>CM060905.1:864774209-869774209 GCA_030737815.1 Allium fistulosum | reverse complement strand
TTCTGTGCGGAGACTAGCGGATGGTCCAGCTCTAGGTTGCCCAAGGTTCGAAGCAGGTTGGAGTCCCGTGGCTTGGGTGTAGCTTACACCTAATCGTGGACGTGTGGATCTAGTTTGGCCATCGGAGGAGGCTGAACTTTCTGTGGAAGAGTGAGAATTTAGGTCTCTTCTGGATCTTCTCCGCCTTTGGCAGTTTAGCTGGTTATTCAACTCCGTGTTGGCGCGTAGTTGTTCCGTTAGCTGCTGTCGACTTTGGGTCAACTCTTGAAGCAATGTCTGGAATTCTTGCCTAGTGATTGGACCTGAGGGATCTGGAGGTCCCGCAGCATTTTGGTTGGATGGCGGCAATTGCACGGGATTTTGTTGGTCCCATGCTCCTTGATCAGCTGTTGTAGAGGTGGTACGTGTGCTCACCATAATGAATTGATGAAGTCCTTTCCTATATCTGATTGCAAATATGAATAGAATGGAAGGGCTTCAAGGTTCTAGATCTGGATCTTCTTCTTAGATTTATGCAATCCAATATAGATAGGAGATCCAAAGAGCAGGAGAATAATCAGTTATTATCAGTGAAAGCACCAAAGTGTTTGTACCAAAATTGGGCACAACACTCTTCGGAAGTCTTTGAAGAGATAAAGTGAAGAAATTAAATGGAAAAAGAGGAATTATATAACAAAAACTCCAAATTTCAAAAATGAGAATAATTAAAGTGCAAGGAGACACAAGAATTTAGAGTGGTTCGGCATATAGCCTACGTCCTCTATGAAGTAGTTTGCTTTATTGATCTTTCTTTTGTGTTTACAAATGAGTTCAATGTTTTATAGCAGTCAATTGTGATTTGCAGCAGTGAATCTTGTTGGTAGCAGCAGCAATGGGGTTCAGATCTGGATCTGGCGGAGTCCGGGCGTTGGAGAGCTCAAAGAGGAAGCAGAACCCCTTTTATGTTGGCTTTGGGGGTCTATTTATAAGTGTAGGAGGCTGATATTTTGCTCAGATCTCGGGAGACCCTCTCTGGCACGTGACCAGGCCCGTACGCCCAAGCCCGTGAAGTTTCGGTCCGATCCGTGATCGATACGAACAGATTTAGACTCGCTCAAGATTTCATCCAATGGAGTCGAAATTTGGCGTGGACATCCTCTAGCATGCACGTAGTCTTCTGTGAAAATTTCATAGCATTTGGGCTTGTAGATTGGGAGATATGATCGATACGAAATGGAGTTTTTGGTGGGCTATTTCCTTCGACTTGCTTCCATTTCGACTCGCTTCCGTTCGACTCGATGACGTGGCACTTGATTCTTACTCTGTCTTGGATGTTGCTTTGAGCGAGTCGAAGTGAGTACTTGGTCGAGCGAGTCGAAGCTAGAACTGGTCGAACGAGTCGAAGTGAGTACTTGGTCGAGCGAGTCGAAGCTAGAACTGGTCGAGCGAGTCGAAATGGGACGTTCTGGGAGGTTTGAGCAGTGGAGTCGAAGTTGATGGAGTCGAACCAGTTGTCTGAGCGGAGCGAGTCAAAGTGTGCACTCTTGATGGCTTTAAACTAGAGCGAGTCGAAGAGAGCATCTCTGAGGGATGTGCAGCGAGTCGAACCTGATTGACTCGAGATTGGCCTCTGAGCGAAGCGAGTCGAAGACGTCACTCCTGGGCATTGCGAAGCGAGTCGAAGTTGGCTTCAAACTGAGCGTTGGGAAGCGAGTCGAAGGAGCGAGTCGATTGGTAGTTGATCTCCATCCAACCTTACATCGTTCATAACTTGAGCATATGAACTCGGATTAACTTGAGATTTGAAATGTTGGCAGTCTTAGCTTAGCTTGCCATGTCCTACCAATTTTGGCTCGATCCGGACTCGGACAAAATTCATCGATATCCGTGGTGAGCCCATGTATAACTGATCTCTGGGACGGACCGTTCACTGGTTACTAGTCAATTCCTTGGTATTACGGCCTTGCCAAAAGGCGGGATAACAACGTACTACTAACCAGTAATCACATAAGACATGTAAAGTTTCCACTCGTAGTTTTCTTACAAGTTTGAGCGCCAAGGCTTCATACTTAGCTTCGTTATTTGTTGCAGGGAAGTTGAGTTTTAGGGCGTAGCAGATCGTTCATTCCTCAGGAGTCATTAACGCAACTTCGATGTTAGAAAGCTGATTATTGGAAGTTTCATCGGTGTACGTTCTCCATCGGTTGGACGGTTCTCCACTGTTCTTCGGATAGTCGTCTGATGTGGTGGATTCAGATATGAAGTATGCTAATGTTTGACCATGGAGAGCTCTCCGAGGGAGATAAGTGATATCAAATTGGCTTAGCTTGATACTCCATTTGAGTAACTTTTCAGACATCTAAGGTTTCTATTGGACCTATCGTAACAGTTGGTCGATATGGACGTTAACGGGGTGAGCTTGTCAATAGCCAGCCTTCATCATATACTGGTCTTTGGATTCGTTTCTCTTTACATAGCATTGCGACGCTTATGGCGTGTGTTGACACGACCCAATTGATGTATAAATCTTCGCAATCCAAAGGTTTGGGTAAAATGGGAGGTCTCTTTAAGCGATCTCTCAGAGCTGCTTGGTTGTCCTCGGTACATGGGTGTCTCTAATTGTCGGAATTTTCTAGAAATTTGTCTTGATTCGATGAGAATTGATGATGAAAACAAAAAATCTTTCTAATTTAATGGTGAAAGAGCATTTCAAAGGATCGAGTTTCATCCTGCATTTTTTGGAGAGCGCTGAATACCTCTTTCAAGTCATCGATATGGTCGTTTGATAGTCGTGATCTCACGAGCATATTAACCACATATACTTTCATCGATCAGCCGACCTGATTTTTGAATGATCTGTTAATCGTCCTTTGGTAAGTAGCATAAGCGTTCTCAAGTTTGAATCTAGGGATTTCAGCATTGCACTATAGGCCCAGGTCAATAATGAAACAATTGTATTCCTGGTCTAGGACATGCTTCAGTATCTGATTGTATTTGGAGTTTACATCCATGGATGTGAGTAATTCATGTCTGATTGTCAGGTCCATCAGTTGGTTGATCATTGGAAGTGGAAAGTTGTGCTTTGTCATACCCCATGCAAATCTGAGTAGTTGACGTATGTCCTCCACTCCCTGTTTGTTTTTGTTATAAGTAAAGGATTGGATACTCATTTTGGTTGGAGGGCATCATGGATAAATCCACTGGTTTTGAGCAGATTCGCCTCCTCTTTAAGTGCAACAGATCTCTCCGGATCCATGTCGCATCGTTTTTGTTCACCGAGACATGCCTCGGGTCGACATTTAATGTAGGGTTCTTCATGGCTAGAGAGAGTCCATATATATATATATATATATATATGAGATCGAGTCCAAGCGAACACATCAAGATTCACCTGAAGTAAAACAGTTGACTCTTTCTTCATCATTGCGCAGAGTTGTGATCTGATCTACAATACTCGTGATAGGTTGTAGGCGCTTCATGTGTTTATTTGCAATGGTAAATGATCAGGCTTATAAGGACGTTGAAACAAAGGATTAGTAGAACTTAGCCTCGTACAGCATGCTGCTACATAGCTGGCTCCAGCTTTGAGATTGAATTGACTTATGTTTCTGAATGATGCGCTTTTCATGCAATGTACATGCGATCCATTGCTCATCGGAAGGGTCAGAATGATGATCAGTTGCCCATAAGTCCGGGTATTGATCTGATGACTCTATCTCTAGGCATCCTTTCGGTCACAACCTAGAGTTGTTATGAATATCAGGCATGGGTCATAAGTTCAAATTGTCATAGTCAACTCTCGGATAAATACTCTTTTGCCCCCAGTCTCAGGTTGGCGGATGCATTACGCGGACGGTCTGGTCTCGTCCTAGTTGTGTCTATACTGTAGTTCAAGCTTTAAGAACCAGGGTTGACTGATGAATGGTTGAATCATATTAATCTTATCTTCTTGTTCATGCCCCCAAGTTTGGGGAATATCTCGATAAGTGGCAGGGTAGATAATGTTCGCTTCAATTTTGTATTCTATCCCATTAAACTAGGGGATCGAGTTAACCGATGGAAGGCTGAGTCGTGCCTATCTTGTATTATGTTCTAGTCTTTCCTCTTGGCGGAATATATTGTTACTTTGCCAACATTCGGACATAATCTAGATTCTGTACGGTTAATGACATTCACTTCGCTGCTTATGTCGTCATACTTTGGGCAAAAACTGAAGAGTGAATCGTCCAGTCAGATCCAATGCAGGATTGATGCTTCCCTTGTCGAATCCAGGGTAAGAATCAGTGTGCAGATGTTTAGGTTGCACTTGTTTTGAATTGCTCTTTTAGTCGGATCATGGCAAGAGTCAATGAATGAATGGTCGCGTTGCATTCATTTGGAGTTGGGTGATCAATCATGTCTATTTCGATTTACGTTTTCCCATCGGATTTAGGGATAAAGTTAGCTCGAATGTGGTCATGTCATGCTCATCTGGTCTCATGCTCTTCCTGACAAATCGAAGGAAGGTAACGGAGGATGAATGGTCAAGTCACACCCATTCATGGTTTATTCTTCTATCCATGCTCTGTTGGTCGAAGGTATTCGATGGAGTTCGGGTCACATCGACTTGTAGACGAAGAGGACCGAAATTGACAATCGATTCAATGGTACGATGTGAAAGGTGTAGATCGATATTGCCCGTCAATCCGACGGTACGATATAATTGGTTGCCCAGAACTTCGGGCATCATTCTGATTGGTTAGCATTAGGTTCTCCTTGTAATCGTTGCCTTAAGTTGTAAAGGACGCTAAGTCGGAGATGTAGCGAGTCACCTTTCTCTTCTTACAGTGATTTTTACTTCTACGTCCAGTCTTGAGTTAGAAGAGTTAGTTCGTGGATGGCCTAATTGCACCTGTAGTGAGTTTACACTCCTCACGTCGAGTTCAGGTCAGAGTTGGAGAATGAATGGTCGAATCATATTCATTCGTTTGTCCATTCTTGTAGCTACACTTTGGGGATCAAAGTCAGTTGAAGGGCCATTCATCACACCTATTTGATGTTTATACCCTTGTCCACACTCTAGGGACTAAGTTTTTTTTATAGAAAATGGTCAGACCGCGTTTTCCTCGGTCAATTCCTCTGCCCCCAGTCAAGGGCAAAAGTCGAAGTGTGGCCGGTCAAATTACAACAAATTTAGTTTGATGCTTCTCCCAATGAACTGTAGGAAGGAATTGATTGGCGGATGGTTAGGTCACATCTGTCCATGTTGCACGCACAACCCGTCGGTTTACTGGCGAGAGTTAGCAGATGAACAGTAATGCCATGTTTATTTGAGGTTGGATGGTAGTAATATCAATTAAGAACGGGACATCCAACTAGGGCCGTTTTTCGAATCTACGCCTCCCTGTCGAATCAAGGAAGAAATTTTGTCTTGTAGAGTTGGAGTGCATCCCTATAAATTTACGTTATGGGTCCCATGCTGAGGATAAGAGTTGATGCATGGACGGTTGTGTCATGCCCGCTTAGTGCTGGATGGTCGGATCGCATCCAATTTTGTGTGTTAAGTGTGCCCCCGTGTCAGAGGAAGATTGGAGAGCAGACGGTCGAACCACATCCGCCTTTTGTACTACAGAACTTGATGAGGAACCATAGCCGATAAATGGACAGTCGAATCACATCCCTTTTGGTATTCATATTCCAAACCATGCTTTGAGGACTAGAGTTGGTTGATGGGTTGTTAGTCACACACATTTGGTGTTTATACTCTAGCCTGTGCTCTTGGGACTTAGAGTTAGTTGAAGTTTATTCTCCAGTTCACACTCTGGGAATCTGGATTTGTTGATGTTTATACTCGAGTTCGCACTCTGGGAATCTGGATTTGTTGATGTTTATACTCTAGTTCGCACTTTGGGAATCTGGAGTTAGTTGATGTTTATACTCCAGTTCGCACTCCGGGAATCTGGAGTTGTTGATGTTTATACTCCAGTTCGCACTCTGAGAATCTGGAGTTAGTTGATGTTTATACTCCAGTTCACGCTCTGGGAATCTGGAGTTAGTTGATGTTTATACTCCGTTTCCCACTTTGGGAATCCGGAGTTGATGTTTATACTCCGACTCGCACTCTGGGAGTTCGGAGTTGATGTTTATACTCCAACTCGCACTCTGGGAGTTCGGAGTTGATGTTTATACTCCGACTCACACTCTGGGAGTTTGGAGTTGATGTTTATACTCTGACTCGCACTCTGGGAGTTCGAAGTTGATGTTTATACTCCAACTCACACTCTGGGAATTCGAAGTTGATGTTTATACTCCGCTTCGCACTCTGGGAATTCGGAGTTGATGTTTATACTCCAATTCGCACTCTGGGAACTCGGAGTTGATGTTTATACTCCGCTTCGCACTCTGGGAATTTGGAGTTGATGTTTATACTCCAATTTGCACTCTGGGAACTCAGAGTTGATGTTTATACTCCAATTCGCACTCAGGGAATTTGGAGTTGATGTTTATACTCCGACTCGCACTCTGGGAGTTCGTAGTTGATGTTTATACTCCAATTCGCACTCTGGGAATTCGGAGTTGATGTTTATACTCTACTTCGCACCCTGGGAACTCGAAGTTGATGCTTATACTCCAATTCACACTCTGGGAACTTGGAGTTGATGTTTATACTCCAATTCGCACTCTGGAAATCTGGAGTTGATGTTTATACTCCGCTTTATACTTTGGGAACTCGGAGTTGATGTTTATGCTCCGCTTCGCACTTTGGGAACTCGGAGTTGATGTTTATACTCCAATTTGCACTTTGGGAATCTGGAGTTGATGTTTATACTCCACTTCACACTCTGGGAACTCGGAGTTGATGTTTATACTCCAATTCGCACTTTGGGAATTTGGAGTTGATGTTTATACTCCGACTCGCACTCTGGGAGTTCAGAGTTGATGTTTATACTCCAATTCGCACTCTGGGAATTTGGAGTTGATGTTTATACTCCGCTTCGCACTCTGGGAACTCAGAGTTGATGTTAATACTCCAATTTGCACTCTGGGAATTTGGAGTTGATGTTTATACTCCGCTTCGCAGTCTGGGAACTTGGAGTTGATGTTTATACTCCGATTCGCACTCTGGGAATTTGGAGTTGATGTTTATACTTCGCTTCGCACTCTGGGAATCTGGAGTTAGTTAATTAGGTACGTGGACGGTTGTATCATATTCACCCTGAGTAGGCAAGCAAAGTCGTTAGATGGACGGATCTATCCTCCTCGAGCTTGTAAATATGGAAGGCGAGGTTGTTAGATGGACTGATCCATCCTCCTCAGGTTTAGGTTGAACACGGGTGAAGTCGTTAGATGGACGGATCCATCCTCCTCGAGCCCATGTCCGTAAGTTTATACTCCAACTCACACTTTGGGAGTCGGAGTTAGTTAGAGGATTGTCGTGTATCAATCCATTATTGCCGCAGTGTGATGGCTTGTCCCTGAGCTCGAGGTTTCACTTAGCGAGTGATCGGTGGGATCCCGATTAACTTCCACTTATATGCTCCTCAACGAAGGATGAGATTTAGTTTATGGACGGTTGGATCGCGTCCATGTTCATTTGGATTCCACTTTTGCCAAGCCTAAGGAGTAAGATTAGTGTTCTGGCAAGCTTTGTGCTCGAGCATAGGAAGGGATGGTTGAACTACATCCACTCTGAGTTGTGTATTTTTTTTTAAGTCGGGTGCAAGAATTGGAGAGTAGACAGTCGAGTCACGTCCAATTTATACTTTTCATTCTTTCGATCGAGCTAAGGAAGAGAGTTGAAATGACAGCTCGTGATGGTTAGCGAATAGGCATTCAGTCGTTGATGACTTTAAATTGAGGGTTGGACCCTAATGAAGTTGCACTAGTACAAAAAGTGCATGTTGCTTCGTCTCATTTGCATCGGTTGAAGTAAAAACTGATGCAAATAGAACTATTTGCATCAGTTCTATCTTAATAACTGATGCAATTGGTACGTGGAAAGCAATAGGTAATAAAAAATCAAATTTGCATCAGTTGTCACCAACAACCGATGCAATTACGTCGATGCAAATAGTTTTAGTCGCATTGGTTTTAAAGTCAACCGATGCAACTACATGTTGATGGCAAAGATATGAAATTTAGGTGGGAAATAATGAAAAATTGGCTCCAAAGTTACTACTTTGGACAAATGTACTCCTTCCTCCTAATAACCCACTCCCAAAAAAAGATAATTACGTTGGTCAGCAGCGATAACGAATCTTTCAAAATTGAAGAATCAGTGGCGAAGTTGTCCAAAACAATCGCTGGCCTAATCGAAGAAGGCGTTGATACTGACAAGGGCATCCCAATTTTGGTTGTGCATAGTGCTGCTTTGGCGAGAGTAATTGAGTACTGCAATAAACACGCGGAAGAGGCAAATAAGAAGAAGGAAAAGGCTGCTGAGAATGATGCTTTCGCTGATTGGGAGAAAGAATTCTTGGGTACTAATTTTGATGACCTCGGTGCAATTCTTACGGTAAGTTTTGTTTCTGAATTATTTTTGTTGATGTTATCAATTTTTTGCTTTGAAATGTTTCTTTGCTTTTGCTGATAATTAAGATCTATCATACATGTTTCTTTAGTGCCTTAAAAAAAGGAAAAGAAACATGTTTTCTTTGAACAAATTGTCGAAATTCCATGCCAGTTTCGTGTTTGTCCAAATTACGACAATAGATAAAGATCGATGCATACCAAGTTCATTACTTGAAGGTATATAACTTGGTTATTATTTTCTTTCTGCTAGGATGCAAATTATCTGAATATAAAGAGTTTATTGACAATAGCTTCAGCTGTGGAAGATGAGACATTAAGATTTTGGAATGTTTTCGGAACACCTCAAGTTGCAAAACGTGCTCCTAAAGCCACTATTGGACCATTCAGCAGTATCAACCTTATTAGGTAATTAAATTACCGGTAGCAAATATGACACTGGAGATGCAATTCGGGACTTACCACAGTCTTCCACATTTGTGTACTGAGGTATTTTTGTCATTTTTAAACATCTTTCATCATTTTCTTACTTATATATGTTCTTATGCATGCTGATATACTTTGCTTCGTTGATATGCAGGCTGATGATGCATTCGAGCAGGCTTAAAAAGCTAAGTATTCCAACATTATTTATCTTTGATTCTATCTTATATTATAATTAGTATTTATATTATAGTTCGAATGTCTGGTTTATTTACTTTGGTTACATCTCTCGTAGTTGTTCTATGTTTAGGTTTTATTTGCCATTTTTTGCATTTTTTTCTTACAGTTGTTTTAAGTTCATATGTCTAGGTAAGAATCTTATGCAATGTTATGTCTAGGTGATGTTATAGTTGTCTTAGGCATTGTTGTCAAAAATCCTAAAATCCTACGATTTAAATCCCGATTCAGATCGGATCTCTACCTTAACGATTCGATTTACATTCCGATCCAAACTTAGTCAAAACCACAAATAAAAAAACATTCTACTTATATACTAACATACTTAATATGTTTATTTGGATTCAAAATTCAAAATACAATGTTTTCAAAATAAAATAAAATATAATAAGAGAGGAAATTGAGTTTTATGTTTAATTACAGAAGTTCAAACATCAAAATCAATTTCAAATTGTGTGCAAACCTTCAAATACGAATCTTTTAAATCTACGATTTACGATTTAAATCTCGTTTCGATTTAAAGTTTGAACTTTACGATTTACGATTTAAATCCCGTTTTGAAAACATTGGTCTTAGGTTCAATGTATTTATTGAAAGCTCCTTTTATTTGTCTACTCATCTCCTTAATGCCGAATCTTTTGTGTGAATATTTTAAGAAAACATTAGACTTTCAGTTAGATTGTAATCCTGCATAAGCTTGTGGTAAGCTTCAAAATTCTTGTTTTTGCTATCAACGAACCTCTTTTTGGTTCTAAATTAGTTTTACTTGAAATTTTTTATGGGTATAAAGTTAATTAAGAAATATTGAAATGTATAGGTGCAAATAATATTAAGGTTAGATTTTTGTTCTTTTTGACCATACAGTGTTAATTTATATATCTAATTATAGTTTATATACTTCTTTATGCATAGGAACTTACATCGATAAGAAATGCCCTTTCACTGGTCATGTCTCCATTAGAGGTCGTATCATTGCAGGAACATGCCACAGTGCAAAGATGAACAGAACTATTATTGTCAGAAGAAATTATCTTCATTATGTGAAAAAATATCAGAGGCAAGCTCCGTCAATCAAAGTTCTAGTCTTCATTTGTCCACTGCATTAAGCATCTAATATCATTTTTATTATTATTCTAGGTATGAGAAGAGGCACTCAAACATACCAGCACACGTTTCTCCCTGTTTCCGTGTTAAGGAAGGTGACCATGTGATCATTGGCCAGTGCAGGTGATGTGTTGATTTTGTGCTTATTTCACTTGCTGTCTTACCTTCTGTTTTTACTTGGTATATGCTTAAAGTTTGGGTTAATTGTTCGTTAGAGCATGTTTGGCAACTCTTTATAAGTAGTGAAAACTATTTTCTAAGCAACTTATTTCAATCTTGATGGTTGGGAACTTCATATAAGCAGCTTGCAAAAGTAGGCGAATGAGTAGAAGTAATATTATCCAAACACTTCTACTTTCAAGTAATATAAAACTGCCTAGAAGTTACTGTTCAAAACTCAATTTTAAAATTTTCAAAATAAGCTTTTTCCTTTTTCTCTTTTATGGCTTGTTTGGATCGACTCATTTAAGTTGTTTTTTGCATTTTGGAAATCAAAACCAATTCATTTTGGCTTTCAAAAAGCCAAAAACGACTTATTTAAGTCGATCAAAACAAGAGCTTAACATGGGCTATCCAAGATATATGTTTTTCCTTCTGATTCCTAACAGCCATACTTGTGCATTTCCCCATATGGTAGTGAAACTTTAAATAGATCCATTAAAGTTTACGTTAATTATAAGTTTTAACATTAGTAGCTTGCTTTGTCTTTAAAGTTTATGTGAGTTATATGTTTTTAATTAATAGTATAAATCCAATAAATCATTGTTTGGGCTTTAGCTTGTTTGTGTCTTAGGTTAAAACTATTAGAAGGCATGAACAATTCCTTGATGAAATGTTAGTTGTGGAAATAGAACATAGAGATGAGTCCCACCTTTCTTTTATTTTTTGTCTCCCTGTATATTTGTGATCTCCTTATTTCAGGTCCTCTAGCACAAATTCTTAGGTAGCCTGCACAAAGATAACACATCAAGAACAGTATCTTCCTTCTGATGTGACAAGATGTTAACTATAGCATCATGAGATATTTCAGATGATGATCGGGGATTACCAAATGCAGTTTGATGTATATCTGAGGGATTTTCATTGTTGTTTGCAAATGTTTGACATGAATTATCAGGGACTGGGGCACAAGTATCGGGTACATCATTAAAAACGTGCACAGCTGATATTGTTGTGATATTGTTATCCATGCATGAATGATTCCTCCTAGTATTCTTTATCATTGTTTCTTTTTCCAAAATCTCCACAACATTATCAATTTCCTCATCCACACACAATACCGAGAAAGGATTGGTGAGCAAACTACATTCACCATCCTTACTTAGCATTTTAGTTTTAGCGAACAATAGAACTTTCTGAAAAATATTACCAAACTGTATTTTTCAAAATTTATTTTTCAGAAAGTCGTAGTTTTGCCAAAAACAAACATATTTTCTCTGCTTAGACAAAATATTTTTAGCCTGAACTATTTATGGCAGAATCTTTGTTAATACCTGGTATGAAAAAAGCCTGATGCTCTTCAATTGGGTTGTTGAGATTGTTCGATTGAGGTTTGTTCTATTCTCTTTCTTACTGTCTTTTTTTTGGGTTTGAAGAGGAATGGCAATTGTTGATGGTTTTGAACATGTTTACAGCAGTGCCAGCTGTTTGTTTACAATAGAGGTGTCGGGAGTGGATTTTCAGTTGAGCAATGTAGTTGGCTGTTGAATATGACAGTAAGGCTTGGTTGTATGAATGTGTGTAGTGGATTGAGAAGTGCTACAGGTAGTTTTTTCTTGGTGAATATTACAGTAAGGCTTGGCTATTTGCGTGATGGGAAATGTAGTGATGTTGTGGCTGAGGAGTGATGACGTTACTAGTGGTAAGTTTTCGTGAGGAGAAAGCCAGAGAAGAATGTAACAGCAGTGGTTCAAGTGAGTTGTATGGGTGAAGCAACGTTGATGGTTGTTGTGGATTTGACAGTAGTTGTGTGGATGGTTGAAGTGGGAAGTTCTCTGTTATATTGATGATGCAGCAGTTTGTAGAAGTGGTCGTGATGATGAATTGAAGGTTAAAGTTTGTTGTAACGGTTGTTGATGTAAGTGAAGGTGCAGTTTGGTTTGGAACTGTAGTTTGTTGTGATGAGTTGATGAAATGTGATGTTTTGAATAATGGAGATGGCTTTACTGTGTTGTATTGCAGGGTTGCAGTTGAAATGTGAGTGTGGGCAGAAATATAGAGTTGATGAGAGAAGTGTGTATGTCAGTGTGCAAGTGTTTGGCAGCAATTAATAGTAGTAGCGAGTGGTAAGTAGAGATGATGACAGTGGTAAGGGAAAATCCGAAGAGGTAGGTTTGGTAGGGGCTGATGTTAGCAGTTCTGGGTTAGATGAAGGCAGGGTATTATTTGTATTGGCAGCAGTGATGAAGTGTTTTGGTTGCGAGGAGGATGGATGGGACAGAGATGTAATGTAGTCAGGTGGTTGTTTTGGCAGGGAATGTGTGCGCTATGCTTTGTGGTGAGGAGTTAGAAATGCAGGGTAGAAGTGGATGACTGATAGGGGAAATGTGGTGTTGTTGTAATTGAAGTTTGTCTGAGGTTGGTGTGTGGTTGATGTGGCAACTGTAAAGAACTGAAGTGTGCACAGTGATGCACAGTGGAGATGACAGAAATCAATGTTGTAAATGAAGGTGAAAATTTGTAAAACCAAAGCAGAATTTGTAAATGATAATGAAATAATCTTTTTTTTATGTATGTTTTTTTCTTTTATATATATATATATATATAGATTATCAATAATATATATATAGTCTATTTGAGTACTGTAATAATGGTTTCTGAGGGATTAGTTTGCATCGGTTGTCAACAACAACCTATACAACAAGTTCCTTTGTTGCATCCGTTTTCATTACAATCGATGCAACATGGGGGCTATGTCCAAGCAACCAACCATGATATTTTGCATCAGTTGTTAGTAACAACCGATGCAAAAAGGACCTTTTTGCATCGGTTTCAAAACTGATGCAAAAGTGTTAAGCCTGTTGCATCGGTTGCATATGCATCGGCTGTTGAACCGATGCAAAAGGGGGGTAAACAACCGATGCAAATGGCATGTTTTGTAGTAGTGTTGGTTTAAGGCATGACTGTTTTGCCGAATTATAGAAGCAAACTGGAGAGTGAACGGTCAAATCATATCCACTTTAAACATGTGTTCTCAAATAATCCCAAGTGTCTAATGTAGGATTGGATGCATGAATGGTGACGTCACGTCCACCCTTGGTGTAATTTCGATTTTATCAGGCATCAAAAGAAGCATAAGTATTTTGGCGAGCTTCAAGTACGAGATGGAGAGTGCATTGTTGGGACATATAACTCCAAGTCTTTCTTACATCTCCTAATTAAATTGCATAGGCGGATGAGTGGATGGTCGGTTGCTTCCACTTTGTACTAGAGTCCTGACCTTGTCGGTCTCTTCCGCTTTGATGCCTTGCCCCCAGTCAAGGGCATATAGTAGCCGATGAGTGGTTGAATCATGCTCGTCATGATGATACCTCAATGATTTGATCATAGTCCGCGGAGGTTGTTTTGCACCCAATCTTAAGTACTCGGTTACCTACATCATTTGCAA
Organism: Allium fistulosum; assembly: GCA_030737815.1. Lineage (NCBI taxonomy): Eukaryota > Viridiplantae > Streptophyta > Magnoliopsida > Asparagales > Amaryllidaceae > Allium > Allium fistulosum. Next base: position 869,760,351 of record CM060905.1, on the reverse strand, counting down.
GTAGTTTAATTCAAGTAGGTCATATTTCGCAATGTAAATGAAACTGAATTAGAAATAATTCAAAAGAGATCAGATCAAATCTCATTGATAAGTGAGGCAGCGCTGTATGCTCGCTATTGCACTTCAGTCCATCCCTTCTCAGTTGGAAGTCTAATGCAAATGGTTCAATTTGATCAAAGTCCTTGATCGATAGGGATCGGATGTTCCCGGTCCTTCGTTTTATGGGGCTTGCACATATTGTCAGAGCTATCCTTCCTGGAGCAGCCTTATGGCGTTGGCGTTCACAGTAGCCATCAAGAGAAGAGGAGTTTTCTGATCTCGAGTATGGAGTAGGTCCCCTCCTTATCTTGCTATGTTGATCCTTCATCTGATTCATCAAATCAATATTGGCCTAGACATGTTGGTGTAGCCGTCGGCGGCTATCCACCAATTCTCTTATCAAAGTCGTGATTGACGGTCTTCTCTGAGGAATGAGGACATCTGCGTTTGATGGCGTTCATCACCCTTGGAGAAATCCACACGCCATTCCCACTTCATAAGGTAGTGTCGAGGGTTGTATTTCCCTAGTATACCGACATAGATAACATGTTGAATTTTTACTGGAAGTTCTACATGTAGGATGGTTTCAACGAATAGGTCTCGACTGGGAAAGATTCTCCAATCGACATTATGATCAGGTCCATTTTATTGCCAAGGGGTCTTGTAACACTGGTGAATGATCTATGCATGATTGCCCAATGTTCGAGTGGTTTGGTGATGTCGATTGGATGGTGAGTTGGTTAAGATGGGCTCATAGATTGGTGGTTATTTCTAATTTTCACCCAGGTAGGAGGCCCATATAAGATAGTGAGGAAGTCCTCTTAAGGTTGTATGTCATGTTCTAGTCATATGGATACGCTATGATTAAGATGCGGGCATTTGAAGATGGTTCAGCGGTGACCAGCTATGTTTTGAGCTAGCAGAGTAGAGAGTGCAAGGGAGTCGTCATAGTAGCCATTGTACCATAGTTGTCAATTCAGGAGTTTAAAAGTTGGTCAATTGGAGGAAGTTTCATTCCACCTTAAAAGCATGATATATTAACCAACTCCAGTTCTTGGCATATTAGCTAGGTTTTCTAGCCTTTGGGAGCATCAGTTGAGTAATATTCATTTACCCATTCCTTGATTGCAATTCAGCATTTTTTGTTGTGATCTCCTATGTCTTGTTAAGTCATGGAACAATTAGAAGCACAGATAGAATGTTCCTTCACTAAATTGGTGATTAAATTCGCTATGTGGGTGCCCTGCGCTGCGGCTAGGGTTCGGAAGAAACTTGGGCAATTTGGGTCTTCTTTTTCTCTCTTCTCCTCCTCTAAAATTCTACTGTAAACCAAACATGGTAAAACCTCTTAGCAAGAACATAGAAGAAGAAGATAACAATTTAGCAAGAAGAGAATCAGTTAATTTTTCCAGACTGCCTTTTGCTTTCATTACATATCCATATATAGGCTAGTACAGATATATTTTTGTAACAACTTTTATACAGCTGTCATACTATTATTTGTTAAACATTCTCAGCCAATACTTTGTAACAAATAGTGCTAAATTTGTTATGAACGTGTCTGTCCTTTTTCATGCTACTAATCCTTGTAACGGTTTGATATTTGATATTTCTTTTAGGCCTAGCAGCAGCAGCATTTTGGTTGCTATTTTTTAATGCTGAATCATATGGCCGGATCCTTATCACTTTGCTTATCGTTGCCCGACATCTTCTGGCCGACGACACTTCTGCGTTTTTGGGTTGTTGCTTCGCTCAAGCTCTAAAGGCCTGTTTTGAGGTAAAACCCCTTCTTAGTGTTCATTATTGTTAGCCGTGGCTTATACGAACATGAGATCTTGCTTTTTTGTGCTTCTTATTTGATGGAACCTTTTACTTTAGGATGTAGTTCTTTTTTGTGGAAGTAGATTTTTCAGATTATAATTACTGTTTTCTTTTGTGTGCTGAAATGAAAAATTCATGCCTCTGTTGCATTTAGTCTATGTGGGTTTTTTTTCTATTTTTTAAATGTGAACTACAACGCTTTTGTTTGGAGAGACTAAAAAAATTAGTGCAAAATTTAAACTGTTACATTGTTGCATTTGGTCTATGTGGTGTAGAAAGCCTTCGCTTGAAGTGAATTAGAAAGCCTTCTCTTAAATTTCAAAACGTATTCATGCATTTTATTCGATTTTTTTTATTATTTGAAATCTATTTTGCATTAATGTGTTTTGCATGCTGTATTAATTTATAACGTGTGTGGTATGTATACTGCAATCAACGTGAATGTAAATCTTATATGTAGACATACTTTAAATGTAATTAACTGCTCATGAAATATCAGATAACTATATATATATCGTGTTTTTTTCTATTTTTTCCATATGAAGTGGAAAGGATTTGCTTGTAGAGAATTCTTAAATAGTCAATAAATTTGGTAGTTGATTTCCCATGTAAAATTATCACGGTATCACCTATTCTTCCAAAATTACCTTTCCCACTTTATTTTTCCATGTGTATTTCTACTTTTATCCAAATTTAAAATCCATTTGTATAATTTTAAACCCAAACACACAAATAATATAACGATAAAAGGAAAAGGATTTACAAAAGAAATTTAAATATTCCATTTGTATAATTGATCCATATTTTTGACAGGATAAAAGGATATACACATTAGTATAATTTGTATAATTTAAATATCACATTTGTATAATAGATTATACAAATATCACATTTGTATAATTGATCCATATTTTTGACAGGATAAAAGGATATACACATTTGTATAATTTGTATAATTTATCTATTCCATTTGTATAATTTAAAAACATGGATAAATTATACAATGCCTACAATGTCAGTGCAATTTCCTGGGTGATGGAAGATACACAAATTTCGGTTTTTGAAAGATATGGAATTTCTTGTTCCTTTGCATAATGAAAACGAGATATCCCACATCCATTATGCTTTGATCATTGAATGAATACACAGATGAGATATGTGATTTCCATAGTTAGCAGCATATGTGACATGAGCTTTTATTCTACCATATCATGAATACACAGATGAGATATGTGATTTCCGTGGTATTGGCAATGATGCGTCTTTAGCTAGGCTTAAACGCATTGTCAAGAAGCACTCGGTTGGCTTGGTCGCTCTCCTGGAACCCTTCCTGGGTCCGGAAGGCATTTCCAGCATCGTCTTATCCTTAGGATTTGGCGGTGGTCTGCCAACGTATCGGGGAAGATTTGGATCTTATGGTCCAAATCTATGTCGGTCCAGGCCGCTTTTGATTCCTCTCAGCTTTTTTCATTGGTCTGTTCGTCCCCTTCTTTTAGCTCTCCCTTTCTCTTCTCGGCGGTTTATGCCAAATGTGATCGTTTGGAGAGATTAGCTCTCTGGTCTGACATTTTAGGGCTCGACTCGTTGGGTTTCTCTTCTTCTGTTATAGGAGGCGATTTCAATATCGTCACCTGCCAAGCGGAAAAACTGGGAGGAGCCGCCATCAACCGGGTAGCGATGGCGGACTTCAACTCGTTCATTGTCAGCTCTGGGCTTTCTGAGCTGCCCTTTGTTGGGTCTGCTTTCACCTGGTCCAACAACCAAGAGGGACCGAACCGTATCCTTTCCCGACTGGATCGTGTCTTCGGGTCGGAGGAGTGGCTTCGTCTTCCTTTTTCCTTTTCGATCGCGCATCTCCATCGGTCGTTCTCTGATCATGCTCCCTTGGTAGTCCGATGCTCTCCCCGCTCTTTAACGGGCCCATCTTCCTTTCGTTTCCAGAGCATGTGGAGATCTCACCATTCTTTTCTTCAAGTTGTTGCCAATTCTTGGAGCGCTCCTATTACTGCTTCTCCCTGTGAGCTTTTCGGTCGTAAGCTTAAACGTTTGAAAGCTTGCCTTAAGGTTTGGAATTTACAGGTCTTTAAGAATATTTTCGATCGCGTTCGCTTGGCCGAAGAATCTCTTATTGCTGCTGAATCCTTTTTCGACGAGGAGCCTAACGAGGCAAACAAGGAGGCTTGGGCTCTTGCTCAAACCATTTTCTCCTCGGAACTTCGTATCGAGAATGACTACCTTCGTCAAAAGGCTAGAATCAAATGGGTAGTTGTCGGTGACTCTAACTCGAAATTCTTCCATTCCACTATTCGTAAGAAGAATAATCTCCTCACAATTCGTGAGGTTTTGCGCCCGAATCTATCTGTGGCCTCTTCGCCAGAAGATGTTAAAGAGACCATTCTGTCCCATTTTCAATCTTTTTTGGGTTCTCCCTCGGTCTCGGTATCTGACCCGTCTCTGCTGGCATTCATTCCTCGTGTTGTTCTGTCTCTGGAAAGGGATGTTATCGCAGAACTCCCAACCTCTGAGGAGATTCGTGCTTCTGTCTTTGCTCTAAGCAAGGATAGTGCCAGTGGTCCAGACGGATTCAACGGAGTCTTTTTAAGGAGTGCCTGGTCTATTATTCAGGAGGATTTTTGTCTTGCTGTCCAATCCTTTTTTTCTGGAGGGTCCCTTCCTTCTGGGTGGACTTATACCAACCTCATCCTTATTCCAAAATGCGAGAACCCTAGGTCGTGTTTGGATTTCCGGCCTATCAGTCTCTGCAACTTTTCGAATAAAGTGATTTCTAAAATCCTGGCTACTCGTTTGGCTCCCTTCCTTGAGCGCATTATCTCTCCTTCTCAGGCGGGTTTTGTAAAGGGACGTTTGATTACTGACAACGTCCTACTCGCTCAGGAACTTATTTCCCAGATCGACCGGAAGACCAGGGGTTCTAATGTTGTCTTCAAACTGGACATGGCTAAGGCCTACGACCGCATGTCCTGGTTTTTCATCATCAAGGTCTTAAGAGCTTTCGGCTTCCCGGAACCACTTATTGACTTGGTGTGGAGGCTCATCTCCAACTGCTGGTTTTCGGTGCTCATCAATGGTTCGGCTAATGGGTACTTTAAGGTAGGTAGGGGATTGCGTCAGGGAGACCCTCTCTTGCCATCTCTTTTTGTGATCGCGGCAGAGGCTTTCGTTCGCGATCTCCATTCCTTAACTATCTACGGCCAGATTCAACGATTCGGGATTCCAAGGGGTTGCCCCCTAATCTCTTCCCTATCATTCGCTGATGACGTTGTCATTTTCTCTAATGGCAGCGTCTCGTCTGTCCATCGGCTTCTCCGGTTTCTCCATCAATATGAGCGGGCATCGGGCCAGTTAGTCAACCCCGCCAAAAGCTGTTTCGTTTATGCGAAAGATTTGCCACCCGCTCGTGCTATTTGGATCGAGTCGGTTTCGGGCTTCAAGGAAGCCTCTCTCCCTCTTCCGTACTTGGGTGTTGTCCTGTACCGCGGAAGAAAGATCAATGCTATTTTCGACCCTTTGACTGATAAAGTAAGGGGTAAAATCTTACGCTGGAATGCTTCTCTAATCTCTTAGGCTGGTAGACTTGTTCTTATCAAGTCCGTTTTGGACTCGATGGGAACTCATGTTTTTGCGGCAATGACCCCTACTTCTTCTTTCTTTCGTTCGTATAGGTCTTTGGCTTCATCTTTTTTCTGGAGCAACAAGGACAGTGTCCGTCGACACCATTGGGTGTCGTGGGACGTGGTCTGTCGACCCAAAAATGAAGGGGGGTTGGGTCTGCGCAATCCTAAGGACCTTTGTGCAGCTTTTGCCTGTAAATTATGGCACAGATTTGGTGCTAACAACTCCCTATGGGCCTCTTTCCTTCATGCGAAATACCGCAGTCTTGCGGGTGCAAATTTCTCGGGCTCTCCGTCTTATGCTAGTGAGACCTGGAAACACATGCAGTCGGTGAAACAGTTTTCCGACACTCATGGCGGATCTTCAGGATGGGATGGTTCTTCCTTTTCCATTCTGAAAGCTTGGTCTTCGTTTAGAACCCAAGATCCCATTCGCCCTGCTTTTTCCTTCATTTGGGACTCTCGTATTCCCCCGAATGTCTCTATTTTGATGTGGCGTATTCTCCATGATGGATTGCCACTTGACGAGAACCTCCAATCAATCGGAATTCCTTTCGTTTCCCGTTGTAGATGCTGCGGCAACGGGGACTCCGAATCCCGGAATCATTTGTTCTTCAGTGGTTTGTCTGCCAGATGTTGTTGGAATTACTTCGGAAACCTTCTTGGCATTCGTCGGTCGGCCAGCTCACCCTCAGATCTCCGTAACTCTTGGTGGTCTAGGAATGCTGGTAAGTCTCTTCGAGCTATCATTTTCCGCTTGATTCCCTGCCTCATCTGCTGGCACCTCTGGTGCGCGGAACAAGGCAACCTTCGAGAATTCTCGAATGGACCCCCCATCTATTATTCGGTGTGTGAGGAACGACGTCTTCCTCGCTTTCCGTGGTAGACCCTTCAGGGGTCGTTTGAGCTCCCGAGCGGAGCGTCTTGTTAGTCTACTCTCTATTTCGTGTGATTTGTCTCACGCACGATTGGGAATAGGTTGATCTCTGCGTTCGAGCGTTGGCCTCACCCGACGCTCTCTCCCCCTCCCCCCCCTCGTGTTGGTATTTAATGTGTTTGTTAGTTTCCCAGATACAGGTTTCTTTGGCTTTTTCTTTGGCAAGGGTTGTGATCTGGTTGTCTAGTTTCGGGGGCCGGCTTTCTTTTATTCGCTGCCTATTTGGTGGTTTTTCTACAGTACTATGGCTGGTTCGGATGGTCTTACTATATATTTTGATGCTCGTTGTTTGTTGGTGGCGTCTTGGCTGCTCCGCTTGCCATCGTCCCATATCGGCGTCTTCTGTTCGATCTTTCTGGGAGTTTTATCTTCGTTGCTACTGGCTCCCTTCCTTGAAGTGAGCTTCCCCTGGACCTGACTTTATTGCGCCTTACTGTTTGCTCTCTTTATGGATTGGTTTGGTGGTCTTGCCTTTTCCTCTGGGTCAAGGCGGGTTTGTGTATGTTGATGGACTGAGTATCCCTTCTTCTGCTGTTTCTTCGGGTGGTATTGTTGTACACTGCTGTTTGTTTTATCTATTGTAGTTTTTGTTTTGCTTTTCCGCTGTTTGTTGGCGGTTTTGATTTTTTGCAGTCGTTCGCAATTCCTTGTTTTTTGTTTTCTTGTAAGCCATCGGAGAAAGGCGTTTTTTCTCCATTTAGTTATATATAGTTCAAAAAAAAAAAAACAGTTTACTTAAGAAGAAAAATTGTGTCATCTTTTGTGGTTAAAAGGAAGGTTATTTTTTGGTCGTGTTTAGAAATACTTTGGGATATGCTTAGTATTTAAAATGTTTGTATGAAATTTATCTTTCTTGTCTCATCATTAAACTCTTAAAATGCCCTGCACAGTATAAGGAGATCATGAATTCGAATCCCAGTAGTTAACAGTGAAAACATGTTCTTCATTTTAGTTTAAAATCTGACAAATTAGGTCATAGATTCAAAGCTCAATTTCGACAAAATTGTTAATACTCTTTTTCATATATTTTTTCAGTTTATTAATGCGTATTATGTTCTTATTATCAAAATAAACCTTTTCTTAAAATGTTTGATTTTCACAGTTTTGTTTTATATCCATTCATTTGGTCTTCTGTTTGTTTTGCTTTCTGTTTGCGCATGGTATAGTTCTCATATTAAAAACTAATGAAAGATAGAATTTCTTAAATTAAAATCATCTTATTTTTCCAACGATATTTTTATATACATGTCGATCGAACGTGCCGAAGTAACAGCAAAAATAAATTCAATATAAACTGACAAAACAGTGGAGAAGAAGTGGGCATATTTACTTATAAATGTATAACATGTATGAGGATTGATGTTGGTTAAGATAAATGTTGTGCAGAAATAATAATGAAACAACTTAATGATATATAAATAAATAAAAAATGTCATATGTTCAATAACTTAAATTTGAACAGATTCGTTTCATTCTAGAAGCTTTGAAACAGGGTTTTCATGTACAGTAAAGTATATTAGTTTATATCCTCTTTGCTATGTCTGCTGCAATCTATATGAATATAAACTTTACATGTGGATGTGCAATAAATGTATTTTAATGATCATAAAATAGCCGAGAACTATACACATATTCTATTACATTTAAAAAATTATACATGTGTTTCGTTTGATGTTTTGCTTATTTTAATTGATTTTTCACTGTGCATGCACGTTTTTAGTAATTCACTGTGCATTTTTTCCAAACTTCTATACATATTCATAATTATTTCAATATAACTTAATAGTTGCCAAAGCAGAAGTAGTATATTTGATTAACAATATTTTTTTGGTATTGGATTTTGTCATAATTCATGTTTTGTTTTTGTCTTTACGTTAATTTTTTTGATTATTTTTAATTCATGCCTACCTAATGATTTTGCTATGTTATCTGGAATCACATGACCTTATACTTTCCAATCAAGTTTGCATGTTTTGTATTTGTTAATTATGTTCTTTATTTTTCTGTCTTTAGTCCTAAGAGCTATACATGCTTGATTTAAATGAACTTTGTTACAGTGCAACAATTTTTTTACCTAATGCACATATTTCTTTCGTTTGAACGAAGAATGTTTTCTTATTTACTTTTTTTCATGCGGGCCTACTTCCGTGCATTACTGTTAAGTTGACATGTTTCTCGTACCGACATGTCCCTGTTTTTTGTATAATTTTGGTGATAGTTATATGTGATCTTTTTTCTTTAATGTATTCATCTGTTTGAATCAAAATTGAGCACAACACTCTTCGGAAGTCTTTGAGGAGATAAAGTGAAAAAAAAAAAAAAGAGAATTATCTAACAAAAACTCCAAATTTCAGAAATGAGAATAATTAAAGTGCAGGGACACACAAGAATTTAGAGTGGTTCGACGTACTGCCTACGTCTACTTTGAAATAGTTTGTTTTTATTGATCTTCTTTTGATGTTTACAAGTGAATGCAATGAATTACAAGAGGTAACTATGATTTCTAGCAGTGAATCTTGTTGGTAGCAGCAGCAACAGAGTTCAGATCTGGATCTGGTGGAGTCCGGGCGTTGGAGATCTCAAAGAGGAAGAAGAACCCCTTTTATGTTGGCTTTGGGGGTCTATTTATAGGTATAGGAGGCTGATATTTCGCTCAGATCTCGGGAGACCCTCTCTGGCACGTGAACAGGCCCGTACGCCCAAGCCCGTGAAGTTTCGGTCCGATCTGTGATCGACACGAGCAGATTTCGACTCGCTCAAGATTTCATCCAATGGAGTCGAAATTTGGCGTGGACATTCTTCAGCATGCACGTAGTCTTCTGTGAAAATTTCATCGCATTTGGACGTGTAGATTGGGAGATATGATCGAAACGAAATGGAGTTTTCGGCAGGCTGTTTCATTCGACTCGCTTCCATTTCGACTCGCTTCTATTTGACTTGATGACGTGGCGCTTCTTGGATCGCTCCGCCTTTGACGCTGCTTCGAGCGAGTCGAAGCGCACACTGATTTGAGCGAGTCGAAGTGTACAATGGTCGATCGAGTCGAAGTGCATGGTTCGATCTCTTCGAGTAGTGACTTTGCCAACCGAGGCTGAATTCGATGGAGTCGAATAGCTGTCTGAGAGGAGCGAGTCGAAACGTGCACTTTCGATGGTTCCAAACTGGAGTGAGTCGAAGAGGGCAGCTGAGCGAAGCGAGGGCAGCTGAGCGAAGCGAGTCGAAATAGGTACTTCAAGTGGCAGTGAAGCGAGTCGAACATGAACGAGTCGAAGTTGGTATCTGAGGGAACCGAAGCGAGTCGAAGGGAGCGAGTCGAAGGAGCGAGTCGAACGGTAGCTGATCTTCGTCCAATTTTGTATCCTACATAACTTGAGCATACGAACTCGGATCGACTTGAGATTTTGAAAGTTGGCTCCCATGGCTTAGCTCGTTATGTCCTACCAATTTTGGCTCGATCCGGACTCGGACAAAATTCATCGATATCCGTAGTGAGCCCGTATATAACTGATCTCTAGGACGGGCCGTCACTGGTTACTAGTCAATTCTTTGGTGTTACGGCCTTGCCAAAAGGCAGGATAACATTTTTCCCCTAAAGTACGTCTTGTGAAAACATGATGTGCTTTGAAGTGTTGCAGTCTTTACCCTGAATAGTTATTGTCCTTTCGATGAAAGTTGTAACCTTTGACCGTTCTTCTTGATAATGTAAACTGTTGACTATCGACTGTTGTGCCCTGTATTGTTGCAACTGATTGTTGTATGCTAGTGGTTACCCGTTTGCTGTTGTAGTCGTTACTGAATGAATTTCTGATTCCTAAAAATCTGGAATATTTAATATTAATCCGTCATTCATGCATATATGTTAATCTGACTCCCGCTGACGTTTGTACGTTCTCGAGTCGTTGTCAGTTTATTGTTTTTGAATTCCGTATCGACCCTCTCCTGAACCGATGTGAAACTCGTTGCAACAACGCTTGACGGTTGCTTTTGAATGTTCCTTCGTAACGATCCTCTCCTGAATCGATGTGAAGGGTTGAAAACATTGAAGATGATTTTCAGTAGATTTATGGACGTAAAGTAAGTATGTCGAGTTGATGGAGTTGATCTCTGGAAGTCATGATTTCATGGATTCGAACTGATTGTTCAACTCGGTTTTGATGATGAATTTGAATTGAACGAGTCGAAGTGGAGCGAGTCGATGTGGACTCCCTGATGGATTTGAACAGGATGTTCGACTCGGTCTTGGGTTCGAATTGCAGAGGAGTCGGAGTCGAAACACACAGGAGGCAGAGAAACGAGTCGAGACGTTCATTGATTGAGCAAGTCGAAGTGATGTCTTTTATGGCTGCATGAGGGAGTCGAACTAGTCACGGGATAGAGTCGAAGGAGCGATACGAAAAGGAGCTCTGCATCAGTGCACTGAAGAGGGAGTCAAAGCACGTGCTCGACCTTACTGGAATTCGAATCGGTTATTCCCCTTGCTTTCGACTCCATATAAATATCTGGCACTTAGCCGCTTTTTCACTTTTTCACCTTTCACCTTTATCTGCCTTGCCTTCGTATCGTTCCAGAGCATTTCACGAGAAAAACCTTTGCCTTCGAATCGATTCCTATCTTCAACCATTTGAACTAACTATCAAATCTAGGTAATCAATAAACGAATCTACGTGTAAACGATGAGGCTCGGGTTTTCTTATCAAATCAATCGAAGTTGTGGTCGATCGAAGGCTCTCTAGCCTCCGCTTTGTGTTGATGGAGTATGGGTTTCGAGATGATGAGGCAAAGGTCTTCGTATCGATCGATGGTGGAGCTTCGCTTTGAGTCGAACGCTTTGATTCTGTTGATCGATATGAAGGGGCTGTGTCTGATCGATTCGAAACGGTGGCTTTCGATCGAGTCGAAGTGGGTAGCCTTGGGTCGAGTCGAAGCAGTTGTCTTGGATCGAATCGAAGTGGCTGCTTTGGATCGAGTCGAAACGCGTGACTTTGGAGCGAGTCGAAGTGGTTGCTTCGGACCGAGTCGAAATGCGTGACTTCGGAGCGAGTCGAAGTGGTTGCTTCAGACCGAGTCGAAATGCATGACTTTTGGATGGAGTCGAAGTAGATGGCTCTGGAACGAGTTGAACTTGCACTCCATCCTTCTGACCGAGTCTAACTCAAACACACACGACTATAATTCATTGATGCGAACCTGGCTCTCGTGAGCAATACAAATTTGATCATCAAAAAACTTTAAACTTCTCACACATTCGAATAACTGCCTCCGACGAGCTTCAAATTGGCATACTTGGACTTAACCGTTTCACTGCATATCTGACTTCCTATCGAAGCTCGTTGATGAAACTGCAACTTATAAAAATGACACCAAACTTTGATTTGGAGTGATAGTTAATAACTGGATGGCACGGTTGTGACGGTCAGTGATGATGGTCCTTCTGACTGAATTCCGAAGTCTCGTCGTTTATATGCTTTCCTTAATCCGGTTGATTACCTAAAATAATATACAGTACCGCACTGCACAACACACTCACACACTTTACACTGGGGGATGCATGGGTGTTATTAGTCGGTTTAACAATGATTTTTTATAAGCTAGCTGGTTATGGATCCTTCAAGTTCTCAGCAGCCGGAATTTCCAAGTTCTGTTCCTTCAACTATTGAGATACCGGTTATAGAAGCCGAAGTTATTGAGATAGCTCCGGACGAGCGTCAAGGGGCTCAGTTTATTTGTACTCCACCGGATTTGGTGCCATCGGGTATCCCCGAAGACATTTTATGCCGGATTTTCTTAAGGCACGGTTTGTCGCTTGATGACGTGCTACTTCCTGGGCCGAAGGACAGGCCACATTATCCTCCGGAAGGATTTACTGCTTTCAACCGTCACGCTTGCACGGCGGGGACACTTCCTCCGTTCAATGACTATATCAGGGAGATCTTATCGTTTCTTGGCATAGCCCCGTCTCAGCTACATCCGAATGGATATGCCTTGCTGAATAGCACCTTCGTCTTGTTTATGGAGATCCTATTTCGACCGCCGAAGCTGATTGAAATCAGATATTTATTCAATGTCAAAAGCCATGGAGATAGCCCTTCTTTCACCTTCTTGGAGGCAGTCAGAAACTGCCATATTGTGCTGGGCTCCTGGGGGAGGCTAAGTTATTACAAATCCGAATGGTTCTACATTCGGTGCCCCCCCCCGGATTTGCTAGGCGGTGGTTAGATAGACGTTAGTGTCGCCATCCCCTCTTGAATTACCGAGATGTTAGTAACTGACTTCAAAAACTGACATACTTTTCCTTTCTTATAGCCGCAATCTCTCGCCCCGATGGCGCGTACTTCAGGGAGCTTGTTTGGATTCATCAAGCGTTTCCGGGCAAAGAGAGGCACATAGACTTAGTCCTGACCGACAAGAATTTGAGGGCTGTCGGGCTGATAGAACGAAGACAGAGCATACACCTGGATGTGATACATAGGGTGGCCCCGAAGAAACGCATGAAGCGCAAAGCGCCCGCAGTTGTGATCACCGAAGAAGTTGATCCAGAAAGAACGCCCAACGATACTGAGCTCCCGGCCGTGCCTCCTTCCGATGTTCGGGATTCCGAAGGAAAAAGAAAAGGCAAGGCCGCTGGTTACAAACACCCTAAATCTAAGAGATTTAAATCCGTGGTCGTGTCTTTACCTTCCCAGGGGATTAGAATTTCAAAGGCTCCTCCCCCGCAAGTGGAGAGTCCTTTTGCAGGGCTTAATGATATCCCGATCCCGGATTTCGTGTCGTCTCCACACGACGCCGGGATGGAAGGGCTTGATAGTGCTTTTGAACCGAGCGGGTCGGTTGCTACGAGTGCGGCCGACATTTCTAGTTGGTCGGGGGATTGCACATGCATACACTTCACTACACTACATGATTAACAATTGTACTTCATCCGACTTAGGAAATTGCTAACTCTTTCTTCGTTTCTCATTTTTAGGTACTATGTCCGGAAGGGGATCTATGCTTGGTAATCTTCGTTCTGCTCGAAAATCTTCTGGTTACTATGATTCCCGTAGGAGGGATTCGGACAAAGATCGGGATCGCGATTATTCTAACCGGGATAGGTACGGGCGTGACAGGGAGTATAGACATCGATCCAGATCACGCTCTCCTCCTCCTAGACTTCCGTCTCCTCCTCCTATTCAAACTTCATATCCACCAGAGCCTCCTCGTCACAGGCCTTCTTCTCACACTTCTAGATCCAAGACTCATCTCCAGAGAGCTGAGACTACATCTTCCATGGTTATAGAGCAGGTCCCCGCTGATCCCACTGGAGAAGGGGCCCTTAAGTTGGCTCAAATGAAGAAGGATTTCCTAATATTTGCTTCGACGGTTATGTTTTCCCTCCCCACTTGAAGAGAATTCCATCAGGGGTAGAAGGCACGATGCATGACTATGTCTACGACATCTACACCCAATATCGAGAGTGGGCGAAGGCTGCCGAAAAAGCTTCTAAAGTGGCCTTCGAGCAGGCTAAAGAGATCGAGAAGATGGAGATCGAGCTCGCGACAAGGGATCGTATTATTCAGGTACTATCTGCTGAGTCCGAGTCTTCTCGGAAATCTGAGATTGAGGCCATTAAGAAGGCTGATGAAGCGAAGGCGGAGATGGAGAGGTTGGGGCAGACACACGTTGCCCTGGTGGAGGAAATGGGCCACCGGAATACCAAAGTCATCGCCGAGCGGGATGCGGCGTTCAAGGAGCTTAATGAACTAAAAGCCAAATTCGCCAGCTTGGTCAAAGAAAAAGATGACACGAACAACGCAGCCCAGGAGGCGTGTGATCAGGCTATTCTGCTCAGGGGAGAACGGGATGCGGTGGTGGCCAAAGTCCAGAAAGTGGAGACTGAGGTCGAGGAGAGGGTGAAGTTGGCCGAGTCCAGGTTAGAGGCCGACATTGAGGACCTCCTTGTTGTTTACAACGCTAATGTGTTGAGGCACAGGGGTCTGGCCTGGCTCGATGATTATTCGACGCATCTTCATAGTGCTTGGGGCCGACTGGTTGAGGAAGAGAAAGAGGCGCACCAGGGTGAGTCTGTGGATGAATTCGAGCTCGAGAATTGTCTATTAACTGATGATGAAAAGAAGATTCTCCATGATTCAATGATCTCTTATGAGAAGGAGAGGCTCGGCACCCAGCATCTGGAGGTAGGAGAGGGCTCCGGGGTTGGACATCATGATGCAAGTCTTGATATTCCGGTGTCAACCCAGCCTGAATCTTTGCCTGCGGCTGATCCTCAAGCTGTTCCTGCCTATAATCCGGATCAGCCGCGGATGTCTCCGACTATAGCGCCAGCGACTGAAGCCGCCCCGTCGCTTACAAGCCAAACTGAGGAAGGTACTCCGAACATTCCACATGTCTTTCATGAGTCGAAGTCTTCGATCGAGTTTAAGTTCTAACAATTTTTTCATTCTTTGTCCAATGATTGATGCCGCACCGGCCATGCCTCCTGCTACTCAAGAGTTATATCAAACGCGGGAGGCTATTGCAACAGAAGCAACCACCATGAGTACAACTGCTCCGCTTGACGATCCGCAGGGAGGTATAATTATGTTTGACGAGCAGTTGATGAATGAACTCTTTCGCCGTCACGGCGATCCCCTTGCTGACTTGCCACCCGTCATGAGCGGAACTGATCCTGTTGGAAGTTCTTTAATGCCAACTGCCGATGCCCCCAGTGGGGCTCGAGCGATAACCGAAGAGGATATGTTCGCTCAAATTAACGCTGAAATGGAAGCAGCGGTTCAGGGCAGAAGCTTTGGAGGTGGGATTGAAGCATCAGGGCCTGCTTCGCTTAGAATGATATCTCCCGGTGGTGCTGTTTTTCTCACGGGCATGCCCGTTCCGCCTTCTATATTCGATCATGTTCCTCCGACTTCACCCGCAGGGAGCGTTCCTATTCACGTGAGTTCGGAGGAGGATGTCGACATAATGCCATCGCCTGAAGGCCAACCGCCGAAAGGCACAGGCTTGAAGAGGAAGATTGGCGATGGTTCCAGCGGGTCCGCACTGAAGAGGAAGCCAAGGAAGAAGAGAGATTAGGCATGATCATCTAGCGTATTTTGATTTTGCATTTTGTTAGCCGTGTATAGATGCGGGTTCGGCCCCTGCTAGTAGGAATTTTTTTGGAAACTTGTACACGAACGTCTTCTATAATCAATAGAAATGAAACTTTTCTTTTTTGTCATTGTGTATTTGTCTAAGTGTTTCAGTGTCTGAAATGCACTTATGAAGTTTCAGGTTCCGAATCAAGTTTGTTTGGGTTTTCCAAGTTCAGGAACTGTGGACATGGCTTGTGACCGGGAAGCGAGTTGAATCCCGACATCGCATTGCTTCAATCAGTGGTTGATGCCTAAGTCCTACCCCCCAGTCTTGGGGATGAGTTGTAAACCATCAGCCGACGATCGCTTCTTACTTGTAACATGTTGAGTCTTGCGCCACCGAACAGATGTCTGAAGCAAGCGAAGATTGAGTAATGCATCCATGCTTATTTGATTGTCGACAATCATTTTCGTACTCCGGGGATTCCCATTCATTCATCAGTGGCTGGTTACGCCGGCTTAAGTTTCGATCATATGTCTGCGATCGGGAGACTTGGAATTGGCACTCTGGGCGTCCGGAGTTGATGTTTATACTCCGCTTTGCACTCTGGGAACGCGAAGTTGAATGTTTATACTCTGGTTCGCGCTCTGGGAATTCGGAGTTGGATGTTTATACTCCGCTTCGCACTCTGGGAATACGGAGTTGAATGTTTATACTCCGGTTCGCGCTCTGGGAATTCGAAGTTGGATGTTTATACTCCGCTTCGCGCTCTGGGAATTCGGAGTTGGATGTTTATACTTCGACTCGCACTCTGGGAATACGGAGTTAAATGTTTATACTCCACTTCGCACTCTGGGAATACGGAGTTGGATGTTTATACTCTAGTTCGCGCTCTGGGAATTCGGAGTTGGATGTTTATACTCCGGTTCGCGCTCTGGGAATTCAGAGTTGGATGTTTATACTCCGCTTTTCCCTCTGGGAATACGGAGTTGGATGTTTATACTCCGCTTCGCACTCTGGGAATACGGAGTTGAATGTTTATACTCCGCTTCGCACTTTGGGAATACGGAGTTGGATGTTTATACTCCGGTTCGCGCTCTGGGAATTCGGAGTTGGATGTTTATACTTCGCTTCGCACTCTAGGAATACGGAGTTGGATGTTTATACTCCGACTCGCATTCTGGGAATACGGATTTGAATGTTTATACTTCGCTTCGCACTTTGGGAATACGGAGTTGGATGTTTATACTCCGGTTCGCGCTCTGGGAATTCGGAGTTGGATGTTTATACTCCACTTCGCACTCTGGGAATACGGAGTTGAATGTTTATACTCCGCTTCGCACTCTGGGAATACAGAGTTGGATGTTTATACTCCGGTTCGCGCTCTAGGAATTCGGAGTTGGATATTTATACTCCGCTTCGCATTCTGGGAATACGGAGTTGAATGTTTATACTCCGCTTCGCACTCTGGGAATACGGAGTTGATGAAGGATTGTCGTGTATCAATCCTTTCTTGACTTTTTATGTGATGGCTTGCCCCCGAGCTCGGGTTTCACTTAGTGAGTGATTGGTTGCACCGCAGTCACTCTCTATTTGAATAAATCCCACCGTATGATGAGACTTAGCTCTCCATGCATAGTGATGGTCATATGAAGTATTTCAAGTAAATTACAGCTCTGGCTCGAAGAGGTTGCATTTTATTGCTGAAATAAGAAAGTATGGAAAAGTCAGTTGCCTTATTACAAGTTCTAATTTCGAAATGCAGAAACAAATTGCAGAAAATGAAAGTAAATTAGATGGATAGAGATAGCCTGTCAGGTGTAATATCGGTGAAGGCTCTCGCTATTCCAAGCTCTTGGCAGGGTAAGACCGTCGACGGTCGATAATTTGAATATGCCATCTCCGAGCCTTCGTTCAATAGCATACGGTCCTTCCCATGTCGGCTTCATATGTGAAGGAACCGGATAGATTCTTTTTAAGACGAGATCGCCTAGTTCGAAGGTTCGTGGACGGACGTTGGCATTGTACAATCGGGCGACTCGACTTCAATGCGCAGCTGCCCTCAAATCAGCCTCTTCACGCTTCTCATCCAGTAGATCGAGAGATTCAGTAAGTAGTATAGCATTCATCTTTGGATCGTAGTATGTCACACGATGAGAAGGTACTTCTAGCTCGACCGGAATAACGGCCTCTGAACCGTAAGAAAGAGAGAACGGAGTGTGGCCGGTCGTGGTCTTGTGGGTCATTTGGTAAGCCCATAGAGCCATAGGAAGTTCATTGACCAACTTGCCCCCGACCTTTTCCAGTCGTTTCTTCAAGATGGACTTTATAACTTTATTAACTGCTTCGACCTGCCCGTTTGCTTGAGGATGTGAAACTGCGGAGAATTTCTTTTGGATGTGAAATTGTTTGCAGAAATCCTTGAATTCAGCACTGTCGAATTGGGTTCCGTTGTCCGTAATAATGGTGTGTAGGAGACCGAATCGGCAGATGATGTTACGAACCACAAAGTTGATTACTTTCTTCGTTGTAATGGTAGCGAGAGCTTCGGCTTCAGCCCACTTTATAAAGTAATCAACTGCGACGATGACATACTTTGCACCACCTTTTGCCAAAGGTAGAGCACCGATGATGTCGATGCCCCACATTGCAAATGGCCATGGGCTGACCATTTGCGTTATATCAGTAGGAGGAGCTCTAGGAATTCGGGCATATTTCTGACACTTATCGCATTTCTTTGCATAATCTGACGCATCGCGATTCACGGTCGGCCAGTAATATCTGTACCGAAGTATTTTCTTGGCAAGTGCTTGCCCCCCGGTGTGATCGCCACATTCTCCCTCATGCACTTCGTGTAATACTCGTTTGATTTCATCGTGTGCGATACACCGGAGTAGAGGAACAGAGTACCCTCTTTTATACATGACCCCATCTTGAATGACGAATCGTGAGGCTTTTCGGAGAACTTGTCTCTTTTCACTCCTGTGTTCTGGTAGGATTCCGTGTTCAATGTAGTTTCTGAGCGGAGTCATCCATGAATTCTTTTCGGGAACTGTTTTGCATACCCGGTTCATTTCTGTCCGGTCGATACTTGGGGAAGATAGCGTTTCTACAGGAACAAGTCCCATTTGCTGAGCTTCGCCGGTGCTGGCTAGTTTCGCCAATGAATCGGCTTTTTGGTTGCGTTCTCGAGGTATGAAATAGATGGCATAATAATCAAACTGATTTAGTACTTCCCGAACTCGAGCTAAGTAAGCAGCCAACCTTCGATCTCTTGCCTGATACTCTCCCCGTACTTGACACACAACCAATTGTGAATCACAGTAAATTTCCATAGCGACGATTTTCAAATCTCTGGCGAGATTCAAGCCAGCTAAGAGGGCTTCGTATTCAGCTTCATTATTGGTTGCATGAAAGTCAAACTTCAAAGCGTAGCATATAGATCGACCTTCGGGGGTTTTGAGCACAACACCGGTGCCTAAACATGGATCATTCGATGCACCATCGGTATACATCTTCCAAACAGTTTCGGTGGATTTACTGGTTTCGGGCAAGTCCTATGGAACGGTGAATTTAGCTATGAAATCAGCAAGGACTTGTCCTTGGATTGCTCGTCTTGGAGTGTAAGTAATATCAAACTGACTCAGTTCGATGTTTCACTTGAGTAACCTACCAGACGTCTCAGGCCGCGAAAGAACCTGTCGTAACGGCTGGTCGGTGTAAACAACAATGGGATGCGCCTGGAAGTACGGTCGGAGTTTTCTCGATGCGATCACAAGGAAGTAGGCCAACTTTTCTAGCTTCGGGTAGTTCCTTTCAGCCCTAGTCAATCATTTGCTGACGTAGTATACCGGCTTCTGTATTTTGTCTTCTTCTCGGATTAATGCAGCGCTGATAGCGTTCTCTGATATCGCCAAATATATGAACAGCTTCTTATGGTCGATGGGCTTCGACAGGATAAGTGGTGTGGACAGATGTTGGACTAGCGCTCGGAAGGCGCCCTCGCACTCCGTGGTCCATTCAAAATTGTGTTTTCCTTTTCGGATCAGATCGAAGAAGGGAATGCATTTGTTTGTGGACTTTGAAATGAACCTGCTCAATGCTGCTACTTTCCCATTGAGACTTTGGACTTGCTTTATGGTCTTAGGAGTTTCAAGATTTCTGATTGCCCAAATCTTTTCAGGATTAGCCTCGATTCCTCGAGCGTTAACGATGAACCCAAGGAACTTCCCGGATGCAACTCCAAAGTGACATTTCAGTGGATTTAGCTTCATTTTGTATTCTCAAAGTATGTCGAACATAGTCTCCGGGTCCTTAATATGGTCAGTGGAGAGTCGTGACTTCACAAGCATGTGGTCTACATATACTTCCATAGTTTTTCTGATTTGATTGGCAAACATCCGATTAACCAATCGTTGATAAGTAGCTCCGGCGTTCTTGAGTCCGAATGGCATAACCTTGTAGCAGTAAAGTCCTAGGTTGGTCACGAAGCTGGTATGCTCCTGATCGGGTAAATGCATCAGTATCTGATTGTAGCCGGAGTACGCGTCCATGAAGGATAAGAGTTCATGCCCAGCTGTCGAATCTACTAGCTAATCGATTCTGGAAAGTGGAAAACTGTCTTTAGGACATGCTTTATTCAGATTGGAATAATCGATGCACGTTCTCTACTTTCCATTCGGCTTTCGGACGAGCACGGGATTCGACACCCATTCAGGATATAGCGCGTCTCGAATGAATCCGTTCGCTTCAAGCTTTTCTACTTCCTCCTTAAGGGAGGCAGATCTCTCTGGATCCATACCGTGCCTTTTTTGTTTGGCCGGGACATGTCGCGGGTCAATGTTTAGAGTGTGGCTCGCGATATCCGGCGAGATCCCGCACATATCAGAGTGTGTCCAGGCAAATACATCATGATTTGCCCGCAGAAATTCGACCAATTCCTCTTGAGTTTGCTGGCTTAGCTGAGACCCAATCTTTATCATTCTTGAATCATCATCACTGTCAACTGGGACATCAATCGTCGGTTCGACCGGGGATGCTTGACTTTCTTTAGATTCTCCTTCGTCTTCAGTTTCTCTTGGGTTAAGATCCTTGAGGAATTGGAGGGGATGCCCGGGCCTGGACCCGGGCGTTAATTGTCAATTATCGGCGAAACGAACGCATAGAGATTCCTCTACGTCCTTTCCTTTCTCCTTTCACTACGCCTCCCGCAGCTCAGCAACATAACAAGCTCTGGCAGTAGCCTGATCTCCTTGAACGATTCCTATTCCATAATCAGTGGGGAATTTTACGGTCAAACACCATGGGGCAATGGCTACCCTGAATTCAGCGAGGGCCGGTCGGCCCAAGAAAGCGTTATAAAGGGAGTCTATGTCCAAAACAATGAACTGTAACATCCGTACTCTCCGGCGTTCCCCGACTCCCAACTCTACTGGCAGTTCCACCATTCCAGTAGGTATAGTGGCACTTCCGTTGAAACCATGGACTCGAGATTGAAAAGGCTTCAAGTCTGTGGCTTCCATCTTCATTTGATCATAATCTCGTTTGAACAGAATATTCAGAGAGCTTCCACTGTCAACTAAGATCCTTTTCATCCAAGCGGGACCTACTTGTGTTGAGATGACCAGTGGATCGATAGTCGGAGCTTCGATTTTATCTGCGTCTTTGCTCCTGAACACGATGTCATCCGTCATCGTTTTCTGTTGCTTGGCTGGAGGTCCCTCATCAAAACTACTGTAACACTCGAAGTCTGCATGCCTAATAGAACTAGCATACGACTCCATTTCCTTCCAGCTTCGATCTGTTGGGTGAGGACCACCACTTATTGTATTGATGACTAACCTCCCGTCCGCACGAGAGGGTTTTTCCTGTCTTTCCTGATTCGGCGCACGATTCTGATTTGATGGGCCCGCACCACCGGATTGCGGCGCCCGTACATACTGATCCAGCTTCCGCTCACGTATCAGTTTTTCAATGAGGTCTTGTAGGTGACGACACTCATTGGTGTTGTGGCCATAACTCTCATGGAATCTACAGAATTTTCCTATTTGGATTTGTCTTTCAGTTGGTGGTTTCGGGGCAGGTTTCTTAAATTGCATGGTATTGCAGATCTGCAAATATACATTTTCCAGCGACGTGTTTAACAGAGTGTAGTTATCATACATGGAAGCTCTACGCCATGGACTGCGATCCTGATCGCGCTTCTTGTTTTGATTCCCATTGTCCCTCTGTGGATTTCTTTTATTTTTTACATTCCACTGAACTTTCCCAGAATTATCTCCGGACTGTTTAATAGCGATGTTACTTTGGATTCCTTCAGTGTTGGGCCCTGCATCATCCTGTTTCCTAGACTGTTTCGCATCCTCCCTTCTCAAGAATTGGGCTGCCTTGGAATAGAAACGGTCCAATGATGCAAGTGGTTTTCCAGCTAACCAGTTTCCGAACTCGGAACCAGCATCAATCCCCTTAGTCAAAGCCATCAAGATAGAGTTGTCGTTGGGATTGCTTATTTCTGCACACGCATCATGGAATCGCTTCAAGTAACGTCAAAGCATTTCTCCGGGAGCTAGCGTAACACTAGACAGAGTGTTAATGTCCTTTGGCCTTGCTATGTGCATACGGAACTGTTCGACAAACTTGGTGGCCATCTGGTCAAAGTTAGAAATGGATCGCGGTGGCAAACGAGTGAACCACATGGTAGCGATGCCCCCTAGGGAAATGGGGAAACTACGACACTTTACTGCATCATCAACTCTAGCAGCATTCATCAGCCATTCGTATTTCAGGACATGTTGATTGGGGTCAGAACTTCCTTCATAAATTGGCAAAGCTGGCATCCTAAAGTGCCGAGGTGGTTCAGCATATAAAACATCATCGGTGAAAGGGGTATGACTTCGGGAGATTCCCCAGTCGTCATTAGAGAGACCCCGACTTTCACGGATCATTTGGCGGACCATCGCTGGTATATCTGGTGTTTGGACACTTGGAGCATGTTGTGCCAAGGTGTGGTCGGGTTCCACAGCGCGAGTCTGGATCGGACGCGGTCGACGGTCCGTGCCTCGCCTCCTTGGTTCAACATCCTCTGAGACATAAGGCTCAAGAGTCTGCTCTCGTTGGCTACGTTGAGGATCATCTTGGTTTCTAGCGTCACCTCCCTGTCCGGCAGTGGTGGTAGTAGCAATGTTGCCGGTAACATGATAAGGAGCAGCTCCTCCCCGAGTTGAAGGTTATGTGCGGAGACTAGCGAATGGCCCAGCTCTAGGTTCCCAAGGTTCGAAGTAGGTTGGAGTCTCGTGGCTTGGGTGTAGCCTACACCTAACCGTGGACGTGTGGATCTAGTTTGGCCATCGGAGGAGGCTGAACTTTCTGTGGAAGAGTGAGAACCGAGGTCTCTTCTGGATCTTCTTCGCCTTTGGCGATTTAGCTGGTTAGTCAACTCCGTGTTAGTGCGTAGTTTTTCCGCTAGCTACTGTCGACTTTGGGTCAACTCTTGAAGCAATGTCTGGAATTCTTGTCTAGTGATTGGACCTGATGGATCTGGAGGTCCCGCAGAATTTTGGTTGGACGGAGGCGATTGCACGGGATTTTGTCAGTCCCGTGCTCCTTGATCCACAGCTGTAGAAGTGGTACGTGTGCTCACCATGGTGAGGAGATGAAATTCCTTTCCTAGATCTGATATAGATATGAATAGAATGGAAGGGTTTCAAAGTTCTAGATCTGGATCTTCTTATTAGATTTACGCAATCCAATATAGATAGGAGATCCAAAGAGCATGAGAAAAATTGGTTTTTTTCAGTGAAAGCACCAAAGTGTTTGTACCAAAATTGGGCACAACACTCTTCAGAAGTCTTTGAAGAGATAAAGTGAAGAAATTAAATGAAAAAAGAGGAATTATCTAACAAAAACTCCAAATTTCAGAAATGAGAATAATTAAAGTGTAGGGAGACACAAGAATTTAGAGTGGTTCGGCGAATAGCCTACGTCCATTATGAAATAGTTTGTTTTTATTGATCTTCATTTGATGTTTACAAGTGAATGCAATGAATTACAAGAGGTAACTATGATTTGCAGCAGTGAATCTTGTTGGTAGCAGCAGCAACAGAGTTCAGATCTGGATCTGGCGGAGTTCGAGCGTTGGAGATCTCAAAGAGGAAGAAGAACCTCTTTTCTGTTGGCTTTGGGGGTCTATTTATAGGTGTAGGAGGCTGATATTTCGCTCAGATCTCGGGAGACCCTCTCTGGCACGTGACCAGGCCCGTACGCCCAAGCCCGTGAAGATTCGGTCTGATCCGTGATCGACACGGGCAGATTTCGACTCGCTCAAGTTTTCATCTAATGGAGTCGAAATTTGGCGTGGACATTCTTTAGCATGCACGTAGTCTTCTGTGAAAATTTCATACCATTTGGACTTGTAGATTGGGAGATATGATCGATACGAAATGGAGTTTTCGGTAGGCTGTTTCATTCAACTCGCTTCCATTTCGACTCGCTTCTATTTGACTTGATGACGTGGCGCTTCCTGGATCGCTCCGCCTTTGACGCTGCTTCGAGCGAGTCGAAGTGTACAATGGTTGATCGAGTCAAAGTACATGGTTTGATCGCTTCGAGTAGTGACTTTGCCAACTGGGGCTGAATTCGATGGAGTCGAATAATTGTCTGAGAGGAGCGAGTCGAAACGTGCACTTTCGATGGTTCCAAACTGGAGCAAGTCGAAGAGGGAAGCTAAGCGAAGCGAGTCGAAATAGGTACTTCAAGTGGCAGTGAAGCGAGTCGAACAGGAATGAGTCGAAGTTGGTATCTGAGGGAACCGAAGCGAGTCGAAGGGAGCGAGTCGAAGGGAGCGAGTCGAAGGAGCGAGTCGAACGGTAGCTGATCTTCGTCCAATTTTGTATCCTCCATAACTTGAGCATACGAACTCGGATCGACTTGAGATTTTGAACGTTGGCTCCCATGGCTTAGCTCGTTATGTCCTACCAATTTGCCTCGATCTAGACTCGGACAAAATTCATCGATATCTCTAGCGAGCCCGTATATAACTGATCTCTGGGACGGGCCGTCACTGGTTACTAGTCAATTCCTTAGTGTTACGGCCTTACCAAAAGGCAGGATAACATCATCCATATTTTTAAATATTTGTTTATTTCTCCAAACTGCATACATTTGATATTTTATGCCTTTTGCATAATGAGGAAAAATTATATGAAAACCAAATTAAATATAAGGCCCCATACCCTAAGTTGAGTCAGATATTCATAAGGTAACTAAATTATGAAATGTTTTCCTTATTAATGCTATTTCTAATAGGCATGCCAATTATTAATTTGAAGTCATGTTTCGCTTTAGCATAATTGCACTTTAAACTTATAGTATAAGCCATATTTTCCTTATGAGGAGGGTATAGAAAATTTGTTAGTGATAATTCGACCTGTTTGACCCGGATTATAATCTATGAATCTCAGTTGTAGAAAGTTCAAGTGTCGTTTGTTCTAACTTATGCAATTTACAACCTATTCACGTACGGTGGTTTGGGTCGATTTAGACCCGGTTGGGAAATAACAAACAAAATACACAAAATTTTGTGTTTCTTTTAGTTGGGGCATGATAGTTTGGGTTAGGGTCACGTTTGGTCAGGTCAATGGTTATTTATTTAGCCAAGTTCCAATTTGAGACACACTGGGTTTGGTTAGGGTTTCGGCCTTCTCGGACCGAGTAAGTTCGAGCTACATTTATAGGGTCTTACTGAAGAAGGTCGAAACGTTTAAATGGTTCATTTCTATGATATGGATACAAGGCAACCAGAATTGGATTATAATCTACCCTTTAGTTCGGCATGCATTTATGTCATACATGGAAATAATGGTTTTCTTAATTGTGCAATTTTTTATTATTATTGAAAAAATTGACCTAAAGCTTATATTTTCTTACTTCTGATTGAGTAAATAAATGTGTTTTTCTTTTCTGCTCACTTTTTCCCATTCAACCATTATGTAATTTACATGCTTTGCCTTTTCGTGTCGGTGTCTCTTGTAGTTGGTATGTTTGTCCTGTGGTCGGGATTCTATTTAAATGTCGTTTCAAACTCCCGATCTTACAGGAGCTCCTATAGCAAAAAAAAAGATAAAGAAAATCATCTATGGGCCCAATCATCATGGATAACGAATGTTTAGATTGTGTTATTAAGCATACTGTTCGAAACTCGCATTCTCCTATAAACTTCAAAATTGATGTTCGAACCACAATGCATGTCGATGCACAAAGCGCTAAACCGGGTGCAAGTGCAAGCAACGTAAGCCTACTGAGGTTTATGCGTCTTTATTTTAATTAGGTTGGCATTGTCCTTATCCCACTTACATTCGCTTTTTTAAGCAGAATTTAGGCGCTTCGGTTGTATCCCGTTCTTCCTAAGTTATGACAAGAAGGTACCAAAATCGCAATGCAAAATTCGTTAACAACGAGGCTTACGGAATTCAAGGCAGAAAACACCTCGGTAGGTTCCGCGTTATGTCGAGCAACACAAATTTGTGGAACTTCTAATAATCTACAAAATGTTTTTCCATCACTTGATCCAATAATTCCCCAACAAAGCACAACTTTTGCTACCTTTGCCTTAATAGCTTCTATCCCTGGAGCAGATTCTCTTGGGAAAATCATTTAGACATGCGCTCTTCCAGTTAACGGTATGCTCTTTTTGGTCCGGGTTTCTATTGTGGTCGAGTTAAGAGGTTTTTGTTTTATACATTATTTTATTTATAGATAATCGGTTTACCCAAATGAGCAGAAGCAATGCCATCCAAAATAGTGCACTTTACTTCCTTGAGGTTTGTAAACATGATACGTCATCACGAAAAATGTGAAGCCAATTTATGATGCTTGCGCATTTTTATTCTCTTCTACCATGAAAATACTCATTATAAGCTTCGTCGACGGTTCCCATACCTACCCCAAAAAGGGGAAATACAACGCATCATCTTTTTTAACATCTCCCTCGAATGAAAACATAAGCAATATGTGTGCTTTCCATTTATTAATCAATCCATCACTTTATGGATCAAATAATAATATGTTGACCATATGATGTTTTCTTTTGTTCAATAATATAGGTAATAAGGGAGGTGTTGCCTGATACTGCGCATTCTTGGATAAGAAGGAAAATCAAACATTGCTCATCGACATCTCCATCAACTTTTAAATGGAAAAAAACCAATACACCAATCCACGTTACATCTACAAGAAACGTAGCACATTTGACTACATCGCCTGCGCTTTGTAGTGAGAATGAATCACCAACACCTACCCCCACATGTCATGCTTGTCCTATATGCCTTCTTTAGAATATTGGTATTGTGCGATGTATCAGCCAGCCCATATTATGCCCCAAGGATCATTTATGATCATTATTGTAGATTGATTCTGATTTGGATGTAGGTAAATGGAAGAGGCGACATAACAAATCCATGTGTTGCGTTCGAAGAAAATACACACAGTAAGAAGTTACCCAACGGTAAGAAAGACGGTTATGCTACGTAACACATTGTCCAACCAACTATGTTTTTTGTGACTAACTGCTACTCTATTCCGCCTGCAGATTACGGCCTTCTCCCGTACTCCGCTTCAAAAACTGATAACCATCTGATGCCAGACGATCAAAACAACATAGGTAATGGAATAAATGCGTATGAGTTAAGCCTTCGTAGTCCATTGACAAACCTTTTCCAAGCCATGCCAGAATTAGCAACAAATAATGTTCACCAATGCAAGTTTTGTTCCTTCGTTGTGTAAGCGTGTTGCTTATTGCTTGTAAATAAATTTACTGTATTCGTGTGCCATCGTTTATCCTTCGTAGGTCGTATCTTTGAATCATGGAATTTTGGGCCTCCAAAATAAACATGTCCTGATTGCAATGCAGTCGTCTGGTACGTTGAAAGGAACAACAAGGAAGGCGAGCCAACCTCTGTGAAATTCTCAATTTGTTGTCAAGGAGGCAAAGTTTGTCTACCACTCCGAAATGAAAGCCCATCCTTTTTGGATTACATATTGGATTATAGTCAGGGTGGAAAGGCTGCACGTTTCTGGGAACAAATACGGGTTTATAACTCGATGTTTTCATTCATGTCAATGGGTGGATGTGTTGATAATAGTATCAACAATGATAAAGGGGTTTATGTCTTCCGTTTAAATGGAAAAAACCATCATAAGATTGGATCTCTCCTCCCAGTCGATGGTGTTTCCAAATTTTCACAATTACACATTTATGACACATAGAACGAAGGTGAAAACAGATATTGAGCATGCAGCGGTAGTCGAAATAAAGATGTTGATCGAATCGTAGTAGATGGGTAGATAACTATGTTCAATGAAACTGATACGGATGCTCCTACCATGCAGAGGCCTAAACGCACAACCAAGATGCCAGCCAGATACAGGGCATGAATATGAGACTGCCAACCTGCAACGTTCCAAAGAAAAGCAAAAGTGTGACAGAGAGAAAAGCTGTTGCCTATAAATCTTTTATTTCTTCTGGTAACAAAAATACAAAGTTCGTTACAACTTTATGATTAGCCAGCTATATAGTGCCATCTGGCATTACATCATCTAATCATTGTAATAGCATTCTTTATAAACGGCCACTGGGAATGAAGAAAATAGATATATTTGCATGAAAACTTCTCTTCCTGTCTCCATTCTTTCTTATTTCTTCTAAACTTCTCTGTGTTGTACCAGAGCCTATCATTTGGTGCTTTCACCTTACTCTTTCCCCTCCCCTTACCTATCTCCTCTCCTACTTCACACTGCCACCAACCATGACACGCTTGGATGATGCTTTTCAGCAACTCGACCAACAACAACAAACAATCAATACCATACAAGCTACACAAACCATCCAACAAAATCAAATCTCCAACATTGAAACCACACTTCAACAGCATAGCGATTGCCTACAAGAAATTTCTAAAAGCCTTGCCGATCTCCATCTTAAGCTATCATCACCACCCTCCTCCATAACCTCCACCAATACACCACACCTTAATCCACGCATACCCGTCCTACCAAATCCACATTCACTTGCCACACGACCACCAAAATGCGAACTCACCATCTTTGATGGCTCCAACCCATTCGACTGGCTATTCCAAGCAGACAGATTCTTCACCTATCACGCAACCCCAGAAAACCAACGTGTCGACCTAGCTAGCTTTTACATGTCTGGTCAAGCATTAACGTGGTTCCAATGGATGCATCGGAACCAACAAATCTCCACTTGGCCCGCTCTCGCTAAAGCTTTAGAACAACGTTTCGGTCCGTCCTCACTCATTAACCCACAAACTATCCTATTCAAGCTTCGCCAAACCACAACCGTCGAAGAATACCAATCCCTCTTCGAAAACACTAGCAATCGTATCACCAACCTCCCATCCGATGCTATCCTCCATTGTTTCATTTCGGGCCTCAAAACCCACATAAAAAATGAGCTCCTCCTTCTTCGACCAAACTCCATTTCCGATGCCATAGACCTTGCCAAGCTCATCGAAAGTAACTAACCGACAACCGACCCAATTTCCTTCGCAACAATCCTTACCGCAACAACACACCACCCCTTCACTCCCTACCACCTATTCCACCGCCACCCCAAACCAATAACCAAAACTACCCAATTAAACGCCTAACACCAGCCGAAATGCAAAAACGCCAGCCACAAGGGCTCTGCTACAACTGTGATGAGAAGTACTATCAAGACCATCGATGCAAATCACGTCAACTCTTCCTTCTGGTTCCAGATGATGTCGACGATGCCAACTCAACTCCACCAGATCCAGATTTCCCACCGGATGAACCGCCAGAGATCTCCTTCCACGCCTTATTCGAATCCGACAACCCATCATCAATTCGACTGCCAGCAATAGTGAACAACTACCCGATTTCCATTCTGGTCGATTCAGGAAGTTCACACAACTTTCTCCACCCACGAATCGCGCACTTTCTTGGACTTCGCTGGGACCGCCACCGATTATTCTCTGTCACCGTCGGCAACGGTGAACGACTTCGCTGTGATGGTATCTGCAGAAAAGTGCTCGTCCAGATTGGGGGTAATGATTTCTTTATCGATTTTTATTTGCTAGAATTTGCAAGTTGTGATGCAGTTTTGGGAGTGCAGTGGCTTAGCAAATTAGGCCCTACTACAACTGATTATATTCTACACACCATCTCTTTTACCCATAACCAAAAATTAATTACCTTACAAGGCCTTACTTCTCCACTAAGCCCAACCCAAATTTCCCTCAACCAACTTAAGCGGCTCCACTCTACATCCTCTATCAACTATTACCTCCACTTACAGTTAGAACCACCAACCTCCCTGAGCCCAAACAACCAATTCGAAAATACCCACCCACAAATAAAATCATTACTCTCCAAATTTGCTCGCCTCTTTGCCAAACCAACAAACCTTCCTCCACACCGTGATCTCGACCACCATATAAACCTTCAACAAAATTCTCACCCAATCAATGTTAAACCGTACCGATACCCATATTTCCAGAAAAATGAGATTGAAGCGCAAGTCCGCGACATGCTACATTCCAAAATCATACAACCATCCACAAGCCCATTCTCTTCACCCGTCCTCCTCGTTAAAAAGAAAGATGGTTCATGGCGATTTTGTGTAGATTATAGGGCACTCAATGCCATCACTATTAAAGATAGATTCCCCATACCTACGGTCGATGAATTATTGGACGAGTTACATGGTTCGCTTTATTTCACAAAGCTTGATCTAAGGAGTGGCTATTTCCAAATCCGAGTTCACCCGCCGGATGTGCATAAAACGGCGTTTCGGACACACGACGGTCATTATGAATTCCTCGTCATGCCATTTGGCCTCACCAACGCCCCTTCAACTTTCCAATCCACAATGAACAACATATTTCGCCCTCACCTTCGCAAGTTTATCTTGGTTTTTTTTGATGACATTTTGATCTATAGCAACTCATGGAATTCCCACCTCAACCACTTAGAAACCACCTTGACAATTTTGGCCAGCCACCACTTTTTTGCCAATATTTCTAAATGTTATTTTGGGCTCACGGAACTAGAATATTTGGGCCACATAATATCGTCCAACGGAGTTCGTGTCGACCCCAACAAAATTGAGGCAATTCTCCAATGGCCACTGCCAACCTCTACAACAATGGTGCGAGGATTTTTTGGCTTAACGGGCTATTACCGACGCTTTATACAAAAATACGCCCACTTAGCAAGCTCACTTTCGGACTTACTAAAAAAAGATACAGCAAACTCTTCTTTTAATTGGACTCCCCAGGCCCATGAAGCTTTCATTGCACTACAAACTGCACTTACCACAGCCCCCATTCTCAAACTCCCTGACTTCACAAAACCATTCGTGATTTCCACTGACGCGTCAGGCACCGCCATCGGTGCCGTGCTAGAACAATCCAAACACCCCATAGCCTACTACAGTAAACGGCTTCCTCCCTCCCTGCGCACCGCCTCGACTTACGTGCGTGAGATGTACGCCGTAAGAGCAGCCATCCAGAAATGGCGTCACTACTTATTGGGCCGCAAATTTGTGATTCGCACCGACCATCAAACCCTACGTCAACTGCTGACTCAGACAATCCAAACCCCCGATCAACAGAAATGGCTTACCAAGCTACTTGGATTTGACTTCACCATCGAATACAAACCAGGATCGGAAAATAGAGTCGCCGACAGCGTATCACGGTGGACGTCAGCGGCCCTGCTTCTGGCCTTCTCTTCCCCCAATTTTCATTCACCGACGAACTGCAGCAGGCAATTCGAGATGATCCTGAAACCCAGACTTTAATTCGATGGCTTCAAAATGACCCAGCACTAGCCACCAAATTTTCTTACAGGAATGGACTTCTTTTTCGTGGCTAGCAGCTGTTCGTCCCTCGTAACAGCGAACTTCAACAGAAACTAATTGCTGCTTATCATTGCTCCAAGACAGGGGGTCATTCAGGTGTTAAAGGCACGGCTGCCCGCCTTTCCAGTAATTTCTATTGGCATAATCTTTTCAAAACTGTTACAAACTATGTTGCCCAATGTACCATCTACTTACAAACTAAATCTGACACATCACCACCAAAGGGCCTCCTCCAACCACTACCCATTCCATCTCAGATTTGGGAAGACATCTCTATGGATTTCATCACCCACTTACCCACATTAGCAGGCAAAACTTGCATTTGGGTGATAGTTGATCGCCTATCCAAATACGCGCACTTCTGTGCACTACCCACCGCTGTAACCGCTCAGCAATTGGCAACTCACTTCGTTCAAGAATATGTCAAGTTGCATGGATTTCCCCGCTCAATTGTCTCTGACTGTGACCGGATATTTATTAGCCAATTTTGGCGTGAACTCTTTCGCTTACATGGTACCACACTTCGTCTAAGTAGTGCCTACCACCCACAAACGGACGGCCAAACGGAAGTGGTTAACCGCTGCCTTGAAACCTATCTCCGTGCAATGACCGGCGACTATCCCAAGCAATGGACGAAATACTTGCCATGGGCAGAGTGGTGGTATAACACATGCAAACACTCCTCTATCGGAATGTCACCATTCCAAGCAGTCTATGGTCGACCGCCACCGGTCATTTCCGACTACATACTTGGCAGCTCTACCCTCCATGAACTTGAAGAATGGGCCATGACTCGAGACCAAATCCTACACGCAATCAAAATGAACTTGCAACGAGCTCAAGTCCGCATGAAAAATCAAGCGGATAAACATCGGCAAGATAAACAATTTTCCGTCGGCTCATGGGCGTTCATTAAACTTCAACCATATCGACAATACTCCCTTCGCTCTCCACAGCACAAACTCTCCAAACGATACTTCAGACCTTTTCAAATCATCGAAAAGATTGGATCAGTGGCATATCGTCTTCTCCTTCCACCCGAAGCTCGCATACATCCGGTCTTCCATATATTCGTCCTCAAACTTTGCCCCAACCCACAAGCAATAACTCCTACACCACTACCACAAGAATTCACAATTCCACACGACCTTGAGGACAATGTCGATTCTCAAGGGGAGAGTAATGATACGGATGCTCCTACCATGCAGAGGCCTAAACGCACAACCAAGATGCCAGCCAGATACAGGGCATGAATATGAGACTGCCAACCTGCAACGTTCCAAGAAAAGCAAAAGTGTGACAGAGAGAAAAGCTGTTGCCTATAAATCTTTTATTTCTTTTGTTAACAAAAATACAAACTTCGTTACAACTTTATGATTAGCCAGCTATATAGTGCCATCTGGCATTACATCATCTAATCATTGTAATAGCATTTCTTTATAAACGGCCACTGGGAATGAAGAAAATAGATATATTTGCATGAAAACTTCTCTTCCTGTCTCCATTCTTTCTTATTTCTTCTAAACTTCTCTGTGTTGTACCAGAGCCTATCAGAAACCAACAAACTGGCAATAGTTTTTAGAATGGAAAGAGATAGATATAAAGAGACGGATTAACACGAAGTCTTGATTCAAAGTATTTGTACAAGAAACAAAGATGGTAGACAATATAACTTACCAACTTCTTCCGAAGTTGCCGCTCTAATCATTAGCAACGACAACAAAGTGGATGTGTATAAAGATGTTATTGTGCAGAGAAGATGGGCGCGTTGCGACGTATAAATGAAAAACATCCTATCTTTATGGCAATGTATTTGAGTTTGAATTGAAAAATAAGAAGAGTTAGAAGATACAAATTTTGTATATTGATTTGTACTGAATTGTTACAATTGTTATATTTTGCAATTACAAGAGCAGCCTATATATATAAAAAACAAGACTGTTGGGCCAAATATAAAAACAGCCCAAGACTTAAGTTAGCAATCCGAAACTAAGTTAGTAAAAGATAAGAGCCGTTGGATGGTCTTCAGTTGTGTGGCTGATATACTTGAGTCCGAGATTGTTTAAGATCTGTGTTAGTTTGTAGCAGCTAACATACGAAAGCTAATACTCCCCCTCAATTCAAACTAGGGTTAGGTCTTGAGCTATGGCGATGAGTGCGATTCAGCAGCAAGACGAAATCTTTTTCAGATCTGAGGAAGAGGTTGGTACTTTGTTAGAGATCGGCAGATCTGAACTCAGCTATGACTTCTGTATCTTTTCTGGTTTGATTTCTTTGACCTTTAAATCTTCTCTTAGCATGTGAAAGCTTGAATTCGATAAAGCTTTGGTAAGGATATCTGCTTTTTGATAATATGTAGGAACATGACATACTTGTAGCTTTCCTTTGGTTACTTGTTCCCGAACAAAATGTAGATCAATCTCTATGTGTTTAGTTCTGAAATGCTGAATTGGATTGACTGACATGTAGATTGTACTTTGATTATCACACCATAAGGTTTCTTTGTCATTATTGCTGATTTTTAGTTCGGATAAGAGTGATTGTAGCCACATAATTTCAGCTGTAGCACTTGCTACACTTCTGTATTCTGCTTCACTGCTAGATTTAGAAATAGTAGATTGTTCTTTTGAACTCCATGAGATTAAGTTGCCACCGAGATATATACAGTAACCAGTAATGGACTTTCTATCATCTAAATCTCCATCCCAGTCTACATCACTATAACCCACTAGATTTAGATCATTGCCTTTTTTAATATGAAGACCAAAATTGATAGTGCCTTTAAGATATCTGAGCACCCTTTTAATCCCTTTCCAGTGATTGTCCAGTGGATTCTGCATAAACTGAGATAATTTGTTAACACTAAAGGCAATATCAGGCCTGGTTATAGTAACATATTGCAGTGCACCAATGATACTCCTATATTGTTTGGCATTTAAAATAGATTCACCTTGATTCTTGGAGTATCTTTGGTTACTGATCATAGGTGTTGGTTGAGGTTTCGCATTGTCCATTTTGGTTTTGTTTAAGATATCTAAGATATATTTCTTTTGACTGAGAAATATATCTGTAGAGGATAATTTTAAAACCTTAATACCTAAGAAGTAATTCAGTTCACCTAAATCTTTGATAGAGAATTGCTTGTGAAGATACCTGACTAACTCATTTATTTCATCAATGTTATCACCTGTTATAATCAAGTCATCTACATATATTAGTATATATATAGATGATTCATTTGTGATTTTGATGAAAAGTGAGTTGTCAGATTTGGTGAATTGAAACCCCTTATTGGTTAGTGTGGTTTTCAGTTTGTCAAACCATACTCTAGGTGCTTGCTTGAGGCCATATATGGCCTTGTTGAGTTTACATACAAGATTATTATCTTGTATGTAGCCTTGTAGCTGCTGCATATAGATGTCTTCTTGCAAGACACCATTTAAAAAAGCATTATTCGCATCTAGTTGTCTTAAGTACCAGTTTCTATGCAAAGCAATAGTAAGTACAAGTCTAATGGTAGAGGGTTTTACCACAGGTGAAAAGGTTTCACCAAAGTCAAAACCATACTCCTGTGTATACCCCTTTGCTACAAGTCTAGACTTGTGCTTGCTTATTGTACCATCAGGATTTTTCTTTAATCTGTAGGTCCACTTACAGTTAATAATGTTTTTATTACCTGGGGGTGTGACCAAATTCCAAGTTTTGTTTTTGACAAGAGCATTGAATTCTTCATCCATGGCTGCTTTCCAATTTTTGTCACTAGCAGCTTGAATGAAGTTTTCAGGTTCTTTGTCGAAAGAGGATGTTATAGTGTAGACCTTTGGCTTGAAGATGCCACTTTTGGCTCTTGTAATCATGGGGTGACCTGCAATGGGTTGACTCATCATGGGTGGTGACTCAGCTTGATTATTTTGCTGTATGTTGTTATCATAACTGCTAATTTCTTTAGCTAAGTCTTGATCCTCATTTTGACTATAGTTGCTTTGTGTTGTGGCAGATCTGTGCTGACTCGAAGGGCCTTGCAGTTCACAACCTGACCTTGATGGTATAGTGTGTTGTGGATTTGAAGCACCTTTGTTGGCATCATCATTAACATCCTTTTGGATGTCAGTATACAAAGGTAAATGTGGGATAGATCTACTTGGATTGTAGACCTTTGCAGTAGTCTTTATATCTGTCTTACTAAAAGGAAACACAAATTCATTAAACACTACATGTTTACTTATGATAATTCTTCCACTTTCGTCCAGGCACTTGTACCCTTTTTGGTTTGTACAATATCCAAGAAAGGTACAAGACTTTGATCTGAAGTTTAACTTGTTCTTATTGTAAGGTCTAAGACATGGGAAGCATAAACAACCAAAGGTTTTTAACATTTTATAGTCTGGTTTAGTTTTGAGTAATTTCTCTATAGGACACATGTAATTCAATACTTTAGTTGGAAGCCTGTTAATTAGATAAATAGCTATACTAAATGCTTCAGGCCAAAACTTAAGAGGTATTGAAGCATGTGCAAGAAGTGATAAACCAGACTCTACAATGCGTCTGTGTTTTCTTTCTGCTAACCCATTTTGTTCTAAAGTGTATGGACAAGTAGTTCTATGAATTATACCTTTTCTTTTAAAGAAATCATCAAGTGGTTTGTATTCACTGCCACCATCAGTTTGAAAAGTTTTTAGCTGACAATTTGTTTGTTTTTCAGCCATACTTATGAATTGTACAACAACATTATATGTGTCAGACTTAGCTTTAAGAAAGTAAATCCATGTGTGTCTAGAGTAGGAGTCAACAAAAGAAATATAGTATTTGTACCCATAGTCAGAACTATAGGGTGCTGGACCCCATAGATCTGAAGCAATCAGATTAAGAGGTTGCTTATACTCAGTTTCTGAGTTTGCAAATGGCAGCTTATGACTTTTGCCAAGTTGACAATGAGTACATACATAAGGTGATGCATATTCATTAAAGGAAATTTTATTTTCTAAGAGTATTTTCCTAACTATTTTCTCATTAGGGTGTCCTAATTTGTAGTGCCATAACTCAAATGTGTTTATGCTACTTTCAGATATCATAGAGTTATTGCACACTTTATCTTCAAAAGCTGATTTATTTTGACAGGATTTTACATCAATCTGTCCATCAGTTTTGCTCAACATTGTGACATTACAAGAATTTTTAGCTACAGGCTTTTTACAATTTACAGAATTAAACTTGTATAACCCTCTATCAGCTTCACCCTGCAATATAATTTCCCTAGTTAGCATATCTTTGATTAAACAATATTTGGGATAAAATTTAAAGAACACATTGTTGTCTCTAGCAAATTGAGACACACTAATGAGATTCTTTTTTATTTTGGGTACTCTTAGAAGATTATTTAAATACATCATTCTTTTTCCTTTAATGTGAGCATCCACTATGTGTGTGATATTTATACAGTCACCATTACCCAAAGAAATTAATTGTGTACCTTTATATTCCCTGTTGCCTGCATTAAGATTTTCCAAGCTATTGGTTATGTGATTGGTAGCACCAGTATCTGGGTACCATGCATCATCCTGGATCTGATCTGGCTTGGTGCCTTCACTTAGCTGACAGCTTTTGATATCATTTGAGTCAGAATTACCTTGAGCTTGAACTAGATTAGCACTGCCATTGTTGTTGTTCCTTTGATTGTTTGAATTCTGCCCAGGCATGTAGTTCTGATTAAATCTGAAGTAGCATTTTGTAGCAGTATGACCCATTCTTTCACAAATTTGACACTTGGGTCTGGTGTTATTATTCCATCTCCCCCTGCCTCTAGATCTGTTGGTAAAGCCTCCTCTCTGATTGTGTTGATCACCCTTATTTTGATTGAAATTCTTATTTTTGGTAGTGTAGTTTATTGATATTTCAGGATCAGTTGTTCTTTTGTGATCAATCCTTGCCTCATGTGCAAGAAGAGTAGACTCAACAAATTGCATATCAGGAATAGTTCTTTGAGTAGTGAGAACTGCTATGACAGATTCATAATCTGTACTTAATCCATTTAAGACAGTCAAGACTTGTTCATCTTCAGGTACTTTTCGTCCTGCAGCTTCAAGAAGGTCATATAGCCTTTTAATTTTAGCTATATATTCTCTCATGGGTTCATCTTGTTTTCTAATGCTTTGGAGTTCTCTTTTGTAATGCATTAGTTTTGCACCTGATTGTGTGTTGAACACCCTTTCGGTAGTGAGCCAAATTTCATTTGCAGTTTTGCAACTTATTACTTGAGGTAGAAGCTTGGGGGTGATAGATGTCATGAGCCATGAACTTATCAATCTATCTTGCCTATGATACTTTGTGTATTCATTATTGCTAACTACCTTGTTTTCAACAGTGACAAATTTAGGAGGGATGGTTAAAGTACCAAGGATGTGTCCCTCCAAGCCATAGCCTTCTATGGCTGTTTCAACTTGTACTCGCCAGAGAAGATAATTGTCTTCATCTAGCTGAACTGTAATCAACTGGCTTTGAGGGCTGATGATAGTCTTGATCAGGTTACTTGCTTCTGCTGTCAGATCTGGAGGAGCAGTGTTACCAACATTGCCAACTTCTGAATTGCTGTCATCTGTCATGATGAATTGATGAAAAAAGTTGGAAGACGAGACAGTGGAGAGAGTTTGCGCTTGCAGGTATGAAACTTCACTTTTCAAGAAGTGTGATGAATCACCAGTGAGGGTGAAGGTCAGATGCAACCAATTTTAAAGATGATTTCTTTAAAATTTAGGTATGGCACTGGCGAATTTCTGATTTCTTGATTAGAGAAGAGAATACTTGTAATGAATGAATAATTTCCACAATATAGTTTCTTTCAAGAAATCTTTGATGCAACCAAGAACTTATTCTTTTCGGATGGCACTTGATTTCTTGATATAGACTATATAAAACCCCAAATGATGAAACTGAATCTGATGGGGAAAAGAACACCAAATGACACTGTAAAAAGTGGATGGCGTTTCTTGAATACAATCGATAAGAATTGAGAGGTGGATAGAATAGCTGTTAAGCCTTTGAATACTGCTCTGATACCATATTAGAGTTTGAATTGAAAAATAAGAAGAATTAGAAGATACAAATTTTGTATATTGATTTGTACTGAATTGTTACAATTATTATATTTTGCAATTACAAGAGCAGCCTATATATATAAAAAAACAAGACTGTTGGGCCAAATATAAAAACAGCCCAAGACTTAAGTTAGCAATCCGAAACTAAGTTAGTAAAAGATAAGAGCCGTTGGATGGTCTTCAGTTGTGTGGCTGATATGCTTGAGTCTGAGATTGTTTAAGATCTGTGTTAGTTTGTAGTAGCTAACATACGAAAGCTAATACAATGCAATATCCAATCCTTTTTCCTTATGTCGAAGATGGCTATAGATTGTATATCGAATACCGCAACGTTCAATATTTATCGATGGAGAAATAATTTATGTGACGATTCAAGAGTATTATGCCTTCAGATTGCAAATAGGGAAAACGTGGGACAAATCTTACTTAGAGGAGGTCATTTATTAGCATAATATATTTTTTATGCATACACAAGCATTGAGGAGGAAAAACTGTAGTGGATTAGAAACAACCAATCGAATATACGATTAATTTTTTTACAAAGGGTTGTAAGATGTAGTACTTGTTGGAGATACATCAGCTAAATCAATAGGGAAGCTTACAGTCTTACCTACTAGTTTCACGGGAAGTCCTAGCCTCCTAGGTATATGGTTCAAAATTATCAGAATGCAATAGCTATTTGTCAATGGGGCGGATGTACAGATTTTTTTCATAACCTTCACCTGTAATGCGAAGTTGCCTGAAATCAAAGATATGCTTGACAAGATTCTAGGACAGAGACTCTAGCATTTTCCAAATATTATTGCCCGTGTTTTCATATCAAGCTTAAACAGTTTCTACAAGATATTCATGAAAACAATCATTTTTGACGAGCTAAAGCATGTACCATCTTCACCCTACATGTGTAAAGACATGCATTAACTGAATGGAAACAATATATTTTAATTCACTGTTTCCATTCACTTTAACATCCACAATCGTTGTTTCATGCAATTATATACACAATAGGATCCTAGAAATGGGTGTTTCCACTTGCTTATATTTTGCTGTTCTTTCATTCAAAGGACAAACAAAAGAACCCATTGCAAGTTGATAAGATTATAAGCACTAAAGTGCCAGACCCCATGGCAAATACAGTTGGTTATGATGCAGTTGGCCAATTTATGGTGCACGGTCCATGTGGTGTGGCCTATAAATTTACATAATTCATGGATGTCTACACCTCCGCAAAGCATTATACGAAGGCAATTGCTAATGACACAACCTTTGACAAGGATGGTTTCTGAGTCTATAAATGTCGAAAAAATAGCCATTCCATTCAAACATCAAAGGAGACCGCAGTTGACAGTCGAGTTTTAGTGACGCATAATATGGATCTAATAGTTAAGCTAGTACAATGCACATATAAATGTGGAGGTATGCAATAAGACTAGATCGGTAAAATATTTATTCAAATATATTAATAAAGGACATAATAAGGCTTCAGTAGTCATCAAAGAAAATATAAATGATAAAGAAAGAGTTGTTAATCAAGTTGATGAAACTAAAAAATACCTTGACTGTCGCTATGTCTCATCTTCTGAAGCCTGTTGGCATATATTTGATTTTGAGGTGAAATATCATAAGGCTCCCTTTTTATTTTCCTAGAGAGCATACTGTTATTTTTAACGACGACGATACCATATCCCACATTGTTAGGAGAACAGGAGTCCACATAATGGATGAACACTAATGAGCAACACAGTGATGTTAGATGTTTGTCGTACGTTGATTTCCCAATGAAATGGGTGTGGTACAAAGACAAGGAGGAGTGGAGAAGAATGCAGCAAGGTGGAAAATTTGGTAGAATATACTACGCACATCCTATAGCGGGAGAAAGGTTCTATTTACATATGCTCCTAAATGTTGTTAAGGGTCCAATGTGCTTCGAAGATATGAGAACAGTTAATAGTACGTTTTATGCCGATTTTCAATATGCATGTATTGCCCTTAGATTACTAGAATATGACAATGAATGGAATGATGCTTTGTTAGAAGCCGCACATTGGTCCTCTAATAAAAATTTATGCCAAATGTTTACGACCATGCTCCTCTTCTGTGAAATCTCAAATCTAGTTGAAGTATAGAACAAAAATTAGGAAATATTGTTAGATGATATATAGTGGCATCAATGCCACCTTCGAAATAACGGTTCATTAACCCATACTGAAGCAGAGATAAAAAAATTAGTGTTTGATAGAACTCGAACATATACTAAATGTAAATAATCATTCTTTAGTCGACTTTCCATCTGTGCGAAGTCCAAACTTCTCAATGCAACGTCCATACAAAATAGGCTCATTGAAGAGAAACTCAAATATGATTGTAGTGGTTTAGAACAAGAAGGGAATATGATGCTATCTCAATTAAATGTTGAAAAAAAATGTATTCAATGTTGTGTCCATGGCAGTGAAGGATAATGTAGGCAGGTTTTTCTTTGTTTACAGTAGTGGGGGTATAGTTAAAACTTTCCTTTAGAAGACATTGATAGCAGTAATGTATTTGGAAGGTAAAATTGTTTTGGCTATTGCATCATTCGGTATAGCATCTTTGCTATTTTCGGGTGGCGAAACAACTCATTCTTGGTTTAAAATACCAATTGATGTTGGAGAAAATATAATATGCAGTATTACAAAGCAATCGAACCTTGCAAAGCTCATAGTTTGAATGGTAATTGTATGGGATGAAGCTCTTATGGTGCAATGAAATTCATTAGAAGCTTTTGATCAAACACTTTGAGATTTAATGGATAATGGTGTTAACGTGTTAGTTGATCAAATTTTTGGTGGGAAAACTGTACTACTAGGAGGTGATTTTAGACAAGTATTGGTTGCCATTGCAAAAGGATCACAAAATTCAATTGTCCAATCTTCCATAAATCGATCACAATTTTGGTGTGAGTGTCGCGTTTTCAAATTAAACATCAATATGCATTTGAGGTCAACTGACAGTACAAATGCTAAGCTCAGGAAACTAGAGCAGTTCACCAAATGGGTGTTGGATGTAGGCTATGGCTGTTACCCCGCCTTTTGGTCAAGGCCGGGATATCAACAAAATTGGATAAAACAGATGTATATGGGGATTAGAGATCGATAGGAAAACATGGCTATGATCGATACCGTCAAAATTGGGTCAAGCTCCAATCAAGGTGAGATTGATTGGGAATGATAAACAAGGCTTGGAAAGGCTACGTTTCAAATTTCAGATCAATCGGAGTTCGTATGCTCGAGTTATGGATGGTTCAATATTGGTGACAAGTGTCTTCGGATCGGTCTCTTCGTATCGATCAGGGTGGTCATTGGTTTGGATCGATCAAAATGGAAATTCCATAGTTGGATGTGAATATGGATAACATGCATGGCTTTGGACTGATAGTAATTCGTATCGATGGGTTTCGTATCTACCTGTGACATTGGATCGATACGAATAGAGGCATTCAAGATCGATACGAAGGCAATGGACTTGGATCGATGGATAGGAACAAAGGCACGGTTGATGAATATGAAAGCATGTGTTTTGGGATCGGTACGAATAAGGCAGCAGGAAGAGCAGAGGATCGATACAAAGAGGGTAGTGGCTAATCGATACGAAGGAGGGAATGGATTGATGGATACGGATAAGACCACAGGCGATGATGGATGGATATGAAGCATGGATACGAAATAATGGAGGTGAATTAATGGATACAGGTTCTTTATGGATACGAAATACTCAGCCCACACTGGCAATCTTGGACTTGGATCGATCATATCTCTTAAACTACACACTGGAATTTCATGAAATTCGGAAAGCAAGGACTTTGCACTATCGTCTTTCACCATGATCGATCCCAGCCTTATCAGAGCGATTCCTGATCGATACCAAATCGATATGAATCGATCAGGGATCGATCCCAAACCACCTTGGATCGATCTGGTGGGCCCACCTACGCAAGAGAAGAGGTATTCCAGGTTTTGGGGCAGATATTTTTGGATCTACACCTATAAATAGCGGTCCTATTGCAACTAAAAGGGGGATCGTCTTCTGCTCTTAACGTCGAAACTTTGTTGTTTTGTTGGTTGATGTTCAATGGCTTGTGATTGTAATCTCAATACAAAAGGAATAAAGGATTGATTCAAAGTGGACGTAGGCCGGAGATAGCTGAACCACATAAATTTTGTGTTCCTTCTTGCTTTCTTACATTTTAATTTTGTTATTTCTTCATTTTTATTCTCTACTTTATCTGGATCTGAGATCTGTGTTTGGAAATTGTTGATCTATGTGTAAACATTGGTGCTTTCACTACTTTTGGGGTTCATTACCAAT
This sequence comes from Allium fistulosum, assembly GCA_030737815.1. Classification (NCBI taxonomy): domain Eukaryota; kingdom Viridiplantae; phylum Streptophyta; class Magnoliopsida; order Asparagales; family Amaryllidaceae; genus Allium; species Allium fistulosum. The sequence goes on along the minus strand of CM060905.1, from coordinate 869,717,517 downwards.
TTTGGTATAAACACTTTTGTGCTTTCACTGAGAAGGGCTAGCGCTCGCTATACCAGATTTGGAGTTCAGATTTGGAAAGGCTTGGGTCTAAAAGGAACCATGATGAAGCAATCAACAAGGAGACAAAGAGCAAAAAGGAGTCAGCACGAAGGGAGTCAGGAGGCTTCCTCAAGAGCGAATCGGGCCTCAGTTTTCATCACTAGAGATGAGATGGAGATAATGATAGGAGCTATGCAGGAAGAATTGTTGAAAAGGCAGGAGGAAATGATGCAGAACCTCCTCAGACAGTTTGGACAGGCAGGAGCAGCAAGAGCTGCTGGAGTTTAGATCCACAGAGCTGGAACAGAAGGACCCAACATGCAACCGAATGGAGTGGTTCAGCAGGAGGCAGCTCGCAATCAGCAAACAGCTATCAATCTGGATGGACTTAGGCTTGGGGGCACACCATTGGGGTAATGCTAGACCAATCCATGGAGGGATACCATATAATGCAGCGCAGCCAGGCACCAACAGGAATACAGGAGTGCGTAACGAGGAGTATGTACCAGAATTCCCTCGAGGACTTGGAGGCTAGTTAAGAAATGGAGGTGGGGGTAACCCTTGGTGGACAACACCGGATTAGTTGAGATTATCAAGCGAACTATGTGCAGAGGTTTAGCAAATGGAGATCTGGAAGGTGTAAACAGGAGTCCGTTTACCCGTGATATCCGAATGGCTAGAAATCCACTAGAGTTCAAGCTACCTACTTTGAAGGTGTACAATGGCAGGGTTGATCCTACCAATCATTTGATGATGTACACGAGACACATGGAAGTGTTGGGGGGCATCGGAGGAAGTTATGGCCCGGTGTTTCCCTCTGTACTTGACGGATATAGCTGCTATATGGTTCAGGCAGTTGGAAGATGGATCTATTTGGACATGGATAGAATTGGTGGATAGGTTTTTGAAGCAGTTTCGGGTTCATATCAAAAGGCCGAAGAATGTGATGACACTAACGTCGGTGAAGCAGAGGATAGGAGAATCGCTCAGGGCCTTCTTAACTCGGTTCAATGCAGCGGTTGTTTCGGTGGATTGGCTAGATCCATCGATAGTTTTAATGGCGGCCGTGTCAGGAGTCAGGGATAACTCGGATTTCAAGGTATCATTGATATGAGATCCACCAATGGATCTCGGGGAGTTCTTTCATGAGGCCGAAAGATTTCTTCGACAGGAGGATGCATGTTCGAATATGAAGTTAAAGGAAGTAAACACGGTTGAGGATGAAGAACCATTCGGCAAAAGCTCGGATAAGGATAAGGATAAAGGAAAGAGGAAGTTGGATGACAACTCTGGCAGGGCAAGGAAACGCTGGGGATAACCAAAATTCTCCACTTACACAGGATTGAACGAAACATTGGAGCAGATGTACATGGAAACTTGGGATCGCTTTCCCTACCGAAGGCCGGCAAGGAGAGAACCATCAGAACGTGAGAGGGCATCAGGAAGGCACTGTCTCTTTCATGACTTGGACAAGCATGATACTAATAGCTGTAGGCATCTAAAGGATATAGTCGAGGAGCATGTAAGGAATGGTCAGTTGCGATAGTATATCGGGACACGAAATGCGATGGTGGAACAGGAGCAGCCACCTTCTACCTCAGGCAACAACGACGCAAGGCTTGGGAATGATGGTCGATTGGTTATCGACTAATCAGGATGGTACGAAATAAGAAGCAGACTCTGGTTGGACAGTTAAGTCACTTACTCATGTACGGTGATGGAGATAGCCCCTAGGCATGCTCTGGGATAATGACAAACCACAATACCATAGTTTGTGAAATCTGCTTTTTCTTTTTGATTTGGACACTTTCTTTTTTCTGACTTGGCTTTGGAGTTTGGTTTAAGCTCCCGGTTTTGTTTGCTTTCTGGTTTAGATTTTGGCTTGGATACTTGTCTTTTGGTTTGGACGTTGATTTGGATTTTTGATATGGATTTCTGGATTTTCTTGTTTTTGCATTGGATTTTGATTGAACTTTTGTCTGGTTTTTGGTAAAAGGTCATCGAGTATGGACTATGCTCGGCAAGGGTCTGGTGAGACCAGGATTCGACCTAGGATTTAGGCCCCAAATTATCCATCATTTATTATTCTAGGTCGTCGAGTATGGACTATGCTTGGCAAGGGTCCGAAGAGACCAGTATTTGGCTTAGGACTTAAGCCATGGCATCACTCAGCGTTCAGGGATACTAAACCAGGAACACCACGGCGCTGCTTAACACAGGTCGTCAAGTGTGGATTATTCTTGGTAAGAACCCAGAGAGGTTATGGATTTAGATATTGGCTATGAACAGCTGAGGATTTGGCTAAGGGCCCGGATCGGTCCCGGATTGGATATCGACCCGGAGAGGTCATGGATTTTGTTATTCGTTATTGGATATGGATGGACTAAAAATCAATTAACGGGTTCGTATAGTTATGGAATTGGCTAAGGATTTGGTTATTGGATTCGGAATCGGACATCGACTCGGAGCAGTCGCAGATTTGGATAAGGATATGGCTATGGCACTTCGATAGAATGGCTCGGTAGTGGATTGGATTATGGATCGGATGGTATGGCTATGGATGGAATGTGGGCTTTGGACGTTGGAATTGTAACTATTCAAAACATTCCTTCCTATCGCAAGGCATGTTTTGGTTGGCAAATGTTACCAACAAAATTGGGCTAAGCTCCAATCAAGGTGAGATCTATTAGGATGGATATGGGGATTGTTTTGGTTGGCAAATGTTACCATCCAATGTCACAGGTCGAGATATCAACAAAATTGGCTAAAAAGGATGGATATGGGGATTAGAGATTTATAGGAAAACATGGCTATAATCGATAACGTCAAAATTGGGCTAAGCTCCAATCAAGGTGAGATCTATTAGAAATGATAAACAAGGCTTGGAAAGGCTACATTTCAAATTTCGGGTCAATCGGAGTTCGTATGCTCAGGTTATGGATGGTTCAATATTGGTGAGAAGTGGCTTCGAATCGGTCTCTTCGTTCGATCAGGGTGACCATTGGTTTGGATCGATCAAAATGGACATTCGATAGTTAAATGTGAATATGGATAACATGCATGGCTTTGGACCGATAGTAATTCGTAACGATGGGTTTCGTATCGACCTGTGACATTGGATCGATACGAATAAAGGTATTCAGGATCGATACGAAGGCAATGGACTTGGATCGATGGATATGAACAAAGGCATAGTTGACGGATATGAAATCATGTGTTCTAGGATCAGTATGAAAAAGGCAGCAGGAAGAGCAGGGTATTGATACAAAGAGGGCCGCGGTTAATCGATACGAAGGAGGGAATGGATTAATGGATACAGATAAGGCCACAGGCGCTGATGTATGGATACGAAGCATGGATACTAAATGATGGAGGCAAATTAATGGATATGGTTTCTTCATGGATACGAAATACTCAGCCCACACTGGCAATCTCGAACTTGGATCGATCATATCTCATAAACTACATAATGGAATTTCATGAAAGTTGGAAAACAAGGACTTTGCACTATCGTCTTTCACCATGATCGATCCTAGCCTTATCGGAGCGATTCCTAATCGATATGGATCGATCAGGGATCGACTCCTAAACCACCTTGGATCAATCTAGTGGGCCTACTTGGGAAAAAGAAGAGGTATTCCAGGTTTTGGGGCGGATATTTTCGGATCTACACCTATAAATAACGGTACTATGGCAACTAAAAGGGGGATCGTCTTCTGCTCTTAACACCGAAACTCTGTTATTTTGTTGGTTGATGTTCAAAGGCTTGTAATTGTAATCTCAATACAAAAGGAATAAAAGGATTGATTCAAAGTGGACGTAGGCCAGAGATAGCCGAACCACTATAAATCGTGTATTCTTTCTTGCTTTCTTACATTTTAATTTTGCTATTTCTTCATTTTTATTCTCTACTTTATCTGGATTGGAAATTGTGGGTCTGTGTGTAAACACCGGTGCTTTCACTACTTTTGGGGTTCGTGACCAATTTTGGCACAAACAATGGCAAAGTCTATACCATTGCACTAAAAGAAGGTGGAGAGCCAACTTGGTTACAAATACCGTCAGAATTGTTGATCAAACAAACATCTGAACCTACCGCGGAGATCGTGGACATTACCTACCCAATTTTGAAAAAACGACTACATGAATCTAATTATCCGCGTAATAGATGCATTTTGGCCTCAACAATGATTGTATTGAAGAAGTAAATAGTTATATCACAACATCTTTATCTGAATCGTCAACAACGTATCTCAACGCGGACACACTGAGTCCAGCCTCCGAAGGAATTGAGTATCAACATATATTGTTTCCAACCGAATTTCCAAACACATTTCAGGTTTCCAGCATTCCAAATCATAAACTCAGCCTAAAACTTGGTTTTCCAATAATACTTGTCTGTAATTTAAATTAAAGTATAGGGTTGTGCAATGGAACTCATTTGTTATTATCCAGCTAGCATCCAAAGTAGTTGAAGCTGAAATAATCACAGGTACAGATGTTGGGAATACTGTGCTCACTTCCCGGATTGTGCATACATCGTCAAATACAAAGTGGCCATTTATTCTTCGTTCTCTGCAATTTCCAATCAAGGTGTGCTTCGCAATGATAATAAACAAAAGCCAGGGATAGACATTGGATGATGTTAGCGTGTACTTTCCAAGACCTATTTTTTCTCATGGATAGTTATACATCACCATTTCCAGGACAACATCTCACCGCGGTATTAAGATGCTTATTAAGAAATAGAGTGTAGAGGAAGTAGGGTACACCGAAAATACTGTATTCAGAGAAATATTAGAAAATTTGTAGCAAACTTTTATCTTTTTTATGGTTTAAAATTTTGGTTTTCCATTTATCTAGCTTAATAAGACGACAGTTGAACGTCCCCTCCTTCAGTTTATACAACATAGACAAACATAAGTTTTCCAAGGATGAATGTCCTTTTATATTAACAATAAATTTTATAAATCCTACTACCAACGTTATTTTAATTAACTCTTACCAAGCCAAAAATGAAAAAGGAAAGAAAATTAAATGAAATATAACCTTGAAAATATACTGTCAAGTATAAATTATGTATAAGATAATATACATTTATTAGGTAGTTTATGATAATTTAAAATTTTATTTGTAGAGATATACACTTTAACCTTTTTGTTAGTTTTTCTTCGTATAATATTATGCTAGAAATAAGAATATAAATATCATACAACATAGACAACCAAAATTTTGATTATTCACAAAGTAATCTTTTCCATGTAAATTGAATAAGAATATAATCGAAAGACAATTTTTATTTCGAAAATGAGTTCTTTCGTTTCTACACACTATAGATGATGGAGGTGTACTTCATATTAAATGGAACATAAATAAATGTATAGAATAATATAGCAAATGTTTACGATAAATCTATATATATATATATATATATATATCTTAGGTCAGAAGTAGACTAATCGATAGTCGTTAACATATTTGAATGGTTGCCGTGATGAAATTTTTTCTTTTTGTTTGAAAACAGAAGCTTCTCTTCATGCCTACAACTTAACGTGCTTCGCTTTTCTAGCCAACAAACCTAAAGTAAAAAATCGAAAATTAAATTATTAGCGCTTCCTTGCTAATGTATGGTTTCGAGGATTGGCATGCTATGGCTACTTAATTTGACCCAAAAACAAAGTCTTTGACTAGGTGTATGAGCAACAAAATGTTAACTAGATTGATGTTGTGAGGGTCGTTACTTTATATCATAGGCATTTACAATATAACTTCTCTTATCTTCTAATTCATTTTTATAATAATGTACATTTAAGCAACCTACATTTTCAGATTTTGTAACTTACCATTAACTTGCATCGACCAAATCCATTGTTAGCAAGAAACAACTATGAGTTGAGGGATAAGATACTTGACAATTGAATGAAAACATAAAAGAAAAAAATTATAGAAAACTCTGGACATGCACCACAAGCACTACAACGTAATTAACCATGGGATTAGGAGTTGGAAATCAGAATGGAGAATAGCGGTTCAAATGACGAAGTTACCTTATTAATTATTATGAAATTTCAGATTTATTAAGTTCTTAATTATGTATTTCCTTTGTTGTTCTTTTAACCTTTGTGTTTCTCATGTTAGAAATTCAACTTTATAATATGTAGCTTTGTAATTTTGCACTATTAAACTTAAATTTTTAAAAGAAAATTCTTTAACAAAATTTGCAGTTGATTAAATTTGATCGGTTAAAACTATTTTGTACAAAATATTCATCCTAATTTGAACATCTTCAATTCAGCTCTCTATTTTCTAATTCACAGGTTTTAAATCTAGTGTTTCATAGATCAAAGTAATGGGTATTGATTTCACATTATGTATTTTTTATTGTTCTGATATTTAAACAAAGTTGAAATTACTAACTTGATAACCTAATTATAGACATTTTCAACATTTTTTTACTTCCTTTTTAAAACTTTCAAACTTAGATTTATTTTTTCCCAAATTTTACATTTTGGCTTATATAAGTTCTTGCAACTACATAAACTATTCTTTGTAAGATTCAGAGCTTGAAATTGTTTTACCTTCAAGCATTTTGGGAGATACAAATTTCGAAGTATAATCAATTTTGTAAAAGATAGAGCCTTTGTCTACAATTTTTTTGAGTATCTTCGTTAGATATTTCTTGGAACTACATAGAGATATGATAGTGCCTTTCTCTAAAATATATTTGAGTTCTAACAAAGAAGCTAAAAAAGCACAATATGTGAGATTGACTTCGAGTATTTCAGACAATGATTACAACGTCTGTGAGCTATGATACTTTAATATTGCAGAAATGAAGCTTAGGAAGAAGAATGATTGTTAGGCATCTTTTTATAAAACCATTTTTCCCCTTTTCTCAGTTCAAACCATATAATGGTTGGGTTTGTTTGGAATTTCTTAGCTTGTTTCTGTTGTCTTAATCATCTATGGCATTTCAGTAATGTAAGACTTGCTTTTTTTGCGAACCTCTTCTTTTTCTGTAACAACCCGAGAATTTTGGAAATATTTTAAATGAAAATTCATTTGAAATTTTGAATATAATTATTTTAAAATTGATAAATTGGGAATTTTAATGTATAATTTTGAGTTTTGATGTGAAATGTTCTTCCAAATTTAATAAAATAAGGACTTTTTTAAATTTCAAATTTTGTCAACTTTGGACAAAGCTTGACTTTCTGTGAAAATTTTAAATTTTGAATTTTTTTAACTTTTACTTTTTTTTATGAAGATGAATTTAATTCTAACATTTTCTTTGTTTTTCGTTTTGTTAAATTTTGATTTCTACATCTCAAAACTTACAATTTTTGGCATATTACACGTAGTTATTTTCTCTTAACATTCATCTTATTTACATTGTGACTTTGGGCTTGTACTAATGGGCTAGGAATTCCTTTAGTATATGAGAAGCCACCTGTTGAGATGCCTATATAATATCCTAGGGTTTTTCTTGATGTCTCATTGTCATTTGTGCCTCCACGGGAAAAAAAAACAATGTAAGTTTCTTCTTCATCTTCCTCCTCAAAACCCTAGACTTTCTCCCTCCTTTCCTCTACAATTTTTCCTCCTCCTTCCCCAAAAATTTCGGCCATGCTCATCACCACACCATCTCCTCTTCCTCCAACCACAAACCCTAACCAAAACCACTTCTCCTCTTTCCTTTTCCCCTTCTTCTTCTTCACAATTTTTGGCCTCTACATCCCCTCCTCCAACCAAAACCCCATAGCCAAAATTCCTCAACCCCTTGCCTTGCCTTGGCCGTGACCACCTCCTCCATCACCTAATCCCTAGGCCGAGCCCTCCACAACAAAAACCCTAACCCTAGGCCGAACCCCCTTCACCAAAACCTAGCCTAACCTAGCCAAATCTCCTATGGCCGAACCCTAGCCTAGCCCAAACTCCTATGGCTGAACCCAAACCCAAACAAAACTAGCCTATGACCGAACCTATGCACCCCTAAACAAGCCCTCTTCACATGTTTACAAATATTTTTTTTTTCTATTTTTATTATTCTATGTGAATTATTTGTTTACGTATGGAATTTATTTTATTTTGCAAAGCGTCGGATTTGGATTCTCCTCACTCAAGCTTGTTCGTAATTTGTCGTGCTTGTTGTAGTTGTTGTGTTGCATTTTAAATCACTTCTCTAACCAAAGAAAGGCGAGTAATCACTCTTGACAACATACTTATATTTTGGTGAATTGATGACAATGGAATTGTATGGATATGTATATGCAAGTTGAGAATTTCACCTATGTTTATATTATGTTATTTCATATCTTATTTTACCTGTTATGATCATATGCCATGATATATTGAATATTGTTATGTTTATTTAATATTCTGTTCTCACACTGCAAGTTCCTTCACTATGGGTTAAAATGATACATACCCGAATGATCTTTAGATTAAGGAAAATTGTTATGGCTGAAATGATATGCCTAAGCAATTTTATTTGACTAGGGATTGCGGGTTTGAAATGATATAAAACCCGGAAAATTAATAAATTGTGGACTGAAATGATATATGTCTGTATTTACTTGACCATAGGGTAGAGAATTTTATACAGACTCCGTGGTTGATTTAAAATGATTTTCTAAAAATTATTAAGTATTTTGGATTTCTATATATGAATCTCAACTAAAATTTAATGTAATAATTTATGTGAATTTGTTTACATGAGTTAAAAGTTTTATAAGAAATAAATAGTTGGAAATTTAAATTTTGGAATCTAATTTATAGAATGTAGGTTAATTGAAATTTAATAATCCAATTTGACTTAATAATGGTATTTTATTCTAACCTATAAATTGTAAGTTTTAATTCATGTAATAGTGATTAAAATGATAAAAGGTTTTTTTTGTAAAAAAATGTAAGTTAAAATGTACATTTGACATGTAAGTTTTAACTTATATAAATGGTATAACTTGGGTAATAAAAATGATAAATGTTATTTACTGAAAGGAAAATAAAGTGTAAGTTAATAATGTACTTTTAACTTAGCATAAGGATTTCAGCTTTAAAATTTAACATTATAGTAACAAAGTTATTTAACTAAAGGTGTGGTTTCTTTAATGACCAAATAGCTAAAATTAGAGTAATATAATAAGAATGATATAATGACTATGATAAAAACTGTAAATATATGTACTATTTGATTATATAAACTATTGTAGTAGGAAGTATTACAGTAACAATTCAAAACCGTTGCGATTTCTTACAGTAACAATTCTGCGCTGTTGTGAATTCTTACAGTAGCATTTCTGCACTGCTGCGAATTCTTACAGAAGCATTTCTGTACTGCTGCGTTTTCTGAAAAGTGACATTTCCTGAATGCTACTAAATTCTCTAAAGGGTATAGTTCCGAATTTTATGGTTCTAAAGGTTACGTTTTTAAAGTGCTATGATCTCTAAATTTTTACGTTTCAAGGGGTTATAATTAAGTGAATTTGGAAGTGTATGACTTTGGAAAAATGAATAATATTTTAAAGAATAATGATATGGAATTTATATGGTTTTGAAATGAATATGTTTGATATGAAATATAAACCATTTGGAATTGAATAACCATGGGTTATAATAACATTTGGTTGTTAAAGAGACCGGGATCGGATATGGGCATACTCTCTGTCGATACCGAAAACCACTTTAAAAACTGTGTACACGGTGGAGATTCCAGAATGAAGTAGGATGGTGGCGACGATCCTAAAGGTATATTTACGTGGACCTAACTCATGTGAGTTAACATATGGTGGCTAAAACAGGAGCAATTGACGGGCTAAGTGAGGTAGCTCCTCCGATCAAACACACTTCATTGTTTGCCATTCTATTACTTTGTGATTAATTTGGTGCGCACCTTTGATTCGGGAGTGTTGATCGAGTTGGGCGGTAGTTGCGGCAATGCGTTACCAACAGTCCGGAAGTGTAATTGGTATATCTACCCTGGCATTGCCTAGTTGTTTCGTGTCACCTACCCTAGTGTGCCTTCTACGAGTTTGTTTTATGTCGTACCTATGTGGTATCCTCTGGCGGCTCCAGTTTACGGGGAGTTTCGGTACTGTATAGACTATTGGCATTATAAAATGTGTTAAGGGGGATATGGGTAACGCCTTAACGCTATTTTAATAGTTTACATTACTTTAGACATTATTATAATAGAGTCTATTACTATATAGTAGATAGTTTAACGGATCCTTAGAGGATGGGCAATCCCAAGCATCCTTTAAGTTATTGATGCATTTCTTTTACAATTCACTTAGTTGATTTACATTTTATAATTATGTATGTCCTGAATCGAGTGTTTTGTATTTTCCTTTACGCTCGGGTCAGCTTGAGTTTCATAGCTTGGTTTCATCTTTTGGAGCTAGAGATCCGTCGGAGATTTAGTTGTCTACCTGATATTTCTATTCCAGTTATTTCCACTTAGCTTTTGCTTTTGTAGTAGAGAACTTATGTACCTTGAATTTCCAAATGTATTGGTTTTAGACTTTGTTATTATGTGTTAGTTTGAGACCTTGTATCTAGTAGCTTCATGAACTACTATGCTTATTTTATTCCGCTGCGAGTTATTCTGTGTCTGTGATTCTGTGATTGATTTTATTTGCCCCAAATTTTATTAACAATCTGTTGTTTCGAATTATTCAAGTTTGACATGTGTTGTGGTTTTATTGTCGATTTGAATGGTCCAAAACGGCGGGATGTTACAGTTGGTATCGGAGCCGTGGTTTTAGGCAAACCTTAGCCTACTGGGCAAAAACTCATTAGAGATAGGTTAGAAATACCCTAGAATGAGTAAAATCAATCTTAGAATCATTCTTTGCGAGAGAACGTATTTTCAAGTATAAAATGGTTTTCAAATGATTTTAAAGGATTATTTTGGATATAAATTTTTTCTTGTTTTAAAATCTAATTTCCTTAGAATTTCCCTTCTTTTCGAATCCACCTTCTTTAATAGAATTCTTTGATTAGGATTTCCATTCTAGTTGAATGTTGTCTTTTGTCTTTCTCCTCTATCTTGGTCCTAAAGAAAAAAAATTCATTCTTGAATTTCTAGGATGAATCGTAGGAATGCCAGAGGTCAGGGTCGTGGTGTTGCCCCAGTTGCACCCATTAGGTTTACTATTCTCTGGAAGGAGTTCACTCAGCTAGGTGGTACTAAGTTTACAGGATCAAAGACCATCATTGAGGCTCAGCAGTGGCTGAGAAGTTTGGAAAGGATTTTTACGGGTTTGGAGGTCACCGACGCTCAGAAGCGTCAGTTAGCAGCTTGGTAGTTGCAGGAAGCAGCCCAAGACTGGTGGGAGTCTGTTATAGCCAACACTATTGAGGCAGATATTTCTTGGGAATAGTTTCAGTATTGTCTTGAGTTAGTCCTTTTGAATTTGATTTAGGTTATCCCTTTTGGAATCTTTCTTCAGTTTGGATATTGTGTTTTAGGGAGGCTTTTGTGGCGAAGTGGATGCCAGAAGCTGGATAGTCTCAACAGTACAGGGAGTTTATGGATCTTAAGCAAGGGGATATGTCATTTTCTGAGTATGAGCGGAAGTTCAACGAACTTTCCAAGTTTGGTCCTAGCTTGATTGATACCCCTCTTAAGAAGAATGAGAAGTTTATAGCTGGAGCACGCCCAGAGTTTTATGATCGTCTGATTTCTCATGTGCACAGCCCTTTTACTGGATTGATGGATATGGCTATTAGATATGAGAACCCCACTTCTAAGGAATCATCTGTTGCTCGTGCACCTTCATCTCAGCCTTCTTCTGGCAACTCTAAGAAGAGGAAATCTAATTTCCATCGATAGAAGCAGAATTGGCTTAAGAATCTAGGTTTAGGATCTTCTTCTCCCCGGAGGCAGCATGTTGATCTTTCTTCCATCACTTGTTTCAAGTGCGATCAGAAGGGTCACTATGCCAATAGTTGTCCCACTTTAGCCGGAGCTGTTGTTCCTCCAGTTCAGGTGACTAGGCGAGACCTCTGCCATGTCTGTTTGCAGCTTGGCCACTTCAAGCAGGATTGTCCCTTGTATTAGAAGGGCAAGACATTTGGAGTCTTTGCCATGACTTCTTCCACTCATGCTCCGCCTACTCCACCTGCTCCTAGTGATACCCAAGGTACTCTCCAGAGCACCTTTACCTTGTTTAATCTTCATGTTCGTGTTTTATTTGACACTGGAGCTTCGCATAGTTTCAGGGGACCTTTGTGATAAGTTTGAGCATATCCTTTCACCTAAGTTTGCAACCAAACCTTTGTGTGTTACTAATCCTATTTTTGGTCCCGCAAACCTTAGTAGGATTTGTAACAATGTGAAACTCTTCCATTCTGACCATCGCTTTTCTGGTGATTTCTATGTTCTTGGTTTCGATGCTTTTGACATGTTGCTTGGAGGAGATTGGTTGAAGATGCATGAAGCTGTTATCACTTGTAAAACCCAGACTATTTCTCTTGTTGATGATTTTGGTAAGCCCTCTGTGATTCAGTGTCGTATGCCTCAGGAGTATGCAGGCAGTTTTATCTACTCTCTTGATTCTTCCCTTAGTGATCTTAATTCTACTCCTATGGTCAAACTCTATCCCGATTTATTTGGGGAAGTCACTTCTTTACCTCCCAAACGGGAAATTAAATTCCGTATAGACCTCATTCCTGGAGCTCGACCTGTAGTTCTTTGTCCCAGAAGAATGGAACCCCATGAGAAGGTTGAGTTATGGAAGCAAATCAAAGACTTGTTCTCCAAAGGTTTGATCAGACCCAATCATTCCGAATGGGGAGCAACAGTGGTTTTGGTCACTAAGTCTGATGGTTCTTTGAGGATGTGTGTTGATTATAGGGAGCTGAACAAGCTCACTATGAAAAACAGATATCCAATGCCTCGTATTAATGATATGTTCGATCAGCTTTATGAAGCTACTGTATTCTCTCAGCTTGTTCTTGCCACCGGTTTCCACCATCTCAGAATTGCTGAGGAAAGTATTCCCAAAACTGCTTTCCATTCTGAGGATGGTTTCTTTGAATGGTTAGTTATGCCTTTTGGTTCAACTAATGCACCAGCCTTCTTTGTCGACCTTATGAAACGGGTTTTCCGTGATGTTCTTAATAAGTTTGTTCTAGTCTTCATCGATGATATTCTTTTTTTTCTAAGTCTAAGGCGAAACATGAAACCCATTTGAATTTTGTTCTGAAGACCATTAGGAGTCATCATTTGAAAGCCAAATTCGCCATTTTTGGAAAGATGAAGTCTGATTTCTTCGACATATTGTTTCTGGCGATGGAGTTTCTGTTGATCCAATTAAGATCGCTGCGATCAATGTAAGTCTATCTTCTCTTCTTCCTTTGTACATTAATTATTCTATCTCTTTCTCAGTTCTTATTCCCCCTATTCTATTTTAGGATTGGGAAACTTCTAGGACTCCATCTGATATCCGTAGTTTTCTGGGCCTTGCCGGTTATTATCGGAGATTCATTGAGAATTTTGCTCGGATTGCTGCACCTCTCACCGCTCTAACTCGTAAAAATGCTAAGTTTAGATGGAATGATAAGTGTGAAGCTGCATTCAATGAGTTGAAGCGCAAGCTTACTTCCGCGCCAATTCTTACCGTTCCAAAAGGAAATGAGGGATTAACGGTATACACTGATGCTAGTCGTGAAGGTTTGGGAGCCGTTCTGATGCAGGATAGGAAGGTTATCGCTTATGCCAGTCGTCATTTGAAGACTCATGAAGCCAATTATGCAGCCCATGATTTGGAATTGCTTGCCGTAGTTTTTGCTTTGAAGCTTTGGAGACATCATCTATTGGGAACTAAGTTTGAGCTCTTTATGGATCATAAGTCTTTGAAATATATTTTCACCTAGAAGGACTTGAATCTGAGGCAAGTTAGGTGGCTTGAGTTTCTAGCTTCTTATGACCTCGACATCAACTATACACTTGGGAAAGCTAATGTTGTAGCCGATGCTTTGAGTCGAAACAAGGCGATGTTGTGCCAGCTTGTTGTTTCTTCTCCTCTTATGGATCGTATTATTGTTAAGCAAGATGAGGATGAGATGCTTAGGCTTATTAAGGAGAATGTTCGTAGCAGGGTTGGTGGTAATAGCCAAGATTGAAGTGGAGCTCAGATCGATGATAAAGGGATTTTGAGGATTAATAATCGGATTTGTATCCCGAATGTCAATGGATTTAGGCAAGAGTTACTTTGGGAGAATCATTGGTCTAGACTTTCTATTCATCCAGGTGTGACGAAGATGTACCATGATATGAAGAAGCTGTATTGGTGGAAGGGTATGAGGCGTGATATCTCTCTTTTTGTTAGTAGATGTGTAACTTGTCAGCAGGTTAAGGCTGATCATCAGAAGACCGTTGGATTATTGCAACCCCTTGAGGTTCTCAATTGGAAATGGGAACAAGTTTCTATGGATTTTATTGATGGATTACCGAGGACTAGGAGATGTAATGAGAGTATTTGGGTAATTGTGGACAGATTGATCAAGTCAGCTCATTTCATTCTGGTTAGGTCCAACTGTTCTACTTCTAGTCTAGCTGAGATTTATATGAGAGAGATAGTTCGTCTTCATGGTGTTCCTGTTAGTATTGTTTGCGATAGAGATCCCATCTTTACAAGTCAGTTTTGGAAAGCTTTTCAGGAATTTTTAGGTATCCGCTTGAATCTGAGCACTGCTTACCATCCGCAGACCGACGGTCAAATGGAAAGGGTAAATCGGATTTTAGAAGATCTTCTTCGTGCCTGTGTCCTTGATTATGGAGGATCTTGGGAAGATCATCTCCATCTTATTGAATTCACCTATAAAAATAGTTATTAGGTATAATATCAAATATCTGTTTAAGGTTGTCTTAAACATTTGTTTATCTTATTCCATCTCTTAGAATTTAGGCTAGTATCGCAATGGCTCCATTTGCTGCTCTTTATGGATGCCCTTGCAAATCTCCGTCTTGCTGGATTGAATCCGGTAATCGTTTGGTTCTTGGTCCCGATATGATTCTAGAAGCATCTAAGAAGGTTGAGGAGATTAGGAGAAAGATGAGGATTGCTCAAGATAGACAGAAGAAGTATGCTGATAAGCGTAGGAGGAATTTAGAATTTTCTGTTGGTGATCAGGTTTTCCTTAAGGTCTCTCCATTAAGAAATGTTATTCGGTTTGGACGGAGAAGGAAACTCTCTCCTAGGTTTATTGGTCCTTTTCGCATCTTAGAGAGAATTGGTTCCTTAGTTTATCATTTGGAATTGCCTGAGAAACTTTCTGGAGTGCATAATGTGTTCCATGTTTCGCATCTTCGTCAGTATCTTCATGATCCATCTTTGATTGTCCAGCCTTCTGCTCTCGAGAGTTTGGATGTTGAGCCAAACCTTACTATCGAGAGGAAGCCACTTCGTATTATCGATAGAGGTACGAAGCAGCTTCGAAGAAAATCTGTCAACTTAGTCAAAGTGCAATGGAGCACTGATGATCGGGAT
Organism: Allium fistulosum; assembly: GCA_030737815.1. Lineage (NCBI taxonomy): Eukaryota > Viridiplantae > Streptophyta > Magnoliopsida > Asparagales > Amaryllidaceae > Allium > Allium fistulosum. The sequence continues at coordinate 869,701,981 of CM060905.1, read as the reverse complement.
TGTACTTGGGAAACGGAAGAGAGCATTCGTGCTTTGAATCCGGAATTGTTTGTTCCAGGTATTATTCGTTATCCTACCTTATCCTTCTTTGTTTTCTAGGTCTTGTTCCTTTTCGAGGACGAAAAGTTTTGAGTGGGGGAGAGTGTAACAACCCGAGAATTTTGGAAATATTTTAAATGAAAATTCATATAAAATTTTGAATATAATTATTTTAAAATTGATAAATTAGGAATTTTAATGTATAATTTTGAGTTTAATGTGAAATATTCTTCCAAATTTAATAAAATAAGGACTTTTTTAAATTTCAAATTTTGTCAACTTTGGCCAAAGCTTGACTTTCGGTGAAAATTTTAAAATTTGAATTTTTTTAACTTTTACTTTTTTTTATGATGATGAATTTAATTCTAACATTTTCTTTGTTTTTCGTTTTGTTAAATTTTGATTTCTACTTCTCAAAACTTACAATTTTTGGCATATTACACGTAGTTATTTTCTCTTAACATTCATCTTATTTTATTGTGACTTTGGGCTTGTACTAATGGGCTAGGAATTCCTTTAGTAGATGAGAAGCCACCTGTTGAGATGCCTATATAATATCCTAGGGTTTTTCTTGATGTCTCATTGTCATTTGTGCCTCTACAGGAAAAAAAACAATGTAAGTTTCTTCTTCATCTTCCTCCTCAAAACCCTAGACTTTCTCCCTCCTTTCCTCTACAATTTTTCCTCCTCCTTCCCCAAAAATTTCGGCCATGCTCATCACCACACCATCTCCTCTTCCTCCAACCACAAACCCTAACCAAAACCACTTCTCCTCTTTCCTTTTCCCCTTCTTCTTCTTCTTCTTCACAATTTTCGGCCTCTACCTCCCCTCCTCCAACCAAAACCCCATAGCCGAACTTCCTCAACCCCTTGCCTTGCCTTGGCCGTAACCACCTCCTCCATCACCTAATCCCTAGGCCGAGCCCTCCACAACAAAAACCCTAACCCTAGGACGAACCCCTTTCACCAAAACCTAGCCTAACCTAGCCAAAACTCCTATGGCCGAAATCTAACCTAGCCCAAACCCCTATGGCCGAACCCTAACCCAAACAAAACTAGCCTATGACTGAGCCTATGCACCCCTAAACAAGCCCTCTTCACATGTTTACAAATATATATTTTTCTATTTTTATTTTTCTATGTGAATTATTTGTTTACGTATGGAATTTATTTTATTTTGCAAAGCGTCGGATTTGGATTCTCCTCTCACTCAAGCTTGTCTGTAATTTGTCGTGCTTGTTGTAGTCGTTGTGTTGCATTTTGAATCACTTCTCTAACCAAAGAAAGGTGAGTAATCACTCTTAACAACATACTTATATTTTGGTGAATTGATGACAATGGAATTGTATGGATTTGTATATGCAAGTTGAGAATTTCACCTATGTTTATATTATGTTATTTCATATCATATTTTACTTGTTATGATCATATGCCATGATATATTGAATATTGTTATGTTTATTTAATATTCTGTTCTCACACTACAAGTTCCTTCACTATGGATTGAAATGATACATACCCGAATGATCTTTAGATTAAGGAAAATTGTTATGGGCTGAAATGATAGGCCTGAGCAATTTTATTTGACTTGGGATTGCGGGTTTGAAATGATATAAAACCCGAAAAATTAATAAATTGCGGATTTAAATGATATATGTCCGTATTTACTTGACCCTAGGGTAGAGAATTTTATACAGACTCCGTGGTTGATTTAAAATGATTTTCTAAAAATTATTAAGTATTTTGGATTTCTATACATGAATCTCAACTAAAATTTAATGTAATAATTTCTGTGTATTTGTTTACATGGGTTAAAAATTTTATAAGAAATAAATAGTTGGAAATGTAAATTTTGGAATCTAATTTATAGAATGAAGGTTAATTGAAATTTAATAATCCAATTTGACTTAATAATGGTATTTTATTCTATAAATTGTAAGTTTTAATTCATGTAATAGTGATTAAAATGATAAATGGTTTTTTTTGTGAAAAAAAATGTAAATTAAAACGTACATTTGACATATAAGTTTTAACTAATGCAAATGGTATAACTTGGGTAATAAAAATGATAAATGTTATTTACTGAAAAGAAATAAAGTGTAAGTTAATAACGTACTTTTAACTTAGCATAAGGATTTCAGCTTTAAAATTTAACATTATAGTAACAAAGTTATTTAACTAAAGGTGTGGTTTCTTTAATGACCAAATAGCTAAAATTAGAGTAATATAATAAGAATGATATAATGACTATGATAAAAACTGTAAATATATGTACTATTTGATTATATAAACTATAGTAGTAGGAAGTATTACAGTAACAATTCAAAACTGCTGCGATTTCTTACAGTAACAATTCTGCACTGTTGCGAATTCTTACAGTAGCATTTCTACACTGCTGCGAATTCTTACAGTAGCATTTCTGTACTGCTTCGTTTTCTAAAAAGAGACATTTCCTGAATGCTACAAAATTCTCTAAAGGGTATAGTTCTGAATGTTATGGTTCTAAAGGTTACATTTTTAAAGTGCTATGATCTCTAAATTTTTATGTTTCAAGGGGTTATAATTAAATGAATTTGGAAGTGTACGACTTTGGAAAAATGAATAATATTTTAAAGAATAATGATATGGAATTTATATGGTTTTGAAATGAATATGTTTGACATGAAATATAAACCATTTGAAATTGGATAACCACGGGTTATAATAACGTTTGGTTGTTAAAGAGACCGGGATCGGGTATGGGCATACTCTCTGTCGATACCCAAAACCACTTTAACAACTATGTACGCGGTGGAGATTCCAGAATGAAGTAGGATGGTGGCAACGATCCTAAAGGTATATTTACGTTGACTTAACTCTCGTGAGTTAGCATAAGGTGGCTAAAACAGGAGCAATTGACGGGCTAAGTGAGGTTGCTTCTCCGATCAGACACACTTCATCGTTAGCCATTCTATTACTTTGTGATTGATTTGGTGCGCACCTTTGATTCTGGAGTGTGGATCGAGTTGGGCGGTAGTTGTGGCTATGCGTTACCAACAGTCCGGAAGTGTAATTGGTATATCTACCCTAGCATTGCCTAGTTGTGCCGTGTCACCTACCCTAGCGCGCCTTCTACGAGTTTGTTTTATGTCATACCTATGTGGTATCCTCTGGCGGCTCCAGTTTACGGGGAGTTTCGGTACTGTATAGACTATTAGCATTATAAAATGTGTTAAGGGGGATATGGGTAACGCCTTAACGCTATTTTAATAGTTTGCTTTACTTTAGACATTATTATAATAGCGTCTATTACTATATAGTAGATAGTTTAACGGATCCTTAGAGGATGGGCGATCCCAAGCATCCTTTAAGTTATTGATGCATTTCTTTTACAATTCACTTGAGTTGATTTACATTTTATAAGTATGTACGTCCTGACTCGAGTGTTTTGTGTTTTGCTTTACGCTCTGGTCAACCTGAGTTTCATATCTTTGGTTTCATCTTTTGGAGCTAGAGATCCGCCGGAGATTTAGCTGTCTACCTGATATTTCTATTCTAGTTATTTCCACTCGGCTTTTGCTTTTGTAGTAGAGAACTTATGTACCTTGAATTTCCAAATGTATTGGTTTCAGACTTTGGTATTATGTATTGGTTTCAGACTTTGGTATTATGTATTAGTTTGAGACCTTGTATCTAGTAGCTTCATGAACTACTATGTTTATTTTATTCCACTGTGAGTTATTCTGATATTCTGTGTTTGTGATTCTGTGATTGATTCTATTTGCCTCAAATTTTATTAACAATCTGTTGTTTTGAATTATTCAAGTCTAACATGTGTTGTGTTTTATTGTTGATTTGGATGGTCCAAAACGTCCGGATGTTACATTTTCAGTGCAGTTTTCATAAGATTTCCAATTAGAGCATTGGATTCTTCTTCAAAGAGTAGAAAGGCAAGGGTATGAACATATGGAATAGGTACATTTCATTCGTATATTCCTCACCAATTTTATTGAATTCTTAAACATGCATATATATATGAATGTAGACATGTATGGAAACCTTCTCCCTTCTCTATTTCTCGAAACAATTACTTTAACATCCTCCTTCGCATATACTTAATAATAACATATCAAAATGTTGTCTAATGTTGAACCAAGCATTTTATGCATTTCGTTGATGATCAATTAATATAATACATATCCATCGAATTTGCAAAACAAAACTATTAAGTGATATAATTTAAGGCAAATTCTATTTCAACCCGAGTATTTACTTAGTAACCCCCCAAAAATTAAAAAAGTGTGTAAACCCAAAAAATAACTTAGTAGCCCATACCATTCTAGAACTACCTTTCCCATCAAACATTGAAAAGTTCAAATAGAAAAAAAAACAAAATGAACTACCACACAAGGTGACTTCGAGGTTCATGTCAATACCATGTAGGTTTTTTATGTGGATGTGTAAAAATTTACGCAATTTTTTGTGCGATTAAGCCAAAAACCTAGTATACCCACTGCATGAATTATCACCAATCCCCGTAATCGAAAGCCTACGATTGTATTTGCAAAAGGTTAAAAACTTTTTTTTTTGAATTACCTGCTATGATTGCATTAACAATTCATTTTCCTCTTCAAAATCCATCAACTAGTAGTGAAAAATTGAATTTTTTCTTCACTGATTTAGAAACTAGGGTTTTGAAGAAGCGGTGGTTTAGATAGTAAGAAACTGACATAAGAAGATAATGTAATTGAGAAGAAAGAAAGTACGCAGCTTTCTAAGGTTTTAAAATTTTATTTATTTTACGGGGGGCTACTAAGTAATTATCTGTGTTGAAATAGAATTTGCCATAATTTAATATTTTGCCTTTCATGTTTCTGTGCTTGCATATTTTTTTAGGTTTTAAAGCATGTATATCGTAATCACGTTCAACCTCTATTCCATAGAAAATCATAATCAGTTTTGTGGCAAACAAGTATTACTTAATCAATATATTGTACCAAAATTAGTTATAATAATAATAATTCTACTTTACTGCCTTGGGTTGACAATCTATCTACTTTCCCTTCTAACTCTGATTTCCTCTATAATTCATTCCTATATTGGATGAAAAAATATTTTTTACTAATTTGCATGTAATACACCCCCACACATATACAAGTATATAATATACGCTCCTATGTTCCTTCCTATACTGGATTTATAACTTTGGCATTCCCTAAATACGATCTTCATTCTCATCCCATGTAGCAACTATAGAAAATAAGTGCATGTGTAGATAGACACACAAACATGCGCACATGTACACATGTAGATATATATATATATATATATCTATATATATCACGATACTGCCCATTCATTGAAATTATTTTGTATAAGATGAATTTGAATATCTAAAATATAAATAGAAATCGAATGAAAAATAAATATCATCCCACAATGAAAATTATAAATAAGATCATGTACAAATATAAAGAGATCACTATTCACATTAAACCATTAGTTTTGTAAGTAACCAGGTTGTTCTCTACAAGAAATGATAACAAAGTAAGACATTATAGAACAATATTGCCAATCAAACAAATAATTATGGAGTTTGTAATGTGATGCAAGAAATCATTTTTAGACAAAACTACGTCTTCACATAACAGAAACTAAACATTAATGTTACTCTTTATTTATAAGATTCTTCTTCTGCATAACGTCATTTCTAAAAATCAATATAATTCATGATTATAGCTGATTATGTTGAAAATCCCTACTTATAGTTGAAAATATGCCATAGACGATTAAGTGTGTTAACATGCTCTAATTGATTATGACTAATTTTTGAATAATTGATCTACCAAATTTGATAGAAAAGTTAACCCACATGAAAGAACCAACACAGTTGATGAATAGAAGAGATCTTTTATGCAAGTGGCTAATTCCATGACTAATAGAATGGCAAACAATATAAAAAATACTTAGATTGTTGCTTAATAATTGTTTCATTATTTTTAGTGCATGAGAATATTATCATTGGTTGAATAAAGAATTGCAACAAGATATGAATCTATATTCTTTGGGTAACTGGAGCCTTTTGTTTTGATATTCCAAAAAAAAATCTAATTAGTTGTAAAAATAGATCATTACATCCCCCGTATGTTAGCATGGGTTCGTCCTATTTGTGCAAGAAATATATAAGTATTTAACTGTGCATATGCATTTGTGGAAAATATGACCTCCTACTCTTTTTTCATTATTTTTTCAAGTATGAAATCCCTTTGATAAATTGCCAAAATTTTCCTGGAACTTTTTTTTACAAAGTACATGTGCATCCTTGTTACGTTCAAACTGGTATAGTTTTTATGTACCAATGTTAATATAAAACTTATATACTATGGCATTTTAAATATAGCATGTACACATATATATGAGAACATGTGATGTTTATAAGAAAGAATGCAAGGGAATGCCAACAAAGAATGAAAATGACATCGATACATATGACAATAGAAAGTACTCTACACCAATTCATGCTGTGATTGGAATGGCTTGTTTCGAACTTGACTACTTTAAGAAAGTGAGTCATTATATGTCTTTCTTCTCATTTTTATTTCATGTTTCTATTTATTTATGTACTCATGAGGATCGTAAAGCTAATTTAACATTCGTAGGGTTTTGCTATGTTAAATTTGGACGATTTAAATCTATTCTAAATTTATAAAGTAGAAGATATTAATTGATTCCTATAATCAATCAAATATGGAAAAAAAATTGGAATGATAATCAATTGGTATCAGAAGAGATAGTAATTGGTTTAAGGAATCAACCAAAGAAGGATATATGTGGAAAAAATACAAATATGTTGAATTTGTATTGAAATCAACTTAAGAAAAACCAAAAATATTTCATCCTTGTCTTCAAGGCAATCTTCATCCTTGCACCTATAAATATGAAGACATGTGCTCATCATTTCATCAAAAACCAACAATAGTATTCTCCACCAAAATATCCTTAATAAGATCCCTATTTCTGTAATTTTTAGGCTGGGTGAAATTTATTGAGTGATTCACTCTTCTCATGTTGTACTCTCTCTCTCTAAGTGAAGAAATAATAAAGGGTTGTTGGGTCTCCGTGGACATAGGATACTTATATCTGAACCACGTTAAATCTTCTATGTCTCTTTCTCTCTTCCTTTCCATTGTTTGTTCTTGTGTGATTTCATAGTTGATTTTAAGTTGCATTGGTATTTAAGTAGGCAATGCTAGATCCTGATCAAATATGCTTCGGCTCATAAGAATTTTTCATCACACGTTGCACCTTGGACCATAGAGTGGATAGCTGAACTTGGCTATAACGACCACCCTACACCTAAGGTGTAGAATGGTAGTCAAAGGAAAGAAAAAGAAATAAGATAAAGAAATAGAAGATAAAAGAATGGGAAAAGAAGAAAAAGGAAGCATCAACTAACTAAATTACCTATCGCATATCTCACATCGCATCAGATTAAATATAATAAACAATACAGGTATAAAACAATAGAGACAGTAACAACAATGTGATATAATCATGTGAATAAAGATCCACAAAGTTATACAACACCATAATAGAGTTTATACAATGGGAAAGTAAATTTAATTGCGATATTGTCTCATAATAGCAAATCAACACCATTAAGGCTCCATAGTGTCACACAAAAGAAATATAATAACAAATGCACCTTTAAGTATAGATAACCGTCACCTCCTATCGGTCCACCTATAGAACTCCATAATCATCCACCTACTCTCAATCTACTCATTAAATAGTACCTGACATAATAAGAAGCAAAGCATAAAACCTCGAGTCAGACAACAGTCTGGTGTGAGCGATATCAAATCTCAAAATACTATAAAACTCGATAATATACGGAACTAAGGGTATATAAACCATACCCGACCTGTCCCTGCAAACACAGAGTCAGCACATAAACATAAGTAATATGCTACTCTATAACATCGTAAAAAGGGTACACCATACTCAGAGTCTTTTAGGGTGCCAAAGTACCTCCACCTATAGTCCCTAATCCATATTAAGTAAACTTCAGGTATCTAGGTATCTCCATCCATACCTACTCCACACTAAGTCAAGGCATGGTATCTAGGTATCCCTACCGCAATACCTACCAAGTGTGACATCCCTAGGGTAACAAGTGACTAGTGAGCAACCATAACATACATAGCATCCATCAAACAATACTAACTATCAACCAATGTGCCAGATATATGATGACTCATATGACCCTCTACAACTGTCAAGGACTAGTGGAAATCCAAGTTCTCTGTCATACTCACGTATAGACGGGTCCGTTTCAACCCCAGTACGCTGCCACGACCCGGTACCCTCCCGTACCTGCTTGACACTAGACCCCTCAGGGTGGTCCAGGTTACACGACCATCGCTAACAACCCTCGGGTATCACCCGCATATAGTACCCCTGCTTCGACCACGATAGAACACACTCCGAGTCATCAACGATCCCGAGGCACAAACAAATCCATCGAGCCCTATTCACTCGATAAGGATTCGAACCCTACTGTCTCACTACACTTTCTGGGCACGAGCCCTACACTCAACCCAGTCCACTATTCCCAGCCTCACTCCAATCCGAGTTGCCATCCTCGATCCTACTCCCCGCCCGAGCTCTCGATCGAAGAACCCTGCTATCATGCCATCAAAAGCCTGAGGTCTAGCATGATCCATACAGTCCTGATACTATCATCCCGGAGCCTACTCCATACATCATCGTGTAACTATCTGCAGTATCAGACTACCAAGTCGAAGCACCACATCCTTGCCTCACCATCAAAATCACCCGGTCGATGCTCCACATCACTGCCTCACCATCAATATCACTCGTCGTAGGTTAATAACATCCAATTTCTAAATCGGTCGCACGGACAAACCATCACGTCGTGCACCATGATATCTCATCAACGTCCAAGCCACTTATCGACCAAATCGCCAATCAAAACAGCGATGGACATTGACCACTCTACTATGGTCAATACCATCCACCTTAATCTTGTACTTAACCGAACGGTTATGTACATACCAAACGGAAACGTCCAGCATCCACTCCGAAACTCAGATCTGTTGGCATATATCCCAAATCCTCTTCTAGCTCATCTCATTCATTAGATTTCCACATGTATGGAGCTCCAACATACAAGATGCTACCTAAATTCAAATCACCGGTAATCGGAATTTTCAACCAAAATAGCCAAATAACAAACAACCCAAACAATCAACCATACATTCAAACAACCATACATCCATTCAAAACAACATACATATGACATAAAAAAAACATCCATATCAATTAATGTGGGAAATATCATCAATAATAGATCAAATCTAATAATTCACCAACTATGGCATGATGATGGAAAATGCGCGATATTCTTTATAAATCATTATAAAATTATTATATATTCTTTTATAAAAATATAGTTGTTGTATAAAAATAATAATATCACGTTTAAAAACAAATAATTATTCCCGAACGTCAATATAACACTAAATAATCAACCACCGTTAAGTTAGAGACAATATCACTTACCTCAGCCAAATTTGTCCAAACTAGTGTCAAAACGCAGATCTCGCCAACATAATCCCAATGCAAGAAACCGCATCCAAAACGGACCTAGTATGCAAAAGATATGATTCAAATAAAAATCGATATTAACTAGATAATTAATTAAATAAATAAAACGTTAATTACCTTTATTAATTTCTTAATCTTTCTTCATCTTTCTTTTACTTGTACATATGCACAAGAATGCACACCATGGCCGTGCATTTCACTCTTCCTCTCTCCTCGATATCTCGGTTGATAATCAACAAAATTCCATTCTGTCTTTGCCAAACCATTTCTCTTCGCATTCTCTCCGATTTGCACCCAAGAACATCTTGACCGCGCTCCTCCCTTTAATCGCATCAACCTTGACATGATGTCGGGCCAAAATATGTCCAACCTCGAATGGATCGCACGTCGTCAAAATTAGTGAGGAGATGCACCTTTCCATAAGAAACAAAATGATGATCGTCGATTTGCCTCTCGTCGTCTAAATCCCCATCGATCTCTAACCTTAGATCCACAATGGATGGGTCAACTTCAGTCAATAGTGATTGCACATCAAATCGAGGTATGAGATCGAAGCTCTCGTTAATACTATCTCAATGAATCAAACGTCGTAATTTTTAGTTGAGTAAATCTCTAGATCTAGATTTTTGAAGAAGAATGAAAGGGGTCGGCCATGATTTTTGCTCTATAATATGAACAGTGAAATGTAATTGGAAAAATAGAGGGAAGAGGATTTATATAATAATATTACATTCCATTTATTTAATTCTCAAATAAATGGATATAAGTTTCGAGTCTATTTGATCACACGATGTGTTTGATCATCACGAAACTCGTTTGCATACATCAGTTCATTTTTCCAGATCCAACGGCACTAACCGTGTCTCCATCTGAGACTGCGCCCCGGAAGGCTAATTTCGCGTATTTTGAGACGGTTTTGGTCATTGGATCGTCCGATCTCGAAATATAGCGATTCTTATACTCATTTAAATTCGCAACGTAAATCTGAACTCAACGGAAGTGGCTCGAGTCATGATTCGGTCGTATGCGAAAAATTACATTTTTGGGCCTTTATTTAGTTAACGATTAAATATTTAAAAAAACTATTTAAATATCCGATCGTTAAAAATACAAGTCGTTACATTCTCCCCTCCTTAAAGAATTTTATCCTCGAATTTAAAAAGCAAAGAGAATGTCTCCTAACCTATCGGTCCTCAAAAATGTGTCAGATTCTGGACAAATTTAGCAGAACCTCCTTTAGACAACAAAGTCCAAACAACTCTACTAGAACAAAGATAAGTATACAACTCGTATCTTTAACTATACTAGATCATCTATAGCAATCATCAAACAAGAATGTTATACCAAATAATAACTATCCTGCATGCCTAACAACCATAAAACATAAGCTATCATCTCAAATGCTAACAATCAAATGAAACATGCATACATAAGATCTAACATCCAAAAATAACATCCATACCTATCCTAACATGCGGAATACTAAACCATCTAGTATAAAAATCCAATATGTTCATAATGAAAGCTAACGATAAAAACAAGATCCCATCGTTTAAAGTGCTTCGGACTAACGGTCCTCATGCTCCACAGTCTACCTTACCCTAATGCCTTCGCTTCCATTCCACTGAACCCTACTACTCCTTGGACCTCTTCCTAACCCGATACGTATCACAACTACCGACACGAGTAGGCTTATGAGGTCTCCAAGTCTATAGTTCAGTTTCGATATCATCTAATTCATTCAGTGCCTATTATCCAAACACCCCTTGTAAGTTCTCCCAAAACCAATTATATATCGAACAATGGGTCTTGGCCATTTACAATGCTTTTGGCACACAATGGAACCACACCAACCACCCCTCGGACAACACAACAAAAATGGATGTCGTACTACTAGACTTAAGGAATACAAATCTAGCATTATTTGTCAACCAATCGACTGTGACTCAAATGCTATCTCTCTATCCTTAGTCATCGACAATCCTTTGATCTAGTCCCAAAGTTTTTGTTCTCACTACTCGAGTACTCACTCTTATAATTTTGTCACGATCTCCACTCGTCAAGCTTAACGCCTTTGACTAGCACCAACCAGCTAAATCAAAATAGGTCTGATGATCAAACTAGCAATAACACTCGACCAAAGCTCATCGAGTCCTAGAGTCATAACCAATGATAAGCTCGGGCAATACCAACTCTAGGAATATCGCTCCCAAACTTCTATGTCTCCCACTCGAATACCAATCACCACATTTCCCTTCAAACGTCTAGGAACTGTGAAAATCATAGGAGGATAAGAACTCCAACCGTTGCTATATGCGAAGGTCGAGATCCTCTCAGAGAAGAGATACTACAATGACGTGGAATCACTAAATAGCATGAACTCCTCTCCTAACAGATAGTGCCTCCATATCCCAGCGAACTTTATCGCTTCCAACTTCTTACAAAGAGTTCGATATTACCTCTTGACATCATTGCCATACCTACTTATGTACTATGGGAAAGTGCATACTATCGTCTCCTTATTCCTGCTCAGAATGTGTACCATCAATGTGCTCGTCAACCTCTCGGTCAGACTCACTAACTTGGGTCTACACCTTACGTCTCAAAAAAAAAGTTTGATCCTCTCTCATCAAATATGTCAACGATACTACTACCTTAGGTCCATTCAGATTCTGGACAACCGTAACTACAGTATCTACAACAAATTTTTACTCTGAAACAACATGACCCAAACATCTCACTTCTCTCCTCCAGAAGTGACACTACCAAAATCTCATCACTAATCGTGCCTTGTGCTCCTCTTTCGTCCATGGGTAGACGAATGTATCATCAACGAACACAAGCACAACCTACTAAAGTGACCACTCTAATCACGGTCCATGAGATCCATAATATATGCCGATACATTGGTTAGCCAGAATGACATAACCAACCTAACATCAAGGTAGTTTATGAAACATCGACACTCATCCAAATTACTTTCGGTTGGTGCAACCTCACCGTAGGGTCCAACTAAGAGAACATCCTTATGCTATAGAGCTGATCGAACAAGTCATCAACAAATGGGGTTATGTACAGGTTCATCGTCTCATCCAGCTAACAACAAGCAAAAAACAACTCCAAAGAGCCATTCATCCAACTGACGAAAAAAATAGTTGCATCCTACCTAAAATATACACCCATTAATGAACCTCAGGTCATCCGCTCGCACCTCTAATCACCTAAGCTCTTTGGAAAGCCTATGCCTTAAAGGCATATCCACTGGTCCAATTCCTCCGACCAAATCGATACGGAACTCTATCTCAATATAATAGTAATCCGGTCACCTCCTCGAGTAATCCGGACACTCTCCAGCTACAGGCATAGATGACATCCTATCATGTGGAATATCGAGTGAATATATAAGTATCCTCTACAGCCAGCCAATCACTACCATTCACTCCTCCACAACCCTAATCATCATCAATGGCCTCTCTCAGTCCACCACTATTATGTATCCCCTTTAGGTAGTCCATTCTTAAACTATAATACCAATCCAACTAAACCCTAAACAATCAATGCCTAATAAACAAACAACCATGACTCAAAAGGGCAAGGTCTTGACAAAAACACGTATAGGTTGGCTGTGCCCCTAACTAGGTCTATCGCGATCAAAGATCATTAATTATCTCGAGTATCTATCCCAACATCTAACCATCAAATCTATATATAAAGGAATAAGAAACCTCGACGTCAAATAAAACACACATGGAACCACATATGCGGAAAGCATATCTCAAACAGTGACACCATTTCTCTTCTCTTTCGTCAGTGGAGTAATCAACGAATCCGGAACGAAGATCAATACATATGCTTTCCAATCTATCCCTACACAACTGGTATGGTTTAACTCTTCAATACTGGGTACTTCTCGAAGCCCTCGTCAATATGACAAATCAATTTATCCCTGAGATGATCTCTCTACCCAATGATAAACTTCAATCCTTTCTATGTCGAGTATCAATGGGAATACACTATACCTCAATATCTTATCTAATCCTACCACATACTCTAACACAAACATATCGCCGTACTTCAAATCGGCGAACTCTCTAACCATCCCCGACTTCAAAAAAGTTAAGACAAATCTTCTTCGAAGCAAACTATGAACTAGTCCCAAGTAAATCGGTCCTCGGGAATCATAGCTATAGAAACACTCCACTAATTCATCGTTTATCCGTAGAGTCATCCAAAGGATAACTTCTACCTCATGCATCATCTAACTCCAAGTCAACGCTGATCCTTCTACGTGCAATCAACCAAACTTGCCTCACAATAGCTGACTCCGTTCCAAGGAACAGCCTGCCTCCTAGACTCTTATGGTCTATTACAGCTCGGTAAACTCGACTCTAATCAATTGTACTTGAGCACCAGAACCATTCAGAACAAACCGAGCATCCAGGAAATAAGCTGTACCAACTCTACAAACATATCCTATAAATTAGGGATAGGGGCCATGACCCTTCCCAATATTCAACTCTAAAGATAAAGTCAATAGTAGATTTTCTTCCATGCCAGATCATTCCTGTTCTATAATAAGGATGATCCGTCCCTCACAAAGAAAACTGCATCAATAGTGCTCATGTGTGCACCCAACTCATATACTATATATACTACTATATAGTTTGAAAACCAAATATATAACAAATACGAACTCTCTCGTATATATACACTCTCCAGATCCAGTCTAAGGCGACAATTCCTACCCTTTCTCTACTGTATTGCGGTATCAACTAAGGTTAATCAGGTAACCTTCACTCTGATACCAAATGTAATGACCGCCCTACACCTACGATGCAGAACGGTTGTCAAAGGAAAGAAAAAGAAATAAGATGAAGAAATAGAAGAGAAAAGAATGGAAAACGAAGAAAAGGAAGCATCAACTAACCAAATTACCCATTGCATATCTCACATCGCATCATAGCAAATATAGTAATCAATATAAGTATACAAAATAGAGATAGTAATAACAATGTGAAATAATCATCTGAATAAAGATCCATAAAGTTATACAACACCATAATAGAGTTTATACAATGGAAAGTAAACTCAACAAGTACACTGTCTCATAATAGCAAATCAACACCATCAAGGCTCCACAATGTCACATAGCAGAAATATAATAACAAATGCACATATAAGTATAAATAACCATCACCTCCTGTTAGTCCACTTGCAGAACTCCATAATCATCCACCTGCTCTCAATATACTCATTTAAGTGTATCCGAGAGAATAAGAAGCAAAGCATAAAACCTCGATTCAAACAACAGTCTGGTGTGAGTGATATCAAACCTTAGAATACTATGAAACTCGATAATATACGAAACAGAGGGTATATAAAACACACCTGACATGTTCCTACAACCACATAGTCAGCACATAAACGTAAGTAATATGCTACTCTATAACATCGTAAAAAGGGTATACCATACTCAGTATCTATCAAGATGCCTAGGTATCTCCACTTATAGTCCCTATCCCATACTAAGTAAACTTCAGGTATCTAGGTATCTCCATCCATACCTACTCCACACTAAGTCAAGTCAGGGTATCTAGGTAACCTTACCACAATACCTACCTAGTGTAACATCCCAAGGGTGACATATGACTAGTGAGCAACCATAACAAACATAACATCCATCAAACAATACCGACTGTCACCCAATGTGCCAAATGTATTGTGACTCATATGACCCTCTACAACTGTCAAAGACTAGTGGAAATCTCGGTTCTCTATGGTACTCACGTACAGACGGGTCTGTTTCAACCCCAGTCCGCTGTCACGGCCCAGTACTCTCTCTTACCTACTTTACACTAGACCCTGTCAGGGCTGTCCAGGATACATGACCATCGCTACTAGCCCTCGGGTATCACCCGCGTATAGAACCCCTACTCCGAGCATGACAGAAAACACTCCGAGTCATTAACGATCCCTAGGCACAAACACATACATTGAACCCTACTTACTCGATATGGATTCGAACCCTATTGGCTCACTACGGTTTTTAGGTACGAGCCCTAACACTTAACTTAGTCCACTATCCACAGCCTCACTCCAATTCGAGCTGCCATCCTCGGTCCTACTCTCCGCCTGAGCTCTTTATCAAAGAACCCTTCTATCATGCCATTCGAAGACTGAGGTCCAGCATGATCTATACAGTCTCGATACTATCATCCCGAAGCCTACTCCATACATCATCGAGTCACTATCTCAGTATTAGACTACCAGGTCGAAGCACCACATCTCTGCCTCACCATCAAAATCACCAGGTCGAAGCACCATATCACTGCCTCATAATCAATATCACTCATCGTAGGTTAATAACGTCTAATCTCTAAACCGGTCGCAAGAACAAACCATCACATCATGCACCATGATATCTCTTCAACATCCCAGCCATATATCGGCTAAATCGACAATCAACAATAATGATGGGTGTTGACCACTCTACTATGGTCAATACCATCCACCTATGTCTTGTACTTAACCAAGCGGTTAAGTAGAGACCAAACAGAAACATCCAGCATCCACTTTGAAACCCAGATCCATCGACACTTATCCCAAACCCTCTTCTACAACTCATCTCGTTCATTAGATTTCCGCATGTATGGAACTCCAATGTACAAGATGCTACATAAAATCAAATCACCACTAATCGACATTTTCAACCAAAACAACCAAATAGCAAAAAGCCAAACAATCAAACATACATCCAAACAACCATACATCTAAACAACCATATATCCATCCAAAACAACATGCATAGGACATAAAAAATCCATCCATATCAATTAGTTTGGGAAATAACCTCAATAATAGATCTAATCTAATAATTCACTAACTATGGCACGACGATGGAAAATACGTGATATTCTTTATAAATCATTTTAAAATAATTATATATTCTTTTATAAAAATATAATTGCTGTATAATAATAATATCACGTTTAAGAACAAAAAATCATTCCTGAACGTCAACATAACACTAGATAATCAACCACAGTAAAGTGAGAGACAATATCACTCACCTGAGCAAAATATGTTCATACTAGTGCCAAAACGCAGATCTTGCCAATATGATCCCAAAGAAAGAAACCGCATCCAAAATGGACCTCGTATGCAAAAGATATGATCGAAATAGGAATCGATATTAACTAGATAATTAATTAATTAAATAAAACGATAATTACCTTAATTAATTTCTTAATCTCTCTTCCTCTTTATTTTTCCTATACACATGCACAAGAATGCACACCATGGCCTCGCATTTCACTCTTCCTCTCTCCTTGATATCTCGCTCAATAGTCAGCGAACTTCCAATACGTCTTCGCCAAACCATTTCTCTTCGCGTTCTGTACGATCTACTCCCAAGAACATCTTGACCGCACGCTTCCCTTAGATCCCGTCTATCTTAACCTGCATCGGGCTAAAAATATCAGACCTAGCTCGAATGGATCGCACGTCGTCAAACGTAGCGAGCAGATGCGCCATGCTATAAGAAACACAATGATGATCGTCGAACTGCCTCTATTGCCTAAATCTCCATCGATCTCTATCCCTAGATCCATGGTGGATGGGTCGACTTCAGTTAATGGTGATCGCACATTAAAGAGAGGGTATGAGAATGAAGCACTCATCGACGCGATCTTTATGTTACAAACGTCGTGATTTTTAGTTGAACAAATCAATATATATAGATTTTTGAAGAAGAATGAAAAGGGTCGGCCATGTTTTTGCTCTCTGATATAAACAGTGAAACGTAATTGGAAAAACAGAGGAAAGAGGATTTATATAATAATATTATATTCCATTTATTAAATTCTCAAATAAATGGATATACGTTTCGAGTCCATATGATCAAACGACGCATTCGATCGTCACGAAACTCGTCTGTGTACGTCACCTCATTTTTTCGAATCCAACGACACTTACCGTGTCTTTATCTGAGAATATGCCTCGGAAGGCTAATTTTGCGTATTTCGAGACTGTTTTGGCCATCGGATCATCTGATCTCGAAATATAGCGATTCTTAAATTCATTTTAATTCGCAACGTAAATCCAAACTCAACAGAAGTGGTCTCGAGTCTTGATTCGTTCGTATGCGAAAAATTATATTTTCGGGCCTTTATTAATTAACGATTAAATATTTAAAATAAACTATTTAAATATTCGATCATTAAAAATACGGGTCATTACATTGGCTATGTACGAGCAACTATAACCAAGGATCGGCTTTCTATGGAGGTATACTTACCTTATTTGATTTGAAGCTAAGCTCTATCAAATTGACCTTATCTTACTGAAGTAGTTTAACCTTTTTTCTTCTTTATGCCAACTGTTATTCAGTTTGTGAACTCACATAGAACAGAAGTGGGAGACAGATTTCAGTTAGTCAAAAGACTCTGAAGTGGGTTTAGCTGCAGGAAGAAACCGTTATTTACTTTGTTCATTTTAGTGAATATAGATCAATATGCATATCTTGAAATCATCTCATTTTTAGATAAAATAATAATCCACTACTTTTGTTGTATTAAAATTTTAAATCGGATATAAATAACAAATCAACCAACAATGCAACCAACTAGAATCAATTATCTTCTAGAAATGTCAAATTTGACTTTAAAAACAACCTACATTAATTCATAAGATTTGATTTTACATTGTTATTTTCCTACCATCAACTTTGTACTAGATGAAAAATTCTAGATAAGAAAAAAAACAGGCTTCCCAACTTACTTTTGTATTTCTAAAAGAAATCATATAGAAAATGTTTTCGTCTAGACAATAACTATAATTTTATAGAAAAAATCACTTTATCACGTTGACTATTTATATTGAATCCTTATTGCGACATTATACATTATGGGTTGTTCATACAGTTTTAAATATTTTTCCTTTCATGTTCCCATGCTTTTTTAGGTTTTAAAGCATGTATATCATAATTATGTTCAAACTCTGTTGTATACAAAATCAAAATCAGTTTTGCGGCGAACAAGTAAAAAATTAATATTATCAGATGAAATAAGATTAAAATAGAAATAGAATTACACAATAAAATAAACTTTAATATTATCAGATGAAAATTTACCATTTGCTATGTTAAAGTAGACGTATTCTAAATATCAAATTTATATTTCAAAATTTTATTGTTTAAAATTTCACAAAATTTCAATTAATTAAATAAATAAACCACAAAAATTACGGGTCGTTACACTCTCCCCCACTCAAAACTTTTCGTCCTCGAAAAGGAAGGAAGTAGGAGAATAGAGACAACCAAAAAGAAAAAATAAATTAAATTCAAAGGAAACAATTAATTTAAACCATAGAAATTCCAATTTAAATTAATTGATATTCACAAATTGATTTAAACCATTTGATTTCACTTAAGTTAAATCAAACTCAACTATTTCTAAATTCATTATCTTATTATCTAGTCATCCTCAATTACCAATTTCTAAAATCATCAATTTGTATAGCCATTTATTATACTCATATTTTATTCAACAAATTTAATTCTTTTATTCCAAATTATTATTAAATTTATTCCACTTAATATATCTTATCAAATATATTAAGTATATTTACTCTTATTATAACCACTCAAATTATTTATAAATTCTTTTGATATCATTTTATATTGTATAATATTCAATTACATAGTTAACTTTTGGAAAAAATTAGGCAAGTTATATTAGAATGCAATGGAGTATTATACAAGTAAAATTTTCATTCAATTTTTCAAATTTAAATATTTGGCTTTATTTAAAATCATCTTTTAACATAAATTTAAGAATTAAATTTCCGACTCACTTCAAACCATTTAGAGATAATTATGTATATACTATATATATCAAATCAAATTAAATTTAAAATAATATACCTATATATATATATATAAGTCAAATCATACTTAAGAAAATCAAATTAAATTAATTTCTAAAACAAAAGTGTAGCAAAGCTACTGAATGATCTCTCCGCTTCGAAACTCGAAAATGAATGTCAATGATGCGGCCGCCATCACCGAAATTATTTTCCAGCGACAAAAGAGGAGCACCGATTTCAACATTTTTAAAAATTCTTTAAAACAATTTCTATTCTTTAAATAATATATACTTTGAAACTTTAAAACCAAAGTTTGAAATCATCAGAAATTAAATTCTCAAATTCTTTATTTTAATTCATTTTCTCTAAATCAATTTATAAACCATGTTTTATAACCTGCCTCTATTTATATGTCGGAAAAAAAATCAGTAGTTTACAAAACAATAAATGAAAATCAAATATTATCATTTTAACAACCAATTCAGTTAACAATTCAATTTCTGAAAATTTTACTTATATATAATATAATCATATAAAATTTATTTCATTTACCCAATTTTTTTGAAAATAGTATTGTGTCAGTTTACTCTGTTCAAGTGTTTTGGAATTTCTATCGATAGCGTTGATCAGACGAATCGATCGAAAATCCAAATCAACATTAACAACTCAAACAACACAATATATAAAACATTTTAATATTAATTACAAATAACCTCCCTCACTCAATGATACAAGAAGGGATTTCAAAACAAGGATAGAGATTCAAATATAGATGGATCCTAACCAAAAGAATTCTAACAAGAAGATAGGCTCGAATGGGAGATAAAATAATTATTTACCCAAGAGAAAGTCTGGATAGACTTATATAAATCACGGGCAACCTTACTGGGTCAACTGTGACTTCAAAATAAGATCGAGGTAGAATTCTGGAACAAATCGACATTCGATCGCCAGAGATAGAATTCGGGTATAGCAAGAGATATCAGCATCTAAACCGAGGATACTGAAATCTTCGGTGAATCGATGCTATTATAAAGGAGTTTCACCCCTTTACAAATCATTCAGTGGAGCTATGGGATACTCCAGAATCAAGAAGAATACGAATAGGGAGAGACAAGAATGGATTTCAGAACGAATGAGAGAGTTCCAAAGTTCAAAGGAAACCGAATCAAAGAAGAAGGAATTCAAGCTCGAACGAAAGTGATTCCGTAATTAAATCTACTCCATATGTTGAGTTTTCCTAAAACCAGAGCTCTAATACCACATGTAACAGCCTGAAATTTTCAACCGTTCGCATCCATACATGTCGGACTTGAATTTGCTCAAAATATCAGATTGTTAATTTAAATTTGGCAAAACTCAACATATACAGTAAATAAATAATCACATACACAGAGTAATATAACAATAATGCAGCGGAAACAAAAGAATAGTAGTTTATGAAGCTACTATATATATAACATAGTTAAATAAAACACAATAGAGGTCTCGAATACATAGATGTCTCAATACAATAGTCAAATAAAAAATCAGAATACATCACTGGAATCAACTGAATAACTGAAAGCTGGATAGATAGCTGGATCTCCAAGCGAAGCTCCAACTCCAAAGGTGAGTCTCGAACACTGAACCACTCAGTCTGACCCGAGCGTAAAGCAAAACACAAAACACTCGAGTCAGGATTAAAATTCTTATATCAATAAATCCAACTCAAGTGAAATATCAGCTGAAATACAAGTAACTTAAAGGATGTTTGGGATAACCATCCTCTAAGGATCCATTAAACTATCTACTTGTAGTAATATACGTTATTAAAATAATGTCTAAAGTAAAGTAAACTATCAAAATAGCATTAAGGCTTTACATTTTCCACCTAAACACATTTTTATATTCCCATAGTCTATACAGTACCGTAATCTCCCCCGAAATGGGCGTCGTCAGAGGGCACTCCATAGGTATGATACAAATCAAACTCGTAGTAAAGTACGCTAGGGTAGGTGACACGGCACAACAAGGCAATGCCAGGGTAGATATACCAATTACGCATCCGGACTGGTGGTAACGTAGAGCCGCAGCAATCGCCCACCTCGAGCCATACTCCCAAATTAAGGGTGCGCACCAAATCTATCACAAAGTAATAGAATGGCATATGATGGAGTGTGTCCGATCAGAGGAGCTACCTCATTGGCCCGGAATGGCTCCTGTTTTAGCCACCTAATGCCAACTCACGGGAGTCGGGTCCACGTATATACCTCATATAGGATCGTCGCTACCATCCAACTTCATTCTAGAATCACCACCGCGTACACAGTTGTTAAAGTGGTTTTCGGTATCGACAGAGAGTATGCCCATATCTGATCCCGGTCTCTTTAACAACCATACATTATTGTAACACCATGGTAATTTCAAAGTAGTTTATATTTAACACCAAAATATCATTTCCATTTCAAAACCCAAATCAATATGATATCATTTCCATTTCAAAAATATTCACTTCCAAAATCATAGCACTTTCAAAGATATAATACTTTCAAAACCAAACAATTTGAAGTAATAATACTTTGGAAATCATAATACTTTGAAATTCATAACTTCGGAAATCATAACACTTTGAAATCATAACACTTTCCTTCAAACAGTTTAGATATTAATAATAGTATATAAAATAAAATAGTTTATAAAATAAAATAATTTATATAAAATAGTTATAAGTTAAAACAATTTATATTAAAATAATTAGTATATTTAAAATAGTTTATATTAAAAATATTTAATATTAAAAATATTTAATATTAAAAATAGTTTATAAAA
Source organism: Allium fistulosum (assembly GCA_030737815.1). Taxonomy (NCBI): domain Eukaryota; kingdom Viridiplantae; phylum Streptophyta; class Magnoliopsida; order Asparagales; family Amaryllidaceae; genus Allium; species Allium fistulosum. The sequence continues at coordinate 869,679,658 of CM060905.1, read as the reverse complement.
TAATATAAAATAGTTTTAAATATAATTTAAAATACTTTATATAATAAAATAGTTTCCTCAAATTTCACAAATTGATTCAATTCAACTCGGATTCCAAAATTCAAATTTAATCTAATCTCAAATCCTCAAATTTCAATTCAATTCAGTTTCTCAATAAACCATTTCAAATCATCGATTTCAAATACATATTTGAACCATAAAATAAGCCATTTCAATTTCAATATATTTAAATATTTAAATAATCAATAACATCTAAATACAACTTCAATTTACAAATTTAAATAAACAAAATATCCCATTTCAATTTATGTAAATTTGAAATATTCATTTAAGTCACTTTTAATCAAATTCAAGTTATAAAACATATCTTTAAATTTTCAAATTTATTAAATTTCAAATCAAACTTATTTAAGTAAAATTATTAAATAAATATAATTTCAAATCAATTTCAAATTTATCTTTTCAACCTGAATCATTATAAACTCTATATTTGAAAATATATATATTAAATAAATACTTAAACATATTATATATCAACTTTATTAAATCAACTTTAATAAAACTTTAAAACCAATATTTATCAAAACCATATATTTCTTTTCAAAACCATAGAAATCATTTTCAAATATTTATATATAGACCAACGGTGTCTGTATATAATTTTCTATCCTATGTTCAAGTGATACAGATATTTATCATTTCAATCCGCAATTTAAATATATATACGGGTATATATCTTTTCAACCTGCAATCCCAAATTCAATTCAAATGAAAATCGCTTGGGTTTATCATTTCACCCATAACGATTTTCTCCTATTCTACAGGTCATTCGGGTATGTAACATTTCAACCCATAGTGAATTATATACTAACAGGGAACTTGCAGTGTGATAACAGATATGATAATAATATAACAGGCATATATCATCAATATAAATAATAGATAATGGTGTCAGATGTCACAGGCGAATAGATACATATAACAGCATATATATATAGCAGATGTAAATAACTATCAGCAGCATATTTCAATTGTCGTTTTAATTGAAATCAAATTTAATAAATATAAGAACGTTAATCATGAGTGATTGCTCGCCTTTCGAGGCTAGAGAAATTTGAAAATGAACAGAGCTACGGATCCAAGCACGAATTCCAAATCAAAGCTAGATTGATATGAATCGACGATCAAAGCTTATAAATAGGAATAGACGAATTCAAATCAGAATTGGATTGACGAAAATGGTATAAGTGAGCATATATATATATATATAACTAATTTCATATATGAAATCATATTATAAACTCACACATCTTAAATTTAAATATATATGTAATGCTAAGTATAAATACCCATACGTATACTAACATACATATAATTTTAAACAACAAGCTGTATATATACATCCATATATATAATATAAACATACATACATAATATTTCGGCCACACAACATATCAATACAAACTGTTGTATAAGCATAGCTATGTATATAAAATATCTATATATATTGAAACCAACTCATGAAATATATGTATGTACACTTATATATGTAAACAGCAGTATATATATAACATGTAACTATACAACAACTTATACAACCTTTTATATATAACCGAACATACATATCTGTATACTTCATAACACTATATATATACATATATAAACTATTATCAACTTATACATTTAAAACTCAACAGACTTTATATAAGCTAATATATATAAATTTATATGTTATACCACTTCAACTTTTGTTTTAGAATCCATATATTAAGACCACGGCAACCGCATATTAAAACAACATAAAAAATCAGTAATTTTTCCTATAGAATAGGTTTAAGACATATATATAACAATAGAAAACAAATTAGTTTGTATATAAGTATATATATAAGGTAACATAAAAACACAACATAATATACATATATCTTTGGAACAGATCATCGTAACAAAGCCTTATATCCTTTTATATTATACACAATATATAATACTGTGCAACATATAAAAACTGTTGTAATACTTGATAGTCTGTAAATGGTCATATGCAGACAAGTTTGTATACACATTGAAATCAAATAAAGATTTGTATAACCTTTTTATAACTTTATATATACTTTATAATATATAACTATGCAACTTTATAATATGCTACAGCAAAATACTATGCATACTAAATATATAATACAATGCAGACCACGACTATATAACAAAACATAAAACAGTAAATATAATTTCAATACAATACCTAAATAGTAATTACATGCCAACAAAAGATGGCTGCTCGATCAAGCTCGAATGCAGGGAGGTGCCGCCATGAAGGCTCGGCCATTTGAAGATAGCGAGCGGCTGTCAGGTACGGATAGGCGAAGCTTCGACCATAGGGGAGGAGAGAGTACACATGTACGTGATGAGGGCAGGCGACTATGGAGGGGTTGTCTCGGCCAGGCAGTGGATGAAGCATGGAATTTGGGGTGGTCGTTGGCTGTGGCTTCGGGTTTTTGGTCGAGGACAGTTGAAGGCAGGCTGGGAAGATGGGCAGTGATGGAACTAGAGCAGCTCAGTGGGAAAAGCTTGATGATGGATCAAAGGTAAACACAATAGGGAGAGGCGGTTCCATGCAAAACGTGATGACGAGCAGGTCACAGCATGAAATTCCTCAACTCTATAATTTTTTCTTTTCATTGGCAATGATCGGCTGCTACAGGGATACAAAGGAAGAAATGGTGGAGAGGTTGCGTGAAAACAAATGGAGGAAGCAAGTAATAGAGAAGGTGAATAGCTCTATATAGTTTAGAAATGATGAGCAGCCAAACAAAATAAACTGTACACAATAAAACCAATAGAGATGGAAAGCCAGGAATAAATGAATTTGGGAAAAGCAAAGGCCAACAGTTGTATTTGTAGAAATTATAAACGCTAATGGCTATTCAAATTATACCAATTGGAAATTTAAAAGACAATGGATCCAAAATTCGAATACGAAACCGATACGGCAAATTGTTTTGTGGTTTCGCCAGCGTGTCGAACTTCAAAACACATGATTGAACATACCGCAGAGATCAGCATGGCGAGACAATCAAAACGGTATATAGATGTCAGTGGTACGATCATCCTACCAAAAGTCGATGTCGGTACCGAAATGCTGCTAATTTGTCAGAAATAAGATAAATGGAGCAATAACAGTCCAAATTCGGAGAAACAAAATATGACGTCTCACTCAGAAGATGATTTACAAATTTTCTGTATAAAATATTCAGGTTTGGAAAATATTTTATTATCATCAATTAATAACTGATTTAAATTGAAATAGAATTACACAATAAAATAAACTTTCATATTATTAGATGAAAATTTACCATTTGCTATGTTAAAGTAGACGTATTTCAAATATCAAATTTATATTTCAAAATTTTATTATTTAAAATTTCACAAAATTTCAATTAATTAAATAAATAAACCACAAAATTTACGGGTCGTTGCATATATTTTCTAGAGTAAAATTAAATATAATAATACTCTTTTAATAAAAAAATATTTTAATATTAAAAATAAAAATAAACATAATAAAAAAAATAAAATTCAAACAACACATAATTTCAAAAATAATCAAACAATTTTAAGCAAACAATTTCAACCAATATATTGTAAACGTGTACCTTTTTCTAGATTCGCATCTCCGAGATCATCGGAATCATGAATAGCCGTAAAGCATATATTTGAATTTTTCGTCTTTTGATCATCATCGCTTGAGGATGAGTCTGAGTCTGAATCGTCTAGTGTAGCGGTAAACGCTCTTTTCCTTTTCTTTGTATAATCATTGCTTGTAGAAAACTTTTGCTTATCAGGATGCAGACAGTCTCTTTTGAGATGGCCTGGTTCATCACAGTTGAAACATTTTACGTGGTTTGGTACTTCATTATGATTTCCAGAATTCATGTGATCGTTCTTTTTGAAGTTGTCATCTTTTTGTATTTTAGAAACTTCCAAAAATTCTTTGTCATGAAAGCTATTTCTTCATCATCATCACTTCTCGAGTCTGATCCGTCTGTTAATGTATTGAACACAATTGACTTCTTTTCGAATGCCTTGCTATCTCTTCTTCCTTGCATTTGTACTTCGAACGACATTAGATTTCCAATCAATTCTTCAATCTTTAAGTAATGATATCATTTGCTTCTTCGATTGCAAGAGTTCTGTGATTCCATTCCGGAGTAAGAGAATTTAGAATTTTTCTGACTTGATCTTCTTCGGAAAAACTTTTTCCCAATGATATTAGAGAATGCACAATTTCCTGAAATCTACCACACATATCCGAAATGGACTCATTAGAATTCATTTTGAATAATTGAAACTGATTTGTGAGTATGGATATTTTGGTCCGTTTGACTTTGCTTATTCCTTCATGAGTAACTTGCAAAGTTTTCCAAATATCATATGCAGACTTACAAACAGATACTCTATTGAATTCATTCCTATCAAGTGAACAAAATAAAATATTCATGGCTTTGGAATTATTTTGTGCAATAGTCTTTTGCTCAGCAGTCCACTGTGCAAAACTGGTTGTGGGTTCAGAATATTCAGTTTGTGTGATATTCCAAGTGTCTAATCCTATTGACTGTAAATATATTTTCATTCTACATGCCCAATATGTATAGTTACTGCCATTAAAAAGTGGTGGTCTAGCAGAAGACTGACCCTCTATAAATGAACTAGTGATAGTGTTAACAGAACCAGTGTTGGTAGCCATTAAAAAACTTTTCAAAATTCAGATTATGAAAACTTTGAAAACCAATGCTCCGATACCAAACGTGAGAAATGCGGATTACGGATCTTAAGGCTGGAATAACACTATAAGGGGGTGAATAGTGTTTTATGGATTTTTTAAATCTTTTTGAATTTTATTCAATTTAAACACCAATAGATGCAATTCACAAACACAGATATAATCACAGAATCAGACACAGATGCAAATACTAAATAAAAGCAGTAAAGGAAAGAACACACCAGGATTTTATACTGGTTTGGAGTTACCCTACATCCAGTCCCGTACAATCGTACGGATTTCTTATCAAAATAATCTCCCACATTACACCCTCGGTTTCAAGGCTACGAGGTACACCCTCCTGTATTCGAGTCCAGGGCCAACTCTCTTGATTTAATCAGGCTACAAGATCACCTAATTGATTTACGGGGCTACAATCATACCCAATTGATTTCAAGGCTCAACCGCACCTTTTACTCAACAGTTTGATTTACAAAAGATTCTATAACTCTGAATAGCACTGAGATCTTATAGAGAGACTGGCAGAGAATCAAACAAGAGATAATCAAGTTTGATTCACTTGGTATTTTGGCAGAGTATAGTTTAGGATTCTTTAGAATAAATGTGGAAGATGAAGAGGAGAGAAAATAAATGAAATCTGATTAAAAATTCGTTTAGAACTTACTAGTATTAATAGTAGAGCAACAGCCATATCTATTCGTGAAAGGATAGGACGAATAGACACTTCTTTTGAAAATTAAAATTTGAAAATAATAGAAACCATGTCGACATGGGGGTTGAGGGATGTCGACATGCTCAAGGCAAAATTAATGTTTTGATTTTCTTATTAAAATTGGTTTCTATAATTTGTCAAAACAATTTCTAAACTTTGTAAATATATTTGAATATAGTTTAAACATATAAAAGAGTTTAGAAAATAATTTTTAATATATATAATCTTAATCTATAAAGTGATTTAAAATCTGAGTATATAAATATTTTAAAGCTAAATATTTAAAACAAGAGACGGTTTAAAAACAAGGACAATTTTGAAATCAAAATATTAAAAATGATAAAAATAGTTTTGAGGCTAAAATATTTCAAACAAGAGAGATGTCTTTTCGAAAAGAAATTTTTGAAAACATTTTTAAAAAACAAGAGATAAATTTTTGAAAAATATTTTTATAAAATTAGTGGATATCAAAATAGGACCACTATATGTTCCACTAGATATTGTCGTGGCTTCCATCCCACTATGGTTCTATCCCTTTAACAGGCTCGAAGTGGATTCCATTCCACGAATAAATTTCGAATAAAGATGCAAGTGCTTTCAAGAAGTTTTAACATAATTCTAGACTAACTACATTATCTTGTACTGTTTGAAATCTTGAACTCTTGATAACTTGATTTCGTGATACTCATGAGTCTTCAATCTTGATATCTTCGATCTTTAAATTCACAAGTCTTGTATCTCTATACTGTACAGTCTTCATTCTTGGTACATGCATGTTTATATTCTGCATATACATATATATCTAAACCATAACGTTAGTATTTATATTTTATAACAAGTCCTAAGGTTGTTGTCATCAAAACCATCATCTCAAGGACTAATAGGATCCACCGATGGATCTCGGGGAATTCTATCATGAAGTAGAGAGGTTTCTACGACAAGAAGATGCGAAAGCTGATAAAAAGGCAATGGAAGTTAATACGGTACGGGGTGGAGAACCGCCTGGTGAAAGCTCAGGAAAGGACAAGAGTAAATGGAACATGGATAATAGCTTCGATGGATCAAAGCGATAGAGGAGGGAACCCAAATTCTCTTCTTACTCGAAATTGAATGAAAATCAAGAATGGATATATCTGGATACTCGAGGGCGCCTTCCATATCAAAGGCCAGCAAGGAGGGAACCCTCCGAATGTGAACCGACATCAGGAAAGCACTGCTTATTCCATGAGCTGGATGGGCACAATACAAATGACTACATGCATTTGAAGGATATCATTGAGGAAATGTGAGGAATGGTCAGTACAACAATACGTAAGGACTCAAGCTACGACGATGGAACAAGAGCAGCCACCGTCCACCTCGAATGAAAATGGCACAGGGTCAAGGCATCATCGTCAACTTGTCATTGATTGATCGGGTTGTCATGGAATAAGTAGCAAACGCCACAGTAAGACGGCTAAGTCACTTACACATGTACATGATCGAGGACAATCCTTAGGCATGCTCTGAGATGATGACAAACTGTAATGCTAGGGTTTATGAAAATTTGTTTTTTCTCCTTTCTTCTTGATTGCTTTGAACTCTTGTTTTTCTGGTTTTATTTGAACTCTGATTTATTGGTTGTACAGACTCTTATTTTTTTTGGACTTAGGAATGCTTAAATTTGAATCAATGTAATGGATAACATAAGTCATCAGGTATGGATTATGCCTAGCAAGGAGTAGGTCACTTCCCTTGAACGCGATGGATCGACTACTTCAGTCATCGAGTATAGATTATGCGTGGCAAGCATCCGAAGAGATCAAGATTGTCGGGTATGGACTATGCCTGGAAAGGGGTAGGTCACTTCACTCAAACGTGATGGATCGGCCTACTCAGGTCGTCAAGTATGGATTGTGCTCGGCAAGGGTCCGGAGAGATCAAGGTCATAAGGTATAGACTATGCCTGGTAAAGGGTAGGTCGCTTCACTCGAACGCGATGGATCGGCCTACTTAGGTCGTCGAGTACGGATTGTGCTCAGCAAGGACCCAGTGAGATCGAGGATTTGGATTAAGATAACAACCCGGAGAGGTCGTGGATTCGGATATCAGCTTCGAACAGCTATGGATTCAGATATAGGCTTGGAGCGGTCTAGGATTTGGCTAACGACCCGGTAAGGTCGAGGGTTTGGATAAAATAAGATGGAGAGATAGCGGCTTCGGAATTGGATATCGACTCGAATGGTCATGGATTTCACTAACGATCCGGAGAGATCATGGATTTAGATTGGTAATGGATTGGAAAATATGGCTATCAATGGATTATAGATCTCGAATTTTGGATTTATGGCAATTCAAAACACACCTTCCTATCGCATGGCATATTTAAGGGGGGAAAGTGTTAACCCGTCTTTTGGAAAGGCAGTACATAGGCAGATTTCACCCAATGAATTTCATGATCATCAAAGCGAGAAGCCTGGAGAAACGGTTACGTGGCTCGGAGATCGGCTATAAACGAGACTATAGACGATGGGCAAGCGGATTCAGATTGGATCTTTAATTTTTGTCCCAATCAAGGTGTAATTGGTATAAAGTAATAAGGAATGCCTCATGAGACTACATTTCAAATTTCAAGAAGATCGAAGTATGTAAGCTCAAGTTATGGGCAAAAGAGGAGGGATTGGATCATATTTAGCTCAGCAGCACAACTCAACAATGGTCGCTCTATAACTCAACAAGTACAAGGCGAATTGAAGTTAAACTTTGAAAACAAGAAGATGGGACCCTAGGGATTCTACCTTAGGGATCACATGGCATTTGGAGAAGATGGAGGGATCGAAATCTATCCATTTAGAGGGATCGGTCCTCTTCCCTCATGGGGATTGGCTAAACCCAATTTTATAGCAAAGATTGATCAATATCTCAACATCTACAGATCCAATTGTCATGAAACTTAGAGCACAAGCTAATTATACCATATGGAACACCCCATAGGGATCGCATGTCATTTGGAGGAGTCTGGAGGGATCAGAACTCTTCCCTTGGTAGGGATGAACACACATCCCTATTCAAAATTGGTTTAGTTGTATTTGCAACAAAGATTGACCAATAACTCGAGTTCTAACTAACCCAATTGGCATTAAACTTGGAGACTAAGCATAATACAACATAGAGAAGCTTCACTAGAGATCGCATGACATTTGTAAGAGATTGGAGAGATTGGAACCTATCCCTCCATAGGGATCGGCAGAAATCAGGATTCAAACAACACCACTTCGCGGAAAATGCAATATCTCACAAAACGTAAGTCAAAATGGCACGAAATTTGTAGGAAAAGTAGCTAACATCATGGGGAACCACCTAGAGAGATCGCACCACATTTGGACACCAAAATAAGGATTGGTACCGATCCCTATTGTGGGCCCCAATGGACTTGGAAACTTTTGGAAGGCCTCATTTTGGTCTCCCGAACCTTCTATCAAAATTTCAGCTCGGTTCATGCGCGTCTTTCCCTATAAATACAGTAGGCATGGCGTAAGAAAAGAGATCTTCTTTCTGCTTCTCTTTATCTTCAACCTAGGCTACACTCTGCTAACTTTATTATTGGATTTCTAATTGTAACTGTAAACAAACTTCAGTATAATAAAAAAGATTATTGTGGAGTGGATGTAGGCCGGAGTTAGCCGAACCACTATAAATCTATGTCTTTATTTACTTGCTTTCCGATTGTTTTAATCTTGTTCTTCATTTATTTCTCTTCATATTTCTATGATTGAATTGGATATTGGTGCTTTCTTATAATTGGGTGTTGGTGGCCTATTTTGACGCCAACATGTAGCTTCATAAAATAAATTGTTATACTTTTTTTAATTTACATCGAATCATAATAAAAATTCAAAATTTTCAAAATGGATCAAAATTTTAAAATCTTAAATGAACAATAAAGAATCTTAAATAATGTTTTTTAATTAAAATGTGTATTTTATATGTAATGTAAAAAATGTACTATAAATTTATGACAGTATTAGATATTTATTAGCGTATATAGCAAATTAAAGCAGAAAATGTACTGGAATTAGAAAACCGGAATTAAAGAGGACTTCTGAAATTTCCAGAATGGAACCGAATTTTTTTTAATTAGCAATGACTGGAACAAAAATGGAAAACGAAGTTTTGAACCTTGTCGGATATTATATTTCCTTTGTAGATGCATATTCCAGGTACACATGGATATTCTTCCTGAAATCAAAGACTGAGGCACATAAAGAAGTTATTCATTTTATTAAACAAGTGGAGAATCAGATAAATCACCAAGTGAAAATGATTCAAACCGATGGTGGTACTGAATACAAGACACTCAGAGGATTCTTCTAGGAAAAGGGAATAATCTACATAGTAACATGTTCCTATACATCTGAGCAAGATGAGTTAGTAGAGAGAAAACGTAGAGATATAGTAGAGACTGGTTCCATATTGCTTGCACAAGCGTTAGTTCCATTGAAATTTTGGCCTGATGCATTTGCAACAGGAGCATATCTAATTAACAAATTCCAATAGAAGTGTTATTTAATGAAATACCATACTATAAATCTCTAAGAGCATTTGCATGTCTATGTTTTCCTCACCAAGGACCTTATAACTCACACAAGTTAAATTTTAGATCTACAACATGCACATTTCTGGGTTATAGTGTGAATCAAAAGGGATATAAATGCCTCGACAGTAATGGAAAATTATTTGTATCAAGGCATGTTGTATTCAATGAACATGCATTTCCTTTTGAAACCTCGGGTGTAAAATCTACATAGAAAATATGTAATCCATCAATGTCTATTCCATCTATACCACTGTGTATTAGTACTGAAAGTCAGGGACAGCTAGAGGAAATTCAGAGAAGTCTAGATGCTCAACACATAGTGTCAAATGAAGGACCGAGTCATGACATCTCAGAGCAATCTTAGGATTTCACCCATAGTCCAACAAGTACCAGTAATCAAAAGTCTACTAATGAAGGCAATGAAGTTCAACAAAATATGGAACGACCCACAGCATAACAAGAAAAAGATATCAAAGGACATCAAATGATAATAAGATCCAAAAGTGGAATATTCAAGCCAAAATTATACACAGCATGCATAAGTAATGATGAGCCAGAAACATATGAGCAGACTATTGTACATGAGAAATGGAGACATGCAATGAATGAAGAGTATAATGCATTTATTAGAAACAAGAGTTGGAGTCTTGTTCCACTACCTAAGCACAAGAGCATAATTGGTAGTAAGTGGACATACAAGTTAAAGAGAAATCCAAATGGTACAATACTGAAATACAAAGCAAGACTTGTTGCAAAGGGTTATACACAACAACATGGATTTGACTTTAATGAAACTTTCTCACCAGCAGTCAAACCAACATCTATAAGAGTAATTCTAACTATAGCATTGCACATGAAGTGGGATATCAAACAACTAGATGAAAATAATGCTTTTCTAAATGGTGAGCTACAAGATGAGGTAAATATGGAACAACCACAAGGGTTTAGACAAGAAGATAAAGGTGCGATGGTATTTAAACTTCACAAAGCAATTTATGGTTTAAAACATGCTTCCAAAGTATGGTTTAACAGATTGAAAGCAACATTACACTGGGGTATCAACCAGCAAGGTCTGACAATTCACTCTTTACTAAGTTCAGTGAAAATACAACTACTTATACCTTACTCTATGTTGATGATTTCATTATCACTGGAAATAGTGAAGAGGAGTTAAATCATGTTATTCGATATTTAGACAAGCAGTTTTCAATAAAAAAAACTTGGGAAAACTTAATTACTTTCTGGGAACAGAAGTTAACAGAGTGTCAAGTTCAGAAATGCATCTATGCTAGAAAAAGTATATCAAAGAGCTACTTATTAAGGCAAAGATGAATTAAGCAAAGTCACTGCCAACACCCATGACGAGTAATCTACATTTATCAAGATACAAAGGTGAGTCAGTCACAAATGAAAGAGAGTACAGATGCATTATTGGAGCCCTACAATATGCAATAATCATAAGACCAGAAATAGCATAGTTGTAACAAAGTAAGTCAATTCATGCATCAGCCTTTAGAATAGCATTGGAAGGCACTCAAAAGAATATTAAGATATTTAAATGGCACACTAGATCATGAATTAATATTAAAAGCAGGTAGTAATCTCACTGTAGCCGGGTTTGCCAATGCTGACTGGGCATCTGATCTTGATGATCGAAGATCGACCATAGGGTACTGCATCTATTTAGGTGAAAATCTCATATCATGGTGTTTAAAAAATCAAGCTTCAATATCCAGATCCGGCACATAATCAGAATATCGAAGCTTAGCAAGTACAATAGTAGAAATGATGTGGTTAGAATCATTATCATGAACTCGAAATCAATACAAGCACAAGAGCAGTGATTTGGTACGATAATCTAAGTGCGATATCACTATTAGCAAATCTTATTTTACACTCAAGAATAAAATATATGGAAATCGACTTATACTTCGTACGAGGGCAAGTAAACAAACAAAGACCGAGTATAAATCATGTGCATGCTCCTTACTGGAGAGCGGATAAACTTACGAAAGCTTTATTGGCGAAGAACTTTTGTCGATTTAGAGACGATTTGAAGGTTAAGAGCTTCTGCAGCCAAATTGGGGATGAAGAGAGAAACAATAGCTCAAATTGAAGGGGAATAATAAGGCAAATAAAACGTATGACTAAGTAAACATAATATGAGAGGGTTAAAACTGTAATACAGCAATTGCCAGCTGTATGTTTACAAAGTCATACATCTTACATTATAAAAGACTTTCAAAGTGTAATGTAATAGTTAAGTTTTCTGATCAAATAAAGAATACACACTTTCTTCAATTCTCTGCAGTATTATACAATCTCATTTCATTCATTAATCTCATCACCGAATTCTCCAACTTCTATCTAAATATAATGCAAGTATTTTAGTGTGGATATGAAGTTAGTGCGAAATGAGATTGAGAGGGAAGATAGGAAAAAAAAATTGAGTTAAAATAGAAACTACTGCTTTTTGAAAAAAGAAAGATTTGTGTTGTGGGAACAATATATGTTACAGTGTTATTTGGCTGCTCCATAAGATTTCACCATGGCCACAGTTGAAATGGGCTGATTAGTTGTAGCAATTGCCTTAGTACCAACTGAGGCAACTGTCTCATTTAACACAGAATCAATGCTCGAATCTTTGCCGAGGCAATACTTCATTATGAAAAACTTCAGCCTTTTGTAAAGCACTGTGTCGTATACTTTTTATTATAAACAAAGACTTTACATATTTTGCCCTACAACATCCTATACTTCAAGCCTCTTTTAACAAGTAATGCTGAACTCAGTTGCAGGAACAAGATGACGACACCTAACTGAAGCTAGAGTTTGGATTTGATGTCGTTGGGAGACGTTTCTCACCGGTTTACCCTCCACTAACTGACTTGCTTTCTAATGTGGATATTATTTCATTCAGCTGTTGCATTTGTCCACACCTTTGAAATTGAATTGTACTGCTATTGAACAGCTTAGATTTTGCATTCCAACTTTAAACTAACTTTGTTTTTTTTAATCACTGCCATTTGATTTCATAAATAATGTTACAACTGCTACCTGTTTGTAATAAATGGAATTTACATTGCATAGTCTTTCCGGGCTTTATGTCTTATCCTCCTGTCCATTACATGATTGAAATTTGCAGCTACTCATGCTCTTAGGTGGGCTCAAGCTGCTGTCTATGCATCCTGCCTGACGAATTGCTAAATTAGATTTTGTATTCAGATTTTCTTTTATAAAAAAATTGATTGGTAAATTGACATTATTTTTCAGATTTTCTTTTATGCATTACATTTGTTCTCCTCAATGTTGGAATGCCTACTACCATTATTGACGTGTAACATACTCTTAATAAAAGGATTTCATGCCACTGTCACCTTATTTCCTGTTTGATCCTGTATGAAACAAATGCCATGACAATAAATTGTACAAATTAATCTACTTTTATCTGTGTTTTCATTGTTGTTTCATTTGGATGCAAGTCATACGGGATCAGAATACTTGACGGTATACTGATAGAGAGCTGCTCAGTGAACATTGCATTGGGATTTACCTTCAAAATTAATATTTGGTGCTGTGTACTTTTCATCACTTCAAAGTTCAACCATTGAATGGTTGTACTTTAATATTTATGTCATCAGATCCGTGTGCCGGGTTTGCCCTATTGGTAAACAATGATAAAGGTGTAAAACATAGTACCTTATGAATGCAAAACCGCACTTATGAAACAAATTACTTTAATCGGCTGCTTCAACATATATATATATATATATATATATATATATATATATATATAGTCTCAGTAATTAAAATATCTATCAGTTTGCTTTAACTTTCTACTTTAACATTATTTCAGTTTTTAAATAGAACATCCACGTCAACAGAAAAAAGATGAACTTCAAATTTTGAAATACAAGTATAATTACAGTTTTAGCGAAGCTACAAAGTAGCAACACGTGCAACCAAAAGAGAACAGCACAAAGAAGCAACACGTGGGACCAAATGACAAAGGAGCGGAGCCCGTCTCCACCAATCTCTCCTAACCTCTCTGATCTTGACGTTGCAACAGCGATTCAATCATTTTAACAGAAAATATACAAATTCCCTATTCAAACTTTGATCACTCAGTTTCATCTTCCTCACAGATTTTTTTTGCATGCTGATCTCATTTTCAACATCCTTGGTTTATCACCATGATTAAGGTTACACGATAATTCAAAAATGCATGATAAAAACATACATTTTCTTGGTATCGTCTGCCCCAAATCCCTCTTCTTCCTCTTCGCCACCGCCACAGTCTTATTCTTCTTATCCTGGTTCTTCCTCCTTGACTCATCAACCACCAATGATTCCAAGCTACCCAACTCAGATACACTCTTCTCAGTTGTTGAAAACGCCCCTGCCAACATCACCGAAGCATCCACCTTCGAGGACACAAACGGTCCATGCCAAGATCAAGAGCTCAAAAACTCATGCGACCCCAAAAACGCCGTACTAAAGGTCTTCATGTACGACCTTCCTCCCGACTTCCATTTCGGCTTGCTGGACTGGAGGCCCGACGCCCACGAAAAAACAGTCTGGCCCGATATCACTAAGCTCATCCCTCACTACCCTGGCGGCCTCAACCTCCAACACAGTATAGAATACTGGCTTACGTTGGACCTTCTATCATCCCGGGCCTCTACCCGACCCGGCCCGTGTACAGCGGTAAGGGTTTTTGATTCTGAAGAAGCGGATGTGGTGTTTGTGCCCTTTTTTTCCTCTCTGAGTTATAACAGATTTTCTAAGGTGGCGAAAGGCAAAGAGAGCACGAACAAGGTACTTCAAGACAAATTGCTCAAGTATTTGTTAAGGCAGGAGGAGTGGAAGCGGTCGGGCGGGAAAGATCATATAGTTATGGCCCATCACCCGAATAGTATGTTGGATGGTAGGGCAAAGCTTTGGCCATGCATGTTCGTTCTTTCGGATTTCGGGAGGTATCCTCCAAGGGTGGCAAATGTAGAAAAGGATATTGTTGCGCCCTATAAACATGTGATAAGGAACTATGTGAATGATACGGGTGGGTTCGATGATCGGCCCACTTTGCTCTACTTTCAAGGTGCCATCTATAGAAAAGACGTAAGTGGAATGTAAATTTGTCTGTTCTTTTATAATGAACCTCTAATTGACATGTTTCATTATGTAACAGGGAGGGTTTATAAGGCAGGAACTATTCTACCTACTAAAGGACGAAAAAGACGTGCATTTCTCATTCGGAAGCGTACGACAGAATGGGATAAGCACAGCAACGCAAGGAATGCACCACTCCAAATTCTGCTTCAACATAGCAGGGGACACTCCATCTTCAAACAGACTATTCGATGCAATAGCCAGCCACTGCGTACCTGTAATAGTGAGCGACGACATAGAACTGCCCTACGAAGACGTACTGGACTATTCCAAGTTCTGTGTATTCATACGAGGTGCAGATGCGATAAGGAAAGGGTACCTGATAAAGTTGATAAGAGGGATCACCAGAGAGCAGTGGACTGAGATGTGGGAGAGGCTGAAGGAGGTCGAAGGCTACTTTGAGTACCAGTATCCGTCTCAGAAGGACGATGCTGTGCAGATGATCTGGCAAGCTGTGGCCAGGAAGCTGCCTTTGTTGAAACTCAAATTGCATAGAGCCAGTCGGTTTGCTCGGTTTGAAACTGACTCTGAGCCTTCCAGGTTCTCTCGCTTTCCAGCAATGTCGTGAGTTTCATCTTGTACTATTATATATAATGGCCTGAAGAGTTAGTACGAATTTTTGAGTGGTGCAGACCTTTGTCCTAGTCAGGGAAGGATTGATGAGCTCTGGAAGGTTTGCACGTCGAACAATATACTGGAAAAAATACATCGGAGATTTGTCACCTTTGTTGTAATATTGATCCTTGATAGAACATTCTTTTTCAATACCGTATTTCATGTGAAATTTTAATCCAATAAGCAAAAGAAAATGTATTAAATATGAAGGAATGAAAGGTTTTATGATCCTACCATGTAATTACAGCGCATTCGCGGACACGCGGTACTATTTGGAAAAGGTGGAAGTGAATATTTACGTCCGACTTATCTTGAATACGTCAAATGTAAATATTATGTCAGCGATCTTTTCCTACGCGTTCCACCGCTTGAAACTGGAGAGGAAATTATGGACATAATATCTACGTATTTAAAATAAGTTGGATGTAAATATTTGCGTTGAATAATACTACATAACTCGGAAAGAAGAAACAATAGGAACATATCAAAAAAATTATTGATAAATTTAACTCGTTCCATAAAATAACCCAGGTACTGGATGTGACGGTTGCAAAAAACAAGCATGACACTAATCATAAAGAATTCACAAAGTAGGAGGAAGTGCACAACAAAAGTGCGACACGTTGGGTTCTTTAGACAAACACAATGGCGGGTGACGATGGTTGATACGCTGATCGAGTCAAGGTTTATTTTTAAATTTCTAACAAATTACTATTCCCAATTACTGATAATTTTTATTATCACAAAATAGAAATTTGCACCAAACTAGATTGGATTATTTGGAGTAGATATATAGGAATATCCTCATTGGCAAAAATATCGTGATCTCCACGCAAGTTGATCCTCCTACAACTGAAACAGATGATGAAGTATAACATGAGCTTCCAAGCACGACATCAAATCCCACTCTAGAAGGCATATGGGAAGAGGAGCCAATACCTACATAATGGAGTGATCCTTTGGCTTCTCGACAATTTCAACAGACACAGCCAGGGGATTTTGCTCAACCCGATCCGAACATCAATGTTGATGTGAACAGTCCTTTAGTACTTCGTTCTGCCAGCGTTCATTCCACTACTCGTGCTAACCGAAGATGCACACAATAGACATTTTACGATGATATTCACAAGATAGTGGAAATGACTGAAAGAAGAACAAAGTTCAAATCGTCAAGTTCTTTTGGGGTCAGTGAAATTCCTTATCGTGGAGGTTGTAAGTTGGTGGATGATATGGCCTGTCGGAATTGGTGCATGAACTTGGGCCAATATAACATTATAGAGGTAACAAAATTATCTCTCAGTAGAAATTTCCAAAGAGAATTGTTAATGTTGGATACAGTGATGCAGCGCGCGAATAGATCGACACAAAATTGAAGATATTACAAGAGTGTCATTGAATTTGTATTATTGTATTTGTATTTTTAATTTCTGTTAGATGAGTAGTTAGTTTGTATTAGAATTTGAAGTTAAAATTGAATTTGAATTTGTATTATTAATTTTGAAATATTAATTTAATTAATTAATAACTAAATAATAATTAAATTTTTTATTTAATTATTATAAGATAAATAACTATTTCCAAATTACTTGACATATTTTACATCCTACCCAACCTCTAACCAACATCTAATCAAAAAAGTTATCTGCGAATGCACTAACTTTTAACCTCTGACCCAAGTTGTCAATGAATGCTTTAACCTCTAACCCAAGTTGTTCACAAACACACCCTTATTTGTAATCCTCTGGAAGGATCGGTATTCATAATTCTTTACAAAATCCGAACCTTGTTGATGAATCATTTGATACCCTACAACACATGGACTAGACTTGATAAGTACACACAAAATAGTAGTAAATGCAGAATGTAAAATTAAATAACAAAATAATCTTTTACTGTACGCAAGGCGAATGAATTGATAGATGAATGGTGGATATAGAAAAACAACAAGAGCTCATGTTCAGATGCAGATAGTGTCATATCTGCATCCTAATTCGGATATCGGATATCAGCATCCGCATCAATGGATATGAACGAATACCATATAATTATCCATCCGCTAATGATAGATAAATTAAGAAACATAAATAGAAAATTTTAATTCAATATATTATTTTAATCTAATTGATTCCAAAAGCATGTAAAATTAACAAATATGATGATAATAAATAGTTGTGAGCAGTTAATATGCACTAAATACATATAATATATACATTGAACTTAAAACATTATATAGATATCTTTCATTGAACTAAAATACACATAAAATAAACTATAATCTTCACAAAAACCGGAGGGATAATTTTCAGATACAGATGTTTTCGTATCCACGTCCATTTTTTCCGATATTGGATATTTTTCTGTTTTTCAGATATGGATGCGGATGGATTTCAAATGTTTCGAGTATTTATTGACAACCTTCGTTATTTCAAGAAAGGAGAGATTCCTTGGGGGCATAATAGCGCCATAATGAGCCATCTTGTTTGGCCTCACAAGAACAAATGTGTGTATACTCACTAATACCAATTGAATAGAAGTAGTATGTTAAAGAGTAAAGGTGCAATAAGTAAAGTATTTGTCATACAAGAAAAATACTTTGAAACTAGTATATAGTTAAATATACAAATTGTAACAACCCACATCTTAATAGGCCTGAATTTTCGTTTAATTGAAAATCTAAGTCCACCAAAGCATAGATCGTTTGTTTTGGTATCCTACAAATAAACAATGCATACCAAAGCACCATCGATATAAACTCACAGTGGAGTAGTAAAGTATAATAAAATATATAGCTACTAACCAAGGTTGACACTTTTTATATCTAGTGTCATTGTCAGTGTCGAGCATGCAAAAGGAAATTTATCCTTACACCGTTCTCGCCTTGCACCAGTATTTGTCCCTCTAAAACTGTCCTGTAGGATGTAATGATAAGGGGGTCAAAACAACATTCCGGTGACCGATAAATTACATACTTTATACGTAACACTAGTTTATGTCGATTGCCTTCCATTACATGTTATGTTTTTTTGTTTTACTTAGTTATCTTGACTTCACATGCGCGTACGATACGTCTCATCTACTCTATGTTGACAATAACTACGTACGCATTTACACACACACATAACTACCACAGTCCTCCTTTGGACCAAGATACTTTCCCCGCTAGTATCTATAACTCAACACCTCTTCATGATCCATCGCCAACCCAGTATCACACCATCGTTGTCGTGCATACAAGGAACTATCGAAGTGCCTAATAACAACATCACAATAGTTTAGCCATATTATATTCATTTCTAAAGCTCTATTAAGGGTTATCTAGCCTTGTCTCCTAATAAACTAACTAACAGACAACTATGACGGTGCATGACCTAAACTTGATCTACACTAGTATAAGGTATAGTCCGTTTAGGCATAACCCTCACCTTTCTGCTGACCGCTCAGCACCGATGACGTTCTCAACCTATGAAACGGCTCTTACTCCTGTATATGGTAACAATCTCACTGTCATAATGTCGAGCCTTACACACCATCCAATTTAAATTGCCTAATGCAATCTAGGAAATACTCACTTATTACTTAATACCCTCTAAAAGGTTGAAGTAGAATCTACTTATCATTTGACACTTCTACCAAGGCGAACTATCCTACTTGGTATTTCCTTCACCTATATGCGAACGTGAAATTCCACAAGTCCTACAGTTAGATATGTCCCGCATCAGTAAAATATATACGTAACTACTGATTGCCCCTTGTCCTGAGCGGACTTTTGTTGTGTAACACCGTTGACCTTGCATTCTAACCCATTTTAATAACTAAGTCATTTTTTATTTAATCGAAGTTATTGACTAACTTTAATAATTCACATCGTTATAATCACATACTTAAGATTATGTATGTATTCATAATTATTTATTTACTAAGCCTCCAATGTTCAACTGTTAATAATATTATTTTGCTTTTACATGCGTTTACTTCTCATTTCACTAATGCCAATTTAGTGTTATTTACCGCTTACTTTTAACTTAAAAGATTTGAATATCATTTACAGTTCATTTTTCCTTTTTATTATTAGATCTATTTACTTTTTCCTTTTATCTCATACTATCTTCCTTTGGTTACTAACTTCGTTACTTACTCATTTCAATAATTTACCTACATTTCGTCGCTTATTGTTTAATTTCTAACTTGTTTTTTATTACTTATATTAGTTTTACATTTAAACTGTTATTATTGTCCCTACTTATAATTCTTTAGTTTATACCTAGTGATTTCTACATTTAAATGCGTTGAAATTACATCTTTTTGAAAAGAAATTGTACCACTATAAGCTTTTATAATTTACCCAAAAGTGGATTTGTATTTCGTTTGAAATTACAAGAAATTATCATTTTGTTTTTATTATCGAAATAGACAGTACAAAATACGGTTATGTAACATCCCCTATCTTGAGGCCCAAAGCTAAGCGCTGCAGATGCTGCAGTCATCTATAGTATTAACTTTCGGTGAAAAATACGGTAATATTAATGGTATCCATAATATCAGAAGCACATGAATATTAAACAAAATCATAGATTCCAAAAACACAGCTTTACCGATTACATTTCAGAAACATGTTTCATATTCCAATACATAATACTAAACGCTTCCCAGGTTTTGATCAAATATATTTATTACAAAATACGCCAAGATCGATATATGAAGATGCTCCCTTGGATGGTCAGAGTGCTAAATAGACAAACACTGTCTTAATACATCACAGCGGAAATAACACAAAATAACTCCTAAATATAGCTATCCATGCCCCCTGCTAGTCTTCGGAAGCTTTATTCGTCTATCTACTAAAACCTGTAAAATCCTCAGCTCTCATCCTACTCAAATCAACTTTGATCACCTGCGAGTTTAGGGGGAAAACATAAACTTCGAGTTAGACATAAAGCCTGGTGTGAATAATACCATACATCTTGGTTTACTGATATTAAATGAGACCACGCCACTTAGCAGAATGAGTTTCCCCTCCTAATATCCCCTTTTAAAACATATCTTTTGCAAATCAAAATCTTGCAACTAAACTGGTTAAAAAAATAATAACAATATCATGCATTCATACAAATCAGGTAATCAATGGACTTCTGAACACTATAGTTTTGTTTGGCTAACTACTAACATTTGCATGACTTGGGCCTACCAAACAAATTAAACAAATAATCCAACTTCTGTTGGATACTCTTCTGGACAGTCTGTCCCGAACTTACTTCTCCCAGGGTCAACTGATCATAATGGTTTTACGAGCTCACTAATTACCAATCTCTAATCTGTATATTCCTTTCTGTGTGTAACATCATTTAGTCTTACCCGTGACAAAGCCCTACACACTGGAATTTTAAAATTATATTAGCTAGGGGCTACTAGCTAAAGTATTGGGTGCAACTCCATACCAGTCCCATCTGGTATTCTAATATCCGGGTCCTTTACTTAGGGTCAACTACCCTAACAAATTTTCCTTGAAAACATTTCTTTCAAATTGATTTAACCCTTTTTAAATCATACTTAAATAAGGAAAATATACTCTATACATTACTCCCATCACTATGCCATGTTATATATACTTTACACAAAACATTGTTAAAGAACACATTCGAAACCCTTGTTTAAAAGCTTTAAACAACCCCTTTCGAAACCATTGAAAGTACTCCTTTCGAAACCATTGAATGTACCTCTATCGATACAAGTAAACTACTTAACTTTATAACCTTAGGCCGAAGGGCCAAAACGTACCTTTCAAATCCATTTACAATAGACCTTTCGAAAACATTGAAAACATCTCCTTCGAAAGCTTTATAAAACCCTTGGACATCCTCTTTTCAAAACACTTTAAACATGTCTTTCAAAAACATTGGGGGACCACCCCTTCGAAACCTTTAACGTATACCTTTTGAAAACATTAAGTCCTTTACATAAATTAAACCTTTTGAATGAATTGGGTTCAAGTTAAAATATATGGAACAACCTTTCGAAATCATTCAAAAACAATTCCTTACCAAACCTTTTGATTTAGCTTTCAAAATTTCAAAAGGGTATTAAAAAGACTAAGTCGAAAGCAGCACTTTCAAAAGCAATTTCCTAAGTAAAGAATTGAACGATGTCGAAACCTATCCCTTCGAAAGCATTGGAGAAGCGGCTCTAATTTTTAAACAAAGGAACCCTTTTGAAAGCATTGCTTCGAAAGGTTGAATGCAGCAGCTAAGGGTTTCGACCCCTTTGAAAGCTTCTTTATAAAGCTAAGGCGCAACCTCTTTTGAAACCTTTCTTTAAAAAATTTGACTTCGTCGAAAACTATCTTATTCGAAAGCATTCTTTTCGAAAGCAAATCAGGCATCTTTCCTTTTAAAAGAAAAACAAGGTTTCGACCCCTTTGGAACCCCTGTTTCGACTTTATACCTTTTGCCTATCTCCAATCCACTACGTACAAAGGCTTTTGATACCATGTGTATTGGATTCGATTAGGATGGAGGTAGAAGTATGAAGTCGAAAGGTAGCTTTCGAAAGTAGCCAAATAGCAAAACCTTATCAAAACTGATTTTCAACTTTAAAAAGTAATTTCTTTTCAACTAACCTGCTTTGTTTGTCAACATATGATTGGTTGCTAATTTCATTTTCAAAATCTTTTCTAAAAGTGCTCCCGAAATTCATAATTAAACAATTTAAAACATTTAAAAATTACCCCTTCTCCTTTTATAAACATATAAAACATTGAAGTCCCATACCTTAAATAATTTTATATACTTATTAAAACACTTAGGAAAATTCTACAAAAATTCTCATAAATCACTTTTAATATGTTTTCTAACATATATAAAATTCTGACCCAAAGCTAACATATAATAGCCTTAATTAATTTTAAACCCAATTAACAAATTTCTGTACTAGAAAAATCAAAACCACATTAATTTAGAAAATTATGAAACTTAAAACCCATCTCTAAAATATTATTTCTAACCATGTATCAAAATCGCAAGGAATTTGGATGTCATTTAATTGGTTTTTCAAGTTAAACCTTATCATAAAATCTATAAAAAGTAGCATATATCATCAACAAGCATATATATATATCAATTTAAACAATCAAACATGGCAAATCATTTGCAAAACAATTTTGGATCTGAACTAAAACCGAAAACAGTAAAAATATGAGATGTAACGTATTATTCACCTTTAGCTTGTGATTAAGGCGTTAAGGTTTGATCTTGGATTAAGTTGATTAGGCTTCCTTATTTTGATTCTAGATTTATCTTATTCTTGCTTTCCCCTAATTGTGGCCGGCCTCTCTTATGTTTTGATTTTGTTTATGAACGTATGAAATGAATGTGAATGAGGGTTTATGGTATAAGAATGTGGCTTATTCCTATTTTTCCCTTTTCTAATTCCCTTGCTATTTCATTTTAATTTCATCTAGTTCATTGGTTAACTAGGCACGACTACCCTTTAAAATATACAAATCTCAATCCCTTAACCCGTTACATTATTTCATTTAATTTAGCTAATTAAACGTCCTAAACAATGTTAATCAAAATTTGGGTCGTTATAGACTCCCCTCCTTAAAGAATTTCATCCTTGAAATTACGATAAGTTACACTTCAAATCAATCATAAAGGTAAAACATACCATGAAACAAATCAGGATAAACGTCTCTAATCCTATCCCAGTTTCCTAAATACAGTCTCTCTCATCGTTGCTCCACTGGACCTTAATAATATGATTGTCTTGTTCCTCAGTCTCTTCTCATCTCTCGCGACTATACAAACTGGCTACCTAACTATAATCAAATTCAGTTCCACTACTAAGTCCTCTAACACAGTCGGTGCTATAGTAGTCTCTGTATCTCGAATACACTTTTTCAGATGAGAAACATGAAAAACATCATGGACTCCCGCCAAACTGTTCGGTAACTCTACTCTGTATGCGAGTTTCTCCATCCTCTCTACAATAGGAAATGGTACAACAAATCTTAGTGTCAATTTCCCCGATTTCCCGAATCGAATTACACCTTTCATCGGTGATACCTTAACAAAAACATGATCTCCTACCGAGAAGTCTAATTCCTTCCATCTTCTAATAGCATAACTCTTCTTCCTAGAATGAGCTTCCTTCATTCTAGCTCGAATCAACTTAATCTTATCCGCAATGTCTCTAACTAAATCAGAACCAAGAACCAACTTATCCCCATTCTTCAACTAACAAAAGTGAGATTTGCATGGCCTTCCATACAAAGCTTCAAACGGTGCCATCCCTATACTAGCCTGATAACTGTTGTTATACGAAAACTCGACTAAGTGTAGATGGTCTTTCCATGATTCCCCAAAATCTAGCACACAAGCTCGTAACAAATCTTCTAAGATCTTGCTAACTCTTTCCGTTTGCCCATTTGTCTGCAGATGGTAAGCAGTACTCAGCTTGAGCTTAGTATTTAATGTATCTTGTAGACTCTTCTAGAACTGGCTAGTGAATAAGGAATCTCTATTACTTACTATACTACTATAAATTCCATGAATTCTAACTATATTCTTCATGAATAACTTAGCCAAAACAGGTGCCATTCTAGTTGACTTGATTGGTATGAAATTGGCACTCTTGGTCAACCTGTCCACTACAACCCATGTACTTTCATTACCTAAATTTAACCTTTGCAATCCGTTTATAAAATCCATCGAGATAGAAGCCTATTTCCGAATTGGAACATCAAAAGGTTGAAGTAACCCACTTGGTTTATGATGTTCGGCTTTTACTTGTTGACGGTTCAAAAACCGCTTCACCCATAAGCCTACATCCCTCTTCATACCTTCCCTGAAGAAACTTCTCTTCATGTCCTGATACATCTTAGTTCCTCCCGGATGTATAGTGAACTTCGAACGATGGAATTCTTTAAGAACTTCTTTCCTAATGTCTCCCACATTCGAAACACACAATCTTCCTTTCTTCCTTAACCATCCAATCTGGTCAACACTGAAATCTTTCAAGTCATCCTCTCAGTTCCATCCCTTAACTTTTTGATCTGCTCAACTAGTAATAGATCCTACTTCTGCTTAGAGGCAATCTTTTCGATCGTCATCGGTTGAACTTCTAAACATGACAACATAGCAGTCTCCTTACTATATCTAGCTTCAGATCTCCACTGTATTTTACATGTAGTCAATGCTTCTAAATCTTCCCACTCAGCTATTATTTCCAACACTGC
Source organism: Allium fistulosum (assembly GCA_030737815.1). Taxonomy (NCBI): domain Eukaryota; kingdom Viridiplantae; phylum Streptophyta; class Magnoliopsida; order Asparagales; family Amaryllidaceae; genus Allium; species Allium fistulosum. The sequence goes on along the minus strand of CM060905.1, from coordinate 869,654,574 downwards.
ATTCTAATATTTTATGCTAACTGCATCTGCAACATTGTTGCCTTCTCCTGGTATGTACTCGATACCAAAATCATAAGCGGCTAAAAACTCTAACCATCTCTGCTGTCTCATATTCAACTCCTTTTGTGAGAATAAATACTTAAGCGACTAATGATCCGTATACAACTTGAATCTTTCTCCCATAAGGTAATGTCTCCGGACCTTCAATGCAAAAATTACCGTAACTAATTTTAAGTCATGCATTGGATATCTAACCTCATGCGGTCCAAGCTGTTGTGATGCATATGCAATCACTTTACCTCTTTGCATTAACACATCTCCTAATCCCGTCCCACATACATCCGTATATACCACTAAATCCTGATTCCCTTCTAGAACAACTAACACAGGTGCATTAGTCAATAAGTGTTTTAGCTTCTGGAGTGCCTCCTCACACTTATTGGCCCAAATGAACTTCACATCCTTTCGCGTTATCTTGGTCATCAGTGCTGCTATCCGTGAGAAATCATTAATGAATCTCCGACAGTACCCAGTTAATCTAAGAAAACTCTTTATCTCAGTCACTGTCTAGGGTGTCTTCCAATTATTCACCACTTCGATCTTAGCTGGGTCTACAGACAACCCTTCCTTTGAGACTACATGATCAAGAAACTTCACTTCCTTCTTCTGGAAATGACACTTCAAAAATTTCGCTTTCAACTGATGCCGTCTCAACGTCTCAAGCACCAGTCTAAGATATACTTCATGCTCTCTTTCATCCTTAGAGTATATCAAAATATCGTTTATGAAAACCAACACGAACCTATCCAAGTGCTCTTCGAAAACTCGGTTCATCAATTCTACAAAGAATGCTTGCGCACTAGTTAGTTCGAATGACATTACTAACCATTCGTATGATCCATATCTGGTTCTAAACGTCGTCAAAGGAGTACTTTCCTCCGCCACTCTAAGCTGATGGAACCCTGTTGCTAAATAGATCCAATTGGGAAAATACTTTGGCTCCACTTAACTGATCGAAAAAATCGTCAATTCTAGATAACGGATATCGATTCTTTATCGCCTTCTCATTCAACTTACAATAATCGGTACACAACCTTAATGGACTATCCAGCTTCTTGGAAAACACTGCAGCTGCTTCTCAAGGCGTACTACTTGGTCTAATAAAATTCTTTCCTTACAAATCCACCAACTGCACCTTTAGCTCCCTCATCTTGGTAGGTGTCATCCTGCTTGGCGGTCTATTCACTGGTTATGCTCCTAGCACTAAATCTATCCGAAACTCAATGGCTCGTTTTGGTGGCAATCCTATTACAGGTTCAAAGACATCGGTGAATTCTCTAACAACAAAAACTCGATTTAACTTATCTTCTACCTCCACAATATCCAATAAAGCATTAACCTCAAAACTAGGGTTTTCTACGAAGAATCCAATCACTAAATGGTGTCTAAGTGATATTTTCTTATCATGGCAAAATATCCTAGCATCGTATTTACTTAACCAATCCATACCCAAAATAATTCCGAACCCTATGAAATCAAACACATGCAAACTAAAAACAAAGGTATGATCTAACAATTCAAACTCTAAGTGGTCACATCTCATCCCAAGAGTCTCATACCCTCCTATCGGATTTGCAACTCTTAAGGAAGTAACTGAGTATGAGGGTTCTAGGTTAAGCTTATCTACCAAACAATGAGATATAAAAGAATGTGATGCACTGGTATCAAATAGAATGCTAATTGACATACCATGAATTATAAGCGTTCCTCCCAACACAACTTTTCCCTTTTCCTTTGCTATTGGCCTTGAGGTAGCTAGCTCCCGTGCAAACACTTTGCCATTTCCATCCTTGGCTGGCTCCTTGCACTGGTTCTTATAATGTCCACTTTGATCGCAGTTGAAGCATGTAATATGCTTCTTCCCGATCACCTTCTTTCCATCTCCCGAGCGACATTCATTTGCAAAATGCCCTTTCTTTTGACATTCTCTATCTTTCCCTTCTTGGCAGCTCCACCCTTCTGAGCTCCTTTCTTGTGGAAAAACTTTCTCTTCTGACTTTGCACTCCCTGAGTTTCCTTTACCTTATTTCTTTCAAGAAAAGCAAGCATTTCTTCATGCCTTAAGGCCATCTCAACAACAACATCACATGGATCCCTAATGTGCGGTAATGTGGCCTTTGCAAGCCCTGTTGACTATGCAAGTATATGATTTTTGTTTGATGATAATAAACATATATATATATTTATTTAAATGTATTTGTTAATGTACTATTTTATTTTCACATAATTATATAAATATTTTCTAAATAAAATAAATAACACAGAATTTAAATTCAAACAAATATTTTATTCAAACAAATATTTTATTACAATTTTGAATAGTACAAATTTGAGCTCTCACTATATATACACAATTTCAATTACAATACAAATTCGATTATATCACAATTTTCAATTTACATCAGCACCTCACTACATATTACTCATTCACTTGTATTTAATCTTCAACTCTATTCCAGATTGAATCTAGTATCTGAGTTATCTGCGTAATAAACACTGATGCAGTAAAATTGAAAAAGAAATATTTATTCAGTGTAAAATAAAATGTGTATTTTGAAAATATTATTTGCCTCAGTTATTTGGGTTGTTCGTCAACAGTTAATTTTGAATTCATCATACACGAATAGCTTGTGACATGCACAGTGTATCACTGTACATGCCACAAGGCCGTGCACACCGATATACACTTGATAAAATTACAGAAACAGGTGAGCACAAGGTCAAACCCAATCAAAAGCCAAGCTTAGACTCAAGTGAAACTAAAATTCACATGTCAATAGCTGCGACACAAAGGCCACAAATTTAAACCAGTCAACATAACATGAATGCAAAAATCCAGACCAGACTTCAAGATGGAGTAAAATAGTGAATGCACACCTCAAATGCCATATGAAACAAGATTGCATTAAGAAACCAAAACCAGGCTACACAATGAACACATGAGTCAATGCTACAAAGATGAACCAGACAAGTACACAAGTCAAGGCACATTGGAATATGTAGTGCAACAAAGTGGACATGCAATCAACCAAAACATCAACTCAATTCACAACCAAAGGCAAGTCCAAACACTACATGAACTGGCTCGAAGACCAGATTCTAGAGAATGATGGAACAGAGCACTTGAAGTTCAGTGACAACAATTGCAGATCAACAGGTAAAATGTACACATATATGGTGGACAGCATGCATACAACTAAACAGTAAATGAAGACTACATGATGTAACATGAAGACACTGCAAAATGAATACAAGTGCAGTACAAAGCATCCAGTTTTCAAAATGATGTATATAAGAAGTCCAAAGTAACATAAGTCCAATATCCTCACAAGCTCAAGACAAGTGCACCGTGTATATACATAAACAACTCGAAGTGAACAGAGCAAGAGTAAGGTACAGAACAATGTACACAGGATCTCAAAAAGACACAGTACAACAAAGCTTCACAACATACACATATACATGCGACCAAACCTCAATTCAGTGAGAATATATATATATATATATATATGTAGCACAACCAGAGGACGAGTCACTTATCAAAGAAGTAGCAGTTTCAAACAAAGTCAATAAATCAAAACCGTGATGACCAAGATAAGAACAAGTTCAAATTATCACAAAACAAGCCATGGGTCAATCAAGACCAACATTGAAACAAGTGGGCAATGCACAATAAGACAGTGAATAATGATATGCAGCAGTTCGAACCAAAATAAGGTCATAGGGGATTTCAAACCAAAGTCAAGTTCAAATGCCAGAAATTCGAAACCGTGGTGGGCAAGGAAAACATCATCAAAGCAATTCAAAGCTGTGGTGACCAAGGAATCGAGCAAGTTCAAAATCGAAGCCGTGAGAATCAAGTAACAAAATATACGAAATTGAACTAGTCTAAAGAAATCACAATCATTCAAGAATAATCGAATGTCCAGCCTAAAGTTACAGACGAATTCAAATGAATTTATACGAATGATAATTAACGGAATCAAACCCTATAAAAACCAAAGTCATCATTGGCGTAAATCAATCGAGTTCAAGAAAATTATTCAGAAAAGAAAAAAGGAAATTACATACCGAAATCATATCGAACTTGACTGAATTGAAGCAGTCGTGTGCAAAATCGAAGAAACGATCGATCAACAAAGCTTCGTGAGAATATCCACTCAATCGATCAATTTGAAGTCGGCACCTTTCAATTCCCACAAAGCCCTAATTTGGAACAAAGAGGAACAAATGAAATAAGAGGTAGCCATTTTTAAAGCATCAAAGAACAAAGAATCAGGCCGAAGACATAAGAAAAGAAAAGGGGATTCCTTATTAAATTTGGGCCGGTTTCTTTTAATTATCATATTGGGCTTAAATATTAAAATTAGGGTTTTTATTGTTTTAAATTGTTTCTAAATTTGTATTTTCTCTTTTAATCGTTTGTAATTTTCTAGTCGTGTGACTAGGGGATGAACTACGGTGTTGTAGTTCGAGAATTCGCAACTCAGTGGCTGAGTTATGGCAGGGTTTTGAGCGTAGAGTTAGGTTAGTCGATAGAGGGTGTCGCGAGTTTACGTGTGTAAGTGTTTGACTACTTAATTTCTAGTAGAAACCTTGGGGGCAGCACGTAGGCAGAGTTTTGCCGAAGCTGGGTAAATCTGTGTGTTCTATTTTCTATTTTTAATATTCTGCTATTATCTATGCTGCTATAATTCTGCTATATCTGTGTTGCGATTATTTTAAATACTTCCGCAATCAATTTTTATAATTGATAGTATCACCTTGTTCACCCCCCTCTAGGGTGAAATCGATCCTACAAGCTCAAGTCATAGTCTCCTCTTTAACTCTGATTGTAACACTATTCCACTAGTACATCACCGCTCCTTATAACTGTCTAGAAGCAAGCCTTCTCTTCTGCTCATCATTGATCCCCAGATTAGCGAAAATCCTCTCACAATGAAGCAACCAATTCTCCACTTTGATTGTGTCTTTAGTACTAATAAACGACTTTCCTCCCAGCCGAGCGTAATCTCTACTCAAAACAGCATAGTTATTGACCACCGGAGCTTCTTGATTTCTTCCTCCAGCATTTCCTCCAACTACTCTACCAGCAACTCCTGCTTGCATCATATTTATAAAGAACTGATACATTTCTCCCATGTCAACTTGTGGGACTCTAGCACCCACATTTGCAGCATGTGCCTGACCTTGATTCCTCCTCGTATTTGGTCTGGCATTTCCATTAGCTGAAGTGCTTCCCCTACCAAGGTTAACTCTTCCACTTCTAGCGTCCATATCTGCATTCGAGTCTTCATAAGATATAGAAGAATAGCCCAAGGGAGATAGGTGAATAGAGATATAACGTATACTTATATATAGCAAATATAAGTACATTACTATAGCGTTATCCCATACCCCAATCTTTTCTCTGATTCCTTAGGATTATGTTTTCAAAATCATTTTAAGTTTATAGTTTTTCATAAACCTATGCTCCGATACCAAGTTGTAACATCCTTTATCTTGTGGCCCGAAGCTAAGCGCTACAGATGCTGCAGTCATCTATAGTATTAACTTCCGATGACAAAGTATGGTTATGTTAATGGTATCCATAATACTAGAAGCAGATGAATATGAAACAAAATCATAGATTCCAAAAACAATAGCTTTACTGATTACATTTCAAAAACATGTTTCATATTTTAATACATAATCCCAAATGCTTCCCAGGTTTTGATCAAATATAATTATTACAAAATACGCTAAGGTCAACAAATGAAGATGCCCCTTGGATGGTCAGAGTACTAAATAGACAAACACTCTCTTAATATATCACAACGGAAATAAAACAAAATAACTCTTAAATATAGCCATCCATGCCTCCTACACGTCTTCAGAAGATTTATACATCCACTCATTAAAACCTGTAAATCCTCAACTCTCAACCTACTCAAATCAATTTTGAGAAATCGAGAGTTTAAGGGGTAAAACATAAACTTCGAGTAGGACATAAAGTCTGGTGTCAATAATACTATACATCTCGACAAACTGATATTAAGTGAGACTACGCCGCTTAGCAGAATGGGTTTTCCTTTCTAATATCCCTTTTCAAACTATATCTTTTGAAAATCAAAATCCAGCAACCAAACTGGTTAAAACAATAATAGCAATATCATGCATGCATACAAATCAGGTAATCAATGGACTATCTATCCGAATATTATAGTTTTGTTTGGCTAACTACTAACCTTTGGTCGACTCGGGCCTACTAGAAAAATTAAAAAATTTATCCAACTTCTGTTAAATACTCTTCTAGATGGTCTATCCCTAACTTACTTCTCCCAGGGTCAACTGATCCTAATAGTTTTGCGGGCTCACCAATAACCTATCTCTACTCTGTATATTTCTTTCTGTGTGTAACATCGTTTTAGTTTTACCCATGACAAAGCCTTATACACTGGAATTTTGGACTTATATTAGCTAGGGGCTACTAGCTAAAATATAGAGCGCGACTCCATACCAGTTCCATCTGGTATTCTAATATCCGAGTCATTTACTTAGGGTCAACTACCCCATCAATTTTTTCCTTGAAAATATTTCTTTCAAATTGATTTAACCCTTTTTAAATCATACTTAAACTAGGAAAATATACTTTATACATTACTAAAATCACTTTGCCATGTTATATATACTTTACATAAAACATTGTTGATGAACACATTCAAAATCCTTGTTTAAAAGCTTTAAACAACCCCTTTTGAAACCATTGAAAGTACTCCTTTCAAAACCATTGAAAGTACCCCTTTCAATACAAGTAAACTACTTAACTTTATAACCTTAGGCCGAAGGGCCAAAACGTACCTTTCAAAACCAATTACAATAGACCTTTCGAAAATATTGAAAACATCTCCTTCGAAATCTTTATAAAACAGTTGGACGTCCTCTTGTCTAAACACTTTAAACATGCCTTTATAAAACATTGGAAACCCTCCATTTAAACACTAAGGTAAACCTTTCGAAAACATTGGGGAACCACCCCTTCGAAACCTTTAACATATACCTTTCGAAAGCATTAAGTCTTTTACAAAAATTAAATCTTTCGAAAGCATTAAAAGTAAAAACATGTGGAACAACCTTTCGAAACCATTCGAAACCATTCCTGAAACACCCCACACCCCTTAGTATTCCCAAAAAGGGCACACCAAAGGATGTGGCGCGTTATAGGTATAGTTAATGCATCACAAAGACTAAGATTCACAAGATAAATAAATAAAAGTAGCGGAAAACGTTTAAATAATAACTTATCATTCAGAATTAATCTTCATCTCAAAATAAGTCATAAAAACATAACATATCTCAAAAACTCAAAATCTCTCATGTCTAATGAAAATACATCTCAATCTCACATAATCAGAGTAAAAGTAAGAATAATAATAATCATAGTCCCTCTCACAAGTGCCACAAGCCAAATGAAAAAGATGAAAAGCATAAGAGTGCATCTAAAATGAGAAAACTCTGGAAATGATTCTCCAAGCAACCTGAATAAACTATCCTCAACTCTGCTAGCCTATGGGGGGAAAAGGAAAGATAGAGGAGTGGGTCAGACAATAAGTCTGGTGAGTGAAAGTAATTACTAGCATTTCTAAGCAAGGTAAAGATAATAGACTAAGAAATAGTTCTAGCATTAAAGGAAAATACAGAAAAGATAAAACTCGGATAAAATACTGTTTCTGATTCTGTTTGACTGCTTTCTTTGATTGTTTGATTGTTTTGCACTTGTCTTAAACTACTGTGATTAGGCTGAAATCCTAATCCTATCTCAACTGCTACCTTGATTAGGCTAAAATCCTAATCCTACCCATTGATCGGCCTTTCCTATCTCTGTTGTGCCACTGTGAACCAATTCTGTTGGTCACAGCAAAAGACACCTCTTTAGTGCTTAGGACGTTGTAGTGAATTATTTACCCTAATCGATGTCGCACGCTCAGTCATCGCCAGTACACACTAACTGTCGTCCCCTATTTGACCCTTTATTTATCCTAATCAGCATAAGCGTGCCCAGCCTCGCCTATGTGTGAGACCATCAGTCTTCGACCTGAAAGGGAATGCTGCCGATATTGGTCCTAACAAACAAATCTTCTAGCTTTGCGCCCCTTGCCCAAATCCCCAGATTTGAGCCTCTGTCTATTAGCCTCTTATTTACCCTAATCAGCATAAGCGTGTCCCAGCCTCACCTACGTGTGAAACCATCAGTCCTAGAGCTGAAAGGGAATGCTGCCATGACGGGCCCTACTTCTATATTTGCTTATTAACTTAATCTAAGTTCTAAGTTTTAAAATAAACCTCTTATGTTATTTCTGCTATATTTGCTTATTAACTTAATCCAAAATCAAAGTTTTAAAATAAGCTTCTTCTGTTATTTCTTTCTTTCAAATTATAACCTATGTGTTATAATTGTTCTTGCAACTATTACTCTTCTATTTTCTCTTTTTTGTTAAAACCTCTTGTTATAATCGTACTTGCAAATATCTTAAATTTGCCTATTTCAGTCCATCTCTATTTTATTTCAGTTTTTCTCATTTTACATATGATTTCTGTAAATTTAGTGTTTTTCTATTTTAATCCATATTAGCGAATTCTTCTCTTTTTAATATTTTATTCGCGTCAAAAAGGATTAAATTTCTATAAAAAACTAACATTTACAGGCTAAATTCCAACTTAAAACAGATGTAAATAACTATAAATAGCTGTAAATAACTGCAAGTAACTGAATAAAATAGCTGAATATAAATAGACTGAAAAGAACTTCTGAAATTTACTTAAAAATTGACTGTAAATAAACTTACATAAAAACTGTCTCAAAATTGCAGAAAAACTACAACTATTGAGAACCATATTATTTTAAATTGCTTACAAATCAAAAATAATTACAAAACACTCACCTGTGGTCCTTACCTCTAGTCCTAGGCCTTCTTGGATCCACTTCTAGGGTGTATAATATTTTTATTAAAAAGATTTCCTCCTTAGAATTTTTTTCTATTTAGGGTTCAACCTTAGGCAATGAACCCAATTGGGAGAAAATATGAATGAGAAAAATGGCTAGGCCTAGGGTTCTATTTATAGTGTGGCTTAGGGATCTCCGACCGTTGATTTGAAGGTTAAATCTAGTGCAACCACGTCATAAGCTCACTAGGAACCATCAGATGCATCTACGAACACACAGGATTAACCAAAAATCAAATTTTAAGGTGTTCGGCTCGTACCTGGACGTTTTTACGTCCAGGAAGTTTTCCGGGTCGACCTATGATCTTTGGGGGTCGACCTAACCATAGCATGGGTTGACCCATGCCCTTGTATTTTTTTTCATTTTTGTTTATATAATTCTGATATCTTGTTTCTCTCGTAACTTCTTCATACTAGCTCGGATTTCGACAAGTTATATATGAAAATTGATCAAAAAATCGCCACGGGCTCAATGGTGCAACTCCCGTAGCTCGATTCTAACAATTTGACAAACCTATTTAATTGTTTAATTAATTCGTTAATTAATTATTATAGCTCAAATTTTGGGTTGTTACATTATCCCCTCCTTAAAGGATATCGTTCCAGAAATCTCCAAGGACAAAAGAATGAAATAAATATTTTCATCCAAATTCCACAACCACATATTTAACCATCATCCATTACATCCATTGTCCTTAAGCTTTCTAATGCAATTTATGATGTATGAAATAGCGTAGTATTAATGTCCCTAACTAATGCAAAAGATTAGGCGGTCTAATGTTCGACGACGGAAATTCTATCGGTTTAGAAAACCATCGAACAAATTTAGAAATAAATATAACCGCAAGCGCACAATGTACTATTGAAGTACGTGGCGAGTACGGGTCGATCCGCAGGGAATTGATGATTTTAAAATTCTATTCAATCAAATTAAACCAAAGTCGAGTGAAAGTTAAGCTAGAGAATTAGAGAATTAACTAACTAACTAAAAGAAAAGAAATGCAAATATAAGAGTTAAATGACAATTTAGAGAATAAATCCACTCTCTAGATCATGTAGTTCAACACATATGAAATCATGATCTCTCTTTTATGGTCATTAGTGCTTTAATTGATGTGTCTATAATAAGTATGGCATATTTGTGCTATTAGTTAGCCAACATAAGCAATCAAACTTTGACACACCCCTTAAACCACTTACTAACTTTCATGAAACTTGACAATAAAAATGAAAATGAAATCTATTTTAAGTATGGCCTATTAACTATTGATTAGAAATATAGACCATCAAATTTTAATTTCAAATCACTTTCTTTTGCCATAATCATATTTTGATGAAGAGGCACTTGTGTTAGTGATTGTTTAAGTATAGTCTATTTGGTGTCAACAATATAGACTATCAAATTCAAGGCAAAAACAACAAGTTAAACCACTTCAAATGATTCATTAAGCACAAAAAGAGAGCATAAACATCAAAATGTTGCATCTACATACTAGAGAGCTTCATTACCCCTAAATTGTAGGGATTAGCCTCTCATATTTGTTATCATATGAACAAATGTAGCTAGCAACATGAAAGCAAAAAGAAAGAAAAATGAAGGCTAATGGAAAAGAGAAGCTAATTAACAAGAATTAAAACTAACTACTTGCATGAAAGTAAATCTACACTACAACATGGAAGGAAATCAACAAGAAAAGAAAAAGAACAATGTATTAAAGTTGCATAAAAATTACATAAAAGAAATGGCTAAGTAGCCATGAAAAGAAAAGAGAAGAGCTTGTTTATTTGTGAGCCTAAAATAAACTAAAGAGAGACTAAGGGAAGGAGAGGGTTACATGAACATAATGGGTTATTTATACAAGCATGAAACCCTAATCCATAATTCGGGGAATGCCCGAACTACCCCTTAGGAAGTGTGGTGGCCAAGTAACCATTAGCATACATTAATCATCATTTAAGTGTACATGAAGCCATTAATTCCATAAACATGTGCATTAGCCTCTAATGTGTACATTAGCCTCTAATGTGTACATTAAGGTAGGTGGGTAGGTGGGGTCTTCCATTATCTTCACTTTGAATTATTTCCATCTTCATTTGTTCTCTTCACTCTTATGCATGCATATATCATCATGTAACCACTTGTAAAATTCACCAAATTTCCTACAAAACAACATTAAAATTCCAAGTAAATTTTCACAATTTAATAAATGCATAAAAATGACCATTTTGCCCTTGGATGAAGATGAATATGTGACAATTTAAAATAATTTGAATTTTGGTTTAAACAAGTTAAAATACCCGATATGATCATTTATTTAATTTAAATAGATTAAATATGGTGGTAAAAATATACACATTTAAGTGCACATCATCTACTGATTTAGTCGACCTCCTTTTTATGCGTTCATTTCCGTGCCATGTATCCAAATGAATGCAAAATCCCTAATGACAATTGATAATTCTATATCCGTGTTACAATCATCCTCCAAATGCTACAATCATATGAGAATCACCCATTCATAGCAACCATGAAATAAAAATGCAAGTGCACACACATCCATATGCATATGCTTTAGTGACTTAGTTAGGCCGATCTTTAAGAGATAATAGTGCCTAGTGTGTGTATATGTGTCCATTAGCATCCACTAGCAAACACTTGCAACCACTTGCATCCAACATACACAACATGTTCTAGTAACATGTTTACATTCAGTCCTACCATCCATAAGTTAAATCCTAAGATCTACCCTCCCAAAGGATACTAAAGGAAAGAACCTATTCAAAGCTATAGATGGAAATAGGAAATTCAAGACGTACCATCAAAAAGATGCAGATAAGAAGTACATATTTTCTCCTCAGCCTCCCACGTAGAATCCTCAATATTGTCTTCCCACTGCACCTTAACCAAAGCGACTTCCTTATTCCTATGCTTCTTGATATCATGCCCAATGATCTTGGTAGGAATGCGACGAACCGATGCTTCTCTCTCCACTTCAACTTCCTCAAGTTGGCTAGGTTCCACTACCTCTGCTGAATCATGTAAGCACTTTATCAAGTGTGAAACATGAAAAACATCATGAACTCCCGTGAGCATCTCTGGTAGCTTTTTCCGATACGCCATCTTCCCTACCCTTTCCACAATGGGGAACGGTCCTACGAATTTAGGAGCAAGTTCCCGACTTGATCCAAACCTTAATACCTTTCCTAGCGGAGACACCTTAATAAAAACCAAATCTCCTACCTCGAACTCAATATCCCTTCTCCGCTTATCTGCATAGGATTTCTGTCTATCTTGGGTCATCTTCATTCTTCTTCTAATCAAATCAATCTTTTCCGAAGTCTCTCCAACCATGTCGGGACCAAGTAGCTATCTTTCTACGGACTCTAACCAATACAAAGGCGACTTGCAAGGTCTTCCATAAATGTCTTCAAAAGGAGCCATCCCAATGCTAGCCTGAAAACTATTTTTATAAGAGAATTCCACTAAAATTAGATGCTCCTCCTAAGTTTCTCCAAAATCAAGAATGCACATCCTCAACAAATCCTCAAGAACTCTATTAACTCTCTCTGTTTGTCCATCCGTTTGAGGGTGATAGGCCGTACTCAATCTAAGTTGTGTCCCTAAAGCCTCTTGTAAGCTCCTTCAGAACTCGCTAGTAAAGATAGGATCTCTGTCGCTCACTATGCTAATGGAAACTCCATGAAGTCGGACTATCTCACGAACATACATGGATGCCAAATAAGGTGATGTTCTATTACTGTTGACCGGAATGAAGTAGGCGCTCTTAGTGAAACGATCTACAATCACCCAAATAATGGTAATCCCCTTCCTAGATCGGGGTAAACTATCTATGAAATCCATCGAAACACTATCCTACTTCCATTCGGTACACCAATGGTTGAAGTAATTCGCCAGGCCTTTGCTACTCAGCCTTAACCCTTTGGCACACAAGGCACTTCGCCACAAACTCTGCTACATCCTTCTTCATGCCACTCCAATAAAACACTCTCTTCATGTCCTTATACATCTTAACACTACCTGGATGAATAGTCATCCGAGAATGGTGTGCTTCTTCTAGAACTGCTCTCATCAAATCACCAGTGCGGGGAACACGAAGTCTTCCATCTCTCCTTAGCTACCCTTTACTATCGATGGAATAGCGTTGGAGATGTTTAGAGACCTCTCCTCTGCTAATCCTATCCAGAATATTCACAAGCTCTGAATCCTCTCGTTGTCTTGATCCAATCTGATCTATGAGGGTACGCTTAACCTCAAGTGCTGCCAATAATCCAGGAGTAATGTCCGTAAAGGGCTCAAAATCAAAGGTGAAAATAAACTATAGGCTTTTCCACTCTACGAACATTGGGCTAAGGGTTGTTCACTTCCTACTTAACGCATCCACAAACATTACAACGAACTTATTTAGGACATCTCGAAAAACATGGCTCATTAGATCTACAAAATAGGCTGGGGGCATTGGTCAGCCCAAATGGCATAACCAACCACTCAAAGAATCCATTGGGTGTCCTAAATGTTGTCTTATCGATGCTATCATCAGCGTTCCTAAGCTGATGAAATCCAGTGGCTATGTCAAGCTGAGAAAATACTAAAGAGCCAACCAACTGATCGAAAAGATCGTCTATCCTAGGAAGTGGGTAATGGTTCTTCTCGTGAGCTTATTCAACTCTCTATAGTCTACGAAAAGTCGAAGGGAACCATCCGCCTTTGTAGCGAAGACGACTAGCGCTCCCCACTCAGATATGCTCCGTTTGATGAAGTCTTTCTCTAGTAGCTCACTGATCTGCTTACTTAACTCCTTCTGCTCCCTAGGAGCCATATGTCTCACATGCAATACCACTGTCTTAGCATTGTCATTCAGATAGATCCTAAAATCGATCTCTCTCTTAGGGGGTAGCCCTCTAACCTCCTCAAAAACGTCTAGGAAATCTCTAACAAATGGAACCAAATCTAACTCTCCAAGTGATGAATCAAGGGAATAAAGGAAGCTCAACATGACTGACCCCTGCGGGTCGCAAGAAACCTCGAGAGTCCATCCGCTACATGTCTCTAGTTTAACGACTCTCCTCTCCTCTCACAGTCCAATATCGCACCATAAGTGGATAATCAGTCCATCCCCAAAATCATCCCATATCCCGAATATCCCAGTACATAGGCGTCACAATCAAACTCTACTCCTAGTATAAAAATTTTCAAACCCCTACAAATCATGGATAAATGTGCCGATCCTCCTATGGGGTTTGAAACAACTATAGGGTCTATAACTAGAGAAATATCTAAGTGCAAACAATCAACTAAGGAACTAGAAATGAAAGAATGCGATGTTCCGGAGTCAAAAAGAGTTCGAATAGGAAAATCTGAAATAGAGATCAAACCTTCTACAGAGACTTTCCTACCTTGATCCGGTCCACTACTAGAAGGTGCTGCATCCAAAACCTGTACTTGCGCCGTAGGTGCGTCTGCTCTCTACCCTGTCTTTTGAGGACAAGCTCTACTAAGGTGTCCAAGCTGCCCATAGAAGTAACACCTCCCCTTCATTGTGTCCTTCTTATAGTCTTTTGTGAAATGCCCAACCAATCCACAATTATGACATTTCTCATCCTTCTTGATCTGTCCCTTTTGAGGTCCTCCTCCTTTCTTCTTGTCCTTATCCTTCTTATTCTTCCACTACTACTTCTTAGAGTTTTCCGATTTAGGAACCTCCTTAACCTCTTCTTCCTTAGCAACATCTGATATAAGGTCCATTTCGACAAGTGACTCATACGTCGCTCCCATAGGTACATGTGTCAATGCCAACCCTTAGAGGGGCTGATTCAAACCTTTAGCAAACTTGGTGGCCTTCTTATGCGGTGTATTAAGAAGATCCATCCCGAACCTTGATAACTCATTAAACTGATTTATGTACTCTTTCACCGAAAGACTCCCCTGCTTCAGACTAATGAACTTCTCCAACTGCATGCTTTCCTCGACTTGCGATAAGAACTTTCTCTCAAACCTTTCCCGAAATCCAACCCAACCAATGTCTCTACCCTCCATCTCTACAATCTCCCACCAGTAAGAAGCCTCTCCCTTCAGCTGCCAAGATGCAAGCTGAACTCTCTACTGGTCCTCCAATCCTAACAGCCCAAATATCCGCTCCGTATTCCTCAACCAAGTTCGTGCCTCTAAGAAATCCTCCGTGCCAGAAAATGTCTTGCCTCCTAGACGAGCGAAGTCCTTGCATAGCTTAGAAAAATTGGCAGCTGCAGGTGGATTAACGGGACATTCACCCGCTGGTGCTGTATCGAGCGCTTTCCCTTGCATCCCTTGTGCCATAGCTTGGAGGTATCTACGGAACCAGCCAGGGACTTGGACACCCTCTGGATGATTTAGGGCGTCCGTCATACTATGCAAAGAAAAGAAAATTTAGGCTCGAAAGAATCAAAAGAAGGTTGAACTGGACTTTGAGGGGATTTTTATAAAATCTCTTTTATACTTGAAAATTATTTCTATAATAAGAGTTTCTTTCTAAAAAATACTTTTAGTTTGAAGATATGTTACCTTTTAAAAATACTTTACTTTTAAAACAAGTTTTTAGGAATCATGTAACCTTAGGCTCTGATACCAAGTGAAACACCCCACACCTTTTAGTATTCCCAAAAAGGGCACACCAAAGTATGTGGTTCGTTATAGGTATAACTAAAGCGTTACAAAGACTAAGATTCACAAGACAAATAGGTAAAAGCAGCAGAAAACATTTAAATAATAACTTATCATTCATAATTAATCTTCATCTCAAAATAAGTCATAAAAACATAATATGTCTCAAAAACTCAAAATCTCTCATGTCTTATGAAAATACATCTCAGTCTCACATAATCAGAGTAAAAGTAACAATAATCATAATAATCATAATCCCTCTCACAAGTGCCATAAGCCAATGAAAAAGATGAAAAGCAGAAGAATACATCTGAAATGATAAAACTCAGAAAATGAATCTCCAAGCAACCAGAATCAACTATCCTAAACTCTGCTGGCCTATGGGGGGAAAAGGAAAGGTAGAGGAGTGGGTTAGACAATAAGTCTGGTGAGTGAAAGTAATTACTAGCATTTCTAAGCAAGGTAAAGATATTAGACTAAGCAATAGTTCTAGCATGAAAGGAAAATACAGAAAAGATAAAACTCGGATAAAATACCGTTTCTGATTCTGTTTGACTGTTTGCTTTGATTGTTTGATTGTTTTGCACTTGTCTTAAACTACTGTGATTAGGCTGAAATCCTAATCCTATCTCAACTGCTAACTTGATTAGGCTGAAATCCTAATCCTACCTATTGATTGGCCTTTCCTATCTCTGTTGTGCCATTGTGAACCAATCATGTTGGTCACAACAAAAGACACCTCTTTAGCGCTTAAGACGCAGTAGCGAATTATTTACCCTAATCGATGCCGCACACTCGGTCATCGCCAGTACACACTAACTGTCGCCCCCTATTTGACCCTTTATTTTCCCTAATCAACATAAGCGTGCCCAACCTCACCTACTTGTGAGACCATCGGTCCTCGACCTGAAAGGGAATGCTGCCGGTATTGGTCCTAACAAACAAATCTTCTAGCTTTGCGCCCCTTGACCAAATCCCCAGATTTGAGCCTTTATCTATTGGACACTTATTTACCCTAATCAGCATAAGCGTATCCCAGCCTCACCTACGTGTGAAACCATCAGTCCTAGACCTGAAAGGGAATGCTACCGGTATGGGCCCTACTTCTATATTTGCTTATTAACTTAATCCAAGATCTATGTTTTAAAATAAGCCTCTTCTGTTATTTCTAGTATATTTGCTTATTAACTTAATCCAAGATCTATGTTTTAAAATAAGCTTCTTCTGTTATTTCTTTCTTTCTAATTATAACCTATGTGTTATAATTGTTCTTGCAACTATTACTCTTCTATTTTCTCTTTCTAGTTATAACCTCTTGTTATAATCATACTTGAAAATATCTTAAATTTGGCTATTTCAGTCCATCTCTATTTTATTTCAGTTTTTCTTATTTTATATCTGATTTCTGTAAATTTAGTGTTTTTCTATTTTAATCCATATTAGCGAATTCTTCTCTTTTTAATATTTTATTCGCGTCAAAAAGGATTAATCTCTATAAAAAGAAACTAACATTTACAGGCTAAATTCCAACTAAAAATGAATGTAAGTAACTGTAAATAACTGCAAATAACTAAATAAAATAGCTGAATAAAAATAGAATGAAAAGAACTTCTGAAATTTGCTTAAAAACTGACTGTAAATAAACTTACATAAAAACTGTCTCAAAATTGTAGAAAAACTACAACTATTGAGAACCCTATTATTTTAAATTGCTTACAAATTTAAAATAATTACAAAACACTCACCTGTGGTCTTTAGCTCTAGTCCTGGGCCTTTCTGGATCTACTTCTAGGGCGTAGAATATTTTAATCAAAAAGATTTCCTCCCTAGAAAAATTTCTATTTAGGGTTCAGCCTCAGGCAATGAACCCAATTAGGAGAAAATATGAATGAGAAAAATAGCTAGGCCTAGGGTTCTATTTATAGTGTGGCTTAGCGATCTCAGGCCGTCAGATTTGAAGATTAAATCTGGTGCAACCACGTCATAGGCTCACTAGGAACCGTCGGATGCAGCTACGAACGCACAGGATTAACCAAAAATCAAAATTTAAGGTGTTTGGCTCATACCTGGATGTTATTACTTCCATGAAGTTTTACGGGTCAACCTATGATCTTTGGGGGTCGACATATAGGTCGACCTGACCATAGTATGGGTCGACCCATGCCCTTGTATTTTGTTTTTCGTTTTTGTTTACATAATTCTAATATCTTGTTTCTCTCGTAACTTCTTCATACTAGCTCGGATTTCGACAAGTTATATATGAAAATTGATCAGAAAATCGCCATGGACCCAATGGTACAACTCCCGTAGCTCGATTCTGAATGTTTCACAAACTTATTTTATTGTTTAATTAATACGTTAATTAATTATTATAGCTCAAATTTTGGGTTGTTACAATTCCTAACGTAACCTTTGGGTTTAGCTTTCAAAATCTCAAAAGGGTCTGAAATGGACTAAGTCGAAAGCAGCACTTTCGAAAGCAGCACTTTCGAAAGCAATTTCCTAAGTAAAGAAGTGGATGGCGTTGAAACCTATCCCTTCGAAAGCATTGGAGAAGCGGCTCTAATTTTAAACAAAGGAACTCTTTTGAAAGCATTGCTTCTAAATGTTGAATGCAGCAGCTAGGGGTTTCGACCCCCTTTGAAAGCTTCTTTATAAAACTAAGGTACAACCTCTTTAGAAAACCTTTCTTTAAAACGTTTGACTTAGTCGAAAGCTATCTTATTCAAAAGCATTCTTTTCGCAAGCAAAGCAAGCTCATTTCCTTTTAAAAGAAAAACAAGGTTTCGACTCTACTTTCGCATATCTCCAATCCACTACGTACTAAGGCTCATGTGTATTGGTTTAAATTAGGATGGAGTCTGAAGTATGAAGTCGAAATGTAGCTGTCGAAAGTAGCGAAACAACAAAACCTTATAAAAACTGATTTTTGACTTTAAAATGTAATTTATTTCAACTAACCTGCTTTGTTTGTCAACATATGATTGGTTTCCAATTTCTTTTCCAAAATCTTTTCTAAAAGTGTTGTAGAAATTAAGAATTAAACAATTCAAAACATTTACAAATTACCCCTTCCCCTTTTATAAACATATAAAACATTTAAGTCCCATACCTTAAATAATTTTATATACTTATTAAAACACTTGGGAAAATTCTACAAAAAATCCCATAAATCACTTTTAATATGTTTTCTAACATATATAAAATTCTAACCCAAAGCTAACATATAATAGCCATAATAAATTTTAAACCCAATTAACCAATTTCTTCACTAGAAAATTCATAATAAATCCACATTAATTCAAAAAATTATGAAACTTGAAACCCATCTCTAAAATATTATCTCTGACCACGTATCAAAATCACAAGGCATTTCGACATCATTTAAATGGTTTTTCAAGTTAAACCTTATCATAAAATCTATGTGAAGTAGCATATATCATCAACAAGCATATATATCCATTTAAACAATCAAACATGGCAAATCATTTGCAAAACAATTTCGAATCTCAACTAAAACCGAAAACAACAAAAATATAAGATGTAAGCTATTATTCACCTTTAGCTCATGATTAAGGAGTTAAGATTTGATCTTGGATTAAGTTGATTAGGCTTCCTTCTTTCGATTCTAGCTTTATCTTCTTCTTGTTTTCCCCTAATGGTGGCCGGCCTCTCTTATTTTGATTTTGTTTATGAACGTGTGAAATGAATGTGCATGAGGGTTTAGGGTATAAGAATATGGCTTATTCCTATTTTGCCCTTGTCTAATTTCCCTTTCTATTTCATTTAGTTCATTGGTTAACTAGGCACGAGTACCCTTTAAAATATACAAATCTCAATCCCTTAACCCTTTACATTATTTCATTTAGTTTAGCTAATTAAATGTCCTAAACAATGTTAATCAAAATTAGGGTCGTTACACGTTAACATCCCTATTTTGTACGCCTCTTTCTTTTAGGTATATTCCTTGTTATGTCAACGTTACACATTTATTCATATTTATAAAACAAGATAATTTATAGAAATTTACGTTACAACGCACTTCATTCCAATGAAATGAAAACTACTTAAATACCAATTCAGTTTATAGTAACCTCTATTTCATATTAGCTAACATATGCCATTTAAATCTACAAATCTAGAATATCTATAAAATGTTGTTAATTTAGGGACTGCAACTTACACTCTTACTTTCTAGATTCAAGTTAATAGTTCAAATAATATGTAGGCATGAGTTTCAATTTCATTACATGCATATAATCAAGCCTACAACTCCAAATAATTATATCCAGACATATAAGGAACAGATTTACAATGAAATGAATCTAATATTATATAAAATATATAATTTCTCACTCGCCTTTAAGCTTTCCAAACCTCCATATCTAAATTCTGCGATTTTGTTTAACTCTCTTTTTCTTCCTATCGAAATATGTACCGCAAGCATATACATAGTTATTAGAAATTCAGATCTGAAAAGAGGTTTAATTTTATTTAGATTTTGATTTGGATTTACCTTTTCTTCCTAGAATTGATTCACCCCTTATTCTTCTTCTCTTTTATTTTCCGCTATTCTTCACGTATATATATAATATACATATATACTATTTTATAATTTCTATATTTTCTAGAATTTTTGGAGAAAAGAGAATGACAGAGCTTCATTATTTGATTCAGAAAATATGTGAAGAAAAGTGAGAGGTTAGACCTGTATTTATAGGCAAGCGAGTCAATTCCATCCATTAGATTTTAATTTATTAAATCCATACCATTGGGAAAAGGTTCATTCTGGCCCACACCCAGCTGAACAGTTGACTGCCCACTCTCAATCGGTCGACAGCTTGGTGTCGACCAGTAGGCTCTAAGGTGTCTACTAATTTGATTTATAATTTATTTCCCGATTTCTTTTAATTATTGCAGCTTTTAATATACTAATGTTAATGTTCTTTTCTTTAATTCCTTTTTCTTTTACTTCATACCATTTTTGTTTTTAATTTGATTAACGTTAACCTTGCTTGCACATTAAGTATCCGTTAACGCTAATTAATGTTAATATTTTATTATTTATTTCCTGATTTTCTTTCTTTTACGTTAACGTTTTTATTTATTAAAGTTTGTTTTAACATTAATTAATTCTCATTTATTTATTTCCTTCTCAGCGCTGATTTAATTTGATTTAGCATCGATCTCCTTTTATTACTTTCTTCTAATCTCTGATTTTATTAGATTTTACATACCTAATTACTTAAATGATAAGCTTTACATCTAATGTTTACATTAATGTAAGTAATTAATACTTATTTACTTTTGTGCCCGATTTATTTACTTACTCGGTTTCACCATTAGATTTAATTTGATTAAGTATTCTTAATTAACATTTATATTTAACGTTAACATTTATATTTAATCCCCATTTTAATGTTAAGTTATTAATATTTACTTCCTTAATTGATTATCGATTGTTTTTATTCGAAAACTTCAAACATTAATACTATTTTCGTTTGAACTCCGGTCGTAAAATTTTATGTATGAAAATAGATCAGAAAATCGCCACAAATCCAACGGTTTATGTTTTGTAGCCAAATTCTGATGTTTACAAAAATTCTATTTTTTGGGCTTTAATAATTACTTATTAATAAAATTCCTTTTAATTTTACGCGGTTTTACATTCTCCTCCTTAAAAAAATTTCGTCCTAAAATTCCTAAAGGACTGAATCATGTAACATAAGGTGCAACCAATCTAAGTTATTCAATCAATTAATATGCAACCAATTCTGCAGCCAATAGTACACACATGCATGATCACAACATATATGATATGTATGCTGAATAATCCTAAATCGACAACTCCTATATGAGTGCATCCTTTTAAAACAATTTTGAAAAATATGATGCAAACAACCTGTATATATTGGAAGTTCTATATGTATGCAAATTTTAAAAATCAAATTTTTTTCCTCATTTGAAGTTCCCCACATTCTATGAATTGAAGTATAGTTCAACCAATTTTGCATTCGATACCTACCATCCAAAATGCTAGCACACGATTTTCTAACATCCAAAATTTTGAAAATCTTTTTTTTAAACCTATATTCATATGTAGGAAAATGGTGTAGATAGAGAATTCCATATTTTCATCCTTCTCTTGTGTACCAATTTCACTGTACTCTTGAGCCTTCTCTTTTGCCCCTAATCCTTTTCAACTTTTCCAAGCATAGCACACATAAGAATATTTACTTTTAATTTTTAATTTGTTTAAAGTAGGATTATTTTAAAACAATTTTGGTTTACCTGTTGACAATGTATGGAAAAAGAATTTCCAAGGCTAAAATATTTTTTTTCCTTATTACCAACTACTCTTCACTATCGCATCTTCTGTATAGTAAAATTCATACTTGCTAAGCCATCAACTTTTCTCAACTTTTCCCTATGCTAAGCATGTGGCATTTCAAAAATAAAAAATTCCCACCCTTTTCATTCAGGATCTTTCTTTGTCAACTTAATTTTAGAAATGGGTAGAAGATTTAAAAATAAAACTTGCTTTTTTTTCAAAATTTTACAAAAACATTTCCTATTAAAACCAAAGATATTTTTTTGTGAACAATTTTCTTTTCAAAAGTATATCTTTTCAAAACAAACTAAGCCATAACCTACATAGTTGGAATTTAGTAATGGGTTAACATCCATTATTGTCTCTTTCCTACTACACGGTCGATTTTCAATTCTCAATAACGTTGTCTTTTATTTTAAACTAACAATCAACACGTAAGTTCAATTGTAAATTTCAGCTTTTAAGGTGTAGGGATAGTGATCTGTAGTTTCGCAGTAACCTTTCTCCATCCTTCGCTTGCTAAAATTTATCTCTAAATAATTTAACATTTTTTTCGGACTTAACTTTACTTTCCTTTCAGTAGCTAATAAATTTTTGAATTTATTTTATAGACTTCCAGTCTTTTATTTATTTTGCATTAGTTAGGTGTCTATTATGAAATTCCCTTATTTATACCATTTCCCAATAAATATAGCAATCAATCCAAAAACAAATAAGAAGGAACATTTCTCATAACATCGTACATGTTTTATACAAGAGAAACAACTATGCTTATAACCCAACTAACCTAAAAACCAATTGTTGGAAGCCTCCCTTTAACACCAACTGACATGAACGATGTTGTGGCCCTATCACTTTACTTAAATTAAATGACCCTTTCTAATATGTCATTCTACTATAACCCACATAACTTAACCTTCCCATTTGGCTTCTAATAAGCAAGGTCCATCCATTACACACATTATCACAACCAATTATACTACATATCTTTTCTTATTCCAAATCTCTTGATATTATTCTTCGATCTTAGTATAAACTTTCCATATTTTTACTTTCATGCGGGTATACTCTAGAACTCGCAAAAATATACTTTGATACCATTTCTCATTTCCTTATGGGTTCTTCTTCATGGTCTTCACCCTTGTTTAATGAAATACTCATAGGCTCAAACTAATATTACTTATATTTAACGGGGTCCATTATTGCTACTCTATAAGCATTCATCGCTATTTTACCCATCGCCTTAACTTTTACTCCGTCTTACCTAAGCAATCAACCATATCTAGCTCATATTAAAATTTTGATTTGGTTTTTCCACTTTTTCTAAAATTAAAGCTTCACAATCATGAAGTACTTAATCTCAAAACTATTGTCTTTAAAAATATAAACTTGGAAACTTTTTATTTAAATACTTCAGTAGTTTGGTTTCGAAAAGGAACCACAATAATCTCCTTATTTTAACCAATGTTAATTAGTGGTATCTTAATTTTTTAAAACTAGAATTTAGAATATATCAATTAAGTTTATTTATTAAGTTTGAAGGAAATGTTATCAATTAAAGTTTTAAATGGTTCTTTCTTTCTTTTCAAATAATGGTCAAATTTTATTACATCAGTGGTCATTCAAATTAATTTTTCTTTTAAACCTTTTAACATTTAAGATTTTACTTCTTGAAAGTGGGAATTTTAACTCAAACTATTTATTAAGATTTGTATTGCAAAAGCTCAACTTTTATACCAAAGCATTTTCTTCAAAATCCCACTTTACAGTGTTTATAAAACATCCTTTATAACTTTTACTAAAAAATGGAGTAGATAAGGGCAATTTCCATCCTATTATTCTTCTATTACTTAGGATACCTCCACTCTCTATAGCATGTGAGGGGGATTTTTAAAATATACATGCAATAAATGTGCACAATTATGGAAAATATCCATTTTCCTATGTTTTACCTTTAATTTCCTATGTTGCTTCTAATTAGACTATTATCATTATTTTTGATATAAACTCCTAATGTTATTTTTATTTGAATTTCCTAACATTGCTACTGTTTAAATTTCTTCTACCTAAACTGCTCTTATTTAAATTGCTTCTCTTTATATAGCATTTCTCTCAATTGACTTACTTTCTTATTGAAACATCACAATACATTTGCCTACTGTTTTGTTTTTTGGTTTCAATCTTCTTTCCTGTTGTTCCACCATTAAAGAATTTTTCAACTTAAAATTTTCATATCAAAAAAATCAACGAGCTATACATACGCTCTATACATTTTTTCCAAAAGAAATATATCTTTGTTAAAAAACCCATTTTAAATTAAATTCCAGATCTAATTTTTTTTATCTTCTACTATTATTTTTATTTAAATATAAAAGATTATCTTATTCTATGGAAAAATTAATATTTACTCACTTTTCAAAGATAATGTTTTCTACTTTTAAATAAATCCTTTGAAAATCATTTCAAATATTTTATTTATGTATTTTTCTTAAACCTTTTTATATTAAACTTTTTCATATGGGTCAGACTTAGAGTGGGTTTTACTTGTCCTTACTTTTGGACTTTTCTTCTTTTCCACTTACTTATGACTTATCTTCTTTCAGAATATTAAAATCCAGCTATCATCTTAGAGTGATTACTACACACCTTCTTTCCGAAACTTATTAATTCTTCTTTTGAATATGCGCAACATATAGACTCTCATTTTCCCATTATCTGGATCTAATGTACATCATCAATTGGCAATCCTACGGGAATCTAGAACCATTGGGCAATTTGTTCTCTACAAGGAAGTAAAGTACTATCCAACTTCAATGACTCTTCCATATGTCGCATTAATGCCCTTCTTAAGTCAATACCTTTCAATACGACCTATTTCCTATGGGGTAATCAGGATAAGTGTACGTCTTCAACTTTGTCTATTATTCCAACTCATAGTCGCATTATCCATCTTTTCAAAATATGCTTGCAACTACTCCTATAGTCAAAATTTGTAGAGTTTGGTACATAATGTTTATAATTATAGGTTAAAATACAAATTTGTTCACTCGACGTATCCTAATTTTTAAGATCGACTAACCTAAGCTCTGATACAAAGTGTAACAACCTGCACCTTAATGGGCCTGAGTTTTCATTAAATCAAAAACCCAAATCCATCAAAGTACAAATTGTTGGTTTTGGTATCCAACAAATAAACAAATGCATATCAGAGCACTACCGATATAAACTCATAGCGAAATAATAAAATATATAGCTACTGACCAAGGTTGACACTTCTTATATCTAGTGTCCTTGTCAGTGTCGAGCATGCATAAAGAAATATGTCCTTCCACTTTTCCCGCCTTGCACAAGTATCTGTCCATCTAAAGCTATCATGTGGGTTGTAATGAGAAGGAGGTTAGAACAACGTTTTAGTGACTAGTAAATTACACACTTTGTGCATAACACTAGTTTATGCCAATTACTTTCCATTACAAGTTATGTCTTTTGTTTTACTTACTCATCTTAACTTCACGTATGCGTACGATACATCCCATCTGTTTGCGCCAAAAATGGTCACAAACCCCAAGTATTGTGAAAGCACTAATGTATGAATACAAATCAGCAATATTCAGACACAAAGCTCAGATCTAAGCTAGCAATAAACAGCAATCCAGAAATAAATCACAAGAACACGAGATTTATAGTGGTTCGGCTATCTCCGGCCTATGTCCACTTCAATGATTTTTATCTTTTATTGATGTTCTTTGCTGATTACAGATGATTACCGCAGATACAATGAATGAATTTGAGTATAACAGCAATGGAAAGAAGTAGAATTGAATCCGGCAGAGTCTGGACGTTGGTCAGCAAAAAGATCCCTTCTCTGTAGGCTTCAGGGGGATATTTATAGGCGTGGGAGGTCTGGATCACGCCCAAACTTTGGGAGACTTCTTCTGGCACGTGAGGGGGCCCACGCAACCGACCCCACCAAGTTTCGACTGGATCTGCAACCGATACGAAGCAATTTCGTATCCATCAAGGAATGATCCAATCGAGCTGAAACCTGGCAGGATTGTTCTTTACCTTGTATGCAAGCTACTGTGAAAATTTCGTTGCATTTGGATCAATGATTCGTGAGATATGATCGATACGAGATTGCACTTTCATGAACACTACTGCGTTCAAATCCATGTTTCGTATCCCCCTGTTCGACTCGATCGGAGCACGTGCGCGTGCAATGACGTGGAGTGATATGGAGCGAGTTTCCTGGGTCGATTCGATTTTAGTGGCGTATTGACCGATTTGTATCCACGGATTTCACCTCGTTTGTATCGAGTATTGTTATCTAGTTTGAATCAATCAACTTCGTATATCTCGTATCAACTTTCAACGTCTAGTTTGAATCGAGATTGGCAGCTTAGCTCGTATCGATGGAGACCCATTCAATGGATACGGTTTATGATGGATACGAGCTAAAGCTTCCTGATGGATTCGAACGAATGCCTCGTTCATCGATTCAAACTAATCATTGGTCAACCGATACGAAGTTCATGGGTACGAAGGCCTGAACCATTCCGATCGATATGAAGCCAATGGATATGAACCAAGGTGTATACGAACAGATGGATTCGAGCTTCATGACCACAGATTGACTCGTGCCTGATCGATTCGAAGTTGCCAAGTTCCAATGGATTCGAACTTGACGATGCCTCTCTGATGGATATGAATCTGATCGATTCGAACAGGTCGTCACCTTGGTTTTCTGATGGATTCGAACAACACCTTGTATCTAACTTGGATCGATCATATCTCATTCATACGAACTCCGATTAACCTGAAATCTAAAACGCTGGCTTCCATAGCTTTTCTTGCTATGCCTTGTCAATTGCAGCCCGATCCGGACTCGGACAAAATTCATCGATATCCATGATTATCCTGCAATGCATATTTAATATTCATGGCTAGTTATTATTGATTTCAGTTAATTTTTGGGTATCTCAGCTTTGCCAAAAGGTGGGATAACACTTTGCCCCCCCCCAAAACATGCCTTTTGGTAAAAGGTGTGTTTTGATCAGTTTCAAGTCGAATGTAGTGAGCTCATGTTTTTTTCGAATCTTATGATATTTTCAATCGAGTTCATGGCTGTTCGAAGCCGAATCGTTATCAATTTCTTCCAGTGGAAGTTAAGAATGAAATTCTACAGTCTCTCCGTACTATCGATGGTCACTCCGGACCCTTGCCAAGCTCATTCCATATTTAGCGATCGAATAGAAAGATCCTATTGCACTCCGGCGTTGCTTTCTATTCCTTGCACTCTGGCCCCAGTTATGGCGTAAAGCGATACCTTGTTCATTCTAAACCGATCGTAGCCTCTCTGGGCTCTTGCTGGATCACATCCTGTCACTCTCTGGTGAAGGGGAAACAGCGTCAAGTGAGCCGATCCTGTCACTCTCCGGCGAAGCGGCCACACCCCCTGCACCACGGTTCAGCGTCTTTGAACATGAAGCGATGTCTTGGCCAAAATCTTTAGGCCGATCATAGCCTCTTTGGGCTCTTATCGAATCCCGATCTAATCACTCTCCGGTGAATAGGAAACGATGCTTAAGTGAGTCGATCCTGTCGCTCTCCGGTGAAGCAACCCACTTCTTGCACTCCGGTTCAGTGTACCTGAACATTAAGCGATGTCTTGGCCAAAATCTTTAGGCCGATCATAGCCTCTCTGGGCTCTTATCGAATCCTGATCTAATCACTCTCCGGTGAATAGGAAACGATGCTTAAGTGAGTCGATCCTGTCGCTCTCCGGCGAAGCAACCCACTTCTTGCACTCCGGTTCAGTGAACCTGAACATTAAGCGATCATTTTTATATTGGCATTTAATACTTATCCTTTAACTCTCCGGTCAAAGGTTTATTTCAAGAAATTCAAGTTAATTTATTAAATTTAGATCCTAGATGTTCAATCTCAAACATCAGGAAAAAACTAAACATTGCCTCTCCAAGCAGATTGGCCTATCTCCATCTCAGAGCATGCCTAGGGATCTCTCCGGTTCCCGTACATGAGTAAGTGGGATAGCCGTTTTATTTTGGAAATCAAATCTAAGGAAACTAATCGACCAAAGTCCAAATCTTGAACTTGGCCCTTGCCATCACAATCAGTTGATGACGAGTCGCGATCCCGATCCAGGATCATTCCTGTTAGGTGGAGGCGCTGTTTGTTCAGGTCTTACTGTCGCTGCCCGTTCCCTGGTATATTATGGCAATCTACCACTCCTGGCATGTTCTTCCACCTCATCCCTTAGGTGGCGGCATTCATCGGTAGTGTGCCCATCCAGCTCATGGAATAGGCAGTATTTTCCAGTCCTGCGTTCCCGCTCCGTGGGATCTCTCCTGGGTGGTTTTCGATAGGGGAGTTGCCCCCGAGTTTCAGTGTAAATCCTTTCTAGGTTTGCCGTCAAATCTGTGTATTGCCTGAATCTAGGCTCTCGGAATTTCTTCCGTTTATCAGGACCATCATGTGCGTCATCCTGCTTTCTTTTTCCTTTGTCTGCCCTGGACTGTTCCCTGGCGGTTCCTTCGCCTTGTGCAGCATTTACTTCCTGCCTCTCGGCTCGTGATTCTTCTAATCGAATGAATTTCTCAGCTTCATGGTAAAACTCTCCAAGATCTTGTGGTGGATCTCTTGTCAATGAATCTTTGAATTTGGTGCCTTCTCCAACTCCTGCCACCGCCGCCATCAAAATCATCGATGGATCCGGGCGATCTACAGAAGCCACCGTTGCATTGAATCGCAGCAGAAAACCTTTTATGGACTCTCCGGTCCTTTGCTTTATCGAAGCTAAAGTCATCACACTCTTGGGTCTTGTCACATGGACCCTAAATTGTTCCATGAAGCAATCTACAAGCTCGCCCCATGTCCTGATCGATCCAGTCTTTAATTGCCTGAACCAAAGTGCAGCCAAGTCTGACAAAAATAAAGGGAAACATCGTGCCATCACTTCCTCGGATGCTCCCAGTACTTCCATGTGTCTAATGTATCTGGTAATATGCATGGTCGGATCCGACTTCCCGTCATACAGATCCAGCGTTGGTAGTTTGAACTTTGGAGGGTTCCTTGCATTCCTGATATTTGGAGTGAACGGACTCCGACTGACTTCGTCCAACCCTCCGCTAGACAATCCTCCTCTCATGATTCGTCGCACTAATCCAGCCATCTTTTCATCTCCATCCTGAGGTTGCCCTCTCGGTCTTGAAGGGTATTCTAGTACGTACTCTTCGTGTGGCCCGTTAGCATCAGCGTTGGCTCCAGCTTGTTGAGCTCCATCTGTAGGCCTTCTAGTATCGGATCCTGAGGGTCTGCCCCCAAGTCCTTGTTGAATGCCTTCTGGTTCTGCATTCACAGCCGCTGTAGCTGGTCCTAGGTTCTGTACTCCCGCAGCTCTCATCTGTTCAAAGAAATTCTGCAGCATCTCTTGTTGGCTTTTCATCATTCTTTCGTGCATCAGATTGGTCATGGTCTCCATTTCATCTCTAGTGATGTAGATCGAAGCTGGTTCTTCTCCAGCACCAGAGGATGCCTCTTGACTTCCTCCTTGTTGGCTTCTCTCAGCTCTTTGTCTTGTTTGTCGAGTCATTGTCTTTCAAATCTTCAAGCTTTCAAATATGAACTTCAAATCTTTCGTAGCGGGCGCTAGTTGGTTTCTCAGTGAAAGCACCAAAGTGTTTGCGCCAAAAATGGTCACAAACCCCAAGTATTATGAAAGCACCAATGTATGAATACAAATCAACAATATTCAGACACAACGCTCAGATCTAAGCTAGCAATAAACAGCAATCCAGAAATAAATCACAAGAACACGAGATTTATAGTGGTTCGGCTATCTCCGGCCTACGTCCACTTCAATGATTTTTATCTTTTATTGATGTTCTTTGCTGATTACAGATGATTACCGCAGATACAATGAATGAATTTGAGTATAACAGCAATGGAAAGAAGTAGAATTGAATCCGGCAGAGTCTGGACGTTGGTCAGCAAAAAGATCCCTTCTCTGTAGGCTTCAGGGGGCTATTTATAGGCGTGGGAGGTCTGGATCACGCCCAAACTTCGGGAGACTTCTTCTGGCACGTGAGGGGGCCCACGCGACCGACCCCACCAAGTTTCGACTGGATCTGCGACCGATACGAAGCAATTTCGTATCCATCAAGGAATGATCCAATCGAGCTGAAACCTGGCAGGATTGTTCTTTACCTTGTATGCAAGCTACTGTGAAAATTTCGTTGCATTTGGATCAATGATTCGTGAGATATGATCGATACGAGATTGCACTTTCGTGAACACTACTGCGTTCGAATCCATGTTTCGTATCCCCCTGTTCGACTCGATCGGGGCACGGGCGCGTGCAATGACGTGGAGTGATATGGAGCGAGTTTCCTGGGTCGATTCGATTTTAGTGGCATATTGACCGATTTGTATCCACGGATTTCGCCTCGTTTGTATCGAGTATTGTTATCTAGTTTGAATCAATCAACTTCGTATATCTCGTATCAATTTTCAACGTCTAGTTTGAATCGAGATTGGCAGCTTAGCTCGTATCGATGGAGACCCATTCAATGGATACGGTTTGTGATGGATACGAGCTAAAGCTTCCTGATGGATTCGAACGAACGCCTCGTTCATCGATTCGAACTAATCATCGGTCAACAGATACGAAGTTCATGGGTACGAAGGCCTGAACCATTCCGATCGATATGAAGCCAATGGATATGAACCAAGGTGTATACGAACAGATGGATTCGAGCTTCATGACCGTGGATTGACTCGTGCCTGATCGATTTGAAGTTGCCAAGTTCCAATGGATTCGAACTTGACGATGCCTCTCTGATGGATACGAATCTGATCGATTCGAACAGGTCGTCACCTTGGTTTTTTGATGGATTCGAACAACACCTTGTATCTAACTTGGATCGATCATATCTCATTCATACGAACTCCGATTAACCTGAAATCTGAAACGTTGGCTTCCATAGCTTTTCTTGCCATGCCTTGTCAATTGCAGCCCAATCCGGACTCGAACAAAATTCATCGATATCCATGATTATCCTGCAATGCATATTTAATATTCATGGCTAGTTATTATTGATTTCAGTTAATTTTTGGGTATCCCAGCTTTGCCAAAAGGTGGGATAACACCATCTACCCTAGCTAGATAATAACTATATAGGTGTATGTGTTTATACACACACACAAGTAACATAGTCCTCTTTTGGATGAAGATACTTTTGCCACTAGTATCCATAACCCAACCCCTCATCAAGATCCATCGTCAATGCAGTATCACGTCCTCGTTGTCATGCATACCAAAGAATTCTCATAGTGTCTAATAACGACGTCACAATAATTTAGTCATATTTTATTCATTTTTGAAAGACCTCCATCAAGGGTTATCTAGTCTTGCCTCCTAACAAATAAACTAACAAACAACTATGGCAGTGCATGACCTAAATATGATCTACACTAGTCGGAGGTATAACCCGCTTAGGCGTAACCCTCGTCTTTCCACTGACCGCTCAAGAATGATAACGTTCTTGACTTATGAAACAGCTCTTACTCTCATATATGGTACCAATCTCACTGTCAGTGCATCAAGCATTGCTCACCATCCTATTTAGATTTCCTAATGCAATCTAGGATATAACCACTTGTTACTTAATATACCATAAAAGGTTAAAGCGTACTCTACTTGTCCTTTGACACTTCGACCGAGGCGAACTATCCT
The DNA here is from genome assembly GCA_030737815.1 of Allium fistulosum. NCBI lineage: Eukaryota > Viridiplantae > Streptophyta > Magnoliopsida > Asparagales > Amaryllidaceae > Allium > Allium fistulosum. Next base: position 869,622,789 of record CM060905.1, on the reverse strand, counting down.
ACTAGGTATTCCCTTCACCTATATGTGAACGTATAATTTCACGGGTCCTATAGTTGGATATGTCCCACATTAATATGATGTATACACAACTGCTGGTAGCCCTTTGAGGTATACAGACTTTTATTATGTAACACTACTAACCTCGTGTTCCAATCCATTTTAATGACTGTCATTTCTTATTTAATCCAAGCTATTAAATAACTTTAATAATTCACACTAGTCATAAAAGCATACTTGAGGTTACATATATATATATAGACTTATTTATTTATTATACCTTTGATGGTCAACTGTTAATAATATTCCTCTACTTTTACATGCTGTTATCCGGGTTTTTAACCCAGTGGAATCCAGAAGAAGTCGAAAGAACTCCACCAAGTCAGAATAGCTCAAAATTCAACTCGAGGGACTAGAACAAGGAGCTAAAGGAAGTTAGGAAAAAGAAAGAAAAATACTCTGTGGGCATGGATCGCTGGAGATCCACGGCCTATGGATCGGTAGCGATCCATGGCATTAACTCAAGAGTTCACGAACAACATCGACGCAAGACAACGAAGGTTATCCAAAAGGCAAAGTTCAAAATTAGGCTAAGTATATGGATCACTAGTGATCCATATACCATGGATCGCTAGCGATCCATGCTATTTCATCGACTAGCTGCGATCTTTATGGAGCAAGGCAAAGAAAAAATGCTAAGGAGTTGGTTCGTCTTCAAACCAACCCTATGGATCGCTAGCGATCCATCCTTTTAGCTTGGGTCACGGTGTGACCTCTAGTGCGCCTTCCTGTGTTGATTTGCAATCATGTGGCAAACAGGCTTGGCCCAATAGCTCTCCAACCTCTATAAATACAGTCCTATCTACCACATATACGGGATCTTCTTCCAAACTGGTGGCTGAAACTCTAGAAAAAGCTTCCTTCACTCTTCTCCTTCCTTACAACGATCATCCAAAGGTTCACTGTGATTCTCCAGTGAACTCTAACATTGGAGACATGTCTAACTAGGGATATTCAAGAATTTTGTAATCCGATTAACTCTGTAACAACAATCAGTCAATAATAAAAAAAAACTATAAAGTGGAAGGCTTCAATAATAACCGAACCACTATAAAAAATTTCATATCTTCTTTTTATCTTTACTCTTTTACGTTTATTTTCTATATTATTGCTCTGTAAGAACAGGGCTAGTGCTTTCACACTCATTCTAGGGTGTTGATCCAATTTTTGGATTAACATTTTGGTGCTTTCACTAAGAACCCAACTCAGGGTTCAGATCTAGCTATCTACTTTGGATGAGATCGGTCCAGTAGTTAGATCGTCAATCTTTGCTTGAAAAATCTGTTACTTGTAATCAATGGCTTCGGGAAGGACGAGAACGGCCTCTAGGAGGTCCGTAGAGCAGGAGAAGATATGAACCATCAACAAACTGAAGTAATTGGTGCCAATGTAAGAGATTAGGTGCCAGCATCTTCCAATCAATGCAAATTTGTTACAAGAGACGAGTCAAACAAAATGGTTGACGAAATCAACTAAAAATGGAAAGCAGCCAGAGAGCTCTGATGGATATGCTCAATGCTATCCTAACCTTATAGTCAAATCCTGCTTCAAGAACTATGGCTGAAACTGTGACTGCCATAAAATAAGAAAATTCTTCTGTTTCTGGCCTAAACAGAAGAAACAGGAAGCATCCACAAAGAAGGGTGATAGCAGGAACTATGGGAATCAATGAAAAAGGAGATACAAGTACTCCACTCACCGTAAGGCAACCAACTTTGAACTTGAACCAAGGGGCGAAAACCCCATGAGAGGATATAGCCATGGACCTCTTCGACCCAGAAGATGGAGAACAATTCAATGATGATAAGTTGGAAGAAAATGCCAATGCATTCGTTAATGTTGGAAATTCCCAAACTGCCCCCAACCAAGTCAACTGCTAGTCGACGAGATCCCGAGGGAGTGGTTCTCCCAAAGACAGGAGAACCTAGGCTTCAGCCCACTCGCCAAGACCATTTGCAAAGCAAAACACTTGGTATAGTGACTGACAGCCGTTCCCAGGATTAGCGGACATCAGAGGCATTTATCGTGGATATGGTTAAGCGATTGATGGACGAGAATAAAAATAGAAGAGATGATGAATGGGGATCCGCACCAAGCCAGACTCCCTTTACTGATGAGATCTTCAATGAGTGATATCCAGAAAAGTTCATGATGCCATCTATTCCATCCTACGATGGGACAAAAAACGCAAAGCCCCATTTGTACAAGTATATTTGGTACATGGATGGAGCAATGCTTCGAAGCCTGTCAGGTGTAGATGTTTTCCTATCTTTCTGGAAGGAATTGCTTCCATGTGGTTCACTAGGCTTCAGCCGAGATCCATCTCCACTTTCGACCAACTAGCAACAAGATTCCTCAATCAGTTTAGGCTTCTTACCGCGTAACCTAAAGATGTGATGTCCATGTCCGGACTATTCCAGGAACGAAACGAATCGCAGTAGTCTTTCATGAACCGGTTCAATACCGCAGTGACAGAGGTGAGCAACCAAAATGAGGACATGGTTTTCATGGCCATGGTCCATGCCATTCATCCCAAAATTTAATTCGGGAAGTGGATCAAAATGAAGCAACCCACTACAAGGAAGGACTTCAATCGCAAAGCAAGTCAATACTTGAGACTGGAGGAGGCGTAGAAGCTAGAAAGGAAGTCCACTAGCATGCAACTGATGAACATCGGGCAGAGTGATGTGGCGATGAATTAGAATACAAACGCTTCCGTAACTGTTGAAGGAATCACAGGGAAAAATGGAAATCAGAAAAGGAAGAATCAAAATTCCAATAAGGGAAATGGAAACAATAAACGCCTTAAAGGCTTCAGGCTTGAAGATTACACCACTATCAACAATACTCTGGAAAACATCTATCTCGCGACATAGGCGATTGAGGAATATAAGAAACCCCCTAAGAAGGAAGCAGCTGAACAACAAAAGTGCTCAGGGAAGTTCTACCCCTTCCACGAGATGCACAGTCACAACATAAACGAATGTCGCCACCTAAAGAACTTAATTGAAGAGCTGATTCGGGAAAACAAGCTTCAGCAATATGTGAGAAAATCAGAGAATCCTGACCAGTCCGTGGCTTTTCAAGCTCCTAGGAATCAAAGAAACTAAGCCAAAACAAGTAAAGAGGGATCAAAGCAAACTGACCAGAGACACATCATTGGAACGATATCTGGAGGCCCACATCCTACATAGAGAAGTTGGGGGAGAGATGGAGCAGTATGCAAGTTGATTAAAGCACACTCCGAAGAAATTGTGTCTCACAATCGAAGGTGAGGCTCCAACCAAGTAGAATAAAACTTTAAATGATGATATTGTATTCAGAAATCGAGATACCGAAGGGATGGAAGCTCCAACTCTTGACCCAATGGTGCTGACAGTAGGAACCAGACCCGCTTTGGTCCGACGAGTATTGGTCGATAGTGGCAGTTTTGTCAATATTCTTTTCAAATGTACCTTTGAACAAATGAAGATCGGCATGAAAAGCGTGTTTGCATGCCAAAAAAAAATCCAAGGGTTTACTGGTGAACCCAAACAACCCGTAGGGACGATTGACTTGCCAATGGAGCTTGAAGAGGGTGATCGAAGAGTCACCCTCATTCATACCTTCGTAATTGTAGACGAAACTTCTAAGTATAACATCTTCTTAGGATGACCCGACCTAGCAGATTTCAGAGTCGCTTTGGCCCAATGGTGCCTTACTGTGAAGTACCTAACGACAAACTGAATCGGGGTGGTCAAAGGAGATCAATGCGCCGCCAGAGAATGTTATATTGCAGAGTTACAGAAATTTAAAAGAAGGAAAAGGGGAATGATGTGGGGAGAACTCTCCACATTCATGAACCTTCTAAATAGCGACTATAGAGCCGCCCCTATTTCGGGGACCGTAGCCGATTCGATAAGGCTTTGGACCCTAGAAAGAAGAGTTCCGGGGAGGATCGGGCAGCACTGGCAGAATTGATAGTGTATGTTCCAGTCGATATGGATGACCCAACAAGAGTCTTCAAAATGGATCGCCCCTTGGAAACAAGATGCGGTTAGAACTTAATAAATTTCTTCATGCCAACTTGGATGTATTTGCTTTGATGCATTACGATATGTGCGGGGTATCACCAGAAATTGCATGCCACACGCTCAACGTTGATCCCAATTTCACACCAGTAAAGAAAAACAGGCGCAGCCTTGGCCCTGAACCGTCCAAGGTGTTAAGAGAAGAGGTGGACAAGCTAATGGCCAACGGCTTTATCCATGACGCAACTTATCCTGAATGAGGATCTAACCCGGTCTTAGTCAAAAAGTCCAATGGGAAATGGCGAGCCTGCATCGACTACTCGGATGTAAACAAAGCTTGCCAGAAAGATAGCTTTCCCCTGCCCAGAATTGACCAGCTTATGGATAGGACGTCGGGACATGAACTGCTATCATTCATGGATGCATACTCAAGATACAACCAGATCCTGATGCACGAACCCTATCAAGTAAACACTAGCATCATCACCAATCTGGGACTATACTGCTACAAGGTAATGCCATTTGGTTTAAAAAATGCTAGGGCAACCTACCAAAGATTGGTAAATACCATGTTCAAGCATCAAATCGGGAAAACCATGGAGGTTTACATGGCTGACATGTTGGTCAAATCGCGAGTAGTTGCCACTCCCTAGATAATCTCGCTGAAATGTTTAAAATACTATGAAAGTATGGAATGAAACTCAATCCACTCAAATGTGACTTCGAAGTAGCCTACAGAAAGTTCTTAGGATGCATAGTAAGTGCCAGGGGCATTGAAGCAAATCCAGAGCAAATAACTGCCCTACGAGAAGTTCAAGCCTCGAAAAGCAAGAAAGAATTGCAAAGCTTGAATGGGAAGGTCGTAGCATTATGCCGATTTATCTCGAAAGCCACCGACAAGTGCATACTATTCTTTGATGCGTTAAAGAAAGGAAAGAAAAACTTTAAATGGAGTGAGGCATGTCAAACTGCATTTGAAGAATTTCTAAGACATATGGAAGCCCCGCTGATCCTATCAAAGCTAGTGGACAAAGATGACCTATTCATTTACCTAGCAATCTCACCTCGTACGTTGGGCGCTACCCTTGTGCGTGAAAAAGCGAAAATCCAGCGACCCGTATACTACATTAGCGAGCGGTTTACAAATGCCAAGAAAAATTACCCAAAGCTGGAAAAGCTAGCGTATTGCCTTATGATCACGTCTAGGAAGTTACGACTATATTTCCAAGGACATCCAATCAAAGTACTGACTGATCAGCCTTTGATGCAAGTACTATAGCAACCCAAAACTTCCGGACGACTTCTCAAGTGAAACATCGAATTGAGCCAATATGATATTACTTAGCATTTGAGAAAGGCTATCAATGGGCAAGCACTAGCAGATTTCATTTCCGAGTTTACCATATGGGATGATGAATAAGAAACATCGTCGGAAATGGAGACGCAATGGAAACTCATTCTTGATGGCGCATCTAACATCCACTGTTCAGGGGTAGGGGCAGTCCTTGAGACCCCCGAAAGACAAGCCATTTGCTATGCCTTACGCTTGGAATTCCCTGCAAAAAATAATGAAGTGAAATACGAAGCATTGATAACAAGGCTGAAAGTTGTGAAAAAACTCAGAATAAAGTTCGTCCATATCTACAACGACTCCCAACTAATTGTCTGCCAAGTAAAAGGTGGATACCAGGCTCGAGGGGAGAACCTTGCCCCGTATCTATCTAAAGTACAAGAGTTACTGAGTGATATCGAACATTATACCATAACTCACATTCCACGGGAGTAAAACACCAAGGCCGATTACTTAGCTAAACTGGCAAGCTACGGAGAACCTCAATCGTTGGGACTAGTCTCGGTTGAGACTCTGACTGCCCCAAGTATAGATGAAATGGACGTCGACTGGATTCTCGAGATCACCATCGAACCAAAAACATGGATAACACCAATCAAGGACTACTTACTTACAGGGACCCTTTCAACTGACTGAAATCAATGGAAAAGATTCTCCGGAAGGCGTCGTGATTCGTAATGCAGGATGAATGCTCTACCAAAGGGGATTCTCTACTCTCTTCTTAGATGTGTGACCGATGAAGAAGCTCAATGGAACCTGAAAGAAGTGCACGAAGGCGAATGCAGAGACCATACTGGGGGGCAAACCCTTGCACAGAAAGTTCTCTGGTATGGGTACTTCTGGCCTACAATACCACGACGCAGCAGACTATGCCAGACGGTGAGATCGTTGCTAAAGACTAGGCAAAATTAAAAGAACTCCCTCAGCAGAGTTAACACACATGGTCAGCCCATGGCCATTTGCAATATGGGGAATCGACTTGATTGACGTATTGCCAATAGCTGAAGAAGGGGCCAAATAAGCTATAGTTGCTGTTGACTTTTTCACAAAATGGGCCAAAGCAGAACCGCTGACTACCATTACCACAAAGAAAGTCATTAATTTTGTTACTAATAACATTATCTGCAGGTTTGGTGTGCCACAAAAAATCATCACTGATAACGGGACCCACTTCGAAAGCGTCGAGTTCAAAGACTTCTGCAAACGCTTTCGAATTGAGAAGAGCTTTTTCGCAATCGCTCATCCGCAAGCAAATAGACAATGGAAGCAATAAACAAGATCATCAAGTCCACTACCAAAAAAGACTAACTAAAGAAAAAGGGAACTGGGTTGATGAACTTCCACTCACACTATGGGCTTACAAAACAACCCACAAAGTGGCAACCGGTCACACTCCATTCGCCTTGGCATATAGCTCAGAAGCAATGATTCCCGTCAAACCAAAAGTCCCCTCTAATCGTAGGAAAAATTTCAATCAGAAGCAAAACGAGCAGTTCCTACTTGAATCACTGAATATGATTGATGAAGAGAGGGAAGAAGCCGAGTTGAGGACTGCTGCCCACCAAAAAAGGGTCGCACGATACTTCAACTCCAAAGTTCACAACCAAATCTTTGAAGTCGGAGACCTCATCCTCAAACGATTCTATCTCATGGTGGCAGCCTTTGAACCAAACTGGGAAGGGCCGTATGTGATTAATCAAAAGTTAAGGGACAAAACTTTCGAACTGACTACCGACGACGGAATCCAAATTCCTAGAGCAAGGAATAGCGAATCACTTCGCTGCTACTTCACCTGAAAACTACCTTATGTACTTTCTATTTTTCAACAAATAAGCCATCTCGGGATGCCAGGGCCATTGTAAATAGGCAAAAACCTGCCCAACTTTTCTTAATAAAATTAATTCGCTTTTTGAACCAACAAAACTATGTTCATAATGGTAACCTGCTAAGTCGACGGGGTCAAATCAGCTCAAAACCATCCAATTGCTACTTGAAAAATTGGAATCACGCTCAAGTACGCCCCACCTACCCGCTGGGTTGACGGAAGCAAAATTGACTCAAACCAACGGATCGGCTGAACCCGATCCCTACCTTCTAAGTACCGGTGCTGCTCCGGCAGCATTGGGAAGGCTCGAATAAAAAAGCCACATCCCATAAGCCGAACACTAACTTTTTAAGCCATGAAATCATGCTCTTAAAACATGAACTTCTCATATCACCCGAAGATAGACAACATTGAGATGTATAAAAACCAGCATCCTTAAGCCGCACACTAACTTTTCGAGCTGTGAAATCACACTCTTAAAGCATAAATTCCTCAGGTCGCCCGAAGATAGGCAACATTGAGAAGTATCAAGAGCCGCGCATCCCATAAAGCCGCATACAATTTTAAGTACCGAAATTGCCCCGGCAACACCGAGAAACTTATCCATCATAGGAATAACAAGAATCAACCCACTTCCATTATCAGAAGTAATGGGCACAAATCCAACAAAATCGAAGTGCTATGAGCCGGCAGAAAATCCCAATTGCTGACACCCAAAGTTTAACTATAACGTATAACATGGATAACGTTTAACTATCTACGGTTAACTTATATAATGTGCATGCTCCAAGTAATGAAACGCGTGTCTGAAGATCGTAGAATACTTAAGAAATAATGTTCATAAGTGTCTACTCACGTTCTTGAGAAGTGCTAAGTGGTTTAAATTCTAATAAAGATTGTTCATTTCACACGAAGAGTGTTTCCAAATTCTTTAGTGGTTAATCCTATAGCTATATATTCTGCACTTAGTTTACATTTTTATGAACATTTCTAACATATACATGTTACACACTTTCCCGAATTACATAAAAAACATAAACTATACACTAAAGTTGTAAAACTTACAGAAAATCAAATCGTTACTTAGTTTTATTCCATGTTTTGGTATGCAGACTATTCATACCATAAGTCACCGGTCGTTTACCAAGTGTTCGAAGTAAACAGCCCTGTGAACCAGGAGGCATACACCGGTACTCAAGTAGCAATGCTCAAAAACAAAAAAAAAATACTTCACAAGTTTTGTTACTTTAAACAAAGAATTTTGGCATTAATCACAGGACCATGTAAAACTAAATAGAAGTACACAAAGTAGATATAAATGCACAGAACACAGATAAGTAGACAAATGAAGTTACAGTCAAAATATCAGCAATGTATTACTTGTAACTCTTTTTTGTACAAGGTCAAAATGTAGGGGCCGTACCCATACAATACCGGCCAACAAAAGAAAAAAGTACAGACAACGCAACAAAAGCAGTAAGTGTAGACTCTTCACTTGAAGAAAACAACACAAAATGACCCAAAATCAGATTAACCACCATCCAAGCTTCTCAACGCCTTTTTTCACTACTTCCCTTCTCGCCTTTCGTCTGAAGTTTTTGCATCGCCTCTGGAGTAGTATCGCTGCCGGTAATGTCAACTATGTCCTCGGTGCTGATATCTTCTTCCAGCTCTTTAACTTTCTCGGAAGTTTCCCCTTTAGTCTTCTGCTTTCGAGATCTACGAGAGCTTTTAGAGGACTTTATCGCTTCAACTTTCTCCTTCATGATGGCAACCAGTGGTTGTTGAGATTTGAATGGCTGCTCTATCTGATCTCCTGCTCCCGAACTTCGGCCGCCGTGAAGTCACCCTCCAAAGACATGGAATGATCATCCAAGCCATTTAGTGCGGTGATTTTTTCAGACCTGGCCCCGACTATGAGCTAGACATGGACACGACAATCTGAGCAGCTACAGAGATCAGCATGGATGCGGTTGAGATAGCGACTGGTCCAGGAACCGAGGAAACTGGTGGATCAGCGGATAAGGAAGACGAACTTATAAGATCAAAAATAAAAGCATTAAGTTCGTCCTGCTCTTGTGGCTTGAGTTGAAAGTTCTCAAACTCGGGAGGAACAGGAAAATTATCTACACCAGTGAAGTGACCTAGAATGTCAACCACATATTCACCATCTTCTCCCTCCTTGGATGGTTCTACAACCCACAGAGAAGCATCAAGCCCAGAACTTGTCTGTGGATCACAGTGCTGCCTCGATGATTCATCGGGACTGAAAATAAAAGGCTCTGACATTGCTTCGATAGTCGTTTTCGTAGCAGCATTTGCAGCTTCCTTCTCCCTTTCAATTCGCAAAATCTCCCGGCCTTCTAGAACCGCTTTCTTTGATTCTTCATTGAGATAAGTGTTCTCTAGCTCTCACTCGGTACAAACATCCCCACTATCATGGAAACAGTTCGGGATTTCCTCCCAAACCACGGTGAGAGTACGCGAGAATTAAGGGCCCAATTAGCTGAGACTCCCCTAGTGCAACGGGGAGTTGACGTAAAAGTTTAAGATGGTCTCATCCATCTTCTCCATCTTTCTCTCGAAGGTGTTCTAAAGCTCTAAATAGTCTGCCATTTAGGCAGCCTTTTCAACTTCGACATGAGCTTTATCGGCGCTAAGCTACGCAACTCAATCCTAGAGCATGGCGATCGTCTCAACTTGGTTGGAGATGGATTTATCGTGCAACTTCACGACTTCTTCATATTCTACAATCGTTTTATTATGCCCCTCTACGATAAGGTCATGGTCAAAAATGGTCTTCTTTTGGGCCTCAATTGTTGCACTACAAGCTGCCACCTCCTCTTTCGACTTGGCCATTTCTGCGTGAGCCTTCTTAATTTCGTCCCTGTAGACGATCTCTATTCTCTCATGGGCCTCTTTTAGCTCTTTCAACAAGCCGGGGCTTTTCTTGCTTTCTCGAAGCACCACGTCTCTCTCTTCTTCCAGCTGTTTGACTTTGGCATCGCATTCCGCCAATGCTTTTTCGAAGTCATCCTTCTCCAATTCGAAGGATAGGATTTCTTGATAGTTATTGCGGCTCGTGTCCGCCAGTTGTTTGCACAATTTCTTCAACCTCTCGGCCCGCTCTAAATCATTCTGGATTTCCTGAAGGTGGGGCATGTATGTATCTTTGTAAACTGGATAAAGATCGCAATCAAATTTAACTCCCTTTAAAAACCACCCAAGGAGCGCTGCTTGAAGCCTGGGAGGACCAGACATAAGAACATAAGCAGATCTCCGGTGTGACCGTGAAGAATCGCGGGCAAGCGCCATATGAGATAAGGGAACTTGAGATGAAGATGGAACAAAGACAGAAGAGACTAGGATTTCAGGACTGATTAAAGCGGGTACCAGAGCAAAGACCTGTTGTTTAGGCGGCTCCTCTCCCTCATCGAAAGTCATTCTTTTCTCGCATCCGCCTTTGTACACTCGACCCCGTTCCCTCTCGTCTCAACAACGAGTTTCGGCCTTTGAATCTTTTCTCCTTCTCCATTCCTCCTCTGTTTCATTAGGTTGGTGACAGCCGGAAGATTGTTTCGACCAGCATTGAGAGTCGGTAAATTCCTCAAGATCATCGTAAAGGCCGCGTCCTCTCATGGTACCTGACATAAAGAATAAATAAAGAGCCTTAGAAATGGAGAATAAGCATGAAAAGTATGTGTATAAGTGAGTGTAACCATAGTGAAATGGGTAATGTGTTTGAGGGAGAGCCTAAAACGATGTCACAAACCAGATCGGGCAGACGTCGTGGAAGGAATCAGAATAACTTCAGGCGCAACATGGCCCAGACAAGGAGACACCTCCTCAAATTTGAAGTCTATCCCCATGAGTGCATCAAAATCGACATAAACATTGTTCAAATCTCCGAAGCCTACGCTGGCATCTTTAATCGGAGTATCCCAACGCGATTTGACTTCTAGAGCATCATTTTTACCACTCATGTCTGGGGAGGCGAGCTCGGAACAACATGACTCATCCCTAGAGTCTTGTCGCATGATTTAGGATCTTTATCGTCGGATTCTGCATAGAAATCATCGTCGTCCCTGGAGGAGGACTCATTGCTACTGCTCTCACTCTCACCCTTCTCCTTTTCTATGTCTATCGCGGCCTTGCCTTCTCTTTCATTAAACTCCTCTTCCTCTTCTTCCGGAATCGGGGGAATTCTAGTTGGGCAAGTGGCTTCGATCACGGCGTCTTTTGGCTTGTGAGCCTTTTCAGCCGACTCACCAAACAAGCCTTCCCTCTCTTGAAAAACACCCTCTTCGGAACCATGAGACGAAGAAGTGGATCGCATATGTATCCTAGATCAAGAAAGGGATGGGACCTCAACTAGGACTATAGATCTCCCTGGATGCAACAACACATACCAAAGTAGGGTCTCGTCTATCAATAAGAATTTAACTGATCTCTCCTCGGCATCGACAGCCTTTAGGGTTCGGAAAGTTTTATCGAGAGATAATTCCTTGTTCGGCTTTGGAATAACTATAGAAAGTATTTGGCTCGTTAGAAATTCCGTAGCAACACATCGGAACTCTATTAGTAAGAAAAAGAACTTACCGCCTGTTGTCCAGAGATAATTGAATCCCTTAGGACACCTAACAAAGAAGTATTGAGTCTTGAATTGAGATAAATTTCTCGGCAGTCGCAACATAATTTTATAGTTTCTCTAGGCCTCAATCACAACTAAGGATGGACACTCGTCTAATCTTTTGAATGAGAGAAAATATCTTAACTCGTCAAAGCGCGTGGAACAATTGAGAGTTCGCATGAAAAGAACGTGCATGCAGGTTAGAATATCATATCTATTGGGATGAATCTGAAATGGAGCAATTCCCAAGATCGAGAGGTCTCTCTCAAAAAATTGTTAAAGAGGGCACTGCTCCATTCAGGCACATAAACCGATGACAAGCAGTATATCTCGAAGGCGGACTATGAGCAAATTCATCTTTCTCTAGGAAGCGCACATCTTCCTTCGGAATGCCATGCTGTAGACAGATGTTGTGCAAGACTTTAGCAGAAATCACGGAGGAGGCTCTCTCCGGCGGATTGAGAAGAACTCTAAAATTAGGAGAAGTTCGATCCAAGACCGGACTGACTGGAACTAGCTGGCCATATTCAGCCTATGAAGTAGAAGAAGGAGGGGCAATAGACGATGTCTCGGCCTTCGAAAGTGCAGGACTTCCTCTGCTAGACTTACGACGAGAAGATGGGTGCTTCATTCTAAACAACAGGACCTGTGTCTGAAACGGTCAGGTAATTCTACTCTAAAATAAGAATTCCCGCTACTACACTTGAATTTCGAAAAAATATTGGTTCATGCTGACATGTAGGATTTCAAGTATGTACCGGGGTGAGTGCAGTCTGTTATCTATTGGTGATAGGCTCGGTGTCCTGAACACAACAAACTCTCTATCCCATGTAGATAGCACGCTCGTAGCTGAAAGGGAAAAGAACTTCCCGTATTGCTTTCTTTTTGAAGTTACTTCTTCTACACTTACCCATTACCATTCAACGATCGGCAATGAATCCATTGTCTGAAATGACGCGGAAAGTTCCTTCCAGTACATGTACACCATGCGTGCAAAAGAAAGCAAAACAAATCCGAATCCTTTGGAAGGGTGAAACCAATTCACGATGTGTCGTGCGGTATCGGCAATGGGACCTGGCACAAGTCAATTCTGGTTTAATGGATGAAGACAATAAAACATGTCATGCACAAGGGCAAGCCCCGAATGTCGTTCCATGAAGAACTTAAGACTCAATTTACTATATTTCTCCATTAAACCGCAGTTGACTGAGACTTTTCACAACTAACATCACGAGTACAATTCCATCGCCAAATCGATAAACAAACGTCATAATCAGCAAACCCACCTTGAATCAATGATCAAAACATGAAGTTTGAAGTTTTCAAATCAGCGAGCTTAGTGCGCTGGATCGTCGGTGATCCAAGGAGGAAAACAAAAGAAACTAGGGTTTGGTGCAGCAAGGATCAAGGCAGCGACGAAGCTCTGGAGTCAATGGCAAGACGAAGTCGGTGGCCCGGTGGAAGCTTGGTCGAAAGTGGATCGGGTCGCTGGAGATGGTAGATCGAATTGTAGAAGATAGCTCAAATCTCTGAAAGTTGCTTGAATCGTATGAAGCTGGAGGATCGGGTCATGAGAAACAAGGGCGAACTAAGGTAGGTCGGCTCAAAGGTTTTAAATAAGGGTGAACGAACGAAATGCAAAAAATCCTAAGTCATTGGATCGCTACCGATCCATATGATGGATCGCTAGCGATCCATAGAGCCGCCTGCGATCGATTTCAAACTTTTCTAGCGGAAACCATATACTACTTATAGGCATGTTGGGAAGCTATAGAGTAAAGTTTGGTCCGTTACGACAAGCAATAGTAGTCCAGAAACTAGAAAGCGATTACTTCCAGAGCACGCCTTGTTTTCAACAAAGACATACTCTGAGGGGCAAATGTTATCCGAGTTTTTAACCCAGCGGAATCCAGACATAGTCAAAAGAACTCCATCGAGTCAGAATAGCTCAAAAGCCAAACGAAGGGACTAGAACAAGGAGCCAAATGAAGTCGTGAAAAAGAAAGAAAAATACACTAAGGCCTTGGATCGCTGGCGATCCATGGCCTATGGATTGCTGGCGATCCATGGCATTAACTTGGGAGTTCACGAACAACATCGACGCAAGACAACGAAGGTTATCCAGAAGGCAAAGTTCAAAATTAGGATAATTATATGGATCGCTAGCGATCCATATACCATGGATCGCCAGCAATCCATGCTATTTCACCGACCAGCTGCGATCTCTTCATGGAGCAAGGCAAAGAAAAGTGCTAAGGCATTGGCTCACCTTCGAACCAACCCTATGGATCGCTAGTGATCCATCCTTTTAGCTTGGGTCGTGACATGACCTCCAGTGCGCATTCCTGTGTGGAATTGGAATCATGTGGAAAGCAGGCTTGGCCCAGTAGATGTCTAACCTCTATGAATACAGTCTTACCTGCAACATAAATGGGATCTTCTTCTGAACTGGTGGTTGAAAATTTGGAAAAAGCTTTCTTCACTCTTCTCCTTCCTCACAATGGTCATCCAAAGGGTTCACTGTGATTCTCCAGTGAACTCTAACAGTGGGGACTTGATCTAACTCGTGATATTCAAGAATTTTGTAATCCGGTTAACTCTGTAACAACAATCGGTCAATAATAAAAAACTATAAAGTGGACGTAGCTTCATTAATAGCCGAAACCACTATAAAAATCTTCTTGTCTTCTTTCTATTTCTGCTCTTTTACGTTTAGTCTCTATATTATTGCTCCGTAAGAACAGGGCTGATGCTTTCACACTCAATCCAGGGTGTTGATCCATTTTTCGAATTAACACATGAGTTTACTTCTCATTTCATTAATGTCAATTTAGTGTCATATATCGCTTATTCTTAACTTAAAAGTTTAAATATACTTTACCGTTCATTTTCCATTTTTATTATTAGATCTATTTACTGTTCCTTTTTATCTCATACTATCTTCCTTTGGTTACTAACTTTATTACTTACTCATTTCAATAATCTACCTACATTTCATCACTTATTGTTTAATTTCTAGATTGTCTTTTGTTGCATATATTAGTATTACATTTAATCTATTTTTATTGTCCCTACTTACAATTCTTTAGTTTATACCTAGGAATTTCTGCATTTTATTACGTTGGAATTACGTCTTTAGCAAATGGAATTGTTAGCACTATAAACTTCTTAAACTTACCCAAACGGGGATTTGAGTTGCGTTTGAAATTACAAGAAATTATCTTTTGTTTTTATTATTGAAATAGATAGTACAAAACATGGTCAACATCCATTTTTTGTACATCATTTTCTTTTAGGCATATTTCTTATTATTTCAGCGTTACACATTTATTCACATTTATAAAACTAGATAATTTACAAAAAATTACATTGCAGTGCAATTTATTCCAATGATTTAAAATACTACTTGGATCTTAATTCCATTTATAATAACCTCTATTTCATATTCACTAACATATGCCATTTAAGTCTACCAAGAATATCTGTCAATCATGTTAATTAAGGGACTACAACTTACACCCTTACTTTCTATAATCAAGTTAATAGTTCACAGAATATGTATTCATGGGTTTTAATTTCCCGCATATAATTAAGCCTATAGCTCCAAATAAATATATCCAAGCATACAAGGAACATATTTACAATGAAGTAAATAAAATATTATATAAAAATATATAATTTCTCACTCACCTATAAGCCTTCCAAACCTCCATATCTAAACCCTGCAACTTTTTTGACTCCCTTTTTCTCCCTTTTGAAATATGTACCACAAGCATATACATATTTATTAGAAATTTAAATCTGAGATGAGATTTTAATTTTATTTAGATTTGGATTTAGATTTACCTTTACTTTGCAGAATTGATTCACTCCTTATTCTTCTTCTCTTTTATTGTCAGCCATTGTCCCCCCAACACACACATATATAATATACTATTTTATAATTTCTATATTTCCTAGAATTTGTGAGGAAAAAAAGGCCAGAGCTATGCTCTTTGATTCAGAAAATATGAGAAGAAAGCTGAGAGGTTTGACCTGTATTTATAGGCGCACGAATCAATTCCATCCATTAGATTTCAATTTATTTAATCTGGGTCATTGGCCTAGGTTCATTCTCACCCAAACCTAGCAGACTGGTCGATGGTATACTCTCAATCAGTCGACCGCTAGGTGTCGACCGCTAGGATCAAGGGTATCAACCGGTTTTCTTTATAATTGTTGCCTGATTTCTTTCAATTATTGTTGTTTTCAACATATTAATGTTAGTGTTATTTCTTTAGTTCCTTTTTTATTTAATTCATACCAATTTTTTTTTAATTTAATTAACGTTAATCTTGCTTACACATTAAGTATCGGCTAACATTAATTAACATTAATTTATTACTATCTACTTCCTTATTTTCTTTCTTTCACGGTAACATTCTTATTTACTAATGTTTGTTTTAACATAAATTAATTCTCATTTATTCATTTCCTTCCCAATGCTAATTTAATTTGATTTTACGCTGATCTCCTTTGATTACTTCCTTATAACCTCTAATTTAATTTGATTTAACATAGCCAACTGCTTAAATGATAAGATTTACATCTAATGTTTACACTGATGTAAGTTACTAATACTTACTTACTTTTGTGCCCAATTTATTTACTTACACGTTTTCTTAATTAGATTTAATTTGATTGAGCGCTCTTAATTAACATTTATATTTAACATTTATACTTAATGCCCATTTTAATGTTAAGTTATTAACATTTACTTTCTTAATTGGTTTTTAATTATTTCTGATCCGAAAACTTCAAACATTAATAACTTTTTGTTTGAATTCCGACCATTAAACTTTATGTATGAAAATTGGTTAGAAAATCGCCATGAACCAAACGGTGTAAGTTTCATAACCAAATTCCGACGTTTACAAAAATTATATTTTTGGGTTTTAATAATTAGTTATTAATAAATTTCTTTTTTATTTTATAGGGTGTTACAAAAATAGTTTCTGACATCAGTCTGTGTTGGGGAAATTTCAAAATAATCAAATCATGTTCTTACATAGTGGAAACAATAAACAAGTTCGTGTTGATGGTGAGATAGAACAAACAGAAACTAGTATCCTAAATCACAAATCGAAGATGCAAATAGCAGAAGAATTAAAACACAAGATTTATAGTGGTTCCACTATCGCGGGATACTATACATCCACTTTGAGGAGATGAGATTTTATCACTTTTTAAGAGAAGAGAGTCCCGAGATTGATAATGGAGGCTAACCCTATAGAAGAATAAACAAATACGTTTCTATTAGATTCGATACATACAATAAACCTAAGTAGGTATATTTATAATGCTCTGACCTATTCACTATTTTTGGATTGAATCTCTATAGAAATGTACAATGGAAACTCCATAACTCTTGGAAAATGATGAAATTGCTCCTGAAGTTTGAACTTGAATTTTCTCTAGTATTTGTTGCATAAATCGACTGAAAATCTTGCTTATCGACTGGAAAAGATTTTTAGTTGACTCCAAGTGCTCGGGTCATAAAATAGCATAAACTAGGTCGACTAGTAGGGCTACTAACCGACTAGAAAGGGATATAGTCAACTGGTAGCCTTTACTAGTTGACAAAAATTTTGTAGCTGAAGTTATGGTCGTCTACCCCCTCCTCTATCACTTCTTCTCTTCTTTAGAGCGCCTTATTTAATTCTCCAATTGATGCACCTTCACCCATGTGGTAACGCCTTCTACTTCAGTCCAAAAATAGTTGTATCACAACCGCTAACAATCTCCACCTTGATAATATATTTCCACATAAGTCATCCAAACTCTACCTCACTACACCAGAAAAGCCATTTTGCCACGGCTCTAGGCCGTGGCTAAATAATTTTGCCACGGCCCAGAGCCGTGGCGAAATCGGGAGTGGCAAAAATTTTGCCACAGCTCAGAGCCGTGGCTGAATAAAATTTTGCCACGGCTTTGAGCCGTGGCTATTTGCATTTCTTAAATCGTCGATGTTAGGTGGACTTGAATCGATGTGGCCACATTAAATCGAGAAAGAAAGAATAAGATTACGTAGGAAATAAAAGTACCAATAGGCTTGTAGTTGGTATAACTTAAATCCAATAGTTATAAACAAACTCTTTGCATTTCTTTTTAATATCAAAATTAAATCTACTGGAATAACCCTTTGACATCCCAATCATAGTTTAGTTATTAATTTTATAGCAGACTAGAATAAAAGGACTATTTGGCAACAACGATCAAAAATTTATGTTGACGAACATAAACAGGCAATCTCATATGTGTGAATGCATGACCACGAATAATAAGATATAAACATATTTTATAACATTTGTTTTACAGAAGTGAACAATAAGGGAAAATCATCTCATATCTGTAGGTAATGGTAATGGGTATAGAGCTACATAAAGGAAGCATATATAAAATTAATGCACGTATAATCACTTTTCATGCATTTGAATTGCTTTTGCTTTGAACTGAAGGAACGTCCTGTACACCATCATTTTCAGTCTCCTTTTCTTCATACCCTGCTTTCTTACCTGCTCCCACAATTTCAGAAATCACTTCTCCTAGTATTTCTGCCTTGATTTGACATCTTTTTGGCAGTGGACTTCGAGTGCCTGTTTTCTTTTCTGAGATTTGAATTTGGTAGCTGGTAGCCATTGTTGAATTTTGAGTTGAGCAAAGATTGATGAATATTTAAGTTAAGAGTTTATGATCAGGTAGATAGTGGTAGTTGGATATATATATAGACAATTGCACATTACCCATGATGGTGATTCTAACTAAAAGTGATTTTCGAATATGATACGTGATAGTTCTAGACTTTCAATTTTTGACGCTAAGTTTAACTACCATATGTGTTTCATCATTCAATGTAAATGTTTAAGATAAAGATACTCCACACATTAGAGGGGTTATAAGAATAAACAGTATCACAATTTGAAATCAACAGCATGGTTCAAGCAATATAAATTAAATGAAAATGTCATCATATATACTTTCAATGGATTTTTTTTCAATAGATAGGTATTTTTCTACCAGTTGACATACTTGACTACTAAATACATGCTTGAATTTTTAAAACTGAGTAGTCATTTTAGCACCAATATAATGTGAAAATCCCTTTTAATTTACAGTAGAAGGATGAACGCTAAATCCAGCTGAACTTTTAAGGTGGCTTCACTTTTTATTATTTACTAGAAGATGTTCAAGGTATTTTATTGATTATTATTGGTCTAAGTCCAAGATGTCATTGGGAATAAAATTTCAGGATAATCTGCCAAACTCTTGGATGTACATAGATTTTCTATAGTTTCAGCATATCTGAACCGTTAAGAATCCATATTTGACATTAAAATATGATGTCTCCCGTAACAGTCTGCTTTATGAAAATAGATCATATTAAAAGTAGCAGGCAGTGGCCCATTGACTTTAACAAAAATATTATTCTATTTAAAAGTAATAACAATCTATGGGTTAATATCTCCTGGCATCATGGATTGGTATGAAATTATGGATTTTGTTAGGTATCACAATTTGTTCTATGGAAAAGTTGTGTACATGTGATTTGATAAAGATTTTGTTCTAATATTTTCAGACGTATTCGTTTTCTTAAAGTAACCGTTGTTAGATCAAGAGCAGTAATATTTTTAGACGTATTTGCTATATCTCGTAGCATTCCCACCATGTTGACGTTCAACTTTATCTAGTTTTGTTAGAATCTCATGATCTCATTGCGAAACTTAAGGTGCATTTTCCGTCCATGTCCCAATATTGGGTACTTCACTTAACCAGTTGGTTCAGTGAACTTGCGTGATTGTGTTTAAGTTTGAATCTAGATTTTATAATACTTCTTTTATATATTCTTTTACTAGCTTATTTATTTTAATCTTGTCATAAAAGAATTTTATTTATCTACTTAACCATATTTATTTATATATAAAAACCTCTTAAAAAACTCGTACAAAGGTCATTCGTTAAAATAAGACTATTCATATATGACAAATTAAGGCAAGGCAAGGCAACCCAATAAGAAAAGCAATAATACATGGGATGAAACAAAGCATCATATAGCAGCTAACAAAATGAACACTAAGCACATATAAAGGACGAAAAATATATTTAGGCAGGATGCTTATCTCATTTATTTAGCAAAGGACATTATTCAAGTCAAATCAATATAGCAAGCAACACACAATGTTTAAGTGAATAATGAATTATACATATAGGTTTACACGTCCTTTAACATTTCAGTTCACTTTTTCATGCTATGAAACAAAGCCACATGGCCAAACTTCTCTAAATTCAAGAATCGATTTATTATATTCTAGGCCTATTCCTACATAAATATTTACACTTATACTTTGATTCAGTTATAAACTTAATATTTCAATATAGCAATTTAATAGTTGCTAGTGCAAAGAAAATTTAATAGTTTAGTGTACTGTCACTTTAAAATCATCACCACAACCTAGGGAAAAAGAGAAAACTTATGGAGATTCAGCTGCACTAAATGAAACAAAAATCTTCTACTAGGTTATATGCAATTTATTCTTTTCATAAAATAATTATATACTTACATATATTATTGTTTAAATAAAACAAAACACAAACAGATTTTGAAATTTTTAATGGCAACTAGTGTGACAAACTCTAAGCTATTTTATTAAAAAGTAAATGCATGTGTGTAGCCTGCCACTTACATTTATTTCATAGACTAGCCAAATTCCTATTTAACCTGACACCTTCCTTTATAAAATACAAACCATAGTTTAATAAATTTCCATGCATAAAAAGAGGCAAAGGTATAAGTTAAGTCGTGTTACAGAAGCTCTGGGCATATACAGACAACTAATATATTTATCTCTATAAGGACTTTCACAAAGGTAAAACTTTTCAGCTCAAAATTGCTTATATGAAGGTAGAATATAACTGCTATTCGAGCTGCATAACATCACTTATATAGAATTATCTTCGATTTTTACAAGCTAAAATTTCTAGTATGCTGTCATTAACATGACTACTGTCTCTAACGAAAACTTAATCTATGTTGACGACCTACTTATTTTCTCTAAAGCAGACCTACCTATGTAATGTTCATCAAAATAATATTTAACAAAATGGCTAAGTGTGTTGGAATACATCTCCATATAAGCAAAACTCTGGTCATGAAAGAGAGAAACATGTTAAGTTTATATGAGCATTCCTCTATCATCCATATACATCAATAAACAACCCGTGCAATGATTTAGTTTACACAGTTAGAAGAAAAACAGAATGGTGGGAAGAAAAACCTCTCAGCATAGTAGGCAAAATAGAGTTGATAGCATCTACCATTAGTCCTATAGTTCAATTTTGGTTACTACACTTTAAGTTGCACACAAAGACTATAAAAAAATTAAATTTGTGCAAACTTTCAGTGGACAAGCAGCACTAACAAAATTTCAGGACTAATAGTACTAGGGAAAGAACCTTTCTGAGAATGCAGTTTTGATTCTCTTAGTTAGGGACATGGAAGATAATGCTTCAGCTGAATAGCAAGGCACTTGAACTTATGAAAAAGAGTTCTTGTGATGGTAAAGCTAAAAATTATGGCTTGGCTGCTTCCTTACGGGTCTGACTAATCAACAAATTGGGCATCAAGCCTTGAATACTATGGGTGGGGAACACTGAATAGCAGTATTATCCAACAAGGCATGTGGCAGGTCAAAAATCAAACTCAAATAAGAGCAATCGCAGCTGTGATGAGCAAAATCAACATATATAGCAATAAAAATCCAAATTTTGGTGCAGTAAACATAGTACAGATGGTGAATTAAACGTCAAATCATACGAAAGCAGTAAGAAAAAAATTTTGCTAAAATTACCTTACATAAATTGGCAAGGGACCATGTTCATAGCCCCAAGACGACTGATTGTTTATATTGTCCAGTTACCGACAAGCTTGCAATTGGAGTCGGACAAATCCAGTGGACTAGAGATGGAAAGTATGCTGGTGAAAATTATCGGCAGCATAAAACAAACGCGTCTGGGTTACAGTTCTTCAAAATACAGAATTTGGTCCATCCGCCTCGACCTTCCTTATGGCGCTGCTTCCACGCAACGATCGTACGTGCGTGCTAGGTCACGGCCACTAAAAAGCTTGATCGTCTACACCCACGTCGCATCGCTGCTTGGACCATGCTTGCTTGGGATTTTCACGAGCCAATGATTTGGGGATTAGGGATTTGATTTAGTTTTAGAGGGAGCAAAATGAATACGTTGATTTTCACGAGCCAATGATTTGGGGATGAGATTTAGGGCGCAGGAGGATAATGGATGAGAATTAGGAAGGGGTGTTCTATATTTTTTTGGGGAAGGCGTGAAATATGCTGAGGTCGGGGGGTTGAAATTTTTTGATAACTTTGGCACGGTCTAAGGCCGTTCCAAAATTGCCACGGTCTGTAACCGTGGTAATTTATTTTACCACGGCTCAAGGCCATGGTAAAATTGCAACGGCTTAAAACCGTGGCAATTTTTGCACATCTGGGTGTGGCAATTTGAGCTGTATGGTGTAGTGTCTGCACCTCATACTCTAAGCAATCTTGGACATAACACCAAAGATACTTCCCTAATGAGCTTCGGCATGAACATCACTCATTGCACTTTGTCGACAAACTTCGACAAGGCCACCACCTGCCAATGAATTGTTGAAAGTACCCTCTCCATGGAAATAGGAACTATTAATCTCCAAAATCACCATAAAAACAAATGTCTCCATCAACCAAATCACTCTCCCCTTGTGCCATCATGTGGCGCCTAACACCTCAATAAGCGGATAAAGTTCATGCATTGCTCGAACTTTGCAACATGCAAGGACTTGGTAAAAATATTTATTGCATTCTCATTTATGTGAACCTTCTAAAGATGAAATAGCCTTTCTTCATTCATTGAGACAAGAAAAGACACTCACCTCTATATGCTTCATCATTGAGCTGAAAGCCAGATTTTTAATTAAGTGAATTATGCTTTGACTGTCACAACTCACCAATAACTTTTCATACACGAAGCCTAAATCACACATCAACGCTTTAAGTAGAGTGCATCCTTAACTGTTTCAACAAAGGCTAACTTTGCCTATGATGACTGCTCTACACCTCTGACACCCAATATACTTGTATGGTGTGTTGTAATGGTACCGTGTCGATCTAAAACGATAATCAAGGTTGTAAGGTAGCAAAACAATTACATACCTTGTCCTTTATTTCAAGATTTAAGAATAAAATATAATAATAATCATAGACATAAAACAAGCAAGACAAAAATATAACCATATAAATCATCACAGATCAAAGCATAGGTTCAATACAGCTATACAAAATAGTAATAGAGTCGACATAACTAATTAAAGAACTCCAAATTTCTATCCCTAAGTAAAATGTAGCATTGATAAATCTCCATAGTGCCGCATAGTGGAAAAATGATAAAACTCAATAAATAAATATATATATAGTTGCGCCAACCTTCGCTCGTCCTCTAAACAGCTTCATGTGCTTATGCCATACTCATTATGTAGTATACTCATTTAAAAGTACTCGAGATTATAAGAAGCAAACCATAAAACCTCGAGTAAGATAACAGTCTTATGAGTGATAAACAATCTCAAAACACTATGAAATTTGATATAGCAAAATAGAGACACTAAGTATGAAGAATCATACCTAACCTGTCTCTACATCTAACAAGTTAGCACAAAATTCAAAAATATGCTAAACTATCATTATATAGTGTACTAGCACTTAGGGTACAAATAAGAAGCTAGGGTTTCTACTTGATAATACCTATCTCATAAGACATCCAACTCAATCCCACATCAATCAAGGAGAACGCATCAATCATAGTAATCAGACTAATCAAGCCAATCAAAGCAACCATCATACTCTAGGATGCTCTATAATAACTCATATATCCAACCTAATGGTCTATAATTACTCAAATTCATAGGTGCTCCATACTCAATACTCAATACTCGTGCCCCACTCAGGTGGCTAGGGGTATGGACTACTTAAATGTCTAACTTATGGATCCAACTCATCAATATACTCAAACCACCTATAGGGTACACTCGGACTTCCCTACCCCTATATGAGCATCTATCGCTAGCATACATATCAATAGTAGAACCGCCTCTTATTTTCGTCCCAAGTGATCACTCAGAACTTGCCTGATCGGCAACCAACTCAAATTCCATCACTACACCTCATGTTGTACATAGTTACTCAACATTGAGTAGTTATTATCTAAAACTTCTAGACACTCCTCAAAGTCGTAAAATCTTATCATCCAGCTCTCGAAGTAATATGTCTACCAAACTCCAAGTAAAGGTCTCACCCCTCAACTGGATACCCATCGGTACTCCACTCAATAATCGATCATTGTCATCTCAACATTGAAGCTCAAAACATTCCTAGATGCCTGTCATAACTCATAGAGTCGCACCACCAAGTCAAAAGTACCCTCACAAAATCTTTAGGTAAGTCCCGAGGTAACTGGGAAAATCTCCTATGCAAAGCTCAAAGTCTCCTAGTAAGCATCCCGAAGTAACAACCATGTCATGCCACCCTACGCCATAAACTCGAAGTCAAGATAACGTAACCTCAGAGTTCCCTTTACGTAAGCTCAAAGAAAAACCGTTCGGGGGTAGCAACAGTAATTGATTTTCCCTTAGTGGATCTTGACCACTCCTAACAGTCAAACCAATTAAACAAGCCATAGAACAGTGTATTTCAAGTGTAGAACAACATACAAACATTCTACCAACAAATATCAACTAATAAAATCCAAAAATCAAACATCTATAACATCAACATCTATCTCTAAGCAAAAAAGATTAACAATATGACGAAACACCAAAAAACGAGTCAGAATACGTATTTAATTTTTATAAAAATCATTTTTAAATCTATATTTATCATAAAACACATCCAATATTTAAAATCATTTTAAAAACATGCTTAATACTATATTAGCATCCATAATATAGTGAGACACATAATCATCACCTTAATAAAAGCTACTAAATCTTATGCCAAGACGTAGAGGACTTTTGTGACGACCCAGAATTTTTGTATATTTGAAATGAGAATATTTAATTTATTTTAAATATTCGAAGGTTAAATTTTAACTTTAATTTCAAATATCAGTATTTATTGGATAATTAATTGCTGAATTTAATTATCGGAATTGGGTAAATTAGTGAATCTGAAATTTTAAGCTTGATAAAAATAATTTGAAAGCTCGTAAAATTTATATTTATAATATTGAAGATAACAAAATTCCAAAATTTGATTTTTAAAGTGTTTAGATCAGTTTTAAAATATATCATTTAAATTGAATTTAAAAATAGCCTTTCGAGGCACAGTCTCGGAATTTGACGAAACCAGTTCCATTAGATTCGTAATATTGGATTATTATCGGATTTCAAATCTCGTAGTATTCGGAGTTGTCGTGTGGTCGCACGATGGATAAACGCGTTAGAAAATTATATCGAATTTAAATTTAAAATTTATAATTGTATACTGGTCTAGTCAAATTTTCTATCAGCCGCCCTCTTTCATTTCGAGACAACTGTAGCTGTCTGTACAATGTTTCTCGTTCCTTCCTCAACACGCCGTTACATTTGTATTTATCTCGAGCCTTCGTTCTTTCTGAATTCAACGAAAATGACCGAGCAAATCAAACAAAAGGGGAAGTCGTAATTTCTTTTCCCTTCCTCCAAATTCAAACCAGTCACAACAAAAAAATAAAAATATATAAATAAAATCATGGCCGAAGAGGGGAATTAGCGACTGGGTTGGTCGAACTCGAAGACGTCGGAGTAGGTCATCGCGATCGAAGCTAGGCTCGCAGATCTGAGGGTACGCAATCGAATTCAAGTCGACCCATTTCGAGCACGCGTTCGCGCGAGGGTAAGGGGATCGGAATCAGGGAAGTACGGCGGTGGAGTCGTATTCGTTGTCAGGTGAAGCTGCGTTCGAAGTCGAAGCGGCAAGGCCTCGAGTTGAAGATCGCGATGTCGGCGGAAACGGCGAAGCAGCGTGGAGATGTCGACTTCAATTGGGAAGCAGGCGAAGTAGAGGATTGAGACTTTCTCGTCATCTCTTTGGGGTCGGAATCACGATGAGGGAGGAAAGCGATGGTCGGCGATGTGTAGCATTGCCGATGCTTGGAGGCTTTCTTTTGCAAAGGTATTTATTTCAGTTTAAATTTAATAACCTATATATATGAATATGCTAAAAAAAATATTATACAGTAAGATATTTAAAACATTTCTGTTTGATTTAATACATGTATATATACACATGCCTATTTTGAATTGAAGGTAAATAAGGAAAGTTTTTATGTAGAAATATTTTTGAAAATATAGTAGTTTTAAAAGTAAATAATTAGTAAAACCAAATTATTAAATGGGAAATTTATTTTTTTCGATTAATTCAAAAAATTAATAAATCCTGTAATGTTTGTACAAGGTCTTAAAATTTTGAAGAAAGCAAATCGGCATGAAATGGATTGCATATAAAAATGGACAAAGGTGAGTTAATCTCACTCAGTTAAATTATAATTTAATTTAATTGGTTAAATTTGAATGTCTGGTTGAATGATTGATTTGATTGATATGGTATATATATAGTAGTATATAGCAATATATACATATTGGCATATGTATATATTGGAGTTGTTGATATTCCCGCATTATATAGCGGATGAGACCCTATGCACCGCATAATAGCGGATGATATTTATTTAATCCCATATACCGCGATATTCCACCTTGAAGTGGAATTGGTATTTTATATTGTGCTAACGTTTGTGGATGCAGGGAAACAGGTTGGAGGGATCCAACTGGATTCCTCAAAATATTTAATTTTGTTTAAATATTCTGTGATATGATTTTGATATTCTGTGATGAATTATATGGGTAATTGGATGTTATGTTTTGGTTGAACCGATTTGGATATGCTGAGTTTTCAAAATCTCTAGAATGGAATTTTTGAAAAGGAATAAAAGAGTAAATTTTAAGTAAAATAATTCAAGTGAATTGGAATAAAATTTAATAATGAATCGAAAGGAAAATAAAAATAAAAGCGATTCAGAATCCTAATAAATAGGGAAAAATGGAATTTTGAATAAGCAGAGAAGTAATGAATATTAAGCTTAAGCAATTTTATTTAAAGACTAAAGAATTTATTTTAATTCAAGGTTTAACTTTAATAAAAAGGGGGAAAGAAAGAGATTTGGAAAATCTGAAATTGATATTCTCATTTAAAAGGGATTTTTCAATCATAAAGAAATGAAATTTAAAGTTAATGTATTTGAAATAAATGAAGTAGCAAAGGAAATTTATTTCAAAGTAAAGTAAAGTAAATTGGAAAATCAATTGGAAATTGATTTAGTGTTAAAACGGGATTTTTAAAAGAGAAATGAGATTTTGGAATATATAAACTGGGTTTATAAAGTAAAATAAAATATCAGTGGATATTTGAAATATATAAATTCAAGGTGGGAATTTATAAAGGAATATGAATTGGTTTAAAAATAAATGTTGATTTATTTTTAAAAGATGGAAATGAGAAGTGTATTTCTCTGGATAGCCAAGTACGTTTTCAAAGCAATTTTTAATATAAGTTAAAAGTTCTAATTGTGTTTTTAAAAGCATATTTTAGAAAATTGATTTATTTCTAAATGTTGAAGTCTAAAGTAAGTATTTTCAAAAATCTATTATTGTAGTAATTATATAAAAGTGATTTGGTATTATGTTTTAAGGAGGAAATTTAGTTTATATTTATAAAGTGGTTTATTTTAAAGTATATATTTTTAATAAGGTATTAAAGTAGTTTGATTTCAATGTTATAAAATATATTTAAAATAAAGTGTTTTTAAATTATTTTAAAATTAAAAGTATTTGTACTTGGTGATTCAGTGGAAATAATTATTTGGAAAATGTATTCCGTAAGCGGAAACTGTTTGAAATTGTTTTCAAATGAGCTTTGAAAATTTGGAAATATATCTTGAAAAGATATTTGGGCAAATAAATAATGTGGGAAATTATTTATTATGTGATGGTTGCTTGTGGATGTTAATTGATAGTTAAATAACCGACTATCAATATTGGCCAAATGCGCTGATCGTTTCGAAGAGACCGGGATCGGGTTTCCGTATACCGGGATTCTAGGTCTGGAGACTCGAATACCACTTCGATCCGGTTTGTACGTTTCGTGTAACGTGTTCAGAGTCGAAGATGGAGCAGTGAAGTGCAAGGGCTAGTCGCTACTAATCCTGAGGATATTTCCAAAATGGATGTAGTAGGAATAGTGCCTTCGGTTCCGTTCGGACCCGGGACGGACTTGTATGGACGAATGCTTTCGTGACATCGTCAGGTGGATGATGGGCATTCTAAGGGATATGTGCTATAAAGGTATCGTTTTGCCTCGAACCTCATCAACCGGGAATGACTGAAAATCAGGGGTTATGCAGCAAGGCTTCGTGGGTAGCCCCCACTTGAGAGTAAAGTCATCTCTGTCTAGATGTCCCTTTTATTTCGGCTTAGTGTTGCGGTTGCTGATCCCAACCGTGGGGTGATTTTATTTGGAATTATCCAGTAAGGGATGATTCCGGCCTTGTGTTGCAGGGGAGCGGGCGCACTCCTCGGTACTGTGATCTAGGCCACGTACTGTGACAGGTGGTACCCCAGTGCCTAGTCATTCGTTGGAAATCCATTCTCCCTACGTGCCTTGTACGTGTTTTGTTTGTATACCTAGTATGCTGGAATTTAATCATGTAACAATTTCAGCTATTTTAATAAGTATTTGTATATAGACACTATTATAATATCAGAGGATTTTATAAAAAGTGTTTTAGCTATCGTAAGGTAAAAACTCGGCATGTTTATTTGTGGCGTGGTCTTACGAGATGCTTTTGTTTCCAAAAGATTTTGAAACTTTAATAATCAATTTGAGTGTGATTTTCTCACGCTGGTATTCCAGACTGACTCGGGTATTGTTTTATATGATGCTCGGGTCAGACCGAGATAAACAGGTTCAGATTGTAACTGTGGAGCTCAGGAGACGAGCTGGATGGCGATACGTACTTCCGTATTTGTTTATTTTTCCGCTGTGTATTTGGATGTATGTCATTGATGTGATGAACTCTGATGATGTATTCTGTAAATATATTGTATAAACAGATATATTTTTCTGTTTGAGTAAAGATCTGTTTTGTATATATTATATTTTATTCCGCTGCGATGTGAGATTCTGTTGTTGATTTTCTGTTTCTTCTTCTTCTACCTCTTCTTCTTTAACACAAATGGTTCGATTTTCCGGGTCTGGAAAGTCGGGTTGTTACAGTTGGTATCAGAGCTTAGGCTGGCGACAACCTTGGCTCTGGTGGGAATTTTGAGAGTATTAATAGATATGAGCGCGTATTTGTTAGTGAATATAAAATTGTTTTATATTGTGTTGATTGGTTTATTGAGTAGTTTATGGATTCTGGTCGATGTGTGGGATGCCACAACATTGATAGGGATCTCTAAACACTTGTATAGAACAATTCGACACAGTATTGTTTTAAAGTAGGGTAAATGAAATAATTTTACCCAAATTATTTTTGTATAAAAAGAAACGTTTTGTAAACTATTCTAGTTAATATATATGGTTGTTCGGATGTTAGAAGTGATAATATGGAATTATTATAATTAATATATGGAAACTTAACTAGAAATTGAAATTTATAACCAAAGCAAAGAATAAAATTTTATAATAAAATAAAATTTGAGATATAGATTACAAATGTAATTTATAAAATTGAAATAAACTTCATATACAAATGAGATTTGTACTTTAAAATAGAATTCCAGAGAAATGTGGAAAATAAATCGAAATGGATTTTAAGTTTGGAATTTTGGGAAAGGTTTGAAATTTCTTGAGATTTGGAAATAGTTTTCAAAGAGTTTGAGGAAATAATAAGTGGTATTATTTCAGGAATATTTTGAGTTGAGTTTGGAATCTGGAAAGATTTGAAATTTAAAAATATTTGAAATGGTTTAAAGAGATAAAAGCATTTAATTCTCTTCCGATCGCTGGGAAATAATTTCGATGATGACTGCAGCATCATCGATGTTCATTTTCGAGTTTCCAAAGAGAAATTGCTACCAAACCATGTTAAATTGGGATTGTTTGCAAACTGGATTTGGTTTTGAAATTCAAAGAGATAGCTGAATATACAAAAGGAGTTTGGATGTGATTGATTTCAAAAGTGATTTTGAAATTTTGGGAAATTGTTAAAAACTCTGGAATCTTATTTTAATTGTTTATAGAAAAACAAATAAAAAGAAATAAATATACTTGACTAAATTTAATGTATAATCCGGAATGAAGAGTAAAATGTGAATGGGATTGCTTTAATGGATTGAAGTGATGAAATAAACCAAATATTAGGTATAAATTGGAATAAATTACTTAATGGAGTAATGGATTATGGAAATAGAACCTTAATTGGCTGAAAGAAAGTTGATTTTGTAATTTGGATATGAAATGGGAAATGAACTTAGATTAAGTAGAAATTATTAATTGCAACCCGAGATAAAATACTAACAAATCGAATGTGGATGATATAAATAAAGCTCGACACATATATTTTGGATGCTGTTAAGTGAAATAAATTGGAACAAAATTAACTTAAGTGTGAATGAACTCAAGTATAAATAAATGGAATATGACCTTGAAATATTATCCAAATGAGTTTGGGTTATGGAATTTAAATTGGTTAAATAGAAATTGAATTGTAATAAATAGATTTCGATGGCTTATAAAATAATTAAAACTACTGGAGTAAAGGTATACATGGCTAAATTAGATGTATAATTCCGAGTGAAAAGGATTTGAATGGAAGTTGTTGAATAAAATAAACTTAGGTTATTGGGTGGAATTGTTTGAAGAAAATAAATAACTTGAGTAAAATTGTGTGATGGTTATTGATATATTGGTGGCTGAGTTTAATAAAATGGTTTGGAATCAAACTTTGGGTATGGAAGAAACACAATGAAAGTTGTGAATAAATTTAAAATGGAATGGGTTAAATGTAAATTAAGTTGGATTTAACCTAAATGGTTCTAAAGCTAAAGTAATCATTTATTCACATTGATATTGTCGAATTGTATTAGAAAATGGATCGTTTGATGTAAAACGAGGTTAAATAAAATTCTATGAATTGATAGAAAGGAAATAAAATTGATTTTGAAATCAATCGTAGTAAATGTGAGTTAATATAAGCAATATAATTGATTTTTAATCAATCATAATAAATACGTATTCATTTGGATTAAAATGAATAGAATGTAAGTAATGAAGTGTAAACCATTTAAATGGAAGCATTTAATTGGTGTTAGGCCTAATAAATTCACTTATGGAAGTGTTTAGTGAATATTGCTTATGTTGTATGTGTTAGCTATTGAAATTAATTGAAATGATAACAAACTTTGAATATTTGTCACTAACCTGTTTAAATTGAGTTAGTACAGGTTCAGGAAAAACCGTTTGGCTGGATTTGACAGCGCTAATTGCTTAAATAAATAACCGTTTGCTTAAAAATGCTAAAATAAGGTACGCTTACGCAAAAATTCAAAATAGGAGATATGAACTGCATATATTGATATATATTGTGATTTCCGGCCTGAGGCCGATGTATATATATATTTGTGCATCCTGCGATATCGCAGAAGTCCCTCCGTACAAGGGAGACTCTGCCAAAATTTTCCGTAAATTTTGGGAGTTAGAAAATTTTTGAAATTTTTGAAAATTTTAATTAACGATAAATAATCTAAATTTGCTAAGCAAATGGAATTGGAACCGAATAATTGAATCTAGTTTAAATATGAATGTAAAGTAAGTGAAATCGAAAGAACTAAGGAAAGTAAGCTTGCAAGTAAACTTTTAATTGAGATTTAAATTAATTAGTAAGTGGAACTAATTCAATAGTCAAATGGAAGCCAATTTGAATTCAAATGAAGTTGCGTGGGTAGAATGAATAGTAATGAAAATAAACTTTGATAGTAAAGTGAAAATTAATGTAAGAAGTGTATAAATATTTATATTAAACTTAAGGATTGGAAAAATGAAATTCTTTAAGTGAAGTGGGTATCGAGGAAATTATTCTAAGTGGATAATTGCATGAAGGGTTAGATTGAAAGTGGTGAAATGGGATAATTGTGAATAAGTGGATAACAATCAAAATGAATGCAAAATAAAAGATAATTGATATAATTGAAATCAATCGGAATTTATACGTAGGATGTACGTATATTATTTTATTCGTATAGCTATTTGATCCAGACGTCGAACACAGAATTTCGAGATAGATATATCGATCCGAGTTAGAATTTTTCACTCGATTTTCGACGGCGAGCCTGGATATGGATTGTTGATTGATTCTGGATATACTCTATCATAGTTTGTGGCTATGCAAGGAGAATGACGGTTTCTGATCAAGGAACCAGATCTGAGTCCGCACTAGGAAGTCGGGTGGACAATACTAGTTCGGAAGTGAAATTGTGTGATCGATTGAGCGATCGAATGTGATATTGCGTACGGATGATATATGTGCATCGTACGGGCTTAAGTAAAACAAATATTGTAAATTTGTAAAGAAAAGTATAAAATGACTTTGGAATTGTGATTGAATATTATTGCTTAATAGGATATACAGGTGTATAAAAGCAATGGATAAATTGGGATTTTGATTTTAGAAGATAAAATTTAATGGCCCGACAAAAGGTATGTATTTGAATTTCTATATGAAATTTGATTGGGGTTTTGATCCAGCCACTTGGCCTTTTGTTTTCTTTTTGAGATTGGGAGGCCGTAGAGCCATTTTGTAGTTGTACCGAGCTAGCCGCGCAAAAGAGACGCTGGCGAAATTTTTCGGAAATTTAGGGAGTTAGAAAAATTTTGGAAAATTTTGATAAGTTAAAATTTGAATTCAAATTTATATTTTAATTGATAAGTAGGTGATATGGGTTGAACTTATGAATAAGTTTGGGAAGTTAAAAGATGATTAGTGTATCATTAATAAAAGATTGTTTGGGTATTGTTAAAACTGTTTGAATTTGGAAAATAGTTAACGGAGATTGAATCATTCTTCCTAACTAGTAATTTTGGGGACGAAATTCTTTTAAGGGGGAAGGAATGTGACGACCCGGAATTTTTGTATATTTGAAATGAGAATATTTAATTTATTTTAAATATTCGAAGGTTAAATTTTAACTTTAATTTCAAATATCAGTATTTATTGGATAATTAATTGCTGAATTTAATTATCGGAATTGGGTAAATTAGTGAATCTGAAATTTTAAGCTTGATAAAAATAATTTGAAAGCTCGTAAAATTTATATTTATAATATTGAAGATAACAAAATTCCAAAATTTGATTTTTAAAGTGTTTAGATCAGTTTTAAAATATATCATTTAAATTGAATTTAAAAATAGCCTTTCGAGGCACAGTCTCGAAATTTGACGAAACCAGTTCCATTAGATTCGTAATATTGGATTATTATCGGATTTCAAATCTCGTAGTATTCGGAGTTGTCGTGTGGTCGCACGATGGATAAACGCGTTGGAAATTATATCGAATTTAAATTTAAAATTTATAATTGTATACTGGTCTAGTCAAATTTTCTATCAGCCGCCCTCTTTCATTTCGAGACAACTGTAGCTGTCTGTACAATGTTTCTCGTTCCTTCCTCAACACGCTGTTACATTTGTATTTATCTCGAGCCTTCGTTCTTTCTGAATTCAACGAAAATGACCGAGCAAATCAAACAAAAGGGGAAGTCGTAATTTCTTTTCCCTTCCTCCAAATTCAAACCAGTCACAACAAAAAAATAAAAATATATAAATAAAATCATGGCCGAAGAGGGGAATTAGCGACTGGGTTGGTCGAACTCGAAGACGTCTGTCACATACCGAAATTTTCGACTTTCGAAAATTCAACATCGATACTCACTTTATCGACTGTCGAGCAATCGAGTGCCGGAAACTCCAATAGTGAGGGTTTTAGAAAGAAGAAATAGAAGAAAAAGAGAAGAAGAAGAGAAAGAAAGAACAACTGAACTACATCAGACAGAAAACAATATCAGAATCTTACACATCGCAGCGGAACAATATATAATAGATAAACACTAGTCTTTTAAAACAAAGAACTATATCAGTTTATACATACATCAATCATCAGAGTCAATATACAACAATGGACAGTTATATAAACTCGTCCTCATACAGAATACACAGCGGAATAAAATAATATCAGATACAAATACTACGTCTCGAACTCCAGCTTATCTCCAAGCTCCAGAATATCCAGAATATCCTGATAATATAACTCTAGGCTGCCCGTGTGGAAATTGGTGGGCACCCAGAGTTTAGAAGGGAAACAATAAACTCCGAGTCAGTCATGGTGACTGGTGTGAGATCGTAAAACAGTTATCTTTAAAATAAACAGCAGAGAATTTTAAAGTCAATTCGCAATGCTTTTGGAAAATGAAACTACCATAAGACCTCCCGCCACACACACAATGCAAACGCAGACTTGGAGGAGATTTCTTCTTATGATAGTCAAAGATGCTTACTACGCGAAAATCAAATTATTTTTGATATTATTATTAGTGCATAGTGTAGAAATCATTTCGAAAGTATAATATTAATCTTAGCCAGCATAGGCATTCCGCACTTATGCCTACTATAGCTACTATGTTCAATAGTAGGTTACCGCCACATTCCATAGCAGGTAATACAACTAAAACTGTACAAATCGCGTATTGTTTCTTTGGATTTCCAACAAATGGCCAGACTAAGGAACTTCCTATCCACGATGGGTACGTCCCTGGAATAGACGACCCGAGAACCTAACCGGATCTCTGCCAACACAAGGCCGGGTTACCTCTGCAAAAATA
Organism: Allium fistulosum; assembly: GCA_030737815.1. Taxonomy (NCBI): domain Eukaryota; kingdom Viridiplantae; phylum Streptophyta; class Magnoliopsida; order Asparagales; family Amaryllidaceae; genus Allium; species Allium fistulosum. Next base: position 869,587,917 of record CM060905.1, on the reverse strand, counting down.
GGTAACTACTGACACGCGTATGCCATCCCCCGATCGTCACCGATCTTCCCGAGGATCCCCGATTCGCAACAAACCACATAGATAATAATAATGCAGTAACCACAGAGGTTAAGTATCTGGGCTCCATACCATGATACCACCTTTATCCAGAAGGAATGACATACACTAAGGGGCGCTACTCCCTAGAACCTTGCCGCATTCTTCCTGTTTCGACCATTTCCGGGGTGTGAGGCTCGTCGAAGTCTCGTCCACAAAGCTACGCTTTCTCAAAAAGCCCTGCTTCGGGTCAAACAAAAATGATCAACCTATGATCACAAAGATATAAGATCAAACAAATGATCATATCACAAATGATCAAACACTGATCATTTCACAGCAACACTCAGTATGCCACGTTACCAAATTGGGATATATCGCTGATAAATTTCAACTACATAACCTCTGAGCTCGTACGTCTCAGAGAAGGGTGTTAAGCTAAGAGAATAAATTCTCCGCCACCAACAGAAATGTATTTGAAAGAAATCAGCTTTATATCTCAAATTGTAACGTCAGACACACAATCCATAAAAGTCTGTTCCGGGATCGAACAGAACCGAAGGCACTTCTCACGAAGCCCTTGCATATCCGGATAATTTCCAATCACGTCAGGACTTCCCGTCACTAAGGGTGATAAAACCTCTAAATCGAAGATCAGTCGATGTAGAGTAACTCGACGGTAATCCTTCCGTTTTCAAAAATATCCGGTCTTCAACACCGGTCTTCAAATGCAATTCATAACGACGTATCACATATTCGGAATGGGTTATACGACCCCATGGTCCTTTCCCGGTTAACCCGAATAGTGAGCGATTATTCAAAAATAAGTGTGGCATTCAAATTCATCCAATTCACAACAAATACCTATCTAAAGGTAATTATTGATAGTCGGTTATTTAACTATCAAAAAAGATGCGCAACATCATCAGATTCCAAATAATTTTCCAAATTATTTCATCTTCAAAAATATCTTTACTAGATATATTATTTTCCACACTTAACCATTTGAAAACAATTTCAAATCAATTTCCACATTTCAATTTATCTTTAAAAGATAAAATCTCAAAACAGTTCATTTCATATTGGAAAAGCATTTCCATACTTATTTAAAAATAAGTATTTCACAAATCTATTTATTTTCAACATTTGAAAATATTCAATATACTTAAATCAATATTAAGTATACATTTCATTTTTTAAGGAAATCATTTACTATAACAACATTTATTCGAGTCAAAACGAATGTTGCGTAAAACATCGTTACGACGACTCAAAATCATTAGTATTGGGATTCGAATTTTTAAGATAGATATATAAATCCCAATACTATATAAAAACATTTCCTTTCGGAAATCATCTACTATAACAACAGTGTTATAGTCCACCATTTCCTTAAATTTCTCGAAAACGTCTATTTCAACAAGAACTGTTGAAATCTATGTTTTCGATATTTAACACATTTTTAAAACATCGTTAAAAACAATTTAACTTCATTTTTAAAATATCACTTCTTCAAAAATGAATCCATTTTATTCAATAATATATTCACTGTCCAAAATCGTGAATATATCTTCTTTAATAATCTTCCATATTTAATTTATCAAATTCAATCTATTTCGAATTTATAAACACGTCTATAAATTCTATTTCCATTTATAAAAACTACAATTTATAAATCTTCTTTATTAACTAGTTCAATTCATAACTCAATTTTTATACTAACGGTCCATCTTATAAGTTAATACTTATAATTCATTTATTTTCAAAAATCGTTCTTTTAAAACTTTACAATTGTAAAGTTCATCCCTTTATAAATCATTTTAACATCATTTCCATTTTAAATTCACATTCCCTAATTTCAATTGGATTCATTTTTCCAAATATTCACTTTTGAATCTAAAATCGGATTTCAAATTAATTTCTAATTCTACTTTAACTCCAAATCAATTACAAATTGATTTCCAAATTTATTTTCACTACTAAAATAAATTCTTATTCTTTTCAAATTATTCAATATCCTGTTTTAAAAGGGATTCTTCAAATTGAGATCATTTTACATTGATTTCCCAATTTATTTCAATTTACCAATTAAATTCCTAATTGGATTTCCAACTTATCTCTTTTTAAATAAATTCCTTTTTTAAAGAAAACCAATTTCAATTGTTTCTTTCAATCTATTTTAAAATCCAAATTTTAAATTAAATTCTTCAAATTATAATCACTATTTTACGAAATCCATTTATTTAGCATTTTCACTTTATTCTGGAATTTATTCAATACGATTATACTTTAAAAATTCCTTTCTTCAAAATTTCTTCAATTTCAAAAATTGATTCACTTAGAAATTTCTACTTTGATTCAAAAATCCAATTTCGTTTATTTTTTGGAATCCAATGATATCAAACATCCATTCAGCTAAATTTTTAGCTTTCAATCAATTTCCAGACATCGATATGATCAATAACATCAATATAATCATTCACAGATTCATACCACAGTATAAATAAATTCAATCAATGTGAGGGGTCCAGTTGGATCCCTCCAACCTGTTTCCCTGCATCCAAAGACGTTAGCACAATACCATTCCACTTCGAGGTGGAATATCGCGGTATATGGGTTTTTTATAAATCCGCTTACTAACGGCGCAATAGGGTCTCATCCGCTATACGAGGCGGGAAATCAATCAATCCAATATATACATATGCCAATATGTATATACTGCTATATATATATATATAGATATATCCTATCATATCTAATAGCACATTCAATATGCAATCAAAACAAATCAATCAATAACTGCAAAAAATTCCACTTTAAATTTTGAGTGAGAAGATCTCACCGTGATTTTAATTTGCAATCCATCTCTTTTCATCCTGACTTGTTTTTCTCCATTTATAGACCTTGTATAACAATTTATACAATATATCAATATTCGAATTAAATCGAACACCTAAATTATGGTTCCATTTATTTACTTAACCAATTTCTCCTTTAATAAATTTATTTTAGCTAATATTATACTTTAGATTAATATCTTTAAATCCATTTCAAACAAATCTTCCAATGATTTATTTTCCATTACCAAATTGATTACAAATTTGATTTCTAAAAGTTATCACTTTTAAATTAAACAAATTTTCTTCTTCATCGTTATTTCCCTTTTTAAACAAATTTCTGTTAGATAAATAAATTTAACTAAAATTTGATTTAAAACCAAACTGCCTTTTTAAACATCGTTTATATACTAGAAAATTTTAAATAAGTTTCTTAACCACTTTAATCGCCTTAATAAATTATTTTATAATATAACTTAGTAAATTAAAATACATGCATAGAAAAAAATTCTTTTAATTTGCTGTAAACGGGCAGTATAAATATTCGATTTATATATATTATTTTTGATTTCAGCATATATAATTATACAAATAAATTTTCAAAAGAAAATAGCTCCCAGGCGAATTTGGGAACAACCGAAGCCCTAGCCAACATCGACGTCACCATCTCGCGACGAGCGATGCGCCTTCGTGAACGCGAGTCTAGCATGCTCACTGTGTCGCCTGCCTGCTCTTCCTCCTCTCCCCTTGCATCGCGTCGCGACCCTTTCCAGTTGCGAAACCCACGTTCGCCGACCCTCCAACCTCACGCGCCTCGAATCACCTCGATCGACGCCCACTCCTCCCCACGTACGCCATCGCCTCACCATCGCGGCGCCATCAAATCGACGCTGCCAACTCCACGCCTTGAATCGAAACCCAGCCTCCCCCACGACGTCGCGTGCACGTCCTTATTTCCTACGCCGAGATCGAGCTCCACCCTAATTCGCAGTCGCGATTTGATTTTAAATCGAAGAAAGAGGAGCGCGATTGACTCTCTTTTGTAATTGATTTCGAATAGCCATGAATTTTAAATTTGAACGAGAGAGAAAAATGAATTTCATTTGTTCGTGAGTATTGAAGAGAGGCTCGGTTTTGATTACAGAGAGGAGGAAGCCATAGTTTTCTTTCGAACGAAAACAGATAGATTTGATTTGAACGCAATGATATTCTTTTGAACTGCTCGCGTGATAGAGAAACAGAAGGGGACAATAGATCAGCGCGTTCAGATGTAGGGTGGCTGTGATTTGATTTGTACAAAAGTTTAAACCAAATTTCAATTTAATCCTCAACGCATTTGCTTATCGTACGATCTCAAAACAACTCCGAAAAAATGCGAAATTTGAAATCCGGTAATAATACAATATTACGGATCCAATGGAACTGGTTTCGTCAAATTCCGAGACTGCGCCTCGGATGACTATTTTTAAATATCGGTTCGAACAATTAATTTCCAAACTGAGCAAAACAGTTTACAATTCAATTCTGAAAGTTTCTATCATCTTCAGTGTTATCAATACGAATTTTAAAAGCTTTCGAAATATTTTTCTTCAGCTTAAAATTGAATATTCAAATTTTTATTCAACATTCAATCGATTAAATTCTATAATTTAATCGCCAAATTCAGAGTTATATCGGGGATACAAATTAAATCATCGTTCAAATATTTAAAATAAATTAAATATTCTCAATTTAATTTGTTCGAAATTCTGGGTCGTTACAACGTCGGAGTAGGTCATCGCGATCGAAGCTAGGCTCGCAGATCTGAGGGTACGCAATCAAATTCAAGTCGACCCATTTCGAGCACGCGTTCGCGCGAGGGTAAGGGGATCGGAATCAGGGAAGTACGGCGGTGGAGTCGTATTCGTTGTCAGGTGAAGCTGCGTTCGAAGTCGAAGCGGCAAGGCCTCGAGTTGAAGATCGCGATGTCGGCGGAAACGGCGAAGCAGCGTGGAGATGTCGACTTCAATTGGGAAGCAGGCGAAGTAGAGGATTGAGACTTTCTCGTCATCTCTTTGGGGTCGGAATCACGATGAGGGAGGAAAGCGATGGTCGGCGATGTGTAGCATTGCCGATGCTTGGAGGCTTTCTTTTGCAAAGGTATTTATTTCAGTTTAAATTTAATAACCTATATATATGAATATGCTAAAAAAATATTATACAGTAAGATATTTAAAACATTTCTGTTTGATTTAATACATGTATATATACACATGCCTATTTTGAATTGAAGGTAAATAAGGAAAGTTTTTATGTAGAAATATTTTTGAAAATATAGTAGTTTTAAAAGTAAATAATTAGTAAAACCAAATTATTAAATGGGAAATTTATTTTTTTCGATTAATTCAAAATATTAATAAATCCTGTAATGTTTGTACAAGGTCTTAAAATTTTGAAGAAAGCAAATCGACATGAAATGGATTGCATATAAAAATGGACAAAGGTGAGTTAATCTCACTCAGTTAAATTATAATTTAATTTAATTGGTTAAATTTGAATGTCTGGTTGAATGATTGATTTGATTGATATGGTATATATATATAGTAGTATATAGCAATATATACATATTGGCATATGTATATATTGGAGTTGTTGATATTCCCGCATTATATAGCGGATGAGACCCTATGCGCCGCATAATAGCGGATGATATTTATTTAATCCCATATACCGCGATATTCCACCTTGAAGTGGAATTGGTATTTTATATTGTGCTAACGTTTGTGGATGCAGGGAAACAGGTTGGAGGGATCCAACTGGATTCCTCAAAATATTTAATTTTGTTTAAATATTCTGTGATATGATTTTGATATCCTGTGATGAATTATATGGGTAATTGGATGTTATGTTTTGGTTGAACCGATTTGGATATGCTGAGTTATCAAAATCTCTAGAATGGAATTTTTGAAAAGGAATAAAAGAGTAAATTTTAAGTAAAATAATTCAAGTGAATTGGAATAAAATTTAATAATGAATCGAAAGGAAAATAAAAATAAAAGCGATTCAGAATCCTAATAAATAGGGAAAAATGGAATTTTGAATAAGCAGAGAAGTAATGAATATTAAGCTTAAGCAATTTTATTTAAAGACTAAAGAATTTATTTTAATTCAAGGTTTAACTTTAATAAAAAGGGGGAAAGAAAGAGATTTGGAAAATCTGAAATTGATATTCTCATTTAAAAGGGATTTTTCAATCATAAAGAAATGAAATTTAAATTTAATGTATTTGAAATAAATGAAGTAGCAAAGGAAATTTATTTCAAAGTAAAGTAAAGTAAATTGGAAAATCAATTGGAAATTGATTTAGTGTTAAAACGGGATTTTTAAAAGAGAAATGAGATTTTGGAATATATAAACTGGGTTTATAAAGTAAAATAAAATATCAGTGGATATTTGAAATATATAAATTCAAGGTGGGAATTTATAAAGGAATATGAATTGGTTTAAAAATAAATGTTGATTTATTTTTAAAAGATGGAAATGAGAAGTGTATTTCTCTGGATAGCCAAGTACGTTTTCAAAGCAATTTTTAATATAAGTTAAAAGTTCTAATTGTGTTTTTAAAAGCATATTTTAGAAAATTGATTTATTTCTAAATGTTGAAGTCTAAAGTAAGTATTTTCAAAAATCTATTATTGTAGTAATTATATAAAAGTGATTTGGTATTATGTTTTAAGGAGGAAATTTAGTTTATATTTATAAAGTGGTTTATTTTAAAGTATATATTTTTAATAAGGTATTAAAGTAGTTTGATTTCAATGTTATAAAATATATTTAAAATAAAGTGTTTTTAAATTATTTTAAAATTAAAAGTATTTGTACTTGGTGATTCAGTGGAAATAATTATTTGGAAAATGTATTCCGTAAGCGGAAACTGTTTGAAATTGTTTTCAAATGAGCTTTGAAAATTTGGAAATATATCTTGAAAAGATATTTGGGCAAATAAATAATGTGGGAAATTATTTATTATGTGATGGTTGCTTGTGGATGTTAATTGATAGTTAAATAACCGACTATCAATATTGGCCAAATGCGCTGATCGTTTCGAAGAGACCGGGATCGGGTTTCCGTATACCGGGATTCTAGGTCTGGAGACTCGAATACCACTTCGATCCGGTTTGTACGTTTCGTGTAACGTGTTCAGAGTCGAAGATGGAGCAGTGAAGTGCAAGGGCTAGTCGCTACTAATCCTGAGGATATTTCCAAAATGGATGTAGTAGGAATAGTGCCTTCGGTTCCGTTCGGACCCGGGACGGACTTGTATGGACGAATGCTTTCGTGACATCGTCAGGTGCACGATGGGCATTCTAAGGGATATGTGCTATAAAGGTATCGTTTTGCCTCGAACCTCATCAACCGGGAATGACTGAAAATCAGGGGTTATGCAGCAAGGCTTCGTGGGTAGCCCCCACTTGAGAGTAAAGTCATCTCTGTCTAGATGTCCCTTTTATTTCGGCTTAGTGTTGCGGTTGCTGATCCCAACCGTGGGGTGATTTTATTTGGAATTATCCAGTAAGGGATGATTCCGGCCTTGTGTTGCAGGGGAGCGGGCGTACTCCTCGGTACTGTGATCTAGGCCACGTACTGTGACAGGTGGTACCCCAGTGCCTAGTCATTCGTTGGAAATCCATTCTCCCTACGTGCCTTGTACGTGTTTTGTTTGTATACCTAGTATGCTGGAATTTAATCATGTAACAATTTCAGCTATTTTAATAAGTATTTGTATATAGACACTATTATAATATCAGAGGATTTTATAAAAAGTGTTTTAGCTATCGTAAGGTAAAAACCCGGCATGTTTATTTGTGGCGTGGTCTTACGAGATGCTTTTGTTTCAAAAAGATTTTGAAACTTTAATAATCAATTTGAGTGTGATTTTCTCACGCTGGTATTCCAGACTGACTCGGGTATTGTTTTATATGATGCTCGGGTCAGACCGAGATAAACAGGTTCAGATTGTAACTGTGGAGCTCAGGAGACGAGCTGGATGGCGATACGTACTTCCGTATTTGTTTATTGTTCCGCTGTGTATTTGGATGTATGTCATTGATGTGATGAACTCTGATGATGTATTCTGTAAATATATTGTATAAACAGATATATTTTTCTGTTTGAGTAAAGATCTGTTTTGTATATATTATATTTTATTCCGCTGCGATGTGAGATTATGTTGTTGATTTTCTGTTTCTTCTTCTTCTACCTCTTCTTCTTTAACACAAATGGTTCGATTTTCCGGGTCTGGAAAGTCGGGTTGTTACAACTTTAATACGAGCGCAATGCAAGAAACCGCATCTAAATTGTACTGTAACAATCCGCACCCTAATGGTCTGAATTTGTGCTAAATCGAAAACCAAGTCCTCCAAAATGTAGATCGTTGGTTTGGTATCCCGAAAATAAACAAATACATAAATATCAAAACACTATTAATAACTCATGATGGAATAGTAAAGTATAATAAACATATAGTACTGACCAGGATTGACATTTCTAATATCTAGTGTCCCTATCAGTTCCGAGCATGCCCAAGATAACATGTCTTCTATTGTTCCTAACCTGTACTAGTACCTATGTAACGATCCACCTTTTCAACCCTCGAATGTTGACACTTATACATCCACGGTATTCACGTGCCGAGAACCCAAGTGCCGGAAAGACGAATTATTAGAGTAAAATAAAAGGAAAAAGAAATTGAACCAGAAAGAAGAGAACACAATATCAGAATCCCACATGCGGAATGAAAATATATAATATCTCAAAAGGTCTTTACCAAAAAAAAACCTTTATATACATACATCAATCAGAGTAAACTCAGATATCCCCAGCTGGACATTTATAACAAACTATCCTCACAAATGTTGATAGATACAAACCAAATAATGCGGTAGAAATAAAGTACGGTAGGAAATCATCCAGCTCCTCTCCAAGTGCTCCAATGAACCACAACTAAATCTGGAAACATACTCGAGCTGACCCGAGCATTAAGAAAATAACATTCGGATCGGTCTGGTAAACCAGCATAGGAAACTCAAATCATATAGATTTATTATATCTTAAAACCTTTCGAAATAAGGGTATCTCATAAGACTACACCACCAATAAACGTGAACGAGTTTTTACCTTACGATAACCAAACCTATAAAATCCAGTAATAATATAATAATGTCTAAGGGTGAAATGTAAATAATCACATAGCTATGATGTATGTGAGTGTACATCACAACAATAATAGGCATACAATCACAACCGCTAAGGCGCGTCGCTAATTGTGTAGGATTTCCACGTAGATCTCTTTGGGGAAGCCAAATCCGAACTACTACACATGGATTGGAGATATCCCTTCGAAGCGTCGTACATCTCTATTGAATGTACCATAAGAATGCCATAGTCGGTCTTGCTAAGACCTAATGCATCGCTCCCGCATGCATATCCTAAAAGTATCTCCAGAAATGGAGTCGCATGCAGCTATGGGTTTGCTAACCCTACTAGTTATGTCCCCTATCTCTGGTTTTAGTCACACCCGCTGATGAGGCTACATCCGACATTCCAGTCAACGAGTCACCACTCGAATAGATCTTCCATACAAGCTCCAACTCCAACAGATCACGGAAACACACATGGAATTCCATATCTCAACAGATCTCGAAGCAACACATGGATTCCTCAATAAAACTCGGAATCACACATGGATTCTCATACCTTAACTAGTCTCGGAATCACACATGGATCCCCACATCCTGAATATATCACAAATAACTACATGTGTTCAAGCATCTTAAACAAATCTCGAATCTCCATACAGATTCCAACATCACGAAGCAATCACAAAGCAATCACGAAGCAATCACAAACCTCTTCCAAAACATAGAACACGTATAAGGTTTTGGAGTGGTTACGGTTTCAAGTCATTTCATATAAGTACACTCCCTTGCTTACCAGGTGCTTTAAAAACCAATCGATTGATTTTCCGGTAATCTCAACCTCGGTTCTATAGGAAATAAATAAACATACATAAAGAGCGGAGATCACCTCCTAACCGTTTAAGCGGACAGATTTCCTTACCATTGTCCAAGAAGAGCAAAACTAGTTTATATGTACAGTATAATATCACCGAAGATAAATGTACCATATAATCCTCGTGTTGCTTCTTAATATTTCCAGAGTATATTTAGTCAAATCAAATAACAATGAAGATAATAACATACGAGAAACTAGTTCCCGTATACTGTCCATAAGCAAGTAACACAGAAAGCGCGATCGAAACAAACAAGCACGATCAAGTCATATAAACGACTTCTAATCCCCATTTTATTTAATCTTTCGTTTTTAATTAAAATCCTCTTTTATTAGTAAAACTTATTTTTACTTAATAAACCCTTTTATAAATGAACTCCATTTGTTAATTAAACTCCACTATTTAATTAAACATCACTATTCATTATCAACACATTTCAATACTTCCCAAAAGTATTCATATACTTATCTCAACCATATAAGTATATTCACAAATCAATTTCAAAGAGCTTATGACAAATGTTACTCAAACATCATCACTACAAACCCAAAACCATTTCACTTATGATTATCCTTACAACATTCTTTTTAAAGATCGATTAACATTCATATGTATAATCAAAACGGGTTAAAGGTGAATGTTGCTAACACATTACCACAACAAATCCAAAACCAATTCATCCTTATTATTCTCTTTAAAATTCCATTATTAAAAATCTAAGTATTTTCCAAACTCATTTACAATACTTTAATGCTTTAAATTATTATTCAAGGGTTTAAAAACAAATGTTACTAAAACACTGTCTACGACAAACCCCAAAACAATTTATTATCCCGTAATCTTTAAGATTCCATTTTAAAGCTCCAATCACTTTTCAAAATTATATTTAAATGGGTTAAAACTGATGTTGCACAAACTTCGATACTATAAATCCAAAATCACTTTTATACTTACCATTAGCTTTGGAAGATCCATTTAAAGCTATAAGTACTTCCCTATTTATTAAACAACGTAATATACCCCTTTACTCAATTTATAAAACAATCCTTTATAACATAATTGTTATAATCTAAAAATTCCTTTTAAATCCCTTTACAAAATATTAGACTTCCTTTTTAGAACTTATATATATATATATATTAAAATACCTTTGAAAAGACAGATATTTACATATACTAATTTATTTGTAAAATTAAGATGTTTAATTATTACTATAAACCATTTGTAAAATATTATAATATAAAATCCTTTTATTTCTTTAATAAAATCTTTAACAATTTCTAAAACCATTTTAAAAAATACACTTATAAAATACTTATACATATTTTAAAACCTTTTATTTAAAACTCATTTAAAAACCTGTTTTATAATTTAAAACCATCATTTTAAAAACCCATAAATTATTTTTAGAAATATATTTAAACCTGGATAATTTCCCATTATAAGTACACTAACAGTACTTATTAATTAGATTCGAAAAAGCCTTAGAATATCTTCCAAAGTTAACTTTAAAATCACCGAACACAGTGATTTCAAAGTGCATCCATTCACGGCCTTTTTGCCTCTAACATTTCCCATTTTCCATTCCCAAATTGCACAAATGTCCCACCCAATCGATTTATGTCAAACACACCCAAACGTGTATAGAACAACCCAATATAAATGTACATATACATTTCCACAATTTACCCAATTTAACATATGCAAATATCAAGGATTTCGAAGCACATTTACAAGGACTATATCATTTCTAACAAATATAGTGCACTAGCAAGCAAAATCAAACATGTAAATAGTGTGTCTGCACCACGATACATGTTTATAGAATCAATGGGAGATTATACTACATTTAATGTTTCGCTCGTTTTACGAAACAAGCCAGGGTCCAAAACTAATAACTTGCAGTCTGTTATACAGTTTATACCTTTAATACAATAACAATTATATATACAATAATTATACAATCAACTAGTGAGTAGAACTCGCACAAGCTCTGGTTAACGCTTTTGCATTTTCAAATAGTCCAAAATCACTAAAATTCCCACTAGCTCCAAACTCGAAGAATCTAACTCCATTACATAGATAATCTCTAAACATACTTAATGGCGAAGACGACGCCTCAATCGAAACTTAGATGAGCAAGATATGATTTATATAAGATTTTAGATTTTTAAAACGTTGCTTAGTTAATTAATTAATTAAAACACTTAACCTTAGTTACCTTTTTAAAAAACTTTCTCCTCCCCTTTAATTCATCTTGCTTCCGCCTTTATCAAATATGCACAACCCATCACCCAGCGTGCATTATTTATACTGATACGGAGCTAGGCTCAACGGTTCATCGAATGAACTTCTCCAAACGTCGCCTCTTCCCATGCCCGATGTGCTCGACCCAATTCCATAACCTCCGACTTGGCCGATCAAAATCCAACCATAAGCCCTGAATCACGGCTAGCCATGTCACGATTCACCCCCAACCACCATTCGACCTCCAACAACCTCAAAAAGCCTCCGTGCACCATCACAACTCCACCACAGTCTCGATTTCACATCCGATTCCCCGCTTCCCCAACCTACTTTTTAAAAAATGACTAATCAAATGTTGCAATAGCCCACTCCTCACCAAACCACCCATCGATGCCTACAATCAACTCGTCTTTGAACAATAAGTGCAACGTCGTCCATCCTATCGCCTATCTCCACCCACAGCCATCGCAGTTTACAACCCTAGCCTCAACCGTACCAAGTCCAACACTATCAACCCCAACTACACCCTAAACGAGGCACACCATTCCGAATCTTCGCCTCTACAAAGCTCATGAATCCAACGACATCCGATTTCATTGCCTAAACCATTCGAATTAATTAATGAAAGAATTAAAAGTGGCGGTGGCTCAGTTTTAAAAGAGGAGAAGGAGGGAACTGATAATTAGGTTATAAGGGTGTTGATGTTTACTTATAGGAAAATAAAAATACTATTACATTCTTGTTTATTTTCGTTGTGCATTTCGAGCCCGCACGATCACACAACACGTCCAATCGTCACAAAACTAATCGACACACAACAGTTCATTATTTCAGATTCAATGGCATGAGTTTCATAAAAATCCAAGACTGTGCCCTAGAATGATATTTTCACACGTTAATTACAACAAATATTTTAAAATAATTTAAATCGCTTAAATTATGAATTAAAATTAACAATAACCATATATTATTTAAATAGAATTTAAATAAGCTTTAGAAATCATTTTTATTCGAATTAAATCCAAGATTAAAATATTTAAATGATTCCAATATTTAATTATGAACTGTACAAAATTCCGGGTCGTTACGTTCCCCCCATCAAAAGAATTTTGCCCTCAAAATTCCAACACAAGCCACAAAAGCAACAATCACACATCAATAGCTAACGGTATTGCAAGCCAAGAAATAATCACATCATAATACTATATAGTACTACGATACTAGCAACCGAAACTCATGGTTTGCCCAGGTTCAGAAACCTTCTCATCGCACAAGGATGATAACCAATCCATTAAGCGTTACCTTATGCTCAACAGGCTTAGGTATTACCCAATCGATCACTCATGCTACCCCAAGAAATTCAAAGAGTCATTTCCAAAGCTCTCCATAAGCCAACATACATAGCACATAATTATTTTTAAAGCCCGTACGATATACATATATCATCCATATGCAATACCAAATCCAATCGCTAGCTCGATCATATAAATTCCCCTTTGAACTAGTATATCTCACTTGACCTCTCTAGTGCGGACTCTGATCCATTTCCATGATTAGAAACCTCCATTCTCCTCACATAGCCATCCACTATGATAGAAAACATCATGATCATATCAAGAATCTGTATCAAATGTTCGCCTTCAAGAATCGAGTGAAAATTCTTAACTCGGACCAGTGTAAATCACTTTAAAATTCATGTACTCAAATCCTAGATTAAGAATGCAAAGTGAATAAGATGATCTATGTACAACTTACGTACTCCTTGCAATTGGTTTCTTAATGTAACGACCTGGAATTTCACAACTTTGATTTGAGAATATTTAATTAATTTTAAATATTAAAATAATGATTTTTATAATAATTAAAATAAAACTCTTTTAAAATAGTAAATAATGATGGTGAAATAGTTTCCCAAATTTTTTTACAAAAATATATAGTTCGAAGAAAAATCGAAAAAGTGATTGGAATTCGTTTTCCGAAGTTTTGAGTTTTCATCGACTGAAAGTTGTCGGAAACATTTTGAACTCTTTGATATGATATTTACATTCATTTACAAATGAGATGGTATATACATATGTATTTATACTTAAGTATGTAAGGTTTAAAAATAAAATTTAAAAGAAGTAATAAGTGAAGTGAAAACATGAAATGACATTAGTAAAAACATGTTTAAACACAAGTACAATTAGTGCAGGTTGGGTTAGCATGTGTAGGAGGGGACAAATTTTCGAGGTAAAGGGGGGACAAACTTGATGATGTGGTGAGCAAGGAAAGGAGGTGTAACATCCCCTTCTAAAGGCCCAAAAATAAGCGCTACAGATGTTGTAGTCATCTATAGTATTAGCTTCTGGCGACTAAATACAGCTATGTTAATGGTTACTATAATATTAGAAGCACTTGAATATGATAGATTTCAAAACAACTTTTCTTCATTACATTTAAAACAGACGTTCCATGTACCTAATACATAATCCCAATACGTTCCAAGGCACAGATAAAATATACTCATTACAAAATACGCCAAGAGCGGTATATGAAGATACCCCCTTGGACGATCACAGTCATTTAGTCATAATAGACTTAATACAAACACAGTGGAAATACAACAAAACAAAAAACTACAACTCCTAAATAGCTATCCGTTTGCTTCCTGCATGCCTCCGGTTGCTTTATTCGTCATCCTACTAAACCCGAAAAAGACCTTAACCCTTCAGCCTACTCAAATTAATTTTGAGCACCCGAGAGCTTAAGGGGAAAACAAAAACTTTGAGCCAGACATAAAGCCTGCTATGAATAATACTATACTTCGTGGAATAAATATGTCAAGTGAGACCACGCCGCTTAGCGGAACGGGTTTCCCCTCCCTAACATCCTTTTAAAACATATCTTTGCAAAACCTTTTCCTGCAATCAAAACTGATTAAACACTGAAAAGCATCATTATGTAAACATGCATAAACATCAGGTAATAATAAACTAACTGTTCAAACACATAAGTTTTGTTTGGATTATTTTTAACCTTTGGCTGACTCGGGCCTACCAGACAATATAATCAAAATTAATCTAACATTTGTTAGCTATTCTTCTTCTAGATTACCTATCCTTAACTATCTATTAAATACTTCACTTTTGGACATTCTGTCCTTAACTATCTGTTAAATACTTCTCTTCCAGACGGTCTGTCTCTAACTTAATCATCTCCCAGGTCTTCCTGATCCTAATGGTTTTTCAAGCTCACCAGTAACCTATCTGTATATGACATATATTCCTTTCGGTGTGTGATCATAATTTTAGTCTACCTGTGACCAAGCCCTACACACTGGAATTTTTGTCAACAATTAGTTGGGGCTAATAGCTAATGTATAGGGTGCGACCCCATACTAGTCCCTTCTGGTATTCTAATATCCGAGTCATTTTCACTTAAGGATCCCCTCCTATAATTTTCCTTGAAAACATTTTCAAAATGATTTAAAACCTTTAAATAAACTTAAAGAAGGAAAATATATAGCCTTTATGCTTTACTCAAAACAACCTTTAAATCAACTTAAACAAGGAAAGTATATAGTCTTTATGCTTTACTCAAAACTACCACCATGTTATATATGTATATATCTTCTTTACTCAAATCCTAGTTGATGAAAGCATTTAAACTCTTGAAAGAACATCTTTCTAAACTTTTGAAAACATCTCTTTCAAAATCAAACATCAAACCTTTCAAAATCATACCTTTCGAAAACAATAAAACTTTTAGACATTCTTCTTTAAAATTACTTTAAACATTGCCTTAAAAAAACTCTGGAAACCTTCCATATCAAATCTTTCGAATCCTTTCAAAACAAACCTTTCGAAATCATCAAACTCAAACCTTTCGAATCCATTGAATCAAAACCTTTGGAAACTATTGAATAAACAAACCTTTTGAAATCATTCAATAAACAAACCTTTTGAAACCATTCAATGAACAAACCTTTTGAAATTATTCAAAATAAACTTTCGAAATCATTGAACTAAACCCTTCGAAACCATTCAATAAACAAACCTTTCGAAAGCATTAAACCTCTTAAAACATAAACCTTTCGAAGACTTACTGGGTGCAATTTAGAACAAGTGGAAAATCTTCTTTCAAAACCATTCGACTTCATTGGAAGCAACCTTTCAACTTATTCGGAAGGTCTGCTTCGAAAGCTTAGGTTACACTTCAATTAGAAAACAAGGGTAAATCACCTAAGTCGAAAGCTTTCTTTCGAAAGAATGGAGAAGCGACTAGTTTTAAAAACAGGTAAACCTTTCGACTTTGTCAGAAGGTTCAAATCAAAACAAAACAAAAGCGGTAGTAACCTTTCGACTGTGTCGAAAGGTTTCAAAACAAAATAGTGATAAAATAGCAGTAAACTTTCCATTGTGTCGAAAGGTTTAAAACCTTTATTTTATGTGTTTGATGTAACGACCCTGAAATTTTGATATTGGAAATCAGGATATTTAATTGATTTTAAATATCTGGAATTCAATTTAATTTGAAATTCAAATATCAAAGTGAATTTGGTAAATTAATTATTGAATTTAATCGTTAAATCTGGATAAAAATTTGAATCTCCAATTTTAAGCCGATTAAAAATATTATCAAGGCTTAGAAAATTTATACTGATAATTCTGAAGATACTGGAACTTTCAGAATTGGATTTGAAGCTGTTTTGTTCAGTTTTGCATTTTATCATTTGAATCGATATTTAAAAAATAGCGTTCCGGGGCACAGTCTTGGAATTCGACGAAACTAGTTCCATTGGATCCGTAATATTGAATTATTATCGGATTTCAATTTTTGTGGTGATTGGACATGTCGTGTGATCGTACGATAAGCAAACGCGCTAAAATTTATATCGAAAATTAAATATTATAACTAGATCCAAAAAGTTATCTTCTTCATACGTTCGAATTTGGATTCGAAACCTTTTCCAGTGCTTTTGGAATAGGGGTTTAACATTATAAACGCCTAGCGGCACGCCTCGATAGGATGTAAAAAAAATTTTAAGCTTCGAATAGAAGTCGATTTAAATTTGAATTTAAATATAATATTTATATTTTGACTGGTCAAATTTCTTCTCACATAAGCTGTCTCTTAATCACCTCGTTAGCACGTGTCCTTCCAAATAACACGCGTCTGCTCTAAATTAATCAACAGGTCGAACCTAGCATTGCAGATAAGTTCAAAGATAAAAAAAAATGAATGGCCGAACAAAATCAAAATTTCCCTCTAATTAAAATCGAAACCAAAGGAAATGGCCGCTTAAATAAATCTTTTGTTCGTTCGAAATAAAAATCCATGGCCGTGAGAATTAATTCACGAAATGGCCGAAGCCTGAGATAATCGAAGTCGAATCGACTCCGATGCAAAGCTCGCTAGGGCATGGAAACTATCGCGATCTAGTTTAGGTGATGGTCGCTGGTGGAGTTTGCGGTAGTAAAAGCGACGAGCTCGTGGGGTTTTAGGGGATGCGATTCTGGGAAGACTGGAAGCGTGGGCACGAGCGCGGTGCTCGCGAAGCTCGCGTTCGACTGGAGGCAGTAGGGTTTCGAGTTTTGGAGAATCGGGTCGATGGTCGCGAAGTCAAAAAGGGATGCAGGCAAGCGATTGCGATCGAGTTGGGTTCTGGACATCGCGAGATCTAGGGTTCGACGAGATTCATGGGTGACTGTCGAAGTGATTTTCAAAGTGATGTCCGAAGTTGCTCGGCGATCCATAAAGTCGATCTACTTGGAAGGATTTGGCGATGGAATGGGGTAGTCGTGTTCGCCTATGGCCGAGTTGTAGGGCGAGGTCGCAGTCGTGAGGGCAGAGACAGTGAGGTATATCAGTTCCTTTTTATTTAAGTTAATATATTTATAGATTAGAAAATTTTAATATACATATACAAATATTTTCACTTACGGGTTGATTTTAAAATGATGAAGATAATTTGTTTAATTAACCCATCTAAACTATTTTTGTTACTAAAAGATTTTTAAGAAGAAATTATTAGTTATAACTAAATCATTAGTTAATGAAATTTTTATTTAAATGAAAATGAATTATTCAATTTATTTCGAATTTTAATAAATTGTATAAATTGTTTTATACAAGGTTAAAAGATCGTGAAAAACAATCTGGAATGGAAAATGGATTGCAAGATAAAAGCAAAGGTGAGATTTTCTCACTCAGATTTAAATTGATTTTTGCAGTTACTAATTGATTGCTGTTTGAATGTGATATTAGATATAGTAGGATATATCTATATATAGCAATATATATATATTGGCATATGTATATATTGCAGTTGTTGATTTCCCGCATTATATAGCGGATGAGACCCTATTGCGCCGCATAATAGCGGATGATATTTTTATAAATCCCATATACCGCGATATTCCACCTCGAAGTGGAATTGGTATTGTGCTTACATCTGTGGATGCAGGGAAACAGGTTGGAGGGATCCAACTGGATTCCTCAAATTGTTTGAATATTATTTCATATGTGAATGATGTGATTTATTGATAATCTGTGGATGATTTATTGATAATTGAAATTGTTGAAGGCTAAAATTTAGCCGAATGTATTTTTGGTATCGTTGGATACCAGAAATGAATATAAATTGGATTTTTAAATTAAAGTGGAAAACTTTAAATGAATTTATTTTTAAGAATTGAATTTATTTGAAAGAAGGAATTTTAAAGTATTAAAATGGATTGTCGAAATCTTATTGAATAAATTCCAAGATATGGGAAAAGATTTTTATAAATGAATTTTTAATAGTATTATTTGGAAGATTGGAAAATTTATTTGAAATGGAATTTTAAATGGTTTGGAAAATATAAAGGAATTTATTTTAAAAGTGATAAATTTGTTGAAATCCAATTGATAATTGATTTTGTATTGAAGAAATAAATCTTTGGGAAATCGATAAAAAAAATCTATTTGGTGTTTGAATGAAAATCGATTTTTGGTGTTGAGAATAAATTTGTAAATCGATTTGTAAAATGATTTGGTATTTGGGATTAAAATTAGAATCAATTTGAAATTTGATTCGGTGTTGAAGTAAATTTAGAAATCGATTTGGAATTTGATTTGGAGTTTGAATATAAAATTTAGAAATCAATTTGAAAGTCGATTTGGTGTTGAAAGTGAATATTTGAGAATGTGAATTCCGAATAGAATTTATAAAGGAAAGGGAAATTTGTTTTAAAAATAAACGTTGATTTATTTTTAAAAGTGTGGGAAATATGATTTGAAATTGGTTTTCAAATGTGAAGTGTGGAAAATATATATATCTTATGAAGATATTTTGAAAATAAATAATTTGGGAAAATTATTTAAATTGGTTGATTGTTGTGAATATTGTTGATAGTTAAATCACCGACTATCAATATTGCCTTTGAAATGGCACTTGATTTGTTTTTCAAACAAACGCTTATTATTCGGTTTAGCCGGGAAAGGACCTTTGTGTCAGATAACCCATTCCGAATAATAATACGACGATATGGATCGTATTGAAGACCGGTGGTGAAGACCGGGTATTTGTGAAAACGATAGGATGACCTATCGATTGTCTCTGCACCGTTAGCTACGGTATAGAGATTTCCTTTGTGATGGGAAGTTTTATCGGGATTGTGAATATCCGGATTGCAAGGGCTTCTTCGGAAGTGCCTTCGGTTCTGTTCGAACCCGGAACAGACTTGTATGGTTACGTGTCTGACATTACATTTTGAGATATAAAGCCGATTTCTTTCAAATACATTTCTGTTGGTGGCGGAAAATTTATTCTCTTAGCTTAACACCCTTCTCTGAGACATACGAGCCCAGAGGTTATGTAGTTGAAATTTATCAGCGATATATTCCCAATTTGGTAATGTGGCATGCTGAGTGTTGCTGTAATGATGATCATTTATTCATCATTTGTGATCAAAGCATGGCTTTGTGAAAAAGTGTAGCTTTGTGGACGAGACTTCGTCAGGGCCTCACAACCCGGAAATGGTCGAAACAGGAATGTTGCGGCAAGGTTATGAGGGTCGCGCCCTTTAGGGTATGTCTTTTCCTTCTTGAAAGGGGTGGTATCATGGTATGGAGCCCATATACTTACTCATGTGGACACACTTTATTTATTATGTGTGATGTTGGTTACCGAGCGCTCGGATAAAGGTCCCAAAGGACCGGGGGATGACATATTCGTGAGTTACCTAGTTACAGGGGTAACCCGGCTTTGTTGGCAGAGAGCAGTTTATCTCTCGGGACGTCCAGCCAGAGGCGATCCCACTCGACAGTAGGAAAGGAAGTTCCTTAGCCTGACCATTTTTTGGAAATCCATTTCCCAATACGAAATTGTACGGTTTTAGTTGTAGAACCTTTCATTTACTTATGGTGGCGCCCCACTATTTAGATGGTAGCTATAGTAGGCATAGTTCGGAATGTCTATGCTGGCTAAGATTAATATTATACTTTCGAAATGTTTTCCACACTAGACATTAATAATAATAATCCAATGATTGGCGTAGTAAGCATCTTTGACTATCATAAGAAGAAATCTCCTCCAATTCTGCGTTTGCATTGTGTGTGTGGCGGGAGGTCTTATGGTAGTTTCATTTTCCAAAAGCATTGCGAAATAATTTTATCTTTCTTTGTGAAAATAACTGTTTTACGATCTCACACTAGTCACCATGACTGACTCGAAGTTTATTGTTCCCTTCTAAACTCTGGGTGCCCATAATTTTCCAAACGGGCAGCCTAGAGTTATTTTTATCGGGATATTCTGGATATTCTGGAGCTTTGGGGATAAGCTGGATGGCGAAGCGTACTACCGTACTTGCTTAATTTATTCCGCTGTGTATTCTGTATGAGGACAGGTTTATATAACTGTCCATTGTTGTATCGAGTTGTATATTGACTCTGATTGATGTATGTATAAACTGATATAGTTCTTTGTTTTAAAAAGACTAGTGATTATCTATTATATATTGTTCCACTGCGAATGTGAGATTCTGATATTGTTTATGTTTCTGTGTTTTTATGTTCTCCTTTTCTTCTGTCTTCTTCTACCTCTTCTTTTAACCCTAATGGTTCGGTTTTCCGGCATTCGATTGCACGGCATTTGATACAGTGGACGTATTAATGTCGATTTTCGAGCGTCGAAAAATCGCATCGTTACATTTGGTATCAGAGCATCCGGTTAAGCGACAACCCTGCTCTGTTGGGTGTTACTCAATAGAGATAGAGTCAGTAGTACTCTAGAATGAGTTGAGTCTAATAATAGATATGAGCGCGTAATTGTTAGTGAATATAAAATTTGTTTTGTATTGTGTTGACTTATCGGTTGATTGTTTATAGATTCTGGTCGGTGCAATCTGGCCAACTGTAATCAATAGGGGTTTCTAAACTCTTAAACAAGGTAATCTGACACAGTATTGTTCTAAAATGGGGTAAATGAAATAATTTTGCCCAAAACTATTTTTTTGTATATAAAAGAAATGATTTTCTATGAATTATCATAGTATATGGATGTTTGGTTGTTAAGAAGTGATAGTATTAAATTATTATCACTGTTATATGAAAAACAAATAAGAAATAAAATGATATAACCAAAGATTTGAAAATAAATTCATTTAACAAATGAAATTTATAAATATGAATTGAAAGTATAATAAAATAAAATCCATATATGAATGAGATTTAGGAATGTGAATTGTAAATGTAATTTACAAATTGAAATGGGATTCCATAGAGAATATTTGAAAATAAATTCATTAATGGAATAATAAATGAGTTGATAACTTATACAATTTGAATTTTGATAGAATAAATTTAATTTAAAGGATGAAGTTAATTAAAGAAAGTATAAATGAATCAATTAAATAAAGTGAAAGTTGATTTGTAATAAGATTTAAATTGAAAAGGAATGAATTTGTGAATGAACAAATGAGTTTACATTTGTAAATAAATGAATTAAAGAAATGGAATGAAATTTGATTTGAATAAAGTTGAATAAAATAAAATGGATTTAGTTTAAGTAAACTGATTTGATAACTTATTAATTCACGAAATAATGAATTGGAGATTGAATTGGTTAAACTAAAATTGAGTTGTAAGCTAAAATTAAAATGGTTTGAATTTGTATATAAATTCAAGTGGGTAGTAGAAATAAATTGAATTTCCTTGATAAAGATAAAATAAATTCGAGATGAATTGAATATGGAAATTGAAATTTAAAATGAATAAGTAAATGAGCTAATTGTATTAAATTAGTAAATGGGATAGATTTGATAAATGAAAATCAAATCAAAGATTGAAACTAGAAATTATTTACAAGGAAATGAACTTGAGTTTTGAAGTGAAATAGCTTAAGTAAATATTGAATAAATGCTCGACTTAAGAAAATTTTTGTGAAATGGTTTCAAATGAAATGAATGAGAATATGGAATGTAAATTTAATTGAAATGGAATCAATTTAAATGATTGTTAGCTTAAGTAATCATTTAGTTGCATGAATATTAACAAATCTGAATAGAAAGAATTATCGTTTGACAAAAAACGAAACTATATAAATTCTATGAGTTAATAAAAGCAAATAGAAATTGATTTTTGTATCAATTGAAATATATATGAGTTAGATTCAATTAGAAATGAATTGAATGTAAGAAAGTGAGTTGTTAATCACTTGAATTGAATAGAAATTGAATGTGAATTAGATGGAAGCGATCTAAGTTGTATTGAAACCTTATAAATTGCTAATGGAATTTATTTTGAATGTATTGCTTATGAAATCTATGTATTTGCTATAGAAATAAGTATAGATTTCCTATATTTGTCACTTACCTGTTTAAATTGAGTAAGTGCAGGTTTTTGAAGCCGTTTGGCTGCATTTTGGGTTGCGCAAATGCTAATAATAAACTGCTTTGCTTAAAAATGCTAAAAAGGTACGCCTACGCAATAAAAATAGGAAACATGAACTGTTTTTCTGCTTTTCCGACCGAGTAGGTCGATGTATATATATTTATATCTTTTATCAAATTGCAAAAGCTCCTCCGTACAAAGGAGACTCTGCCAAAATTTTCTGAAAATTTTGGGAGTTAGAAAAAATTTAGAATTTTTGAAAATTTTCACTTAATGACAAGTGATTTCAAATTGAATTTGAGATAAAGGTAAATGAAACTCAATATTCAGAAATAGAAGATGAATCGATTTCAAGTAAAATTCGAAATGAAAATCTGAATGAAAATTTGAAAGTAAAATGAATTCCAAATAGAATTGAAATTGTTAATTGAATTCAAATGAAATTGAAAATGCAAAGTTGAATGAATATATAACTTTGTTTGTGTAGTGAAAATAAATATAAAAAGTATGTAAACACTTATAGTGAACTTAAGAAATGAATTGAGGAAAATTCTTAAGTAAATATGTATTTGGAATCCAATGGGAAATTTGGACATTATTGTTCAAAAAATATACAGGGGGTATAAAGGAAAGTGGAATTGGATTTTGATTTTGAAGATAAAATTGAATTTCTCCACAAAAGGTATGTATTTGAATTTCAGTATGAAATTTGATGAGTTTTTTATTTTGCCACTTGGCATTTTGTTTTCTTTTGAGATCTGAGATTCCGTAGGGACGTTTTGTAGTCGTACTGTGTTAGCCGCGCAAAGGAGACGCTGGCGAAATTTTTCGAAAATTTTGGGTGTTAGAAATTTTTTGAGAAATTGGGATAATTTAAAATTTTGAATTCAAATTTAAAATTGAATTGTGAAGTATATTAAGTTGTTTGAAACTTATGGAAAAGTTTGGAAAAATTATGAAGTAATAAGAAAAATTATTTTATCAAGTTGATAAAACTATTTGGTTTTGGTAAAATGATAAACGGGATTGGAGCATTCTTCTTAACTTGTAATTTCGGGACGAAATTCTTTTAAGGGGGAAGATTGTAACGACCCTGAAATTTTGATATTCGAAATCAGGATATTTAATTGATTTTAAATATCTGGAATTCAATTTAATTTGAAATTCAAATATCAAAGTGAATTTGGTAAATTAATTATTGAATTTAATCGTCAAATTTGGATAAAAATTTGAATCTCTAATTTTAAGCCGGTTAAAAATATTTTCAAGGCTTAGAAAATTTATACTGATAATTCTGAAGATACTGGAACTTTCAGAATTGGATTTGAAGCTGTTTTGTTCAGTTTTGAATTTTATCATTTGAATCGATATTTAAAAAATAGCTTTCCCGGGCACAGTCTTGGAATTCGACGAAACCAGTTCCATTGGATCCGTAATATTGAATTATTATCGGATTTCAATTTTTGTGGTGATTGGAGCTATCGTGTGATCGTACGATAAGCAAACGCGCTAAAATTTATATCGAAAATTTAATATTATAACTAGATCCAAAAAGTTATCTTCTTCATACGTTTGAATTTGGATTCGAAACCTTTTCCAGTGCTTTTGGAATAGGGGTTTAACATTATAAACGCCTAGCGGCACGCCTCGATAGGATGTAAAAAAAATTTAAGCTTCGAATAGAAGACGATTTAAATTTGAATTTAAATATAATATTTATATTTTGACTGGTCAAATTTCTTCTCACATAAGCTGTCTCTTAATCACCTCGTTAGCACGTGTCCTTCCAAATAACACGCGTCTGCTCTAAATTAATCAACAGGTCGAACCTAGCATTGCAGATAAGTTCAAAGATAAAAAAAAATGAATGGCCGAACAAAATCAAAATTTCCCTCTAATTAAAATCGAAACTAAAGGAAATGGCCGCTTAAATAAATCTTTTGTTCGTTCGAAATAAAAATCCATTGCCGTGAGAATTAATTCACGAAATGGCCGAAGCCTGAGATAATCGAAGTCGAAATCGACTCCGATGCAAAGCTCGCTAGGGCATGGAAACTGTCGCGATCTAGTTTAGGTGATGGTCGCTGGTGGAGTTTGCGGTAGTAAAAGCGACGAGCTCGTGGGGTTTTAGGGGATGCGATTCTGGGAAGACTGGAAGCATGGGCACGAGCGCGGTGCTCACGAAGCTCGCGTTCGACTGGAGGCAGTAGGGTTTCGAGTTTTGGAGAATCGGGTCGATGGTCGCGAAGTCAAAAAGGGATGCAGGCAAGCGATTGCGATCGAGTTGGGTTCTGGACATCGCGAGATCTAGGGTTCGACGAGATTCATGGGTGACTGTCGAAGTGATTTTCAAAGTGATGTCCGAAGTTGCTCAGCGATCCATAAAGTCGATCTACTTGGAAGGATTTGGCGATGGAATGGGGTAGTCGTGTTCGCCTATGGCCGAGTTGTAGGGCGAGGTCGCAGTCGTGAGGGCAGAGATAGTGAGGTATATCAGTTCCTTTTTATTTAAGTTAATATATTTATAGATTAGAAAATTTCAATATACATATATAAATATTTTCACTTACGGGTTGATTTTAAAATGATGAAGATAATTTGTTTAATTAACCCATCTAAACTATTTTTGTTACTAAAAGATTTTTAAGAAGAAATTATTAGTTATAACTAAATCATTAGTTAATGAAATTTTATTTAAATGAAAATGAATTATTCGATTTATTTCGAATTTTAATAAATTGTATAAATTGTTTTATACAAGGTTAAAAGTTCGTGAAAAACAATCTGGAATGAAAAATGGATTGCAAGATAAAAGCAAAGGTGAGATTTTCTCACTCAGATTTAAATTGATTTTTGCAGTTATTAATTGATTGTTGTTTGAATGTGATATTAGATATAGTAGGATATATCTATATATAGCAATATATATATTGGCATATGTATATATTGCAGTTGTTGATTTCCCGCATTATATAGCGGATGAGACCCTATTGCGCCGCATAATAGCGGATGATATTTTTATAAATCCCATATACCGCGATATTCCACCTAGAAGTGGAATAGGTATTGTGCTAACATCTATGGATGCAGGGAAACAGATTGGATGGATCCAACTAGATTCCTCAAATTGTTTGAATATTATTTCATATGTGAATGATGTGATTTATTGATAATCTGTGGATGATTTATTGATAATTGAAATTGTTGAAGGCTAAAATTTAGCCGAATGTATTTTTGGTATCGTTGGATACCAGAAATGAATATAAATTGGTTTTTTAAATTAAAGTGGAAAACTTTAAATGAATTTATTTTTAAGAATTGAATTTATTTGAAAGAAGGAATTTTAAAGTATTAAAATGGATTGTCGAAATCTTATTGAATAAATTCCAAGATATGGGAAAAGATTTTTATAAATGAATTTTTAATAGTATTATTCGGAAGATTGGAAAATTTATTTGAAATGGAATTTTAAATGGTTGGGAAAATATAAAGGAATTTAATTTAAAAGTGATAAATTTGTTGAAATCCAATTGATAATTGATTTTGTATTGAAGAAATAAATCTTTGGGAAATCGATAAAAAAAATCTATTTGGTGTTTGAATGAAAATCGATTTTTGGTGTTGAGAATAAATTTGTAAATCGATTTGTAAAATGATTTGGTATTTGGGATTAAAATTAGAATCAATTTGAAATTTGATTCGGTGTTGAAGTAAATTTAGAAATCGATTTGGAATTTGATTTGGAGTTTGAATATAAAATTGAGAAATCAATTTGAAAGTCGATTTGGTGTTGAAAGTGAATATTTGAGAATGTGAATTCCGAATAGAATTTATAAAGGAAAGGGAAATTTGTTTTAAAAATAAACGTTGATTTGTTTTTAAAAGTGTGGGAAATATGATTTGAAATTGGTTTTCAAATGTGAAGTGTGGAAAATATATATATCTTATGAAGATATTTTGAAAATAAATAATTTGGGAAAATTATTTAAATTGGTTGATTGTTGTGAATATTGTTGATAGTTAAATCACCGACTATCAATATTGCCTTTGAAATGGCACTTGATTTGTTTTTCAAACAAACGCTTATTATTCGGTTTAGCCGGGAAAGGACCTTTGTGTCAGATAACCCATTCCGAATAATAATACGACGATATGGATCGTATTGAAGACCGGTGGTGAAGACCGGGTATTTGTGAAAACGATAGGATGACCTATCGATTGTCTCTGCACCGTTAGCTACGGTATAGAGATTTCCTTTGTGATGGGAAGTTTTATCGGGATTGTGAATATCCGGATTGCAAGGGCTTCTTCGGAAGTACCTTCGGTTCTGTTCGAACCCGGAACAGACTTGTATGGTTACGTGTCTGACATTACATTTTGAGATATAAAGCCGATTTCTTTCAAATACATTTCTGTTGGTGGCGGAGAATTTATTCTCTTAGCTTAACACCCTTCTCTGAGACATACGAGCCCAGAGGTTATGTAGTTGAAATTTATCAGCGATATATTCCCAATTTGGTAATGTGGCATGCTGAGTGTTGCTGTAATGATGATCATTTATTGATCATTTGTGATCAAAGCATGGCTTTGTGAAAAAGCGTAGCTTTGTGGACGAGACTTCGTCAGGGCCTCACAACCCGGAAATGGTCGAAACAGGAATGTTGCGGCAAGGTTACGAGGGTCGCGCCCTTTAGGGTATGTCTTTTCCTTCTGGAAAGGGGTGGTATCATGGTATGTAGCCCAGATACTTACTCATGTGGACACAATTTATTTATTATGTGTGATGTTGGTTACCGAGCGCTCGGATAAAGGTCCCAAAGGACCGGGGGATGACATATTCGTGAGTTACCTAGTTACAGGGGTAACCCGGCTTTGTTGGCAGAGAGCAGTTTGTCTCTCGGGACGTCCAGCCAGAGGCGATCCCATTCGACAGTAGGAAAGGAAGTTCCTTAGCTTGACCATTTGTTGGAAATCCATTTCCCAATACGAAATTGTGCGGTTTTAGTTGTAGAACCTGCCATTTACTTATGGTGGCGCCCCACTGTTTAGATGGTAGCTATAGTAGGCATAGTTCGGAATGTCTATGCTGGCTAAGATTAATATTATACTTTCGAAATGTTTTCCACACTAGACATTAATAATAATAATCCAATGATTGGCGTAGTAAGCATCTTTGACTATCATAAGAAGAAATCTCCTCCAATTCTGCGTTTGCATTGTGTGTGTGGCGGGAGGTCTTATGGTAGTTTCATTTTCCAAAAGCATTGCGAAATAATTTTATCTTTCTTTGTGAAAATAACTGTTTTACGATCTCACACCAGTCACCATGACTGACTCGGAGTTTATTGTTCCCTTCTAAACTCTGGGTGCCCATAATTTTCCACACGGGCAGCCTAGAGTTATTTTTATCAGGATATTCTGGATATTCTGGAGCTTTGGGGATAAGCTGGATGGCGAAGCGTACTACCGTACTTGCTTAATTTATTCCGCTGTGTATTCTGTATGAGGACAGGTTTATATAATTGTCCATTGTTGTATCGAGTTGTATATTGACTCTGATTGATGTATGTATAAACTGATATAGTTCTTTGTTTTAAAAAGACTAGTGATTATCTATTATATATTGTTCCGCTGCGAATGTGAGATTCTGATATTGTTTCTGTTTCTGTGTTTTTCTATTCTCCTTTTCTTCTGTCTTCTTCTACCTCTTCTTTTAACCCTAATGGTTCGGTTTTCCGGCATTCGATTGCGCGGCATTTGATACAGTGGACATATTAATGTCGATTTTCAAGCGTCGAAATATCGCATCGTTACATTTGACCTAGTCGAAAGCAACCAAGTCGAAAGCTCTTATTCGAAAGCAAAGCAGACTATCTTTGGTTTATAAAACAAACACACTTCAACCTCTTTGGCAACCAATCTTTCTACTTAGAACCCTTCGACTCTGTCCAATTCATTACGTACCAAGTAACTTGATACCCTATGTATCAGTTTGACCTTGTTGAAAGCTATAAAACCTCTCGACCTTGTCGAAAGGTCTGGGTCGGAAGGTTTAATGCCATAATTGGCTGAAACATGCTAAAAGTATTATTTCTTTGTTTTTAACTTAAAAAGGATAATTTTCAAATTTCCATTGGTTAACAAATACTTTTTCAGAAAAGTGCTTCCACTATTTTTCATAATTAAATAATCATTTATTTTATAAAATGCCACTTCTTCTTAATTAAATATATAAAACATTTAAGTCCCATACCAAGTAACTTGATAATCTATTTTAATATGTTTTTCAACATATAAAAATTTCAAACCCAGATAATTGTTGTTTTAGCCATGAATAATTTATAACTAAATAAATCATTTTCCTTACTAAAAAATTTATATAAAATCCACATTAATTCAGAAAATTAGGAAAATTGAAACCCATATCTAAAATATCATTTCTGACCTATATTTAAATTTTCAAGGTATTTGGATGTCATTTAATAGGGTTTTCATGTCAAACACGTCATAAAAACTAACATGAACATATATAATTCATCAACAAACATATATATAAATTTAATCATCAAAACATGGCATGTACTTGCAAAAACATTTCAGATCTAATTCTCAAAACCGAAATCATAAGAAAATGGGATGTAGTAATTATTCACTTAGCTTTGAGATTATAAGATGTGAGATTGAATGTTGATTTAGTTAATTATCTTCCTTCTCTTGAATCCTAGCTTATCTTCTCTTGAGAACAATAATGGTGGCCGGCCTTGGTTTTATTTTAGTTAGAGTGAAAAACAAAATGAACGTGAGTTTCATTCCTAAGGGTTTAGGGTATAAGTCCTTCTCCTATTTCCCATATTGCCCTTCTCATATCCTAATACATTAGCTTAGTTATTTCAATTTAGTTTGACACTAACATGGCATAGCAACCTTTAATTTAATCAAGTCTCAAGCCATTAATCTCTACATTATTTTATTTAATTTACCTAATTAATTATTCTAAATAATGTTATAAAAATATGGGGTGTTATAGACTCTCCACCTTAAAGAATTTTGTTTTCGAAATTACGATAAGGTACACAATCAAAACAACCAAAGGTAAAACATACCATCAAACAACTCTGGGTAAGCATCTCTAATCCTGCTCTCAGTCTCCCAAGTACAGTCTCTGGCATCATCACTCCACTAGACCTTTACTAATTTGACTGTCTTGTTCCTCAACTTCTTCTCATCTCTAGCCACAATCTGAATTGACTTGCTAACTATAGTCAGGTCTGGCTCTACTACTAAATCCTCTAATACTGTAGGTGTTATAGTGGTCTCCAGGTCTCTAATACATTTTGTAAGATGAGAAATATGGAATACATCATGGACTCCAGCCAAACTGCTCGGTAACTCTACTTTATTAGCGAGTTTCCCGATCCTCTCAACAATACGAAAAGGACCAACTAACCTAGGTGCTAACTTTCCTGACTTTCCAAATCTAATCACACCCTTCATCGGTGAAACCTTAATAAACACATAGTCTCCAACAAAGAATTCCAATTCTTTCCTTCTTCTATCTGCATAACTTTTATGCCTAGACTGAGCTTCCTTCATCCTAGCTCGGATCAACTCAACCTTCTCTGCAGCTTCTTTCACTAAATCCGGAGCAAGAACCAATCTATCCCTGGTCTCCAACAAACATACGGGAGATTTGCATGGTCCCCTATACAACGCTTCAAACGGTGCCATCCTAATACTAGTCTAATAAATATTGTTATACGATAAGTCGACTAAATGGAGATGGTCTTCCCATGATCCCCCGAAATCCAATACACAAGCTCTTAACAAATCCTCCAAGACTTTGTTAACTCTTTCCGTTTGCCCATCAGTCTGTGGATGGTAAGCGGTACTCATATTGAGCTTGGTTCCTAATGCTTTCTGTAGACTCTTCCAGAACTCACTATTAAACAATGAATCTCTATCACTGACAATACTGTTAGTAATCCCGTGCAGTCTAACCACACTCTTCATAAACAACTTTGCCAAAATAGGTGCCGTCCTAGTTTACTTTATTGGAATGAAATGGGCACTCTTAGTCAGTCTATCTACTATGGCCCATATGCTTTCATTTCCTCTACTAGGCCTTGGCAACCCATCGACAAATCCATAGAGGTAGGATCCCATTTCCACATCAGAACTTCTAACGGTTGAAGCAATCCGCTTAGCTTTTGGTGTTCCACCTTTGTCGGTTGGCAATTCAAGCACAGCTTAACACATAAACCAATGTCCCGTTTCATACATTCCCAGAAGAAACTTCTCTTCATATCCTGATACATCTTCGTTCCTCATGGATGGATAGTGAACTTCGAACGATGACATTCATCCAAAACTTCTTTCCTCATGTCTCCTACGTTTGGAACAAACAACCTTCCCTTCTTTCTTAACCACCCATTTTGGTCAAGACTGAAACCCTTTAAGTCATCGCTCTTTGTTCCTTCCCTTAACCTTTTGATTCGTTCAACCAAAACTGGATCCTTCTCCTGTCTAGAAGCTATCTTCTCAATCATTACCTATCGAACTTCTAAGCAAGATAATACAACACTTCCTGCACTAGAACCTGCCTCGAATCTATACTATGCTCTACAAGCTGATAATGCTTCTAAATCTTTCCACTCAACAATCATTGCCAGTACTGCATTCTGATGTTTCCTGTTAAGTGCATCTGCTACCTTATTTCCTTTCCTGGGTGTGTATTCAATTCCAAAATCATAAGCAGCAATAAACTCCAACCATATCTACTATCTCATGTTCAGCTCCTTCTGAGAGAACAAGTATTTCAACGACTTACGATCTGTATAAAGTTCAAAACGCTCTCCCAAAATATAATGCCTCCACACCTTCAAAGAAAATATAACGGCAACTAACTCTAAATCATGTGTAGGATACCTCACTTCATGTGGTCTGAGATGTCAAGAAGCATAAGCAATCACTTTACCTCTTTGCATCAACACAACCCCCAATCCAGTTCCGCACACATCGGTACAAACAACCAAATCTTGATTCCCCTCCAGAACCACCAACAGCGGTGCATGGGTCAGTAAGTGTTTCAAGCTTTGGAATGATACCTCACACTTATCAGTTCATACAAACTTCACATCCTTTCGCGTAAGCTTAGTCATCGGTGCAGCTATCCGCAAAAAATCCTTTATAAATCTTCGATAATATCCGACTAATCCAAGAAAGCTCTTTATCTCGGTTACCGTCTCGGGTCTCTTCCAATAATTCACCGCCTCAATCTTAGTCGGATCTATAGACAACCCATTCTCTGAGACTACATGACCAAGGAACTTCACTTCCTTTTTCCAAAAATGACACTTCGATAACTTAGCCTTCAACTGATGTTCCCTCAATGTCTCAAGCACAACTCTAAGATGAATTTCATGCTCCTCCTTATTCCTAGAGTATATCAAAATATCATCTATGAAGACCAACACAAATCTATCAGGGTGCTCTCGAAAAATTCAGTTCATCAAATCCACAAAGAATGCCGGCGCATTAGTTAGTTAGAACAGCATAACTAACCATTCGTACGATCCATACCTTGTCCTAAACACCATCAAAGGAATACAATCCTCTGCTACTCTAAGCTGATGAAATCCCATCGCTGAATCCAGCTGAGAGAATACCTTAGCACCACTTAACTGATCGAACAAATCATCAATTCTTGGCAATGGATATCGGTTCTTTATCGGCATCTCATTCAACTTATGATAATTGATATATAGCCTTAACGATCCGTCCGACTTCTTAGCAAACATCGCTGCAGCTCCCCATAGCGAACTACTAGGTCGAGTAAAATTCTTGCCTTCCATATCCACCACTGCACCTTCAACTCTCTCATCTCCGTAGGTGTCATCCTGCTTGGTGGCCTACTCACCGGTTCGGCTCTAGGCACCAAATCAATTCAAAACTCAACGGCTCGTTTCGGTGGTAATCCAACACCGACTCAAACATATCAGCAAACTCTCTAACCATAAAGACTTGATGCAACTCATCCTCCAAATCCATGATACCCAGTAAAGCATTTACCTCACAACTAGGGTTCTTTATGGTATAAACTATCCGATCACTACAATCCGGGTGGCTAAGTGATATTTTCCTATCATGGCAAAAATCCTAGCATCATATGTACTTAACAAATCTATCCCAAGGTTAATACCAAATCCCACAAAATCAAACACATGTAAACAACAATCAAAAGTTTGACCTAGCAAATAAAACTCTAAATGGTCATACCTCATCCCAAGTGTTGCACACCCTCTATAGGATTTGCAACTGTAACAACCCGAAATTTAAGATATAATAATTAATTAACGAATTAATTAAATAATAAAATAACTTTGTGAAATTATTAGAATCGAGCCATCGGAGTTGCACCATTGTGTCCGTGGTAATTTTCTGGTTAATTTCCATATATAGATTATCAAAATCCGAGCTAGAACGAAGAAGTTGTGAATTAAACAAGAAATCAGAAAACAAAAGAAAAAAAATATAAGGGCTAGGTCGACCTAACTCATATGGGGGTCGACACCCAGGTCGACCCGCCAAAGCATATGGATGAGTAATCGTCTAGATTACTAAGTGGCGTGTTTTTCTATTTTAAGTCCATCTCGCGCGTACGTGCTTCCATTCGACGGTTCCCATCGAACCTATGACGTGGTTACACCAGATTTAATCTTCAAATCCAATGGTCTGAGATCCACAAGTGACACTATAAATAAGACCCTAATCCTAGCTATTTCTCTTATTCAGATTTTCTCCATCTTGGTTCATTGCCTGAAGCTGGACCCTAAAAGGAATATTTTTCCAAAGAGAAGATCATTTTATTTAAAATATTTTATACCCTAGAAGTGGATCTGGGAAGGCCAAGGAAAAGAGGTAAGGACCACAGGTGAGTGTTTAAGTAATTATTTTAGATTTTTAAGTAATTTAAAATAATAGGGTTCTCAATAGTTGTAGTTTTTATGCAATTTTTGAGACCTTTTTTATATAAGTTGTTTACAGTTAATTTTTAAAGTTCTTTTCAGTCTATTTTATTCAGCTATTTTTATTTAGCTATTTTATTCATTTATTTACAGTAATTTACTGCTATTTAGAGTTATTTGTATTTACATCTGTTTTACGTTAGAATTTAGTCTGTATATGTTAGTTTCTTTTTGTTCCTTTTTACGCGAATAAATTAATAAAAAGAGGATAATTCGCCAATATGGACTAAAATATACGAATACTAAATTTACAAAAAAATTGATGTAAATAAGAAGAACTGTAATAAAATGAATATAGACTGAAATAGGCAAATTTGACATTTGCAAGCAAGTTTATAACTAGTAGTTATAACTAAGAAGATAGAATAAAAGGGAAATTATAACGTAGGTTATAATTAAGCAGAAAGAATAGAAAGACGCTTATTTTTAAACTTAGAGTTAAGTTAATAAGCAAATATATCAGAGATAACAGAAGTGGCTTATTTTAAAGACTTAAAATAAGTTAATAAGCAAATAGAGCAGAATTAATAGAAGAGGCTTATTTAAAAGACTTATATTAAATTAATAGGCAAAGATAGAAGTAAGACCCATAACAGCAGCATTCCCCTTCAGTCAAGAACTGATGGTCTCATAATAGATAGGTGGGGTTGGGATACACTTATGCTGTTTAGGGTAGATAAGTGGTCAGCAGATAGCAGCCCAAATCAAGGGATTTGGGCAAGGGGTGCAACTAGATTTTGTTTGTTATGACCCGTACCGGCAGCATTCCCCTTTCATACTAGGACCGATGGTCTCACAACACACTTAGGTGAGGCTGGGCAGGACCCTGTCAGACTAGGACTGTTGGTTTCACAACAGATCAGGTGAGGCTGAACACGCTTATGTTGTTTAGGGTAGATAAGAGGTCAAAAGATAGAGCAACAAATAGTGCGAGCCGACGGTGGCTGTGACGCCCCACCTCTATACCCACGCTAACCAAGAACACTACGGTGTAGTGCTGTCAATTAGCATGGAGAATAAGGCTGTTGAGGAGCGACTATCCATGTAACTTCTTTGTGCGAGCACCGATATGTCAGATAATGTAGCATGCATTTCATTTAAGGATGAAATCCGACATGCGATACAAACACAAAGCTATCACACAGTGGCTATATATGTAATCTTCGAAAACAAATATAGAGATAAACATAACACCAGTCAGTCACAGACATCCATATCACAAAGGCGGAAAAAGATATGAATATATATAACACATGAAAGTATACAACAGAGTAGTGGTCGGAATGATCCACAATAATACAAAAGAATAGCAACACGTGCTATACAAAAGAATAAGTACACAACATATAGTCTATTTCTCAAATGTGTACATCCAAAAACTACTAATCTAAGTAGTTAGCCAAAAGTCGAGAAATCCAAAAGAGAAGTCAAGCAGAAGCACCTGTAACATCTCGGTCTGACCCGAGTATTATTTCATAAGAAAATAATAAACGGATCAGTCTAGCTATAAATATCAGATGACATGATATAAAACAAGAGATATGGCATAAACATGTAATAACCATAATGGCATACTACTATAAGTATGTAAATGATAATCAACAATGGATTAATCAATATCACAAGAATCTTCTCAAAGATCCAAATCCACAAAAAAGGGAATGACACACAAATTCACCAATGCACACAAATTGATAAAACATATCAATAAAAATCACGAAAATTGGTGAAGCACAAATTCCAAAAATCAACACACGAAATCCAGAACAAATCCCAGAAATCAACACACGAAATCTAGAAAGCACAAAAAGGGGGAAGTCCGATCACACGGACGAGAAGCTATCTCATGGAAGCTATCCATTTAATTTTTCGAACACACGAATGACCCGAAGGCCATTGACACACGAACGACCCGAAGACCATGGGGTGCTACCCCATATATGTGTGTAGAAACATCACAAAAGCGGGGTCTAGTCTCCCTCGCAGACAAAGAGACATCGCTCAATTGCTAGTCTAAATCACAAAAATGATCGTCATGATCATAAAGAAGTGTCAATCACACCAAGCTAGTAAATATATGAGTTTAGCTTCATGTCCCATAACCACTTGCTTAACTTAAATATTTATGAACAAGCTGTGAATCTTCACTAGAAAATTTCCACAAAAGGTTCAATCGAACAAGTCCAAGAATTAACCGACGAAGTGAACGCAAGCGTTTCATACCACTCGTTTTACTAAGCCATTTAATTAGATTTCTCATCCGAGTGAGGTAAAGGCTTGTATATACTAGTAGATTAGAAAACAGTTTGGGAAAAAGAGCTTTGTAGTAAAATAGTGTTGAAATCGCTTTAATGAAAGAGTTTTGATATTCACTACTAGTATTGAAGCCTTCACATTTTTAAAGTGACAAGTCACAAAACGATTGTTGAAACAAATCGCATCACAAAATTTCACATTCGAAGATGTGAGAAAAATCCAAGGAAATCAGTTCCAAAACCATCATAGTAGAAATATACTTGCGACCTAACGTCTTAACAAGGCTGTGCGACCTAATGTGCTACGACCTAGTGGTCGAGCGAGGTAAGAAGTCATACGACCTAGTGGATGAAGACTTAAAGTGGAATAGGTCAAAAGACCTAAGTATTCAACGACCTAAAATGGAACGAACGACCTAAAACATAATAGGTCGAGCGACCTAAGGGAAGAGCTAGGCATGCGACCTAACTGTAATAAGGTCTAACGACCTAAAGAAATAAGGTCTAACGACCTAAAGGTACTGGGGTCTTGCGACCTACGACCTAATGGTGCAAACGACCTAAATTAGGCGAGCGACCTAAAGGGGACAGATCGAACGACCTAGTGGATGAGCGACCTAACAGGGTCGAGAAAAGGAAAGGCGCGACCTAAGTGTTTGTGAGGTCGAGCGACCTAAGGGATATAGGGTCCAGCGACCTAAGTGAAGCAAGGCCTAACGACCTAAGGAAAAGAGACTCGCGACCTAAAGACTCGCGACCTAAAGCGAACGACCTAACAGTTCACTCGATGCTTCAATGGTCAAGCGACCTAACGCGAGCGACCTAATCCTTAGCGACCTAAGGAAGTGTACAACCTAAGCCCAGAACGAGCTTATATTTGAAGGCAGCACGCCAGAGCGACTTAAAAGAGATGGGGTCAAACGACCTAATGTCTCACGACCTAAAGCCAATGCGACTTATGACCTAAGTGCCGATGCGACCTATGTTGGCCGAGAGCTATGCAGAACAGTTGATGTCATAAGCAGAACAACCTAAGCCCAGTTTTTGTCAAAACACACAAAAATTTGGGATTTTCACCAATTCAATCCAAACCAAAGGCAAATGTTCTAGCTAAAGTGATAGGGAGTCATTCCCAACAGTCCAAGATAGTTATAGACGAGATTGTGAGATAAAAATATCACCTTTACACTAAAATCAATGAAGATGGAGCCTAAAAGTAAAGCAAGAACAGTCCAAAGCTTGAATCTATGTTCTTCACTTGAATTTGGAGTAGATGTTGGATTAGCAATGAAGAAGAAGACTTTGGAGTTTTAATTTCCCATTCCCTCCACCATTTTTGATAAAGCTTCAAAGTTTATGCAAGTAGAGATGAAGTATTGAAGAGAAGGAAGGGGTTGGGCTTAGTTAGCAAGTGGTTCAGCCCAAACTAAAGGTCCAAAGCAAAAAGTGACGAAAAATTTCACTATCTCCAAACATATTGATGTTTATACTTAAAAGATTGCAAACGACGTTTCGAACTCAATGGAAGTGGTCTTGAGTCCTAATTCGTCCGTATGCAAAAAGTAGCTTTTCGGACTAAAATCCGACTAACGATAAAATATTTAAATATAGAATCAATAAATATGTGGGTTGTTACAGACTCCCCTCCTTAAAGAAGTTGCGTCCTCGCAATATATAAGATGGAAATAAAAAGTAACAACCATAAAAGCATATTAATACAAAAGAAATTTGAAATAAGAAGTTCACCTCAAAGAGCATGAGAAAGTAAGTCCGGATGTGTCCGCTCGATAAATTCTCTAGTTTCCCAAGAGCAATCCTCAGGATTTGAGGACCACTGAACTTTTACAAGCGGAACATCTTTATTTCGAAGTCGTTTATCTTCCGAAGCAATAATTCGAATAGGATGCTGCTCATAAGTTAAATTAGGTGAAACTTCAATCTCTTCCACAACACCTGGCTCAAGAATGGAATCGGAATCCCGAAGGCACTTCCGTAATTGAGAAACGTGAAACACGTCATGCATGGCAGAAAACTAAGCCGGTAATGAAAGGCGATAAGCCATGGAACCAATATGTTCAGTGATAGGAAATGGCCCAATGTATCGAGGTGCTAACTTTCCCGATCGACTGAAGCGTACAACACCCTTCATGGGTGAAATACGAACAAATACAAGATCACCAACAGAAAATTCAAATTTTCTTCTTCAGTTATCGGCATAGGATTTTTGTCTACTTTGGGCTTCTTTCATCCTATGTCGAATAAGGTCAATCTTCTCTGTGGAATCACGAATAAGATTTGGACCTAAAACCAGCTTCTCACCGGCCTCAAGCCAACAAGAAGGAGATCGGCATGGCCTTCCATAGAGTGCCTCGAAAGGTGCCATACCAATACTAGATTGGGAGCTGTTATTATAGGAAAATTCAACAAGTGAAATATGATCTTCCCAACTTCCACCAAAGTCAAGAACACAAGCACGAAGAAGGTCTTCAAGAGTTTGATTCACACGCTCGGTTTGTCCGTCGAACTGGGGGTGATAAGCGGTGCTAAAATTAAGCTTCGTTCCCAAAGCTTTTTGAAGACTCTTCCAGAATCCACTAGTAAACAATGGATCACGATCACTAACAATGGAAGAAGGAACTCTATGTAGTTTAACAATTTCTTTGATAAAGAGTTTGGCCAGAAGAGGAACGGTTCGGTTCGACCGAACAGGAATAAAATGGGCAGATTTAGTAAGTCTGTCAACGATCACCCATAAACTACTATGACCTGAACGAGAACGGGGAAGACCATCAATAAAATCCATGGAAATTTGATCCCACTTCCAAATTGGAATTTCCAATGGTTGCAATAACCCACCGGGTTTTTGATGTTCAGCCTTGACAAGTTGGCAAGTCATGCAACACTTAACAAAGTTAGCAATATCTGATTTCATTCCCTCCCAGTAACAAAGTCGCTTCATATCTGCGTACATTTTACTGCAACCGGGATGAATGGAAAATTTGGAACGGTGAGAATCTTCTAAAATATCTTTACGAAGATCTCTAGTATTTGGTACGATAAGTCTACCAAATTTTCGAATGCCGCCACGAAAATCAATATCGAAGTCTTTCAAAACTTCAATATCGGTTTTATCCTTAAGATTTTGGCCAAGCAAAGCTAATTCAGGATCTAGCTGTTGAGCTTCAAGAATGCGGTCTAAAAGAGAAGGACGAGCCTCAAGGCTACATAAAACAAGAGATGAACATAAATCGAAGACACGATCTCGAATTTCACAAGTGGATAACACCTCGAGATCCTTCCATTCAGATATCATCATAGAAACAACCGCTTGTTGCTTGCGACTAAGTGCATCGGCAACTCGATTTCCCTTTCCGGGAGTGTAAAGGATATCAAGATCATAAGAGGCAAGAAACTCGAGCCAACGCTGTTGACGCAAATTAAGTTCCTTTTGAGAAAATAAATATTTCAAAGACTTATGATCAGTATAAAGTATAAATTTCTCTCCCAAAAGATAATGTCGCCAAATTCGAAGGGCGAAAATGATAGCCGCGAGTTCTAAATCATGTGTGGCATATCTAGTCTCAGCCGGCTTCAATTGCCTAGAAGCATAAGCAATAACACGTTCTTTTTGCATAAGAACGACACCCAAACCAATGCGACTAGCATCGGTATAAACAACAAAATCTTGATTCCCTTCGGGAATCACAAGTATAGGAGCATCAGAAAGGAGTTCTTTTAATTTCTGAAAAGAAGTTTCACATTTGTCCGACCAAATGTATTTAACACCTTTCTTTGTTAAGCCAGTAAGAGGCACGGCAATCTTAGAAAAGTCTTTTATGAAACGGCGGTAATAACCTGCCAATCCGAGAAAGCTACGGATTTCAGTCACGCTCTCCGGTCTCTTCCAATTTTGAATCGCTTCAATCTTTGAAGGATCCACTGATAATCCGGATTCGGAAATAATATGACCGAGAAATTTTACACTAGATTGCCAAAAGTGGCATTTAGAAAATTTTGCTTTTAATTGATGGCTCCTAAGAGTTTCCAATACAATACAAAGATTCTTTTCGTGCTCCTCCTCGGTTTTAGAATACACAAGAATATCATCAATAAAGATGAGAACAAACCGATCGAGGAAATCTTTGAAAACTCGATTCATGAGGTCAACGAAATTGGCCGGAGCATTCGTTAAACCAAATGGCATAACTAGCCATTCATAAGATCCATAACGAGTACGGAACGAAGTCAAAGGAATACTATCCTCTGCAATACGAAGCTGATGAAAACCGGTGGCCAAGTCCAATTGTGAAAAGACTCTAGCACCACTAAGCTGATCAAATAGATCGTCAATCCGGGGTAAAGGATATTTATTCTTAATAGTAAGATCATTAAGCTTGCGATAGTCGACGCAAAGCCTAAGTGTACCATCGGACTTATTTACGAAAATAGCTGAAGCTCCCCAAGGCGAGGAACTAGAGCAAATAAGTTGCTTCGTCTCCAACTCGGATAGTTGTTTGCGCATCTCTTCATTCTCCTTATTGGACATGCGATAAGGAGGACGGGTAATAGGTTGAGCTCTAGGTATAAGATTAATTTTGAACTCAGTTGCTCGCTTAGGTGGTAGTCCTAAAACGGGCTCAAGGATGTCGGAAAATTCATGAACGATGCGAATAAGAGAAATGACATCCTCCTCATCATCATTGTCATCATCACGAGGATTTAAAGAATATAAAGATGCAACCAAAGCGGAATCCGAATCTTTTAGAATAATAGAAATCTGATTAACAGATTGCGGATGTCGGAGATAAATAGTCCGCTCAGGACATAGGATATGAGCTTCATAACGGTTAAGCCAATCCATTCCCAAAATCATTCCAAAGCCTAGGTAACGCATGACGTGCAAATAGGCTAGGAAAGGAAAATCACACAAAATAATCTCCACATCCTTACAAAGCAAACTAAGAGTTGCGGATACACCAACCGGATTCGCAATTCTTAATGAAGTCATTAAAGCAGTAACACTTAAAGAAAGAGTGTCTACAAGTTCCTTTGATATAAAAGAATGTGATGCACCCGTATCAAAGAGAACTCTAATAGGTTGGTCATGAAATATAATAATGTCATCAAGGACAGAATGAAACATACCTTGACCGCGAGATGTGTTGCCAGGGGCTTGAGCAACATTTAACTTTCCCTCCTTCTTGCTTGGAAGCTTAGGGCATAGATGCATATAATGATCCGGACTTTTACAGTAGCGACAAGAACGGGGCTTTGAACACTTGTTCGCAAAATGGCCCCTAGCACCACAGTTGTAGCATTTCCCATCACTAGAGGAAAAAGTCTTTGCAGCAGGAGTTGCTTGCTTACCCTTTTTGTTGGGATATGGACCTTTGAACTTGTTAGGCCTTTTCTTGTTGTTGAAGTTTGGTTTGGAAGTCAACACTTCAACATCACTGTCCTTATCAGCCTCTTCAAGACGAAGAGCGATATCAATGAGTTGGTCGAAAGAAACTTCTAACTTTAGAAGTAATGGCTTCTTGAGCTTTTTGTTTAAGCCATAGACGAATCTCTGGTTCTTCTTCAATGGGGTGTTGATGTATTCAACCCCATATTTGGACAGTGACTCGAAGGATGCGACATAATCTGTCACAGAGGATTCACCTTGAACAAGGTCTATGAAACGTCGAGCCAATGTCACTTTCTCCGCTTCTGGTACGAATTTTAATTTGAAGCGTTCCCAGAATTTCTCCCAGGTGAGATCTGCTTCATTAATTTCAGAAACAAGAAGTTCGTACCAATCCAATGCTCTCTCTTGGAGCATACTGGAAGCTACCTAAACACGGTGAAGATTGATAAGATTTATGCGAGAAAAGATTCGATCGCATGTTCTTAACCAAGCCTGGACTTCAATAATAGTTTCGGAACCCTTGAATGGTTTCCCACCCAAGTTAGTAAAATCGTTGCACAAACGTGCAAATCCAGACTTAGGATGAGTAGGCTCCTGATTAGGACCGGCTGCCCGAGCATTCTTTACTAAATCAAGAAGCTGTTGAGTAGTCATAAAAACTCCATCCTGGGGAGTGACAGTAGATGGTCCGGCTCTCGGACGACCTGGTCTAGACATTCTCTCCTTTAAGAAAGAGAGAAGAAGAAAAGTTATTCTCCAAATGAATATCAAGCAAATCTTGATAGATAAAACAAGGATTTGTAAAAGGATATAGGATAAATCGGTACGAAGACTCGAATTAAATCCTAAGGCACGACTCCTAAGTTGGACTTAGGATGATGATCCTTGTTAAGTTATTCTACATTGTTCCAAAGTTTGGCTCTAATACCAAGCTGTGACGCCCCACCTCTATACCCACGCTAACCAAGAACACTACGGTGTAGTGCTGTCAATTAGCACGGAGAATAAGGCTGTTGAGGAGCGACCATCCATGTAACTTCTTTGTGCGAGCACCGATATGTCAGATAATGTAGCATGCATTTCATTTAAGGAGGAAATCCGACATGCGATACAAACACAAAGCTATCACACAGTGGCTATATATGTAATCTTCGGAAACAAATATAGAGATAAACATAACACCAATCAGTCACAGACATCCATATCACAAAGGCAGAAAAAGATATGAATATATATAACACATGAAAGTGTACAACAGAGTAGTGGTCGGAAAGATCCACAATAATACAAAAGAATAGCAACACGTGCTATACAAAAGAATAAGTACACAACATAGAGTCTATTTCTCAAATGTGTACATCCAAAAACTACTAATCTAAGTAGTTAGCCAAAAGTCAGAGAAATCCAGAAGAGAAGTCAAGCAAAAGCACCTGTAACATCTCGGTCTGATCCGAGTATTATTTCATAAGAAAATAATAAACGGACCAGTCTAGCTATAAATATCAGATGACATGATATAAAACAAGAGATATGGCATAAACATGTAATAACCATAATGGCATACTACTATAAGTATGTAAATGATA
The DNA here is from genome assembly GCA_030737815.1 of Allium fistulosum. Lineage (NCBI taxonomy): Eukaryota > Viridiplantae > Streptophyta > Magnoliopsida > Asparagales > Amaryllidaceae > Allium > Allium fistulosum. The sequence goes on along the minus strand of CM060905.1, from coordinate 869,544,620 downwards.
ATCAACAATGGATTAATCAATATCACAAGAATCTTCTCAAAGATCCAAATCCATAAAAAAGGGAATGACACACAAATTCACCAATGCACACAAATTGATAAAACATATCAATAAAAATAACGAAAATTGGTGAAGCACAAATTCCAGAAATCAACACATGAAATCCAGAACAAATCCCAGAAATCAACACACGAAATCTAGAAAGCACAAAAAGGGGGAAGTCCGATCACACGGACGAGAAGCTATCTCATGGAAGCTATCCATTTAATTTTTCGAACACACGAATGACCCGAAGGCCTTTGACACATGAACGGTCCGAAGACCATGGGGTGCTACCCCACATATATGAGTAGAAACATCACAAAAGAGGGGTCTAGTCTCCCTCGCAAACAAAGAGACATCGCTCAATTGCTAGTCTAAATCACAAAAATGATCATCATGATCATAAAGAAGTGTCAATCACACCAAGCTAGTAAATATATGAGTTTAGCTTCATGTCCCATAACCACTTGCTTAACTTAAATATTTATGAACAAGTTGTGAATCTTCACTAGAAAATTGCCACAAAAGGTTCAATCGAACAAGTCCAAGAATTAACCGACGAAGTGAACGCAAACATTTCATACCACTCGTTTTACTAAGCCGTTTAATTAGATTTCTCATCCGAGTGAGGTAAAGGCTTGTATATACTAGTAGATTAGAAAATAGTTTGGGAAAAAGAGCTTTGTAGTAAAATAGTTTTGAAATCGCTTTAATGAATGAGTTTTGATGTTCACTACTAGTATTAAAGCCTTCATATTTTTAAAGTGACAAGTCACAAAACGATTGTTGAAACAAATCGCATCACAAAATTTCACATTCGAAGATGTGAGAAAAATCCAAGGAAATCAGTTCCAAAACCATCATAGTAGAAATATAATTGCGACCTAACGTCTTAACAAGGCTGTGCGACCTAACATGCTACGGCCTAGTGGTCGAGCGAGGTAAGAAGTCATACGACCTAGTGGATGAAGACTTAAAGTGGAATAGGTCAAACGACCTAAGTATTCAACGACCTAAAATGGAACGAACGACCTAAAACATAACAGGTCGAGCTACCTAAGGGAAGAGCTAGGCATGCGACCTAACTGTAATAAGGTCTAACGACCTAAAGAAATAAGGTCTAACGACCTAAAGGTACTGGGGTCTTGCGACTTACGACCTAATGGTGCAAACGACCTAAATTAGGCGAGCGACCTAAAGGGGACAGATCGAACGACCTAGTGGATGAGCGACCTAACAGGGTCGAGAAAAGGAAAGGCACGACCTAAGTGTTTGTGAGGTCGAGCGACCTAAGGGATATAGGGTCCAACGACCTAAGTGAAGCAAGGCCTAATGACCTAAGGAAAAGAGACTCGCGACCTAAAGACTCGCGACCTAAAGCGAATGACCTAACAGTTCACTCGATGCTTCAATGGTCAAGCGACCTAACGCGAGCGACCTAAAATATTCAAGGCAGAATGACCTAAGCCTTAGCGACCTAAGGAAGTGTACGACCTAAGCCCAAAACGAGCTTATATTTGAAGGCAGCACGCCAGAGCGACTTAAAAGAGATGGGGTCAAACGACCTAATGTCTCGCGACCTAAAGCCAATGCGACCTACGACCTAAGTGCCGATGCGACCTATGTTGACCGAGAGCTACGCAGAAAAGTTGATGGCATAGGCAGAACGACCTAAGCCCAGTTTTTATCAAAACACACGAAAATTTGGGATTTTCACCAATTCAATCCAAACCAAAGGAAAATGTTCATGCTAAAGTGATAGGGAGTCATTCCCAACAGTCCAAGATAGTTATATACAAGATTGTGAGATAAAAATCTCACCTTTGCACTAAAATCAATGAAGATGGAGCCTAAAAGTAAAGCAAGAACAGTCCAAAGCTTGAATCTATGTTCTTCACTTGAATTTGGAGTAGATGTTGGATTAGCAATGAAGAAGAAGACTTTGGAGTTTTAATTTCCCATTCCCTCCACCAATTTAGATCAAGCTTCAAAGTTTATGCAAGTAGAGATGAAGTAATGAAGAGAAGGAAGGGGTTGGGCTGAGTTAGCAAATGGTTCAGCTCAAACTAAAGGTCCAAAACAAAAAGTGACGAAAAATTTCACTATCTCCAAACATATCGATGTTTATACTTAAAAGATTGCAAACGACGTTTCGAACTCAATGGAAGTGGTCTCGAGTCCTAATTCGTCCGTATGCAAAAAGTAGCTTTTCGGACTAAAATCCGACTAACGATAAAATATTTAAATAAAATATTTAAATATAGAATCAATAAATATGCGGGTTGTTACAGTGGCCGAGCGTGCGGCCTCGATGCACGGATATAAGTCGCTATTGAGTTCCAAAGCGCTAAAAAGGTGTCCTTTTGCTGTGGGACCCACAGGATGGGACTAGATCATAGTGGCACAACAGAGATAAAAAGGCCGATCAAAGGGTAGAATTAGGACTTTGGCCTACAGTAGGATTAGGATCAGCCTAATTAAAGCAGCAATCTAAGACAAGTGCAAACAATCGAAATAACCAAAGAAAACAGTTAAACAGTATTTTCTTCCAGCTTTATATTTTCCTTCATTTCCTTTTATACCAAATCTGTTGATAAGTTTATTATGTTTACCTTGCTTGAAAATACTAGTAGTTACTTCTACACACCAGACTTATAGTCTGACCCACTCCTCTATTTTCCCCTTTTTCCCCTATAGGCCAACAGAGGCAAGGATAGTAGATTTTCAGCTTTCTTCGAGGGATATTCTTGGAGATTCTTCATGTATTCTTCTTTTTCAGTTTTCTTTTCATTTGACTTTTGGGATGTACTGGTACTTGTTGAGAGGGATGATTTTATTTATGTACTCTGATATTGTGACTGAGATTGTATTTTTCATAACACATATGTATTTGGTATTTTGAGACATATTTTGGTTATGACTTATTTATGAGGTTTTTAACTTTTAATGTGTTACTGTTTCTGCTGTTTTATTTATTTGTCTTGTGAATCTTAGTCTTTGTAAAGTTTTAGCTATACCTACAACGCTCCACATCTTTTAATGTGCCCTTTTGGGTATACTAAGTGTGCGGGATGTTTCACTTGGTATAAGAGCCTAAGGTTACAGGATTCCTAAAATTTGTTTTAAAAGTAAAGTATTTTTGAAAAGTAACATATTTTCATAGTATTTTTCAGAAAGAAACTCTTGTTATAGAAATAGTTTTTCAAGTATAAAAAAGTTTTATAAAAATCCCCTCAAAGTCCAGTTCAATCTTCTTTCGATTCTTTCGAGCCTATATTCTCTTTTTCTTTGCATAGCATGGAAGATGCCCCTAATCTTCCCGATGGTATCCAAGTCCTAGGCTGATTTCGTTGATACCTTCAAGCTATGACACTAGAGGCGCAAGGGTATGAACCCAATCCAACACTGACGGTTAGAGATCCCATTAATCCACCCATAGCAGCCAATTTCTCTAAGCTATGCAAGGACTTCGCTAATCTAGGAGGCAAGACATTCTCTGGTATGGAGAATTTCATGGAAGCACGAGCTTGGTTGAGGAGTACGAAGCGGATATTTGGGCTGTTGGGATTTGAGGATCAGCAGATAGTCAGCTTGCATCTTGGAAGCTGAAAGAAGAGGCTTCTTATTGGTGGGAGATTGTTGAGTTGGAAGGTAGAAACGTTGGTTGGAATGGGTTCCGACAAAGATTTGAGAGGAAGTTTTTGTCCCAAACTAAAGAAAGTATGTAGCTGGAGAGGTTCATTAGTTTGAACCAAGGAAGTCTTTCAGTAAAGGAGTACATCAACCAATTTAATGAGTTGTCGCGGTTTGGGATGAAGCTCGTCAATACACTGCACAAGAAGCCCATAAAGTTTGCTAAGGGATTGAATCAGCCCCTCCAAGGCTTGTTATTGACGCATGTACCGATGGGAGCTACATATGAGTCGCTGGTAGAGATGGTCCTCATGTCTAATGCTGCTAAGGAAGGAGAGTCTAAGGAGGTTCCTAAGTCGGAGAATTCTAAGAAGAAGTGGTGGAAAGATAAGAAGGATAAGGATAAGAAGAAAGGAGGAGGACCTCAAAAGCGGATCAAGAAAGGCTGGAGGTGCAATAACTGTGGGATGGTTGGTCATTACGCAAAAGATTGTAAGAAGGCAGTAATGAAGGGGAAGTGTTTCAATTGTGGACAGCCTGGTCACTTTAGTAAAGTTTGTCCTCAGAAGACGGGGCGGGGAACAGGCGCACCTACAGCGCAGATACAGGCTTTTGATGCAGCACCATCTAGCAGCAAACCGGATAGAGGTAGGAAAGTCACGGTGGAAGGTTTGATCTCTCTACGCTCAAAACCTAACTCGCGACATCCGCTATCGACTAACCTAACTCTACGCTCAAAACCTGCCACAACTCAGCCACCGAGTTGCGAATTCTCGAACTACACCACCGTAGTTCGTCCCCTAGTCACACGACTAGAATTTTACAAAACTTTAAAAGAGAAATACAAAATAAAAACAATATACAAAACCCTATTTAATAAATTAATCCCAAAAATATATTATAAGGAAACCGACCCAAAAATAAAAGAGAAGTCTCCCTTTGTTTCTTTCTGTTCGGCCCGTATCCTTTTTGAAAATGTCTGCCTCTTTTCCTTTGCTCGAGAACGTTCGTTCCTCTTTCAAAATAAATCAGGGCTTTGTTTTTCTTTGAAGCCGCTGCTTGGTCGTTGTTCGATTTTACTGTCGAACCTCAATTAAGTTTGATGCTTCTTCGATCTTTGTTCTTTGCTTAGCTTCGGCTGCTTCAAATGTGTCGAGCTTGAATGCTATGAATTGGTACGTGTTTCTCTATTTTAATTTCGATTTTGCTCGACCTAGATTCGAGTTATTGGTTTGATTTAATTCAGTGACTAGCTCTGGTATTTTTTGTTGAACTCGAATCTGTTGGTTTTAGCTGATGATGATTTTTGGGTTTAAATAGGGATTAAAGTCCATAAGTTTTCGTTCGTATATTTGACTTCATTTCATCACGTTGCTATGCTCGGCCATACGATTTTTGGTTGGTTGCTTGTGATGTGTTCTGACTATTTCAATTTGTATGTTGGTTGAATTTTCTTTGAGTCGATTCCATTGACTTCGGTTATTTGAAAATTTAACTAGAGTTTTCTGGTATGACTTCGGTTTAATTTGTGTTTCATCTTCAAGTTCCATTCTTTTCTACTCTGACTTGTTCATTGTACTTGCGATATTATCTGGACTTGTTTGAACCCTACCATGGTCACCACAGCTTTGATTCTTTGGCGTTTTTAATTTCTGTGGTAAATCTGATTTCGACTTGTTCAATTCCTTTTTGCTCTGATTGAAATGTGTGACCCACTGCTTTGATTCTTTTTTAGACATTGCTGCTTCATTTTGTTCACTACTTGGTCTGCATTATATGTTTATCTGGTCGCACTTCATTTCGGTTGCACTTGGGTCATGTTGTTACCACTGCTTGTTTCTGTGATGATTGTATTTGTTGTGTATGAACTTGCTGTATCACCATATATGTACATACATACATATGTATGTGTGTATATATGTGTTGTTGATCTGCTGTTGCCTCTGGTTGTGATTTACTTGAGTCAGATCGATGTCTGGCGTTGTTCCACTAGCATGCTGTTATTGAGTTCATGCTGTATTCATTTTAGTTGATGAATGACAGGTATCATTTGAATGCTTGTATGCTTCATATGAAGTCTAGTCCGGTTTCCACTGCACACACACACACACACACATATATATATATATATATGTATGTATGTATGTATGTATACATGTGTATTCATGTATATATGTATGTTGAGACTTTTCTATGACCTAGTTGCCTTTGATTTTGTTTCAGAGCTTTACTACATTGTGTAGTTTATTTCACATGCTTCGAGCTTCATTTTTTTTCTCTGTTGTCATGTTGTATACGTTTCTTTTCATCTGGATACTTGCATTTATACTTCATGTTGCGTTGTGTTGTAAGTTGTGGTATGCAATTCAGTGTGCATTCTAGTTTCATAGGCTTGTACATTTTGTTGAGCTGGTGTGTTAATACCTTGTTTTGATGTGGACATTGTTTTGGTCGAGACTTGAATTCTATTAGAATTGTCTGCATTTGTACTTCGAGTTAAATGTCCAGTTGCATTTGAAGTTTGGTCTTGTTATCCTTGTATTGGGTTGTTGCTTCGACCCAGTTCATTATTTTCTTTGAGTCATGTCCATATGCATGTGTATACATATGCCATTTTGTTTACCGCTTCACTACATCCTATCACTGCATATAAATACATGTATACGTGTGTGCAAACATATGTATATATGTATGTGGTCACATTGATGTATATGCATGCTCCAGTTTTGTTGCTATTTGATGTTGAGGCTTTTGGTCATTGCATTCATGTTTCCAGGTCTGGTTATGTTCATTTGTGTTGATATTGCACTTGGGTTTGGTTTTTACTTGCTCTGATCTCTTGAATCTGAACACTTGAACTGTTTGGTGCTTTGTTGTACACACTGGTATGTACAATTCTAGGTTGGTTGCTTCATGACTCCACTGTCGATTCTATTCTCATGTGTACACATTTGTGCACTTGTTAGCATAGTCTAGTTTTGGATTCTTGTTGCATGAGAACTGGTACTTGACAATTTTGTCAAGTGTATATCGGTGTGCATGGCCTTACGGCATGTACAGTGATACACTGTGCATGTCACAGGTTGTTCATGTTTGATGAATTCAAAACGAAAATGATGACGAACAACCCAAATAACTGAGGCATATAACATTTTCAAAAACACACATTTTATTTTACACTACAAAAATAATTCTTTTTCAATTTTACTGCGTTAGTGTTTATTTTGAAGATAATTCAGATGCTGGATTCAAATTGGAATATAGTCTAAGAACAAACATGAGTGAATGAGTGATATGTAGTGAGGTGTAAATGTAAATGAAAATTGTGTTATGATTTGAAATTGTATTGTAATTAAAATTTTGTATATATAGTGAGAGCTCAAATTTTGTACTATTCAAAAATTGTAATAAAATATCTATTTGAATTTAAATTCTGTGTTATTTATTTTATTAAACAAATATTTATTTAATTATGTGAAAAATAAAATAGTACAATTAACAAATACATTTAAATGAATATATATATATATATATATGTTTATTATCATCAAACAAAAATCATATACATGCATATTCAATAATCCCCCTTTTTGATGATAACAAACATATATTTAAGATTTTGAATTTATTAAATGTATTTGATCATTCTATATTCTTCCCCTATTTAAATGCTCTCCATACACCAAAAGCTTCCCCTTCATATATGCATGAAAATAAATAAAAATACGCAAATAAACCTAGATGAGAATATGCAAATAAAAAATATGACTTGAATTATTTGCCAACCAAAATCTTAACTTCTCTCTCCACCTTTTGTTATCAGCAAAAGAGTAATAGTGTTACAAAAATAGAGATAAAGTGATGGACATTAATACAACATAATACCCAATCGAGTATAAATATTAAATTTCAATAAAAAAAATCAAACAAAAATCATAAATACTCTGTTAGGCGCATATTCCACTTTAGAGTGATCGGGGTGATGTCGGCATATAAAACTATATATTTGTATCTATTTGTGGTATATTTATGACAGGAATTTGAATACTTACCAACCATGCATAACCGTTAGGACTTTTAAATGAGATTAGTAGTATTCCCAATTTTATTTTAAAAAAATGAATTTCAAGTATCTTCTAACCACGCATAACCGTGAGGACTTTTAAATGGGATTAGAATCAACTCTTCGATTTAATAACCAATTGTTATCCCGCCTTTTGGCAAGGCCGAGATACCTAGGAACTGACTAGAAAAAGATGGAATCACGCGTCCTCAGCCTTGAATGATTGTTGGACAGCTACAAGTACCGATGAATTTTGCCCGAGTCCGGATCGGGCTATAACAGATAAGACACGTCAAGCAAAGCAGTAGGAACCAACGTTCCAAATTTCGAAGCAATCCGAGTTCGTATGCTCGAGTTATCGCCGTTGGAAAAACAATGGAGACATGCTTCAGTTTGAGTTTATCAACATGCAATGGTTCGAACCCATCAAAGTGCAATAGTTCGACTCCATCAATATGCTTTGGTTCGAATCCTTCTATAATTCGAAGCCATCAAAAGTTGATTGCTTCGAATCCATCGGCCCAGAGCCTCACCACGAATCCATCCTCACATAGCTTAAGTTCGAATCGATTGTTCGTTCGAATCCATGAAACCCCCTCTTACTTCGAATCCATCAAAAGGGAATCCTTCGTATCGATCGAATGAGGAAGCTCAAACTCCACCTCCTACTCATCTTCGAATCCATAAAGGGAGTGTTCTTCGAGTCCAGATGGTTGAGGGAGTTTCGAATCGATTCATAGCATCTAAGCAATGATCGATTCGAACGACGAGCCGATTCCATCGGTTTGAAAGAACTACTCTTCGAATCAACCAGTCTTCGAATCCACCAAGCAACTTAGCTAAAACCCGGAGGAAAATAAGGATCGACTCGAAGCACACGCATGCAAAGAAAATCGATTCGAACAAATCGATGCGAACAGATTAATTCGAACGAATCGATAAGGACAGATCGATTCGAACAGGTCCAGGAGACGAAAATCCCAAACTTGAATCGATCATATCTCGAGATTTACAAGTCCAAATGCTCTGAAATTTTCACAGAAGCTCAAACACATGATGAAGAATGTGCACACCAAATTTCAGCTCAATAGGACGATTTCTTGATCGATTCGAACCAAGGGTCGAATCGATCCCAAAGTGGGTCCGGGTCTCCAGATTTCGGCCATGTGGGCCCCCTGACGTACCAGAACTGGTCTCCCCACATTTTAGGCGAAATACCAGCCTCCTACACCTATAAATAGACCCCCTGGTCATTCAGAAAAGGGGTCGGAGAATTCTAAGTACTGAAGAGCGCCCAGATTCTGCCAGATCTACTCCAGAACACCGCCGCTGCTTTAGATTGACACTTAGCATTGAAATTCAGTTGTATTACATTGTTAACTACTGTAATCTTCAAGTAATCGAGCAATAAAATCATCAAACTTCATAGTGGACGTAGGCAAAACGCCGAACCACTCTAAATCGCTTGTCTTTGCAATTTACTTTCTGTTATTTGGAGTTTTTGTTAGATAATCCACAGTTTTAATTTTCATTCTTCACTTTTATCTCTTCAAAAACTTCCGAAGAGTGTTGTGCCCATTTTTGGTACAAACACTTTGGTGCTTTCACTGAGAAAAAACCAGCTTTTTTCTCCTGCTCCTTGGATCTACCATCGATACCGGATTGCACAAATCCAAGAGGAAGATCCAGATCTTCGATTCACAGTCCTTCCATTCTACTCAGATTTGCATAAAATCTAGGAAAAGGATTCATCGTTCAAAATGGTTAGCACGAGAACCACTTCTGCAGCTCCAGGACAAGAAGGTAGGGATGGACAAAATCCTGCTCAACAGCAGCCACCCAACCAAGACAACACTGCCCACTCAGATCCGTCTGGGGCAGTCACTAGACAAGAATTTCAGATGTTACTCCAAGAGTTGACTCAGAGTCGGCAACAGTTAGCCGAACAGTTGCGAGCTAATATTGAGTTGACAAATCAACTGAATCGCCAGGGCCGTAGGAGGTCCAGGAGGGATGATGTTTCCCGCTCACCCACTGAAAGTTCTGCCTCGTCTGACTATCATCGTAGATCTACCCGTCCCCGATTAGACGGAGATTATGCTCAGACTACGGGATATCAGCCCGCCCTGACTGTCGGGCAATTGAGGGTAGGACCGTCAACCAGCTTCCAAGCTGGGCCATCAGCACGGGGTGGCCGCACTTCACAATATACTACGGACAATCATGTCACAGCTGCAACAGCGGAAACAAGGGTCGATACCCGATATCTTCCAGATTCGGGTAATCAACAGCAAGGACGTACTTCTGAACCATACGTCCAGGAAGACGCTGAGCCGAGGAGGCGAAACTTGGACCGTCGACAGCGCCCGGTCCAAACTCGCATTGTGGAACCCGACCACACCTTAGCTCAGCAGGCTCAAAATGTAGCAATGCCGGACATCCCGACTATGATACGTCAAATGATCCGTGAAAGCCAAGGACTTACCAATGACGATTGGGGAATTTCTCGAAGCCATACTCCTTTCACGGACGAGGTACTATACGCTGAACCTCCTCGGCGATTCAGAATGCCAACTCTCCCTATGTACGAAGGAAGTTCTGATCCCAATCAGCACATACTGAAATACGAATGGTCAATGAGCGCCGCAAGGGCCGACGATGCAGTGAAATGCCGCAGCTTCCCCATTTCACTGGGAGGAATTGCAACAATGTGGTTTACCAGACTACCTCCAAGATCTATTTCGTCATTTGACCAATTGGCTAAGAAGTTTGTTGAACAGTTCCGTATGCATGTTGCCAGACCCAAAGATGTTAACACCCTGTCCAATGTTACCCAGGCTCGTGGGGAAACATTAAGGCGTTACTTGGAGAGATTCCATGCGGCATGCGTGGAAATTAGTAATCCCAACGACAACTCAATTTTAATGGCATTGACAAAGGGAATTGATCCCGATTCTGAATTTGGAAACTGGTTAGCCGGAAAACCCCCCGCATCGTTGGACCGTTTCTACTCCAAAGCCGCTCAATTCTTACGGCAAGAGGACGCGAAACAGTCTAGGAAGCAGGACGATGCAAAACCCGGAAGTGAGGGAATACAAAGCAATGTCGCAGTTAAACAGTCCGGTGACAATTCCGGAAAAGTCCAGTTAAACATACAGAACAAACAAACTCAGCCAAGAGGTGGCAATGGTCAGAATAAGAAGAGAGATCCGAATCCAGGCCCACGGCGTAGGGCTCCGATGTTCGAAAGTTATACACCGTTAAACACATCACTGGAAAATGTGTATCTGCAAACTTGCAACACAGAACAGTATAAGAAACCCGCTCCGAAGCGGTCGTCAGAAAGGCAGATTCAGACGGGAAAGTTTTGTAGGTTTCATGAGAGCTATGGCCACAATACTAATGACTGTCGCCATTTGCAAGATCTCATAGAAAAGCTGATCAGGGAGAGGAAGTTAGATCAATTCGTGCGGGCGCCGCAGTCTGGTGGTGCGGGCCCATCGAATCCAAACCGTGCGCAAGACCAGGAAAGGCAAGAGGAACCCGCTCGTACAGGCGGGAGGCTAGTTATCAATACCATAAGTGGTGGTCCTCATCCAGCGGACAGGAGCTGGAGGGAAATGGAGTCGTATGCTAGCTCTATCAGGCATGCGAGCTTCGAATGCTGCAGTAATTGTGAGGATGGAACCCCAGCTAAGCAACAAAAAACGATGTCTGACGATATCATATTCAGAAGCAGAGATGCTGACAAAATCGAAGCTCCAACGATTGATCCACTGGTCATATCTGCCCAGGTTGGTCCTGCTTGGATGAAGAGGATCCTGGTTGACAGTGGGAGTTCCGTAAACATTCTATTCAAGCGAGCTTACGATTTAATGAAGATGGAAGCAAAGGACCTAAAACCCTGCCAATCCCGGGTTCATGGCTTCAATGGCAGTGCAACAATACCTACTGGAATAGTAGAACTACCAGTGGAACTGGGGATCGGAGAGCGCAGAAGAGTCCGACTACTGCAATTTGTTGTTCTTGACATTGCTTCACCGTACAATGCATTCCTGGGTCGACCAACTCTTGCTGAATTCAGGGCAGCCATTGCCCCGTGGTGTTTAACTTTAAAATTCCCAACCGATCATGGTATAGGAATCGTTCAAGGAGATCAGGCAGCAGGAAGAGCCTGTTATGTTGCTGAATTGCGAGAAGCACAGAAGAAGGAGAAAGGAAAGGGCGTAGAGGAATCTCTCTGCGTCCATTTTTCTGATAATTGACAGCTAACGCCTGGGCCCCGGCCCGGGCACCACTACCAATTCCTTAGAGATCTTGACCCTAGAGATAGCGAAGATAAAGATGAAGTAGAAGAGAATCAAGCGTCTCCAGCCGAACTGACTGTGGACGTCCCGGTCAGTGAGGATGACGACTCGAAAGTACTGAAAGTTGGATCTCAACTGGGAAAACAGATACAACAGGAATTGGTCGAATTTCTTCAGGCGAATCTTGATGTATTTGCCTGGACGCACTCCGACATGTGCGGAATCTCACCGAACATTGCAAGTCACTCTTTAAATATTGATCCGCGACATGTTCCGGTCAAGCAAAAGAGGCGTGGTATGGATCCAGAGAGATCTGCCGCCCTTAAAGAAGAAATTGACAAATTACATTCGAATGGTTTCATCCGAGATGCTCTATACCCAGAGTGGGTGTCAAATCCGGTAATGGTTCGGAAACCGAACGGGAAATGGAGAACTTGTGTCGATTACTCTGATTTAAACAAAGCCTGTCCAAAAGATAGTTTTCCACTTCCCCGAGTTGACCAACTCGTTGACTCAACTGCAGGTCACGAATTGCTATCCTTTATGGATGCTTATTCAGGTTATAATCAGATACCCATGCATCTACCCGATCAAGAACATACTAGTTTCGTAACCGATCTGGGACTCTACTGCTACAGAGTCATGCCCTTTGGTTTAAAGAATGCCGGAGCAACTTACCAACGCTTGGTTAATCGAATGTTCGCTGATCAGATCGGGAAGACCATGGAAGTCTATGTGGATGACATGTTAGTTAAGTCCCGATTTTCCACAGATCACGTCAAGGATTTAAATTCAATGTTCTGTATCTTGCGTAAGTATGGAATGAAGCTTAACCCGCTAAAATGCCACTTCGGCGTCGCATCCGGAAAGTTTCTAGGGTTCATTGTTAACGCTCGTGGGATAGAGGCAAACCCCGAGAAGATCTGGGCAATAAGGAATTTGCAAACTCCAAAGACCATCAAGCAAGTCCAGAGTCTCAATGGGAAGGTAGCAGCGCTAAGCAGGTTCATCTCGAAATCCACTGATAAATGTATTCCTTTCTTTGATCTAATCCGGAAAGGGAAACGAAACTTTGAATGGACCACGGAATGTGAAGGCGCATTCCGATCGCTGGTTCAGCATCTCTCTACGCCACCGATTTTGTCGAAACCAATTGATCACGAACAATTATACCTTTATCTGGCGGTATCAGAGCATGCGATCAGTGCTGCTTTGGTCCGGGAAGAAGATCGAGTGCAGAAACCGGTCTATTATGTCAGTAAACGATTGACCGGAGCTGAGAGAAATTACCCCAGGTTGGAGAAACTGGCTTACTGCTTGGTCATTGCCTCGAGAAAGCTTCGTCCTTATTTTCAAGCACATCCGCTTACTGTGTATACCGATCAGCCGTTACGACAGGTCCTCACGCGGCCTGAGACGTCTGGAAGGTTACTCAAGTGGAATATTGAACTGAGCCAATTTGACATTACTTATGCTCCGCGGAGAGCCATTCAAGGGCAAGTCCTAGCTGACTTCATAGCTGAATTTACTGTTCCTGACGAATTACCTGAAACCAGCGAGTCTCCTGAATATGTATGGAAACTTTATACAGATGGTGCATCAAACGATCGATGTTCGGGCGCTGGAGTTGTACTAGAAACCCCCGAAGGTCGATCCATATGTTATGCTTTGAAGTTTGATTTTCACGCAACCAACAATGAAGCCGAGTATGAAGCCCTGTTGGCTGGGTTAAAGCTTGCCAGAGATCTGAAAATTATCGCTATAGAAGTTTATTGTGATTCGCAGTTGGTTGTGTGTCAAGTACGAGGAGAATATCAAGCGAGAGATAGAAGGTTAGCTGCTTATCTAACCCGAGTTCAGGAAGCGCTGGATCAGTTTGATTATTATGCTATTTACTACATACCACGAGATCGCAATCAAAAGGCCGATTCATTGGCAAAGTTGGCCAGCACAGGTGAAGCACAGCAAATGGGACTCGTCCCGGTCGAAACGTTGCCTTTCCCAAGCATCGATCAAATCAAAACGAATGATGTGTTAGAGACCTTTCCCAGCAAAGAATCATGGATGACTCCGTATCGAAATTATATTGAGAATGGGATATTGCCTGAGCACCGAAATGAGAAAAGGAAAATTCTACGAAAAGCTTCGCGGTTCATCATTCAGGACGGGATCATGTATAGAAAAGGTTATTCTGTTCCACTCCTCCGGTGTATCGCTCACGACGAAGTCAAACGAGTGTTACATGATGTACACGAGGGAGAATGCGGCGATCACACCGGTGGACAAGCGCTTGCTAAAAAGATACTCCGATATGGATATTACTGGCCGACTGTAAATCGAGATGCTGCCAATTACGCCAGAAAGTGCGACAAGTGCCAAAAACACGCTCGAATTCCAAGAGCCCCGCCTACCGAGTTAACTCAAATGGTCAGTCCCTGGCCGTTCGCTATGTGGGGCATCGATATCATTGGCGCTTTACCTCTGGCAAAAGGTGGCGCGAAGTATGCCATCGTCGCAGTTGACTACTTCACAAAATGGGCCGAGGCTGAAGCTCTTGCAACGATTACGTCAAAGAAAGTGATAAACTTTGTGGTCCGCAATATCATTTGCCGATTTGGACTCCCGCATACGATCATCACCGATAACGGGACCCAATTCGAAAGTTCAGAGTTCAAGAATTTCTGCCAATGGTTTCATATTCATAAAAAGTTCTCTGTAGTCGCGCATCCACAAGCAAACGGTCAGGTCGAAGCTGTTAACAAAGTTATAAAATCCATCTTAAAGAAACGACTGGAAAAGGCTGGGGGCAAATGGGTCGATGAACTTCCTATGGCATTATGGGCTTATCGAACAACTCACAAGACCGCAACTGGACACACCCCATTTTCCTTATCCTATGGCTCGGAGGCCGTCATTCCAGTAGAGACAGAAGTATTTTCTCACCGCGTAACTTATTACGATCCGAAAACAAACGCCATATTACTCGCTGAGTCTTTGGATCTGTTGGACGAGAAACGAGAAGAAGCTGATTTAAGAGCGGCCGCTTACCGAAGTCGGGTCGCCCGATTATATAACACCAAAGTTCGCCCCCGAACCTTTGATCTCGGTGATCTGGTCCTCAAGAGAGTATACCTGGTTCCTTCACACATGAAACCAAATTGGGAGGGACCGTACGTGATTACGCAACGACTTGGAGATGGCACATTCAAACTATCAACCGTGGACGGTCTAGTTTTACCGAGAGCCTGGAACAGCGAGAGTCTCCGTCACTATTACATATGACAGGCTTTATTTATTTCATTATGTTTTTTATTCAGCAATTTACTTTTGCATTTCGAAATTAGAATTTGTAATAAGGCAACTGATTTGCCATATTTTTCTTATTTCAGCAATAAAATGCCATCTCTTCGAGCCAGAGCTGTGATTCATTAAATACAATGTACAACATCACGATGCACGAAGAGCTAAGTTCCATCACACAGTGGAATTTATTCAAGTAGGGAGTGGCTGTGAAGCAATCAACCACTCGCTAAATGAAACCCGAGCTCAGGGGCAAGCCATCACTTCAGGCCACGAAAATGGGTTGATACACGACAACCCCTCATTCAACTCCGTGCTCCCAGAGTGCGAGGCGGAGTATAAACATTTTACTAAACTCCGTACTCCCAGAGTGCGAGGCGGAGTATAAACATTTTACTAAACTCCGTGCTCCCAGAGCGCGAGGCGGAGTATAAACTCTCATTTAACTCCGTACTCCCAGAGTGCGAGGCGGAGTATAAACATTTTACTAAACTCCGTACTCCCAGAGTGCGAGGCGGAGTATAAACATTTTACTAAACTCCGTGCTCCCAGAGCGCGAGGCGGAGTATAAACTCTCATTTAACTCCGTACTCCCAGAGTGCGAGGCGGAGTATAAACATTCTCCTAAAAACCCCAGAGTACTCCAAGAGCGCGAGCTGGGCATAAACGCTAACAAACTCCAGCTTCCGAGAGCGCGAACTGGAGTATAAACATTAACGAACTCCAGCTTCCGAGAACGCGAACTGGAGTGTAAACATTAACTAACTCCGTGCTTCCAGTACGCAAGGCAGAGTATAAACATACGTCAACTCCACACTTCTCCCCAATACAGGGGGCAGAACCATAACACATAACAAGTTGAAGACAGAAAGGGAATAGATTTTCATTTCCATTATCAACAAAAAGAATCCGATTACAAAGTGTTTATGAAAAATTCTGCTAGTGGGAGCCGAATCCACATCTAAACACGGCTATAGAAAAATCGACAAAATGCTACCCTACGCAACAAAGATTTAGGGAAAGAAGTTCATTCTTTCTTCTTCCTTATCTTCTTCTTTGGAGTAGCTCCACCTGATCCGCTGCCCGACTTCTTCCTCAATCGCTTGCTTTTTTCAGGCTTGCCCTCCAGCAGCGATATGATGTCGACATCTTCCTCAGAGCTAGAGGCGACGGAAGTTCTTCTAGGAGGACGAGCTGGGGGCATAGGAGTAATAGCAGGAGGAGGGACAGGAGCGGTCTCGATCAATACAGTACCACCCGGCGAAATCACCATTAACGGGGCAGGCCCGGGCGGACTAGAACCTACATTCCCTGACGCCATCTCGGCAGCAATCTCAGCTAAAACGTCGTCCTCACGAGATGCTTGGGCCGCATCAGATGTGCCAATAGCTGGCATAGGTAAACTAACGGCCGGAGCAGCCTCACTCACGGCATCGGACGGATTGGCAGAGGGATCGATGGGTTCGTTGAGAAGCTCCTCAATCATTTGAGCGCTGAAAGAAAACATATTTGCATCTCCCTCCTCGCCAATTAAAGTAGAAGTCGTGATGGCTTCAGAAAAAACAACCCCTTGTGTTTGATGAGGGACCGATAAAGCGAGGGGCGCAGAAACAATAACCTCGGTCACTGAAATACGACAAGACGGAGATTGTTAGACAAGTGTGTTGCTTAAGGTCCTTCACAACTAAACTACGAGAAGCGTTCAAATACCTTCCTTAGTCTGGACCGAAACATGGGTGGAATCATCGGCGGAAGATAATAACGGTTGGTCAGGATTATATGCAGGAACAGATTGGGGGTCTACCGCACCAGTGGTTTCGGGCAGTGTTGGGATTACGGCTCCAACACTTGCCTCGTGATGCACGGTCCCCGAACCTTCGCCTGTCTCTAATGATTGGACGCCGAGTTTTTCTTTCGCCATAGAGATTACCACCTCATGAAGGGTCTTCCTCTCATCCTCAGTAAGCAGACGCATCTCCGGTTCAAAGTCGTCAAGTGCTCCATCTGGATGCGCTGCTCTCTTCTCATTCACCAGCCGGGTCCAGGCATTATACAAGATCATGGAGTCATCTCCCAGCCACGCTAGATTTCTTTGTTCCAACACATTAGCGTTATACGTGACTAAGAGATCGTCAAACTCAGCATCTAGCCTAGACCTCTCCTCCAAGATCTTTTCCTGAATCTCCGCTTCCACAGACTTAGCCTTGACCGCCGCCGCAGCAAGTTCGGCCCTGAGGGATACTGCTTGGTCACAAGCCTCTTGAGCAGTAGCGTTCGCATCGTCCTTCTCCTTCACCATTTCAGCGAATTTGGCCTTGAGCTCGTTCAGCTCTTTAACGGCTAAGTCTCGCTCAGCTGCAACGGTGGTATTACGATGGCCCATCTCTTCCACTGTGGCGCAATGTTCTTGCTGCATCCTCGCTAATTTGGCCACGACACCCTCGTGTTTCTTAAGTGTTTCAAGCTCTGACTTTCGAGACGCTTCCACTTCGGATTGAAGAACTTGAATGATGCGTTTCTGCTTCGCAATGTCAACATCACGTTCAGCAATGACTTTCGCCCTGTCGAAAGCTACTCTAGACGCCTTCACGGCTGCCTTATACCACTCCTTGTACTGAGCATAGAAGTCGTGGATGTAATTATGAGCAGTGGTCTCGGCTTCTGGAGGGATTCTTTTGAAGTTAGGAGGGAAGATATAGCCATCCATGCAAATTTCCGGGTAGTCGTTTTTCATTTGGGCGAGTTTAGCAGCTCCCTCGCTTGTCAACTCAGCCGGAACTTGTTCAATTATAGCGGCTGCCGTTGGTTCCATTCTTGGCCACTGAGCGTCAGGCCGAGAAGATTGAGAAGGCAACTGTTGCTGATGAGATGTCCCTGGGAGGTCTACTGGAGCCCTGGGAGGCGGAGGAGAACGAGATCGGGGTCGGTGCTGGTATCCCCGGTCTCTATCAGAGTAATCATAACCAGAACGGTTACGCGAGTAGTCTCTGTCTCTATCATAACGTTCTTGACTCGAGTAGCCTCGCCCATGGTCCCTATCTGTCTCTCTCCTAC
Source organism: Allium fistulosum (assembly GCA_030737815.1). Classification (NCBI taxonomy): domain Eukaryota; kingdom Viridiplantae; phylum Streptophyta; class Magnoliopsida; order Asparagales; family Amaryllidaceae; genus Allium; species Allium fistulosum. Next base: position 869,526,221 of record CM060905.1, on the reverse strand, counting down.
GGGAATCATAAAATGGAGAAGATTGTCGCACATTCCGAAGCCTATCTAGAGTGGAGCCACGTCCTGACATCTCACCTGCGATAAGAAAGAATTAAGGATTAAAATCCCATAAAGCAATGCTTACTATGCAGAAGTCATGAAGTGCCGTGGAAGTGTGTGTAAATGCGTAAACCCCCAAACCGACCGGAAGTGTGGACCGCACTTAAAGGAAAAGGCTCGCTCATATTTAGGACATCTTGTAATTCCTCCAACCCAGGATTATGTGAGATCGATATATAATCTGGGATAGGAATGTCGTCAAGCCCTTTGAAAGAATCTCTCGAATGAGAAGGGGCGGCCTCAGAAATCATAACTCCGGAAGCGGGGAGAAACACATCTACAGATTTTCCCTCCTTTGACTTAAGTTTTTTGGAAACGGCGGCCTTGCCTTTCCGTTTTTCTCCCGATTCCTCCAAGTTTCCCGAAAGGTCAGCCATTGGCTCTGAATCCGTCTGGGTTCTTTCTTCGTCACTCGCCTCGATTATTCTGATCCCGAGTGACCTCTTCGTTTTTCTCTTCTTGGGTTTCTTCTTATTTTCCTTCTTGGAGACGGACTTTGAAAATCCCTCAACAACTATGCTTTGATTAATGTCAATCAAACCCAGAACTCTTAAGTTGTAGTCGTTCAGCACCGAGTCAATATGCCTCAGCTCGCTTGGGACTTCTTGAAGACTCCGGACAGTACCCTTGAAACGCCCTCCATCGGGCCTAGAGATAATAGCTGTAAAATGAATGAAATGTCAATTTTAATACCGAAGGGATATTGGTCAAAGAAACAGGTTAAGGCGCTTACGTCTAGACAACCATCGCCTAGCGAAACCCGGAGGGCACCGAACGTAGAACCATTCGTTTTTGAAATAGCTCAGGCGCGTCCAAGCTCCAACTACAACTTGGCAATTTCTAACTGCCTCCAAGAATGTAAACGACGGGCTATCACCCCTGCTCTTGAAGTTAAATATATGTCTGATCTCGAAGGGCCTCGGCGGGCGAAAAAGGCAGTCCATAAATATTACAAAGACACTATTCAGCAACGCATGCCCGTTGGGATGAAGTTGTGAAGGAGCGATGCCTAAATATGATAGCATCCTTCTGATATATTGATTGAAGGGAGGAAGAGTTCCAGCCGCACAAGCATGACGGTAGAATGCTGTATATCCTTCAGGCGGATTGTGCGGTCTATCGGTGGCGCTGGGCAATAATACGTCACCCAGAGATATGTTATGCTTTAAGCATATTCGTCCCAACAAGGATTCAGATATATTGGACTGAACCGAATCAACAGGGTCCTCAATAAATATCGCCTCCGGCAATTCATCTGGAGCCGGATCGATTACGTCGGCAGGGATGTCAGGAATCTCAAGCACAGGAGGAGTCGAGCTCTGCACCTCTTGTTGTTGGGAGCTCGAAGATTCCATAATTAGCTAACTCATCAGAAAGCAACGTTAAGTTCATAACCAGCCCATGCATGCCCCAATATAGTGTGTGTGTGAACGTGTCGTGCAGTACAAGTAATATGCATCACTTAAGCAAATTTAACAAAATAAAACAAGATGTTCGTACAACATATCTTGGGAATTTGAGAATGAAAATGACCGTCATCGCTGACCGTCACTTCCGCAACATCCAAACGCTACGAACCAACATCGTGTATAAGTCAGTTATGTTGTTGGTTAAGTCACAGTTCCATCGACGAGCTTCAAAAAGGAGGTCAAATCTTTCGGTCAAGTTCGACTATGCAAGGCCGAAGCTCGTCGGAGTCAAGTATGCTAAAGTTCATTATGTTCGTCGAAATTCAACGTGAAACTGGTCGTAGTTCAGATGTTGGAGTAAATCAGAAGAGCAGAAGTTTCAAAAGTCAGGACGTTCGAATCGATTGACTCGAATCGCTATGAGTCGAATCAATGAAGTTCGAATCCATTGGCTCGAATCGATGTGAATCGATTCGATAAAGCTCAAGGGAAAATACTTCGAATCCATATGGTACGACTCGATGAAAACTGGAGAAGGGAAAATGCTTCGAATCCATGAGCATGGCACAGCTTCGAATCGATCAGAATTTTATGTCTTCGAATCGATCAGGGCAACATTGCTTCGAATCGATCGTTTTGATCCATTTTTTCTTTCATGATCATCGATTCGAAGCCTGACACTTAAGACTGATTCGAATTGCATGTTCCCGGATCGATGCAGAGTAGTAAAGAGGAACGATGTCCATCCATAACAGGTTTCTTTCCCTAGATTCATCGATTCGACCCATCCCAGATCTACCGATCCTTCATGATTTTCAGAAGAAAAAATGGAATCGCTGCCAAGAATTCCAAGTTTTAATGTTCTACACTCGAATCGGTTCCATGTTTACCTGATTGTATTCGACTATAGTCAAAAGCTTGGGAAAATTTGATCGATTCGTACGAAGACACGAAGGTTTCCTGCTCTGAAGGATCGAGTCGAAGAGATAGCTACAGTGGACAGTGAAAAAGTAAAAAGCCAAAGTGAAACCGGCCTTGGGTATTTATATGGGTTGGAGAAACGATTCGCGGCTCTTCATCTCCCGGTCAACTTGACATTTTATCATCGGTCACCAGCTGGGCGAAATCGATTCGAACGATCACTCGATAGCCCACAGTGCTCGAATCCATCACACGGCTAAGTCCATACATCGCTCCGAATCCATCGCCTTCAACACCTTTGCTAATTCGAATCCATCTTGGCTTTATCGATGCGAGGCATCACCGATTCGAGGAAGCACTAACTAAAAGCCATAAGAATATCTACTCGAAAAAAAAAAAAAAACTATCGATTCGAACTGACATGAGTCCGAATCCATCAAAGGGTATCGATTCGAACGAATCGCTCCAATCTGAGAAATTTATTATCTACCTCTTATACCGGTTCAGGAGAGGATCGATACGGTGGATAAGCACAGACAATCATAAAAACGGCGTTTCAATTCGAATCTCAAATCGGTTCAGGAGAGGACCGATGCAGAATTCGATGACAAAATGAACTGGCAACAACTTGCAATCACGCAACGTTAACCAAAGTCAAGGTGATACGCATATTCTCATATTTCTGGCTAATGTTTGATATTTATCATTCACAGGGATCATATGTTCATTTCATTTTGAGCTCGACAACAAACAGCTGGTCACAATCATACGACAATTGGTTACAGCTACAAAGAGTACAACTTTCAGAGAAGCATGTTCTGAATGTCCGACGACAGACTGCAGCTTTTCAAAAGCACGTCATGTTTACACAGGACGTACTTTTGGGGGGCAAATGTTATCCCGCCTTTTGGCAAGGCCGAGATACCTAGGAACTGACTAGAAAAAGATGGAATCACGCGTCCTCAGCCTTGAATGATTGTTGGACAGCTACAAGTACCGATGAATTTTGCCCGAGTCCGGATCGGGCTATAACAGATAAGACACGTCAAGCAAAGCAGTAGGAACCAACGTTCCAAATTTCGAAGCAATCCGAGTTCGTATGCTCGAGTTATCGCCGTTGGAAAAACAATGGAGACATGCTTCAGTTCGAGTCTATCAACATGCAATGGTTCGAACCCATCAAAGTGCAATAGTTCGACTCCATCAATATGCTTTGGTTCGAATCCTTCTATAATTCGAAGCCATCAAAAGTTGATTGCTTCGAATCCATCGGCCCAGAGCCTCACCACGAATCCATCCTCACATAGCTTAAGTTCGAATCGATTGTTCGTTCGAATCCATGAAACCCCCTCTTACTTCGAATCCATCAAAAGGGAATCCTTCGTATCGATCGAATGAGGAAGCTCAAACTCCACCTCCTGCTCATCTTCGAATCCATAAAGGGAGTGTTCTTCGAGTCCAGATGGTTGAGGGAGTTTCGAATCGATTCATAGCATCTAAGCAATGATCGATTCGAACGACGAGCCGATTCCATCGGTTTGAAAGAACTACTCTTCGAATCAACCAGTCTTCGAATCCACCAAGCAACTTAGCTAAAACCCGGAGGAAAATAAGGATCGACTCGAAGCACACGCATGCAAAGAAAATCGATTCGAACAAATCGATGCGAACAGATTAATTCGAACGAATCGATAAGGACAGATCGATTCGAACAGGTCCAGGAGGCGAAAATCCCAAACTTGAATCGATCATATCTCGAGATTTACAAGTCCAAATGCTCTGAAATTTTCACAGAAGCTCAAACACATGATGAAGAATGTGCACACCAAATTTCAGCTCAATAGGACGATTTCTTGATCGATTCGAACCAAGGGTCGAATCGATCCCAAAGTGGGTCCGGGTCTCCAGATTTCGGCCATGTGGGCCCCCTGACGTACCAGAACTGGTCTCCCCACATTTTAGGCGAAATACCAGCCTCCTACACCTATAAATAGACCCCCTGGTCATTCAGAAAAGGGGTCGGAGAATTCTAAGTACTGAAGAGCGCCCAGATTCTGCCAGATCTACTCCAGAACACCGCCGCTGCTTTAGATTGACACTTAGCATTGAAATTCAGTTGTATTACATTGTTAACTACTGTAATCTTCAAGTAATCGAGCAATAAAATCATCAAACTTCATAGTGGACGTAGGCAAAACGCCGAACCACTCTAAATCGCTTGTCTTTGCAATTTACTTTCTGTTATTTGGAGTTTTTGTTAGATAATCCACAGTTTTAATTTTCATTCTTCACTTTTATCTCTTCAAAAACTTCCGAAGAGTGTTGTGCCCATTTTTGGTACAAACACCAATTCTGGTATGTGTTCCATACAATTATAACCGTGAGGACTTTTAAATGAGCATGAAAGCACATAAACAAATATTCCAAGTAATTCACCCATGCATAACCATGAGGACTTTTAAATGAGAGTGAATACTTTGGATGTTTTTATTAAAAAAATAAATAAAATAAAAATGAATAATTTCCTGTTAAAAATACCACATTTTGACATAATATATTGGATTTTGATGAGTGATGGTCGTTAGAAATATGATAGAAATAGAGATGGTCATGGAATTTTTACCTATCAAAAGTAATTATAAATCTTGTTTAAATTTTTAAAGAAATTTACTAAATATACCGTCTCAAGTCGTAGTATATGATTAATATCAACACTCATCACTTTTCCAATCACTATTTATCTTTTCGATAATCAGTAGGGAGTCAGATTAGTTAATGTAGTCATTTAAGATCAAATTCAAAAATAATTATAAAATTAAATTTTCTAAAATAACTAATCTGAAACATGGTCAACAAAAACTATTTTCTAGAAGGGGTTTTATAAGAAAAAATGTATGCTAATTGAAAATTAGTTGAAATGAAAAATATGCAGATATTTTCTTTGAAAATGTGATGCAACTAATGAATGTCTCTACATAAAACACGTTCCACTAGTACTTTTTCTATCAATTAGATTACCAGTGTAATTTGCATCTGAATTTCTCTTAGACTCAAGATTACCATTAGTTGGATATTATATACCAGATCATGAAGTTGCAACAAATTCCTTAAAATCCTTTTTACAGCTTTTAAATGAAATTCTTCTGGATTTTGAATTGAAACTGTGCACATAAACAACTAGTGAACATAGTGTCAGATCTAGAAGCAGTAAAATAAACAAATATATCCACACGTGTCTAGAGTAATCATCAACCAACAAAACAACATCATTATTCCAAACAGATCTATATGAACTAGTTCAAAGACTCTAGAGGTACTTATAGTGTTCTTGACATAAAAAGATAATTGGCCAACAATTTTGCATAAGTCGGAATCATAATCAACATTCATCTCCTTATCACATAACTGGCTGATTTAATTCAGATTATGGTGCAGATTATCACATTTAATATATTGTTCAAGATAGATGTATCGTTACCTATTTTACCTTTACGATAATTTGCCCATTGTAATTCTGCTACCCTTATACTAGGCTAAGGAACTTTGACTTGTCGCCCGTCGTGTGCCTGGAACAGCCAGAATCCAGGTAACACTGTTGTTGTTCCTTAGCCTGCCACCACACCTACACGAGAAAATATTTTTGTGACCTATTTGTTTTTATAGGTCCATGGTTGTTAGTGGCAACAGATTTTGAAAATTATGTTTGTGTAGACCCAAGACTATTTATATTTGTTCCTTTTGGCACCCAGATTTGTTTGACTTTAAGGGATTTTATATTTGTGCCTTTTGGAACCCAAATTGGAATTGTTTTCATGTGTTTGGGTATATACTAACAATTATTGTGATTGTGTCTAGTTTTTCCACAAGTTGTGCACTTGGAATTGACTTGATTAATTTCACTTATAACACGTTCAGATTGATTATACCCAAGTCCTTGTCTAACAGTATTAACAGTTTGTTTCCCTAATAGCATATTTAACGATCTTTCTCCTTTGGAAAATTTTCCTAAAGTTGTAGACAATTGTTGGACTTGTGTTTTGAGAGATTCGTTTTCATAATCGAGTGCACTTTTTAATAAAATTTTCTCTCCTAGTATTTTCACTTTCATTCAAAATCAGAATTTCATTTTCAAGTGATTTAATTTTAATTTCTGATTTTTTAATTTCTTCTTCAAGTGATGGACACTTATCACACTTAGGGCTCTTGTTTTGATATTTTTTAACCAAATGACCAAACTATTTATTCAATTCTATAAAACTATCTCTTTATGATCCAATTCTAGCGTACTTTTCCCTAAGTTGTTCAAAACAGCCATTTACTTCATGAAAATATATAAGTAATTCCGAATGAGTAAGATTTGATACCTTGCTTGGATCGTCATCATCACTGTCAGTTATTTCTCCTTGAAGACAACACAGTTTTTCTTTTTCATTTTCACTACCAGTGCTTTCATCACTTTCATCCCAAGTAGCTGCAAAACTTCTCATTTTCGGTTTCTTTCCTTGGCTGAGTCGATTCTGAGGACAATTAAGCTTGATATGACCGGGTTTGTTACACTTGTGACATGTGATCTCCTGCTCTTCTGGATTATCTAGAACTTTGACTATTCTATTATTCAATTGTTGATTTAGAGCTGGATTTCCATATTTGCGGTTCCACTATTTGAATCTCTTTATTATCAGTGCCAATTCAGCTGCTCCATTATCATCGTCGTCGTCACTTCTTGTTGTTCCTTTGAGAGATACTGATTTCTTTCGAGTATCACCTCCTTCACGTTCTTCCTTGAATTTCATTTCTAGCTCATAAGTGGTGAGATTTCCAATGAGTTCTTAAATTTTGATTTGTTTCAAATCTTTTGATTCTTGAATAGCAGTCACTTTTGCTTCAAAATTTCGTGGAAGAATTCTGAGGATTTTTTGAACTATTTCCAGCTCTCTGTATGGCTTTCCAAGTGATTTTGATTTGTATACTAGATTAGAAAGTCATCCATACATTTCTTTGACACTCTCATCCTTGGCTATTGTGACGTTCTCGTATTCGCTACTAAGCATGGCAAGGCGAGACTCCTTGACTTGAGATGTTCCTTCATGGGTCACTTCAAGTGTGTGCCAAATTTCCTGCGCAGTTAGACAATGTGAGACACGATTAAATTCAATTTGATCTAATGAACAAATAATAGAATTCATAGCTTTAGCATTGGCATTTTGTAATTTATTTTCTAGATCTGTCCATTGATCTAGGTTTTTCAATTTCCTGATTATCTACCATTATAGTTGGTGTCTTATATCATGTCTCAACAATATTCCAAGCATCAATGGTTTTAAAAAAAATCATTCTATTTTTCCAGTAAGCATATTCACCATTGAACATGGGTGGTCTAACTATGGACTATCCCTCAGCAAAAGCATTATTAAAAGAAGCCTTTTAAAAATCAATTTTTTAAAACAAAGGTTTGTTTTTGAAAAATCAAATTTTTAAAACAAAAATTGGTTTTTGTTCCTAGCTCTGATACCACTTGTAGGATCGATTTCACCCTAGAGAGGGGGTGAATAGGGTGACACTAATAATAATAAAAATTTAATGCAAAAATATATAAAATAATTATAGCACAGATAATAGCAGAATAGCAAAAGCAGAAATAGAACAACACAGATTTACCTAGCTTCAGCAGAACCCTGCCTACGTGCTACCCCCAAGGTTTCTACTAGAAATTAAGTAGTCAGACGCTTACACACGTAAACTCACGACACCCGCTATCGACTATCCTAACTCTACGCTCAAAACCTACCACAACTTAGCCACTGAGTTGCGAATTCTCGAACTACACCATCGTAGTTCGTCCCCTAGTCACACGACTAGAATTTTACAAAAGTTTAAAAGAGAAATACAAAATTAAAAAAATAAACAAAACCCTATTTAATAAATTAAGCCCAAAAATATATTATAAGGAAACCGACCCAAAAATAAAAGAGAAGTATCCCTTTATTTCTTTTTGTTCGGCCCGTATCCTTTGTGAAAATGTCTACCTCTATTCCTTTGCTTGAGAACGTTCGTTCCTCTTTCAAAATAAATTACGACATTGTTTTTCTTTGAAGCCGCCGCTTGGTCGTTGATCGATTTTACTGTCGAACCTCAATTCAGTTTGATGCTTCTTCGATCTTTGTTCTTTGCTTAGCTTCGGTTACTTCAAATGTGTCGAGCTTGAATGTTATGAATTGGTACATGTTTTTCTATTTCAATTTCGATTTTGCTCGACCTAGATTCGAGTTATTGGTTTGATTTACTTCAGTGATTAGCTCTAGTATTTTTTTTTGAACTCGAATCTGTTGGTTTTAGCCGATGATGATTTTTGGGTTTAAATAGGGACTAAAGTCCCTAAGTTTTCGTTCGTATATTTGACTTAATTTCATCACGTTGCTATGCTCGGCCATACGATTTTTGGTTGGTTGCTTATGATGTGTTCTGACTATTTCAATTTGTATGTTGCTTGAATTTTCTTTGAGTCGGTTCCATTGATTTCGGCTATTTGAAAATTTGACTAGAGTTTTCTGGTATGACTTCGGTTTAATTTGTGTTTCATCTGCAAGTTCCATTCTTTTCTGCTCTAACTTTTTCATTGTACTTGCAATATTATCTGGACTTGTTAGAACCCTACCTTGGTCACCATGGCTTTGATTCTTTAGCATTTTGAATTTATGTGGTAAATCTGACTTCGACTTATTCAATTCCTTTTTGCTCTGATTGAAAATGTGTGACCCACTGCTTTGATTCTTTTTTAGATACTGCTGCTTCATTTTGTTCACTGCTGGTCTGCATTGTATGTTTATCTGGTCGCACTTCATTTCGGTTGCACTTGAGTCATGTTGTTACCACTGATTGTTTCTGTGATGATTGTATTTGTTGTGTATGAACTCGATGTATCACCATATATATACATACATATATATGCATGTTTGTATATATGTGTTGTTGATCTGTTGTTGCCTCTGGTTGTGATTTACTTGAGTCTGATCTTGTAACATGTCTGGTGTTGTTCCACTTGCATGCTGTATTCATTTTAGTTGATGATGACTGGTATCATTTGAATGCTTGTATACTTCATATGAAGTCTAGTCTAGTTTCCACTGCATATATATATATATATATGTATGTATGTATGTATGTATATGTATACATGCGTATTCATGTATATATGTATGTTGAGACTTTTCTATGACCTAGTTGCCTTTGATTTTGTTTCAGAGCTTTACTACATTGTGTAGTCTATTTCACATGCTTCGAGCTTCATTTTTTTTCTCTGTTGTCATGTTGTATATGTTTCTTTTCATCTGGATACTTGCATTCATACTTCATGTTGCATTGTGTTGTAAGTTGTGGTCTGCAATTCAATGTGCACTCTAGTTTCATGGTCTTGACAGTTTGTTGAGCTGGTGTGTTCATACCTTGTTTTAACGTGGATATTGTTTTGGTCGAGACTTGGATTCTATTGTAATTGTCTGCATTTTTACTTCGAGTTAAATGTCCAGTTGCATTCGAAGTTTGGTTTTGTTATCCTTGTATTGGGTTGTTGCTTCGAGCCAATTCATTGTTTGCTTTGAGTCATGTCCATATGCATATGTATACATATGCCATTTTATTTACTGCTTCACTGCATCCTGTCACTGCATATAAATACATGTATACATGTGTGCAAACATATGTATATATGTATGTGGTCACGTTGATGTATATGCATGCTCCAGTTTTGTTGCTATTTGATGTTGAGGCTTTTGGTCATTGCATTCATGTTGTCAGGTCTGGTTATGTTCATTTGTGTTGATATTGCATTTGGGTTTGGTCTCCACTTGCTCTGATCTCTTGAATCTGAACACTTGAACTGTTTGGTGCTTTGTTGTACACACTAGTCTGTACAAGTCTAGGTTAGTTGCTTTATGACTCCAATGTCGAGTCTGTTCTCATGTGTACACATTTGTGCACTTGTTAGCATGGTCTGGTTTTGGATTCTTGTTGCATGAGAACTGGTACTTGACAACTTTGTCAAGTGTATATCGGTGTGCACGGCCTTGCGGTATGTACAGTAATACACTGTGCATGTCACAGGTTGTTCGTGTTTGATGAATTCAAAAAAAAAATTGATGACGAACAACCCAAATAACTGAGGCATGTAACATTTTCAAAACACACATTTTATTTTACACTGCAAAAATATTTCTTTTTCAATTTTACTGCATCAGTGTTTATTTTGCAGATAATTCAGATGCTGGATTCAAATCAGAATATAGTTGAAGAACAAACATGAGTGAATGAGTGATATGTAGTGAGGTGCAAATGTAAATGAAAATTGTGTTGTGATTTGAAATTGTATTGTAATTTAAATTTTGTATATATAGTGAGAGCTCAAATTTTGTACTATTCAAAAATTGTAATAAAATATTTGTTTGAATAAAATATCTATTTGAATTTAAATTTTGTGTTATTTATTTTATTCAACAAATATTTATTTAATTGTGTGAAAAATAAAATAGTACAATTAACAAATACATTTAAATGAATATATATATATATATATGTGTGTGTATTTATTATCATCAAACAAAAATCATATACTTGCATATTCAACAGAACTTGATGTGACGCCTATGTATTAGGATTTTCGGGGTATGTGATGATTTTGGGGATGGATTGGTTATTCACTTATGGAGAAATATTGGACTGCAAGAGGAGAGTTGTTAGACTAGAGATATGCAGTGGTAGGACTCTTGAGGTCTCTTGCGACCCACAGGGGTCAGTCATGTTGAGCTTCCTTTATTCCCTCGATTTAGCAACAACAAAGTTAGAGTCAGTTCTAGTCGTCAGAGATTTTCGAAACGTCTTCGAGGAGGTTAGGGGACTACCTCCTAAGAGAGAGATCGACTTTAGGATCTATCTTAATGACAATGCTAAGCCAATGGCATAACCTGTGAGACATATGGCTCCTAGGGAGAGGAAGAGTTAAGTAAGCATATAAGTGAGCTATTGGAGAAAGGCTTCATTAGAAGGAGCATACCTGAGTGGGAAGCGCATGTCGTCTTCGCTACAAAGGCGGATGGTTCCCTTCGACTTTGCGTAGACTATATAGAATTGAATAAGCTCACGAAGAAGAACCGTTACCCACTTCCTAGGATAGATGATCTTTTCGATCAGCTATTAGGCTCTTCAGTATTTTCTCGGCTTGATTTGGTTACCAGATTTCATTAGCTTAGATTCGCTGACGCTAACGTCGATAAGACAGCCTTTAGGACACTAGATGGATTCTTTAAGTGGTTGGTTATGGCATTTGGACTAACCAATGCCCTGGCCTGTTTTGTAGATTTAACGAGCCATGTTTTTAGAGATGTCCTAAATAAGTTCATGGTAGTATTCATGGACGACATTTTGGTGTTTTCCAAGAGTATGGAAGAGCATGCTATTCATCCAAAGGAGGTTCTTCATACACTTCGTGTTCTTTAGTTGAAGGCAAAATTCTCGAAGTGTCATTTTTGGAAAAAGGAAGTGCGTTTCTTGGGGCATGTAGTCTCAAAGGAAGGTTTGGCTGTGGATCCCGCTTAAGTAGTAGCGGTACAAGATTGGAAGGCCCCCAAGAACGCTACCGAAGTTAGAAGCTTCCTAGGTTTGACTGGCTATTATAAGAAGTTTATCAGAGATTTCACTAAGATTTCACCACCACTTACTCGCCTCACTAAGAAGAATGTGGCATTCGTGTGGGACGTAGATTATGAGGATTCCTTCACGAAGCTAAAGAAGGCCCTTACTAGTGCACCAGTGTTAGTTTTACCCGACGGAGCTAATCCTTTTACAGTATACATTGATGCATGCAAGATGGGTCTTGGAGCAGTATTGATGCAAGAAGGGAGGGTAGAATGTTATGGAAGTAAGCAGTTGAGGATTCATGAGAGGAACTATCCTCTCCATGATTTGGAGTTAGCCACTATTGTTATCGTGCTCAAGTCTTGGAGGCATTACTTGCTAGGGGAAAGGTTCGAGCTCTTCACTGACCAAAAATCATTGAATTACCTATTCTCACAAAAGGATTTAAACTTGAGGCAGCAGCGTTTGATGGAGTTTTTGGCATCATATGACTTTGAGATAGCTTATACCCCTGGTAAAGGAAACATAGTAGCGGATGCATTGAGTAGGAAGAGAGTAACACTTAGTCCAATGTTCGTAGAATGGAAAAGCCTAGAGTTTATTTCCACTTTTGATTTTAAGCCCTCTGCGAACATTACCCATGGATTGTTAGCAGCACTTGAGGTGAGTCCTACCCTCATAGATCAGATTGGTTCAAGGCAGCGAGAGGATGACGAACTCCTGGATATTCTGGATAGGATTAGTAGAGGAGGGGTCTCTAGACATCTCCAACGCTATTCCATAGATGGTAGAGGGTAGCTAAGGAGAGATGGAAGACTTTGTGTTCCCCGCACCGGTGATTTGATGAGAGCGGTTCTAGAAGAGGCACACCATTCGCCTATGACTATTCATCTGGGTGGTTATAAGATGTATAGGAACATGAAAAGACTGTTTTATTGGAGTGGCATGAAGAAGGATGTGGCAAAGTTTGTAACTTGGTGTCTTGTGTGCCAAAGGGTTAAGGCGGAGCAGTAGAAGCCCGTAGGATTACTTCAGCTATTGGATGTACCCGAATGGAAGTGGATAGTATTTCGATGGACTTCATAGATGGTTTACCCCGATCTAGGAAGGGGAATACCAGTATTTGGGTGATTGTAGATCGCTTGACTAAGAGCCCCCACTTCATTCCTGTCAAGAGTAAGAGGACAACACCTTATTTGGCATCTTTATACGTTCATGAGATAGTCCGACTTCATGGAGTTCCCTCTAGCATTGTGAGCGATAGAGACCCTATCTTTACTAGCGAGTTTTGGAGGAGTTTGCAAGAGGCTTTAGAGACGCAGCTTAGATTGAGTACAGCCTATCATCCTCGGATGGATGGCCAAACGAAAAGAGTTAATAGAGTGCTTGAGGATTTGTTGAGGATGGGAATTCTTGATTTTGGAGGAACTTGGGAGGAGCATCTTCCATTAGTGGAATTCGCGTATAATAATAGTTTCCAAGCTAGCATTGGAATGGCACCTTTTGAAGCTCTTTATGGAAGGCCATGTAAGTCACCTTCATGTTGGTTAGAGTCTATGGAGAGATTGCTACATGATCCTGACATGGTTAGGGAGACTTTAAAGAAGATAGATTTGATTAGAAGGAGGATGAAGATAGCTCAAGATAGGCAGAAATCTTATGCGGACAAGCGGAGGAGGGATATTGAGTTTGAGGTAGGAGACTTGGTTTTCATTAATGTATCTCTGCTAAGGAAGGTGGTGAGATTTGGATCGAGTAGGAAACTAGCCCCCAGATTTGTAGGACCATTCCCCATTGTAGAGACAGTAGGGAAGATGGCGTATCGAGTGAAGCTACCAGAGAGGCTCGTAGGAGTGCACGATGTTTTTCATGTTTCGCACTTGAGAAAGTGCCTACATGATTCAGCCGAGGTTGTGAAGCCTAGTCAACTTGAGGAGGTTGAAGTGGAGAGAGAGAAGCATCGGTTCGTCGTATTCCTACCAAGATCATTGGACGCGATATCAAGAAGCTTAGGAATATAGAAGTTCTGTTAGTAAAGGTGTAGTAGGGAGATAGTGTTGAAGACGCTGCATAGGAGGCTGAAGAGAAGATTCATACCTCATATCCGTATCTCTTTGATAGTAAGTTTTCGAATTTCCTATTTCCATCTTTAGTTTTGAATAGGTTCTTTCCTTCATTATCCTTTGGAGGGGGGTAGATCTTAGGATTTAACCTATGGATGGTAGGATTTGATAAACATGTTATTAGGACATGTTATGTATGAGGGACGCTAGTGGTTGCTAGTGGATGCTAATGGACGCATATACTTACACTAGGCACTATTATCTCTTAGGGATCGGCCTAACTAGGACACTAGAGCATATGCATATGGATGTGTGCACATTTGCACATATTTTTTAATATTTATTTATTTATTTTGTGGTCGCTATAAATGGATGATTATCACATGATTGTTGCATTTGGATGATGATTGTAGCACGCACATAGAACTATCAGTTATCATTAGGAATTTGCATTCATTTGAATACATGGCACAGACATGATTGCATAAAAAGGTGGTCGACTGCATTAGTAGACCGCCTGATCTTTTGCATTAGTTAGGGACATTGACACTACACTATTTGCATATATATCATACATTGCATTAGAAAACTTAAGGACAATGGATGTAATGGATGATGGTTGAGTAGTTGGTTGTAGAACTTGGATGAAAACATTTATTTCATTCTTCTATCCTTGGAGATTTCGGGGATGAAATCCTTTAAGGAGGGGAGAATGTAACAACCCGAAATTTAAGCTATAATAATTAATTAATGAATTAATTAAATAATAAAATAACTTTGTGAAATTATCAGAATCGAGCCACGGGAGTTACACCACTGTGTTCGTGGTAATTTTCTGGTTGATTTCCATATATGGATTGTCAAAATCCGAGCTAGAACGATGAAGTTGTGAATTAAACAAGAAATTAGAAAACAAAAGAAAAAATAATAATAAAGGCTAGGTCGACCCTCCCATCAGCTAGGTCGACCTAACTCATATGGGGGTCGACACCCAGGTCGACCTGCCAAAGCATATGGACTTGTAATCGTCCAGATTACTAAGTGACGTGTTTTTCTATTTTAATTCCATCTCGTGCGTCCGTGCTTCCATCCGAAGGTTCCCATCGAACCTATGACGTGATTGCACCAGATTTAATCTTCAAATCCAACGGTTAGATATCCACAAGTGACACTATAAATAAGACCCTAGGCCTAGCTATTTCTCTCATTCATATTTTCTCCATCTGGGTTCATTGCCTGAGGCTGGACCCTAAAAGGAATATTTTTCCAAGGAGAAAATCTTTTTAATTAAAATATTTTATACCCTAGAAGTGGATCTGGGAAGGCCAAGGAAAAGAGCTAAGGACAACAGGTGAGTGTTTAAGTAATTATTTTAGATTTTTAAGTAATTTAAAATAATAGGGTTCTCAATAGTTGTAGTTTTTTTGCAATTTTTGAGACCGCATTTATATAAGTTGTTTATAGTTGATTTTTAAAGTTCTTTTCAGTCTATTTTATTCAGCTACTTTTATTTAGCTATTTTATTCATTTATTTATAGTTATTTACTGTTATTTACAATTATTTGTATTTACATCCGTTTTACGTTAGAATTTAGTCTGTAAATGTTAGTTTCTTTTTGTTCCTTTTTACGCGAATAAATGAATAAAAAGAGGATAATTCGCTAATATGGTCTAAAATATAAGAACACTAAATTTACAGAAAATTTGATGTAATAAGAAGAACTATAATAAAAAGAATATAGACTGAAATAGGCAAATTTAAAATTTGCAAGCAAGTTTATAACTAGTAGTTATAACTAAGAAGACAGAATAAAAGGGAAATTATAATGTAGGTTACAATTAAGCAGAAAGAACAGAAAGAGGCTTATTTTAAAACTTAGAGTTAAGTTAATAGGCAAATATAGCAGAGATAATGGAAAAGGCTTATTTTAAAGAATTAGAATAAGTTAATAAGCAAATAGAGCAGAATTAACAGAAGAGGCTTATTGAAAAGACTTATACTAAGTTAATAGGCAAAGATAGAAGTAGGACTCGTACAGGCAGCATTCCCCTTCAGTCAAGAATTGATGGTCTCATAATAGATTAGGAGGGGCTGGGACATGCTTATTTTGTTTAGGGTAGGTAAGTGATCAATGGATAGAAGCCCAAATCAGGGGATTTGGGCAAGGGCGCAACTAGATTTCATTTGTTAGGACCCGTACCGGCAGCTTCCCCTTTCAAACTAGGACTGATGATCACACAACACACTTTGATGAGGCTGGGCAAGACCCTGTCAGACTAGGACTGATGGTATCACAACAGATCAGGTGAGGTTGGGCATGCTTATGCTGTTTAGGGTAGATAAGAGGTCAAAAGAGGGAGCAACAGATAGTGCGAGCCGACGGTGGCCGAGCGTGCGGCCTCGATGTAGGGAGATAAGTCGCTATTGTGTTCCAAATCGCTAAACATGTGTCCTTTTGCTGTGGGACCCACAGGATGGGACTAGCTCACAATGGCACAACAGAGATGGAAAACCGATCAAAGGGTAGAATTAGGACTTCAGCCTAATTATAGTAGGATTATGATTTCAGCCTAATCAAAGCAGCAATCTAAGACAAGTGCAAACAATCGAAATAACCAAGGCAAACAGTTATACAGTATTTTCTTCCAGCTTTATCTTTTCCTTTATTTCCTTTTATACTAGAATTGTTGGTAAGTCTATTATATTTACCTTGCTTAAAAACAATAGTAGTTACTTCCACTCACAAGACTTATAGTCTGACCCACTCCTCTATTTTCCCCTTTTTCCCACATAGGCCAGCAGAGGCAAGGACAGTAGATTTTCAGCTTTCTTGGAAGGATATTCTTGGAGATTCTTCATGTATTCTTCTTTTTTAGTTTTCTTTTCATTTGACTTTTGGGATGTACTGGTACTTTTTGAGAGGGATGATTTTATCTATGTACTCTGATATTGTGACTGAGATGGTATTTTTCATAAGACACATGTATTTGGTATTTTGAGACATATTTTGGTTATGATTTATTTATGAGGTTTTTAATTTTTAATGAGTTACTGGTTTCGCTATTTTATTTATTTGTCTTGTGAATCTTAGTCTCTGTAAACTTTTAGCTATACCTACAACGCACCACATCTTTTAGTGTGCCCTTTTGGGTATACTAAGGGGTATGGGGTGTTTCAGCAACCCTTAAGGAAGTAAATAAGTGTGAGGACTCTAGGTGAAGCCTACTAAACATCGAGAAATAAAAGAATGTGATGCGCCAGTATCAAATAGAATGCTAATAGACATACCATGAATCTATAGCGAGCCTTCTAGAATAGCCTTCCCTTGCTCCTGCACAATTGGCCTTGAAGTTGCAGGCTCTTATGCATAAACTTGCCCCTACCTTCTTTAGCAGGCTCCTTGCATTGATTCTTATAATGGCCGATCTGATCATAATTAAAGCATCAGATGTTCTTCTTTCCAATAACCCCTTTTCTCTTTTCCCTTTCTGGTCCAACACTCATTAGCATAGTGTCCCTTCTTATCACATTTTTAACAAACCACCTCATCTTTTCCCTTCTTTTGTGCTCCTCCCTTCTCAGCATTCTTCTTCTGGAAAAACTTCCATTTCTAGACCTATCCCATCGCGACCTCGTTCATTTTCTTCCTCAAATAAGCTTAACCCTCTTCCTGCCTCAGCGCCATTTCTACCACCACATCACTTGGATCCCTTAAGTGCGGCAAGGTAGCACTTATGAACTCCGGCCTCAAGCCTCTTATAAACTTTTCATTCCTCCTGATCACCGATCAACCAAAGCATACCCGTACCGGGTCAACTCTTCAAATTTTCTTGCATATTCTAAAACAGACATCTCCCCTTATTCTAGTTCCGCAAACTTCCTCACCAACGCCGATTGTGCCACCACCGACATAAACCTTTCTTGAAACCTTCTCCTAAACTTTGCCAAAGTCATGGTTTCCTCATCACCCCTGCTACAACAGTATTCCACCAAAATAGACCAGCTCCTTGAAGCTGTCTTGAAGCTAGTCTCCTCTTTTGCTCGTTATTCAATCCTAAGTCAGTAAAAATTCTCTCGCAGTGTAGTAGCCAATTTTCAACCTCAATCGCATCTTCAGTTCCAATGAACGGCTTTCCTCCAAGCCTGGTATAGTCTCTGCTCAAGTTAGCATACTGATTGACCATTAGAGCTTCCTGAACTCCCCCTCCAACAGCATTTCCTCCAACAACTCTAGCTGCTATCCCAACTTGCATCATGTTTACAAAGAGTTGATACATGACTCCCATGTCCACTTGGGGAACCCCAGCACCAACAGTTTCAGCTTGAGCCTGACCTAAACCTCTTCTAGCATTTGGTCGGGCATTTCCATTAGTGGTGGTGATATCTCCTCCAAGATTAACTTTGCCTTTCTTCCTTCAATATCTGTATTCAAACCTCGTGAGATACAAATGAATATCCTAACTAAGATAAGAGTCTAGAAATATAGTGTATACTTATATATATAGCAAATACAAGTATGTTACTATAGCATTATCCCATACCCCGATCTTAACTCTAATTACTAAGGGTTATGCTTTCAAAACCATTTTTAGTTAAAGTATTTCATAAACCATGCTATGATACCAAGCTGTAACTCACCTATCTAGAGGCCCAAAACTAAGCGCTATAGATATTGCAGTCATCTATAGTATTAGCTTCAGACGACTAAATATGGCTATGTTAATGGTATCTATAATATCAGAAGCACTTGAATATGAAACAAAACACAGATTTCAAAACAACTTTTCTTCATTACATTTAAAAAAGATGTGCAATATTCTTAATACATAATCCCAATATGTTCCTAGGCATAGATAAAATATACTTATTACACAATACGCCAAGAGCGGTATATGAAGATACCCCCTTGGATGATCAAAGTCATAATAGACTTAATACAAACACAGCGGAAATACAACAAAACATAAAACTACAACTCCTAAATAGCTATCCGTTTGCCTCCTGCATGCCTCTGGTAGCTTTATTCATCATCCTACTAAACCTAAAAAAGACCTTAACCCCTCAGCCTACTCAAATTAATTTTGAGCACCCGAGAGTTTAAGGGGAAAAAAACTTCGAGTCAGACATAAACCCTGCTATGAATAATACTATACATCCCGAAATGTATATGTCAAGTGAGACCACGCCGCTTAGCGGAATAGGTTCCCCTCCCTAACATCCTTTTAAAACATATCTTTGCAAAACCTTTTCCTGCAATCAAAACTGATTAAACACTGAAAAGCATCATTATGTAAACATACATAAACATTAGGTAATAATGAACTATCTGTTCAAACACATAAGTTTTGTTTGGCTTACTTTTAACCTTTGGCTGACTCGAGCCTACCAGACATTATAATCAAAATTAATCTAACATCCGTTAGCTATTCTTCCTCTAGATTACTTATCCTTAACCATCTGTTAAATACTTCACTTCTGAATGTTCTGTCCTTAACTATCTGTTAAATACTTCTCCTTCGGACGGTCTGTCCCTAACTTAATCATCTCCCAGGTCTTCCTGATCCTAATGGTTTTTCAAGCTCACCAGTAACCTATCTGTATACAACATATATTCCTTTCGGTGTGTGATCATAATTTTAGTCTACCTATGACCAAGCCCTACACACTAGAATTTTTGACAACAATTAGCTGGGGCTAATAGCTAATGTATAGGGCGCGACCCCATACTAGTCCCATTTGGTATTCTAATATCCGAGTCATTTTCACTTAAGGATCCCCTCCTGTAATTTTCCTTGAAAACATTTTCAAAATGATTTAAAACCTTTAAATCAACTTAAACAAGGAAAGTATATAGTCTTTATGCTTTACTCAAAACTATATCACCATGTTACATATATATCTTCTTTACTCAAATCTTAGTTGATGAAAACATTTAAACTCTTGAAAGAACCTCTTTCTAAACTTTTGAAAACATCTCTTTCAAAATCAAACATCAAACCTTCCGAAATCATACCTTTCGAAAACAATAAAACTTTTAGACATTCTTCTTTAAAATTACTTTAAAACATTGCCTTAGCAAAACCTTGGAAACCTTCCATATCAAACCTTTCGAATCCTTTCAAAACAAACCTTTCGAAATCATCAAACTCAAACCTTTCGAACCCATTGAATCAAAACCTTTTGAAACCATCGAATAAACAAACCTTTCGAAACCATTCAATGAACAAACCTTTCAAAACCATTTGAAACAAACCTTTGAAATCATTGAACTAAACCCTTCGAAACCATTGAATAAACAAACCTTTCGAAAGCGTTAAACCTCTTAAAAAACCTTTAAAGACTTACTAGGTACAATTTAGAAAAGTGCAAAACCTTCTTTCAAAACATTTCGACTTCATTGGAAGCAACCTTTCGACTTTGTCGGAAGGTCTGCTTCGAAAGATCTGGTTACACTTCGATTAGAAAACAAGGTTAAATCACCTAAGTCGAAAGCTTTCTTTCTAAAGCATAGAGAAGCGGTTAGTTTTAAAAACAGGTAAACCTTTCGACTTTGTCGGAAGGTTCAAATCAAAACAAAACAAAAGCGGTAGTAACCTTTCGACTGTGTCGGAAGGTTTCAAAACAAAAAAGTTATAAAATAGCAGTAACCTTTCAACTATGTGGAAGGTTTAAAACCTTTATTTTAAGTATTTGACCTGGTCGAAAGCAACCAAGTCGAAAGCTCTTATTCGAAAGAAAAGCATGCTATATTTGGTTTATAAAACAAACACACTTCAACCTCTTTGGCAACCAACCTTTCGACTTAGAACCCTTCGACTCTGTGCAATTCATTACGTACCTAGTAACTTGATACCTTATGCCTTGGTTTGACCTTGTCGAAAGATATAACCTCTCGACCTTGTCGAAAGGTCTGGGTCGGAAGGTTTAATGCCAGAATTGGCTGAAACATGCTAAAAGTATGATTTCTTTGTTTTTAAGTTAAAAGGGATAATTTTCAACTAACCTGCCTTTCTTTATCAAGTTTCCATTGGTTAACATATATTTTTCAGAAAAGTGCTGCCACTATTTTTTAGAATTAAATAATCATTTTATTTCATAAAATCACCTTCTCCTTAATTAAATATATAAAACATTTAAGTCCCATACCTTAAATAATTTTATATATTCATCAAATAACTTAGGAAAAATCCCAGAAAATCTATTTTAATATGTTTTCCAATATATTAAAATTTCAAACCAAAATAATTATTATTTTAGCCGTGAATAATTTATAGCTAAATAAATCATTTTCCTCACTAGAAAATTTATATAAAATCCACATTAATTCAGAAAATTATGAAAATTGAAAATCATCTCTAAAATACCATTTCTGACCTATATTTAAATTTTCAAGGCATTCAGATGTCATTTAATAGGGCTTTCATGTCAAACACATCATAATAAATAACATAAACATATATAATTCATCAACAAACATATATATAACTTTAATCATCAAAATATGGCATGTACTTGCAAATAAAATTTAGATCTAATTCTCACAACCGAAATCATAAGAAAATGGGATGTAGTGATTATTCACCATAGCTTTGAGATTATAAGATGTGAGATTGAATGTTGATTTATTTGATTATCTTCCTTCTCTTGAATCCTAGCTTATCTTCCCTTGAGAACAATAATGGTGGCCAGCCTTGGCTTTATTTTAGTTAGAGTGAAAAAAGAAATGAACGTGAGTTTCATTCCTAAGGGTTTAGGGTATAAGCCCTTTTCCTATTTCTTATATTGCCCTTCTCATATCCTAATACATTAGCTTAGGTTATTTCATTTTAATTTGTACACTAACATGGCACAGCTACCCTTAATTTAATCAAGTCTAAACATATTAATCACCACATTATTTTATTTAATTTACCCAACTAATTATTCTAAATAATGTTATAAAAATATGGGGTGTTACAGGAGGGAATGTACCCAAGGGTAATTAGGTAATTTGCATATTTCTTTTATATAAAAGAAAATTTTATTTTCCCACTTTCATTTTTGTTTCACTTTCCTTCATTTCCAACTTCTATTCTTAAGATTTCTTCCAAGTTTCATAAACTTTCATGGCTTCCTTTTATATATATATATATATATATATATATATACTCTTAAAAGTAAGAAAAATCCTACCTTTCTACTTTTAAAAACTCATAAAACCTACTTTTGAAACCTTCCTTCCTCTTCTACAACTACTTCTTCACAAAAAATGCCCAAACTCCTCCTTATCCACCATGGTCGACCATGTTTCACAGTGACTGAACCCACCATGGCCCTTAAGGCCTTCAAAATCTTCTTTTTGTTTAATAAAATCTAAGATCTAGGTCGTATACAAAATATAGTGGAAGTTGGGTCATGTTGGGCTAGCTTTATGGTGAATAAGCTAACTATTTTATTAAAGTTACTACCTTTAATTTATGACGTATACTTTGATGTAAATTTATTGCTTGGTTGGTTGATAGATATGGTACTTGTTGTGACGAAATGGATGTTGATTTGTATGCGTATGTGCTTGGATGTGATGTGTATAGTTTTGGAAATGAAAGTTAAAATTAAAAGTCAGTAAAGTGGAAGTTAGGTTCTTTACTAGTGTAGGTTGTGATGGCATGTATGTTAGTAGTGTTTATGCATATGATGATATATGTTCAAGAAAAGTTAGTATGTTGGGGTTGTTAGATCGCGATAGTGATGTCCTTGGTTTAAAACTTGTTTTCTAACTTCACTTTCTTTAAATGTTTTATAAAATTTTAGAACCCTTACATTTGTTTTAAAAATTTATTTAAAGTTTATAGAAGTAAGTCAAAAGTCAAAAAGGTAGAGTTTTGGAAGTGATTTGAAAACAACACAACTTTTGAAAATTTTAAGTCATATGTGACAGTCGCTATGGGTGTAGATCGTAAAATGAACTCTTTTTGAAATCTAAAAGGGTTTTCAACTTAAATATTTTTAAAAGGTGTTTTCAAACATATTTTAAAGAAATAATAAATTATTATTATTAATTATTTATTTATTTAGTGATTTAATTAGTTAAGTAAGATAATTAGTACTTAATCATTAGTTAATAAAGGAATTTTGTACTTGATTGTAAATTAAGTAAGTTAATTATAATTAGTTAATTAAGTAAGTTAATTATAATTAGTTAATTAATTAAAGTTTAATTATTAGTTAATAATTTATTTAAGGATTAATTATTATTAATTATTAGTTAAGGATTAATTATTATTTTATTATTTAAGATAGAGTTTGATTATTTGTTAATTACTAATTAAGTTAAGATTTAATTAAAGACATGATTAAGATT
Source organism: Allium fistulosum (assembly GCA_030737815.1). Classification (NCBI taxonomy): domain Eukaryota; kingdom Viridiplantae; phylum Streptophyta; class Magnoliopsida; order Asparagales; family Amaryllidaceae; genus Allium; species Allium fistulosum. Next base: position 869,502,761 of record CM060905.1, on the reverse strand, counting down.
TAAATTATTATTCAATGAAGGTTTAAATTATTATTTGGTAATTAATTAGATACTAATTATGGTTTAAATATTTATTTAAAGATTAAATATTACTTAATTATTTATATAAAGGATAATTATTATTTAATTATTTATTTAATAGTTAACTATTATTTAATTATTGATTAAAGGTTTGATTATAATTAAGTAAAGAGTTTAATTGTTATTTAATTTTTAAATAAATGTTTTAAAGTTTTAGACCACTTTATTTCTAAAAATCGGTTTTGTTTCAAAAAGCGTCCCTCTTTTGAAAGAATATTTTAAATCCAAGGGATTTCTTTATTGATTACCTTTAAGTTAAGCAAAAGGAGGAATCCGCCCGAGGAGGGGCTCGCGTCTGATTAGCTACACCAATTGAATATGAATTCCAAGGACATATGTTTAGTAGAATAAACCGCCGTTAATTAAATTATAGTTGACATCTATTTGGCAGAATAAATCATCGTTCTACTAATTAACTTGTATTTGACATCTATTTGGTAGAATAAATCACCATTCTACCATAGTTTACCAAGTAGGTTATGTTGACATCTATTAGGAAAAATAAAAACCCATTCTGCTATTATATTAACTTAGACATGTGTTTAGTAGAACAAATCCATATCTGCTATTTTGGTAACTTGGACATTTACTTATATGATTGATTGTTATTGGTTGATTCCCTTATACATATCTGCTTATTATGTAAATACCCATGTTATAACTTGAAAAGTAAACTCAGTTAACTGAGAACCATTCTGGTAACTAAGCATCTTTCTGATTTCTAAGGTCAAACATACTTTTAATAATGGTTTCAAGTTAAGTAATGATTTTAGTAAAGGTGTTTTAAATAACCGTTTTGTTTATCAAAAGAACTTTATTAAATGAGTTTATTAAAGGAGTTCTGTTTTATATAAGGAATATTTGAAAGAAAGTTTTGTAAATGATTTTGGAATTATAAAGAAAGTTTTATAAATAATTTTGGAGATTTATAAGGAGATATATAAATGGTTTTGATATTTATAGAAGAGTTTTGTAAATTTAACTTGGTGATTTAAAAACAGTTGTAAATAGGTTTGGAATTTAAGTAAAGGATATTCATGATTGAAAGAGATCTATTAAGAGGATTTATAGAAGGAAATTTATATAAGAATTTGATATTGGATTTCCTTTAAGTGACCTTCTTAATTCTGGTGGTATGGATATTCGTTCCACACTTAACATCGAAGGAATGTTGTTTGAGATTATCTTTATCTATAATTTAAATAACATTTTTGTTTGATACTTTGATATGATTTGAAAATGAGAAACCTTTCACAAATGTTTTTTGAATATACTTATGTCAGTGGATATAAATATATGAACGTTTTTGATAAACACTTTTGAAAAGAGTTTCAATAAATGAAAGATTTAGTTTGAGGCTTAGTGGTTGCTATGGATAATTAAATCTTTGAATTTTTTGTTATTTGTTTATTTCATAGTTAAATAACCGACTATGAAATATGGACTAAAATATAACTCTGGAAATATCTAGGAGAAACATGTGAGTTATAGGGCATAGTCATCTTCGATGATGTTGTACTATGCGTATAAATCTCGTTGTGTTCTTCTAGGACAAATGATTGGGAAATCTATCTACTTAAACGTTTAGGGGGCGATCCTTGCTCTTACGTATTGTCTGAATATTTCCAAAAGAATCGGGTTGAGTTTACTAGAACTATCGAATGTTGTTTCGAAGAAACTGGGATAAGGTAAGTATAAATTATCCAAAATCCACTTCGATCCAACTCAAGCATTTCGAACTGAAGATTATTGAAGATAAAGCTTTTGAAGTGCAACGGCTACTTGCTACTAATCCTAAGGGTGATTCCAAAATGGATGTAGTACAGGTAGTGCCTTCGGTTTCCTTCAGTCTGAGAACGAATTTTATGGATGAATGCTGGCATTGCATTTCTACCTAGAAGGTAGTGCTAGCATTCCAAGATGGTCTACTAAGAAGAAGGTAAATAGTTACCTCAAACCTCATACCCCAGTAATGGCTAAAATCAGGTAGATACAGCAGGACTATGTGGGTCGCTTTCATTAGGGTGTGCCATCGCCTTTCTAGATTACCCTATTATGGATTTGGTTGTGCATGAGTTATCTCGATAAAGGTTGGGAACAAATGGGATGATGACATATTCGACACTATCCAAGTTAAGAGATAGGCTGGTTCTGTGTTGGTAGGGGTATACCAAGTTCAGGGTCTGACTTCGGTACATTTTATCTAGAGGTGTACCATTTTCGGATGGTAGTCCCTTACTTTGCCATTTGTTGCAACCCATTCTCCAATACGTGCCTTTCGGTTTTGATTGTAGAGCCCAATATGTTAGAATTTAATATTATAATAATTTCAACTATGATTAATATGTATTTCTATCATAGACATTAAGATAATACCAAAGGATTTTATTTAAAAATGTTTTAGTTATTGTAAGGTAAAATCTCGTCCGTGTTTATATGTAGCATGGTCTTATGAGATACCTTTGATTTTAAAATGGTTTTATAAGTTATAATAACGTTCATTGTGATTTGAGTTTCTCACGCTGGTTTTACCAGACTCACCCACGCGTTGTTTTACTATAATGCTCGAATCAGCCCGAGCATATTTTCCATATTTTGCTGGATTCTTTGGAGCATTAATGTAACATCCGTATCTGGAGGCCAAAATATTAGCACTACAGATGCTATAGTCATCTATAGTATTAACTTCAAGTGAAAAAACACGGTAATGATAATGGCATCCAAAATATCAGAAGCACTTGAATATGAATAAAATCACAAATTTCAAAAACAACATTTTACTAATTACATTTCAAAACAAATTCATATCAAAATTACATAATCCCATATCGTTTCCCAGGTAAAGATTAATTATAATCATTACAAAAATACGCCAAGAGCGACATATGAAGATGCTCCTTTGCTTGATCAATGCAATATAGTCAAATCTGACTTAATACACAGCGGAAATAAACAAAACAAAATGCAATTCCTAATTAGCTATATGTCAGCCACCTGCTCGTCTCTAGAAGCTTTATTCGCCCAAAATTTCTAAACCTGAATACCTTAACCCTCAGCCTACTCAAATCAATTTTGAGCACCCGAGAGTTTAAGGGGAAACAAATACTTCGAGTCAGACATGAAGCCTAGTGTGAATAATTCTGTTACATCTCGGTTTACAGATATTAAGTGAGACCATGCCGCTTAGCGGAACAAGGTTTCCCCTTACTAATATTCTCTTTAAAACATATATTTTGCAAATCCTTTCCTGCAACCAAACTGGTTAATCAGGCGAATTATATCAAAATAGCAATATAAATGGACTATCTGTTTATAAAATAGGTAATAAGTGGACTATCTGCCCACAACATAATAGCAAGGTCTGTTATGCTAACAAATGGACTATTTGTCCATAAAACAGGGCTGACTACCCGCAAACTGGACTAACTGTCCGGATCAAAATGGACTAACTGTCCGGATCAAAATGGACGAACTGTTCAGATCATTTTCTTAGGGTTAACTACCCTTTATCTTTTCCTTGAAAACCTGGTCAAAATGGTTTAACCTTTTAAATCATACATATACAAGTAAATTATTTTCTTAGCTTTACTCTAAGCTATTATGCCACGATATATATACTTTACTCAAAATAATGTTGATGAGATTTAATAAGGATCAACTATCCTTCCAAAACTAGTTAGAACCCTTTTTAACTTGAAAATACTTTGGCTTTATTGCCTATTTAATACATTCGAAACCTTTGTTTAAACCTTTAAACAACCCTTTCAAAACCCTTGAAGGTAACCCCTTTGAAACCACTGAAAGTCACCCTTTTGAAACCATTAAAAGCCTTTCAAACATATTGAAAAACCTTTCCTTTCTTTTCTCCGAAAGCTTCAAAATATCAGATATCTTCCTTTAAAACCTTTTAAATATTGCCTTTCGAAAACATAGGAAAAACCGTTCCTTTTAAACCTTTCGAAACTCCGGTGAACCACCCCTTTCGAAACCACACATTAAAACATTTCGAAACAGTCAAAACTCAATCCTTTTGAAAGCACTTTGAGTTCAATTTAAAACAAGTGGAAACCTTTCGAAACCTTTCAAAAATATACCCCTTCAAAACTTTGAAAAACGTCTCGGTCGAAACCATTTGGATTATGCCTTCAAGTAGAGCAAAAGGATCAGAAACTCATTAAAGTCGAAAGCATCTGTTTCGAAATCATTTAAAACTATCTCTTTCGAAACCATTTGGGTTTTACTTTACTTATAGAAAAAGGGTCTTAGAAATATTTAAGTTGAAAGCTTCAATTTCGAAACTATTTCCTAAGTAAAGAAGTGACGATTTCGAAACAATCCCTTCGAAAGCATTGAAGAAGTGGCCAGAATTTTAGAAAACATGGTAAACAACCCTTTCGAAACCATCTGGGACGAAAGGTAGAAAGCAGTAGTAAAAAGGCTTCGACTTAGTCGAAAGCACTTATTTAAAACAAAACGCAACCCAATCAAAACCATTTCTCATTAAATCCATCAAACCCAATCGAAAGCTAACTGAGTCGAAAGCTACTCAGTCGAAAGCCATTTTGTCAAAAGCAAGCAAGGCATTTTTAATTTAAAAACAAAGGATTACCTTAACCCCTTTGTAAACCCTGGTTTCGACTCCATACCTTCCGCCTACATCCAATTCACTATGTACTAGTTCCCTGATACCGTATGCATTGGCTTCAACTGTGTTGGAAGCGAAGATTAGGGTGTTGAACCTGGTGCCGACAATGTCGAAATAGTGAAAAACATGTAGCAAATAGTTCTTTCCACCTAACATGCTTTACGTGTCTAATTTTGATTGGTTTTCTCTTTCTTTACCAATAAAGTACTGCAATTTTTCAAAAGTGCTGCTGACTTTTAGAATTGACAAATTTAAATTATTTTGCAAAAAGTCCCTTCACCTCTTTTAATTATGTAAAACACTTAAGTCCCATACCTTAAATAATTTTATATAACCCTTAAAATACTTAGAAAATTCTACAAAATTCAAGAAAATCTATTTTAATATGTTTTTCAACATATAAAAATTTGAGACCCAAATCTTTTATTATCTAACCGAAAATAATTACTAACCCAAATTAACATTTTCTTTACTAGAAAATTCATATAAATTTCACATAATTTCAGAAAATTATGAAAATTGAAACCCATTTCAAAATAATATTTATGATTAGAAATTCACAAGGCATTTGGATGTCATTTTATAAGGTTTTCACCTTAAACATATCATAAAATCAATATGAACATACATAAATCATCAACATGTATACATAATCATTCTATCATTCAAAAACATGGCAAATCAATGCAAATTATTCTACATTCATCTAAAAACCGAGAATAATAAAAATTTGAGATGTAAACATTATTTGCCTTAGCTTTAGAGATTAAAGAGATTGAGATGTGAATAGATTTGATTTGAATTAGCTTCTTCCTAGCTTTCCTTCCTCTTTTCCTTATTAATGTGGCCGACCTCTTATTTTAAAATTTTTGATGAAATGAAATGGGCATGTAGAGGTACACGACCAAAGGGTTTAGGGTATAAGAATGGCCTCTTTCCTATTTTACCTCTCTTCTATTTCAATTAATACTTCTTATTTTAATTCATTGTTTAAATGGCATGGCTACCCTTAGTTAAATCAAATCTCACTCGCCTAATCAACACATTATTTTATTTAATTCAGCTAATTAAGTATCCTAAGTAATGTTACTAAAAATCTGGGGCGTTATAGACTTCCCTCAAAGAATTTCATCCTCAAAATTACCATAAGGTACACAATAAATCAAACATGAAGGTACAAATACCATCGAACAAGTTAGTATAAGTATCTCTAATCATGCTCTCAATCTCCCAAGTACAGTCCCGGTCATCATCGCTCTACTGGACTTTGACTAATCTGATCGTCTTGGTTCTAAGCCTCTTCTCATCTCTCGCAACAATATGAATAGGCTTCCTCACTATAGTCAAATCCGGTTCTACCACTAAATCATCTAGCACAATCGGTGCAATAGTAGTCTCCGGGTCTCTAACACACTTTCTGAGATGAGAAACATAAAAAACATCGTGGACTCCTGCTAAACTACTCGGTGACTCAACTCTGTATACGAATTTCCTTATCCTCTCAACAATAGGAAAAGGTCCAACGAATCTCGATGCTAACTTTCCTAGTTTTCCAAATCTAATTACATCCTTCATCGGTGATACCATAACGAAAACCTGATCACCAACTGAGAATTCTAAATCTTTCCATCTCTTATCTGCATAACTTTTCTACCTAGACTGAGCCTCCTTCATTCTAGCCCGAATGACCTCAATCTTTTCTGCAGCTTGTCTGACCAAATCTAGACCAAAAACCAACCTATCCCCGGTCTCTAACCAACATATGGGAGATTTGAATAGCTTTCCATACAAAGCTTCAAACGGTGCCATCCCAATACTAGTCTGATAAATGTTGTTATACGAAAACTCGACTAAATGCAGATGATCCTCCCATGGTCCCTCGAAATCTAATATACAAGCTCTTAACAAAAAATTCCAAGATTTTGTTAACTCTCTTTGTTTGTCCATCTGTCTACGGATGGTAAGCGGTACTCATCTTGAGCTTGGTTCCTAAAACATCCTGCAGACTCTTCCAGAACTCGCTAGTGAATAAAGGATCTCTATCACTAACTATGCTACTAGTAATTCCATGTAGTCTAACTAGATTCTTCATAAACAACTTTTCCAAAACAGGTGTCGTTCTAGTTGACCTAATTGGAATGAAATGGGCACTCTGGGTCAATCGGTCCACTATGACCCATATACTATCATTTCCTCTATTCGACCTTAGCAACCCGTCAATAAAATCCATAGAAATAGAATCCCACTACCATATCGGAATATCCAACGGTTGAAGCAACAAACTTGGCTTCTAGTGTTCGGCCTTTGCCTGCTGGCAAACCAAGCACTGCTTTACATACAAACCAATATCCACTTCATACCTTCCTAGAAGATACTCCTCTTCATATCCTGATACATCTTAGTACCTCTTGGAGGAATAGAGAACTTCGAACGATGGCATTCCTCTAAGACTTCTTTCCTTATGTTTCCCACACTCGGAACAAAAAATCCTCCTTTCTTTCTCAACCTCTCATTCTGGTGAAGACTGAAATCTTTCAAGTCATTGCTCTCGGTTCCATCTCTTAACTTCCTGATCCATTCAGCTAATATCGGATCCTCCTCCTGTTCAGAAGCAATCCTTTCGATCATCACTAGTCGAACTTCCAAACAAGATAACACTACGGTTTCTCCGCTAGAACTAGCTTCAGATCTCCACTGCACTCTGCAATCTGCTAATGCTTCCAAATCATTCAACTCAGCAATCATCGCTAATACTTCATTTTTATGTTTCCTGCTAAGTGCATCTACAATCTTTTTGCCTTTCCCCGGTGTGTACTCAATCCCAAAATCATAAGCAACGATAAACTCTAACCACCTTTGCTATCTCTGAGAGAATAAATACTTCAGCGACTTATGATCTATATATAACTCAAACCTCTCTCCCAAAAGGTAATGTCTCCACACCTTCAAAGCAAAAAATCACTGCAGCCAATTCCAAATAATGCGTCGAATATTTGACCTCATGCGGTCTAAGCTGTCTAGAAGCATAGGCAATCACTTTACCTCTCTGCATCAGCACAGCTCCTATTTCTATTCCACATGCATCAGTATAAACCACCAAATCTCGATTCCCTTACGGAACAACCAACAAAGGTGCATGGGTCAATAAGTGTTTCAAACTCTGGAATGCTTCCTCACTCTTATCGGTCCACTCAAACTTCACATCCTTTCTTGTTAGCTTGGTCATTGATGTTGCTATCAACGAAAAATACTTAATGAACCTCCGATAATAACCAGCCAACCCAAGAAAACTCTTTATCTCTGTCACTGTCTCGGGTCTCTTCCAACTATTAATGTTCAATCTTAATCGATATACTGACAGCCCTTCCTCTGAGACTGCATGACAAAGAAACTTCACTTCTTTCTTCCAAAAATGACACTTCGAAAACTTCGCCTTCAGCTGATGCTGCCTCAACGTCTCAAGCACCACTCTAAGTTGAACTTCATGTTCTCTTTCATCCATAGAGTATAACAAGATACCATATATGAAAACCAATACGAATCTATCCAAGTGCTCTCGGAAAACCTGGTTCATCAAGTCCACAAAGAAAGCTGGAGCATTAGTCAGTTTGAACGGCATAACTAACCATTCGTAGGACCTATATCTGGTCCTAAACGCCGTCAAAGGTATACTATCCTCTGCTACCTTGAGCAGATGGAAACCTGTCGCTAAATCCAACTGCGAAAATACCTTGGCTCCACTCAGCTGGTCAAACAAATCATCAATCCTCGACAATGGATATCGATTCTTTACCATCCTCTCATTCAACTTGCGATAATCGATACATAGCCTTAACGATCCGTCTGGCTTCTTAGCAAATACTACGGCTGCTCCCCAAGGCGACCTACTCAATCTGATAAAACTCTTGCCTTCCAATTCTACCAACTGCACTTTCAACTCCCTCATCTCTGTAGGGGTCATCTTGCTTGGTGGCCTAGTCACCGGTTCTGCTCCCAGAACCAAATCTATCCGAAACTCAATGGCTTGTTTCGATGGCAATCCAACTACAGGCTCAAAAACATCTGTGAATTCTTTAACCACGAAACTCGACTCAACTCATCATCTATTTCCATAGCACCCATCAAAGCATATATCTCACTGCAAGAACCTTCTACGGTATAAACTATTCGATCACTACAATCTGGGTGTCTAAGAGATATTTTCCTATCCTGGCAAACCTAGCATCGTACTCACTTAACCAATCCATCCCATGAATAATCCTAAACCCCACAAAATCAAACACATGGAAACTACAAACAAAAGTATGACCTAACAGGTCAAACTCTAACTGGTCACATCTCAACCCTAGAGTTGCATACCCTCCTATTTGATTCGCAACCCGTAAGGAAGTAACTAAATATATGGGTTCTAGGTTAAGCTTATCTATCAAACATCTAGATATTAAAGAATGCGATGCATCGGTATCAAATAGAACGCTAATAGACATACCATGAATCTAAAGCGTACCTCCCAAGACTGCCTTTCCTTTCTCCTGAGCTGTTGGCTTAGAAGCAGCAAGTTCCAATGCATACACCTTGCCTTTTCCATCCTTAGCGAGCTTCTTGCACTGGCTCTTATAATGGCCAATCTAGTCACAATTGAAGCACTTGACATTTTTCTTCCAGTCACCTCCTTAGCGTTCCTAGCACAACACTCATTAGCAAAGTGCCCCTTCTTGTCGCACTTGAAGCAAACAATCTCAGACTTCCCTTTCTTAGTTGTTCCACCCTTCTAAGCACATTTCTTAAGAAAGAACTTCATCTTCTGATTCTACCCAACCTAGACTTCTTTAGCCTTAACTCTTCTCTAAAGAATCAAGAATCTCCTCATGCCTTAAGGCTATCTCCACTACAAAGTCAGAAGGATCTCTAATATGAGGTAATGTGGCTCTAGCTAACTCAGTCTTCAACCCTCTGATAAACTTCTCATTCCTCTTCATCATAGTATCAACTGAAGTATACCCATACCTGGCCAACTCCTCGAACTTTCTAGCATACTCTAGGACTGACATCTCTTCCTGCTCTAACTCAACAAATTTTCTAATCAGTGCAGACTGCGCCATTGCAACATAAACCTCTCCTGGATCTTTGCCTTGAAATAAGCCTATAACAAAGTTTCCTCATCCACACCAGCCGTCACAGTGTTCCACCAAAACAAAGTGGCTCCCTAAAGCTGTATGTGACACCCCGCACCTTTAGACACCCCGAAAATCGGACATGACTAGAAGCACGGGTGGTCGGGTGAAATAAAAATCCATAACATAGCACAGAGCCTAAGGGAATAGCATAAAATGATTAAAATATTACAGTGGAAGAAAACATTCACTAATTATAAATTAATAGCAAAACAGCTTCATTAAAAACAACATTATCCCAAATTTATTTTTGAAACCAAAAGTACTAAGTAGTCTCCACCAAAACATAAAACATAACAAAGTTCACAATATAGGTCCCTATATATAGAATAAAGTACGAAAAAGAGAAACGAAGTACATGAAACAAAAGAAACAAAAGCTGAAGATAACAACTACTCCAATGACCCTCCAAGCTGCAAAGAACTGCAACCTAGGCCTGCTCTTCTATGATTTGGGGAAAATAGGAATGGGTCAGACATAAAGTTTGGTAAATGAGAAATAAAATGAAGTAGAAAGAATAAACAGTTTAATTCCAGGTCTTCCGCGAATATTGCAGAGGGTGAATAATATAATGCAGTGAATCCTTCTTAGATACAGTTCCTAAGAAGCCAAAGTCCATGGTCACTCTAAGGAAGTCAACTATGCAGTAATACTAAACGTCAATCGGCCTGTCGGACCTGCTGTCCTTACCTAACCACGTGCTACAACGTGAAAGTCATGCACTTCACCCGTGCACTGTGACTAAATGCCTCTTACGTCTGACCGGCGCTGACTCAAACAACCTCGCAGCACCTCGAAGTTGCACTCAGGCTCCGCCAAACTGGACTCCTATCCTCCTCTCTCCTCGATCACCAACGTGGACTTGCCCCTATCCAAAGCGTCGGTCCTCCGAAAGAGCGCCCGCAGATGGGTCGACTGTGCAAAATCCTCCAACGATCTACCTAAAGACGCCTACGTCGGAGCACACTTGTCATGTTCCATCCACGTCGATCTGCCTGAAAAAGCCTATGATTGCGGATGCTATCTATCATACATGCTAGCAACCTATGAAAGGTAATAAATATCCTTGCGAAACTACTTGGCCGCTCCTAGTACGTACAGCCAAAACTATATTTTGGTCTTAACTGCATGAAACACCTATCCAAACCTTTACAATGTTTGTTTGCCAAATCGCTTCTAGATTAATTAATCTTACTATTATAGTTTACATACTGTTTATTTCCATTAATCTGCTTTAGGCCATTTTTACATCCGATTGGGTTGTTTCACAATTTCCCTTTTTCTTACATAAATGGTATTTCAATTTCACGTTTGTTCAGTCCGTATGGTTTGTCTGTAATTTTTATGCCATTTTGTTATAGATTTACACTAGTCTTTAGGGTTTATTTAATTTACATTTCATTTACACCCTAATTTACGTTCCCCTTTTAGAGATTTAATCTATACAAATTTTTTATCCAATAGCCACAAACCATTTAATTACACAAAATTCCACTTTTACGTTTTTAGGCCACATATGAAACAAACAATTATGCCAATTAGACTTCCCAATTTTGTTTCAAAACCATATTCAAAATTTTGTAATTATATCAATCAAAACCATAATTTTATTCAAGTAACATATTCTGAATTTATTCAACTAACCTATTCTACCATTAGAAATTGAATAACAATTCTAATTCAATTTAATTAAACCAATCTTATTTACGCCATGAAACGTGAGTAACAATTTGTTTATTTCAAATTTCAACCCAAACATGAATTAGAATTTAGAAGTGGAAGAAGAAGAAGATACAATCATTTACATAAATTTCAATCTTATTTATGCCATAAAACGTGAATAGACAATTTATATGTCCCATATTTTAAACCAAACATGAATTAGATTTGAGAAGTGGAAGAAGAAGATGAAGTTGCAATAATTTACATCTATTTTCAATTAATAACAGAAATTAATTCATATTAACGTGCCAGAAAAGTACTGAAATTGAACTACTTTAATTTTTTATTTCATATTAATTCCCACTCACCTGGCACTTGAGCTTGCATAAATTTGAAAAAAACTTTGCTTTAATCTTCTCCCTTTGATTCTTCTAAATTCCCCAAATTACTTGAATATATATAGATAATTTGATTTGGTAGAGATTTGTTTATTTACTAGAGAAAAGGAGGAAGAATAATACACACTAATTTTACTGTAGAATTATGGCGACGGCTTGAATAAGAGATTAGGTTTAGGTTAGATGGTTTATTTATAGATTGTTTGAGTGAATATAATCCATTATATTATTTTAGATTAAATATGGTTCTTTCATACACTTAATGGTTATCCATTCTAGCCCATACACATCACTCAACCAATAAAATTTAGCCATCTCATCCTATTACATCCCTGGAGTGAATGGGAAGTCGCGACATGTTAGAAACAACACTTAAATTCATAGGAAAATCGCTGGAAACGAACTAGCTAAAAAACATCGCTCTATATTTTGGGCGACAACGGGACTTGATCCCTGGTCACTAAGGAAGTCAACATGCGCCTTTACCACTGTACCAAATGCGCTTTTAGTTTCCTTTTAATTATATTTCCCATAAAATATCAAGGTGTTACATTCTCCCCCCGTTAAAGGATTTCGTCCCCAAAATCTCCAAAGATGGAAGAACGTAATTAACAACCAGCATCCAAGAACTACATCCATCTACTCAACCATCATCCATTTCTACCATTGTCCTTATTTTTAATTAATGCAATTTATGATTTATGCAAAGTGAAATGCATATAAACTTACCTAATGAAAAAAGGTAGTTGGTCTACTGATTCAGTCGATCTCCTGTAATGCAAGTTTGCTTATGCCATGCAACCAAATGTATGAAATTACCTTAGTATAATTGATAATTCTATATGTATGTTTCAATCATTCACCCAAATGCACCATCCATACGCAACATCCATTTATGTATACAAATCTATATATACACACAACCATATGCAAATGCAATAGATAACAGGCACGCATATGCAGGTGTGTGTACCTAGTTAGCCGATTATCCAAATAAATATCTATCTAGTGCATGCAATGCATCCATTTGCAAACATTGGCATCCACTTGCAATCATCATCATCCATCAAACATAACATGCCCTAATGACATGTTTACAACCAAACTACCATCCATAGGTTTCACCTCAAGATTATCGAAAAAACCCTAATTAAGGAAAGATCAAAGATAGGACATTTGAAGTGTACCTTCAAATTGAAAAGGATAAGAAGTTCGAGTTCTCTCCTCAGATTCCCATGTGCACTCCTTGGGGTCATCTTCCCATTGAACCTTCACTAGACGAACTTCCTTGTTGCGTAATCTCTTGACGCCGTGTTCCAACATAAGGGTGGGTGTACGATGCACTAGTGATTCGTGCTCTACTTCCACTTCCCTTAGCTGATTGGGTTCTACTACTACTGTGGAATCATGTAGACACTTCCTCAGATGCGAAACATGAAAAACATCGTGAACTCCTACCAACTTATCTAGAAGATCAACTCTGTATGCCACTTTTCCAATCCGTGTGGTAATAGGGAAGGGTCCTACAAATCTCGGTGCCAACTTACCCACTGAGCCAAATCTCATAACGTTTCTCAGAGGAGAAACCATGACAAAACAATATCTCCAACCTTAAACTCCAAATCTAAACATCTTCAGTTGGCATATGACTTTTATCTATCTTGTGCAGTCTTCAACCTCTTGCGAATCAAATCCACCTTCTCGGAAGTTTCCCTCACCAAGTCTGGTCCAAGCAAGATCCTATCGGTGGTATCCCACCAACAGGCCGGTGATCTACGTGGTTTGCCATAGAGGGCCTCGAATGGTGCCATCCCAATGCTTACTTGATAACTATCATTATATGCGAACTCCACCAAAGGTAGGTGGTCTTTGAAAGTCTATGTGGATCGTATATGTATATAGTATATGACAAGTGGGTGTACGATAGTATGAATTGCACAGAGTAATAATGAAGGTAAATTTAAAAGTAATCACACCAGGAATTTTATACTGGTTCGGACCTTCCGTCCTATGTCCAGTCCCGAAGCTCCTCTCGGAATTTCACTAATCAATAATCCTCACTTTGCCCGGAGGAATAGGCTTGTTACAATAGAGTTTTTCGTCAAGAATGTGCTCTGAATAAAACTGATATTGACAATATGTACAAGTCTTCCTATAATCTCCATTGGATATGTATAGATATAAATTTATGTGTGCTTTGAAAATATGGAAGATAATTAAACCAAAGTTAATGATCTTTGGTTAAAATATTAATAGCAAAGAATGAGTAATCTTGAATTTAAATGCAAAGTCAATATAGAGAATAGAAATCAGAAAATTAGTTATTTGATTGCAAAATCTATGATGTATTTATAGTTGTGAAAAAGGTTGGTTTGAAGTGTTGCTACCATTTCTCTTCGTTTCTGGAGATGCTGTTGTTTGAATAGAAATGAATTGAAGAAGAGATGCATATAGTAGCCTTTCAGATTTTGACAGTTGCATTTTAAAAAAAAACTCCGAGAGCTAAATCCAGATGTTTGGATTATGATCACCAGACGTCTGGTCATGCGTTGTATGGAAAAAATTCCAGAGGCTCCGACCAGACGTCCGGAGTAATAAACCAGACGTCTGGTATATGTTGAATTCTGTTATATTTGAGAGTATGTATATTGTTCTATATACAAAATCCAAGGAGATTTTTACATTATATTTCTAGGATTTGTATACAATGTTTAACTTTCCACTGTTGTGATCTATGTTCCATACTTTGATTTGTATCCTGAGAATATGCAAAAAAAACTAAGATACAAGATATATGAATAATTATTATCATGTGGTTTGTCGTCATCAAAACTTGTAGATAGGAGTTCCTAACAGTCTTCCTAAGAGCCTCTGAAGTCAATGATGCACAATCTGAGGAAATCATCCAAAACCTTATTTACCCTCTTAGTCTGTTCGTCTGTCTGAGGGTGATATGCTGTGCTCAGATTCAATTCCGTTCCCAAGGCTTGCTGAAGACTCCTCCAAAACTCGCTGGTTAATAATGGATCTCTGTTGCTCACAATGCTGGCGGGAACTCCATGAAGCTTAACTTTCTCCCTTACATAAAGAGTCACCAAAGAAGTTGTCGTCCTATTACTCTTAATGGGTATAAAATGAGCGCTCTTTATCATTCTACCCACAATGACCCAAATGCTTGTGTTCCCTCTCTGTGACCTTAATAATCCATCCACGAAGTCCATAGAGACGCTCTCCCATTTCCATAATGGAATATCCAATGGCTGCAACATTCCTTCGGGCTTCTTCTGTTCTACCTGTACCCTTTAGCAAGTGATGCACTTCGATACATACTCCGCCACCCTCTTCTTTATTCCGGGCCAATAGAATACCCTCTTTATATCCTGGTACATCTTATCACCACCGGGGTGCACTATCATCCTAGAATAATGTGACTCGGCCAACACCGCATCTACTAAATCCTCACTACGGGGAATACAAAGTCTTTCATTCCTTCTAAGCCATCCACTAGTTTCCATGGTATAGCGCCTAAGATGTGGTGATGACTCTCCTCTACCAAGCTTATCTAAAATGTCCTTTAACTCTTCGTCCTCACCTTGCCTTGCTCCAATTTGCTCCATCAAAGTATGCTGGACATCAAGGGATGCTAACAATCCCGGAGCTAAATCTGATGGAGGTCTAAAATCAAAGGTAGCAATGTACTCCAAATGCTTCCATTCCAAACACAGAGGACTTAAAACCACTTTGTGTCTACTCAACGCATCTGCCACTACATTGCCCTTGCCAGGGGTATAGGAAATCTCAAAGTCATAAGAGGCTAAAAACTCCATCCATCTTTGCTGTCTCAAATTCAGGTCTTTCTGAGAGATTAGATACTTCAAAGACTTATGATCCGTGAAAAGATCAAATCTTTCTCCTAAGATATAGTGCCTCCAAGACTTGAGAGCAAAAACTATAGCAGGCAACTCAAGATCATGCATCGGGTAGTTCTTCTCATGCATTTTCACTTGTCTACTCGCATAGCACACTACCCTACCCTCTAGCATTAGTACCGACCCTAGCCATGTACCACAAACATCCGTATAAACTGAGAAAGGGTTGGTTCCATCCGGTAATACCAATACGGGCGCGGTAGTCAAAGCTTCCTTCAATTGACCAAAGGCATCCTCACACTTGGCATCCCAAACAAAAGCCGAGTTATTCTTGGTAAGGCGGGTAAGTGGAGCTGATATCCTAGCAAAGTCCTTAATGAACTTCCTATAGTAGCCCGCAAGACCAAGGAAACTCCTTATGTACATGGCATTCTTAGGGGTCTGCCAATCTTGTATTGCTGCCACTTTCGCCGGTTCTACTGCAAGTCCATCCTCCGAAACGATGTGTCCCAAAAAGCGAACCTCATCCCTACAAAAGTGGCCCTTAGGGAACTTTGCCTTCAACTTATGTGCTCGCAAGGTCCTAAGCACTTCTTCCGAGTGAACAGTATGCTCCTCCTTGCTTTGCGAATAAACCAAAATGTCATCGACGAACACCACCACAAACTTGTTCAACGATTCGCGAAATAATCGACTCATCAGGTCCATGAAATATGTCGGAGCATTGGTTTGCCCAAATGGCATGACTAACCACTCAAATAATCCATCCGGAGTCCTGAACGCAGTCTTCTCGATGCTATCATCTACCACACGCAACTGATGAAATCCCGTGGCCAAATCGAGCTGGGAAAATACCTTGGCTCCTACTAACTGGTCGAAGAGATCGTCTATACGGGGAAGAGGATAACGATTCTTCTTCATTAGCTTATTAAGCTCCCTATAATCCACACAAAGCCTGATAGAGCCATCCGCCTTAGTGGCAAAGATGATGGGTGCGCCCTACTCCGAAATGCTCTTATGAATGAAGCCTTTCTCCAAAAGCTCTCCAATCTGCTTGCTCAACTCACGACGTTCCTTAGGAGCCATATGCCTTACCGGTAAAGCAACCGGTTTGGCATTATCGACAAGATAAATCTTGAACTCGATCTTTATTCGAGGTAGAACGCTAGCAACCTCCTCGAACACATCTGGAAAGTCTCTAACAACGGGTACCGAACTCAAACTATCAGGCGATAAGTCAAGAGAATAAAGGTAGCTCAACGTGACTGATCCTCTAGGATCACAAGATACCTCCAAGGTACATCCACTACAAGTGCCTAACCTCACTACCCTCTTATCGCAATCAAGAACAACACCATACATGGATAGCCAATCCATACCAAGAATCAACCCGAACCTGAAAAAGCTCAATACAAAGGCACTATAGTCAAACTCAACCCCTAAAATAAACAATTTCAAATCCCGACATAACATGGACAGATAGGCCGATCCTCCTACGAGATTTGATACTACTACCGAGTCGGTCACTAAACAAGCATCAAGACCAAGACCCTCTACCAGAGTACTAGATACAAAAGAGTGCGAAGCTCCAGAATCAAATAGGGTACAAACAGGAAAATTAGAGATAGATAACACACCATCGATGATCACCTTCTTTCCCTTGTCCACAATCGGACGAGTACTAGAGGAAGGAGCTGCCTCTAAAGCATAAGCCTTAGTAGGTGTAAAGGTGTCTGTGAACTGTCCTTCGGCTTCGACGAGCAGTCCTTTTTCATATGCCTCACTTGATCGCAAAGATAGCACCTCAGTCTCGGTCGCTCTCCTGCCCCTCTACAATCCTTAGCAAGATGACCTGGTTTCCCACAAGTATTGCACTTCCAGTCCTTCCTTGGAACTTTCCTTTTTCCACCTGACCCTCCTCCTACTCTCCTCTTTCCTTTCCACTGCTTCTTCCCATCACTCTTTTACACCACATCTCCTTTCTTCTCGGTATCAGCAAGTAAAGCCATCCCTACCAATCCCTCAAAAGTGGCTCCCATCGGAATGTGGCTCACCGCCAAACTTTGTAGTGGCTGACTCAAACCCTTAGCGAACTTCAGCGCCTTCTTGTGAGGAGTATTGATCAGGTCCAGTCCAAATCTGGCAAGCTCATTGAATTGATTAACATATTCCTTAATTTTCATATCCCCTTGCTTGAGCTGTATAAATTTCTCTAGCTGCACTCCCTCTTCAGCCTGCGATAATAATTTCCTTTCGAACCTAGTACGAAAATCCGCACAAGTCAAATTATCAACCTCAGCCTCCACAATCTCCCACCAACAAAGAGCCTCTCCCTTCAACTGCCATGAAGCCAACTGCCTCCGAGCTAAGTCCTCCAATCCCATAAGTCCAAATATTCGCTCACAACAACGGATCCAAGCTCTCGCCTCAGTATATGACTCAGTGCCAAGAAACGGCTTGCCTCCTAAGCTGGTGTAGTCCTTACATAACTTGAGAAATTGGGAATGCCTAGTGGATGGGCTAGAGCCCCTTCCGCCGGAGCAGCATCCCTAGCTGGTGGCTCTGCTCGTGCAGTAGCCTGCAAATAACGTCTGAACCAAGCAAGCATATTAAGGCCTGGAACTTCGGGGATATCTTACGCTTCAGACATTTCTATCTGTGGATATTAAAAAGATGCGATTAGGTACTCCACAAATAGTTCAATAGATAGGGAGGAAGAGATATAAGGAACCCATTTCTAAAATATCTTTATTTTTCAAAATATATACATATAATTTTAAAAGTATTATTTGGAATATCCTTAAAATATTATTCGAAAACCTTTATATTTTTAAAATATTTTTAGGATTACCGAAACCTTAGCTCTATACCACTATGACACCCTGCACCTTTAGGCACCGTAAAAATCGGACATGACTAGAAGCACGGGTGATCGGGTGAAATAAAAATCCATAATATAGCACAAAGACTAAGGCAATAGCATAAAATGATTAAAATATTATAGCGGGAGAAAACTTTCACTAATTATAAATTAATAGCAAAACAGCTTCATTAAAAACAACATTATCCCAAATCTATTACTTTATATTAAAGCAGGAACTTTCCCATGCTAACATGGACACTTCTACTTTTCTCATTTCAAAATACTGCTTCATTATCCACTTTCGCATTTTTTTTAACTTACGTCAAACTGCTATTGCACGTGACCTTCACCTCATCATCTTCTCTTTCCCACCCATCCTACTTTCTCTCTTTCCCGTTCAGCAACCGCTCCCATTTATCCCCCTGTCCACAACTGCTACCGCAATTCCATCAATTTGCGCCTCCTCCCTCTCCCACTCCATCACTGCTTCCCTTCCCTCACCGTATCGTCTCTCTACCAAATACCCCCCACTATACATCCCCTTCCCAATTGATGTCAGATTAAAACACTTGACTTTCCCAATCTAGCAATTTCATGCAACCAATCTTCCTGACGACTAGCCAACCACAGATGGAGTGATTTGCCAGCGTCCTCTCACTCGCCACTCAGTCGATTATACAGGTAATTACTTTCTACCTCTACGTATATGAACGCGTTTTTTGAAGCGGATTGATTTACTATCTCTGTTGTCCTCTTCTTTCAACTAAATTAAGTTCACTTTGTTTTCTATTGAAATTACCTTGCTTCTACACGGTCGATTTTGTGCACATAACCAGAGCGCTATGTGCCTCCATGTCTTGCAGTCGAGTTCATACTACAAATGCATACCATGGCTGCTTTGCCAACTACTGTACCCAAATTTCAACTGCGCGTTCTGTTTCTTCCACTGCTGTTAACCCAATGTAGATGGTAGGATTTACAACTGCGCACAATATGATTTGGTATGCTGTTTTGTTGTGCTTACTAAAACTGACATTTCTGCTATCAACTGACCATTTTCCCCTCTCATTCTTCTTCGTACTATAAATTGCTGTTTATTTATTTATGCAAACGACCAATACCTGGAGATGTTAAGAATGATAAATGTGTCAAAGTCATATTTATATAGGCGCACTGCTTAGGCTGTTTGTGTTAGTGTTATAAAAGATGTTCTGCTTCTACATTGAAATAGCTGCTTGCATACTGCGATATTTTGGGTTTAACTGATTGTTTTGGTATATTTTTTAATCTGATTATATTGATAAAGGCATTTAGCAGTAATAATGTTTTTGTTCCTAACAAATTTTAATTCTAAGTGAATTTCCGACAGTTGCTTTTGAATTGTATACACATCTGAGGTATACTTGTGCATAAAAGTACATGCATACATAAATTTTTCATTACATTATCTGATCAATTTTGTTGAACAGCTATAGTATATGTACTTAGTTGATTAACAGTATGTGCAATCTGATTGGTACTATTGGTCAAAATATGTGCCTTCTTGGTTCAATTTTTCACTCAGATGTTTTACCACACATCCTTTATTTCCTACATTATCATATTAACATGAATCAACTATTTGTATTGTTTGTTATTCTTTAACTGCTTTTTCATTAAATCAACTATCACCTAAGTTAATTTTGTAGGCAGATCCGAAAACCAATAGAAAAATCCAAAAATGGTTGATTTATTGTCCATAAAGCTATTTTTTTTACATGTAAACATTATTTACTCATTACTTCTTTTTTGGTTTTCTAAGGATTCACTGTTAGATTTTGAGAGTGGTTTCTAGGTGCAATTTTTTTTTCAACTTACTGAGTCAACAGGACGATAATATATGGACGACTGTTTATTGCTACCCACTCTTTGGTTTTCATAATTACGACTTCGAATAATTCTCCTTTCAAATGATCGCAGTTAAGAATTTTATTTTCACCATATGTACTGTCATAATTGTTGGATGCTATTTTTCACGCTACTGAATATGGTACTACTTACAATTGTAGGGTAAATCGAACTGTTCATTATTATATACTTATGCAGGAGTTTCATTTGTGATAACTTTTTTGGTAGCCAACCACTCAAGCCTGAGCATATATCCTATAATTTTCAAATCATATATAATTTTTATATGATGTACTTTATACGTTACTTTTTGAAACCAAAGAATTTTCAATTTGAGACTTAAACTGTAGGTAAAATAATGTAATTTCTATTACAATGGATTTTTTCCATTTTCTATGGATACTATTGCATATATGATTGATGGTTTATTGGATGTATGGTTGATATATGTTTAGTCCTTATTTTTTTTGGTTGCTGCATCCTGATTATTTTTTATATCGATAGATGGTGCACAATTCATTGTATATTAGTAACCAATTCTTTATTTCAGGTTCAAAATAGTTTTAGTTTCATAGTTAAAACTATGAAATTGACCTTAAATGATTACATGTGTCATCTTTGGTCAAATATCATCAAATACTTGGTGAAGAAAGAAAATTCTTTTTTGTGCATGTTAATACACTTAATTGAACTAACCTTACAATGTCTTAGAACATGTAATTATTTAACAATAGATCTGCTATTATGCCTTAAAAACTTACTCTGTCAGGTTTCAGTATGTCAAAACACATTACAAAGTATATAAGGGTTATGTGAACATAAAGTGTACATGTATCTTAAAACTCAATCCTAACCAAAAAATAAACTTTAATATAATATTTGTCTAATATTACTAGATCTTGCTAAATTTCATTCTTATATGTAGATATACTGCATATACATTGCCTCGGCAAGATCCGATGAAATTTTTTTTTATGCTAAAGGGGAAGGATTCTTTGAACTTATGATAAAAGGGCCAAATATATTGCATGAAAATGGGAACCAATTGATGAGCTATATTTATCATAAGGATTCTTTCTATTTTGATGCATCAGAATATCAGTAGATGTTTACTAATCATACTTTTCTCTCATTGTAAAGAGTAAATTAATTTACGGTGAATCATTAAGGTTTTTACAATAATTTTTTCCATGGTTCCTATGTTTTACTTCATTATTTGTGCACATGATATTAAAGTCCCTTTATCAGGTATGAATTACAATATTTTACTTAAAGTCATTCTTGGAATAATGTTAGAACAAAAGTGATTTTAGAAATTGTTGTTGCTGCCAAACTAATGTTTATATGGATTAAATTTCACATTTAAGAGATGAAAGTCACTTAAACGTCTAGATTTTTAAATTGATATTTTAAGTACCGTGGAAGAAGGGTGGTCTGGATTTTGAGAAATTTAACTTGAAATATTAAGAGCGTGATGAGGCTAAATGCATGAATTATTTGTACTCTTAAGACTAATTAAATTTACTATATGAATCTTTAAAACTTACTTACTACAATAAAACATAGCTTTAAATTTATATATTCTTGACATATATATTAAATCTGAAAAGCGAGTTTTATTTCATTAATGTACACAGATACATATTGTTTTTCATAAACCAAAATAACAAGTTTATTGTAAAAAAATTTCCTAATTAATTGCATCGTATGGTATATAAAACACTAACTTGACTAATAAAATAGTATCTCCATCGACCTTCAATCATTGATATTTCCAAATGTTTTGGTGCTATATAATTATACAAACACACAAAATGAACATACCATCGTTTTACATTAACCAAAACAACAGGTTTCTTCTAAAAATTTCCCTAACTACATCACACTATATATGAAGCACTACCCTCGACCTATAAAATAGTATATAGGTATTGATACTCTCCAATGACCTTCAAACATTAATATATCTAAATGTTCCGCACATCTAAGATATTAAAGTTAAACTAATTTTTGTTTTCATATTCTTTTAGTTGATATACTAATGATGGTAAATCACTTGATATTTTCATTTAAATTCATTATTGAACTAATTTTTGTTTGATTATCATAGTTCCTTTTACTTTCATTATGTTAGTTTGGTCATAAACTAGAATCAGATTGGTTGATACTAAATTGTAGAATAGTGGAAAATTGTAAAAGATAAGATGTCTCTATTGTGTTGTTTCTCTTTTATTCAAGGTTGAGGCAGTTCAAAATTGAACACTTTGTTCAACATATTGATAATCACATGGGTTTCTAAAAATTATATTTGGTCATATGTATCCTCTCATTAGTTTCGCGTAAGTTATTTATACATGCTCATACATTGTAAAGTCGTATTATGCATTTCTAAATGATTGCTTTTAAATACAATTTGCTAAAATTATTAGTTTTCTTCCTTTCAAAACCACCAAATACTTTATCTATTTTTTTGATTATATTACTGTACGTGTAGCTAAAATATTTATTGTAATTTCATACTAATCTTTAAGTTGCAATATATTCATATATTTTTGCATTTGAAATCAAAAATAAGTGAAGCTTAGGTGCTAGGCTATTTATAATAAACACAGTTCAATGTCTAGATTGGTAGGCTAAGTGCATCCTAAAATTGAAGAATATACTTGATAATATAATGTCTCATAGATAAGTTATTTAATTGGCATGTTCTGGTTCCAACATTCAATAGTCATCATATTAACAAAAAATACAAATATTCTAGGTGATCTTATTAAGAATTGTCATTAGAAAGAAATTTAGATATTTTGCTGATCTTACTCAAGATTGTCACTAGGAAGCAACACAAATTATTTTGTTGGTATTTTTTATATTTGATACTTAAATGACTTCTTTTTGGTAGCCTTAGGAGTGGCAAGACCTCCAATACGTTAGGCAGTTCATATTTATTAAGCATGTCAAACTGTGACGTAAGCTAAACACCATTTAAGTACTTTCGATACGACTATTACCCTTAGTCATGGGCTAGATTTGGCAAATAGTTTTTCCATACAAATTAATCCATTTGTTTCCCTTTTTTTATACCTTGGCATACCTAAAGATTTTGCTGGCAGTTGAAGAATTCCATGAAAAATATAGATAAAAAAGTTCCAGGTTTTGCTTTTTATTATATTTTTTCATATGTATCCATAAAAAGACTATGTGTCGTCAAAGAACGCATGACACACAAGGTACTTAAATGGCTCATAGGTTTGGATTATTCGAATTCATCAAGCTATGACATATTAGTCAAGAGTTGTGTCATTACACTCATAACTATGTTATATACCTTTTTGTTTTGTTATATTTGGTTACTGTTACATATCTTTGTCGCATTGCTATATGCATAAATATGTTTTAGGTCTGTGATTAATTTTGACCTTCTGATATCTATTTCTAATTTTTACTTCTCTGGTGATATAATATATTTATAGTTTGTCTGCTCCACTTGATTAATTCCACATTTGGGTAGTTTGAAACTCATCAATCATATTTAGTTTTTCATAGCCATGGATTTGGAGATTGATAGATTCTCTTTTCAAATGCATTGCTAACCTGATAAAGTAGCCCAAAATTTATTATCCAAGAGTAGATCAATAAATAGATAGGGTCTGTAATAGATAACTGTTGATATGAGGACATCTACTTCTTAGACTAATAATCTGTATATTTGTGTTCAAGCACTATAAATAAGTAAATAGTAATCTTTAGAGACCCTTTTTTATTTTTTAACATGATTGGCATCTACGGAAAAAACCTTCCAACATTTGTTAATCACATGTGCACTCGAATGATTATCATGTGTAAGTAATATGTGATGTTATTATATTTATGAGAAGCACATCTATTATTATATGTACTGTTTTGCATCGCGAACTTATTTAGATAAACTATGGAACCCTTCTTGAGCCTTACTTGGTATTGTCTGCTTACTATTACTGTTGAAAGGTTTTTTGTATGCATTTAGTTTGTTGGTAATGTGAACTCATCGTTCTTTGGTCTGCCTGTTCTAAGGGTGTTTTTTTCTTAATTCAGTGGGCTGCTGTAACAATAGATCAATAGTATGTGCATACTGTAATTTAAAAATGATCAAATCTTAGTTTGATGAACTTTTGGCTGTCCACTTGATTTGCTTAAAAACCAGTGTACTTGGTTGGCAACCGTATACCTGTAAATTTAGTCTGCAGTTGACATGTTAAGCATGTGCGTAGACTAAAGTTGTAACCGGAATAATCGAATCCCCGATCATAGCACCATTACAGAATGCAGCAGCATACTGAATATAATCAGTTCTTTCAAACAACCTGAAACAGAAGAAAAAAAGAACAACAAAGGTACTCTATTTTTATAAAAGTTCAAATATTTTAGTTATATTGAATTAGCCATTATCCTACCATTTTTTCTTCAATCCGGTAGGCAGTGAATAATTCGTATGACAAAGCACGATGATTTGTCATTTCACGAGATAAGCTGTGTTTTTAGTAGTTGTTTTAAGAGCGATTGCAAACTGACAACCCGCTTCAAAGGAACTGTAAACTGTCGTGCACGAAGGATTCTTTTTCCCATCAATGATTTTCTCTGGTGACAGGTGAAACTATAGACTGTTTGGTACATGTTAAATGATGTATATTAGCACACAACCAGATTCTGAAATCTGCTTCTATTTCAAATCTTTTCAGCGTAAAAAGCCGTCAGTTCTTCGTCGGCTGACTTCAACTTAGGTATGCAATTTAATTTCATTCATTTTTCTAACAGTTTTTCATTCCAGCTACACTACCTTCCACCTTAGTGTTGCATGATGATTTTTAGTATCATTTATTTGGCTTTTGATTTTCTACTTTTTTGCTTACGCGATAAATAAAGTTTCTTTCAACTTGAATTTTATATACCATTGTTGCCAGAAAAACATATGCCAGTTGCACTTCATTCATTTTATTTGTTGTACACTACTCCCCAAACCTTCAACAGGTTTGCAACATTGTATATCATCCTAACGAAATGTGGAATACGTTTGTTGGTTTATTTGCAGATAATGATGTGTAGCCCAACTGTCCATATTCTATGCAAGTACTACTTACTTTTCTTAACCGTGTTGCAGTTTATGTTTTTCCAATTTCTCAACCACACCGATTACATGTGTTTTTCCAAGCTTGCCCAGCCTTATGTCTGCATTTTTCCAATTTTTGTTCTCTTCAATGCCATCGTCACTGTTAACATAAGTAGGTATTTGCCTGTTAATGTAGGGAAGTACATATTTAAACTGGAATGCAGGATGTTGATACAGATCAGTAGCTCCTGGGATCAAGATTCGGGAGAAGAAGCAGAGAAATTAATTTCTAACATTTTATGATTTCATGTTTGTTGTGCATTTACTTTTTTATGTGTGTGGCTACTAATTTTGTGTATGTTTTCCACAACGTCCTTTTTTTTGTTACCTCATTTTGCACTTTTTTTACAAGATTATACGTCAGGACATATGATGATTGAATTAGTTTGCTTTCACCTACATTACATATGTGCACTTTTTTTAAATCGAAACTCCAGCTTTGAACTATCATTTATGTTTGTTATGCTCACTTGCACTAACGCTTTAACTGCATACCATGTCCTTACTGACATATGTACACGTGTTGGGATTTAACTTACGGAGTATAACAATGTCCGTGTGCGTAGCACGGGCTACTCACTAGTTTATTTCTGAAACCAAAAGTACCAAGTAGTCTCTACCAAAACATAAAACATAACAAAGTTCACAATATAGGTCCCTATATATAGAATAAAGTATGGAAAAGAGAAACGAAGTACATGAAACAAAAGAAACAAAAGCTGAAGATAACAACTGCTCCAATGACCCTCCAAGCTGCAAAGAATTGCAACCTAGACCTGCCCTCCTGTAATTTGGGGAAAATAGGAAAAATAGGAATGGGTCAGACATAAAGTCTGGTGATTGAGAAATAAAATGAAGTTGAAAGAATAAAACAGTTTAATTCCAGATCTTCCTCGGATATCGCAGAGGGTGAATAATATAATGCAGTGAATCCTTCTTAGATACAGTTCCTAAGAAGCCAAAGTTCATGGTCACTCTAAAGAAGTCAACTATGCAGTAATACTAAACGTCAATCGGCCTATCGGACCTGCTGTCCTTACCTAGCCACGTGCTATAGCATGAAAGTCATGCTCTTCACCCGTGCACTGTGACTAAATGCCTCTTACGTCTGACCGGTGCTGACTCAAACAACCTCGCAGCACCTCGAAGTTGCACTCAGGCTCCGCCAAACTGGACTCCTATCCTCCTCTCTCCTCGATCACCAACGTGGACTTGCCCCTATCCAAAGCGTCGGTCCTCCGAAAGAGCGCCCGCAGATGGGTCGACTGTGCAAAATCCTCCAACGATCTACCTAAAGAAAACTACGTCGAAGCACACTTGTCATGTTATGTCCACGTGGATTTGCCTGAAGAAGCCTACGATTGCGGAAGCTATCTATCCTACATACTAGCAACCTATGAAAGGTAACAAATATCCTTGCGAACCTACTTGCCCGCTCCTAGTACATACAACCAAAACTATATTTTGGTCTTAACTGCATGAAACACCTATCCAGACCTTTACAAGGTCTGTCTGCCAAATCGCAGCCAGATTAATTAATTTTACCGTTATAGTTTACATACTGTTTATTTCCATTAATCTGCTTTAGGTCATTTTTACATCCGATTTGGTTATTTCACAATTTCCCTTTTTCTTACATAAATGGTATTTCAATTTCACATCTGTTCAGTCCGTATAGTTTGCTTGTAATTTTTATGCCATTTTGTTACAGATTTACACTAGCCTTTAAGGTCCATTTAATTTACATTTTTTCCACCCTAATTTACGTTCTCCTTTTAGAGATTTAATCTGTACAAATTTTTTATCCAATAGCCACAAACCATTTAATTACAAAAAATTCCACTTTTACGTTTTTAGGCCACATATGTAACAAACAATTATACCAATTAGGCTTCCCAATTTTGTTCCAAAACCATATTCAAAATTATGTAATTATATCAATCAAAATCATAATTTTATTCAAGTAAATCTGAATTTATTCAACTAACATATTCTACCATTAGAAATTGAATAACAATTCTAATTCAATTTAATTAAACCAAACTTATTTACGCCATGAAACGTGAATAACAATTTGTTTGTTCCAAATTTCAACCCAAACATGAATTAGAATTTAGAAGTGGAGAAGAAGAAGAAAATACAATAATTTACATAAATTTCAATCTTATTTATGCCATAAAACGTGAATAGACAATTTCCAATATTTTAAACCAAACATGAATTAGATTTGAGAAGTGAAAGAAGAAGAAGAAGTTGAAATAATTTACATCTATTTTCAATTAATAACATAAATTAATTCATATCAACGTGCCAGAAAAGAACTAAAATTGAACTACTTTATTTTTCTATTTCATATTAATTCCCACTCACCTGGCACTTGAGCTTGCATAAATTTGAAAAAAGCTTTGCTTTAATCTTTCTCCCTTTGATTCTTCTAAATTTCCCAAATTGCTTGAATATATATAGATAATTTAATTTGGTAGAGATTTTCTTATTTAGTAGAGAAAAGGAGGAAGAATAATACATACTAATTTTGCTGTAGAATTATGGTGATGGCTTGAATAAGAGATTAGGTTTAGGTTTGATGGTTTATTTATAGATTGTTTGAGTGAATATAATCCATTAGATTATTTTAGATTAAATCTGGTTCTTTCATACACTTAATGGTTATCCATTTTAGCCCATACACATCACTCAACCAATAAAATTTAGCCATCTCATCCTATTACATCACTGGAGCGAATAGGAAGCCGCCACATGTCAGAAACAACGTTGAAATATGTAGGAAAATCGCTGGAAACGAACCAGCTAAAAAACAAACATCGCTCTAGATTTTGGGTGACAATAGGACTTGATCCATGGTTACTAAGGAAGTCAACATGTTTGGATGCCAACCTCCTCTTTTGCTCATCATTGAGCCCCAAGTCTGCAAAAATTCTTTCGCAGTGCAATAACCAATTCTCTACCTCTAATGCATCCTCTGTCCCCAGGAAAGGCTTCCCTCCAAGATTAGCGTAATCTCCGCTCGGCCTAGTATAATGGTTAACAACCGGAACTTCCAAAACTCCTACCCCTGCAGCATCTCCACTTACCTTTCCAGCTGCAACTCCAGCTTGCATCATATTCACAAAAAATTGATACATAGCTCCAATGTCCACTTGGAGTACTCCAACACCTACATTCTCTGCTTGTGCCTGAACTTAAGTTCTCCTTGTACTAGGTCTGGCATTTCCTTCGGTGCCCTCCCCTCCTGGGTAAACTCTTCCTCTTCTACCTTCCATATCTGTATTCAAAACCTTATGAGATACAGAAAAATAACCTAACAAGGATATGAGACTAGAGATAAAGCGTATACTTATACATAACAAATACAAGTACATTACTATAGCGTTACTTAGGACTATGTTTTAAAAATCATTTTTAGTTTAAAGTTTTTCATAAACCATTCTCTGATACCATGTTGTAACATCCGTATCTAGAGGCCAAAAACTAGGCGCTATAGATGCTGCAGTCATCCATATTATTAACTTCTGGTGACAAAATACAGTAATGATAATGTTATCCATAATATAAGAAGTACTTGAATATGAATAAAATCACAGATTTCAAAAATAATATTTTACTGATTACATTTCAAAAAAAATTCTTATCCAAATTACATAATCCCATATCATTTCCTAGGTAACAATTAATTATAATCATTACAAAAATACGCCAAAAGCGACATATGAAGATGCCCCTTTGGTTGAGCAAAGCAATATAGTCATATCTGACTTAATACACAGCGAAAATAAACAAAACAATATGCAATTCCTAATTAGCTATCTGTCAGCCACCTTCTTGTCTCTGGAACCTTTATTCGCCCAAAAAATTTAAACCTGAAAACATTAACCCTCAGCCTACTCAAATCAATTTTGAGCACCCGAGAGTTTAAGGGGAAACAAAAACTTCGAGTCAGGCATAAAGCCTGGTGTGAATAATTCTGTTACATCTTGATTTACTAATATTAAGTGACCCCATGCCACTTAGCGGAACGGGTTTCCCCTCATTATTCTTTAAAACAAATAGTTTGCAAATCCATTCTTGCAACAAAACTGGTTAATCAAGAAAGGGTTTGATTATTTATTTATTATTATTAATTATTGGTTAAGGATTACTTATTATTTTACTATTCAAGAAAGGGTTTGATTATTTATTAATTACTGATTAGGTTAAGATTTAATTAAAGACATAACTAAGATATAAATTATTATTTAATGAAGGTTTAAATTATTATTTAATAATTAATTAGATGTTAATTATGGTTTAAATTTTTTCTACAGATCAAATATTATTTATTTATTTCTATGAAGTATAATTATTATTTAATTATTTATTTAATAGTTAATATTTATTTAATTATTTGTTAAAGGTATAATTATTAAGTAAAGAGTTTAATTGTTATTTAATTTCTAAATAAAAGTTTTAAATTTTTAAACCACTTTATTTCTAAGGATCGGTTTTGTTTCAAAAAGCAACCCTCTTTTAAAGAATGTTTTAAATAGAAGGGATTTCTTTGTCCATTACCTTTAAGTAACCTCAATTAAATATAAAACCCAAGGACATATGTTTTGCAGAATAAACCACTATTCAAACAATTAAATTATAGTTGACATCTGTTTAGTAGAATAAATCATCGTTCTGCTAATTAACTTGTATTTGACATCTGTTTGGTGAATAAATCACCATTCTACCATAGTTCACCAAGTAGATTATGTTGACATCTATTAGGAAAAATTAAAACCCATTCTGCCATTATATTAACTTGGACATGTGTTTAGCAGAACAAACCCTATCTGCTATTTTGGTAACTTGGACATTTACTTATATGATTGATTGTTATTCGCCTATTTCTTTATAGATATTTGCTTGTTATGTAAATACCCATGTCAAAACTTGAAAAGTCGGTTAAATTAGAATCGGTGTGGTTACTAAGTGTCCTTCTGATTTTTAAGGTCAAACATAATTTTAATAATTCTTTCATGTCAAGTAATGATTTTAGTAAAGGTGTTTTAAATAATCATTTTGTTTAACAAATGGACTATTAAATGAGTTTATTAAAGGAGTTTTGTTTTAAACAAGGAATATTTATAAGAAAATTTTATAAATGATTTTGGAATTATAAACGAAGTTTTATAAATAATTTTGGAGACATATAAAGAGATATATAAATGGTTTTGATATTTATAGAAGAGTTTTGTAAATTTAACTTGGTGATTTATAAAGAGTTTTGTAAATGGATTTGGAATTTAAGTAAAGAAGATTCATAAATAAAAGAAATTTATTAACAGGATTTATAGAAGGAAATTTATAAAAGAATTTGAGATAGAATTTCCTTTAACTGACCTTCTTAATTTTGGTGGTATGGATATTCGTTCTACACTTAACACTGAAGGAATATTGTTTGAGATTATCTTTATCTATAATTCGAATAAAATTTTATTTTGATCCTTTGATATGATTTGGAAATGAGAAATCTTTCACAAATGTTTTGTGAATGTACTTATGTCAATGAGATAAGTATATGAATGTTTTTTATAAACACTTTTGAAAAGAGTTTTAATAGATGAAAGAATTAGTTTAAGTCTTAACGGTTGCTACGGGTAGTTAAATCTTTGAATTTGTTGTTGTTTGTTTATTTGATAGTTAAATAACCAACTATGAAATATGGACTAAAATATAACTCTGTAAATATCTAGGAGAATCACGTGAGTTATAGGGAACAGTCATCTTCGATGATGTTATGCCGTGCGTATAAATCTCGTTTTGTTCTTCTAGGACAAATGATAGGGAAATCCGTCCACTTAAACGGTTAGGAGATGATTCCTACTCTTATGTATTTTTTGAATATTTCCAAAATAATGGGGGTTGAGTTTATCGAAACTATCGAATGTTGTTTTGAAGAGAGCGGGATCGGATAAGTATAAATTATCCAAAAACCACTTCGATCCAACTCAAACGTTTCAAACTGAAGATATCTTGAAGATGATTGAAGACAGAGCTTTTGAAGTGTATGGGCTACTTGCTACTAATCCAAAGGATGATTCCAAAATGGATCTGGTAGAGTTCGTACCTTCGGTTTCGTTCAGTCCCAGAACGAAATTGTATGAATAAATGCTGGCATTACATTTCTACCTGGAGGACAGTGTTAACATTCCAAGGTAGTCTGCTAAGAAGGTAAATCTTTACCTCAAGCCTCACACCCTGAAATGGCTAAAATAGGGTAGATGCAACAGGGCTATGTGGGTCGCTCCCATTAGGGTGTGTCATCACCTTTCTAGATTACCTTATTATGGATTTGGTTGTGCATGAGATATTATGATAACGGTTGGGAACAACCAGGGTGATGACATATTCGATATTATCCAAGTTCAGGGGTAGGCTGGTTCTATATTGGCATGAGTAGACAAGTTTAGGGTCGAACTTCGGTACATTTTATCTAGAGGTGTACCATTTCCGAAAGGTAGTCCCTTACCTTGCCATTTGTTGCAACCCATTCTCCAATACGTGTCTTATAGTTTTGATTGTAGAGCCTAGTATGTAATAATTTAATATTATAACAATTTCTACTATGATTAGTATGTATTTGTATCCTAGACATTATGATAATATTAGAGGATTTTATATAAAAATGTTTTGGTTATCATAGGTAAAAACATGTCCATGCCTATGTGGAGTGTGGTCTTATGAGATAACTTTAATTTTAAAAAAGTTTAATAAGTTATAATAAAGTTCCTCGTGATTTGAGTTTCTCATGCTGGTTTTACCAAACTGACCCGGACGTTGTTTTCCTATAATGCTTGAATCAGCCCGAGCATATTTTTCAGGTTTAGTTGGATTCTTTGGAGCGTTAAGGAGACGAGCTGGATTCTCAAAGACGTATTCATATACCTTATATTCTTTCGTTGTTGTTTGGTTCTTATCTGTATTTATCAACAATTGTAAGGACAGACTGTTATAACTGTCCAGGCTGATAATATGATAGTGAATTCTGATGTTGTATATATAATAAAGATGATTCCTTTTGTAAAGATCTTGCTCGTCACGTTTTGTGAGATTCTGTTCTGCCTTTTTCTTTCTTCACCCCAAAACGACCTGTCTTTCGGACACTTAAATGATTGACATATGAATACCGAGGATGTACTAATTGTCATCTTTTGGTGTAAGAAAGGCAGATCGTTACACTTAATTACCCATTTGCTTTCCATTTTTAAATCACATTCAATTTAATTTAGTATTTCTTACTTAATTCTAAAACCACTTATGAACTATTTCATAAAATTTACTTCAAGTTATTAAACATTATATAACTTAATTTCATATCTGTATGATACTCCACTACATCCTTAGAGTGTATACTAAAATATCCAATTCATTTTACTTAACATGGATATTCAATCAATTTAAAACTTTTTTAAATTCTACTATCTCCTAAGTTCATGTGTTATATAAACTCATCTTTATATTCTCACAAAACACTTAGCTACAAATTTGTTTTTAAACAAATTCCGAAATTTCGAATGTGCAAAATCATCGAAAATTCCATTCCATTTTAACAGATGAAAACTATCAACCAACACATCAATTACGATGCACAAACCATCCAGTCCTAATGCATAAGCTATATGTGTCCATAATATAACTTATCTGAAACCTTAAGAACTAAACACCCGATCTTATTTCAAATCATTTTTAAATATATATATACTTATAACTAATGTATATCAAATCAAACTTTCGGAATTTAAATCAAAATATGTTTTACCAAAAAAACTCTATAGTATATTGCTACTGTAGCATCCCCTGCTTTGAAACTTGAAAATAAACACCGATGATGCTGCAGTCATCATCAGAATTATTTTCTATTGACAGAAGTAAGTTCAGTACATCCAAACCATGCTTTTACGACTTAACCATAATCATTTCCAAAATGGTATCAGATACTTCATGAATTTCAATAAGTACCATGCTGTCAATTTCATAAATTAATTTCCCAAATATTTACCTTCGAATAATACTAGTATTATTTTCCAAAACCATAGAAAAACCTAATTTTTAAAACACTAGGATTTAAGTTCTCAAATTCTCACTTTAAATCCTTTCCATACCTATATAAAACTATCATCGAAATGTTTACCTTATTTAGCTTATTATAAACAACTTTTGTTAAATTCAAAATTTTAACCCAACATGATCACTGAACGCTTTATTGTCAAGCTGTGAAACTTAATTTACAAGGTGTTCGTTTCAATGTCCCCATATTTTATTATCTACCCAAACCATGTAGTGAAAAGGTAAAACTACTCATAAACTGATCGAGCACAATAAATCAAACAACAAACGATAATAATAGAATATTATTATTTTCTAACAAACAAACACATCATAAATAACTATATCAATTTATGAAAATTATTCTTTTTATATATAAAATATAATCTAAGGTAAAATTATTTCATTTACCAATTTAAAAAACAATACTATGTCGGTTTTCCCTGTCCAAGTGTTTAGAGATTGCTGTCAATAACGCTAGTAGTACGTATTGACCAGAATCCATAAGCCACTCTATATACCAGTCAACACAATACAAAACATTTTTATAACAATAACATATACGCACTCTAGTATATATACACTCAAATCATAATAAAGCATTTCATTACCCTATCTCTCAATGAGTTATACCCACCAAAGCAAAGGTTCTCGCTTAACCTTCAGCTCTGATGCCAAATGTAACGAACCGCCTCTTCGACCCCCGAATGTTAACACTAATACATCCACAGTATTCACGTGTTGAGCATCCAATGTCAGAAAGACGAATTATTAAGGTAAAATAAGAGGAAAAAGAAATGGAACCAGAAAGAGGAGAACACAATATCAGAATCTCACACATAGAACAAAAATATATAATATCTTAGAAGGTATTTACCAAAAAGAAAACCTTTATATACATACATCAATCATTGTAAA
The DNA here is from genome assembly GCA_030737815.1 of Allium fistulosum. NCBI lineage: Eukaryota > Viridiplantae > Streptophyta > Magnoliopsida > Asparagales > Amaryllidaceae > Allium > Allium fistulosum. Next base: position 869,468,030 of record CM060905.1, on the reverse strand, counting down.
CTCACATATCCTCAGCCTGGACAGTTATAACAACCTATCATCACAAATGCTGGTAGATACAAACCAAGTAATGCATCATAAATAAAGTATGGTAGGTGTAACAACCCAGGATTTCGCATTTTATTTTATTATCGTCATTGGACGATTAATATCGTTGGTTAATCGTTGATGGAGTTTTTAATCAGTAGAAATTCTTTTGAAAATTTGTTAAAAAGGGTATGGGCTTTATAACTATTTTTGGGCCATGTTTTAATTGGGTTTGTGAAAATTAGCTAAGTAATACCATTCCCCTCAAATTTTACTTTCATTCGAAAACCCTAACTAAATATACGAAAGAATAATGGCGGCTCGTCTCTCCTTCATTCCTCCGCGAAACTAGGGAATAGAAATCAAAGAGGATAGATGGCGCTCGCTCGTTCGTTCTCGTCTCCGTTCGTCTCCAATTAGGGCTGTGAGAATTAGAGACGCCGTTCTTGTCGAATTTATTGTTGACGCTCGCAACCTCCTCTTCGAAGAAGGTGAGTGTTCGCACCACTCACATCTAATTCAAACAGTATGAGTTTGGTTGTTGATTTGTTCTCCTTGGCTTCGGCCATTCTTGTTCATAGTTGAATTTAATCCTTTGATAGGCTGTCGCTGTTTTGAATTGGTGAATTTGTGGTAGTAATTGGGCTTCGGCCATTTGATTTTGGTTGATGCCTGAAATGATTTTCGATTTTGTCAATTCGTATAGCTTGAGAATTTTAGCACTCACGGCTGCGAGTTTTAACCGTTCAATTTTGTTCGACATTATGATTCTTGATTTAAAGGTGACTTTAAGAAGAAGTGACTTTGTTCGAATTTAAAATTCTGATGACCTCGGCATTGTTTCATTTCAGCTGTTGTTTGAATTCTCTGTTGGTTTTTTAGCACTAAATCGACTAGAGGCTTTGGGTTGAAAATATTGTAGTTCGATTTGGTTTAATGTAGATGATTTTCTGAGTTTATCAAGTTCGTATAATTTGATAAATTCTTGAACGATGCTAATTTTTAGTTCGTATTTTTGAAGTTCCATTGATTCGTTCCTTGTGGCTTCGACTTCGGTCTTACTGTCTTGACTTGGATTTGACTTTGAAAAGAAAACTACCTGGTTTAAATCGTTCAAGGTCTGTGTCTTCGACACTTTAACTTGTTGCTTTGAATTGCTTCTGTGGTGATTTTTGGTTTTGTCGACTTCGACTTTGTTCGATTGTATCTGCTGTTTAGTGGTTTGAGAGGTCACTGACACTTTGGGGTTTTGAGCTACAGCTCTGGCATTGGTTTTGATCCCATTTAACTTTGGTCACTTGTTTTTGAAATTCCAGGTCTTCGGCCTGATCTTGATTTTGGGATATTGCGGGTGCTATTTCGTTGATTTGGATGTGTATGTGTATTCATATATATGCATCCATGTCTTCTTGTAATTGCATCTGCTTGTTGTTGTTTCTGGTTCATCATGACGTCTGATTGATACTTGAATTTCGTTGATGATTTTTGCATTGCTTCATTTTGTATCTGCAGTTTGGTTACTTGTTAGTTACTGCATTAGCTTGTAAATTGTGTTGAAGTCACTTGACTTCGACATCTTTGGACACTCGATTTACTAACTGTCTTGACTGGGTTCACTGTGTTCACAGTGTTGTTCTTGTACCTTGCTGTTTCACTGGTGCCGTATCTTGTACATGTGATACAGTGCATTGTTGGAACATTGAGTCGCATTTGTTTCTTTTTGAGTTTGGATCGAGACTGAATTGAGTTACATCTGTACATTCAATCGTTGTTTGTATATATCATTTATATTCGAGTTGCACATTTTTACGGGCACTCATCTGGTAGTCTGATTGACATATTTCAAGTAGTCTTCATATAGCTTGTTTATGTCTGAACTGCATAGCTTTTAACTCAAGTTGTACTTGTTGTTCCATTGTGTCTGTTGGCACTGGTCTGTGATGATCATGTCATTTTGAATAAGAGAGTTTTTGTGTTGATTTGGACTTGCAGTTTTTAACTTATATCATTTGAAGCAGTTTGTTATTTCACTGTGCCTTGCTTTGTGACATGTTGAACTGGTTTCACTTGTTGCCTCTGATCTTGTTTAGCATTGTTTTGAGTTGTTTTGTAGTGGCGAGGCAGTACACGCGTGCGTGTACTGCAGCCCTAGCAGGATTGACAGATTTAGTTGATATTTCGATTGTTAAATTGTTTCGTTGGTTCAATTCAATATTTTGAAGTTGCATTTTGAAATGGTTCATTTTGATTTGAGTTGGATCCGTTGGCTTTTGGATTCATTGATCTTCTGAGTATTTCATAGACTGTATTGGCGAGGCAGTACACGTTAGCGTGTACTACAGCCAATCATCATTGTAACGACCCGGTATTTTGGACCATTCAAATCGACAATAATCCACACATGTCTGGCTTGAATAATTCAAAATAACAGATTGTAAATAAATTTGGAGCAAATGAAATCAAATACACAGAATCATAGACACAGAACATATCAGAATAACTCGCAGCGGAATATAAAAAACCATAGTAGTTCATGAAGCTACTATAACAAACTCTCAAAACATAATACATAATATCTGCTTGAAAACATATACAATAGACATCTCAAATAAATAGAAGTTTATGAATACCAGAACTGAAATAGAACAACTGAACTGAAAGGAACAGATAACTAGACAAGCAGAATCTCCAGCGATTCCTAGCTCCAGAAAGAAATCCAAAGCTAAGCTGTAAATACTCAGGCTGACCCGAGCGTAAAGTAAAACACAAAACACTCGAGTCAGGACAATATATACTTATATAATGTAAACCAACTCAAGTGAACTGTAGTAGAAATGCACAATAACTCAAAGGATGCTTGGGATCGCCCATCCTTTAAGGATCAGTTAAACTATAAATTAAATACATCCCGTGGTTAAAATTATAAAATGGTATTTTATACTTCGAAATCAAATATCATTTCAAAATTCAATATCCTTATAAAATCCATTTCAAAATATCAAAATATCATATTTCAAAATAATTTATATTTCGAAACAAATTACTTCATTTTAAATCATAAAAATGAAGTTAGTATATTTAATAATTAAAATTTTAAATTTCCAAAAATTTAACTTTTCAAAGTTCATTCGTTCACTTAAATTAATTAAAACAATGAAATTTCAACTTTCGCAGCATTTAGAAAATGCTACGGAAAGTCACATTTAAAATAGTTCAATTTAACAAAAGACAGCATTTAAAATTCTGTAATATGGTTACATTAGTTTCAAATAAACTTAGTTAAATTCAACCATTATAACATTTACAAAAATGCTATAATAGCCTTTAATTAAATTTAGCCATTTGGTTCATTATTATCAACTACAGCATTTACAAATGTTGTATTATCATTTACATTAGAATTTAATAGCGTTTCAGAAATGCAGTTAACTAACTTCAAATATTCAGTATAATTTCACAAACAATTATATTTTTATATAAATCATTTTTTTTACTTATAAAATCATATAATTTCACTTTTAAAACAATTATTCAAATACCCTTATATTCATGATTTTATAAAGTTAAAACTCCATTCAAAAATCAAAATTTAATAATAATTCACTTATTAAATTCCAATTTTAAATTATAAATTCATTAAATTAAATTAACTTAACACTTAATTTTAAAATTTCAAAATAACTTAATTCCATTTTTATTTACTTAACTTAAAGTTCACTCTTAAGCCAAATTCACAAATTTCCAATTTTAGTTATATTTCAAAATTTCAACTTAAATATTCATTCATTTCACATTTTAACTTTATTCAAAATCATTAATATAATATAAAAATCATTTAAATTCACTTTAATCCAAATTATCATGAAGTTATCACATTTCATATTTAATTTAAATTCCAATTATCACCCAATTAAAATTTCCCAAAATAACTTACATTTCAAATTTTCTAGTTTTACCAATAATTTATTTCACTTATAAATTTTCAAAAATCAATAATGCTTACATAAATCATTTTTTATTTAGTTTAAATCAAATATTATAATATTTACATTTCAAAAATATTTTTAAGATTTTTATAAAAACATATTTTAACAACGGGTCTGTATTTCATTTCTAGTCTAAGTAAAGTGATACGGGTAATATATCATTTCAACCCGTAATTTACAAAGAAAACCCGGGTTTGATCATTTCAAACCCGCAATCCCAAGGAAATGAAAAATAATTGAAAATCATTCAGGCCTATCATTTCAGCCCATAATGATTTTCTCCTATTCTAAAGTCCGTTCGGGTATGTATCATTTCAACCCATAGTGATTCTAATCTAAAGGGAACTTGCAGTGTGATAAACTGATAAAAATAATAGAACAGCATAATATAACAGTAACATATAATATAATAGGTGTTTAAGCATTGGTGAACATCATAAATCATAACATAGCAAGTGTAACATGATAATGCATTTTACAGATTCAAAAGGGGTCAATTCACTAGTTATATATGTACATAACTCACAACACAAAGATTATGAAGGCACGACAACTCTAATACAATTTGAGTGTGGAGAGCAAATCCAATGATATAGATCTTGTGTTACAACCCAAACAAAAATCAAAGCAAACCATAAATTTCAATACACTAGAAATGACATAACTTTTAAATAGAAAGAGATACGAATGCCAAATCTTTTGCCTTGCTTTCTCTATTCTTTTGTCATGGCCTAGGGATGTTTTTGGCTCTGGTTTGAACAAGTTTGGCTCAGGTTTGGTCATGTGGATGCATGGCCTAGGTAGTAGAATATGAGGAGAAAGTTTATACAAAGGAATATGAAGAGTTTAAGGCAAAATTGGTGGGTTTTGTTCACAAAAATGGCTTGGCCATGGGCTTGTGTGGTCAGGTCAGAGAGGTATGGATCAGGTCAGTGGAAGGAAAGGTGTGTGGTGGTCTGGCCAGAGGTGGTGGAGGCGGCCTAAGGTGGTGGTGGTGGTGGAAAATGAAGTGGTGAACAAATAGTGGTCAAACAACATGTTTTTATGGCTTGTGTTGCAATTTTTTGTGGATTTTTGGCATCATGGTGGCTCGGCCTTGGTCAAGACCAGAGGAGTAGCTGGTGGTGATGGCAGGGAAGAGATGTAGGGGGTGGTGGCCGTGGATATGGAGTGGAGGCCATTCAAAGAAGCAAAGAAAACAAGGCAAAATACATGGAAAAATGAGAAGAAAAGTGTAAAAAGTAGCCATTACCCATAGATTTTTCTTGAAGCCATGAATGAATGAGAAGGTAAAATGTTTTTGGGTGAATGGAGGCTGAAAACTCACGGCTACAAACCAAAAATGCACAGCCAAGATAGTAATTGAGGAGCTATGGCAAATGAAAGGACAAAGGAGATGAAAGGACTTAAGGTAAATAAGCTTTTAAAACTCTTCATATTTCTTTTTCTTTATATTCAAATAAAACAAAAATAAAATCAGTAAATTGACTTTAAAACCGAAACAAAGTAATATAAAATAAAAATAATTAATTAATTTTAAAGAAAATGGAAAAAGAATATAAGAAATTGCTTAAAAATTGAAAACAGGGTCCAGAAATTACAAATAAATCACTATTGACTTTGGAAAATTAACAACTTCATTTTAAAAAATATTTTAAAACAAAAATGTGAAGTAAAATAATTCATTTATATTTTCAAAATGAAATAAATAATTAAATTTAGAGAAATTAGAAAAAGAACTAAAGAAATTGCTTAAAAATTCAAAACAGGACTTAAAATTTACAAATAGAATATCACTAGTTTTAGAAAATTTCTATTTCACTTTAAAACAAATAAAAGGTCAAATAAATAAAATAAATGAGGAACAAAATAAAGTGGGAATGAGAATCAAATAAGATTTTAAGAAAAAAAATAGAAAAATAAATAAAGAATTACTTTAATTAATTGAAACTGGAAATTAGAAATTGTAAGCAAAATACAACTGACACTGGAAAATGTCAATTATACTTTTAAAAAATGTTTTAAAACCAAAATATATGCACAACATGTTATTTTACCCATATAAATATAAATTAGAACATTACATGACCAAATAAAATATTATTTATACAATTTAAAATAAACAATTTGTTAAATACAGCAAATTACACACAATATTGAAAAAGGCATAACTTTCACATTATAAATCAGATTTCAATGAAACGAAAAGCATTATTCTTAAAAATTTATTTACTTTCATAATAAAAGATAAAATTCAAATTTTCAAACTTTCAAATTTCTAAATTAAAAGTCAAAGTTTGACCATATTGACCAAAATTCACTTTTCTGGAAAATATTCTTTTTAGTCATGTTTGGAATTCTAATTCACATCAAAATCAAAATTTATATTTAAAATAACAAAATTTATTCATTTTAATAAATAAAATAAAGTATTTAAATCAGGAAATTAATTAAAATAACCAAAATATACAATTAAAATAATCACAAAATACAGGGTTGTTACACTCTCCCCCACTCAAATCTTTTCGTCCTCGAAAAGGAATGAGGTACGGAAAACACAGAAAAGATAAAATGGAATAGGATTAAGACAAGATGACAAGAAGATTAAAATTATACCTGATAACTATTGTTATGGGTAAGTTTAATAAGGTGGAGAATAGGAATAGCTAGAAGGGAAAATAGGACGAAAGACAAGGATGAGCCATTAATTTAAAATTGTTGGTTGAAGAGGTAAAATATTTAAAACACTTTAAAATCGTTTAAAAAGGAAATAACTAATCAAAGTATCATTTATATAATATTTTATCAAAATACTTTTATAACTCGATGTCTTAACAAGTTTATCCTTGTTCCTGTAGACTCTGGTAGTGCGTTGATCAGGCGCAAAACTAGAATTCTCCAGGTACTTAGTAGACTTGTTTCAACACCCAGTGAAAATACTGGAAAAACTTTTAAAAACAGATATGGAAAGTACAATCCAAACAAAAACAAACAAAACCTTTGTCTAACCATGGTTCGCAGATACACAATGGTTACGCCTGGATCCCCCAGGAAACAATCCATATCCGTAAGCTTTCTCAGCCCTGCGAGTTACGCCATGATGACTAGTAGAATGCAGGATACACAATGGTTACGCCTGGATCCCCCAGGAAACAATCCGTACCCCCAGGCAAGACTCAGCCAAGCATTTGCGCTACTATTCGCGACCTACACAGATTGCAGGATACACAATGATTACGCCTGGATCCCCCAGGAAACAATCCGTACCCCTAGGCAAGACTCAGCCAGGCAGTTGCGCTATGCAGTCACGAGAGAACAATAAGACCATGAGTAACGCCATGGAATTCGAAGGACACTCGAGTATCATATCCGGAAAACCAGAAATCAGAGAGAATAATATCGATAGAATGAATCCAAGATGTGGCCACAAATCGGATATCAAGCAGAAGGCACTTTCCATATCTTTACTTCGAAAATATGTATCATATAGTACCTTTTCAAATCACTTTCAAATATCGTACTTATATAAAATCCATTATATATAAGATTTAATTTTCAAATCGAATACTTTCCAAAATCAATAGTATATCAAATCATACATATAGACTTCAATTATATAAGATTTCACTTTCAAATTGAGTACCTTTTCAAATCTATAGTTTTCGAATCAATTTCATACTCATACAAATCAATTTTATATAAGTTCGACAACTCCCAAATCAAGTGTTTAGTAACATAAGGTTCTCAAATTTCAATTTGTTTCAATATTAGTTCAATTTCAAAATCATATACAATTTCACCAAATTATTTCTTCTCAAATTAATTATCTTTAGTTTCAAAGTTTCCAAAATAATAGATTTAGAAAATAAATCCAAATTTCCAAATCAATATAATTTAAGTCAACCAATTCATTTCCAAAATCAAATGTTTTCAAAGTCATCTTATACTTACGTAAGGTCTATCTTACATAAGGATCAAATTTTCAAAATAGTTTCGCTGTATGAAGAGCCATATAGGATTGAATATCTTTGCTTTTATGGGTTATATATCTTTGTAATTTAAATTGGAAAAGTAAGCAAAGATATTCTAACCCGACAGCTTTCAATTTCAGCGTCAAAATATATCACTGATATTAGAATATAAGATGTACACACGTCATCATTTCGCAAAATCACATTTGATCGCTCGCTCGATCACACAAGTTCGCTTTCGAACTAGTATTGTCCATTCGATTTCCCTAATGCGGACTTCGATATGGTTTCTCGACTAGAAGCCATCAGTCTCCTTGCATAGCCATATACTATGATAGAGAATTCTAGAATCAAGCCCAAAATCCATATCAAATATTCGCCATCAAGAATCGAATGAAAAATCCTAACACGAAATGGTGTAATCCACCTCGAACTTGTGTACTCAAACTTGGATCAAATTAATTATGCGTATAAAACAGCATACGTACAACTTATATATTTATTTCAACTTGTTAAATATATAGTTTCATAAAGATGTTACTAAGTTAAAACATTTAAACTAAATTTTATTCAAAATATTTTGAAGACCAAATTCTTTTCAAAACATTTCAAATCTAAATTTCATATTAGAAAATTTTAAAATTGCTTTATTCATTTACTTAACCAAACAGTTTCAACTTATTTAAATCATATTACTTCATACTTAAACATTCAAAACAAACTTATATACTTTATCAAATTACTTTTCAAAATTTCTTAGCTTTGAAAAGTTAACCTTGATTTGGAAGTGCTCGAACCTTTAAAATAGTTGAAGAAATCATATTTCAATCCAAGAGTTGGAAATCACAATTAAATCAGTAAATCCATTCCAAAAATAGGGTTATATCAAATCAAATCCAAAACTCAAGGACTGAACACCGGCTCATTTCAAATTTTACAAATATATATACATATATCTTTCGAATATCACATCACACTTCGGAATTTGAAATCTAAATTGGTTTCACAAATCAATCGCATAGCAATGCTACCGAAGTGGCCTCTCCCTCACTCAGAAACTCGAAAATCAATGTCGATGATGCGTGCACTCATCACCGAAATTATTTTCCAACGACACAAGTGAGTTCTGGACTTCCATTTACTTTGAAAACTTCTTTGAAATTCCTTCAAAATCATTAAAACCCATTAAAATCATTGAAACATTACTTATTCGGAAAAATAATTTCAATCATATTATTTATTATTTCAAAATCTTAAAACCAGTTCCAAAATGCCGGAGTTCAATCACTTAAATTCAGATTCAAAACCTTCAGTTATAAATCATTTTATATGAAACCATTTCTTATAAAATTTTCATAATTTCAAATCCTTTCAAAACTTCAAATTCTCATTTTTTTTAAAAGGTATATAATCCTTATCAAAAACATTTCATCTTTATATAAAAATATGGTCATCCTTATCAAAATAAAACTACGATGAATACAAATTTTTTAAAAGACAATCAACCACAAACTTTCCAAGGGACGATTCAAGGATGGATTTCAAAGCAAAACAGAGATTCAAATTTAGAAGGACTCTAATCAAATAGAATTCTAATTCAAAGATAGGCTCAAACGAAGATAAGATAATTAAATTACCAAATACAGGATGGATAAGTCTATATGAATCGCGGGCGACCTTAACCGGTCAACCGTGATTTCAGGAATATAATCGATGCGAAAATCTATGGAAAATCGACTTTCGATTGCCAGAGATAGAATCTAAATATAGCAGAAGATAGAAAACATCGTAAACCGAGGATACAGAAATCTCCGGTGAATCAATGCCAATTATAATCATTCAAAGATTGGCGGAATCGCCACCCTATAAAGGTCATACAAAGTGGAGTGATGCAATTCTCCAAAATCAAAAGAATACAATTAGGGGAGATAGGAATGGATTTCAGAACAAGTGAGCATTCCAAAATTCAAAGGAATCTTATTCGATAAGAATCCAAACGAAGATTAGAGAAATATAACCTATATCGATACAGAAAAATTCCCATTCAAAATTTGGAAAGACTCGAATTCATAACATACGAAAACAGAAGCATAAATATCTTTAGTTGGACAACTTTAGCTAAGAAAAGGATACAACAGAGTTTACTCAAAGCATCCTAACAAACTACTGATTTTGCCATACCCAAAATAGATTCCTATCAACAAAGGATCTAGATCAATCAAGAGAGAAGTTCAAAATTTTAGAGGATCCTAATCAAAGAAATTACTAACAAGGTGGATACGAAAGGAATGAAGTTTAAGAAATATTTTACTTTTAAAGCAAGGAAATTTATATCAAAATAATCTTTGAAAATTCTTTAAAAATCATTTGAAAATCATTTTATACTTCGAAAATACGTTCTCTCACAAAGAAATGATTCTGAGATTTATTTCACTTATTCTAGGGTATTTCTACCCTATCTCTAATGAGTTTTTGCTCCGCAGGCTAAGGTTTGCCTAAAACCAAAGCTCTGATACCAACTGTAACGACCCGGTATTTTGGACCATTCAAATCGACAATAATCCACACATGTCTGGCTTGAATAATTCAAAATAACAGATTGTAAATAAATTTGGAGCAAATGAAATCAAATACACAGAATCATAGACACAGAACATATCAGAATAACTCGCAGCGGAATATAAAAAACCATAGTAGTTCATGAAGCTACTATAACAAACTCTCAAAACATAATACATAATATCTGCTTGAAAACATATACAATAGACATCTCAAATAAATAGAAGTTTATGAATACCAGAACTGAAATAGAACAACTGAACTGAAAGGAACAGATAACTAGACAAGCAGAATCTCCAGCGATTCCTAGCTCCAGAAAGAAATCCAAAGCTAAGCTGTAAATACTCAGGCTGACCCGAGCGTAAAGTAAAACACAAAACACTCGAGTCAGGACAATATATACTTATATAATGTAAACCAACTCAAGTGAACTGTAGTAGAAATGCACAATAACTCAAAGGATGCTTGGGATCGCCCATCCTTTAAGGATCAGTTAAACTATAAATTAAATACATCCCGTGGTTAAAATTTCAAAATGGTATTTTATACTTCGAAATCAAATATCATTTCAAAATTCAATATCCTTATAAAATCCATTTCAAAATATCAAAATATCATATTTCAAAATAATTTATATTTCGAAACAAATTACTTCATTTTAAATCATAAAAATGAAGTTAGTATATTTAATAATTAAAATTTTAAATTTCCAAAAATTTAACTTTTCAAAGTTCATTCGTTCACTTAAATTAATTAAAACAATGAAATTTCAACTTTCGCAGCATTTAGAAAATGCTACGGAAAGTCACATTTAAAATAGTTCAATTTAACAAAAGACAGCATTTAAAATTCTGTAATATGGTTACATTAGTTTCAAATAAACTTAGTTAAATTCAACCATTATAACATTTACAAAAATGCTATAATAGCCTTTAATTAAATTTAGCCATTTGGTTCATTATTATCAACTACAGCATTTACAAATGTTGTATTATCATTTACATTAGAATTTAATAGCGTTTCAGAAATGCAGTTAACTAACCTCAAATATTCAGTATAATTTCACAAACAATTATATTTTTATATAAATCATTTTTTTTACTTATAAAATCATATAATTTCACTTTTAAAACAATTATTCAAATACCCTTATATTCATGATTTTATAAAGTTAAAACTCCATTCAAAAATCAAAATTTAATAATAATTCACTTATTAAATTCCAATTTTAAATTATAAATTCATTAAATTAAATTAACTTAACACTTAATTTTAAAATTTCAAAATAACTTAATTCCATTTTTATTTACTTAACTTAAAGTTCACTCTTAAGCCAAATTCACAAATTTCCAATTTTAGTTATATTTCAAAATTTCAACTTAAATATTCATTCATTTCACATTTTAACTTTATTCAAAATCATTAATATAATATAAAAATCATTTAAATTCACTTTAATCCAAATTATCATGAAGTTATCACATTTCATATTTAATTTAAATTCCAATTATCACCCAATTAAAATTTCCCAAAATAACTTACATTTCAAATTTTCTAGTTTTACCAATAATTTATTTCACTTATAAATTTTCAAAAATCAATAATGCTTACATAAATCATTTTTTATTTAGTTTAAATCAAATATTATAATATTTACATTTCAAAAATATTTTTAAGATTTTTATAAAAACATATTTTAACAACGGGTCTGTATTTCATTTCTAGTCTAAGTAAAGTGATACGGGTAATATATCATTTCAACCCGTAATTTACAAAGAAAACCCGGGTTTGATCATTTCAAACCCGCAATCCCAAGGAAATGAAAAATAATTGAAAATCATTCAGGCCTATCATTTCAGCCCATAATGATTTTCTCCTATTCTAAAGTCCGTTCGGGTATGTATCATTTCAACCCATAGTGATTCTAATCTAAAGGGAACTTGCAGTGTGATAAACTGATAAAAATAATAGAACAGCATAATATAACAGTAACATATAATATAATAGGTGTTTAAGCATTGGTGAACATCATAAATCATAACATAGCAAGTGTAACATGATAATGCATTTTACAGATTCAAAAGGGGTCAATTCACTAGTTATATATGTACATATTGTCTGGTGAGAATAACTCACCTGTTAAGCTGGAGATTTGCCAACAAAGCTCACAACACAAAGATTATGAAGGCATGACAACTCTAATACAATTTGAGTGTGGAGAGCAAATCCAATGATATAGATCTTGTGTTACAACCCAAACAAAAATCAAAGCAAACCATAAATTTCAATACACTAGAAATGACATAACTTTTAAATAAAAAGAGATACGAATGCCAAATCTTTTGCCTTGCTTTCTCTATTCTTTTGTCATGGCCTAGGGATGTTTTTGGCTCTGGTTTGAACAAGTTTGGCTCAGGTTTGGTCATGTGTATGCATGGCCTAGGTAGTAGAATATGAGGAGAAAGTTTATACAAAGGAATATGAAGAGTTTAAGGCAAAATTGGTGGGTTTTGTTCACAAAAATGGCTTGGCCATGGGCTTGTGTGGTCAGGTCAGAGAGGTATGGATCAGGTCAGTGGAAGGAAAGGTGTGTGGTGGTCTGGCCAGAGGTGGTGGAGGCGGCCTAAGGTGGTGGTGGTGGTGGAAAATGAAGTGGTGAACAAATAGTGGTCAAACAACATGTTTTTATGGCTTGTGTTGCAATTTTTTGTGGATTTTTGGCATCATGGTGGCTCGGCCTTGGTCAAGACCAGAGGAGTAGCTGGTGGTGATGGCAGGGAAGAGATGTAGGGGGTGGTGGCCGTGGATATGGAGTGGAGGCCATTCAAAGAAGCAAAGAAAACAAGGCAAAATACATGGAAAAATGAGAAGAAAAGTGTAAAAAGTAGCCATTACCCATAGATTTTTCTTGAAGCCATGAATGAATGAGAAGGTAAAATGTTTTTGGGTGAATGGAGGCTGAAAACTCATGGCTACGAACCAAAAATGCACAGCCAAGATAGTAATTGAGGAGCTATGGCAAATGAAAGGACAAAGGAGATGAAAGGACTTAAGGTAAATAAGCTTTTAAAACTCTTCATGTTTCTTTTTCTTTATATTCAAATAAAACAAAAATAAAATCAGTAAATTGACTTTAAAACCGAAACAAAGTAATATAAAATAAAAATAATTAATTAATTTTAAAGAAAATGGAAAAAGAATATAAGAAATTGCTTAAAAATTGAAAACAGGGTCCAGAAATTACAAATAAATCACTATTGACTTTGGAAAATTAACAACTTCATTTTAAAAAATATTTTAAAACAAAAATGTGAAGTAAAATAATTCATTTATATTTTCAAAATGAAATAAATAATTAAATTTAGAGAAATTAGAAAAAGAACTAAAGAAATTGCTTAAAAATTCAAAACAGGACTTAAAATTTACAAATAGAATATCACTAGTTTTAGAAAATTTCTATTTCACTTTAAAACAAATAAAAGGTCAAATAAATAAAATAAATGAGGAACAAAATAAAGTGGGAATGAGAATCAAATAAGATTTTAAGAAAAAAATAGAAAAATAAATAAAGAATTACTTTAATTAATTGAAACTGGAAATTAGAAATTGTAAGCAAAATACAACTGACACTGGAAAATGTCAATTATACTTTTAAAAAATGTTTTAAAACCAAAATATATGCACAACATGTTATTTTACCCATATAAATATAAATTAGAACATTACATGACCAAATAAAATATTATTTATACAATTTAAAATAAACAATTTGTTAAATACAGCAAATTACACACAATATTGAAAAAGGCATAACTTTCACATTATAAATCAGATTTCAACGAAACGAAAAGCATTATTCTTAAAATTTTATTTACTTTCATAATAAAAGATAAAATTCAAATTTTCAAACTTTCAAATTTCTAAATTAAAAGTCAAAGTTTGACCATATTGACCAAAATTCACTTTTCTGGAAAATATTCTTTTTAGTCATGTTTGGAATTCTAATTCACATCAAAATCAAAATTTATATTTAAAATAACAAAATTTATTCATTTTAATAAATAAAATAAAGTATTTAAATCAGGAAATTAATTAAAATAACCAAAATATACAATTAAAATAATCACAAAATACAGGGTTGTTACAATCATTGTTGTTTTTAAATTGACATTTCAATTGTTTAAATTGATTTGGATTGCTGATTTGTTGTTTAACACTGTTAGTGTTATATCTGCCATTATCCGATTCTTTTATCGAGGAGTCGGATATACGAGGTTTCTGTGACTGTCGTCTATTTGATATTTGATTAGTATTGCTTCTGTGCATTAATGACTGAGTTTGAATTAGACTGACCCGTGTATTATTTTCTTTTGAATTTAATACTCGGGTCAGACCCGAGTTATTTCAGGTTGTAGATTTCCTGCTTTGAGTTGCTGTTGAGCTATGAAGACTTTTCATATCATTTGAAGTGGTCTGCGTCTTTTTGTAGTAGTCAGTGTGTGTGTTTTAAGTTGATATGTATTCATGTATATTAGTCGATAATGTACTTGTATATATAACTTCTTGAGTCGATAGTTGTAGTTGTATCATATGTATTGTGTCAACTGTATTGTAACTGACATCAGTTATATATATGAGACTTTTTGTTTAATCTGTGTTCCGCATTATAGTATCTGTGTTATTATTATATTCATTGTCCTAAACTACTATGAACCATCGTAGTTCGTTTTGTACTAGAATTGGGTATGTCGATGGGAGTAAACAAATAAGAGATGAAAAATAAAAAGTATATACCACTCCTATCGAGGTAACCAATATTAGTATAAGGCCAACTACGGATGGTCGCTCCTATCCAGCCTTATTCTTCGTAATAATAGACAGTATTTCTTTTAATACTCTTTGTTATTATGAGCATAGAGGTGGGGCGTCACAGTTGGTATCAGAGCTTGGGGTTTATGGACATAATATAAAACATAACTTAGATGGAACATATTTTACAACTATTGGTCGATGTTTTATTTTTGTTTTCTGTCAAAACTAAAGTTTTGAAATTTTGATGAAATTTTTAAATATCTTTATTTAAAAATAAAAGTGAAATTGTGTTCTGATGATTTGATTGATTTGTGTTCTGTTTATCAGAGTGCGCAGCGGAAACAGTGAAACTGTCTTCGCTGAGTACAACTGATAGTCTTTTTGATTTAAGAATCGAAATATGAAATTTAAATAGATTTCAATTGTTGTTTACATAGCTGTGTTTATTTTGTTTCTTTGAGAATTTCGAATCCGAATTGAGGATTCGAACCAATTGCAGTTATGTGATTTTTATTGAGATCTTTGCTGGTTTTCTTTTATGCTAATCATATATTGATTAGATTTTTGCTGTTTTGAATTATCTTCATTGAAGATACATTCGAATAATCTCTTTGTTCACTTTGTAGTACGTGCAAATTTGAGTTGCACGTTATTGCATTTATTTTACGTTGAACCGATGCTTGGTTATGAAACGTATTTTGTTGCCGTTATTTTTATAACGGGATTTTTACACCAGTGCTATATTTTTGAAGCATGGTGTTTTGTTGACAATTTTAATGAATAAAAAAATTCACTGATGTCACATTTTGATGTGAATTATTTTGATGAGATTTTTGACGTTTTAAAATTACTATCGCTTTGACTTCAGTAACAGTCAAATTTTTAAAAGTGGATTTTCAAGCGGGTATTCCGCAATGCTGATTTTGAGATTCGTTCTACGATGTTTTGAGAAGTGCAATTTTCTTTTTGTAATTGCCACTGCTGTTGTTGCTTTAATCACGTGATTGGAAAATCATTTTGAAATGAAAATTGTTTTATAAATTTTTAACAGTTTGCGTTTTCAAAAGAATGAGGAAGCGACTTAAACGATTCAGCAAAATCGAGGATTATGACCCCTTTCTTTTACTGATTCGCTTAACTCCGGACTTGTCCAGTTGAGAATGTGAATTGTTATTTTACAAAATAAATAAAATTGTTTTCAGGAATTTAACAGTTTGCGCTTTCAAAAGAATGAGGAAGCGATTTAAACGTTTCAGCAAAATCGAGGACTATGACCCCTTTCTTTTACTAATTCGCTTAATTCCGGACTTGTCCGTTTGAGAATGTAAAGTGTATTTTTACAAAATACACAATTTTGCACTTTCAAGGAAACGATGAAGATATTTAAACGATTTAGCAAAAGTGCGGAGTATGGAATCACACTTTTACTATTTCGGTTAATTTCGGACTCGTTAATTGAAATATCTGTTGTTTTGATGATTTTGACAATTTTGCACTTTCAAGGAAACGATGAAGTGAATCAAACGATTTAGTAAAACAAGTGGTATGGGACATGTGCGTTTGCTATTTCGATTAATTCCGGACTCGTTAATTGAAATATTTGATGATTTCGTGTGCTTTCGAGCCACTATGTTGGACCTTCGGGTCATATGATGGACCTTCGGGTCAAATACCAGTACTAGACCTTCGGGTCATTTGTTGGGCGCCAAAATTATGTTGAGTACTTGGTAGGCTTCGGCCATTTGTTGATGCACATGCGGTGAATTAAAAACTCGCCATCTGATGGGATCGATCCAAGCTTTTATGTTGATTTTCTAGTCTTCTTAATTGATTTCTAGATATTTGTTGTTTCTAATTATCTGAAGGTAATTAGATATCTGATGTTATGAGGTTTAATTATCGTATCGGTAATTAAATATTTGAGATTCTGATTATCGTTTTTGATAATTGGATATTTGTTGTTTCTAATTATCGCTTGTGATAATTAGATATTTGTTGATATGAGTTCTGATTATCGTTTTGATAATCGGATATTTGTTGTTTTTAATTATCGCTTTTAATAATTAAATATTTGCTGATTTGAGATTTAATTATCGCTTTTGATAATTAAATATTTGCTGATTTGAGATTTAATTATCGCTTTTGATAATTAAATATTTGCTGATTTGAGATTTGATTATCGCTTTCGATAATTAAATATTTGCTGATTTGAGATTTGATTATCGTCTTTGATAATTGAATATTTGTTGATTTAAGATTTGATTATCGTCTTTGATAATCGAATAATTGTTGATTTGAGATTTGATTATCGTCTTTGATAATCGAATATTTGTGATTTGAAATTTGATTATCGTTCTTGATAATTGAATATTTGTTGATTTGAAATTTGATTATCATTTTTTATAATCAAATAATTGTGATTTGAAATTTGATTATTGTTTTTGATAATCGAATATTTGTGATTTGAAATTTGATTATCGTTTTTGATAATCGAATATTTGTTGATTTTAAATTTGATTATTGTTTTTGATAATCGAATATTTGTGATTTGAAATTTGATTATTGTTTTTGATAATCGAATATTTGTGATTTGAAATTTGATTACCGTTTGTGGTAATTAAATATTTGTTGATTTGTTTTCTGACTATCGTTTGGATAATTAGATGTTTGCTGATTTTATTGATATGAGATTTTCTAGTCTCCAATTGATTCTAGAGTATGCTGATTTTATTGAATCGCTGTTTTCTATCTATTTCTGTGAATAATTAGAGTTTGTTGATTATGGAATTTGTGCTTTCTAGTTAATTGTTGGATAACTAGATATTTGCAGTTTGCGATTTATGATTTGTGTTTCATAATTATCTTTGTTGATAATTAGATTTTGTTGTTTTCTAATTGTCGTATTGATAATTAGATATTGCTGTTTTGTAATTTCTGTATTCTAATTATTTATTGGTAATTGAATATTGCTGATGTTTACATTTATTCAGTTTTGCTGTCTTCTGATTATCTTTTGATAATTGGACTTTGTTGAGAAATTCTGAATTTCTTTTATGAAATTAAAAGATTACTTTGGCATTTGAATTCTCGACTTTTATTTTTCTATCTTAACTAGTTTATGTTAGAAGAATAATAGTGGTTGACGACCTTAATTATGAAAATTGCGGGGTCGCAATTTTTATAAGGAGGGGAGTCTATAACAACCCGGGATTTCGCAAGTTATTTTATTATCGTCATTGGATGATTAATATCGTTGGTTAATCGTTGATGGAGTTTTTAATCAATAGAAATTCTTTTGAAAATTTGTTAAAAAGGGCATGGGCTTTATAAATATTTTTGGGCCATGTTTTAATTGGGTTTGTGAAAATTAGCTAAGTAATACCGTTCCCCTCAAATTTTACTTTCATTCGAAAACCCTAACTAAATATACGAAAGAATAATGGCAGCTCGTCTCTCCTTCATTCCTCCGCGAAACTAGGGAATAGAAATCGAAGAGGATAGATGGCGCTCGCTCGTTCGTTCTCGTCTCCGTTCGTCTCCAATTAGGGCTGTGAGAATTAGAGACGCCGTTCTTGTCGAATTTATTGTTGACGCTCGCAGCTACCTCTTCGAAGAAGGTGAGTGTTCGCACCACTCACATCTAATTCAAACAGTATGAGTTTGGTTGTTGATTTGTTCTCCTTGGCTTCGGCCATTCTTGTTCATAGTTGACTTTAATCCTTTGATAGGCTGTCGCTGTTTTGAATTGGTGAATTTGTGGTAGTAATTGGGCTTCGGCCATTTGATTTTGGTTGATGCCTGAAATGATTTTCGATTTTGTCAATTCGTATAGCTTGAGATTTTTAGCACTCACGGCTGCGAGTTTTAACCATTCAATTTTGTTTGACATTACGATTCTTGATTTAAACGTGACTTTAAGAAGAAGTGACTTTGTTCGAATTTAAAATCCTGATGACCTCGGCATTGTTTCATTTCAGCTGTTGTTTGAATTCTCTGTTGGTTTTTGAGCACTAAATCGACTAGAGGCTTTGGGTTGAAAATATTGTAGTTCGATTTGGTTTAATGTAGATGATTTTTTGAGTTTATCAAGTTCGTATAATTTGATAAATTCTTGAACGATGCTGATTTTTAGTTCGTATTTTTGAAGTTCCATTGATTCGTTCCTTGTGGCTTCGACTTCGGTCTTACTATCTTGACTTGGATTTGACTTTGAAAAGAAAACTACCTGGTTTAAATCGTTCAAGGTCTGTGTCTTCGACACTTTAACTTCTTGCTTTGAATTGCTTCTGTGGTGATTTTTGGTTTTGTCGACTTCGACTTTGTTCGATTGTATCTGCTGTTTAGTGGTTTGAGAGGTCACTGACACTTTGGGGTTTTGAGCTACAGCTCTGGCATTGGTTTTGATCCCATTTAACTTTGGTCACTTGTTTTTGAAATTCCAGGTCTTCGGCCTGATCTTGATTTTGGGATATTGCGGGTGCTATTTCGTTGATTTGGATGTGTATGTGTATTCATATATATGCATCCATGTCATCTTGTAATTGCATCTGCTTGTTGTTGTTTCTGGTTCATCATGACGTCTGATTGATACTTGAATTTCGTTGATGATTTTGCATTGCTTCATTTTGTATCTGCAGTTTGGTTACTTGCTAGTTACTGCATTAGCTTGTAAATTGTGTTGAAGTCACTTGACTTCGACATCTTTGGACACTCGATTGACTAACTGTCTTGACTGGGTTCACTGTGTTCACAGTGTTGTTCTTGTACCTTGCCGTTTCACTAGTGCCGTATCTTGTACATGTGATACAGTGCATTGTTGGAACATTGAGTCGCATTTGTTTCTTTTTGAGTTTGGATCGAGACTGAATTGAGTTACATCTGTACATTCAATCGTTGTTTGTATATATCATTTATATTCGAGTTGCACATTTTTACGGGAACTCATCTGGTAGTCTGATTGGCATATTTCAAGTAGTCTTCATATAGCTTGTTTATGTCTGAACTGCATAGCTTTTATCTCAAGTTGTACTTGTTGTTCCATTGTGTCTGTTGGCACTGGTCTGTGATGATCATGTCATTTTGAATTGAGAGTTTTTGTGTTGATTTGGACTTGCAGTTTTTAACTTATATCATTTGAAGCAGTTTGCTATTTCACTGTGCCTTGCTTTGTGACATGTTGAACTGGTTTCACTTGTTGCCTCTGATCTTGTTTAGCATTATTTTGAGTTGTTTTGTAGTGGCGAGGCAGTACACGCGTGCGTGTACTGCAGCCCTAGCAGGATTGACATATTTAGTTGATATTTCGATTGTTAAATTGTTTCGTTGGTTCAATTCAATATTTTGAAGTTGCATTTTGAAATGGTTCATTTTGATTTGAGTTGGATCCGTTGACTTTTGGATTCATTGATCTTCTGAGTATTTTATAGACTGTATTGGCGAGGCAGTACACGTTAGCGTGTACTGCAGCCAATCAGCATTGTTGTTTTTAAATTGACATTTCAATTGTTTAAATTGATTTGGATTGCTGATTTGTTGTTTAACACTGTTAGTGTTATATCTGCCATTATCCGATTCTTTTATCGAGGAGTCGGATATACGAGGTTTCTGTGACTGTCGTCTATTTGATATTTGATTAGTATTGCTTCTGTGCATTAATGACTGAGTTTGAATTAGACTGACCCGTGTATTATTTTCTTTTGAATTTAATACTCGGGTCAGACCCGAGTTATTTCAGGTTGTAGATTTCTTGCTTTGAGTTGCTGTTGAGCTATGAAGAATTTTTATATCATTTGAAGTGGTCTGCGTCTTTTTGTAGTAGTCAGTGTGTCTGTTTTAAGTTGATATGTATTCATGTATATTAGTCGATAATGTACTTGTATATATAACTTCTTGAGTCGATAGTTGTAGTTGTATCATATGTATTGTGTCAACTGTATTGTAACTGACATCAGTTATATATATGAGACTTTTTGTTTAATCTGTGTTCCGCATTATAGTATCTGTGTTATTATTATATTCATTGTCCTAAACTACTATGAACCATCGTAGTTCGTTTTGTACTAGAATTGGGTATGTCGATGGGAGTAAACAAATAAGAGATGAAAAATAAAAAGTATATACCACTCCTATCGAGGTAACCAATATCAGTATAAGGCAAACTACGGATGGTCGCTCCTATCCAGCCTTATTCTTCGTAATAATAGACAGTATTTCTTTTAATACTTTTTGTTATTATGATAAACACGTCGCCAATAAACACGGACATGTTTCTACCTTATGATAACCAAACCATTTCTATTATAAAATACAGTGATAATATAATAATGTCAAAGGTGTGAAATATAAATAATTACATATCTGCAATGTTTGTGAGTGTACATCACAAAAATAATAGGTATATAATCACAACCGCTAAGGCGTGTTCACTAATGCCGTAGGATTTCCATATAGATCTCTTTGGGGAAGCCGAATCCGGACAACTACACAAGGATCAGAGATATCCTTCCGAAGCGTCGTGCATCTCTAGTGAATGTACAATAGGAAAACCATAGCTAGTCTTGCTAAGACCTGATGCATCACTCCTACATGCATATCCTAATAAGTATCTCTAGAAATGGAGTCGAATGCACCCTATAGGTTTGCCAACCCTACTGACCATGTCTCCATCTCTAGTTTTAGTCATACCCGCTGATGAGGCAATATCTGGCATTCCAGTCTATGATTCACCACTCGTACAGATCTTCCACACGAGCTCCAGGTCAAATAGATCATGGAACCACACATGAATTCCCATATCTCAACAGATCTTGGATATAGATATGGATTGCTCAACAGATCTTGGAATCACACATGGATTCTCGTACCTCAACAAGTCTTTAAATCATACATGGATCCTCACATCCTGAATAGATAACGAATAACTATATATCTTCAAGCATCTCAAACAAATCTCGAATCTCCACATAGATTCCAACATCACGAAGCAATCAGAACCAATCACGAAGCCATCACAAAGTAATCACGAACCTCTTCCAAAGCATAGAACACGTATATGGTTTTGGAGTGGTTACGGATTCAATTCATCACATATAAGTACACTCCCCCGCTTATTGGGTGTTCCAAAAATCAGTCTATCGGTTTCTCAGTAATCTCAACCCTTGTTCTATAGGAAATAAACTGACATACATAAGAGCGAAGATTACCTCCTAGCCGTTTAAGCGGATGAATTTATTACCATTGTCCTAGAAGAACAAAGCATGTTTATACGTACAGTATAGTAAGACCGAAGATAACTATACCATATAATCCTCGTGTTTCTTCTAGATATTTCCAGAGTATATTTGGTCATCAAATAAAAATAAATATAATCACATATGGGAAACTATTTCACGTATACAAACAAGCATGATCAAGTCATATAAACGACTTCTAATCCCCTTTTTAATTAATCTTTTGTTATTAATCAAAATCCTCTTTTATTAGTAAAATTCATTTTTATTTAATAAACCATTTTATAAATGAAACTCCATTTGTTAATTAAACTCCACTGTTTAATTAAACATCACTATTCATTTTCAACACATTAAAACACTTCCCAAAAGTATTCATATACTTGTCTCAACCGTATAAGCATATTCACAAATCAATTACAAAAGGCTTAAGACAAATATTTATAACGATCCTGACTCGGCCTTCGAAAATCGGCACCCGTACTTCACTTGTACTCAAAATGCTGCAGATTCAAACGCCGAATTTGGGTCACCGGAGCTTATAACACCATTAAGTATAACAACACAGTGGAAGAAAGAAATAGATGATATCATATACAACTCCAATGAATACAATATCCAGAATGATATACAACAATGATATCAATAATACATAGCAATATCAGAGATATGATACAATGCTACAACGAAAATAACAACAATGGAAGAGATCACTCCAAATGATCTACCAAAGAGAATGACTCCAACAACTCCAACATCAAGCTTGGAACACCAACACGATGCACCAAGATAAGCAAGTGTAGTCATCCACTCCGATGAAGTGAACTAGCTCCAGATAATCTACAAAACCTGACTAACTGAAAAACCCAACTCTAGACTGCCCGTGTGGAAAATTGTGGGCACCCAGAGTATAGGAAAGGATCAATAAACTCCGAGTCAGTCATGGGATTGGTGTGAGTAACAAAAACAGTTTATCTTTAAACAAACAACAAAGGAATTTTAAACATTGAAATCCGCAATGCTTTCTGGAAAATGAAACTACCATAAGGCCTCCCGCCACACACACAATGCAAACGCGGAATTGGAGGAGATTTCTCCTTATGATAGTTAAACATGCTTACTACGCAAAAACACCTTTGATATTATTACTAGTGCATAGTGTAGGAAACATTTCGAAAATATAATATTAATCTTAGCCAGCATAGGCATTTCGCACTTATGCCTACTATAGCTACTATGTTCAACAACAGGTTACCACCACATAACATAGCATGTTATACAACTAAAACCGTACAAGGCTCGTATTGTTTCTTTGGATTTTCCTACAAATGGTCAGGCTAAGGAACTTCCTATGCCACATGGGAATGCCTCTGGAGGGACGCCCCGAGAACCACCTGGCTCTCTGCCAACACAAGGTCGGTTACCCCCTTCCCGGGTAGTAAACCTGAGATATGCCACCCCCGGTCCTTTGGGACCTTTATCCGAGACGTCTCGATCACAAAGCAACAATCACACAGAGTAAATGAGATTGGAGCAACCACACAGGTAAATATCTGGGCTCCATACCATGATACCACCTTTTTCCATAAGGAATGGTCATACCCTAGGGGAGCTACCCCTGAAACCTTGCCGCATCTTTCCTGTTTCGACCATTTCCGGTCTGTGAGGCTTGATGAGGTCTCGTCCACAAAGCTACGCTTTTTCACAAAGCCATGCTTTGATCCACAAATGATCATCAACACACAGCAGCACTCAGCATGCCACACTACCAAATTGGGAGTATATCACTGATAACCTTCAGCTACATAACCTCTGAGCTCGTACGTCTCAGAGAAGGGTGTTAAGCTAAGAGAATAAATCTCCGCCACCAAACAGAAATGTATTTGAAAGAAATCAGCTTTATATCTCAAAGTGTAGTGTCAGACATACAACCATACAAGTCTGTTTCGGGTTCGAACAGAACCGAAGGCACTTCTGAAGAAGCCCTTGCAATCCGAGTATTCACAATCCCGATCGAACTTCCCATCACTTAGGGAATCTCTATACCGGGAGCTACCCAGTGCAGAGACAATCGATAGGTTATCCTATCGTTTTCACAAATACCCGGTCTTCAACACCGGTCTTCAAATGCTATCCATATACGACGTATCACTTATTCGGAATGGGTTATATGACACAAAGTCCTCCCCCGGCTAAACCGAACAGTGAGCGTAATATTTAAAAACATATGGATAATGGGATTTCAGTTAAGTCACAACTTATTACCCAAAATCATTCCTTCCAAATGGTTTGAACAAATCACCATTTTAATCTTTTACAAAAAGATTTATTTCACAAAGTTCACCCAGTTTCACAAAGATCTATTCATAGATTTTCAAATCGATTTCCATTTTAATTGGATTAACTCGTTAAATCTTTAAATCAAAGATTTAACTTATAGCTTTCAAAACAATTTCATTTCGAATGGTTTAAACAAATCACCATTTTAAATCTGTTACAAATAAACAGATTCAATTCATAGCCTTCAAAAAGAATTCACTCATAACTTGGAAAACCATTTTTCAATTCAAACTTGAAATTCTTTTAATTCAAATTGGAAATTCAGTTCTTATATGAGAGCTTTTATCAGTTGAAAACAAATAGCTTTCATTTCGGAAAATATGATTCATTTATACGAGTTAAAATCCTTGGGTTAAATTCGAATTCTCAAGACCATACTTTCAAAATGGTTTCAATTCATAAAAACACATTTATAACATCTTTAACGATAATTTCCAAATATGGAATTCAATTCCAAATTTTGAATTCAAATTCAAATTGAATTATTTAAATTAAAACTTTACCAAGTTATTCAAAATAGCTTTTATCTTAAAAACTCCTTTTCGAAAGCTTTAACATTTAACCCAAATCCATTTCCATAATCAATTGAAATTAAAATTTCAATTTCAAAAACATTAAATTTAAATCATCTGTGACTTAACCGATTTCCTCGTGAAATCCATATTTGTGTGTGTATGGTGTAGTCCAAAGGTTTAACACACAATAGTCCAACATCATTCAATCATCACAAATTCAAATACAGCAATATATTTGATAAGCGGTATAAACTATAATGCTTATCGTTATTCACAGATCCACAGATAAATCATAGAGAAAATAAATTACATTCATCACAGCTTGAATTAAAACAATTCATATCACACAGCATCACATAGCAGAGATGACAAAACAATTCACAGCATTCAATAGAATACGGCCATCTATAAGTAGGGTCAAACATTCAATAATCATTTATAAGCAGGATTAATTAATTGTTTAATCCTAATTAATTCAATTAATTTCCAATTAAATTAATTACTTATGAATTAATTATCCAATCCTAATAAATTAATTACAAATCAGTTGATATAAATTAATTTATCAAACACCTTAATTAATTATTCTTAATTAATAAATTACTCTTAAGTAATTTCAATAACAAATAAATTACTCCTTAATTTATAATTATTTCTTAATCATTTTCATAAATTAATTGACCTTTAATAAATTAATTATTCTCCAATTAATTACCTTAATTAATTAACCACGTTAATTAATTATTCTTTACAGTAATTACCCTTAATTACTTGGTTAATCCATCTTTGATCATTAATTACCCATTCTTAATTACTTTTACTAAGTAACTACTTTTAATTAATCATTCAATTATTACTTGATTAATTAACTTGAATGATTAATTTATATTAAATTAATAATCCTTAATTTACAAATTAATTATTCCTTAATTAATTAATCTTTAAACCTTTAATTACTTTAACCTTTTAATGACTTATTTAATTAATCCAAATCATTACTTAATTAAATAAATAAATTATCCATTTTTTTATTAACTTATGAATTACAAACCAACATTGTATCTTCATTAACTTAAAACAAATCTCATTCTTATCAATGATTTTGCTATCACTTATAAATATGTTGAGACATTTATATTCAATCCACTTTTAAATTCATTTTAAATTCCAAGATTTAAAATGAATACCAATTGATATTTTTAATAAAGTTTAAAGCTAATTCTTTCTTTACTGACTTGAAGTTATATTTAAACTCTGATTTTAAACTCAGTTTAAAACTTTGTTTTATAATTTAATTTTAAAACTTCAGAAACAGAACAGGTTCCTGTTTTTAAAAATCTAGGCAAACTTCTACTCGAGTCTCACGAGTCCTGCTTCGAGCCAATTGCCTCTTTACCTCGAGTTTTCCCCAAATCAACCCGAGGCACTTTCAATTTTTTAAATTTGTTTAAGTTATTTTTATACCTGGTGTATACACACAAATCCCCCGAATAAAAACTCGAGCCAGCACTATGATTAACCGAAGACAACTTCGAGTCAAAACCCTTCTTCCCTAAACTATCACAAAGCCCACTGATACAACCTCGCCTGTGCATATGCACCATCGCCAGAATCACCTCCGATCTTCGATGATCCCTCCGACACATCGTCGATCGCCAACACATCGTCGATCGCCAACACTCCTAACTCCGACCACCCAAACATCTAAATAAGTCCAAAATCGAAATCCAGGAAATCTCGATCAGCCTGGAATCGAACCACCTCAAAATAACTCCTCTCCATGGCAACTCTGGTCACCAGAGTCGCTACCACCCCGTCCACATTTCCACCAGCCACCTCCACTGCGTTTCCCAATGGTCTCGTGAAGCTCGATTCACCAAAGAAGGATCACAGACCCATTTACCTAGCTCGACAAAATTAGGTTTACAGACTTTACGAGCTCGCCGCCGCCACCACAACCCTCTGACCACCACCGCACTATTTTTCCTCGAATCCCCGATCATCCTTCTATCACCAGTAAAGATCCCGACCCCCAAGGACCAGAGGATCACCAGAAATCGCCAAAAGAATGCAATTCGAACAACCCTGAACTGCTCCTCCATTCCCACTCTAAAAATTATGATCTTTGTTTTAAAAATCATGTTAAAGCATATGGATTCGATTTACACACCCGAATTCGTGAATAAAGAAACTTGAAATTTTCCTTTTTTGATTTATTCGAAGTTTGTCCAGATATTTTGATTTCCAAACAGCAAGTTGTTGAAGTTAAATAGATTTTTTTAATCTTTAGTTTATGCTATAACAAACGATTTTTTTGTTTTAAATTTAAGCCCAAGCTTCAAGTAGATCGAAGGGAAATGATTTTTCAAACTCAAAACTGAAACTTGAACAGAGCACAAGATGTCACAGGAGTCAACATGCACACACATTCATCTATCACTTAATTCTACTCAGAGGATTCATGTATACATACAAACATTGTTCACAGACGTGTTTGCAACAGATTTATACTTTTAAATTTAAAGAAAAATATGTTACTCACCTCATTTTCCAGAAAGAAGGACGGTGTTTGATATATTCCTGGCTTGTGAAAATTGCAAAACTGAAACTCCTTTTTGATCTCTGGTTGTATTGATTAATATTGTTGTTTATATAGAATTTTGTTTGAGTTTGAAATGATATTTACTTCAGTTTTTTTTCTTTCTCAGTTTTGATAGACGAAACTAAAATGAAGATGATGTGTAAAATGAGTTACAGGTGATAAAGATTTGTACAGGGTGATAAAATATCGGTTTGTACATTATTTTAGCAGAGATTTTTTTTCTTTGCTGCTGATATCTTTTCGTTTGGTGGCTGATGGATCATAGCATTAATTAGTTGTACCATTACACTTATCCAATTTACACCAGTGTCTTCTTTTTGTTTGTTCATACTTATCTTCATTTGCAAGCTTATAGTTATATATTTGCTTTGGCCTTATCACTTTGCAGTATACATGAGTTCTATTATTTTTTTCTTTCTTGTTGTCTTCTTTTGCTTTATATTGTTACATACTTGAATATACTTCTTTTGAAAGCTATTACTTATCTTCTTTTCTTATTTACTTGTTTTTATGTTTGCAAGTGTTCATGAATACATATTTTTGTTTGTTTTTATTCTATATGTATTACTTTGTATTGATTTATTAAGATTTATATATTTACTTTATATTGAATAAAACTATATATATTTATTTATTTTATAATATAGATGAATTTCTAGATTTTAATTTGTTGTTAAAATTTGAGCTAATGTTTTCCTTTATATTTTTATTATAATTTATCTTTTATATATTGATTTCTATTTCTAATTTAATTTATTACTATTGTTTTACTTTAATATTTATTTTTATAGTTTATATATTTTTATCTAATTTATCTAAGATATAAACTCAATTCAATATATATATATATATATATTCAAATTTACTCATATAGGCACAACTATATAGTTTCACATATATATACAATTTCTAAATTTAAAATGATTTAATATATATTCTATTTAAATTGGGGAAACTCACTTCAATTTACAATTAATTTTACAATTTTAATTCAAAAATTCAATTAATTATCAATTTAAATTTAATTAAAATCCGGGGTCGTTACAGACTTCCCCCCTTAAGAGATTTCGTCCCCGAAATTTGCCAGGAAGACACAAAGATAGATGAAGAATGTTTCATCAAATCAAACTGAATATTTATTCTGCATTTGGTTTACCAAATCAGAATATCAATAATAAATACAAGAACGAATCTGTTTTAACACTTCACAAGATACTCGGGTTATCCAGATCTACGAAATATACAGTAGCATCGGTTAGTCCGAAGGGATAACTAACCATTCGTAGAATATATCCGGACCCAAAAATAGACAGATATATGGATACAATTCCAAAACTTTTTTTTAGAACTAAAGTATACCTATCAACCATAGCAACCAAAGCAACCAATTCATCCAAACAAACAATTTTGATCGACTTATTTGGAGTTTATGTCCCATACAAATATATCAAATCCTGGATATACCAGGAACCATCGAAGAATTGAGAAAAGATGACGAACAAAAGAGATTGATAGAGAAATGATTCTTTCCTTATTGTTACAGGGTATTGACCATTTATAGTCGTGTTCCCCTGTCCCCTATCTCATCCTCTTCTTGCACTCATACTCACTATCAGTGGATAGTAAGAGAATTTACTGAGGCATTCGAACGGATATCTTAGAGATACTCATTCTAGGGTATACTTCACCCTATCTCTAATGAGCTACTTAATGTGTTATACTCCTGAGCTAAAGTTCAACCTTAGCTCTGATACCAATTATAACGATCCTGACTCGGCCTTCGAAAATCGGCACCCGTACTTCACTTGTACTCAAAATGCCGCAGATTCAAACGCCGAATCTGGGTCACCGGAGCTTATAACACCATTAAGTATAACAACAAAGCGGAAGAAAGAAATAGATGATATCATATACAACTCCAATGAATACAATATCCAGAACGATATACAACAATGATATCAATAATACATAGCAATATCAGAGATATGATACAATGCTACAACGAAAATAACAACAATGGAAGAGATCACTCCAAATGATCTACCAAAGAGAATGACTCCAACAACTCCAACATCAAGCTTGGAACACCAACACGATGCACCAAGATAAGCAAGTGTAGTCATCCACTCCGATGAAGTGAACTAGCTCCAGATAATCTACAAAACCTGACTAACTGAAAAACCCAACTCTAGACTGCCCGTGTGGAAAATTGTGGGCACCCAGAGTATAGGAAAGGATCAATAAACTCCGAGTCAGTCATGGGATTGGTGTGAGTAACAAAAACAGTTTATCTTTAAACAAACAACAAAGGAATTTTAAACATTGAAATCCGCAATGCTTTCTGGAAAATGAAACTACCATAAGGCCTCCCGCCACACACACAATTCAAACGCAGAATTGGAGGAGATTTCTCCTTATGATAGTCAAACATGCTTACTACGCAAAAAAACCTTTGATATTATTACTAGTGCATAGTGTAGGAAACATTTTGAAAATATAATATTAATCTTAGCCAGCATAGGCATTTCGCACTTATGCCTACTATAGCTACTATGTTCAATAGCAGGTTACCACCACATTCCATAGCAGGTTATACAACTAAAACCGTACAAGGCTCGTATTGTTTCTTTGGATTTTCTAACAAATGGTCAGGCTAAGGAACTTCCTATGCCACATGGGAATGCCTCCGGAGGGACGCCCCAAGAGTCACCTGGCTCTCTGCCAACACAAGGCCGGTTACCCCCTTCCCGTGTAGTAAACCTAAGATATACCACCCCCGGTCCTTTGGGACCTTTATCCAAGACGTCTCGATCACAAAGCAACAATCAAACAGAGTAAATGAGATTGGAGCAACCACACAGGTAAATATCTGGGCTCCATACCATGATACCACCTTTTTCCAGAAGGAATGGTCATACCCTAGGGAAGCTACCCCTGAAACCTTGCCGCATCTTTCCTGTTTCCACCATTTCCGGTCTGTGAGGCTTGATGAGGTCTCGTCCACAAAGCTACGCTTTTTCACAAAGCCATGCTTTGATCAACAAATGATCATCAACACACAGCAGCACTCAGCATGCCACACTACCAAATTGGGAGTATATTACTGATAACCTTCAACTACATAACCTCTGAGCTCGTACGTCTCAGAGAAGGGTGTTAAGCTAAGAGAATAAATCTCCGCCACCAAACAGAAATGTATTTGAAAGAAATCAGCTTTATATCTCAAAGTGTAGTGTCAGACATACAACCATACAAGTCTGTTCTGGGTTCGACCAGAACTGAAGGCACTTACGAAGAAGCCCTTGCAATCCGGGTATTCACAATCCCGATCGAACTTCCCATCACTTAGGGAATCTCTATACCGGGAGCTACCCAGTGCAGAGACAATCGATAGGTTATCCTATTGTTTTAACAAATACCCGGTCTTCAACACCGGTCTTCAAATGCTATCCATATACGACGTATCACTTATTCGGAATGCGTTATATGACACAAAGTCCTCTCCCGGCTAAACCGAATAGTGAGCGTAATATTTAAAAACATATGGATAATGGGATTTCAATTAAGTCACAACTTATTACCCAAAATCTTTCCTTTCGAATGGTTTAAACAAATCACCATTTTAATCTTTTACAAAAAGATTTATTTCACAAAGTTCACCCAGTTTCACAAAGATCTTTTCATAGATTTTCAAACCGATTTCCATTTCAATTGGATTAACTCGTTAAATCTTTAAATCAAAGATTTAACTTATAACTTTCAAAACAATTTCATTTCGAATGGTTTAAAAAATCACCATTTTAAATCTGTTAAAAATAAACAGATTCAATTCATAGCTTTCAAAAAGAATTCACTCATAACTTGGAAAACTATTTTTCAATTCAAACTTAAAATTCTTTTAATTCAAATTGGAAATTCATTTCTTATATGAGTGCTTTTATCAGTTGAAAACAAATAGTTTTCATTTCGGAAAATCCGATTCATTTATACGAGTTAAAATCCTTGGGTTTAATTCGAATTCTCAAAACCATACTTTTAAACTGGTTTCAAATCATATAAACACCTTTATAACATCTTTAACCATAATTTCCAAACATGGAATTCAATTCCAAATTTTGAATTCAAATTCAAATTGAATTATTTAAATGGAAACTTTACCAAGTTATTCAAAATAGCTTTTATCTTAAAAACTCCTTTTCGAAAGCTTTAACATTTAACCCAAATCCATTTCCAAAATCAATTGAAATTAAAATTTCAATTTCAAAACCATTAAATTTAAATCATCTATGACTTATCCAATTTCTCGTGAAATCCGTATTTTTGTGTGTATGGTGTAGTCCAGGGGTTTAACACACAATAGTGCAACATCATTCAATCATCACAGATTCAAATACAGCAATATATTTGATAAGCGGTATAAACTATAACGCTTATCGTTATTCACATATCCACAGATAAATCACAGATAAAATAAATTACATTCATCACAGCTTGAATTAAAACAATTCATATCACACAGCATCACATAGCAGAGATGACAAAACAATTCACAGCATTCAATAGAATACGGCCATCCATAAGTAGGGTCAAACATTCAATAATCATTTATAAGCAGGATTAATTAATTGTTTAATCCTAATTAATTCAATTAATTTCCAATTAAATTAATTACTTATGAATTAATTATCCAATCCTGATAAATTAGTTACAAATCAGTTGATATAAATTAATTTATCAAACACCTTAATTAATTATTCTTAATTAATAAATTACTCTTAAGTAATTTCAATAACAAATAAATTACTCCTTAATTTATAATTATATCTTAATCATTTTCATAAATTAATTGACCTTTAATAAATTAATTATTCTCAAATTAATTACCTTAATTAATTAACCACATTAATTAATTATTCTTTAAAATAATTACCCTTAATTACTTAGTTAATCCATCTTTGATCATTAATTACCCATTCTTAATTACTTTTACTAAGTAATTACTTTTAATTAATCATTCAATTATTACTTGACTAATTAACTTGAATGATTAATTTATATTAAATTAATAATATTTAATTTACAAATTAATTATTCCTTAATTAATTAATCTTTAAACCTTTAATTACTTTAACCTTTTAATGTCTTATTTAATTAATCCAAATCATTACTTAATTAAATAAATAAATTATCCATTTTTTTTATTAACTTATGAATTACAAATCAACATTGTATCTTCATTAACTTAAAACAAATCTCATTCTTATCAATGATTTTGCTATCACTTATAAATATGTTGAGACATTTATATTCAATCCACTTTTAAATTCATTTTAAATTCCAAGATTTAAAATGAATACCAATTGATATTTTTAATAAAGTTTAAAGCTAATTCTTTCTTTACTGACTTGAAGTTATATTTAAACTCTGATTTTAAACTCAGTTTAAAACTTTGTTTTATAATTTAATTTTAAAACTTCAGAAACAGAACAGGTTCCTGTTTTTAAAAATCTTGGCAAACTTCTCCCCGAGTCTCACGAGTCCTGCTTCGAACCAATTGCCTCTTTACCTCGAGTTTTCCCCAAATCAACCGAGGCACTTTCAATTTTTAAAATTTGTTTAAGTTATTTTTATACCTGGTGTATACACACAAATCCCCCGAATAAAAACTCGAGCCAACACTATGATTACCCGAAGACAACTTCGAGTCAAAACCCTTCTTCCCCAAACTATCACAAAGCCCACTGATACAACCTCGCCTGTGCATATGCACCATCGCCAGAATCACCTCCGATCTTAGATGATCCCTCCGACACATCGTCGTTCGCCAACACTCCTAACTCCGACCTCCCAAACATCTAAATAAGTCCAAATCGAAATCGAGGGAATCTCGATCAGCCTGGAATCGAACCACCTCAGAAAAACTCCTCTCCAAGACAACTTTGGTCACCAGAGTCGCTACCACCCCGTCCACACTTCCACCAGCAACCTCCACTGCATTTCCTAACGGTTTCACGAAGCTCGATTCACCAGAGAAGGATCACAGAGCCATTTACCTAGCTTGACAAAATTAGGTTTACAGACTTTACGAGCTCGCCGCCACCACCACAACCCTCTGACCACCACCGCACTATTTTTCCTCGAATCCCCGATCATCCTTCTATCACCAGTAAAGATCCTGACCCTCACGGACCAGAGGATCACCAGAAATCGCCAAAAGAATGCAATTCGAACAACCCTGAACTGCTCCTCCATTCCCACTCTAAAAATTATGATCTTTGTTTTAAAAATCATGTTAAAGCATATGGATTCGATTTACACACCTGAATTCGTGAATAAAGAAACTTGAAATTTTTCTTTTTTCGATTTATTCGAAGTTTGTCCAGATATTTTGATTTCCAAACGGTTTTACAAGTTGTTGAAGTTAAATAGATTTTTTTATCTTTAGTTTATGCTATAACAAACGATTTTTTTGTTTTAAATTTAAGCCCAAGATTCAAGTAGATCGAAGGGAAATGATTTTTCAAACTCAAAACTGAAACTTGAACGGAGCACAAGATGTCACAGGAGTCAACATGCACACACATTCATCTATCACTTAATTCTACTCAGAGGATTCATGTATACATACAAACATACTTGTTCACAGACGTGTTTGCAACAGATTTATACTTTTAAATTTAAAGAAAAATATGTTACTCACCTGGTTGTATTGATTAATATTATTGTTTATATAGAATTTTGTTTGAGTTTGAAATGATATTTACTTCAGTTTTTTTTTCTTTCTCAGTTTTGATAGACGAAACTGAAATGAAGATGATGTGTAAAATGAGTTATAGGTGATAAAAATTTGTACAGGGTGATAAAATATTGGTTTGTACATTTTTTTAGCAGAGATTTTTTTTTCTTTTCTGCTGATATCTTTTTGTTTGGTGGCTGATGGATCATAGCATTAATTAGTTGTACCATTATACATATCTAATTTACAATAGTGTCTTCTTTTTGTTTGTTCATACTTATCTTCATTTGCAAGCTTGTAGTTATATATTTGCTTTGGCCTTATCACTTTGCAGTATACATGAGTTCTATTATTTTTTTCTTTCTTGCTGTCTTCTTTTGCTTTATATTGTTACATACTGGAATATACTTCTTTTGCAAGCTATTACTTATCTTCTTTTCTTATTTACTTGTTTTTATGTTTGCAAGTGTTCATGAATACATATTTTTGTTTGTTTTTATTCTATGTGTATTACTTTGTATTGATTTATTAAGATTTATATATTTACTTTATATTGAATAAAACTATATTTATTTATTTATTTTATAATATAGATGAATTTCTAGATTTTAATTTGTTGTTAAAATTTGAGCTAATGTTTTCCTTTATATTTTTATTATAATTTATCTTTTATATATTGATTTCTATTTCTAATTTAATTTATTTCTATTGTTTTACTTTAATATTTATTTTTATAGTTTATATATTTTTATCTAATTTATCTAAGATTTAAACTCAATTCAATATATATATATATTCAAATTTACTCATATAGGCACAACTATATAGTTTCACATATATATACAATTTCTAAATTTAAAATGATTTAATATATATTCTATTTAAATTGGGGAAACTCACTTCAATTTACAATTTTAATTCAAAAATTCAATTAATTATCAATTTAAATTTAATTAAAATCCAGGGTCATTACATATTACTCGCATCATCACTACAAACCCGAAACCATTTCACTAATGATTATAGTTACAACATTCCTTTTAAAGATCAATTTACATTCATAAGTGCAATCAAGACGGGCTAAAGGCGAATGCTACTAATGCATTGCCACAACAAACCAAAAAAAATTAATACTTGTTATTCTCTTTAAATTTCCATTATTAAAGATCTAAGTATTTTCCAACTCATTTATAATATTATAACAATTTAAAATATTATCCATGGGTTTAAAAAAAATGTTACTAAAACATTGTCTTTGACAAACCCGAAAATGCTTTACTATCCCGTTATCTTTAAAATTCCGTTTTAAAGTTCCAATCACTTTTCAAAAGTATAATCAAATGGGTTAAAATAGATGTTGCACAAACATTGATATTATAAACCCAAAATCACTTTCAAAAGTATAGTCAAATGGGTTAAAACAGATGTTGCATAAACATCGATAATATAAACCCAAAATCACTTTTATACTTACCATTAGCTTTAGAATACCCATTTAAAGCTTTAAGTACTTCCCTATTTGTTAAACAAGGTAATACCCCTTTACTCAATTTATAAAACAATCCATTATAACATAAGTGTTATAATCTAAAAACTCCTTGTAAATTCCTTTAAATATTAAACTTCCTTTTTAGAACTTCTATATATATATATATTAAATTACCTTTAAAAAGACATATATTTACATATACTAATTTATTCATAAAATTAAGATGTTAATAAATTACTATAAACCATTTGTAAAATATTATAATATAAAATCCTTTTTATTTTTTAATAAAATCTTCAATAATTTCTAAAACCATTTATTACTAAAAATACACTTATAAAATACATATACATATTTTAAAACCCTTTACTTAAAACCCATTTAAAAGCCTATTTTATAATTTAGAACCATCATTTTAAAAACCTATAAATGATTTTTACGGATCGAAACATCGTAAAACAGTTGACGTTTGGTCGCATTGTTGATAAGTCATCCATAGTCTAAGTCTTAGGTCGTGTAGAAGATAGGTCATATAGTGGTTAGGTCGTAGTAGACGACCTAAGGAAGTGGAGCGACCTATAGAATTTGGCGACCTAAGGATTTTGGGTTAGGTCGTGTGGTGGCTTAGGTCGAGTGAACGACTTATAGGATTTGACGACTTATAGGATTGGGCGACTTAAAGGAAGTGGCGACCTAAGTGTTAGCGGCATAGGAAACTTTGCGAGTTAACAACCTAGGAGTAGTAGTTAGGTCGTAAGCGACCTATGGGGTGCTATGATAGTTAGGTCGTAAGCAACCTAAGATAGTTAGGTCGTCCAGACGACTTAAGTGTTAGGTCGTAACCCAGTTAGGTCACGTGAGTAGTTAGGTCGCGTGGGTTGATAGGTCGCGTGAGTTGTTAAGTCGTGACATTTTAGGTCGTGACTTATGGTAAGTCGTTAAGTCGAAGACGACTTATGATGGGTCGCGTGGATGCCTAAGTCATTAGGTTGTTTCTGTCTTAGGTTGTGGTATTTGTTAGGTCGCCATGCCGTATCTGTGTTAGTTCGCATGGTGTTAGGTCACGCAGAGTTAGGTCGGAGGATCTGTTAGGTCGTGGTATCTCTTAAGTCATAGGTCGTGATGGTCTATAGGTCGTGGACGACTTAAGGTGGCGGACGGCTTAGGGATTTCAGCTATAAATACACGTTCATTTCCTCACTTTTTGAGATCCGGATTTTGAAGCGACGAAGTGCTGCCATTTTTAGAGCTCGACTTCTACACTTCTTCACTTCTTTTCTCCACTCTAATCTTGTGCTTCCTTTCATCCAAATCGAAGATCAAATCGAAGATCGAAGAGCTTAGATTGAAGATCTACATTCTTCGAAGAGAGATTTCATCGTTTAAAGCGGATTTGTGATAGATCGAGTTAGATCCTTCGCTGTCCAGATCTGAAGTGTGTTGCTTTTGAGTTGTTTAGGTGATTTGGTGAGTGGTGATTATCTCTCACATGGATCCAAAGGAGTATATCGGATCGTTGGCTTGATTTGATGTTAAAATAGTGATTTCCATGCATTTTCCTAATCCTAAGTATAGATCCATATAGATTCATTGTTCATAATGATTTGGCATCCATTTTACTACATGTTAACCTATGCAAGTTCATTCATCAAGATTATAGAGATATTACTCATGTTTTCATGCTTGTTAGACTTTTGACTCTTTAATTACGAAATTGCCATTATTGTTATAATTGTCTATTTAGATCATATTTGAATGCTTGTTTACTTGGATTAATGTTTGACTTGATTGATTGCTATGAATTAGATGATTGATGATTTGATTTAGACCGAAGATGATTCAAAAGCTAAGGGAAAGGCTCTTGAATTAGGAAAGCTGCTTGTGGCATATGTGGCGGATGAGGAAGCTCATATGGATAGATTTGATGATGATGTTGAGATGAAGCTTTTCTATGATGATGATGAGGCGAAGCATGATATGAGATAGTCTTGGTCTAATCCAGACGGGATCATTCCAAGCAGATTGATAACTCGGTGAAATGGTTCGAGTTTGAGGATAATGGTTTGCTCGAGAGGCGCTTGAGCTAGTATGGAAATAGTCGTCGAGGAGGATGAGTAGAAGGCTGAGATCTCATCGTTGTTGAAGGTTCTAGCATGCTCAAAGCAAGAGTACATTGGGCAGATTCGATAGTCCCTAAAGGCTACTGATTGGTAGTCAAGTACTCTGGGCAGATTCGATAGTCCTAGGCACGGGTCACGATGACGTGCGGAGTTATGTCTAGAACCGAGATTTCCATTAGCCCTTGACGGACGGATGAAAGAATGAGCCGGTCATTCAATTAACGATGATATCGAAGCAATGATAACAGTGATAGCCAGAGTCATGGATGTTTGGTTGTATCGTCATTCGGTCTCAAGAGCGGTATTTTCTGGGTGCTTATCTGATCTTGGTTTAGGCCTTGGGGTTTGTACTTGGAAAACATCGCCCTTGACTCGAGTGATAATTGCTTTACTTTAAATTGTATGCTCTACTATGTTTGCTTCTGCTTAGTGTGTGTCTGGGGGCTATCACTGTAGAATGAGGTGGAGTGGGAGGGTTGTATTCCTATTCCTTTTCCTTTATGCTCTTTTGGTATGTTGTTAGTTAATTTACCGCTCACTAAGACTGTTGTCTGACTCAAGGCTTTATGTTTTAACTCTTATTGCCTTGGGCTGTTCGTCCATTTTAGGACGGGCAGACTAGGTAGCAGGTGACAGGTGCTGTTCTTGCTTTCCACGATGCTGATGTCGAAGACGAGCTTGAGGGTTGCATATTATCTTCTTACTATATGTACTGGATGTTCCGCTGTTTGTATATTCTCTGAGTGTTATGTAGTGAGGCTTGATGTATTGACTATTCAGATGTTTGTATTCAACTATTATGAAGTTTTATTGATGAGATTCTATTTCTGTGAAGCTTCACTATATATATATTCTATTGTATTTTGTCCATGCGCTGTGAGTAATACGATAGATTCTGCTGTTTTAATTTACCCTCACAATCGTCCATGGTCGCCTGGCACACTTTACAGCGCACTTTCTCTAGGTTCAGTGCAGGGGTCATGGGCGGTCATCACATTTGGTATCAGAGCCTTGGTTAATCGATTTTACCCAACGCTCGCTGACGTAACTACGTATGAGAGACGTAATTGTATTTTGATGGATGATTACTATATATAATATATAGTAGCTTAGTAGAGTTTGAGTCCTTTATGCAGTTGTTTCTCAAGGTGTGCTAATCATTCCTTTTTATAGATATTGAGAATGAGTCGAAGAGGGAGACCAGCTGCTAGGGAAGGCCGTGCTACTGAAGGGGCTGCTGATTATGCTGCTATGTTCGAAGCAATGATGACTTCGATCATGAGAAGGATGCCAGCTCCGGGGCCAACGGTGGATGTTGGAGTTCAAGTTCAAACTCCAAAACCGATGGATTTTGCTAAGTTGTGTAAGGACTTTACTGCTCTTGGAGGGAAGGTTTTCTTGGGGAGAGAATCAACCATTGAATTCCAGAGGTGGATAGATGCTTGTAGAAGGATCTTTGGTGATTTGGGAATCGATGATGCAACTAAAAGGAAGCTTGCATCAAGGCAGCTTCAAGGAAGAGCTTCTGATTGGTGGAACTCTATCACCATTGATACTCCGGAGGAAGAGATTACTTGGGAGCAATTCCAAGCTAGATTTGAAGCTAAGTTCATTTCTACGGCTCAGAAGTCTGTTCTGTTCAAGAATTTTGTGGAGCTCAAGCAGGGTGGAAGATCGGTTCTTGAGTATGTTTCTGAGTTTGAAGCGTTGTCCAAGTATGCCCGGTTGTATATTGAATCTGAAGAATGAGAAGTTTGTGACAGGCTTGGACAATTATCTTGGGAGGCAGTTAGTGGATCATTTGGACGATCCATTTGAGAAGCTTGTGGAGAAAGCTCTCAGGCATGAGAATCTGTTTCCTAAGGAAGGATCTGTTGTTGTTGTGGCCAAGGAAGAGTCTAAACCCCAGCAGGGTGGAAATAAGAAGAGGAAGCAGCAGCAGCAGAAGGGTAAGGATGGTCAGAAGAAGCCGAAGGGCGAAGTGACCTGCTACAGTTGTCAGCAGAAGGGCCATTTCTCAAGGGATTGCAAGAATCCGAAGGTGCCGGTGAAGTGCCACAACTGTGACAAGCTGGGGCATGTCAGGAAGAATTGTCCAGAACAGCGAAGGGACAAGCAGATTGTGCAAGCTTATGCTTTGGGAGCTGTTCCATCGTCTTCGAAAGCTCCTACTGCTGAAGAGAAAGGAAAGAGTGTAGTGGTTCAAGGTACTCTTTCCATATGTGGTGTTCCAGTTAGAGTTATATTTGATACTGGGGCGTCGCATTCTTTTGTTTGTAATGAACTTGTAGGCCGGTTGGGTTTAGAACCGGATATTGTTGATAGGCCATTGGTTGTGACTAATCCAGTTGGGGGTTCGTCTTGTTTGTGTATGCTATGCCGTGGTCTGATTGTAACGAGTCATGATTGCTCTTTTGTTTGTGATTGTTTTGTTCTGAACTTTGCGGGGTTCGGAATTATTTTGGGTATGGACTGGCTTAGGAAGTATGCGACAAAGGTTGATTGTGAAAGGTTGGTGGTGACAGTCGAGAATGTGGAGGGGCGAAAGATTGTGATACGATGTAAGCATGAAGAAGGCGTCTTCATGAGCTTCATGTATTCGCTGGTTGTTCCACGGGATGGACTATCATCGTTGCCAATCGCTAATGGATTTGAGGATGTCTTTGACGAGGTCAAAGGGTTACCGCCGCATAGAGAGATCGAGTTTCGTATAGATCTAGTTAAAGGAGCCAGACCTGTTGTGATGCCTCTTAGGCGAATGGCGCCTAGGGAACAACAAGAGTTGAAGGTGCAGGTTGATGACCTTTTACAGAAAGGATTCATTCGGCGTAGTGTGTCCGAATGGGGTACACCAGTTGTGTTCGCAACCAAAGCGGATGGGTCGTTGAGGTTGTGTGTGGATTATCGTGAGCTGAATAAGGTGACTAAGAAGAACAAGTATCCATTGCCAAGAATAGATGACTTGTTTGATCAGCTTCACGAAGCTAAGGTGTTTTCTCAGATGGATTTGGCAACGGGATTCACCAGTTGAGAGTGGCTAAGGATAGTGTGCCGAAGACTGCTTTCAGGACACCATCCGGTTTCTTTGAGTGGCTGGTAATGCCGTTTGGATTGACTAATGCGCCAGCATATTTTGTGGATCTTATGAATAGAGTGTTCAGAGATCATTTGAGCAAGTTCGTGCTAGTGTTCGTGGATGATATTCTGATTTATTCCAGAACTGAAGAAGAGCACAAGACGCACTTGCGTATTGTTTTGGAAATCTTGCGGAAACATCGGCTGAAGGCTAAGTTTTCAAAGTGTCACTTCTGGAAGAGTGAAGTGAGGTTCTTAGGCCATGTTATCTCTGGAAATGGAATATCGGTTGATCCCGCTAAGGTGGCAGCAATCCAGGATTGGGTTAGACCTAAGAATGCATCTGATGTGAGAAGTTTTCTTGGATTAGCAAGATATTATCGACGGTTTATCAAAGACTTCTCCAAGGTGGCTGCACCATTGACAGGATTGACGAAAAAGAACCAAGTGTTCAGATGGGAAGATAAGTGTGAGCAAGCTTTCGGAATCCTGAAAGAGAGATTGACAAGTGCTCCTATTTTGACTATTCCAAGTGGGAATGATGAGATGATGGTTTACACCGACGCATGTGGTACTGGACTTGGAGCAGTGCTGATGCAGAGAGATAAAGTTGTTGCGTATGCAAGTCGACAACTGAAGCCGCATGAAAGGAATTATCCGACTCATGATTTGGAGTTAGCGGCGATTGTATATGCTCTGAAGATGTGGAGACATTATCTATTGGGAGTTCGATTTGAGTTGTTTACGGATCATAAGTCGTTGAAGTATCTTTTCTCCCAAAAGGATTTGAATCTTTGGCGGCAGCGATGGCTAGAGTTTTTGGCATCATATGATTTTGGTATAGCTTATACTCCGGGAAAGGGTACGCAGTGGCAGATGCGTTAAGTCGAAGACATGCAGGATTGGGAGCCATGTTTTCAGAATGGAAGAATCTCGAGTATTTAGCTGGATTTGACTTCAGGCCTAGTGTGAATTAGAACCTGAGATGTTGGCAAACTTATCGATAAGACCGACTCTTGTGGAAAGGATTGGCGGGAGTCAAAAGCAAGATGATAAGCTTGTCAAGGTTATCTGTGATTTGGAATCTGGATTGGACCCAGAAAAGGATAAAGGATTCGAGGTCGATCGAGAGGGTTGGCTTCGGAAGCAAGGACGACTAGTTGTTCCCGATATCGATGAATTGAAGAAAGAAGTTCTGAGGGAAAGTCATCACTCGAAGTTGACAATTCATCCAGGTGGAAACAAGATGTATCGGGATATGAAGAGAACCTATTACTGGGAAGGTATGAAGAAGGATGTTGGAAATTTTATTTCCAAGTGCATGAACTGCCAGTTGGTAAAATCCGAACAGAAGAAGCCAAGTGGATTGCTTCAACCGTTAGAAGTTCCTACATGGAAGTGGGGGCAAGTATCGATGGATTTTATTGATGGGTTACCTAGAACAAGAACGGGGAATGAAGGGATTTGGGTCATTGTAGATCGTTTAACTAAGAGTGTAAGATTCATTCCTGTTCGATCGACTAGGACTGCATCAAAGTTGGCCGAGTTGTATGTTAAGTGGATAGTTCGATTCCATGGTATTCCGAAGAGTATAGTGAGCGATCGAGACCCATTGTTCACTAGTGGATTTTGGAAGAGCTTCCAGGAAGTTTTGGGAACCAAGTTGTGTTTGAGTACAGCTTATCACCCTCAAACAGATGGTCAGACCGAGAGAGTCAACCAAGTTTTGGAAGATCTCCTCAGAGCTTGTGTTTTGGATTTCGGAGGATCATGGGAAGATCACCTTCATTTGGTGGAGTTTTCGTACAACAACAGTTACCAGTCAAGTATTGGTATGGCACCGTATGAGGCATTGTATGGAAGACTGTGTAACTCTCTGACATGTTGGTTAGAGACAGGAGAAAAGCTGATGCTTGGGCCAGAGATGATTCGACAGACTTCGGATTGCATAGAGATCATCCGACGACGAATAAAGGCAGCCCAAGACCGTTAGAAAAGTTATGCCGACAAGCGTCGTAAGGATTTGGAATTCGACGTAGGTGATATGGTTTTTGGGAAGATTTCTCCACTGAAGAATGTTATTCAATTCGGGAAGAAAGGGAAACTGACTCCGAGATTTGTTGGACCATTCCGGATCATCGAGCGAATTGGAAAGCTCGCCTACAGATTGAAATTACCAGAGAAGATGTCGAGTGTGCACAATGTTTTTCACGTATCGTATCTACGGAAGTATGTGCACGACTCGAATACAGTGGTTTCTGCTGATAGCTGTGAAGATTTCGAAGTTGATCCAGTCGATAAGAGACCTCGTAAGCCGCTTCGTGTTGTGGAAACCGACACGAAATAGCTTAGGAGGAAGGTAGTTAAGTTGCTCAAGGTACAATGGAGTGATGATGATAACGACTGTACGTGGGAGGTGGAAGAGAGGATGAAGGCAGCTCATCCTGAACTCTTCAAGGTATGGCCTTAAGGTGTCGTGTCATCTCACGATATTGTAACTTGTTCTAGTTTTAGAATTCTGCATGCTAAGCTAGAATTGGATGCATGGTTTGTTGATTGCTATGGATGGTAGGAGTGCAGAATAGTCTTTGATTGCTTTGTTTGTTTGGAATTT
Source organism: Allium fistulosum (assembly GCA_030737815.1). Classification (NCBI taxonomy): domain Eukaryota; kingdom Viridiplantae; phylum Streptophyta; class Magnoliopsida; order Asparagales; family Amaryllidaceae; genus Allium; species Allium fistulosum. The sequence goes on along the minus strand of CM060905.1, from coordinate 869,423,955 downwards.
CGGGGGCGAAATTCCTAAGGGGGAGAGAATGTAACGACCCGTATTTTTACGGATCGAAACATCGTAAAACAGTTAACGCTTGGTCGCATTGTTGATAAGTCATCCATAGTCTAAGTCTTAGGTCGTGTAGAAGATAGGTCATATAGTGGTTAGGTCGTAGTAGACGACCTAAGGAAGTGGAGCGACCTATAGAATTTGGCGACCTAAGGATTTTGGGTTAGGTCGTGTGGTGGCTTAGGTCGAGTGAACGACTTATAGGATTTGGCGACTTATAGGATTGGGCGACTTAAAGGAAGTGGCGACCTAAGTGTTAGCGGCATAGGAAACTTTGCGAGTTAACGACCTAGGAGTAGTAGTTAGGTCGTAAGCGACCTATGGGGTGCTATGATAGTTAGGTCGTAAGCAACCTAAGATAGTTAGGTCATCCAGACGACTTAAGTTTTAGGTCATAACCCAGTTAGGTCGCGTGAGTAGTTAGGTCGCGTGGGTTGATAGGTCGCGTGAGTTGTTAAGTCGTGACATTTTAGGTCGTGACTTATGGTAAGTCGTTAAGTCGAAGACGACTTATGATGGGTCGCGTGGATGCCTAAGTCGTTAGGTTGTTTCTGTCTTAGGTTGTGGTATTTGTTAGGTCGCCATGCCGCATCTGTGTTAGGTCGCATGGTGTTAGGTCGCGCAGAGTTAGGTCGGAGGATCTGTTAGGTCGTGGTATCTCTTAAGTCGTAGGTCGTGATGGTCTATAGGTCGTGGACGACTTAAGGAGGCGGACGGCTTAGGGATTTCAGCTATAAATACACGTTCATTTCCTCACTTTTTGAGATCCGGATTTTGAAGCGACGAAGTGCTACCATTTTGAGAGCTCGACTTCTACACTTCTTTACTTCTTTTCTCCACTCTAATCTTGTGCTTCCTTTCATCCAAATCGAAGATCGAAGAGCTTAGATTGAAGATCTACATTCTTCGAAGAGAGATTTCATCGTTTAAAGCGGATTTGTGATAGATCGAGTTAGATCCTTCGCTGTCCAGATCTAAAGTGTGTTGCTTTTGAGTTGTTTAGGTGATTTGGTGAGTGGTGATTATCTCTCACACGGATCCAAAGGAGTATATCGGATCGTTGGCTTGATTTGATGTTAAAATAGTGATTTCCATGCATTTTCCTAATCCTAAGTATAGATCCATATAGATTCGTTGTTCATAATGATTTGGCATCCATTTTACTACATGTTAACCTATGCAAGTTCATTCATCAAGATTATAGAGATATTACTCATGTTTTCATGCTTGTTAGACTTTTGACTCTTTAATTACGAAATTGCTATTATTGTTATAATTGTCTATTTAGATCATATTTGAATGCTTGTTTACTTGGATTAATGTTTGACTTGATTGATTGCTATGAATTAGATGATTGATGATTTGATTTAGACCGAAGATGATTCAAAAGCTAAGGGAAAGGCTCTTGAATTAGGAAAGCTGCTTGTGGCATATGTGGCGGATGAGGAAGCTCATATGGATAGATTTGATGATGATGTTGAGATGAAGCTTTGCTATGATGATGATGGAAGCATGATATGAGATAGTCTTGGTCTAATCCAGACGGGATCATTCCAAGCAGATTGATAACTCGGTGAAATGGTTCGAGTTTGAGGATAATGGTTTGCTCGAGAGGCGCTTGAGCTAGTATGGAAATAGTCGTCGAGGAGGATGACTAGAAGGCTGAGATCTCATCGTTGTTGAAGGTTCTAGCATGCTCAAAGCAAGAGTACGTTGGGCAGATTCGATAGTCCCTGAAGGCTACTGATTGGTAGTCAAGTACTCTGGGCAGATTCGATAGTCCTAGGCACGGGTCACGATGACGTGCGGAGTTATGTCTAGAACCGGGGTTTCAATTAGCCCTTGACGGACGGATGAAAGAATGAGCCGGTCATTCAATTAACGATGATATCGAAGCAATGATAACAGTGATAGCCAGAGTCATGGATGTTTGGTTGTATCGTCATTCAGTCTCAAGAGCAGTATTTTCTGGGTGCTTATCTGATCTTGGTTTAGGCCTTGGGGGTTTGTACTTGGAAAACATCGCCCTTGACTCGAGTGATAATTGCTTTACTTTAAATTGTATCCTCTGCTATGTTTGCTTCTGCTTAGTGTGTGTCTGGGGGCTATCACTGTAGAAAGAGGTGGAGTGGGAGGGTTGTATTCCTATTCCTTTTCCTTTATGCTCTTTTGGTATGTTGTTAGTTAATTTACCGCTCACTAAGACTGTTGTCTGACTCAAGGCTTTATGTTTTAACTCTTATTGCCTTGGGTTGTTCGTCCATTTTGGGACGGGCAGACTAGGTAGCAGGTGACAGGTGTTGTTCTTGCTTTCCACGATGCCGATGTCGAAGACGAGCTGGAGGGTTGCATATTATCTTCTTACTATATGTACTGGATGTTCCGCTGTTTGTATATTCTCTGAGTGTTATGTAGTGAGGCTTGATGTATTGACTATTCAGATGTTTGTATTCAACTATTATGAAGTTTTATTGATGAGATTCTATTTCTGTGAAGCTTCACTATATATATATTCTTTTGTATTTTGTCCATGCGCTGTGAGTAATACGATAGATTCTGCTGTTTTAATTTACCCTGACAATCGTCCATGGTCGCCTGGCACACTTTATAGCGCACTTTCTCTAGGTTCGGTGCATGGGTCATGGGCGGTCGTCACATTTTGGTATTCGTACGTTATTTGATGCGAATGTTTGGTGTTTGATGAAATGCATGACTGATATATTGCATTTATGGTGTGCATTATGTCTTCTTGTTGGGTTAGATATTACATCCGAAGCACACAATTGATTGTTCTATTTTTATTGAGAGTCAACTGATATGGAGTCTCAATGATTATTAGTGTCTATCTGCCTATTTATATGTGTGATTGAATTAAGGTTCTTGTATATTATTTGTGTGTTCAATGCATAGAAAACCTTGCTGGTGAGTTGTAGATGTATTTGTTTGTAGAGTAATGTATGTTAGGAAGTTTTTTATTAAAACTGCAATATGCAGTGCACAAATTCACTCCTTGCAACAATAGAATCATAGAAGTTAGAGTTAGCTAACTGATCTTTGTATGCACTTTTTCAACTTCACTTATCTCAATTAACTCGCTGATTGTCGTGCTCTGCTACTTGTATTGATTTACCTTATGTTTACTGTTCATTATATTATAGGGTTAGGGCAGGTGATGTTTATTATTGATTCATGTGGTTGAGAAAAAAAATACATAGATATGGTCTGAATCTGTATTCTAACATTAAGGTTGATTAAATAGCGACAATATTAAGAACTACGGCTAAGGTAATCTTGTGTTTATTCATTTATTATTTCTCAAAGTAATAGACGATAAACCCTTTCTATTCCTTTTTTAACTCTCTTAAATACATCTAAACAATTTTTTTCTTCTGTTCTAATCCTTGACAACTTGAACTTGCTGCAATACAAGACAAGAAACAAAAAATAGGTTAGAAAAACACTAGTAATAACCATAAATCGATTGTTTTCTCTGTCCCATTTACTACTTTCAAATGATAAACAATAGCAATTATACAAATCATGTTTTCATATTCCACTACCTATTTTGCTAACAGTTTTAGTTCTGGTAGTCTGCTCTAGTTTCAATACATGTATGGATTCTTCTGCTAGATCTAGTGAATGAACATTGCTCTAACAAGTATTTAGAAGAGTCAAATAATCGACTTAGCATTAGATTTGTTAGTGTATAATAAAAAGTCATTTTCATTTAAATTCATCCAATTTTTTCTCTTCTCAATATTGAACTCTGAACTAAAGTTATTCATTCTTCTATGTCCATTTCTAACCATATTCAAAATCATATGCCTCCCAGGTAGAGATCACTAAAGGATATAGGTATCTTCATATACCTTCTGGTACACAACCTGGTGAAGTATTGAAATTTACAAAGTTTGGGGTTACTAACATAAATAAACCTTCGGTTCGTGGTGATCATCGTATAATAATAATAGTAGATATTCTGAAAACAATTAGGTAAGCTATCTTAACCTTTTTTAATTTGTGCCTAGGCTTGTTTGCTTAGATTTTTGTTGTCGGAAGTTGAAACCATCTTCATGCACTATCATGTGTTTTAGGTAATTTTAGGTATTTAAGTTTTCAAGCTATCAATCTATTTGATTGTGCATAGCTCTACTTTTTAATTTCACCCGTCATTGGAAAGAACTATATCCTTGGTTGTTGTTATGAGATGGATGGCATTCTTTACAGTTGCTTAATGATTTCACTTTTTCTAAATATTTTATTCAACCCGTAAGTTCATTATCCCTTTGTCATCCTGGTTGTGTTATCCATCGCATTATCTTCTTCCAAATTTCTAGAAAAGTGTTTCAATGTGCTGCAAATTATGTTTCCTATATGTAAGATCAAGAATGGATGCACTATTACTATTAAAGCTATGGGATAAATTAATACTCATAAGTTCCTAATTTGATTCTAGTAGTTCAAATAGATGTTTATGGTTTGACTTATTTATATGGGATGGATATATTTATACATTGGTTAGTGTTTATGGTTTAATTTATTACTTTAGGTGGGGCTTATTCTGCTGCTCCCATGAATTGGGGAGGCAATGCAATTATTATCCATCTCAATTGCCTTTTCTGTATGCATGACTAATACAATGTGTAGTATAGATCAATACTAGAAGAGTTGCCTTTTATGTTGCATTTAGTTTGGTAGTAATATATTATATTGGATGATTGCAGGTAAGCCCCATTGAATACGGACCCATCTCGCATGTGCATCTGCCTTCAGGAGAGTAACATGCCACATAATGTGGATATAGGCAAGAAAATAACCTTTCCAAGCTCAACATGAAAAAAGTTAAATAGCTTTCCAAGCTCATCTATTTATTTAAACCAAGGGGTTTAGTTTAGTTTGGAGGTTTTCAGTTGTTATAGTTAAATTTTATGAAATCTGCATGTAAGCTTTTAATTTAAAGTTTTAAAAATATAAGCATTGACTTTAGAAAAGAATGATATGAGACACTTAAAACCATGAATTAGGTGGAATGGAGCCCTTTGTACCAATTTCCACAATAGAAAAAGGAGAAACATGAATTTTAGCTTGAAAGTCTTTGCTCGACCATTCGATAATTCTAAAAAAAAGACTTAGTCCAACCCTTTTAGTTTCTCCTCTCTATTACACCAAAGTGTAGTTTTGTTTTGTTACATTAAATGAAAGGACGCCATACCATCTTCTGGACTAAATTACTATTGCAGTCTCCACATGCATGAAGTAGTGTAATATTTTTGGTTCCCATGTGATTAGTAAATGATGTATAAGTTGCTGAGCGGTATCTAGCTGTTTTTCATGTTTACACTTTACAGTTATGAACAACCACATTGTTATTTTGGAGATCATTGTTTCATTATTCTCTACAAATATGGTACACTTGAAACTCACTTCCATCAATTTTCCTTGAAAATAAATCCTACATATTGGTTTTAAGATGGGTGAATTCACAATTAGGACGAATTATTGAGTGCGTTGAAGGGCAATTCAATTAGAGGTAACTATTTGTTGTACAATAATTTGTTACTATTCTATGTCTATTGTAATATTGCCTTATAGATCATATTAAAATGCACTCAATCCACTTGTAGTGTTCACTTACATCCCATAAATCAAATTACTATGCCACCGTCATTTAAACTTTACATAAATGATATCACGTTAATGTACCTGCAGGGATGGGATCCAATTTCAATGCAACAACGATATGGAAGTTCAATTGTAGAAGTGTTCAGAATTATTGAAGAGGTTCAAACTTCTTTTTTTCGTTATTTTTGCTATCTAAAGCAATGGCTGCTTTTTTATCACAAACTTACATGTACAGTTCATTTCTAGACCTTTTGTTGTAATCTATTAAACCAAATTCTTTATGATTTATTTTTATTACAAACACCTGCAGACAGTCGATCAATTTTTTGCTAAGTTCCAATGAGGATAGGCGAACTAAACAGCCACTGTCGTGGAATTGACAATGCATTCCAAGTGTATACATACCATGTTGGTGAAAAAATAAGTGAGGATGGTCATATAACTCCTATCATTCATTACAAATCAATGTTTTATGTATACCCACTCACTCTCTAAGGATACAAACATGTGATTGTCTTATGTGAAATCGTATGTTTTATATGATTTCTACAGTTAGTTTGTTCTAGAAGTTTTCTTGCAAAATAATAAAATAACCAAAAATCAGGCTTCCAATACCTGTATATATCCTAGGTTTTATGTGATTGTGGTTGAATATTAAATGACCTGCACCTGTGGTATTTCCTAATCTATACAATAGAGTTCTTCGTTTTCCTTGTGATCACATGACATGTTATCAATTATGATTTTGATAATAGTTTGCTAAAGTACACTTCTGATCTACGAACAAACTTAACTGCAGTGGATTCATATTATTTCTAAAATCATGAATTGTTATCTATGTAATTTCATCAAACTAGCTCATTATTGCTGATCTAAAAGCATGATTAACCAGCTTAGCTATTAGAAATATTTGTTTTTACCTTAAAAGAAAACGTTCTGAGCTTTATGTCATCCCTTGCTTTCTGCAGTTAATAAAAAAGACTTAATACCACCTGCGAATTTGATTTAGTTTGTATATGAACATACTGATGTTGAAGACTGGGGCAAATCTTTATGTTGAAATTTTCTATTGTGAAGTTGCAGTATGTGTTAATCGGGAATCTAATCTGCATGCTCATGTTTGTTTTATGCTGAATTCATTATGCTGGTTAGTGTTGTAGACGAGCTTGTATCATAAACTTCATTTAGTTAAGGGTTGAGGCATGTTAGTTCTTGATTTTTGCCTTCTAGAAATGGTTAGTGTGATGATTTTAAGGCATGAGGCAGCAAGTTGAAAGCTAAACAATGGTGTGTCTATGCGAAATTGTATATATTCCCAAATAAGGGTATGTACCCAGACTTGTGAAAAACCGAGATAGCTTAGAATATTATTTTACTACCTGGTGCTTTGTCAATATAGATCAATGTCCATACGCATATGCACAACCAAGACATATATAAACACAAAAAATAAACAGAATTATATATCCACATGCAGACTATTAATTTAATCGGAAATTTTGTATGTTTTAGATTGTAGAGAATATATACAATCATATATTTCATCCCAGTTATTTGGACTTTTGGGCATGCAGCGCAATGAGATTCCTACCTATCTGATCAATGGGAATCATGCCAACAATAGTCATCAGCCAGCACTCCAGTGGCAATTGAGTTTACAATTGAGTTGAGAAAGGAAAGTGGCACGCTGAATTAGCTCAAGTGGCAATTGAGTCAATTTCTGTAAGTAGTAGGAACTTAAAGCAAATGGCATTCTATTATGATGTTTTCAATTAAGGTTCGTAATCAAGATGCAGTCTATGAAGTTAGAGTGAGTTAGGAAAGGCGAGAAGTTGCATGGATTTGGTTAAAGGTACGTCCTGAACAAATGATTTTGGTGTTTTCGGTTCTTTGGGTAGTAGGTCCTCTAATATGCTAAATAATAGAAGGATGGCTTTACAAAGAGAACAATTAATATGGATAATCTAATTAATAAAGTAGTTTTAGCTACAAATAGTTTCATGCATGTAGATAAAAGATGCTGATACTTAAGACCTGGGACATAATACTGTGAATGTTTCCTTGGTTAAGTTTCATGCGTGATAGATTAAAAACCAATTTTCTTGTAATGGTAAAGAATCAGATTTGACAAAAAAGAAAAGGCAACGATCAGGTTATAAATATTGCAATTGTTAAGCCAACTAATGGTATTCGATCATATCAGGGTATAAATATTGCAAAAAATTAGACAACTGATGGTAATCACCAAATCAAGTTGTACACATTTGATATTTGTAGATATGTATAGTGCACTCTGAATCATTTGACACCACACAGCTTCTTCTTCTGTATAAAAAGTCTTGCCAAAAATATTATTTGCGCTTGTATCAGTACTTAATGCTCCCCTCTCCTGGATGCAGTATGTTTAAGGAAATTAATGGCAATAATTTGGTCATAATTGTGGTTGAATATGTGTGGTTGTTTGGTGAATTTGACAGAGTTGTTGAAGGGTGGGTTGGTGGGTGGTTTGTGGCAGTTGCGGGGTGTAGTGGGATATGCTAGAGGTTGAAGGGAAGGAGATGTTGTTTCTGGTCGTGGGAATTTTGTGATGGTTTGTGGCAGTTGCGGGGTGTAGTATGTGACTTATTTTGTTGAAAAACTACTATCGAATTGATTATGGATATTATATTTGATTGTGAGATTAGCATGTTTTTGCAATTATTTGAATATGATGATCATATGATTGATTGTTTGTATATGCTAATTATGTGATTTAATTGTTTGTTTGAATATATGAAAATTATGCGATTGATCGTTCGTTTTAATATGAATAGTATATAAGCGATTGCTGGAAATGGTATAAACCATCAATTGTAAATAGTAGCATTTAAAATATGCTACCAAACAACCAATAACTTTTAGTAGCGTTTCAGAAATGCTACAGAAACAAATGTAAAATAATATAAAAATTATACAGTTGCATTTTAAAAACGCTACTGAAAATCAAAAAAAGCATATAAACAAAAAATGCAACCAAAAAATGAAGTCTTATGGTAGCGTTTTTTTAACCCTACAGAAAAAACCTATAGCTGCTTTTAAAAGTGACTTTTGGTAGCGTTTTTTAAATCCTACAGAAAATAACTATAGTTGCATTTAAAAGTGACTTTTGGTAGCGTCTACTACAACGCAACAAAAAGTTTTAGACTTTTAGTTGCATGTCGTATAGCAGCGTTCTCTAAAACGCTACCATAAGTTATGGTAGCGTTTTTTCAACGCTACCAAAAGTCTTTTCTGGTGTAGTGTACGAATGTAGTGGAATAAATATAGTAAATAATAGTAGTACAAATCTTCGTCTTCGTCCTCCAGAAATAAGGTCTTCAAATCCTGAAATGCTCAGGCTGACCCGAGCGAATTGAAAAGACGAAACACTCGATTCAGAACTAAAAGATCTTATGTAAGTTAAATCAACGGTAAATATGCGTGTGACGGCGTCAGAGATGTTTACGGGGTTTGACATCTCCTATCTTGTGTCTAACGTGAGTGTAGTAACTTAAGAGATGTTCGAGATTCCCATCTCCTAAGGATCCGTTAAACTATCTACTATGTAGTACAATACGCTATTATAATATGTCTACAGTAAAGTAAAGTATTAAAATAGCGTTAAGGCGTTACCTATATCCCCCTTCACACATTTTATATATTCGCGTAGTCTATACAATTCCGTAGGCTCCACCAAACTGGTGGTTTACCTAGAGAACACCCCATAGGTACGGTAAAAAAACAAACTCGTAGAAGGCGCTCTAGGGCATGTGAACACGGCACTTGAGGCAATGCCAGGGTAGATTTACCAATTGCAGAACCGGGCAGGTGGTAACGCATAGCAGTTACTACCGCCCACCTCGGAACACACTCCAATAATCAAAATCAAGGGGTGGCCACCAAATCATCACAAATGTCATAATATGGTATCGTAGAAGCATGTCCGATCGGAGGAATGACCTCACTTGGCCCAGGTATAGCTTCTGTTTTAGTCACATCTATGCTGACTCACGGGAGTCAGGGTCACCTCATACCTTATACAGAAATCGTTCGCCAAACCATCCTACTTCATTTCTGGAATCTCCACCACGTACACAGTTGTTAAAGTGGTTTTCGGTATTGGCAGAGAGTATGACAATATCCAATCCCGGTCTTTTTAACAACCAATCGCTTATTACACACCAGACGGTTCTTTTAAATTTTCAATACCATTCATAATTGATATCAAAATATCATATTCAATTCAAACCATATCACTTTCGAGTGTATATTCAAATTGAAATCATCTTCACCTTTGAAATCATATCATTTCCCTAAAATCGTAATTTCTTTTAAAAATCATATTTCCAAAATAGGTTAAATCCTTACTTAAAAATCATCGTATTCAATTAATTATAACATAAAAATCCAACTTAGGTGATAACATCATTTAGCCGTATTTGCTTTTAAACCAATGAATTTGAATATAAACACTTCCCCTTTACTTAGTCTGAAAATTTGGAAAATAGTTTAAATAGTTATAAATAGTTAAAAAAGTTGTAAATAGTTAAGTATTCTAAAATGGTTTAATTATAGATTAAAGATACTGTTAAATTGATTTAAGATAGTTAAATAGATTTAAAATAGATTAAATATAATTAAAAGATATTAAATAGTTTTAAAATAGATTAATTAGATTTAAAATAAGTTAAAATGGGTTAATTAGTTTTAAATTAAATTAAATGGTTTAAGATAGGTTAAATAATTTTAATATAGTTAATATAGGTTAAAATAGTTTAATAATTTGAAAATCTTAAAATTTAGAATCTTTATAATAGTATATTTTTAAAATCTTTATAATAATATATTTTTAAAATCTTTATAATAATATATTTTTAAAACAGTTTATATTAAAAATATGAATTCGAATTTAATATCAAATTAAACTATTTATTCCCTTTCAACACATTTGGACTATTTTAAATTTCCAAAACCCAATTTCAAAACTTTCAATTCAAATTCTCAAAAAAAAATATTTAATTCTATATCGCTTGCAAATCCATGTTTGAAATATCAAATTAAGTTACTCCAATTTCACTATATTACAAAGTTATATTTCGAACAATTTTAATAACTCAATTTCGACCAACTTCCAATTATATTTCAAAATCAACCTTAAAATTTCAATTTAATTCCTTTAGGCGATTCCTTTAAACCAATTCCAATTTTTAACATAAAACTTGGATTTTGATAATAATTTTAGTTTATATAAATCAAATTTTATTTCCAAATATCATTTAATTACATTCAAAAATTAAGGATTTCAAAACCATTTAATTTAACCAATCTGGTGTCTGTATATAATTCTCTACCCTAGGGTCAAGTGATACAGATATTTATCATTTCAATCCGTAATTTAAAATTTTATGGTTATATATCATTTCAAACCGCGGTCCCAAATTAATATAAAAATCCATAAAATCGCTTGAGTCTATCATTTCAACCCATAATGATTTTTCCCTATTCTATAGATCATTCGGGTATGTATCATTTCAACCCATAGGGAACTTACAATATTATAACAATATAAAATATAACATCCAGTCACCCAATATCAACAAATCAGACATACATCACAATCATCATCCTATTAAACCAATAAATATCAACAATTAACAGATTATTATATACAGGTAATTAACTGGCAATTTAAATTCAATAATAAATTAAATGACAATTTAATTCAAAATAAATTCAAATTAACAGGAATAGCAATTTAAATATACCAAACAGCCGTAAATAAATTCCTAATCACATTATAAATTTAATTTAACTAATATAAGAAATTTTTGAAGTTGTGAGTGGGTTAAAACACCCACCTTTGAATTTAAATCGAATTTAAATCCAATTTATGGCCCAAATTCAAACAGTTTCAGAATTCATCCAAACTAGTGTCAGAATGTCTGAAATTTCAATACGATCCTAGCGGAAGAAACCGCGAGTGAAATGGACCTCGTATGTAGAAGTTATGAACATTAGAATGCTTGAAATTTGAAATTTAAAATTAAAAGAAATAAAATAAGAGAAACAGCTCACTACCGTACACGTCAGCATGCCCACGCGTTCGAACGCATTCGAATCCTTCATGCAAAACCAAAGAACCCATCATCCGCCACCATGCCGAATACTTTGATAAAAAATCACGCCGCTCCAACCACTAGGACCCTGATCAGAGAACCGCGCCGCTTCCCCCTCCTTCAACCGCACCTGGCCATGGTGGCGCGACCACCACCCGTCGTTCGAGGCCCTCGCATCGCAGTCCTCTTTTCTGGCCATTTATGGTAATTCCAACGACCATCTCGACAAACTAACCGTATAGATTGAAGCCCCTCGACACCCTCTACACTCCAGTACCACCCGATCGCAACAACATCGAAGATCTGCTGTTAAACGATAAACCCCACCATAAACGGCCGAAAATAAATTGGTGATTTCTAGCGAAACCACAACTCAAATCAAAAAACGAATCATAGAATTGACTTGCGCTCATCGAGAGCTTCAAATTGATATATAATTCGATAGGGTTTGAGGAGTTTAAATTTTCGATTGGAATTTTGGTTTGAAATCGAATTGAGAATTTGTTTGTCTGCCATTGAGAAGGAGAAGTGGACAGATGAAATTGTACGTACAGACAAATGAAAATAAGAAGTAGCTAGGGTTTATAACGAGCTATTTATAGGTATGGCTGAAAAATAGAATAAATGGACAAGATTGATTTACACGTTGAACGATAAATGACCCGAAAAGCCCGTTCTGTCTCCGAAACGAAAATGGGTCATCCCATATATCAAAATAGATGGTTTTAATAATTTTAAACTCAATGGAATAGGTTTCAGGTCCTAATTCCATCGTATGAAGAAGTTATGTTAAAATCAACTTATTTCAAATTGATTTCAATTGAATTGATTTCTAGGCGTTTCGAGTCTGTACGATCAAATGGCAAGTCTGATCGTTACGGAACTTGAAATCCTACAATAATTCACCGTTACGGATCCGATGAAACTGGTTTTGTCGAAATCCGAGTTAGTGGCCAAAATGGCTATTTTCATATTAATTATGTAAATTAATATTAAATTTATCAAATCACTTTTCAATCCAAATTTAACTATTTACAATTTCTATTATCTTAGATGACTTAGTAATTTATAATCCTTTAAACAAATTTTCTGTATCAATTTACTATTGAATATTACTCAATTTATAGTATTTAATTCAATTTCAAATAATCCAGAGATTATAAATTTAAATTTCCTAAAAAATCCAATTATTATAAATTAAATTCCAATAAATTTGAGCAAACTTGATTCCAGTTCTTTTTATTCAATCAATTGCCATATTATGAATAGAATTTACATAGGTTACTTCTTACTGAATTAACATTCTCCAATTACCAATTTAATCTTCATTAACGCACTAATTAAGTGAATTAATTGCAATTGATTTCAAATTAAATTTAACGAACTAAATAAATAGGTAACTTATAACAATTGTTACCATTAACTTTTAATTACATTTATAAGTTTATTACTTACCAACAAATGTTATAATTTCTTATATAATACTGATTTTATTCAGTTTATTAATAATTAACTTTAATTAACATTGTTACGTTTCATCTTAATTATTATTTCATTAATAAATCGCAAAATTTTATTTCTTTCAATATTAAATTACCAAAATCTTATTAAATTAACTAATTTAAATTATCTAAAATTACGGGTCGTTACACTCTCCCCCACTCAAAACTTTTCGTCCCCGAAAAGGAAAAAGGAGGGAAAAGAAGGGAGTAAGAAATCAATATATCTTATTCAAAATATTAAATTTATAAGCAATTAATTTACAAAATCAAATAATTAAAATAAAATATATTAATTTATTAACAATTAAATCCTTTCATATTTAAGTAAATAAAAACTTGAAATATATTTCACAAAAATTTTCTAAGTCCAAAATTCACGAAAAAATTCAGCAGAGTCTCCTTTGTACGGAGAAGTCTGGGTGAAATAATAATAGCAAAAATAATAATATATCACATATATTTCAAAATAATATATCCCAACAACGGGAAAAAAAATATTGCTAGAAAACCGTAATCCGAGAACGTACCTATTTGTCGGGCAATTAACGCTTATTTTATGAAACCAAAAGCAGTAGCTATTGTTTCCATACCTGTATTTCACTTATATAATCCAAAGATGTTAATAATTATATAAAAGGGAAATATTAAAGTTGTTTCAACCACTAACAAACAAATCAATATAATACAACAACAATCACTTGCAACCAAAAGCATACAATCATCACATGAAATCAATGTAATCAACCATTCATTCATATCAAGCAAAACAAATGGTTTGTTCGGGTTCAGACACTTTTAAATTGTACAAAATGACAAATAACTACTAAGTATACCATATACTCAACAGTCTTTGTAACGACCCAGAATTTTTGATAATTAAAATTCGGATATTTAATTGATTTTAAATATTAATAAATGAATTTAAGAAGTCGAATAATTTATTATTCGAATATTGGATTTAATTTGATAATTAAATCGATAAATTAATAATTGAAGTTCCAGAGATAATTGAAAATCGAGTTTAAAATGATTGAAAATGATTTGGAAAATTTTATTTAATCATACTGGAGTTATAGAAAGGTTATAGAACTTTCAGAATCGAATTTGGAGTTAATTTGTGAAAATTGAATATTTTAATATTTAATTATCGACTGTAAAAATAGCCAATTTTCGGACAGTCTCAGAATTGAACGAGACCAGTTCCATTGGATCCGTAATAGTTAGTTATTATCGGATTTCAATTTTCGTATCAATCGGAGTTGTCGTTTGACCGTAGCAACTCGAAACGCATCGATATCGTTTTAATTTTAAATTGTCGAGTTAAAATAGTCATTTTTCAAACAGTGTCGGATTTCGACGAAACCAGTTTCATCGGATCCGTAATGTGATATTATTGTAAGATTTCAAATTTCGTAATTTTTGGATGTGCCGTTTGTCCGGGGCAAGCCAAAACGCCTTGAAATCGATTTAAATCGGTTTAATTTAAATTGATCGTTTATTGTCATATCTCACACAGACGATCGAATTTGCTTCCGAAACCTGTTCCATTGCGTTCGGAACGCGGGATAAACCCCAGGAACGCCAGTTACCGCACGTAAATCGGAGTTCGGGAAACCGGAATGAATAGTGTTCGTTTTATTTCTATAAATAGACGATTTAATTCACAAAAATAGAAAACAAAAGAGGCTAGGGTTTCATCACGTTCAGCCGCCACCAACGAAATGAATGGCCGAAGAGCAATCATCTTCTTCCTCGATTTTCCCATAATCCACACATTATTAGCAAAGATTATCAACTACAAAAACGTTAAGCATCCCGAGAGCTTCGATATGGACGGCTATGATCAAGAAATAAGTGTAGGATTGGCGGCAATTCGTGTTGGGATGCGCGCCGTTCGTAGGCGATTTCAGGGCGGAGGAGGCGACCGCACTTCCTGGGGTTGAGGCTGATAGTGGAGCTTCGTACGGCGAGTCGAACGGCGAGGGCTGATCAACGTGAAGTGGGGGTTTGAGGTCGCGTTAATTCATTGCAAACGGCGGCAGTGGGTGTACGCGAGTTTGAACTGGAGCATGCGTGCGTTGTGGGAGATGATGAAAACAACGGTCGTGATTTCCTCAGTTTGAACGTGCGGCAGATGTTGGATTTAGGTATAAAAAATTAAATTAAAGTTGTAATTAATTTTGTAATAATGTGTATAAACTTTAAAATCGAATATCTTTTTGCTGCGAGGTCGGAATGGAACGAAACGAAAAGCGTTGGCTTCGTTTTGTCGAGCACTTCGCGATGCAACTGATTTGGGTACGATCGGGGTCAGTGAAAATTTTGAGTGAAATTAAACGGCTGTTTAATTTCATTTGAAATAAACGCTGAAATCAGAATTTAAAGCTAAGGTGAGATCTTCTCACTCAAATGAATGTGGAATTTTTGCAGTTATTATTGATTGATATGATTGCTATATTGGATGTGATATTAGATATTATAGGATATATATCTATATATAGCAATATATACATATTGGCATATGTATATATTGGATTGATTGATTCCCGCCTCGTATAGCGGATGAGACCCTATTGCGCCGTTAGTAAGCGGATTTATAAAAACCTATATACCGCGATAATTCCGTACTGGAGCGGAATTGGTATTGTGCTGACGTTTTTGGATGCAGGGAAACAGGTTGGAGGGATCCAACTGGATTCCTCACCAGTATCTATTTATTTACAGATATTGATGAATATTCTGTGATCATATTGATATATGATATTGACTGTTGTGATGGACTGATTGATGCTGTTGCATCATCGGATTCAGTTTTGAAATGTAAAAGTAACGACTTTTATTTTAAAAAGGATTTTAAAGTGGTTTTTGAAAAGTAGACGTTTATCGAATTTTTGAATTGATTTATTTCAGAAAAATAAACGTCTAGAATTTTGAAGTTATAAAAGTTAAGATTTTTGTGAATTATGACCGTAAGGTGATTTTTTGAAATAAAAGTCGATTTATTTATAAAATGGTTTAAGCTGGGATTTTTGAATAACTATAAACGATTTGTATAGGAAGATTTATAAAATGGATATTTTATTAATAAAAATATTGGACTTATAAAACGAATTTTTATAAGTGTTGAAAAGAAGTATAAAAGGATTTCATAAGTGAATGAAATTAATAGATTTATAACGTGAAGTTATAAAGTGAATAGATGTTGTAGAATAAACGATTTATAAGTAATCTACTTATAAATTAGATTTTTGCACTTAATTGGGATATAAATAGAAATTGCTAAATGAAATGATTTCATAAGTTGAAATTGTTATGAAGTATAAATGTGATTTATAAACGTTGTTTATAAATCTGGAATCACTTATTTTAATAAGTAATTTTAGAAGTTAATAAAAGGAGAATTTTATAAATCGAAGTTGTTAGAAAATATAAAGGTGAATTTATAAACGTTGTTTTATGAATTCGAAATCAATCAAATTTGATGAATGTAATATAGAAGTTATTAAGGGAATTTTACCCACGATTTTGGATAGTGGATAATTCTTGGAATAAAACGTGTAGAAAAGATTAAAATGTAATTATTGAAGTATATTCACGATTTTGGATAGTGAATATATCGTTAAGTAAAATGGATAGTTTTGGAAAAGGGATATGAAAAAATGAAGTTAAACATTTTAGAGATGTTTTTAAAATGTATTATAAATCGAAAGCAGAGATTTCCGCAGTTCTTGTTGAAATAGACGTTTTCGAGAAATTTAAGGAAATGGTGGACTATAACACTGTTGTTATAGTAAATGATTTCCGAAAGGAAATGTTTGATGTAGTATTGGGATTTATATATCTATCTAAATCCGAATCCCTATACTAGTGATTTCGAGTCGTCGTAACGATGTTTTACGCAACATTCGTTTTGACTCAAATAGATGTTGAAATTTATGATTTCCTAAAAGAATGAGATATATACTTAATTTTGATTTTAAGTATATCGAATGTTTCTAAGTGTTGAAAATAAATTATTTGTGAATTACTTATTTTTAAATAAGTATGAAAATGTTTTTCCAATATGAAATGAACTGTTTTGAGATTTTATCTTCAAAGATAAAATGAAATGTGGAAATTGATTTGAAATTGTTTTCAAACGGTTAAGTGTGGAAATTTTATATCTAGTAAAGATATTTTTTGGAAATTAAATAATTTGGAAAATTATTTGGAATCTGATGATGTTGCGCATCTTTATTGATAGTTAAATAACCGACTATCAATATTTACCTTTAGGTAGGTATTTGTTGTGAATTGGATGAATTTGAATGCCACACTTATTTTTAAATAAACGCTCACTATTCGGGTTAGCCGGGAAAGGACCATGGGGTCGTATAACCCATTCCGAATATGTGATACGTCGTCATGAATCGCATTTGAAGACCGGTGTTGAAGACCGGATATTTTTGAAAACGGAAGGATTACCGTCGAGTTACTCTACATCGACTGATCTTCGATTTAGAGGTTTTATCACCCTTAGTGACGGGAAGTCCTGACGTGATTGAAAATTATCCGGAAATGCAAGGGCTTCGTGAGAAGTGCCTTCGGTTCTGTTCGATCCCGGAACAGACTTATATGGATTGTGTGTCTGACGTTACAATTTGAGATATAAAGCTGATTTCTTTCAAATACATTTCTGTTGGTGGCGGAGAATTTATTCTCTTAGCTTAACACCCTTCTCTAAGACGTACGAGCTCAGAGGTTATGTAGTTGAAATTTATCAGCGATATATCCCAATTTGGTAATGTGGCATACTAAGTGTTGCTGTGAAATGATCAGTGTTTGATCATTTGTGATATGATCATTTGTTTGATCTTATATCTTTGTGATCATAGGTTGATCATTTTGTTTGACCCGAAGCAGGGCTTTTTGAGAAAGCGTAGCTTTGTGGACGAGACTTCGTCGAACCTCACACCCCGGAAATGGTCGAAACAGGAAGGATGCAGCAAGGTTCTAGGGAGTAGCGCCCCTTAGTGTATGTCATTCCTTCTGGATAAAGGTGGTATCATGGTATGGAGCCCAGATACTTAACCTCTGTGGTTACTGCATTTTTATTATCTATGTGGTTTGTTGCGAATCGGGGATCCTCGGGAAGATCGGTGACGATCGGGGGATGGCATACGCGTGTCAGTAGTTACCTATTTTTGCAGAGGTAACCCGGCCTTGTGTTGGCAGAGATCCGGTTAGGTTCTCGGGTCGTCTATTCCAGGGACGTACCCATCGTGGAAAAGGAAGTTCCTTAGCCTGACCATTTGTTGGAAATCCAAAGAAACAATACGTGACTTGTACGGTTTTAGTTGTAGAACCTATCATTCACTTATGGTGGCGCCCCACTGTTTGGATGGTAGCTATAGTAGGCATAGTTCGAAATGTCTATGCTGGCTAAGATTTATATTCTACTTTCGAAATGTTTTCTACACTATGCACTAATAATAATATCAAAAAGAATTTGATTTTTGCGTAGTAAGCATCTTTGACTATCATAAGAAGAAATCTCCTCCAATTCTGCGTTTGCATTGTGTGTGTGGTGGGAGGTCTTATGGTAGTTTCATTTTCCAAAAGCATTGCGAATTGACTTTAAAATCCTCTATTGTTTATTTTAAAAAAGAATAACTGTTTTACGATCTCACACCAGTCACCATGACTGACTCGGAGTTTATTGTTTCCCTTCTAAACTCTGGGTGCCCACCAATTTCCACACGGGCAGCCTAGAGTTAGATTATCAGGATATTCTGGATATTCTGGAGCTTGGAGATAAGCTGGAGGACGAGACGTAGTATTTGTATCTGATAGTATTTATTCCGCTGTGTATTCTGTATGAGGACAAGTTATATAACTGTCCATTGTTGTACTGAGTTGTATAGTGACTCTGATGATTGATGTATGTTATAAAATGATATAGTTCTTTGTTTAAAGATTATTCATTTATCTATTATATATTGTTCCGCTGCGATATGTGAGATTTTGATATTGTCTCTGTTCTGTATATGTTGTTGTTTTGTTGTTCTTCTTCTCTTTTTCTTCTATCTTCTTCTTCTTCTGCCTTTTTCTTCTTTCTAAAACCCTCACTATTGGAGTTTCCGGCGTTCGATTTCTCGACAGTCGATAAAGTGAGTATCGATGTCGAATTTTCGAAAGTCGAAAATTCCAGGATGTGACAAAGTGGTATCAGAGCATATGGTTAAGCGACAACCCTGCTCTGTTGGGTGTTACTCATTAGAGATAGAGTCAGTAGTACTCTAGAATGAGTTGAGTGTAATAATAGATACGAGTGCGTATTTGTTAGTGAATATAAAATTGTTTTATATTGTGATGATTGGTTTGTTGAGTGGTATATGGATTCTGGTCGGTATTGTCCGTACAACTCTATCGATAGGGATCTCTAAACACTTATATAGAACAATTCGGCACAGTATTGTTTTAAATAGGGTAAATGAAATAATTTTGCCCAAAACTATTTTTGTATAGAAAATAAATGTTTTTCTGTAAAGTACTACAGTATATGGTTGCATGGATGTTAGGAAGTAATAATAGTGAATTATCATCACTGAAATTGAATAAGAAATTG
Source organism: Allium fistulosum (assembly GCA_030737815.1). Classification (NCBI taxonomy): domain Eukaryota; kingdom Viridiplantae; phylum Streptophyta; class Magnoliopsida; order Asparagales; family Amaryllidaceae; genus Allium; species Allium fistulosum. The sequence continues at coordinate 869,404,036 of CM060905.1, read as the reverse complement.
AAATCATAACTCCAAAGTTAAGAGATAAATCCATGTACAAATGAAATGTAAGAATGTAAATTATAAATGTGAAATATAATTTGAAATAAAGTTCCAGAAAAATATTTGAAGATAAAATTCATAAAGGAATAGAATTAGTAATATGAATGTATAGATGATTTTATAAATCAAAATGTAAATAAGTTGATAACTTATAGAATATTTGAAATCTGATTGGAATGAGATTCAAATTGAAAACGAATGAATTAGTGAATGAACAAATAAAATTGCAATTGTAAGTGCAAGAGAATAAAATTGAAATGTTAAAATTCATTTTGAATTTGTAAGAAAGTAAGACTGGATTTGAATTTGATTGTGAAGGATTAAACTAAAATTAGTAAGTGAAGCTAATTGAATGAAGATAAAACTAGAATTGAAACTGAATGTTGAAAACAAATTTGAATAAGTGAATTGGAATTTGAAATGGATTAGTAACTGAAACTAATTTAAAATGGTGCAGTATGAATGAAAGCTAATCAATAAAATTCAATATTCAGAAATTGAACTGAATCCAATTAAATGTTGGAATTGAATTCAAATGAATGTGAACTGTAAAAATTGAATGGAAATGAATATGTGTAACTTCAATAGTGAAGTAATGATGATATAAGCAGTTATATTGAAAATTTTGTAATTGAATGTACGAAATGGTTTGAATATATGCAACTAGATATTATGGCTAGTAGGATATACAGGTATAAAGGAATTGGAATTTAATTTCGAAGATAAATTTGAATTGCTCGACAAAAGGTAAGTGTTTAAATTCCAATATGAGATTTGATGATTTCTCTCTAGCCGCTTGGCTTTTTCTTTTTCTTTTTGAAATCTGAGAGTCCGTAGGGACGTTTTGTAGTCGTACCGTATTAGCCGCGCAAAGGAGACGCTGGCGAAATTTTTCGGAAATTTAGGGCGTTAGAAAATTTTTGAGAAAATTTTGAAAGTTTGAAATTTGAATTTAAACTCGAATTTGAATTGAGAAGTTAAACAATGTTGTTTGAAACTTATAATTGAAGTTGGAAAACGAGTTGAGTAATAACGAATCTTTATTAGAAAGATTTGTTTTGAAAATTTGAGAGAACTATTGAATTGTGAAAAATAGTAGACGAGTTAAGGACCTTTCTTCCTAACTTGTAATTTCGAGGACGAAATTCTTTTAAGGGGGGAAGTTTGTAACGACCCAGAATTTTTGATAATTAAAATTCGGATATTTAATTGATTTTTAAATATTAATAAATGAATTTAAGAAGTCGAATAATTTATTATTCGAATATTGGATTTAATTTGATAATTAAATCGATAAATTAATAATTGAAGTTCCAGAGATAATTGAAAATCGAGTTTAAAATGATTGAAAATGATTTGGAAAATTTTATTTAATCATACTGGAGTTATAGAAAGGTTATAGAACTTTCAGAATCGAATTTGGAGTTAATTTGTGAAAATTGAATATTTTAATATTTAATTATCGACTGTAAAAATAGCCAATTTTCGGACAGTCTCAGAATTGAACGAGACCAGTTCCATTGGATCCGTAATAGTTAGTTATTATCGGATTTCAATTTTCGTATCAATCGGAGTTGTCGTTTGACCGTAGCAACTCGAAACGCATCGATATCGTTTTAATTTTAAATTGTCGAGTTAAAATAGTCATTTTTCAAACAGTGTCGGATTTCGACAAAACCAGTTTCATCGGATCCGTAATGTGATATTATTGTAAGATTTCAAATTTCGTAATTTTTGGATGTGCCGTTTGTCCGGGGCAAGCCAAAACGCCTTGAAATCGATTTAAATCGGTTTAATTTAAATTGATCGTTTATTGTCATATCTCACACAGACGATCGAATTTGCTTCCGAAACCTGTTCCATTGCGTTCGGAACGCGGGATAAACCCCAGGAACGCCAGTTACCGCACGTAAATCGGAGTTCGGGAAACCGGAATGAATAGTGTTCGTTTTATTTCTATAAATAGACGATTTAATTCACAAAAATAGAAAACAAAAGAGGCTAGGGTTTCATCACGTTCAGCCGCCACCAACGAAATGAATGGCCGAAGAGCAATCATCTTCTTCCTCGATTTTCCCTTAATCCACACATTATTAGCAAAGATTATCAACTACAAAAACGTTAAGCATCCCGAGAGCTTCGATATGGACGGCTATGATCAAGAAATAAGTGTAGGATTGGCGGCAATTCGTGTTGGGACGCGCGCCGTTCGTAGGCGATTTCAGGGCGGAGGAGGCGACCGCACTTCCTGGGGTTGAGGCTGATAGTGGAGCTTCGTACGGCGAGTCGAACGGCGAGGGCTGATCAACGTGAAGTGGGGGTTTGAGGTCGCGTTAATTCATTGCAAACGGCGGCAGTGGGTGTACGCGAGTTTGAACTGGAGCATGCGTGCGTTGTGGGAGATGATGAAAACAACGGTCGTGATTTCCTCAGTTTGAACGTGTGGCAGATGTTGGATTTAGGTATAAAAAATTAAATTAAAGTTGTAATTAATTTTGTAATAATGTGTATAAACTTTAAAATCGAATATCTTTTTGCTGCGAGGTCGGAATGGAACGAAACAAAAAGCGTTGGCTTCGTTTTGTCGAGCACTTCGCGATGCAACTGATTTGGGTACGATCGGGGTCAGTGAAAATTTTGAGTGAAATTAAACGGCTGTTTAATTTCATTTGAAATAAACGCTGAAATCAGAATTTAAAGCTAAGGTGAGATCTTCTCACTCAAATGAATGTGGAATTTTTGCAGTTATTATTGATTGATATGATTGCTATATTGGATGTGATATTAGATATTATAGGATATATATCTATATATAGCAATATATACATATTGGCATATGTATATATTGGATTGATTGATTCCCGCCTCGTATAGCGGATGAGACCCTATTGCGCCGTTAGTAAGCGGATTTATAAAAACCTATATACCGCGATAATTCCGTACTGGAGCGGAATTGGTATTGTGCTGACGTTTTTGGATGCAGGGAAACAGGTTGGAGGGATCCAACTGGATTCCTCACCAGTATCTATTTATTTACAGATATTGATGAATATTCTGTGATCATATTGATATATGATATTGACTGTTGTGATGGACTGATTGATGCTGTTGCATCATCGGATTCAGTTTTGAAATGTAAAAGTAACGACTTTTATTTTAAAAAGGATTTTAAAGTGGTTTTTGAAAAGTAGACGTTTATCGAATTTTTGAATTGATTTATTTCAGAAAAATAAACGTCTAGAATTTTGAAGTTATAAAAGTTAAGATTTTTGTGAATTATGACCGTAAGGTGATTTTTTGAAATAAAAGTCGATTTATTTATAAAATGGTTTAAGCTGGGATTTTTGAATAACTATAAACGATTTGTATAGGAAGATTTATAAAATGGATATTTTATTAATAAAAATATTGGACTTATAAAACGAATTTTTATAAGTGTTGAAAAGAAGTATAAAAGGATTTCATAAGTGAATGAAATTAATAGATTTATAACGTGAAGTTATAAAGTGAATAGATGTTGTAGAATAAACGATTTATAAGTAATCTACTTATAAATTAGATTTTTGCACTTAATTGGGATATAAATAGAAATTGCTAAATGAAATGATTTCATAAGTTGAAATTGTTATGAAGTATAAATGTGATTTATAAACGTTGTTTATAAATCTGGAATCACTTATTTTGATAAGTAATTTTAGAAGTTAATAAAAGGAGAATTTTATAAATCGAAGTTGTTAGAAAATATAAAGGTGAATTTATAAACGTTGTTTTATGAATTCGAAATCAATCAAATTTGATGAATGTAATATAGAAGTTATTAAGGGAATTTTACCCACGATTTTGGATAGTGGATAATTCTTGGAATAAAACGTGTAGAAAAGATTAAAATGTAATTATTGAAGTATATTCACGATTTTGGATAGTGAATATATCGTTAAGTAAAATGGATAGTTTTGGAAAAGGGATATGAAAAAATGAAGTTAAACATTTTAGAGATGTTTTTAAAATGTATTATAAATCGAAAGCAGAGATTTCCGCAGTTCTTGTTGAAATAGACGTTTTCGAGAAATTTAAGGAAATGGTGGACTATAACACTGTTGTTATAGTAAATGATTTCCGAAAGGAAATGTTTGATGTAGTATTGGGATTTATATATCTATCTAAATCCGAATCCCTATACTAGTGATTTCGAGTCGTCGTAACGATGTTTTACGCAACATTCGTTTTGACTCAAATAGATGTTGAAATTTATGATTTCCTAAAAGAATGAGATATATACTTAATTTTGATTTTAAGTATATCGAATGTTTCTAAGTGTTGAAAATAAATTATTTGTGAATTACTTATTTTTAAATAAGTATGAAAATGTTTTTCCAATATGAAATGAACTGTTTTGAGATTTTATCTTCAAAGATAAAATGAAATGTGGAAATTGATTTGAAATTGTTTTCAAACGGTTAAGTGTGGAAATTTTATATCTAGTAAAGATATTTTTTGGAAATTAAATAATTTGGAAAATTATTTGGAATCTGATGATGTTGCGCATCTTTATTGATAGTTAAATAACCGACTATCAATATTTACCTTTAGGTAGGTATTTGTTGTGAATTGGATGAATTTGAATGCCACACTTATTTTTAAATAAACGCTCACTATTCGGGTTAGCCGGGAAAGGACCATGGGGTCGTATAACCCATTCCGAATATGTGATACGTCGTCATGAATCGCATTTGAAGACCGGTGTTGAAGACCGGATATTTTTGAAAACGGAAGGATTACCGTCGAGTTACTCTACATCGACTGATCTTCGATTTAGAGGTTTTATCACCCTTAGTGACGGGAAGTCCTGACGTGATTGAAAATTATCCGGAAATGCAAGGGCTTCGTGAGAAGTGCCTTCGGTTCTGTTCGATCCCGGAACAGACTTATATGGATTGTGTGTCTGACGTTACAATTTGAGATATAAAGCTGATTTCTTTCAAATACATTTCTGTTGGTGGCGGAGAATTTATTCTCTTAGCTTAACACCCTTCTCTAAGACGTACGAGCTCAGAGGTTATGTAGTTGAAATTTATCAGCGATATATCCCAATTTGGTAATGTGGCATACTAAGTGTTGCTGTGAAATGATCAGTGTTTGATCATTTGTGATATGATCATTTGTTTGATCTTATATCTTTGTGATCATAGGTTGATCATTTTGTTTGACCCGAAGCAGGGCTTTTTGAGAAAGCGTAGCTTTGTGGACGAGACTTCGTCGAACCTCACACCCCGGAAATGGTCGAAACAGGAAGGATGCAGCAAGGTTCTAGGGAGTAGCGCCCCTTAGTGTATGTCATTCCTTCTGGATAAAGGTGGTATCATGGTATGGAGCCCAGATACTTAACCTCTGTGGTTACTGCATTTTTATTATCTATGTGGTTTGTTGCGAATCGGGGATCCTCGGGAAGATCGGTGACGATCGGGGGATGGCATACGCGTGTCAGTAGTTACCTATTTTTGCAGAGGTAACCCGGCCTTGTGTTGGCAGAGATCCGGTTAGGTTCTCGGGTCGTCTATTCCAGGGACGTACCCATCGTGGAAAAGGAAGTTCCTTAGCCTGACCATTTGTTGGAAATCCAAAGAAACAATACGTGACTTGTACGGTTTTAGTTGTAGAACCTATCATTCACTTATGGTGGCGCCCCACTGTTTGGATGGTAGCTATAGTAGGCATAGTTCGAAATGTCTATGCTGGCTAAGATTTATATTCTACTTTCGAAATGTTTTCTACACTATGCACTAATAATAATATCAAAAAGAATTTGATTTTTGCGTAGTAAGCATCTTTGACTATCATAAGAAGAAATCTCCTCCAATTCTGCGTTTGCATTGTGTGTGTGGTGGGAGGTCTTATGGTAGTTTCATTTTCCAAAAGCATTGCGAATTGACTTTAAAATCCTCTATTGTTTATTTTAAAAAAGAATAACTGTTTTACGATCTCACACCAGTCACCATGACTGACTCGGAGTTTATTGTTTCCCTTCTAAACTCTGGGTGCCCACCAATTTCCACACGGGCAGCCTAGAGTTAGATTATCAGGATATTCTGGATATTCTGGAGCTTGGAGATAAGCTGGAGGACGAGACGTAGTATTTGTATCTGATAGTATTTATTCCGCTGTGTATTCTGTATGAGGACAAGTTATATAACTGTCCATTGTTGTACTGAGTTGTATAGTGACTCTGATGATTGATGTATGTTATAAAATGATATAGTTCTTTGTTTAAAGATTATTCATTTATCTATTATATATTGTTCCGCTGCGATATGTGAGATTCTGATATTGTCTCTGTTCTGTATATGTTGTTGTTTTGTTGTTCTTCTTCTCTTTTTCTTCTATCTTCTTCTTCTTCTGCCTTTTTCTTCTTTCTAAAACCCTCACTATTGGAGTTTCCGGCGTTCGATTTCTCGACAGTCGATAAAGTGAGTATCGATGTCGAATTTTCGAAAGTCGAAAATTCCAGGATGTGACAAAGTCTTAGATAAAACTCAATAGATTATTCAGACATCCTAAACAACTAGAGGTATACTTTCCCCCAACAATCCATAAGCCAAACAAACAACAAATTCCAAACATTATTTAAGTTATTCTTATTAAAAAAAAATTCATAACATTTACTATTTATTCATTTTCACTCATACAATGACCATTTCATTCATTAACATTTATTTATTACACATGTTATTACATTTCTTACATATCTTACTCATATATAATTATTTAACATATGTAAATCAATTTTTTTAAAGTACTATATAGGTTTCTTTGCAAATAAATTCACATTCATTCATTCAGTACTAATTTTCATTTACTTTCATTCATCTCTTACAAAATTCATTTTTTCATTTATACTGAAAATTTCTTTTCATTACTTTACATTCATTTCTTACATAAATTGTATACATTCAATTGTTTATAATCTATGATTTCATTATTTAAGTATTACATACATTTTATTACGGTTTAGTTTACATTTAAAAATTTATATACTTGATTTCCATTAGATAATCATATTCATTTGTGCATAAGTCCATACTTATGTTTCTTACTTTTTAATTTACATTAATTTCCTTACATAATGCCATTGAATATTAAATCTATTTTCTGAATCATTTCAACTTTCCTGGAGTTATGACCATTTAATTTAATACGATGTTCATTTCAATTATAAATAACTTCAAACCTTAACTTGAGTTTACAACCATTTACTCATAGTATTCATCTTTTCCCCTTATTTTAATTATAAATAATTTCAAACATTTACTTAAGTTCCTAATCGTTTATTTATAATATTCATCTTTCTATTACATTTTGTTTAGTAGTATTTCAATTATAACTTAAGTTTATAACAACTATAATATCAAAGTTCTTATTTATAAAAGAATTTCATTGAACACTTTCATTACTTTAAATTTTACTTGCATAATATTCCATTACATTTTGTTATTAAACATTTTAACTTTTAATCTTTTGGTAAGTTATATATATATTTTAAGAATGCAATTGAATATTACCCAAGTTTTTCTTATTTATTTTCATTAACAAAAATGTTCTATGGTCATATCTTCTGGATTTTTTTTCTATCCTTTGATTTACAGGTTACAAATTTAAAATTCCTTGTATATTTCATTTATAACTTATCATTTAGTTTCTTATTTTCCATTTTAGAAGTTCCAATTATTAAATGGTTAAAATTTCATTTCATTTCAATAATTAAAATCTCTAATTTATAGAAATTTAAGAACTAAATGTCAGATTGCATTTCAAATCATTTAAGACAATATATATAACCATATCTTTTATATATCTCAAATCATATTAAAAGATAAAAATCAAGATTTATTTATCAAGCAAACGTGTAGTAAAACTACTACAGCAGCCTTCCCACTTTGAAACTCGAAAATGAATATCAATGATGCGTGCACTCATCACCGAAATTATTTTCCAGCAACAGAGAGGGGAGTACAGAACTGATTTCCTTCCAAAAATTCTTTTAAAACGTTTCTTCCCAGTCATATTGAGGTATTCATATCAGAAAAATACTTCAAAATAATATTAATATTACATTCCAAAATCTTTTGAAAGAAATTTTCAAAATCCCGGAACTTAAGTTCTCAAATTTTCCAATTTATATTCATTTTATTTGTAAATCTTTATTTTCAACCAATATTTATAAATTTCACTACCTAACAAACAAATATATTGCAACCAAATATATCATTTATAAAATTATTATTTTATATACAAAAATATATAATAGGCAAAATTATTTCATTTACCTATATTTCAAAACAAATATTGTGTCGGTCTGCCCTATTAAGTGTTTAGAAATCTCTATCGATGTCATAACGTCCTGTGCACCAACCAGAATTTATAAATACAAAACGGAACAAATTAACACAATACAAAAACCTTTTTATAACACTAACAAATACACTCTCTCATATACACACACTCAGCGACTCATTCTAGGGCATTGCTACCCTATTTAATATGAGTCTAACCCCACAAAGCTAAGGTTATCGCTAAACCAAAGCTCTGATACCAACTGTAACGACCTGCCTTTTTGGACGTTTTAAGCAGACACACACGTCGAACTTAAAACCATACAAAGGGGTAGATTGGTGAGAAATAGGAGAAAATAATGAAGAAAGAAGCCATTGTTTATGTATGAGAGGGATGAAGAAAGTGACGGCTGATGGAACGAATTACATTACGTTCTCTCTTAAATAGATGCAGCCCACCAATTATCTAATTAATCCTCTACTTAATTGATCCTTTAATTAATTTTTATGTGCAGCAATATACTGCATATATGTACACATTCAAATCTAGGTCAACTATTATTTCTTTTCCTTATTAATTGACATTTTCTACTGATTATGTTACAATCCTAATTAATATCCCCATTAATAGATTAACATGTCACCTCTATTAGTTAATTTCCTTAATTAATATTTTACACATTGTAACGTTTCATTAATTGGCATGCCAATTAATTCCACCATTCAATTAACATTTATATTTCATATGCATATATACCTTTTTTATCTAGATTTGAATTTGGACATTTATTTGTCTATTTATATGTAAACCTCTTTAAATTGAGGAATCTGATATATATACACACGTTATATATTAATCCCCAATATTAATTCACATATTAATTAGTTGCACTTTTTAGCTGATTCTGTTTGCAATCTTAATTATTCCCCTTATTTTTTTCTTCTTACATATAACTCTCCTAATAATTTACATTCATTACAAACATAATAAATTTGTTACTACTTTTATAAATATCCTATGAATTACTTGCAAATGTTAATAGTTGATAAAATTTCCATGTTTGCATATGTAATTGTTTCTGATGCTAAAACTTCAAATGGCTATAACTTCTTCGTTTGATGTCCATTCAGAAAACACTGTATATGGAAGTTGATCAGAAAATTGTCACGAACACAATGGTATAAGTTTCATGGTCAAATTCTAACATTAGTAAAAATTCATTTTCACTGTTTTCATAGTTATCAATTAAATTTATTTTAATTATATAAAAATGTGGGGTGTTACATCTCTAATTCTGCTCTCCGCCTCCCAAGTACAGTCTCTCTCATCGTCCCTCCACTAGATTTTCACTAATTTTACTGTCTTGTTTCTAAGCCTCTTTTCATCTTTGGCAACTATCTGAACTGGCTTTCTAACTATAGTCAAGTCTGGTTCTACTATCAAGTCATCTTACACAGTCGGTGCTATAGTAGACTTCGGGTCTCTGACACACTTCCTTAGATGAAAAACATGAAAAACATCATGGACTTCGGCCAAACTATTCGGTAACTCTACTCTATATGCGAATTTCCTGATCCTCTCTACAATAGGAAATGGTCCTACAAATCTCGGTGCCATCTTTTCTGCCTTTTGAATCTAATCACACGCTTCATCGATGATACCTTAACAAACACATGATCTCCAACCGAGAACTCTAAGTCTTTCCGTCTTCTGTCTGCATAACTCTTTTGCCTAGATTAAGCATCCTTCATTCTAGCTCGAATCAACTCAATCTTCTTTGCAGCTTCTCTAACCAAACTGGACCAAGAACCAACCTATCCTCGGTCTCTAACCAACAAACGGGAGATTTGCATGGTCTTCCATCCAAAGCTTCAAACGGTGTCATCCCTATACTAGTCTGATAACTGTTGTTATATGAAAATTCGACTAAGTGTAGATGGTCTTTCCATGATCCTCCAAAATCTAACACATAAGCTCATAATAAATCCTCCGAGGCTTTGTTAACCCTTTCCGTTTTCCCATCGGTCCGTGGATGGTAAGGGGTACTCATCTTGAGCTTGCTTCCTAAAACCTTATGTAGACTCTTCCAGAACTCACTAGTGAACAAGGAATCTCTATCACTTACTATGCTACTAGGAATTCCATGCAGTCCAACTACATTCTTCATGAATAACTTAGCTAGAACAGATGTCGTCCTAGTTGTCTTAACTGGAATGAAATGGGCACTCTAGGTTAATCTATCCACTATGACCCATATGCTTTCATTTCCTCTATTAGATCTTGGCAACCCTTCTATAAAATCCATAGAAATAGAATCCCACTTCCATACCGGAATATCCAATGGCTGAAGCAACCCACTTGTCTTCTGATATTCAGCTTTTACCTGTTGGCAGTTCAGACACTGCTTTACCAAAAAATCTACATCCCTCTTCATACCTTCCTAGAAGAAAATCCTCCTCATATCTTGATACATCCTAGTTCCTCCTGGATGAATGGTGAACTTCGAACGATGGAATTCCTCCAAAATTTCCTTCCTTATGTCTCTCACATTTGGAACACATAACCTACCTTTCTTTCTCAACCACCCATTTTGGTCAAGACTAAAATCCTTCAAGTCATCGCGCTCTATTCCATCCCTTAACTTCCTAATCCATTCGACCAATATTGGATCCTCCTCATGTTTAGAAGCAATCTTTTCGATCATTACTGGTCGAACTTCTAAATAAGATAACATAACAGATTATCCACTAGACCCAGCCTCAGATCTCCACTGCACTCTGCAAGTCAACAATGCTTCTAAATCCTTCCACTCTGCTATCATTGCCAACACTGCATTCTGATGCTTTCTGCTAAGCGCATCAACAAACTTATTACCTTTCCCTGTTGTGTACTCAATTTCAAAATCATAAGCAGCAATAAACTCTAACCATCTCTGTTGTCTCATGTTCAGCTCCTTCTAAGAGAACAAGTACTTCAACGACTTATGATCCGTATATAGCTCAAACCTTTCTCCCAAAAGGTAATGTCTCCACACCTTTAATTCAAAAATCACTGCAGCCAATTCCAAATCATGCGTAGGATATCTAACTTCATGCGGTCTAAGTTGTCGAGAAGCATAGGCAATCACTTTACCTCTCTACATTAAAACAACTCCCAACCTAGTTCCACACGCATCTGTATGAACTACCAAATCCTGATTCCCCTCCGGACAACTAATACAGGTGCATGGATCAATAAGTGTTTTAAGCTCTAGAATGCTTCCTCACACTTATCGATCCACAGAAACTCCACATCCTTTCGCATTAGCTCAGTCATTGGTGCTGCTGTCCTCGAAAAATCCTTTATGAACCTTTGATAATATCCAACCAATCCAAGAAAACTCTTTATCTCGGTCACTGTCTCGGGTCTCTTCCAATTATTCACCGCTTCTACTGACAACCCTTTCTCTGAGACTACATAACCAAGAAACTTCATTTCCTTCTTCCAGAAATGACACTTTGAAAACTTCACCTTCAGCTGATGCTGCCTTTGCGTCTCAAGCACAATTCTAAGATGAACTTAATGCTCCGTTTCATTTCTAGAGTATATCAAAATATCATCTATGAAAACTAACACGAACCTATCCAAGTGCCCTTGGAAAATTCGGCTCATTGAATATACAAAGAATGCTGGCACATTAGTTAGTCCGAATGGCATTACTAACCATTCGTACAATCCATATCTAGTTCTAAACGTCGTCAAAGGAATACTATCCTCTGCTACTCTAAGCTGATGGAAACCTGTTGCTAAATCCAACTGAAAAAATACCTTGGCTCCACTCAACTGATCGAAAAAATCGTCAATTCTTGGAAATGGATATCGATTATTTATCGTCTTCTCATTCAGCTTGCAATAATCGATACATACCTTTAGCGATCCATTCGGCTTCTTAGCAAACACTACGGCTGGTCCCCAAGGTGAACTACTAAGTCTGATTAAACTCTTGCCTTCCAAATCCACCAACTGCATCTTCAGCTCTCTCATCTCTATAGGTGTCATTGTAACATCCCCCTACTTGGTGGCCCAAAACTAACAGCTACGGATGATGCAGTCATCCATAGCTATTAATTCTCTACGACCAAATATAGCGATATTAGATCCATTGATACACAAAAACACAAGAATATGGAAAAAAAATTAAACAGCAAACACATTCCACATTCCATTTCAAAATATTCCAAATTGATTACATAATCCCAATTCGCAGACCACATTCAGATTACATATAATTATTACAAAATATGCCAAGAGCGATATATGAAGATGCCCCCTTGGTTGATTAGAGTACATAGATAGGCAAGAGAACAAATTTTCCTTTACAAACAAAACACACAACGGAAATAAAAGAACTCTAATAACAAGCTTGCCTCATGAACGTCCTCAGAAGCTTTATTCGTCTAAAAGAACACCTGGAAACCTTAACTCTCAACCTACTCAAAATAAATTGAGTACCCGAGAGTTTAAGGGGAAAACAAAAACTTCGAGTTAAGACATAAAGCCTGATATGAATAATAATTTACCATCTCAAACCATTTAGATATCTAGTGAGACCACGCCACTTAGCGGAACGGGTTTTCCCCTCACAAGTATCCAACTACATTTATAAAACCATATACTATGCTCCTGCATCCACAATGGTTAAAACATAGTATTTCAAAAACATTATGATGGTATTCAAAACAAGTAAATCAAATTTGGATTACCCATCCCCATTCATTCTGACTATCTCTCTCAATTATAGTTTCTAGGGTTACTATTAACCTGTTGAATGTTTATGGACTATCTGTCCAATTTCGTAGTTTTCATGGGATCACTAAGAACCTATTGGTAACTCCAATATCTTTTCTCTTATCCTAGTTTTCGTGGGATAACTAGGAACCTATTGACTGGCTGTCAATATCTTAATCCGGATATAGTTTTCATGGGCTAACTACAAACCTACTAGCCCCTGCCAATATCAAATCATAGTTTTCATGGGCTGACTATGAACTTATGAGCCCTGCCAATATCATTACTTATATACAGTTTTCACGGGCTTACTGTAAACCTATTGGCCCCTGCTAATATCTTTATTTTTAAGGTTTTAACATTCCTTAATTTATGTTCACTACCGGGTCAACCTATCTGGTTATTCTGCCCTTCCCCAACATACATTTATGGGTTAACAACAATGTGAATAATATTTCCAAAATCTTTATTTATACCATGATATTTCCTTTCAAATTGAGAATGGGTCATTTGTTTTGAAATCTTAAAACATCACTTTCGATACCATAGGATGACCTCCTTCGGAAGCATGGAAAACCTCCTTTCAAAATTCTAAGTATATACCTTTTGAAGCTCTATAAATCAATCCCTTCGAAACTAATAATACCTTTCGGTGGTACCAAAAACATAGTTTAAAACATAGCTTTGAAACAAAATTAAGTACCCTTTCAAAAGCATTGGGTTTTCTCTTTAAAAACATTCTTTAGGTCAAATTATATACAAAAGTATCTCTTTCAAAACCAATTAAAAAATTTGGGGAAAATTTGATGGTGTCAGAACCGTCTAGTCGAAAGCAACAACCTTTTAAGTTAAAACATTGAAGGATAGTGTCGAAACCCCTTTTCGACACTGTTGCCTTCGAAACCCTTGACTCCTTTCGAAAGCATTTAGGAAGTGGCTTAACTTTGGTTATAACAGAGATAAATTTTCAATAGCATAGATGGTTTCAATGCAGTCGAAAGGTAAATAAGAGGCTTGGTCTCAACTTGGTCAAAACCAATCCTTTCGGAAGCTCCTATTTAAGGAAAAAGTCCCCCTTCGAAAGCTATTTATAAAGTCCCTTTCGAAAGCATGGCTTTCGACTATGTTGAAAGCTTAACGTAAAACATGGCAGGAATTTAACTTTAGAAAACAAACTAAGATTTCGACTCTATAGGGTATCGACACAGTCGAAAGCCCTTCAAAAACTAGGCAGGCGCTTATCTTTTTAAAAGTGAACCTTGGTTTCGACCCTGATGAAAGCATAGCTTTTGGCACCCTACCTTCCGCTACTTACCAATTCACTTCGTATCAATTCTATTAGTACCATGTGCCTTGGTTCCGACTATGTAGGTTTGACAGAGATGGTTTCAACTGAGATGGTGCAGAGGAAAAGGAGTCGAAAGGTGCCTCTAAAATAGGCAGAACCACCTTTTTCTGAAAAGTTGATTTATAGCTAAACATGGCAATTGCTTTATAACTAACCTGCCAAATGTAACTCCTTGATTGGCTACTTTAAAACTTTTCAAATATTTTACAATCATAACCGTTGCATTTATCAGATGTAAATCAAAATAAATTCAAACGTTAAGCCCTTTCATTTGCAAAATCGGTATTTGCATATAAGTCCTTCTTTTGAAATAATTTATTTTCCTGAGTAAACCAACTAGGAAAAATCCACAAAAATCATAGAAATTCAATTTTATCATGTAATCAAACTATTAAAATTTCAGACCCAATTTCTTCCCGAAATACTTGAAATGAATTTTAAACCCAATATTACCATAATTTTCTTCAGAAATTCATAATAAATTTTCTATAGCTTGGAAAATTTTGAAACTCAAAACAAATCTCCAAAATCATGTCTTTCTTAACATAAATTTTTTTCATGGCATTCGGAAATCATAAACCCTTGGTTTTCCCTTAAAACCGAGCAAATTCATAGGTTTATGAATTAAAATAGTTCGAACATAACATAATTCTAGCATATCATCATCCATATAATTATAAAAGCGAATTTAATCATAAATCCGGAACACATAAATCATATAATAAAATAAAGATGGTATATAAAATTATTATTCACCTTAGATATGATAAGGAATATGAGGCTTGTTGGCTAATCCTTCCTAGCTTTGATCCTTAGCTTTAGATTGAATTTTCCTCTTTTCCTCTTTCTTAATGGCCGGCTATGTTTTTAGTTTTTGATTTTCATTTGTGATGGTGTGAAATAAAATGTGAATGGACAAAAATGAGAAGTGTATAGCCGTGTAAAATAAAATGACTATTTACTAAATGCCCATGTGTGAACTAATTATCCTTTAAACCAATTAAAGCCCATTTATTTAACTATTAAGCACGACCCTTTACATAATTTATTCAAATCTCAATCCCCTTATCATTATTATTCTATTTAATTTATCTAATTAAATTTCCTGAATAATGTTATCAAAAATTAGGGATGTTACAGTCATCCTACTTGGAGCCCTACTCACTGGTTCTGCTCCAAGCACCAAATCTATCCGAAAGCCAATGGCTTTTTTCGGTGGCAATCCTACTACCGGCTCGAAGACATCCGCAAATTCTCTAACCATGAAAACTCGATTCAACACATCTTCTACCTCCATAACACCCAACAAAGCATTCACCTCACAACTAGGGCTTTCTACAGTATATACAATCTGATCGCTGCAGTCAGGGTATCTAAGTGATATTTTCCTACCATGGAAAAATATCCTAGCATCGTACTTACTTAACCAATCCATACCCAAAATAATTTTGAACCCTATAAAGTCAAATACATGCAAATTGCAAACAAAGGTATGACCTAACAAATCAAATCCTAAGTGGTCACATTTCATCCCAAGTGTTGAATACCCTCCTATCGGATTTGCAACCCTTAAGGAAGTAACTAAGTATGAGGGTTCTAGGTTAAGCTTATCTTCCAAACAACGAGATATAAAAGAATGTGATACACCAGTATCAAATAGAATGTTAACTGACATACCATGAATCTGAAGTGTACCTCCCAACATAGCTTTTCCTTTTTCCTCGGCCATTGGCCTTAAGATAGCTGGCTCCAATGCGAATACTTTGCCCCTTCCATCCTTAGCATGCTCTTTGCACTAGTTCTTGTAATGACCAATCTGATCGCAATTGAAGCATCTAATATTCTTCTTCTGGATCACTTCCTTCGCCTTCCGGTACGACATTCATTAGCAAAATGTCCCTTCTTATCGCACTTGAAGCAAACAAGCTAAGACCTTCCTTTCTTCATGGCTCCACCTTTTTTAGCACCCTTCTTATGAAAGAACTTCCTTTTCTGACCCTGCCCCACCTGGACCTCCTTTGCTTTATTCTTCTCCAGGGAAGCAAGTATCTCCTCATGTCTCAATGCCATCTCTACTACAACATCACAAGGATCCCTAATATGAGGTAATGTAGCCCTTGCCAACTCAGGCTTCAACCCCCTTATGAACTTCTCATTTCTCTTCTTCACAGTATCCACAGTGGTATGTCCATACCTAGCCAACTTCTCAAACCTTCCAGCATACTCCAACACGGTCATCTCCCCTGTTCCAACTTAGCAAACTTTCTAATTAAGGTAGACTTCACCATCACAGACATGAACCTCTCCTCGAACCTCCTCTTAAACTCAGTCCATGTCATCGTTTCTTCATTCAATCCAACTGTCAAACTATTCCACCTGAATAAAGCTGCCCCTTGAATCTGTCTTGATGCAAGCCACCTCTTTCGCTTATCATTGAGCCCCAAGTATGTAAAGATTCTCTCACGATGCAGCAACCAGTTCTCCACCTCAATAACATCTTCAGTTCCGGTAAATGGCTTTCCTCCCAACCGAGCATAATCCCTACTCAGAATAGCGTAGTTGTTGACCATTGGAGCTTCCTGAACTCTTCCTCCAACTACTCCAGCAGCAACACCCGCCTGCATCATGTTGACAAAGAACTATACATAGCTTGCACGTCAACTGGCGGGACTCCAACACCCACATTCCAACTTGGGCCTGACCTGGGTTTCTCCTGGTATTTAGCCTGACATTTCCATTCATTGTGATGCTTCCCCCAAGGTTAACTCTTCCACTTCTAGCATCCATATCTGTATTCAATCCTCGTGAGATACAGAAAAATAGCCTAAGAAAGATATGAGAATAGAGATCTAGCGTATAAGTATATATAGCAACCACAAGTACGTTACTATAGCGTTATCCCTTGCCCCGATCGAATCTCTAATTCCTTCGGATTATGTTTTCAAAAATCATTTTAGTTTAAAGTCTTTCATAAACCGATGCTCTAATACCAAGTTATAACATCCCCAATCTGGAGGCATGAAGTTAAGCGTTAGAGATGTTACAGTCATCCATAGTACTAACTTCCGGTGACCAAATACGGTAATGTTAATGGTATCTATAATATTAGAAGCATTTGAATATGAAATAAAAAGATCACAGATTAAAACATTTTTCTGATTACATTTCAAAACAACATTTCATATTCAAGTTACATAATCCCAAACATTTCCCAGGTTCAAATCAAATATGATTATTACAAAATACGCCAAAAGCAACATGTGAAGATGGCCCTTTGGTTGACCAGAGTACTATATAGTCATAACCGACATAATACAACACAGCGGAATCAAGAAAAATAAAATAGCAACTCCTGAATAGCTACCTGCTTGTCTCCGGAAGCTTTTTTTGCCAACCTACTAAAAACCTGAAAATCCTCAACCCTCAGCCTACTCAAATCAATTTTGAGCACCTGAGAGTTTAAGGGGAAAAAGCATAAACTTTGAGTCAGACATAAAGCCTGGTGCGAATAATATCTCAGTTATTTGATATTAAGTGAGACCATGCCGCTTAGTGGAACGGGTTTCCCCTCACTAATATCCTTTTAAACATATCTTGTGCAAATTATAATCCTGCAACCAAAACTGGTTAAAAATGCAAAGCATTATCATGTAAACATACATATTAGGTAACAAATGGACTATCTGTCCGAACACTATAGTTTTTTTTGGCTAACTACTAACCTTTGGCTGATCGGGCCTACCAAACAATATAAACACATAATCTAACATCTGTTAGATACTGCTCTTTTGGATGGTCTGTCCCTAACTTACTTTCTCTAGGTCAACTGATCCTAATGGTTTTGCGGGCTCACCAATAACCTACCTCTGTACAAATATATTTCCTTCTGTGTGTAACATCATTTTAGTCTTACCTATGACAAAGCCCTACACACTGGAATTTTTGACTAAATTAGCTAGGGCCTAATAGGTAATGTAAAGGGCACAACCCTATACCAGTTCCATCTGGTATACAAATATCTGAGTCATTTTACTTAGGGTAATCTTCCCTTAATTTTCCTTAAAAACCTTTTCTTCTCAAATTGATTTAAACCTTTAAATCATTCTTTAAACATGGAAAATAAATTTTATGCTTTACTCAAATCATCTTGCCATGTTATATATATACTTTACACAAATCTTTGTTGATGAAAACATTTTAAACCTTTGAAAGTATCCCTTTTGATCCCATTGAAAGTATCCCTTGAAACCAAGTAAACTCTTTATAACCTAGGCCGAAAGGCCAAAACATTCCTTTTGAATCCATTCATATAAACCTTTCAAAACCATTGAAAAACCTTTCATTCGAAAGCTATAAAATCTTAGACATCCTATCTTTAAAACACTTAAACAATGCCTTTCGAAAACATTGGAAAACCTTTCTTTTCATACCTTTTGAAACCATTGGGGAACCATCCCTTCGGAACCTTCATTAAAACCTTTCGAAAGCATTAAAACATCAAACCTTTCGAAACCATTGGGGTTCAAGTAAAACATGTGGAACAACCTTTCGAAACCATTTAAAACTATCTCCTACGAAACATTTGGGTTCAACCTTCAACAGATCAATAGGGTCATAAAACATTTAAGTCAAAAGCACTCTTTTGAAAGCATTTCCTAAGTAAAGAAGTGATGTTGTCGAAACCAACCTTCCGAAAGCAATGGAGAAGCGGTTTGGGTTTTATAAAATAAAATAGCCCTTTCGAAGGCATCGCTTCGAAAGGTAGAAAGCGGCAGCAAAAGGGTTTCGACCCCGATGAAAGTATTTACTTAAAAACAAAGGCGCAAGCTCTTAGAAATAATTCCTTTAAATCCATTTGACACAGTCGAAAGCCAACCAGTTCGAAAGTATCCCTTTCGAAAGCAAAGCATGCGTGTTTTTCATTTGATAGCTAAGTAAGATTTCGACCTCCTTCGAAACCCCTTTGTTTTGACTTCGTACTTTCCGCCTTTATCCAATTCGCTACATACCAAGACTTGATACCATGCACATTAGTTTCGATGATTACAGAGGCGGGAGTACTGGGTCGAAAGCATGGTGCCGAAAGTGGCAAACATGAAAAATGCATGTAAAAACTGATTTTTACTTTATAAAGTAATTCTTTCCAACTAACCTGCCTTGTTTGTCAAAATATGATTGGTTGCTAATTTTCTTTTCTAAATGTTCTGCTAAAATTTTAGAAGTAATTAATTTAAATAATTTACAAAATTCCCCTTCTCCTTTTATCAATATATAAAACATTAAAGTCTCACGCCTTAATTAATTTTATATATCTATTAAATCACTTAGGAAAATTCTATAAAAATTCCAAAAAATCATTTTTAATATATTTTGCAACATATATTAATTTCAGACCCAATACATAAATAACTTAGCCATAAATTATTTTAAACCCAAATAATCAATTTTCTCACTAGAAAATTAATATTAAATCCACATTAATTCAAAAAACTATGAAAATTGATACCCATCTCTAAAATATCGTTTCCGATCTAAATCTAAAATCACAAGGCATTTGGATATCATTTAATAGTGTTTTCACATCAAAACATATCATAAAATCTATATGAATTATCATAAATCATCAATAAGCATATATAAACATTTAATCATTCAAAAACATGGCATAACCTTGCAAATAGTTCGGATTTCATTCTAAAACCGAAAATAAATAAAACATGATGTGTAGTCATTATTCACCTAGCTTTGAGATTAAGGAGTTTGAGATTTGAATGGATTTGAATTGATTAATCTTCCTTCCTTTGATTTCTTTATCTTCTTCTTCTTTTAGCTTAATGGTGACCGGCCTCTTTGTTTTAGATTATGAACTTATGAAATGAACGTGTCGAATGTACACGGGTTAGGTTTAGGGTATAAGGATCTACTAATTCCTATATCTCCCTTGTCTATTTCCTAACATTTTATTCCAATTCAATTTACTTAGTTCATTTGTTAACATGGCACGGCTACCCTTACTAATCACAAATCTCAATCCCCTAATCATCACATTATATTATTTAATTTAGCTAATTAAATATCCTAAATAATGTTACTAAAAATTAGGGTCATTGCATGTTATCTCCATTGATCCAATCCTCAAAGCCCTAATTTCATTCACAACCCAAATCAATGAGAGAATAAATAAGATAAAGAAACTAGTAGTCCTATACCCTCCACCTAAACTGGCCAACTCCCATGGATCCATAGCTCATTGCCAACATTAACCTGCTGTGCAGACTGGCTAGGAAGTGAATAAACATGACAATCTTGTTACTAAGAACGATGACGCTGGCTTAGTGGGCTTGGGGGAGATTCAAAAACAAGGCCTGAATTAACCCTGACATAAAAACCAAATAGCCAAACAACAACCAACCACTTCTTGCAAAGTGCAATAACTAAGTTGCACAAGACAAAGATGTGGCTACCTTAGCTTGTAAAGGTGGCTCATCGCGAATAAGCACTAAAAATTAGGAGATACGAGAACTAAATGCTCATATAGATAAGTTAGCGCAACTGTGTTAATAGAACAACAAAAGAGGGATGTGGAGAGTCATTCCCCATTGAATGAGGCCATCATTGAATCATATTTCCCCCACAACTTCAGGGCTCTTGCAATCTAAAACATGATGGATTATCCAGCTCAGTTGACCATCTATGCACATTTAAATGCTATATGGACATACTGAAAGTGGGAAGACTAACCCACTGTAGGCTGTTTCCAGTGTATTTGAATGGAGCAGCATCTAGATGGCCTAGAGATTTCTACATAGATAAATCAATTCTTGGGCATTACTTTCAACTGAGTTCCGTTAATAGTTCAACTTAGGGGGATAAGTCTTTCCAGACCCCAGTACATAATCTTATGTCAAATAAAGGGACAAAGAAAGCCTGTGTAGCTTCATCAAGCATTTCAGGTCAGAGACAATGAGAATTGGGGTAACTTGTGAGTAAGCTCTAGTCATGGCAGCCCATGTTGGAATAAAAAATAATATAGGCATGTTTATAAGAACAATAGAAAAGCATGAAGGGGCATGAAAGCTTTCCATGAGAGAGCTAGTAGGTATATGCGAATGGAAGAAGCTCAAGAAGCTGAAGATGTCTCATATGAAAGAACTGTGCTTGAACAAAATGAAATGAAATGGGGGGCAAACAACTATAAACACCCTATGAAAAGACAAAGGAGTTCAACTTCACAACAAAAACCCCTTTAACCTATACAGTTGGACAGATCTATGAGATGACCGGGACTGAGCAGGCATACAACCTCCCAAACAAAGGGAAGAAGCTAGACCAGAACAAAGGAGGATATTATTGCTGCTTTTATAGGGTGAAATGGCCACCACACTAACAATTGTTGTCACCTGAAGAATGAAATTAAAAGGTTAATCCAAAAGGGCTACTTGGGAACCTACCAGAAAGACGGCACAACATTTCTTGTATAATTCCAGTCTCCAAATCCTCATGTCGATCTTGTAGGCAATTCTAGTACCCTTATTGCTTCTATCCATAAAAGATCTCTAGTTGTAGTAAAAAGAAAAGCATAAGAATGATATGTCCAAGAAGCTCGAACTGAGCTTAGGACTTTGTACCACATTAAGCAGAAACTCACTTAAGACATTATATTCAAGTCTGGTTATTCAGCTAGAGTCAGTTTCCCACATCA
The DNA here is from genome assembly GCA_030737815.1 of Allium fistulosum. Lineage (NCBI taxonomy): Eukaryota > Viridiplantae > Streptophyta > Magnoliopsida > Asparagales > Amaryllidaceae > Allium > Allium fistulosum. Next base: position 869,381,849 of record CM060905.1, on the reverse strand, counting down.
TGATCCTATATTGATAGCAATACAAATTTCAAACTGCACCATGAATAAAGTCTTTGTTGACTCAGGAAGCTCCGTGAATGTTATTTTTAAATCGATGAATGATAAAATAAAGCTTCCAATTGAAGTGTTGAAGCCTAGCCTAGAATCAATATATGGCTTCAACAACACTACAACTGTACTAATAGACATAGCTAGACTTCTTGTCATAACAGGAGCTGAGCCTCGATACAAATCCTTTTATGCAAGCTTCTTGATAATAGACTAACAATCTTAGTAAAATGCTTTCATGGGAAAACCTACGTTAATAGACCTGGAAGTTATTGTCTTGCAAATGGATTTACTTATGAAATTCCATACCAAACAGTAGTGGGTAGTGCAAGGGGAGAATAATTGTTAGTTAGAGAACTATATAATGTAACTCTAAATCCTAGCGATAAAGTTGTTCAAAATTACATAGTTGTCTCCCCTAATTCTTCTAACAATGAAAATGTAATAGATAACAAACCAGTTAAAAGAATTGCATAGTTACTTAGTACCAAGGAAATTACTAATACATTTCAAACTACGACCATAATACCTAAAAGAAAGGAAAAAAGCAACCATCTACATACCATAAAGACAGATAAATATGATTCAGTTTATGCGCGGTATTTGTCCGATACTGCCTAAAATCAAGGAAGTGTCACTTCATCAAAACCATGTGAGATAGTAGATAAGGTGGATCCTAGACTAGAAATGAGGGAGAAAGATCTAAAGTCAATGGATGAGTTAAAAGATGTTCAACTAGACCCTCGGACCCTATCAAGGTGGTGAAAGTGGAAAAGAATTTAAATAACGAACTACGTTCAAAATTGATAAGCTTTCTAAAAATATCTACTGATTTATTTGGTTGGACCAATTCAGATATGGTGGGGATAGATCTAACCATCATCTGTCATGCTCTTAATGTTAATCTAGATACAAATCTAGTAAATCAAAAATGCTGCACCTTGGATTAATAAAGATATAAGGCATTGCAGAAGGAAGTCAAAAAGTTGAAGGAGAACGAATTCGTTAGAGAGGTATATTGCCCAAAGTGAATAGAAAATCCGGTCTTCATTAAGAAGCCTAATAGGAATTGGAGAACCTGCATAGACTTTACCAATCTCAATAAAGCTTGTTCTAAGGATAATTTTTCCTTATCTAGAATTGACCAACTAGTCGACACAACGAACAACCATGAACTGCTTACATTCATGGATTCTTATTCAGGTCACAACCAGATAGCCATGTTCAAACCAGGTTACAACACACAAGTTTCATTATAGACAAGGGGTTGTACAACTACAAAGTAATGCCACTTGAGCTAAAGAATGCGGAGGCAACGTATTGGAGGCTGGTTAATATGATATTTCTAGACAGGATTAGAAAGAATGTTGAGGTCTATGTTGATGATATACTCATCAAGTCAAAGGCGACCTCCAACCAAGGGCTAGATCTGGAGGAGACCTTCGCCGCATTAAGCCAATATGGCATGAAATTGAACCACATAAAGTTTACCTTTGCAATCTAATCGGGAAAGTTCTTTGGTTACATAGTAAGCACAAGAGGAATAGAAGATAAAGAAAATTGATGCTATCAAAAAAATGGAGATTCCAGAAAAACCTAAAGATGTTATGAGATTGAATGGGAAAGTTGTTGCACTAAGAAGATTCATTTTGAATGCTATTGACAAATGCATCCCATTTTTTGATCAGGTCGAGAAAGGTTGAAGCTTTGAATGGATAGAGGAATGTAAAGAAGCATTCCAAAATTTGAAAGATCACTTAGTAAATGAGGATTGATTATTGAATCTATATATATATATACTTAAACAATATTAAATGTTTATTTCATTTGCAATTTTATATACACATACAATACTACATGTTTAACCCATCAATGACTAAATACAGAAAGAAGTACCCAACGAAAGGGTTCTTCAAACCCATCAGGTATGAAATTATTCTCACTATACGTACACGTATGCTACCTCTCAATATAAATGCTATCCCAAACAATCTCAACACGAAATCACATATGTATCAGAAAACTATTATGCTGCATCATGTTAAAATGTTTAGTATGGAGCATATAAGTTGGATTCCTTATGCATTGGCTATAGGAGTTATCAGTTATGCTATGATGTCTATTATATCATAATTTTCCTTATTACGTTGATATATTGAGCGAGTACCAAATCCGAATCAAGATCACTAAATTATAGTTAAGGGTGCTTTCAAGTATTTAGAAATATCGAAGAATTGTTATGGAAGCAACGAACTCCTTATGAAGGAGTATTTGGACTCGAACTTCATAATTCATATCGAGAATAGTATAGTACCTTAATTATAAATTCATGTTCAACCTTAGTTAAGGAGCTTTAAGTTGGAAATATTCCAAATGAAAGGTTGTGGCTGTTATCCCACCTTTTGTGCATAGCGACTCAACTGCTAAAAGAAGAAGCCACGACTTAGCGAGTTAACAAAACAATGAGTTAATTACCCTGAAAACTCCGAGCGACTTAGCCATTCGCAGTCCCCAGCGACCTACGACCTATAGCATCAAGCGACTTAACTGTTCATGGTTCCCAGCGACCTATGACCTAACGAGATAAAGAAGGCTGCGACCTAACTCCTGGAAGAAGGCTGCAACCTAACTCCAGAAGGTCTCCTGCCACCTAGCGAGATAAAGAAAGAGCGACCTAACGAGTTAACGACCTAGCGACCTAGCAACTCAGGAAGGGCAACGACCTAACATGCTCCAGAACTAAGCCACACGACCTGCCTCTTCTATTAGGTCGCTCACGACCTAATCTTTCCAAGATAACTTCTGTATTATATATGTTAGGTCGCTCACAGCCAATATCTCACCCAGAATGATTCCATTAAGTCGCCAACGACTTAAGCTAACTCGGGATGACCCTTAGGTTGCTCACGACCTAAAAACTAACGACCTAAGCCCAGTTTTCTCCTATAAATACCCCGCCTACTCCGCATTTGTTGGAGGACGAATTTTTTGGAAACACCAAGACTCTGCTGATTTCTCTACTAACCTCAACACTTCAAAGAAAAGGATACACCAAAGGATCTCCGAAAAGAATCAAGTTCATTCAACATGAATCGAAAGAGTTTTTCTGCGTTCTGATTACTTGTTTTGATTGTGTTGTAATCGAAGAGTGATTGTAAAATTTGTAATCGAACTTGTGATAAAGAAGATAAAGTGGACGTAGGCTTGACTTTGAGCCGAACCACTATAAAAATTGTTGTCTCTTTACTTTTACTGCAATTATCTGCTTGTTTAAGTTCCCGTACTAACGGGTGGTGCTTTCATATTATTACTACACACACCGGGGTGTTAACGTTCACATTTTTCGCGTTAACATTTTTGGTGCTTTCATTGAGAACTGAACTCAAGGATTCTACTGCTTGGAAGTTGAGTTTGAAGGTTTAAGAGTTTAGATCTGAAAAACTATGACAAGGCAATCAAATAGACGACAAAGACAGGAAAGAAGTCAACACAAGGGGAGTCAAGAGGCTTCCTCAGGAGCGAACCAAACCTCAGTCTTCATCACCAGGAATGAGATAGAAATAATGATGAGAAGACAAGAAGAAATGATCTAGAATTTATTTCAACATATCGGGCAACTTGCAGCGCAAAATCATAAACCAGATAGAGCGGAACCATCAGAGGCGACCCCTGAGCCAGTTGGCATCCCCCAAGGGTGTGTTGATCCAACTTTAGGCAGGACACCAATTGACACTAGGCCACTGAGAGCTAGCAGAGGAATGGAAGCCCAGCCAGAAGAACAGATTCCGGAATTCCCTCGTGAGCTCGGGGGGGCAGGTCGAAGGCAATGAACGAGAACTACAGCTCAGAGATAATGACAAGTTAGCAGAGATAGTCAGGCGGGCTATGAGAGGCGGATTGGTAAACAAAGACTTGGAGGATGTGAATAGGAGTCCATTTACCACAGCGATCATGCGAGCTAAGAACCCACCGGATTTTAAGTTACCATCATTGGATATGTATAATGGGAGGACAGACCCTACGGTTCATCTGACAAAGTATATAAGGCATATGGAAGTGCTGGGGGCATCAGAGGAGGTCATGGCCCGGTGCTTTCCATTATACCTGGCAGATATTGCAGCATTATGGTTTAAACAACTGGAGAGTGAGTCTATTGGAACATGGAATGACTTGACTAAAAGGTTTATGAGACAATTCAGGGTCCACATTTCGAGGCCCAAGAATGTGATGAGTTTAGCGGCACTGAAGCAAAGAACTGGAGAGTCTTTGAGAAGCTTTTTGACGCGGTTTAATGCGGCCTCATCATCGGTAGATCGACCAGATCCATCCGTGGTTTTAATGGCAGCTGTATCGGGCATAGCTGATGGCACAGAGTTCAAAAATTCACTGACAAGAGATCCCTCGATGGATCTAGGGGAGTTTTACCATGAAGCCGAAGGATTTTTACGATTAGAAGACGCAAATGTTGAAAGAGAAGAAGGAGAAGGAATAGAAGTTTATGCACTTAAAGGCGGGAAACCTCTTGAAAAGGATTTTGGAAAAGATAAAGGAAAGCGGAAGGCGGAAGATAATGATGATAGGTCAAAGCAAGCGCGAAGGGAGCCGCGTTTCACCACTTATTCGGAATTGAACGAAAGTTTGGAGCGAATTTACCAAGATACTAGAGAACAAGTTTCTTATCGCAAGCCATTAAGGAGAGATCCGATCAGCAATGAAAGAAAGTCAGACAAATACTGCTCATTCCACAATTTGAATGGTCATAGAACAAGTGATTGTAGGCACTTGAAGGATGAAGTTGAAGGGCATATCCGTAATGATCTGCTATCGCAATATGTGAAAAGGGGAGCAACGACGGTGGAATGGGAACGGCCACCACTTGCACCTGTTGGGGACGGCTCAGGATCGAGACGTCAACTTGTTATCAATAGATTGGTGTAATGACGAATAAGTAGCAAACTCCATACCAACGCGATTAAGTCTTTTTACACATGTACAGGACCGCGAACGATCCTCAGGCATGCTCTGATATGACTACTAATCGCATCGGTGTAGGTGTTTGCACTTTGACGTCTCTGTTTTGCTTTTGTTTTCCATTTTTCATGCTTAGACTTGATTCTGTTTGACATTTCTTCTAAAAACTTATTTTCAGTAAAAAATGCTACTTGGGATTCCATAACGGCTAAGCCACTTACACATGTACGGGATCGCGAACGGTCCCTAGGCATGCTCTGAGTTGGTGATAAACCGTCGCAACAAACAATCCAGAAACTCACCCGAACGTGAAATCTGGTATTGATGATGCTAAGTCCCCCCCCCCCCGGGCACACATAAACTCGCCTCGAACGGCACCCGACCGCGAACGGTCAAAACTCGCCTCGAACGGCACCCGACCGCGAACGGTCAAAACTCGCCTCGAACGGCACCCGACCGCGAACGGTCAAAACTCGCCTCGAACGGCACTCGACCGCGAACGGTCACAATTCGCCTCGAACGGCACTCGACCGCGAATGATCAAAACTCGCCTCGAACGGCACCCGACCATGAACGGTCAAAACTTGCCTCGAACGGCACCCAACCGTGAACGGTCACCATTCGCCGCGAACGGCATCCGACTGCGAACGGTCATAGATTGCCTCGAATGACATATGATCCCGAACGGTCGTCATTCGTGGTCAGATTAAACTATCAATTTTTCTGTCTAGGTCATCAACAGGACATGAACGTCCGGCTTATAGCATTACAAAACACACCTTCCTCTCGCAAGGCATGTTTTGGGGGGAAAGTGTTATCCCACCTTTTGTGCATAGCGACTCAACTGCTAAAAGAAGAAGCCACGACTTAGCGAGTTAACAAAACAATGAGTTAATTACCCTGAAAACTCCGAGCGACTTAGCCATTCGCAGTCCCCAGCGACCTACGACCTATAGCATCAAGCGACTTAACTGTTCATGGTTCCCAGCGACCTACGACCTAACGAGATAAAGAAGGTTGCGACCTTACTCCTGAAAGAAGGCTGCGACCTAACTCCAGAAGGTCTCCTATGACCTAGCGAGATAAAGAAAGAGCGACCTAACAAGTTAACGACCTAGCGACCTAGCAACTTAGGAAGGGCAACGACCTAACATGCTCCAGAACTAAGCCGCACGACCTACCTCTTCTATTAGGTCGCCCACGACCTAATCTTGCCAAGATAACTTCTGTATTATATATGTTAGGTCGCTCACAGCCAATATCTCACCCAGAATGATTCCATTAAGTCGCCAACGACTTAAGCTAACTCAGGATGACCCTTAGGTCGCTCACGACCTAAGCCCAGTTTTCTCCTATAAATACCCCGCCTACTCCGCATTTGTTGGAGTACGAATTTTTTGGAAACACCAAGACTCTGCTGATTTCTCTACTAACTCAACACTTCAAAGAAAAGGATACACCAAAGAATCTCCGAAAAGAATCAAGTTCATTCAACATGAATTGAAAGAGTTTTTCTGCGTTCTGATTACTTGTTTTGATTGTGTTGTAATCGAAGAGTGATTGTAAAATTTGTAATCGAACTTGTGATAAAGAAGATAAAGTGGACGTAGGCTTAACTTTGAGCCGAACCACTATAAAAATTGTTGTCTCTTTACTTTTACTGCAATTATCTGCTTGTTTTAGTTTCCGTACTAACGAGTGGTGCTTTCATATTATTACTACTCACACCGGGGTGTTAGCGTTCACATTTTTCGCGTTAACAGTGGCTAATTCAACTAAATGGTTTTGTACATCGCCTTGAATAGCATCGCAATATAAGTAGTATATATGTATGTATGTAAAAATTTATAACTGAGCTAAGGTGGTTCCATTGAGAATCACATGACATTATTTTGAGATAACAATGTCGCGATATAGATCGCAAAAGAACCTACAGCTCACTAGAAGCCAATAAACATACTCTAAAAGTTCCATGAGATAGTTTAGCACTGAAGAGAAGAGTTGATAGACATAGTGGATAATAAAACAATATAGCATACTCATTCACTAAGTGACTAACTCAATCAGTTCTAAGCAAACCAATCAAAAAATAGGACTGAGAATCCATAATTGACCGCAAGTGCAAATGGGAGACTGAAAGAATTAAAGGTATGCCCTCAAGGCAATTATGTAATATGCTACATATATCTAACTCAATAATCAATTTTCTTTGTAAAAAAGTTGTTTGATTTCTATTATATACTTGTTATATTGTTTTATAATAATTATAAAATCCTTAAATAATATACTATGCAATAAAAATTACAGATGGGTGTAATCATGAGAAAATTATCACAATACAGAATAAGGTATTGTTTTAAAGATTTATGGTCGGGACGTTTTGAGAAATGATATCGATACATACACTGAGACAAGAGTATTTACACTCTCCAAATGTTGGACATTGTTTTACTCATCATGCTAGGGGCGCTATAACAACCTGCACCTTAATGGGTCCGATTTTTCAACTAAATCAAAAAACCCAAGTCCAATAGGGTACGGATCGTTGGTGTTGGTAATATGTAATAAACATAAGTATATCAGTGTGCTATTTACATGAACTCACGGTGGAATAGTAAAATATAATAAACATATATATTGACTAAAGCTGCTACCATGGAACAAATATTATCCCTTGGATATCTAGTTGTCATGTCAGTGCAGGGCATGAATGAGAGGATCTGTCCATCTATCGTTCTTGTCTTGTACTAGTATCATGTCCTTCTAAACCTGTCGTATGGGTTGTAATAAGGAGGGGAGTCAGAACAATGTTCTGGTGACTGGTAATTTATATACTTTATCCATAACACTAGTTTTATGCTGATTGATCTTCATTTAAGTGTTATGTCTATTATTTATGGATTTGAGATTTAATTCCATCTGCGCATACGATATATCTAGTCTACTACGAGGTATAAGTACGTATATATGTGTTTATATATACATATTTATATGTATGTATGTATGTATGTATATGTGTGTGTATATATAGGAATGAGTATGTATATGTGTTTATATATATATATAGAGTTATAAATATGTATATGTGTTTATATATACACACACACACACAAAGACATACATATATATATACACACATGTATATATATACATCTATATACATATTTATATATGTATGTATGTGTATGTATATGTATGTGTGTATGTGTGAGTGTCTATGAGTGTCCCTATACTCCTAAAAAGGAAACCCTTTGCAACATAATTGATAATCAACTGGCCCGAAGGCCGATGACCCCTAGAGACAGCTTTATAATTTGACTAGCCGTATCAGTACCGCATTTCAAAGACCTATCTAAGGGTTAACTAGCCAACCTCCGACCAAACAAATAAATAACCAATTTTGAGATTAGTGCATACCCCATACGAAATATACACCAGTAGGAAGCATAATCCATACAGGCTTAACCCAAGTCTTTGCTAAAAGACCGCTCGGCACCTATGGTGGTTTCATCCTATGCCCAGCCCTACTTCAAAAATATAAGTTTAAATCTCACATAGCTTCGACCACCATCCAAAATCCCTTTTAGATTTGCCTAATGCAAATCAAGGAAAATGCCCATTATTGGTTAATAAATACCTCTAGTCTAGAAATGATGCAACCCTTCCTAATCAGGCACTGTCATAGACTATTTAAAACTCCTTAAATAAAGCACAGGAAGATCCAATAACCATATAATACCTTCACCTCGAAGTAAACCCCTTGAGCGTCTAAATGTACTTCAAATCCAAGGCAAACTCCTTGATATAATTTTCCAAACCTATACAAGAACGTATATTCCCCCCACGAGTCTTATAGTTGGAGATGTCCCACTTCAGTAGTACGTATAGACAAACACTAGTAGCCCCTTGTGGATGACGAACTTCAATTGTAACTCTACTGACCTCGCATCCCAACCCATATTAAACCAAGTCATTTATAATTAAACTAAATTTTAGGCTACACCCACTAATTTACACACGTTGCAAATGTAATTATTTAGGCTATATAATTTCAACTATGGAAATTATTGCGCCTCTTAAATTTGTTATTTATTCATATTCATTTATTTACTTGCTATGACTTCTTCTTATTTTATACATTTACTGCCTTTAATTCTCTCTTCTATAAATATTTTTATTGACGTTCATTTATCATACCATATTTGGACTTTGTAATTAAATTTATCAAATGGTTTATTAATCATATTGACTTGATTATAGTAACTTCGCATTTTCTCCTTAATTTATTACCTTATTCATATGTAGCGTTTTATTTATAACAATATGATAACATATAATTAATTGCACGTTACTTTACATATATGTATTTATGGTGTAACTGCGGTTTGTTTATTTATTTCGTAAACTTATACTTTACTTTATACAAGTGTGTGTGTGTGTTTAATTGATAAACGGAATTATTTATATTTATATTTACAACTTTTTAGTTTCTACATTTAGGGATGTCTAGATATACACTAATGTGTAACTTCCACAAAAATATTTATTTCTATATTTTAATGCATTAGAACCGTATCTTTCCCAAGAAGGAAATGTTATCGTTGCAACTTTCCATAAATTACTAAAAAAATATTAATCAAATTTCTTTCCTGACCCTCAATAATTTTTTGATTGATTCTTTTAACTAATTACTATTTATTTTATGGGGTGTTACATTTTTCCCCCTTCAAATAATTTCGTCACCGAAATTCCTCAAGGATTGAACAATGTGACATAGCGTGCGATCATTCTAAACTATCCAACCAATTAGTATATAACTAATTTTTGCAGCCAATCGTGTATAAGTGCATGGTGTATCACAACGTATAAGATATGTGTGCTGAATAATACTAAATTAGTTCCTATATGAATGCATTTTTTTAAACAATTTTGAAAATATGGTGGAAATAACCTATATATACTGGCCGTTCTATATGAATGCAAGTTTTTAAAAATCAAAATTCTTTTTTTCACACAACAATTTCCACACCCTATGAATTGGAGCATGATTCAACCAATTTTGTATCTAATCCCTACCATCCAATACCAAAAACTTCATTTGTAACATCCAAAAGTTTTGACAATCCAGTTTAATCTATACTCTAATGCCGAAAAAGGAATTTAGATGGAGAACTTTATATTCTCGCCTTTCTTTTGTATACCAATTTCGTTGTACCTTGGAACATTCTCATTTGCCCCTAAATTTTTTCCAGCTTATCCAAGTACAACTCGCATAAGGAGATTTATTTTTAAATTCTCAAAATAGAATTTTTTTTAAAAACCAAATTTGTTTATTGTCAACAAGGTATGGAAATAAAAAATTACAAAGCTAAAAAAAAATTCCCTTGTTCTTATCTATGTTTTGTATAATGTCACACTTACTGAACAGTAAAGTTCACATTTACTAAAACATTGGCCCTACCTACGCTTAGCATATGGAATTTTAAAATTAGAAATTTTCTTATTTTCTATACTAAATTTTTTCCCTTCTCAATTAAATTTGTAAAACGGTTTGAATTTTTTTTTTAAACGCAAATTTTCAAAAGCATTTGCCTTTACACCTTTAAAACAAATCAAGCCACATCTTAACATAATTGGTATTCAGTTGATGAGTTAATGCATATGATTAAACCCGACATATTAAATTTTCAAAATCTTTTCATTTATTTCAGAAAGACAAACAGCACACAAGTATATTTATAAAATTTAGGTTTTAAGGCATATGGATAGTGACCTGTGGGTTCCGCAATAACCATTCCCTGTCATTCGCTTACTGAAATTTATTTTCCCAAAATCCTAAGATTTTTGTGATCATGCATTATTTATTTTTAGTTGCTAATTTAATTGATTTCATAATTGATTTTATAAAATTCCAGGCTTACTTTACATTTATCATTATTAAATGTTCTTATGAGATTTCCCTGTTTGTACTATTTTCCTATATATATAGCGATTAAAGCTCATCCAGATTATCAACACAGTAATAATAGGACCATATCTCATATTATATCGTATGCATTTTTTTAAAAAGAGACAACTAACGCTTACAATCCAAATAATCTAAAAGTAAACAAATGCTGGAAGCTGCCCTTCAACATCAACTGGTATTAATGATGTTCTAGTCCTATCATTTCTTACTCGAATAAAATAGACATTTTTAGTATGTCATTCAACCATAACCCACATGTCTTAACTTGCCTTTTAAGCTTCTAATAAATAAGGTCCACCCATTACTTCAATTATTACAACCAATGTCCTTTATGTGTGTTTGTCGTCTCGTTACCCTCTTCTCCAGTTATATTACCATTTCTTTAATCAAAATCTCTTGATGGTTTCAAATTTTGGTATTTATTTTCGTTATCTTTAATATTTCATGCGGGTATACTCTAGAACTTGCAAAAGTGTACTTTGATACCATTCCCCATTCCTTTGTGGGTTCTTCTTATGACTTTCACACATGTGTAATAAAAGATTCCTAGGTTCATACAAATTTTCCTTATATTCAATGGAGATTCCTTATTGCTACTTTATGGGCTTCATATCTACTTTATTGTACCTTTAACTTTTATCCCATCTTACCTAGCAGTCATCCTTATCTACTCATATCAAAGTCGGCTTGCTTTTCACCATTTTATATAAAATTATTAAGCTTCACAGTCATGAAGTACTTAACCCAAATTTTTATCTTTGATAATATAAACTTAGGAACTTTTTATTAAATTCAACTATTACTTGCCTTCCAAAAGGAAACTTGAAAATTTCCTTATTTTAACCAACTTTAACTATAGGTATAATAACTTTAAAAACTATAATTTGGGATTTATGAGCTAAGTTTATTTATTAAGTTCAAAAGTCAATGTTAGTAATTTAATTTAAAGAGATCCATTCCTTTAACCAACACATTATTTCTTTTTTTAGATAGTAAGAGTCAAGTTTGTATTGCATGAATCATCAAATCAATTTTCCTCTAAGGACTTTTTACAACAGAGATTTTACTTCTTAAAAGATAATATTTTTAACTAAAACTATTTACTAAGTTTTGCATTTGAAAACAAATTGTTATACCAAACCATTTTTCAAAAATGTACTTATTATCCCGCCTTTTGACGAGGCAGTATACAGAAAAACTTGACGAGTCAAACCTCAAAGCTATCATGGTAGGAAGCCCAAAGAGATAGCCTCGCAGCGCAAAACTCAAGTACAATCGAGACTACAAACTATAGGCAAACCATCCTAAAAATTCCAATGTCAAAAAATCACCAAGTGTTGGGTCATCACCGACCCATCATGGTTCATCCTCAACCGATTATGGGTCATTCCCGAAGCCATCATTCAAGAAGCAGGAAGGAATTCCACTAAGTATATGGTTCAGTACCAAACTATCTATGGTTCGGTACCAACCCATATTGCTTCATTGGGATTTGTCCCATTCTCCTACTATGTGCTAGAACGATCCCAATATCCCACTCCATGCTCCTTAGCATCATTCGCGTAAAGCTCTCCATCAGTCTCCCTAACCACTCTAAGTCGGCAACTTTAGTCTCTTATTGATCCATCAATTGGAATCAAAAACAAGATAGAAACTTCAAACAAGTCAAGAACCATGGAGCTAATGGCAAGGCGACCAATCTCCAAAAGTCCAAAGTCATGGTTGATAATGTTTTATGGGTCTGTACCAAACCATTGCTATGGTCGTTACCAATCCATTGCTATGGTTAGGTACCGACCCATACCAATTGCTGAGCTGGTCACGTCCACTTTTTCATCAACCGTTGGAAGAACATGGAGAGCGTAGGGATGAACGTGTTTAAAAATTTCTCACCGACCTACACATATAAATAGAGCATAAGGGGGCTCATTTCAGAGATTGTTTTGCTCTTCCATCATTATAAAACTTTTCTTGTAATTGCCTACGATTCATCGATGAACCATAAGAACTGTACTCTCACTTTCAATAATAAAAGGAGAAAAACCTCCAAGTGGACGTACATCGGAGTACGTCAAACCACTATAAATCTTATTTGTTATGTATTTACTCATTTTCAGTTGTTTTCTTCACTTTTATCTCTATGCAATCTATTGAGTGTTTGTGCCATTTTTGACGCAAACATTTTGGTGTTTTTATTGAGAGTTACTTGAACTGGCTAATTTGAGATTTGGAGATAATTAAGATGATGAGACAATCTACTAAGAAAACTATTATAGAAGGAAATCAATAATGGGATAGCCAAGAGGTGTCCTTAGGTGCCAACCTTTCATCCATCTACATAAGAAGAGATGAGATGGAGACTACGATGAATCAGATGTAGGAGAAGATGACAGCTCATCAAGAAGAGATGATGGTGGATTTCTTCAGAAGAATTGGGCAAATAGGGACAGGTAGATTTTTTGGAAACCAGATCGAAGACCTAGAGCAGGAGTAAGCATACTTGGAAATAGAATAGGGTATGATTGAACGGCTCCTGAAAGAATTAGACTGGTCGGTACCAAGACAAGATAGTTCATTAACGAGCCATATGGACTCCTGGGCATGGCTAGAACTATTCCAGGAGGAGATGGTGCACATCCAGGAATTGGTACTAAGTGAATGAATGTGAATTGAAACATTGATGTATGGTCGAAGGAGTACATCCGAAATTCCCTAGTGGAAACGGGGGGCAAGCTGAGAATGCAAACTTGCAAATTACCTTGAAAGATAATGAAAGAATTACTGAGATGGTGAGATGAGCAATGATAGGTGGACTGCACAACTAGAGCTTGGAGGATGTGAACAGGAGTACATTCACTCCGAATATTTGGTATGCTAGAAATTCGCCTGAATTTAAGCTGCCGACGTTGGAGACGTATGATGGAAAGACAAATCCAATAGTTCATTTGATGAGGTACATTTGGCACATAGAGGTGTTGGGTGTGTTAGAGGAAGTCATGGGAAGGTGTTTTCCTTTGTACTTGACGGATTTAGCCAGTGCTATGGTTCAGACGGCTGGAGAATGGTTCCATTGGCACATAGGCCAAACTGGTGGATAGATTTATGAAGTAGTTCCTGGTCTATATCTCATGATACAAGAATGTGATGACGTTATTGACTATAAATCAGAGGGCCAGGGAGTCCCTCAGGATTTTTTGACAAGATTCAATGCGGCGGTTTTCATGGTAGATGGGCCAGATCCACCAAAAGACCCTTTTAATGGTTGTAGTTTCTGGAGTGGCTTGTAAGATGGATTTTAAAGTTTTTTTGGAACGAGATCCACCGATGGATCTCGTGGATTTTTATTATGAGACTGAAAGTTTTCTGCGCTAGGAGGATGCTAAAGCTGATAAAGAAGAGGTAAATGTTGCAGATGGCGGAGGACCACCCGAAGCAAGATTCCGGAAAGACAACGTAAAGGAAAACGAAAGGTGAATGACAGCTTTGAAAGATCAAAGAGGAAAAGAAGGGAATCGAACTTCTCTTCTTATATTGATTTGAAAGAAATCCCAGAATGGATTTGCTTGGATACCAAAGGGTAGATCCCCTACCGAAAGCCGACAAGGAGATAGCCCACAGACCATGAGAGGCTGTCCGGAAAATATTTCTTATTCCTTGAGTTGGATGGGTATTGTAACACCCCTGATTTTTAATAACATTATTCAGAAGATTTAATTAAAATAAATTAAATAGAATAATATAGATAAGGAGATTGAGATTGATTAATAAACATGTAGAGGTCGTGCTTATTAAATTAGATGAACTTATAAATGGCTAAGTGTTACCAATTAAACATAAGGGTGTTAGAGTAAATAGCCGCCCAAATTCCCCCCCCCCCCATACCATTTCCCTTATCCATACACATTCATTTTTATCGCAAGCAAAATTGTAAACATAAGAAAGAGCAAGGCCAGCCATTAGGAAGATAGAAGAGAAGAGAAATTCAAGTAAAGCTTAGGATTCAAGCTATAAGAAATCCAATCTCAATAAATCTTCAATTTCCTTACCCAATCTAAGGTGAATAATAATCACTACATCTCTATTTTTGGTTTCATAATCATATGGTTTTGGATTTAAGGGATAAATTTGTTTTATGATTTATTAAATGATGATATGCTTGGTTTGTGATTTATGTGGTTTAAACAAGTTGGTTTAAAGGAGATATGCATGGTTTTAGGGTAAAACCGAAGTTAAATGATTTTTAAATGCCATGGAAAAAGTATATGTTATGAAAAACATAATTTTGGAGTTGAGTTTCAATTTTTATTATTTTCCAAGCCATGGAGAATTAATTATGAATTTTCGAAGGAAAATATGGTTATTTTGTTTCATAAATTTATTTTGAAAAATATATTAAGAATTTGGGTCTGAAATTTTGATATGTTAGATAACATGATTAAAGTGAATTTCTGGAATTTTTAGGGATTTTTACTAAGTGATTTAGTATGGAAATTAAATTATTGAAAGGAGGACCTAAATGATTTAATTGTTTTGTTAATAGGAAGGGCTTAACTGTTAAAAGTTAGCATGTTTTTAGATCTGAGAAAATGCGGCAAATTTTAGTAAAATAACTTGAAAGTTTATTGTAACCAATCATGTGTTTACAAGTGGGCAAGTTAGTTACAAAAGTTTACTTTATTTGGTAAAAACGGCCTTTTTGCTCAGAAAAAGGGGTTCCGCCTTCTTTAGAAGGACCCTCCGATTTAGACCTTCCGCCTCCAACCTAGTCGAAACCTTCTAGGTCAAAACTAGTAAACAAATACATATGGTATCATTTAAATGGTACGTAATGGATTGGAGAAAGGCGGAAGTTAGGGTGTCGAAAGGTAGCTTTCGAAGGGGTTGGTTCCTTTGTTTTATTTTGTTTTAAAAAAAGAGCTTGCCTGTTTTATAAATGGGTTTCGAAGTATTCGAAACCTATGGTTTCGAAAGGCTATTTCAAAGAGGCTTTCAAAAGATAGCTGCTGCCTATGTTTTAAAAGAAGTAGCTTCCAAAGGAGTTACTTAGATTTTGTTTAAAGCTTTCGGAAGGTAGTTTCGACCAAGTCGTAACCCTTCTTAGAATTGATGACCTTCCGATGGTATTGAAGATATCAATGTTGTCGAAAGGTTCGGTTGTTTTTGTAAATACAAGCCACTTCCTAATGCTTTCGAAAGGGGTTAATGGTTTCGAAGGCAATGGTTTCGAAAGGGGTTTCGAAGCTAACCTTCAATTATATTACCCAAATGTTTTATTGCTTTCGAAAGGATGGTTTCGAAACCATCAAAATTCCCAAATACTTTTTGAATTATAGAAAAGTTTTGAAAGAGATGTTTTGCCTATGTTCACTTTAACCCAAAATGATGTTTTAAGTATAAACTCAATGTTTTTAAAAGAGGTACTTTCAGTGGTTTCGAAGGGTAACCTTCGTTGGTTTCGAAAGGGTACTTTCAAATGGTTTCGAAGCTATGCTTCTATACTTATATGATAATACTTTTACATGGTCAAAAGGTTTCGAAAGAGATGTTTTAAAGTATTCGAAAGGCAGAAGCCTAGTGTTTTGAAGATAGATTTTTATGCTTTCGAAGGAGGTCATCCTATGAGGTCGAAAGCAAGGTTTTGAAGGTTTCGAAAGGTTTTAAAACCCAAGCTCAAATCTTAAAGGAAAAACCTATGGCTAAATAAAGGAGTTTTGAAATGACTTTAAGTATATAAGTTTGAAGAAGTATGGCCTTGATAAAATTATAAGTTAAAGGGATTAACTATATTCTATAGGAAATGTATTTCAAGGACCTAAAACCCACAGCTGTGGTATTGTTAAATTATTGGGTTTGCTTCTTCAAATATGAGTATATTCACATGATAAAGAACCTATAACTGTATTTTAGGAATAAAGGGTTAGAAGAACCAGCTAGGTTAACCCAATAGTGAATATAATTTGATTAAACTCCTAAATGAGTAGAATTGCATCTAGGGAGTCAGGGAGACCAAAATATAAGATGCCTTAACCTTGAAGTTGTCTGGGAGATAGGTTCATGGTGAACCCATGAAAACTATGATTATGTAGTTATTGGAGGTAATCAACAGGTTCATAGTAAACCCTTGAAAACTATGATTATGTAGTTATTGGAGGTAACTAACAGGTTCATAGTAGACCCATTAAAACTATGTATTAGGTAGGTTGGCAGGGGCTAATTGGTTTGTGGTGAACCCATGAAAACTATATCCGGATTAAGAATTGACATCAGTCAATAGGTTCCTAGTCAACCCATGAAAACTAAGATAAGAAGGAAGTTAATGAAAGCATCGTAGGTTCCTTTTCAACCCATGAAAATTAGGATAAGAAGTGAGTTACTGGATAAATCCATAGGTTCCTAGTCAACCCATGAAAACTAGGATAAGGGGATTAGTTATTGGAATGACTAATAGGTTCAGGGGGACCTATGAATTAATTAAGTCAATTGGTAGGAGCCTATAGGTTCTTAGTGACCCCATGAAAACTTTGAATTAGGACCGGGTGTCCATGTGTAATGAAAAGGTTACTAGTAAACCCATGAAAACTAATAATTTAATATTGACCCTAGGAATTATAGTTATGACAGGGTGTCAATTTAAACTGGGGGATAGGAAATCTTAAACATTTTTATATATGCATATCATCATAATATTTTGAAATGTATGTTTTTAACCATTGTGGATGCAGGATCACAGTATATGGTTTTATAAAGGTTTAGGATACTAGTGTGGAGAAAACCGTTCTGCTAAAAGGCATGGTCTCACTATATATCTAAAAGGGTTGAGATGTTAGATTATTATTCATACCAGGCTTTATGTCTAACTCGAAGTTTTTGTTTCCCCTTAAACTCTCGGATACTCAATTGATTTTGAGTAGTTTGAGATTTAAGGTTTTCAGGTTCTCTTCTTTGACGAATAAAGCTTCCGGAGTCGTGCAGGAGGCAGTTAGTTATCTAGAGTTTTCTTTTTCCACAGTGTATTTGGATGTAGAGGCGGAATTGTTAGCCTTAATATATACTCTGATCAACCAAGGGGGCACCATCATATGTCGCTTTTGTCGTATGTGTAATAATTGTATTTTGTTAAACATTGTTAATGTTTATGGGATTATGTAATGAACATCAAATGTTTTGAATGGAATGTGGATATGTGTTTTTAAATTGTTAAATTTTTTCCATATTCTTGTGATTTGTGTGTCAATGAATATAGCACCACCGTATTTGGTCGCCAAAAATTAGTAACTATGAATGACTACAGCATCTGTAACCGTTATTTTTGGGCCTCCAAGTAGGGAGATGTTACAAGTTGGTATCAGAGCATAGGTTTATAAAACTTTAAAAGAAAGTTAAACCTAAAAGATTTTCAAACGTGGGTTAACGCTATAGTAACGTGCTTGTATTTGATATATACGTATACATATATAAGTACGTGTTCCCCTCTCTCTTAGACCATTCTTCTGTATCTTACTAAGGCTCGTATGCAGATTTAAGAGAAAGAAGATATGGTGGTAGGAAACGAAAGAAGAAATCTATATGGAGGAAGCACAACAACCAATGGAAATGCTCGACCTAATACCTGGAGAAACCAAGGTCGACAGGCTAATGCTAATCCAAATGTTAAAGCCAATGTAGGTGCTGAAAATCCACCAGTAGATGCGGGGATGGTGTATCAATTATTAGCTAATATTTTGCATGCAGGAGCTGCTGGTAATGTTGGTGATGTTAATCTTGTAGTTCCAGTTGGATATAACTATGCTAGGCTGAGCAGAGACTATACCAGTTTGGGTGGAAAGCTTTTTGTTGGAATAGAGGATGCTGTTGAAGTTGAGGATTGGCTTTTGAACTGTGAGAGGATCTTTGCTGATTTAGGCTTGGATGATGAAGAAAAGAGAAGGCTAGCCTCTAGACAGTTGCAAGGGTTAGCGCTTCACTAGTGGAACAATGTGACGGTCGAAGTTCCGAAAGAAAAGCTAACATGGGCTGATTTTAGAAGAAGGTTTAAGCAGAGGTTTTTATCTGAGGTTGTTAAGTTGGCATTGATGAGGAAGTTCATGGATCTTATTCAGGGAGATATGTCAGTGATCAAGTACGCTGCCAAGTTTGATGAGTTGTCTCGATATGGTTATGCTTTGGTAGACACTAATATCGGGAGGAATGAGAGATTTATTCGTGGACTAGGCCAAAGCTAGGCAGAATGACTATGACTCATGTCAGAGAGCCTTGTAATGTAGTGGTGGAGATGGCCATTCGCCATGAGGAGATGCTTGCTGTTTCAGCTAAAGAGAAGCCAGTTGAGTCCCATGGTCCTCAGGGAAAGAAAATGAAATTCTTTAAGAAAAAGGAAGCCCAAAAAAGGGAGGCTTCCAAGAAGGCAAAGGCTGATTTGGTGTGTTATAAGTGTGATAAGAAGGGCCATTATGCCCATCAGTGCCGAACGGGAAAGGGAAAGAAGCCTGAGAGAATAATAATGTGAAATGCTTCAACTGCGACCAAGTTGGACATTATAAGAACCAATGTCCAGAGCCAGTCGGGGTGGACAGAGGGAAGGTTTTTGCTATTGGACCACCATCTTCTTCTAGATCTACTGCAGTAGAGAAAGAAAAACTATGATGGAAGGTACGCTTTTGATTCAGAGTATACCAGTTAGGGTACTATTTGATACCGGTGCATCAAATTCATTTATATCACATCATTTAGTTGATAGGTTATGCATATAACCCACATACCTTGTTACTTCCTTAAGGGTTGTGAATCCAATAGGAGGGTATGCAACTCTAGGGATGAGATGTGACTAGTTAGAACTTGACTTGTTAGGTCATAAGTTTGTATGAAGTTTGTATGTTTTTGATTTCGTAGATTTTAGGATCATTTTTGGTATGGAATGGTTGGGTAAGTATGAGGCTAGGATATTTTGCCAGGATAGGGAAATATCATTGAGACACCTAGATAGTTATAACTAAATCATCTTCTCGGTGGAGAATTCTAGTAAGAGTGTTTGTGCTTTGTTAAGTGCCATGGAAGTTGGTTAAGAGTTAAGTCAGGTTCGAGTGAAAAGGGAATTTGCAGATGTTTTTGAGCCAATTCCAAGACTACCACCAAAACGAGCTATTGAGTTTCGTATAGATCTTGTATCGGGAGTTGAACCTGTCAGTATACCACCAAGTAGGATGACACCGATGGAGATGAAGGAATTGAAGGTGCAGCTAGTGGATCTTGAGGAAAGGAATTTTATTAGACCAAGCAGTTTGCCTTGGGGAGCGGTTGCGATTTTCATGAAGAAGCCAGATGGGTCGTTAAGGATCTGCATCTACTATTGTAAGTTAAACGAAAGGATAATTAAGAATGGATACCCGCTACCGAGGATAGATGATATGTTTGATCAATTGAGTGGAGCCAGAGTGTTCTCCCAATTTGATTTGACGATGGGGTTCCATCGGTTGAGGGTGGCGAAGGATAGTATTCCCTTGACAGTATTTCGGGCTAGATATGGTTCGTATGAGTGGTTGGTGATGCCGTTGGATTGACGAATGAACCTGCTTTCTTCATTGACTTAATGAACTGGGTTCTCCAAGATCACTTGGATAGGTTCGTGTTGGTATTCATAGATGACATTTTAATGTACTCAAAAGATTAAAGAGAGCATGAGATTCATCTTAGAATGGTGCTGGAGACGCTGAGGTAGAATCAGCTGAAGGCGAAGTTTTCCAAAGTGTCATTTTTGGAAGAAAGAGGTTAAGTTTCTTGGTCATGTGATTTCAGAGAAGGGATTGTCAATTGGTCCAGTTAAGATCGAAGCTGTCAATAATTGGAAGAGACCAGAGACGATAATCGAGATCAGGAGCTTTCTAGGACTTGTTGGCTATTAGCGGAGATTCATTAAGGATTTCTTGCGAATAGCAGCACCTTTTACTAAGTTGACCAATAAAGATGTGAAGTTTATTTGGTCTGACAAATGCGAGGAAGGATTCCTTAAGTTAAAGCATTTGTTGACCAATGCGCCAATATTAGTAGTTCCAAATGAAAACCAAGGGTTGGCAGTATACACTGCTGCATGTGGAACTGGATTGGGAGCAGTGTTGATGCAGAAGGACAAAGTCATTGCTTACGCATCCAGGCAACTTAGACTGCACGAAGTAAGATATCCTACTCATGACTTAGAGTTGGTTGTGCTAATCTTTCCTTTTAAGATTTGGAGGCATTATCTCTTAAGAGAGAGATTTGAGTTCTATACCGATCATATGTCATTAAAGTATTTATTCTCTTAAAAGGAGTTGAATATGAGGCAGCAGAGGTGGCTGGAATTTTTGGCAGCTTATGATTTCGGTATCGAGTATACTCCTGGGAAAGGAAACAAGGTAGCAGATGCTCTCAGTAGAAAACATCAGAATGTGGTGTTAGCAATGTTGGCAAAATGAAAGGATCTAGAAGCCTTAGCCAGTTGTGGTGTGCAGTTGAGATCTACTGCTAGTTCTAGTTAGGATACTACCGTGTTATCTTGTTTAGAAGTTCGACCAGTGCTAATCAAGGGAATAGCTTCTAAGCAGAGAGAGGATCCAGTTTTAGCTGAAAGGATTAGAAGGCTGGAGGTAGAATAAGAGGTTGATGACCTAAAGGATTTTAATCATGACCAAAGAGGATGGTTGAGAAAGAAGGGACGATTATGCATTTCGGATGTAGAGAACTTAAGTTCTGGAAGAGTGTCAGCGATCGACGTTTATGATTCATCCTGGAGGGACTAAGATGTATCAAGATATGAAGAGGGGCTTCTATTGGGAAGGTAGGAAGAGAGATGTTGGCTTGTGGGTTAGGCAGTGCGAAAACTGTCAACAAGTGAAGGCCGAACATCAGAAGCTGAGTGGGTTACTTCAGCTTTTAGAGATTCTAGTTTGAAAATGGGATTTGATATCCATGGATTTTATTGATGGGTTTCCCAGGGTCAAGGAGAGGAAATGAAAACATATGGGTTATTGTGGACAGGTTGACCAAGAGTGCCCATTTCATTCCAGTAAAGTCGACCAGGACAGCACCAGTTTTGGCAAGTTGTTGATGAAGAATATAGTTATACTTCATGGAATTCCTGGTAGCATAGTAAGCGACAAAGATGTTTTATTCACTAGCGAATTTTGGAGGAGTCTCCAAGAGGTATTAGGTACCAAGCTCAAGATGAGTACAACTTATCACCCACAGATGGATGGGTAGACAGAGAGAGTCAATAAGGTACTTGAGGATTTATTAAGAGCTTGTGTATTGGACTTCGGTGGATCTTCGGAAGATCACCTACATTTGATTGAGTTTTTCTATAATAATAGTTATCGGACTAGTATAGGAATGACGCCTTTTGAAGCTTTGCATGGAAGGCCATGCAGATCGCCAGCATGTTGGTTAGAGACTGGAGACGGATTAGTCTTAGGTCCAGATTTAGTTAGAGAGGCGTCAGAAAAGATTGAGTTAATCCGAGGACGGATGAAGGAAGCTCAATCCAGGCAAATGAGTTACTTAGATAAAAGGCGTAAAGACCTAGAGTTCCTAGTGGGAGGTAGGGTTTTCATTAAGGTATCACTGATAAAGGGTGTGGTACGATTTGTAAAGTCAGGAAAGTTGGCCCTGAGATATGTTGGACCATTCCAGATTATAGAAAGGATTGGAAAGCTCGCATACAGAGTAGAGTTGCCGAGCAGTTTAGCAGGGTCCATAATGTATTCCATGTGTCTCATCTTCGCAAGTATGTGCATGATCTAGAGGCAACTATTCCTCAAACATAGTTGGAGGACTTGGTAGTAGAGCTTGATTTGACTTTTGTTAGACAACCAGTTTGGGTTGTAGCGAGAGATGAGAAAAGATTGAGGACCAAGACAGTCAAGTTGGTGAAAGTTTAGTGGAGCGAAAACGAGAAGGATTATACTTGGGAGACAGAGGACATGATTCTAGATGCTTATCCTGATCTATTTTGATGGTATGTCTATATTAGATTTATATTGATTAGTTGCTAGTCGGATAGGCTGGTATGGATGTTAGGAGTTGTTAAAGATGATTGCTAGGTTTGCTAGTTAGTCCTTACTGAATTTCGAGGACGAAATTCTTTAAGGATGGGAGCCTATAACACCCCAGATTTTTAATAACATTATTCAGGAGATTTAATTAAAATAAATTAAATAGAATAATGTAGATAAGGAGATTGATATTGATTAATAAACAAGTAGTGGTCGTGCTTATTAAATTAGATGATATAAATGGTTAAGTGTTAACTAATTAAAAATAAGGGCATTGAGGTAAATAGCCGCCTATATTCCCACCGTTATACCATTTCCCTTATCCACACACGTTCATTTATATCACAAGATAAATTGTAAACATAAGAAAGAGCAAGGCCGGCCATTAGGAAGATAAAAGAGAAGAGAAATTCAAGTAAAGCTTAGGATTCAAGCTAGAAGAAATCAATCTCAATCAATCTTCAATTTCCTTACCTAATCTAAGGTGAATAATAATTACTACATCTCTATTTTTGGTTTTATAATCATATGGTTTCGGATTTAAGGGATAAATTCGTTTTATGATTTATTGAATGATGGTATGCTCAGTTTATGATTTATGTGGTTTGAACAAGTTGGTTTAAATGGAGATACGCACGATTTTAGGGTAAAACCAAAGTTAAATGATTTTTAAATGCCATGGAAAAATTATATGTTATGGAAAACATGATTTTGGAGTTGGATTTCAATTTTTATAATTTTCCAAGCCTTGGAGAATTAATTATGAATTTTCAAAGGAAATATGGTTATTTGGGTTTATAAATTATTTTGAAAAATATATTAAGAATTTGGGTCTGAAATTTTGATATGTTAGATAATATGATTAAAGTGAATTTTTGAAATTTTTGGGGATTTTTACTAAGTGATTTAGTATGGAAATTAAGTTATTTTTAAAGGAGGACCTAAATGATTTAATTGTTTTTTTAGTAGGTATGGCTTAATTGTTAAAAGTTAGCATGTTTTTATATCTGAGAAAATGCAGCAAATTTTTGTAAAATAATTTGAAAGTTTAATGTAACCAATCATGCGTTTACAAGTGGGCAAATTAGTTACAAAAAGTTTACTTTATTTGGTAAAAATGCCTTTTTGCTCAAAAAAAGGGATCCCACCTTCTTTAGAAGGACCCTCTGATTCGGACCTTTCGCCTCCAATCTAGTCAAAACCTTCTAGGTCGAAACCCGTAAAATAATACATATGGTATCATTTAAATGGTACGTAGTGAATTGGAGAAAGACGGAAGGTAGGGTGTCGAAAGGTAGCTTTCGAAGGGGTTGGTTCCTTTGTTTTATTTTCTTTTAAAAGAAAAACGCTTGCCTGTTTATAAATGGGTTTTTAAGTAGTCGAAACCTATGGTTTCAAAAAGGTATTTCAAAGAGGCTTTCGGAAGAGAGCTGTCGCCTATGTTTTAAAAGAAGTAGCTTCTAAAGGAGTTAGTTAAATTTTGTTTAAAGCTTTCGGAAGGGGTAGTTTCGACCAAGTCGAAACCCGTCTTAGAATTG
Source organism: Allium fistulosum (assembly GCA_030737815.1). NCBI lineage: Eukaryota > Viridiplantae > Streptophyta > Magnoliopsida > Asparagales > Amaryllidaceae > Allium > Allium fistulosum. The sequence goes on along the minus strand of CM060905.1, from coordinate 869,357,301 downwards.
ATGACCTTCTGATGGTATTGAAGATATCAATGTTGTCGAAAGGTACATTTGTTTTTATAAATACAAGCCACTTCCTAATGCTTTCGAAAGGGATTAGGGGTTTCGAATGAAATGGTTTCGGAAGGGGTTTCGAAGCTAACCTTCAATTGTTTACCCAGGTGTTTTATTGCTTTCGAAAGGATGGATTTGACACCATCAAACTTCCCCAATACTTTTTGAATTTTAGAATGGTTTAAAGAGAGGTGCTTTCGCTTATATTCACTTTGACCCAAAATGATGTTTTAAGTATAAACACAATGTTTTCGAAAGTGGGACTTTCAATGGTTTCAAAGGGTAACCTTCATTGGTTTCAAAAAAGTACTTTCAAATGGTTTAGAAGCTATGCTTCTATACTTATATGATAATACTTTAACATGTTCGAAAGGTTTCGAAAGAGATGTTTTAAAGTTTTCTAAAGGCAGAAGCCAAGTGTTTTGAAGGTAGATTTTTATGCTTTCGAAGGAGGTCATCCTAAGAGGTCGGAAGCAAGGTTTCGAAAGGTTTTAAAACACAAGCTCAAATCTTAAAGGAAAAACCTATGGCTAAATAAAGGATATTTGAAATGACTTTAAGTATGCAAGTTTGAAGAAGTATGGCCTTGATAAAAATATAAGTTAAAGGGATTAACAATATTTTATATGAAATGTATTTCAAGGACCTAAAACCCACAGGAGTGGTATTGTTAAATTATTAGGTTTGCTTATTCAACTATGAGTATATTCACATGATAAAAAACCCATAACTGTATTATGGGGATAAAGGGGTAGAAGAACCAACTAGGTTAACCCAGTAGTAAATATAATTTGATTAAACTTCTGAATGAGTAGAATTGCATCTAGGGAGTTAGGGAGACCAAAATATAGGTTGCCTAAACCTTGAGGTTGTTCGGGAGATAGTTTCATAGTAAACCCATGAAAACTATGATTATGTAGTTATTGGAGGTAACCAACAGGTTCATAGTAAACCTATAAAAACTATGATTATGTAGTTATTGGAAGTAACCAACAGATTCATAGTAAACCCATGAAAACTATGTATTAGGTAGGTTGGAAGGGGCTAATTGGTTTGTAGTGAACATATGAAAACTATATTCGGATTAAGAATTGACATTAGTCAATAAGTTCCTAGTCAACCCATGAAAACTAGAATAAGAAGGAAGTTAATGAAAGCATTAGTAGGTTCCTAGTCAACCCATGAAAACTAGGATGAGAAGTGAGTTACTGGATAAATCCATAGGTTCCTAGTCAATCCATAAAAACTAGGATAAGGGGATTAGTTATTGAAATGACTAATAGGTTCAGGGGGACCCATGAATTAATTAAGTAAATTGGCAGGAGCCTATAGATTCTTAGTGACCCCATGAATACTATGAAATAGGACAGGGTGTCCATGTGTAATGAAAAAGGTTATCAGTAAACCCATGAAAACTAATAGGTTAATATTGACCCTAGGAACTATAGTTATGATAGGGTGTCAATGTAAACTGGGGGATGGGAATTCCTAAACGTTTTTATATATGAATATCGTCATAATATTTTAAAATGTATGTTTTTAACCATTGTGGATACAGGAGCACGATATATGGTTTTATAAAGGTTTTAGGATACTAGTGGGGGAAAACCCGTTTTGCTACGCGGCGTGGTCTCACTAGACATCTAAAAAGATTGAGATGTTTGATTATTATTCATACCAGGCTTTATGTTTGACTCGAAGTTTTTGTTTTCCCCTTAAACTCTCGGGTACTCAATTAATTTTGAGTAGTTTGATATTTAAGGTTTTCAAGTTCTCTTCTTAGACGGATAAAACTTCCGGAGTCGTGCAGGAGGCAGTTAGTTGTTTAGATTTTTATTTTTCCACTGTGTATTTGGATGTGGAGGCAGAATTATTAGCCTTACTATATACTCTGATCAACCAAGGGGGCATCTTCATATGTTGCTCTTGGCGTATGTGTAATAATTATATTTTGCTGAACGTGGTTAACGTTTATGGGATTATGTAATAAACATCAAATGTTTTGAATGGAATGTGAATTTCTGCTTTTAAATTGTTAAATTTTTTCCAATTTCTTATGATCTGTGTATCAATGAATCTAGCACCGCCGTATTTTGTCGACGAAGATTAATAACTATGGATGACTACAGCATCCGTAGCTGTTAGTTTTGGGCCTCCAAGTAAGGGGATGTTATAGGTATATCAAAAATGATTGTAGGCACTTGCATGACTTGATCGAGGAATAGGTCAAGGATAGTTAATTACAATAGTATGTTAAAATTTGAGCTACAGTGGTGGAACAAGAGTAGCCATCATCCACAGCAAATGAAAATGGTCTTTCGAGGATAGTCATCTCATGATTGGGATGGTATGTACTAATGTTCATTTCCATTAATTTGCTTTTCTATTCCCGATAGATAATGTGGTATTGCATTTGAACCACTTACTCATGCATAGGATATCGATCGATCCCTAGGCTGCTCTAACTTGGATGCAAGGTTGCGACACCTGGATGGATGTTGTGATGTGTTTTTGGTGTTTATGTTTGAACCCTACAAATGAATGCTAGATCTCTTATCCACTTATCTGTGATGACTGATATTGACCGCTTTAAGTCCCAGCCGAAGAGCAAGGACTGGAGTGCAAGAAGTAAGTCACCTCACTGGAACATAAGTGGAGGGCTTGCTTGTCACTGAGTCCCCTCGCCGGAGAGCGAGCGAATTGGGGCTTAGCAAGGGTCCAGAGAGATCAAAGATTTGATTATCGGCCTCGAACGGCCATCGATTTGATTAACAGTCTAGGGAGACCAAGGATTTGATTATCGATCCCGAACGGCCATGGATTTGATTGGCGGTCCGAAGAGACCAAGGGTTTGATTATCAGCCCCGAATGACAATGGATTTGATTAGCGGTATGGAGAGACCAATGATTTGATTATCGGCCCCGACCGTCCATAGATTTGATTAACGGTTTGGAGAGACCAAGGATTTGATTATCGGCCTTGATGGCCATGGATTTGATTAATGATCTGGAAAGACTATGGATTTACTTATCGACCCCGAATGGCCAACACTTCAATTAATGATCAAAAGAGATCGTGAATTTAACTATCATCGCTAAATGGCCATGGATTTAATTAACGATCCAAAGAGATCGTCCTCTTAACTTAAGCACTAAAGAATCCGGAGAGATCACACATTGAACTAAATATAAAATAATTCGAAGAGATGGAGCCTTCAACTGATGATTCGGAGAGATCGGGCCTTTAACATGTAATTGCTAACTCCTAAACGAACACAAGATGATTCTCAATAGCCTGACTGGCTAGTGACCATAAAATTAAATTACTTATGAGCTACAGGCTTTGATATTTGCTCTTAAACAAAGTACACCTTCCATTCGCAAGTTGTACTTCAAGGGGCCAGTGTTATCCCGTCTTTTGACCATGCAGTATATAGACAAACTTGATGAGTCAAACCTCAAAGCTACCAAGACAGGAAATCCTCGAAGCCCAAAACTCAAGTTCAATCATGACCACAAAGTGAAGGCAAACCGTCTTGAAAAATTCCTAGGTAAAAAATCACTAAGTGTTGGGTCATCACCGACCCAGCATGGTTCATCGCCGACCCATCATGAGTTATTCCCGAAGCCATCATTCAGGAAGCATGAAGGAATTTCACTAAGTATATGGTTCAGTACCGAACCATCTATGCTTCTGTACCGATCCATATTGCTTAGAATTTGTCCTATTCTCCTGCTATGTGCTAGCACGGTCCAAGGAGCCCATTCCATGCTCCATAGCATCGTTTGCATGAAGCTCTCCATCTGTCTTCCCAAGCACTCCAAGTCAACAACTTTATTCTCCCACCAATCCATTAATTGGACTTAGAAACAAGATAGAAAAATTCAAACAAGTCAGAAACCATGGAGTTAACGACAAGGCGACCAATCTCCAAAAGTCCACAGTCATGGTTGGAAAACTTTTATGGATCGATACCAACCCATAGCAGTTGCTAAGCTGGCCACATCTTCTTCTTCATCAACCACTGGGAGAACATGGAGAATGTGGGGAAGAATGTGTTTGACACTTTCCCATCGACCTACACCTATAAATAGAGCATGAGGGGGCTCGTCTTGGGGATATTTTTGGTCTTCTACCATTATTACACTTTTCTTGCAATTGCCTACGATTTGCTGTTGAACCATAAGAACTGTACTCTTACTTTCAGCAATAAAAAGAGAAAAACCTTCAAGTGGACGTAGGTTAGAGTACGCCGAATCACTATAAATCTTGTTTGTTTTGTATTTACTCGTTTTCAATTGTTTTTTTCACTTTTATTCTCTACGCAATATATTGGGTGTTTGTGCCATTTTTAATGCAAATGGTACTATTGCCATGTTTCTACAACATATTTTATAACTTTTAAAAAATTAAAATTGGAGTAGACAATGACAGCTTTCATTCTATTATTTTCCTACTGCTCATGTTATTTCCACTTTCAACCTTTGTGGAGATTCTAATAGTCTATGAGGGAAACTTTAAAAGATATATGAAATTACTGCATATGTTTATGAAAAATATCAATTTTTCCTTTTTCCTTTGCCTCTAATTTCTTACATTATTGTTGGGTATGTTTCGACCGAGCCAATTCCTGCCGAACCAAATACGAAGCAGCCCTGCCGGACCAACTACAAGGCAGCCCTGCCGAACCAACCACAAGGCATCCCTGCCGAACCAAATACGAAGCAAACCTGCTGGACCAACTACAAGGCGCCCTGCCGGACCAACTACAAGGCAGCCCTGCCGAACCAACTACAAGGCAGCCATGCCGAACCAACTACAAGGCATCCCTGCCAAACCAACTACAAGGCATCCCTACCGAACCAACTACAAGGCAGCCCTGCCGAACCAACTACAAGGCATCCCTGCCGAACCAACTACAAGGCATCCCTGCCGAACCAACTACAAGGCATCCCTGCCGAACCAACTACAAGGTAGCCCTGCCGAACCAACTACAAGGCAGCCCTGCCGAACTAACTCCAAAGTCTCACCACCGAGCCAATCCACGTCCCTCTCATCACCGGACCAAGGTGTTGCCGAACCAACACTGCCAGGCCAGGTTACATCGGCCCAGGCCCGCCAACAGCTATATACATCCAAGACCCCTACTCCCAACCTCACTCTATAAATAGAGGGGCAGGGGTACAACAATGGGGGACAATTTTTGAGAGCTCAAGCACGGATAGAACTTTCAAACAACTTTCTTATACTTGTATCAAAGCTTTGTACTTGTAATTTGAACAGTAAAGGAGAATAACATATAAAGTGGACGTAGGCACATTCTGGCCGAACCACTATAAATCTGCGTGTCTTTTACAGTTTAATCCCTGTTTTTCATATATTTGCATAAATCACCCAGATCACTAAGAACAACATAAAATCAATTAAATCATACGACTTGGAGGTGTTTGTCCATTTTTTGTGCAAACATTTTTGGTGCTTTCACTGAGAACAAGAAGCTCGAAGCTTCAGCTTCTCCCACTTAACCTTCTTCCTAACAGCGTCATTCATTGCTTGGAAAACATGCCTCCCAAGTAGAAGAAAGATGTTAACAAAGGAAAAAACATCGCAACCAGCAGTCTTCCAGATCCAGTGGTCACAGATCAAGTAAGTGGTCCCCTTCAAACAGCAGTACCAAATGAAGGTCAGGCAAATCCGACAACTTCTACCATAGAACAGCCTGCAGCAATTACTAGGGCAGATCTAGATAGGGTTGTGGCTGAAGTGACTAATCACTTCACATCCCAGCAGGAAACCTTGGTGGACCATCTCATGTCACGCTTAAGGGATGCTGAAGAGTCCAACCGCAACACTGAATCATGGGGTGAGTCCTAGTCTGGAGGATCTCAGAGACAGCAAAGATCTTCCTTCTTCGAAGGAGCTAACGACATAAGCGACCATGGTAGGAGCCGAGACCGAGCACAGCCCGAAGTTAGGCCTGAGGAAATGCTTGGAACCGAACCCAACGGGGGAGGTACCGGACGGAGGTCAACTGTGGCTGAGCCTGTCGTACTGCCTAACCACAGAAACGCCAATGAACGGGGCCGAGCTAGAGTCCAGCCCGAAGTTGGACCCGAGGAAGTGCTTAGATCAGAACCCAGCAGGGGAAGATCAAGGCAAGGGCCAACTGTAGATGACCCTAACATGCTCCCAGAAGACCAAAGGCAGCCACTGGAAAATATTAGGAATGATAGACGATACCATCCCTACAGGTCATCTGGACGGAATCAATCCCACAGAACAGAACCAAACTCATTTCTATCTGCTCCAAATTCTGATGAAAGGATGGCACACTTGTTTAGAGAGTGCGTCCAACGGGATCAAAGAGATCGAGGGATAGGCGCTAGGGTAACCAGCCCTTTCGCCCGCAATATCGAAATTGCTATCACCCCCCGAGAATGGAAAATGCCAACAATGGAACCTTACAAAGGGACCTCTGACCCCATTGTACACTTACAGAGATACACACAGCATATGCTCATGAGCGGGGCAACAGAGGGAGTACTGTGCAAATGCTTTCCACTATTCTTAGCAGATCTAGCTACCTCCTAGTTCTGCCATCTACCCCAAGGATCCATCAGCTCATGGGAGATGTTGAGAGAAAAGTTCATCAGCCAGTTCTGCATTCATGTGGAACAACCCAAGGACGCTTATTCCTTATCCAATATCAAGCAGAAACCTGGAGAGAAGCTGCAGTAATATTTAACCCAATTCAATGCCGCAGCGGCCGCAGTCCAAGATGCCGATGAGAAGCTTGTCTTAATGGCCCTCTGTAGTGGTGTGCATCCGGATACTAAATTTGCTAGAAGATTGACAAAAGAAAAACCAGTTACTTTACCCGATTTCTTCCATGAAGCCGGGAAATATATGAGGCTTGAAGATGCTGCCACTGAGGGGCAGTCAGGGCAACAAAATAAGGCAGCTCACGGCAACACGCCCGCTGTAGCGAAGGACGTTCGAAGAAATGATTCTAGAGACAATGCTGGGGGCAAGAAGGGAGAAAAGCGCCTATATCGGCCAGGACTGAGATTCGACACTTACACTCCTTTGAACGAAACCATTGAAAACATCTTCCTTGCCACCCAAGACGAGGTTAGATACAAACGCCCACCATACAAGAAGGAATCAGATAACGCACAGAAGTCTGGAAAGTTCTGCCGCTTCCACGAATCTCATGGGCATGATACCAATGAATGCCATCATCTCCGGGACTTGATTGAAGAACACATCAGAAGGAAGAGACTGGAACGCTATGTAAAAGGTCAGAACAGGACTCCAGCTCCTTCCAATGAGAACCCAAGGCTACCCTCACCAGAGATAGGCAGAGGAAATCGCAACACTAGCGGCTCTAGTCAAGAGAAGATAGTGGTCCATACCATCTCGGGAGGACCGCACATCGCCGACAGAAGCTGGGCAGAGATGGAAAGATATGGAAAGTCGCTTAGAAACAATGAAGACTGTGTTAATTCTGTTATAGAAGAACGCCACCCGAAGCGGAAAGAGAGTGATGACATCACATTCAGTAGGCGTGACCTAGAGGGAAGGCAGTACCCTCACATGGATCCCATGGTTATCTCTTCCTGGCTCGGTCCAGCCGAAGTTTTCCGAATTCTAGTAGACACTGGAAGCTCAGTAAATATCTTATTCAAGGATGCATTCGACAAAATGAAACTATCAATAAAGGACGTTTCTCCCTACAATAAACCACTACACGGTTTCACTGGAGATGCGAAGATGCCCCTCGGGCAACTGGACCTCTTTGTTGAAATTGGAAGTCATCCCCGCTCCGTTGTGCGGAAACAGACATTTGTGCTGATAGAAAACCACTCGGCCTACAACGCCTTCTTAGGAAGGCCAGCCTTGTCTGACTTCCAAATTGTCCTGGCCCCATGGTGCCTAAAGATGAAATTTCCAACGGACAATGGAGTAGGGGAAGTAGAGGGAGACCGGGACGTTGCTCGAGACTGCTATGTAACTGAACTTCGCAACAACCACAGGAAGGATAAAGGGAAGAGTGTAGAGGTTGCCCTCTGCACAAAAAGTTTGGAAGCATAGCAACTAAAGAAATCCCCTCCTCTTTGATATACCAGCGACCCTTTCAATGAATTAGACCCCAGGGACAAAGAGGAGGAGGCCACTGCCGAGCCTGCAGAGGCTATGGAATTTGTATCTGTAGACAAACATGACTCGAGTAGACTATTGAAAATCGGGTCCCAACTAAAAGCAGAGTTGAAGGAACAACTCATTGACTTTCTCCGCCACAACTTGGATGTATTTGCATGGTCACATGCTGACATGACCGGAATCTCCCCTGACATAGCATGCCACGTACTAAACATTGATCCTACCAAGGCGCCCGTAAAACGAAGAAAGAGAAGTATGGGGGCAGAACGATCAGCAGCCCTCGATGAAGAAGTAAAGAATCTACTTGCCAATGACTTCATACGAGAAGCCATCTACCCAGAATGGATCGCCAACCCGGTGCTGGTAAAGAAGGCTAATGGGAAGTGGCGAACATGCATTGACTTCTCCAACTTAAATGACGCCTGCCCAAAGGATTGCTTCCCACTTCCCCGAATCGATCAACTTGTAGACAGCACAGCCGGGCACGAACTCTTATCTTTTATGGACGCATACTCAGGATACAACTAAATTCCCATGCATGCTCCCGATCAAGACCACGCTAGTTTCATCACTGACCGGGGATTGTACTGCTACAAGGTAATGCCTTTCGGACTTAAAAACGCAGGAGCCACCTACCACGGCCTTGTCAACAAGATGTTTGCAGGGTTAATAGGACAAACTATGGAAGTGTATGTGAATGACATGCTGGTAAAGTCAAGGAGAGCCGACGATCACGTAAGCCACCTGGGCGAGATGTTTCGAGTACTTCGCCAATATGGAATGAAACTTAATCCTCTAAAATGCTCCTTCGGAGTATCATTAGGAAAGTTCTTGGGATTCATCGTCCATGCCAGAGGGATTGAAGCAAACCCTGAACAATTCCGAGCTCTAAAAGATATCAAGATACCTTCCACTCGAAAGGAAATGCAAAGTCTGAATGGGAAAGTGGCCGCCCTAAGCCGATTCATCTCCAAAGCAACGGACAAGTGCATCCCCTTCTTCGAAGCTCTAAAGAAAGACAAAGGAAAGTTCGAATGGACTGACGAATGCTTAGCAGCTTTCCTTAACCTAATCGAACACCTCCAGAAACCGCCGATACTCTCGACTCCAAACGAAGGCGAAGAGTTATACATATACCTTGTTGTATCATCTCATGCTCTAAGCGCTGCTTTGGTAAGAGAAGACAACCGCACGCATCGGCCAGTATACTTTGTAAGTAAGAGGTTTACAGGGGCAGAAGTCAGATATCCTAAACTTGAGAAGCTAGCATACTGTCTACTAATCGCATCACGAAAACTGCGACACTATTTTCAATCCCATTCCATCAAAGTTCTGACTGATCAACCGCTGAGGCAGGTATGCAGTCCCATTCAAAATTATATCGGACAATGGACTTCAGTTTGACAGCGAGGAGTTCGCCAACTGGTGCCAAGAGCACGGAATTCACAAAAGCTTCTCATCCGTAGCTTATCCCCAGGCAAACGGACAAGTCGAAGCCATCAACAAAATTCTGAAAACTCTAATCAAAAAGAAACTCGAAACGTCAAAGGGCGCTTGGGTGGATGAACTCCCTACGGCACTGTGGGCCTATCGCACATCTTTCAGAACATCAATGGGGCATACTCCTTTCTCTTTGGCATACAGATCGGAGGCTATGCTCCCAGTTGAAACCATCGTGCCTTCCCACCGTAGGATCCACTATAACCCAGAAGAGAACGAAGAACTCCTTCACATGTCTTTGGATCTAATTGAGGAGAGAAGAAATGATGCAGCCCTCAAAGCATCAACCCACAAGCAAAAAGTGGCAGCACAATACAACTCCAAAGTCAAGCGTCGTACCTTACAAGAAGGAGATCTTGTCCTCAAGCGAATCTTCCCTCGCCCCGGAGCACTAGATCCAATCTGGGATGGACCATATGTAATTCATAAAGATCTCCACAATGGAGCCTATATTTTGTTAATAGTGGACGGAGAGGTGTTCCAGAGGGCATGGAACATCCAACACCTCCATCGATACTTTTCTTAACTTGTACTGCTCATATGAAGTGAATTAATAAAGACAATCAGTGGACGTAGGCATTTTCGTGCCGAACCACTTTAAAAAACCTTGTCTCTTTTTTTTAACTTGTTCCTTTATATCTTGGCTGCTTGTTAACTTTATCCTTTTCTGTTGAACGAAATCCTGTGCATACAGCATTTCCATTCAAGGCACTCCGCAGCGCGACTTCACCTGGACAAGACCTAACAGGTACTATGCGAATCTATGCCCTCGCCAATGAGACACTTTTGCTCCGGCATCCCTCTGCTACGGGTTAACTCATTGCTCACGACAGCCCTTAAAGCCAACTGTAATGAGCCGATTATAAGCCACCGAGAAGGCCGACTATAGCCAAGGCAGCTCATTACGGCGTTCGGCTCGCCGGCAACTGTGAACCTACTTTAAGCCCCAACATAAGGTGTGGCCAGCCAGGGGTAGTTCATGGTTGACGATCGGCACCCACGCTAGCCGGCCACAGTAAATCGAATAATACCCACGATTACGGGCCATAATGGCCCGGGTAGTTACTGTGCGCGATCTCGGCTCCGATGTGTCTTAAGTACGGCTGTGGTAAAAAAGATTAACTCCCCGCGAAGGCGTAAGATGGGTGACAAATGTCTCCAAGACCCACAGCTAGGGAAAGTGACTACAAAGCCCGTTTGCCACGAACTTAAGCACATTGAAGGCCTTCCGTGATTGGAAGTTTTACTATTTCGCATATTTCAATTTTATTTAAAAAACTTTTCTCCTATCCTCTGTAACAATCCCCGAAGTACAGGACACAGAATAGGAGACATTTGCTAATGGAAGCGAATGCTCACAGCAAGACACTGGACCGCATTCCATACTCAGTCACGCAAGACATTCAAAGCTGCCATCTACAAGTAAAATATGAAGGGCGGTATTTTTCTTCTTTCATGTATAAACACGTGGCTATAATTTATTCACACATCACACTAACATTGCAAGACATGAAATTATGTTTTAAGCAAGAACTTGACATCAAACACAATTGAATTACAAGCATACGCATAGCTATATTTCTCATACAACATGTCAAAATAGCAAAAACATTCAAAAACGACAGAATCAGCTTAAGTTAAAAAATTACACATCAAGAATAATGTTGTTTATTACAAGTAGCATAATTACAACCTAAAAGTTACGTTACTGTTTTGAGACTAATATATACAACAATGTCAAGTCCACAAAAAGATATCCAGGTCAAATCAAGGAGCCGGCTGCGTCGGAGTTTTATCCTTGTCCTGTTGCCCACCTGTCCAGTCAAAGAAAGAATTCATTAGTGATAAGCAACCAATTTAACGGAAAGACTAGAAAGGAAGACTTACCAGCGCATGCTCCCTGACCATCCTGATCATCATCCTCTACTTGCACACCTGCCTCCTCAGCGGCAAGCAGCCGCATACCCTCCTTCACCGCCATCTTCTCCTCCTTGGTAAATTGGACAGTGACCACATCCATTCTGAAGACCGCGCCACCCTCTTTATCCGCATCAGCCCTAGCCTCCTCCAGAGCCCGGAGATAAATCCTGGCCATAACTCGGGGGTAATCATCCATCCAGGATAGGTTACCATGTTTCCAAGTGCGGAAATACATATCCTGGAGCATCTCATCCATCATCCCTTCGTTTTCCTCAAGCTCCCTCATTCGGGCCTCAGAAGCACGCAGCTTAGCAATGGCAGCATCCCTCTCCGATCGATATCATGAGCGGTCAGCCTGAAGGGATATCCTCATCGCCTCCATCTCCTCCTTCAACCTGGACTGAGCGAGCTCCGCGACCTCAAGTCTCCCCGATAATTCCTGCGCCCGCTCGAGGTCCGCTTGTCGGACCTCATCCACCGTTGCAATGTCCATGTCAATCCGCTCCTTGTAGGCGGCCTCCATTTTTCGCAACTCTGCCATGCTGGCCTCTTCCATAGTCTTCTTCAGTTGCCTGGATGCGGCCTCGTGCTGAGAAATTGGATGGCTTGATCGGCAAGTTGCTTAGCCTGGTCGGAGACCATTAACCGTAGCCGAATGTTGGCACTCCCAATTTCCTCCCCGGCCTTGACTAGTCGGGCATGATGCCCCATCAATTTCCTGGTCTCCTCAGCAACCCGGTCAATATTTGCCTTAGCTTCATCCCCTAGAGTTACAACCCGGGTAGTAAGCAAATCGAGGTCTAGGGACTTAGCTTCGTCAAGCACCCGTACCATAGGATTGCGAGGGAGAAGATGCTCACCAGTAACCTCATCGAAGGAGATGTCATGAGAGGCCGGGTCCAGGTCTGGATGACCCGCAAACGGGTTACGAACCAAGCCAGGGTGATCTATCGGGGTGAAGGTTGGATTCTCAGACGGATGTGGGGAAGGCATAAACTCAGTATCATCCTCCGTAATATCGTGAATAGGCTGGAGTGGGGCCGGAGGACCTGGAAGAGATTCAAACGTAGATCGACTCCTCTTCCTCTTTTGTATATCTTCTTCAATAACTCCAAGAAGAGGACGATAGCCGACTACGTCTCCAGGACGGTTAGTAGGAGGCTTCGGCTTGGCGGAAGCTTTGAGGAGTTTGTATTGTTCAAGCCTGTGCCGAAGATCTGAGGTCTTGGCCGTTTTGCCCGCTCCTGGAATGAAAACCAAGTGTCACCAGCATGCATTGAGCCATCATTCAAGAATTAAAAAGAATAAAGAGAAATTCACCTTGAATCGCAGAAGTTGCCTCAGTAGAAGCACTCCCGGAAGATAAATCGGCGCCGGTCCCGACCTTATCAGCTTTCTTGGACTTCTCTGTTTCCTCCAACTCTTCGAAGGCTTGGCGGAGAGCGTCATCTGTCCACTCTTGAATCACGCCTGCCTGGCCGGGAGGCAAAGCCCTGGTGCCATCACCACCCTGTCCTTCGCCCCCATCATCACTGTGACGGTCACTATTTCACCTTCTCTACCACTTCCGCTCTCTGCCTCACCTCCTTCGTCCTCACCTCTCTCCCCCTCCACTTTTTCCTCCTTCTGAACATCCGGATGTGTGCTGGGAGAGGGTCCATCGGACTTCTTGAGTTTCTTCCCCCCGGTGACCGGATGCATCGAGAAGGGTCTCCTTTTGCTGCTTTTCGCCGTGACCCCTCCTGTAACTTTGGCAGCTCTGTCCTCCACCGTGTCTCTCTGCTTAACCACGGACTGATGTGGAAGGATCAGGTTGTGCCCCAGAAGTGTAGCATTCCTGATCAAGTAAGAAGCCGACCAGTCCCTTCCCGTAATGGCTTCTATTTCCATAGCCATTTGAACCAGGCGATCATTCTCCACGACCGCAAAGCCACCTGTCGCTAGCAAGAAATAAAAACACATAAGAAGAAGCATTGCAGTTAGAACGAAAATTATAAATAAGCTTCAAACTTACAGTCGGAGGTGAAGCGACGAATGGAAACAGAGTCATCCTTGATAAAAAAAACCATTCTTTCTTAAACATACTAAACTTCGAATATAAGTCCAGGACAGGCTTGAAAGATACGGCTGATTCCAAGCTGATGTATGGAGACCCCTTCTTATAGCCTCTCAAATTGTACAAATATCGGATCTCCCGGTTGGAGGGAGGACGCCCGTATCTCCTCTGGAAAATGACAAACAGGCTCACCAGGATGGCGTAAGAATTAGGCTGAAGCTGAAATGGAGCCACCTTCAAGTAGGTGATGAAGCTGATTATCCAAGCATTGATCGGGGGAATGGCCCCACACATGCAGTGGTACCGACTATAGGCGAAATATCCTTCGGGGGGATTATACGGCATCACTCCCTCCCCCGGCAATAACATGCGCGCTCTGTCAATCCCAAAGGAGCGAGAAATAACATCAAGCTGCTCGCCTTTGAGAGAGCTAAGGAAACAGTCAGGAGGTGAGTTCAGAAGCTCCTGAGGGCCGTACCCATCTACTAGTGACCTCGGGGTGGGCCCATGACGTCCCAGTTCTGACTGAGCTGGGGGAACTACGGAAGGATCTTCTCTGTCCTGGGATTTCTTCTTCTCTGATCGGGTTTCAACTTTATGAGACATTATCTGTAACACGAGAAAACACATTGCTAGAATAAGGATATAGAGATATAAATGAACAAGTGTATATTGTCTAGAGTTCCACTTATAAACACTCAAGCCATTCGGTACTCAAACTCCCCTATCTCGTTCGGCGTTTCCAACATAAGGTTCATTCGGCATTCGGATTCATTCGGTAGTACAAAACATAAGGGTCATTCGGCGATCACCTGATTCGGTAGTCAAGTGTGATTCGGCAATATGGTTGATTCGGCAGAAAAATCTGATTCGGCTATCTCACTTGGTAGGGAATAACGAAAGCAGGAGGTCCATACTTATAGGCGAATATCAACGACCGGACCAGTTGGTTCAGCATTCTTGACCGAATGAGTGTGTCCAAGATGGATGACCTAAAGCAAAGCACGCCATATGCATGCACATGCCCTACTTTGGGGGGCAAGTGTTGGGTATGTTTCGACCGAGCCAATTCCTGCCGAACCAAATACGAAGCAGCTCTGCCAGACCAACTACAAGGCAGCCCTGCCGAACCAACCACAAGGCATCCCTGCCGAACCAAATACGAAGCAGCCCTGCCGGACCAACTACAAAGCAGCCCTGCCGGACCAACTACAAGGCAGCCCTGCCGAACCAACTACAAGGCAGCCCTGTCGAACCAACTACAAGGCATCCCTGCCGAACCAACTACAAGGCAGCCCTACCGAACCAACTACAAGGCATCCCTGCCGAACCAACTACAAGGCAGCCCTGCCGAACCAACTACAAGGCAGCCCTGCCGAACCAACTCCAAAGTCTCACCACCGAGCCAATCCACGTCCCTCTCATCACCGGACCAAGGTGTTGCTGAACCAACACTGCCAGGCCAGATTACATCGGCCCAGGCCCGCCAACAGCTATATATATCCAAGAACCCTACCCCCAACCTCACTCTATAAATAAAGGGGCAGGGGTACAACAATGTGGGACAATTTTTGAGAGCTCAAGCACGGATAGAACTTTCAAACAACTTTCTTATACTTGTATCAAAGCTTTGTACTTGTAATTTGAACAGTAAAGGAGAATAACATATAAAGTGGACGTAGGCACATTCTGGCCGAACCACTATAAATCTGCGTGTCTTTTACAGTTTAATCCCTGCTTTTCATATATTTGCATAAATCACCCAGATCACTAAGAACAACATAAAATCAATTAAATCATACGACTTGGAGGTGTTTGTCCATTTTTTGTGCAAACAATTATTTCTAATTAGATTGTTTTAATATAAATTTCTAAAGTTGCTTCTATTTAAATTCCCTGATATTGCTACTATTTAAATTTTTTCTATCTGAATTGCACTTATTTAAATGGTTTCTCCTTATATAGCTCATTTTCTCTTTTATTTGATCGTTTTCTTCATTGCATCATTATAGTACATTCGCCTACTACTTTAGCTATTAGGCTTTTCCCATTAACCTAAAGCTGTTTACTTTCTATGTATAAATCTATTTCGTTTGTTTTTCTTCGTATATTTGTTATACTAGAATATTCTTCCTATTTTCACAGTTGAGTGTTGTTAGCCTTCCATTCTCTTTACTTTATTTAAATTAAGTACCGTTTTCATTTATCCACTCCTTAAAAAAAAATTAGAACTTTTAAATTTACAAAAATAGAAAAATCATCGAGCCAACATATGCTTTATTTCTTGTCAATTTTTAAAAAGAGAAAAAAAAACCTTTTACTTGAAATTTTAGTCTAGTCGATTTTGGCTCCACCAAGAAATTTTTTAAATAACTCAATTAGTTAAAATTTTATAGTTTTTTGAGAATCTGTTTTAAAAGATATTTTATATGATGAAATTTCAATATTTACTTACTTTCCAAAATAACAACTTTTTAGTATATTCTTCTATTTTAAATATACTCTTTGAAAGCAATTTCAAATAATTTAAGAAATTTTAAAATCTTTTATTAAATTCTTTCACATGGGGTCGGACTCAAAAATGTAAGTTCGTTTATCCATTCTTTTAGACTTTTCTTCTTTCCCAATTTTTTTAGCTTATCTTCATCAAGAATATATTAAGATCTGGTTATCATCTTGTGGTGGTTAATGCACACCTTCTTGTAGGAACTTGCTTATTCCTATTCATACCTTACCTCCGGATATTTGCAACTCATAGGTTCTTACTCGCTATCTATCTGGATGAAATGTACATCATCAATCGGTGATCCAGTAAAATCCACAATCATTGGATAGTCTAGGCCTAGCAAAAGGAGTCAAGTACCATCCAGCTTCAGGGACCCATCTATATGTCGTGCTCATGCTCTTCTTAAGTCAACGTCTTATGGTACGGCCTACAACACATGGGGTAATTAGGGTAGCAGTATATATTTAACTCCATTTATTGTTCCAACTCATGGTTACCTTATCCATCTATTTAGAATATGGTCACAACTACTTCTATAGTCGGAATTTATAGAGTTTAGTGTGTAATATATATTTAATTTTTGGTAAAAATACAAATACATTCACTTAGCATATCCTAATTAGTATGATCAACTACATAATGATACCAAATTTAACAACCTGCACCTTAACTGTAACATCCCGCAAATTTTCGACTTTCGAAAATTCAACATCGATACTCACTTTATCGACTGTTGAGCCATCGAATGCCGAAAACCCGAAAAGTTATGGTTTTAAGAAAGAAGAAAAAGGTAGAAGAAGAAGATAGAAGAAAAAGAAAGAAGAACAACAACACACATCAGATACAGAAACAGAAAACAATATCAGATTCTTACACATCGCAGCGGAACAATATACAATAGATAATTACTAGTCTTTTAAAACAAAGAACTATATCATTTTATACATACATCAATCATCAGAGTCAATATACAACAATGGACAGTTATATAAACTTGTCCTCATACAGAATACACAGCGGAATAAATACTATCAGATACAAATACTACGTCTCGTCATCCAGCTTGCTTCCAAAGCTCCAGAATATCCAGAATATCCTGATAATATAACTCTAGGCTGCCCGTGTGGAAATTGGTGGGCACCCAGAGTTTAGAAGGGAACAATAAACTCCGAGTCAGTCATGGTGACTGGTGTGAGATCGTAAAACAGTTTATCTTTAAATTAAACAACATAAATATTTTTAAAGTCAATTCGCAATGCTTTTGGAAAATGAAACTACCATAAGACCTCCCACCACACACACAATGCAAACGCAGAATTGGAGGAGATTTCTTCTTATGATAGTCAAAGATGCTTACTATGCAAAATCAAATCATTTTGATATTATTATTAGTGCATAGTGTAGAAATCATTTCGAAAGTATAATATTAATCTTAGCCAGCATAGGCATTCCGCACTTATGCCTACTATAGCTACTAAGTTCAATAGCAGGTTACCGCCACATTCCATAGCAGGTAATACAACTAAAACCGTACACGTCACGTATTGTTTCTTTGGATTTCCAACAAATGGTCAGGCTAAGGAACTTCCTATCCACGATGGGTACGTCCCTGGAATAGACGACCCGAGAACCTAACCGGATCTCTGCCAACACAAGGTCGGGTTACCTCTGCAAAAATAGGTAACTACTGACACGCGTATGCCATCCCCCGATCGTCACCGATCTTCCCGAGGATCCCCGATTCGCAACAAACCACAAAGTAATAATAACTGTGCAGCAACCACAGAGGTTAAGTATCTGGGCTCCATACCATGATACCACCTTTATCCAGAAGGAATGACATACACTAAGGGGCGCTACTCCCTAGAACCTTGCTGCATCCTTCCTGTTTCGACCATTTCCAGGGTGTGAGGCTCGACGAAGTCTCGTCCACAAAGCTACGCTTTCTCAAAAAGCCCTGCTTCGGGTCAAACAAAATGATCAACCTATGATCACAAAGATATAAGATCAAACAAATGATCATATCACAAATGATCAAACACTGATCATTTCACAGCAACACTCAGTATGCCACGTTACCAAATTGGGATATATCGCTGATAAATTTCAACTACATAACCTCTGAGCTCGTACGTCTCAGAGAAGGGTGTTAAGCTAAGAGAATAAATTCTCCGCCACCAACAGAAATGTATTTGAAAGAAATCAGCTTTATATCTCAAATTGTAACGTCAGACACACAATCCATACAAGTCTGTTCCGGGATCGAACAGAACCGAAGGCACTTCTCACGAAGCCCTTGCATTTCCGGATAATTTTCAATCACGTCAGGACTTCCCGTCACTAAGGGTGATAAAACCTCTAAATCGAAGATCAGTCGATGTAGAGTAACTCGACGGTAATCCTTCCGTTTTCAAAAATATCCGGTCTTCAACACCGGTCTTCGAATGCAATTCATAACGACGTATCACATATTCGGAATGGGTTATACGACCCCATGGTCCTTTCCCGGCTAACCCGAATAGTGAGCGATTATTCAAAAATAAGTGTGGCATTCAATTTCATCCAATTCACAACAAATACCTATCTAAAGGTAATTATTGATAGTCGGTTATTTAACTATCAATAAAGATGCGCAACATCATCAGATTCCAAATAATTTTCCCCAAATTATTTATCTTCAAAAATATCTTTACTAGATATAAAATTTCCACACTTAACCGTTTGAAAACAAATTCCAAATATTCACCTTTCTAATTATCTTTAAAAGATAAAGTTTCAAACCCCTCGTTTCATATTGGAAAAGCAATTCCATACTTATTTAAAAATAAGTATTTCACAAATCATTTATTTTCAACATTTGAAAATATTCGATATACTTAAATCAATATTAAGTATATATTCATTCTTTAAGGAAATCATTCTCTTTAAACACATTTATTCGAGTCAAAACGAATGTTACGTAAAACATCGTTACGACGACTCCAAAATCACTAGTATAGGGATTCGAAATTAAGATAGATATATAAATCCCAATACTACATCAAAACATTTCCTTTCGGAAATCATTTACTATAACAACAGTGTTATAGTCCATCATTTCCTTATTCTTCGAAAACGTCTATTTCAACAATAAAAATGTTGAAATCTATGTATTCGATATCATAATACATTTTTAATATCACTTTTCCAAAACTATCCATTTTACTTAACGATATATTCACTATCCAAAATCGTGAATATACTTCAATAATTACATTTCAATCTTTTCTACACGTTTTATTCCAAGAATTATCCACTATCCAAAATCGTGGATAAAATTCCCTTAATAACTTCTATATTACATTCATCAAATTTGATTGATTTCGAATTCATAAAACAACGTTTATAAATTCACCTTTGTATTTTCTAACAACTTCGATTTATAAAATTCTCCTCTTATTAACTTCTAAAATTACTTATCAAAATAAGTGATTCCAGATTTATAAACAACGTTTATAAATCACATTTATACTTCATAACAATTTCAACTTATGAAATCATTTCATTTAGCAATTTCTATTTATATCCCAATTAAGTGCAAAAATCTAATTTATAAGTAAATTACTTATAAATCGTTTATTCTACAACATCTATTCACTTTATAACTTCACGTTATAAATCTATTAATTTCATTCACTTATGAAATCCTTTTATACTTCTTTTCAACACTTATAAAAATTCGTTTTATAAGTCCAATATTTTGATTAATAAAATATCCATTTTTTAAATCTTCATATACAAATCGTTCATAGTTATTCAAAAATCCCAACTTAACCCATTTTATAAATAAATCGACTTTTATTTCAAAAACGACACTTCGGTTATATTTCACTAAAAATTATAACTTTTATAACTTTAAAATTTTACGTTTATAAATCGATTTAAAAATTCCATAAAACGTATATTTTCAAAAATCACGTTAAAAACCTTTTTAAAGTAAAAGTCGTTATTTTTACATTTCCAAAACTGAATCCGATGATGCCACAACACCAATCAGTCCATCACAACAGTCAATATCATATATCAATATGATAACAGAATATATCAAAATATCTGTAAATAATCAATACGGTGAGGAATCCAGTTGGATCCCTCCAACCTGTTTCCCTGCATCCACAGATGTTAGCACAATACCAATTCCGCTCCAGTACGGAATTATCGCGGTATATGGGTTTTTATAAATCCGCTTACTAACGGCGCAATAGGGTCTCATCCGCTATACGAGGCGGGAAATCATCAATCCAATATATACATATGCCAATATGTATATATTGCTATATATAGATATATATCCTACTATATCTAATATCACATCCAAACAGTCAATCATCAATCAATAACTGTAAATAACTCCACATTCAAATTTGAGTGAGAAGATCTCACCGTGATTTTAATTCTGATTTCAGCGTTTTATTTCGAATAAAATTAAACGGCGTTTAATTTTACCAGAAATTTAAACTAGCTCCAAACGACTCCAAATCAGTTGCATAGCGAAGAGCTCGACAAAACGAAGCCAACGCTTTTCGTTTCGTTCCATTCCGACCTCGCAGCAAAAAGTTATTTCATTTTAAAGTTTATACACATTATTACAAAATTAATTACAACTTTAATTTAATTTTTATACCTAAATCCAACATCCACCGTTCATTCCAGGTCAAGAAATCAAGGCCGCTCCCACGTTCTTCTCCAACACGCGCCCAGTTTTCAAACGAACGAGCCAAAACCCACTGCCGCCACAAACCCTACAGCACGCGACCACCACGGTTGATCGAAATTCGATCAACTCCTGCCAAAACACGCGCCCATCCCCCCTCAGCCTCCATGCCAAGCGCGACAACGTCCGGTCATCCCCAGGCGTCGAAAAACGTGCACGACTGGCCATCGTCTTGGCCTCGATTCTGGCCACCACAACGAACTACGCGACACTCCACCGTATGGATCTGTCGAGCTCGAGACGCTCTACAACTTTCGTTCAGATGCCGAAGTCTAATGGTGAATGGATCATGAGATATTGAGGGAGAAAGGAATGACATTTTCTGGCCTTCCATTTTGAAGGTGGCGGCTGAGACATTTAGAAACCCTAGGCTCGTTTGTTTTGTGAAAAATAGAATGATAAAGGGCTTTTATAGAAAATTATCTCAACACTATTCATCCGAAAAATTTCGAACTCGAAATCGAACGTGCCGGCTGACGTTTCTAAGGTTTACCCCGCGTTCCGAACGCAATGGAATAGGTTTCGGAAGCTAATTCGATCGTCTGTGCAAGATATGGAATTAAACGATAAATTTAAATTAAACCGATTTAAATCGATTTCGAGGCGTTTTAATTTGTACCGGACAAATGGTAAATCCAAAAATTACGAAATTTGAAATCTTATAATAATATCGCATTACGGATCCGATGAAACTGGTTTCGTCGAAATCCGAGACTTTTTGAAAAATGACTATTTTAACTCGACGATTTAAATTAAAATAATATCGATGCGTTTCGAGCTGCCACGGTCAAACGACAACTTCGATTGCTACGAAAATTGAAATCCGATAATAACTAACTATTACGGATTCAATGGAACTGATCTCGTTCAATTCTGAGACTGTTCGAAAATTGGCTATTTTTACAGTCGATAATTAAATATTAAAATATTCAATTTTCACAGTTTCACTTCAAATTCAATTTTAAAAGTTCTATAACCTTTCTATAACTCCAGTATGATTAAATAAAATTTTCCAAATCATTTTCAATCATTTGAAACTCGATTTTCAATTATTTTCTGGAATTTCACAATTTAATTTATCGATTTAATTACTCAGGTAAATCCAATATTCGAGAAATAAATCATTCGACTTCTAAATTCATTTATTAATATTTAAAATCAATTAAATATTCGAATTTTAATCATCAAAAATTCTGGGTCGTTACAGACTTCCCCCCTTAAAAGAATTTCGTCCTCGAAATTACAAGTTAGGAAGAAAGGTCCTTAACTCGTCTACTATTTTTCACAATTCAATAGTTTTATCAATTTTCAATTCAAATCTTTCTATTAAAAGTTCATTATCATTCAACTCATTTTCCAACTTCAATTATAAGTTTCAAACAACATTGTTTAACTTCAAAATTCAAATTCGAGTTTAAATTCAAATTTTAAACTTTCAGGATTTCTCAAAAATATTCTAACGCCTTAAATTTCCAGAAAATTTCGCCAGCGTCTCCTTTGCGCGGCTAATACGGCACTACTACAAAACGTCCCTACGGACTCTCAGATTTCAAAAAGAAAAAGAAAAAGCCAAGCGGCTAGACAAGAAATCAGCAAATCTCATATAGAAATTTAAATACATACCTTTTGTCGAGCAATTCAAATTTATCTTTGAAATCAAATCCAATTTCCTTTATAACCTGTATATCCTACTAGCCATAATATCTAGTTGCATATATTCAAACCATTTCGTACATTCAATTACAAAATTTTCAATATAACTGCTTATATCATCTCTAATTCACTATTGAAGTTATATATTCAATTTCGTTCTATTTTCAAATTCATTTGAATTCAATTCACAATTTCAATTCAATTTAACTTCTGAATATTCAATTTATCAATTATCTTTCATTCACAACTGCATCATTTTAAATTAGTTTCAGTTACTAATTCATTACAAATTTTAATCCACTTATTCAAATTTGTTTTCAACATTCAGTTTCAATTCCAGTTTTATTCACTTTTGTTCATTCCAAAATTTATTTATAATTCACTATTTTGGTTGAATCTACTTACATTTAAACTGGATTTCAAATTCCATACGAATTTTAATTCATCTTTCATTTATAATTATTCAATTCAATTCATTGGCTTACGAATTCGAAATGAATTTCAACTTTCGATTTCATTTAATTGATTCACTTATACTTACTTTGATTTAACTTCATCCTTTAAGTTAAATTTATTCTATCAACCTTTCAAATTGTATAAGTTATCAACTTGATAATATTTCATAATTATGGTATCCCAGAGTCTTACCAATATTTCAAAGCCATTTTGAAAACAATTCAAATTACCCTTTTGAATTTCCAAAACAAAACCCAAATTTTCCAAACATCTTTCATTTAAAACAATTTGGCAGCAATTTCTCTTTTGGAAACCCAAAAATGAACACCAACGATGCCGCGGTCATCATCGAAGTTATTTTCCAGCGACCGAAAAAGAGTTTAGAGCTTTTCATCTCTTCAAAACATTTTTCAAAACCTTTGAAATTCATTTTCAAATCAAAAAGATTTAAACTTTCCAAATCACCAAAATTTTCAAATTCTTTTCAAAACATTTTCAAAACTTCTCTGGAATTCCGTTTCAATTTACAATTCACATTTACAAATTTACATTCTTTAAATTTCATTTGTATGAATTTTATTTCTTAAATCTGGAGTTATGATTTCAGTTTTCTTATTCAATTTCAAATTTAATGATAACATTTCAACATTATCACTATCCTAACATCCATGCAACCATATACTGTAATAATTTACAGAAAATCATTTCTTTTATATACAAAAATATAATCAAGGTAAAATTATTTCATTTACCCAATTTAAAACAATATCGTGCCGAATTGTTCTATATAAGTGTTTAGAGATCCCTATCGATAGAGTTGTACGGACAATACCGACCAGAATCCATATACCACTCAACAAACCAATCATCACAATATAAAACAATTTTATATTAACTAACAAATACGCATTGATATCTATTATTACACTCAACTCATTCTAGAGTACTGCTGACTCTATCTCTAATGAGTAACACCCAACAGAGCAGGGTTGTCGCTTAACCATATGCTCTGATACCAAATGTAACATCCCGCAAATTTTCGACTTTCGAAAATTCAACATCGATACTCACTTTATCGACTGCTGAGCCATCGAATGCCGGAAACCCGAAAAGTTATGGTTTTAAGAAAGAAGAAAAAGGTAGAAGAAAAAGAAAGAAGAACAACAACACACATCAGATACAGAAACAGAAAACAATATCAGATTCTTACACATCGCAGCGGAACAATATACAATAGATAATTACTAGTCTTTTAAAACAAAGAACTATATCATTTTATACATACATCAATCATCAGAGTCAATATACAACAATGGACAGTTATATAAACTTGTCCTCATACAGAATACACAGCGGAATAAATACTATCAGATACAAATACTACGTCTCGTCATCCAGCTTGCTTCCAAAGCTCCAGAATATCCAGAATATCCTGATAATATAACTCTAGGCTGCCGTGTGGAAATTGGTGGGCACCCAGAGTTTAGAAGGGAACAATAAACTCCGAGTCAGTCATGGTGACTGGTGTGAGATCGTAAAACAGTTTATCTTTAAATTAAACAACAGAAATATTTTTAAAGTCAATTCGCAATGCTTTTGGAAAATGAAACTACCATAAGACCTCCCACCACACACACAATGCAAACGCAGAATTGGAGGAGATTTCTTCTTATGATAGTCAAAGATGCTTACTACGCAAAATCAAATCATTTTGATATTATTATTAGTGCATAGTGTAGAAATCATTTCGAAAGTATAATATTAATCTTAGCCAGCATAGGCATTCCGCACTTATGCCTACTATAGCTACTAAGTTCAATAGCAGGTTACCGCCACATTCCATAGCAGGTAATACAACTAAAACCGTACACGTCACGTATTGTTTCTTTGGATTTCCAACAAATGGTCAGGCTAAGGAACTTCTTATCCACGATGGGTACGTCCCTGGAATAGACGACCCGAGAACCTAACCGGATCTTTGCCAACACAAGGCCGGGTTACCTCTGCAAAAATAGGTAACTACTGACACGCGTATGCCATCCCCCGATCGTCACCGATCTTCCCGAGGATCCCCGATTCGCAACAAACCACAAAGTAATAATAACTGTGCAGCAACCACAGAGGTTAAGTATCTGGGCTCCATACCATGATACCACCTTTATCCAGAAGGAATGACATACACTAAGGGGCGCTACTCCCTAGAACCTTGCTGCATCCTTCCTGTTTCGACCATTTCCGGGGTGTGAGGCTCGACGAAGTCTCGTCCACAAAGCTACGCTTTCTCAAAAAGCCCTGCTTCGGGTCAAACAAAATGATCAACCTATGATCACAAAGATATAAGATCAAACAAATGATCATATCACAAATGATCAAACACTGATCATTTCACAGCAACACTCAGTATGCCACGTTACCAAATTGGGATATATCGCTGATAAATTTCAACTACATAACCTCTGAGCTCGTACGTCTCAGAGAAGGGTGTTAAGCTAAGAGAATAAATTCTCCGCCACCAACAGAAATGTATTTGAAAGAAATCAGCTTTATATCTCAAATTGTAACGTCAGACACACAATCCATACAAGTCTGTTCCGGGATCGAACAGAACCGAAGGCACTTCTCACGAAGCCCTTGCATTTCCGGATAATTTTCAATCACGTCAGGACTTCCCGTCACTAAGGGTGATAAAACCTCTAAATCGAAGATCAGTCGATGTAGAGTAACTCGACGGTAATCCTTCCGTTTTCAAAAATATCCGGTCTTCAACACCGGTCTTCGAATGCAATTCATAACGACGTATCACATATTCGGAATGGGTTATACGACCCCATGGTCCTTTCCCGGCTAACCCGAATAGTGAGCGATTATTCAAAAATAAGTGTGGCATTCAATTTCATCCAATTCACAACAAATACCTATCTAAAGGTAATTATTGATAGTCGGTTATTTAACTATCAATAAAGATGCGCAACATCATCAGATTCCAAATAATTTTCCCTAAATTATTTATCTTCAAAAATATCTTTACTAGATATAAAATTTCCACACTTAACCGTTTGAAAACAAATTCCAAATATTCACCTTTCTAATTATCTTTAAAAGATAAAGTTTCAAACCCCTCGTTTCATATTGGAAAAGCAATTCCATACTTATTTAAAAATAAGTATTTCACAAATCATTTATTTTCAACATTTGAAAATATTCGATATACTTAAATCAATATTAAGTATATATTCATTCTTTAAGGAAATCATTCTCTTTAAACACATTTATTCGAGTCAAAACGAATGTTACGTAAAACATCGTTACGACGACTCCAAAATCACTAGTATAGGGATTCGAAATTAAGATAGATATATAAATCCCAATACTACATCAAAACATTTCCTTTCGGAAATCATTTACTATAACAACAGTGTTATAGTCCATCATTTCCTTATTCTTCGAAAACGTCTATTTCAACAATAAAAATGTTGAAATCTATGTATTCGATATCATAATACATTTTTAATATCACTTTTCCAAAACTATCCATTTTACTTAACGATATATTCACTATCCAAAATCGTGAATATACTTCAATAATTACATTTCAATCTTTTCTACACGTTTTATTCCAAGAATTATCCACTATCCAAAATCGTGGATAAAATTCCCTTAATAACTTCTATATTACATTCATCAAATTTGATTGATTTCGAATTCATAAAACAACGTTTATAAATTCACCTTTGTATTTTCTAACAACTTCGATTTATAAAATTCTCCTCTTATTAACTTCTAAAATTACTTATCAAAATAAGTGATTCCAGATTTATAAACAACGTTTATAAATCACATTTATACTTCATAACAATTTCAACTTATGAAATCATTTCATTTAGCAATTTCTATTTATATCCCAATTAAGTGCAAAAATCTAATTTATAAGTAAATTACTTATAAATCGTTTATTCTACAACATCTATTCACTTTATAACTTCACGTTATAAATCTATTAATTTCATTCACTTATGAAATCCTTTTATACTTCTTTTCAACACTTATAAAAATTCGTTTTATAAGTCCAATATTTTGATTAATAAAATATCCATTTTTTAAATCTTCATATACAAATCGTTCATAGTTATTCAAAAATCCCAACTTAACCCATTTTATAAATAAATCGACTTTTATTTCAAAAACGACACTTCGGTTATATTTCACTAAAAATTATAACTTTTATAACTTTAAAATTTTACGTTTATAAATCGATTTAAAAATTCCATAAAACGTATATTTTCAAAAATCACTTTAAAAACCTTTTTAAAGTAAAAGTCGTTATTTTTACATTTCCAAAACTGAATCCGATGATGCCACAACACCAATCAGTCCATCACAACAGTCAATATCATATATCAATATGATAACAGAATATATCAAAATATCTGTAAATAATCAATACGGTGAGGAATCCAGTTGGATCCCTCCAACCTGTTTCCCTGCATCCACAGATGTTAGCACAATACCAATTCCGCTCCAGTACGGAATTATCACGGTATATGGGTTTTTATAAATCCGCTTACTAACGGCGCAATAGGGTCTCATCCGCTATACGAGGCGGGAAATCATCAATCCAATATATACATATGCCAATATGTATATATTGCTATATATAGATATATATCCTACTATATCTAATATCACATCCAAACAGTCAATCATCAATCAATAACTGTAAATAACTCCACATTCAAATTTGAGTGAGAAGATCTCACCGTGATTTTAATTCTGATTTCAGCGTTTTATTTCGAATAAAATTAAACGGCGTTTAATTTTACCCGAAATTTAAACTAGCTCCAAACGACTCCAAATCAGTTGCATAGCGAAGAGCTCGACAAAACAAAGCCAACGCTTTTCGTTTCGTTCCATTCCGACTTCGCAGCAAAAAGTTATTTCATTTTAAAGTTTATTCACATTATTACAAAATTAATTACAACTTTAATTTAATTTTTATACCTAAATCCAACATCCACCGTTCATTCCAGGTCAAGAAATCAAGGCCGCTCCCACGTTCTTCTCCAACACGCGCCCAGTTTTCAAACGAACGAGCCAAAACCCACTGCCGCCACAAACCCTACAGCACGCGACCACCACGGTTGATCGAAATTCGATCAACTCCTGCCAAAACACGCGCCCATCCCCCCTCAGCCTCCATGCCAAGCGCGACAACGTCCGGTCATCCCCAGGCGTCGAAAAACGTGCACGACTGGCCATCGTCTTGGCCTCGATTCTGGCCACCACAACGAACTACGCGACACTCCACCGTATGGATCTGTCGAGCTCGAGACGCTCTACAACTTTCGTTCAGATGCCGAAGTCTAATGGTGAATGGATCATGAGATATTGAGGGAGAAAGGAATGACATTTTCTGGCCTTCCATTTTGAAGGTGGCGGCTGAGACATTTAGAAACCCTAGGCTCGTTTGTTTTGTGAAAAATAGAATGATAAAGGGCTTTTATAGAAAATTATCTCAACACTATTCATCCGAAAAATTTCGAACTCGAAATCGAACGTGCCGGCTGACGTTTCTAAGGTTTACCCCGCGTTCCGAACGCAATGGAATAGGTTTCGGAAGCTAATTCGATCGTCTGTGCAAGATATGGAATTAAACGATAAATTTAAATTAAACCGATTTAAATCGATTTCGAGGCGTTTTAATTTGTACCGGACAAATGGTAAATCCAAAAATTACGAAATTTGAAATCTTATAATAATATCGCATTACGAATCCGATGAAACTGGTTTCGTCGAAATCCGAGACTTTTTGAAAAATGACTATTTTAACTCGACGATTTAAATTAAAATAATATCGATGCGTTTCGAGCTGCCACGGTCAAACGACAACTTCGATTGCTACGAAAATTGAAATCCGATAATAACTAACTATTACGGATCCAATGGAACTGATCTCGTTCAATTCTGAGACTGTTCGAAAATTGGCTATTTTTACAGTCGATAATTAAATATTAAAATATTCAATTTTCACAGTTTCACTTCAAATTCAATTTTAAAAGTTCTATAACCTTTCTATAACTCCAGTATGATTAAATAAAATTTTCCAAATCATTTTCAATCATTTGAAACTCGATTTTCAATTATTTTCTGGAATTTCACAATTTAATTTATCGATTTAATTACTCAGGTAAATCCAATATTCGAGAAATAAATCATTCGACTTCTAAATTCATTTATTAATATTTAAAATCAATTAAATATTCGAATTTTAATCATCAAAAATTCTGGGTCGTTACATTAACAGGGTCGGTTTTTCGACTAAATAAAAAACTCAAGTCCATTAGGGTACAGATCAGTAGTGTTGGTAACCTGTGATAAAAATAAGTATATCAGAGAGCTATCTATACGAACTCATAGTGGAATAATAAAATATAATAAAAATATAAACTGACTAAGGTTGCTACCTTAGAACCAATATTATCCCTTGGATATCTAGTTGCCTTGTCAGTGTAGGGCATGAATGAAAGGATCTGTCCTTCTAACATTCCTGTCTTCTATTAATATCATGCCCTCCAAATCTATCATGTGGGTTGTAATGAGGAGAGGGATCAAATTAATGTTATGGTGACCGGTAAATTGTATACTTTATCCATAACACTAGTTTCATGTCGATTGATCTCCATTAAAGTGTTATGTATATTATTTATGGATTTGAGATCAAATTCCACATACGCGTACGATATATCTAGCCTGCTCCGAGGTATAAATATGTATATGCATATATATATATATATATATATATATACATATATATACACACATATATATATACACACACATATATATAAGCATCCCTATATTCCCAAAAAGGAAACCCCTTCGCAACGTAATCGATAGTCAACCGGTCCGAAGACCAATGACTCCTAGATACGGCTTTATAATTTAACTAGTTGTATTACTACTGCATCTCAAAGACCTATCTAAGGTTAACTATCCAACCTCCAATCAAAAAAATAAAAAAACTAACTTTGAGATCGGTGCATATCCCATACGAAATCTACACCAGTAGAAAGTGTAATCCGTACAGGCTTAACCCAAGTCTTTGCTAACAACTGCTTGAGACTGATTATAGTTTTGTCCTATGCCCTCCTCCATAAATACCAATTTACCAAACAAAGCTCACATAGTGTTGACCACCATCTAAAAATCTCGTTTAGATTTGTCTAATGCAAATCAAGGAAAATGCCCATTATCGGTTACTTAATACTTCTAGTTTGGAAATGAAGCAGATCATCCCATCATAATTAGGCACCGTCGTAGGTTATTTGAGACTTCACAAATAGAGCATAGGTAGACCCAATAGTCATTTAATACCTCTGCCCCAAAGTAAACCCCTTGACCATATAAAGGTACTTAGCCATTTAATACTTCAAATTAGAGGTGAACCCCTTGATATGTTCTCTCAAACCTCTACACGAATGTATATCCCCCCATAGGTCCTATAGTTGGAGATGTCCCACATCGGTAGTATGTATACACAATTGCTGGTGATGCGAGTTTCCCCGAAATCAGATAAATTCTGTATAAATCATTTAAATTAAAAATATTGTATATATATATATATTTGATTTGAATTTAAATCGTAAATAAATGGTTTAATAATAAAAATACAAATTATATAAGATAAAGTATAAAAATATAAAAGTAAACCATTAGCTAAAATCTAACAACAAGTTTAAAATAGAAATTTATTTATTAAAAGACAAAAGAAAAGATAAAAGTTTATTCAAGTGTTTTCCATCAAATAAAAGAAAATAATATACTCCAATATGAATCAAGAAATAAAATACATTCAAGCATAAGGCAAATAAAATACATACAAATAAAGAAATATTGTAAAATAATGAAACAAACAATACATTCAAGTATATACACATAAGAATGAACACTTGAAAAATAATAATATACATATGAGAGGCTTGCAAAAGAAGACACCCAAGATTATACTCATACATGTACAAACGAGATAAAGAATAAAATAAAATAAGTATTTGTACAAAGTAATTAACGTGGCACACCAAAGCAAGATTTATATCAGCAAACAAAAGCAAATATCTCTGACCGTTGTACAAACAAAGATAATATCACCCTGTACAAATTGTATACTCTGTAAACTTCTTTTACATATCAATCCATTCATTTCAGTTCGACCATTATCTCCTACTAAAATAAAATCTCAACTTAAAACAACTTCCATTAAAACAAAACTTCAACTTAAAACAACAACAATCTGTTTCTAATGCAAGCCAGAGATCAAAGAAGAAGGTTTCACTTGCAATTTTCACAACCTGTTTCAAAGCCTATTTCAAAAGAAGTGCTCTGTTCACTTCTGAAAATCATTGTGAGTAACAACCTTTTCCAAAGCTAATTTGGTTTGATATCCTGATGCTTGTGATGAACATTGAAATTAGGTTGTTAAGTATGTTATATGAATGTAAATCATGATTGCATGTCTATAGATATGTAGTATATATGCCTGTATATAGAAACCATTCCTCTGTTCATACTTTACAGGTTTCAAACCTGTTCATAAATCCATAATTCCTCATGCAATAAGATTTAGACTATGATATTTAAATGAAACTTGTTAATATCAAAAAGATCCTGTTTTTAAAAATAATTTCAGGCGAATATATTAAGTCAATATTTCGAAAAGAAGAAATTACAGTAAAAATAAATTCAAGATAGAAATTTGATTGTTAAATTTCCATGGTTTGATTATATATCTGGATTCGTACTGAAAAATGATGAATTTTAATAATAGTATCATGATTTTTAAGTTTGGGGTTGATGTGAATTTGCGAGTTGAACGGAAAGTGGAGTTTTGCCAAATTCCGGCGATGGGCGACATTCTGAAGGCTAGGGTTCCGCATGGAGGTGGAGGAGCCTACAGCGATGGTGGGAAAAATGATCGAAGATGTACTCGATCATCGTGGAGGAGGCGGCGAACATTTGAAATTTTTAAACCTAGTTTTAGCTAACAACGATGATGGTCGGAGCGAGGCTGAGCCATCGTACACTTGCACGAGATATCACTGTATATGGGTTCGTATATAGGCTTTGGGGAAGAAGCAGTTCTCTCGGGTTTGACTCGAAGAGATTCGTGAAATAGCTCGGGGGGAAAAGAAGATGTGAGATAACCCGAAGTTGAGCTCGGGTAAATAAGTGTTTGGCTCGGGTCGAAAGTTTTGTTCCAGGTTTTCAACCTGAACCTGTTTTCTAAATTTAAAACTAAATTTAAATTTATCAAGCAAGGTTTAAACTGAGTTTAAATCAAAATGTAAATTTAAAGTGTTAAGAAAATTTGCTTTAAACTTTATTAAAAGTAAATAAGGATTTATTTTAAATTTTAAATCTAAATTGGAATTTAAAAGGAAATTTGAAACGATGTTTTTTAACCTATGCTAAATAACAATTAAATCATGAATAAAAATGGGTTGACTTTAATTAATGAAGATTAATGAGTTTTTAATGGTAAATCAATTTATAATCAACAATGATTAATATAAGTAAATTTCTTTAGAAAAGTAATTAAAGAAATTTAATAGTTGATAAAGGTCATTAACCAAGATATTTGAATAATTAATGTGGTAAATTTTAACAATAAATTAGATTGATTAATTTAATAATAATCAATTGTGGAACTATTTAAGTATAATTACTTAATGACAGTAATTATGGAATTAATTATTCAATATAATCAATTGAGTTAATTGAATTTGTTCAAGTTAATTACTTAAGTTTAAATTAATTCAGAATAATCACTTGACGATTTGGAAAGTATAATTACTTAGAGAAGTAATTAATAGATAATTACTAGATGTAATTAATTGAATGATGATTAGAAATTTTTTAGTATAATGATTTGTTAATAATTAAAGCATTAATTAATAATGGCGATTAATTAAAATTTATTTAATAATTACAGATTAATTGATTCTTTAGTTAAGATTGATTTGTTAATAATTAAAGGTTAACCAATAAAATTGAAAGGGAAATTTCTTTCAAATAATTTGTAATTAACTATGATGGTTAATCCAGATTAATGATTCATTCCTAGATAATACATATGATTTAAATTAATCAGTTGATTAATAGGTTTTCTTGTGAATGTTTGGACCTGACTGAATAATTGAATTGTCGATATCCCCTGATCTGTGATGTTGTGTGATATATTCTAATTTGTGTGTGATCTGTACTGTAGTTTATTTATCTGGGATGAATGTAATATACTATCTGTAATTTATATATCTATGATCTGTGAATAAAAGATAAGCGCTATAGTTATACCGCTTATCAACTATATTTCTTTATTCTGATCTATGATGATTGAATGATGTTGCACTACAGTGTGAAACCCCTGGACTACACCATACACACACAAATATGGATTTCACGAGGAAATCGGTTAAGTCACAGATTTTTGACAATTGTAAAGATTGAATTCTTGAATCCAAAATAGTTTTGGAATTGGAATTGAAAGCTTTTTAAAATGAGTTCAAATGATTTAATAAAATTTGAAATCTAAATGATTTGATTTAAATTTGAATTCAATATTTGGAATTGAATTCAATGATTTGAAAATATGGTCTAAAAAGACCATACCAGTTATAAATGTGTTTTATAGGGATTTTTAACCATTTAAAAGTATGGTTTTGGAAATTTAAGAAATTTAATCCAAGTTTTATACTTGAATGGTTTTTAACTTATGTAAATTGTAATTAGTTTTCCAGAATGGAAACTAATTGTTTCAAAGAATAAAAGCTTTCATATAAGAAATGAAATTCCAATTTAAGTTAAAGGAATTTCAAGTTTGAATTGAAAAAATGGTTTTCCAAGTTATGAGTGAATTCTTTTTGAAAGCTATAAGTTAAATCTTGATTTAAAGATTTAATGAGTTAATCCAAATGAAATGGAAATCGTTTTGGAAATCTATGAATAGATCTTTGTGAAACTGGGTGAACTTTGTGAGATGAATCTTTTTGTAAAAGATTAAAATGGTGATTTGTTTAAACCATTCGAAAGGAAAGTTTTGGATAATAAGTCGTGACTTAATTGAAATCCCAATATCCATATGTTTTAAAATATTACGCTCACTATTCGGTTTAGCCGGGAGAGGACTTTGTGTCATATAACCCATTCCGAATAGTGATACGTCGTATATGGATAGCAATTGAAGACCGATGTTGAAGACCGGGTATTTGTGAAAACGATAGGATAACCTATCGATTGTCTCTGCACTGGGTAGCGCTCGGTATAGAGATTCCCTAAGTGATGGGAAGTTCGATCGGGATTGTGAATACCCGGATTGCAAGGGCTTCTTTGGAAGTACCTTCGGTTCTGTTCGAACCCAGAACAGACTTGTATGCTGTGTAGTCAATTCCCCGATATTGCCCCGATATATCGCCGATATATCCCATAGCGGACTTTTGGAGCAACGATATTCCAATATAGCGGCCCAATATAGCGGATCCGCTATTATCCCCGATATTGTGGCAATAATCCGCTATATTCCTGATTTTGTTTCCCCGCTATATCCCCTTTCCTATAAATAAGCATTTTGCTTGATGTCTTGCTTTTAAGTTTTATGGTAACTTCAAAGTTGATGTAATAATGATATACGATGTTGGTTATTATAACTAGTTCTAACTTTTTAAGTGTCAACTTTGTTTATCTTTACTTTATTATAACTTGTTTTGCTTGGTGGGAAATAATAAGTAATACTTTTGCCTCTTTTTAATGTAGAATGTTCATCATTCCTCTTTTTAAAGTCATCTGCTATATCTTGCTATATCCCCGATATATCTCCGCTACAACTTTTCGCACCTCAAACGCTATGGAGTGGCAAGGCGCATTAACTACACAGCTTGTATGGTTGTATGTCTGACGCTACACTTTGAGATATAAAGCTGATTTCTTTCAAATACATTTCTGTTTGGTGGCGAAGAATTTATTCTCTTAGCTTAACACCCTTCTCTAAGACGTACGAGCTCAGAGGTTATGTAGTTGAAGGTTATCAGTGATATACTCCCAATTTGGTAGTGTGGCATGCTGAGTGTTGCTGTGTGTTGATGGTCATTTGCTGATCATTTGTTGATCAAAGCATGGCTTTGTGAAAAAGCGTAGCTTTGTGGACGAGACCTCATCGGACCTCACAAACCGGAAATGGTCGAAACTGGAAAGATGCGGCAAGGTTATGAGGGTCGCTCCCTTTAGGGTATGTCATTTCCTTCTGGAAAAAGGTGATATTATGGTATGGAGCCCAGATATTTACCTGTGTGGTTGCTCCAATCTCATTTACTGTGTGATTGTTGCTGTGTGATCGAGGCCTCGGATAAAGGTCCCAAAGGACCGGGGGGTGGCATACTCGAGTAGTAGTTACCTAGTGACAGAGGTAACCCGGCCTTGTGTTGGCAGAGATCCGGGTAGGTTCTCGGGACGTCCCTCAATAGGTGTTTCCATGTGGCAGTAGGAATTTCCTTAGCCTGACCAATTGTGGGAAATCCAATTCCCAATACGAACCTTGTACGGTTTTAGTTGTAGAACCTGCTATTTAACATAGCAGCTATAGTAGGTATATTATAATGGTACCTATGCTGGCTAAGATTAATATTATACTTTCGAAATGATTTTCTACACTATGCACTAATAGTAATAATATCGAATGATTTTGCGTAGTAAGCATATTTGACTATCATAAGAAAAATCTCCTCCAAGTCTGCGATTGCATTGTGTGTGTGGTGAGAGGTCTTATGGTAGTTTCATTTTCCAAAAAGCATTGCGGATTTCAATGTTTAAAATTCTTTTGTTGTTTGTTTAAAGATAAACTATTTTTTTTACTCACACCAGTCCCATGACTGACTCGGAGTTTATTGTTCCCTTCCTAAACTCTGGGTGCCCACAATTTTCCACACGGGCAGTCTAGAGTTAGGTTTTTCAGATAGTCAGGTTTAGTAGATTATCTGGAGCTAGTTCAGTTTTGGAGTTCACGCATGACTGACCTTGTTTAGCTTGGTGCAACGTGATGGTGGTTCGAGCTGATGTTGGAGTTGTTGGACTCGTTCTCTTTGTCGGATCATTTGGAGTTATCACTTTTGTTTTCCGCTGTATCATTATTTATCTCTGATATTCTTGTATCATATTGATATCATTGTTGTATATCATTCTGGATATTGTATTCATTGGAGTTGTATATGATATCATCTATTTCTTTATTCCGCTGTGTTGTTATACTTATTGTGTTATAAGCTCCGGGGAGCCAGATTCGGTGTTTGAATCTACGGCATTCGAGTACAAGTGAAGTACGGGTGCCGATTTTCGAAGGCCAAGTCTGAGATCCTCACAAGTGGTATCAGAGCTAAGGTTGAACTTTAGCTCAGGAGTATAACACATTAAGTAGCTCATTGGAGATAGGGTGAAGTATACCCTAGAATGAGTATCTCTAAGACATCCGTCTGTGTGCCTCAGTAAATTCTCTTACTGTCTACCGATAGTAAGTATGAGTGCAAGAAGTGGATGAGATAGGGGACAGGGGAAAACGACTATAAATGGTCAATACCCTGTAACAACAAGGAAACAATCTTTTCTCTATCAATCTCTTTTGTTCGTCATATTTTCTCAATTCTTTGATAGTTCCTGGTAGATCCAGGAAGAAGATTTGATATATTTGTATGGGACATAAACTCCAAATAGGTCAGAATTGTTTGTTTGGATGTATTGGTTGCCTTGTTTGCTTTGGTTGCTATGGTTGATAGGTATACTTTAGTTCTAAATTAAAAGTTTTGAAATTGTATCCATATATCTATCTATTTTTTGGTCCGGATATATTCTACGAATGGTTAGTTATCCCTTTGAACTAACCGATGCCCTTGCATATTTCGTAGATCTGGATAACCCGAGTATCGTGTGAAAAATTAAACAGATTCGTTCTCGTATCTATTATTGATAATCTGATTTGGTAAGCCAAATGCAGAATAGATGCTCAGTTTGATTTGATGAAATATTTTTCATCTATCTTTGTGTCTCCTTGGTAAATTTCGGGGACGAAATTTTTTAAGTGGGGAAGTTTGTAACGACCTTGGATTTTAATTAAATTTAAATTGATAATTAATTTAGTTTTTGAATAAAAATTGTGAAATTAATTGGTAAATTGATGCGAGTTTCCCAGATATCAGATAAATTCTGTATAAATCATTTTAATTAAAATATTATATATATATATATTTGATTTGAATTTAAATCGTAAATAAATGGTTTAAAAATAAAAATACAAATTATATAAGATAAAGTATAAAAATATAAAAGTAACCCATTAGCTAAAATCTAACAACAAGTTTAAAATAGAAATTTATTTATTACAAAGACAAAAGAAAAGATAAAAGTTTATTCAAGTGTTTTCAATCAAATAAAAGAAAACAATATACTCCAATATGAATCAAGAAATAAAATACATTCAAGCATAAGACAAATAAAATACATACAAATAAAGAAATATTGTAAAAGAATGAAACAAACAATACATTCAAGTATATACACATAAGAATGAACACTTGAAAAATAATAATATTCAGTTCGACCATTATCTCCTACTAAAATAAAATCTCAACTTAAAACAAACTTCCATTAAAACAAAACTTCAACTTAAAACAACAACAATCTGTTTCTAATGCAAGCCAGAGATCAAAGAAGAAGGTTTCACTTGCAATTTTCACAACCTGTTTCAAAGCCTGTTTCAAAAGAAGTGCTATGTTCACTTCTGAAAATCACTGTGAGTAACAACCTTTTCCAAAGCTAATTTGGTTTGATATCCTGATGCTTGTGATGATCACTGAAATTATGATGTTAAGTATGTTATATGAATGTAAATCATGATTGCATGTCTATAGATATGTAGTATATATGCCTGTATATAGAAACCATTCCTCTGTTCATACTTTACAGGTTTCAAACCTGTTCATAAATCCATAATTCCTCATGCAATAAGATTTAGACTATGATATTTAAATGAAACTTGTTAATATCAAAAAGATCCTGTTTTTAAAAATAATTTCAGGCGAATATATTAAGTCAATATTTCAAAAAGAAGAAATTACATTAAAAATAAATTCAAGACAGAAATTTGATTGTTAAATTTCCATGGTTTGATTATATATCTCGATTCGTACTGAAAAATGACGAATTTTAATAATAGTATCATGATTTTTAAGTTTGGGGTTGATGTGAATTTGCGAGTTGAACGGAAAGTGGAGTTTTGCCAAATTCCGGCGATGGGCGACGTTCTGGAGGCTGGGGTTCCGCATGGAGGTGGAGGAGCCTACGGCGATGGTGGGAAAAATGGTCGGAGATGTACTCGATCATCGTGGAGGAGGCGGCGAACATTTGAAATTTTTAAACCTAGTTTTAGCTAAGGTCGAGAATTTGATCAAAGCGGGTTCGTTTGTGCATCGAGTTGCACGTACGACTGGGGAGTGATGGCTTTGGGGTTGACGAAGTGGTGGCCGGAGTCGTATGAATTCTGGTGGCGTGGTTCGTCGGCAGCGAGGTGGTTTGTCAATTTGGGTTTTGTTCCAGGTTGATTCAACTTGCTCGATTTCAAGTTCGACTTTGTTAAGGCGATTTGGGTGGTCGGAGTAGCTGTTGGGGTCGTAGGTGACTAGTTGGCAACGACGATGATGGTCGGAGCGAGGTTGAGCCATCGTACACGTGCACGAGATATCACTGTATATGGGTTCGTATATAGGATTTGGGGAAGAAGCAGTTCTCTCGGGTTTGACTCGAATAGATTCGCGAAATAGCTCGGGGGAAAAGAAGATGTGAGATAACCCGAAGTTGAGCTCGGGTAAACAAGTGTTTGGCTCGGGTCGAAAGTTTTGTTCCAGGTTTTCAACCTGAACTTGTTTTCTAAATTTAAAACTAAATTTAAATTTATCAAGCAAGGTTTAAACTGAGTTTAAATCAAAATGTAAATTTAAAGTGTTAAGAAAATTTGCTTTAAACTTTATTAAAAGTAAATAAGGATTTATTTTAAATTTTAAATCTAAATTGGAATTTAAAAGGAAATTTGAAATAATGTTTTTTAACCTATGATAAATAACAATTAAATCATGAATAAAAATGAGTTGACTTTAATTAATGAAGATTAATGAGTTTTTAATGGTAAATCAATTTATAATCAACAATGATTAATATAAGTAAATTTCTTTAGAAAAGTAATTAAAGAAATTTAATAGTTGATAAAGGTCATTAACCAAGATTTTTGAATAATTAATGTGGTAAATTTTAACAATAAATTAGATTGATTAATTTAATAATAATAAATTGTGGAACTATTTAAGTATAATTACTTAATGACAGTAATTATGGAATTAATTATTCAGTGTAATCAATTGAGTTAATTGAATTTGTTCAAGTTAATTACTTAAGTTTAAATTAATTCAGAATAATCACTTAACGATTTGGAAAGTATTATTACTTAGAGAAGTAATTAATAGATAATTACTGGATGTAATTAATTGAATGATGATTAGAAATTTTTTAGTATAATGATTTGTTAATAATTAAAGCATTAATTAATAATGGCGATTAATTAAAATTTATTTAATAATTACAGATTAATTGATTCTTTACTTAAGATTGATTTGTTAATAATTAAAGGTTAACCAATAAAATTGAAAGGGAAATTTCTTTCAAATAATTTGTAATTAACTATGATGGTTAATCCAGATTAATGATTCATTCCTAGATAATACATCTGATTTAAATTAATCAGTTGATTAATAGGTTTTCTTGTGAATGTTTGGACCTGACTGAATGATTGAATTGTTGATATCCCCTGATCTGTGATGCTGTGTGATATATTCTGATTTGTGTGTGATCTGTACTGTAGTTTATTTATCTGGGATGAATGTAATATATTATCTGTAATTTATATATTTGTGATCTGGTGAATAAAAGATAAGCGTTATAGTTATAACGCTTATCAACTATATTTCTGTATTCTGGTCTGTGATGATTGAATGATGTTGCACTACTGTGTGAAACCCCTGGACTACACCATACACACACAAATATGGATTTCACGAGGAAATCAGTTAAGTCACAGATTTTTGACAATTGTAAAGATTGAATTCTTGAATCCAAAATAGTTTTGGAATTGGAATTGAAAGCTTTTGAAAATAAGTTCAAATGATTTAATAAAATTTGAAATCTAAATGATTTGATTTAAATTTGAATTCAATATTTGGAATTGAATTCAATGATTTGAAAATATGGTCTAAAAAGACCATACCAGTTATAAATGTGTTTTATATGGATTTTTAACCATTTAAAAGTATGGTTTTGGAAATTTAAGAAATTTAATCCAAGTTTTATACTTGAATGGTTTTTAACTTATGTAAATTGTAATTAGTTTTCCAGAATGGAAACTAATTGTTTCAAAGAATAAAAGCTTTCATATAAGAAATGAAATTCCAATTTAAGTTAAAGGAATTTCAAGTTTGAATTGAAAAAATGGTTTTCCAAGTTATGAGTGAATTCTTTTTGAAAGCTATAAGTTAAATCTTGATTTAAATATTTAATGAGTTAATCCAATTGAAATGGAAATCGATTTGGAAATCTATGAATAGATCTTTGTGAAACTGGGTGAGCTTTGTGAGATGAATCTTTTTGTAAAAGATTAAAATGGTGATTTGTTTAAACCATTCGAAAGGAAAGTTTTGGATAATAAGTCGTGACTTAATTGAAATCCTAATATACATATGTTTTAAAATATTACGCTCACTATTCGGTTTAGCCGAGAGAGGACTTTGTGTCATATAACCCATTCCGAATAGTGATACGTCGTATATGGATAGCAATTGAAGACCGGTGTTGAAGACCGGGTATTTGTGAAAACGATAGGGTTACCTATCGATTGTCTCTGCACTGGGTAGCGCTCAGTATAGAGATTCCCTAAGTGATGGGAAGTTCGATCGGGATTGTGAATACCCGGATTGCAAGGGCTTCTTTGGAAGTACCTTCGGTTCTGTTCGAACCCGAAACAGACTTGTATGGTTGTATGTCTGACGCTACACTTTGAGATATAAAGCTGATTTCTTTCAAATACATTTCTGTTTGGTGGTGGAGAATTTATTCTCTTAGCTTAACACCCTTCTCTGCGACGTACGAGCTCAGAGGTAATGTAGTTGAAGGTTATCAGTGATATACTCCCAATTTGGTAGTGTGGCATGCTGAGTGTTGTTGTGTGTTGATGGTCATTTGCTGATCATTTGTTGATCAAAGCATGGCTTTGTGAAAAAACGTAGCTTTGTGGACGAGACCTCATCGGACCTCACAAACCGGAAATGGTCGAAACAGGAAAGATGCGGCAAGGTTATGAGGGTCGCTCCCTTTAGGGTATGTCATTTCCTTTTGGAAAAAGGTGATATTATGGTATGGAGCCCAGATATTTACCTTTGTGGTTGCTCCAATCTCATTTACTGTGTGATTGTTGTTGTGTGATCGAGGCCTCGGATAAAGGTCCCAAAGGACCGAGGGGTGGCATACTTGAGTAGTAGTTACCTAGTGACAGAGGTAACCCGACCTTGTGTTGGCAGAGATCCGGGTAGGTTCTCGGGACGTCCCTCCAGAGGCGTTTCCATGTGGCAGTAGGAAGTTCCTTAGCCTGACCATTTGTGGGAAATCCAATTCCCAATACGAACCTTGTACGGTTTTAGTTGTAGAACCTGCTATTTAACATAGCAGCTATAGTAGGCATAATATAATGGTACCTATGCTGGCTAAGATTATTATTATACTTTCGAAATGGTTTTCTACACTATGCACTAATAGTAATAATATCGAATGATTTTGCGTAGTAAGCATATTTGACTATCATAAGAAGAAATCTCCTCCAAGTCTGCGATTGCATTGTGTGTGTGGTGGGAGGTCTTATGGTAGTTTCATTTTCCAAAAAACATTGCGGATTTCAATGTTTAAAATTCTTTTGTTGTTTGTTTAAAGATAAACTGTTTTTGTTACTCACACCAGTCCCATGACTGACTCGGAGTTTATTGTTCCCTTTCTAAACTCTGGGTGCCCACAATTTTCCACACGGGCAGTCTAGAGTTGGGTTTTTATAGTCAGGTTTAGTAGATTATCTGGAGCTAGTTCAGTTTTGGAGTTCACGCATGACTGACCTTGTTTAGCTTGGTGCAACGTGATGGTGGTTCGAGCTGATGTTGGAGTTGTTGGACTCATTCTCTTTGTCGGATCATTTGGAGTTATCACTTCCGTTTTCCGCTGTATCATTATTTATCTCTGATATTCTTGTATCATATTGATATCATTATTGTATATCATTATGTATATTGTATTCATTAGAGTTGTATATGATATCATCTATTTCTTTATTCCGCTGTGTTGTTATACTTATTGTGTTATAAGCTCCGGGGAGCCAGATTCGGTGTTTGAATCTATGGCATTCGAGTACAAGTGAAGTACGGGTGCCGATTTTCGAAGGCCGAGTCCGGGATCCTCACACATACTTCCATTGTGTAACTCTATTCACCTCCCATCCCAACTCATTCCAAACCAAGTCATTTATAATTTAATTAATTATTAGGCTAGACCCATTAATTCACACATGTCGCAAACATATTATTGAGGGCATATAATTGCAGCTATGGAAATTATTACGCCTCTTAAGTTTGTTATTTATTCATATTCATTTATTTACTTGCTACGACTTCTTCTTATTTAGTACGTTTATTGCATTTATTTCTCTCTTTCATAAATATCGTTAATGACATTCATTTATCATGCCATATTTGGTCGATTGGAGTGGTCGAGTGCTAGTGGTCAACCGGCTCTACTTACGCGTCGATCGGTGGTAGGTTGGTAATTTATTTCCCCTTTTATGTTATTCTTAATGTTGTTATTATTTATTAATATTAATTCCTTAATTCTATTTTGAATTATTTTCCATCCGAAATCTTCAAATGTCGATAATTCTCTGTTTGAACTCCTATCGCAAAACTTTTTATTTAAAACTTGCTCAGAAAATTGTCATGAATACAATGATGCAAGTTTCATGCTTAGATTATAATGTTTGCTCAAATTCCATTTTTGAGCCTTAATAATTTATTAATTAACTCGTTTAATTAATTACTGTATATTTTATAGGGTGTTATAGGCACCAAGGGGTTACATACTCGTTGTTATTGGATAACTATTGAATGACTCGCCTAAGAGTTTCATGTTGATTTATAACAACTAGGTCAAAAAGGAAATCCCTGTGTGATAATGTAACACGGTTCTCTCAACCTGAGGACACCATGTAACTTCTTTGTGGATATTCTAGTTAGATTATAGTTAAATCATGGCATGGAGACCTTCAAGCTACTATAGTTGGTTCTAAGTAGAAGCATAGGAAGTGAAACACTATTCAATAGAGAATTTGTCTTCTTGGTTGTATGAGGTTAGTACCACGATCAACTATAATTAACTCAAAGTCAAAATCTCTGGCCAAAGTAGAATGGTTAATAATAAATGTCATTATTGAACTAAGGACTTTTGTATATGGACTAGTAAAGTTGAATGTAAACAATATTGGAATTTTGACCGATTCCAAATTTCACATGGCCTATAGTGATATAGTTTTGATGTAGAGAAAATGTGTAAATAATCGTTACCAAAAGGTACCACTTAAAATGTAAAATTTGATCTTACTGATGAAAATTTGTAAATGATAAATTCAAAAAATAATCTCTCACGCCGCTAGCTAAAGTGCGTATAAAAGTTAATATTTGAACTGTTCGATATTAATCGTTGATTGAATTTACACCTTCGAGTCGCACAACCGTATTTGTAAATTCTCCTAAATACCACATGATTTAATTAGTTTATAAATTATAATAAATTAATTAATATTTATAATATAATAATCATTTGTATACTTGATGTTCTGGGAAACATTAGTAATTAGTTAGGTGCGTATATAAAAGTTGTATACATGCATATCGATATATATTTAAATATGATTTAAATGATATTAACTAACAAATGGTTTTGAGATATATTATCTGATAAAAGGTCCAATAATAGGCCAGCCGTTATAGGAGAGGAAGTGGGTTTTGAATTTAGATCCAGATTTGAATTGGTAAAGGGAGAAGGAGTAAAGGTGTGAAATATTTTTCCCTTTTTCTCCCTATAAACACCAAATCAAAGTCACATCATTTTTTGTTGATCCCTTCCACTCACCCTTGCTGAGTTGATCTAGCTCACAACAGTAAACATAAAGCAAAAGATAGTGGTGCATTCGATTATTGCACGATCATTGGTTGGCTAATTTTAAGGAGTCCAGAAGGATTCACTTACGAAGGTGAGTTTAAGGATATAATCTTCAAAGGAAAACATTATAATTTTGATTTATATATTAGTTAACCATTGTTACCACAATTATATATATACATTATTGTCTCACTGTAATTATAATTATTTTCAACCATTTAAACAATT
Source organism: Allium fistulosum (assembly GCA_030737815.1). Taxonomy (NCBI): domain Eukaryota; kingdom Viridiplantae; phylum Streptophyta; class Magnoliopsida; order Asparagales; family Amaryllidaceae; genus Allium; species Allium fistulosum. The sequence goes on along the minus strand of CM060905.1, from coordinate 869,312,690 downwards.
AGTTTGCATGATACAATTCAGCTGATTTAATAGTTTTAAGTTATAAAAAAACTAATTTTAGCCAAATATGTATTCTTACATATATGAAATAATTTTCTAAACACTTACATATTTTTTTGTATTTTAAAATAATTATTTACTAAATTTAAAACATAGAACATATTTTTTCTATATTTTAAACTATATATATGTGTATGTATATGTATATATTAATTTATAAATTACTTTCATTTTATTTTTCAAAAATTACTTTAGGCCAAAACATATATATATTGTTTATATTTATAATTTATATTAACCATTATTCAATTCATTATTTACTTTTAATAATATTGTATATATGTTTACTTATTAAAAATAAGTTCCGATTTAAAAAAATAATTTTTTTAGGGGAAATTAGGTTAAAGTGCACTTTTAAGCCTACTAATTAGTTTCCAGGCCCACAAGTTCAAAAAATAAGTTTCCAGGACATTTTACATATCCACGTAACAAAAGCCCTCCAAAATTAAGGTTTTCTTTCTACTTCCCGTATTTCATTCAACTCGGGGTGAAATTGCTTAACCCTACTTTTTTCCAAATCAATTCGAACTCTTCACTAAATCGTCCAAAATTTATACAAACAATTTTTCGTGCAAGTAGATTCGAACTCAATATCGCTTTAATCCAAGATCTGTATTCGGCCGAACGATTTCTGCTAAAAGAAAGGTAATTTTGTTATGTTTGTAAATGTAACGCCTGTAATGTTGTGAAGCAACATTAATCCTTCATTTTGAGTTCGTTTTCATACAATGTATTGTTGTTTCGAATGTTTTCTTCTATATTGGTGTTTTTAATTTCGAATTATAGTGTTGCTCAATTGGTTTACTCAATGAATAGCAACTGAATGTCACTGAAATTGTTCCTTGTTATTTTCTCCATGCATATTTCGAATGAAAATATGATTTACTCTATGGATTTACTACATGGATATACTCCATGGATTTCTGCTGAAATATGATTTACTTGTCATTGATTTACTCCATTGATATTTGGATTGAAATATGATAGCATGTACTCTTACTGCAATATAAGCCGAACCATATTTCCTTGTTGTTTATATGAAGGTCAAATAGTTAGTTTTAAGTAGTAGATTTGCATCACTCTGTCACTCGAGGAATCTCATCATAAACTGTACCACAGTAGTAAAATAAAAACAAATAGGAATCCAACAACATCCAAAATTACATTGATATATGATTAATCTGAGCCAAAGAGTATATTGAAGTCATTTAACTGTAAGGCTAGATGTAGATACTTAACAGTATAATAGGGCTATTTTTTTGTTTGCTAAATGATAAAACTATATATCATTTAATAAAAACTTATGCTTCTACCTTTATTGTTTATTAAATGATAAAACTATTTATTTTTATGACAAAAGAATTGAAGTAATCTTTTTAAAGTTATTTGTTTATTAAATTATAGTTGTATTTATACTATTTCTAGAATAATTGTATCATTTTAAGTATATACAAAATATAATAATTCATCATTTAATATAAAGCACTACAACATTGTTAACATATTACAAAAATAATCATTTGTAACCAAAAGATAACACTAATTATCATTTTCAAAAAGTGATAAATTCTTTTATCATTTTTATTAAATTGGTAAATTTTCATAAAGTGATAAAAGCATCTTGCAACTTAAATATAGAGAATTTAAATGGTCATCATTTTATATAAGCATTAAAGCAGTCTTACTGACTTATATTATACAACAACCATGTTTATTTTTGATAAAAAGATAATACCATTTATCTTTTTTTGTAAACTGATAAAAGAATTATCATTTTAAGTATATACAAAATATAATCATTCATCATTTCATATGAAGCATAACAACATTGTTAACATATTACAAAAATATTCATTTGTAATCAAAAGATAATACTATTTACCATTTTCAGAAATTCATACACTCTTTTATCATTTTTATTAAATTGCTAAATTTTTGTAAAGTGATAAAATCATCTAGCAACTTAAATATAGAAAATTTAAATGTTCATCATTTTATATAAGCATTAAAGGAGCATAAATGACTAATTATATTACAAAATTGCTTTTTGATAAAAAGATAATACCATTTATCTTTTATAGAAACTGATAACAGAATTTATCGTTTTTCACAAATTGGTATTACCATTTTAAGTATACAAAATTTAATTTTTCGTCATGTTATAGAAACATTACAAGACTGTATTATTTGATTGTATTATTTGACCTGTTATGTGAATACACCTGTATGTTTCATCTCAATAATGTTTGTAGTTGTGACAATTTTAGTTCTGGGACAACCAAGGCACATAGAATAGTTGTATTGGTAAAAGAATTACCATTTTAAGTATACAAAATTTAATGATAATACTTTAACCTAATTTCCCCTATGCATTATCAAACATTTGCCATGGCAACTGCACCTTTCATGTCTAATTTGAAATTATATTTATCCTTATATCAAAATGACAAAATTTCTTTTTTATATGCAGCTATAAAAATGCATACTAGAAAGAAATCCAAAATTGCAGAAAAGCTCAAATTAAACCAAAACAATTTAATGAATACTGCAAATTGTATATTTATCAATATAAATGGTCAGCAGTGTATCAACATAAAGCCTTCGAGCAGTGCCTTCTGTGAGAAACATAGCCAATCTACTCCAGAATCTCAATCTACTCAAAAGCAAACAGCAACGGTACGTGAAGTTTCTTTATTATTAACAATTTTCTTATGATGCACATCATATTTAATTGTTACTATAATAATAACATAATCGAGATTGATTCAGATTTTTATTGCATCAATAGATCTAAACTGTTTAATATTCAGTTTAATTAAGCATTGAAACTACTACTAGTTTTAGTGTCATTAACATATTTTTCATTAACTTGGATTTTTCTAGCAGCAATAAATCTTGAATCAATCCTTATCTGTTTTTTTAAAATCCTTAAGTTTGTCTATCAATTTAATACTAATTTCTTGTACTCTTTAAAAGAAATTTTAAAATTGACCTTGTTGTTTGTTTCCAGAAAGCATATATTTGCATGTTCTGAGTTATTATCTCTGTTTGATGATAATGAGTTTGAGTTATCCCAGGAGACTTGAAACACTTGCTCCGTATTTTGAATTTTTCATTCATATATTTTGAAGCTCTTTATGGCCTTATTCATTTTAGGGAAGTCATTCACGTGATCCATCTTATCCCATTCTTAGCAGTTTAATGATGTCAAGTTATTATTATTGCTATATCTACGGGTTTCCTTAATATTGTTGACTAAACACCTATTTGGTTTTCTACAATATATTCGATCTTCTGTCATTGTACTGTCTGATGCTCTTATCTCTCAAACTAGTGTACAGCCACCATCTCAAATTGCCTTGCTACTTGCATCAAATAGTGCTCTCCATGGATAATTTAGTTCATTTCATTCTTAATTTGTGCATCTGTTCAAATTTACAGATGAGACTGAAATTTTATTCCATCTAATAACCGAAGAAATATATATTTGCATAGTTCAACTTTTCTCTCCTTTTCACTTGCATACACCTATGAATACACAACTAAATAACCATATATTTTATCTTCATTTTATTTTTTCAAATATTCCTGTGCATTATATTTCTTGAATTTGCTTCTGTTTCCATCAATCCTTTCATTTGAATCACTTCTAATGTACAATAAATTATTATGATATGAAGTGATATGTTAGAAAATGTTCCTGACCATTATGATTACTAAATAAGCAAATGTACCAAGACATCAGTGCCGATTTCCATAACTAACTACTGGTGTACATACATTAACCTAAAATCTGATACTTATACTTCTAAATGTTTATCTTTGTACAAAAAGATAATTCTGTGTATCTTTTTATACAAAATCTATATGTTATGAGATTATTAAATATTTATGTTTATTTCATTTTCACATACTAATGTGTTATTTCCATTATAACAACACACAATACAGATATCCAGTTTACAAGTAACTGAAGTTGAAGAAAGAGGCATTGATTCTCAACTACAAAGGCAACAACAAGAAGATAGAGCAGTTCAATTTCATGAAACAAGTGAGGAAAAAGAAATATGTTTGACAAATAGAAGTGAAGAAACTGAAACTGATGAAGATGTTGAAAAATATGAAGTTCAACAGAAAGAAATAAAGCATTATAGTGGAACATATAGGTGTAATTTAGATGCACTTTTCAAAGTGATGAGCAAAATAAAAAAAAAGAACTTGTTATCAACTGATGCTATTTCATACATCAGCAAAACCCCATTCAAAAATTTTTTTGAAATCTTTTTAAAGGACAAAATACAAAGGCAAGATTTTCGAAAAAGTGCAAAGAGTTTAGATCAAGTTATAACATCTTATGATAAAAATGAGAAAGCTTTTAGAATAGGAGATTCATTGTTGAAACTAACAGAAGAAGATGTTAGCTTGATTTTGGGAATGCCATTAGTGGGTAAAGATTTGTTCCCTATTGGAATAATAAGCAGAGATAACTTGCCGGAGGAATTTTTTGATTTTTTGGATAAAAATTTTGAACGGGGAGAAAGAATTAACAAAAAAACAGTGGGAAAGAGAATGAAGAATATGATTGATAGAGGATATGGAGGTGTCGACTTGGTAAAATTGCTGATTTTATTGATGGTCATAACATTCTTGTTTCCAAATAATCAAACATATTTGCGATGGGGATTTATTCCAAAGTTATTAAATTTGAAAACTTTGAATTCAATATCTTGGCCAAAAGCAATATATAATCATGTTTCAAAAAATGTTGAGAAATTTGCACAAGATCCAAGAAGCATGCCAGGTTGTTCTATGATTTTATTGGTATGTGCTAAATCTTATTATAAGATAATTATGTAGCAAAAAGAAAATATTTGAATAAAAAAGTAACACTGTATTTTTTATTCTACAGTATTGGATATGTGAAAAGACAGAAATCATAGAAGAAAAAAAAGGTTTTGAAATGGCAAGCCCGAGGATGGTAAAATGGAATTTGTCCAAGCTCAAAAACGTGTCAATTGATACGATTGAAGGAAAAAAGGTATAATAATTTTATTCTAACCAGACAAGTGAAATAATTATTAATAAAGATAATTCATTTTATCATTTTCAATTGTAGTAGTACATGCTTGTTGATAGGTGAAAGAATTCAAATTAAACTTCTTGTTATTCTTCTTGCATAATTATTTATTATTCAATTATTATGGACTGCAGTCTAATTGTTAGCTGTCTAGTAAAGATGTATATGTTGTTATCTGCCTAATTGTTCTACAGTGCAACATTGTTGCAGTAAAAATTAGTAATAACAGCCATTGTTTTGTATTAACTTATTACAGATGGTGCAGTTTAATTGAAGTGTAGTTGTACTTTATAGGTTCCTAAAATTAATGTATCTACTTTGAGTTACCACTGCAGTTTGTCGTGTACATTTGTTTGAGTGGTATTCAGCAAATGTATGCACTTCATTTCTGCTATTAGTTTCTCTTTACATTTTGTAGTTATTTTCATTTATACTTGGTTTATGTAGTCTGAATTTTGTGTAAGAAATTCTATGAGGTAAAATGATGTTTAGCAAATGTTATTGGTCTAAACAAGAGCTTGAAAAACAGTTTATTTAGTTGAGATACATGATTATAGGCTTAAAGTGAATGCCAATTAAGTTATAATCAATGAATGCAAATTAATATTTTGTTGCTGTTAGAAACTAGAATCATTGTTAGTTTCCAATCAATAACCTTTTTAACATTTTTCATCTTCTTGTGTCTTCTTATTTATGTATTTTTTTCTATAAATTTAACATCTATCAACATCTTCTAAATCTTTTAACATCTTTTGACAGATTGCGAAAAAGTTCAGAAAAATATCACAAAATGAGAAGAAACTACTAACTGAAATGTCAGAACTTGTTGAAGAACAAGTAGAGGAGGAAAGCAACTCAAAGAAGAGGGAAAGCAGGAAAAGAAAAAGAGAAGAGAAAAAAGAAGAAGAAATATTATTGATGGAAGATGAAGCCAAACAAAAGGAAATAGAAAGTCTAAGAAAAAAAGTTATAGAGCTGGAAAAAACAGTTTTGCTAAAAGAGAAAGAATTGGAAGAGGAACAAATTTTGAGAAAAAAATTCGAATCTAAATTGAAAGAGTTGGGGAAGGAATGTCTCGTGAGGGAAGAAGATGTACATGAAACAACTGGAAGCAGAAGAAGACATGTATTTGCTGGGCACACAAACAGTTCGTTAGAGTTTCCATCTTTCAAATTATTTGAATCACAAGATTTTAAAACACCTGAAATGGAAAAGGAACTAGACAAAAATCATGGCAGGGTGTACAATGAAGATAAACATGAACTGAAAGAAGATGAAAAAGAAAAGGACATGGAAACAAAATCAAAAAAAATTGAAGTGAAAGTAAAGGCAGGAACAAAAAAGAAGAGAAAAACAACAAAATTAGAACCAAGTTCTATGCAGAAAAGAATAAAACAAAAGGTAAGGGTGGCAAAAAAAGATCCAAATTACATTTATGAAGAAAAGAAGAATGTAATAGATCTAGAAAAGTACAACATAGAAAAGTATGATGAGCGGATAAAGAAGAAAAGTAGAAACATAGAAAAGTGTCCATTGTTGAAGCATTTGCCACACAATGAAGCGAAGATGATAACAGATTTCTTCAAAGTGGTCGGAGACATTGAGTAAGTGAAATTATAAATATTTCTTATACTATTTATATATTTGTATAGAATAATAGAAATAAACATTGTTATTGAAATTTTCAGCGAAGAAGCTTATAATTTGGATGATGAAAATATGATTGTCATATACAAAAGTATGATAGAAGAAATGCTTTTTGGTGGATTCATTAGTGGGCAGGTTAGTCCAAATGTAAAATAAAAAACTTATATTCTTATTAAATTATTTTTAATAGTAATTTATATAATTGATTTTTTGTATAGATTATTGATTGGTATTGGTTTAGGAGAGCGAAAATGTATGATAGCACTTCTAGCATAACATACATTAACACGACGATGACAGTAAGACCAATTTATATAAATAAATGATATCCATTGTTGATAAAATTTTATTTACAGTATTTGTGTCTTCACAGAAAAGTGCATCTGCTGACATTGAAAATGTGAAAAATCAACTGTTCATTCCAGCAATAAGAAGGGCTCTATCAAATACTTTGTGCTGTACTCTACTATTTCCAGTACATGATGAAGCACATTGGACGCTTTTGGAATTTGATAGAGGAACGTCATCATGGATTCTTTACGACTCAATGTATTCTACGTCAAGAAATAAAACTTACAGTGGTAGGCATAAGAGGGCTGCCTTGGAAATAGTAAGAAATTTTTTTATTTAATCAAAATTTGCATACTAAATTATTTTATATTTATTTTTATGTTTTTTAAACCTATTGCTGTACACAGAAAAGAATTGTCAACCATATCATCAAGGAGTTCAAATGCCACGAAAGCAACACAAATTTCAAAAATTTAAGTACCCTTACAATGGGAATTTGTGCTCAGCAAGAAAATGGGTAATTGTTTTTAAATTATATGTTCATGCTTATTTAACTATTGTTAATGCTTAATTAATTAATGATTAAAAGTTGGACAGAGCCAAGTTCAAATTTGATGTATGTAAACCATATGATACATCCTACTTTGTATAGAATTATAGTTTATCAGAAATTGACAAAAGAATTATCATTTTAAGTATATACAAAATATAATCATTCATCATTTCATATGAAGCACTACAACCTTGTTAACATATTACAAAAATAATCATTTGTAACCAAAAGATAACACTAATTATCATTTTCAAAAAGTGATAAATTCTTTTATCATTTTTATTAAATTGGTAAATTTTCATAAAGTGATAAAAGCATCTTGCAACTTAAATATAGAAAATTTAAATGGTCGTCATTTTATATAAGCATTAAAGCAGTCTTACTGACTTATATTATACAATAACAATGTTTATTTTTGATAAAAAGATAATACCATTTATCTTTTTTTGTAAACTGACAAAAGAATTATCATTTTAAGTATATACAAAATATAATCATTCATCATTTCATATGAAGCACTACAACCTTGTTAACATATTACAAAAATAATCATTTGTAACCAAAAGATAACACTAATTATCATTTTCAAAAAGTGATAAATTCTTTTATCATTTTTATTAAATTGGTAAATTTTCATAAAGTGATAAAAGCATCTTGCAACTTAAATATAGAAAATTTAAATGGTCATCATTTTATATAAGCATTAAAGCAGTCTTACTGACTTATATTATACAACAACAATGTTTATTTTTGATAAAAAGATAATACCATTTATCTTTTTTTGTAAACTGACAAAAGAATTATCATTTTAAGTATATACAAAATATAATCATTCATCATTTCATATGAAGCACTACAACCTTGTTAACATATTACAAAAATAATCATTTGTAACCAAAAGATAACACTAATTATCATTTTCAAAAAGTGATAAATTCTTTTATCATTTTTATTAAATTGGTAAATTTTCATAAAGTGATAAAAGCATCTTGCAACTTAAATATAGAAAATTTAAATGGTCGTCATTTTATATAAGCATTAAAGCAGTCTTACTGACTTATATTATACAACAACAATGTTTATTTTTGATAAAAAGATAATACCATTTATCTTTTTTTGTAAACTGACAAAAGAATTATCATTTTAAGTATATACAAAATATAATCATTCATCATTTCATATGAAGCACTACAACCTTGTTAACATATTACAAAAATAATCATTTGTAACCAAAAGATAACACTAATTATCATTTTCAAAAAGTGATAAATTCTTTTATCATTTTTATTAAATTGGTAAATTTTCATAAAGTGATAAAAGCATCTTGCAACTTAAATATAGAAAATTTAAATGGTCGTCATTTTATATAAGCATTAAAGCAGTCTTACTGACTTATATTATACAACAACAATGTTTATTTTTGATAAAAAGATAATACCATTTATCTTTTTTTGTAAACTGACAAAAGAATTATCATTTTAAGTATATACAAAATATAATCATTCATCATTTCATATGAAGCACTACAACCTTGTTAACATATTACAAAAATAATCATTTGTAACCAAAAGATAACACTAATTATCATTTTCAAAAAGTGATAAATTCTTTTATCATTTTTATTAAATTGGTAAATTTTCATAAAGTGATAAAAGCATCTTGCAACTTAAATATAGAAAATTTAAATGGTCGTCATTTTATATAAGCATTAAAGCAGTCTTACTGACTTATATTATACAACAACAATGTTTATTTTTGATAAAAAGATAATACCATTTATCTTTTTTTGTAAACTGACAAAAGAATTATCATTTTAAGTATATACAAAATATAATCATTCATCATTTCATATGAAGCACTGCAACCTTGTTAACATATTACAAAAATAATCATTTGTAACCAAAAGATAATACTATTTACCATTTTCAGAAATTCATACACTCTTTTATCATTTTTATTAATTTGCTAATTTTTTTTAAAGTGATAAAAGCATCTAGCAACTTAAATATAGAAAATTTAAAAAGGCATCATTTTATATAAGCATTAAAGGAGCATAAATGACTAATTATATTACAAAAATGTTTTTTTTGATAAAAAGATAATACCATTTATCTTTTATAGAAACTGATAACAGAATTTATCTTTTTTCACAAATTGGTAAAAGAATTACCATTTTAAGTATACAAAATTTAATTCTTCATCATGTTATAGAAACATTACAAGACTGTGAACATTGCATTGAAATTTGTAGCATCGCTGTAATTTTTATTAAACAAAGCAAAGCAAAAGATAAGTGTACTGACAAATTTCAATGTATATGGTATAACTTACTTTTGTCTTTCTACAAAATAGCATGCTTTTCACATTTTATGTTATTTGATTTGGCATATTGTACTTGCTTTCACACTTATTTTGGGCCTTGCTTGGATTTGTAAACTTCTACTTGCATACAAATTTCATTCCTGTTATGCGTATACACATGTATGTTTCATCTCAATAATGTTTGTAGTTGTTTTATATGAGGAGTACGTACTTCCCTGACATGCTTGACTTACCTATTTATTAGCCTGAAAGAAAAAATATCATGCCAAACTTTAAATTTTCGAAAGTTTGCTATACAGTGGTATACAAGTCTAAGCTTAGTTATTACAGTCTAAGCTTGTATACAAGTCTAAGTCATAATGTTTGCTTTGCTATCTATATATTACAGTCTAAGTTATACTATAAACAATGTATACAAGTGTACTGTATGGACTAAGCTTGTATACCGGTTTATAAACATGCTATTTATTTATAAAACATGCTACAAGTTATTAATGATTGTAATTGAAAAGCGGTATATCATTGAAATTCAAGTTATTTAATTATATTTGGATTGACATGCTACAAGTGTATAAACAAAACAGTAATATCATTTATCATTATTCATTTGTAATCAAAAGATAATACCAATTATCATTTATTGTTTATTGTTTTCTAACTAAATGTTTTACAATAGATATGACTGCGGAATGTTTGTCATGGTCAACATGAGGAAGAAAGCTGCAGGTTTACCATTGGTTGAAAACATTTCAGAAGAAGATATTACTCAGTTAAGAGCAAATATGGTAGCTGATATTATGACCGATGAACCATATTGCTGGACCATGGAAAAGTTCTGCAGTTCACAACAGAAGCTACATGAAGAAAAGAATATCGTTGAAAAAAGCAGTTGAAGCAAGATGAATGTTAATCCAATTTGTTAACATCATTGAAAGAAAACATTATACGTTTAGTTAGTTTTAACTTCTTTTTTCTTATAAGAAAAGAACAAAATTGCACTGTATGTTGAACAAAAAATCTATATGTTTGTTTTGTAATTTGTCTCTACTGCACAGATATAATATTTCATATGTTTACCATTTATTGCTTGATATGATTTAGATTTTGCACCTGTACTTCATAGCCAGTTTATATGGTTGGTTAGTTTTAACATCATTGATATTATATGTGTAGTTAGTTTTAACATCATTGATATTGCTATTATTGGCAGAGGCATGATTGGATTGACATTTTCAAGTGCACTGTGCATGATCATTTTATGATTTGCTTAATTTTGCCACCGTATTCTACTGCTGAATAATATACGGTACTTATTTGCAAGTTAGCTAGTAATCACATCTTATTTACACATTATTACTCATCTGCAACTATATTAGTGAGGAAATGTCTTGATCTTGTCTGGTGCATCAGGCACTTGCAGTGCAGTCTGAGTAATGCGAGGTTGATAATGATCCTTCTTCAGTGATTACAGTACATATGCCATCTTGTCTTATGCATTAGTCACTTGCAGTGCATTCTATTTAGATAATGTAGTACCATGTTTGCTGCCGTTGAGAGTTGATACACATGGAATTCTTTTGTTTAAAATGTTGATCAGAAAAGTACATTAGGATGGTCTCTACATAAATTATTTTACACTTGTTGCTTTCTCTTAATCATGTATTTGGAAGCACTGGTTCTATAGAAGGTGGACTTGTTCTCAACGAAGAAGGACCACTCTTTTATACCGTTGCTTGTATCACTTTTCTTCTTGAGTAGGTGTTGTTTTTTTATTATGATAGGTTGACATTAGGAGTCCACCTTAATTCTGCTTCCTGTGTTTGGATGCTTACATGCTTTTTCTTCTTAAAAGAGTTACATGACAGTTACTTTTGTGATAGCAGGTTCAGAAGAACAAATTTCCATTTCCATAAGAAAATAATTTCCATTTCATTTACAATTTTTATTTGTACAACTTTCAAAAAAAAATTACACAAGTCATTTCATTTTCTATTCTCTGTTCACCCTTCTGTGCACTGTGCACATTCTAATCTCCCTTCCTTTTCCAATTGCCATTCTCCCTGAACTACATTCCCCCTAACCTGACATATACTCCTGCCTGCACTTTCAATTTTGACCATCACCTCTAAACCACCCCCACTACCCTCTGTCAATCCATACAACCACTGTCCTCTGAACAATTCATTCAGTTCCACCTCTGCACAATCCACATTTGCAAAATTCCGACCATCAAACTGTCAGTCACAATCACTTTATCTCCATTCTTCTTTTCTGATTATTACAACAAAAAGATATATCTGCATAAAAAACTTATTCAAAAATGTAATTCATGGCCTGCCTTATACTTACAATGATTATGTAATGGTTGCTAACAATTTGAATGTACGTTATGCTTACAGGTAAAAGTTAACTAAGAGTTGCATGTAGTCATCCTATTACTGAAACAGAAATAAACAAGATATTTCTCTGCACATTATTTATTACCCATAAAAAAACAAATGAAAGCAGTGAACACAGGAATAACCTAATATTAAAAGCAAAAGAATAACATAGAACAAAATTATAATTGAATACAATAGCTTTTAAACTCTAGAATCCAAGAATATCTCAATACAATGTTGAAAGCAAAAAAAGAATTATCTTCAAAGAAAATGACATAAAAATTATAAAAACATTCAACCACTCAATGGACAACTTCTACGATTATGACCTAACTTCTTACACTTTCCACACTTATTTTGCTTCCCATGAAAAACATCCAACCCACCAAGTCTGTTAACTCTAGGTCTACCAGCTCCACGAATAGCCTTAGGAGGAAGAATAGGAGAAAAACCTTCAGAAACAATATCATTTTTATCAAAAGTAGGAATAGGATTGATAACATGCGAGTAAGAAGCACGATAAGCCTTAGTCATGAAATAATATTCAATAAAATCATAGACATTAAGTTTGGCCATTGTAATGCACTTCAATGCATGTGCACAAAGAAAACCAGTAACTCTCCATTGGTTACAAGTGCACATCCGATTTTCAAGATCAACTTTGTGAGATATAGAGGAATGTACTTCAAAAACAAAAGTAGAAGAACGAGAAACATTCCACCCAAATCCTTCTTCTTTTAATTTCAATAAACGATTCTCCATTTTAGGACAAAGTATAGTAGTCCAACTGGATGCCTCTTCTCTACGCTTTGACATTTGAGCCATAAGCTTAATTCGAATTCCATCAAGACAACATGTAATAGGAAGATGTCTTTCTTTCACAATCCAGGAGTTAAAACTCTCTGCAACATTTGATTTATTCTCACCATAGCGATTGCCAGGAAAAAATAAATCAGCCCAATGATCAAATGGCTTATCTTTTAGAAATTCAACAGCTTTTTCACCTCCAATTTGACTATATTTTGTCATAGCTCTTTGAAATTCATAAGGAGTACAAGCTACAGCACAACGTTCCAATAAATGTGCTACCCAAGGCCCCTTTCCACCCTTTACAATATTACCAATATTACTTTGCATATGATATAGACAGTATGAATGGAAAGCCATTGGAAAAATTTTAGGAATACTTAAAAGCAAACCCCAATGTCTATCTGATATAAAGACCAAAGCTCGATCAACTCCAATCGAAGATTTCAAATGATCCAAAAACCAAGACCAATTTTCCTCATTTTCCTTTGCAACAATAGCCATAGCCAATGGAAAAAAACCTAAAAAAAACATTGTTAACAAATAGAAAAAGCTATGTACATATATGCAATAAAGTAAAATTATAAATGAATTTTTTCAATTTATACTAATAATTATAGTGAACAATTTATAATTCTTTCAGTTGTTATTGACTTCAATGTTTAAAAATAAACTTACATATAACATATGTATAAATAAAAACATATTTTCAATTTATATAACTAATTTTTTTTTCACCTGTAACATATTTGTTATTTATCAACATATGGATTACTCTCAATCATCCATTTTGTAATACCTTTTGTTTTATCTACTAATTTAGTAGAAAATGCATATTTATGTTTATATTACTTCAAGGTTAATTATAAAACATTGGCATATTGTGTGAACCAATAAATATACACATACAAACATACATAGATCTGTTATTTACCCAAATATACAACTATACATAGCTTCTACCCCAAGATATCATTGTTGATCATCCAACGCAATAAAAAATGGAGAATACATATTTAAATGCTAGTGGGTAGTATTGCACTTACAACTGTTACATATTTATCCATCTTATCCATTGACAATCAATTAAAATACCTATTACCTTACTATTATCTAAAATAGCATAAAGATAAATACTTTTATCTTTACATAAAACTATAATGTAACAATGATAGTAGAGATAACTACTTTAATGACTATCACTTTCCAATTACGAACAATACTACTACAAAAATTTACCAATGATATTATATACTTAACAAACAAAACTTTATACAAAATTGTAAAAAAATAAAAAAAGTACTAAACAACCTATAACTAAAACAAATCAATTATCATTATCACATTAAATTAACATATAAATATTAAAACAATAAATCATACCTTGGTTCCCATTTTTTGCAGTAGCAGCCATTAAACAACCATTCCTACCTTTCAGAAAGGTGGCATCAAGAAATATCATAGGACGGCAATGATAAAATCCATAAATGCATGCTTCGTAAGATATAAAGACTTTTTCAAACTGATTGGTATTTTCATTAACAACCATAGATGTATGACTATTAGGATTACTTCTATCAACTGCTTTCAAATACCAAACCAAATCATTATAAGATTGTTCTTCATTACCAAAAATTTCCTTCAAAGCCATCTTCTTGCCCATATATGCATAGTAATAACTTAAACTAATATCGTACATTCTTTTAAAACTAGCAATAATATCACTAGTCTTTCTTGTTGGTTCATCACGAATTTCATCTAAAATCAAGGTCTTCACAAGATCACTTTTAATTAAAGGACTATTAATTGATCTAAAACCACCACCACATGAATGATTAGAATCAAATCTTCTAACTAAAAAGTGATCCAATTGTTTAAACTTGCAAGAAGCATGAATTTTAAAACTACAACCTTCTATAGCACATTGCACCGTAATTCGCTCTTTACAATTCTTCAAGAACTTAGGTTTGAATCCATTTTTTGCACAATATGCAATGACAGTCTTATGAAAATCAGATGCAGACTGAAATTTTTGACCAACACCAGTAAAAAATTCTAAAGTAGAACCTTTCTTCATCAAGTCATTAAAAGCAATCTCTTTATCAGAAGAAAATTCCAAACTATCAACCCCATCATATGCACCACTCACACAATCTTCAATACCAAGTGATTTACTGCTAGAGCAAGATCTACTACTACAACCAACATTATTCTGACACAATTTCTTCAATTTAACAAACAAAACCAGAAATTCCTCTTTTCTAAAAAATGACAAGCATAAAATAGCTTGCAAATCACTATCTGTCTCAATAAAAGTAGTCTTGGAATCTCGAACATAAAAGATATCAAAGCTCAAAGGAGAAAGTTGATCCCAAACTTCACATATCTTGTTTCGAACAGTAGTAATAGGAGAATCCAATAAAAACCTAAAACTAAAGTTGTTTTTATTGAAATCAAAAACAACCAAAACAGTAGCTGCAGTGCTAAGAGCAAAAATGAAAAAAAATATAAAAAAATTTCAGTATACAAAAATATCAAAAAATAATCAAAAAATACAGTAAAAACAACACATACCTTTGATCATCAATATTTATCATCATCCTGTGGCCAAAAGCAAATCAGCATAATTTTAACATATCATACGCAAAAACGAAATCTGAAAACAGCTAAAAAAACACAAATTGGACTAACAGTAAAAGGAAAAGAAAGGAAGATGAGCGAAAATTATAAATCGGGTAAAACTTTTTCAATCGACAATGAAATCGATATTTAAATCAAAACTAAAAGGAAGATTGAAAATAAGACGAGCGGAAATTGATATAAAGAGAAGCGAAGAGGATTTACATACCTTGTAGAATCGAAGAGTAGCGAAATTTCCTCGAGTGACAGATTGAAATTAAGACGAGCGACCAGTAGAAGGAAGGGAGGGGAGCGAAGAGCGAAGATGTGAAAACGCAAAAAAGAGGAGCGAAATTTACTTCACAAAATAACGGCCAGGAAAAATAAATGTCCTTTAAACTTAAATTTTTAAACAGCTGTCCTAGAAACAAATACGGTTTACAAAATGGTCACTAAAACATAATTTCCAGATTTTTTTATTACTAGCTTTGATGAATGATACACACACGCATATACATATATATTTTATAATATACACATATAAAATGCATTCATATATATTTAAAATGGTTACATACATACATATATATATATACATACATACATATACATACATATACATACATACATATATATATTTAAAAAAATTGGTTGCATGTATTATCATTATCATTATCATTATCATTATCATTATTATTATTATTATTATTATTATTATTATTATATATTAATATTTAATTAATCAAAGGTACGAATTATTTTATTTAGATCTAGGTTTGAATTTTAATATGTTTTATTGAATCAAACTTAGATATCTTTAACTTTAGATTTAAATTTGAAATTTCAAATTAGTCTAACATTGATATTTTAACTTGGAATTTGAAATTAAATTATTTTTTTGATCAAACTGTTTTAGATATATTAAGAAAATTGTATTTTACTGTATAAACAATTTCGAAAATATGTATATTTATCAATTTACATTAAATAATTTGTTTGAGACAATTAATACACTATATATATATATATATATATAATTAGTGAATATATACATAGTAGTACGTATGAACAATAAACAATAAAAGGTGCCTGGAGCTAAATCGAGCTGTCTGGTAATGGCCACAACCTAAAAGCCTATTCGAGTCTTCTCCTACTTTGCTTCCCTCCACATCTTTTTCCTTTGCTCCCTTCTTCCAGTTCTCCGCCTTGCCTTCTCTTCTCCATGGCCTCGAATAGATTATGAAGTCCGCCCCCGTCCTTGACCAGATCGGGTTGTGTCTTCAACGCTACCTCCATTACGTCTGATTTGGTTACGTCATCCCTTGAGTGTTTAGCTTCGCAGTTAGAGTTTCCAAAGTTTGGTGCTTCTCCTACCTGTCTGGTTCTGTCAAGTTCAACAACGCCTTTGCCACTGTTGAACGCCTTCAAGATGCTTGATACCTCCCTGAAATGTATCGACCCCAGCTGTCAACCTATTGATGGTCTGTCAGGAAATTCCGCCGTGGTTGGAAAAAATCCACTGTCGCTATTGTTAGCTACTGGTTCAGTGTCGAGGCAGTGGATATTTGCTGACAATAGCAACGTTAATGTTGCTTTGGGTATAGGTGTTAAGGCGGAGGGTGATAGTGTAGTCATTAAACCTGTGGTTGCTAATTGTGAAGTGCGCGCACATGCTGTTTGTTCAAATGCATAAATGAAAACTGTTGCTATCCCAAGTGTCATTCCTATCGCAAATGTAGTGGTTGCTCCACCTTTGGCTAATAATGTTTGGGTCCTTCTCTTGTGGCTGGAAGTAAGAAGTCGTCACTCTTTAGTGCATTGCGGAGGAATGCGGGTGATTTCGTTCCACATGTTTTTGAAATTAAGGAGGTGAATGGTGCTATGGTACCCCGTTTGAGATCTTAGAAGCAGGGGTTGCTTTTTGGTCGGAGTATCTAGTAGGGTTTTTTCTTAATTCTAACCCTCCATATCAAGCAAATACACGATTATTGCAGACAACATTGGAATATTAGAGGCAGATTGCAAGTGCATTTTGATAATAGCTTGTTCTTTTTCAAGTTCTCTAAAAAGGAAGAAGGGCTCTGAGTGCTTGAGGTGGATCGCTCTATTATAGCTGGTCAACCTTTCATCATTGGAGTTCGACGGTGCACAAGGCTAAAGAACAGATTCTCTCTATTTCGGTATGGGCTCATTTCACTCATATTCCTTTTGTGTTGCAGCCCATGATAGTGTTAAATTGGTTAGCGAGTGTTGTTGGCAAACTCAAATGTTTCGATGTTAATACTATTGCTCGAAACAAGCTTGTGTATGCGAAGGCTCACATTGAAGTAACACCAAATAATCCTCTTCCCTCTAAGATATCTGTTCATATTCATGATGGTCATGTTTTAGTTGTGGCAGTTCATTATAGTTGAAAACCGAAGATTTGTTCGTTATGTCACACATTTGGTCACCTTGTTGAAGCCTGTACTCTGCGATTTGATGTCCTACCTGTTCCTCTTTCGCATAGGATCCATCTTCCTTGTCCTGTTAGGAAGTGGGTCCTAAAAGTTAGCCTTACTACAGAACCTTCGCCTCTTGTTATTGCACCTTCGGCCATAGATGCTCCCTCTGCTAATGTTATTGAAGTTTGCTCTGTTGATGTTGTTGTGTTTTCGCCTTCTGTGATTGTGTCTCCTACCATAGATGTTCACTCTAATGATGTTATTGATAATAGTTCTACAGATATTCTGGATTCAACCACTTCCTTAGATGATTTATTTTGGGGCTCGTTTGAGCGGGCTTGGATTTATAAGCCTTCTGAAATGAGATTTGATCCTAAAAATGGTAGGTTCTATAAGTATATTGGTGGAAATGAAGAGGAAAGACAACTATACTACCATGTTGAGGGTGAAGGCCTTGTGCTTTTAGCTTAAGGTCAATTAGGTGATCTGAATCGCTCTATTATCTCGGATGCCACTTGGGATAGGAAATACCTTTATTGCTCTAATTCTGTAGATTTTGTTCCGTCATTAGCTCCTCTTTGCTCTGGGTTCTATCATGTTATTGGGCTTGAATCTTCGGATGAGGAAAGTGGATCTTCCTCCTCAGAGGGAGACTAGTTTATGCTGTTGTTGTTTAGTAGTTTGGTATTTTCACCAAACCCTGTGCTTTATTTTTTTTTATATAGCTATTTTGGTTCATGTACCTGAACATTTGTTTCAAATTCTTTATTCATGTGGATGGCCCACTATAAATATCGGCTAGCTTCGTAAAAATAAAAAGAACATATACATAGTAGCAACGTATAAATCCTATGATCTACATACATATATATTAACCATGTTGTTGTATACCATGTCATTAAATTATACCCTCATCATCATCTATGTATGAAATATATTAGATATATGTATACATACATAGACATTATATTTGATTAATATAGATTAAATGATTAAAACAAACAAATTAGATAGAATTAGGGCTGTCAATGGAAACCTGAAAAATCTAAAATCCGTCCATATCCATATCCGAAAAATGAATAAATATCCGATACTAAAAAACCGAATGTAAATGCAGATACAGAGACATCCGCATTCCAAAATTATCCGTTCGGTTTTTTTCAAAATTATAATTTAAATTATGTATATATTAATACAATGAAAGATGTTTATTTATTATTTTATTATGTTAAAAGTTCATATTGTATGCAGTAAATACATATTAACAGATCAAAACTATTTATCATTATCATATTTGTTTATTATTAACACTTTAATAATCAATGAGATTGAAAAAGGTGTATTTAAACTAAAAAAAATCACTTATATTTCTTGATTTATCGGTCGTTGGCGGATAGGATAATTATTCGATATTAGTTCGAATCTATGGATGTGGATATCCGATATCCGAAAATGATTTTGGATACGAAAATGGATATGACACTATCCACACCCGAAATTATCCGTTGACAGACCTAGATAGAATATGGTTTTATTCAAAATAACTAGACTGAATCTAGTATTAAACATTAGATTTCATAGATCCACAAATATCCAATTAGGAAAAAAATTGAAATTTACTCATTTCACCCGCTGCAAACCAAGTCAGATCCAGCATAAGAACTGTCAACTCTAGCACAAGGCTCCTCAAGCACGTTGGTTTCTTTCAGCGGATACGTATTCGAAAACATGTCACCCTTCATCTGAATTAGCATAGTCCACGGACCCTTCAAACTATCATTCTACATAGCCACCTTGCACCCATGGATGCCAACTAGCCTAAAGAAATCAACGACTTAAGAAGACCTAAAACAAAGCGAATATCTATTAAATTGCAAATCAATTCCTTAAAAATCTGAATCCTTACTATACGCTCTCTTATGATTCTACAAATAGCATCATTTCCCATAAGTATTCCACTTCCCTCCTTCCTAATTAAAGAGCAGAAATAATCCATACTTGGCGTTGTATGAAACGGTTCTCCTGAATCAAGTATCCAACGATCTGATACATATGTGACTGCTATGGACAACACATTATTAGATGCGGACTTCTCAACAACAATCAATGAAGAGCCATCTATGTCGGTCTTCCTCTTCAAGTCTGGACAATCTCTTTTCCAATGGCATTATTTCTTATAGTGGTGGCACTTTCCATTTCTAGACTTTCTTCTTCAACCATTTCCGGGCTTCCTAGATTTGAAACGGGCCCTAAAATTCTAATTCTTCTTTTCATCTCTTCCACTCTCAACGAATAGACCTTGACTACTCCATGCATCTCTACTTTCATTCATCTCCTTCATTTTATCCCCCAAGTCTTCAAATAAAAGATCTGACTTCAATATTGAATTGTCAACGTACCTCTACCATATATCAAATGGTTAGCGAAACATATGTATCTTTCCAGAAGGGAACACAAAAGAACCATCGTCTTCTGCTCTCCATCTACCTTCAAATCCATAGTCTTCATCTTTATTAGAAGATCATCAAAGAGTCTTAAATGTGCCTTAACTGAAATACCCTTTCTCAATTTTATAATGAAAAATGTCTTCAGCAAAATCAGATAGTTACTAAGCGACTTCTTTAAGTAGAGTTCTCAAACCTGAGCCAAATTCCTTTAGCTGTGGTTTCACTGCTAATCACGAGATGACATTCTCTTCCATTACAAGTTGTAGAGTAGTAAAATCTCATTTTCCATCTCTTCCTTCTTCACGACAGAAATATCAGTGGGCAATTTCTCAATATCAAATACAAGTTATGACCAGATTTCTCCATTATGAACCATATTTCTCCTTAGAACAACTTTTAATTTTCATTACCGCTTTTTGAAATCATTACATCATTTCACTTTGCTATTGTCAACTGAGATCCTGATACTATATAATATCCTCTAACATATGGTCTGGTTATAACTGTGTTATCTTCATCTCGTGCCATACTGTCTAACACCTTCTATCAACAATCAAATCGCTCTTAGACCATAATCAAATTAACCTCAAACATAGCGGAAACGATAAACATGAATCGTGTTGATGGTAAGACATCAAGTTTATAGCGGTTCCCCTCCTTCGTCTCTTCTTCTCGTCTCTAATGTGTCTTCTCTGTTTCTCCAAGTGATGCGTCGTCTTCACCCACATGGTCGTAGTACCTTCTTCTTCTTCTTCTTCTTCAATCTGGAAACATTGAATCATAGCTTCTAACGCTATGTTCAAGGGAAAAAGGAAAAAGGGGAAAAGAAAAAGGAGATAAATGAGTAGCACATAGTAGATAACAAAGAAAAACACCAAATTCAATATCCTTTTTGGCCAGCAAGAACAAATATGTAACTGATACCAATTGAATAAACGTAATATGTTAAAGATAAACCATGCAGCAAGAACGGTAGTTGTTATATATATAAGAATAAATTTTCTTTGAAACTATCATATAGATAAATATACAGAAATAGTTTTCGAGATCACTTTATGTGGGAAAAAAAGAGTTGTACATAACAGATAACAAAGAAAAAAAAGGAGAACTAGATTAATGCTTCCTTCGGTGTGTTCCAGCATTTATGTCATCATTATGGAAAGAATGGATGTGCAAATCCAAGGAACAATCTGAACCTTCAGCTACGTCTTGTGTGTGCGCGCATTTTGTAAAACTAAAATAGGCAATGAATAATAGTTCATACACAAAAAATCATAGTAGAAAGTGTCGAACAAATGGCATTTATCTAGTAAGAATCAAATTTATATCATGTCTGAATTCAGTTTGAATTGTTGAATGCTACACCGAATTGACAAATGTGTTTTAACGGCATTTCGTCTGCATTTTATCACTAAAATAAACATTCAGTGTCATTTTAATAATGAATTTGATACACACAATACGTCTGCAGCACCAGGGGATATTAATTCAAGGCCCAAATGAGCAATCCGCATACCCAGAAGATATTTAGACTAAAGGCAGCACCACTGATGATGCAAGTTGTTAGGAAAGTTAATGCAATTTCTTTTATTTTCTTATCGTATTTTCTGTTACTGCTGATTCCTTCTTTTTTCTGCAAAGTCTGTTAAAAAGTTATGGTCCCCATGAGGACACGTAGGCCAAGTTGTTAGGGACAATGCTATATATGAATGTAAAAAGAATGGTACCGGTAACAAAGAAAATTTTCAATTCTATTTCTTCTCTACTTATCTCCTTCTTCTTCAAATCGTTCTTCCTTCATTCTTGCTGCTACTATTAGCATCATATCATTTTGGTGCTTTCACTTCTTGTTCTCCCCTCCCTTCCTCCCAAAATATCCAAATTTCCCCAACCACCATGACCAGAGTTGATGAAGCACTCCAGCAACTCTCCCAACACCAAGATGCCATCACCACCATCCAAGAACACCAAACTACTCACAGCTCTATGCTAGAAAACCAACATGCCGACATTATCGACATTAAAGCAACCCTTCAAAACCTCACCAAATCCATAACCGACCTCACCCGACGATTAGACAACCTACCACCTCCTTCTCCAAATAACCAAACATCAACCACATACAACCCATCACCCAATAACCGACAACCACCGCTACTATCAACCCCGACAACCACTCGAACACCCAAATGTACCTTAACCTCGTTCGATGGATCTAACCCACACGATTGGTTATTTCAAGCCGATCGGTTTTTCGCCTATTACTCTACGCCGGAATATCAACGAACTGATCTTGCAAGCTTTCATATGCAAGGTCAAGCACTTTCATGGTTTCAATGGTGCATCGTAACAAGCAAATCTCCACTTGGACAACATTAACAAGGGCAATTGAGCAATGTTTTGGTCCACCTACCTTTCTCAACCCACAAGCCACACTATTCAAACTCAAACAAATTTCCACCGTCGAAAACTACCAATCCACCTTCGAAACACTATGCAACCGTATTACCACTTTAACACCTGAATCTATCCTTCACTGCTTTCTTTCCGGCCTGAAAACCCATATCCAAAATGACCTATATCTCCTCAAACCCACGACTATAGCCGATGCCATTGAAGGAGCTAAACTCATTGAACGCAAGTACAATGACCACACAAAATCGCCCTACACTAAATTCCCAAACCCACAATTCTAGAAACCACAAAACACACCTCAAACCACTCAGTCAAATCCTCAAACACCTCACCTACAATCTACAAGGCCGAACATTCCAATAAAACAACTATCCCAATCCAAAATGAACGAATGAAAACGACAAGGACTGTGTTTCAATTGTGACGAGAAGTATCATTTTGGCCACCGTTGCAAGCCCACTCATATTTTAGTGATATTACCAGAACTCAACTCCGATGATTCTCCTTCTTATGACAACCCAGATCTACTACCCATCTCCGATGACCACTCCAACAACACCGAACTCCATCAAACCACCCAAGAAATATCATTCCACGCCTTAACTGGCTCCAACCATCCACGCGCAATTCGACTTCCAGCAACCATAAACGGAAACCCTATTTCTATCCTCGTCGATACCGGCTCCACCCACAACTATCTTCACCCAAAGGCAGCAAAATTTCTGGGACTAAAATCGGACTCGTCGACCTCATTCGTGGTTACGGTGGGCAATGGTGAGAAACTACACAGCTCGGGCAGCTGTTTTGGCGTTAACGTCGACATACAAGGGCACAAATTCACCATCGATTTTCACTTGTTGGAGATCTCCGGGTCTGATGCGGTATGCGGCATACAATGGCTGGAAACGTTAGGGCCTATAACTGTTGACCACAAAAAACTCACAATGGCTTTTGTTTCTAATAATCAGCCTGTTTCCTTAACTGGGCTGGGCCAAAATCTGCAGGCCGCACCTATATCTGTTCAGCAACTAAAAAGACTGGAGCAAACTTCTTCTATTTCTAGTTTCCTCTACTTGCAACTGCAGCCCACTGACCCAATACCCATACCGAACCAAACAATCGTTAATGACCCACTCTTTCATAAACTCTTATCCTCATATAACCACATTTTTTCTCAACCCACCGAACTTCCACCAAACCGAACTTTAAATCACCACATCAATCTCCCTCCCAATTCACAACCCGTAAACATAAAACCATACCGTTACCCGTACTTTCAAAAAAACGAGATCGAACGACAAGTTCAGGAAATGCTTAACTCCAAGCTTATTCAACCATCAACTAGCCCATTTTCGTCACCCGTACTATTAGTCAAGAAGAAGGATGGATCATGGCGATTTTGCGTTGATTATAGAGCCCTAAATGCCATCGCTATAAAAGATCGTTTTCCCATTCCAACTGTCGATAAACTATTAGATGAGCTTTATGGTGCAGTTTTTTTCTCTAAGCTTGATCTCCGAAGCGGATATTTTCAAATAAGCGTACACCCACCGGACATTCCGAAAACGGCATTCCGTACACATGAGGGGCAATATGAATTTGTCGTAATGCCGTTTGGCTTAACTAACGCTCCATCCACATTTCAAGCCACGATGAACAACATCTTCAAACCTTATTTAAGAAAATTTGTTCTCGTCTTTTTCGACGACATCCTCGTTTACAGCCCATCATGGACCTCGCACCTCGACCATCTCCATGCAACGCTAACCATTTTAGACCAACATAAATTCTTTGTCAACCTCACGAAATGTAATTTTGGGCTTATCGAGCTTAATTATTTGGGCCACAACATTTCCGCTAAAGGCGTTCAAGTAGACCCGTCAAAAATTGACGCCATGATCCAATGGCCAATTCCAAATTCAACCACAGCAGTTCGGGGATTTTTGGGGCTCACTAGATAATATCGTCATTTTATTCAGCAATACGCGTCCATAGCTGCACCATTAACAGATCTATTGAGGAATGATAAATTTTCGTGGAGCCCAAAGGCCCAAGAAGCATTCGATTCGTTGAAATGGGCCGTATCGCATACACCAACATTATCTCTTCCAAATTTCACACAACCGTTCGCTGTTACCACGGATGCTTCTGCCATGGCCGTGGGAGCCATACTCTCCCAATCCAAACACCCCATCGCCTTTTTCAGCCTCAAATTACCGCCTCACCTCCAAAAAGCATCAGCCTATTCATGCGAGATGTTCGCAATCACCTCCGCTGTCAAGAAGTGGCGTCATTACCTGCTGGGACGCACTTTTTAGATCTTCATCGACCATAAAAGCCTCTGTGAACTCACCTCACAGTCAATTCAAGCACCTGAGCAACAAAAATGGTTGACGAAGTTACTCGGATTTGATTTCACCATCCACTATCAACCGGGAAAGCAAAACGAAGTGGCCGACGCTTTATCCAGATTCACCAAAGAGGCGACCATGACCG
The DNA here is from genome assembly GCA_030737815.1 of Allium fistulosum. NCBI lineage: Eukaryota > Viridiplantae > Streptophyta > Magnoliopsida > Asparagales > Amaryllidaceae > Allium > Allium fistulosum. The sequence continues at coordinate 869,287,131 of CM060905.1, read as the reverse complement.
CTATCTCCGGACCGACCTTTCCACTCCTGATAGACATTCGCACTGCTTTGCGCAGTGACCCGAAAGCCCAAGCACTGATTAACCAATTACACTCAGGTATATGCCCTAACCCTAAACTACAATTGCGCAATGATTTGTTATTTTGGGGCTCTCAAATTTATGTTCCTACCGATTGTGATTTGCAAACCAAAATTATTGCTGAGTTGCATAACTCAAAAACTGGCGGACATTCAGGAATTAAAGCTACCATTGCTCGAGTTGCTAGTAAATTTTTTTGGCCCAAATTACCACTGTCAGTTCAAAAATTTGTTAGCGAATGCCCCACATGCCTTCAAACCAAACCCGACAACACCCCCATACAAAGGCCTCCTTCAACCACTACCAATCCCCGACCAAATATGGGAAGATATCGCTATGGATTTTATCCCAAATCTTCCACCGTCCACTGGGAAAACGACAATTTGGGTAATCGTTGATAGACTGTCAAAATACGCCCACTTTTGTGCATTACCCACTTCGGTTTCAGCCACACAGTTAGCTTCCCACTTTATTCAGGAGTATGTCCGGTTGCACGGCTTTCCAAGCTCCATCATTTCCGATCGAGGCTGCATATTTACTAGCCACTTTTGGAAAGAATTATTTCGCCTTCATGGAACAAAATTATGAATGAGTAGCGCCTACCACCCACAAACCGATGGGCAATCCGAAGTGGTCAATCGCTGCCTTGAAACTTATTTGCGTGCACTTGTCGGTGACATTCCCACCAAATGAGCCAAATGCCTTCCTTGGGCTGAATGGTGGTATAATACCACCAAACACACATCCCTCAACCTATCTCCTTTCCAAGTTGTTTACGGCCGACCACCACCCACCATCTCGAACTATATCATGAGCAACACGCATATTCCAGACCTCGAAACATGGGCTGTCTCTTGGGATAAACTCCTTCAAACTATTAAAACAAACCTACAAAAAGCTCAATCTCGTATGAAGAGTCTTTCCGACCAACACCGCAGTGACAAGCAGTTCAGTATAGGCTCATGGGTATTTGTTAAGCTCCAACCATATCGCCAAACTTCGCTACGCAATAATCATCACAAACTGTCCAAAAAGTACTACGGGCCCTTCCAAATCACTGAACGTATAGGACCGGTTGCCTACAAGCTTCTCCTTCCTCCAGACTCGTGCATCCACCTAGTTCACTACAAGAAAAAAAAAGATTAAAGACCTTATATATTGGTTTTAAATTAAGATATCTGGTCTCAATGTTTTGTTTAAGACCCAACAGACACCAATACTTTTGTCTTAAATTTCAGGTCTCTAAAAAACTAAAGACAACCTAAATTGGTCTCAAGTAACTTAGAAACTCCTTAAGAACTAATTGTTTGGTCTCTGATCTAATAACTAAAGACCCAAATTACAATCATTTATGGGTCACGGATTATTTAACATTGGTAGTGTTCATGATATTCACAAACACATATATGTACACAAACATATATGAATAAAACAAGAATTACATTTTTCGATATATAAATCTAACATTCTCACTATAACTTAACATTAAAACGATCATAGTTTAAACATGATTATCATGAACAAACACAATTATCACTATAACTGATTGTCAGTGCATTTATTACTAAATCCAAAATACAACCTATAATCCAAATTATAAAGATTTTACAACATCCAAATTATATATCTTCACTCCTGCATTGACTCGGCAAGTAGAATCAGCTCTTCATTATGCCCTCAAACCTGACCTGTAATTGTTTGCTATTCTTTGCTATCAGCGGCACGTCATACTCATCACCCTTGTTGCACTACTGTGTACTCAAATCAGCTCTACTATTCCCACTCATGGATACACTCTCTATATAGCTCTTGTGTCATGCTTGACAAATTGTTGCTCATTGTGTGTAACCTGACCTTTCTTGCATTCTTTAGGCTTAGCTTGCAACTAGTGCATGCAGTCAAACACAGCAGCAGTTCCAGTACAAAGCTAATTCAAACCATGGCACTCCATTTACGCACCTTGCAAAACCCATGACTCAAGTCGTGTTGTTACTGTTTGTTGATATGCACTATACACGGTGTTGATGATGTGCTTGATAAATTTTCATACTAGACATGATGATGCTCTGATGTTGCCCACTATCAAGCTATTATGTATTATCATGTTGGACCAGGCACTCAATCATTTGTGTAACTAGACCCATCATGCACATTCATGCTACGTCTGTTGTATTTCTACGTTGTACCAAGTAAGAATATCACATTCATACAACTAAAATAAACTAATAAACATACAGATCATTCAGCAGATGTGCTCTGGACCTTCCCTTTTCTTTCCTTTATTCTTGTTTCTCTGCTTGTTCTCCATTTCAATATTATGATAGTTTTTATGTCTCGTGTTCCTTCAAAAATGAAACAATTATAATGTTAAAGGATCAACCAATAAATAGCTACAAGTAGTAAGTAAATTGTTGAGTACTATTAGTACAATATACGTCAACGATCTTATCTATTGCTGTTTAACCTCTCATATTTCAACAGAAATTTTATAATTTACACTTCTGCAACTAATATATGTGTAGAGTATATGCATCCAATATATATTAAATAGTTAAGAACGGTTTCTCCAATTATTTGGTAATAAAGTAATACACATAATATACATCTGTTATATTTACTTTATTAATCAAATTGTATGCATTATGCTTTGATTTTCTACTGTATTATATACTTTTATAGATAAAAAAGGCATAGTGAATCATTTTCAATTTGGTTGTAGATGAAAATAATTACTTATCAACTTATAACCATAAATCCAGATCATACAATACATGTGACACAAAATAACAGGGAAAAAATGATCTAAACATATAATACCACATTATGGGACAAGTTATAACCAACACAATATGCCTAAGCGTCATATGAAGAAAAATAATAGATATTTTTCTAGTTTCTTAGAGAAGCACATAAACAATATAAAGAAGAATGAACTATTACAAGATCAATTTTTTTTTGTTTACTGCTTTCTTGGAAAAAAAGCTAGCATTTTAAATGATCTGAATAATTTATCTAAAAATGGCATAGGTATCTTGCGTAATATGTACCACTAAATAAAGTCCATGATCTGTCTATAAACTACACACGTACCTACAATCATGGTTCAACGTATTTTTCACTAAACCACTTATATAGGGATTGACCTATTTTCAATATATTAATGTTCCAACAAATAATATTTCCCTCAAAAATTTATACAAACATACAAACTGCATGTTGCATCTCAGTCGGTAATACTTTAATTTGTAGAATTATATATATATATAGTATCTAGCTAATAATACAGTAGGAAAATTAGTATTCAGAAGTCCTTATAACTAACATTCAATGGGTTATGATATTTAGAAAAACTTAACAAGTAGCATTATTGGAAAAAAAGGTGTCGTTTCAATGATAACTAATCACTACTAATTATCAAATAAGTCGGAAATATGTTTCCAAAGTATCTATTTCAAGTTCCGTATTTACCTATGTACCTTCCCTTTTAACGATTTTGTATCATCACAAAAATATATATCCCTCGCCACAACTTCCATCCTTATAATTATAAGTTTGCAGCTATGGTCTACGTATATGAACATCACGCATGTCATTTACTTGTTTGTGGAAAAGGGAAAATGACAAGTAATCTTTTCCAATTTGCAAAAATCTATGCAAAACAGCCTACTTAGTGCGTAGGTAAAATAAGTTTCTATATTTGCTTGAATGTGTGTAAAAATTTGAGTATTGTTTAACTTACAAATCTTTGTCTAGGAATAATTCAGGTGATAGAAGCTAACTTTAGATATATCTCCTTTTAATGTGAGTACCAACGCAGACAATATCCACCCAAAAATATCGCTATTAATATGTGAAGTTAACTCAAAGTTGTGTGAGATACAGCTCCATAAAATCTGCTAGCATTGCTAGAATCCTAATTCAGTAAGTTCAAAGGACTTTTAGTTGTACACGGATTAAAAAAATTCCAATTTTTAAACTAGATATTTAAACTAGCCATTCTCTAGATTGCAACAACACATGGATCTAAACTAGGGGGCTTATATCTAGAGTTGGGTATATTTTGAAAGTGGATAATTCGTATCAGAAAATTAAGGTGAAGATTTAACCAGAAACATATAGCTAAATTTTACCATGGCTCATAAGTTGTTGCAAGATACCAAATATATCAACTTTTATTACAGATATATGTATGTAATTCAAGATAGTAACATCATATTGAAAGCTAACCCTAATGACACTTGATAAAATACTCACAAATAGTTTTCAAGTCCAAGAGAAAAATATTTTCTTTTGAAGATAAAGATGCTATCATAATACCCAAGAAAGAGAAACTATAAATAAGAATAGAACTTTGAAAACAATTATTCAATGTCAGGATTAAGTTTGTGAATGTCGGCAATTATTCAATGCCAGCAATTGATTTGATGTGCAATTATCATATTTAATGGTCCCTGACTAATACTTGAATTGCAAATCTGTTCGATGTTCTTCGAATTTAACTAAGGAACATTAAAAAAAACTAATCAAATCAAATATATGAAACTATTTAAGGCAATGAATTTTACAAATTAAATTTTATCTGATAAATTAAATTGGGGAAAACTTACCTATTCACTCCTCGTCAATCCCTCCTTCCAAGTCGACTGATCTCATGTTGAATCAAAGAAGTCTGTCCAGGAAGAAGATGGCACACAATTGAATAGGCATGAGACGATATGCCCTAGAATGATAACGAGGAGAAAGTGGGCGACTTTTATTTAGTGTGATTTGATTACCTGATGAATTGACGGTCGAGATGAAGTCCCAATGAACGGTCGGGGTTAAGTCCCATAGAAAATAGGGATTGAAACACAAATTGATACTCATTTGAGATCCAACCCAGGTCTCTAGTTTCATTGTTTGAGACAACCTAATTTTGTCCCTAACTTGTTTTTCATTAGAGACAAAAATTTAAGTTGTTCCTAAGTTTTGTCTTAAATATAGCATTTTCTTGTAGTGGTTTTTCATGTCTCTCTCCTCAAATTATGCCCCAACCCGTCCACACTACAAATACTACCACCAGTCCCTTATTGCCATGACCTTGAGGACAAGGTCGATCTCGAAGAGGTGGGCAGTGATACACACAACACGTCTGCAGCACCAGGGGATATTAATTCAAGGCCCAAACGAGCAATCCGCATACCCAGAAGATATTTAGACTAAAGGCAGCAGCACTGATGATGCAAGTTGTTAGAAAAGTTAATGCAATTTCTTTTATTTACTTGTCGTATTTTCTGCTACTGCTGATTTTTCTTTTTTCTGCAAAGTCTGTTAAAAAGTTATGGTCCTCATAAGGACACGTAGGTCAAGTTGTTAGGGACAATGCTATATATGAATGTAAAAAGAATGGTACCGGTAACAAAGAAAATTTTCAATTCTATTTCTTCTCTACTTATCTCCCATGTATCAAATATTGCTAGAAAAAACTTGCGTAACACAGACAAAATATAGGATTAAGGCTTAATTATATACTATAATCGGTTATACACAAGGAACTAGTGTTCAAAGAAAGAGAGAAAACCATACTCCACAGAGGCCATTTCTGGACATGTGCATAACACATAACAGGCATTGATTATTTCAAACTATTTATTGTACCTTTATTGTTAACCAGGTGATATGAAGTCTGCCAAAGATTTTATAATAAATTTCTTTGATATTTATATAGAAATTAGTGATATGAAGTCTGCCAAAGTTTTATGATAAATTTCTTTGATATTTATAAAAATTAGAGGGAAAAAATATACTATTCTGCACGCAAAGGGTAGCTGAATGGGTAAGGCGTATGTAAAGAAACGCTTGAGTTCGAATAAGTTTGTAAAAATTTCACATCATCTAACCTTGCTCACTGTTTGCTGATCATCGAAGGCAATGTATACTGGCGTTGGATTTTTCCTACGATGATTATGATAAACCTCGTCATTTTATTTATAATTCAAAAAGAATTAATACAGCTCTTCTAACTAATAAAATAGTGTGTTACTAAGCTTAGCATTTCACATGAGAGTTCTGTTCATTTATCATACATGTTGAATTAGTAAGCCATTCTGCCAACTACTAGCCATAACTTTCTGACAAAATTGAGTCCAGTTGACCAATATCATGTCTCTAGAACATCATTCATTGACATTTTTCCAATGTACTTATGAGATACCTCCGCGTTCTCACATTTCTTTATATGTCGCCTTTGATGTATGTACCATGTTGAAAATTGTATGTAAAAGCAGTTTGCTTGACCTAGCATTATTCTAATTAATTACCAGACAGTTTCGTTATGTTATCATCATATTTCCATCCAATCTAGAATACTTCTATTCCTCTTCTCTCATGTGATATTTCTTTATAGATGAAGGATGTCCGTCTTTTACGTCTGTAGACCACATATGTTCAGCTTTGTTAATATAAAATGAACTAAACAAACATGTTTTCTTTTAAGTTTTCTCCCCACTATTTTTATGAAAGTGGAAGAATTCTTTCTAAAATCTTTTAAAGAAAAATCTAACAAGGCAAGTCAAAGTTTCAATATTTTAAGAAACCTCGGGTATGAGTCACCGTGATCAATACCAAGTCATCGTTAATTTATTTGATTAACGGAGAATTGAGAATAATGACACACATCACCATTTGCAATAAATATGTATAAATACTTCATTAAAGCCTCTACCAGCCACCACTTCATTTCTCTTTTCTCATTTTCATCTTCCTCTGGTTACTACTATTCAAACAAAAATGAGTTTTACAAAATTCGTCTGTATGTTTATGCTTATTTCTCCTACAATATTACAAGCTGCAGTTGGTGACGTATTATCTCCTTTGAGTCCCCTGTTCTCTCCCGTATTCAGTATGGTTTCTTCTCCTTGCATTTTTGCTTGCTGTTGATTATGTATTTTGTTAATTAATCATGTTAATGGGACGCTTAGAATTTAATTGAGATGCTCTATTTGATTTTCTTGATTTTGGGGGTTCAGTTTGGTTGGTGTTATAGAAAGTGGTTTTTGCATTCAACCGTATTCAACAATTCCTGAAGCAGTATTTCTTCTAATGAAAAAATTGATCAATTCTCCGAATTCAGATTAGCTTGTATATTTGTGATATTATATGAGTTAGAGAACCAATTATTGCAACCAATTGCTAAACCATGATCAGTTAGTATTTATGAAATGCCTATTTTATTATTTAAAAGGAGACACAGTTATATCTGATATGCATGCCTCCACACTTGTGATGGATCTTGAACCAAACACCTGCACATTTATTGATTCACATGAAGCATGATTGACAATTAAACGCATACAGGAAAGAACATGGTTTTGATATTATATTAAAGGGACAATTATTATCACAATACCAGTTAATAATGTGAAAAATGATATTTTGATCTTTGTGGTGTAACAATTTTATTAGAGATAGACTATTATCAACAATATGAATGTTGAACACTTTACAAACATTAGATTTGTGATTGTTGACCAAAAAAAATATTGTGACTACAACTTCCAACATAAAGATATATGATTATAAATACTCGGGAATAAGACACAACATGCACAAAGATGTACGTCAGTAAGAGATTTGTGCATGTGTAAGTGTAATAATACAAAATTGTTGGAAGAAATGATCCAACGGTGATTATTGAATTTCTTAATCTAACCATCTTAACTTTACCATAAATCAACGATTACCAAGCTTCTTCTTTTTTTCCTTTCTGCAAAAGTTTACCATAAAGTTAGTCCATTTCTATTTCCAGCCAATACTCTAGCATTTCATATGAAAATAAAAAACATCAATTAAGGAAAAACCATTTATTTAGAAAAGTACTGTACTAATACCTAATGGAATAAATAAATCTTTCAAAATGTTTAAAATTTGAATCCGTGCGGTCGAATGGTTTGTATTTTTGTGATATGATATTTTCCTTTAATGAAAAAAGTTGAAACAGTTCCACTTGATTAAACTCTCGAAAAAGCGAAGCAGTTATTCACCTTCCATTGATTTTAGTAAAAATTTCAACTTTAATTAATTTAAGTTTCGTTAAAGGTTTTGATATATATATTCACCATTAATGGAAACACACTGGTTTGTCCCAATGCATCAATATATTCTTTATGAAAAAATCAAACTTTTGTTATAATAAGCCTCACGTAATAGCCAAATAATTATGTTCAAGTGATTTTACCTAAACTTCCGATCTTAGTTTATGTGGGTTTCGTTAGAGGTTTAAAATGTAAATCTGTAATCAACATAAACACATTGATTTGTCTTATTGTGACATTTGATTTGTCATTTGAAAAGAAAAAGGGAAGTAGGTTTCCGTAACTATGTCTCAGTGGTTAAATGTTAAACCTTAACTAATATGAGTTTTCTTTTATGTAGATGGCATATGCGATGAAGTAGACTGTGGAAAAGGGCAATGCAAGGTATCTTTGAACCACACATTTGGATTTACTTGTGAATGCTCCACTGGGTGGTCCAAGCCGCACCTTGGTGATCTTTTTCAGTTCCTTCCTTGTGTTATTCCTAACTGTAATATTTCTTCACTCTACCCTTAATTTTTTAACTGATTTTCTGTGTATCCATATGATTTTAGATACTTCAGTTGGAGCTGGAAAAAAAAAATCTACTCCCAACTTCTAGATCAAAAACACATACCTTAACTGATTCTTTTGGATAAGTCACAGTCCAACTTTTATATTTATATTTCTCTATCATGCATCAAAAAGATTAATATGCAAGACACCTGAAGCACTGTTGCGCAGTTTGAAGCTTTATATGTACAAAGCAAAGATGAACCCTTGTAACTGAACAATTACTTCCTCAAACAAACTTCTCTTCATTTTCTTCCATTAGATTATATAATTTAGAATAGATTAATATCCAAATGGCAAATTTGAAACTGCTTAAGCAACGCAGATGATGCATATCACTTTATTTATAAGGATCAACGTTATGATATCACTAATACATGCGGTAATGAAATAATATGTTTTCAGGTAGTGTCGACTACTCATGCACGAAAAGCTCAGTGGCACCTGCCCCAGCACCTGCTCAAGCACCTCCAAAAAATCTTTCAGTCTTTGATCGTAATTACTCTTCTCATAATTATCGTTTTTATACATAACACCAAACAAATTTATTACTTAAAACAACCAAGTTTATACTTTATATTGTGCATTTAATACAGCGTGCAAGTGGTCTTACTGTGGTGGAGGCAAGTGCGCTGCTACTAATACTTATGAACGCAAATGTATATGCAATGAAGGCTACAGCAACCTCTTCAATTCCACCAGTTACCCTTGCTATGCTGAGTGTAAGAAATTCTTTCTATTCTTGCATTCAAGAAAGTAAAAATAGCGCATTATGATACCATTAAATTTCGGGGTTTGCTGCCTTTATAGGTTCTATAGGAGCAAATTGCGCAAATCTTGGAATCACTTTGTCTAATTCAAGTGCGGCTTCTCCTGGAAATTTACCTGATAATGGAAGTTCATCTGCTGCAGGTAAGTCTACTTGGATCGTTTGTTCAAGTTTTATTTATCATGTTTTCTTTCCCTTTTATGAAACTTATTAACAAGTGGTTTTTATTTTCTTAGATTCATTTATGACAAAGAGCACTTTATGGTTGTTTATCGCGATCATTTCTGTTGCAGTGGTGCAGCTTATTTAGAGAATACTTGGTTGATGAGGAGCTACGTTTTTGTTATATTATACAGTTTTCTGATACATATGTGATTTTGTGTTGAGATTGTTTGTGATAGCATTTACATTGAGAGCTAGCATAGGTACAGGTATAGTGAGAATAATTTCATACTTGATGAGTTTGAAGAACCCTTTCATTGGGTGCTTCTCTCTATAATCAATCATTGATGGGTTAGACATGTACTATTGTATGTGTATATAAAATTACGAATGAAATAAACATTTTATATTGTTTATAAATTTTTTGATATGTTTGTTTGTTGACTTGGATTATGTGAACTTACACAGGCACTGTTTAATCTAAACTGGAAATTATGCTCCCCCCCCCCCCCCCCCCCCTGTTTTTCTAACAAAATCTTCCTCTAGTTTTCCAAATTGTAATTCCACTCTGGGTTTTATAGTGGTTCCATGTTATACATTTTATTTTTAAAAAGCTAGCTGCTATGCATTCCAACAATAAAACATATGTATAAGTTTGTAGTAATTAAAAATACAGATGTAAAATTTTAATTTCCATTACGATTGTCTGAACTTCGTAGCCATACTGTTGATTCTGGGCAAACAAAAACTGAAGCTTGATGTAAAATAGTAGAAGATGCAAAACATGGTGGAAAGTCCAACGAATCAACATGACTTTTTTGTAAGAAATCTAGACCGAAGCTAGAGAAAATATCATGAAAGACGCAAAACAAATGAAATCTATTTAAGATAAACCTGTAAGAATAGTTTTGAACTTGACCTCATGGGTAATTTCAGGCATATCAAACAAAATTTACAGTTGTCTGAACACTGTAACCGTATATCAATTCAAAGTTCATTTAGCCACCTGCCTTTCATGTGCAAACTTGTTGCTAAAATTGTAGAACACAAGAAAGATGGAAAATATAACAAATTCAACATAATTCTTTGATTAGATTAAGCAGAAAGAATTTGAAAGATACAAAATGCCTATTCTCTAGCACTACAATACACACTCTAGTACTGCCACAATGCTAATATCTTAACCTCATCAAAAATATAAAATAACCTTAAAATAAAAAAGGATTAAACTTGAGTATCAAATTTGTCATTAGCAGCCTCCTCGAGGGACAAAGCTAAGTTTTCTGCAAGGCTCAACTTCTTACCACTGCTACTCTCACCAACTTTTAACCTCTTTGGGTTCGCTATTATAGACTTTGGAAGCCAAGAGTTCGATCCAGACCAAGGGACAAGAATATCGCCTACAATTGGAGTCAGGTCACGCCATGGATCTTCTACCATTGATTTCTTATAGTACCCATCGTTACACTTGTTCCATTGTCCTCTCCCACCACTTTGGCTGCTATGTCTTGGATTCGGGTATGGGCTTCCTCTGGGTCTGAAGTTTGGGCTGTTGGAGTAGTTATTGTAGCTAGGCGGGGTGCCTCGACTATTTCCAAGTGGGCTTCTCCAGGGAGGCTGACTTGGTGGTGGGGTGCCTCGAATATATTCTTGTTGGACTGGGCTTCTCCATGGAGAATGACTAGGTCCATGATTGCCAGAGAATGGAGAGTGGTGAAGCGGGCTTCTCCATGGAGAATGATTAGATGGCTGGTTTAACTGGTTTTGGTGGTTGCCAACATGAGAGTTTCTTGGACCAGCTAAAATGTAGTAGAATGTGGTCAGTATCCATCAAATAATGTCATGTTAGAAGTAGTAGAAATCAGATCACTGATAACAATTTGTTTTGATTTAAATTTAAATTATGCATGGAAATAAAATGTCAACGATAAATTTCATATCTTCATCCAAATGAAGATTGCTTTTTGGAAGCTGTTTAATAAAAGGATGGTGTCACATATTTTCCAAAAGAAAATTCTAGCAGACATGCTTACAAAACAGTTTTCATGGGAAATGGCTTGAATAATAAACAAAGGAGTATTACACGCTATGTATATTGACTCTGATGACACGCTAGAAGCATGGATCATACAACCAAGTTATGACATGGATAAATCAGGGGATTCCAGAAATGAATTTGTTAGCAAGCTAAATTCGATCCATTCATCCACATGTTACTTCGAAAGATATTAGTTAGAAAAGTAATGGCTTGTATGGCTCCAAAGTGAATTTTGTTCTGCGTTTTTTTATATGTACTTCAAAAGGCATGTGAGAAGATGTTAGGGTGGAAAATGATCGATTTGAAAAATCTATATAAACGTATAAATTTGAAAATAATTTTCTCTTTATTTTCCTCCTCTTCTCACCTTTATTGTAATGGTTAGGATTTACACCTCTCCTCGTCTTCCACGCTTTTGAAATACATACTAAAAACACAGAACTCATTCTGGAGCCAAACGCTTTCTCAATGTTTTTCTCTCTCAAACATGTTTTCGGACTAATAGAAGAATTTACAAGCAATAGTAGAAGCACTGCTTATTTTACTAAAGTACTTCTGTGCTACCAAATTAAGTTTGCAAACAAAATCTAAGAGAAATATCAATCATTGACTATAAGAATATAAGGCCGCTTCGTTTGCCATTTATAGTTTTGGGTTTCCATCCAAAAAAAATCGCCAAAACGCATTGATTTTGAAAAACAAACAGTTTGGAGAATGAAGTTAACGTACAAATAGAAAACAAATTTATTTTGTTTCCGTATTTCGAGAAATAACAAAAGCATGGAAAAACAATCAGGGTGCATTTGCGATGAAAGAAAACAAAGCATTTGAGCATGGTATTTGAGCGGGACATTTGAGTGAACGGGGGAATGCGTTTGGGGCTACAAATGGGGTATTTAAGCGGGGTATTTGAGTTGTGATTTTATATTTAATTGATTTATAGTTATTTAATTATTTATTTTAAATCGTGTAATATGTGTTTAATAATTGCAAATAACACGAAATAAATTGTGGAATTTCATTAAAATAATCAAATACAATTTTTAATTCAAATAAATAAATTGTAAAATTTTAAATTGCTCGGATTCAATTCAAACCAATTTCATAATGTAGAGCACTTTGATACCATCGCAACATAAAAAACCGCGTCTCAAACGGACCTCATTTGCACAAGTTATTAATTTATAAAAAATTAAATTTATCAATTAACATTATTAAAATGGTCAAACGGGAAACGCGTCTGACTCTTCCCTCAACATTCCAACAACGGAGCTGGGAACGAGGTTAACACCGTTGGGGCTTTCGACACGTCGAACGCGTCCCCAACGGAAACAGGTTATTTTTTTCGTGCGAATGGCACCTCAATCTCCACCGTCATCCCTCTATCGCCGTGATGGATAAGATTTTTGAAATTTTCATTCACTCTCCTCATAATTTGTAATGCATATTGGAAACTCAAAACGGAAAACTCAAAATAAAACCGAACGGCTCTAAGCATCTTTCATCCACAACAACCTAAAACATAAGAGAACAACCCATTTATAAAACCAAGTTGATTTCACAAAGCTGACTGTTCAAACATTAATTTAGTAGTGTTATCTAATTTAGGTAATCTTGCGTGGTATAGCATTCTTTGAATTCATTTAGAACTTTCTTTTCATCTTATTGCTGGGATTCTGTTACCATGGTTTTGTTGCTGCGATTCAGGATTAAAGCTAAAATCCAGTTCAAATTTATTCATGGACAGTAGGTTATTTTACTGAGACATTAGCTATAAAGAGCATGAGATAGCTTGCCCCTAGCCGTAAAATTATCCATTCTAAAACAGCAAATCCTGAAAGCAAACGTAACACAATATAATAATTTATACATGACTGTGAACCTGAGACCAGTTAAAACAAGTCTAGTATTAAATGGGCAACACCACAAGAAAATCAGTAAACCTTTAAGATAAAATGTGTAATACTTACGGACATTCGGTCTGTAAATGGGAGAAGATATGTTATAATCCGGATTCCTTGTTTTCGAACCGGAAAATGAACCAACTGGATCGGTGTAAAAATCGAATCTTTGTAGCGGTTGAGGATTTGTATCATGTGACAAAGGGTTTAACAGCGGATTCGATAAAGAAGAGGATGCAGATTGAGATTGAGATTGATTTGAAGCATCTAATCTCATGGCATTAAGTCTCTCTCTTCTTTTTGCAGATGATTCGTCCATTATTAAGAAGTTTCGCAAAGGAAGCCACTGTATTGAAGTATTAAAAGGAAGTATAAAAGTATTAATGTACTTATCCACAAAATAAGTTCTCCCAAGTCCAGACCCATCTTAGATACAAATTCGAAGGTAAACTTCAAAAAGGAAATATAAAAAATTTAACAGGAACCAATCCAAAGTATTAAAGTTCATTTCACTCTGAAAATATTAACCATAACAGAAGTTAACATGTACATAATTCCACTATACATGACAGCAGTTGACATGTTATAATTTCACTATACATATAAACTCAAATTATTCATCATGGAAGAAAAAATATCACATAGAACACAGATCATGTAAAGACATTTTTTTTATGAAGGAAATCAGAGAGCACCTAGAATTGTACACATACCTGAAAGTTCAATCTCCTGAGTTGTGTAGATATATGTTTATGTACCTGTAATTGAAATTATGAACTAGGTTAGTTCTCAATCATCTTCAATGATGTATACATCGGTAAATGCTGGAAGCCTGGAATGCATACATTGGTAAATGCTCAATCTCCTGACTTGTTATTAATAAATTTAAAGTGGGAGCAACCAGCAAAGAATGCAACAGTTGTAAGGTTAAAAGCTTGCAGCGGGTATTACAAAGCCGCACTAATTTGTGATTCCAGAAATCAAACATGGAACTAGTAGCAGGTTTCCTTTTATTATGACCATTAAGTAATGATTACGATCACTGACACAGATAGTGAAGATATGGTGAAAGTACTTTGAACTGGAAGGTGAACATTAAATTTTATTTCATGTCAAAAGATGAGAATAGACACTAATAAACTAACTTTGAACAAATACGTGAATCATTTTATCTGCAAATAATTGTTGAGGCATTTCTCCAGAAACCACCGCAAATTGCAACAGGTTTGCAAAGCCTGCTGCAACTACAATTTAAAAAATTTCCCATATATTTGACAGTCCATGTAGGACCGCTGTAAAGTCATCTTATCAAAAACTAGATATTTTCAAAAGTTTATTGGTGAGGAGAGATCATATGGATGATGATAGGCAGGCCGGGGGAAGAGATAAACAAACAAACAAACAAGAGACAATTGTGATCCAGCTTTAATAAACTAAATAAGCAAGCTCACAGTAAAGAATTAGAAACGAGACATCAATAGTTTGAAACAATATGATGGTCAGTTTAGCCAGTAAAGTAGATAATCATAATACAGAAATTGAAATTAACTAGTATGATAAAAAAATTAGTGGAAACTAAGATATATTTTTCTCCTTTTCTTATACGCGTAGAAAGAAAGTACCACATTTTTTACATTATACAAAGATATTCCTGACTTTTTTTATAAACAATAATGCAAGGCAGTTATATTGAACTGTTGGATCGTAAATTCGTATATGATCAAGACAAAATGTTTCTATGGTGATACTCGTTTTCTTTTATCCAGTGAAACCACTGAAGCAATCCGCTATTTACTGGATTAGAATATTAACCTATTTTTAAACCAATTTAACATGGCCATGTCACTTTACACTAACATTAGCATATCATTCACAAAATCACAACCAAATAACTGCGAAGAATTAAATCAGAATTTAGCAAAAAGTTTGTCATAATCTGCTAACCAAATCAATATTAGGATAAAAGGTTATTGGCAGTGATAGCAAAAATCGCGAGATTGTACGTTCCAAAACGCGATTTGGAAGGAATCGCAGCCTTACCGATCCGAGAGTTAAATTGAATCGCAACCCGTGTAAAATGTACGATCCTATTTCGGAACGAAAATATTGAAATCCGATACTGAATCGCGATTTCGATTTAAACATCGAATTGAAACAAAATTAAAAGAGATATAGTTCAGCATCGCGATCTCGATACAGCGGAAGAAAAAAAAAAGAATAGGAAAAGGCAGCAGCTGCAAACCTGAGTTGAAGAATCTAGGATCCAGAGGCTAGTTGATTTTTTCTTTCCCTTCTGAATTTCTGAGTTTTTTTTCTTCTATTATAAACCCTAAGCTTTAGGTAGGCAGATGAATGACAGGAAGTATAAAGATTTCATACCCTTTTCATACTCACTTTCTCCTCCTCTGTTTGTTTTACACTCTTTCTTAATCTATTTTTTAATTAGAAATTTTTGTAAGAAAATTGAAAAAGAAAATTTTCTCAATCCTTATAATCATAAGGAGGAAGTCGGATCCTAAAGCTACAATTATGTTTTCGATAAAAGATCAAAGTTTTTTGTAAATGAGTGATTGTTAAATTAGGTTTACATCCATTTCCAATGAAGATAACACTACGCTTTTACCATTCCATGGAGGGCATAGCACTAGAATTTTATCAATTCCGCTTGCATAATATACTTGGTTTATTAAAATTTCATGCAATGAAACAAACAAAACATGAACTCAAGAAAAAATAAAATAATAATAATAATAATAAGTTGTTTATTTGATGAAAAATGTTAAAAATTATCATATTCAAGCTCACCATCGCATTTCTTCTTCTTATACATAGACATTCATTTATTTCTTTTATTGTTCATAAAACCAAATGCAATCATGCACTGAAATGATTATTTAGTAGGGTTAAATTTGTAATGGAAAAATTATTATTTTGAGTAGGGTGGTAAAAGAATTTAATTGGGGGTTAATAGTTATAGCCAAAGGGGGTGTTAAAAGCAGTCTGATGCTGAGGCACCGACCATTCGAATAAGGGCACCACGGTCGACGTCGACCATTCCCCCTAGGGCATCACGATCGACGTTCAACCGCTGACTGGGATGCCCATAACCGAATAGTCGATGTTCTTAGCGATAGAATTAGGAGTATGCGTCAAAGGCAATTCTGTAATTTATTATAAATTAATTAACTTTGTAATTAATTTTTGTTCATTAAAGGTGTTTTTCTTTCTGTTATATATTTATTATAATGTGTTATAAATAATTTAATGTTAATTAAATATATTTAATAGAAAATACATAAATGGTGTGTTTGTGATAGTAATTACAAATAGTTATAATCATGAGTATTGTATCACAATATTATAAAACATATCATTTTAAATGTTCCTAATCAAGATGCATCGAGACTGGATATCAATGTATCCGCTGAGACTAAAGTACATAACGCTCTTCAAATGTTGTACAGTGTATTACTCATGACTACTGGGAGCACCTATGGGTTACGTACTGATAGTTATTAGATAAAATGGTTCACTCGATAGTTTACTGTTGGTTGATATAATTAAGATCAAACAGAAAATATCGATGTGACTGATTTACACATTTCTCTCGACTTGAGAATATTGTCAATCTTTAATATGAAAGTTCTGCTTTGATTATAGTCTAATCATGGCACGACGTCCATCGAGTGACTATAGTTGGACGGAGTGGAAGTATTGGAAGTGAATCACTATTCAAGAGGTGATTCGTCTCCTCAGTTATATGGGCTTAGTATTACGGTCAACTCAAAGTCAAAATCTTAGCCAAAGTAGTTCGATTAATAATAATTGTTATTATTGAAATAAGGACTTTGTGTTTGGACTACATGTTGAAAACACGATTTAGTTTTGATGATAACAAACATATGACAATACTACTAATGTGGTTATTTACCTATTACAAGTCAAGTGGCTATACGATGGATGATAAAAATTATAGAACGTACATTGAAGATTATAGCAGCAAGGAAAAAAGGAATAATCTTTAATAATAGTTGTAATACCTTTGGTGTCACACTTTTTTGGTGTAAGCGTGAACTACCAAAAATGAACCTCCACTTATATTATTAAATCTTAATATCACCTAAAAATAAGATCTAATAAATAAACTTCATTTACCAATTCAAAATGTTCTTTTATAAATATGACTAAATCTCACTATCACTTAAAAAAAAGATCAAATAAATAAACTTTCTTTACCAATTCAAAATCCACATCTACAAGTATTACCAAATCTTAGTATCACTTAAAAAATAGATCTCACAAATAAACTTTTTTTTACAAATTCGATCTTTATTAATTAATGATAGAACTAAAAATTCAAACTAACAAAAAATTAAATGTTGAAGCATTGAATAAAAATTCAAACTAACTACACATTATTGTAATAATAGTTATAATACCTTTGGTGTCATACTTTTTTGGTGTAAGCGTGAACTACCAAAAACGTCCTTCCACATATGTTATCAAATCTTAATATATTTTTATTAATAGTTGTAATAACTTTGGTGTCACACTTTTTAGGTATCAACGTGAATTACCAAAATTGCCCCTTAAAATATTATTAAATATTAATATCACTTAAAAGTAGGATCTAAAAGATAAGTTTCCTTTACTAATTCAAAACGCTCATCTACGGACATTATCGAAATCTTAATATCACTTAAAAAGATGATCTAAAAAATAAATTTTTTTTCAAAGTCGTTTTTTATTAATTAATAACAGAAATAAAATTAAAACTAATAAAAAAATTAAATTCATTCTTTAGTAATTAATAATAGAAATAAAAATTCAAACTAACAAAAAAATTAAACGTTGCAATTTAGAAAGAAAAATTAAAGCTAACTGCATATCATTTCAACGTAAAAATATGGTTAAATATTTGTGCAGATCATATTTTTTCAAACGAGTTAAACATATACAATTTGCAAAAAAAACACCTTACGCATGAAGTACATGTCATTGTCACGCACGAAGCGCGTGCCATAACGCTCGTAATAATAATGGAAATGAGAACATGTCAAATAGCCAACACACAAGGATTTGAAAATAAATCTGCTTGGACAATGGAAGCCTAAAATGAAAACTTGAACAAAGCAAGATTCGAACCTGAGTGCCAAGGACAAAGACACGGTTCTCTACCAACAAAACTAGGGAGGCGTTCGCAAACATTTGAATCATCAGTTTTATGTCATGCATGCACGGGATGAGTGGAAAAATGAGTTTGCAAAACTGCTGTAGTGGCAGGATTCGAACCCAGACCGAGGAGTAAACCACGCCTACTCATCAACAAACTACAACCAGTGACACCAAGTTATGCACTTCTGTTATCCCACAGATAGGCGAAACTAAATTGGTGATAAAAAATAGACACACGAGGACATGAACCCACACGCTTGTTGAGGGAAGCAACTCCTCCACCATTTCCACTGAAGACGCTTTTATTAATTAGGCAGGTAGCAGGCTTCTAAATTGCTGTATAATCAGCAGGAATGGAGCAAAAATTCAGTAGGAGACGGGTGGGATTTGAACCCAGCCCAACCAGCAGGGGTGCCACATACCAGTTGTACTACACAACACTTTAATTTAAATGCCAACGGATACCTTACATTACCATTTGAAATGAATATTTAAGTGGCTATTCAAGTGCTTATTCAACCATATGCAAACTTCCAACGGGTGCATCTTTTCTAACTGGAATTTATGAAGGATTGTAACTATTTATTGGTTTCCAATCACTCCTATATAAAGTCTCCTACCATTCCAAAAACAACACACAATTCTATTCTCTTAAATCATTCTCATATTGCTTTTAAATGCTCTAAAATCCATATTAATTTCAAAAGCAAACACATACCAACGCTCTTTCACTCTACAATATTTGAGTCTGGTCTTAATTCACTTCCTAACCTCTACATACTCATATTTCATCATTTTTAAACATTATAGAAGTTTTACTCTAGTTCGACTACTCGGTGTATATAAGACACAATATATCATCAAGTTATTTTTTAAAAAGAAAAGATTGAATACCGTTCGGCTATTTTGGCAAGTGTACTAAAATTCTGTTATGCTGCTTAGGTGCCTATTCTTCCGGGCGAAGTGAAGGTGTTTATTAGTTAATCCCAAAAGGAGTCTGGGACTGGACGTAGGACGGGAGGTCCGAACCAGTATAAAAACTCTGGTGCGATTGCTTCTTGCTTTACTTTACTATTTATTCCCGCTGCTATTATATTTATATTGCTCCTACTATCCTTATTGTGTTACAATTCTATATCTATATATTTGGTCATCATCGATCCAGTGCATAGCGATTTCTAAGTAATATTGATCGACGCTATGCGTCTAACACTACATAATTGAATGTGGACGATATTTGAATTTTGACCATTACCAAATTCCATAAGTCCAAAGTGATAAAGTTTTGACGAAGAGATTCAGTGTAAATAAAAGTCACAATTGGGTAATGCTTAACAGTGTAAAATTGGATTTTTATCGAAACCAAGTAAGCGATAAATTTGGCCAAAATGTCACACTGCCTACTAAGTGACGTGCGGATGTTAATATTCAAACAGTTCGATTTTAATCGCTAGTCAAATTTACATCTGATAAGTCACACAACCGAAACAATGAATTCTTCTTTGACCAAACAATCTAATTAATTTATAATTATTATAAATTAATCAAATTAACTAATATTGTGAAATATTAATTATAAAATTTGATTTTGATTTGATAATAAATGTATTGATAAAAGTTATAAATATATTAATCGATATATGATATCGATAAACGTTTTTAATTAGATTTAAAAAAGCAAAACATTTGTTTGGACTATAGATGGGCTCATGGCCCATTAGAGGGGCTGATTACTACGGCCACAATAGGGCAAGAGGTTGTAACACCCCGAAAATTTTAGCAAAAATTTAATAAAAGAATTAAATTAAATATAACAAGTGCAAAAACTAAATTTTTACAAATTTCTGAATTTGGCTAAGAAACTTACACCATTGCGTTCGTAGTGATTTTGTGGACGATTTTCATACATAACACTTTGAAATCGAAGCTAATATGAAGAAGTTATAAATGATTAAAAATTCGAAGTTAAAAATAATTAAATATGTAAATTTGGTAAGGGATAAATGTTAACAAATTAATTAATAAAAATAATAAACAATAGGCGACACCTTGGGGGATTATCAGTCGACATATAGCGGTCCACCGATCCCCACCTAGCGGTCGACCATTGGTGTTCCAGATCGATAATTGAGCGACCAATGATCCTGATTTAATGAAATATTTTTACTTGGCTGCAAAGTAAATGGTTAATGTATAGAATGTAATAAAATATTCTCCTAGGGTCGATCAACGGTCCATATCATTTTAAAACTCATATAAATACACTGCTAAGCTAAACCCTAATTCATTAGAAATTTGCTTGTGTACTGAAACTATGCCAAATTCTTTCATCTCCAAACCTAAATTCTTCAAAAATAAAATAAATATAAAAGTAGAAAGATTAAGAAGGACAAGTCAAACGAACAACTAACGAACATGGGAAGGATTCCAGTTAGGGCTCAAAGGAAAGCTTGGATCTGGGGTGAGTGAGTATATTTTTAATAAGATAATTATATGCTGTTAATTTTAATATACCCTATCTAATCTGCGTTGTTAAAAATTAAATTGGAGAATCATATTGTTTAAATTTGAAATTGAATTATAAATTAAGTTAGTGTAAACTTATTAGTATAGGAATTTGATCTAGGTTAAAACCTTTTTGTAATCAAGTAAAAATTCCTATAATCAATTAATATAACTTGATAATATTGATGTTAAACCCTTGATTGGACTGATTACTGTAAATTTAAACCGATTAGGAGTTGGACAAATATAACTTGGATTTCACCAAAAAATTATTAACCCTGAAAATTGTAAGTTTACCATTGAGGTTTGAGAACGAACAAAATTAAACAGTAATTAACAAAAAATTCGAGTAACTAATCTAATAGTCAACCTAAAAAATTTCATCGTGACCGGTCAACCGCACTTACTGGAGTGGTTGACTACTTCAGCAAATGGTAGACCGGTTGGAATTTCCTAAATACAATCTGAACCTCGGCCTAAGGTTCAGGTTGTAAATAAAATTATTAATGGTGTATATATACTATATATATACCAGGATCTATGTATGTCCAATGGACGTGTGCTCAGAAAAATATGATCATTGGAAATGAGTTTTAGATTGACCCATCGCTACCTCATCTTTAGTCTATTACAAAAATTTAACATTATTTAATTTAGTTTAAAGCACATAGTTTGATTAGTTTTGGGTATGTACCTGGAAAACATAGAATTGGGTTTATTACTATGAGATGTTATGAAAGAGTTATGAATTTAATTAAATGGCTTTTGAACATTATAAATTTCATGAAGCTTAGTTAAACTCCGTTGGTATATCGTTTGATCGCTTCATTGCTGGGAATAATATATCAGATTTATTTGAGTCACATAGCATAAACTTCATATTTTTTCCATAAGATAATCCATCTAAGACTTGGAGTTTTGACGTAGAATGAAAAACCTTTTTCTGTAATAAGTTCAAATTTTGCATTCATGAATCCAAAGAATGTACTGCACTTTACATGTTAATTACAAAAGTAAACTCCTCATAGCTAGAAAACTTTCATCTCCATATAAATAGTACTTCAATAGACATGCTTATTAGGAATAGTTACCACAATATCGACTCTCATTAGTTCTGCATAGGATTTAAATGTTTGTAAATTCCAATGTTCTTTGAATAGCTTCTATAATACTTATATGCTACTAATAATTATTACATGTAGTAGATAACTTATGGAGATGATAGTTGTTAACCTAAAAAATGGATTAACACCCTAGATTGAGTGTGAAAGCACCAGCCATGTTCTTACAGAGTAATAATATAGAAAATAAATGTAAAAAGAGAAAAAATAGTAAAAAGACAAGAAGATTTTATAGTGGTTCGACTATTAATGGAGCCTACGTTCACTTTATAACTTTCTATTAACCGACTGTTGTTACAAGTTGAATCCGATTACAATATGATTGAATCTTCTAGGTTGGATCAAGTTACAAGTACAAGAGCTCACTGGAGAATCACAGTGAACCTCTAGATGACTACTGTGTGAGAGAAGAAGAGTGAAGAATAATCTCTGCAGAGTTCCAGCAGCCAGTCCAAAAAATTCCCTTTATGTTGCAGGTAGGATTGTATTTATAGGCACAGGAGAGCAATTGGGCTAGGCCGCTTTGCCAGAAGCCTACACTCGGTGATATAAAGGTTCTCTGAAAATTTCATATCGATCCAACATAATGTGATGACCCGCTAGCGACCCATAGGGCATGGATCGCTAGCGATCCATGTAATTGGGGGATTTTTGAGCTTCTTCCTTTGGGTTGCACTCCCTATCTTATGTAGGTGCTCTTTGTTTCCTTGTTTTGATGATGATTCATGCACAGGTTGGATCGAACTATGACTAGAATCAAACGGGCCTCCGCTTCTCGAACTAGGTTGCTTGGAAGGCTATGAAACTTGACAAACGTACTTAGAAGAGATATTGATTCATGATGTAAGAGGCTTGAACGACCCATGAAGCTTCCTGATGGATTGCTAGCGATCCATGGGTGCCATCCCCTTAGTGGATATTTGGGTAATTCTTCTTAAGTGCTTTTGGCTTGTTCTTTTGGATGCCTTGTTCAAGTTTTAAGTCATTCTGGCATAGTCCCTAAGTTCTAACTCATATTGAATTCTTCTGCATTAAAAACCCGATTAATATTTGCCCCTAGAGTATTTTTTTTCATTGGAAACAAAGTGTGCTCTAGAACTGGTCGTCCTTGAATTCCTATTCCATGAAATCCAGTCGATCGTATTAGGCTTTTTGTGAAGTATTGTTTTTGACTTTTCAATTTTTGTTAGGTTCGGGATGTGGTTCATCATTATTCATGGAACATATCAATTTTTACTCTGTAATTTTCAAAGTATTCACGAATGGCGAGGGGGTTGAGTTTGAAAAGTTTGAGCAAAAATTAACATGAGATAATGGATCGCTAGCGATCCATAGGTGATGGATCGCTAGCGATCCAATCACTTTGATTTTTATCTCTGAAATATTTCCTATTTAGTACTATCTTCGAGCTGACCCTTCCTACTTTTTCCTCACTTCATTTTCTTGCGACCCGAACGAACCACGACCTAACAATCTTTTGTCGTCGCCGTCGTTGATCTCTATCACCAGAGCATATTGCCACCAGCCTCTGCTACCTCTGCCATCATCCCGAGCCAAACTCTAGCACTAGAATCACCGCTTGCTTGGATCGTTGCTGACCTTGCTGACCGCTAACCCTAGCTTGGATCACCATAAACCCAAAGTCGAACCCTTTTGCCTTCGATCCGAGGTTGGTGATGACGTGATTATCGTATTGGGTGTGGTTGCTAGTGAATTTGGGGCGATCGAGGAGAATGGTGAACGAAGTGGGTTGATTACGATTTATTGGAGGTAGATAGTGGATTCGTGTCTTGCACTTGATGCATTCTACTATCTTTGTCCAATAAATAAAAATGGATTAGCTTATGGCCTCGATGGTTCGACGAGGCGGTTTACTATGGACTTGATCGTCCTGAATTAGTCTTACTATTGCATACTTGGTGTACCTGAGAATAGAACGAGCTTTCTGTGTCGCTTTGGACAACGTATCCATTATCGATCATCGACTGATAATGCGTAAGTGTAGGAGGAATAACTTCAATGAATGATATGAAAAGCTTTTTCCTTTTTCTGCTGCGAATAAACTATCTACACAGGATAGAGCATTCGTAATATTCAAGACACCGAGCCCATCTCACATAGATAACACACTGCACTTGCCCCAGTCGACGCTTGGAATCCGATGAGTTGGCATAAGTCAATGCCTTTTCAAAATTCAGGCATTAAACATATGGGGATTTCTAGTTAAAAATAGGGTTACCTGACCATGTTGGATACAAGTTCTGTTATATAAAATGAAGTGTCCGTCATCTCGATGTAAATATAGTGAAGGAAGCCTGGTATTTTCAAAAACAGAATCGCCTTCAGTTATGCCTTTGCAAATGATTCCAGTTGCACCTACTACTTCGACACCACAAGCTCAATATGGTCAATTGGTGCCGATTGGTCCGGTCGTCGATCAAACTCCTCCGAACTATAGGTTTTTACATAAGCCTCTGTAGAGAGCTTCTACTGTTATTTCTGCTAAAGTTCTATACAATATTTGTCTACAGCATGGTATTCCAGATGACGATGTGCGCCTTCCACTGAAAAATGAGTTTGCAAACATTCCACCTTCGGGGTACACTGCCTGCCATCGGTACATGTGCTTAAATGGTGCAGTGCCCCCATTCAACCATTTCTTGAGAGACACTCTTCTAAATTTGGGAATATCCCCATTTAAGATTCATTCCAATGGTTATGAAATTTTGAATTGTATTCATGTTTGTTTATGCGGACATTCAACCGTGTCCCAAGCTTCGACGAATTGAGGTACTTCATTTCATTCAAGTAGAGAGAGGAATGTTCGTCTCTTGTGATTTTCGAGGCTCAGATAAATCACAAAATCGTGTTGCAACTTTAAAGTAACTTATCCCAGTTTAAGACCCAATATTTCTTTATTGGATATCCTGAAGGGTTTAATCATCTTTGGACGATAGGGGGTAAGT
Organism: Allium fistulosum; assembly: GCA_030737815.1. NCBI lineage: Eukaryota > Viridiplantae > Streptophyta > Magnoliopsida > Asparagales > Amaryllidaceae > Allium > Allium fistulosum. The sequence goes on along the minus strand of CM060905.1, from coordinate 869,261,792 downwards.
TTTCTCTTCTCTCATTGAGACTTATTACGATGGTACGGGGTTTTAATAAACTGAATGCTTTTTATAGTTATTCCGAGGCCAAATAAAGATCCAGAAGTAGACTCTATCTTCCATACTCTGAAGGCCATAGATGCTAGAGAGAGATCGGTCAAACTTTGCTACCAGGCGAGAATTTGCATCAGTGCGGATTGTTACATCCTAAGAGGTCTACAATCGTTGTTAAGGTTCCATCCCCTACTCGTTCTAGGATTAGAACATGCTCCACTTCTTCATCGCACAATTCCGAAGAAAGCGGTCTACAAGGAGAAGAAGGTCCATTCGGTGGATTAACTGACGAAATTCTTGAAAGAAAAGGGCGTTATGACCGGAGCTATTAGTCTGAACAAGATGCCATCGATCCTAGAGTAAGGGGAAGAGGAGTTCAAACAACAAGAAGGCAAGGCTATGGTGATCGTAGAAAAAGAGAAAGGTGAAATTAAGAGTGGAAGTGATAATGACCCCTCCTCTAGTAATGAGGAATTTGATGTGCGTTCCAACGAAGGAGATCTTGAATCATGTGATGAAACTTTGGGAATGAGTCCTATTCTCCTGGATTCGCCTCCCCAAAAGGTTATTGCTAAAGATGCTCCCCTAGCTACTGGATGACTTCATAGTTTTCCACCTAAAGAAACTGATATTAATTTTAGGGACTTAACAATGTTTATGTGGACATTGCAGAACTCATGGGAGATGATTTTGAGTCCGAGGGATTGTCTCCTCACTCCGGTCATGCTGTTTCAAGAATTAGCTTGACTCCCACTGCAGCCTCTTCCCGACCCTATTTCTGAAGTCCTTTTAGGGCGCCCACGACACATTACATACTTCGCTAGGGTTACGTACACTCATATATGCATTATTTGAGCTCATTTTATGTCGCTAAAGTTACTTTATTTTTTCCTTATATTAGGTACTATGGGAAGTCGTGGACTTTATGAAGATCTTGAACAATTTACAGATGCACAATGTGGGTCAAAACGAACTTCAAGCTGCCGCTAGCTCTAAGAAACTGAGGAAGAATGGAGGAGGAGAAAAGATTGGTGTAACATCCCCTATCTTGAGGCCTGAAGCGAAGTGCTACTGATGCTGCAGTCATCCACAGTATTAACTTCCGATGACAAAATACGGTAATGTTAATAGTATTCATAATATCAGAAGCACATGAATATGAAAGAAAAATCAACACATATTTAAAACAACTTTTCTGATTGCATTTCAAGTCAATATTTCATATTCAGATACCTAATCTTAAACAATTACCAGGTTTTGATCAAATATAATTATTATAAATTACGCTAAGAGTGACATATGAAGATGCTCCCTTGAATGCCTAGAGTACTAAATAGTCATATCAGTCTTAATACATCACAGCGGAAATAAAAATAAATAGCTCCTATATAGCTAGCTTTGCCTCCTGCATGTCTTCAGAAGCTTTATTCGTCCAGCCTACTAAACCTGAAAAACCTTAACTCTCAATCTACTCAAATTGAATTTTTAGCACTCGAGAGTTTAAGGGGAAAACATAAACTTCGAGTCAGACATAAAGCCTAGTGTGAATAATATCATTACGTCTCGGTTTACTGATATTAAGTGAGACCACGCCACTTAGTGGAACGGGTTTCCCCTCACTAGTATCCCTTTAAAATATATCTTTTTGCAAATTAGAATCGTGCAATCAAACTGATTAAAACAATAATAGCAATATCATACATGCTCATAAATCAGGTAATAAATGGACTATCTATCCGAACAATATAGTTTTATTTGGCTATCTACTAACCATTGGCTACACTACACTAGAATCCTCATTTTGCAACAGCTTTAAGCCGTTGCAAAATAATTTCACAACGGCTTTGAGCCGTTGCGAAATGGGCAGTGGTAAAAATTTTGCAACGGCTCAAATCCGTTGCTAAATATATTTTCAACGGCTAATGGTCGTTGCATAATATTGTTTAGCAACGGCTTACAACCGTTCCGAATTTTATTTTGCAACGGCTTTTATCCGTTGTTAAATGTAGACGTATAACTGATGTTTTAAATATTAGCAACGACTTTAATCCGTTCCTAATTACTATTTTTATTTTTATTTTAAAATTCGGAATTTCTTCTCTGCACCAATGACAGTCATTTCATTATCATAATTAATAAAAAAATTGCAAATTTAACACTATCACAAAAGAAAGATTATTAAACCAAATATTTTTCATAGATTCAACACAAAAACGAAACATAACAAATGTTTGAATTATAATGTTCAACATCAACACATACCACTATATAGTTCAACAAGTATACATAACATACATAGTACAACAGCAGCATCATTACATAATACTACATGCATAATACAATACATATGGTACATAACGTCTTCCTCCAATCGTCTAATGCTCCTACCAGCATAAGTTTCATGCCTGCACAAAACAAGAAATTGATGTTTGTTTATAAAGAGGTCAAATATCGTATGTTTGTTTAACTTCTTCTTTTTCTAAACAATGAAGTTCAGCTAAAATAGTAGAAAAACAAGTGCATTAAACCCACACTAGAAATATGGTCAACCAAGTAACACATTCATGCATATTTTGTACAAACAATGTACCAAAGACAAAAACAAGTGCATTAAACCCACACTAGAAATATGGTCAAATTGAACTAAAATAGCAGAATCAAGCTCAAAAGAGGATGGCTGTTATTCCAAAATCTATGTTTTGCTCATGGTATCTATCATGAATTCATGTCAAGTATGAAATATTGGAACACATGTTCCTGCTGATGATAATATAGTCCTACTAGTACAAAATTCTAGCAATGAATGGTTGCAATGAGAACTACCAGACGAACGCAGTTAAACAAGGATCTACAACAACTACTAAATGGATGCAGTGAGATGAAACAGTCATGTACACTTGAAAAAGGAGATGTGTGGTCTTAGAGCTGCAGAAATAAGTGCAAAACTAGTTACCCTGTCTGTTTCACGTCATTAACCTGTCTATTGAAATAGCAACTGCATAAAATCGTAACCTCCTTTCATCAACAATTACCTCCATCAAGCACCGCAACATCCATTCTCTCCTTTCTAATCACCGCAAACAGCGATACCCAATCGCCTAAACCCAAATTTGCACCCTCCTCCTCATCTCCATTTTGTTTGTCTTTGCTTCTGAAATCTCTTCGGCTCGCGTCATCATCAGTAGCATGACATCGCCTATGTCGTTAAGACATGAGAAATGGATGGCTCAGTACGCTCGTATTTACAAAGATGTCGTAGAAAAAGAATACCGCTTTCAGATATTTAAGAAAAACGTTGAATACATCGAAGCCAGGTACAGTGTTGAAAATCGCAAGTATAAGCTTGGGCTTAATCAATTTGCAGTCATGACGAATGAAGAATTCAAATCAACCAGAAATGGCTTTAAGTCTGGCTTTGTATCTAACGTAAAGACAAAAGATGATTTTTCGTTCAGGTATGGAAATGTGTCAGTAGTGCCTTCAAGCATGGACTGGAGAACAAAAGGTGCAGTCACTCCAATCAAGGATCAAGGACAATGCGGTAGGACTAATCGATACTTCATTGTTTCTATGTTGATTTTTGGTATCTATATGTTTGCAATTTACTTAATCTCCGTGCATACGGTGCTCTTAACATAAAGATCATTGTTACAATCATTTAGATCATTGTGATACTTATAATTAACTCTTTTATAGTAAATATATTTGGACTGTCTAATTGATAAGTAGAGTTGAGGGATTTTTATTTCCTGGAAATTCAAAAGAATTGTAAAGACGGTCTTTATTACAAGAACAACTTATCTAAAATAATTAGCTAAATCCAAGACACTTAAGGTTTGATGGATGAATATTGAGGAAACTTAAAATGGAAGTCGAATGTTAATCAACTGTGTTGCACTGAAAATGAAAAATGTAGGTTGATGTTGGGCATTTTCGGCAGTGGCAGCAACAGAAGGAATAACGAAACTGAGTTCAGGGAATCTGATATATTTACTATGATGTGGGTTTAGAGTGGGTGTATAGGCTAGGGAAATGGTGGTCAGGTTGCTTTCGGAGAAGGTGATATTGCCGTGGATGTTTGATGAATGTGGAGATGAATAAGGTATTGACTGGCAAGAATAAATAGAGAAGACAGAAAACACAGAGTAATGTGAACAAAAAAAATAGTGCAATAGGAAAGAAAACTATGATGTAAATGTGTGATGTAAATGCAATGTGCAAATGTATTTTTTTTATAATGTTATGGAAATGCACAAGTTATAAACAAATGCAACAAAGAACTGAGATTGCAAAGAGTGATGAAAAATGCAAACTGAGAAATGCAGTGTGCAATGCAGTTCAAAATTTTTTAGTGGTGAAGAATAGTGCAACCTTTAAATGAGTGAAAGAATAGTGCAAATGACATAACAAAGGAAATCAACAGAAGCTTTTTTGAAGAACAGTGCAAATGTAAAATAGCACAAATGAAATGCAAAAGGAAATGCATGTTGATTTTCAGTGTTGAAATGTGATGCAAAACAATACTCTTACCAGTTGGCTATGTTTCTTAAATTCATAATTAATTGGATTGTGAAGATATTACCTATGTTAGTTTTATCAATATTTTTTTTACTATAGATGCATCATAAGGTCTGTATAAACACAAAGAGGAGTAAACAAGCCCGCAACGAAATATCTGAGAATGGGAACCAAAGCAAATTTTGTGTTACCTCACGGATCAAGCTTTTCTAAATCAGAAAGGTACACAGAGAAAGCATCTTCAACCTGAAACAAATGTTAAAAACCTGAAACAAAGAACTGATCAGAGAATTATCCGATTTTTTAGAATTTTCAGTTTTGATATTAAGATGGGAGGATTCCAATATTAAGAACAGATCAGAGAACATACATAGGTTTCCATTCAGATTGAATTTATTGGATAATAATAACATATACCTGCTCCTGCGTCTAAAGATATCGAATTGAACTCTTTGGATGACACACATAACCACCGATTCCAACATCATCAAAGGTCATAGCAAGAGGATGATTTTGTTTGGCTGTGGTCTCATCTGGTAATAGTATATTGTCCACAATCAACTTCTCATGTGTAGGAGGTATAGGTTTTCCATGTATGATGGATGTCGTCGAATCTCTGCATACAAAACCTGTTGCAATGACTTCTAGATCAAAGTTCAACACTTCACATTTTTGATTTTCCTGAACATGCGAAATAAGCGGGTTAGCAGCATTGTCATTGTTCGACGTTCTTCCAACACTTTCATGATGTGTCCCACCACTTCCTCCTTCGTTGGAAGCAATGTCTGGCATCTATTTCACATATGCTTTTAATATGTCGACCAATGTGTTCAATGTCCCCTTCACATTCTCCAATGAACCCTCCACCTTCTCCATCCTTGTTTCCAATCTATTTGAGTCTTGTTTACTCCTTCTGAGTTGTTTACATGGAATAGTAGATGCTTTAACTTATGTCTTTGGTATTATAGTTCCAACACTTCGAGTCCGATCCCTTTTATCTTTGCCGAACGCTTGTGACAAGATGTCTTCATCCAATGGCATATCTTCTTCCTCGTCGTCATTGATTGTTTTCCTTGCTTTTGCAATTTTACCCTAAAATATGATAATACTTGAGATATTACGTGCATATAAGTTATAGGCCGATAAACCATGTAAACATATATGTCATAATAGTAAATCATTTTTAATTTATCATCTAAAACAATATATTGTTTAACTTACAAAGTACAAGGAATTTGAATCCGATATGGTGCCATCCTTTTTTGTATGAGTTTTCTCCCACACTTCACGGCGTATGATTTCTTTTCCTGGATTTTCAATTGCCTGCAACCGAAACATCGATTTTTCTTAATAGCAAAACTTTAATATGAAGTTTTAAATAGCCTATGTTTTAAATGGAGGTGGGTATTGCCTCGGTTCATAACTGAGGCAACGTGGCCTCAGTTTTAAACTGAGGCACAACGGCCTCGGTTTAAACTGAGGTAGTCTCAATTTAAAACCGAGGCACAATGGCCTTAGTTTAAAACTGAGGCTGCAGTTGCCTTAGTTTAAAACCGAGGCAGGCATGGCTTATATGCTTGTAAACAGCTGAAGTTATCAACTTGCTTGAAACCATTTAGAAACAATTTAAAGAATGGTTACACCGAAACCTTTTAGAAACTAGGTAGAGCAACTCAGTTTGCCTAATTTACAGTTTTGATTATTTTGGATCTGCTCAAATACTTTACTTCTTTTGCAATATACTTCTCCAAGCTTTTGCTTGTGAGCAGAAGGGATACATGAGGAGGAAGAGGGAATTGCCTTTTTTTATTTATTTATAGAGGATACATAACAATTTATAATAATAGTTATTGATGCATGTGTGTATAATACATAACAAATTATAGCAATTGTTGATGCATGTGTGTCTTTGTGTATACATGTATACAAACATACACATACATACATGCACACGTGCGCACATACATATGTATGTATAACGTATGTATGTATTGTAATTATTATAAATTGTTATCCATTCCTGGTAAAAACAGCAAAACAAATGTCAATGCACATGTGGATTGACCAATTTACATGTACATATCAAAATCATGCTTTAGTTTACTCCCCTTTCCTGAAAAGTATTATCCGTGAATCTAGGAGTAGAACACATATTTAAGGTTGTAGCTTCGTTTTTATCCTACCTTAGTTTCTTTTTTCAACCAATGTTTGAGTATATACTAGTTATTTGAGAGACAGAGGTGCCGGTATAATCCTGATCATATGTAAATTATGTTAGTTTGAATGGTTGAAGGGCCTAATAGGCTACTAGTACTACTACTACTATTCTGGTCATATGTAAATAATTTTGTCATTTCTAGTGCTAAAAGCTTGCTCATGCCATATAAAAGATTACTTAAAGGGGAGAACTTGCAAAATTTAATAAAAAATGGTTGTAAATGCTTTAACTTATTTTGTGTAACTCAGTTTTAAATTGAGGCCAACATAGCCTAGTTATCTCATAGGCAACAAATATGAACAACGAGCAATAACACTGCAATGATTGATGAACATGACAGTACAAAGTCCGTAACTTGACATATATTCTAGTCTGCACAAGAAAACTAATGATGCAACGAAATGGTAAAATGCAACGAAATAACAAAAAATCTGGTATGATTACTTTATTTCTTTCAGGATCTTCACTCACCCATAATTTTTGTTTTATACCCATGTTTTTCAAATCCTTACGTGCATTGATGTCGTCTTTTGACTTGTCTTTATGACCCATAATTGTGCTAATGAGATGCTCAATGACATTCTTCTCTGTATGCATAACATCAATATTATGTCGGACCAAATTTGCTTTCCAATATGGCAAATCAAAGAGGATGGACCTCCTATACCATGCAGGAACATTCTCAACTTCGTCTTCATCGGTTTTCTTTTTTCGTTTTCGACCGATTTCTAGTTTGTCTTTACCAACTTTCATCTTGATATTAGCTACCTTCTCATCAACTTGATAACCAGTCAATGGCCGTGGAGGACGACGATATTCTTGTTCGTTATCAAAGTTTGTTTTTTCGTCTCGAAACTTATGTTTGAAAGGAAGAAATCTTCGATGTCCCATGTAACACATCTTCTTATTTGCACGAAGATAGTAAGAATAAGTGTCTTCCCCACATGTAGGACATGCAAAATAGCCATGAGTTGTGCATCCCGATAAAGTCCCAAGTGCAGGATGATCGTGAATTGCCCACAACAACCTAGCTCTCATTGTAAACTCAGAATTATTAAATGAGTCAAATGCAGCGAATCCTTTCCATAACAGTTGTAACTCGTCTATCAACGGTTGCAAATAAACATCAATATCCTTTCCTGGTTGTTTTGGTCCAGAAATCAACAATGTCAACATTGAAAACTCTCTTTTCATGCACATGGATGGAGGAAGATTATACGGTACTATAACTACTGGCCAACAACTATAACGGTTACTTAGAGATGCATGTGGATTGAAACCATCCGTTGCTAATCCAAGTGTGACATTTCGTGATTCAACAGCAAATGTTTTGTCAAAAGAATCTGCAGCTCGCCATTGAGAAGTATCACATGGGTGACGCATTACGTCTGAATTAGACTTGGCACGACCATGCCAAGTCATAGCATCTGCTATCCATGGTATAGTATACAACCTCCTCAGCCTAGGAATTAGAGGGAAATGTCTCAACGTCTTTTGAGGTACTTTGGTAGCTCTTTTCTCTTCGTTGAATGTTGTTTTATATCTTGGTTGTTTGCAAACTGGACAAAAAACTCTATTTGCATCATCCTTCCAATACAAAATGCAGTCATTAATGCACGCATAATAAGTTTTGTAATCCATACCAACTTGCTTAATCATCTTCTTCATGTCGTGATACTTTGTTGGTAGTGTGTTACCTTCAGGAAGTAATTCCTTTATGAATTATAGGAGTGCAGTCACACCATTGTCGGAAAAGCCATACTGGGTTTTCAAGTTATTTAGCTTGACGACGAAATACAATTTTGTTATCCCTTTTGGACATGAAGGATACAATGGCTCTTTTGCATTATCAAAAAGTGATTTATATTTCTTGCTTTGATTGGCCTGCCAATCAACATCAACCGTAGGCGAATCCCCAATATTATTTGGCAACAAACTTGTAGGCTGAAATTGATGAAATCTATCAGCATCATTGACCAGATCTTCCATCCTAGGAAGTTCAGAGTCATCGATACTTATGGCTTGACTAACAGGTTTTTATGGTTCATTGCTGACTCTTCCCCATGAAAATGCCAAACAGTGTATGATTGGACAATTCCCCATCTAAGCAGATGAAAATGAATTTCATCTAATTTAATTTTCATTTTCATATTTTTGCACTGTGTGCAAGGACAAGAATAGATTTCCTTATTGCCACCATTTTCTACAACAAAATCAATAAACTTCTGCACTCCTTCCATATATCGTGGGGTTCTTTGATCGGCTTCTTTCATCCACTCTTTGTCTATACTTGAAGACATATTGATCTGCCAACTAAAATATATACAACATTTTATAAACTTGAAAGTACGAGCAACTTAAAGAATAATTATACCTCCTACTGAACACGAGTCATTGTTTAAGGATATTGAGTCAGCTGAATATATTTTCTACCATTGTTTTAGATGATAATTTTGATTATGGCCTATTAATGATGTTAAAATTCATTTATAATGATTAAGGACATTTCGATATTAAATCATTGCACAAAGTCAGTTGCAGCTGATTATTGGCTCCCAACACTTGTATGTTATGTTATTGTTTTTATCCCTAGTTATGTGCACCAAGCAATGGGCTATACCACTTATGTGCATTGCACCTGGCATGTCTGTAAGCGTATGTTAGGTGCCTGATGTCTAATCTGCTTTAATTAGTCGGGTATGTCATTTTATGAGCAAATCCATAAAGTAAATATTTCAAAATAATGAAAAGTAGAAATACTGTAAAAAGATTACAATATATAAAACAAAAAAATTATAAGGTTTTTGGTACATTCGAACATTGTTTTAGTGAAAATTATTATTAAAAAAACACATTGAAAGAAAAATAGTAGCAAGCTAATTTTATCAGAGTAGCTGCAAGACTTTCAACTAAACTAGTATAGATAAAGTCCTTGCAAACTATAAATTATTATCCACTTTACCTAAATTAATTACTGTTGCATTGTATGATCATTTTAGTGATCACACTGCACTGATGTTGAAACTGATTGATCATTAATAATAGGTAAAAGGAAGGCCTTTTAATTATGTTAACACTTGGTGACAAATAGATGGGTATGCAGACTGTATACAAAAAGGACATAAAGCTAAAACCTGGGCTACTGATATGCAAAAAATGATTTCCTGACTTCAACATATCAAGAACAACTTGATCACAACATGCAACGAAACTCGTGGAAAAATTAATCTAGTGCAACAGTTGGAAAGAGATTATAATTTATGCTTTCATCAACTAGATTTAAATCAAGAAGAGGAAGATCTATATAATCAGCTTTCACATATTCAATTTTAGTTAAAGGATGCAGTGAGAAATCAACATGAATTTTTAAAGCAGCAAAGTAAAATATCTTGGCTTCAATCTAGAGACACAAATTCTAATTTTTTATGCCAACATGTCCATAAGAAAACATAAACCAAGAATACAGGCCTTAATTGATGTTGAAGAGCACTATATATATGATAATCAATTAATTACTGAGCAAGTAATAACATATTATTCTCACATGTTTAATAGAGATAGGAAATTTTTTCCTCCTATCCACCCCAGAAATGTTATAAATGATGAGGGAAGAAAGATCTTATCTGGAGCAGTAACTTTATTAGAGATTAATGATGTTGTCTTTTCTATGGAGACTCAAAGAGCCCTGGTCCAAACGGTATCTTCTCTAAGTTTTTCAAACTACATTGGGAGGATATCCAGAATGCTCTTTACTGAACTGGCAAAGGGACTGAACCATAAGTTCATTACTTTGATCCTAAAAAAGATAAACCCTAAAATATTTCGGATCATAGACCTATATCATGTTACATTAAAATAATCTCTAAAATTATTTATGGCAGGATAAAGCATTTTCTCCTCTATTTATTGCTAAAAACCAATCATCCTTTGTGCCACAAAGAAATATAGGAGAGAACATATTACTGGCTCATGAACTGGTTCGTGATTTCAGGAAAAAAGAAAAACCCAAGATATGCTCAAAAATTGATTTGTAGAAAGTATATGACATAGTTAATAGGGAGTTTGTGTGCTATTTGCTTATTACTGTGGGCTTTCCAACTTCATTAGTGCAGCTAATTTGTGAGTGTATTGGTACCTCAACTTTTTTGATTTTAATTGATGGTATACCTCAGGGCTTTATACCATCAAACAGAGGATTGCGTCAAGGTGACCCATTATCTGCCTACTTATTATGTGTGGTATGGAATATTTTTCTTTATTAATGGAGGATGCTTGTCTCTCACATCATTTATAGCAATTATCTTCCATATAGCCAGTTATTACTCATTTGTTTTACACAGAAGATGTTATGATATTTTTAGATGCCACTAAATTAAATGCAAGGACTATGTGAACTATTTTCAATATGTCAGCTACGATAGTGGGATTGCAGATAAATTAGACTAAATCTAAGATTTATTTCAGCAAAGAAGCACCACAAAAATAATAATTACTATTTATAAAATAACATAAAAATCACGATTACCTGAATTGAAAATCAAAACTTTTTCTGGAATTACTATTTCTTCAGTTCTGATATTACATGTGACGATGGACGAAATCTGGATCTGGATATCTGGAGTCGGCGGAAATTCGAGCTGGCGAATTCGAGATGGATCTGAAAATATTATCGCTTTTTTCCTTTTTTGATCGAAGTGGATAATGAAAGTAAAGGGCATAGCTAGTTGGGAACGGGGGGTATGGAAGGCTGTACTAAAATGTAGTTCGGGTAAAAGAGCCGTTCCAAAATTTAGAACGGCTATGAGCTGTATTATAAGGTTTTGCAACGGACTTTAACCGTTGCTTAATAGCAACGGCTTAGAGCCGTTGCAAATTTTCCGTCTTGGGGGTTGCGAAACGGCTGGTATGGTATAGTGCTAACTCGAGCCCACTAGACAAAATAAATAATCTAACATCTGTTAGACACACTTCTGGACAGTCTGTCCTTAACTTACTTCTCTCAGGGTCAACTGATCATAAGTTTTTTCAAGCTCACCAATAACCTATCCTTCTTCTCTATATATATTCATTTCTCTGTGTAACATCATTTAAGTCTTACCTGTGACTAAGCCCTACACACTGGAATTTTGGACTAAATTAGCTAGGGGCTATAGCTAATATATATGGCATGACCCTATACCAGTCCCATTTGGTACTCAAATATCTGAGTCATTCACCTATGGTTAACTACCCATCAAATTTTCCTTGAAAATATTTCTTTCAAATTTATTTAACCCTTTCAATCATACTTAAAATAGGAAAACATACTTTCGCTTTACTCAAATCTCTTTGCCATGATATATGCTTTACAAAAATATTGTTGATGAAAACCTTCGAAACCCTTGTTTAAAAGCTTTAAACAATCTCTTTCAAAACCTTTGAAAGTACCCCTTTTGAAACCAGTTAACTACTTTACTTTGAACTCTAGGCCAAAAGGCCAAAACATACCTTTCGAAACCATTTACAATAAACCTTCCGAAAATGTTGAAAGTGTCCCTTTCAAAAGCTTTACAAAACCTTAGACATCCTCTTTTCAAAACATTACAAACTTGCCTTTCGAAAACATTGAAAACCTTCCATTCATATACTAAAGGTAAACCTTTCGATATCATTGGGGAATCACCCCTTCAAAACGTTCATTGGATACCTTTTAAAAGCATTAAAGTCCTTTACTTAAAACAAACATTTCGAAAGCATTGGGTTCAAGTAAAAATGTGTGGAACATAGTTTCGAAACCTTTAAAACCATTCCTTTCGAAACCTTTGGGTTTAGCTTTCAAAATATCAAAAGGTCTTAAAAGAACTTGGAAGAAAGCCACTCTATCGAAAGCATTTTCCTAAATAAAAGAAGTGGATGTTGTCGAAACCAACCCTTCGAAAGCATTGGAGAAGTGGCTTCAGGGTTTAAAACATAGAACCATTTTGAAGGCATTTCTTCGAAAGTAAGATTGCGACAGTAAGGGTTTCGATCCCTTTGAAAACTTCTTTTTAAAAAAAGGCAGCAACCTCTTCCGAAAGCTCTTTTCTTTAAAACAATTGACCAAGTCGAAAGCCATCTCATTCGAAAGCCTCATTTACAACCAAAATAATTCTAAGATTTCAGAAGCTACTTCAACCCCTTCGAAAGCCCTGTTTCGACTCCATACCTTTTGCCCAACTCCAATCCATTACGTACCAAAGCTGATACCATGTGTATTGGTTTCGACTTAGATGGAGGCGGCAATATGAGGTTGAAAGGTGCTGCTATAAGTGGCGAAGCAGTAAAACCTTATAAAACTGATTTTTAACTTTATAAAATAATTTCTTTCTAATTAACTTGCTTTGTTTGTCAACATATGATTGGTGCCAATGCATTTTCAAAATCTTTTCCTAAAGTGCTACTGAATTTCAGAGATTAATAATTTAAAACATTTACAAATTGCCCTTTCTCCTTTTAAAAACATATAAAACATTTAAGTTCCATAACTTAAATAATTTTATATTATTAAAACACTTAGGAAAATTCTCCAAAAATTCCCATAAACCACTTTTAACGTGTTTTTTAACATATATAATTTTCTGACCCAAAGCTAACATATAACCGTAATTAATTTAAACCCAATTTTAATCATTTTCTTCACTAGAAAATTCATATTAAATCCACATTAATTCAGGAAATTATGAAACTTTAAACCCATCTCTAAAATATTATTTCTGACCTTATATCAAAATCGCAAGGCATTTGGATGTCATTTGATAGGTTTTTCAAACCAAAACTTGTCATAAAATCTATATGAACAAACAAAATTCATCAATAAGCATATATATATATATATAACATTCAAAACACGGCATATACTTTGCAAAACATATTCAGATCTGATCTTGAACCAAAAATGAGAAATATGATATGCAACACCTTAGCTTGTTGTTAAGGAGTTAAGATTTGCTCTTTAATTAAATTGATTAAGCTTCTTCCTCTTGATTTTAGCTTATCCTCCTCTTGCTTTCTCCTAATGGTGGTTGGCCTCTCTTGAATTTAGTTTTGTTTGTGAACATGGAAATGAAAGTGGCATGAGGGTTTAGGGTATAAGAATATAACCTTTTCCTATTTTGCCCTTATCTATTACCCTTACTTATTTCATTTTAATTCCCTTTGATTCATTGATTGATTTGGCATGGCTACCTTATAATATTCAAATCTCAATTCCCTTAACATTTACATTATTTCATTTAATTTATCTAATTAAATGTCCTAAATAATGTTAGTCAAAATTAGGGTCGTTACAAACTCCCCTCCTTAAAGAATTTCGTCCTCAAAATTTCGATAAGGTACTCATCAAAATCAATCATAAAGGTAAAACATACAATGCAAAAAGTCAAGATAAGTATCTCTAATCCTGCTTTCAGTTTCCAAGTACAGTCCCTCTCATCGTCACTCGACTGGACTTTTACTAATCTGACTGTCTTGTTCCTTAGCCTCTTCTCATCTCTCACGACTATACGAACTGGTTTTCTAACTATGGTCAAATTCGGTTCCACTACTAAGTCACCTAACATAGTTAGTGCTATAGCAGTCTCTGAATCTCGAACACACTTCCTTAGATGAGAAATATGAAAAACATTATGGACTCCTACCAAACTACTTGGTAACTCCACTCTATATACGAGTTTCCCAATCCTTTTACAATAGGAAATGGTCCAACGAATCTCGACAACAATTTTCCTGATTTTTCAAATCAAAGTACACCTTTCATCGGTGATACCTTGATGAAAACATGATCTCCAACTGAGAATTCTAAGTTTTTCCATCTTCTATCAGCATAGCTCTTCTGCCTAGACCGAGCTTCCTTCATTCTGGCTCGAATGAACTCAATCTTTTCTGCAGCTTCTCTAACCAATTCCGGACCAAGAACTAATCTATCCTTGGTCTCTAACCAACAAATGGGAGATTTACATGGCCTTTCGTACAAAGCTTCAAACAGTGTCATCCCTATACTAGCCTGATAATTGTTGTTATATGAAAACTCGACTAAGTGTAGATGGTGTTCTCATGATCCCCTAAAATCTAGCCCACAAGTTCGTAACAAATCTTCTAAGACTTTGTTAACCCTTTTCGTTTGTCCATTTGTCTGCGGATGGTAAGTGGTACTCATCTTGAGCTTGGTACCTAAAGTTTCCTATAGACACTTCTAGAACTCGCTAGTGAATAAGGAACCTCTATCACTTACTATACTACTAGGAATTCCATGTAGTCTAACTATATTCCTCATAAATAGCTTAGCTAAAACAGGTGCCGTCCTAGTTGACTTAACTGGAATAAAATGGGCACTTTTGGTCAACCTGTCCATTATAACCCATATACTTTCATTTCCTCTGTTTGACCTTGGCAACCCGTCTATAAAATCCATTGAGATAGAATCTCATTTCCACACTGGAACATCTAAAGGCTAAAGTAACCCACTTGGTTTCTGATGTTCGGCTTTTACCTGTTGACAATTCAAACATTGTTTCACCCATAAGCCTACATCTCTCTTCATACCTTCCCAGAAGAAACTTCTTTTCATATCCTAATACATCTTTGTTCCTCCTGAATGAATGGTGAACTTTGAACGATGGCATTCTTCAAGAACTTCCTTCCTAATGTTTCCTACATTTGGAACACATTGTCGTTCTTTCTTCCTCAACTACCCATTCTGGTCAAGACTGAAATCTTTCAAGTCCTTGCTCTTTGTTCCATTCGTTAACTTTCTAATCCATTCAACTAATAATGGATCCTCCTTCTGCTTAGAAGTAATCTTTTTGATCATCACCAGTCGAACTTCTAAACATGAGAACATTACAGTTTCCTTACTAGACCTAGCTTCAGATCTCTACTGTATCCTCCATGTAATCAATGCTTCTAAATCTTTCCACTCAGCTATCTTTGCCAATACCGCATTCTAATGTTTCTTGCTAAGTGCATCTACAACCTTGTTTCCCTTTCCTGGTTTGTACTCAATACCAAAATCATAAGCAGCTAAAAACTCTAAGAACCTCTGCTATCTCATATTCAACTCCTTTTGAGAGAATAAATACCTCAAAGATTTATGATCTGTATACAACTCGAATCTTTCTCCCAATAGGTAATGTCTCCACACCTTCAATGCAAAAATTACTACAGCTAATTCCAAATCATGAGTCGGATATCTAACTTCATGCGGTCTGAGCTATCGAGAAGCGTAGGCAATCACTTTACCTCTTTGCATTAACATAGCTCCTAATCCTATCCCACAAGCATCTGTGCACACCACTAAGTCCTGATTCCCCTCTGGGACAACTAACATAGGTGCATTTGTTAATAAGTGTTTCAGCTTCTGCAATGCTTCCTCACACTTATCAGTCCAGACAAACTTTACATCTTTCCGCGTTAGCTTAGTCATCGGTGCTACTATCCGTGAAAAATCCTTAATGATTCTCCGATAATACCCAGCTAATCCAAGAAAACTCTTTATCTCAGTCACTATCTCGGGTCTCTTCTAATTATTCACCACCTCGATCTTAGTCGGATCTACAAACAACCCTTTCTCTGAGACCACATGACCAAGAAACTTCACTTCTTTCTTCCAGAAATGACACTTTGAAAATTTCGCTTTCAGTTGGTGCTGCCTCAACATCTCAAGCACCACTCTAAGATGAACCTCATGCTCTCTTTTATCCTTAGAGTATATCAAAATATCATCTATGAATACCAACATGAACCTATCCAAGTGCTCTCGGAAAACTCTGTTCATCAAATCTACAAAGAATGCCGGCGCATTAGTTAGTCCGAACGACATTACTAACCATTCGTACGATCCATATCTGGTTCTAAACACCTTCAAAGGAATACTATCCTCTGCCACTCCAAGCTGATGGAACCCAGTTGCTAAATCCAACTGGGAAAATACTTTGGTTCCACTCAACTGGTCAAAAAAATCGTCAATTCTGAGTAACGGATATCGATTCTTTATCGTCTTCTCATTCAACTTATGATAATCGATACATAACCTTAATGATCCGTCCGGTTTCTTTGCAAACACTATGGTTGCTCCCCAAGGCGAACTGCTTGGTCTGATAAAATTCTTGCCTTCCAAATCCACCAACTGCACCTTTAACTCCCTCATCTCGATAGGTGTCATCCTACTTGGCAGTCTACTCACTGGTTCTTCTCCTGGTACTAAATCTATCTGAAACTCAATGGCTTGTTTCGGCGGCAATCCTACTATAGGTTCAAATACATTTGCGAATTCTCTAACAATGAAAACTCGATTCAACACGTCCTCTACCTCCATAACACCCAACAAAGAATTAACCTCAAAATTAGGGTTTTCTACGGAGTATATTATCCGATCACTACAGTCAGGGTGTCTAAGTGATATTTTCCTATCATGGCAAAATATCCTAGCATCGTATTTACTAAACCAATCCATACCCAAAATAATTTTGAACCCTACAAAATCAAACACATGCAAACTACAAACAAATGTATGACCTAACAATTCAAACTCTAACTGGTCACACTTCATCCCAAGTGTCGCATGCCCTCTTATCAGATTCGCAACCCTTAAGGAAGTAAATAGGTATGAGGGTTCTAGGTTAAGCTTATTTACCAAACAATGAGATATAAAAGAATGCGATGCACCAATATCAAATAGAACTATAACTGATACACCATGAATCAAAAGCGTACCTTCCAACATGGGTTTTCCCTTCTCTTCTACTGGTTGTCTCGAGGTAGCTGGTTACAATGCAAACATCTTGCCTTTTCCATCCTTGGCTGGCTCCTTGCACTGGTTCTTATAGTGTCCAATCTGATCACAGTTGAAACACCTTACTCCTTTCTTCTCAGCAGCTTTCTTCCCTTTGCCTGTCCGGCACTCATGAGCATAGTGTCCTTTCTTATCACTCTTATAACAAACAACCTCTGCCTTTCTTTTCTTAGCCGCTCCACTCCTCTGAGCTCCTTTCTTATGGAAAAAATTCCTTTTCTGGTTCTGCCCTCCTTGAGCTTCCTTGGCCTTGTTTCCTTTAAGAAAAGCAAGCATCTCTTCCCGCCTCAAAGCCATCTCAACATCAACATCACATCGACCTCTAATATGCGATAATGTGGCCTTAGCAAGCTCAAGCTTCACCCACGAATGAACTTCTCATTCCTCTTAATAACAGTATCAACTGTAGCGTATCTGTACCTTGCTAGCTCCTCAAATATGGTTGCATACTCAAGCACTATCATATCTCCCTACTCCGGTTCAGCAAACTTCCTGAGTAGAGTAGACTTAGCAATCTTCGACATAAATCTTTCCTCAAACCTTCTCTTGAACTCAACCCAAGTCATAGTCTCTTCATTGACTCTAACAGTAACACTGTTCCACCAATATAGTGCTGCACCTCGTAGCTCTCTAGAAATGAGTCTCCTTTTCTACTCGTCATTGAGCCTCAAATCAGCAAAAATCCTCTCGCAATGAAGTAACCAATTATCCACTTCGATTACGTCTTCGGTACTAATAAACGGCTTTCCTCCCAACCGGGCATAATCTCTACTCAAAACAGCATAGTTATTGACCACTAGAGCTCCTTGATTTCCTCCTTCAGCATTTCCTCCAGCCAACCCCGCAGCAACTCCTGCTTGCATCATGTTAACGAAGAATTGATACATAGATCCCATATTGACTTGCGGTATTCCAGCACCCACTTTTGCAGCTTGTGCCTGACCTAGATTTCTCCTAGTGTTTGGTCTGGCGTTTCAATTGGTTGTGGTGTTTCCCGCACCAATGTTAACTCTTCCACTTCTAGCCTCCATATCTTACATCCATAAAATCTATATTCGAGTCTTTGTAAGATACAGAAGAATAGCTTAAGAGAGATGGGAGAATAGAGATATAGCGTATACCTATATATAGCAAATACAAGTATGTTACTATAGCGTTATCTCATACCCTGA
This sequence comes from Allium fistulosum, assembly GCA_030737815.1. NCBI lineage: Eukaryota > Viridiplantae > Streptophyta > Magnoliopsida > Asparagales > Amaryllidaceae > Allium > Allium fistulosum. The sequence goes on along the minus strand of CM060905.1, from coordinate 869,243,032 downwards.
TCTTTTCTCCAATTCCTTAGGATTATGCTTTTGAAATCATTTTAAGTTTGAAATTTATTTTAAGTTTTTCATAAACCTCTGTTCTGATACCAAGTTGTAACACCCCATATCTCGAGGCTCGAAGCTAAGCGCTACAGATGCTGCATCATCCATAGTATTAACTTCCAGTCACAAAATACGGTAATGTTAATAGTATCCATAATATCAAAACAACATGAATATAAAATAAAAATCAACACGGATTTAAAATAACTTTTCAGATTATGTTTTAAGTCAATATTTCATATTTAGATACATAATCCCAAATGATTCCCAGGTTTTGATCAAATATAATTATTACAAATTACGCCAAGAGCGACATATGAAGATGCCCTCTTGGATGACCAGAGTACTAAATAGTCATATCAGTCTTAATAAATCACAGTAGAAATAAAACTAAATAGAACCAATATAGATAGCTTTGCCTCCCACACGTCTTCGGAAGCTTTATTTGTCTAACCTACTAAACCTAAAAAACCTTAACTCTCAATCTACTCAAATTGAATTTTGAGCACCCGATAGTTTAAGGGGAAAACATAAACTTCAAGTCAGACATAAAGCCTGATGTGAATAATATCATTACATCTCGGTTTACTGATATTAAGTGAGACCATGCCACTTAGTGGTGCGAGTTTTCCCTCACTAATATCCCTTTAAAATATATCTTTTTGCAAATCAGAATCCTGCAATCAAATTGATTAAAACAATAATAGCAATATCATATATGCTCATAAATAAGGTAAAATGGACTATCTGTCCGAACAATGTAGTTTTGTTTGGCTAACTACTAACCATCGGCTAACTTGGGCCTACTAGACAAAATAAATAATCTAACATCTGTTAGACACACTTCTGGACGGTCTATCCTTAACTAACTTCTCCCAAGGTTAACTGATCCTAATGGTTTTTCAGGCTCACCAATAACCTATCCTTCTTCTCTATATATATTCATTTCAATGTGTAACATCATTTAAGTCTTACTTGTGACTATGCCCTACACACTGGAATTTTGGACTAAATTAGCTAGGGGCTATAGCTAATGTATAGGGCACGACCCTATACCAGTCCCAACTGGTATTCAAATATCCGAGTCATTTACTTAGGGTTAACTACCCATCAAATTTTCCTTGAAAACATTTCTTTTAAATTGATTTAACCCTTTAAATCATACTTAAATAATGAAAACATACTTTTGCTTTACTCAAATCTCTTTGCCATGATATATGCTTTACACAAAACATTGTTGATGAAAACCTTCGAAACCCTTGTTTTAAAGCTTTAAACAATCTCTTTCAAAACCTTTGAAAGTACCCCTTTTGAAACCAGTTAACTACTTTACTTTGAACTCTAGGCCGAAAGGCCAAAACATACCATTCGAAACCATTTACAATAGACCTTTCGAAAATGTTGAAAGCGTCCCTTTCAAAAGCTTTACAAAACCTTAGAAATCCTCTTTTCAAAACATTGCAATTTTGCCTTTCGAAAACATTGGAAACCTTCCATTCATATACTAAAGGTAAACCTTTCAAAATCATTGGGGAATCACCCCTTCAAAATGTTCATTAGATACCTTTTGAAAGCATTAAAGTCCTTTACTTAAAACAAACATTTCGAAAGCATTGGATTCAAGTAAAAATGTGTGGAACATAGTATCGAAACCTTTAAAACCATTCTTTTCGAAACATTTGGGTTTAGCTTTCAAAATATTAAAGGGTCTTAAAAGAACTGGGAATAAAGCAACTCTTTCGAAAGAATTTTCCTAAATAAAAGAAGTGGATGGTGTCAAAACAAACCCCTTTGAAAGCATTGGAGAAGTGACTTCAAGGTTTAAAAAAAAGAACCATTTCGAAGTCATTGCTTCGAAAGGTAGAATGCGACATCGGGGGTTTCGACCCCTTCGAAAGCTTCTTTTTAAAACAAAAACAGCAACCTCTTTCGAAAGCTCTTTTCTTTAAAACAATTGACCAAGTCGAAAGCCATCTCATTCGAAAGCCTCATTTACAACCAAAATAATTCTAAGTTTTCAGAAGCTACTTCAACACCTTCGAAAGCCATGTTTCGACTCCATACCTTTCGCCCAACTCTAATCCACTACGTACCGAAGCTGATGTATGGAGGTAGCTGTTTAACGGCGGAAATTCTATCGGATTAGAAAACCGTCGAAAAATTTCAAATTAAAATATAACCGCAAGCGCACGGCGTACACTTGTAGTACATGGCAAATACGGGTCGATCTGTAGGGAATTGATGATTTTAAAATTCTATTCAATCAAATTAAACCAAAGTCAAGAGATTGTCAAGCTAAAAAAATGAGAAAACTAACAAACTAACAACTACAAATGTGAATGAAAACTATGAGAATAAATTAATAATTTAGAGATAATTCCACTCTCTAGATCACATAAATCAACAAAATGAAGTTCTCTTTTCTTGTCATTAGTGTAATTAGTTGATGTGCTTATCATAAGTATGGTATATTTGTGCTATTAATTAGCACAATATAAACCATCAAACTATAACGCAACCACTATTACACATTTAACACTCATGAAATATGACAACAAAGTTGAAAGCAAAATCTATTTTAAGCATGGCCTATTAACTATTATTTAGAAATATAGGCCATCAAATTTTAATTTCAACAATCACTTCATTACCATCATCATATGTAGATGAAGAGGTAATCATTGTTTGTGATTGTTTAAGCATAGCCTATTTGGTGTCAACAATATAGGGTATCAAATTCACATCAAAAACAACAAGTTAAACCACTTCATTTTAAGCACAAAAAGAGAGCATAAACATCAAAATGTTGAAGCTACATGATTAGAGGCTTCATTACTCCTAAATTGAAGGGATTAGCCTCTCATTTGTGTTATCACATCAACACTTGTAGCTTGCAACATGAAACTAAAAAAGAAGGAAAATGAAAGCTAATGAAAAAGAGAGCTAATTAACAAGAATTAGAACTATTCTACTTGCGTGAAAGTAAATCTACACTACAACATGAAAGGAAATAAACAAGAAAGGGAAAAGATCATATATTAAATTGCATAAAAAAGAAAAATTACATGAAGATAAAAATGGCTAAGTAGCCTTGAAAAGAGAAAGAAAAGAGCTTGTTTATTTGTGAGCCTAAACTAAACTAAGGAGAGACTAAGGGGAGGAAGGTTACATGAAACATAAGGGGTACTTATACATGTGTTAAACCCTAATTCATATTTTTGGGGAATGCCCAAAATACCCTTGAGAAAGTGTGGAGGCCAAGTAATCATTAGCTTCTACTAATCATCATTTAAGTGTACATGAAGTCTTTAATTCCATAAGCATGTGCATTAGCCTCTAATATGTACATTAAGGTAGGTGGGTAGGTGGGGTCCTCCATTATCTTCACTTTGAATTATTTCCATCTTCATTTGTTCTCTTCACTCTTGTGCATGCATATATCATCATGTAACCACTTGTAAAATTCACCAAATTTCCTAAAAAACAACATAGAAAATTCCAAGTAAATTTTCACAATTTAATAAATGCATAAAAATGCCATTTTCCCCCTATATGAAGATGAATATGTGACAATTTGAAATAATTTGAATTTTGGTTTAAACAAGTTAAAATACCCAATATGATCATTTATTTAATTTAAATAGATTAAATATGGTGGTAAAAATATGCACATTCACTGCACATCAAATACCCCCACACTTATCTTTTTATTCGTCCTCGAATAAACTAAAACTAAGATAAATCTATTTTCGTAGGGAGCACGATTGCATTGAGCGTATGCAACAAGCCGTTAAACCTCTGGATGTCCCCAGTAGGACAAGTGTTGTCTCGTGAGGGTTTTCAGCGGATACTACCCACAAAATCCAAATGCAGGATGAAAATATTTACAAAATGCAAGATTTATTTACAAAGAGGTGAATGCGAGTTTTTGGACATATTTACGAATGAAGGATTTACTTTTAATTTAACACTAATAAGTTAAATATAGGTTTGGTTATTATCTTGAAAATTTAAGTCATTTACTTGTCAAAATTTCCAACAAAAATGAAGTTATCAAAGCAAATATACTATAGTTTAACTTGTTGTTTCGGTTGATAACACAGTTAACTATGAAATGGATCCTTAGTTGATTATCAAAGTTTATCAAAGTGGTATTTCATTTCATTTCAATAACAAATCAAATAAGTTAAAATAGTGCTTGGATTTCATTTGCTTACTCTCTCCATTTTTTCTTTTGAAAATTTTGTTGATATTAACAATATTTACATATGCCTAACTCAGATAAACTGATGCCAGATATATTACCCATGCACTGCCTTGCGGATTGATGTGAGGGGAATACAGAGCGTGGCGAGTGATCACACGAGTGTGAACACCTATTGACTGTAGGCGTTATTAAAAAGAATTTATATATATATACACCTAACTCAGATAAACTGAGGCCAGATATACCGATCGTGCACTACCTTTCGGGCTTACGTGAGAAGGGTTCATAGCATGGCGAGTGAACACACGAATGTGAACACATGACTCTAGGTGTTTATTAAAAAATATATACATATATAAAAGAATTTTTTTTATTTTTGTGTTTTTTTTTGTTTTTTTAAAGAGAGAGTTTCGCAAAATTATCTTAGCGCTATTGAACTTAGAAGACAAAAAAAATGTTATATCTTTACTTTAAATCAACCACTTTTTTAAAAAAAGATTTTCAATTAGGATATATTTCATAATTAACACGTATGAATCTTCCTATATACTAGTTAAACCATTGTTATTTGTAATCAAACTTCATTTTTATTTTTGTTAAGACAAATAAATTATCAAAAATTTCAATTTAATTAACCAAAACCATATATTTATCCTATAGTGTTTCTTTTTAAAAATAAATAAAAAATGCTTAACAAATTTTTTTTGTTTTGTTTTGTTTTTGAGATTTTTTTTAAATTTTGGAAAGAAAAATTAAAAATTAACCATGAAAATTTGAAAAATGATGATGAGTCTTCCCCTACACTTGATTTTGACTGTGTCCCCATAGTCAACCCAAGTGGAAGGAGAAAATAAAAAATTAAAAGATGACCTATATTTACATGAAAACGAAAAGATTATTATTTACAAGGGTTCAGAAAGTATATCGTCAAGAATTAAATGAAACGGTCTTCCAAAAACCGTTTCATTTGCCTCATCAAGTATACGAGACACAGTTTAAGCTCGAAAAACCAAATCGTAAACGATTTCAAAGTTGAATGTTGATTTGGAAAAACGAATGTCATTTTATTAAAAATCTTACGAGTTGTTTCTTTTCCAATGATTTTCAGGGTTGATAAAACGATTAATTGAAGTTCAAGTTTATTTTCACCAAATTGAAATTCAAATTTATCATTGAAAACTTCTTCAAAATTGTTGATTTCAAAATCAAAATGGTGTTTTAAATCTTCCCCCTCAGAATTCGATAACTCGTTTTCGAAAAGTCCAAAGAATTCGTGTTCATTAAATTCGTCTTGCTTTGTTGGATTATTAACAACTTCATTGCGTATCTCAAGTTCAAAATCCAAAGTTGTTGTATTCAAATTTTTGGAATCGAGAAAAGGAAGATCAAATTTTAAATTTGGTTCCACACCCTCAAAAGAATTGAAATATAACTCAATTACCGTGTTTTCAACAACTTCATTAAGATTGTTATTTTCAATTTCAAAAGTTGTTATTTGAAAATCGTCGATTTGGGTAAAAGATGGATTATTGTTTGACTCGTCACACGTTGGAATTTGATTTTGTTTTTCACATTGTTACATATACGTTTCAAACAACGAATCTATGTGGTCATCGAAAATTTCGTTCATTTGCTCAACAAAATCCAATTTATAGTTATTAACTTGAGAATTTTCGATTTGGATTTGTTGAGAACAAAAAATTTCAATTGTAACGTGGTTAATATTATTCCCATTGCCAAAATTATTTGAAAAGTGGATCACATTTTCGTTTTGATTTTGAAATTCATTTTGGAGTTCAAAATTGAATTGGCATGGGTTATACTCGAAATCGTTTGAATTTTGAAGTGAATTCAAATTTTGATTATTTTGAAAACTTTGATTTGAATCATTGCCCAAATATGAATTACACAAATCATTTATCTTTTGATTTTGTTGTGTAGAGATTTCAAGTAAAGACGAGATGCTCTTTTCAAGATTTGAGGGTTGGTCATCGTTTTGAAAACTTTGTTGTTCAAAATTCGAACTGTTTAAAGAATAGTTGTCGTTAAAATATCCATACGAATTTGGAGTGAAATCATATGGATTATATTGATTTTCACAACTATTGTAAAATTCAAATGAGTGGGGAAACTCGGACATTTTCAAGAATGTTTTTGCTTTTTTTTATAAAGGAGAAATATTTACAAATAAAATTTATTTTTCAAAAGGGAAATTGATTTTTGTTTTGTTTTGTTTTTTTGGTGTTTCAAATTTTTTTTGTTTTTGAAAAGGTTTTATATTTTTTTTTTGGATTTTGGTTTTTTCTAAATTTTTTGGATTTTTGAAATTTCAAAGAAAAAGGATTTAAAATTTTCAAAGGAAAAGGAATATTTATAATTTTTTAGTTTTGGATTTTGATTTTTTTTAAATATGCATGAACTAATGCAACTAAATGAATGCAAGCATTAATTACAAATGATTTATCCTAAGTTAACCCAAAATTGTATAATTACACATTGTCTTAGTTCAACAAGATAGTTCTCAGCTAGGTAACAGACAGGATTTATCGGTGCACCATGAATCACCATAGCAATGCAGCCGAAGGTTTAAGTACCTTCAAAGGAACAACCACTATAATATTTACGAATCACCATAATATTTATAAATGGTTATTACTCTGCCGTAGCCAAGACACCAAGAAATTAAATTGTTCAAAGAAGACAACTTGTCAATATACAATTAAGTGTTATCGATGTCTAACCGTTATTACTAATCAAAATTCTAGGATGAAATGCGAAGCAGAAATTAAACGTGTATTAACAATGCAACTACGAATGGATTTTGTTTTTTTGGTTTGTTTTTTTTGGTTTTCTGAATATTTTTTTTAAATTCAAGTAAACAACAATGCAAGACAAAAAAACAATAGATATATACAATGCAAGGAAAATAAAGAGAAAAATCATAAATAAGCAAGCAGTTTTTTTTGGCAAGCTCAACACGAAAGCAATTTATTTTAGCAAACACTTCTGCTCCTTCTGCAATTCTGCTTCGGCAACCTGAAATAAAAACAAAATATATATACAGTTTTTTTTAGTTTTTTTTTGAAAAGGAAACTTAAAAGTGAAGTTTTACTTAGAAAAAAAAATTTATAATTTTTTTTATGCAAATGCAAACAACCAACAATGAATTCAAATAAAAGTAGAGATGAAAGTAGCCAAATTTTTTATAAGCAAGCCAGCAATTTGTTTAGCAAGCACTTCTGCTTTTGAATTTCTGTTTCTGCAACCTGAAAATAAAAATAAGATATATACAATTTTTGTAGTTTTTTTTATCAAAGAAGAAAATAAAACAAGTGAAAAACAAAACAATTGAAACAAAATAAATGAAAACGATATATACAATTTTTTTAAAGAATCAAACAAAACAAAATTAAAAGAAAGCAATTTTTTTTTTTAAAGTGAGACAAGGAAAATGAACAAAAATTATTTACAACTCAAAGAAAAACAACATACAAGAATTCTGAAAGCACTACCCAAAGCAACATACAAGAACACTCAAAGCAAGCATTTCTTTTTCTTTTTGTTCTGTGTTTTTTTAAACAAAGAAGATAAAACAAATCAAATAGAGATTTTAACAAAGGAAAACTAAAAAGTTATAAAACAAAATAAAATATTTACCAAGCCCAAACAAGCAAGGCCCAAGACCCGCACTTCTTTTTTTTCTTTTTCGTTTGATAAAACTTTTCTTTTTCGTTTGATAAAACACTTCGTTCAACTGAATCGTTCTCAAATTCGCAAGTTGTAACGCAACGATTCAATCCCCCAAATTGGTTAATCAGTCGCTTCTCAAATCAATCAACACAGAAACGAAAACTTGTTCGATGTCGTGGAAGTCGCGAGTGCAGTTATTGGGATGTTGTTTGGCTCGCGACTGTGGGTTGTGGGTTGGAAGTGATGGCGGGCGAAGCAAAGCAGAAGTGGTGAAGGTAGTTCGATTTGAGTGTTCGCAGCTTGCTATTGAGTAGGTGATTGCAGTGCTATTTGGTGATTGGGTGAATTGGGGGAATTGTCGCGGTGGCTTGGTTGAGGCGCAGTGAAGTTCGGTGTAGTGGTTCGACGAATTGGTGTCGCGATTACAAGTTCGAGGTGGTTGTTCTGGTCAATTTGGGTTTCGAAAGGAGTTTGAGGAGAAGGGTTCAAGTTTTTTACAGTGGTGAATTGAACTTCGGTCAATGGCCACGAAGCTGTGTTGGTCGGGCAATGGGATGGAGGAAGTGCTGTAGCACTTGTGAGGTTGTGGTTTGGTTTTGCTGATGACTCGAGGCGATTTCCGGTGATGATGGTCTATATTGGTGGTTCAGCGGTGTTATGGGAAGTGTGCTACAGTGTTGAGTTGAAGAAGAAGTGTGGATGCAGGGTAGTATGAATGGAGTCGCCTTGGTCAGCTGCAGTGGTTAATTGTTGTGGAGTATGTATGCACAGTGGCGACCAAAGGGGGAGGTATGTGGTAGTAGTGATGTTTTGCAGTGCGGAGTTTATGGTAGAGAAGTTTGGCCAGTGAAGATTGCAAGAGGAGGTGAATGAGCAGTGTGTATTGTAGAGTGTGGGTTATGAGTAGTTTTGCTGTGAAATGAACGTGGTCGTAACCGATGTGTGGGTGAGTATGTTGAGAAGTTATTTTGTATTGGGAGGGTCAGCTTCTCTGGTCGGTCTTTGGAATGTATGAAACAATGTGCTGATGCAGTGGAGAGATCAGGGGGGTAGTTGCTGTTGATGGATGGTCGAGCTGCTGTGAGTACAATGCAGCAAGCAGGTAGGGGTGTGTTAGTTGCAGTATTGCTGTGTGCTTGGCTGTGGTGGGATGTTGGTTTGAAATGTTTTGATAGTAATGGTGTGGTTTGTGTAGGTAGAGAAGATGGTTAGTAGGTTGATGTTGAGTGATTGTGCACCATATATGCACAGAGGTGGTATTGATGGCAGAACTATAGTATGGTGTTTGTGGCAAGTCAGCTGAATGAATAATGTTATGTTGAAGTGGATGGTTTCAGTTGATGGTTATGTAGCAAGGAATGGATGAGTGTGACAGAATTGATGGGGCTGGTTGCAAAGTTGAAGATGGTGAAATTGGAGGAATAGCAGCACTAAACAGAGAGGCAGAGATATAGACACTGTGCAGGGGAGAGGAGGTTGCAATGCAAACTGTAACAGAAATTTGTAAAATGAAAATCGAAGTTGTATATGAAAATTGTAAATGTAAAATTTGAAAAACAATGGCAATGAAACTTTTTTTTTTCAATTGAAGTTGTGTAAATTTTTAAAAAATATGAGATGCAAATGCAAAAACAAACAAGAAAATAACAAACACACAACAAATGCAAGCAACAAACACACAACAAAATTCTTTTTTTTAATTACAAACAAACACACAAAATAAAAACACAAATAAAATCACACAAAAATAATTCGAAGAATAGAAAACTAAAATCAAAACAAATCCCCGGCAACGACGCCAAAAACTTGTTCGTCGACGGAAATTCTATCGGTTTAGAAAACCATCGAACAAATTTAAATTAAAAATATAACCGCAAGCGCACGGCGTACACTTGTAGTACGTGGCGAATACGGGTCAATCCGCAGGGAATTGATGATTTTAAAAATCTATTCAATCAAATTAAACCAAAGTCGAGAGATTATCAAGCTAAAAAAAATAAGAAAACTAACAAACTAAAAACTACAAATGTGAATGAAAACTATGAGAATAAATTGACAATTTAGAGATAATTCACTCTCTAGATCACATAAATCAACAAAATGAAGTTATGATCTCTCTTTTCTTGTCATTAGTGCAATTAGTTGATGTGATTATCATAAGTATGGTATATTTGTGCTATTAATTAGCACAATATAAACCATCAAACTATAACACAACCACTATTACACATTTAACACTCATGAAATATGACAACAAAGTTGAAAGCAAAATCTATTTTAAGCATGGCTAATTAACTATTGTTTAGAAATATATGCCATCAAATTTAATTTAAACAATCACTTCATTACCATCATCATATGTAGATGAAGAGGTAATCATTGTTTGTGATTGTTTAAGCATAGCCTATTTGGTATCAACAATATAGGCTATCAAATTCACATCAAAAACGACAAGTTAAACCACTTCATTTTAAGCACAAAAAGAGAGCATAAACATCAAAATGTTGAAGCTACATGATTAGAGGCTTCATTACTCCTAAATTGAAGGTATTAGCCTCTCATTTGTGTTATCACATCAACACTTGTAGCCTGCAACATGAAACTAAAAAAGAAGGAAAATGAAATCTAATGAAAAAGAGAGCTAATTAACAAGAATTAGAACTATTCTACTTGCGTGAAAGTAAATCTACACTACAACATGAAAGGAAATAAACAAGAAAGGGAAAAGATCATATATTAAATTGCATAAAAAAGAAAAATTACATGAAGATAAAAATGGCTAAGTAGCCTTGAAAAGAGAAAGAAAAGAGCTTGTTTATTTGTGAGCCTAAACTAAACTAAGGAGAGACTAAGGGGAGGAAGGTTACATGAAACATAAGGGGTACTTATACATGTGTTAAACCCTAATTCATATTTTTGGGGAATGCCCAAAATACCCTTGAGAAAGTGTGGAGGCCAAGTAATCATTAGCTTCTACTAATCATCATTTAAGTGTACATGAAGACTTTAATTCCATAAGCATGTGCATTAGCCTCTAATATGTACATTAAGGTAGGTGGGTAGGTGGGGTCCTCCATTATCTTCACTTTGAATTATTTCCATCTTCATTTGTTCTCTTCACTCTTGTGCATGCATATATCATCATGTAACCACTTGTAAAATTCACCAAATTTCCTAAAAAAACAACATAGAAAATTCCAAGTAAATTTTCACAATTTAATAAATGCATAAAAATGCCATTTTCCCCCTATATGAAGATGAATATGTGACAATTTGAAATAATTTGAATTTTGGTTTAAACAAGTTAAAATACCCAATATGATCATTTATTTAATTTAAATAGATTAAATATGGTGGTAAAAATATGCACATTCACCTGCACATTAGTGGCAGTATGAGGTCTAAAGGTGCTATTATAAGTGGGGAAGCATTAAAACCTTATAAAACTGATTTTTAACTTTATAAAGTAATTTCTTTCAACTAACTTGCATTGTTTGTCAACATATGATTGGTTCCAATGCATTTTCAAAATCTTTTCCTATAGTGATGCCGAATTTCAGAGATTAACAATTTAAAACATTTACAAATTGCCTCTTCTCCTTTTGTAAACATATAAAACATTTAAGTCCATAACTTAAATAATTTTATATACTTATTAAAACACTTAGGAAAATTCTCCAAAAATTCCCATAAATCACTTTTAATATTTTTTCTAACATATATAATTTTCTGACCCAAAGCTAACATATAATAATCGTAATTAATTTAAACCAAGTTTTAACCATTTCCTGCACTAGAAAATTCATAATAAATCCACATTAATTCAGAAAGTTATGAAACTTGAAACCTATCTCTAAATATTAATTTTGACCTTATATCAAAATCACAAGGCATTTGGATGTCATTTGATAGGTTTTCAAATCAAAACTTGTCATAAAATCTATATAAACAAACAAAATTCATCAACAAGCATATATATATATATACATATATATATATATATATTTTAACATTCAAAACATGGCATATACTTTGCAAAACATATTCGGATCTGATCTAGAACCAAAAATAAGAAATATGAGATGTAATCTATTATTCACCTTAGCTTGCTGTTAAGGAGTTGAGATTTGCTCTTTAATTAAATTGATTAAGCTTCTTCCTCTTGATTTTAGCTTATCCTCCTCTTGCTTTCTCCTAATGGTGGCCGGCCTCTCTTGAATTTTGTTTTGTTTGTGAACGTGGAAATGAAAGTGGCATGAGGGTTTAGGGTATAAGAATATAACATTTTCCTATTTTTCCCTTATCTATCACCCTTACCTATTTCATTTTAATTCCCGTTGATTCATTGATTTATTAGGCACGACTACCTTCTAATATTCAAATCTCAATTCCCTTAACCATTTACATTAATTTATTTTATTTATCTAATTAAATGTCCTAAATAATGTTAGTCAAAATTAGAGTCGTTACAATTGAGAAGCTGAAGCTCGTTGTCGGGATGACAGGGGCTAAAGTAGATTTTATAGGGGTGGCTATAAGACGAGGAAGACTCCCGATAATTGGGAAGAGAAATCCAAAAAGTTGGAAGTAGATCGCGATCCTCATCCTTCTGAGCACCATACATCCGCCCCGACTCTAGTTTCTATTGAAATTGAGGTTCCATCTTCTACTATTCAGGTCGCTTCATCAACCCAGACTCTGTCAGCTCATGTTGTGTCTGCTTTTGGTTTTTCACGCCCTCATAGGAGGCCTGCTTATATTCTCCCGTCTATTCCACCTAAACTTGAAGCCACGTTCCCTGGTATTTCTTGAAGGGAGTTAAACTCGATCGTGACCTGCGTCCAATTCATAAGGATTCTTATGTACCCCATCTTGAGGCGATTCAGAGCGACTTGGATCAAGTTGAAGGATAGGAGAAATTATGTAAGTAGCCAATGGACCAAATTGCAACAACTATTAAGAGATTCTTTCTTTCGAGTCGGTGAAGGATGATTACGAAAGGATGCTGACGGAACGTGATGCCAAAATTGATCAATTGACAAAAGAGAGAGATGTTGTCATTCGAGATAGTAAGATCAACGCTAGTTTTCTAAAGGGATCGAAGGAGGCTCGGGCAAAAATTAAAATCGTATTCAGAGATGAAATCAAGGAAGCCCATGCCGATGAAGTCAAGCTGAAAAAGGAGCTTAAAACTTGAGATGAGATCATCGAGGCTCAAAAGGAAACCATTGCTGGTCATGATGAAACTGTCGAAGCTCATAAGAAAACAATTGCTGATTATGCGGGAATGGTTGAATCCCGAGATAAGACCATCTCCAACTAGGCTCAAGTGATTATTTTTCTTCGAGAAAAAGTTATGCAACTCAACGTTGAAAAGACCAAAGTCGAAGTTGAGAAAGCCGCTGTGACGGTGGACTATTTGGAGCTGTAAGATACCATCGAAAGGAAGATGGCAAAGATGGATAACACCATCTTGAACTTCTACGTCAACTCCCTGTTGCATTAGGGCGGTCTCTGTTATTTGGACCAAAAATTCCCACGTACTCTTGCTATGGTTTGAGAAGAAATCCTGGCCCGTTTTCGAGAAGATGAGGATGTGTACATCGAAAAAGAGCTGGAGGATGCCTATTTGAACGAAGAATCAAAGAGGGCTTTGGTAGAGGGTCGAGAGATTATTCGGGTTGAAAGGGAGTGAGAATCCGCCGATGCTGGTGCAACTGCAGCTGCTAAAGCACTAGTAGAGCCTTTCGGTTCTGGGCCCAGCGAATCGTCCAAGCAACTTCATGAACAGACAGAAATCATTCCGGCTTTGACAGGTACTGCTTTGTTATCCATCCCTTCAGACCCTATCTCCGAAGCCTTGGGAAGTCTTGGAACTTCACCCAAGATTGTGCTACCATCTAAAGAAGGAAACGGTAGGGAGTACGAGGTTGAGATTCACAATCACACTTCTGACGCAGGTAACATTCTTATTTCTCCCGAGTGTGAGGACTTCCAGTTTACGCCATAAGAACAAGATGAACTAAATGATTTTTTTGATCTTATAGGTTCGTCTTCTTTGCCCGTCGAACTGCCAATTTCTGCAGTCTTAGGGCTTACTGCTATCTTGACTGCTTCAACGCTTGTTTTTGTAGCTATTTTGATCACCACCCCCATGTTTGGAACTCAACCAGGGCCAGAATCTGAGAAGATTGTTGTGTTACATGGCCTGGATGACGCCTTTGTATCTCTATAGGGTGATTTAACAACAGTTGACACCCGAGAGCAGACAGACCATGCTAGCCAGCCAGGTAAAACTAAGTAGTAGATGGTGGTAGTTAAGAAGGAGAAAGTAGAGGAGAGAAAGTCTTCAAGGAGCTCCACCAAGTCCTGCAAGCGCAAGACCAAGGGGGAGTCTTCCGAGGGGGCCAAAGAACAAGAAGGAGACATTAGCATGGAGCCTATAATCAATATCTCTGACAGCGATACGACTCCCGATGGGGATGCTGAGGGGAAGAAGAAACTTCCGACCAAAGGCAGGAAAGGAAGTGGTGGCAAGAAGCATTGACGGGTTCGAGTGACAGTGGAGCCAGATTTTGTAGCATTTTGATTTGTTCGACATGTATTTTGTATAAGTGCAGAGTCTGCACTTATCGCTTTTATTGTTGTAGCATTTGTACTTTTCTTTTTGTTGGCCTAAATTTTGTAGGTATGGCCTTACATTTTAACTTTGTACATAAAGTGTTATGAGAAATGAAAAGATTAATGTTTCTACTGCTGTCATTTCTGTGTTCTTTCTTATTAATCACGTACTTTGCTTATTTTTATACCACTATGTATGTACATGACGTGATTACTTGTTCTACAATTTCTACACTTTATATTGTTGTGCCGTGTTTTGTGGTATACGATGCCTTAATTTCCGCGATTTCACGCATTATGTATGCATTTTTTCAATTTTACAACTAGATCTATTGTGATTGCTAAAATTCTTTGTTCGGCGATCTGTTCTGATTGCCAAAATTCTTTATTCGGTGTAACAGGACTATGGAGTAGTTTTTTTTCTTTCAACTTAGTGTTGGTGTGTGTGTGCCTCCTACTTCATAGGGTTGTTTGCTCCGAACACTTGATAAATGGCCGGTTTTTGGGAACTTGTGAATCGAATGTCAATGATCGGAATTCTTTGCCGATTTCTAGTTTTGCGACATTGTTCTAATAGTGGGAGTTGATCCTTGCTAGTCCTGTAATAGACAAGTTTTTCGGTGCTGTCAGGACAAAAGCTGTACTTAGAAAATCTTAATGGTTTGCTGATGATGCTAGGACAACATCAAGTAGTGGTTGCACGACTTACGAAATGCGTGGCTTTTAAGAGTGCACGACTTATGAAATGAGCGGCTTTTGAGAGTGCGAGGCTTACGAAATGCACAGCTTTTAAGAGTGAGCGGCTTATGAAATGTGCGGCTTTTGAGAGTGCATGACTTACGAAGTACGCGGCTTTTGAGATTAGGTCGATTTACTTTCGTGGACTTGGCGAGTAGGCAGAGTGTACTTGGGTGTGGTTTCACTTTCCCAAGTAGCTTATGAATAATTTGAGTCGGTTCACTTTCGTCAACTCGACGGGTAATTTATATGAACATAGTTTTATTGGTTCAAGAAACTAAAGAGATTTCATTGATAAAATGGAAAGTAGAGCAAATATTTGCCTATTTACAATGCCCCTAGTGTAGTCGGGCGGTTTATTTATGAAAATAGGAAATACATATATAAAAGTTAAATAAAGTAATGCCAGAGCGAGTCACTGTTCCAAGCATAGGGAATCTGAATTCCATCGACTGTGGTCATCTTGAAAGTGCCATCTCCGAGTTTTTACCCAATTGAGTAAGGCCCTACCCAGTTCGGTCTGAATGTTCTTGTAGCCGGATAGATCCATTTTAAGGTGAGATCTCCCACTTTGAAAGTACGGTTGCGGACCATGGAGTTGAAGTGTCATGTTATCCTTTTCTGGCAAGCTGCGGTGCTTAGCTCGGCTTCCTCCTGTTTCTCGTCAATCAGATCAAGTGACTCGAGCAGGAGCTACTCGTTTTCATTTTGATTGAAGTGTTGTTTCCGATCCCTGGGGAGTGTACCTTTAATCAGGTAATATTTGATCGGCGACATCCATGATTTCTCTTCCTAAACGGTTTCCATAATCCAATCAATATGTAACACCCCGGATTTTTGGTAACATTATTTAGGATATTTAATTAGTTAAATTAAATAAAATAATGTGTTGATTAGGGGATTGAGATTTGATTTAATTAAGGAGTGGCCGTGCCATTTAAACAATGAATTAAAAGAAGAGTTTAACATGAAATAAAAGAGGGGTAAAATTGGGAAGAGGCCATTCCTATATCTATTCCCTTAGGCCATGTATTCTCCTATACACATTCACTTTTCATTTTCAAAATTTTAACTAAGTCCGGCTACCATTAACAAGAGAAAGAGGAAAAAGATAGAGAAAAGCTAGGAAGAAGCTTAAGCAAATCAAATCCATTCACATCTCAATCTCTTTAATCTCTAAAGATAAGGTGAATAATGTTTACATCTAAATTTTTTATTATTTCGGTTTTAAGATGAATTCCGAATATTTTGCATTTATTTGCCATGTTTTTGAATGATGGAATGATTATATATACTTGTTGATGATTTATGGTTGTTCATATAGATTTTATGACACGTTTTGATATGAAAACCCTATTAAATAACATCCAAATGCCTTGCAAATTTTTATGAAGATCATAAATGATATTTTAGAGATGGGTTTCAATTTTCAGAATTTTCTAAATTTTTGTGGAATTTATATGAATTTTCTAGTGAGAAAATGTTATTTTGAGTTATAAATTATTTACGGTTAAATAATAAAAGATTTGGGTCTGAAATTTTTATATGTTGGAAAACATATCAAAAGAGATTTTCTGGAATTTTTATAGAATTTTCCTAAGTGTTTTAATGGTTATATAAAATTATTTAAGGTATGAGACTTAAATGTTTTATATAACTAATGAAGGAGAAGGGGCTTTTTACAAATAATCCAAATAGTTAGTTTTGAAAATTCTAGTACTTTTTAGTGGTAAAGAAAAGAGGCAACCAATCAAAATTAGACACGTAAAGCAGATTAGGTGGAAAGAACTATTTGCTACATGTTTTTCACTATTTCAATGCTTTCGGCACCAGGTTTTGTCTCCTTAGCTTCGCTTCCGACACAGTCGAAACCAATGCACATGGTATCAGGGAACCAGTACTTAGCGAATTGGATGTAGGCGGAAGGTATGGAGTTGAAACCAGGGGTTCCGAAGGGGTTGAGACATTACTTTGCTTTTAAATTAAAAATGCATTTGCTTGCTTTCGACTAAATGGCTTTCAACCGAGTAGCTTTTGACTTAGTTAGCTTTCGACTGGGTTTAATGGATTTAAAGAAATGGTTTCGGTTGAGTTGCCCTTTTGTTTAAATGATTGCTTTCGACTAAGTCGAAGCCTTTTTACTGCCGCTTTCTACCTTTCAACCCAGATGGTTTCGAAAAGGTTGTTTACTTTATTTTCAAAAATTTTGGCCACTTCTCCAATGCTTTCGAAGGGATGGTTTCGATACTATCACTTCTTTACTTAGGAAATGGTTTCGAAACAGATGCTTTCGACTTAAATGTTTTAAAGACCCTTTTTCTACGATTGAAGAAAAACCCAAATGTTTTCGAAAGAGACAGTTTTAAATGGTTTCGAAACATATGCTTTCGACTTTAATGGTTTTCTGATCCTTTTGCTCTACTTGAAGGCATAGTCCAAATGGTTTCGACCGAGTCGATTTTCAAAGGTTTCGAAGTGGTGAAATTTTGAATGGTTTTGAAAGGTTTCCACATGTTTTAAATTGAACCCAAAGGCTTTTGAAAGGTTGAATATTTTAATGCTTTCGGAAGGATTTTAACGAATGGTTTCGAAGGCGTGGTTCCCCAGGGTTTCGACAGGGTCAAAAGAGAAGGTTTTTCCTATGTTTTCGAAAGGCAATATTTAAAGGTTTTAAAGGAGATGTCTAATGTTTTGAAGCTTTCGAAGAAAAGAAAGGAAAGGGTTTTCCAATGTTTTCGAAAGGCATGGTTTAATGGTTTTGAAGTTTTCAATGGAAAGGCATTTAATGGTTTTGAAAGGGTCGCTGTCAACGGTTTCGAAGGGGTTACCTTCACGGGTTTCGAAAGGGTTGTTTAAAGGTTTTAAACAAAGGTTTCGGATGTATTAATTAGGCAATATAACCTAAGTATTTTGAGATAAAAAGGATTTTAACTTGTTTTGGAAGGATAACTAATCCTCATTAAAGTTCATTAACATTATTTTGAGTAAAGTATATATATCATGGAAAAATAGCTTAGAGTTAAGCTAAGAATATATTTTCCTTGTATAAGTATGATATAAAAGGTTAAATCATTTTGAAAATGTTTTCAAGGAAAAAGATGAAGGGTAGTTAACCCTAAGAAAAAGATTTCGGACAGTTAGTCCATTTTGATTCGGACAGTTAGTCCAGTTTACGGGCAGTCAACCCAGATTTCGGATAGATAGTCCATTTACTACTTATGGACCGATAGTCCATTAGTTACATGATTATAGCTTAACTGACCTAGCTATTATTGTTATCATTATTATATCAGTTTGATTAACCAGTTTGGTTGTAGGAAAGTATTTGCAAAATATATGTTTTAAAGAGGATATTAGTAATAGGAAACCCGTTCCGCTAAGCGACGTGGTCTCACTTAATATCAGTAAACCGAGATGTAACAGAATTATTCATATCGGGCTTTATGTCTGACTCGAAGTTTTTGTTCCCCTTAAACTCTCGGGTGCTCAAAATTGATTTGAGTAGGCCGAGGGTTAAGGTTTTTAGGTTTTAGTTTTTTGGTGAATAAAGCTTTCGAAGACGAGCAGGTGGCTGACGGATAGCTAATTAGGAGTTACATATTATTTTGTTTATTTCCATTGTGTATTAAGTCAGATACGACTATATTGCTTTGATCAAACAAGGCGGCATCGTCATATGTCGCTCTTGGCGTATTTTTGTAATGATTATAATTAATCTTTACCTCGGAAATGATATGGGATTATGTAACTTGGATATGAATTTGTTTTGAAATGTAATCAGTAAAATGTTGGTTTTGAGATCTGTGAATGTGTTCATATTCAAGTGCTTCTAATATTATGGATACCATTAACATTACCGTAGTTTGTCACCAGAAGTTAATACTATGGATGACTGCAGCATCTGTAGCGCTTAGCTTTTGTCCTCTAGATACGGGATGTTACATGATATCCATATCATCTATGCCGGGTGATGTAAATTTTTCAACTGGGGCCAGTCCCATTGACCGAGCATCTCCGAAACTAGCTAGTTTGGCTAGGTGATCCACTTGTATATTATGTTCCCTCAGAATGTGACTTAAAGTGTAGTGCTTGATGCCTTGCAGCAATTCCTGCGCTTTTGAAGGTAGAGGGCGAGGTTGCCCCTTGCTTGGTACTCCCCTTTCACTTGGAAGATGACTAGTTGAGAATCGCCGTAGATATGTGGAGCTTTTATTCCTAATTCTTTAACGATTTTTAATCCTGCCACCAAAGCCTCGTATTTTGCTTCATTGTTGGTGGCAGGTAATTCCGATCTTAGAGCATAGCAAATAGATCGTCCTTTGGGGGGTTTTAGCACTACCCATGCACCTGAACTGGATTCATTTGATGCATCATCAACAAACAACTTCCACCGTAGCACCATGTCCAAAGTGCTTTCTTCTTCACCTCCTGCTCGGTAAATTCGACGATGAAATCTACTAGCGTTTGTCTGTTGATAGCACTTCAAGGATGATAAGTGATTTCATATTAACTTAACTCGATATTCCATTTCAAAAGTTGACCTGATGTCACTGGGCGATACAACACTTGTTTCAGAGGTTGATCCATTAACACCTTGATGGGATGAGTGTGGAAGTACGGTCATAGCTTCCTCAAAGTGATCAACATGCAATAGGCAAGTTTTTCCAACTTTGGGTGATTCTTTTCAACTCCAGTGAACCGCTTACTGATGTAGTAGATGAGTTGCTGGACCATAGCCTCTTCACGTACCAATGCCGCACTTAGAGCATGGGTCGACACAACGAGATAAATGAACAAATATTCCCCATTTATTGGCTTGGATAAGACAGGCACGGTTTCCATATGGAGTAATTCTTCAAAGGCCGTATGGCAAGCTTCGTTCCATTTGAAATTCTTCTTTCCCTTCTTCAATGCATTGAAGAACGGTATGCACTTATCAATCGCTCGGGAAATGAATCGGCTCAGCGCTGTGATTTTTACATTTAGACTTTGAAATTCCTTTTTGGTCGTGGGGGCTTTGATGTTCCTTAGGGCGGTAATCTGTTCCAAATTAGCTTCAATGCCCCTTGCATTCACGATAAAACCAAGGAATTTACCAGTAGCAATGCTGAAAGAGCATTTCAATGGACTGAGCTTCATTCCATATTTCTGCAATATTTGAAATATCCCCACGATTTTGTTTAAGTGATTTTCTGATATGCATGATTTGACAAGCATGTCATCCATGTATACTTCCATCATTTTCCCGAACTGATCTTTGAACATTGCGTTTACTAGTCGTTGGTAGGTTTCCCCTACGTTCTTTAGTCCGAAGGGCATGACTCGATAATAATATAATCCAAGGTTGGTAATGAAACTAGTATTCTCTTGATCTGGTTCATGCATCATGATTTGGTTGTATCCAGAGTAGGCATCCATAAACGAAGTAGCTAGTGGCCTGCCGTGGCATCAACAAGCTGATCGATCTTAGGCAATAGGAAGCTATCCTTTGGGCAGGCTTTGTTCAAATCTGAGTAATCAATGCAAGTCCTCCACTTCCCATTGGACTTCTTTACCAAAACCGGATTTGATACCCATACGGGATATGTTGCATCGTGGATGAAGCCGTTTTCCAACAGCTTATCAACTTCCTCTCTTAGTGCAGTAGACCGTTCCGATCCCAGGGTGCGCCTCTTCTGCTTTATTGGAGTGTACTTGGGATTGATACTAAGTGTGTGACACGCTATCTTCGGTGATATCCTATACATATCAGAATGAGTCCAAGCGAACACGTACAGATTGGCATCAAGAAACTTGACTAATTCTTGTTGCGTCTTGGTTCCAAGATGTGATCCTATTTTTAGTACTTGTGTCGGGTTATCCATGTCTACAGGGACATGCATCGTAATCTTTGCCAGTGCTGGCCTTTCCTCCCATGAACTCTTCTTTCTAAGGTCCTTATCGAATCGGTTGTAGTCCTCAAACTAGGGGCAGTTTTGTAGTTGTTATGCTGACGGTTCGCAAATGTGGAGAGTTTTCTCCACACTCTTCTCTTTTTCTTTCTTTCTTATTTCACACAATTCAGCGATGAAGCATTCCCTTACGACATTCTAGTCTCCCTTTATCACTCTAACTCCATTTTTCATAGGGAATTTCATAGTGAGACACCATTGTGCCAGGATAATTCAGAAATCAGCGAGGGCCGACCATACCAAGAATGAGTTATAGGTCGAGATCTCGTTAATTATCACAAAGGTTTGGGTGAGAACCACTCTCCGATCTCCTATTCCGAGTACAACATGGAGATTGATTGTGCCAACCGGTTGTAGTAGATGACCGGTGAATCCATGGATTTTGGTTCGGCATGCAGAAACATCCTTCATGTTAAGCTTCATTTGGTCGAACGTATGTCGAAACAGAATGTTTACCGATCCTCCGGTATCAACCAACACCCGACGTACGACAGTGGGTCCAATTCCTATCGTCACCACCATTAGATCGAAAGTTGGAGCTTCTATTCCTTTACTATCTCGATTTCGGAACATGATGTCGTCATTGGGAATCCTCTGCTGTTTAGCAATGATCCCGTCTTCGATCACAAAGCAAGTTTCCTTTAGAATATATTTGAGTGAACCGACATATCTTTCCATCTCGCCCCAACTTTTCTATGCCGGATAAGGACCTCTGGAAATGGTATTGATGACAAGTCTCTATTCAGCTCGTTTGAATCCATCTCTACTAGATCCAGATTGGTTTCCTTAGGTGTTAGGAGCATGAGGTCCGGTTGGTTGATCGAAATTTCGGGGCTTCTACACATACTATTGGAGCTTGTTTTCTCTAATCAGTTCTTCGATCACATTCTTCAAATGGCAACACTCGTTTGTGTTATGGCCGTGGGTTTCGTGGAAGCTATAGAACTTCCCCGAATTCCTTTGTTGCTCAGGCTCTTCTTTCCGATGCGGCTTCGAGTACTCTTCTATTCCCTGAGTTGCCAGGTAAATATTCTCCAAGATGTCGTCCAACATAGTATATTCTCCGCGTTTCAAACCTCTGAGTTTCTTTCCCTCTCCGTTGCCCATGCCAGTGTTCTGATGTTGGTTCTTCCTTTTGTGGTCCCATCTTTTCCAGCAGTTACTTCAGAATTCTTGCCGTTTTGATTGACCGCCACATTACTGTGAATCAATTCATTTGGTTGCATATAAGTATTTTTACCTTCTAACGTATTTGCCTCTTCCAATCTCAAGTACTGACTATCCTTTCGATTGAATTCTTTCATGGTGGTCAGCTGCTTCATTTTAATCCATCTCCCAAAAGTTGTCTTTGGATGGATCGAGCGGACTAAAGCCATGAAAATCATATCCTCATTTGGATTGCTCACTTCGATGATGTTAGAACCTCTATTATTGGATTTTAATGACAATAACAATACAATTATGCCAAAGAACCTCTAAGCTAACTTGTAGGTACATAAGTATCAAAAAGAGATAAACAAATAAGTTCAACATAAAGATAAACAGTACAAAAGAGGATAAAAGTGTATATATGGAGATACAAGAAGAGATATACACGATAGAGATAAGCTGAAGGTGACAAACAAAGTGATATTAGCCATAGAGTGTCATGTCTAAAGTATACAAATGTTAAAATCTTGCCAAAGTGGTATACACACATATACATACACATTCGAAACATTTTAGAAAAGCAATGAAAGTTTTTTTAAAAAATAATAACAATAATAATAATCATATATGAAGCAAGACTCGAACTCGGATCATTGGTGAAATCATATTTTAAATGAAAATCAAGTTTTCAAAAATGCATGGAGTAAGACTCGCACCTGAGTCACTAGTTTAGAAAGCAAGTGCTCTACCAACTGAGCTAAGGCAACTTTTATTCATCAATAGAATTTAGCCGACTGAACAAGATCATTCAGCCGACTGAATCCGTGTACATGCACATGTTTTCAAACATATGAAGATTCAGCCAACTGACCTAATAAATTCAACCGGCTAAAATCTGCCTAAAATACATTATAAACTTTTTGGTTTTAAAATCGACGATTCAAATGGCTGCCTCACTCTATTCAGCCGGCTGAATCTGTATAACAGCTAGTTTTCTAAAAGGGTGCCTCTTCATTTTTGAAGTGATACATCTCTTAAATCAAGAGTTGCAGCCATAACTTTTCACTGTTTCTTTTCACAAATGATTGTAACTATTAAACTCTATATAAAGCAATTCATTTCATTGTTTCAATAACTAATTCTACTGATAATTTTTTCTATCTTTTCTATTGAATTTGCAATCATTCATTTCCAAATTTCTTTATTATTTCGATCACACAATTATTTTCTTCTGATCAAAACTACTTTCTTCTTCACAAATTACACAATATACTACAAAGGAGAAGATTATAGGAAGGGTGTACGTTATTGACTTATCAGTGCTATTCAAGAGCATACTCAGTCAAATAATTTTGTGCTGTTTATAGTTGAAGTCCCGTTGTAGTATCCTAAGGCGGTTGAAGTCATATTCGGTTGTCTAGGCGGTTGAAGTCTTGTTCAGTTGCTCAGGCGGTGTGATTCTTGTTCCTCCGGGTTAAGTGAGGGTATCGATCGAATCCAAAAGTAGTCTGGGACTGGACGTAGAATGGGAAGTTCGAACCAATATAAAAATCTCTTGTGTCATTTACTTTATTACTTTTATATTTATATTCTGCACAAGTAAATAGTTTAGTTAATATTTCATATTACACGATCCAGAGTAACTTTCATTTGGTATCGGAACCTGGGTTTCTAGGGATCGTAACAACATCCTAGAATAAATGGCAATATCTAGTCAAGGCAATAGAAAGATTAAGAGCAATAAAGAGGAATCAAAGGAACAAACAAGCAAATGCTTCATGACTAAACTCAGATCATAATCGGTATGCTTAGATTCTTTATATAAAGATCTATTGCTAGCACATGATGAATTATGAAAAGATCGTAAAACTTTGATTAAAGTTAATAGAATTGCATTAGCTAAGTTAAAAAATTGTGAGCAAGAAATTTCCAATTTAAAAGAGGAAAATAAACTTTTGGTAAAACAAACTAATTTTTTTGAAAATACAGTAGAAGAACTTGTTTTACAAAAGGATTTCCTACGAAAAGAAAATGAGCAGTTAGAAGTTAAAAACAATGACCTTTTAAAGGAAATCGATGTTTTGCAAAATAAAAATATATTTTTGGGAAATTCTTTAAAAAATTCTAGCTCTTTAATTTTGTCTCTTGAAAAAGAGAATGAAACTTTAACCGAAAGGAACTCAGAATTATCTAAAGAATATGAGATTTGAAAAGATAATAGTAATATTTTGCAAAAAGAAGTTTATGATTCTAAAGCAAATTTTGATAAATTAAATGAAAAAATCGTAAACTTCAAAGGTAGAGATATCTTGTCTTCCTTGGTTACGAAGTCAAAAGCTCATAATGATAAAAGCGGTATAGGCTATAAACAAGCTAAAAGTAAATATAGTATTAGATATGCATTCATGTATACTAATTTTAGTGCTAGTACTGTCCTAAAATCACTTATAGTTATAATAATACTTTGTTTAGAAATGATAAAAAATATTTTTTAAGTTCTAAGCTAATGACTAATAATATTAGAATATGGATTCCAGCTAATACAATTGATCATGATAAACAACTTTATATTAGCAACTATTATAAGAGTGTGATTTGTAATGAAAACTATATTTATAACGGTTCAACCACACCCAAATGGGTATGGTTTCCCAAAATTTAGGAAATTATAAGAACCTTGGGTAGCGTATGCTTTAAATGTTATTATTTTGATACCCTAGTTTATAAGTAGTAGTTATTTTTATTTGATAAAATTGTTTCATTATTTTTATTTCTTTTAGAGGGTACAACCACACCTATTTTGGTAAGGTTTTTACCCTATAATTAAACCGTGGACCCTAACGTAGTAAGTAGGTACCAAAAATGATTATTTTTTATTGAAGGTACTTGGAGAAATAAAAGGAAATAGGAAAGATTTTGGAATTTTAGAGGATGTTCCATACATTTAATAGAATTACGTGCTTATAATGAAATATGGACTTCAGCAAATATAGTAAAATCTAATTTATTTTCTCCATAATTAATATTGGGTTTATCTTGCTATTTACAAGATATTTTATAAAATTTATTATATTCCCTCATTCTTTTTTATAATGACAAAGGGGGAGAAATTTATATGCATATTGATAGAGGGAGATATTATACTTAGAGGGAGATGTTATACTTAGGGGGAGCTTTAAACATATTAATATTATTTTATATAGAATGAATAATTTTAAAATTGTATAGTTGTCATCATCAAAAAAGGGGAGAATGTTAGAAACTCTATTGTTGGATTTTAATGACCACAACTATACAATTATGCCAAAGAACCTCTAAGCTAACTTGCAGGTACATAAGTATCAAAAAGAGACAAATAAATAAGTTCAACATGAAGATACACCGTACAAAAGAGGATAAAAGTATATATATATATATATACAAGAAGAGATATACACGATAGAGACAAGACGAAGGTGACAAATAAAGTATTATTAGTCATAGAGCGTTATTTCTAGAGTATATAGATGTTAAAATCTTCTCGAAGTGGTATACACACATACACATACACATTCGAAGATTTTACAAAAGCAATGAATTTTTTTAAAATAATAATAATAATAATAATATATAAAGCAAGACTCGAACTCGGGTCATCTGTGAAATCATATTTTAAATGAAAGTCAAGTTTTCAAAAATGCATGGAGCAAGACTCGAACTCGGGTCACTAGTTTAGAAAGCAAGTTGCTCTAACCAACTGAGCTAAGGCAACTTTTATTCATTAACAGAATTCGGCCGATTGAACAAGATCATTCAGCCGACTGAATCTGTGCACGTGCACATGTTTTCAAACATATGAAGATTCATCCGACTGACCTAACAAATTCAGCCGGCTGAAATCTGCATAAAATACACTATAAACTTTCTGGTTTTAAAATCGACGATTCAGATGGCTGCCTCACTCTATTCAGCCGACTAAATCTGTATAATGGCTAGTTTTTTGAAAGGGTACCTATTCATCATGAAGAGATACATCTCTTAAATCAAGAGTTGCAGTCATAACTTTTCACTATTTCTTTTCACAAATGATTGTAGCCATTAAACTCTATATAAAGCAATTCATTTCATTGTTTCAATAGTGAATTCCACTCATAATTCTTTTTATCTTTTTTATTGAATTCTCAAGCATTCATTTCCAAATTGCTTTATTATTTCGATCACACGATTATTTTCTTGTGATCAAAATTACTTCCTTCTTCACAAGTTACATGATATGCGACAAAGGAGAAAATTATAGGAAGGGCGTGCTTTATTGATTTATTAGTGCTATTCAAGACCATTCTCAGTCAAATACTTTTCTGTTGTTTATAGTTGAAGTCCTATTGTAGTATCCTCAGGCGATTGAAGTCCTATTCGATTGTCTAGGCGGTTGAAGTCCTATTCAATTGCTCAGGCGGTGTAATACCCGTTCCTTCGAGTTAAGTGAGGGTATCGATTAAATCCAGAAGGAATCTGGGACTGGACGTAGAACCGGAAGTTTGAACTAGTATAAAAATCTCTAGTGTCATTTACTTTATTACTTTTACTTTTATATTTATATTCCGCACAAGTAAATAGTTTAGTTAATATTTCATATTACACGATCCTTAGTCACTCTCAAATGACGGCTGTGTTAAAGTGGTTCATGAGCGATTTTAGTGATTCATTGGTTCCTTGGAAGTAACCAGATAGAGGCATCACGTCCTCTGGCTGAGCCATGTGCAGTCTACATTGATCCAAGAACTTCCTGGCTAGCTCATCAAATGTTGAGATAGATCGTGGAGGGAGTCTAGTAAACCACATGAAGGCTCTTCTAAGTAGATGGGGAAACATCTGCAACAAACTACATCTGTTGCTATTGCACTATCTATATTCCAAATGTACTTGTACAAGTGCTGTTGAGGGTCAGTAGTTCCATTGTAGGAGGGCATAGCTGGTGGCATGGTGAATTTCTTGGGGGTACCTTGTCCTTAGGATACTATCGACGAAGGGAGTTCGGCTCGAAGTGGAACCCCAATCATCATCCTTTCTATCCTTGCTTTCTTCCATCAAGCGTCTAACCATGCCCGCATTGTGGGCCTCGCTTGTCCGTTCATCCACAGGTCGGTTATCAGTAGCTGCGCCAAGTGTTTGACTTTGCAAACGGTCTTGGTTGGCTGGCTAAAGCCTAGTCTCTCCATTCTTTGGGTGAGTCATTCCTGCATAGGTCCGTTGGCAGGCGGTTGGTCTTGCGGGTGGAGTTTGACCATTTGAGTTCAATTCTCCTTCCTTAAGTTGCATGCCTTCCTCAGAGTCAATATCAGCTACTAGTATGTCCTCCCGTGGAATTTTCACTCCTAATTTCAAGTTTGTAGTAAGTGCTTTTACAGTGGGTGGAGTATTAGCATTTTCCACTATCATGACGCCTTTAGATCCACCCATTACTTCCTTATGCATCTATTTTCTGTTTCTTCTACTTGAGCCAGAAATAGAAGAAAACTCTTGCTCCATAGCAGCCCCAGCTTCGGATGCCGTTCTGGGAGTAGTTAGTGACTGGAGCACTAAGAGAGCATCTATCTTTTCCATAAGAGCCTTTTGACTGTTTTCCATTTTCTGGTTAATTTCACCAACCATCTGGTTCAATTCTCCCTTAGTCACAACTTCATGCTAAGTGGAGGATCCTGGCACTTGATCTCTAGTGCTAGTTCCAAGTTGCAGGTTGTAGACTTAAATTTGCTGAGGGTTTGTTCCTTCTCCAGCAATGGTAGCCCCTATGGGTCTTTCAGAGGTAGTTCTCTTTCTTCCTAGTGCCATTTATTCTCAACAGCAAATCTTCTAAGTAGAGATTGAGTATCTAAATTCTGAACTTATCTGATCCAAAGTAGATAGCTAGATCTAAGCCTGAGTTGGGTTCTCAGTGAAAGCACCAAAATATTAACCTAAAAATGGATCAACACCCTAGATTCAGTGTGAAAGCACCAGTCATGTTCTTATAGAGCAATAATATAGAAAATAAATATAAAAAGAGCAGAAATAGTAAAAGGACAAGGAATTTTTTATAGTGGTTCAGCTGTTAATGAAGCCTACGTCCACTTTATAACTTTCTATTAACTGACTGCTGTTACAAGTTGAACCGGATTACAATATGATTGAATCTTCTAGGTTAGATCAAGTCATAAGTACAAGAGCTCACCGAAGAATCACAGTGAACCCCTAGATAACTATTGTGTGGGAGGAGAAGAGTGAAGAATAATCTCTGCATAATTCCAGCTGTTAGTCCAGAAGATCCCCTTTATGTTGCAGGTAGGATTGTATTTAATTATACGCACAAGAGAGCAATTAGGCTAGCCGCTTTGCCAGAAGCCTACACTCGATGATAGAAAGATTCTCTGAAAATTTCATATCGATCCAGCATAATGTGATGGATTGCTAGCGATCCATGTACTTAAGGAATTTTTGAGCTTCTTCCTTTGGGTTGCACTCCCTGTCTTATGTAGGTGCTCTCCATGTAATTTCATAGCTAGTTTCCTTGTTTTGATGACGATTCATGCACAGGTTGGACTGAACTATGACTAGAATCAGATGGGTCTTCACTTCTCGAACTAGGTTGCTTGGAAGGCTATGAAACTTGGAAAACGTACTTAGAAGAGATATTGATTCATGATGCAAGAGTCTTGAATGACCCATGAAGCTTCCTGATGGATCGCAAGTGATCCATAGGTGATGGATCGCTAGCGATCCATCCCCTTAATAGATATTTGGGTAATTCTTCTTGAGTGCTTTTGGCTTGTTCTTTTGGATGCCTTGTTTAAGTTTCAAGTCATTCTGTTATAGTCCCTAAGTTCTAACTCCTATTGAATTCTGCTGGGATAAAAACTCGGTTAACAATAGTAAAAGTACCAAATTGTTAAGCATAGGGAAATTATGGTCTTCATTCGTATTCGACAATGAAGAGAATTTTTTTCTAATGATTATAACACAATCATTTTTTGTAAGAAAACATGTTTTGAGAAATGAAATTATTAAAAGAAACGAATAAGAAATATATGTACAAAGTATGAATGCATAGTTTGGGTCATGTTTTGCATGTGCATCAAAAATTATAAAATTGGAGTACTTAACAGAATAGTATGATTAGGAGTTCATGTTAAGAATGACCACAATTCATGCTTCAAATTTTTTTATGTACATTAGGTACAACATTTATTTAACTACAATCAAATTTATCAATAAACTTTCTATCATCTGAAAACACATAAAGAGATTGATGATGGAGAGCAATAGATGAAGGGATGGATAATGGAGAACTCTATGAAATCATGAAAGTACCACAATATTTGTCTATTATCCATGAAATGTAAGAGAAGTTGGTTCCATGGTACGTGTAGTCGTGGTTGTGGGAAACTTAGTCCCATGGTAAAAATTATAGGGAAACCTATGTGGAATAGATACACTAGTCATAATGTGGAAGATGTAGTCCCATAAAGGTAATTGTAGGATAAACCTAAGTTGGAAAATTTCTAGTAGTTATTAGTCGATCATTAGTTGTATATAGGTTCGATCAGTTGTTTAATCAGTTGTTTGATCCTAAGTATGAGCCTGTATAAGCTGTTGGTGTAGGTGTATACAGAGTTAAGCCCCTTAAATAAAGTAAACATGTAATTCACGGACACTTGTAGAACATCCTAAGCTACATATAGTATTATTAAAGTCAACTGTCTATGATCACCATATATTAATGATGTACTCATTCACTAGACATTTGTCTGACCCACCTCTTTTCCTTTCTTTTTCCCCACTACAGAAGGACATGGCAGCAAGTGATATCCCATGATTAGTATGTAGAGAGGCGAGCTCATCATTGGAGGTGCTTGTTATTTTATATTACTCTCCATATACTTATCTATCTTATTCAGTACTTAGTATTTATCAGACTATGTATCGTATTTTTATGTATGTTGGATTTGACTACATACTGTTTTCTAAGGCTATATTTTGAGATATCTTCTGAGATGGTTATTTACTATATTTATATTTTGTTGCCTTCCGTTGAGAGATCTGAAAGTGTAGAATGTCTTAGAACATATCTATATATCTTTAGTCTCTTTACTGTATTAAAAACCCCGACATCTCGTATTTCTCAACACCGACGCAAGTCCAAAAGTCAGTCTAGGATTTGGATTGGTGTGTTGAGAGGTGCGAGTTATCACAGTTGGTATCAGAGCTTAGGTTTGATATTCCTTAGGGATTAGGGGTGTATTGAGAGAACGTACTTGAAAAAGTTTTTCGAAAAGAAAATGTTTTCCAAATGTTTTTTAAAAGGTCTTCAAAATGGGTTTCCAAAATGTATATATATAGATAAAAGTTTTCAAAAGTTTTCCAAAGATTTTATATAAGAGTAATCTCTTTTCTTTATTCTTTCCTATACTATATGTGGAAAGTTGCTAATAAATTCCAAAATCATAGATAGAAGATGAGCGATTCAAGCTCAAGCAACACGACTGAGATTCCGGGCATGAACATCCCGATTTGGTTTCGCCGATAACTTTAGGCAAGGGGACAAGCCGAGCTTAATCCTAATAAAGGACACACAAAGCGAGCGCCAGGTGTAGTTCATGCTCACCTACCTATCGCCAATTTTGCTAAGTCATGTAAGGATTTTCTAAGCCTTAGAGGAAAGCCGTATGTGGAGACCGAGTCGTATGTAGATTCAAGGACATTGATTTGTACCTACAAGAGAATTTTTGGATTGATGGGTCTTGTTGATGAGGTGAGAAGATAGCTTGCTACGTGGCATCTTCAAGGATAGGCCTATATTGGTGGGATGTAGTTGAGGCGGAGACTGATATAGGAGAGATCACTTGGGGGGAGTTTATGAGACATTTTGAGATGAAGTTTTTGTCGAGAGTTGAAGAGGATGTGCAGTTAGAGAAGTTTATTCATTTGAAGTAAGGAGACATGTCAGTAAAAGAGTATGTAAATTGGTTCAATGAGTTCTCTAGGTTTGGGATGGAGCTAATCAGCTCTGAAGTTCGCGAAGGGGTTAAATCAACCTTTTCAAGATTTGGCTCTTAGTCATATACCTATGGGTGTGACATATGAGGGTTTGGTAGATATGGCCTTACTAAATACCGTCTCTAAGGAGGAACCGAAAGAAGAACCCAAGAAGTCCAGAGGGACGACGCTATAACAGAATCAGCGCAAGAGTGGAGGAGGACCCAAGGGAAATATTAAGAAGTAGGATATGCATTGCAAGAAGTGTGGAAAGAAGGGGTATTTTGCAAAGGAGTACAAGGCAGATGGTTCGAAGATTAAGTGGTACAATTGCAATCAATACAGGCATAAGATGTGGGAGTGTCCAGCACCTCAGAAGACCTCTACCCAAGTGGTTCCAGCTTATGTATTGGACGCAGTTCCTAGCTCGAGTGCGCCTCCAGTAGTGGACAAGGGGAAGAAGGTCATGATTAAAGGTGTGTTGACTCTATCTAGTTAATATATTTATACTTTATTTGACATAGGGGCATCACACTCTTTTATCTCCAATATACTTGCAAATGAGTTGCACTTAGACACTAGCATAGTTACAGACCCTACGATTGTATCAAAACTTGTTGAAGGATTGACTTATTTGTCCATGATATGTAGGGGTTTGAAATTATTTATTTTGGGGGTCGAGTTCGATTGCGATGCTTTTGTCTTGGGATATTCTGGGTTTGGGTTCATTTTGGGCATGGAGTGGATGATAATTTATGAGGCTATTCTAGATTGTGATAGGAAGGTTGCTAGGTTGGGTACTTGTAGTGGATGCAGTCTAGTGATTTATTGCGATCCTAGAGGTTCACTTATGTTGAGTTACCTATATTCATTAGACTTATCACATGATGATTAGACTCAGTGCCTGTAGTTAGAAATTACCCAGATGTCTTTTCGAAGGTTACATGTCTTCCACTCTAGAGAGAGATTGAGTTTCGAATTTATCTTATAGAGAATGCCAGACCTGTTGCCTTACCCTTGAGGCATATGGCCCCAAAGTAGAGACACGAGTTGAACAAGCAAGTGAATGAGCTATTGGAGAAGGGTTTCATTCGAAGGAGTATTTCAGAGTGGGGAACACCAGTCGTCTTTGCCACCAAGGCGGATGGTTCTCCGATGCTTTGGATCGATTATAGGGAGCTAAATAAGCTGATGATGAAGAATTATTACCCGTTGCCCCGCATCGATGATCTCTTTGATCAGTTGGTTGGAGCGAAGGTGTTCTCACCGCTTGATTTGACTACCGGATTCTGTTAGTTACATGTAGCTGAGGATAGTATTCATCAGACTCCTTTTTGTATGCCCAACGGACTTTATGAGTGATTAGTCATGCCCTTCGGACTGACCAATGCACATGCTTACTTTGTTGATCTGATGAGCGGAGTTTTAAAGGGGTTTCTTAACAAGTTTATGGTAGTATTTGTGGATGACATATCAGTCTATTCAAAAAGTAAGGAGGAGCATGTGTTGCATTTTGAAGAATTGCTTAATACACTCCGTGAGCATAAGTTGAAGGCAAAGTTTTCTAAGTACCACTTTTGATGCGAGGAGATATGCTTTTTGGGCCACTTATCTTAGTAAGTTGGCTGGCTGTTGATCCTAGTAAATTTGCAGCAGTTCAGGATTAGCTTGTGCCTGTAAAATACAATAGCCTATGATTTTTGTTTGATGATAATAAACATATATATATATATATATATTCGTTTAAATGTATTTGTTATTGTACTATTTTATTTTTCACATAATTAAATAAATATTTGATGAATAAAATAAATAACACAGAATTCATATTCAAACAAATATTTTATTCAAACAAATATTTTATTACAAATTCAAATAATACAAATTTGAGCTCTCACTACATATATACATTTTTCAATTACATTAAAATTTAGATTACTTCACAAATTTCAATTTACAATTTTGACCTCACTACATATATTCACTCACACTCGTATTTTATCTTCAACTTTGTTCCAGCCTGTATCCAGCATCTGAATTATCTGTAAAATAAACACTGACGCAGTAAAATTGAAAAAGAAAATATTTTGCAGTGAAAATTAAAGTGTGTGTTTTTGAAAATGTTATTTGCCTCAGTTATTTGGGTTGTTCGTCATCATTTATTTTGAATTTATCTACACGAACAACTTGTGACATGCACAGTGTATCACTATACATGCCACAAGGCTGTGCACACCAATATACACTTGATAAAATTGCAGGGACAAGTGAGCACAAGGTCAAACCCGAGCCGAGGTTGGATTCAACATAGGTGCAAATACACACATGTACACATGAAACAGAAGCCAGAGAATGCAAGTTACAATGCAACAGTAAACATACATGAAGATACACATGTATGCATATATACATACACATGTCAGCCTCAAAATGAACTACAGACCAGACTCAAGCTCAATAACTCAATGCAACCAAACAGTCCAAGCAACCTCATATACAAAGTTTAGGGCTGCACACATATGGACAAGGCATGCAACCAGACCCAACAACATGAAACTACACCAGAGGCAAATAGGCACCAAGTATTATGAACATATATGCAGATCGAATCCAACCAGAAAAAAGGTGTACATGTGAAGATCAAAACAATGTAGCATACAAGTGAAGACTCAACCAAAACCAGTAATGCAACATGAAGATGGATTCAGTGGATGTATACATATGCATTTAACATACATACAGCTCAAGTCTCGACCACAATAAGCTACAACTTGAACATGACTTCAAAATGAAACAAATGAGACAATGCCAAGTCACATGAACATGTACACACCAAATTATAACATCAAGACATATATCAAGACATGTATGCATTATAGATGAAGTCCAGACCAAAATGCAAGACAGGAGTGTGTACAAATGGAACCAGGGTAGTGCACATGCAACAAGAACCAAATTCAACATGCTCAAATGTATCAAGGACAAAGGGAAGAACATATATATGTATACAATGAAACCAAACTACAAAGTGCAACAGACCATACATGAAAACATACACAATGGATATGCAATCACATGTACAAAGGTCAGAGCATGACCAGTCAACTGGAACAAAAAACAAAGGCACACAAAAGAACTCAAAAACATGAACACATACAACACTCAGATGAACCAGACCATAAGTTCAATATGAATGCAAATCCAACTACATGAAGAGCAGTACAATCAGACCAACCACAACCGAGTAACAAAGCCGTGGATTATATCAATAATAAATGAAGAAGTTTCAAAAAGGATATTATCAATTAAAACTGTGATGAAGGGTTTTCAAACAAAGTCATTGTATTTCAAAATGAACATGTCATGCTAGAGTCAAAGCCATGGTGACCAAGGAAGTAGAAACAATATATCACAAATATATGAACATGTCAGAATCATCTCAACCTTGCAATCGTAAATCAACGCAAGTGCATAAATCACACAAGGTGAAAAGAACGAAACCGACTCAAAGAAAACCCAAAGCAACGGAGTTGCTTGCGCCAAAAATGGTCACAAACACCCAATTGCATATGAAAGCATCAAATCACAGTCACAGATCATAGGTAGATTGTATGTAATAGAATTAAATATGAAGAACACTCAAAAAATTAAAAGGAAAGCAGTAGAAAGACAATATTTATAGTGGTTCGGCGTTGTAGCCTACGTCCACTTTGAAGGATTTTCTGTTTTATTGATGATTCTCGCTGGTTACAATTGATTACAATAGTACACTCCAGATACAATGAAGATTTTGGCAGAGTATAGGTGTAGAAGGGCCAAAAGATCCCTTTTCTAAAGCTCTTGGACTGCTATTTATAGGTGTAGGCTGCAAATATCTCACCCAGATCTCGAAAGACTCCTTCTCTCATGTGGGTGGGCCCACGTGATCGATCCCCTGATATTTCGACTCGATCCATTATCGATACGTACCAAATTCATATCGATCCAAAATTGTTCCTTTTGGTTTGGGATCGATCATGGACACTCCTGAGGTTGTACGCAAGCTCATATGAAAATTTGGTGGCATTTGGACTTGTAGATTTTGAGTTATGACCGATGCAAGTTTGAATTTGTTGAAGGCTGTCAAATTCGCATCGCTTCTGTTCGCATTGCTTCTGTTAGCATCGCTTCTGTTCGCATCGCTTCTTCATCTCTTCTGTTCGCATCGCTTCTGTTCGCATCGCTTCTGTTCGCATCGCTTCTGCATCGCTTCTGTTCGGATCGCTTCTATTCACATCGCTTCTATTCGCATCGCTTCTGTTCGCATCATTAATGTTAGATTTCAGGTTTGAGTGAGTTTCTGAATTGTTTGTTATGGCGGTTTATCGCCATCTCAGAGCATGCCCGAGGACCGTTCGTGATCCCGTGCATGTGTAAGTGACTTAGCCGTTATGGAATTACAAATACCAGATTTACATTCAAATGAGTCTTTCAACAGAAATGTCCAACAAAATAAAGTCCTAACGTGAGAAATAGAAAACAAAAGAAAAACAGAGACATCAAAGTGCAAACACCTACACTGATGCGATTGATAGTCGTATCAGAGCATGCTTGAGGATTGTTTGTGATCCTCTACATGTGTAAATGACTTAATCATGTTGGTGTGGAGTTTGCTGCTTATTCGTCATTATTCTGATCAGTTGATGACAAGCTGACGCTTTGATCCGGAGCCACCTTCAGTTGATGCAAACGGTGGTTGCTCTCGTTCCACCATTGTTGCTCGCCTTCACACTTATTGCGATAGTAGACCATTCCGGATATGTCCCTCAACCTCATCCTTCAAGTGCCTACAATCATTCGTACTATGACCATTTAGCTCGTGGAATAAGGAACCTGCCCCCGGTGTCCTGGTAGATCCGTTCCAAAATTTCATTCAACTCCGCATAAGAGGTGAATCTCGGTTCCTTTTGCGGTCGCTTTGGTCCGTCACAGTTATCCTCGGCTTTCTGTTTCCCTTTATCCTTGTCTGAATCTTTTCCGGGAGGATTTCCGCCTTTGACTGCATCAACTTCAACTCCCTCTCCTTCCTCTCTTTTAACATTTGCATCCTCCAATTGCAGAAATCCTTCGGCCTCATGATAAAATTATCCTAGATCCATAGGTGGATCCCTTGTCAGGGAATTCTTGAATTTTGTTCCATCAGCTATGCCAGATACAGCTGCCATCAAAACCATGGATGGATCTGATCAATCCACCGATGTTGCCGCCGCATTGAATCGTGACAGAAAACTCCTCAAAGATTCCCCGGTTCTTTGCTTTAGTGTTGTTTAACTCATTACGTTCTTGGGTCTCGAAATGTGAACTCTGAATTGCCTCATAAACTTCTCAGTCATCTCGGTCCATGTTCCAGTGGAGCCGCTCTCCAATTGCCTGAACCATAGTGTTGCTATGTTTGTCAAATACAATGGGAAACACCGAGCCATGACCTCCTCCGATGCCCCCAGTACATCCATGTGCCTTATATACCTTGTCAGATGAACATCAGGATCCGTCCTCCCATCATACGTCTCCAGTGTTGGTAGCTTGAATTCAGGTGGGTTCCTAGCCTGCCTGATTGCGGGAGCGAAGGGGCTCCTGTTCACATCTTCCAGATCTCTATTCACTAGTCCTCCCCTCATGGCTTGTCTGACCATCTCCGCCAATCTGTCATTGTCTCTAAGTTGTAGACCCTGTATGTTGCCTCCAATCTGCCCCCCGAGTTCACGAGGGGACCTTGGGAATCTGCTCTCCTAGACGGGGATCCGTTGCTCTATCAACGCCATACTGCATAGTCCCGGCTGGTATCTTGCCTGAGATTGGATCAACATGAACCTGGGGATTGCCCCCAGCTCATGGGCTGCTCCTGCTCTATCTGATTGCCTATTGGATCCTTCTGGTCCAACTCCGTGGATCTGAATTCCAGCTCCTCGTGCTGTTCCTTCCTGTCCAAACTATCTAAGAATGTTCTGCATCATTTCCTCTTGCCTTTTCAACAATTCTTTATGCATAGCTCCCATCATCATCTCCATCTCATCTCTGGTGATGAAGGCCGAAGTCTGATTAGCTCCCGAGGATGCTTCCTGGCTTCCTTCATGCTGACTTCTCTCTGCTCTTTGTCTCCTTGTTGATTGCTTCATCATAGCTTTCCAGATCCAAGTCTTTAAGCTTTCAGATCCAAAATCCAAGTTATAGAATCCCTGAGTTCAACTCTCAGTGAAAGCACAAAAATGTTTGCGCCAAAAAGGTCACAAAAACCCAATTGCAGACGAAAGCACCAAATCATAGTCACAGATCACAACTAGATTGTATGTAATAGAATTAAATATGAAGAACGCTAAAAAAATTAAAAGGAAAGCAGTAGAAAAACAAGATTTATAGTGGTTCGGCGTTGTAGCCTACGTCCACTTTGAAGGATTTTCTGTTTTATTGATGATTCTCGCTGGTTACAATTGATTACAATAGTACACACCAGATACAATGAAGATTTTGGTAGAGTATAGGTGTAGAAGGGCCAAAAGATTCCTTTTCTGAAGCTCTTGGACTGCTATTTATAGGTGTAGGCTGCAAATATCTCGCCTAGATCTCGGAAGACTCATTCTCTCACGTGGGTGGGCCCACGTGATCGATCCCCTGACATTTCAACTCAATCCATGATTGATACGTACCAAATTCGTATCGATCCAAAATTGCTCCTTTTGGTTTGGGATCGATCATGGACACTCTTGAGGTTGTACGCAAGCTCTTGTGAAAATTTGGTGGCATTTGGACTTGTAGATTTTGAGTTATGATCGATGCAAGTTTGAATTTGTTGAAAGCTATCAAATTAGCATCGCTTCTGTTCGCATCGCTTCTGCGTCGCTTCTGTTCGCATCGCTTCTATTCGCATCGCTTCTGCTCACATCCCTTCTATTTGCATCGCTTCTGTTCGCATCGCTTCTGCATCGCTTCTGTTCGCATCGCTCCTGCATTGCTTCCGTTCGCATCGCTTCTGTTCGCATCGCTCTGTTTGCATCGCTTCTGCAGCGCTTCTGTTCGCATCGCTTCTGTTCGCATCGATGGATACAAATTGTAGCTGTTTTCCTTGACTTGCATCGATCATATCTTGAGCATACCAACTCCGATTGACTTGAAATTTGAAACGTTGGCTGTCATAGCTTTGCTTGTTGTGCCATATCAATTGTAGCTCGATCCGGACTCGGACAAAATTTGTCATTATCCATAGTAGACCTACGTATAACTAATTTTCGAGATGAACGATCTTTGGTTTCCAGCCAATTCCTTGGTGT
Organism: Allium fistulosum; assembly: GCA_030737815.1. NCBI lineage: Eukaryota > Viridiplantae > Streptophyta > Magnoliopsida > Asparagales > Amaryllidaceae > Allium > Allium fistulosum. The sequence goes on along the minus strand of CM060905.1, from coordinate 869,204,336 downwards.
CACGGCCTTGCCCAAAGGCAGGATAACAGGAGTAAAATTCGAAATCACGGAAGAACAAATATGAATTGAACAAGTCAGAATTATCACAAGTATTCAAGCAAAATTGAACGGCCAAGCAAAAATAATTGTAGAATTCAAATACATTTATACAAACAAAATTATAGGGTGTTCGAACCCTATAAATTTAGACCCAAAAATCATCATTCGCATTAATGAGTTTGAGCCCAAGCAATTAATCAGAGCATAAAGTCGAATATATTAGAAAATCAAAAAGAGGCAAATATCACTTACCAAATTATCATTCGAACTCAAAGCTACCGCATGTACGCAAGAATCTTGAAGAAGCATCGAATCATATTTGTGAATTCAGAGCATACCAGTATTCAATTCGAGCTCAATTTGTTCAAGGCGGCGACTTGAAATCAGAAACCCTAAATTTTGTGAAGAGGAACGAAAAAGAAACAAGGCGCCCGATAATACAAAAGAATGGGATATAACTATTGTCTCAAGTTTTAATTGATTTGGGCCGGCCTTCTATTTTGTTTGGGCTTATTTTTTTTAAGTAGGGTTTTAATTGTTCTTAGTTCTTTGTTTTTATTTTGAATTCCTTTTAAAATTGTGTAATTTTCTAGTCGTGTGACTAGGTACAAACAACGGGGCGTAGTTTGAGAATTCGCAACTCAGTGGCTGAGTTGTGGTAGGGTTTTGAGCATAGAGTTAGGTTAGTCGTTAGCGGGTGTCGCAAGTTTACGTGTGTAAGCCTCTGATTACTTAATTTCTAGTAGAAACCTTGGGAGCAGCACGTAGGCAGGTTATTGCCGAAGTTGGGTAAATCTGTGTTGTTCTATTTCTGCTTTTATTATTCTGCTATTATCTGTGCTGCAATTATTATATATATATATTTCCACATTAATTTTTATTATTATTAGTATTACCCTATTCACCCCCCTCTAAGGTGAAATCGATCCTATAGTGCCGAAGAATGTCATGGAAGTGAGAAGTTTCCCTGGTTTGGTGGGCTATCGTTGGATGTTCATTAAGGACTTCGCAAAGATCTCTGCCTCTATGACCTGCCTCACTAAGAAGAATTTAGTTTTCTCATGGGACGCGAAGTGTGAAGCTTTTATCAAGCTAAAGAAGGCCTTGACTAGTGCACCTATGCTAGTGTTACCCGATGGAATAAAGATGTTCACAATATATACGAATGCTTATGAATGGGGTTGTGCGCAATCTTGATGCAGGAAACAAATTTACTATCCCGGAAGATAATCGATCAATTTAAATACTTTTATAAATTAAAAACCGCGTTAATTATCCCAAAAGAGAACTAACTAACTTTATAACTCCTTTAATAAATAAATCAATTATCTTTAAACACCTTTATTAAATCGGATAATTAATTTTAAACACCTTTATTTAAACCAATTAATTAACTTTAAACATCATTTATTACAATGATTAATTAATCTTAAATATCATTATTAAAAGAATTAATTGACTTTAAAACCTTTACTAAATCAGTTAACTAACTTTTAAACACTTTTATTGAATCAGTTAATTAACTTTAATCGCTTTTATTAAATCAGTTAATTACTTTAAACATCATTAATAAATTTATTAATTATCTTTATTATAATTAAATAATAATTAAAAACATATTTAAACCTCCAAAGTCTTTTCAAAAACTTATACGACCCATACAAACTCATTTGAAAAGAATTTATAAAATATTTAAGGTAAATAATCTTTATAAATTTAAACAACATTAACTATTCGAAAGATAACTAAATCCAATTCATAATCTTTTATAAATTCAAATCGACATTAATTATCTTGAAAGATAATTAATCAAATTTATAATCTCTTTATATAAAACAATGTTAATTATCCCGAAAGATAACTAAATCCAATTCATAATCTTTTATAAATTTAAATCGATATTAATTATCTCGAAAGATAGTTAATCAAATTTATAATCTCTTTATAAATTAAAACAGCGTTAATTATCCCGAAAGATAACTAAATCCAATTTATAATCTTTTATAAATTCAAATCGACATTAATTATCTTGAAAGATAGTTAATCAAATTTATAAACTCTATATAAATTAAAACAACATTAATTATCCAGAAAGATAATTAATTAAATCTATAACTCCTTTTATAATTTTAAATAAAAAATTATCCTATATTTTCAAAATTCTCAAAATATTTGAAAATATAGTTTAAATACCTTCAAAGTGAAAAAACGTGACCAAACATTTACTTTGTAAAAATACAAGCTCAAGTTCAAAGCACAAGGGCTTAAGGGGATGATATTCGTAAGAGACGGTACAACGATAATCACTGTAACGGTACTTAAACATTCTAATAATAGGTCACAATTATTTCAACCAAACAACAATTTGAACAACATATGAAGATTAGTAAATAAATAAATATGGCGAGAAACCTCTTAGGGTCTCCCTACAAAAGTTCCCTATAAATTACACGTGTGAATGTGTATTTCGAAGTGATCAGTAGCAACCTATTCGCTACGTGCACTCCAACTTTCTTTTTATTTATGTTTCCTGCAACAAAATGGTTATTTAGAACACCGGCTATTTTGAGCGGGAATTTAAATCCAAATAAATAATCAAACAACAATATAAACTACCATTCAAGCATTCAACAATAATTTATAGCAATATAGATATCATATAATTTATTTAAAGGTGAGTAAGTTCACATAAATTCCAACTGATGCTTTCGCGTTACAGTTTGGTCAAAATTGAACTGCGTTCGATCTTAGTCCAAAATCCTACTAGCTCCAAACTCGACCAAACCAATTCCATCGCGTAACAAATGATCATACGAGTACAATGCAACCGACCGCGTCCAAGTCTGACCTCGTACAAGCAAGATATGAATTTTTATAAGCTATCGAGATTAAAATAGTCATTAATTATTTAATTAACAACTAATTACCCTTAATTTGTTTAAAACCTTTCTTCCCCAATATCAAAATCACCAAGCCAGTACATGATATCGCACCTTCCTGCCGTGCACATTTGCCTACGACACGGAGCTTCGGACATCCGTTTGACGAACCATCTTGCCTACGCGTAGCCCTCTCGTACTCAACTCACCTTAACAAAAAATTAACGCTTGTACCTACCTAATAAATCGTAACCTAGAGCCCCAATTCGCCACGAATAAAAAAATCGCACTTCCCCACAGTCGATCGCACATGCTGAAACTCCAGGGGATGGTGCCTCTCTACAAAAGCAACACAACCATATCCTTCGAACGATCGACCATGGCCTAAAACTTCGGTGATGTGGAACCCTAGCCACCGTTCAAATGCTTGGCCATTACCGAAATGTCATCGCAACCCAAATCAAACCCATAGACTCGAAGCACTTGACCACACGGACTCAAAGAAACAAAAATTTCAATTTTTAGTGGAGTATTTAATTTGATGTGGATTTTTAAACTATATGGCCATTTTTATTCTCTGAAATTGGTGAATGAAACAGAGGATATACTTTTTGATAATGAATATAAGTGTTGCCTATGATTTCATTTTTAAAAGCTAACTCAACTATCTTGCTTCAATTACACTCTAGCCAACAAATCAGGTTAAGCAATATTTTCCAACCACCAATCCACTCAAAATCACACCTAGTCATTTTAAAAAATTAAAATTTTGATTTAAAAAGAGTTTGAAAAGAAATATTTACGGAACTCTACTACACAATATTCCATTCGTATACGAACTATAAACGATAGAAATTTAAATACGTTTGTGCACCAAAAAGTGACACGATCCCAAAACAACAATAAAATACACAGTTTATTTTATTCTATGAAATTTCAAAAATATCATCGTTTGTCTAAAATACGTCAAATGACAATTTAAATGTTTTCCAAAAAAATTATGGAAAAATCTATCACTAGAAATCAAGTCGTTTTAATAATAATTGATTTTCTTGTTATTTATTCAAACCATTTATTATTGCAAATAAATTTACAAAATGAATCTACTATTATTATTTATTAATTAAAAGGATTCAAATAATGCTATTAAATCCATTTAATTAATGTTTAATTTACAACTCAGATATTTAATTCTCACTTTAAATATTTAAATAATACCTATATTTGAATATGAGTTATTTATATTTTTAAACACCGATTATTTAAATATTTAAAATTAATTAAATATTCAAAATCAACAATGATAAAATTCTAGGATGTTACAGTTTAGGTCGGTCGAATCATAATCTAAGGATCAAGGGACAATACTTGTAGTAATGGGTAGTTTAAATATCGTTGTACAAAAATTATTTAGATATAAATAATTCATTATTGGGGCTTAGGAACTGGTGTAACGACCCGCAAATTTATCAGTTTGATAAATTATATTTATTTTTAAAATATTCTAATATAACTTTTAAAAACATAGATTATGATGGTTTGAACAATAAATAATAATGGTAATAAGTATTTACAAAAATATTTCCTTTGGAAATATATTGATAAAATTGCCGAAATCCGTTTTGTTGATAAACAGCTCTATATCATCGCACTCGAAGTTGGAGGCATACACTTATTTTTATAATTGAAGAAGAATATGAAATAAAATTAACTTGGTAGCATCCTCAATGATGCCTTTATATTTAATAATTGATTTATGATTTTAGATTGAGATTTAATGATTTAATAATTATTATAATTATTCAAATAGTTGTTTTATAAATCATTTTAAATAGTTATAAAGTGATAATAAATAATTTATAATAGTTTTATAAAGAGATATATAATCAGTTTGAAAATATAAGAAAATTGATATCGTTTTATCTGTATAATAAAAATTTTTGTAAATAATTGTTAATATTGATTTATATGATTTTATAATTCAAATGATATCATTTTAATTAACTAAAAATGATTAGAAATTTGTTTTCAAATTTTGTTTACATATGCATGTAATTTAAATTATAAGTGAAAATGTGACCGGGAATCGGTTTCCCAATTTTCAACGGTTTAACGAATGAAAGTTGTTTGGAAGTCGTTGCAGCCTTGCTTATATGTCATGTGCACATATATAACATACAAATACATCCACTAACATATACCTGAACACATATATACATACATATGACATACATACATGTATGAACGCATAAACCTTAAAGATATCTAAGATATTTTACAAAACTTAACCCTTATGTCATCCAAAAGTCAAATGCACATGGATTGGAAGTGAATGAAATGATGGAGCACATGGAGTGGGAGGTATTAACGTGTATTGTGATGTGATGGGAGGGGAGTGGGCTAAGGGTAGTTTGGTCCATACACATTTAGATATTTTTTCACAAATTTTTCCTATAAATACCCATGCATACTCTTTCATTTCATTCACCTTCTTCTTCATTTTTCCTAAGCTCCTCCTCTCCATTTTAATGGTTTATTCTTTAAGTAATTTATGAAGAAATTTTAGTAGAAAATAAAATAAAATTATATACATACATATACAAAGTCAAATCACCTCAAAACCAAAGTGAATCACCTCCACTTCCCTTCCACTATCCACGGCCATCACCATCACCATCAATACCAAGCTCCATCACCTTTTCTAGGGGGAGGCTGAGCCCATCAAAGAGAAAAGAAGGAGTTTGGAAAGCTTCAGAGCAAGGAAAAGAGGAGGTGCTGCTGGAGTGCTGTCGGAATCGATTCAAGAAGCTACAGAAAAGATTGGTAGAGTGGAGCCATAAGTGATACCCAATGTTTATTAAATAATAAATTATCTCTATAGCTATTTTTAAGTATGATAATATGACCATTTAATCTCTTAATAATTGTATGAATGGTTGATAACTTGAATGATTATATGGATGTTGATATAGTTGATAACTTGGTTGTGATAAATTATAAGAAATCACAATAAAATGGTTAATTAACAGAAATGAATTCATATAATATGTTTATGGAGTTTATTTAGCCTCTTAATGGTTTTGAAAATTTAAAAAGGTTTAAAAATGAGTTTGAAACATTTTGTAAATATGTGAAAGTGTTTTGCCAAAGTTTGAAAGGTAAATGAAAATTTAGTCAAAAACAGGCGCGTCGCGTAATGGTAGTTCATGATTTCACGCCATAAAAGTCAAAAGAGTGTATAGTATGAAATTTAGCTCGGAATTCTTCGAGATAAGAATTTTCTAAATTATTATATCCATAGTTTTCTAACAAAGAAAGAAAATCGAGATTTCGATAAGTAGATTTTGAAATATGAGTAAAACTAATTTTTGGAAAATCGCGGTTTTGCCTTTCGGAATCCATAACAGGATTTCTTTAAAAATGATGTTTAAAATTGTTTAAAAATGTGGAATATATCTTATAAATCTTTTAAAATGTTTTAAAAGTGATTTGAGTTATAAAAATGAATTTTCAAATGATAAAAAGTCCTTTTGATCAATATAGCTTAAAAACACTTTCCGTAGCATTTTTTCGCAGCATTTTTCTATAACTTTTGAAATATAGTTTTAAACGAAACCATCCTTTTCCAAATCTTTTGAAAATGTTTTCAAATGATTAATAAAGTATTTTAAAGGTAATTTGAAGGATTTATGGAATAATTAAATGTTCAATGATTTAGAGTCGATCAAATAACTTGACCGCCTTATGCATGTCAAAGAGATAATATATAGGTTTGAGTTTGGAAAACCAGTTTCCTGCTCTCCCTGGCTATCCGGACTGGCTCGATGGATGAGATAGTAAATTTGGTTTACTTGGATTAAAATTTCCCAAAGTATAAAGATATAATTTGCCAAATTTAAATAACTCGGATTTCATACAAATGATTTGGAAATGTTTTCCTTAACAAAAGGTGGAACGATTTGGAATTATTCCAAGATTAAAAGGATTTTAAAATTAACCAAAGGGTTTGATAAATGAGGCTTAATGATTCCATATAATTTAAAAAAGTAAAAGAAATGATTCAATGAATATATCTCTAAGAGATATCTATAAATGAATAAAAAGATGAATTAAGTTGATTGATGATCACATATGAACTTAACATCTTTTTTATCGACGATTGGTTCGAAGGAACCTGGGTCGAATTTGGGTAACTCCTATCCCAAAACCACTTCGAACCAATGTATACGTTCGGAAGTGAAGATATGATGATGATGATTTCTGAAGACGAGGATCTTCATGATGAAGGGCTGCTTGCCACTAGTCCCTTGAGGTGAAATTTACCATATCATATATTTATGGTGGCAGTAGTGCTCTGTTATGAAAATCTTCGATTGTAAAGGATTACTCGCTACTAATGGTAGTAGGAGGAGTGCCTTCGGTTTCGTTCAGTCTCAGAACGAACTTGTATGGACGAATGTTTGACAATGCGTTTCTGATCATATTAATCGATCTCTATCAACGTATTATCTGCTTGGTGGTAGAGAAGGCAACTTCTCTTAGCTTAACACCCTTTCCTGAGACGTACGAGCTCAAGAGTTATACGTTGGTAGAAATTAGTTGTGATTAAGGAATGGCAATGTGGCATTCAAAGTGGAACCTGTGATGATCAAAGCATGGCTTTGCGAAAAGCAAAGTGTGGCTTTGTGGAGCGTAGCCTCACAAGCCTCACATCATAAGAATGGTACGGGATACTATAAGGTCTGAAGGATATATTTTTTGGGCTATTATTGAAGGAAGATGTCCCTTTAGGCACTTTTTGCCTTATTGTATGGATGGAAAGGTATGGAGGCTGACGGAGACCATGTAAAGCCATCGAGTAATACTCTATTCCATGGTAGTGTAGCAGTATAGTTTGGAGGCTGACGGAGACCATGTAAAGCTACCGTTGTGAACTGTGATTGTTATACATGGATTTTTCGGGTCTGAATGGTCACTAGTTCCCTATCATGTTAGAAATCCAATTCCAATACATTGCCTTTACGGTTTTGATTGTAGAACCTACTTTTAAAAAGTAGCTAGTAAGCCGTCAAATTTAATCAATGTAACAATTTTGGCTATCTTTGATATATTATTTGAAAAATGTTTTCAAAGGAATGTCATTAGAAATAATATCAAATTATTTTGGTATAAAAGTATTTGGTTATCATAATGTAAAAACCCATCCGTATTTATGTGTGGGCGTGGTCTTATGAGATACCCTTCTTTTCGAAGGTTTTAAACTGGCATCAATTTATAAATCGAGTTTCTCACGCTGGTTTATCAAGCCTGATTTGGGTATTTTAAATACTCGCGTCAGATCTGAGTAGATTCAGGTTTTGTTGAAGACGCTTGGACTTTCCAAAGGAGAGCTGGAGATCTTCATCTACATATGGACGTATTCTATTATCCACTGCATATACTGCATTTATTTTGTTCGGTTGTCAGCATTTGTAAGGACGGAGGTTTATAACTGTCCAGGCTGAATCCAAGTTAGCCTCTGATATTGTATTCAAAATTTTCCACTGCAAAGATTATATATTGAAATACTATATGTTATTCCATTCATGTGAGATTCTGTTCTATCTTTATTTTCCTTTTCCCCTAACAATCGGGCTTTCCGACACTTGGATTTGAGGCAGGAGGATGTATAAGCGCCGATTTTTGAGGGTCGAAAATCCCATTCATTACATCTGGTATCAGAGCTTAGGTTGAGCGAACACCTAGGCTTTGTTGGGGTAAGTCTCATTATAGGTGGGGTTAGTAATACTCTAGAATGAGCGACTCATTAGAGATAAGGTTAGTAACACCCTTGAATGAGTTTTGAGAGTATTATATATGAGCGCGTATTTGTTATTTAATATAAAAATGTTTTGTGTTGATTTATCTGTTGAGTGGTTTATAGATTCTGGTCCGTACGTGGGATGCCACGATATCGATAAGGGTTTTTAACCCTTAAACAAGGCAAATCGACACACTGTTTCAAAAGGAGTATATTTTATATATATACAAAAGTATAAATATTTATGTGATATGGAAAATTTGTAAGATGTTATCCCTTTGGAAAGTTCAATGAATAAGGTCTTGATTTGTTTGGTGATGGTGGAAATAATCTTCCAAGTATCGATCATATGTTTGGCTTGGGCGAATGGTATCAAACACTTGGCAAATTATTCTCCTTATCATTATATGATCAAGGCAAGTTCAAAATCCGAACAAGTTGAATTAAGTTATTTGGAAAAATGATTTTAAGTCAAGAAATAAATGGTATAAACCTTCTAATGACATCTTGGTATTCACTTAGGTCAGGATGTCTTATTTTTCGGGGGAAGATTTTTGGATGACTTCAAAACAGGCACGAAGAGCATGTGCAGCAAAAGAAGCAGAAGAGAAATTAAAACTAGGAATGCCGGCACATCTATTACAGATGTGGTAAAGAAGGACATTATGTGGTTCTATATAAGGAAAGGAAACAAAAGGAAAGGGATAAAAGGAAAGCAGAGAAAAAGAAGAAAGAAAAATCTTTTATGGTTGATATATTCTGTTACAAGTGTAAAATGCAAGGACATTTTCTACGTAGGTGCCCTAAAACAAAGAAGAAACCCAGAATTCAGTCAGGAAAGGTAAAGGGTTGCTACCAATGTAAGGGACTAGGACATATGGCCAAAGAATGTTCCCGTACTTGCATTTGGTGCTACCAGGGTAAACACTTAATGAAAGACTATCCAAAAATGAAGCTGGCTAACTTAAGGCCTCAAAGATAAAGTACCGTCTACATTAAAAAGGGATCCAATAATAGTATATATAGCGGTTAAAGTATCTATATATAAGATGCTGATGTATGATAAGCTGTATTCTCTAGGGAGTTATTCCTAAAAGTTTGTAATATAGCTAGGAATGGATGTATAAATATGATGTTAATTAAACTTCTCTTTGGATTATCCTCTTAGAGCACTTCTTCTATCTTATATCCAATCAAATTTAATAAGATATTCTGAAATAAAAAGATGATATAATATAAAGAAATTTCTTTATAAAAAGTGTTCAAATTAAGAAATTATTTAAGAATATATTTATAAAAGTATATTTTATAAAATAAAGCATAATTAGCAAAAATAAAATGATGTTTGAGAAAGATGGATTGGAGAATTCATATCTTAATGTTTTGAAAAAGTATAAAAGGGAAAGTTATGTAATATAAAATAAGTTTGGAATTAAATTTATAAGGAGATTTGTTAACAAAGAAATTTCAAAGGAATTTTGAAATAAGAATTATAATGGTATTATTCCAAATAAAGGATAATCGATTTCTTTTGGAAAAAAGATAGAAATATTTTTATGAATAAATATTTTGAAGAAATAAAGGGTTTATAAAGATATTTAAATGAAATATAAAAGATTTATGAAATGTTTTCATAAAGATTTGAAAAAGTTAAATAAGTTTTAAGTAGATCATGCCGTCACATGATTCTGATCTAAGATTCGAGTATGGGAATTGGAGGTGTTTACACCAGTATGAAAAAGGATTTATCACTCGATTCTTGACGACGAACATTGATGAGAGTTTATGATTGGGTACTTGAGTTTTCTATCATAGTTGAGAGCTATGTAAGGGAAACAAAGTTTTCTGATTAAGAAGCCCGATCAGAGTCCACACTAGAGGATCGGCGGATCAATACTAGTTCGGAAGTAAAGTTGTGAATTTGAATAGTAGATCAAAACAGACGATCTGTGTACATACGCACGTAAGTTTAAAATAAATATTTTTTTTGACAAATAACTTTGGGTTTTGTTTTGGTGTAATTTCAGGGACGAAATTCTTTTAAAAGGGGAAGTCTGTAACGACCCGCAAATTTATCAGTTTGATAAATTATATTTATTTTTAAAATATTCGAATATAACTTTTAAAAACATAGATTATGATGTTTTTAACAATAAATAATAATGGTAATAAGTATTTACAAAAATATTTCCTTTGGAAATACAACGATAAAATGGCCAAAAACCGTTTTATCAGTAAACAGCTCTATAATCGTAAAACGTCGCGCATGGAGATGGCTACATACACTTATTTTTATAATTGAACAAGAATATGAAATAAAATTAGTTTATTTATTATTGAAAATTAATGAATGTATGACATCCTTAATGATGCCTTTATATTTAATAATTGATTTATGATTTTAAATTAAAATTTAATGACATAATAATTATTATAATTATTCAAATAGTTGTTTTAAATGTTAATAATTCATTTTAAATAGTTATAAAGTGATAATAAATAATTTATAATAGTTTTATAAAGAGATATATAATCAGTTTGAAAATTTAAGAAAATTAATATCGCTTTATCGGTATAGTAGCAATTTTTGTAAATAATTGTTAATATTTATTTATATGATTTTATAATTCAAATGAGATCATTTTAATTAATTAAAAATGATAAGAAATTTATTTTCAAATTTTGTTTATGTATATATGTAATTTAAATTATAAGTGAAAATGTGACCGTGAATCGGTTTCCCGATTTTCAACGGTTTAACGAACAGAAGTTGTCCGAAAGTCATTGCAACCTTGCTTATATGTCATGTGCACATATATAACATACAAATACATCCACTAAAATATACATGAACACATATATACATACATATGACATACATACATGTATAAACACATAAACCTTAAAAATATCTATGATATTTTACAAAACTTAACCCTTAAGTCATCCAAAAGTCAAATGCACATGGCTTGGAAGTGAATGAAGTGATGTAGCACATGGAGGGGGAGGTATTAACGTGTATTATGATGTGATGGGAGGGGAGTGGGCTAAGGGTAGTTTGGTCCATACACATTTAGATATTTTTTCACAAATTTTTCCTATAAATACCCATGCATACTCTTCCATTTCATTCACCTTCTTCTTCATTTTTCCTAAGCTCCTCCTCTCCATTTTAATGGATTCTTCTTTAAATAATTTATGAAGAAATTTTAGTAGAAAATAAAAAAAATTATATACATACATATACAAAGTCAAATCACCTCAAAACCAAAGTGAATCACCTCCACTTCCCTTCCACCATCCATGGCCATCACCATAAAGACCAAGCTCCATCACCTTTTCTAGGGGGAGGCCGAGCCCATCAAGGAGAAAAGGAGTTTGGAAAGCTACGAGCAAGGAAAAGAGGAGGAAGTGCTGTCGGAGTGCTGCCGGAATCGATTCAAGAAGCTACGGAAAAGATTGGTGGAGTGGAGCCATAAGTGAGTACTCAATGTTTATTAAATAATAACTTATCTCTATAACTATTTTTAAGTATGATAATATGACCATTTAACATCTTAATGATTTGTATGAATGGTTGATAACTTGATTGTGATAAATTATGAGAAATCATAATAAAATGGTTAATTAATAGAAATGAATTCTTATAATATGTTTATGGAGTTTATTTAGCCTCTTAATGGTTTTGAAAATTTTAAAGGTTTAAAAATGAGTTTGAAACGTTTTGTGAACATATGAAAGTGTTTTGCTAAAGTTTGAAAGATAAATGAAAATTTAGTCAAAAACAGGCGCGTCGTGTAACGGTAGTTCGCGATTTCGTGCCATAAAAGTCAAACGAGTATATAGAATGGAATTTAGCTTGGAATTCCTCGAGATAAGAATTTTCCGAATTATTATATCCATAGTATTCAAATAAAGAAAGAAAATCGAGATTTCGATAAGTAGAATTTGAAATATAAGTAAAACAAGTTTTTGGAAAACTCGCGGTTTTGCGGTTCAGAATCCATAAAAAGATTTCTTTGAAAATGATGTTTAAAATTGTTTAAAAATATGGAATAAATCTTATAAATCTGTTAAAATGTTTCAAAAATGATTTGAGTTATAAAAATGAATTTCCAAATGATAAAAAGTCGTTTTGATCAATATAGCTTAAAGAGCACTTTTCGAAGCACTTTTTCACAGCATTTTTCTATAACTTTTGAAATATAGTTTTAGACGCAACCATCCTTTTCCAAATCTTTTGAAAATATTTTCAAATGATTAATAAAGTATTTTAAAGGTAATTCGAAAAATTTATGGAACGGTTTAATGATTTAGAGTCGATCTAATAACTTGACCGCCTTATGGGTGTCAGAGAGATAATGTCTAGGCTTGAGTTTGAAAAACCGGTTTTTTGCTCTCCCTGTCTATCCGGACTGACCCGACGAATGGGATAATAAATTTGGTTTACTCGATCAAAATTTCCTAAAGTACAAAGATATAATTTCCCAAATTTAAATAACTCGGATTTCATACAAATAATTTGGAAATGTTTTCCTAAATAAAAGGTGAAACGATTTGGAATTATTCCAAGATTAAAAGGGTTTTAAAATTAACCAAAGGGTTTGATAAATGAGGCTTAATGATTCCATATACTTTGAAAAATTAAAAGAAATGATTCAATGAATATATCTCTAAGAGATATCTATGAATGAATAAATAGATGAATTAAATTGATTGATGATTGATAATCACATATGAACTTAACATCTTTTTAATCAATGATTGGTTCGAAGGAACCGAGGTCGGATTTGGGTAACTCCTTTCCAAAAACCACTCCGAACAAATGTATACGTTCAAAAGTGAAGACATGATGATGATGATTTTTGAAAACGAGGATCTTCATGATGAAGGGCTGCTTACCACTAGTCCCTCGAGGTGAAATTTACCATATCATATATTTATGGTGGTGGTATTGCTTTGTTATGAAAATCTTCGATTGCAAGGACTACTCACTACTAATGGTAGTAGGAGGAGTGCCTTCGGTTTCGTTCAGTCCCAAAACAAACTTATATGGACTAATGTCTTATAGTGCATTTCTGATCATATTAATCGATCTCTATCAACGTATTATCTGCTTGGTGGCGGAGAAAGCAACTTCTCTTAGCTTAACACCCTTTCCTGAGACGTATGAGCTCAGGAGTTATACGTTGGTAGAAATCAGTTGTGTGATTAAGTAATGACAATATGGCATTCAAAGTGGAATCTGTGATGATCAAAGCGTGGCTTGCGAAAAGCAAAGTGTGCTTTGTGGAGAGTAGCCTCACAAGCCCCACATCCCAGGAATGGTACGGGATACTATATGGTCTGAAGGATATATTTTTTTGGGTTATTATTGAGGGAAGATGCCCCTTTTGGGCACTTGTTGCCTTATTGTATGGATGTAAAGGTATGGAGGCTAACGGAGACCGTGTAAAGCCACCGAGTAATACTCTGTTCCAAGGTAGTGTAGCAGTATAGTTCGGAGGCCGACGGAGATCGTGTAAAGCCACTGGTGTGAACTATGACTGTTATATTTGAATTTTTCGGGTCTAAGTGGTCACTAGTTCCCTATCATGTTGGAAATCCAATTCCAATACATTGCCTTTACGGTTTTGATTGTAGAACCTACTTTTAAAAAGTAGCTAGTAAGCCATCATATTTAATCGATGTAACAATTTCGGCTATTTTCGATATATTATTTGAAAAATGTTTTCAAAGGAATGTCATTAGAAATAATATTAAATTATTTTGGTATAAAAGTATTTGGTTATCATAAGGTAAAAACCCATATGTATTTATCTGTGGGCGTGGTCTTATGGGATACCCTTCTTTTCAAAGGTTTTAAACTGGCATCAATTTATAAATCGAGTATCTCATGCTGGTTTATCAAGCCTGATACGAGTATTTTAAATACTCGGGTCAAATCCGAGTAGTATTAGGTTTAGTTAAAGACGCTTGGATTTTCCAGAGGAGAGCTAAAGAATTTCATCTACGTATGGACGTATTCTATTATCCGCTACATGTACTGCATTTATTTTGTTTGGTTTTCAGCATTTGTAAGGACATGGGGTTATAACTGTCCAGGCTGAATCCTGGTTAGACTTTGATATTGTATTCAAAATTTTCCACTGTAAAAATTATATATTGAAATAATATATGTTATTCCATTCATGTGAGATTCTATTCTATCTTTATTTTCTTTTTCCCTAATAATCGGGCTTTCCGACACTTGGATTTGCGCCTCGAGGATGTATTAGTGCAAATTTTCGAGGGTCGAAAATCCCGGTCGTTACAACTGGCACCGCATGGAAAAAGGAGAGATGAGGCTCCGAGTTGCTAATGGATCTATGGTAGATGCAATGATAGTAGAAGACTATCATTTAATTTTGCCTAATGGAGTAGTATTAGTATTAAATATTTTTTTTGTAAGACTGACCAGTTTTTATAGCGGCCTATCCACTTTATTATAACACAAAAGGAGAAGTACAAAGGAAAACAAATAAAAAAAAGGAAATAATAAGAAAAAGCAAAAGAAGACCTAAAGCGGGCTAGGTTAGAAAATCAAGTAAGCCCAAAATAAGGTTAGGATTAATTTTCCAAGCTTGCCTGCCCTAAATTTGTTTCATAATTTGCAGCAGTAACGTAGAAACAGGCAATCAGACACCATGAAAGTGCCTACAATTTCTTTCCTCCCAAACCCTGTAAGCAACTTTATTAAGAATATTTAAGACACTATTAGCTTCATCTGATCGGTACCTAGTTGCCTTAAAATATCGTTGCCTATTCAATCCCAGGATCAAGAGAGGGATTAAGCATGCTATGAATAGACGATAACCTTTTCCAAAGATTGTGTAGATAAATACAGGAAAAGTAAAGATGAGCAACATTTTTATTGGATCGGTTGCAGAAGAAACAACAAGAAGAATTGATTATGCCCTTAGCTAGGAGATTATCCTGAGTATGTATAGCATTTTAAAGGACTTTCCACAACATTATATTATCTTTTGGACTTGATTTCCCCCTATATACGATTAAACCAAGGAAAGGTAGGTGTTTGTTGTAAAGCATAGCAAGGCTATGTAAACATGGGAGATAGAATAGGAGTTTCTATCATTCCACCGAGTGCTATCAAACATTGCTAGTCTATAAATGGATTGAATATCAATCCAAAAACCTCTGATAATGAAAGAACTAGTGTGAGGGAGGGAGATAAACCCCGTAGCAATGTAGTCCGAGGCAGTAGCCTTTTCAGGAATACCAAAGAGAGATCTTAAATTATAGTTTATGTGAACATAAAGGATAAAACCTTGTTTGCTCCAGAGGGAGTGCCAGAATGGGTTGTTAAGGTTTAATCTTACCATAGGCAGAATAATATGTTTTAGCTTCAAAATGCTATGATAAAACCAGCTGCTATGGGGAGGAATAGCCATACGCCAGAAGTTCCTTTTTTTCAAGTTGTGTTCATTATTTCTAATAGGCCTAAATACTGTGGCCATTGTTAAGAACAATATTAATATATTGGGTAGCAGCAGCCTGATTCCACAATTTTAGGTTGATAAGGCCTAGATCTCCAAGTTTGTAAGGTAGTTGGGTTTTTTGATACAAGATTAGAATAAGTTTTTTCGAGAAAGGATTAGAATGCTATAAAAAATGATTAAAGGTAGCATTAAGCATATGGATGAGCTCATTAGGAAGAATGTAGAGACAAGAGTACTACGTTGTCATATAGATGATAATAGATTTCAGGGTAACCAATCTGCTAGCCATTAAAAGATTGCTTGTTGACCAATTACCAAGTTTTGCTATTATTTTCTCATGCATGGGTAAACATTGCGCTATGAAAATTCTAGAATTAAGAATAGTAGCACCTAAATAGTTGGCAGGAGGGAAGGGGTTCAATCCAGTGATGAGATGTATTTGGTTTACAACATTTTCAGATAGACTGGCTAGTCATTTCTCTGTCAAAAATGAGCCTAGAAATTTGAGTAAAGATTTTCAGAGTCAACATGACATCGGTAACAGAGAAAACATATGGTTTTGTGAAAATAAGGAGATCGTAAGCAAACATGAGGGTGGAGATATTCAGTCTGGCACATTTTGGACGTCTTTCAATTTCTTTACCTGCAACTTTCAAATTGACTAAGGAGGTTAGGCATTATATAATAGAAATGAACAAATATGAAGATATGGGGTCACCTTGTCTAATTCCCCTTTGAGAAGTGAAGTATCCCATGCTCTGACCATTGATTACAATAGAAATCTAGGAGTAGAGATACAACTATGGATCCAAGCAAGAAATGGGAGAGAAAAATTCATTTTTGATAATATAGAAATTATGTAATCCCACTGAATTGTATCATAGGCTTCCAAGATATCCAATTTCAGTACCCATCTCGTAGATATATAGTTTTTTTTGTATCTTTTCATTAACTCACTGGGTAATAGAATGTTCTTAGTGATTGATCTATTTAGGAGGAAAGTTGCTTGATTAGTGGAGATAAGTTCACTTAGGCAAGTCTTCATTTCGGTGGCAAGAATTTTAGTAATGAATTTATAAGCAATTAGTACTAAATAATTGCCATTTTGTAAAAGACTTTATTTGTAGGATTATTTCTATTTCTAGATTGTCTGAGACTGGATATATTATACACATAATGTTATGAACATTAATTTAGATGGAAATAAAGTCCGTGATGGTATTTTTGAAAATGGCATTTATGAGATTAATACTAATTATGCATGTTTTGTGAATAATTCTTCTAATTAAATAAATGATAGTTATCTTTGGCATTTTAGGCTAGATCATATTAGTGAGAAATGATTACACAAATTGAAAACCAAAGGTTTTCTACCGTCAATTGATTCTGAATCATTTGACACGTGTGAGTCATGTCTCAAAGGTAAAATGACTAAGCACCCCTTCAGTGGGAGAAATGAAAGAGTTGATGAACTCTTAGGGTTATTACATAGTGATATAAAGCCTAATGTCTGTAATTACCAAAGATAATAGTTCTTACTTTATTGCCTTCACCGATGATTTCTCAAGACTAGGATATGTGTATCTTATAAAGAACAAATCTAAAGTCTACGAGAAATCTGTTGAATATAAAAATGTAGTAGAAAACCAAGTGGGACATAAGGTTAAGATTCTTTGATCAGATTGAGGAGGTGGGTATGTCGGATAGGAATTCCAGCAATATGCAAAAGATAATGGGATTATCTCTTAAGTTGCCCCACCATATACTCTGCAACACAATGGTGTGTTGGAGCGAAGGAACATAACCCTATTAGATATGATTTGTTCCATGATGAGTAAAGCTGAGTTACCTTTGTCCTATTAGGGATATATATTGGAATCGTGGCACATATGCTGAACCCGTTACCCACTAAATCTGTGTCTAAAACACCATATAAGATGTGGTATGGTAAGAAACCCCAACTTAAATATTTGAAGGTGTAGGGTTGTTCGACATACGTTAAGGACTTTGGTCCGAATAAATTAGAAGCGACCAGTACTGCATAAATTTATAGAATATCCTAAAAACATGATGGTATATATATTCTACAATATGGAGGAACAAAAACTTATTGTTTCTCAACATGCTGTCTTTTTAGAAAAGGAATTTCTATCAAAAAAATTAACAGCGACGTTGTAGACTTGGATGAGATCCAAGAAGTTGACACTGAGGCCGAACCAATAGGAGAACCAAGTTCACCTATATACGAAAACACACAAACTATTAAAAGGTCTTGTAGAGAATTTCACGCACCAAAGAGATACTATAGTTTTCTCGTGGATGGTGAGAAGGAGTAATGTGTCTTAGATGACGACACTCTTCTGTCTTTCGAACAAGCATTGCAGAGTAAAGACTCTGCACTTTGGCTTGAAGCTATGAAATTCGAGATGGATTCCATGTATGAAAAAAAGTTTGGACTTTGTCAGGCATACACAAAGGGATAAAATCCATCGGCTATAAATGGATTTATAAGAAAAAGCCAAATGCAGATGGAGAAGTAAAGACTTATAAGGTAAGGCTGGTTGCGAAAGGATTTCATCAAATTCAAGGTATTGATTATGACGAGACCCTTTCACCCGTAGCCATGCTTAAGTCCATTCAGATTATGTTAGCCATCGCTGCATTCTATGATTACAAAATATGGAAAATGAATGTAAAGGCAAAATTTCTGAATGGTGATTTTGAAGAAACTGTTTATATGTCCCAGCCTGAGGGTTTTGTGGTTGATGGGAGTGAGTGCAAGGCTTGCAAGTTATTAAAGTCCATTTATAGACTTAGACAAGCTTCAAGGAGTTGAATATGTATTTTAATAAAGCAATCAAATGGATTGGTTTTAATCAAAACAGAGAGGAAGTGTGAGTATGTAGAAAGGAATAGGGCAACGCTATCATTTTCTTAGTGCTCCATGTCGATGTTCTATTATTGATTGGCAATGACACTTCGTTGTTGCAATCAATGAAAGCTTGACTCTTTAAGAACTTCTCCATGAACGATTTGAGAGAAGAATCCTATATACTTGGTATAAAGATCTATAGAGATAGATCTAAGAGGCTGTTGGGATTGTCTTAGTCCCTGTACATAGATATCATACTAAAAAGGTTTAGTATGAAGAATTCCAAGCATGGAAATGTTCCAACGTAGTCTGGAACCGTCCTTTCTAAAAAGGATGCTCCTCATACCGATGATGAGAAAGAGCGTATGAAGAGGGTCCTTTATGCTTCAGCTATAGGATCCTAATGTATGTTATGCTATGTACTAGACCAGACGTGGCACATACAGTAGGATGCGTAAGCCAATGCCAGTCTAATCCCAAAGAAAAACATTGGACGGCTATAAAATGTACACCGAAGTATTTAAGAAATACTCGGGACTTATTCCTTATATACGAGAATGGAGACCTCCTTATGAAGGGGTATACAATTCGAGCTTTCAAAGAGACATAGATGATAGTATATCCGTGTTCTTGATAATGGGATACGCGGACAACCAATGAGGGATGGTCTGGTTATGTCTTTGTGCTTAATTTCGAGCCATTAGTTAGAAAAGTTCCAAGCAAGAAACACTTGCTAATTCCATGATGGAGGCCGAGTACACCGCCTTCAATGAAGCAATCAAAGAAGCAGTTTAGATGCACAAGTTTTTGAGTAAGCTCGAAGTGATTCCTGTTATTGAGAATCCTATGGCATTATTCTATGATAATAATGCTGCGATGCATGTCACAAAGGAGCCCAGAGTTCACAAGAAGTCATGACATATTCTTTGAACGTTCCACCCGATTAGAAAATTTGTTGAGAAGAAAGAAGTTGTGATACAAATGGTAGAAACCAGGGACAGCATAGCAGATCCATTCATTAAGTGTCTAGCTCGGTCGACTCTCAAGAAGCTGATTGAAGAAATGGGATTAAGATTCCATAATTGGACCTAAGTGTAAGTGGGAGACTGATAGAGTTAGGGGTATGCCCTAGGGGAAATTCTATAATTTATTGTAAATTAATTAACTCTATAATCAATTCTCGTCTGTAATAAAGGTGTTTTTCATTCTGTTATATATTTATTATAATGCGTTAAAAATAATTAAATGCTTAATTAAAATATATTTACCAGAAAATCCATAAAAGGTGGTTTGTAATAGTAATCAAAGATAGTTTTAGTCTTGATTATTGTATCACAATATTATAAAACACATCATTTTAAATGTTCATAGTCAAGATGCATTGAGGTTGGATATCGATGCATCTATTGAGACTAGAGTATATAACGCTCTCCAAATTTTAGGAAGTGTATTACTCATGACTACTGGGAGCACCTAGGGGCTATGTACTAATAGTTATTGGATAACTATAAAACGACTCACTTAATAGTTTTCTATTGGTTAATATAACTAAGGTCAAATAGAAAATATCGATGTGACTAATTTACATAGTTCTCTCGACTTGAGAATACTATCAATCTTTAATATGAAAGCTCCACTTTGATTATAGTCAAATTATGGCACGACGTCGATCGAGTGACTATGTTGGGTCCAGTGGTAGTTTTGGAAGTGAAGCACTACTCAAGAGAGGATTCATCTCCTCATTTATATAGGATTAGTGTCACGATCAATTCAAAGTCAAAATCTCTAGCCAAAGTAGATCGGTGAATAATAATTGTTATTATTGAACCAAAGACTTTGCCTTTGGTTTATAGAGTTGAATACAAACGGTATTGGAATTTTGACCATTACCAAATTCCATAAGTCTAAAGTGATATAGTTTTGACGAAGAGAATTGGTTTAAGTAAAAGTCACAACTTGCTAAGTGACGTGTGAACATTAATATTCGAATAGTTCAATATTAATCGCCGACCAAACTTACACCCAATGAGTCACATAATCGAAATGATGAATTCTCCTTTGACAAACGATTTAATAATTTATAATTGTTAAAAATTAATTATATTAATTAATATTATGAAATATTAATTATAAAATTTTGGTCTTGATTTGATAAACAAATATTAAATGTATTTATAAAAGTTATAAATATATTAATCGATATACAATATCGATAAACGTTTTAAATTAGATTTAAAAAGGAAATAATTGTTCGTACCATAGATGGGTTCATGGCCCATTAGAGGGGATAGTTTGTGTGGCCATAGTAGGGCAAGAAGCGGCTCAAATTATAGGGTAAATGCTTTATTTTGGATGGTTTAGATGGAAGAAGATTGAGTAAAAGACGAGATCCCAAATTCTTCCCTTCCTTTCCTCTATTTAAGCATCTCTATCCTCATTTGATATTGATCTTTTGGTGCCTCTATCTCAATACTTAGCTAGTCAAACTCCCCTTCTCATCTCTCCATTTTTTCAAGCTCGAATCAAATAAATTCAACTGTTATTCGATAGCTGCTTGTAACAACCCGTAATTTTCGATAATTAAAAATATTTAATTTAATAAGATGTTGGTGTTAATATGGGAAGAAATTAAATGTTGTGATTTATTAATGAGAAAAATAACTAGAATGAAATGTAATAGTGTTAATATAAAGTAATTGATAACTACTCTGAGGCAATTTCAATTAATTGAAATAATTATAAATTTAAATTGGTTAGAAATTATAAATAAGTAAATAAACCAAATGTTGTATATAAATGGTAAAGTTTTACCTAGATAATTGAAATTGGCTAATATAGAATAATTAATCAGTATGTGAATCCATTTACTTTTGTTTGTCAACAACAGACTTAGATATGGGTTTGAATTGATAAGTTATAACAATGGTTTAACTATTAATTCACTATTTAATTTATTGAACATCAATTGGAAATCAATTGCAATTGATGTAATCAAATATTGCAGTCAATATGAATTAAGATGATAATTGTAGAGTATTGATGTAATAAATGGTAAACCAATGTTAACTATGTCCATAAAGTAATGATTGATTGAATAATAAGATTGAAATCAAAATAAATTAATTTATTTTGATTTTAAATGATAATTAATAAATTTATTGCAATTGAAATTAAACACTATAATTAGTGCAATAATTAATATTGAATGTGACACTGGAAATTAGTTTTTTAAAAGATTGTTAATTTCAGTGTAATTAGAAATGATAAAATTTGTTGATTATAAAAATTGAATTGAAAAATTGATTTAATCAATTTAATAATAATTTATTTAATTAACGTGAATATAGCCATTTTGGCTACTGTCTCGGATTTAGACGAAACTAGATTCATTGGATTCGTAACGGTGAATTATTGTAGGATTTCAAGTTTTGTAGTGATTGGACTTGTTGTTTGATCGTACGGACTCGAAACACATAGAAAATCAATTTAATGAATTCAATTTGAAATAAGCTGATTTTTAAAGCTAACTTCTTCATACAATGGAATTAGGACTTTAAACTTGTTCTAAGTATAAAAATATTAAAAGCATCTATTTTGATATATTAGATGACCTACTTTCATTTCGAAAGCGAAACGAGTTTTTCGGGTCGCTATTGTCGTTCGTACCAATTCGGTATGATATTCTTTCTTATTGGGCTTTGTTCATATAAATAGTTTTTTTCTAACCCTAGCAGCCTCTTTATTTCTCATTACTGTACGTACTGATATTCTGTCATTCCTCTCTTCTCAATGGCTGAAAACCTAAATCCCAAATCCAAATTCAAATCAAACTAAATTTCAAAAATCCAAACTCCTCCACACCATGACATATTATATACCGTTTCGAAGCTCTCGACGAGCGTAACTCACCGCAATGATTCGTTTCGCGAATCGAATAATCAATTGGCCAGAAATCAGTGTTTTATTCTCTGTCGTCCATAGGCCATAACTTCGTTTAACGGTGGATTTGCGACGAGGAGTCGATCGAAGGGCATGAGCACATAGAGGGTGACGAGCAGGTTCGATCCATGCGGCTACGTGGGTCTGGAGGTGTTTGGATTTGCCTACCAGTTTGGTGGAGTTTACAGTACTGTATAGACTACATCATTATATAAAATGTATTAAGGGGGATATGGGTAACGCCTTAACGCTATTTTAATAATTTACTTTACCGTAGACACTGTTATAATAGTGTATTGTGCTATGTGTGTAGATATTTTAACAGATCCTTAGGAGATGGAATCCCAAACATCTCTTAAGTTATTACACTCACGTTAGACACTGGATAGGAGATGTAAAATCCCGTAAACATCTCTGACGCCGTTACACTCATATTTATTTACTGTTGATTTAACTTACATAAGATCTTTTAGTTCTGACTCGACTGCTTTGTCTTTTCAATTCGCTCGGCTCAGTCTGAGCTTTTCAGTGTATTGAAGACTACTTTTCTGGAGGACGAAGACAAAGATTTGTATACTATATTATTTATTTTATTAATTCCGCTACATCATGTTGTTTCGCTGCATCATTTATTTATTACTGTTGTATGTACTCTGACCTGTATTGTAAAAGTATAATCAAATGTTATTTGTAAACAGCTTCATGAACTGTTTATTTGATTATTATATTTTGTTATTCCGCTGCGAGATTCTGTGTTTGTTTTTCTTTCTTTCTCTGTTTTTTTCTTATTTACCCCATAACAATCCACCCTTTTGAATGATTTGAGTTTGACATGGGTGGTTTATTATTGATTTAAACTGTCTAAAAAGGTGGGTCGTTACATTTGGTATCAGAGCTTAGGTTTAGCGATAACCTTAGCTTCATGGGGTCTGACTCATATAAGATAGGGTAGTAATACCCTAGAATGAGTCGCTGAATGTATACATAAGAGAGCGTAATTGTTAGTGTTATAATAGGTTTTTATATCGTGTTAATTTGTTCAGTTTAGTATTTATAAATTCTAGTCATTACATAGGATGCTATGGCATCGATAGGGATTTCTAAACACTTAATAGGGCAGACCGACACAATATTGTTTTGAATATAGGTAAATGAAATAATTTTGCCTAGTATTATATTTTGTATATAAAAGAATAATCTTTATAAATGTATATAATTGTATGTGATATGTTTGGTTGTTTGTTAGGAAGTGAAATTTATAATTATTAGTTGCAAAAATGGGATTGTAAATAAAATGAATATAAATTGGAAATTTGATAACTTAAGTTCCGGGGTTTGAATTTGCTTTAAAAAGATTTTGGAATATAATATTAGTAGCATTTGGAAGTATTTTCTGATATAAATATTTTAATATGATTTGAAAGAAATGGTTAAAGGAATTTTGGAAGGAAATAAGTTTTGTACTCCCCTCTTTGTCGTTGGAAAATAATTTTGGTGATGAGTGCACGCATCATCGACGTTCATTTTCGAGTTTCAAAGTGGAAAGACCGCTGTAGCAGTTTTACTACATACTTGTTTTGATAATGAATCTTAAATTTTAAAAACCTAAATATGATTGGATATATATATAATTTATGAGTATATATATATATATTATTTTAAATGATTTGAAATGTAACCCGAAGTTAGTTCTTAAAGCTTTCTAATAATTAGTGGCTTTCAATTACTGTAATGAAATGAAGTCTTGACTATATTAATAATTTGGAACTTCTAAAAATGTGAAATTAAGAAATTGGATGCTAAGTAATTAATGAAATATACAAGAAACTAGAAATTTGTAACTTGAAAATAAGAAGATATGAAATATTGAACATTTTGTTAACTAAATGAATAAAATAAACTTGTGCAACATTCAATTACATCCTAAAAGACATATAAATATAACTTACCAAAAATATTAAAAGTTGAAATGTTAATAGGAATATGTAATAGAATATTATACAAGTAAACTTTAGAAATGAAGTGTTTAATGGAAATATGTTTATAAATGAAGAATTAAAATGTCTAAGAATATTATAAACTCAAGTTAATAGTTTAAAGTGCTACTAATTAAATTTAATAGAAAAGTGAATACTGTAAGTAAATGACTATAAACTTAAGTGATGTTTGAAGCCAATTATAATTAAAGTAAATAATAAAAGTGAATACTATATATGAATGAAATAAATGTGAAAAGAAAAAGAATAAAAATCTAAGTATGAGTTGCTTCACAAATAAATATTGATGTTAAAAGGAAATCAAAGTAAATAATAAATGTGAAGTAAACTGAAATAACATGTATGTAATGCTTAAATAATGAATTCATTGATTATTTAAATAATTGAATGTGAAAAAAACAACATATGTAAGTATGTGGATGTAAAGTAATGGAAAAATAATCATTGTATGAGTAAATGGGAAATGAATTTGTAAGTAATGAAGTCAAATTAATAAAAGTAAGCATTGTATGAATGAATGAAACTGAAGAACAGTAAATGATGTGAAAGGAATTAATAAGAATAAACTTAAACGATATTTGAAATTATTGTTTGTTTTGGCTTATGGGATGGTTGGTTACCTTGATTTCATGTGATGATTGTATGGTTTTGTTGCAAGTGACTATTTTTATGTTGGGTTGGTTTGTTTGCTATTGATTGAAACAACTAAATATTTCTCTTTCACATAATCACTAACTTCTTTGGAAAATATAAGTGAAATACAGGGTTATGGAAGCAATAACTACTGCTTTTGGTTTCATAAATAAAGTGTTGTTTGCCCGACAAATAGGTACATTTTCGGATTACGGTTTATTGCGATATTATACTGTTTTCCCGTGGTTTGTGATATTTCATTTTAAAATATGACATATATGGTTATTATTGATATTATTATTTCTCCTGGACCTCTCCGTACAAAAGAGACTATACCGAAATTTTCCATGAATTTTGGACTTAGAAATTTTTTGTGGAAGTGAAAATGTTTTTCAAACTTTTATTGAACTTGAATATGAAAGGATTTAATTGTTTATGAATTGATATATTTTATTTATATTATTTATTTATGTAAATTAATTGTTTATAAATTTAAAACTTTGAATAAGATATATTGTTCCCTTAATTCCTTCTTTTCCCTTTTCGAGGATGAAAAGTTTTGAGTGGGGGAGAGTGTAACGACCCATAATTTTCGATAATTAAAAATATTTAATTTAATAAGATGCTGATGTTAATATTGGAAGAAATTAAAAGTTGTGATTTATTAATGAGAAAAATAACTAGAATTAAATGTAATAGTGTTAATATAAAGTAATTGATAACTACTCCGAGGCAATTTCAATTGATTGAAATGATTATAAATTTAAATTGGTTAGAAACTGCAAATAAGTAAATAAACCAAATGTTGTATGTAAATGGTAAAGTTTTACGTAATTAATTGAAAATGGTTAATATAGAATAATTAATCAGTATGTGAATCCATTTACTTTTGTTTGTAAACAATAGACTTAGAAATGGGTTTGAATTGGTAAGTTATAACAATGGTTTAATTATTAATTCACTATTTAATTCGTTGAACATCAATTTGAAATCAATTGCAATTAATGTAATCAAATATTGCAGTAAATATGAATTAAGATGATAATTGTAGAGTATTGATGTAATAAATGGTAAACCAATGTTAACTATATCCATAAAGTTATGATTGATTGAATAATAAGATTGAAATCAAAATAAATTAATTTATTTGGATTTTAAATTATAATAAATATATTTATTGCAATTGAAATTAAACACTGTAATTAGTGCAATAACTAATATTGAATGTAACATGGGAAATTAGCTTTTAAAATATTGAATTTTTGTGTAATTAGAAATGATAAAATTTGTTAATTATAAAAATTGAATTGAAAAAGTGATTTAATCAATTTAATAATAATTTATTTAATTAACGTGAATATAGCCATTTTGGCTACTGTCTTGGATTTCGACGAAACCAGTTTCATCGGATACGTAATGGTGAATTATTGTAGGATTTCAAGTTTCGTAGCGATTGGACTTGCTGTTTGATCGTACGGACTCGAAATGCGTAGAAATCAATTTAATGAATTCAATTTGAAATAAGCTGATTTTTAAAGCTAACTTCTTTATGCAATGGAATTAGGACTTGAAACCTGTTCAATTAAGTTTAAAAATATCAAAAATATCTATTTTGATATATTGGATGACCCACTTTCGTTTTGGAAGCGAAACGGGCTTTTCGGGTCTCTATTGTCGCTCGTACCAATTCGATATGATATTCTTTCTTATCGGGCTTTGTTCATATAAATAGTTTTGTTCTAACCCTAGCAGCCTCTTTATTTCTTGTTACCGTACGTACGGAAATTCTGTCGTTCCTCTCTTCTCAATGGCTGAAAACCTAAATCCAAATCCAAATTCAAATCAAACTAAATTTCAAAATTCCAAACTCCTCCAAACCATGACATATTATATACCGTTTCGAAGCTCTCGACGAGCATAACTCACTCCAGCGATTCGTTTCTCGAATCGAATCATGAATTGGCTAGAAATCAGTGTTTTAAATTTCCAAACGTTCTAATATACATAACTTTTACGTACGAGGTCGGATTTGCACCCGGTTTATTTCGTTGGGATCGTATTGAAATTCCGGACATTATGAAACTGGTTTGGAAGAATTCTAAGACTATTGAAATTTGGGCCTTTATTTGGATTTCAAATCAATTTGAAATCAAAAGTGAGTGTTTTAACCCACTCACAACTACTAAATTATCTTATGTTAGTTAAATTGAATTTATGATGTGATTAGAAATTGATTGGTTGATGTTTGGTATATTTAAATTGTCATTCCGCTTAAATTTGACTCTTATTGAATATTATCGTCATTAATTTAATATTAAATTCTAAATTGCCAGTTAATACCCGTTATTGATAATCAGTCACTTGTTATTGTTTCTTGATTGGTTTGAATGGTGATTGTGATGGATGTTATTGTTGATACTGGATGACTGGATGTTGTATTTTTATATTGTTATCACTGCAAGTTCCCTATGGGTTAAAATGATACATACCCGAACGATCTGATAGATTAGAGAGAAATCGTTATGGGTTGAAATGATAGACTCGAGCGATTTCATGGATTTGAAGTTAAATTTGGTATTGCGGGTTGAAATGATATATACCCGTAAATTTTAAAATTATTACGGATTGAAATGATAAATATTCGTATCACTTAACCATAGGGTAGAAAATTATATACGAACACCGGATTGGTTAAATTAAACGATTTAAATCCTTAATTTTTGAATTAAGTTAAATGATATTTTGAAATAAAATTGATTAATATAAACTGAATTATTTTTGAAAATCCAAATTTTAAATGTTGAAATTGGAGTTGGTTTAACGAATTGTTTAAAGAATAAAAATGGAAATTTCAAAGTTGAAATTTGAAATGTAAATGAAATTTATCGAAATTGAGTTATTGAAATGTTTGAATAAATAAACTTTGAAATCTATTAAAATTAAAGTGCTTTAAAAATTTTAGTTCAAACATGAGTTTGAAATCGATATAAATTGAAATGAATTTTATGGGAATTTGAATTGAAAGAAATTTAGTTTTGTTGAAATCTGGATATGGTCTAGATTTGTTGAAATAGAAGAAATAGTTTAAATTTGATATTAATAATTTTTTTTATATAAATTGTTTAAAAATATATTATTTTAAAAAAATCCCGATTTTTAAGATTTTCAAACTATGTAACTAATTTAATCTATTTTCAAACTATTTTAAAAGCCATTTTAATCAATTTAAAACTATTTTTTATATATTTTAATCTATTTAATCTATTTTAATTTATTTTAATCTATTTTAAATCTATTTAATCTATTTTAAATCTATTTTAAAATATTTTAAATCTATTTAAACTATCTTAAATCTATTTAAACTATTTTGATCCATTTTTAAACTATTTTAAAGTATTTCAAACTATTAAAAATTCATTTTTAAACTATGCTAAACTATTTAAACTATTTATAACTATTTAAATTATTTTCTAAATTTCAGACTGTGTAAAGTGGAAGTGTTTATATTTAAATCCTTGGTTTAAAGCGAATATGGTTAAATGATGTTATAACATAAGTTGGGATTTGAAATGATATTTTCTAGTGAAATGACATATTTTGAGTAAATATGATGATTTTGAAATGAGAGTTTAACCTATGCATGAATATGATTTCAGAAGTGAATATGATTTCGAAAGTGAATATGATTTCAAAAGTGATATGGTTTGAATTGAATATAATATTTTGGTATCAGTTATGAAACGGCTTTGGAAATTTAAAAGAACCATCAGGTGTGAAATAAGCGTTTGGTTGTTAAAGAGACCGGGATCGGATATTGTCATACTCTCTGCCAATACCGAAAACCACTTTAACAACTGTGTGCAAGGTGGAGATTCCAGAATGAAGTAAGATGGTTTGACGAACGATTCTGTATGAGGTATTATCGTAGCCCTAGGATGGTTTGACGAACCGAGTCAGCTTGATGTGACTAAAACAGGAGCCATGCCGGACCAAGTGAGGTCGCTCCTCCTACCGGGTACATTTCTTTGATACCATATTATGACTTTGTGATTGATTTGGTGGCCACCCCTCGATTTTGATTATGGGAGTGTGTTCCGAGGTGGGCAGTAAAAGCTGCTATGCATTACCACCAATCCGAATTCGCAAAACGGTAGTACCCTACCCTAGGCATTGCCTCACGTGCCTTGTCACATGCCTTATCGTTCCTTCTACGAGTTTGGTTTGTGTCGTACCTATGGAGTGCTCCCTGATAGCCCAACAGTTTGGTGGAGTTTACAGTACTGTAGACTACGACATTACTTAAAATGTGTTAATGGGGATATGGGTAACGCCATAACGCTATTTTAATACTTTACTGTAGACACTATTATAATAGCGTATTCTACTATGTATATAGATAGTTTAACGGATCCTTAGGAGATGGAATCCCGAACATCTCTTAAGTTATTGCACTCATGTTAGACACTGGATAGGAGATGTCAAACCATGTAAACATCTTTGACGTCGTTGCACTCATATTTATTTACTATTGATTTAACTTACATAAGGTCTTTTAGTTCTGACTCGAGTGTTTTGTCTTTTCAATTCGCTCGGGTCAGTCTGAGGTTTTCAGTGTATCGAAGACTGCTTTTCTGGAGGACAAAGACATAGATTTGTACACTATATTATTTATTTTATTTATTCTGCTGCATCATGTTGTTTCGCTACATCATTTATTTATTGCTGTTGTATGTACTATGATTTGTATTGTAAAAGTATAATCAAATGTTATTTGTAAACAGCTTCATGAACTGCTTATTTGATTATTATATTTTGTCATTCCACTGTGAGATTCTGTGTTTGTTTTTCTTTCTTTCTCTGCTTTTTTCTTGTTTAATCCATAACAATCCTCCCTTTTTAATAGTTTGAGTTTGACATGGGTGGTTTATTGTCGATTTAAACTGTCTAAAAATGTGGGTCGTTACACTGCTAGTCAACGGTTCAAGGATCAACACACTTTTCACTCAAAAATTGTTTCAAGGAGTATAATTCATCGTTTTAAGGTCTACGTCAAGGCTTTGGAAGTATGATATATTTCTGACCAAAATATAATTATCCATGCTTAGATATAATATGTTATCATATATATATATATATATTATATTGTTAGTTAGGTGACGATTCTGATATGCAAATTATATTATCACAATTGTTTTGGTTGTATGTATGTATATAGTTTTTTTTTGTTATGTTCATACCTATAATAGCCCAACTCAGAAATTAATAAAACATTTTCACTTATTTTTAATAATTTATATATATGTATGTATTATAAATATATGCATATAAATATTTTAATTACTTCATCATATTTAGTATATAAATGTTATATAAATAGTGTATTATACATATAGTATAATAGGTAGTAATAAAATATTATATTTATATATATTTATTATTGTTATTTAAATAATATCTTAATCAATTAATTACATAAATTAAATATACATACATACATACATACATATATGTATATATATAATATTATTGTATAAAATATGTTTCCTATTTTATAAAATATGGCAGAAAAATTAAAAAACATTTTTTCATTATTTAAAATATTTTAAGTATAAGCCGAAAATCAATAAGTGATTATAAAATTATTTTTAAATCATAAAATTATGAAATAAAATTTTCTAAGTATAAAATATTTAGAATTTTACTAGAAATTTAAATTTCAAAATTATGTTTCGAAATTATTTTATTTTTATATTTAAAATTAAAACCATATGAAATAAATTAAATAGTATTTAAAATAAAAAAAATTATGCCTGAGTTATGTGCAATACTAGGTAAATATTTATTTAAAAAAATTATTTTTATTTACATAGTATGTATTGTTTTGGGTTTTTAACAAAAATTATTATTTATTTTATTTAGTATATTTATAATTGATTTAAAAATATTCACATAATTATATATATATATATATATATTCATATGTTAATATTTCATAATTATGTTTATAAGTGTGTATGT
Organism: Allium fistulosum; assembly: GCA_030737815.1. Classification (NCBI taxonomy): domain Eukaryota; kingdom Viridiplantae; phylum Streptophyta; class Magnoliopsida; order Asparagales; family Amaryllidaceae; genus Allium; species Allium fistulosum. Next base: position 869,172,660 of record CM060905.1, on the reverse strand, counting down.
ATATACGCATTTATGTATATGTGTGTATATAAATTAAAGTTTTTATATACATATATTTAAAATATTCCGTGTATGTAAACAAAAGTAAGTATATACATATATTCGGACAATGTATATTTGCATATTGGATGACCTAACATGTCCGTTGCGATATAAGTCGCATCATCTATTAACGAACATGTTACACTTTGCACAAATTGATATGTTACAGATGCGCATATATATATATATATATATATGTGTGTGTGTGTGTGTGTGTGTGTGTGTGTGTGTGTGATGCATGTATGTGTGCATATATTTGTATGTATATCATAACATAAATTAAATAAAACTATATTAATTTATATATTTAAATAAAATTTACAAATGTTCTAAATAAACTAGACTTTATAGGTCCAATAAAGATTTAATAGGGCAAAAAAATTTAAAATTCACCAATAACTTCCATTGCAGGCTAGCACAGTTCCAACACTTAACACTATATTTAAAGTAAACTTACGATGTTTATCACAATTTATTGATGTATGGTGACGATTTGAGATTTTTGACATGTACACCTTTTCTTTTTCTTTCATTTATTTGTTTATTTATTTTATATTACTTGGTTAAAAATTAAGGTTTGTATTCCACAAATAAAAAGAAGAGAAACAAGTATTATTTATATTTTATTAGTTCTTTATCTTTTTTTCTTGTAATTATATTCTTAAGTATTTGATCCTCGTTGGTTTTGAAGATGTTGATTTTAGAATGATTGATATGTTTGAATTTGTTATTTAAGTGGAAATAGTTTTATTGGTCATTCATTTAGATCAAGTAATGAACTTCATTAAATTAAAATTGAAGATGTTAAAGTTGATATAAATGATTTGATTATCAACTTGCTTGTTTTTATTTTTAAGTTTTTAGCGGGAAATTTTTTTTTATCTATCAATATTTTTGAATCAGGCTCTAAAATCTTTATTACTATAAAATCAAAAGGAGATATGTAAAAGAAGGTTCAACAAAAAAATTTATACAAAACCAGGCCTATAAATAACCCGTCCCACATTACACTAAACCACCTCCTTATCTGGAGAGTTCCACCGCACCCCTACATTCATCTCACGCGTTAATGCAACTGCATTTTCTCCTCCACTTTCCATTTTACGAATTAATGGCTGCTTTGGAAAGCAAAAACTTCCACCTCCAGAAGTAAAAATTTCATCTTCTCTGCTCCCTTGCTATCGCATTTAACTTCTTTACATGCAAGCACTATAAATCTACAGTTCTGAAAGTTTCCAACTTCAATTAGTTCGATAGCCTTCCACTGTTTTGAAGTATAAAGCAATTGGCTCCTCGCGCATAACTTCATATGGTCCTTGTACTCAAATAGAAAACCTGTGGTGTCTTAGATTCAAGCCAAATCCGTTTGTCTTTATCAATAACTACAATGGAAAGTTAAGTGTTTGCTCTCCTCCTTTGACTTAATTTCTTCACAAAATGCAAAATTTTAATATATTTCACTTGCTTTTGCTGTACAGGCTTCATAGATACTGTTGTTTGGGGCCACTTCCAAAAGTTCGCCAGATCCCTCTTTACTTTTGATTTTGTGTAAATCCTATCTCTATAATAATTCATGTAAGAGAAAATGTAATTTAAAACAGGAAATATTAGGAGAAGACATCGAAGTTCAGCCAATGGAACTTCGAAAAACGCATGCATGACCAATCACTCTAGTAACCATCCATATAGGGTGGCTGGTAAGTTTAATATCTTTATTTGATTGTTTACATAGTTCACATGTCGCGCTGATGCTCATACCTTTCTGTTGTAGTTTAATCTTGGTTGATAGAAAGTTGTTGATGGTTTTGAAAACACATACTGCCATTTTTGGACTATGTATTTTGTGCCACGTGAACTTAGACTAAGGAACCTGATTATTTGTAGTACGGATATTATTCCATACCGATTTGAAGCTATATTTTCCATTTTCGCTACACACCCAAGACACTCTTCTTTATCATTAAAGATTTTCAATTCAAGAACATTTTGTCTAACCAGTCTGAGGAAGTTATAACGATCTACCCTCCATTCGTTGCTATTAATTATATCTTTTACCAACGTAGTTTCACCTCCAGCTCTTTCCATCTGCTCAACTCCAAGTTTATTTACCAAACATCCCCATTAATCCATGGGTCGAACCACATAGATATGGACTGACCATCCACTATTCGCTCTCTATACATTTCAAAGCTTCGCTTCTATAATGGAGAAGACTCTTCCACACATTATAATCGTCTCTTGTTTAATTTTAACTTCCTAAGATGATTGGTTTTTCAAGTACATGTCCCTTATACCTCTCGCCCATAATCCATTGCCATTAATTATACTCCATGTTCGTTTAATATTCATTGCTACGTTGATATCTTCGAGTTGTCTAAGACAAAGGCCCCATTCCTCCTTAGTTTCACATACAACTTCCCATGGGATTTTCAATAATTTACCCTTCCAAAGGAGATTGAGAACACAAATGCTTTATTCTATTTATTTATAGTCGTTGTTGGTAAATAGAAGCACTGCACAGCCAATACTAAACCATAAGGTAGATGGTTGATTTAATAAGTTCAATTCTTACCGTAAGGCTTAACATTTTTGTTTTCCATCTTCTCATTTTACTTTTGATTTGATTGATGAGATGGTCGCAGTCACTGCTTTTTAGATTAATACTAGATAGTGGCCTTCTAAGATAGGTTATCGGTAACTTTCCAATTCCCATGTTTAGTGCTGCTGCAATTTGTTCCTTGTTCTCAACTCCTTTACCCAAGTACATTTGTGATTTTTCATAACTGATATGTAGCTCAGAAATATCTAGCATTCTCTTAAAATGCCACTACACTAGTTTTCGGAAAAATAACTATGTCATCAGCGTATATTATGTGCTTGACGTTCCTGTTCGTTCCGGACATTAGACCGATCTTCCCTTCTTTAATAGATTTCTCCATTGGAAGTGAAAACAATTCCATGGTGGTAGTAAATAAGAAAGGAGACAGAGAGTCTCCTTGCCTGAGCCCATTATTACATCAGATGAAACCGTACAGACCACTTTGTGACATAACAAACAAGCTTGGAGAACTAATCATCTATTCTATAATTCTATTCTACTTTCTGTATAATTCATCTCTTTTGTAATGTGGATAATGAACTTTCTATTAATAGAATCTTAAGCTTTCTGCAGGTCAACTTTGATACACATAGACTTGTTATTGCTTCTTCCCATTCCTCCTACCAATTAATAGGCTAGTATAATTTCATCCCCAATAGACCGGTTAGGGATGAAAGCATATTGATTCTATAAGATCAAGTCATTCACCAACAATTTCAATCTATTACGTATCACCTTGGCTGATATTTTATGTATCACGTTACCACATAAGATTTGTCTAAAATGATGTATTTATGATGCCCATATGAACTTCGAAATAAGATGTAAGAGAGAATGGTTACACTCCCTAATCGCTTCCCTTTTGCGAATGCGTCGTTCATGGCGCTTAGCATTAAATATTTCATTTGGTTCCAATGCTCCTTGTAAAATTTGGCATTAAAGCCATCAGGCCTAGGCAAACTACCATCACTAACACTAAAAAGAGCCTCCTTTATTTCAGAAATGTCGATTTGAATGTTGATGAAGTCTCTACCATAATCTGAAATAATGTTTTTACAAACAATTCTGGGAAAGTGTCTAACCTTGGGTTGATTAAAAAGGTTTCAACAGTAATCTATTGCTTTTCCTTAAAACTCCTCCTTAGTATACGTCCGACTTCCATTTTGCATAATTTGGCCCACCCTTTTTTGTTTCGCCTTCTTTTCTAACATTTTAGCATAGAAAAAAGGAGTCGCTTCGTCCTCTAGGAGCAACTAGTCATATTTGGATTTTTGTCTTGTATCTAAATACTCTCTCGAATGCTTTATTCGATTGATTTTTTGCTTCCTACGGTTCGTTTGTTATCCTTTAATCTTTACTTTTCTCCACTTGTTTCTATAAAACTAGGGCGAACTCGTGCTTCGTACACGGATGTTGAAAAAATAATGTTGTTGCATAGGTCATATCCAAATGTATAAGAAATTTAATACGGTGGTAATGAAAAAACATTGTTGAACGATAGTGTTACATCATGAATAACAATTTGATATGATAAAGAATACATAGATATATTTGGTTATGATAATCACAATTAAAATCGAACAAAACAATTACAGTGAATATGTTAAAGTTCACAGACTATTTAGATGATAATGTGTTAAAAATTTATCCGCTAATGCATAGATATATTCACTGTGGCATATAATGCCAATGTTGTTGCTTTTGCAATTACACAGCTGCTTCAATGTGCATAGATATAGTTGAAGTATTCACTGTGAACTGCAGACACAAAGACACAGTGCAGTTCGATTCAATTAAATAAGAGTAACAAAAGTTTTTTGCAATGAGAAGAAATATAGTAATATGATGAAATTTGTAAACAGTCAGGAAAAGTATTTGTCAACAGCTGAAAAAAGGGAGCAAAAGAAAAAAGAAAAAAGCAACATATGTAGTACAGGGGAAAAGTAGTAAAACAGAAGATTCAATTGAAATAGAAATGATGATGCAATAAGAAAATAACATGGGTTCCAATATAAATTACTATTGTTCACCGAATCTGATCTATGTCGATGCATGATACAAAACACGGCATACAGCTGGTCGCAGTAATCAATATTTGAAAATATCCAATACATACAGAAGAGAACAATTGTGAGAAGTCCATTCATTTTTTAGCCTCAGAAATAACTGCTAGCAACGCGTGTATGATATTGGCTTGAGCGCAAATAAGTGAAGTTTTCTTGGCCTTAATAGATGCATTACATCAGTCAATTATTTTAACCATTGAAGGTATTTGTACCTGCAGCCAAAAAAGGCAAAAGTGTTATTGATGCAGTATTATTACTAAATTTTCTCACTGCTCGCCTGATCTATTAACTATATCTAATAATCAAAATATGACTACATAATCATCTATACAAAGATACATTCATCAATTGTTTTCTAGAAGTTTTCCGACGGTTGTGGTGTAAGTGATTTTAGAATTTACTGCAAAAAATAAAAAATAAACTCTTTTAGGTGGTTATCAACATTATTCTCACTACAACACATGTTTTGACCCAGCACTTAAACTGTGCATCTACCTTAAGCCCGAATACAACAACTTATATGCTTATTGTATTATTGATCATCGTAATTGTAAACGAAATTGAGTAAACTTAGCCAAATTATGTCATCAAACCTGGAAGCAATGTATTAAACGCTGAGCTGCACGGTTGAATCAAGCATTAATTATGTGAAGTCATTATTTAATCATCTCAAGCTATCAAAAATCAAAATTCATTTTTCAATTATATTTTCATAATGCGGTTAAATAACTATCATTAACATCAAACAAAATTATTACTACAGCTAAATTAGTATTGCATCACACAAATGCAGTTAAAATATTCAAAAACAATAATTGCTTAATTCCAAAAATACTGCAAAATAATAACCGCTTTGGCTTAATGCATTTAAATTTTAACTACAGTAAGCTCGAATAAATCATCGTGTACAACCAAAATTATTACTGCATCACATAAATATAGCTGAAATATTCAATTTCTACCATGCATAATTCAAAATTGTCATTAAATTATAACTGCATTTTATTAATGTAGTTAAATTTTAATTGTATTAAGATTGAATAAATTCCTGAAATGTAGCCAAATTTATTACTTCATCACATAAATGTGGTTAAAAATCTTCAAATATAGTTAAACTTACCCAAAACTTGCTGGTAAATTATAATTGCATTTTCTTAATTTCATTAATTTATAACTGTTTTAAAATTGAATAAAATTATCAAATATAGTCAAAATCATCAATAGTAAATGCAATAAAAAAATGCTAGCGTAGTTAAATTAATTCAAAAAATGCTTATAAATTATTACACCATTTTTTGATGGGGTTAAATTATAACTGCACTAAGTTTGAATACTATCAAACACAATCAAGATTATTATTTTATTACATAATGTAGTTACAATATTCAAAGGCAACCATAATTGTATAATTCAAAAAAAATATTCCTTTCAAATATGTTAAAAGATAATAAATAAATTATAATAATCTAGGTAAAAATACTATGTAATGTTTATGATCATCATAATAATGCTGTTACAGAAACGCGGTACACAGCGGTGACACAAAATAATTATGCAATTAAAGCTGCTATATAAAATTATGATTTAAAAAAATTTATTTTTAGCTATCAACAATGGATATCATTGGAAAACAAATTAAATTTGAGATTTAATAGTGAAAACGATTCTTAAATTCAATCAATGTAAAAAAAGTTATCACATTTTAAAGTTTGGAATATAAAGAAATTAAAAATGCGACTGTTCAGTTGTCAAATTTCAAGAGGGTTTGTGTGAGCTTGAAATTCAACTCACTAAAAATAATATAGTATAGATATCACATTACTCCTATAAGGTTCCACCTCCCTCTTAGTAATATTTCTATCCCTACTCTATCTCTTCCGGGTCTCCTTCATCTTTTTCTTTTTTTGTAGTAATTGAAACATGGGTTTTCCTTCAACTTCAAAGTTCCAATCATCTTCAAACTTAGTTGCATAGTCCTCATACAACCCACAATGATTCATGTATTCAAAAAATCTGCTAATTTTTTCCTTTTGTTCCAACATTGAAATCAATATATGAGTATTGTTGGTCACCCCAACGGTAAGAGATAGGGCTGATGATGTTATGTAAACTCTCTTCCATTCAATGTGTAACAACCCACACTTTAATGGGTCCGAATTTCAACTAAATCAAAATCTAAGTCCATTAAGGTATGGATTGTTAGTTTTGGTAACCTGTAATAAACATAAGTATATTAGAGAGCTATTTGCATAAACTCACAGCGTGTAGAAAAATATAATAGAACATATATGCTGACCAAGGCTATTACCTTGGAATCAATATTAATCCTTTAGTATCTGATTTCCAGCACCGAGCATGAATGAGAAGACTTCACCATCTACAGTTCCCGTCTTGCACCAGTGGTCTGTCCATCTATCCGTGGGTTATAATGAGAAGAGGGTCAGAATAACATTCTGTTGATTGAAAAATTATACACTTTATCCATAGTTCTAATTTATACCGATTTATTTCTATTTAAAGGTTATGTCCGCTATTCACGGTAGTTTCCTATAATCCCATCTACGTGTACGATAAGTCTAACCTTCTCTGAGGTATAACTACACACATGTATATGCATATATATATATATATGTATGTATATGTGTATGTATATGTTGTACTACTCAAAAGAAAACCCTGGCCACTTAACAATTCTTAAATAGGGAGATGGCAGACCCGACCATTTAATACCTCAATCCCAAAGCGGGCCCTCCGTAACATAATTGTCAGTCATTCAGTTCTAACTACATAGACCGATGACTCATAGATACAGCTTTATAATTTAATTTCCATATTACTAACGCTTCTCAAATGCTTCTTTAAGGGTTAACTAGCCCATCTCCACTAAACAAACAGCTATTTAAATAATGAGGTCTTTGCGTATCCCATATGGATTCTACACTAGTAGAAAGCGAAATCATCAGGGCATAACCTATGTCTTTGCTAATGGCCGCTATATGCTAGTCCTACTACTAAATGACAGTACAACAGCAATACCGACATAGCTCACAGACCTTCCATAGCCAAATTCCCATCTAGGCTAATCTAATGTAAGTCGAGAAAAATGCCCATTTTAGTTACTTAATACCTTTTGTTAGAAATGAAGTAGACCCTATTTTCCTATTAGGTACCATCGTGGGTTATTTATGACTTCTTAAATAGAAAGGAGGCAGAACCAACGACCATTGAATACCTTTAATCCTAAAGTAAACCCCTTGACATCCCTAAAGGTACTAAGCCAATTAATACTTCAAATCCGAGGTGAATCCTTGGTATATTTTCTTACACCTATACGCAAACGTATATCCCTTCCTTATGGGTCCTATGGTTGGAGATGTCTCACATCAATAGTAAGTATACACAACTAAAGGTAGTTTCTAGGTGAAGGGCAGACTTCTATTTTTTAACTCACTGATCTCACATCTCGATCCAATCAAAACCAAACCAATTATCCTAGGCCTAAACATTGGACTAAGGCCACTAATTCACACTCAACATATTATTGAGGATATATAATTTCCTACTATAAAAATTATATTGCCTTCTAGCATTTAATTCATATCTTATACGCTATTACGTATATTCTCTATTTCATTCTTATGTCCCATAAATGTCATTTGTTTGTAACAAAGGGTCATTATTATTAAAATTAGACAATAACTAATGACATTTATTCCTTCTAATTCAACCTATTATGCCTATTTCAATTCCCCATAGGTGTTATATTAAATTCTTTAATTAGTTCCATTAAATACATTTATATTCCCATTTAATTTCTAAAACTTCATATTAACTACACATTTATTGCCCTACTAATTTGCAACCATCATCCCAAATTTTGGAGTTACTATCTCTTTTCCACTTCAACCTCCTAGTCCTATGATTTACTACGTTACCAATAACTGGTCATCCTAATTATAACTAATATGAATATTGACATATATTACGCAATATTTATTTATATTTTTAATTGATAGGCATAGTTATACTCATGTGTGTATTCCTATTTCTAACTATTAATTCCTACGCTTAGGAATTCCAAAACATACACTTATATGTACATTGTGTACGAAACATTTATTTACATATTTTAATATACTAGAGCTATTCTTCACAAAAAGGATTACGGTTAGAACTTTTCATAAATTACCCAAAAGTTAAACTTTTGCTCTATTTGAAATTATAAGGAATTATCTTTTTCCTTTTATCGAAATAGACTGCAAACTACGGAGAAGAACATCTATACTTCACACATCTCTTTCCTTTTTGGTACATTCCTTATTATTTCAAACGATGCACTTTGCAACATTCCATAAAAATTAAAAATTAATTAATTAACAATAAGGCTAAAAATGGAAGATTTTCATATGTCAAAATCTAGCCATGAAAGTTACACCATTGGGTCCTTGGTGATTTTTTGATCAACCTTCATATATAAAGTTTTATGATTGGAGCTCACACGAAAAAGTTATCGACGTTTGATGTTTTCAAATTTAAAATAATTCAAACGAATTCGAATTCCAAATTTAATTAATGTTAACGTTTGAAATTAAAAATGCTACTAAATATTTTTAGTGTTGACATAGGCTTAGGGTTTAAGCAACGTTAAATAATAGAGGTTAACATTAAAAATAAATAGGGAAATATACAAAGAAATTAAGGCAGAAATAAATTCATGTTTTAAATAGGGACTGTCGACGCTCTCACATGACTGGTCAACCGCTTGAGGGTGAGCGGTCGTCCGGTGTTGTAAAGGCAACTAGGGTTTTCTTTGGCACGAATGACCCAGATTTTATTATTTTAAATAGACTTAAATAGTACGGTTCAGACGCCTTCTAACCACTATAAATAGGAGGCTAGCCCCTTCACTTTTATTAATAAAAATATTTGGATTGCTAGCAAAACTCCATCAATCTTCTTCCTCGTTTAGATTCAAGAGTTCAAGTCCAAGGGGAAAAGGTAATAGGTTTATATAGATATACATTTTCTATTTTTATTATTCTTTAGTTTATGAATTTTGAATCTACTTTATATACAATTGAATTATTATACATTCAGAGAGAAGAAATATGAAGTAGTAGTTAGGAAAAGGTGTGAGTCGAATCCAAAGGGATGTTGGATACTATCTGTGAGTAGAAATATTAGTTTTACACATTTTAGTATTTCTATAATAGACATTTGGATTTGTTTTATGCCTTAGGGAAATTTATACATGAAAACCCTAAAACCTAAGATTCTCCCAAATGGAATGTCAATTCTTTGGTTTATTGGAATCTCGATTATTTTATATTAAAATAGCAGAATTTAAGGATAAATAGGTTAGTAAATAAATAACGTTAAAGTTTTATGAAGGAAGTTAAGGATAATTATGGAAATAATGTTAAACCCTTAGGAAGGTAGTTAAAGATTATTATGGAAATTAATCCATAATTAAAGGCGGAATAAGAAGTTTTCCTTATATGGCCTTAATGCGAAATGCAGTAAGGTATACATGGTAGTATTTTAAGAGAGTGGAAATATGACTAAGTTATAGGGATATGAGGTCAGTCAAAAGCATACAGAAGTATTCCCAGCTAATCTGGCTACCAATTGTGTGACTTTAAGACTGATGTGAGACATCACCTATAATAAGTACTCATGGTGGATGCGAGGTAGTCCCAATTCTACAGGTTAAGTCTGGCCAACTAATCTGGCTATCAGCAATAGTTGGACTAATGTGAGATATCGTAGTTTGGGTTATGGGTCATAATGCGGAGGGCCTGCTTCTGGGTCGGGATATTAAGTGGTTGTTGTAAGGCCCACCTCCTTCCCACTTAAGAAGTATTAAATGGTTGAGATTATCGTTTAGGTGCCGTAGTGGCGAATCTCAGGAGTGGTCTACTTCGGGTTTAAAGTATTAAGTGGTTATTTTAGGGTCCACTTCTTCCCATAAAGAAGTATTAAGTGGCCTGATAAGATTTCATCCGATGTCAGTTAGAAAGAAACAGATAGGTGTCCGCCTTGGGTTAGGTATTAAATGATGCAGATCTGCCTGAGATATATGTATTAAATAGTCAGAGTCTACCAAGATCCCATTAAAAGGTATTAATTGGCGTAGGTACTTTCTCTTACATTGTTAAGACATGATTGGTGGTAGTTGCACTAGAATGGAAAAGAGCCTTTGGCCTATAGTTGAAGGTATTTTATGGAGTTGGGCTAGAAGAGCCTTCGGGCTTACAATTGGATGTATTCTTGGTAGGTTATAATATATGATGAGTAAGACATATTACTTGTCTAAATGATACTGTCCAAATACTATTATGGTAAGACTTAAGATTTTTATTCACTAGACATCGTCATTCTGACCCCCTCCTCATTACAACACATGTTAAGGGAAACAATTCTGATAGAGAAGATGATGGTGATGGCGAAGACTTAAGGCAGTTTATCTATCTGTTTATGTTTTTGATATATTTTGATACACCCAGTTTCAAACATTTTGATGTTATTTTTAGGATATTGTATTTTGGATATTTGGAATGGTATGTTGTATTTATGAGATTTAATTGGTCTATCATTTATAATGTCATGTTAAACCAAAATTTAGTCTAACATTCATGATATCATGATGAAGTCGTTAAACTAGAGATTGACTCAAGAATTAATACACAATGATGTTATTTGAAATAGTAATATAATGCTTATGGTCCTTCGATAGAATAGTGAAATTATTGAAAAGTTTGAACCATATGTCCAAAGGTAAAATAGGCAAGTCACTTAATTGTGCAATAATCTACTATTAATGGACTAGATATTCACATAAATCACCATTCTTTATTTATATGTCATCTAGGCACGTTAGGCATTATGCTAGATAACCTACAATTTAGATAAGGGCTTAATGAATTTTTTATAAGTCCAAATCCAAGTCAAGGATTTGTCATATGCACATTCATAGTTCAATAATAGTTAAATATGCACAATTCATGAGAAGTTGGCTATGCAAAATTGTTCAAGTCCTTGTTCTCATTAGTTTTGGAAGTTACAAAGAATTGTTGATTTTTTCGCAATTCAATTTAGGGTTACAACTTTTCAAATTTAAGGAGGGAAAGAAATGATTCACCCCTTTTTGAATGGCCAAGGGGATCTATTTATAGGAGTAGAGGTAGGGGTATTGGTGCTACGTGTCCACCCAGGTAAAAGCTCGCTATCACCTTGTATCATTGGTATTCGATAACCACTTAACACTGTTTGTCTTCTATATCCCCTTAACATTGCTTATTTCCAATACCTATTTGGGGTTGTTGACATTCGACACCTTTCTTCTAGATAATATGCGACAAGCGTCTGTTCATTGTCGAATGTGATAATCTTTCGTATATTGTTGATATGCGCCAACCTTCCACGTTACTTGAAGTTCTAAATCTTCCATAACCGTCAACATTCAGCATTTGCCTTAATATTATGATATACGACATCCTTCTTTACATTGTTGATTAACAACATCTTTGCCATATTGTTGATTTACGATATCCTTTGCTGCTTGTAAAGGCTCGAAGTCATTTACCGCCTGTGGATGCTTGTAAAGGTTCTGCAGCCGCTAAAAACGATATTCTCCTTTATGTTTAGATAGGTGGCATTCTTTCTCTACTTCATGCTCTAAAACATTAAGTTGTAGAGGCTTGATACCACTTAGGCCGTAGGAATTTGACACCTTTCTATTGTTAAGTGTTCGGTACCTTTTCCAATGCTCTTGTTTGACACTATGTGCTTCTGGTTAAATACTTGATAACATTTGTTCTTGTAGAGATCTGTTACCTCTAGAGATTCGGCCTCACTACTTAATTTCCTTAGGTGTTCAACATTTTGAAAGTTGATATCCATGTTAAGTGTTTGATATTCCCACATCTGGTAACATCCTTTCTGCCTTAGTAGGAGCTTTCTATCTTCACTTTTATTGGTTTGAGATGCTTTGTACTTACAAGTTCGATAACTCTAACTTTATATCGACTCTTTGAAGCTACCTTTGTCTTTCAAATTTGACATTCCTTATGGCCTAACATCATTTAGCTACGTTATTAAATTGGAAGATTAATGTGTAATCATAGGCTTATTACTCCGATACGAACATGTAGACATGATATGTTTCTTTAAACATCCGACGTGCATATTTGTAGCAGCATTATCTTCCATTGCTCCTATATTTATTCTTCTTAGAAAATACATGGATAGCATATCCCCCCTCCTTGTATAAACTATTTTTTTTACACTTTAGTGTAAAATTCAGTATTTGCTCACCTTTTCAACTTTCTGAGAGACTTTCTTTTTAATCCTGTTTTTTCGAAAAATATAAAATAAATGATGATAATTTTCACTATTAGCTTAATTAAACTTTAAACAATCCCTTTTGAATTTGATAAAGATATGAATTAGTTTATCCTCTTCTTCATATAAAGAAGTTTTCATATCTTGATGCAAAGCCAAGATTAATTGAGAAGACTAGAAATTTGCTCAATAGGAGGACCAAAAATTCACTTGACCAGAAATTTATCATAATTTCATTTGAATAGAAGACCAGAAGTCCATCTGGTAATAATATATTTATTTTGCTTGAACAGAAGACCAGATATTCATCTGGTAATAATATCATAATTTTCTGAATAGAAGAGTAGAAATTTGTCTGGTAATAATACCATAAATTTTTTAATAGAAGACCAAATATCCATCTGGTAAGAATACCATAATTTTCTGAATAGAAGACCAGAAATCCATCTAGTAATAATAACTACTTGGGTAAAAGACCAGAAAACCATCTGGTAATAATATAGAAGACCAGAATACCATCTGGTGGTAATATACAAGACCGAAAAACTATCTGGCAACAATATCACTTTCCTTTGTGCTAACGGAAAAGAAATCCTGCTTTCCTTTGAAGATTGCTTTATCTTTTCTTGGGAGCACAATAAGTCATATTTGATTGTTCTTCCTTTAGAAGATTTCTTTAATTCATTCATTAGGATAGAGTTCGATTAGCTTATTTGATTTCTTTCACCCTTACTACCATTTTTAGGTAGTGATTTAGGCTTTAAGCGAATCCCTAATTACCATCTCTAGATAATGATTTAGGTTTGCCCTTATCACTCTCTTTTGGTGATGATTTAGGCTTTTGATTCTCTTCCGCCCCTTATCACTCTCTTTGGTGATAATTTAAGCTTGGATTCTCTTCACCCCTTATCACCCTCTTTGGTGATGATTTAGGCCTTGATTCTCTTTCGCCCCTTATCACTCTCTTTGGGTAATGATTTAGGCTTTAATTCTCTTTGCCCTTTACTACTCTACGGGTAGTGATTTAGGCTTGAGCCACTTATTACCTAAATAGAACCAAAGTCTTACCCATCCTCCCTCTAGGAAGCGCTCCAGTCTGTAATGACCGCCCTACACCTACGGTGCAAAATAGCTGGCAAAGGAAAAAAGAAGTAAAGATGAAGGAAATAAAACAGAATGGAAAAGAAGAAAAATGAAACATCAAATAACCATATCATCTATCGTATATCTCACATCGCATCCGAGTAAATATAATAATCAACATAGGTATAAAACAATAGAGACAAGAATAACAATGTGAACTAATCATTTGAATATAAGATCCACAGAGTTATACAATACAGTAACAGAGTTTATACAACTAGAAAATAAACTCTATTGATACAGTGTCTTATATAATAGTCAATCAAACACTGCCAAGGCTCCATAGTGTCACATAACGGAATATTCAATAACAAACTCACATATAAGTATGAGTAAACGTTACCTCCTGCTAGCCCATCTGCAGAACTCCATATGTTATCCACACCTGCTCTCAAATCTACTCATTTAGGAGTACCCGTGATAATAAGAAGCAAAGCATAAAAGCTCGAGTCAGAAAATAGTTTGGTGTGAGCGATATCAAATCTCAAAATACTATAAAAGCCGATATAGTATACAGAACAGAGGGTATATAAATCATACCTGACTTGTCCCTGCAACCATAGAGTCAGCAGATAACATAGATAATATGATAATTTATAATATCGTAAAAGGGTACAACATACTCAGTATCTGTCAGAGTGCCTATGTATCTCCACCTACAGTACCTACTCTGTACTAAGTAAACTCTAGGTGTCTAGGTATCTCCATCCACAATACATACTCCATACTAAGTCAAGTCGGGGTGTCTAGGTATCCCTACCACAATACCTACCTCATGTGACATTCCTAGGGTGACAGGTGACTAGTGATCAATCATAACAAACATAACATCCATCAAACAATACTAACTGTCATCTAGTTTTCTCTAGATATATGATAACTTATATGATCACCTATAAATGCTAAGGACTAGTCAAAATCCCGGTTCTTATTGTACTCCCGTACCTTCTGGGCCTAAAGCCCAGTACGTGTCACCAAGCCCGAAGCTAGACACTACACCCAATCCAATGGTCCAGGATATACGGACCATCGCTACCAGTCCATGGGCATTCCCACAGTATAATACCCCTACTTTAAGTACAACAAGAACACTCCGAGTTATAAACGATCCCTTAGCGCAGACACACCCATTGAGCCTTACTTGCTCAACACGGATCCGAGCTCTACTAGCTCAATACAATTTCTGGATAATGAGCTACAATCACTCAATCCAATCCATTATTCGCAGCCTTGTACATGACGAGATGCCATCTTCGGTTCCTACTCCAAAAACAAGTCGCCAACCGAAGAAACATAGCTTTACATCATACTGACACATCGCCATCCTCCCATGATGCGAAACGAGCTAACACCCTAGCATGATCCATACAGTCCTAATACTACCATCCTCGGAACCTACTCCATGCATCGTCTAGTCACCATCCGAAATACCAAACTATCAGGTCAAAGCATCACATTATCGCCTCACCATTAAAATCACTCGTCGTAGAGTAATAGCATTCAAACTTTAAATCGGTCGCACAAACAAGCCATCCCTTCGTGCACCACGAGATCTCCTCCATGTCCATGCCAAAGATCAGCCAAATCGCCAATCAATAATAATGATGGATATTGACTATTCTACAAAGGTCATTAGTAACTACCATGGTCTTGTACTTAACCGAACGAATAAGTACAAACCAAATGAAAACGTTCGACATCCATCTTGAAGTCCGAAGCTATGTCCTCCACCTCAGATCCATCGGTACATATCCTAACCCTCTTATACAGCTCATCTCGTTCATTAGGTTTTCCCATGTGCGAAACCCCAACGTACAAGACACAACCTAAAACCCGATCACTGCTAATCAGCGTTTTCAACCAGAATGGCTAAATAAAGCCAAACAAGCAAAACAGCCAAACATACATCCAACAACTATATATCCATCCAAAACAACATACATACAACATAAAAAATCCATCCATATCAATCAACGTGGGAAATCATATCAATAATAGCTCTAATGTAATAATTCCCTAACTATGGCACATCAATAGAAAATATGTGATAATCTTTATAAATCATTTTAAAATAATTTTATTTTCTTTTATAAAAATCTACCTGCTGTAAAAATATAGTAACATCACATATTAAAACCCAAAAAAAATTCCCGAGTGTCAATTTAATACTATACAACCAATCATAGTATGGTGAGAGACAATAACACTCACCTTATCGAAATCTGTCTAAACCAGCATCAAAATGTAGATCTCGCCATAACGAGCGTAACACAAGGAACCGTATCCAAAACGGATCTCGTATGCAAAAGACATGGATATAATAAGAATCGAGATTAACTAATTAATTAATTAACTAATTAAAAGATAATTACCTAATCCTTCTTCCTCTTTATAGGCCTATACACGCATAGAATAATGGCCTTGCATATCATCCTTTCTTCCCTGATCAATTTCTCACTCAATAATCGACGAAATCTCGATCCGTCTTCGCCATCAGTCTCCTCTTTGAATGCTCGATCCACCGACATCGATCACGGACTCCGACGCCCTAACCTCGATCATGATGCATCCGACCTGCTGCCCTATGCTCCAAGATGCAATTTGCTCCACTTGACCGCTTGCCACCAAATCGAAGCTAAATGCTCCTCTTCATACGAGAATCACACTGCAAATCTCAGATCAGCCTATCGCCACTCCAAGGTCAAGCGAAGTCGAACTCTAGTTGGCCGTGGATGCGTCGATCTCGACCAATGATGATCACACCTTAAATCGAAGACGTGCGATCGAACCTCTCATCGATACGATCTCAACGAATCAAACGACGTGAGTTTTAGTGAAGTGGATGAGGATAAATTAATTTTTGAATGGAAAAGGGAGATTTCGGCCATGGTTTTTTTCACTTGAGATGCTACAGTGAAATGAGAAGTGAAATTGGAGGGAAGATCATTTGATTTGGGATCTATATAATTATATTATATTCCATTTATTTAAATTCTCAAATAAATGGTCATGTGTTTCGAGTCCGTATGATCAGACGACACTTTCGATCGCCACGAAACTTGTTTGCATACATTATCTCATTTTTTATGGATCCAGTGGTACTATTCTCGTCGCCATCTAAGATAGTGCCTTGGGATGCTAATTCGCATATTTCGAGATCGTTTCGGCCATCGGATCATCCGACCTCAAAATATTGCGATCCTTATACTCATTTTAATTTGGAATGTCAACCCGAACTCAACGGAAGTGGTCTTGAGTCCTAATTCGACCGTATGAAAAAATCACATTTTCGGGCCTTCATTTAATTAACGATTAAACATTTAAATTAATTATTTAAATATCCAACAATTAGAAATACAGATCTTTACAAGTCAGGCTTTATAGGCGGAACTGTAGGCTGGTTCAGTGCTTTGGCCAGGTCGTCTTAGGGAGGACCAAAGGCTTACTCCATCCTCCCACTAGAAGGCGGTTCGGCCAGGGCACGTAGGCGGACCGAAGGCTTGCAGTGCTTTGGTCAGGCCATCTTAGGTGGGACCAAGGGCTTACACTGACCTTCCTGTAGGAGGTGCATTGACTAGGCCCTTGTGGCAGGATCAAAGGCTTTTCTTTCGCCCTTTACTACCATCTTAGGTAGTGATTTATGCTTTTCCTTATAGTTTCTTTCTTTCATTTGATTATCCCTTCAATGGATACATTTGTCTCAATTTTCTTTATTCATCATTGTAGGGAAATAATGCCCTAAATTTTCAACATTCTAAGTTCTTTCTATTATGTTGCCATCAGGTCGGCATAATCGATAAGTCCCTAGTGGATTTACATCATGAATAACAAGAGGACCTTCCCTATTTGGTCCAAGCAGTCCGTCTGAATGATTTTTGGTATTTGCTATGACTTTTTGGAGTACTAAATCTCCTTTTGAAATGATCTTCCTTTAAATTTGGAGTTATAATACCTCAATATCTATTATCCGACATTTTGATCCGGCTATATCCGAACTGAGTAGTTAAGTTAGACTCGGCTGTCATCAAGACCAGTAGCCCAAAGCGATGATTGGGAGGGGGTCCAAAAATCAAGCGTAAATGATAATATAAAGTAGAAGCATGAAAGCTTACTACTCCCCGAAGATGGATCGGGTACGATCTGTATTCTACACTATGGATCGTACTGCATGGATTCCACAACTCAATTTTATAGCGATGATCGATCAATAACTCAAAATCTACACATGCTATCAACATGAAACTTGGAGTACAAGCTTATTACAACATGTGGAACACCCTCTAGGGATCTCTTTCCAATGAGAGGAAGTTGGAGGGATCGGCATCACTCTCTTTGGAGGGATCGGCAGAAACCAGAATTCAAGCAATTACTTTATAGAAAATGCGATATCTCATAAATTGTACATTAGAATTGCACAAAATTTGAGGATCAATTAGCTAACATCATGGGGCACCCCTCGTAGGTATCGCAGCCCATTTGGACACACTAAGGATCGGTACCGATCCCTATTGTGGGCCTCGATGGGCCTGGAAATTTTTTGATGACCTCGTCTTAGTCTCCCGGGTCTTCAGCCAAAATTTCAGTCTGATCCGTGCATGTCTTCCCTTATAAATACAGTAAGCATGGGGGTCAGAAAAGGGATCTTGCTTTCTCTACCGAGGCTTTGCCATTTCTATTCTTCACTTTTATACTAATGGATCCCAACTAATCCAAATATTATTGTAATCATAATCAAGTGGAAAATCAATAAAAATATAAAGTGGACGTAGGCCAAGATTGCCGAACCACTATAAAAATCTATGTGTTCATTTATGATTTTTGTTATTTTTTAATTTCATTCTTCATTTAATCTCTACTAGATTATATTGGGTGTTGACGCCCACTTTTGGCGTCAACATTATGGTGCTTTAACTGAGAGTCGAATTCTCAGCTTGATTGGATCCCATCATCTACTTGTGGATTCCCATATTTGCAAGATTGATCCACTTATTAACCTACAAACTTCCTATTCTACTCAGATTTGAAGGAAATCTAAAGGAAGCTGATAGCCATGGTAGAGGAACTAAGTCTACTTCCCGTGTTTTTGGAGGATTTGATTATGCTAGTGTTCTTGTTTGGAGTTGCTTATATGTTCATGTCTATTTGGAAGGGATTAGATTCACTCATGTATGAAAGTTCTTGGGATCAGATGCTGAAGTTTGCACTCAAGTTAGCTAAAATGGCTAATCCCTCTCTCGAAGCCTAGACGGCCGATCCCTCTCTTAAGGCCAAAATGGCCAATCCCTTTCTCAAAGCCTAGATAGCCGATCCCTTCAATCTCAACTCCAACTGATCCCTTAGCCTAAATGACCGAACCCTCACTAAGGCAATTCAGCCGACTCCTAAATACATATACATGCTCAATGCCAATCCCTCCAAAGATGTCAATATCGATCCCTCCAGCATCTATAACGATCGCTCCAAAAGGTATATATACCAATCCCTCTTTAAGGTATATATACCTGTTGGGCGAATTCTCACCACCGGACCAGAATAGCCGAACCAGCCACCCTCCAAATTACAGCAAACCAACTCATTCACCTACCACCGAATCAAAGCTCTACCGGTCCAAGCAATGCCGAACCAACCACTCCACCAAAGTCCAACCGAATCAATCCGCTGCCGAACCAACCACTCCACCAAAGTCCCACCGAATCAATCCTCTGCCGAACCAACCACTCCACCAAAGTCCCACCGAACCAATCCACTGCCGTACTAACCACTCCACCAAAGTCCCACCGAACCAATCCACTGCCGAACCAAGACCTCATCTCCACCCATCTACTACCGAACCAAGGCATTGCCGAATCAAATTTGCCAGGCCAGATTGTATCAGCCCGGGCCCATCAGCAGCTGTATACATCCAAGACCTCTACCCCCAGCCTCACTCTATAAATAGAGGGGCAGGGGTACAACAATGGGGGACAAGTTTGAGAGCTCAAGCACGGAGAGAACTTTCAAACAACTTTCTTTTACTTGTATAAAAGCTTTGTACTTGTAATCTAAACAAAAAAAAGAGAAATAACATATAAAGTGGACGTAGGCACATTCTGGCTGAACCACTATAAATCTGCGTGTCTTTTACAGCTTAGCCCCTGCTTTTCATATATTTGCATAAATCACCCAAATCACTAAGAACAACATAAAATCTATTAAATCATACGACTTTGAGGTGTTTGTCCATTTTTTGTGCAAACCTTTTTGGTGCTTTCACTGAGAGCTAGAACCTCGAAGCTTCAGCTTCTTCCACTTAACCTTTTTCCTAACAGCATCATTCATCATTTGGAAAACATGCCTCCCAGGCAGAAAAAAGATGTTAACAAAGGAAAAAACATCGCAATCAGCAGTCTTCCAGATCCAGCGGTCACGGATCAAGTAAATCGTCCTCCTCTAGCAGTAGTACCAAATGAAGGACAGGCTAATCCGACCACTCCTGCCGCAGAACAGCCCGCAACAATTACTAGGGCAGATTTAGACAGGGTTGTGGTTGAAGTAACTAACCGCTTCACGTCCCAGCAGGAAGCCTTGGTGGACCATCTCATGTCACGCTTAAGGGATGCTGAAGAGTCCAACCGCAACACTGAATCATGGGGCGAGTCCCAGTCTGGAGGATCTCAGAGACAACAAAGATCTTCCTTCTTCGAAGGAGCTAACGGCAGAAGCAGCCATGGTAGGAGCCGAGATCGAGCACAGCCCGAAGTTAGGCTTGAGGAAACGTTTGGAACCGAACCCAACAGGGGAGGTACCGGGTGGAGGTCAACTGTAGCTGAGCCTGTCATACTGCCTAACCACGGAAACGCCAGTGAACGGAGCCGAGCTAGAGTCCATCCCGAAGTTGGACCCGAGGAAGTGCTTAGATCAGAACCCAGCAGGGGAAGATCAAGGCAAGGGCCAACTGTAGCTGACCCTAGCATGCTCCCAGAAGACCAAAGGCAGCCACTGGAAAATATGAGGAATGATAGACGATACCATCCCTACAGGTCATCTGGACGAAATCAATCCCACAGAACAGAACCAAACCCGTTTCTATCTGCTCCAAATTCTGATGAAAGGATGACACGCTTATTCAGAGAGTGCGTCCAACGGGAGCAAAGAGATCGAGGGATAGGCGCTAGGGTAACCAGCCCAGTCGCCCGCAATATCGAAGTTGCTATCACCCCCCGAGAATGGAAGATGCCAACAATGGAACCTTACAAAGGAACCTCCGACCCCGTTGTACACTTACAGAGATACACACAACATATGCTCATGAGTGGAGCGACAGAGGGAGTACTGTGCAAATGCTTTCCACTATTCTTAGCAGATCTCGCTACCTCCTGGTTCTGTCATCTACCCCAGGGATCCATCAGCTCGTGGGAAATGTTGAAAGAAAAGTTTATCAGTCAGTTCCGCATTCATGTGGAACAACCTAAGGACGCTTATTCCTTATCCAGCGTCAAACAGAAACCTGGAGAGAAACTGCAGCAATACCTAACCCGATTCAATGCCGCAGCGGCCGCAGTTCAAGATGCCGATGAGAAGCTTATCCTAATGGCCCTCTGTAGTGGTGTGCATCCGGACACTAAATTTGCTAGAAGGTTAACAAAAGAAAAACCAGCTACTTTACCCGATTTCTTCCATGAAGCCGGGGAATATATGAGGCTTGAGGATGCTGCCATTGAGGGACAGTCATAACAGCAAAATAAGGAAACTCACAGCAATGCGCCTGTTGTGGCAAGGGATGTTCGAAGAAATGATTCCGGAGACAATGTTGGGGGCAAGAAAGGAGAAAAGCGCCTATATCGGCCAGGACCGAGATTCGACACCTATACTCCTTTGAACGAAACCGTCGAAAACATCTTCCTTGCCACCCAAGGCGAAGTTAGATACAAACGCCCACCATACAAGAAGGAATCAGATAACGCACAGAAGTCTGGAAAGTTCTGCCGTTTCCACGAATCTCATGGGCATGATACCAATGAGTGCCATCATCTCCGTGACTTGATTGAAGAACACATCAGAAGGAAGAAACTGGAACGCTATGTGAAAGGTCAGGACAGGACTCCAACTCCTGCCAATGAGAACCCAAGGCTACCCTCACCGGAGATCGGCAGAGGAAACCGCAACACTAGCAGCTCTAGTCAAGAGAAGATAGTGGTCCATACCATCTCAGGAGGACCGCACATCGCAAACAAAAGCTGGAAAGAGATGGAAAGTCGCTTAGAGACCATAAAGACTGTGTCAATTCGGTTATAGAAGAGCGCCACCCGAAACGAAAAGAAAGTGATGACATCACATTCGGTAAGCGTGACCTAGAAGGAAGGCAATACCCTCACATGGATCCCATGGTTATCTCTGCCCGGCTCGGTCCCGCCGAAGTTTACCGAATTCTAGTAGACACGGGAAGCTCAGTGAATATCTTGTTCAAACATACATTCGACAAAATGAAACTATCAATGAAGGATGTATCTCCCTACGATAAACCACTACACGGTTTCACTGGAGACGCGAAGATGCCCCTCGGGCAACTGGACCACTTTGCCTCCGACATGTTCGCCACTTCCCATTAGCCTTCTTTACCAGCACCGGGTTAGCGATCCATTCCGGGTAGATGGCTTCTCGTATGAAGTCATTGGCGAGTAGGTTCTTTACTTCTTCATCGAGGGCTGCTGATCGCTCTGCCCCCATACTTCTCTTTCTTTGTTTTACGGGCGCCTACTCAGGATATAACCAAATTCCTATGCATGCTCCCGATCAAGACCACACTAGTTTCATCACTGACCGGGGTTTATACTGCTATAAGGTAATGCCTTTCGGACTTAAAAATGCAGGAGCCACCTACCAGTGCCTCGTCAACAAGATGTTTGCAGGGCTAATAGGGAAAACTATGGAAGTATACGTGGATGACATGCTGGTAAAGTCAAGGAAAGCCAACGATCACGTAAGCCACCTAGGCGAGATGTTTCAAGTACTTCGCCAGTATGGAATGAAGTTGAATCCTCTAAAATGCTCCTTCGGAGTATCATCAGGAAAGTTCTTAGGATTCATCGTCCATGCCAGAGGGATTGAAGCAAACCCTGAACAAGTCCGAGCGCTAAGGGATATCAAGATACCTTCCACTCGAAAGGAAATGCAAAGCCTGAATGGAAAAGTGGCCGCCCTAAGCCGATTCATCTCCAAAGCAACGGACAAGTGCGTCCCCTTTTTCGAAGCTCTAAAGAAAGACAAAGGAAAGTTCGAATGGACTGACGAATGCTTAACCGCTTCCCTTAACTTAATCGAACACCTCCAGAAACCACCGGTACTCTCGACTCCAAGCGAAGGCGAAGAGTTATACCTATACCTTGCTGTGTCATCTCACGTCCTAAGCGCTGCCTTGGTAAGGGAAGACAACCGCACACAACGGCCAGTTTACTTCGTAAGTAAGAGGTTTACGGGGGCAGAAGTCAGATATCCTAAACTTGAGAAGCTAGCATACTGTTTACTAATCACATCATGGAAACTGCGTCACTACTTCCAGTCCCATTCCATCAAAGTTCTGACCGATCAACCACTGAGGCAGGTACTCCATCGTCCCGACACTTCTGGGAGACTACTTAAATGGTGCATTGAACTAAGTCAGTATGATATCACCTATCACCCTCGCACCGCCATCAAGGGACAAGCCATGGCTGATTTCATTGCAAAATTCACTACCAATGAAGATAGGGAGCAATTGGAAATAGCAGAAGACATCAAGTGGAATCTCTTTGTGGATGGTGCATCAAACGAACAAGGCTCGGGGGCAGGTGTGGTAATAATCACTCCCAGGGGAAATAAGCTGCACTATGCTATAAGGTTGGAGTTCGCTGCCACCAACAACGATGCAGAATATGAAGTAGTGATAGCTGGATTAGAACTTGCCATAGAAATCGGAGCCAATTCTTTGTGTCTTCATAGCGATTCTCAACTTATTGTTAATCAAATACTAGGAGAATTCCAAACTCGAGAAGAACGACTCATAGCATATTTAAAGAAGACCAAGTTACTTCTCAGCCGATTGGACCACTACTTAGTCAAACACATCCCTCGGGAAGAGAACCAAGAGGCCGACGAATTGGCGAAGCAAGCAAGTGTGAGAGACAGCGCCATCTTCGGAGTAGTAACCATCTCAAAGCAACTGACCCCAAGTTTTGAGCAAATGAATCTGATAGCTGCAACCGAAGAAGCAACTTGGATGACTCCCATCCGAGACTACCTACAAAGCGGCACACTACCCAACGGGCGCAACGAAGTCAAGAAAATCTTGAGGAAAGCTTCCCGCTACACAATACATGAAGACATCCTCTATCGGCGTGGATTCTCTAACCCGTTATTAAGGTGTGTCGCTGGGAGGGAAGCCAGGGAAATCTTATCCAACATTCATCAGGGAAGCTGCGGAGATCACACCGGAGGGAAAACATTAGCAAAAAAGATACTCCGATATGGATATCTCTGGCTCACCTTAAGCAAGGACGCCTTAGATTTCGTCAAAAAGTGTGACAGATGCCAGAAGTTTGCTAAGATTCCGCGGCTACCAACAACTGAGATTACTCAAATGACCAGTCCTTGGCCCTTCGCAATATGAGGAATTGACTTAATCGGCGAGCTACCAATGGGCCGAGGCGGGGCCAAATATGCTATAGTGGCAGTCGACTATTTCACCAAATGGGTGGAAGCGGAACATCTGAATAAAGTATCTTCAGCAAAAGTTATTAACTTCTTGATCAAAAATGTTCTGTGCAGGTACGAAGTGCCACTCAGAATCATATCAGACAATGGACTTCAGTTTGACAGCGAGGAATTCGCCAACTGGTGCCAAGAGCACGGAATTCACAAAAGCTTCTCATCCGTAGCGTATCCCCAGGAAAACGGACAAGTCGAAGCCGTCAACAAAATTCTGAAAGCTCTAATCAAAAAGAAACTCGAAAAGTCAAAGGGCGCTTGGGTGGATGAACTCCCTACGGCACTGTGGGCCTATCGCACATCCTTCAGAACATCAACGGGGCATACTCCTTTCTCTTTGGCATACGGATCGGAGGCTATGCTCCCAGTTGAAACCATTGTGCCTTCCCACCGAAGGATCCACTATAACCCAGAAGAGAACAAAGAACTCCTTCACATGTCTTTGGATCTAGTTGAGGAGAGAAGAAATGATGCAGTCCTTAAAGCAGTGGCCCACAAGCAAAAAGTGGCAGCACAATACAACTCCAAAGTCAAGCACCATACCTTACGAGAAGGGGATCTTGTCCTCAAGCGAATCTTCCCTCGCCCCGGAGCACTAGATCCAATCTGGGATGGACCATATGTAATTCATAAAGATCTCCACAATGGAGCTTATATTTTGTCAACAGTGGACGGATAGGTGTTCCAGAGGGCATGGAACATCCAACACCTCCGTCGATACTTTTCTTAACTTGTACTGCCCATATGAAGTGAATTAATAAAGAGAATCAGTGGACGTAGGCCTTTTCATGCCGAACCACTTTAAAAAAAAAACCTTGTCTCTTTTTTTAACTTGTCCCTTTATATCTTGGCTGCTTGTTAACTTTATCCTTTTCTGTTGAACAAAATCCTATGCGTATAGCATTTCCACTCAAAGCACTCCACAGCGCAACTTCACCTGGACAAGACCTAACAGGTACCATGCGAATCTATGCCCTCACCAATGAGACACTTTTGCTCCGGCATCCCTCTGCTGCAGGTTAACTCATTGCTCGCGACGGCCCTTAAAGCCAACTGTAATGAGCCGATTATAAGCCACCGAGAAGGCCGACTATAGCCGAGGCAGCTCATTACGGCGTTCGGCTCGCCGGCAACTGTGAACCGACTATAAGCCCCAACATAAGGCGTGGCCAGCCAGGGGTAGTTCACGGTTGACGATCGGCACCCACGCTAGCCGGCCACAGTAAATCGAATAATACCCACGATTATGGGCCATAATGGCTCGGGTAGTTACTGTGCGCGATCTCGGCTTCGATGTGTCTTAAGTGCGGCTGTGGTAAAAAAGAATTAACTCTCCGCGGAGGCGTAAGATGGGTGACAAATGTCTCCAAGACCCACAGCTAGGGAAAGTGACTACAAAGCCCGTTTGCCACGAACTTAAGCACATCGAAGGCCTTCCGTGATTGGAAGTTTTACTTTTTCACATATTTCAATTTCACTTAAGAAACTTTTCTCCTATCCTCTGTAACAATCCCTGAAGTACAGGACACAGAACAGGAGACACTCACTAATAGAAGCGGATACTCACAACAAGATACTGGACCGCATCCCTTACTCGGTCACACAGGATATTCAAAGCTGCCATCTACAAGCAAAATATAAAGGGCGGTATTTCCTTCTTTCATATGTAAACACATGACTATAATTTATTCACACCTCACGCTAACATTGCAAGTCATGAAATTATGTTTTAAACAAGAACCTGACATCAAACACAGTTTGATTGCAAGAATATGCATAGCTATATTTCTCATACAACATGTCAAAATAGCAAAAAACATTCAAAAGACGACAAAATCAGCTTAAGTTAAAGAATTACACGTCAAGAATAGAGCTATTTATTACAAGTAGCAAAAATTACAACCTAAGAGTTACTTTACTGTTTTAAGACTAACATATACAACCATGTCGAGTCCACAAAAAGAATTTTCTAGGTCTAATCAAGGAGCCGGCTGCGTTGGAGTCTTATCCTTGTCCTGTTGCCCACCTGTCCGGTCAGAAAAAGAATTCGTTAGTGATAAGCAAACAAGTTAACGGAAAGACTAGAAAGGAAGACTTACCAGCATCTGCTCCTTGATCAACTTGATCATCATCCTCCGCTTGCACACCTGTCTCCTCAGCTGCAAGCAACCGCATGCCCTCCTTCACCGCCACCTTCTCCTCCTTGGTAAACTGGGCGGTAACAGCATCCATCCTAAAGGCCACGCCACCCTCATTATCTGCCTCAGCCTGGGCCTCCTCTAGAGCCCTGAGATAGATCCTAGCCATAACCCGGGGGTAATCATCCATCCAGGACAAGTTACCCTGCCTCCAAGTACGGAAGTACATACCCTGGAGCATCCCCTCCATCAGCCCCTCGTTCTCTTCAAACTCCCTCGCCCGGGCCTTGGAATCCGACAACCTTACGATGGCGGCATCTCTCTCCAGTTGGTATCTCGAGCAGTCAGCCTGAAGGTATTTCCGCATCGCCTCCATCTCCTCCCTCAACTTGGCTTGAGCAAGCTCTGCAGCCTCAAGCTTCCCAGATAACTCCTCTATCTGCTCAAGATCCTCTTTCCGAACCTCGTCCACCATGGCAATGGCCATATCGATCCGTTCCTTGCAAGTAGCCTCCATTTTCCGCAGTTCGGCCCGGCTGGCCTCTTCCATAGTTTTCTTTAGACGTCCGAAGGCGGCCTCGTGCTGAGAGATCTGGATGGCCTGATCAGCGAGTTGCTTGGCCTGGTCGGAAACCACTAACCGCAGTCTTATGTTGGCACTCCCAATTTCCTCCCCAGCCTTGACCAATCGGGCATGATGCCCCACCAACTTCCTGGTCTCCTCAGCAACCCGATCAATATTTTCTTTAGCTTCGTTCCCCATAGCGACAACCCGAGTAGTAAGCAAATCAAGGTCCAGGGACTTGGCCTCATCGAGCACCCTTACCATAGGGTTGCAAGGAAGAAGGTGCTCGCCAGTAACCTCATCAAAAGAGATGTCATGAGATGCCGGGTCCAGGTCCGGATGACCCGCAAACGGATTGCGTGCTAAGCTAGGATGATTTATTGGGATGATGGTTGGGTTCTCAGACGGATGAGGAGAGGGCATAAGCTCGGTATCCTCCTTTGTAATGTCGTGAATAGGCTGGAGTGGGGCCGGGGGTTCAAGAAGAGGTTCAGACGAAGATCGACTCCTCTTCCTCTTCTGTATATCTTCTTCGATAACTCCAAGAAGAGGACGATAACCGACTATGTCTCCCGGGCGGTTAGTAGAAGGCTTCAGCTTGGCGGAAGCTTTGGAGAGCTTGTATTGTTCAAGCCTGTGCTGAAGATCCGAGGTCTTGGCCGTTTTACCCGCTCCTGATATGAAAACCAAAGTGTCACCAATATGTATTAAGCCATCATTCAAGGATTAAAAGAGTAAAGAGAAATTCACCTTGAACCGCCGAAGTTGCTTCAGTAGAGGCGCTCCCGGAAGATAAATCAACGCCGATCCCAACTTTATCGGCTCTCTTGGACTTCTCCGTCCCCTCCAAACCTTCGAAGGCTTGGCGGAAAGCATCATCCGTCCACTCTTGCATCTCACCTACTTGCCCAGAAGACAAAGCCCCGACACCGTCGCCACCTCCAACGCCTTCTCCTCCATCTTCGCCTTGCTCCTCCTCCACCTCTCCCTCCTCTGGGATATCTGGACATGTGCTGGGAGAGGGACCGTCAGACTTTTTGAGCTTCTTCCCCCTGGCAACCGGATGTTTCGAAAAGGGCCTCCTTTTACTGCTCTTCGACTCGGCCCCTTCTTTAGCTTGGGCAGCCTTCTCTTCAGCCGTGTCCCTCTGCTTGACCACGGACTGCTGTGGAAGGATCAAGTTGTACTCCAAGAGTGTAGCGTTCCTGATCAGGTAGGCAGCCGACCTATCTCTCCCAGTAATAGCTTCTATTTCTGCTGCGGTCTGAACCAGGCGGTCATTCTCCACGACCGCAAAACCACCTGTCGCTAGCAAAAAATAAAAACACATAAGAAAGAGTATTGCAACCAGAACGGGATTTAAAAATAAAGCTTTGACTTACATCCGGAGGTGAAGCGCCGAATAGAAACGGAATCATCCCTGACAAAGAACCATTCCTTCTTGAACATGCTGTACTTGGAGTATAGATCCAGGACCGGCTTAAAGGTTACGGCCGATTCCAAGCTGATGTAGGGAGACCCCTTCTTGTAGCCTCTCAAGTTGTACAAATACCGGATCTCCCGGTTGGAAGGAGGACGCCCATATCTCCTCTGGAAGATGACAAGAGACTCACTAGAATGGCATAAGAGTTGGGCTGAAGTTGGAATGGAGCTACCTTTAGATATGTGAGAAAGCTGACTACCCAGGCGTTGAGAGGCGGGATGGCACCACACATGCAACGGTATCTGCTGTAGGCAAAATATCCTTCGGGAGGATCATACAACATCACTCCCGCGCCCGGCAATAACATGCGTGCTCGGTCGATCCCGAAAGAGCGAGATATAGCATCAAGTTGCTCGCCCTTGAGTAAGCTAGGGAAGCAATCAGGAGGCAAGTTAAGAAGTTCCTGAAGACCGTATCCATCCACCAATGATCTCGAGGTGGGCCCATGACGGGCAGGTCCTGGTTGAGCCGGGGGCACTGTGGAAGGCTCTTCTCTATCCTGAGATCTCTTCTTCTCTGATCGGGTTTCCACTCTTTGAGACATTTATCTGCAGACACAAGAAAATCGTTAAGACACATAAACTAGGTAATCTAGAGTTCCACTGGTGACTCAGGTACAAAAGTCCATCCGGTAAAATTCATTCGGCATTTCTCAGTAAAATTCGTTCGGCATTTCTCAGTAAAATTCGTTCGGCATTTCTCAGTAAAATTCGTTCGGCATTTCTCAGTAAAATTCATTCGGCATTTCTCAGTAAAAATTCATTCGGCATTTCTCAGTAAAATTCGTTCGGCATTTCTCAGTAAAATTCATTCGGCATTTCTCAGTAAAAATTCATTCGACATTTCTCAGTAAAGGCTCATTCGGCATTCTCAACTAATGTTCATTCGGCTTCCTCAGGATAGGGTCCATTCGGTATTAAAACTTCAAGGCCATTCAGTAAAAAAAAAAAAATTCCATTCGGTGGCAAAGAGGTCTCACCTGGTTCGGCTAGCACTTTGATTAGGCGAAAGCAAGAGTTTGATTCGGCAAATGATTTGGCTCGGTTAGTGAAGAATGACGAAGGCCTAACACCTCTACTTATAGGCAATAAAGGACACCGGACCAACTAGACCGGCACTCAAGGACCGAATGAAGATGACCAAGAAACAAAGTAAGCTGTATGCCAGCATACGCCCCACTTTGGGGGGCAAATGTTGGGCGAATTCTCACCACCGGACCAGAATAGCCGAACCAGCCACCCTCCAAATTACAGCAAACCAACTCATTCACCTACCACCGAATCAAAGCTCTACCGGTCCAAGCAATGCCGAACCAACCACTCCACCAAAGTCCCACCGAATCAATCCTCTGCCGAACCAACCACTCCACCAAAGTCCCACCGAACCAATCCACTGCCGTACCAACCACTCCACCAAAGTCCCACCAAACCAATCCACTGCCGAACCAAGACCTCATCTCCACCCATCTACTACCGAACCAAGGCATTGCCGAATCAAATTTGCCAGGCCAGATTGTATCAGCCCGGGCCCATCAGCAGCTGTATACATCCAAGACCCCTACCCCCAGCCTCACTCTATAAATAGAGGGGCAGGGGTACAACAATGGGGGACAAGTTTGAGAGCTCAAGCACGGAGAGAACTTTCAAACAACTTTCTTTTACTTGTATAAAAGCTTTGTACTTGTAATCTAAACAAGAAAAGAGAAATAACATATAAAGTGGACGTAGGCACATTCTGGCTGAACCACTATAAATCTGCGTGTCTTTTACAGCTTAGCCCCTGCTTTTCATATATTTGCATAAATCACCCAAATCACTAAGAACAACATAAAATCTATTAAATCATACGACTTTGAGGTGTTTGTCCATTTTTTGTGCAAACAATACTGATCCCTCTATAAAGCATATATACGGATCCCTTTGCAAGGTATATATATCAATCCCTCAGTAAGGTGTATATACCGATCCCTTAGCAAAAATGATCGATCCCTCATATGACCGATCCCTCCATATGGCCGATCCCTCATATGATCGATCCCACAATATGACCGATCCCTCCACATTACTGATCCCTCATATGATCGATCGCTTCATATGATCGATCCCTCCATATTACCATCCCTCGTATGATCGGTTTATCCACTGTCGATCCCTATGCCATGTTCATCCAGAACCAAACCCTGTACCACCGATCCCTCACTATGGCAATTCAGTCGACCCTATATGGATTGGGTACGATCCATAATTAAAAAAATATGGATTGGGTATGATTCATTTTTAAAAAAAAATATGGATCGATTACGATTCACTTTTTTAAAAAATAGCTCTAAATTCTTTTTCTAGCGCAGTGCCCTTACATTCTGGATTTGGGATTCGACTTAAAGACGGTGCATTATATTCGCTTCCCTTACATCCTGTGACTGACTGGGGCATAGAGGATCAAGCGGTAGCTACTGAACTGCAGGCAAGGAGTGGATAAGGAACTGCTACTCAAACAATACACCCAAAGGCTGGAGAACCAATATGATATGACACGAACTAGGATTGGTTACGGGATCAGGCATCTGGGGTAGATTACGACTGCTCTCAACTGACCAGCTTCGAAATGCCTGACTTACCAGCTATGATACGATGGCTAGTGTGACGACCGCCCTACGCCGCTTATTATGCCATCTCAAAGTATAGCCATCCATCATCAAAATCGAACCTAAAGTAGTCACCCGTTCGACTCGAAGCAAACCCAGGAAGTTCTGTCCCAAGGTCAAACGTGGGTAAAACTAAGATTTTCTCTAAGCAAATAGAAAATTTTCTCGGGTCGGACTCCAAGTAAATTATCACCAATCAGTCACACGTTGGACAATCATGCATACAACATTTACAAGCATTACAAACAGCCGTAACTTGAAAACGGACAGGACTAACGATGACTGGAGCATTTCCCATAGTTGAATCCCATTCACTGAAGCCATTCAATATGCAGAATATCCTAAGAGATTCAATATGTCAACTATGCCAGCGTATTTTGGAAATACAGACCCCTAAGAGCATCTTATGAAAAATGAAGGGCACATTAATTCCGCCAGAGCGACCAACGCAATTAAATGCTGATTCTTTCCTATATTCCTTGGGGAAGTAGCGATCGATTATGTGATTTACGCGATCACCGCCTAGGTCCATCTCCTCGTTTAACTAGCTAGCTAAGGAGTTTCCCTAACTTATCCCAAGCGCCAGGCGAGCAGCTCAATGACTTTTGGCAGAGATTTAACACCACTTTCACTAAAGTGAGCAATCCCAACGAGAATATCATACTGATGGCGTTGATAAGGGGAATCGATCCCGAGACATACTTTGGCAATTGGTTACATCACTACACTAGAAAAGGCCTTTTCTAGCGCTGAAAAAACCTACCAAAAATTTTAGTAGCATTTCGATAAACGCTGCGATACGACATGCAACTAAAAGTCTAAAACTTTTTGTCGCGTTGTACAAAACGCAACCAAAACTTGACCTATTATGGGGCTTTAGAAACGCTACAAAAAGTTTCCGACTTTTAGTAGCAAGTCATTTCGTAGTGTTTACTAAAACGCTACTTAAAGTTTTGGTAGCATTTTTTCAACACTTCAAAAGTCGTATTGCATCTATTTACATTTATTTTAGTAGCGTTTTTAAAATGCTACTAAAAGTTATTAACTGTTTTGTAGCATACTGTACACGCTCCTATTTCATGTTAATGGTTTGTACCATTTCCAGCCATCGCTCACATAATAGTCATATTACAACTAGAAATCAATCACATAATCGTCGTATTCAAACAATCAATCACATAATCGTTGTATTTTAACAATTAAAAAAACACGCTAATCACATAATCAAATATAATATCCATAACCATTTCGATTCACATAAAATCCATAACCATTCATAAAAAAGTTTACACAGCAAGTATTAACAAAATGTCATAGTATATATAACAATTAAAGACATGTTCATTACTTGATTATCCACAATCTTTGCTGCAGCCGGTCTTTACTCCTAAAAAGCTAATTACATGTAGACAAGTTTAACAATCAACAAATGATTATGAAACTGTTTCATATTTAAAGTATATCAAACATCCTTAGTTGAACTTTTCTTAAATTTAAATAATTTTAATAAAACTTAGTTAAATTTTTATAAAACTTGGTTAATTTTTATAATAAACTTATTTAATTTTTAAAAACTTATATGTGTAGTTAAATTCTAATTAAACTTAATTAATTTGTATAAATTTACTTAATTTTTAAAAAACGTAGTTAAATTATATAACTCTTAATTAATTTTTAAAATTTTGGTTAATTTTTATAAAAATTAGTTAAATTTTTATAAAGCTCGGTTAACTTATTGATAAATTTATTTATATTAACTCAATCTTATAAATTATCTCAATTAGTAAAACTAGTCATGACTTATATTTTAATTAACTTAAACTTATAAATTATCTCAAACTTAAATTCTATAACTTGGTTAATTTTTATAAATTATCTCAAACTTATAAATTTTTCATAAACTTAGTTAATTTATTATTATTATTATTACTACTATTATAAATTTATTAATTTTATAATACTTAGTTAATTTTTATATAAAACTTAGTTGATTTATTCAAATCATTATTTATTATTATCATTATTAAACTTATAAATTATCTCAATTGCTCATACTTAAAATATCATAACTTATATTTTAATTAACTTAAATTAGCATAAAAGGGAATAACATGCTAGATCTAAAAACTAGCATAAGCGATAGATACATGTCTTTAGATATAGATTGCATAGATTTGAAAATTAGCATAAGCGATAGATACATTTCTTTAGATATAAAAAGATAGAGAAACAGACATGGTATGTATGGAAATTTTGGAGTCATAAAAGGGAATAGCATGCTAGAAGATATAACTCAAACAAACAGCTTGCTTTGTACTTTTATACACAGCAGGCAAGTAACCTGAAGCTAACATCCCTGTGAAAAATATATAGTATTAAAACATGAAGAAATAAAATTAGTAAATTCAAAACAAACCAGAAATTAGCAA
The DNA here is from genome assembly GCA_030737815.1 of Allium fistulosum. NCBI lineage: Eukaryota > Viridiplantae > Streptophyta > Magnoliopsida > Asparagales > Amaryllidaceae > Allium > Allium fistulosum. The sequence continues at coordinate 869,138,486 of CM060905.1, read as the reverse complement.
ATTCAAAACAATGACAGCAATGAACATGAATGGTAAACAAGTATAGTCCCTAAGGAATGAGCTTCTCAACTTCTGATATAATATTGAGTTGATACATATTGTAACAACCCGCATATTTTACGATTGTATATTTAAATATTTCATTTAAAATATAGCATCATTAGTCGAATTATAGTCCGAAAAGCTACTTTTTGTAAATAGTTGAATTGGAACTCGAGACCACCTCCATTGAGTCCAAAATGACGTTTACAACTTTTTTTAGTATAAACATCGATATGTTTGGAGATGAGTGAATTTTGTTATTTATCACTTAGGGCTTTGGGTTTGGGTTCAGCCCACTAACCCATCTTAATACCCTAACTCAGCCCCTCCCCTCTTCATTCATCCTCATTTCCTAATACATTCAAGCTTAAGTAAAAATGGGGAGAGGAATGAGAAATTAGAAATTCCTAATTAAGCCCTAAATTCATTTGCAAATCCAAGTGTTAGCTCCAAAATCAAAGAGAAGCTTAGGTAAGCATCCTCTTCATCTTCTCCAACTAATTCTCTCTTTAATTTCAGAAAATTTCCTAAACCTAACTTAGGAAATGTTCTTCTTTTGAGCTTAGATTCAAGCTTCTAGAGTTGAGGTTGAAGAGTAGTTGATCTTCCTTTGCTTTCAAGCTTCTCCTTCATTGTTTTTGGGTTTAAAGGTGAGATTTTTATCTCACATCTATGTCTATAACTATCCTTGATTGTTAGGCATGAATTCCTAACATCTTTACATGTTCATTTGATTTTGATTTGGATTGATTTGGTGAACATTTCAATTTTTGGTGTTTTGAAGTCAAAAACTCTAAAAATCATAGCTTTGATGTTTGATCATGTTTTTGGAGGTGTATCGAAGAGCCTATAGGGCAGGGTTGTCGATTGGCATAAACCCCTAGCGCCCATTACTCGTTCGATCATGAATTGGAAGAGTTTGTTCTTCATTTGAATAGACTGAAAAACAGTCCCAGTGCCAGTCAGTCGACTGGCCCTCTGTAGTCAGTCGACTGGCTGTAGTAAATGGGCGTTCCTGGGACTGTCTGCAGAAACAGAGAGTCTCTGTTTTCTGCAGTCAGTCGACTGACCTCCTGCAGTCAGTCGACTGACTGTAGGAAATGGAATTTTCGGGTTTCTGGTTCAGTCGACTGACCTCCTGCAGTCAGTCGACTGACCTGCTTGTTTTTGCCTATTTTGCCTATTTTGCTTGAGGTTCCAATTTTTATCGATTCGTGATTATCCGTTTTGTTGTTATCATTTATTATCGACTTTGATGACTTCTTTTTCGGGACTTTTGAGAATATCCATTTTGATGGATTCGGTATCGATTTCATTGGATTTGATTCACGTCTTCATATGTGGATTTTGGTGATTGATTGTTTCTACAATCATTTCTATACTTTGTCACTTTAAAATACAAAGGTTTCTATACTAACAGTAAATATTCAAACTCTTTTACAAAGATGGTTTCAACTCTATTTTTAATACAAAACTCGTTTATAAAACCGTTTTCTAATCTATTAGTATATACAAACCTTTACCTCATTCATATGAGACAATCTAATTAAACGGCTTAGCAAAACAAGTGGTATGAAACGCTTGCGTTTACTTCGTCGGTTAATTTTTGGACTTGTTCGATTGAAACTCTTGTAACAATTTTCGAGTGGAAATCTACAATCTGTTCGTAAATATTTTAGTTAAGCTAGTGGTTATGGGACATGAAACTAAACTCTTATATTTACTAGCTTAGTGTAATCGACACTTCTTGATGATCGATGATGATCATTTTATGATTTAGACTAGCGATGTGCGATGTCTGTTTGTCCGCGTGGGGGACTATACCCTGTTTTATTGAGCTTCGTCTCATTCCTTTATAGGTTAGCGACCTATGGTTTTGTTGAGTTTGGTTCATCGGGCGTAACGTTGTATTACGTCGTTGTTCCGTATTATTTGTGTTCTGGTTCATCGGGCGTTCGCTGTACTACGTCGTTGTTCCGGATTATTTGTGTTCAGGTCCATCGGGCGTTCATTGTACTACGTCGTTATGCTTGATTATTTGAGTTTAGTTCATCGGGCGTAACACTGTACTACATTGATGTTCTAAATTATTTGCGTTTCTAGTTCCTCGGGCGTTCGCTGTACTACGTCGTGGCACCGGCTCTATAGTTAGCAACCATGGGTAACAACCCGTTTGTGATACACGTGTTGGTGAGTTTTCATGCTCCCGTTTGTGATAGGCCTTCCCCCTTTGTGATTTTCTGGATTTCTCGTTGTGATTTCTAGAATTTGTGTTTCACCAATTTTTGTTGATTGAATTGATAAGCTCTATCAATATTTGTGTTTTGGTGAATAATCTAAAAAATACGTGATTCTTTTTTGTGCTTCGAGTTGATTTGAGATATTGTATGATTTTTGTGTTATTTGATGTATACTTGACACAGTATGGCATTTTTTTGGTTATCATACATTTTCGGTCATATCTCTTTTCCTATCTCACTTTATCTGATATTTATAGCTAGTTTGATCCGTTTATTATTTTCTTCTTAAATAATACTCAGGTCAGACCGAGATATTTCAGGTGCTTCTGCTTGACTTCTTATCAGGGCTTGTCTCCTGACTTTTGGCTAACTACTTTAGCATAGTAGTTTTTGTTATTATACATTTGAGATATAGACTCCTTGATGTATAATTATTCGCTTGTCTAACACTTGTATCCATTCTTTTGTGATGTAGTGGATCTTGTTTGACCACTACTTTGATGTACACTTTTATGTGATATATTCATATCTGATTCCGCCTTTGTGATATGAATGTCTGTGACTGGTTTGTGTTATGTTTATTTCTATATTTGTTTCGAAGGTCACTTAGCCACTGTGTGGTAGTTTTGAGTTTGTATTAGATATGTCAGATTTCCTCCGATAATGAAGTGTAAGTTATATTATCTGACATATCGGTACTCGCACAAAGTAATTACACAGATGGTCGCTCCTCAACAGCCTTATTCTTCGCGCTAATCGACAGCATTACTTCGTAATGTCCTTGGTTAGCGTGAGCATAGAGGTGGAGCATCACAGCTTGGTATCAGAGCCAAACTTTGGAACAATGTAGAATAATCTAACAAGGATCATTGTCCGAAGTCTTTCTTAGGAATCGTGCCATAGGATTTAATTCGAGTCTTCGTATCGTTCTATCCTATATTCCTTATGATGCCTTGTTTTATCAATCAAGGTTATTTGATATTCATTTTGAGAATAACCTTTTTCCACTTCTTTCTTCCTTAGAGAAGAGAAATGGTTAGACCTGGCAGTCCTAGCGCCGATCAATCTAGTGCTACTCCTCAGGATGGAGTATTTATGCCAGCTCAACAACTTTTAGATCTTGTGCACAATGCCCGAGCTGCCGGACCTGTTCCAGCGTCAACTCACCCTAAATCTGGGTTTGCACGCTTGTGCAAAGATTATACTGCTTTGGGTGAAAGGCCATTCAAGGGATCCGAAAACGTTATAGAAATCCAAGCTTGGCTTAGATCATGCGATCGCATCTTTTCCCGCATGGATCTTATTGATTCACTTCGAGTCCAAGTGGCTTCTAGCATGCTCCAAGAAAGAGCATTAGATTGGTACGAGCTTTTGATTTCTGAAATTATCGAAGCGGATCTTACTTGGGAGCAATTCCGGGAAAGGATTGGCTTAATCATTATGAAGGCCATATCCTATGTCCAATGTGCACTATTCATCTTCGACATCTTCAATCTATTAAGCAGATTTCTTTTGTTCTTAATGATTTTGATTTCTAAAATTCGGTGATATCATTTTAATTCTTTAAACTCACTTGATGAGGGAAGTGTTATTTCTCTCATTCAAGTAGTTTGTGAATTTTCTGGTATTTTTGAGATTTGTCTTAGGATTATCACCTAAGCAATCTATTGAATGGTGCTAAGGTCTTTTCAGCTCGACCTTGCCACCGGTTTTCATCAGTTACGAGTTGGGGAGAGTAGCATTCCACTTACTGCATTCCGCACTCGATATGATTCTTGTGAGTGGTTCGTTATGCCATTCGGTTTGACGAACCTTCTACCTTATTTCATCCATCTTGTAAATCGAGTATTCCACGAATGTCTCGATGGGTTTATCCTTGTATTTATTGATTATGGATGAAAACAAAAAAAATTAAAATTTGTAAATCTTTTTAATAAGATATTTATAAGTATGATTGGGTTTTGTTCTTAAAACGAGCAAAGAATATTTGTAAATTTTATAAGAGACATGGTTATCATATATAAGATAATTTTGTGTTGTTTTGCCCATTGAGTGCTTTAAGAATTCTAGTCGATGCGCTTGATCAACGTTATCGATAGGAATCTCCTAAATGCTATGATGAGACAGTCAAACACAGTAAATTCTAGTAATAAGTAAATTTTTCTAAAAAGATGATTACACAAAGTTAATTATAATTTTGAATGTCTTAGCTTTTCAGGAAAGAGGATAAGAACTCTTTTCCGTTGTTTTTATTCTTGCGATTCCCGAAGGGAACCAAGACTTTATTGTTTATACCGATACTAGTCGTATTGGTTTTGGTGTCGTTCTCTTGCAATATGGAATGTGTTATCACATATGCTTCTTGACAATTAAAGCTTGTCAAGGCTAGATATGCCACTCATGATCTAGAGCTCACGGCTATTGTTTTCGCTCTTAGAATTTGGCTCATTATCTATTGGGAGAGAAATTTGTTCTCTACTCTGATCATAAATCTTTGAAATATTTATTTTCTAAAAAGGAACTTAATTTGCGTCAACAACGTTGGCTCGAGTTCCTTGCATCTTATGATCTTGATATTTTTATACTTCCTGAAAGGGTAATCGTGTTGCCGATGCCCTTGGCCGAAAGCAACAAGTAGTTGTTTCTATGATGATATCCGAATGGAATGATCTCGAGACTTATTCACTTGCGAGATTAGAGATTGTGAATCCGATTCATGTTCATCTCTTGTTTTGTGTAGCCTTGAGGCTCGTCCTTCACTTTTGGACCGTACCTCTTTTGGCTAAACTCTATGTCAAGTAAATTATTAAATTGAATAGAGTTCCTACTTATATTGTTAGCAGTCGTGATCCATTATTTTACTAGTGGATTTTTGGTAAGGTCTTCAAAAGCTTTGGGAATAAAGCTTAATTTTAGCACCGCTTATCGTCCTCAATCCGATGGACAAACCGAGCGTGTGAATCAAACTCTTGAAGATCTTCTTTGAACATATGTTCTTGATTTTGGTGGAAGATTGGGAAGATCATATTCCTCTTGTTGATTTTTCCTATAATGATAGCTTCCAATCTTGTATTGGTATGGCACCTTTCGAGGCACTCTACGGAAGGCTATGCCGATTCCTTCATGTTGGCTTAAAGCCGGTGTGAAGCTGGTTTTAGATCCAGTCTTTATTGGTGTTCATTTTTGTTTCACCTATGATGGGTGTTGTGCATTTCAGTTGATCGGAAAAATTAGTATCTCGATATGTTGGTCCATTTCCCATCACCGAATGTATTTGTTCCATGGCTTATCGCCTTTTATTACCGGCTCAATGTTTTGCTATTTATGACGTTTTCCACGTCTCTCTACTACGGATATACCTTTGGGATTCCGATTTTTATTCTTGAGCCCGGTGTTATTGAAGAAATTGAAGTTTCACCAAATTTGACTTATGAGCAACATTCTATTCATATAATTACTTCGAAGGTTAAACGCCTCCGAAATAAAGATGTTCTTCTTGTGAAAGTTCAATGGTCCTCAAATCCTAAGCATGGCTCTTGGGAATCTTGAGAATTCATCGAGCAAACACATCCGGACTTACTCTTTCGTGCTCTTTATGGTAAACTTCTTATTTCAAATTTTCTTTTGTGTTGATATTCTTTTATGGTTGTTACTTTTTATTTTCCTCTTAATTATTACGAGGACGCAATTTCTTTAAGGAGGGCAGTCTGTAACAACCCGCACATTTTACGATTGTATATTTAAATATTTTATTTAAAATATAGCATCGTTAGTCGGATTATAGTCCGAAAAGCTACTTTTTGTAAATAGTCGAATTGGAACTCGAGACCACCTCCATTGAGTCCAAAATGGCGTTTACAACTTTTTTTAGTATAAACATCGATATGTTTGGAGATGAGTGAATTTTGCTATTTTTCACTTAGGGCTTTGGGTTTGGGTTTCAGCCCACTAACCCATCTTAATACCCTAACTCAGCTTCTCCCCTCTTCATTCATCCTCATTTCCTAATACATTCAAGCTTAAGTAAAAATGGGGAGAGGAATGGGAAATTAGAAATTCCTAAGCCCTAAATTCATTTGCAAATCCAAGTGTTAGCTCCAAAATAAAAGAGAAGCTTAGGTAAGCATCCTCTTCATTTTCTCCAACTCATTCTCTCTTTACTTTCAGAAATTTCCTAAACCTAACTTAGGAAATGTTCTTCTTTTGAGCTTAGATTCAAGCTTCTAGAGTTGAGGTTGAAGAGTAGTTGATCTTCCTTTGCTTTCAAGCTTCTCCTTCATAGTTTTTGGGTTTAAAGGTGAGATTTTTATCTCACATCTATGTCTATAACTATCCTTGATTTTTAGGTATGAATTACTAACATCTTTACATGTTCATTTGATTTTGATTTGGATTGATTTGGTGAACATTTCAATTTTTGGTGTTTCGAAGTCAAAAACTCTAAAAATCATAGCTTTGATGTTTGATCATGTTTTTGGAGGTGTATCGAAGAGCCTATAAGGCAGGGTTGTCGATTGGCATAAACCCCAGCGCCCATTGCTCGTTCGATCGCGAATTGGAAGAGTTTGCTATTTATTTGAATAGACTGAAAAACAGTGCCAGTCAGTCGACTGGCTGTAGCAAATGGGCATTCCTGGGACTGTCTGCAGAAACAGAGAGTCTCTGTTTTCTGCAGTCAGTCGACTGACCTCCTGCAGTCAGTCGACTGACTGTAGGAAATGGAATTTTTGGGTTTCTGGTTCAGTCGACTGACCTCGTGCAGTCAGTCGACTGACCTGCTTGTTTTTGCCTATTTTTCTTGAGGTTCCAATTTTTATCAATTCGTGATTATCTGATTTTTGGTTATTATTATCGACTTTGATGACTTCTTTTTCGGGACTTTTGAGAATATCCATTTTGGTGGATTCGGTATCAATTTCTTTGGATTTGATTCACGTCTTCGTATGTGGATTTTGGTGATTGATTGTTCCTACAATCATTTCTATGCTTTGTCACTTTAAAATACAAAGGTTTCTATACTAGCAGTAAATATTCAAACTCTTTTACAAAGATGGTTTCAACTCTATTTTTAATACAAAACTCGTTTATAAAACCATTTTCTAATCTATTAGTATATACAAACATTTACCTCATTCGTATGAGAAAATCTAATTAAACGGCTTAGCAAAACAAGTGGTATGAAACGCATGCGTTTACTTCGTCGGTTAAATTTTGGACTTGTTCGATTGAAACTCTTGTGACAATTTTCGAGTGGAAATCTACAATCCGTTCGTAAATATTTTAGTTAAGTTAGTGGTTATGGGACATGAAGCTAAACTCTTATATTTACTAGCTTAGTGTAATCGACACTTCTTGATGATCAATGATGATCATTTTATGATTTAGACTAGCGATGTGCGATGTCTGTTTGTCCACGTGGGGGACTATACCCCGTTTTATTGAGCTTCGTCTCATTCCTTTATAGGCTAGTGACCTATGGTTTTGTTGAGTTTGGTTCATCGGGCGTAATGCTGTATTACAACGTTGTTCCATATTATTTGTGTTTTGGTTCATCGGGCGTTCGCTGTACTACGTCGTGGTTTCGGATTATTTGTGTTCAGGTCCATCGGGCGTTCGTTGTACTATGTCGTTGTGCTTGATTATTTGAGTTTAGTTCATCTGGCGTAACGCTGTACTACGTCGATGTTCTGAATTATTTGAGTTTCTGGTTCCTCGGGCGTTCACTGTACTACGTCGTGGCACCGGCTCTATGGTTAGCGACCATGGGCAACAACCCGTTTGTGATACACATGTTGGTGAGTTTTCATGCTCCCGTTTGTGATAGGCATCCCCCCTTTGTGATTTTCTGGATTTCTCGTTGTGATTTCTAGAATTTGTGTTTCACCAATTTTGGTGGATTGAATTGATAAGCTCTATCAATATTTGTGTTTTGGTGAATAATTTAAAGAATACATGATTCTTTTTGGTGCTTCGAGTTGATTTGTGATATCGTATGATTTTTGTGTTATTTGATGTATACTTGACACAATATGGCATTATTTTGGTTATCATACGTTTTCGATCATATCTCTTTTCCTATCTCACTTTATCTGATATTTATAGCTAGTCTGATCCGTTTATTATTTTCTTCTTAAATAATACTTGGATCAAACCGAGATATTTCAGGTGCTTCTGCTTGACTTCTTATCAGGGCTTGTCTCCTGACTTTTGGCTAACTACTTTAGCTTAGTAGTTTTTGTTATTATACATTTGAGATATAGACTCCTTGATGTATAATTATTCGCTTTTCTAGCACTTGTATCCATTCTTTTGTGATGTAGTGGATCTTGTTTGACCACTACTTTGATGTACACTTTTATTTGATATATTCATATCTGATTCCGCCTTTGTGAAATGAATGTCTGCGACTGATTTGTGTTATGTTTATTTCTATATTTGTTTCCGAAGGCCAGTTAGCCACTGTGTGGTAGCTTTGAGTTTATATTAGATATGTCGGATTTCCTCCGATAATGAAGTGTAAGTTATATTATCTGACATATCGGTACTAGCACAAAGCAATTACACAGATGGTCGCTCCTCAACAGCCTTATTCTTCGCGCTAGTCGACGGCATTACTTCGTAGTGTCCTTGGTTAGCGTGAGCATAGAGGTGGGGCGTCACACATATATTTGGTTCTTCTTGTAAGTTTCAATAAGTTGAAATATCATAATTCATTTTTAGATTTCATACTAAAGCAAGGAACATCTAAAAATAAATACCTTGCTGTAAAGTTCTTCTAGAAACATGAATTAGCATCTTCACTGGGTAGATGCTGAAAAGTCTTCTTGATCAAAAATAATACCCTATGGCATTTTGAGGGCAATCTGGTCTTTTTCCCAACCAGTTATTTCTAGTTGTTCAATAAATTCAGAAAACCCTTCTTCTAATTTTGGAAGGCTCTCCTCAAGCCAATTTAAGACTTGATCTTCGTTATTGTTCGGATGCTCATTAAGCCTATGCACATGCCATAAGCTTTTCAACACTGACATGCTTGTAGCACCTACCTGAATATAAAAATATATATAAATTGAAGATGGTTAGTAAACTTACAACTACAATAGCAATCAGTTTTGTCTAATCAACCTTGAAAGTGACAAAGTGTTTGATTGTTTATGATCCATTTTGGTTTGGGAAAAGAATGTACTTCTGCTAGGCATAGACCTCAACTAGCGCCTTCACCTGTTAAAGTATTAAACATGAAAATTTCGATGATAACCTTATATTCTTAATCATATTTTAAAAAGTATTACCATATGGATGAAGCATTCACTAGGAATCATTTTATTTATGGATACAACAAAGGTAACTCGAGGGTGCATGAATCTTTCCCATGTCAGTATGTTTTCATTTTTGTTACACTCGACATAACCTAAATGGACACAAATTTTTTGTTATTGCTTTGTAAACATAATTTATCTTAAAAAAATGAAGTAACACACCCAGAACCACTTTATGCAACACAAGTGATTTCACAAGCACTCGGGCACGCTTTAGATTTATTTGGCAAATGGAAAAATAATGGCGTTGAGAGTAAATACTCAAATAGTAGCCTCCTTGAAGGCTTTGTAGGATGTCAATTTTATGTTATTATTTAAAATAGCAACAAAATTCAGGTTTCTGACTAAAGCGAGTGACATTTTAAAATTATTGTTTGACATAGAAACAAAATTTAGGTTTCTGACTATAGCAAACTTGTTAACTTACCGAGCGAAATCTATGAACTGAGAGGGACTGATAGCGTAACCAAAGATGAACAATCCGCACACCTAACCATGTATATACTATTATATCATAAGATGGTTGCATTTAAAACTTATTTATAAATTAGTTAAATTTTATAAAGCTCGGTTAACTTATTTATAACTTTATTTTTTTTATAGCAAAGCTAGCTGGCTTTATAGTGGGCCATGCCGCTGTATAAATAATGAGTAAACATGTGTTTTGCACATGCACATAACAGCTAAATAGGAGAAAAGCCCATACAAGAAGAAAATAAAGCACATGAGCTAGGCAGAAAGAGCCTAAAATACAAAATAAAAAAGACTACACGCCTTCCAAAGATGTACCGCCCCTGCCAACATCAGACAACGGGCCCATAACATGAACATACCCAGAGAAAAGAGTAGCCGGTTTCAGATCGAAACCTTTAGATGAAGGAGAGTAAATAAATTTCCTATCCCAAACAACATCATAGAATTTACTTTTATTCTCCTCACCAATCTCACCAACCCTAGTAAGGGACATACCCTCAACCTCAATGTGATAAATAAGAAAATGACTCACTCTGAACATCACTGATGAAAGCATAAAAAGTGTTAGTCTCAAGCGAGTATCGCATATCAGATGGAACATGAACCTAGGCTCGCTCCTTAGAATTCCAGAGAATAGTCTCGGATAAGATGGTAGAAGCAATCCCATACTGGGCAATACCAACAGGAGCAACAACAGATGTAACGACCTGCCTTTTTGGACGTTTTAAGCAGACACACATGTCGTACTCAAACCATTCAAAAGGGCAAATTGTTATGGGGTAAATAAGAAAACAAGAAAGAAATAAAACAAATACAGGATCTCGCAGTGGAATGACAAAATACAATAATCAAATAATAGTTCATGAAGCTGTTTTATAAATACATTTGATTATTCTTTACAACACAAACATCAGAGTTACATAAACAGGAATAAATAAATAAATGTAGTGGAAAAACATGATGTAGTGGAACAACATGATGCGGTGGAATATAATAAATAATATTAGTACAAATCTTCGTCTTCGTCCTCCAAAAATAAGGTCTTCAACCCTGAAATGCTCAGGTTGACCCGAGCGAATTAAAAAGACAAAACACTCGAGCCAGAACTAAAAGATCTTATGTAAGTTAATCAATGGTAAATAAATATGAGTGGAACGACGTCAAAGATGCTTATGGGGTTTGACATCTCCTATCCACTGTCTAATGTGAGTGCAATAACTTAAGAGATGTTCGGGATTCACATCTCTTAAGGATCCGTTAAACTATCTACTATGTAGTACAATACGCTATTATAATATGTCTACAGTAAAGTAAAAGTATTAAAATAGCGTTAAGGCGTTACCCATATCCCCCTTAACACATTTTATATATTCCCATAGTCTATACAGTACTGTACGCTCCTCCGTAAACTGGAGGTTTACACAGAGGGCACTCCATAGGTATGGTACAAAACAAACTCGTAGAAGGCGCTCTAGGGCATATGAACACGGCACTCGAGGCAATGCCAGGGTAGATATACCAATTGCGGATCCGGACTGGTGGTAACACATAGCAGCTACTACCACCCACCTCGGAACACACTCCCAAATCAAAATCAAGGGTGGCCACCAAATCAATCACAAAGCAACAGATATGGTATCGAAGAAATGTGTCCGATAGGAGGAATGACCTCACTTGCCCCAGCATGGCTCCTGTTTTAGTCACATCTAAGCTGACTCACAGGAGTCAGGGTCACGTCATACCTTATACAGAAATCTTTCGCCAAACAACCTACTTCATTTCTGGAATCTCCACCACATACACAGTTGTTAAAGTGGTTTTCGGTATTGGCAGAGAGTCTGACAATATCCGATCCCGGTCTCTTTAACAACCAAAGGCTTATTTCACAACGGATGGTTCTTTTACATTTCAAAAGTCAATTCACAATTTATATCAAAATATCATATTCGACTTCAAATCATATCTCTTTCGAAATCATATTCACTTTCAAAACTGTATTCACTTTAAAACCCGTATTTACTTCCCAAATCATATTCACTTTTGAATTTATCGATGAGATAGGTTAATTAAATTCTAGTTCCAAAATCATTGTATTTACTCAAATATGTCATTTCAAAAAAGGGTATCAATTTCAAATTCTAACTTAGGTTATATCATCATCAAGGATTTAAATATAAGCACTTCAACTTTACACAGTCTGAAATTTTAGAAAATAGTTTAGATAGTCATAAATAGTTTTAATAGTTTGAAAATAATTTAAAATAGATTAAAAATAGTTTTAAAATAGTAAAATAGTTTAAATAGATTTAAATTTTATTTAATTAGATTTTAAAATGATTTAAATAGATTAAATAGATTTAAATTATATTAAGTATATTTTAAATAGATTTAAAGTATATTAAATAGATTTAAAATAGAATAAATAAATTTAATTAGTTTAAAAATAGGTGAAATAGATTAAATTGGATTAAATAGGTTACAATAGATTAAAATAAATTAAAAATAATTTTAAATTGATCAAATTAGTTTAAATTCATTAAAATAGTTTAAATTAATTTAAATAGATTTCAAAGTTATATCCAAACATTTTCAATAACTCAATTTCAATAAATTCATTTATTTTCCATTTCAACTTTGAAATTCCAATTTAAATCCTTTGAACAATTCATTAAATCAATTCCAATTTTCAGCATTAACGTTTTGGATTATCGAAATAATTCAGTTTATATAAATACATCTCTATTTCAAAATGCCAGTTAACTGAATTCAAAATTTAAAGAATTTAAAGAATCCAATCCGGTGTCCATATATAATTTTCTACCCTAGGGTCAAGTGATACGGATATTTATCATTTCAATCCGCAATTTAAAATTTTACAGTTATATATCATTTCAAACCGCAATCTCGAATTAAATAAAGTCCATAAAATCACTGGAGTCAATCATTTCAACCCATAACGATCTTTCACTAATCTATATATCGTTTGGGTATGTATCATTTCAACCCATAGGGAATTTGCAGTGTTATAACAATATAAAATACAACATTCAGTCATCCAATGTCAACAATCAAACATCCGTCACAATCTTCATCCAAATCAATCAATAAACCACAATAGATTACTTATCATCAATAACAGGTATTAAATTGACAATTTAAATTCAATATTAAATTAAATGATGATTAAATGCAATAAAAGTCAAATTTAACCAAAATAACAATTTAAACATATCAAACATCAATCAATTGATTCTAATCACATCATAAATTTAATTTAACTAACATAAGATAGTTTAGTAATTGTGAGTGGGTTAAAACACTCACCTTTGATTTTAGCCCATAAAAAAATCCAAACAGAAGCAGAAAAACTCAACAACCTCCAAATTCAACTAAATCAATTTCATGTTGTCCGGAATTTAAATATGAATCCAACAGAAGAAATCGCGCGTGCATTAAAGTTTATATGCAAAAGATATTCATGTTATAAGAAATATTATTAAAATAAAAATTAGTACGCATTAATAAAATAAAATAAATAAACAAACAAATTTTAATACTTACGTTTTTCTAAAGATTAGGCTTCAGGAAAAGATTGGAGAACAACTAAGATGATGACAGGCAGTGTACGAAAAATGAAAAAAAAATCATGTTTTATAAAAAAAGCTTTTGGATTTCAAAAAAAAGAGCTTTTGAATATGAGGTGTCAGGAGAAACAAAACGCAAATGTAGAAATAAGCTGTAGGTTATTTATAATTAGGAAATGAAGGTGGAGGGACGAAAATAAATGTCACATTTATTTTGAAAGCTTCAGGCATTAATAATGCATAAGGAAATGTACGTAGCAATGGAAAAGTTTGCAAACGAAAGTAAAACTTTGTATACGTGAAAATGAGGTGGATGGAATTAAATACAACCTAAAAGTCTAGGCTCAAGTATTAAACAGAAGGAGAAATGAACAGATCAAGTATTAATAATAAGGTAACTATTTTAAAACGTTCATGCAACAATTAATAATAAAAGAAATGAAGGGACCATGTACGTCGCACAACCTTTTGAAATTCAATTTTTTAAAACGTAACCAAATTAACTTAATTAACTCAAATAATATTCAAATTTGTATGCATTTAGGTTTTTATCTACGCATAATAATTTTTTTAAACTTATCTTAAAAATGAAAACGTTAAATTTGGTTTTCCCAAAAAGGTCCTTTATTTCCATTAAAGCACCCTTTTTGTTTAACACAAAACGTGTGTTTCTTTTATTAAATCTATTAAGTGCAATCAATGTTTTCTTTCCTTTTAATTGAAACATTTGATTACATTAATTGCAATTACTTACAAAGTTAAATTTTAAAATAGACAACTAAAATGGATGAAAAATAGAACAATTGTTTATTTAAACACGTATATAAATTTGTTGTTTATACATAAGAGTAATAAATAACTTACTGAAATAGATTATTTTCATATTCTTGAAATCAATCTGTAAGCTAACATAAAGTTCAAATAAACATATATTTCTTCCTTTAAAATCAATCATTCTATTCTTTATTTTAATGAAATTAAACCTACATTCACAAATAAAACATTCATTTTATTTGATGTAAATGTTCTTTTCATTAAATCAAACTTTCCTTATATTTTCACAAAACATAAGCTGCTTTTAATTACACCTATTAATTTACAATTAGTATTCTCTCTCCTATTAATTGAAAATTTTCAATTACATTAGTTTCAGTTGATTCAGTTCCAAAATGGACTAAATGAATGTAATGAGAAGTAGAACAATTTTTCCTATCTAATAGTAATTTAAACATATTTATACACTATTAGATACAAACAGTAATTACACATTTCTTACTAAATAATAGTTTCTCATCACTACAATCAATCGTTCAGCTACCAAATATTTCAAATAAATAAACATATGTTTACTCTTTTACTAAGCTTATTCATTTTTTTATTCTTTTATTTTGATCTACACTCCTACTATTAAATCAACCAATACCTTATGAAATTATTAACATAGGTTTCTATCTTATTATCCTCATTTTCTACAATTGACACCTTTTCTTACATTACCCACAATATTTAATTACATTTAACTCCAATTAATTGTATTCTAATTCCAATATTGATTTAATCGATTTCAATATTCTTATTCAATCTTTCATTACTCTATGTATATATTCAACATTGGTTTATAGCATATTACATTAATATTCTTCAATTATTACCTTAATTTACATTAACATAATATTTAATTATATTTAATTGCAATGAATCCAATTATTATAGTTTAAGTTCCAATAATTTGATCAAACTTGATTTTAATTCTTTTTATTCAATCAATTGCTACCTTATGAATAAAATTAACATTTCTCTTACTTTATTACGTTCATAATTTACAGCTATTGTCTCAACTCACATTAATGTAAGATTTAATGACATTCAATTGCAATTGATTAAATAAATTGGTAACAAATAACAATTGTCACCATTTCTATATTTAATCACATTTGTAAGTTTATTATTTACCACCAATTGTTATAACAACTTATACTATACAAATTCTATCCAATCACCATTTATTGTATAATTTATTTACAATCTATATCAATTATAACTCTTTAATCCTTTTAATTAATTGGAATTACATTCAAAGCAGTTATCAGTTACATTAAATTAATACTATTACACTTTTCAGTTATATTCTTATTATTAAAGCACAAAATTTTATTTCTTCCAACATTAAATTACAAAATTTTATTAGATTAACAGTTTTTAATTATCGAAAATTATGGGTTGTTACACTCTCCCCCACTTAAAACTTTTCGTCCTCCAAAAGGAAAAAGAAGGGAAAAGAAGGAACTAAATAATCAATATACCTTATTCAAAATATTAAATTTATAAACAAATAAATTTACAAAATTAAATAATTTAAATAAAATATATCAATTTATAACATTTAAATCCTTTGTATTCAAGTTGACAAAAGTTGGAAAACATTTCACAAAATTTTCTAAGTCCAAAATTCACGAAAAATTTCGGCAGAGTCTCCTTTGTACGGAGAGGTTTGGGAGAAATAGTAATATAAATAATAACAATATATATAATATTTTTCAAAATAAAATATCCCAAACCACGAGAAAAACAATATAATATCGCTAGAAAACCTTAATCCAAGAACGTACCTATTTGTAGGGCAAATAACGCTTATTTTATGAAACCAAAAGTACTAGCAATTGCTTCCATAAACCTGTATTTCACTCATATAATCCAAAGAGGTTAATAATTATGAAAAAGTGAAATATTCAAGTTGTCTCAATTTATAACCAACAAATCAATATAACATAACAATAATCCCTTGCAACCAAAAGCATGCAATCATCATATGAAGCCAATGCAATCAATCATACATCCATATTAAGTAAAACAAATAGTTTGTTCGGGTTTAGACACTTTAATCATATAGAATGACAAATAAACTACTAAGTATACCATATACTCAGTAGCCTTAGATAAAACTCAATAGTTTATTCATGCATCCTAAACAATTTAAAGTACCATCTCCTAAGCATCCATAAGCCAAACAAACAATGACCTCAATAATTATTCAAGTTCATTCTTATTAATTTCATTGCAATTTTTTTTCACCCTTTTTTTTCAGTTTCATTCATACAATGATTATTTCATTCATTCACATTCATTTATTTACATATGTTATTCACGTTTTCTTAGATACGCTACTCATGTACAATTATTTAAAATATGTGTTAATCAATTCTTAAAGTACTATATAGGCTCCTTTGTAAATAAATTCACATTCATTCATTCAATACCTATTTCCATTTATTTTTCTTTTCTCATTCATATACTGTTTATTTTAATTAATTTTACATTCGTTATTACTTACAAAAGTTCATTTCTCCTTTATTAATACAATACCAATTTTCTTTTCATTACTTTACATTCATTTCTTACATAAGTTACTTCCATTTCAATTATTAGGTTATTAATTATTATGTAAGTCTCTTTATAGTTTAATTCATCATTAATAGATATTTCCCTTTTACACTTATTCATCCATAGATAGTATTACTGAATATTAACTCCATTTCTAAATCATTTCCAATGTTCACTAAAGTTATAATCATTCAATCTATATAGTATTCATTTTAATCATAGATGGCTTCAATATTAATTCAAGTTTATAATTTTTTAACTTACAGTATTCCTCTTTACCATTAAATCTGATTATAAATAGCTTAAAATGTTAACCTAAGTTTATAATCGTCTTTCTTACATTATTCACCTTTATTACATTTAATTAGTGGCATTTAAATAATTAATCCTAAGTTTATAACAATTTAAAATATCAGAGTTCTTATTTATAAAAGTAATTCCATTGAACATTTTCACTTACTAAAGTTTACTTGTATAATATTCTATTACATATCCTTATAAACATTTCAACTTTTAATAATTTGGTAAGTTATATATACATGTCTTTTAGAATGCAATAGAAACTTACACAAGTTTCTCTTATATATTTAGTTAACAAAATGTTCAATAGTTACCATTTTTTTCATTTCCTTTTTATTTAGAGTTTACAAATTTTCAATTTCTTATCTATTTCAGTAATCATTTTAACATCAAATTTCTTATTTTCATTTTTGAAGTTTCCAATTATTAATGCAGTCAAGGTTCCATTCATTTTAATAATTTCAATTTCTAATTTACAGAAACTTAAGAACTAAACAACCGGGTTCCATTTTAATCCTTTTAAAATAATATATATATATACTCATAACTTACATATACATATATCAAATCATATTAGAAATTAGAATTAAAATTTGTTTAGCAAAACAAATGCGCAGTAAAATTACTACAACAGTCTTCCCACTTTGAAACTCGAAAATGAACGTCGATGATGCATGCACTCATCACCGAAACTATTTCCCAACGACAAAGAGGGGAGTACAGAACTTATTTCCTTTCAAAATTCTTTTAAAACATTTCTTCCAAATCACATTGAAATATTTATATCAGAAAATACTTCCAAATAATATTAATATTATATTCCAAAATCTTTTGAAAGAAATTTCAAAATCCCGGAACTTAAGTTCTCAAATTCCAATTTATATTTATTTTATTTACAATCTCATTTCTCAACCAATATTTATAAATGTCACTACCTGACAAACAAATATAATACAACCAAATATATCATTTATAAAATTATTATTTCATATACAAAAATATATAATAGGTAAAATTATTTCATTTACCAACATTTCAAAACAAATATTGTGTCGGTCCACCTTATTAAGTGTTTAGAAATCCCTATCGATGTCATAGCGTCTTATGCACCAACTAGAATTTATAAATACAAAATGGAACAAATTAACACAATAGAAAAATCTTTAATAATACTAACAAATATGCTCTCATATATATACACTCAGCGACTCAGACCCTATAAAGCTAAGGTTATCGCTAAACTAAAGCTTTGATACCAACTGTATTGACCTGCCTTTTTGGATGTTTTTAGCAGACACACACGTCGAAATCAAACCATTCAAAAGGGCAGATTGTTATGGGGTAAAAAAGAAAAAGAGAAAGAAATAAAACAAATACAGAATCTCGCAGCGGAATGACAAAATATAATAATTCATGAAGCTATTTTATAAATAAATTTGATTATTCTTTACAACACAAACATCAGAGTTACATAAATAGGAATAAATAAATAAATGCAGCGGAACAACATGATGCAACGGAATATAATAAATAATATTAGTACAAATCTTCGTCTTCGTCCTCCAATAATAAGGTCTTCAACCCTGAAATGCCCAGGCTGACCCGAGCGAATTGAAAAGACAAAACACTCGAGTCAGAACTAAATGATCTTATGTAAGTTAATCAACGGTAAATAAATATGAGTGGAATGACGTCAAAGATGCTTACGGGGTTTGACATCTTCTATCCAATGTCTAATGTGAGTGCAATAACTTAAGAGATGTTCAGGATTCACATCTCCTAAGGATCCGTTAAACTATCCACTATTTAGTACAATACACTATTATAATATGTCTACAGTAAAGTAAAAGTATTAAAATAGCGTTAAAGCATTACCCATATCCCCTTTAACACATTTTATATATTCCCATAGTCTATATAGTACTATATGCTACTCCGTAAACTGGAGGTTTACACAGAGGGCACTCCATAGGTATGGTACAAAACAAACTCGTAGAAGGCGCTCTAAGGCATGTGAGCATGACACTCGAGGTAATGCCAGGGTAGATATACCAATTGCGGATCCGGACTGGTGGTAACGCATAACAACTACTACTGCCCACCTCAGAACACACTCCCAAATCAAAATCAAGGGTGGCCACCAAATCAATCACAAAGCAACAGATATGGTATCGAAGAAATGAGTCCGATAGGAGGAATGACCTCACTTGGCTCGGCATGGCTCCTGTTTTAGTCACATCTAAGCTAACTCACGAGAGTCAGGGTCACGTCATACCTTATACAAAAATCATTCGCCAAACCATCCTACTTCATTTCTGGAATCTCCACCACGTACACAGTTATTAAAGTGGTTTTTGGTATTTGGTAGAGAGTATGACAATATCCGATCCCGGTCTCTTTAACAACCAAACACTTATTTCACACCGGATGGTTCTTTTACATTTCAAAAGTCAATTCACAATTTATATCAAAATATTGAGACGACCCGACCTTCTATGCCCAGAAAGTCGTGTCATCTTTAAGAAAGAAAGGGATAGAAAAGAGAAAAGATAAAGAAGAAAGAAGAAACAACATCAGAATCTCAACAGCGGAACGAATAAATTATATTAATCACATAAATATTTCATAATATACAACATCAATAAGAGTTACACAGATTATACATCACATACTAGACAGTTATAAACACCTGTCTAGTTAATACAACTCGATACAACACAAATACAACACAGAGATACCAACACAGTAGAACACTATATATATCTACAATGCTGAAGCCTCTTGCTCCATTGCTCCTCCACAATTCGTCAAAGCTAACCTGAATCCCTTGACTACTCGTAAAAATTTGAGTACCCGAGAGTTTAAGAAAAACAGAAATAAACTCCGGGTCAGACATGGGTCTGGTATGAGTAATAGGTTAAAGTTGCTTAACTTTTGAAAACCTTTGAAAACAAAAGGTATCACGTAAGACTCCCCACACATAAACATGGGTAAGTTTTTACCTTACGCTAACCAAACATTTGATAGGAAATCCAATGATATTATAATAGGGTCTAGGGTTTTCAAGTAAAATACAGAAATAGCTGGAATGCTTACATCTCACGTTCCAACATAGTTGGGCACAACTAATACGTACGGCACTTATTGGAGATTGGATTCCATACAATGGCAGGGCTACTGGGGTACCGCCCGTCACAGTACCTGGCCTAGACCAGCGTACCGAGGACCCACCCTAAGTCCCCTGCAACACAAGGCCGGAACCATCCCTTACTAGACAGCCCCAAACAAGACAACCCCGCAGTCGGTGCGCAATTCCAACTGCCCATTAAGCCGAATAAAAAGGGACCTCTAGACAGGGGTATATCTCGCTCTCAGTGGGTGCTACCCACTAAGCCTTGCTGCACCTCCCCTGTTTTAGCCATTCCCGGTTTATGAGGCTTGAGGCTACGATTACCTTTAGAGAACACATCTCTTAGAATGCTCATCGTCCACCTGACGATGTTCTGAAAGCATTCAATCCATACAAGTTCATTCCGGGTTCGAACGAAACCAAAGGCATTATCTCGTTACACTCATTTTGGAATCACCCTCAGAGTTAACGACAATAACCCTTGCACTCTGAATCTTCATCTTCACTTGAGATTCACGACCTATCGTTAAATTGGATCGATGTGGTTTTCGGACCCCCAAATATGGAAAAATCCGATCCCGGTCTCATCGAAATCCAAAACGCCATCTTTTAGGCCCAAGTTGTTTTAAGGTTTAAAACAATTCATTTTATTATCCATATACACACAGATAGAAAATTCATAATATTACAGATAGATAATTCACATATCAGCATAAATAGATAATCTATATTATCATCGCACTTCAACCACAACATCCATATCACACAACATTATTTATCTCATATCTGAGATTTCAAACCATTTAAGGAAATCCATATCATCCATCATATATAAACAAGGATTAATAATCACACCATTTATAATTAATTTAAAATGAATTAAATTAATTACCTTATCTTTAATTAATTTAAAGTAAATTAAATTAATTACTTCATCATTATTTAACTTTCTTATATTACTATTAATTAATTATCAATCAATTAATTAATCATCATCCAATTATTCATTTTTAATTAATCATCCCTGATTAATTATCTTTAATTACATTTAAGTAATTATCCTTTAATTATTTTCACAAATTAATTATCTTTAACCAAATATAGAAATTAACCTTACATTACTTCAATTATTAATTAACTAAAATTAATTACATTACTTAATTAATTACATTAATAAATTCCTTCATTTATTAATTATTTCCAAATAAATCCATTCTAAATTTCAGCATTGATTATAATAATTAATGATCTCTAATTACATTTTCTATTTAAATTAATTACATCAATAATTAATGATCTCTAATTAGTTATTTTATCAATTAATTTTTATTAAGAAAAACTAATCTTCAAATCACATATATTAATCACCTTGATTAATAACATACAGTAATTAACTGTCCTAAATTAATTACTCCCCAATAAACAGACTTAATTAATCCCTTGATTAATTTCAAGTAATTATACTCAAATTACTTCCATTAACAAAACATCATCCAATTTATTACATCCAGTAATTATTCATCAATTACTTTTCTAAGTAATTATACCTCCGAATCATCAAGTGATTAATCCAAATTAATTAAACTAAATTAATTAACTCAAATTAATCAATTAATTATAATGAGTAATTAATTCCTTAATTACTTCCCATTAAGTAATTACACTTAAACAATTATAATGATTATTATCAAATTAATTTATCTAATCAATTATTAAAAATCAATTACATTAATTAATTATAAAATAATATAGTTAATGACCTTCATTAACATTTATTTAATTACTTTTCTAAAATAATCAACTTACATTAATCATTATTAATTATAAGTTCAATTAACCATTCATTAATTAATTAAAGTCTAATCTATGATTCTTAATTACATATTAATTATTTAATCCATTATTTAAACTTTAATTAATACATTTAAACTTATAATTACTTCACAATATAAAAACTTAATTAATATAAATTATCAATTATCTACTTTAATTATTTTAATGGTTAATGAATTTAAATCCTTAATCTTTATTACTTAAAGTAAATTCATTTTCCATTATTAATTTAATTTTCACTTTTAATATGTTTGAAACATTTATCTCACTTTATAAAACTAAATTTTAAAAACCCTTAAATTACAAATTAAAGCCATTCTTTGTTATGAAGGGATTTTAAATAAAATCCCCTTAAGCTCAAAATATTTAAACTTATTTAAAGTATTTAAATTTATAAACTTTCTTCACTTCAAAAAAAAATCTGGAATTTAAACTTTTATTTAGACTCAGTTTAACTTTGATTTCAATTTTAAAACCAACAATTTTAAACTGTTAAACTGGGTACAGGTTAAAAACTCTGAACCAAAAATTACCCGAGCCCCCTTAGTTTACTTCGAGTAAAACATCAAAGGCTTCGAGCAAAACATGCATCAACTCGAGTAAATCCCGAGTGCTCTTCCTACCCAAACCCAAACTCAACAGGAAACAAGATGCACGGTGCACGTGCACACCGTTGATGATCGACTCCGGTCATCATCGCGTCGCCGAGCAAGTCGACCACGCCGCACATACCAACTCCAGATCGTCAACACCCCTTCCTCTCTTTGCAAACGAAAACAAGCTCGACACCAAACCTGGAACGCAACCAGAAAACACAACCATCCCTGGAAACTTCGCCGACCTCGCCGCCTCGTCCACCGGAACCCCTGAAATTCTGGCCACCGCAACGTCAACAACTCCCCTGCCAAACCCCAGCAGCGCTTGACACTCGATCGAACGATGACATCGTACGAAATGAAAAACCACAACGCCTCAAAACAAGGTTTACGAAAAAGAAAACGTCGTCGTCGCCTCCACGTTCACCTAACCTTCCTTCTACTATTTTTCCAAGGACCACTGGTCACTCCTCTACCCTCCAAGCGAAACTCGACACCTCCAGTCGACTAGATCATCCACGGCAACTCAGAAAGCCTAAAACAGTTGAACCCATACTGCTCTCTATCCCTAACTCTAAAAATTATGAATCTTGTTTTAAAAATCATATTTTTGTATGTAGATTCACTTTACATACCTGAATTCTTAAAACAAGAAATCTGTTTTAAACTTATTTAAAGTTGTACTTAGCTTTCTTGGTTTCCAGAGACAATTACAGGTTGTTTTAACTTTAATAAATTTTTTACACTTAGATTATAACCAAACAAACCACATTTGTGTACATCCTAAGTTCAAACAGTCATTAGATCAAGTGATGAAGGTTTGTTTACATATCTACTTAAAAAAAAGCAACAGGCTACAGAGTATCAAGGGTACAGATATACACAGATTTGCACAATCACATATATACAAAATACATATTATCACAGAGAAAAACATGCCCCATATTAACTTAAGTTATATTTTGAAAAAAATGTCACTCACCTGAATTTGTGAAAGAACAGAGCATGGTTTGCTTTACAACAGGCTTTTGAAAACAGCTTTGAATTTGCTAACTGAAGCTCCTCTTGATCTCTGTTTTGTTGGATTGCTTGTTGTTGTTTAATGTTTGTTTTGGTTTTTAAATGAAGTTTTATTTTAGTTTTTACTTAGCTCGAATTGAAATGAAAAGATGATATGGGAAAGTAGCTTACAGGGTGGTATATGAAACAAGTTACAGGGTATATCATATTTTATACAAAACAGAGTATACTTTCGTACCATATCAGAGATAATTTCTTAGCTTGGTGGCTGAGATTATATGTTTATGTACTAGAAAAGATATTTGTTTTGCTAGCATTAAATGCTATTGTCCTAAATATGTTTATTTTCTTTACAGCCTACATATCTATTTTGATTTGGTTGATTCTCAAGTCTGCATGCCTATCATATTCGAACCATTTGTTTACATATCTATCCTATGCTTACTTTTCTAACAAGTTTATTTGACTATGCAGATTTTATTTGGAGGCTGGAAAATCTTCTTTAGTGCTATACAAATATATGTTACTGGTTTGATAATGAAATGTAAATGAATGTCATTCTAACATGTTGTTTAAATATCTAGTGTATTTGTTTTATAATTTACAAAACTATAAAATTTAACTTATGTATATTTGTACCTATATTACTGTCTTGTTGCTTTGCCTTAATTTACACTTTGATATTTATCATTTTTTCCTACTTGTTTGATATATTTATTTTGTTACTTGCTTTATTGTTATCCTATTATTTTTCTTTAGTCAAGTTGCTTTATAATATATATGAAGTCCCATATTTTACTTTCATCTATTTATCTTATATGTTTATTTCTATTTCTAACTTAATACTTATAGTCTTGTATTTCTATATGTACATCCTTTTACTTATTAATATTATTATAAAAAAAAGTAACACATTATCAATTTGAAATGATTTATAAAAGAAACCATCTCTTTATAAATCATTTATTTTATTATATATACTAATGTATCATTTGACAAAATTGCATTTAAAACTTATATATATTTTTAAACCATATTTATCAAGCTATACTTAAAAAGAAAATAAAACAAATCTTTTTGTTAATAAATTTAAATCTAAACTAAAGCTAGAATAAGTTTTAAACTATTTAAACATTTATCTAAAGTATTTAAACTCATATAGTTGTTTATTAAATAGTTTTAAAAAGCTTAATTTAAATAAATCATAATTCCCAAATCACTAAAATGTATATTAGAAATTTGAAAACATAATTTATTAGTTGAATTTTAAAACAAAGCTTTCCTATCTATAATATATACAAATATATATACATTATAAATAGCAAACAATTTATTAGTTTTAAAAGATAAAACTCACCAATTAGATATTTATTAAAGAAAAGTATTAATTCAAATCTTATAAATCAAAGATATATCAAATCAATTTAATATTTAATACAGATTATTAAATTGATATTGCTCAAAATTCTGGGTTGTCACATTCCTCCCCCCTTAAAAGAATTTCGTCCCCGAAATTTAAAAGCAAAGGTAATTTAATAATCTATTTAAAGTTTTAAATTTTTAGAACACAAGCATATATCAACCATATGCTAACAACCATATCAACCCAATTATCTAATCAAAAAAATCTATCTATTCAGACAAAATTATGGATAGGATTTTCTCGAGTTTCCCAAGTATAAGTACCGGGATACTCGCTCTACAGAATCCAAATAGTCAATACAACTAAGCTACAGAGCTTCCACTCATCTAGATCTACAAAACAAGATAGGATATCAGACTACGGACGAGTCTGACTCACAACCAAAACTCCCTGAACTGCTGGTTCCAAAACCAGAAATAGAATCTTACACGTACTCCCTCGGAGATACGTGAAACCCAACGAATCCCAGCTATCCAAACTGGCAATTCACTCCAGAAGACCAAACACTAACCTCTCCAGAACACAGAGAAAATCCAGAACACCTCGGTGCTAATTTCCCAGACTTACCAAATTATGGAGCTCCTTTGAATTAGAGAAAATTCATCCAAAATCAAATCTCCGACTCTGAAATCCAAATTCCTCCGTCTCTTATCCACCAAACTCTTTGGACGATCCAGAGCTGCCTTCATCCCTATTGATCAGCTAAATCTCCGCTGATGCCTTTCAGAACAATCTAAATCCAAAAACAATCCAGTAGAATGATCTTCTCAAGATCAACCAAAATCAAGAACACAATCCTTACTATCATCCGTAGAAAACAACTTCTCTTTTCCAGAAAAGAAAAGCAGATGCACTCCCAACTGCTTCCGCTGCACAACTCTGATCTGGGTAGAAGAAAATGCTGATGACGAACATAAGCAAAGACTGGACAACACATTCCAAAATTATGGTTCAACAGATCCAAAAATAAAACTCAGAAGTTCCTCCAAAACCTGAGCCGCTTCACTAAAAACTTCCTCCAAAAACCATCCTACTACTAAGCTGAACCATCGGTACCACTTTTGGAATCCAGTCGATACCAAACTCAATCTCCAGATGCTAACAAAATTCTGACTTCCTGAAGTCATCCAGAAAAAAAAAATCTGAAACACAAGAGAACGCTCAAACTATCGCAAGTCACTTTTTCGATTAATTCAGCCTAATTCCAAAGAAAAACTGTTCTCTCTTTACCAAACAGAACAACTTATGCTTAACTAGCCAATCTAATGAAGGAACGGAACCATTCCGCTGCTTCTGAACTCCACTGCTAAGCTAGAAAGCTTCCTTGCCAACACACAGAACACTCCGAGCTGCACTGCTGACACCAATGCCAAGAAATTCCTAATCCAAAGCTCTTCGAGAAACTCGGACCTCAAACCAACCAGAAACATCCTGCTGAACACAACCACAACAACGAAGCAGACTCACTTCCTTAACTTGTTCCAAAGAAACATCTTCGGAGACATCCATAGTCACTGTGTCTCATCACACGGCTACTACATCTTGAGGGATCAAGATATCATCACTTGCTTCTGCCCAACCGACAGATCCAAACTCTAGCTCATCCAAACTCTCGAAAATCCGCTCACACGAGCGCGATCATCTTACACTTAAATGCTGGACTCCGAATCCTTAACAGGTTTCCTTCAGAGACCAATGAAATTCTTACATCAAACAAAGCTCACTCGAGATGGTATTAGGTCTACAGTCTCGATAGATACACTTCCAACGTCAAACATTCAAACTCCAACCATTGGTAGTCGTGTTACACACACCACCACCCTATCTACCTTTTTAACTTATATTGGAAAACCCGAACAGGTAACTCAACCGATAGGTAGAGATATATAAATATATATATATATCAAAAATACAAATACGCTCTCTCAAGAAAGATACCACTCCAGAGTCTAAGTATTCACTCAACCTAGCGCTCTTATACCAACTGAGACGACCCGACCTTCTATGACCAGAAAGTCGTGTCATCTTTAAGAAAGAAAGGGATATAAAAGAGAAAAGATAAAGAAGAAAGAAGAAACAACATCAGAATCTCAACAGCGGAACGAATAAATTATATTAATCACATAAATATTTCATAATATACAACATCAATCAAAGTTACACAGATTATACATCACATACTAGACAGTTATAAACACCTGTCTAGTTAATACAACTCGATACAACACAAATACAACACAGAGATACCAACACAGCGGAACACTATATATATCTACAACGCTGAAGCCTCCTGCTCCATTGCTCCTCCACAATTCGTCAAAGCTAACCTGAATCCCTTGGCTACTCGTAAAAATTTGAGTACCCGAGAGTTTAAGAAAAACAGAAATAAACTCCGGGTCAGACATGGGTCTGGTATGAGTAACAGGTTAAAGTTGCTTAACTTTTGAAAACCTTTGAAAACAAAAGGTATCACGTAAGACTCCCCACACATAAACATGGGTAAGTTTTTACCGTACGCTAACCAAACATTTGATAGGAAATCCAGTGATATTATAATATGGTCTAGGGTTTTCAAGTAAAATACAGAAATAGCTGGAATGCTTACATCTCACGTTCCAACATAGTTGGGCACACCTAATACGTACGACACTTATTGGAGATTGGATTCCATACAATGGCAGGGCTACTGGGGTACCGCCCGTCACAGTACTTGGCCTAGATCAGCGTACCGAGGACCCACCCTAAGTCCCCTGCAACACAAGGCCGGAACCATCCCTTACTAGACAGCCCCAAACAAGACAACCCCGCAGTCGGTGCGCAATTCCAACTGCCCACAAAGCCGAATAAAAAGGGACCTCTAGACAGGGGTATATCTCGCTCTCAGTGGGTGCTACCCACGAAGCCTTGCTGCACCTCCCATGTTTTAGCCATTCCCGGTTTATGAGGCTTGAGGCTACGATTACCTTTAGAGAACACATCTCTTAGAATGCTCATCGTCCACCTGACGATGTTCTGAAAGCATTCTATCCATACAAGTTCGTTCCGGGTTCGAACGAAACCGAAGACATTATCTCTTTACACTCATTTTGGAATCACCCTCAGAGTTAACGACAATAACCCTTGCACTCTGAATCTTCATCTTCACTTGAGATTCACGACCTATCATTAAATTGGATCGATGTGGTTTTCGGACCCCCAAATATGGAAAAATCCGATCCCGGTCTCATCGAAATCCAAAACGCCATCTTTTAGGTCCAAGTTGTTTTAAGGTTTAAAACAATTCATTTTATTATCCATATACACACAGATAGATAATTCATAATATCACAGATAGATAATTCAGATATCAGCATAAATAGATAATCTATATTATCATCGCACTTAAACTACAACGTCCATATCACACAGCATTATTTATCTCATATCTGAGATTTCAAACCATTCAAGGAAATCCATATCATCCATCATATGTAAACAAGGATTAATAATCACACCATTTATAATTAATTTAAAATGAATTAAATTAATTACATTATCTTTAATTAATTTAAAGTAAATTAAATTAAATACTTAATCATTATTAAACTTGCTTATATTACTATTAATTAATTATCAATCAATTAATTAATCATCATCCAATTATTCATTTTTAATTAATCATCCTTGATTAATTATTTTTAATTACATTTAAGTAATTATCCTTTAATTATTTTCACAAATTAATTATCTTTAACCAAATATAGAAATTAACCTTACATTACTTCATTTATTAATTAACTAAAATTAATTACATTACTTAATTAATTACATTAATAAATTCCTTCATTTATTAATTATTTCCAAATAAATCCATTCTAAATTTCAGCATTAATTATAATAATTAATGATCTCTAATTACATTTTCTATTTAAATTAATTACATCAATAATTAATGATCTCTAATTAGTTATTTTATCAATTAATTTTTATTAAGAAAAACTAATCTTTAAATCACATATATTAATCACCTTGATTAATAACATACAGTAATTAACTGTCCTAAATTAATTACTCCCCAATAAATAGACTTAATTAATCCCTTGATTAATTTCAAGTAATTATACTCAAATTACTTCCATTAACAAAACATCATCCAATTTATTACATCCAGTAATTATTCATCAATTACTTTTCTAAGTAATTATACCTCCGAATCATCAAGTGATTAATCCAAATTAATTAAACTAAATTAATTAACTCAAATTAATCAATTAATTATAATGAGTAATTAATTCCTTAATTACTTCCCATTAAGTAATTACACTTAAACAATTACAATGATTATTATCAAATTAATTTATCTAATCAATTATTAAAAATCAATTACATTAATTAATTATAAAATAATATAGTTAATGACCTTCATTAACATTTATTTAATTACTTTTCTAAAATAATTAAGTTACATTAATCATTATTAATTATAAGTTCAATTAACCATTCATTAATTAATTAAAGTCTAATCTATGATTCTTAATTACATATTAATTACTTAATCCATTATTTAAACTTTAATTAATACATTTAAACTTATAATTACTTCACAATATACAAACTTAATTAATATAAATTATCAATTATCAACTTTAATTATTTTAATGGTTAATGAATTTAAATCCTTAATCTTTATTACTGAAAGTAAATTCATTTTCCATTATTAATTTAATTTTCACTTTCAATATGTGTGAAACATTTATCTCACTTTATAAAACTAACTTTTAAAAACCCTTAATTTACAAATTAAAGCCATTCTTTGTTATGAAGGGATTTTAAATCAAATCCCCTTGAGCTCAAAATATTTAAACTTATTTAAAGTATTTAAATTTATAAACTTTCTTCACTTCAAAAAAAATCTGGAATTTAAACTTTTATTTAGACTCCGTTTAACTTTGATTTCAATTTTAAAACCAACATTTTTAAACTGTTAAACTGGGTACAGGTTAAAAACTCTGAACCAAAAATTACCCGAGCCCCCTTAGTTTACTTCGAGTAAAACATCAAAGGCTTCGAGCAAAACATGCATCAACTCGAGTAAATCCCGAGTGCTCTTCCTACCCAAACCCAAACTCAACAGGAAACAAGATGCACGGTGCACGTGCACACCGTTGATGATCGACTCCGGTCATCATCGCGTCGCCGAGCAAGTCGACCACGCCGCACATACCAACTCCAGATCGTCAACACCCCTTCCTCTCTTTGCAAACGAAAACAAGCTCGACACCAAACCTGGAACGCAAACAAGAAAACACCACCATCCTTGGAAACTTCGCCGACCTCGCCACCTCGTCCATCGGAACCCCTGAAATTCTGGCCACCGCTACGTCAACAACTCCCCTGCCAAACCCCAGCAAAGCTTGACACTCGATCGAACGATGACATCGTACGAAACGAAAAACCACAACGCCTCAAAACTAGGTTTACGAAAAAGAAAACGTCGCCATCGCCTCCATGTTCACCTGACCTTCCTTCTACTATTTTTCCAAGGACCACTGGTCACTCCTCTACCCTCTAGGCGAAACTCGACACCTCCAGTCGACTAGATCATCCACTGCAACTCAAAATGCCTAAAACAGTTGAACCCAGACTGCTCTCTATCCCTAACTCTAAAAATTATGAATCTTGTTTTAAAAATCATATTTTTGTATGTAGATTCACTTTACATACCTGAATTCTTAAAACAAGAAATTTGTTTTAAACTTATTTAAAGTTGTACTTAGCTTTCTTGGTTTCCACAGATAATTATAGGTTGTTTCAACTTTAATAAATTTTTAACACTTAGATTATAACCAAACAAACCACATTTGTTTACATCCTAAGTTCAAACAGTCATTAGATCAAGTGATGTAGGTTTGTTTACATATCTACTTAAAAAAAAGCAATAGACTAACAGAGTATCAAGGGTACAGATATACACAGATTTGCACAATCACATATATAAAAAATACATATTATCATAGAGAAAAACATGCCCCATATTAACTTAAGTTATATTTTAAAAAAAATGTTACTCACCTGAATTTGTGAAAGAACAGAGCATGGTTTGCTTTAAAACAGGCTTTTGAAAACAGATTTGAATTTGCTAACTGAAGCTCCTCTTGATCTCTGTTTTGTTGGATTGCTTGTTGTTGTTTAATGTTTGTTTAGGTTTTTAAATGAAGTTTTATTTTAGTTTTTACTTAGCTCGAATTGAAATGAAAAGATGATATGGGAATGTAGCTTACAGGGTGGTATATGAAACAAGTTACAGGGTATATCATATTTTATACAAAACAGAGTATACTTTCGTACCATATCAGAGATAATTTCTTAGCTTGGTGGTTGAGATTATATGTTTATGTACTAGAAAAGATATTTGTTTTGCTAGCATTAAATGCTATTGTCCTAAATATGTTTATTTTCTTTACAGCCTACATATCTATTTTGATTTGGTTGATTCTCAAGTCTGCATGCCTATCATATTCGAACCATTTGTTTACATATCTATCCTATGCTTACTTTTCTAACAAGTTTATTTGACTATGCAAATTTTATTTGGAGGCTGGCAAATCTTCTTTAGTGCTATACAAATATATGTTACTGGTTTGATAATGAAATGTAAATGAATGTCATTCTAACATGTTGTTTAAATATCTAGTGTGTTTGTTTTATAATTTACAAAACTATAAAATTTAACTTATGTATATTTGTACCTATATTACTGTCTTGTTGATTTGCCTTAATTTACACTTTGATATTTATCATTTTTTCCTACTTGTTTGATATATTTATTTTGTTACTTGCTTTATTGTTATCCTGTTATTTTTCTTTAGTCAAGTTGCTTTATAATATATATGAAGTCCCATATTTTACTTTCATCTATTTATCTTATATGTTTATTTCTATTTCTAACTTAATACTTATAGTCTTGTATTTCTATATGTACATCCTTTTACTTATTAATATTATTATAAAAAAAAGTAACACATTATCAATTTGAAATGATTTATAAAAGAAACCATCTCTTTATAAATCATTTATTTTATTATATATACTAATGTATCATTTGACAAAATTGAACTTATATATATTTTTAAACCATATTTATCAAGCTATACTTAAAAAGAAAATAAAACAAATCTTTTTGTTAATAAATTTAAATCTAAACTAAAGTTAGAATAAGTTTTAAACTATTTAAACATTTATCTAAAGTATTTAAACTCATATAGTTGTTTATTAAATAGCTTTAAAAAGCTTATTTTAAGTAAATCATAATTCCCAAATCACTAAAATGTATATTAGAAATTTGAAAACATAATTTATTAGTTGAATTTTAAAACAAAGCTTTCCTATCTACAATATATACAAATATATATACATTATAAATAGCAAACAATTTATTAGTTTTAAAAGATAAAACTCACCAATTAGATATTTATTAAAAGAAAAGTATCAATTCAAATCTTATAAATCAAAGATATATCAAATCAATTTAATATTTAATACAGATTATTAAATTGATATTGCTCATAATTTCGGGTTGTCACAAATATCATATTCGACTTCAAATCATATCTCTTTCGAAATCATATTCACTTTTAAAACCGTATTCACTTTAAAACCCGTATTTACTTCCCAAATCATATTCACTTTTTAATTTATCGATGAGATAGGTTAATTAAATTCTAGTTCCAAAATCATCGTAGTATACTAGACTTAATTTCCATATACGATCATTTTATATCCTCCATAGTTGGTATTTTGTCTATCGGTTACTTTAGCTACTTTATTAACGTCATTCTAAGACAACTTATTGCTCCGTTGAGCGCTGATTATCCTTTGCCCAAAATGACTAAACCAAAGCATGTGGTTTTTGGGGGCCAAGTTATGTGGGTTTGCTCCCATTACGAAATTTTCACATATCATCTAGATTTTTGTGTACCGTCACGTGAAAAACAGTTGAGGGTTTTTAGATGTGAAATATTCGGATTCTCGATAAGGTCTGGCGAGGTCCGACTTGGAGTTCCTGGGGTTTTTAAGTATATTGCTAGAGTTATACTTCTTTTAAGGGGGATGCACCCTCCTTATCATTTGTTGGAAAATTTCCCTTCCTTATTTGAATCGAAAACCTTGAATCTATTTTAGCTTTAAATTGCCATGAGTAGAGCCAACTCCTCATCATGGCATTTAAGTATTGATTTAGTCCATTCTATCAAGTTGGACTGTTACCTTATTCAGTCCATTCTATCAGGTTTGGATTGTTACCTTATTTAGTCCATTCTATCAAGTTGGACTGTCTTCCTTGTTCTATCCACTCTGTCCAGTTTGGATTTTACTCGGTTTATTTTCCATTCTTTCGAGTCTGGTTTTAATATTAATTATGCATATCCCTATTTGCATTTGTTTTCTGTTATTCTTTCGAGTCTGGTTACCTTCTGTCACCTTTCACACTTGTGCATCCCTCTGCAATGCTTTCGAATGGGTTTGAATGCCTCCATCTTCATCGAAAGGGGTGGTTGCGTCTTTTCTCTTTGTGTTGCTTTGTTGTCACCAGACGTAGAGGTATGAGCTTCTGATTCTGTCAATAGGTAGTTCCTTGGGGTTTCGAAGGTGTTGAAGCGTTGATGGTTTCGACACGATAGGTAGCTTCCGAATGCATGCTCGCGAATTGATGCGGAACCTTCCCAGGATGTTAAAGGCTTCGACTAGTTCGAAAGGGTTGATTATGCTTTCGAAAGGGTTTAAATGAAGGCAAAACCTTTGGTTTTGAAAGGTTCGGCGCACATGTGAAGGGTTGTTATCCGCTACCTTCGAAAGGTACTCCCCTTATTCAAAACATCTTCATGTAGCCAAAAGCATCTGTTTAAAAAGGTAGACATTGACGCGAAAGGGAGCTTTCGACCATATTGACCCCTTCGAAAGCTTGTAACACATCTGGCTTTTGGCTATAACATCCATTCGAATCCTTCGAAAGGTTTTGTTGGTATTGTCATCTCTTGTTCCTTTTTCCTTTTAATCATTTTGGTTTCGGCAGGGCCGAAGTAAAAATTGATGGTAATAATTGCCCCTCCGCAAAGGGATGCTCTTGACTTTCCAAGTTGACTTTTTCAAAACCTATTACACTTCCCGCCTTTTCATATTCATGCGCAAATCCTGGCCGTTCATTTAAATTTGATCGTACGGTTTGCTGTCCATGCTAACTTTTCTTATAAAGCAAGTTTCTTTCATCCCCTCTTTCACTTATCTACAATTATAAGAAATTTCCAACAAGAATCAAAGTTTTCCAATTCCTAAATAATTTCTATTTCCAACAGCAGAATTTCAAATCCAATGTACGTTTTTTTATTATCCCGCTTTTTAAATTTACTTTTTCGTAGTGAATTTTGATTCCTAAAACTTTCTCGGCTCGGATCTGAACTACTATTTTGAATAAATCAAAATCATTTAGGTTTTTTATTTGCCTGAAAGCATTCTATAATTTATTTTCATGACTTGCTTCGATTTATTTCCCCGTTAATTTTCACTCTAAACTTATCTGATTTGGATTTTATTGTTATTATTATTTTTAAAGAGTTCGGATTTTCATCTCAAAGATTTTACAATTATAAATGGTAAATTCACGCTCAAATCCATCTTGTAATTGACTTTTTTTTTGAATCTCTGGGTTAAAAATCGAATTTGGGGAAGAAGGAGATTCCCAGCTACTTCACAGTGAAGTTTTGAGCTGTACGAATAAAAATTTGGCACTACAATTTTAGCTTTCTACCCCTTCGAAAGGGATTAAGGCAACAACTTTTGTTTCACTTTTTCAACCTCTTTCGATGGGGTCGAAAGTTAGTCCAGCGCTTCATTTAATTGACCTCGTCGAAAGGTTGTGTAGTTAATATGAAGTGGACCTCTTCGAAAGCAGAATTTTACTTTAGTGTATTCTGATACCTTTCGAAGAAGTTGGTTAATGTAACGACCCGTATTTTTACGGATCGAAAAGTTTGTCAAAATCTGGAATTTTAGCATTTTTGAGCCATTTCAGATTTTAGGCAAAAATATGGCTAAGTCCTAAGTCATTCACGACTTAGTATAAGTCGTATACGACTTAGGGGATTGGAGATACCCAGGTGGATGGCGAGTTAAGGCAGTTAGGTCAGCAATGACTTAGAGCGTAGAGAAGTTAGGTCGGTTGGACGAGTTAGCGAGTTGACCGACTTATGGTTGTAGGCGACTTAAGGATAGAGGTGAGTTAAGTTGTTACCGAGTTAAGGGATCAGCGAGTTAGCGAGTTAAGGTGGTAAGTCGTGGACGACCTAGTATGTTTTTCTTTTCGGTTATATTTGTTTAAGTCCTAGCTCGTAAACGACCTAAGAGATAAGTCGTGACCGACTTATAGAGGCTAGCGACTTAGGAGATAGGCAGCCTTATAGTTAAGTCGTAGCCTATGTGTTAAGTCGTAGACGACTTAGGTGTTTGTTGTGAAGTCATAGAGTAGCTGAAATCTTTAAGTCGTATCCTCTTAAGTGTTAGGTCGTAATACTGTTAAGTCGAAGGATGGGTTATCTCGTTAAGTCGTCTGACCAGTTAAGTCGTAACCTAGCTAAGTCGTGAGGTTGATGAGTTGTAGAGCTGTTAAGTCGCTAAGGCGTATCCCGGTTAAGTCGCGCGTATGTGTTAACTCGCGCAAGTGGTTGAGTCGTTAAGTCGTATAGACGTAGGTGTTAAGTCGCAACCGACTTAGAGGTTAGCTGCTAAGTCTTAAGTCGAGAGATCACTGAGTCGTAGTCTGTTAGGTTGAAGGCTTTGTTAAGTCGAAGGTTATAAGTCGGAGGCGACTTATAGAGGCGGACGAGTTACGACTTAAGGAATTTTCTGCTATAAATAGGAAGGGTTTTTCTCACTTTTTGGGATCCAGATTTTTGAAGCGACGAAGTGCTGCCATTTTGAGAGCTCGACTTCTACACTTCTTCTCTTCTTTTCTCCACTCTAATCTAGTGCTTCCTTTCATCCAAATCGAAGATCAAGATTGAAGATTCAAGAGCTTAGATTGAAGATCTTCATCTTTTCGAGAGAGATTTCTTCGTTTGAAGCGGATTCGTGATAGATCAAGATTGATCCTTGAATCCTTCGCTGTCCAGATCTGAAGCGTGTTGATTTGGGGTTGTTTAGGTGATTTGGTGAGTGGTGATTATCTCTCACACGGATCCAAAGGAGTATATCGGATTGTTGGCTTGATTTGGTGTTAAAATAGTGATTTCTATGCATTTTTGTAAACCTAAGTGTAGATCCATGTAGATCCATTGTTCATGATGATTTGACAACCATTTTTGTATATGATTAACCTATGCAAGTTCATTCATCAAGTTGTAGAGATAATTCTCATGTTTTCATGCTTGTTAGACTTTCAACTCCTTAATTACGAAATTGCCATTATTGTTATAATTGTCCATTTTGCTTATATTTGAATGCTTGGTTACTTGGATTGATGTTTGACATGATTGATTGTTGTGAATTAGATGATTGTTGATTGGTTTTAGACCGAAGATGATTCAAAAGCTAAGGGAAAGGCTCTTGAATTGGGAAAGCTGCTCGTGGCATATGTAGCGGGATGATGAAGCTCTTATGCATAGACTTGATGATGTGATGTTGAGATGAGGCTTTGCGAGGATGTGATGAAGCGAGGCAATCATGTGATGAAGACTTGGTCTAATCCAGACGGGATCATTCCAAGCATGTTGATAACTCGGTGATATGATTCGAGTTGAGGATAATGAATGGATATGAGAATAGTCGTCAAGGAGGATGACTAGGAGGCTTGGATAGCATCGTTGTTGAAGGTTCTAGCATGCTCTAAGCAAGAGTACATTTGGGCAGATTCGATAGTCCCAACGGCCAACTGTTGATGGTCGAGTACTCTGGGCAGATTCGATAGTCCTAGGCACGGGCTACGACGACGTGTGGGAGTTATGTCTAGAACCGGGGTTTCCATTAGCCCTTGACGGACGGCTGAAAGAATGTGCCGGTCATTCAATTAACGGTGATATCGAAGCAATGATAACAGTGATAGCCAGAGTCATGGATGTTTGGTTGTGTCGTCATTCAGACTCAAGAGCGGTATTTTCTGGGTGCTTATCTGATTTAGGCCTTGGTACTTGGAAAGCATCGCCCTTGACTCGAATGATTATTACTTTACTTTAAATTGTATGCTCTGCTATGTTGCTTCTGCTTAGTGTGTGTTTGGGGGCTATCACTGTAGAAAGAGGTGGAGTGGGAGGGTTGTATTCCTATTCCTTTTCCTTTATGCTCTTTTGGTATGTTGTTAGTTAATTTACTGCTCACTAAGACTGTTGTCTGACTCAAGGCT
This sequence comes from Allium fistulosum, assembly GCA_030737815.1. Classification (NCBI taxonomy): domain Eukaryota; kingdom Viridiplantae; phylum Streptophyta; class Magnoliopsida; order Asparagales; family Amaryllidaceae; genus Allium; species Allium fistulosum. The sequence goes on along the minus strand of CM060905.1, from coordinate 869,100,780 downwards.
TTATGTTTTAATTCTTATTGCCTTGGGCTGTTCGTCCATTTTTGGGACGGGCAGACTAGGTAGCAGGTGACAGGTGCTGTTCTCTTCTCACGATGCTGATATCGAAGACGAGCTAGAGGGTTGCATATTATCTTCTTATATGTACTGGATGTTCCGCTGTTTGTATAATCTCTGAGTGTTATGTAGTGAGGCTTGATTTATTGACTATTTGGATGTTTGTATTCAACTATTATGGAGTTTTATATGATGGCATTTTATTCTGTAAAGCTTCACTATATATGTGTTCTATTGTATTTTGTCCATGCGCTGTGAGTAATACGATAGATTCTGTTGTTTTAATCTACCCTGACAATCGTCCATGGTCGCCTGGCACACTTTACAGCGCACTATCTCTAGATTTGGTGCGGGGGTCATGGGCAGTCGTCACATTTGGTATCAGAGCATTGGTTAATCGATTTTACCCAATGCTCGCTGAAGTAACTACGTATGAGAGACGTAATTGTATTTTGATGGATGAATACTATATATAATATAGTAGCTTAGTAGAGTTTGAGTCCTTTATGCAGTTGTTTCTCTAGATGTTCTAATCATTCCTTTTTATAGATATTGAGAATGAGTCGAAGAGGGAGACCAGCTGCTAGGGAAGGCCGTGCTACTGAGGGGACTGCTGATTATGCAGCTATGTTCGAAGCTATGATGACTTCGATCATGAGAAGGATACCAGTTCCGGGGGCAGCAGTTGATGTTGGAGTTCAAGTCCAAACTCCGAAACCTGTGGATTTCACTAAGTTGTGCAAGGATTATACTGCTCTTGGAGGGAAGGTTTTCTTAGGAACAGAATCAACTATTGAGGTCCAGAGGTGGATGGATGCTTGTAGAAGGATCTTTGGTGATTTGGGAATTGAGGATGCAACTAAGAGGAAGTTGGCATCAAGGCAGCTTCAGGGGAGAGCTTCTGATTGGTGGAACTCTATTACCATCAATACTCCGGAGGAAGAGATTACTTGGGAGCAATTCCAAGTCAGATTTGAAGCTAAGTTCATTTCTACAGCTCAGAAGTCTGTTCTGTTCAAGAAGTTTGTGGAGCTCAAGCAGGGTGGAAGATCTGTTCTTGAGTATGTTTCTGAGTTTGAAGCGTTGTCCAAGTATGCCCGGTCATATATTGAATCTGCTTATCAGAAGAATGAGAAGTTTGTGACAGGCTTGGACAGTTATCTTGGGAGACAGTTGGTGGATCATTTGGACGATTCATTTGAGAAGCTTGTGGAGAAAGCTCTCAGGCATGAGAGTCTGTTTCCTAAAGAAGGATCTGTTGTTGCTGTGACCAGGGAAGAGTCTAAACCCCAGCAGGGTGGAAACAAGAAGAGGAAGCAGCAGCAGCAGCAGAAGGGGAAGGATGGCCAGAAGAAGCCGAAAGGCAAAGTGACTTGCTACAATTGTCAGCAGAAGGGCCATTTCTCGAAGGATTGTAAGAATCCGAAGGTGCCGATGAAGTGTCACAACTGTGACAAGCCGGGGCATTTCAGGAAGAATTGTCCAGAACCGAGGAGGGACAAGCAGATTGTGCAAGCTTATGCTTTGGGAGCTGTTCCGTCGTCTTCGAAAGCTCCTACTGCTGAAGAGAAAGGAAAGAGTGTGGTTGTTCAAGGTACTCTTTTCCTATGTGGTGTTCCAGTTAGAGTTTTGTTTGATACTGGAGCGTCGCATTCGTTTGTTTGTAATGAACTCGTAGGCCGGTTGGATTTGAAGCCGGATATTGTCGATAGGCCATTGGTTGTGACTAATCCAGTTGGGGGTTCATCTTGTTTGTGTATGTTATGCCGTGGTCTAGTTGTATCGAGTCATGGTTGCTCTTTTGTTTGTGATTGCTTTGTTTTGAACTTTGCGGGGTTCGGAATTATTTTGGGTATGGACTGGCTTAGGAAGTATGCGGCAAAGGTTGATTGCGAGAGGTTGGAAGTGACAGTCGAGAATGTGGAGGGGCGAAAGGTTGTGATACGATGTAAGCATGAGGAAGGCGTCTTCATGAGCTTCATGTATTCGCTGGTTGTTCCACGGGATGGACTGTCATCGGTGCCAATCGCTAATGGATTCAAGGATGTCTTTGACGAAGTCAAAGGGTTGCCGCCGCATAGAGAGATCGAGTTTCGTATAGATCTAGTTGAAGGAGCCAGACCTGTTGTGATGCCTCTTAGGCGGATGGCGCCCAAGGAACAGCAAGAGTTGAGGGTGTAAGTTGATGATCTTTTGCAGAAAGGATTCATTCGGCGTAGTGTGTCCGAGTGGGGTGCACCAGTTGTGTTTGCAACCAAGGCAGATGGGTCGTTGAGATTGTGTGTGGATTATCGTGAGCTGAATAAGGTGACTAAGAAGAACAAGTATCCATTGCCGAGAATAGATGACTTGTTTGATCAGCTTCACGAAGCTAAGGTGTTTTCTCAGATGGATTTGGCAACGGGATTTCACCAGTTGAGAGTAGCTAAGGATAGTGTGCCGAAGACTGCTTTTCGGACACCATCGGGTTTCTTTGAGTGGCTGGTAATGCCGTTTGGATTGACTAACGCACCAGCATATTTTATGGATCTTATGAATAGAGTGTTCAGAGACCAGTTGAACAAGTTCGTACTTGTGTTCGTGGATGATATTCTGATTTATTCCAGAACGGAAGAAGAGCACAAGACGCACTTGCGTATTGTTTTGGAAATCTTGCGGAAACATCAGCTGAAGGCTAAGTTTTCGAAGTGTCACTTCTGGAAGAGTGAAGTGAGGTTCTTAGGCCATGTGATTTCTGGAAGTGGAATAGCGGTTGATCCCGCTAAGGTGGCAGCAATCCAGGATTGGGTTAGACCTAAGAATGCATCTGATGTGAGAAGTTTTCTTGGATTAGCAGGATATTATCGACGGTTTATCAAAGACTTCTCCAAGATAGCTGCACCGTTAACAGGATTGACGAAAAAGAACCAAGTGTTCAGTTGGGATGCTAAGTGTGAGCAAGCTTTCGGAATCCTGAAAGAGAGATTGACGAGTGCTCCTGTGTTGACTATTCCAAGTGGGAATGATGAGATGGTGGTTTACACCGATGCATGTGGTACTGGACTTGGAGCAGTGCTCATGTAGAGGGATAAAGTTGTTGCGTATGCCAGTCGACAACTGAAGCCGCATGAAAGGAATTACCCGACTCATGATTTGGAGTTAGCGGCGATTGTATTTGCTCTGAAGATGTGGAGACATTATCTATTGGGAGTTCGATTTGAGTTGTTTACCGATCATAAGTCGTTGAAGTATCTTTTCTCCCAAAAGGATTTGAATCTTCGGCAGCAACGTTGGCTAGAGTTTTTGGCATCATATGATTTTGGTATAGCTTATACTCCGGGAAAAGGTAACGCAGTGGCAGATGCGTTAAGTCGAAGACATGCAGGATTGGGAGCCATGTTTTCATAATGGAAGAATCTCGAGTATTTAGCTGGATTTGACTTCAGGCCTAGATGTGAATTGGAACCTGAGATGTTGGCAAACTTATCGATAAGACCTTCTCTTGTGGAAAGGATTGGCGAGGGCCAAAAGCGAGACGATAAGCTTGTCAAGATTATCCGTGATTTGGAATCTGGATTAGAACCAAAAAAGGATAAAGGATTTGAGGTCGATCGAGAGGGTTGGCTTCGGAAGCAAGGACGATTAGTTGTTCCCGATATAGATGAATTGAGGAGAGAAGTTCTAAAGGAAAGTCATCACTCGAAGCTGACAATTCATCCAGGTGGAAATAAGATGTATCGGGATATGAAGAGAACCTACTACTGGGAAGGCATGAAGAAGGATGTTGGGAATTTCATTTCCAAGTGTATGAACTGCCAGTTGGTAAAAGCCGAGCAGAAGAAGCCTAGTGGATTGCTTCAGCCATTAGAAGTTCCTACATGGAAGTGGGAACAAGTGTCGATGGATTTTATCGATGGATTGCCTAGAACCAGAACGGGAAATGAAGGGATTTGGGTCATTGTAGATCGTCTGACTAAGAGTGCAAGATTCATTCCTGTTCGATCGACTAGGACTGCATCAAAGTTGGCTGAGTTGTATATTAAGTGGATAGTTCGATTCCATGGTATTCCGAAGAGTATAGTGAGCGATCGAGACCCACTGTTCACTAGTGGATTTTGGAAGAGCTTCCAGGAAGTTTTGGGAACCGAGTTGTGTTTGAGTACAGCTTATCATCCTCAAACAGATGGTCAGACCGAGAGAGTCAACCGAGTTTTGGAAGATCTTCTTGGAGCTTGTGTTTTGGATTTTGGGGGATCATGGGAAGATCACCTTCATTTGGTGGAGTTTTCGTATAACAACAGTTACCAGTCAAGCATTGGTATGGCACCGTATGAGGCATTGTATGGAAGACCGTGTAACTCTCCGACATGTTGGTTGGAAACTGGAGAAAAGCCGTTACTTGGGCCAGAGATGATTCGGCAGACTTCAGATTGTATTGAGATCATTCGGCAATGAATGAAGGCAGCCCAAGACCGTCAGAAGAGTTATGCCGATAAACGTCGTAAGGATTTGGAATTCGACGTTGGTGATATGGTTTTTGTGAAGATTTCTCCACTGAAGAATGTTATCCGATTCAGGAAGAAAGGAAAATTGACTCCAAGATTTGTTGGACCATTCCCGATCATCGAGCGAATTGGAAAGCTCGCCTATAGATTGGAGTTACCGGAAAAGATGTCGAGTGTGCACAATGTTTTCCATGTATCGTATCTACGGAAGTATGTGCACGACTCGAATACAGTGGTTTCTGTCGATAGCTATGAAGATTTCGAAGTTGATCCAGTCGATAGAAGACCTCGTAAGCCGCTTCGTGTTGTTAAAACCGACACGAAACAGCTTAAGAGGAAGGTAGTTAAGTTACTCAAGGTACAATGGAGTGATGATGATAATGACTGTACGTGGGAGGTGGAAGAGAGGATGAAGGCAGCTCATCCTGAACTCTTCAAGGTATGGCCCTAAGGTGTCGTGTCATCTCGCGATATTGTAACTTGTTCTAGTTTTAGAATTCTGTACGCTAAGCTAGAATTGGATGCATGGTTTGTTTATTGCTATGGATGGTAGGCGTACAGAATAGTTTTTGATTGCTATGATTGTTTGGAATTTCGGGGGCGAAATTCCTAAGGGGGAGAGAATGTAACGACCCGTATTTTTACGGATCGAAAAGTTTGTCAAAATCTGGAATTTTAGCATTTTTGAGCCATTTCAGATTTTAGGCAAAAATATGGCTAAGTCCTAAGTCATTCTCGACTTAGTATAAGTCGTAAGTCGTATACGACTTAGGGGATTGGAGATACCCAGGTGGATGGCGAGTTAAGGCAGTTAGGTCGGCAACGACTTAGAGCGTAGAGAAGTTAGGTCGGTTGGACGAGTTAGCGAGTTGACCGACTTATGGTTGTAGGCGACTTAAGGATAGAGGTGAGTTAAGTTGTTACCGAGTTAAGGGATCAGCGAGTTAGCGAGTTAAGGTGGTAAGTCGTGGACGACCTAGTATGTTTGTCTTTTCGGTTATATTTGTTTAAGTCCTAGGTCGTAAACAACCTAAGAGATAAGTCGTGACCGACTTATAGAGGCTAGCGACTTAGGAGATATGCAGCCTTATAGTTAAGTCGTAGCCTATGTGTTAAGTCGTAGACGACTTAGGTGTTTGTTGTTAAGTCATAGAGTAGCTGAAATCTTTAAGTCGTATCCTCTTAAGTGTTAGGTCGTAATACTGTTAAGTCGAAGGATGGGTTATCTCGTTAAGTCGTCTGACCAGTTAAGTCGTAACCTAGCTAAGTCGTGAGGTTGATGAGTTGTAGAGCTGTTAAGTCGCTAAGGCGTATCCCGGTTAAGTCGCGCGTATGTGTTAACTCGCGCAAGTGGTTGATTCGTTAAGTCGTATAGACATAGGTGTTAAGTCACAACCGACTTAGAGGTTAGCTGCTAAGTCTTAAGTCGAGAGATCACTGAGTCGTAGTCTGTTAGGTTGAAGGCTTTGTTAAGTCGAAGGTTATAAGTCGGAGACGACTTATAGAGGCGGACGAGTTACGACTTAAGGAATTTTCTGCTATAAATAGGAAGGGTTTTTCTCACTTTTTGGGATCCGGATTTTTGAAGCGACGAAGTGCTGCCATTTTGAGAGCTCGACTTCTACACTTCTTCACTTCTTTTCTCCACTCTAATCTAGTGCTTCCTTTCATCCAAATCGAAGATCAAGATTGAAGATTCAAGAGCTTAGATTGAAGATCTTCATCTTTTCGAGAGAGATTTCTTCGTTTGAAGCGGATTCGTGATAGATCAAGATTGATCCTTGAATCCTTCGCTGTCCAGATCTGAAGCATGTTGATTTGGGGTTGTTTAGGTGATTTGGTGAGTGGTGATTATCTCTCACACGGATCCAAAGGAGTATATCGGATTGTTGGCTTGATTTGGTGTTAAAATAGTGATTTCTATGCATTTTTGTAAACCTAAGTGTAGATCCATGTAGATCCATTGTTCATGATGATTTGACAACCATTTTTGTATATTATTAACCTATGCAAGTTCATTCATCAAGTTGTAGAGATAATTCTCATGTTTTCATGCTTGTTAGACTTTCAACTCCTTAATTACGAAATTGCCATTATTGTTATAATTGTCCATTTTGCTTATATTTGAATGCTTGGTTACTTGGATTGATGTTTGACATGACTGATTGCTGTGAATTAGATGATTGTTGATTGGTTTTAGACCGAAGATGATTCAAAAGCTAAGGGAAAGGCTCTTGAATTGGGAAAGATGCTCGTGGCATATGTAGCGGGATGATGAAGCTCTTATGCATAGATTTGATGATGTGATGTTGAGATGAGGCTTTGCGAGGATGTGATGAAGCGAGGCAATCATGTGATGAAGACTTGGTCTAATCCAGACGGGATCATTCCAAGCATGTTGATAACTCGGTGATATGATTCGAGTTGAGGATAATGAATGGATATGAGAATAGTCGTCAAGGAGGATGACTAGGAGGCTTGGATAGCATCGTTGGTGAAGGTTCTAGCATGCTCTAAGCAAGAGTACGTTTGGCCAGATTCGATAGTCCCAACGGCCAACTATTGATGGTCGAGTACTCTGGGCAGATTCGATAGTCCTAGGCACGGGCTGCGACGACGTGCGAGAGTTATGTCTAGAACCGGGGTTTCCATTAGCCCTTGACGGACGGCTGAAAGAATGTGCCGGTCATTCAATTAACGGTGATATCGAAGCAATGATAACAGTGATAGCCAGAGTCATGGATGTTTGGTTGTGTCGTCATTCGGACTCAAGAGCGGTATTTTCTGGGTGCTTATCTGATTTAGGCCTTGGTACTTGGAAAGCATCGCCCTTGACTCGAATGATTATTACTTTACTTTAAATTGTATGCTCTGCTATGTTGCTTCTGCTTAGTGTGTGTCTGGGGCTATCACTGTAGAAAGAGGTGGAGTGGGAGGGTTGTATTCCTATTCCTTTTCCTTTATGCTCTTTTGGTATGTTGTTAGTTAATTTACTACTCACTAAGACTATTGTCTGACTCAAGGCTTTATGTTTTAATTCTTATTGCCTTGGGCTGTTCGTCCATTTTTGGGACGGGCAGACTAGGTAGCAGGTGACAGGTGCTGTTCTCTTCTCACGATGCTGATATCGAAGACGAGCTGGAGGGTTGCATATTATCTTCTTATTATATGTACTGGATGTTCCGCTGTTTTGTATTCTCTGAGTGTTATGTAGTGAGGCTTGATGTATTAGCTATTTGGATGCTTGTATTCAACTATTATGAAGTTTTATAGGATGGCATTTTATTCTGTAAAGCTTCACTATATATGTGTTCTATTGTATTTTGTCCATGCGCTGTGAGTAATACGATAGATTCTGTTGTTTTAATCTACCCTGACAATCGTCCATGGTCGCCTGGCACACTTTACAGCGCACTATCTCTAGATTTGGTGCGGGGGTCATGGGCGGTCGTCACAGTTAATGTGTCTTACTAAATAATTATCTAATATATACTTCCGAAAGCATAGTCTTTGTTTTAAAGATTTCAAAACCTTTAGTTCATGCTTACTTCCAATTTATTTTAGGAACCATGTGAAGTTAAAGATACATATATTTTTATAAATTGGATTGAAGAAAGCATACTTTGTATAAGTTGTAAATCAAATCAAACGATTTGACTTATTCGAAACCTACTGTATTGATTCAAATTTCATTGTTGGTATGCTTTCGAAACCATGTACCCCTTTTCGATTCTGTCAAAACCTTTTGTAACTAATTGAGATTTGATCATCATTTTTTTCCAATATTGTCGAAACGTCCCAAGTCCTGTTATTTTTATCAATATGATTCAAACTCAAAACCTTTCGACTTATTTGGCATGTAAGGTTTCGAAAGCATTCATATTCCCTTAGAAAAATTAAGTTCATGGGTTTCCACAGTGTCGAAAGGTTCTTTTATCTTGTTTATTGAATGTTGATAGCATATATTTTATTCAAATTTATCGTGTAGGTTTCAACTATTTCTTTCAATAACAAAATTATCCTTGAGCTTTCGATGTTGTTAAAGGGCATTGGGCGTCAACTTCTATTTTCCCTTACGACTCTGTCGAAAGCTTAATAAATTTCATTTTTCTAACTCTAACATTCTTTCAAGAATATGTAATTACATGTTTTGCTTGATATTCAAATTATGGTAATGGGTTTCCAATATCCTTGAAAGAATGTTAATTTCATAACAAATTATAATTTCTACCTGAAATGATTTCACCTGGCAAAATCATAGGCTTGAAAAAGTCTTCCCAAAAACTAGAGAAGGACACAATACCGGTGATAGAATCTTCACCCAAGAATATTGAAGCCACTTCCAAACATTCCTTAATATCTACTCAGGATGAAGTGGATGCAATTCGCAATGACTTCGGCATTACAAGGGTGGAAGCTATTCCCCCGAGCGATAACGACACTATTCGCAGCCCTCCTGAAGGGTACTTTGCCTATATAACAATCCACATTTGGCATGGAGGCTTCTTACCCTTCTTGGACTTCTTATCCAGGTTCCTGACCTATCTGGGTATTGCTCCAATACAGCTATTTCCCAATGTTTATACCTTTCTTCTATCCATAAAACTCATGGCACTGGAGTCCGGAATTCCTTCACCCAACACCGAAGTCTTGAATTATTTGGTTCGATTAGTTAAGCTTAACAACTTGAATAAAAAAATCTTTAGAGCCAATCCTCCCAAAAAGCTAATATTTGAGGGGTTGAACAAATTCAGAACTGGGAAACACAATTCTTCTGTGTTAAATGATTTCCCAACATCGGTGGGGTTTTCTCTTCCCTCTATAAGTTTATCGCAGTCTTTATTTTTTCATTTAGTTACTTTCCTTTGCTAATCTGTGTTTTTTTGTCAAGTGCTTATGTTAAAGAGATAAATGAAGAAAATAAGGAAACTGTGAAGTCGCTGATTGCCACTTCGAGTAGAATTGGGAACGGATTAACTCTTTTGAACCCCTCCAATTTACAAAAGCATTCCCTCCTGCCAGCTAGTCAGAGGGTACTTGGCCAACCTCCACTCGTCCAACATACATCTCGGAGCAAGTGCTTCCTTTCTTTAGGTGATCCGAATAACTTCTCCCTGATGTCATCAATTTGTCCCGATCACTCTGGTTGGTTTAAATGTAGTACTTGTAGTTTATTGTTGCGTTACTTCTTAAATTACTTTACTGACTTATAATTTGTTTGAATTTTCTACAGCCGCTCCTCAGGTTGAACAACCTACAAGTGATCCGTCTCTACCTACTTCTACTTCTCATGTGCCATCTTTGTCCCAGGCCATTGCTAGGTCAAAGTTGGCTACCAAAAAAAAACTGGAAAAAGTGGCCATGGCGGAACCATCCCCCAAGAAAGCCAAGATTGTTGAAGTTCCTAATTCTCCGCCATGAGAAGAGGGGGAGTTTGTAGACATTGATAGAAACTTGGAGAGTCCAACTATTGAAGTTTCTCTTGATCAATCTAAGAAGGCTCCCTCAAAGGTTAATCCCCTCTCTTGCATTGTCATCTCGAGCTTTCCTAGTGTGATTGAGCAGATGCAGAAAGATTTGGGGACTTCGACCCCTTCCCAAGAGTTAAATCCTTTTAGACCATCATCTCCCATGCTCTCAATTGATTTTGAAAAGATAGTCCAATCTATCTTGAATTCATTATCTTTTGCCTCTATTCACTCGCCTTCCTCTGTTTTTGATCTGGCGGGTCACCACTGATCCCTTATAGAACGACAACTCTTGGTACGTTTCACTTAACATTATTGTTACTATTTCTCTCTAAGTTTTTGAATTATGTTATGCTTCTTCTTTCAGATTTCCAAGAGTTGGCTCTTATTGCATGAAAATGCATCAAAATCCTCTGTTGTATCATCTAAGTTCCAAGGAGAAATTCCACACTTAAACAGTCTGTCCGCTGAAAAAAATGAGGCTCTAATAGAATTGGAGCGATTGAGGTCTTCTCTTGCCCAATCTGAATCTTTTATTTTTTAGGAGAGGAAAGCTTAACAACTCCTTCCTGATGAAAATTTGGCCTTGAAAATGGCCCTTAATGAATTCGACGATGAGAAAGCTCAAATGGCAGCAAAACAACCGTCTCTAAAGGAAATGCTAAAGAAGAATAAAGATTCTCTAAAATTGGCTATCGACACTATTTCTGATGCAAAGCAGCAGGTGTCTCAATTCCTTGATACTTCTCTTGAAGACATCCTTGTCAATTCTTTTGAAGACGCTATGATGCTCGCTTATGCCGACAATGTCGATAAATGCCTAGAATTGAGCTTTCCCTCACTTGTCTGTGCTCTTATCAATAGGGTTATGGACAAAATTAAAAATATGGAGCAGGGGGTTAAAGTCCCTGAAAGAGAGGTGATCGATGCCTCTAAAATTCTATCTTTTGAAGTCCCTTCCCTAGAAGTAGACTCCGACTCCGAAGATGAAGGTGACAAAGATGAAGTTACCAAGGAAGAGGAAGGTAACGATGATGATGATAATGATAATGATGACGACGATGACAATGACGATGACAACGTAGATGGAGGTCAAGGATCAAGTGGCGACAAGGGTGATCACATTGATGCTCCTGAAAAAGATGGCGATGACAACACAATGACTTCTGAAAAGCTCAATGGTGGTCCATCTTTTCATGAAGCAAGCCCATCTGAACCCCCTGCACCTTCTGGCCTTCAGGAGGAGCTTACTTACATTAGTGTGTAAAAATCAAGGGAGAAAAAGCAAGTCTCTCAAGCGTCTATTTCCGTCTCTTAGGTATGGGATTCTTTATTTAAACGGCTTTCACTTCTAAGATAATAATGGCTTAAATACTTTATTTTAGATAAGGAGGAAACCCGTTCTTCCCTAAAAAACCAAGCTTGAAAGAAAACAAGCGGAAATAAATAGTTTGTATAGGGAGTTAGATAAACAGCTGAAAGAACACAATATTCTTTCTGATAAATATTATAGGCTTAACAGAAGTGTGGTGGTGTTGGCATCCTTCATATACAAAGCCTATTTTAGACACCCAACTGTAGATTTCTCATACTTTGTTATTTTAGTGAGGGTCTACTTAGGCATTTACACAAGAGATACTTGGACGAATATGGATCCGACCCACATCCTGGAACATGTAGGAACTTACCACATATCAGATCGATTCCCCAAGAAATACCTCCTGATAAACTCAAATACTATAAGGACAAGTTTATTTCAGAATTATTTACAAAGTCAATTTTGTAAGAACCAGATGTACAGTCATAATTATGTAATAATATTGATTTGTGAAATTTTGCTTTAATCTTCTTTTTACACTTAGCTGTATTTTACTACGTTATCATAGAATAAATGTCCCTCCAGTCACTTTATCTCTAAATATTATCTAAGCCAGTATGTTAAGCTAAGAAGAGATTATCTCGAAATGGCATTAATTTTGGAATCTTCAAAATTAGCCAGATATTACTTTCTTAGAGGCTTGCAAAAACTTTATATGGAACATCCTTGTCTCCATTTTGATTTTCTCGGTGAAGAAAAAAAAAGCTACTTAAGGAAATTCGGACATATCACACCAAGTTAATATGTGGTCGTAATATTCCTCCTGTTGGAGAATGGGACTATAGCAAATATCCTTCGGTTATTACTCCGGAAGGTATTAATGTTCCTTTTGACTCAACAGTTATTCTTTTTGCTAATTCATCGAACAAAGTTAGAAATGCAGTTTCCCAATTTTAGATGTAAAATAAATGTCTAGTTGTACTTTTTAGTTTCATTTTTACTTAAGTTGCAATCTTCTATTGTTATAATAAAGAGATGGATTATTCAAGTCTTGACTTTATTTCTTTTTCTTTGTTTGTTTAAATAGGAGTTGCAGCTATCTGCAACGCCACTCTCATTAGATTCGACATCACGCTTTATTGATATTAGAGATAGGTTGTTAGCAGATCTTGAAAAGAGGAAGCTCCTTGACGATCCTTTATCCGCTCGTTTCCAGGGTAACACTGAAGCACTAAAATGGCATATGAGATTTTTGCTTCAGAAAACAATTAATAGAAATCTTTACGATCAGATCGCCAATCTAGAGGTGGACGTTAAGAGCAAAAATGAAACAATTTCCTCATTAAAGCGTCAAATTAAATCAAATCGTTCAATCGATTTTGACTATAAGATGTTTGAGCTCCTCCAACAAATTAGTGATTTAGAGATTAAATTAAAGGATAGTCAAGCTCAATGCGAATCACTAGAATTTATTATGGGGAATAATATCTCAAACATTGATTTACCAATTTCTCCCATTATTTCATCAGTCGCAAAATCAACAAGGTCTACTTCCCTTGCCATCCAAAATTTCCCTACTACAACTAACCCTCCTCCTAGTTTAAACGAGAAGGTAGTTGGAGGATGGTGCAAGAGAGTCAAATTTGAGATGATGAAGTATTTCGAGAACAGCAAAAAGTAAGATACTCGCAATGCATAAATGAATATGCAGCTAGGATTCAAAAGCATAAACGCAAAAAGTATCTCCACTCGAAGCGTATCACTGATTTAGAAAGGGAAAATAAAACCCTCAAAGGCGCAAATAAAGTTTTTAATTGTGCTTTGAAGACTAACATTGAATCTATCGATGATGGTGATAAGATTACGAAAAAGGAGAAGAAGCTTAAAGAAGTTCTTCGTATTGCTATTCATCACATAGTTGATCCCTTAATTTCTAAAAATCTAGACAGGGCTGCTCTAGATTTATGAGATGTAAATGTTTGTACCGTATACTTATAAATAATTTCAAAAATTATGTAAATTATGAAAATTTTGTAAATATCACCTTGTTTGTAATCCTTTTTTGTAATGTTGTTTCTGAATCATCTCTTTGATAGCATATACCATGATTTCTGCATTTGCTAGATCTTTCCATCCTTTTCACTGTTCTGCTTTCCCTAAAAAGCACGAAGCAAACAATATTTCTTATCGTTAGCTTGAAATCTATATACGAGTCTATTGTCATTTGCAAAAATTAACAAAATCATGTTAACATATGAAAAGTAATCCCATGAATATGATTAAACGTCTTGAAACCTATCTTTGGTAATGATGAGAGATATTAAAAGCGAAATTATCAGAAATCATAGATTCAACCAAAGATTCAATTATGGATGTTTAGAAATCTAACTTTTGGGGATAAGCAATAGAAAATCGATAATGACTGTGTAGTAGAAGTCCATCGACCCAGATTTGGGCATTAATGATTGAAATTTAAAAGTTCGAAGATTTGAAACCCAGATTCGGGTATTTGTGGATGACAACCATATGTCCATAACAATAGTCTTCTTAATAGAGATCTTTAGCCCAAATTCAGGTATTAATGAGTGTATTCTAGTAAATAGTTAAAACCCAGATTTGGGTATGACAAAGACCGTAAATTAGAAGACCCAAAACCTAGATTTAGGTATCAATAAGTGAAATCTCAAACTCGATAATGAATGACCCAAAACCCAGGTTCGAGTATTAATAAGTGAAGTTTGGATATTCTTCTTTAATGATTAGTTGGAGGCTTCTCGGGCTCGGACGTCTTAGTATGTTGTATGGTATGCCACTTTTTGGGCTTGGACATCTTAGTTTGCGGTTTGATATGCCGCTTCTTAGGCTTAGACATCTTAATCCGCTGTTTGATATGCGACCTCTTGGGCTTGGACGTCTTAGTCCATTGTTTGAAATGTCACCTCTTGGGCTCGAACTTCTTAGTCCATTGTTGTCTGGTGCACTTGGTTAGCTTATCTTCAAGCAGGACCCATGGCTTACCCAACCTTCCTTCAGGAGGCGCGTTGACCTGGCCATAGCATGGCGTAGCCAAGGGCTTGTCAATGGTTTAACCTGGCCATAGCATGGCATAGATAAAGGCTTACTCTAACCTTCCTCCAAAAGGCGTCTTGACCTAGCCATAGCGTGGTGCAGCCAAGGGCTTGTCGATGCTTTAACCTGGTCATAGCATGGCACGGATAAAGGCTTACTCTAACCTCTTCCATGAGGCGTCTTGACCTGGACATAGCGTAGCGCAGCCAAGGGCTTGTCGATGCTTTATTCTGGCCATAACATGGTGTGGATAAAGGCTTACACTCCTCCCTCTAGGAGGTGCTTTGCCCTGGCCAACTCAATGTGGACAAAGCCTTTGACCGTTTAAGGTAATGTCTAAGTGAAAGGAGTATTTTACTCCCAACCATGTAGATTGTCTTTAGTAAAGAAATTATTTATTGACTTCATCTAGGATCTATTTACAAACTCATTAATTTTTCCTTGTCTGAAAAAGTTGATTATCATTCCTTCAAGCACTCTACAGTGATTGGTTTTATATCCATTCATCATATGGTAGTGGCAATAGGATCCTCCCAAGTTCCTTTCATATTTAGTCTTTTTCTTTTTAGATAGCCAATAATTGAGTTCATCCTTGGTTAACAAGTTAACGTTCTATATAGATGTTGTTAAGTTTCATTCTTTAGGAAGACTTGATTTAAATCTTTTTTCTCGAGGATGGTTTCTAGGTCTTTTATTACATGGTTATGGAGTTCCACCCTTGACAACGGATTTTCTTTTTAAAACTATTAGTAGCACGGGTATAGGTAGTGTCCCACTTGTCGCTTGACCCCATTTGTGTGAAAAGGCGTCGTAATCAGCCATCATTCCCTCTTCAAAGATTGTGCCTTTGGTATAGTGTTGAATTGTTTTCCTCATTTGATCAAACAAGCTACCATTTTCATTTTCCTTTCTCCTAAGCCAAATATAGGGGTTGGGCCAATATGGAAAGGGTTTAAACTCCATTTAACTGGATCACAGGCTTCAACTTTCTTTTTCCTTATGATCCTTAAAGCCTCTATTCTTAATAGTTGTTCTTCTGGTAGATTCCTACCATTAATGGTTTCATGGGAGAATCAAATCAGACGTGGTTCCGAGGAACCTTGCTCGAATTTTCTGATTTTGCCAGTCATGATGAAGTAAAATACAAAATGGGTAAGCTTGGAATAGAATGGGTTTAGAGGAAAATGGTGTTGGATGTTCAACAGGATCGGAGGTTCAAGCCCTCTTTCTATCACCAAAATGTTAACAAGAAAACTTGTCAACACCCCAAAGTAGAGTTGAAAGTGCTAGTGTGTCTAAATAGACCATTTTTGACTAAGTAGAGAAAGTTTGGATCTTATTGCTTCCTTTAATTAAGCTTTCGAATAGTTCTTTGTTATGAAAACTCTTCCTTTTCCAACCTTTTGACCCAGTTGAAACACTTATATCCTTTTCTTTTGGGTCATTTGAGCTTGTTGAAGTTGTTTGGTTATCCTTTCGAAACGGTTGTGAAATGCTAAAGTTTGCTCTAAGGATTCAAGAATATGATTGGTTTGGGTGGTTTCGACTTCGTCGAAAGCTCGTCTTTAAATAGCTTGCATTCAACCCTTATATCTAAGGGGAAACATGCTAAGTTTAAGGTTTCAACTCACAAAAAATAAGCGTTTAGTGGGTAGTGGTTTAGAGCTAAGGACTTCAGTGTATTAGTAAGTGAGAGGTTCAACTCACTTGAAAGGTACCCTTCTGATTTAGTTAACGCAAGAAGAACACAATTAGATCAAATAATAGCCTCAAAACAGTTACATAATCACCAATATCAAAATCTTCCTTTCATTTAGCTAATGATATACAAACTGATTAATTTCCCCTAATCTAATTTCCAAATTAGGGTTTACAAATTTACAAACTTAAGAAAGTATAAAAAGAAGGTGAATGAATTCAGATCCCTTAAACCATACCCCTAGGGTCTTATTTATAGATGTGGGTTAGCACCTTTGGACTCAGTGCTTGCGACCTGGTTGATGGGTGGCTTTATATACGTTCCGTCTCCTTAGACACTTGTGCATCCCTTTGTAATGCTTTCGAATCGGCTTGAATCCCTCCATCTTCGTCGAAAGGGGTAGTTGTGTCTTTTATCTTTGTGTTGCTTTGTTGTCACAAGAAGTAGAGGTATGCGCTTTTGACTTTGTCGATAGGAATTCCCTTGGGTTTCGAAGGTGTTGATGCTTTCGACACAGTAGGTAGCTTTCGAATGCATGCTTGTGAATTGATGCAAAACCTTCCTAGGACGTTAGAGGCTTCGAATGGTTCGAAAGGCTAGATTATTGTTTGCGCCAAAAATGGTCACAAACCCCGAATGTTGTGAAAGCACCAGTGTATGAATACAAATCAGCAATATTCAAACACAAATCTCAGATCTAAACAAACAACAAACATCAGTCCAGAAATAATGAACAAAGACACGAGATTTATAGTGGTTCGGCTATCTCTGGCCTACGTCCACTCCAAAGTTTTTATCTTTTATTGATCGATGCTTGAAGATTACAATTTCCTATCGCGTAGTACAACGGATTTTATGATTATAATCTGAATCTAAGGCAGCAATGGTGATCTGGAGTAAATCTGGCAGAGTCCGGGCGCTCTTTTGCTCTCAAAATTGTCCGACCCCTTTTCTGAATGACCTGGGGGTCTATTTATAGGTGTAGGAGGCTGATATTTCGCCTAAACTGAAGGGAGACCAGTTCCAGTACGTCAGGGGGCCCACATGCCCGCTTTCTGGAAATCCGGGCCCACTTTGGGATCGATTCGAAGCTATGTTCGAATCGATCAAGAAATCGTCCAATCAAGCTGAAATTTGGTGTGAACATCCTCCATCATGTGTGCAAGCTTCTGTGAAAATTTCATAACATTTGGACTTGTAGATCTCGAGATATCATGGATACGAAATCGTGTTCTTCGGTAGATGTTTGCTTCGACTCAACTTCCTTCGAATCGATTCCATCGAATCGATAGCCTGCACGTGCTCTCGTGGTGACGTGGCGTGCAATCTTCGGGTCGATCCACCTTTCACTCCGGTTTGATCGAGTCGCTCCTTGAATCTCGCTGTTTTGACTGCTCCCTTCGTATCCATCCATCTATCTACCAATGCCTTCGACCTTCTTCGAATCAATCTATACGTGAGTCCTTCGTATCGATTCCAGCCTCGATCGATACGAATTGCATCTTCAATCCTTGCATGCCTATCGATACGAAACCTGTAGCCTGAATCCTTCTTGATCGATACGAATAGGATCGATTCGAAGTAAATCCTGATCGATACGAACATGTTGTCATCCTTCACCATCCTATCGATACGAAGTCATCGAGTCGAACTAGAACCTGATCGATTCGAACTTCACTAAACCGAACCCATGTCGATCGATACGAACAGTATCGATTCGAAGTCCTTACTTTATGGTCGACACGAAACGTATCAATTCGAACCGCCATCCTCTTGATCGATGCGAAGTGCATCGATTCGAACCATTCCCTGCACATCGTAATCCATCCATATTTCCTTCATATGAACTCCGATCAACCTGAAACTTGAAATATAGCCTCTCCTAGTCCTTATCATCATCTCCAATTGATTTCGTCCCGATCGGAACCCGGTCAAATTTTGACGACATCGATCACAACCTTGTCTCTAATCGACTTCCAATCCTGATACCCATCCTTTCTTGTCGATTTGTTTGATATTCCGGCTTTGACCAAAAAGCGGGATAACATTTGCCCCCCAAAACATGCCTTGTGATAAGAAGGCGTGTTTTGAATAATTCTGTATCCGATATCCAAAGTCCATAGCAAATTCCATGCCCATCCGAACTCGTAGACTGAGTTATTAATCCATCCTTATCCAACAACCGAATCCAAGACCTCTCCGGGTCGATATCCAAATCTGTAACCTCTCTGGGCTCTTGCCAAGCGCAATCCACACTCGACGACCATGGTCCAGTGTCCCTGGACGTTGAGCTAACCTCTTCGGGTTCTTGCCAAGCGCAATCCACACCTGACGACCGTGGTCCAGTGTCCCTGGACGTAAGTAATGCCATGGCTTAAGTCCTAAGCCGAATCCTGGTCGCTCCGGACCCTTGTCGAGCATAGTCCATACTCGACGACCTGAATGAGTCAATTTACCACGTTCGGGCAAAAAGACTCACCCCTTGCCAGGCGTAATCCACACCTGATGACCGTTTATCGAAAACCAAAAAGAATCCAATCAAAATCCAATCAAAAATCCGAATCAAATCAGAAAACCAGAAATTCATACCAAAAATCAAAATCATCATCCAAAACGGAGAACAATCATCCGAATGAATGCCAAAACTAGAGAAACGAGCAAAATCAGGAGTTCAATCCAAACTCCAAAAACCAAACCAGAAAAATAAGTGTCCAATCCAAAAACAAAAGAAAACAGATTTCGCAAACCATGGCTTTGCATTTTATCATCATTCAGAGCATGCCTAGGGGCTATCTCCGTCCCCATACATGTGTAAATGACTCGGTTGCTTGCCAACGGTTTGTTACTTATTCCATATTATCCTGGTCAATGGATGACCAATCGACCATCATTCCTGGGCCTCGCACCATCATGGCTCGAGGTAGGCGGTGGTTGCTCCTGCTCCACCGCTGCATTCCGCACCCCAACATACTGCCTCAACTGTCCATTCCTCACATGCTCCTCAATTATGTCCTTTAAATGCCTGCAGCTGTTGGTATCATGCCCGTCCAGATCGTGGAAGACACAGTGCCTTCCTGATGCCCTTTCCCGTTCAGATGGCTCTCTTCTAGCCGGCCTTCGGTAAGGAAGGCGATTCCGAGTTTCCAAGTAAATCCGCTCCAGCGTCTCATTCAATTCTGTGTATGTGGAGAACTTTGGATCTTTCCATCGCTTCCTAGCTTTTTCAGAATTTTCGTCCAACTTCCTTTTTCCTTTATCTTTATCCAAGCTTCCGTCGGATGGTCCTCCACCCCCGGTCACATTCACCTCTTTTAGCTTTAAGTCCATACATGCATCTTCTTGCCGAAGAAATCTTTCAGCTTCGTGAAAGAATTCCCCGAGATCCAGTGGTGGGTCTCGTACTAAAGATACCTTAAAATCTGAATCCTCTCTGACTCCCGACACTACCGCCATCAAAACCATCGATGGATCCGGCCGATCCACCGAAGAAACCGCCGCATTAAATCGAGTTAAAAATGCTCTAAGCGATTCATCCGTTCTTTGCTTTACCGATGTTAACGTCATCACGTTCTTAGGTCTTTTGATATGAACCCGAAACTGTCCCAAAAACCTGTCCACCAATTCCCTCCAATTCCTGATAGATCCTTCCTCCAACTGCCTAAACCACATTGCCGCTAGGTCTGTCAAGTATAAAGGGAAACATCTGGCCATCACTTCCTCCGATGCCCCCAGCACTTCCATGTGTCTAGTGTATCTCATCAAGTGATCAGTCGGGTCAGCCTTTCCATTATATACTTCCACGCTAGGTAACTTGAACTTAGGTGGATTTTGAGCCATCCTGATTTCCCGAGCGAACGGACTCCTGTTCACTCCTTCCAAGTCTCTATTGATCGAACCTCCACGCATAGTCTTCATAATGATTTCCATTAATCCAGCATTGCCTGTTAGGTGTTGCCCCCCATGCTCCCGAGGGAACTCCGGCACATATTCTTCATGTGGCTCATTAGCCGCAACGTTGGCTCTAGCCTGCTGAACTCCTTCCAAAGGTCCTTCTGCGTTGGATCCTGTGGGCCTGCCCCCAAGCCCTTGTTGATTGCCTTCCGGTTCTGTATTCTGTCCTCCATTGGGTTTCGCAACCCTAGTTCCTTGTTCCACATTTGCAGTCGCTGTAGTTGGTCCAAGGTTCTGTGTTCCTGCAGCTCTCATCTGCTCGAAGAAAGTCTGCATCATATCCTGTTGACTCTTCAGCAACCTCTCATGCAATGAATTTGCCATAGCTTCCATTTCGTCTCTCGTAATGTAAATCGAAGCTTGTCCTTCTCCAGCTCCGGAGGATGCCTCTTGACTTCCTCCCTGTTGGCTTTTCTCAGCTCTTTGCCTTGTTTGTCGAGTCATTGTCGAGTCAATCTGAATCCTTCAAACTTTCAAATCTAAACTTTGAATCTGGTGTAGCGGGTGCTAGTTCTTCTCAGTGAAAGCATCAAAGTGTTTGCGCCAAAAATGGTCACAAACCCCGAATGTTGTGAAAGCACCAGTGTATGAATACAAATCAGAAATATTCAAACACAAATCTCAGATCTAAACAAACAACAAACAGCAGTCCAGAAATAATGAACAAAGACACGAGATTTATAGTGGTTCGGCTATCTCCGGCCTACGTCCACTCCAAAGTTTTTATCTTTTATTGATCGATGCTTGAAGATTACAATTTCCTATCACGTAGTACAACGGATTTTATGATTATAATCTGAATCTAAGGCAGCAATGGTGATCTGGAGTAAATCTGGCAGAGTCCGGGCGCTCTTTTGCTCTCAAAATTGTCCGACCCCTTTTCTGAATGACCTGGGGGTCTATTTATAGGTGTAGGAGGCTGATATTTCGCCTAAACTGAAGGGAGACCAGTTCCAGTACGTCAGGGGGCCCACATGCCCGCTTTCTGGAAATCCGGGCCCACTTTGGGATCGATTCGAAGCTATGTTCGAATCGATCAAGAAATCGTCCAATCAAGCTGAAATTTGGTGTGAACATCCTCCATCATGTGTGCAAGCTTCTGTGAAAATTTCATAACATTTGGACTTGTAGATCTCGAGATAACATGGATACGAAATCGTGTTCTTCGGTGGATGTTTGCTTCGACTCAACTTCCTTCGAATCGATTCCTTCGAATCGATAGCCTGCACGTGCTCTCGTGGTGACGTGGCGCGCAATCTTCGGGTCGATCCGCCTTTCACTCCGGTTTGATCGAGTCGCTCCTTGAATCTCGCTGTTTTGACTGCTCCCTTCGTATCCATCCATCTATCTACCAATGCCTTCGACCTTCTTCGAATCAATCTATACGTGAGTCCTTCGTATCGATTCCAGCCTCGATCGATACGAATTGCATCTTCAATCCTCGCATGCCTATCGATACAAAACGTATCGATTCGAAACCTGTAGCCTGAATCCTTCTTGATCGATACGAATAGGATCGATTCGAAGTAAATCCTGATCGATACGAACATGTTGTCATCCTTCACCATCCTATCGATACGAAGTCATCGAGTCGAACTAGAACCTGATCGATTCGAACTTCACTAAACCGAACCCATGTCGATCGATACGAACAGTATCGATTCGAAGTCCTTACTTTATGGTCGACACGAAACGTATCGATTCGAACCGCCATCCTCTTGATCGATGCGAAGTGCATCGATTCGAACCATTCCCTGCACATCGTAATCCATCCATATTTCCTTCATATGAACTCCAATCAACCTGAAACTTGAAATATAGCCTCTCTTAGTCCTTATCATCATCTCCAATCGATTTCGTCCCGATCGGAACCCGGTCAAATTTTGACGACATCGATCGCAACCTTGTCTCTAATCGACTTCCAATCCTGATACCCATCCTTTCTTATCGATTTGTTTGATATTCCGGCTTTGACCAAAAAGCGGGATAACAATTATGCTTTCGAAAGGGTTTAAATGAAGGCGAAACTTTTGGTTTCTAAAGGTTTGGCGCACATATGAGGGTTTGTTATTCACTGCCTTTGAAAGGTACTCCTCTTGTTTGAATCGTCTTAATGTAGTCGAAAGCATCTGTTTCGACAGGTAGACATTGATGCGAAAGGGAGCTTTTAACCACATTGACCCTAAAGCTTGTAATACATCTGGCTTTTAGCTATAGCATCCCTTCGAATCCTTCGAAATGTTTTGTTGGTGCTATCATCTCTTGTTCCTTTTTCTTTTTAATCATTTTGGTTTTGATAAGGTTGAAGTAGGCATTGATGGTAACATAAGCGACACCCTAGAATGAGTTTGAGAGTATTATATGTTCGAGAGCGTATTTGTTAATGTTATGAAAACGTATTATGTTAACCGGTCTATTGAGTTTTTATGAATTCTGGCCGAGGCATGGGACGCAACGGTATCGATAGGGGTTTCTAAACACTCGATAAGGGCCAACGGACATGGTATTGAAATTTTTTGAAAATTTGGCAAATTAAATATTTTGCCTAGGATTATATTTTATATATATAAAAGAATAATTTTCAAAACTTTATATAGTTATAAAGTGTGTTGGTTTAAATGTGATAATATTTATTTATTATCACTATTTATTGCTCGGTTATGCTTAATTTAAATAATAAGCATCGATTGTTGTTGGTTAATTACAAAATGGTGCTCAATTTATCTAGGAGCATTTATCGCTTTAATTTAAAACGAACCCTTTGTGAATTAATTTTCACGGTTTAACTGTAAGGTGTTCGAAGAATACGTTAACTTGAAAATTTTAGCTTTTAATAATGGTGGATTAAGGATTAAACTTTAATAAAAAGTTGTTAATATAATCTAAATGGTAAGAAAACATTTAGATAAAGCATTTGAGAAAATTTGATTATAATAAAGAAGAATTATTATAATATGAAATGATTTTTATATAAGGGAAATTTTATATAAATTTAGTTTATAAAACATGTTTTAAAAAGAATTTATGAATTTAAATACCGAAATTTTTGAAAATAATTTCAATGGTTCTTTAGAAATGAAATAGCAGTACTTTTGAAAGTAACTGAAAGTAAGAATATTTTGGGGAAGTAAAATTTTAAATGGAATGGATTTTCTTTAGCATAATTAGGAGGAAATTGTTTCGATAATTTCGTGGTAATCTGAATAATCTTCTAAGTGATGATCAGATGTTTGCTTAAATGAACGTTGTGGGGTACTTAGTAAATTATTCTCTTATCATTATGTGATCGAGATGAGTTCAAATCTGAATAAATTGAAAGTGAGTTTTAATAAACAAATTGTTTGAAGTTATTATACGTAAAATATATGTAGTTTGCTTTCAAAGATAAGTATTGAAATTAAAACCAGGTATCTAACTTTTGAGTTCCCTTAAACGGGAATTGTTTTCCAAACAAAATAGTATTTGTAATAAGAGATTGTTTTGATAAATAAGATTTTTTTTCCATAGATAAGATATGGGATAATTTAACACAGGTAAATTAGGTTGAATTAAATAAGAAGTTTTGATAAACATTGTTTTATTAAAACCATATAATTGTTTAAAACATCTAAATAGTATGAACTACTTGTTGATTGGGTCAACCCATAAATATTATTCGTTTTAACACTCTATGTTAAAATGGTTAATAGGTTGACTGGGTTTTAAGAAACCATAATTTGATCCCCACCAAGATCTTTGAAAAGGTAAAATTAAATTTATATGTACTCCTAGGATATAGAAGAGTATTATACAAATAAATAAAGTGGAATAAGTTACTATTTGATTTTTATAAAGAAATGACTTTATAAAATATTTTAAAACTTGGGTGAGAAATTATGAAATAATTTATAAATAATTTTAGTATTGAATAAAATACTAAGTGAAATAGAAAATTTTAATATAATTAAGAAACTAATAAAATATAGAGTATAACTTTCCATTTTGTCCGAGTGAGTTTGGATAATCTTCTAAGCAATAACCAAAGGCTAATGAGCAAAACGGTATGCTTAGATAATTATCTAGATTTTTGGACAATTAATAAAGTTTTGAACCGAAGGTAAAATTTGTTTGTTAGTCATTTGAAATTACGAAACAATGTTGAGTGATAAGTTTTCACTTATGGAATTTGATTGACTATTAGTGTTAGTTTATTCCTTCATGGAATTTGATTGATTGGATTTGATTGAATTGAATTGATTGGCTATGTGATTTTATATACCATTGTCTATAAAGTTTAAATTTATAGACAAAGGATTTTAAATTGTTGTTATTAGGACCTAAAATCCCGGTGATTTTGGAAAAAGGTACTTTTTGAAGATTTTGGAAAACGGAAATTTTTGAAGATTTTGGGAAAGGAATGATACTTATTCACTCTAGTTTATGTTTTTGGAGGAATCGGAATACCATTGGACGCTCCATATTATTTTGATTCTAGAGTTTCACCATAATTTATTAGGAGGAATCCCCCCTTGCCATTTTGATTTTAATCTTTGATTTTTCTCGTCTGAGAAATTTGAAAATAAATTTTTCATTGAAAAACATAGGTATTTAGATCTAAATTTGTCGTTTGAAATAATTGGATGCATACCTTCTATTACAAAATATTCTTTGTATTTTGTTGCATAGGATTGAGATATGGTTGTTGATTGCATGTAGGTTTATATCATGCTAGTTTTTGCATATAGAATTACATCATATTGCTTTTGTCAACATGATTTTCTTTTAGATTTTTGTAAGTACAAGTATGCAAGAGAGCCATTTGATTCTTGTACACCTACATTAGCATAGAAGATAATAAATTACTTGCAAAAATAAAAATCAAATGCAAAAAGGTATGTAATAAATTCAGAAAATTTAAATTGGTTGATAATTTTATGCCCCAGATGACTTTTGTTTTCTTTGATTGGTTCAGAGCCCGTAAAAGCTATTTGTAGTTGTATCGATCGAGCCGCGCAAAGGAAACACTAGCGAAATTTTCCGAAAATTTAAGAGTTAGAAAACTTTTAGACATTTTTGGAAAATTTTTGACAACTAAAATTTGATTTTCTAGGTTATATCTTGGAATAAATGAATGGAAAAAAATTAGTTGGTATAGGTGAATGGTTTTAAAAGACTTGGAAATTTTAAATCTATTCCAGCTAATTGCTTTTGAAAATTTAATAAGTTTAATAACTCATTTTAATTAATAATTTTTAAACGTAAGGGTTTGGAAACATTTTCTTCCTTTGGAATTTCGGGGACGAAATTCATTTAAGGGGGGAGAATGTAACGACCCAAAATTTTGGTTATTTGATTTTAAATGTTTAATTTATTTTAAATATTGAATTTTAGAATTTAATAACTTATAATTCAAATATAATGGATAATTAAATATATGAATTGTGAATTAAATGTTAATTAAATGGATTTAATAATTTTATTTAACTCCTAATTAATAAATAATATGTGTAAATTCAATTCGTAAATTTATTTACAAATATAAATGGATCAGATAAATATCGGTAATTAAATATTTGAATCTATGAAATTGTCATTCCGGGGCACTGTCTCTGATTTCAACGAAACCAATTTCATTGGATCCGTAAGACGAATCGTTTGATCGTGCGAGATTGAAATGCGTTGATATTAATATTAGAAATTTAATAAAATAATAGGGTCTATAAAGCTATCTTCTACATATGATTGAATTAGGTCTCGAAACAAGTTCCATTGCGTTCGGAATAGGGGTATAACATATAGAAAGCCAGGCGGCATGCTGTAACGCCCCACTCCGAGACCCACTGTAACAAAGAGTATTACGGGAGTAATACTGTCTGTTAAAGCGGAGAATAGAGTATAGTGGAAGCGACCATTTGTAATCAAGCTATAACTATCTACTGAATACGTCGAAAGGATGATATCTATATATTTTTTTCAAGTGGTTCGACATATTCGGTAAATACTTATAACGAAATTACAAATGGCTAAAGATCTATCAGGACAAAGCATAAT
This sequence comes from Allium fistulosum, assembly GCA_030737815.1. Taxonomy (NCBI): domain Eukaryota; kingdom Viridiplantae; phylum Streptophyta; class Magnoliopsida; order Asparagales; family Amaryllidaceae; genus Allium; species Allium fistulosum. The sequence goes on along the minus strand of CM060905.1, from coordinate 869,074,707 downwards.
AATAAATGATAAAAATCACAGAACAGAATCACATAACAGATATAAAATCCCAGAACAATACATCGTCAATACAGATCCAAATACTATAAGTGGGTACAAAGCCACTGCCCACACATGTGGGTCAAAAATATGTACATATCAAAGTCTGAATAATAACAGAGTAGCGGAATAGTGGACAAATAAAAGCGCTATCTATCAGCATAGTAGATAATGTCCAAGCGGAAGCACAGAAGCTAAGTCCAGAGACCTAACCTGAAACAACTCGGTCTGACCCGAGCGAAAACACTCGGATCAGGCTAGCTAAACAATCAGTAATAACTGAGATATATAATAATGCGGTACATAAATAAAACAGTACTTATCCAAAGAGAAGTATATTATGAACCACATGAATATAATGACGATCCATAATCATCAATAAACAATAAAAATCTCCAAAGAGAAATCAACACCAAAGTGTAGAATAAATAAAATCACCTCATATCATCGGCGTAGCCAAAGCTATAAAAAGATGCCCATAGGCAATAATCCCAAGAGTGACCATAGTCTGTAATCAATGCCCAAGCAAAGATCGTTGCTCCAAAGAGCAATGGAGATATACTGAAAAGTCAATGAAATCCAACACTGAAAAGCAGTGTCCAGAGACACTGTGAATCCACAAGGCAATCGCACTTACATCGTATGGTTCCATAGAACCAACACTGAATGGCGGTACTCGAATGGACATAAAAATCATCAAATAATACCAATATTGCACGTGCACCGACCAGAGTCGTTGTTGCCAAGTACTGTAGAGTTGTGATCGATCACTCGCACAGATGCGGAACGCGCGAGACGGCGAGATCCTTCCTAGAAGGATTCAGGCCCAGAGGCGCACGCCGAAAAATAAACTGCTCCATAGAGAAGGTGTCCAGAGACGGTTGCCCAGAGGCGTGGTGACCCAGAGGTCTAGTTCTGGCCGCCCAGAGGCTAATGTGTCACTAACTTCTTGGAGAGGAATCCGTAAAGTGTTAACAATGAGTCCCATACCCCACGTTCGCACTAAATGGTTTACTAACCAATAGCAAGCTCACACTCCAAACAATAAAAAGTCCACCTCGTATCATCGGTAAATTAGACCCAAAGGTCAAAACGATCAATCGAATAGGTCGGGGATTAACCGGAAAGAAAATACACACGGTTCCATAGGCCGGAGATTTCCTAACCGTTTAAGCACCTTTCCACTTCGCTCGACGTGCTAAAAAGTGAGTGTGAGATTTTTATTATAGAAAATAATGGTGCGAAACGGATTTATAATTTATTTTGAAATCACTTTAAAACGGCTTTTGAAAACTCTCCTATTATGGAGTAATTAATTTAATAATTAAAAATAATATTATATAATAATTTCTAAAGTCATTTAGGAGTGAAAAATCCTTTGATAATAATTCATAAAACTCGTGTACGAAATCTAGAGACAAATCTCAAAGAAATCAATAAAACCAGAAAATCACTGAAAATATTCTAAGTGTTGGAAAATAGTCCAAAAATGATGCGAACCCAAGTTTGGAAAATTATTCGAACTAGCAAACTAAATCCAAATGGCATGAAAATTGGTAGACCTATAGTCCTACATCCCTGCTCCAAACTGCAAAAAGAATCGGGAAATTCCGACTTGAAACGAAGAAACGGCGTCATCTCAAAGTCGGACAAAAATCATAAAACTTTACCGTGTCAAAACAGTGTAAAGGTCCCACTTCGACGACAAGGTCGAAGGGTCACATGAACTCAGATCTTGATGAAAATTTGCAGAAGCGTAGTAAAGTACTACTGCTTTGATATGCAACAAGAATCGTTCGGTTTCGACTTGAAACGAAGAAACGACAATGTTTCAAAGTTGGTCCGACGATAACTGAAAATGATCACTATTGTAAAACAGTTTCTGGGTGCTACTTCGGCAATAGAAACGAAGTATCTTATGCACCCAGATCTAAACCAAACTTTTCATGGTTAAAGATCTCGATCTCATCTTTTTAACGAGACCGAAAACAATGAAATCTAACAAAGGACGAGCCCGAGATGGCATTGCAAAGTCGGGGTTCTACGCTGAAAACAACGGGAGAAAAGAGACTAAGGCCTATAGCTATGCACTAACTGGCCAGAGATGAAAAACCACAATTTTGGCATAGTAAACTTCAAATTATGGCAAAATTAATAAAATGAAAGTTGTAGCTTAGTTTCTAAGCTTTCCGGAATGACCAAGATCGTCAAATTCCGACCAGAGATGAAAATTCTATGACTAAAATAATTCTCAGGTCTAAATTTTATATCACTGTCGTTGTGCTCTCGGGACAGTGGTAAGAATTCACAGTTTTGACCAAATTAACTTCGAAATTTCATGAAACTCAAAACATGAAAGTTTTAGCTCTAAATCTAAGCTTTCCAGAACATCCAAAATTATTAGATTTGGATAAGAAACGAGTAACTTATGGCCAAATCAATTTCATGTTTTTTTTTTATCAACCCTGTAGTTTGTTGTCAGGTCAGCGACAAACAAGCATGATTTTGACCATTTAAACCTCAAAATTAGGCAAAGCACAAAACATAAAAGTTATAGGGTATAGAATAAACTTTCCAGAAATTCAAGAAAATCTCAATTCCGATTTAAGATGAATGAGATATGCCTAATTTACTAACAGCAATAAACTAATTATAATTTCAGCTAGCATATATTACAAGTACCTTATGTGCACACCCAAAATGAAAGAAAAGATGATCAAAGAGCTATGATTCACATGTTACATAATAAAACATGTGTTACTAACTGATTACCGAAGTCAAAAGATGATTAAACACATATTAGAAGAGGTTTTTAGCAATATACCTCTCTAGAAAGCAACAAAGACTACTATAGCATCAACCCAAGTTAGCAAAAGATGATTAGGAGGCTATAAGATCAAAAAAACACATAAAACATATGTTACCAAATCAATTTCAGAAAAAAAAGATATAAAAATAGATTTGAGGTGGGTATCTGCATTATCTTTGCATAGAATGACTTGCATAAGCTAAAACTAGAAGGAGATGAAGATAGATGCCATTTTTGTTATGAAAGCTTTAGGAAATGATTATGGTTTTGATTAGGGATGAATGAATGAGGTTAGGAGAGTTTGAGATAATTTATAGAGGAGGTTTAGGGTGGGTTATTGGGCTAGGTTTAGTAACCCAATAAGAAGAGAGTTATTTACATGATTCCAACAATTAGTCTAAGTGTTCATATATGTTTATAAAACTCATTTTTCTTATCCAAACCCGTTTTAAAATCTCTACTAAAATATTTAACTTTCCAAAAATAACATTTTATCCTCATTTTAAAATCCCATATTTCCCATTTAATTAAAATAGCCTTTTTCAAATAAATTTTGTTATTCCAAATCCTTTTATGCTTCATTAAAATAAATAAAAATCCTAACTTTTATTTATTAATGGGTAATGCAAATCCTGGGTTGTTACAGACTCTCCCCCTTAAGAAAATTGCATCCCCGTAATTCCTTAAGATAGATGTCGTCTATAACGTCAAATCCACAAAAGAAGTGATAGAGATAAAATAGAGAATTCTCACCCGCAGAAGAAGATGGGAGAAAGCCAGGATAAGAGCGTTCGATAGATTCTCTGGTCTCCCAAGTGCAGTCCTTAGGATTCAGTGACCATTGAATCTTCACGAGTGGAACCTCTTTGTTGCGAAGGCATCTAACCTCCGAACCAAGCACACGAAGAGGTTGCTGCTCCAAAGATAAATCAGGTAAGACCTCTAAATCAGGCACAGCATGCGGCTCAATGATAAAATCAGGATCGCGGACACACTTGCGAAGCTGAGAAATATGGAACACATCATGTATTCCAGAGAAATGAGCAGGTAGAGCCACACGATAAGCAACGGGGCCGATGCGTTCCATAATAGGAAATGGTCCGACATAGCGAGGAGCCAACTTCCCTGTAGAGCTGAAACGCACAATCCCCTTCATGGGAGATATCCGAATAAAGACATGATCACCAATGGAGAACTCAAGAGGCTTCCTACGGTTGTCCGCGTAGGATTTATGGCGGTCCTGTGCCTCTTTCATTCTCTGACGGATAAGAATAATCTTCTCAGAAGATTCCCGAACTGAATCTGGACCAAGAAGGAGCTTTTCGCCAGATTCTAACCAACAAGCAGGAGAGCGACATGGCCTTCCGTAGAGAGCCTCGAAAGGTGCCATGCCGATACTAGACTGAAAGCTGTTGTTGTAGGAGAACTCTACAAGCGGTAAGTGATCCTCCCAACTACCTCCGAAATCCAGAATACAACAACGCAAAAGATCCTCCAAAACACGATTCACCATCTCCGTCTGACCGTCGGTCTGAGGATGATAAGCAGTCAAGAGATTCAGCTTTGAGTCCAAAGCTGACTATAGGCACTTCCAGAAGTGACTAGTAAAGATAGTGTCTCGATCACAGACGATAGAGCTAGGAATGCCATGAAGTCAAACGACTTCCTTCACATAAAACTTGGCAAGCTAAGGAGCAGTCCGAGTGGACTTAATAGGAATGAAATGAGCTGATTAGGTCAAGCGATCGACGATGACCCAAATAGAAGTATGGCCTGACCTCGATCGAGGCAGACCGTCAATAAAATCCATGGATATCTGATCCCATTTCCACAATGGAATCTCTAGCGGCTGAAGAAGACCGGATGGACGCTGGTGCTCAGCTTTGATCTGTTGACAAGTCATGCAACGGCTTACATAACTTGCAACATCACTCTTCATGCCTTCCCAATAATATACTCGACACATATCGGCATACATCTTGCTCGAACCGGGATGGATGGTGTACTTAGTGCGATGACACTCGTCCAGAATGTCATGCCTAAGTGATAAATCAAATGGTACCAAAATACGGTTCTTCCTGCGAAGACACCGATGAGAATCAATAGAATAATCCAACAATGTCTCATCACAGGATTCCGACTCAAGGAGATGAATATATCGCAACAAGTCTGGATCCTGCCGCTGAGCATGGACAATGCGATCCAATAGAATAGGTCGAGCTTTCAAGCTGAATAACAAGATCTGAGGATCAGAAGACGGAGCTCGCTCTCGAATATCACACATAGAAAGAGTCTCAAGAATATCCCACTCGGCTATCATCATAGAAACTACTGCCAAGTGTTTGCGACTGAGTGCATCAGCCACACGATTACCCTTGCCAGGGGTATACTGAATGTCTAAGTCATATGAGGCGAGAAACTCGAGCTATCGCTGCTGCCTCATATTGAGATCCTTCTGACTGAATAAATACTTCAACGACTTATGATCGGTGTAGAGAATGAAACGTTCGCCCAATAGATAATGACGCCACGTCTTCAAGGCAAAGACGATAGCTGCTAACTCAAGATCATGAGTAGGATAGCGAACCTCATTCAGACGTAGCTGCCTAGAAGCGTAAGCAACTACCCAATCCTTCTGCATAAGCACAGCATCGAGGCTGCTACCACAAGCGTCGGTGTAAACAACAAGATCCTGGTTACTCTCAGGAACCACAAGGATAGGAGCATGAGTGAGAAGTTCCTTCAATCGCTGAAAGGAAGCTTCACACTTATCAGACCAAATAAAGCTAACACCCTTACGAGTCAGCATCGTAAGGGGAAGTGCAACTCGAGAGAAATCCTTGATAAACCGACGGTAATAACCCGCCAGCCCAAGGAAGCTGCGAATATCATGAACGTTCTCGGGCTACTTCCTGAGTTCCTCATTCTCTTTAGTAGACATTCTCGTAGGAGGACGCCCAATTGGATGAGAGCCTGGGATGAGATCAATGCGGAACTCAATAGCTCGCTTCGGTGGTAAACTAGATACTGGCTCGAAGATATCGGGTAAATCCCGAACAACTGGAATATGAGATATGTCTACCTCATCATCTCGTGAATCTAGAGTTAGACATGATTCAATGATAGATAATTAATTAAGGAATACTACGGAATATAACGGATTCCTATACATATTCCTTACTTATCTATCAATAACATAAGGAAGGGATTAGATTTAATTCGGATCTAATGAAAATGTATTGTACTAAGTGTATCTGTTCTGTGTTTATTATGCTTATTCCTGAAACCAGGCTCTGATACCAAGCTGTAACGCCCCACTCTGAGACCCACTGTAACAAAGAGTATTACGGGAGTAATAATGTCTGTTAAAGCGGAGAATAGAGTATAGTGGAAGTGACCATTTGTAATCAAGCTATAACTATCTACTGAATACGTCGAAAGGATGGTATCTATATATTTTTTTCAAGTGGTTCGACATATTCGATAAATACTTATAACGAAATTAAAAATGGCTAAAGATCTATCAGGACAAAGCATAATAATAAATGATAAAACATCACAGAACAGAATCACATAACATATATAAAATCCCAGAACAATACATCGTCAATACAGATCCAAATACTATAAGTGGGTACAAAGCCACTGCCCACACATGTGGGTCAAAAATATGTACATATCAAAGTTTGAATAATAACAGAGTAGCGGAATAGTGGACAAATAAAAGCGCTATCTATCAGCATAGCAGATAATGTCCAAGCGAAAGCACAGAAGCTAAGTCCAGAGACCTAACCTGAAACGAGCGAAAACACTCGGGTCAGGCTAGCTAAACAATCAGTAATAACTGAGATATATAATAATGCGGTACATAAATAAAACAGTACTTATCCAAAGAGAAGTATATTATGAACCACATGAATATAATGACGATCCCTAATCATCAATAAACAATAAAAATCTCCAAAGAGAAATCAACACCAAAGTGTAGAATAAATAAAATTGCCTCATATCATCGGCGTAGCCAAAGCTATAAAAAGATGCCCATAGGCAATAATCCCAAGAGTGACCAGAGTCTGTAATCAATGCCCAAGCAAAGATCGTTGCTCCAAAGAGCAATGGGGATATACTGAAAAGTCAATGAAATCCAACACTGAAAAGCAGTGTCCAGAGACACTGTGAATCCACAAGGCAATCGCACTTACATCGTATGGTTCCATAGAACCAACACTGAATGGCGGTACTCGAATGGATATAAAAATCATCAAATAATACCAATATTGCACGTGCACCGACCAAAGTCGTTGTTGCCAAGTACTGTAGAGTTGTGATCGATCACTCGCACAGATGCGGAACGCGCGAGACGGCGAGATCCTTCCTAGAAGGATTCAGGCCCAGAGGCGCACACCGAAAAATAAACTGCTCCATAGAGCAGGTGTCCAAAGACGGTTGCCCAGAGGCGTGGTGACCCAGAGGTCTAGTTCTGGCCGCTCAGAGGCTAATGTGTCACTAACTTCTTGGAGAGGAACCCGTAAAGTGTTAACAATGAGTCCCATACCCCACGTTCGCACTAAACGGTTTACTAACCAATAGCAAGCTCACACTCCAAACAATAAAAAGTCCACCTCGTATCATTGGTAAACTAGACCCAAAGGTCAAAACGATCAATCAAATAGGTCGGGGATTAACCGGAAAGAAAATACACACGGTTCCATAGGCCGGAGATTTCCTAACCGTTTAAGCACCTTTCCACTTCGCTCGACGTGCTAAAAAGTGAGTGTGAGATTTTTATTATAGAAAATAATGGTGCGAAACGGATTTATAATTGATTTTGAAATCACTTTAAAACGGCTTTTGAAAACTCTCCTATTATGGAGTAATTAATTTAATAATTAAAAATAAAATTATATAATAATTTCTAAAGCCATTTAGGAGTGAAAAATCCTTTGAAAATAATTCATAAAACCCGTGTACGAAATCTAGAGACAAATCTCAAAGAAATCAATAAAACCAGAAAATCACTGAAAATATTCTAAGTGTTGGAAAATAGTCCAAAAATGACGCGAACCCAAGTTTGGAAAATTATTCGGACCAGCAAACTGAATCCGAATGGCATGAAAATTGGTAGACCTATAGTCCTACATCCCTGCTCCAAACTGCAAAAAGAATCGGGAAATTCCGACTTGAAACGAAGAAACGGCGTCGTCTCAAAGTCGGACAAAAATCATAAAACTTTACTTTGTCAAAACAGTGTAAAGGTCCCACTTCGACGACATGGTCGAAGGGTCACATGAACTCAGTTCTTGATGAAAATTTGCAGAAGCGTAGTAAAGTACTCCTACTTTGATATGCAACAAGAATCGTTCGATTTCTACTTGAAACGAAGAAACGACAATGTTTCAAAGTTGGTCCGACGATAACTAAAAATGATCACTATTGTAAAACAGTTTCTGGGTGCTACTTCGGCAATAGAAACGAAGTATCTAATGCACCCAGATCTAAACCAAACTTTTCATTGTTAAAGATCTCGATCTCATCTTTTTAACGAGACCAAAAACAATGAAATCCGACAAAGGACGAGCCCGGGATGGCGTCGCAAAGTCGGGGTTCTACGCTGAAAACAACGGGAGAAAAGAGACTAAGGCCTATAGCTATGCACTAACTGGCCAGAGATGAAAAATCACAATTTTGGCATAGTAAACTTCAAATTATGGCAAAATGAATAAAATGAAAGTTGTTGCTTAGTTTCTAAGCTTTCCGGAATGACCAAGATCGTCAAATTCCGACCAGAGATGAAAATTCTATGACTAAAACAATTCTCAGGTCTAAATTTTATATCACTGTCGTTGTGCTCTCGGGACAGTGGTAAGAATGCACAGTTTTGACCAAATTAACTTCGAAATTTCATGAAACTCAAAACATGAAAGTTTTAGCTCTAAATCTAAGCTTTCTAGAACATCCAAAATTATTAGATTTGGATAAGGAACGAGTAACTTATGGTCAAATCAATTTCAGGTTTTTATTTTATCAACCCTGTAGTTTGTTGTCAGGTCAGCGACAAAAAAGCATTATTTCGACCATTCAAACCTCAAAATTAGGCAAAGCACAAAACATAAAAGTTATAGGGTACAGAATAAGCTTTTCAGAACTTCAAGAAAATCTTAATTCCGATTTAAGATGATTTAGATATGCCTAATTTACTAACAACAATAAACTAATTATAATTTCAGCTAGCATATATTACAAGTACCTTATGTGCACACCCCAAAATGAAAGAAAAGATGATCAAAGAGCTATGATTCACATGTTACATAATAAAACATGTGTTACTAACTGATTACCGAAGTCAAAAGATGATTAAACACATATTAGAAGAAGTTTTTAGCAATATACCTCTCTAGAAAGCAACAAAGACTACTATAGCATCAACCCAAGTTAGCAAAAGATGATTAGGAGGCTATAAGATCAAAAAAACACATAAAACATATGTTACCAAATCAATTTCAGAAATAAGAAAGATATAAAAATGGATTTGAGGTGGGTATTTGCATTACCTTTGCATAGAATGACTTGCATAAGCTAAAACTAGAAGGAGATGAAGATAGAGGCCATTTTTGTTATGAAAGCTTTAGGAAATGATTAGGGTTTTGATTAGGGATGAATGAATGAGGTTAGGAGAGTTTGAGATAATTTATAGAGGAGGTTTAGGGTGGGTTATTGGGCTAGGTTTAGTAACCCAATAAGAAGAGAGTTATTTACATGATTCCAACAATTAGTCTAAGTGTTCATATATGTTTATAAAACTCATTTTTCTTATCCAAATCCGTTTTAAAATCTCTACTAAAATATTTAACTTTCCAAAAATAACATTTTATCCTCATTTTAAAATCCCATATTTCCCATTTAATTAAAATAGCCTTTTTCAAATAAATTTTGTTATTCCAAATCCTTTTATGCTTCATTAAAATAAATAAAAATCCTAACTTTTATTTATTAATTGGTAATGCAAATCCTGGGTTGTTACACATGCCTCGTTTGGAATTAGAGATTTTCGGGTATGTTTTGTTGAATAATTTAAAATTTAAAGTTTATACATATATATATATATATAGCCATATGCTTGCCCATGCCTTCATGACATCAGCCTTGACTATCCCATACCCAATCCTTTCAGCCTCCATACCCTTCAAATCTATATAAACAATGTCTGTACATAGACAGAGCCTTTCTTTTTAAATAACATAGAATTCAAAAATCTAAAACCAATGATCTACTCAACTAAAAATCCAAATTCAGGATTCGTTGAATTTGTATTGTGATTAGCTTCGTCAGGGTATGTTTTGGTGATGTTCGATCGAGGTTTTGGGGGAGGACGTGCACTTGGATGGTGCTAGGGCTCGAGATTGGTGGAGTTGTAGGCGTCGAGTGGCGATGGCGTTAGTTGCTTTGGACTCGGGGTTGCAGAGGGCATCTAGTCGTCGATTTTGGTGGGGTGTGGTGCAAGTTTGAGGATCGCGACCCTTCCTTTGTCGCATTCAGTCGTGGTGGATGTCGTTTTCATTTGGGGACGGCGGTCATGAAGTTAGGGTGGCCAGCGAGTCATGTTCGACAAGAAAAAGCCAATGGCGCGATCGATTTTGGAATTCGTCGAGTATTTCACCATGTTAGTTGATTTTGTGCACGACCATGGACAAATTTTACTGTGCACATTTTATGTCTAGGAGGAGAAGATGATAGAAGGTAAGGGGAGGACAATCTTGGGAATATTGTAATGTTGTTTAATTATAATTTAAAATTATCAATAACGTATAAAATTCATATCTCACTCGTACGAGGTCGGATTTGAACGCCGTTTTTTGCGTTAGACTCGTGTCGTCGAGATCTTCGCGACGGAATTGGTTTGGTAGGATTTGGAGCAAGTGAAAATTTAGGCCAAAATCGGACGACCGTTCGGTTTTAGTCCAAAAATCAGGACGTCTTGGCGAAAACGAAAATCAGTGTGGGTTTAACACACATTAAAATTTGTTATATCATATTAATGTTGTTATAAACGTTAATTGATTGTTTGGATGTTAGTTAAATTGTTTGATTTGCTTGTTTGGTTGAATTTTCATTCGAAAAATGGATAACATATTAATTTGATCGTTATAAACCCATATGATTATCTATATATTATCCATAACCATTATTTTGCAGGAAAAATCTATAGAGAGACCCAAAGGGGGTTTCTCGCCCATAAATTATTTATTTACATCCGTATGTTGTTATTGATGATTAACTGAAATAACTCCTCATATTCCATTTAATAGTTTAAATGTCGTTATAGCAATCTTCATTATACCATCGTTTATTAAATTTCATTCCCAAAACCCTGTCATATAAACTTAAGCTTGTGTTTCCGTGAAATAGAATATTAAAATTCATTAATCATTTGGATTAATGAAAATTTAAAATAATTGATCATTTTAGTTAATGATTTTGAGATTAATTAACCAATTTAATAAATGATGATTAAAATTGTTTTATCTTTAGATGTAATTAATTATTTTCACTAATGATGTTTTGCACTTAATTTATCGTTTTAACTAATGATTATTTGAGTTTAACTAATTATTTTAGTTAATGATGATGAAGTTTAATTAATTATTTTAATTAATGATAATTGAAATTAATAATCATTTTCATTAATGATATTTAAAAGTAATTAATCGTTTTAAATAATGATATTTGAATTTTATTAATCATTTTAATTAATGATTGTTTTGAATGTAATTAGTTGTTTTAATTTAACTAATTGGTTTAACTATTGATATTTAGAATTTAGTTAAATCATTTTAATTGATGATGTTTTGTAATTAAATAAATCAGTTTAACAAATGATATTTTAATTAATCGTTTTAACTAATGAGGTTTGAATTTAGTTAATCCAATTAATTCATGATTATTTAAACTTAATTAATTATTTTAGTTAATGGAATTTAAAATTCCTTATCATTTTAATAAATGATGTTTGAGATGACTTATTCATTTTTAACTAATGACTAACTGAATTTAACTAATCTTTGTAATTAATGATATTTAAAGTTAATTAATAGATTTAATAAAAGTGATTAAAGTAAGTTAACTAATATAATAAAAATTGCTTTAATAAACTTATTTAAAATTAATAAACTGAAAGATTTTAAAGTTAATTTTCCAAAGTTATAAAACTGTTTGGAAATAATTATCTATTTTATTAAAGATAATGGATTTGTTTATTTAAAAGAGATTTTAAATGTGATGATTAATTATCTTTCGGGATAGTTAACATTGTTTTTGAAGTTATAAAAGGTATTTAAATTTTTTTATTATCTTTCGGGATAATCTTCTGGATGTCGATCTGATGTTGGTTTAGGCCTTCGGGGTCGAGCACTTGGAAAGATTATTCTCTTAACGTTTTACAAATCAGGAACTAATTCTAATATGGAAATCAAGCACAAGTTTAGTTTGTTATTAAAAGAAAATGTTTGATTCATTATGAAAATGAATTATTTCCGTAAAGCGAATCAATTATATGGAAATAATTTAAGTAACACCCCTTCAAAATGGGAATAATAGTCCCACATCGTGGATAATACTGTAAAAGTGGGTGCTTATATACCAAAGCCTTCACCTTACCTAACGCAGTTTTTTTTTTATTCTAGCATGTCTCATAGGCTTGAACTCACGACCTCTAGAACCTCTATCTAAAGCACCATACCTCTAACCACTTGGCTAGAGGTCCTACAATCGATGAATATTATGTTCATGTTTTGTTTTTGTGAAAACTGAGTTTGTGTGTCACTTTGTGCGTAATTTTCTCCCAATTCTAGCAACGAAAGGATGCCAGATTGTCTTCAGTTGATAGCCTGTGTGTTGTAATATATGTATGCCAAATTTCATTGCAAAACATATTCGTTTGATGCTTGAAAACTGCACTGCAAAATGTAACATCCCGCACCTCACTTAACTTCGGAGTTCTGATGGGATCTGGTGCTTTAGTGCTGGTATGATCGTACCCACTTCATAGTGTTTTTCCACGATATGGGACTATTATTCCAATTTTGAAGGGGTGTTACAATCTCCCCCCCTTTAGAGCCCAACGTCCTCGTTGGCTCATGAACACAACACCACCCAGGCGTCATGGCTGTAACATGTACAGACCACAATTCCGGCTGGGTATGACTCTGATACCAGTGTAAGAGTCCGCACCTTACTTAACTTCGGAGTTCTGATGGGATCTGGTGCTTTAGAACTAGTATGATCGCACCTACTTCATCGTGTTTTTCCACGATGTGGGACTATCATTCCAATTTTGAAGGGGTGTTACAATTGTAACACCCCTTCAAAATGGGAATGATAGTCCCACTTCGTGGAAAAACACTATGAAATGGGTGCTTATATACCAAAGCATTCGCCTCATAATAACGTCGAGGCCTTTTGAGGAACAAAACCCCACACTTTGGCTTGGCTCATGAGGCGGAGGTGACTAAGTTGGGGACAATATCTACGTTAAGTGAGGTGCAGGCTTTTACATTGGTATCGGAGCCATGCCCAGCCGGAATTGTGGTTTGTACGTGTTACAGCCACGATGCCTGGGTGATGTTGTGTTCATGAGCCAACGAGGACGTTGGGCTCTAAGGGGGAGGGTGATTGTAACACCTCTTCAAAATGGGAATAATAGTCCCACATCGTGGAAAAACACTATGGAGTGGGTGCTTATATACCAAAGCCTTCGCCTCATAATAATGTCGAGGCCTTTTAAGAAACAAAACCCCACACCTTGGCTTGGCCCATGACGCGAAGGTGACTAAGTTGGGGACAATATCTGCGTTAAGTGAGGTGCGGGCTGTTATATTTGTAACAGCCCACACCTCACCAAACCTGAAACACCTCGGTCTGACCCGAGTATAAAATACACGGGTCAGTCTAGCTAAACAAATCAGTTTACAAGGATAAGTGATAATATGAGCATAAGGATAAAGGGATAATATTCTCAATTGAGAAGGAACAATTAAAGTGTATGATTACATCAAGTGATATTATGGTATCCCTACACAAACATATAATCTCAAAAGAGATAAAATAACTCATAAAACGCTAAAAGTAGCGAGCCTTATATCATCGGCATTGATAAAACATCAAATATGGTTTAGGGAAAAACCTAAACCCTCCATCTTGGCAAACCCAAAACATACATAAGGAGATCCCATCTCAAACACGCCATAAGACAAATATATCTCCAAAGAGGAGAATAAAATCTCAAATAAACGCCAAAAGGAAAATCTCATATAATGTCGCCAAAAGGCAAATCTCAAATAACGATAGTGTAGGCAATTCAAATCCCAAAGATAGAACTTCCAAGAGTTCAAATTCCCGAAAGGTAATCACCACAAATATATATCGAATGGTTCAAAGGACCAATTCTGGAAAGGGGTGATACACTAGGGAAAATAGTCAAAGAAACCACCTCAAAAGTGTTTGCACGTGCATGTGGCCGAAGCCTTGCCAAGTACTGTTATCTCAAATAGGTACCTCACCCGAAGGCAAAACGTCACAATGAAAAATACGCAGCAATGGCAAATATGCCGCAATGGCAAATACGCAGCAATGGCAAACGTCTCGAAGACAAATACGCCATAATAGCAAACGCCGCAATGGCAATGACCTGAAGGTCCAGTACTGGCACGTCGCAATGGCAAATGTGTCGCAAACTCTCGAATAGGAACCCGAATAGCGTTAACGTGCATCCCATACCACACGTTTGCCTTTTGGCATTTATTTGAGATTTTATTCTCCTCTTTGGAGATATATTTGTTGTATGGCGTGTTTGAGATGGGATCTCCTTATGCATGTTTTGGGTTTTCCAAGATGGCGGGTTTAGGTTTTCCCCTAACCCATATTTGATGTTTTATGAATGCCGATGATATGAAGCTTGCTACTTTTAGCGTTTTATGAGTTATTTTATCTCCTTTGAGATTATATGTTTGTGTAGTGATACCATATTATCACTTGATGTAATCATACACTTTAATTGTCCCTTCTCACTTGAGAATATTATCACATTATCCTTATGCTCATATTATCGCTTATCCTTGTAAACTGATTTGTTTAGCTAGACTGACCCGTTTATTTTATACTCGGGTCAGACCGAGGTGTTTCAGGTTAGGTACATTTGGATTTAGCCTATTCTGCTTCCGCATGGACTATTCTGCTAGCTCTTTTTGTTATAGCTTTTTGCGTAGTCCTTTTTGGTTGCTACTCTGATATGTATATTCTTTTGACTCGCTTGTATATTGTGGTTGCTATACCACTTGAAATGTATCATTTTATATACTCTGCGATGTATTTGTATATATATATATATGTGATGATCTACTGTTCTGTGATGTGTTTTGCATTAGAGTTTTTGTATTTTGTTCTGATAGATCCTATAGCCACCTATGGCTTTGTATTAAGTATTTATTAGATATGTCAATCCACTTGAGATAGAAAAAATTAATGGCATTTGTGACGTATTCAATAGATATTTAAGACAAGACTATATATCGTCGCTCCTACCCAGACCTATTCTCTGCATTAGCAGACAGTATTACTCAGTAATACTCTTTGTTAATGTGGCTTATATGGCCATGAACTAACACGCGCCGCCCGTCCAGTACCGGGTCGGGTGCGGGTGCAGGTCCAATAAGAGTGGACCGTGTTATATTTTATTGTAACAGCCCCCACCTTACTTAACGCAGATATTATCCCCAACTTAATCACCTCCGCCTCATGGGCCAAGCCAAGGTGTGGGGTTTTGTTCCTCAAATGGCCTCGACGTTATTATGAGGCGAAGGCTTTGGTATATAAGCACCCACTTCACAGTGTTTTTCCATGATGCGGGACTATTATTCCCATTTTCTCTAAATAAAAATTATTTTCCATTCATTATTAACCCAAACAAATAAAATAAAGCTTGGAATTTCATTTTCTCATTTTAAATTCCCAAATTCATTGTTTATTCTTTCTATCTCAAGTGGATCGACATATCTAATAAATACTCAATACAAAGCCATAGGTGGCTATAGGATCTATCAGAAAAAAATACAACAGCTCGAATGCAAAACACATCACAGAACAGTAGATCATCACATATATATACATCGCAGAGTATATAAAATGATACATGTCAAGTGGTATAGCAACCACAATATACAAGCGAGTCAAAAGAATATATGGCATTTGTCAACGTATTAAATAGATATTTAAGACAAGGCTATATATGGTCGCTCCTACCCAGCCCTATTCTCTGCATTAGCAGACAGTATTACCCAGTAATACTCTTTGTTAATGTGGGTCTCGGGGTGGGGCGTCACAATTTATTTGTATAATTAGCACTAAACATCGAAGAAGTAAACTTGTCTCTATCTCAAAAGTTAAAAATAATCGTTGGACATGACTTTTGGGTAACACTACCTTGACTTGTCCAGTATTATTGTTTATTAAGAAAAAGTACAAGTTTGAATTCAATGAGTGGTGATATGTATACTAGACTTAATTTCCATATACGATCATTTTATATCCTCGATAGTTCTTATCTCAGCTATCGGTTACTTCAGCTACTTAAAGCAAGGCTATATATGGTCGGTCCTACCCAGCCCTATTCTCTGCATTAACAGACAATATTACCCAGTAATACTCTTTGTTAATGTGGGTCTCGGGGTGGGGCGTCATAATTTATTTGTATAATTAGCACTAAACATCGAAGAAGTAAACTTGTCTCTATCTTAAAAGTTAAAAATAATCATTGGACATGACTTTTGGGTAACACTACCTTGACTTGTCCTGTATTATTATTTTTCAAGAAAAAGTACAAGTTTGTATTCAATGAGTGGTGATTAGTATACTAGACTTAATTTCCATATACGATCATTTTATATCCTCGATAGTTGTTATCTTAGCCATCGGTTACTTCAGCTACTTTATTAATGTCGTTCGAAGATAATTTATTGCTCCATTGAGCGTTGATTATCCTTTGCACGAAATGACTAAACAAAAGCGCGTGGATTTTGGGGGCCAAGTTATTGTGGGGTTTTTCCCATTAGGATATTTTCACATCTCATCTAGATTTTTGTGTACCGTCACGTGAAAAATGGTTGAGAGTTTTTAGATGTGAAATATTCGGATTCTCGGTAAGGTCTGGCGGGGTCCGACTTGGAGTTCCTAGGGTTTTTAAGTATATTGCTAGAGGTATACTTCTTTTAAGGGGGATGCACCCTCCTTATCATTTGTTGGAAAATTTCCTTTCCTTATTTGAATTGAAAACCCTGAATCTGTTTTAGCTTTAAATTTCCATGAGTAGAGCCAACACCTTATCACGACATTTAAGTATTGATTTAGTCCATTCTATCAAGTTGGACTGTTACCTTATTCACTCCATTCTATCAAGTTTGGATTGTCAACTTATTTAGTCAATTCTAACAACTTGGACTGTCTTCCTTATTCTATCCACTATGTCCAGTTCAGATTTTACTCGGTTTATTTTCCATTCTTTCGAGTCTGGTTTTAATATTAGTTATGCATATCCTTATTTGCATTTGTTTCCTGTTATTTATTTCTGCTCTTGCCTGTATGGATGTTACTCTTGTGAGGTGAAAACCCATTCCACTTTAGCGGCGTGGTTTCACAGAATTTTATACGTTCTACATTATTTGAGTTATCTCACGCTTGTTGTAACGACCCACCTTTTTGGATGGTTCAAATCGATAATAAACCACAAATGTCATACTCAAACCATTCAAAAAGGAGGATTGTTAATGGGGTAAATAAGAAAAAGGAAGAAAAAAAGAAGAAAAAAACAAAACACAGAATCTTGCAACGGAACGATATAATATAATAATCAAATAAACAGTTCATGAAGCTGTTTACAAATAACATTTGATTACACTTTTACAATTCAAATCAAAGTTATACATACATCAGAAATAAACAAATAATGCAGCGGAACACAAAATGTAGTGGAATAATAAATAGTAATAATATACTGCATCTTTGTCTTCGTCCTCCAGAAAATAGTCTTCAATACAATGAAAAGCTCAGACTGACTCGAACGTAATGAAAAGATAAAACATTCGAGTTAGAACTAAAAGATATTATGTAAGTCAGATCAAAATAAGTAAAATAGAAATATTAGTGCAATGGTTTCAAAGATGTTACAGTCTCCTACAAAGTGTACAGCGTGAATATAATTATTTAAAAGGTTTTAAATAATTATAAATATCAATCTTAATCATCTAATTAAAAAAAAATCCGAAATTTGAATTAACTTAAACCCTTGAAATAATTCAATTTCAAATAGAAATCCAAATTCATGAAATTATATGGGTATATGACATTTCAACCAATATCAAAAATCCACATTTCCAAATCAATGAAAACCGCTCGGGTTTATCGTTTCAACCCATAACGATTTTCCCCTAATCTATAAGATCGTTCGGATATGTATCATTTCAATCCATAGGGATAACAGAGTTATAGACATAAATAATATCCAATCATTCAAAATGTCAACCAATAACATCCATCCAATCATCCAAATATCAACAATTGAACATACAGCACAATCATCATTGAAATCAACCAATCACAACCAATGACGGTTACTCCGGTTGAACCCCAGAGTCTTGTCATGAGTTATTAAGTCCGATAGTGAAGGGCTCTAAATGCTTTGAGTGATTATCTGCAAATGGCCAAAGATCAGGCTTAGAAGCACGTTGAAGAAAATGTAGAGAAGGGGCCAGCCTCGAGTTGCGTGCAGCTGCATAGCTTACTCTTGCTTTGAGTTGAATCTACTTGTGTATTCGAGTAACGTGCTTTCCATTCACTATACTGGCGAACTGTTGCTCGTCGTTTAGGTTGGAATGGGATAGTCAATTTCCCATGAGCTTGGGCATCGATTCGATGATTCTATCTCTAGGCATCCTTTCGGTTGTAGCCTACTATATATAAGTTATAATGTCGAGCTATCGTAGCCAATCTTTAGATGATCGCACTTCTGCTCCCAGTCTCGGGTTGATAAATGTACTGCATGGACGGTCGAGTCTCTTCCTATCTATGTTTATAATCCCACCTAAGCTCCAAAGAACTAGAGTTGATCGATGAATGGTTGGTTCACATTTATCTTGTTTCTCGCTCGTGCCCCCAAGTCTAGGGCATACATCGATAAGCAGGAAGGCAAGCCATGTCCACTTTAGCTTTACACTCTTTCTTGTTGAATCGCGGGATTAGGTTAGTTGATGGAAGGCTGAGTCTTGTCTATCCTGGATTGTATTCTTGTTTTGCCTTCCGGGGGAATACTTCGATGCTTCGTTGGATTCAGATATGAGTTGGGTACTGGACGGTCAACCACGTCCACTTTGATTCATATTCTCTAATCAGAACTAGGGGTAGAGTTGGCTCAGGTGTAGTCAGGTCATGTTCATCTGGTTTCATACTTCTCTTGACGGATCTAAGGAGGGTGTTGGAGAATTAGTTATCAAGTCTTCGTGGTTTATTCTCTTATCCATGCTCTGGTGACCAGAGTTATTCAATGGACGTTCGCGTCACATCCATTTGTGGTTGGTGTAGATCTATATTGACCCTCAGTCATACCGTACGATATAATCGGTCACTCGTAACTTCAGATTTTGTTCCGATTGGTTTTGTATTGAGGCATCCTTGCAGTCGTTGCCTTAAGTTGTAAAGAACACCAAGCCAGAACTATAATGAGCTGTCGTATTCAACTTTTAGTAGTTTGTACTCCTGCCCCTAGTCTTGGGTTAGCAGATTTAGTTTGTGGATGGTCAATTCAATCCATAATGAGTTTATACTCCTCTTGTCGAGTTCAAGTTGGATTTTATGGAATTATGAGTGGTCAAACCACACTCATCTATATGTTTATACCCATTTCCGCACTTTGGGGATAAGAGTTTGTTGGCGAGTGGTCGAATCGCACCCAATTTGTGTTTATACTCTAGTCCACGCTCTAGGGACCAGAGTTGGTCAATGGGTGGTCAATCACACTTGTTTGATGTTTATACTCCAGTCCACGCTCTAAGGACCAGAGTTGGTGGATGGGTGGTCAGTCACACCCGTTTGAAGTTTATACTCTAGTCCACGCTCTGGGGACCAGAGTTGGTCGATGGGTGGTCAATCACACCCGTTTGATGTTTATACTTCGGTCCATGCTCTGGGACCAGAGTTTGTCTATGGGTGGTCAGTCATACCCGTTTGATGTTTATACTCCGGTCCATGCTTTGGGGACCGGAGTTGGTCGATGGATGGTCAGTCACACCCGTTTGATGTTTATACTCCAGTCCACGCTCTGGGACCAGAGTTGGTCGATGGGTGGTCAGTCACACCCATTTGATGTTTATACTCCAGTCCGCATTCTGGGGAACAGAGTTGGTCGATGGGTGGTTAGTCACACCCATTTGGTGTTTATACACTGGTCCGCTCTTCAGGGACTAGAGTTGGTCAATGAGTAGTCAATCACACCCGTTTGATTTTTATACTCCAGTCCACGCTCAGGGGACCAGAGTTGGTTGATGGGTGGTCAGTCACACCCGTTTGATGTTTGTATCCCATGTCGCGCTTTGAGGCCAGAGTTGGCCGATGGACGGTCGTATCACATCCATCTTTGTGGTGTTTATACTCCAGTCCGCACTCTGGGGACAAGAGTTAGTCAATGGGTGGTCAGTCACAACCATTTTTGATTTATACTCTAGTTGTCAAGTCGAGGTAAGAGTTGTCGAATGAACGGTCGAACCACGTTCATCCATGGAATGGAATTCTGGCCCCAGCATCAAGGACAAAACTTGAAAAATGTACGTTTGATTCACGTCCACTTGGTGATTATAGCTCCTCCAATCAAGTCGAGGAAGGAGGTAAGTGATGGATGGCTAGACCACATCCATGCCAGTGTTTGGCAGTCTAGTCTCATCCAATTTTCTTAGTACTCCTACTAGAAAGTCGACGGAGAGAGTCATCGGGTGGACGAATAAGTCACATCCACCTCAAGCTCCAGTCATGTCCATATATTGATGGTGGTGGTTGATGAGTAGGCAGCCAGTCATGCCTACTTTAAGTCGAGCTTTTGAACTACCTCATGTGTTTAAGGCAGGATTTAATGTGTGGATTGTCGAATCGCGTCCACTTTAGTTGGACCTCGGTCAAGCTGAGCTTCGGGAATGGCATAAGTATTTTGGCGAACTTCAAGTATAACCTGGGAAGTGGATGGTTGGGTTGCATCCACTCCAAGTTTTCATTGGTCTCCAAGTCAGGCGCGGAAGTTGATGAGTAGACAATCAGTCGTGTCCACTTTTTGCCAGATCCTGACCTTGTCGGGTTTTTCCATTTCGAGTCCTTGGCCCTAAGTCAGGGGCATATAGTAGCTAATGAGTGGTTGAATCACGCTTATCTTGATGAAACTCCAAAGGTTCGATCATGGTCCACGGAGATTGGTTGGCGCCCAACTCTAGGTACTTGGTTACATGCATCGTATGCAAGTAGTTTAATTCAAGTTGGTTGTAGTTCACAACATAATTGAAATTGAAATTAAAATAAAATAATTCAAAGAAGATCAGAATAAATCTCATTGATAAGTGAAGCAGCATCTTGTGCTTGTTGTTCCACTTTGCCCCTAGCTTCTTTCAACGGGATGTTGACCATCAGCGATCCAATTGATAATCAGAGTCCTTTATTGACAGGCATCAAATGTTCCTTACCGCCATTCTGCAGGGGTTGCACATACTGTTGAAGCTTTCCTTTCCGAATCAGCTTTCCGATCACATCCCAGAGGTGTTTGTAATCACCAGTGTGAGGACCGTGTGCATCTTGGAATATACAACATTCCTCGGATTTTCTCTGGGCTTCGGTGGACTCTCTCGAGGCTGGTTTTCAGTACTTCTCTGAGTCGTGATTCTCCAAGTAGATGTTATCGATTGAATCGTTCAAAGGAGTATATGAGTCGAATTTTGAGATCCTGGGTCGTCTCCTAGAATCTAAGTCCTTAGCCAACGGGCCTGTCTTGTTCTTTCTCCTAGTCTGCGCTACCTCCTCCTTGCTTAGGTTTTGATTCACTTTGTAACACAAACGATCCAAGGTCATAATAGGCTCTCCAACTAACTAGCTGCCAAAATCTATCTGGGGGTCGATTCCCCTAATCAATGCAATCGGTATGATATCCTCGCTAGCATCTGGAATAAATTAAATAATTACATCACATCCTTGGTATGAGTCGCAAGCATTCTAAACTGCTCGACAAACTTCTGATCCAGTTGATTGAATGAGGAGATGGATTTGGGCGATAATCGCATAAACCGCGTGATTGATACACCTTCGAGGAATATAGGAAAGCGTCTGCATTTGATGGAACATATCGCTTTGGTGGAATTCATATGCCACTCGAATTTAATGAGAAGTGGTCCAAGGTCATCCCTGAGTAAATCAATATGATAGGTACATTGAATCTCCTCGGGTATTCTGCACATTGAATGGCTCAATGAATAGGCTTCGACTGGGGGAGATGCTTCATTCATCGTCAATCCAGTTTGTTTTTAACCTACAGCTACTTGTTATGCTTGTAAATGATGTATGCATGCCTGTGATATGAGCAAAGCAATATGGACCAGTATTGATGGATCAGTGGTAAGATACTTGGAGTCGGACCCGAAAAAATCAACTATTTGCTTGGAGTCAGCAATTAGTTTACTTGGAGTCACTGAATTCGAAGTGTTGGGTCAGTGAAGAATTGTGCTTGGAGTCATCTTGACATTTGCTAGGAGAAAATCTTGGTTTTACTCGAGTTTAGCATTGGCCAAAGTTTCTTTGGTTTGCTTAGAGTCACATCACCTATGTTCTCCAACCTTCAGGAGTATCATTTGAGTAACGGTTGCTTGTCTGTTCCTTGGTTGCAATTTAGAGGCTGCTGATTGATCCTCTATGCCCTAGTCAGTCATAGGACCTAAGGGAAGCAGATAGAATGCACCATGTTTAAGTTGAGTTCCGAATCCAAAATGTGGGGGCACTGCGCTGTGGCATGGGTTCAAACAAAAAATATTGATGTGACAAATTAGACAATTCATTCGAATTGATAAAACTGTTGATCTTCAATATGGAAGCTCCAGTTTGATTATAGTAAAATCGTGGCACGACATCCATCAAATGACTATAGTTAGGTCGAGTGGATGTATTAGAGGTGAAACGTTATTCAAGAGAGGATTCATCTCCTCGGTTATATGAGGTTAGTGTAATAGTCAATTAAAGTCAAATCAAAGTCAACGTCTTTGGTTAGAATAGTTCGATTAATAAAAATTGTTATTATTGAATGAAGGACTTTGTGTTTGGACTATAGAGTTGAATATGAATGATATTGGAATTTTGACCACTACCAAATTTCATAAATCCAAAGTGATATAGTTTTGACAAAGAGAATTGGTGTAAATAATTATCACTACCCGTCAACACTTAAGAAAGTAAAGTTAGATTTTACCAAAACCGAGTAAGCGATGAATTTAGCCCTAATATCACACCACCTGAGTGATATATGAACATTAACGTTCGTTGTTCGATATTAACCGTTGACTAAATTTACACCTACTAGTCACACAATTGAAACGATGAATACTCCTTTTATCACTTGATTTAATTAATTTGCTATTGTTATAAATTAAATTAATTAATATTTATGAAAGATTAATTATAATTTTATTTGATGTGTTGAACGACATTGTTGACACCAAAAATAGGCATCAACATCCAATAAAATCGAGTAGAGATTAAATAAAGAATGAAATTAAAACATAACAAAAATCATAAATAAACACATGGATTTTTATAGTGGTTCGGAAATCTTGGCCTACGTCCACTTCATATTTTTATTGATCTTCCACTTGATTATGATTACAAGAGTGTTTAGATCAGTTGGGATCCATTAGTACAAAAGTGAAGAATAAAATGGCAGAGCTTTGGCAGAGAAAGCAGGATCCCTTTTCTAACCCCATGCCTGATGTATTTACAAGGAAGACGTGCACGGATCGGATTGAAATTTTGGCAGAAGGTTCAAGAGACCAAGACGAGGCTACCTAAAAATTTGCAGGCCCATCAAGGCCGACAATAGGGATCGGTACTTATCCATATTAGTGCATCCAAATGGTTTGCGTCCCTATGAGGGATGCCTCATGATGTTATCTACTTGCTCTCCAAATTTCATGCAATTTAGACGTACGTTTTGTGAGATATTGCATTTTCCATGAAGTAGTGTTGCTTGAATTCTGATTTTTGTTGATCCCTCCAACTTGCTCCAAATGTCATGTGATCCATATAGGGTGTTCCACACGTTCTAATTAGCTTATACTCCAAGTTTCATGGTGATAGCATCTGTAGATTTTGAGTTATTGACCAATCATTATTGCAATATGTAGTGAAAGCTGAATATGGACGATCCCTTTTATACTGATCCCTTTTATATCGATCCCTTTTGATAGGTGAAGTAATTTGCCCATAACTTGAGCATACGAACTCCAAATAACTTGAAACTTTATATGTAGACTCATGGGGCCTTCCTTGTCACTCAATAACAATCTTACCAAGTTTGGGACAAAAATTAAGGATATGTATCGTTCTCCTATGTAAAGGGATAGGCATTGATCCCCCACCTAGGGGAGGCATTATTCCATACTTAAAATATTCTGGAGAGTCTATCTCTTAGTCTCGGTTGATCGTCGCTTCATATCATTGCCTGCTCTTAATCTCTTAGCCTAATAAACATCTCTACGAGCTGTCTTCCTCGATGATCGCCTAGTCTAACTTGTCCAGTCGGTCTGAATATAGCCGGGCCAAAAGGTTGGATAACAACATTAATAATATATTTATAACATTTATAAATATGCTAATCAATATACGATATCGGTACGCATTTAAATTAAATTTAATGCGGGAATTTTTCGCTCAGGCTTGGAACAGTTTCAAGACCCATTTGGTAGCTGGAAAATTTGATCATAGATGTGCAAAGGTAGGACCGTCCATGTATGGTACATGGCTAATTAGTTAGAGTAAATAAAAGGAAAGAATTGGTATAGAAAAAATGAGGATTCGATCCACTTTTTACTCTCCCATACTTCTTTTATTACTTCACTTTTACCTCTTTTGGTTTTTTTTTTGAAAAATACACTTATTTGAACCAATAAAGATGGCCAGCTATGGCTTCACCAATTGCAAAAAATTCAAATATAAAACACATCAAATTAAAGCAATTGGATCGTCAAATGTGGAGCGGTTCGGGGGCCAGCAACTTCAGAAGAATAAGAAGCACTTATCTTCTTTTCAATGTGTACTAAATGTAAGGTACACATCTGATATAACTTTATTATGTTCATCTACTTCTTTAGATGTTTATTAATTAGCTCTTTTATAACGAATTGTTATATCGGTGTTCTGTCACATATTAGATGGTAGAATATATTAGTACGTCGGTGTGTGTGTGTGTTTATATATATATATATATTGTATGCTTGCAGGTAATAACTCATGGCCAAACAAAAAAAACATTTTTTAATTAAATAATATTTTATATGATTTTATTAATTAATTAATTATATCTTTAAGATTAAATTCATATAACAAAAATTTTAAAATTTATAAAATAATTTTACATAATAATAATTCTGATGTAAGAAAACTTTATTTTAATATATATTTATATTTATTATTATATGTTTATATTATATTATACCTATTTATTTAACTAGAAACTGATTATATAAATAAATAATATATATATTCAATATAATATGAAATTAAATATAAAATTTTATGCAATAACATTACTAATTTTTAGATATCAAAAATATTTTGTATTAGGTTTTTTAATTTTTTAAATTGGTTTTTAAATTTATTTTACAATTGTTTATTTAAATTTATTTTATAAATTTAAAAATATTATGATGTTGTAAGCTTCAAGTAAGCTAATATTAATATTAAAATTTAATTATTTATTTATATTATATTATATATATATTTATGTATATACGCATATATTTGTATATTTAGAAATTAGTATAATTAATTTTTATGATATCGTGAGTTCAAGTAAGCCTACATTAATTTTAAAATTTTATTATTTATGTATGTATGTATGTATGTATATCATATATATTTATGCTTACACACACATGTGTTTATATATTAATAAATAATAATAATTTAAAAAATTATTTATTATATTTTTGGTTTTGCAGCATCATAATTTTTTTAAATTATTTTATATGAACTATTTAATGATTCTGTAATGTAATACAACTAAATAATATATTTTAAATATTTTATTTAAATTATTATAATTATTATTTCCATATGTATATATATTATTAAATTTTACATTTTCATAATTTTAAATAAATATATACATAATATTTGATGCACGTATGCATATTCATTTAGACAACACATAAAATATTATAGGGTTTGACATGTCTGTTGCATTGTAAATGTCATCACCTATACATGGGCATGCCCAACCATGCATAATTTATTATGTTGCATATGTACATACACACATATGTTTATATGATACACATATTCAAACATTATATAAAACAACATAAAGTAAAATTCTATTTGTAAATTTAAGTAAAATAATGATTTTATTTAAAAGAAATTTTGAAATGTACTAAATGAATTGGACTTCATAGGCCCAATAAAGATCCTAAATGGTAAAAAAAATTGAAACTCACTCATTTCTTCTGCTGTGGGCTGGTCCTGTTCTGACACTTAATAAACATCTTCCCAACGAATCCTTTCTTTGATTTCATATAACAACCAATAAATATTTGAGTCTGTAAAGGAAATGAACCAACTCTAACTTTTCTCTCAAACTACACATAATTGAAAAACTATTTTTTCCAATCCAAATAAGTGGCAATGTCAACCTACAAAATAGTTGCTTGCCTATTAGTAGGAAAACATATATTTTGACTACAATTATAATACGATATGATTTCATTAATGTCATTATTGAATCTCATTAATCTAGATCATAGTAATTATCAAAGAAACCCCCTAAAAATTTCCAACAAACAGATCTTTTAAGTATATCAAGTAATTTGTCTTCTTTTATTCTACTTTTCCTGTAATACTTAAACACATTTAAAAGTGATTTTAATTACATTTATAGGACTTTGTGTTGGAACTAGGCCAGCCATCAGTGGAAGTTACATGCGAATTTCAAAAAAAAATTCTCTTATTGGATGTTTATTGGGCCTATGAAGTCTAATTTATTTTGATCATTTCTAAATTTTATTTAAATAAAATCTTTTATTTTATTTACATTTATAAAATGATATTGTATTATTCAATTTTATGCTATATTAAATAAATATATATATATTTATATGTATCACATACACATATACAAGTGTGTGCATGTGTAACATATTAATCCGTGCAAG
Organism: Allium fistulosum; assembly: GCA_030737815.1. Lineage (NCBI taxonomy): Eukaryota > Viridiplantae > Streptophyta > Magnoliopsida > Asparagales > Amaryllidaceae > Allium > Allium fistulosum. Next base: position 869,047,377 of record CM060905.1, on the reverse strand, counting down.
GTATAACACGCCTGTATATAAAATTATAAAATCATTTTTTTAACATTAGTTGGTAAATTATAAAAAAAATTACATAAAGTTTTTAATTTAAAGTAAAATAAAAAAATTCGTTGATAAACTATAAATTTTTTACATAAAGTTTATAATTTAAAATGATTTTAAAATTCAATTTTAAATTATTGGTTTTTAATTTAAATATTTAAAAATAAAAATTGTTTTTTACTTTCTACCTTGAGCTTAATATGCATCGATAAATTTTTACAAATATAAAATATATTTTATAATAGATATATGAATTTATATTATTTATATGATAAATTAACTTAAATATTATTTAAAATAATATATAAATACATAAATATTTTCTTTTTGCCAAAAATATTATGTTTATTAAACACCATATATGAAATTTTATTTTCATATTTTACCAATGTATAATATTGTATTTAAATTATAAACTATACAGATATATGTATATATTATATATTAAATTAATTAAATGATAATAAAATGTTTTTTTAATTCTAAGTTGTGTTATACATAGATGAATAAAAAAATTAATCATATATACATATACATACATATTTAAATCGTTACCTAACTAACAATATTATATGCAAATTAATGAACATTATAGTTATAAATTAATGTTTGTAATTTAATTAGAAACGTACCTTGCAGCCAAAGCCCTTAAGCACACCTTAAAATGAAGTTATATGCTCGTAGACGATTTTCAATCCAACAGAGTGCTACCTTGAATTGTCGACCACTGGTTATCAAATAACAACCGATTTGATTTAATTTGAACTTGGGAGACTAGAGAGGTGGAGGATGAAAGTTGACCAGCAAAGGAATGAGATGCAGGCTCTAAATCTTGGCTTTAATCTTGGCTATGCATTTTCAAGCCCTTTGACCCTTATCCTAGCCACCCCTAGCCCATTGTTTCAGTCGATCTTATCAGCCACATGATGGGTCTTAAACTCATTTAAGCCTGAACGAATATTTCGCATTTTAAACCTAATTTAAACACTTATCGATATGGTATATCGATAAATGTGTTTATAACTTTTATAATACAATTAATATTCATTACCAAATCAAAATCAGATTTATAAATATTATTTATTTTAAGTAATAAATAACAATTAGAAACTAAATAAATCCTTTGGTCAAAGGAGAATTCATCATTTTCGGTTGTGTGGCTCGCCACGTGTAAATTTGGTTGGCGATTAATATTGAACTCTTCGATTATTAACGTTCACACGTCACTTAGCAGGTGGTGTGACACTTTGGCCAAATTTATCGCTCACTTGGTTTTGATAAAATCAAATTTTATTTTACTAAGCGTTACCTGATTATGACATTTATTTACACCAATTCTCTTTGTCAAAACTATAACACTTTGGACTTATGGAATTTGGTAATGATCAAAATTCCAATATCATCCACATTTAACTCTATAGTCCAAACATAAAGTCCTTGGTTCAATAATAACAATTATTATTACTGAAATGCTCTGGTCAAAGACTTTAACTTTGGGTTGACTTCAGTTGACTATGATACTAACCTCATAGAACTGAGGAGACGAATCATCTCTTGAATAGTGCTTCACTTCTAATATTTCCACTCGACCCAACTATAGTCACTCGCTAGACGTTGTTCCATGATTTGGCTATAATTAAATCAGAGCTTTCATATTGAAGATCGATAGTATTCTCAAGTCAAGAGAACTGTTTAAATTAGGCACATCGATATTTTTTGTTTAACCTTAATTACATTAACCAACAGAAAACTATCAAGTGAGTCATTCTATAGTTATTCAATAACTATCAGTACAAAATACCTTAGTGCAACCAGCAGCCATGAGTAATACATTGCCCAATATTTGGAGAGAGTTACATACTCTAGTCTCAATGGATATATCGATATCCAACCTCGATACATCTTGACTAGGAATATTTAAAATGGTATATTTATTTTCATTGTGATAAATTACTCGCGGTTACAACATATTGTAACTATCATCACAAAACATAACATTTGTGGATTTTCTATTAAATATACTTTTAATTAAATTAATTACTTAATATAACACATTATGTCATGTATATAACATAAAGAAAATACTTTTTATTTTGAACAAGATTGGTTATCGAGTTTGATATATGTAACAAATTACCTGATTTCCCTTATGGCACCCCTAACTCTATCAATCTCCCACTTGCACTGGGGTCAATTATGGAAACTTATTCCAACTTCTCCAATCGGTTTTCTCAAAACTAATTGGGTCAGTCCCTCGATGAATGAGCATGCTATTATGTTTCATTTATCTACTCTGTCAATCAACTCTCCTCGACGTTGATAAACTACATTTATTATTTAAAACAATTCAGAGTATGTCTCTTGACTTCCAATGAGCTCTAAGTTCTATTATGAACTATACCGTGACATTGTTATGATATAATAATGTTATGGGATTCTCAACATTTGGAAACACTCTCAGCTCAGTTATAAATTTGTGCATTTATATTTATATACATTGCTTTTATTACAGCGGTATTCAAGGAGACGTACTTAGCTTTTTTCATTGAATCAGCTATGATATTTTATTTAGAACATTTCCAAACTAAAGATTCTTAATTTGAATTTATTATTGACATATTGTAACGACCTAGAATTTTATCACTTTGATTTGTAAATATTTAATTTATTTTAAATATTCAATTAATGATTTTGATAATTAAATAACCCTCTTTTAATTTATAACTAGTGATAGAAAATCAATTTTTGAATTTTGTTTAGTAAAATAGGTAGATCGATGAAAAACGGAAAATGTGACCGAAAACCGTTTTCTGAATTTTCGACTTTTTGTCGAACAACAAGTTGTAGAAAGTTGTTGAACCTTTGTATACATTTTAAAAAAACATTTGAATGATTAAAACACTTCTATTTTGAAATGTATAAAGAAGTAAAATAATAAGAAGAAGAATTAATATTAAAATTTGAAATGAAAGGATGGTTTTGATATGTTAACTGTAAAAGTGATTTAAGTACATAATTCACTTAGTTATCCATCATGTAATCTAATGTTTAGTACTTTAATGTAATGGAATGTGTGAGGGGGGTAGTGGCATGTGCATAAAGGAAGAGGGGGAGGATGTGATGTGGCAAAAAAGCGATGGAGGGTATGTACTTAAGGGCCATTTTGGTACTTTGTTCAGTCCATTTTATATAAAACCAATTTCTCTTTTTCCTCCTTCACATTTTCATCCTAATTTTCATTTTCAACTTCTCCTTTCTTTTTCCAAGCTCTGTATTATATTTTAATGGCTTCCAAAATTTTTGAAGTTTAAAAATCATATCTATTTCACTTTTAAATTCTTAAAATTTATTTAAACACCTTACCTTCGTTTCTACACCTCCTTCCTTCTCAAAACAAGCCCAAAGCACTTCCCACAAGCCAAGGCCGAACCCACCCTACCCATGGCCGGACCATCTTGGCCTCTTAAGACTTCCAAAGGAAAGTATTTTTGAGAAAAATCAAAGTTCGAGTGTGTGAGCAAGCAGTTTTAATATTTACTTTGGATTTCGTAATGTTCTGGTGAGTAAAGCTCACGCCTTTAGACAAGTTTTTAACTTTCATTGTTTGCTAAATCTTGATGGTTGCTTGGATAAAAAATATAACATATTTTGGTGCTTTACATATGTTTATTTATATGAGATGTTGGTTATTGACTTCGAAATGCAGTTGAAAATCAAGTATGGTGGGCAAGTTGTGATTATTATGTGTTATATGATGATATTGCATGCATATATATATATATACATATACATATATATATATATATATACATATATATATATACCTGTGTGTGTGTGTTTGGGCTTATGTTTGTGATGTTGGATGTTAAAAAGAGTGCTAGCATTTGAATTTGTTCATGTTGAGACATTGAGATCCTTTATGTTTTAAATTTGTTTGCTTACTTGATTTTCTAGAAAATGTTATAAAAGTTTTCAAACTTTACTTTTCAGTTTTTCAAAAATTTTATTCTAAGTTTATAAAGAAATTAAAAAGTAAAATGGTAAGGTCTTTAAGGGCTATTGTTTATGTAAACTAGTCTGAAGTTATGGTGTCCATAACGATAGTTGCTATGGATGCAGTTCGTAAAAACGAACACCTTTTGAAAACTAAAACTGTTTTCACTCTTATTATTTTTGAAAAGTATTTTCAAACATATTTTAGGTATTAAAAGTTAATTATGAATTATGAATTATTAATTAAGGGTTTTAATTATTATTTGATTAATTAATCTATTAAGGAATTAATGACTATTTAAGTTAATTAATTAAGTAAAGGTAATTAGCACTTAATTATTAGTTAAGTAAGATATTTAAAATTAGTTAATTAAGTAAGGGATAATTAATTATTAATTAAGAAAAGGTTAATTATTTAATTAATTATTATTTAAGTAAGGTTTAATTATTAATTAACTGCTAATCAATCAACGTTTAATTTAATTATTAATTAGGGAAGGTTAATTATTAATTATTAATTAAGTTAAGTTTAAATTAAGATTTAATTATTTTTAAATAAAGGTTTCATTTTTAATTATTTCCAAGGATTAGATTGTTTTAAAAGCATCCTTCTTGTACAAAGAATTTGTTTAAATACAGGGGATTCTCTTATCTATGCTTTTAAGTAGCCAAACAAATAAGGAATAGAATATAAATGACATCTGTTTAGCAGAATAAATCCTCATTCTGCTATAATTAAATGGAACAGATTATTGATGACATCTGTTTGGCAGAATAAATCCTCATTCTGCTATTAAATTAATTTGGACATTTAATTTTATACCAATCGTTTTATATAGCATAAATGACACATTAACTATGGGTGGTTTGTCATGGATTTGATTTACATACATATTGCCTATGTAAATACCAGTTATGTGACTTGGAAGTCAAATCGAATTAAATGGTAATTTGATTTAGTACCATTGTAGTCGCTAAGCCTCTTTTCGACTTTGTAAAGTTATGGATTTTAATAACTTCAATTGGGTAATAATTTGTGGTTAAATTCATAAATGATACTTTAAAGTAAGTTATTTTATTATTTTAATAAAGATGTCTAAAGTTAGTTAATTATCTTATTAATGACATTTTAAGTTATTTAATTATATTGTTAATGTTGTTAGTTAATTGGTTTAGTTTTGTTTTAAAGTTAGTTAATTATTAAATTAATGATGTGTTTAAAGTTAATTACTTATCTTATTAGTGTTGTTTTAAAGTAAATTAATTATTTATTTATGATGTTTAAAAGTAATTAATTAATTGAATAAAGATGTTTATAAATGACAAATTGTTTTATAAAAAGGATTTTACTTAGTAAAAAGGATTTATTTAAGGAGTTTTACAAATGATATTTTGAAAGAGGGATTTTAAGTGATATTTGGTAAAGGAGTTTTATAAGGAGTTTATAAATCATTTTACAAGATTTATAAATTAGGTTTTATGAGTTAATTTGAAGATGTATAAAAGTATTTGTAAATATGAAATATGTTTATAGAAAGAGAACTTTATAAAAGAATGAGATTTCTTTTGACAATTAATCCTTCTTATTTTTAGTGGTATGAAAACATTCTTTTTATACGTAACACCAAAGGATAGTGGTTTGGTTTATAGTAAGAAATATTTTAATATGTTGATTAGGCCCATTTAAAATATGATTTTGGAATTAAGGAAATCTTCCCCAAGTTTTGTTAATATACTTATACCATTGAGATAAGTTATATGGATATTTGCTAATTATTGAAAATATAATGGTTCGAAAGACAATTATACCGCTGAGATAAGTATATTGATGTTTTCCTAAGTATTGAAAAGAGTAAGGGGCTTGTGAAAATACCACTTGTGAAGGTATTTTTAATCAAATAATTGAAAGAGATTTTAATAATTGAAAGATTTATTTATAAAGGCTTAGTAGATTCTATATGGAATTAAATCTATATCTGATTGTTTTTTATTTGATAGTTAAATAACTGACTATCAAAACTTGGCCAAAAATCTAACTCTGGAAACATCTAGAAGAAACACAGGGGTTATATGGCACTGTAACAACCATACCTTAACGGGCCTGAATTACAACAAAATTGAAACCCAAGTCCATCAAAGCACGGATCACTAGATTTGGTACCCGTAAATAAGCATGAGCATTATCAGAGATTGATAGAAATCTAAACTCACAGCAGAAACAATAATAGGGTAAGAATACTAATTATGACTACTACCTTAGAATTAATGGTATTTCTTGGATAGTAGATTGTCACATCAGCATCGAGCATGACAGAAAAGAAGACTTCTCCAACAACTAAACAAATCCAGCTCTAGTGACCTGTTTCTCTAAATCTATCCTATGGGTTATAGTGAGGAGGGGTCAGAACAACATTCTGATGACTGGAAAATCTATAAACTGTCCATAACATAAATTTATACATACTGTTCCACTTAATTGTTATGTCTATTAAGGTTAACAATTCTAATCTAACCTTGCATTGTACACACGATTACTTACCTACCCATTCCCAAGGTACAAAATACAGAGGAAGCCTTATTAACCACTCGATACTTCCATACCCATTTTCCACTTAATACTTCTAAATATGAAGCGAGCTTCTATTGTCACCACATAATACTTTTAAAATAGAAATAGGCATACTTTTCCATTTAATACCTCAATCGAGGTAGACTCCTTCATTTAAGACTTATTCCTAAAGTGGACTTCTAGCTTCGTTATTATTGGTCTACTAGTCATAACTATAGAGACCTTTGACGACTATATATGGCCTTATAATTTATAATAGCCATACCACTAGTGCATCTATCATTTTTAAGGTCTTAGCAATGTGAGGGACTATACCTAATCCACTTAATACTTCATTAATAAGGACTAGGCAGGCTTCTGACCATTTAACACTAATTCATAGGTAGCTTTTGCCGTTTAATACATAACTCCAAGGCAAACTCCTCAATGGTACTATCTAGTTGACATTCCTTGGAAATCTCATTAGGCTACTTAGTACTTCTTTTATAGGAGAGAGGCAAACCTTCTATTAGTCAGTTAGTACTTTAAACCCGAAGCAAACCCTTCCCGAGATATCCATCAGCATTTTTAATTACAAATATGGAATCTCATTAGGTTACTTCTTTTAGTAGGAAGGCGGGCCCTAAGATAGCCACTTAATACCTCAACATTGAAGTAAATCCTTTTAGAGATACCCTCACTATTTCTAATTCCAAATTTGGACCATTTAATACTTTCTAATTAAGAAAGCCAGTCCAATCTCTCACGTCATCATGGGTCCTAGGATTAGTGATATCTTACATCAATAGTAAGTACACATGACTTCTGGTAGCCTCAAAGTGAAGGGCGGTCTTCCGTTGATTCAAACTATTTGCTTCCATAAATATAATAATAACTAACGAACGTTACGCATAAATAACACATGAATAAACATTATTCTCCTTTATTAATGCAATAAATATGTAAAAACTGCCTAATTAAACTACCTATTCATAACCAAATATATTTTAGTCATAAATATGTAACTAGAATATGCTTTCCATATTTAATTTCCTAGAATTAAATCCCCTAGGATGATTTTTCGCTATGATTTTCATAAATTGGTTTAAAACAAAAAGGAAAGATTAACTCCATTTGAAATCGCAAGAAATGGATAATTGGGATATTCCTTGTTAAATCAAACATCCCCTTTAAATGAAAAGTGGAAAAAGTAAACTAATTTTAAAAAATCAAACAGATGTTCTTCTCACAAATTAAAATATAAAAAATCTACAACCTATCACAAATCGGGCAATAATTCAAAAATCCTATTTTACACCTAAGTACAGGTCTAGAATAAAAATATACAACATTCAAATTCTAAAAACTTTGGGACTAATTTTCAGATCTAGGTGTAAACATATTTCAAATTAGATCTAAAACAAGAATATGTAGGCAATTATTTTCTACACTAATTTAGGTCTACACACAAATAAAGTTGATTTAGGTATAAAAATAAGACGTATGTCAACATAATAGATTTGAAATTATAAACAATATATATAATTTTTCACTAACCTTTTAAAAGCAACCCAAATCTCTAGATCAGAAGTAAAACCTTAAATTCATCTCCAAGTCCTTTTTAATCCAAGAAATATGTATAAAAAAGGTATATGCAGACATTACAATTATAGATCTGAGAAGTGATTTGGGGTTGGGAGAGAAAATAGATACAATTCTACAAATATATATAAATTACCTCAAATACGTGTATAGTTGATTCTCTTCTCTTCTCATTTTTATTAGATTTATATTCTTCTCTAATTTATACGAATATAGATAAAAATATCATATTTTTATAATTTAGAAAGAAAGTGGAGAAGAAGAAATGGTAGAGCTTTACTACTGCCTATAGAAAAATATGAGAAGAGAAGGGAAGGTTAGGTCTGAATTTATAGGAGCAAGAAATAACCTCAACCGTTAGATCGAAATATATTAAATCTAGGCCATTGGGCCTAGGCTAACCCTAGCCGCCACACAGGGAGTGCTTGACAGCCCCCCACCTAGGCGTCGATCGCCCCTAGTCGACCGCTTATAGTGCGGGGTCGACCTGTAGGCCCGGGTTAATTAATATAAATGTTAACTAATTCTAATCGAATTATTTCCATTCCGAATTCATTTTTCGTCTGTAACTTATTCGTTTAGACTCCGATCGCAAAAACCCAAATATGAACTCATAATTCCACCACGAACGCAATGGTACATGTTTCGTGGTCAAATTCTGTAACGACCCGTTATTTTGGACCATTCAAATCGACAATAAATCCACACATGTCTGACTTGAATAATTCAAAACAATAGATTGTTAATTAAAAGTTGGCAAAACTCAACATATACAGTAAATAAATCAATCACAGAATCACAGATACAGAGTAGTACAATAATACGTAGAGGAATAGATAAAATAGTAGTTCATGAAGCAACTATAAAAACATCAGAGTTAAAAATAAAATACAACAGAATATCTCAAATACAGTGAAGTCTTCAGTACGAATAGATGACCTCTCTGAACAAATCAACTGGAAAAGCTGAAAGCTGAAACGATGGTTGGATCTCCAAATGAAGCTCCAAACTCCAAGAGTGAGTCTCAAATGCTGTATCACTCGGTCTGACCCGAGCGTAAAGCAAAACACAAAACACTCGAGTCAGGATTAACATTCTTATATCAATAAATCCAAATCAAGTGAAATATCAACTGAAATACAAGTAACTTAAAGGATGTTTGGGATAACCATCCTCTAAGGATCTGTGGAACTATCTACAAGGTAGAAATATACACTATAACACCGTGGTCATTTCAAATAAATTTATACTTCAAAACCAAAATATCATTTTCATTTCAAAAATATATATTTTCCAAAATAGTGTATATACATTAAATAATTTATAAAGTAAAGTATTTATAATTTCCTCAAGTCTCACAAATCGATTCAAATTAACTCAAATTCCAAATTCAAATTTATTCAAAGCTCAATTCATCAATTCAATTCTGTTCTCAATAGACCATTTAAATTTTTAATATATTTCAAGGCTTTAATATTCAATATTTTCAAAGTTAAATTTAACAGTTTCATATAGCTCTTGATTTAACTTCATTATTATTTAATCAGGGAATATTCACTTAATAAATTCAATATCATTTAACTAGCCTTAAATTTCATTTTTACTAAATATTTCCTTAAATTTATTTAAACAAGAATTTTTTTCATTAAATTATTTAAATCAAACCCGAGTTATAAATCATATCTTAAATCTCAATTTCAATAAGTTTCAAATCGGTTTAATTAAATAAAATTCTTTAATGAATACAATTTCAACTAAATTCAAATTATTTTCCCAACCTTAACTTATTTAAATTATTGCCAAAATCTATTTTGAAATTTAATTTTTTTTACTTAACATATTATATGTATTAAATCCATCTTAATTAAATTAAATATCATTATTAAATCTATATATATCATTACCATTTATATATAAAAATTTAAGAATCAACATTTATTAAAACCATATATTTCTTTCCAAAACCATAGAATTTATTTTCAAAATATTTATATATGGACCAACGGTGTTTGTATATAATTTCCTATCTATGGTCAAGTGATATGGATATTTATCATTTCAATCCGTAAATTTAAATACATACGGGTAGATATCATTTCGACCCGTAATCCCAAATTCAATTCAAATAAAAATCGCTTGGGTCTATCATTTCAACCCATAACGAAATTCTCCTATTCTAAAGTCCGTTCGGGTATGTATCATTTCAACCCATAGTGAATTCTAAACTACAGGGAACTTGCAGAGTGATAACAGATAATAATAATAATATAACAGGATATGATAATAATATAACAACAGGCATATATCAACAGTAATTAAATAAAGTATAAACAATAGGATATGGTGTCATATCCCATAGGTGAACAGTTTACAGATAATAGCATATATAACAGATTTACTAACTTCAGTAGTATATTTCAATTGTCGTTTCAATTGAAACCAAATTTAATAAATAAAAGAACGTTAATCGTGAGTGAATGCTCACCTTTCGAGGCTAGAGAAGAACGATAATGAGGTCAGTTATGGATCCCAACACGAACTTTGAAGCAAAGCAAAATTTGCACGAATTTGATGACAAAGCTGATAGATAGAAATCGATGAGAAAAAAAATCAATCGGTTTGATATAAACAGAGTACATATTATATGTGTTTTTTAAATTTCCTCAAAATCTCAATAAATTTAATTTAAGACAGATATTCAAATAAAATATTCACATTGTTTGAAACTGATATTAAATTTAAAATACATATTAAAACAAAACATCATCATATTATTGAAAAATCAATACTTAAATTTAAACACATAAACGTTTTTCCTCTTAAATCAATATTACATTTAAACACACACATAAAATAAAATATAGGCATAATATATATAAAAATCATCACTTATATAAAAACACGCATTTTAAAATAACATATTTATATACAGTCTACTCAAAATTCAAAGCATATACTGAGAAAATCAATCTATATATATAGACCATACATTATGAAAGCACTACAGAAAAGACAAAAAAAACAAAACATACTTTATATATATATATATACTAGAATTGAGATGAAAATTATACATTTAAATTTATAGTTTTACAACATAAATCACAAATGCTTTTACAACACTCAGCTGCCATACTAATATATGTTATATTCGAACAGGAATAAAAAAAAAATCTAATTATATTTTCAAAATATGTATATTACTAATATTTTATAATAACAAATAAGATATAAGACTAACGTATATATACGTCTCTGAAAAGCTTGGCTTAAAATTTACATAATCATTAAACATAAAAATATATGTAGATATAGTTTTTATGCTACATATCAATTAAATGGAGACTGTTATAATGTGAAAATGTGTGAACGCGAGTTGAAATATAAAGATGGATTTGTCAAATATATTGGAAGCAGAGGACAGGGAGGGGAGAAGCAAAGCATGGAATATATATATATATATATAATAAAAAAGAAGAAAATGGAGGCCATACCTTTAAAGCTCATGCACACAAGAAGAAATGAAGAAAATGCTGAGATGCAATTGAAAACTATTTGTGTACGAGGCTTATATTTATACACGATTACATTGATTGAGGTGAGAGAATATAGGCAAGAAATAAATTTAAATCAATTATACACGATTGCATTGATTGAGGTGAGAGAATATAGCAAGAAAGATTTGAGCGAATATTTACAGTGGTATTGATTGCGTGAATTTAGCGAAAGGAAACTACAAGAAATCTTTGGCAAACATTTTATACACGCTTAAAATTTATTAGGAAGTAAATGCATTGATTAAAATGCAAGAAATATTTATAACATGGGAAGGTGGTGAAAATTTATTTGCATACAAGGTTGAGCATTTAAATGAAACTAGTATTGATTGCTTGGAGAAATGGCAGGAAATAATTCTTGTGAGGAGGAATTTGCGCATGATATTTGATTTAGGAGATAATTGCGTTGGATAGATTAAATAAAGAAACGTACTAATTAATGGTATAGGAACATTAAGGAAATAAAAGAATTTCATTTGAATGGTAATGAAAATCAAAGGTTTTGTTCCTATTAATTGTAAAGGAGTAAATGGAAAAGAAGAGACACATATACATGTGAATTTCAAACAATCTTTGAAACGGGTTTTGAACTTCTAAAGAGAAATAAATTTGCTTGAAACTGCTATGCGAATTTTTATTCCTATTATAAAAATGAGGAAAAATGGAAGCGTAGAAATTTACACGTAACTTATCAAAACTAGATTTAAAAGAAATTGAACGTCTAGGGAAGTGATTTCTTTCCTACTTGGAATGCAAGGCTACAGATAAATATATTATTTAACGTCAAAACAAATATTATTCCCAATTGAAACCATATTAACTTTTAAATCATTAAATTAACATATAAAATAATAACAACTATCTACTGCTTTATAGTAAATAAAAAAAAATTGTAAATTCACAGAATACAACCTGTTACTTTTATTTCAAAATATCTTTCTTATAATAATTATTATATTTGGAAAACATTTTGAAAAAAAAATTCTCTTTTAAAAATTATAAATAAAATATCATTATGTTAACCACCAAATTAAATGTTCATTTTAATACATTCTCTTTCCTTAATGGAAAGATTTCAACAAATACAAATATTAATTTCGTATTAAAATCAAATAAAAGTCTAATTCAACTACTTATATTTAATTATACGTAATCCAAACATTAAATTTTTATTTCAAAATATTATTATTTAAAATTTCTTACAAATTCAATTAAATACGTTATTCAAACCGTTTAAAATTTATGGGTTGTTACAAATTCCATTTTTAGAGCCTAATCAATTGACTAACTAACTAATTAAATAATCGACGTAAAATTATGGGGTGTTATAGGCACAATCATCTTCGGTGATGCTATATACCGTGCGTATAAATCTCGTTTTGTTCTCCTAGGATAAATGATAAAAAAATTCGTCCACTAACACTGTCAGGAGGTGATCTTTGCTCTTATGTATTGTCTTATTATTTTCAAAAGAATCGGGGTTGAGTTTACCAGAAACTGTCGAATGTTGGTTCGAAGAGACCGAGATCGGATAAGTATGAATTATCTGAAAACCACTTCGAACCAACTCAAGTGTTGTATTGAAGACATCCTGAAGATAATGGAATCGAAGATGAAGCTCTTCGAAGTGCAAGGGATACTTGCTACTAATCCTGAGGGTGATTCCAAAATGGATGTAGTAGAAGTAATGCCATTGGTTTGTTCATGCCTTTGGTTTGTTCATATCTTGAACAACTTATATGGATGAATATTGGCATTGCATTACGACTGGAGGGCAGTGTTAGCATTCCAAGTGGGAATAGCTAAGAGAGAAAAAGGTAATCATGACCTTACAAGCCTCATAACCTGGTAATGACTAAAAAAGTGGATATGCTTTAGAGTTATGGGGTTCACTACCATTAGAAGTAGTCGTTTCTTGATCTAGAATCGATATTTATGGATTTGGTATGCACACGGAAGTGGGGCCATGGTTGATGCACATTGTTTTGTAGCCTTAGGCCCATGGAATGATGTAATCCAGCTTGTTATGTTCGAGGGGTAGGACGGCTCTGATTCGCAGGGGGTCCATGTAAGGGCCTTCGGTACATTTTTCTAGAGGTTTATTGTAGGAGACGGAACTGTTGGCTTAAAATTCTATCAGCAAGGCAGAATGACTAATCAACCTCAAAAATTGTGAGTGAGTGGGGTTTTAATGATGTTATTAGCTTTGCAGTATATTATTATGAATTAATGATGAAATGCTAGTAATAAAAAGACATGGATTTTAGAGTGGTTCGGCCAAAATGAATGCCTATGTCCACTGTATATATTATTATCACTATATATATATATTGTTACAATGGATACATGTAGATGATGGAGAATGCTTGAAGGAGATAAGAGTATGGTTGGAAGTGTCATGCTTCTAAGTTTTCTGAATTCGACTCCTTGTCCGGTGAAATGATTGGGGAATTTAAATGAGCAAGCCTCCTTTGATCTATGGCTGAGATTGCCTGAGGATATTCGCGGTCCGTATGGCAGATCGGACCATGGGATGGTTTTGACCGTGGGATGGTTGGTAGCGATGCATGTATATATGGTGATAAACTGCCATTCCGTACTCTGGTTGCTTCTTTTGCAGGATGTCGGTTGGCATAACTCAGAGTTTGTTGCTACTTTCCATGTCGGATGAGAGCAGTTGGTGGTAGGGCGGCCGTATTAGCGCTTTTCTAGAGGGGCAGGACTTTAGTAGGTATGCTTTTCTTTGTCGGTCTGACTGTTCTCTCTCCTTAGAGCCACTTAAGTCCATTTTATGTCATTATGTAAGAGGAACCCTGTCGTATAAACCAACCGACCCTTAGGTCGGTTGGTTCCCAAGGAAGCACGAATTAACTTAGCTGATGCATTTATCTCCCTATAAGTGGCCGCCATGCCCTATTAAACTTTTACGAAAATTTTGAGCAACATTTTTCCTCCCAAGCCTGACCTCACGGGTGGGGCAGGCTTGCAGATATGAAATGACATGATTTGATGGATGCCTGTAGTGTAATTAATGCTACTATCATGTGTCTTTCTATGGGTGTCTTTGGCGATCCATTTTTCCCTGTAACTTCTGAGCCAAAGGATGTGAATTGACCCTAATGTCACATCTCTTCGCATGGTCCAGATTTGGTTGTGTTTTCGAGAAGAATGGTCACGATTTGGCTAGTGAGGGTCCATAAACAAACGCATCTACCTCTTCTTCTCCTTTTACCATTTCACTATTTCTTCTGCCATTATTGTAAATCTTTTGACACTTTTCGAAATTCTCTATTAACAGGTACATACCTCTCCTCATTGTCGTTTATCATTGTCATCAGGTTGTCGATGGCTCATTTCTCCACCATGGGTAGCCCCTTGGCGGTGTCCCTTCCGGTGGTTTTCTTCTCTTTTTAACAGTGCCCCTCCTCATTTGACCATGCTTTGAGGCCGGTTAGTCCCTGGGGGGAGACATCCGTTGTGCTTATTTTGTAATGTTTGATATGATCTTGGCATAGGATGTCTGCTTCCGATAGTGCTTCAAATTTCGCTCCTATAGTTCCTCCTGACTTCATGGGTGGACCAAACAGCATGGTCAAAGAGCTGAACCTATTTGGTTGTAACTCTGACTTGATCCAATTTCCAAAGCCTAGTAACGAGCTGACATTGCCCCATCAAACCACTACACATTCTCCTTGAGTTACTTGAAAGTCGGAGTGGCCTTGCCCATGTATGCAACCATCGTGTCCTGTTTGAACGGGCTCAGCCTCGCTTCGGGTCAACTTACTCCGAACAACTATCGTTACCTGGTAGGCCATTGCGTAGTGAGCCATCGCTTAGAGTTAGGGACACCTTCCACGGGCCTTGTCGTCCACCTCTTTAATATTAACATAGATCTTGGTCATCACCCCGGGACCTACTACCACATCCAGATGAAGAAGAAGAGAGAAGCGGTCTTTACTAGGGTTTTAGAGAAAGATGTCTCCGGATGGAAATCTTAGTATTTCTTTGTCCCGTGGACCGTGAATGAGGGGTTGCATTTTCGGTCGTTTTGACCTTTTGGTGGATGATGTCTTTGTGATTTTTATCCCCACCCTTCTCTTTCTTTTTTCTTTTTGACATTCTTACAATTTTCCCATTGCAGGGTCCACAAATGTTGAGCCAGGCCGAAGCGACGTTAGTGGAGAGGTAGGTGCTGGACCTTCGCGGGGCAGATGATACCCTCCAAGATTTGGACAAGTTAGTGACTGACGAGATGCTCCAAAAAGTTAGGCAACTATCGGAGGGTCAGTCCATTCATGCCCTCGCAAAAATGGATAAAGCCCCAGAAACCAGCCCGAAGAGAAAGAAGAAGGAGACGGTCTCGAAGAAGCCCACAGGTAGTCGCCTCATTTTATCTTCTTTACATGAATCCATACTTTTGCATGGGGCCGGCCAGGGTTCCATTGGTATGGATGATTACGCTGGCCCAAGGGATGTTGAGGGCTGGCCCATAGTTGATGCGGATGCCCTTTCTGATGTGCCATCAAAATGGCAGAAGTATGAACCAGCGAAATATGATGGAACTTCTGGCTAGCCTCTGCCCCTGACCCTTAGAGAAAGTGTGACTTGGTCTTCCTTAGGTGATGGTCCTACTGAAAATAGGGGTCGTAATGCTAGACCGCCGGGTATATGAAGAGCAGGACCTACAGACTTTGAAAGGGAAGGTTTTGAACATTATGCACCTCTGATTAGGAACCATAACTAGGGTGCTCCATCCGGTAGTAAATTATGTGTATCTTCACCGCAGCTGGTTCCTTGTTTTCTAAATTTTTATATTTCCTTGTTTCAGTGGGCCAAATCAATTTTGTGGAGTTTGAAGACGTGAACGATCCCCCAGTGGATCTTCCAAGGCAAGATGCCAAGGGGATGCCATCATGATCTCTCCTTTGCCGTTGCCCGAAGTGGCGGCCAATGCTTCTTGCTTCGTGATTCATGTTGATGAGGAGTCTAGTGGTGAGGAGTACCTAGGTAGTAAATGGGCGAGGATAAAGAGTAGCAGAGGAGGAGGGACCGATGTGGGGCGTAGGAGGAGAGGAGCCCACGGTGGATGAAATAGGGGTGGCTCGTGGCGAAGGTTATGAAGGCGATGTTGAGGTTTCCATATATCATGGGCCTAATGAAGAGGTTGAAGAGAATGTTGGATGATTTCCATGCGGATCAGTCTGGGATATGATGGGGAGGGTTTGGACAGACTCCTACGAACCTTCCAAGTGGCTGCTGCTCATTGTTTAGGGATTTCCTACCGACCACGCTCTAGATGGCCAGGTCACGAATTATAGGCTATTGTTAATAGCTTGCGCAAGGAACTGGCTGTGGTAAGACCTGTTTACCTTCTCATTTTTCTTCCATCTTCTTTTTCCAATAACTCAGACTGCCTTATTTTCAGGCAGGCATGTGTGCAATACGGGTCCGCGATGAGCTTGCTAATTTCTAGGCGATACCTACGGGGGTAGGCCGTAAAAGAAGTGCGGGAGTCTTCTCATAGTGGTCCTCAGCGGATGGTGAGGACTGCGGACAAACTGGGAGGAGGTCATGATAGTTGACTCCCCCGAGGGAGAAGTTGGAGAAAAATAGACCCCTCGTAGCATATGAGATGGTGGACTTAGAAGCGGTCAGAGCCAATTTTTTGGGTGGAGATGACGTAGTTGCCCAATTGAAGGAAGAATTGAGAGCTACGAGGGAGGAGGTTGAAGCGGCCCGGGTGGCAGCTGAGTTGGCCACTGAGCTTGAGGTGGCTATTGCAGCCAAAGGTGTGGCCGAGAAGGACCCGAGTCAGAGATCGCGCTTCGAGTAGATGAAGTTCAGGCCAGGGAATTGGCGGAGAAAGAAGTGGCAGAAGCCAACCACCGTAGGGCCGACGCCGAGGCTGTTAAAGACCAGGCTGTTGCCGATCAGGTATCGTTTGAGGAAGAGGTTACATGGCTGAGGGGGGTATAGGAGAGATTCGAGCAGGAGGTAGGACGTCTTCTGAGATTGTATAGGATCTTATATAATGCAACTTGTGTACTAATGTGAGAGTATGTACTAATAATTATACTAAGTAGAGAAAATTAACAGAGTATATATAAGACAGATAATAAAAGCAAGCACATCAGATATTTTATACTCGTTCGGACCTCCCATCCTATGTCCAGTCTCGAAGCTCCTCTTTGGTATTTCCTTTGACCAAATAACACTCACTTCGCCTGGAGGGATAGGCTAATAAAAAGTAATTCTCTGACAATCGTGTGTTCCAAATAACATGAATTTTGACTGATAGTGCAAATCTTCCTATGATAACCTTTGAGTATGTGAATGTGAATACTTTGAGTTGTAGGAAGTAGTTTATTCAAAATAGTATGTTGATTATGATAGATTGAGACTATGTGAGCAAGAGATGCATGAATTTGTAAAATGAAAGTTTATAAGAAATCAAGAGAATATATATTTTTCAGTCCTTAACCTTTGAAGTATTTATAGGATTAAAGAGATGCAACTAAGGAGTTGTTACTGTTAAACAAACTCTATTTGCTTTAATGGTTGTAACCGTTAAATAATATATGCTATTATTTAAAATGAAATGAAACATCCTTTCAAATTAAAGCAATTGTCATGTGACAGACGTCTGTGGATTTTCCAAAAACGTCTATGGATTCAGGGAATAATTACCCGAAACTATTCATAGACGTCTGTGGTTTTTCCACAGATGTCTATAGATGGCATTTTCAGATTATGAAAGTTTTTAATGCCAATTTAAAATGCTTTTAGTGCTAATTTTATGTATATGAATTCGTACGTGCATGTATACTCAAGGAGACCTTACAATGTTTATCTAAGAATCTTAATACACTAGTGTAACCTTACTAACCATAGCATGGTCTATAAGTCTTTGTTTATCTTTGAGTCCCAATATCTTTGAGCATGATAATCTCTTGTAGTATGTACCAGTAATCTTGATAAGATATTTATAATATATGATTGTATAGTTGTTGTCATTGAAACCATACAATGGAGGTTCTAACATTCTCCCCCCTTTTGATGATGACAACTATATAATTGTTAGTTAAGATAAAAATAACACCCACTTAATTTTGTCTCCCCTTATGTATATGCATATATTTCTCCCTTTTTTCATTATCAAAAAAAAGAAAAAGAAATTATGCATACATAAAATAGATATATAAACATAGACATGTCAAATAAAAACGGAACATAAGATAAGTTAAGGAGAATAAACATGAGTTTTAATAAGAGACATAAGTAATACAAAACAAAATAAAGCTTAAATAAATTGTTCAAAAAAGAAGGAAAAGTGTAGATAAAAGAAGCTAGTGATACTGGTTCGAAAAATAAGACAATCCGCTATAATTTTCATAATGCTCCCAGTATGCGGATGGATCTTGTTCGTATTCAGTTGGCAATGATTGATCATTATATTTTTCATTTTCTTCAATTGAAAGCCTTTGGAAATCCTCGTAAATGTTGATGGTGAGGTTGGTGAGGGTCGGACATGGACATATCATCACTATCTTCTTCATCATCTTCATATTGTTCTTGCTCAATAGCCCTCCCTTTGTCTTGAGAATTTCCTTCATGAGAGGGATGAGCATGGCAGATTGGTATTTGTGTTCGAGGAGGTGGTGTAGGTGAAGGAGAAGATGATGGTCGAGAGGATGATCTGCCACATACTTTTCTCATCACTTTTCCTAAAGTGGAGACAACCTTTTCTAAAGTTTTTTCATCTTAGTCATTCTTGTTGAAAAAGATCGTTCCAAACAAGTCATTTTATTGCTCAAAGCCTACTGGTTGACCATGATTAATTTTTGATTTTTAAACGTTAAATCATGGATGTATTCATTTTGCATTGGTTCAATGCGAGCTTTTTGAATTTTTGAATCGAAATAGTACTCGGCAGTATGACTAGAGGAGCCAGGTTGCTATGAAGGATGAACTGAATGAGTTTGTTGAGGAGCAGGAGGAGGTTGAGGACCCGAATACATTTGTTGTTGTTGTTGGATGGTCCATTGTGCCAGTGATATGATTGGAGGTGGTCTTTGGGGAAGGTGCATTAAAGATAAAAATCTTATACCACTCTCTTTGACAGGATGTCTTCAAAATGATAAATATGAGAAGGTACCCCGAGACCATGTAAGAGATTCGTAATATTTGGTGCATATATAATTGTGCGTCAGTGATGGGACCAAAAGCTTTTAATTTCGTCGTGAATAAACATAGCCCAATTTACTTGTATCCCACCAAATATAGCATAGAGAGCTTTGTGATCGTTTTCGTATATTTGTTCATTACTTCCTAAATGGGGAATTATCGTATTGATTATCATACGATTTAAAAACCTAGCTTTTGGGCGTAAATAAATGGATTTCCACTGCGGCATTCTATCCTCCAAATTTGATGAGTTATTTCATCTCATGCAAATTTCTCTGGTCGGGAATTTCTTCTAAATCGAGTCCAGAAGAGTAACAATCTAATATATGACCAATTGTGTTTACGCTAATTTTCAAAATGCGACCATTAACACTTATCCATAACCAACCATCGTCATTCTCTGGCATCCAAATAGCATTACTGCATAAGTTGGCATAAAAAAGAAAGATAGCCAATCGATCAATTTGTACCTCATTATTGTCAAAATTGATTAAATCTCGACAACCAGAGGTGATGGTGAGTTCTTGAATTTCATATTATCCAAACTTGCACAATCTGTTGAATGAACCGGAATGAAGCTTTTTGTGTTTTAGCTCTTCTAATCTCTTGTTTGCAATCATGCTATTTTGAAGCCACTCTTAAATGTGGGAATTGGTGACTAGGGGGATTTGAAAGGATGAAGATTGTCCTTTCTTTGATCTTTTGTTATGGGAATTTTTCCTTGGGAGCCATTTTTGAGCAATTAGAGTTGAAACTAGGGGTTTTGTTTAGATTTGAAGATAGTTTGGTAAATAGTTGAAAAGGGGTAAATATTGAATATATAGGGCTGTTGCAGATTGAAGCCGAGGCTGATGGCAGACGTCTGTGGTGTTGTCACGGACGTTTGTGGTTTTAGGAAAAAAAATTCTTGAAATCAGTCACAGAGGTCTGTGGAGTTATCATAGACGTCTGTGGTTTCAAAACGAATTTTCTCGAAACTAGTGACAAACATCTCTGAGTTTGTCCAAAGATGTCTATGGCCTTTGTTTGCAGAATATACTAGTTAAATAAAAATGTTTAACCTTTATTTTAAAAAAATTCATACAACGATATATATATATATATATATTAAAATTACAATATCAAGTAAATAATTTAGATGAAATGCTATCATAATCTTAGTTTCTGTTAGAGAATTCGGACTTTCTAATTTGTTGTAAATCCCAAGAATTCGGCTCAACCTTTGTTTCTTCAACTAACGGCCTTGGTAGAGACCAATTTGAATGAGATGGAGTATCAATCCAGTCTTGGTTTGATGGTCTTGGCTTACATAAATTTCTTAGAGTAATGTTATAAGCTTTAACGGAAGTTTCTTTTAAACGAGGAGTTTTTTTATGTATGTAATTTTTTGTTGGTGAATGTCCATAAATTACTAGAATGCATTTTTCGAAAAAGTTAAGATGAGATCCTTGACGTCGTTGCTCATAATAAATTTCTTGTTGAACTCCCATCATTTCTTGTTGATAGTGATATATTTCATCAACTTTGTTGTTGAGAGATATCGATTCTAGATTAATTGACCATTTGGCTTTCTTTTCCTTAGGAGAAAAGCCAGTGTGATACGTAGATGTTGCAATAATGTTTAGAGAGGCTGATCAAATTGATGGAGGTGTGGATTTACTTGGTGATACAAAGGTTCTATTCGAAGAAAGTTAAAGTTGATAGTCGAATAAGTGGAGTCATGATCGGAAGATATATTGAATAGAAGTGGTTTGCAAATGGAGGTTGGTAAAAATATATGTATTTAGTTTGTAGAAAAATTGCTTTATATAAAAGTTGTTTTACTATTTCTAGAAGTTTATTTGTTAGAGTAGTGAGATTTTAACCGTAGAAATTTAACAAAAGTTAGCTATTTTTTATAAGGATAAAATTATTTGTAAACAATTTTATAAAATTATTTTGTGCATCTTATATGGTTAAATTAATTATATATCTTAGTTTACCAATTCATTGTAAGAACAAATTCCCAGGTCTCATCTTAATTTTATAAAAATTAGTTCGCTCAGTGGTTTGGTAAAAATATCCACAATTTGATTTTTGGTATTTACAAATTCAAGTGATATAATTCTTTTTTCAACGTTATCCCTTAAGAAATGGTGATGAATATCAATGTGTTTTGTTCGAGAATAATTAATAGGATTTTTTGATAAATTTATAGCACTAGTATTATCACAATATATACGAGAATTTGTTATGATTTTACTAAAACTTGAAGAATTTGTTGCATATATATTGCTTATGCATAGGCTATGGCTGCTGATATATAATCGTCTACACATGTTGAGAGAGAGACACAATTTTGCTTTTTACTAAACCATGAAACCGAAGATTGACCAATGTCTGTACCACTCGTACTTTTTCTCTCCGTTTTGCAACCACCAAAATCTACATCACTATATGATACAAGTTCGAAAAAGTTGCCCTTAGGACAGAAAATTCTGTATTCTTTAGTGTGGGTAAGTGTCGTAGGATTCATTTAACCACTCGATGATGTGACTCCTTATGTTGTGCTTGAAATCTTGCACATAAATATACACTCATCATAATATCCTGTTTACTAGCCGTTAAGTATAATAGAGATCATATCATACTTCAGTATAATTTTTGATCAAAATCTCTTCCATTATCATCTTCATCTAAATGTAGATTAGTACTCATAGGAGTCGGTTTACTTGATATATTTTCCATTCCAAAGCATTTTAATAAACATCGATGGTATTTTTCTTGATTTATAAAAATTTCATTTCCTAGTTGTCTTACTTACAAACCCAAAAAATAGTTCAGTTCACGCATATGTGACATTTCAGATTCATTTTTCATAATGTCAGAAAATTCATTACATAATTTTTCATATAATATCGTCAACATATATTTGTACAGCTAATATGTCATTGTTTTCTCGTTTTATAAATAAAGTAAAGTCTATTTTACCAATTTAGAAACTGGAATTTTGTAAATGATTTTTTAATCTTTCATACCAAGCACGAGTGCTTATTTTAATCCATATAGAGCCTTTTTAAGTTTAAATACATGATCGGGATATTTCTCCTGAACAAATAGTGGAGGTTGTTCAACATAAACCTTTTCTTTTATGTAGTCATTTAGAAAAGCACTTTTTACATCCAATTGAAAAAGTTTAAAATTATGAGGACATGCGAAAGCAAGTAATGTTCGTATTGCTTCGAGACGTGCTACCAGACAAAATGTCTCTTCATGGTTAATTCATTCTTCTTGATTATATCCTTGAGCTACTAATTTTGCTTTATTTTGAACAATGTTTCCATTTCATCAGTTTTATTTTTAAAAATCCATTTTGTTTCAGTTACAAATTGATCGTGGTCTTGGTACAAATTCCCATACATCATTTCTTTCAAATTGTTAAGTTCTTCTTGCATTGCAATAATCCAAAAATCATTTTTTGATGCTTCTTTATAATTTTTAGGTTTAGAATTTGATATAAAAACAACTTGACTCATTTGATTTAACTATTTTCTGGTTGATATTTTTGTATTTAAATCGCTGATAATATTATTAACTGGATGGTTCTTTAATATCCTAGGTGGTCAAGTTATCACATTATCATTATTGTTATTGATATTATTATTATTTTCATGTATAGGTATATTAATTTATTCATAACTTGTTCTTCATTATCACTTTTATTATTTTTATAGTTTTCATCAAACGAAACATGAAGACTTTCTTCTATAATGTTTGTCTGCTTATTAAAAAATTTATACGCTTTATTTCAATCCGAATAGCCAACAAAAATTCCTTCATTGGCTTTAGAATTAAATTTTCCTAGATAGACTTTTATGTTTAAAATAAAACATTTTGATCCAAATACTCGAAAATACGATACTCTCGGTTTCTTTTTGAAAAATATTTTATAGCATGTGTTTTTAGTCATTGGTCTAAGTGTTACACGATTCAATACATAACATACGGTAGAAACTGTTTCAACTCAAAAACTTTGTGGTAGGTTACTACTATTTAGTAAGGTTCGTGCACATTCTTGTAAAGTTCGATTTTTCCTTTCTACAACACAATTTTTTTATGGTGTACGTGGAAATGAAAAATTATGACTAATTCCCTTTTTGTTGCAAAAATTTGTAAGTAGTTCATTTTCAAATTCACCTCCATGATGGCTTCGTGTACTTTTAATTTTTAAGTTCATCAAGTTTGTAATTCGTTTAGTTAAAATTTTAAACATTTCAAAAGTATCACTTTTATGTTTAAAAATAATGTCCAATTATATCTTGAAAATCATCAATAATTACAAAAACATAGTTGTTATGATTTATTGAACGCACTTGAGTCGGTCCGAATAAATCTAGATGAATTAGTTTGAGAGTTTGCTTTGTTGAGATTTCCTCTTTAGATTTAAAAGAACGTTTCTTTAATTTACCAAATTGACAAGTGTCACATAGGTTTTTAACCTTGTAGTTGATTTTTTGTAATCCTCTAACTAATTCAATTTTAGCTAGTTTGTTGATATTCTTAAAATTTATGTGACAAAAACGTTTGTGCGATAACCGTGGATCATCATGATTTGCGGCGAAGCATAAATTAGTGTTGTTTTTGACATTCATGTTTAAAGCATATATGTTTTGATTTCTAACTCCTTCAAAAATTATATTTTTATTTTGGTCAAAGATATTGCATTTGTTTTTCTCGAAATCAATTTCAAATCCTTTATCACATAATTGACTTATACTTAATAAGTTATGTTTCAAATTTTCTACCAATAAAACATTAGTAATAATAGGAGAATTATAAATATCGATATTAATGACTTCTCCAATGCCAATGAAAAATCCTTTTGAATTATCTCTGAATGTCATAGAGCCACCATCGATATATGTTATATTGCATAACATATTAGCATTTCCAGTCATGTGTTTGGAGCAACCACTATCAAGTATCCATTTCCCTTTACTTTTTATTTTAATTTTGGGTACCTACAAAATAAGAAAAATTTAATTGGTACCCACATTCTTCGGTTAGTGTCCTACGTGTTAGTGGAAGAAGGTAGCCATATCCACAAGGATTTGGTTCCTTTAGAAATGTAATTATTGGTATGTACAACTTAACTTTTGTCTAATTAGTTTATTATTTGTTTTGGAATCCATATTTTGACCATACTTGTGTATGAATTCTTAATCTTAGCTTCTAACTTTGGCTTTTTAATTTTGTGTATAATGTGCTATAATTCTTTGACTTTTGTTTGCTTTTAAAAATCCAATTCATTTCGGTTTCTAGATGGTTTCTAAATATATTTTTCCTTTGTTGAATTATGTCACATTATTTGTTGTTTTATCTAGCTTACTTTTAAGATCACAAATTTCAAAATTGCTAGAATCTAAATTTGGTTGTAATTCTAGTTTTTCTTTTTCAAGATTAACTTTTTCTAACTTATGATTTTCTAAATCATATAATAAGATGTCATTTTGAGATAATATTGTTGCATAATTTTTTGAGTAATTTCTAATTCTTTTTCTAGTATTATTTTTTATCTTTTCATAATCCAATTTCTAATTCCGCTCTAGTTAACTTTCCTACATATTCCCTATTCAATTTTTTTGATTCTCTATATTTATCATCTAATTCAATGCTTATTTCCATTATTTCATCATAAGTAAGTTCAAGATGTACCTCATCAGTGTTAGCCATAAAACACACATTCGCTTGTTCGGAGTCACTTCCACTATCACTGTCAGATGAAGAAGATGAATCCAAATCGTCCCATGTTACTTGAAAAGCTCTTTTCTTTTTCTTGAATTTTTCAAATTTGCTTTTCTTTTTATCATTGTTGAGCTGTGGACAATCCTTCTTCATGTGACCAAATTTGTCTCACTCATAGCATTTAATTGATGTTTGATTTGAGGAGTTTGATTTGCCACCATTTTGAATTCTGGTCATCTTCTTGAACTTCTTGAATTTGTTGTAGTTTTTAGCAATAAAAACAATCTCATCATCCTATAAGTCCGAATCTCCATTAATTGCTTGGAATGCTATGTTTTTCTTTTCATGATTTTGATCCTTTCTAACCTGCAAGTTAGCTTCATATGACACCAGATCCTATTAGCACTTCGACTTTGAGTTGGGAAAGATCATTAGCTTCTTCGATGGCTAAAACTTTTCTTTCCCATTCATTTGTCAAATATTTTAAAATTCGTGTGTCTAAATCAAAATCTATGAATTTGACTCCAAGTGCCATGAGATCGTGTTAAATGGTTTCAAATCTAGCATACATGTCAATAATTGATTCATTTGCTTTCATTTTGAAAGATGAAAATTGGTTTTGTAAAATCGAGATTTTAGTTTGCTTGACTTTAATTATGCCTTTATGTGTGATTTGTAAAGTGCGCCATATATCATATGCAGTGGTGCAAAGCATGACATGTGAAAACTCTTTTTTTTCAAGTGAGCAGAACAATACATTCTTAGCTTTGGCATTGTTAGATGCCGCTACTTTTTGTGCGTCAGTCCAAGTGCTAATGTCGGTGTTAGGTGCTTCATATTTGTTTTAAGTTGCTAGCCATATTTTTAACCCATTTGCTTCCATAAAAATTCTCATACGAGTTGACCAGTAAGCATAGTTAGAACCAGTAAATAGTAGAGGACGAGCAGTTGATTGACCTTCTTAAAAATTGATTGCCATATTAATGATTTTTCAAATACGTGTTACTGTAGATTGAAATGACCATGCTTTGATACCAAATGAGATTGTATAGGATCTTATATCATGCAACTTATATACTAATTTGAGAGTATGTACTAATAATTATACTAAGTAGAGTAAATTAATAGAGTATAAATAAGATAGATAATAAAAGCAAGCACACTAAATATTTTATACTGGTTCAGACCTCTCATCCTACATCTAGTTGCGAAGCCCCGCTTGGGTATTTCCTTTGACCAAACAACCCTCACTTCTCCTAGAGGAATAGGCTAATACAAAAGTAATTCTATGACAATCATGCGCTCCAAATAACACGGATTTTGGATGATAGTACAAATCTTCCTATGATCTCCTTTGAGTTTGTGAACGTGAATACTATGAGTTGTAGGAAGTAGTTTAATCAAAATGGTATTTTGATTATGATAGATTGAGACTATGTAAGCTAGAGATGCAATTATTTGTAAATAGAAAGTTAAAAAGAAATCAAGAGAATATATATCTTTCAATTCTCAATCTTTGAAGTATTTATAGGTTTAAAGAGAAGCAAATGAGGAGTTGTTACTGTTAAACAAACTCTATTTGCTTTAATGGCTTCAACCATTGAAGAAGAGATGCTATTATTTAAAATGAAATGAAACATCCTTTAAGATTAGAGAAGTTGCCATATGACAGACGTTTGTGGATTTTTTACAGACGTCTATGGCTTTAGGGAATAATTTACCAAAACTATTCATAAACATCTGTGGCTTTTCTACAGACGCCTATGGATGGCATTTTTAGATTATGAAAGTTTTTAATGCCAATTTTGAATGTTTTTAGTGCTAATTTTATGTATATGAATTCATGTGTGCATATATACTCAAGGAGACCTTACAATGTTTATCTAAGACTCTTAATACACTAGTATAACCTTACTAATAATGGCATGGTCATTAAGTCTTTGTTTATCTTCGAGTCCCAATATCTTTGAGCATGATGATCTCTTGTAGTATATACCTCTAATCTTGATAAGATATATAATATATGTGATTGTATGATTGTTGTCATTGAAACCATAGATAGGGTATCTAACATTTTTGAGGGATTTTAGATGCCCACCAGACTTGCTTGCCCTCGGACGACGTTGAGAGGTTGGAACAGAGAGTCCATTAGGAGAGGGATGTTCACTGGTTGGCTCGTTTGACTAACATGGTGGTGGGAACTTTCATGAACAACTTCACTATCTTATTGTGATCCCAGGGGTGATCCCCGCTTTGGCCTAGAGGTACCGGGAGGAGGCAGTCGCCAAATTGACCAGAAAGTGTAAGCCTGTGACGGCCATCTTGACGGCTGAGCAAATCAACTCTCTGACCCGACCAAATGAATAATGAGGTTGTCTCATGTTATTGGTTGTAGCCCGGTTGTCTTTCTTGTTTCTTTTCTCTTCCCACGTTTTCTTATTATTATTTTTTGGTTATCATAGGTTGATTGCGCCTAGCACGGCGGGCTGTGTGACATGCCCCCTGTTTGTTATGAACTCTTTTTTTTGCATCATATGGTGTTTGAGATTCTCGTTTCTTCCATTGTACGTGAAAATAAAAGAAAGCACAAGGTATGTTATGGCAAGTATGTTTCGCCTTAGGAGGATTGAGGCCTTAGCGAGACCTATAGGGTTTGCGTGGAAGGACCAAACTTATTTGCTTGTGGGTGCCCTTTCCGACATCCATGGGTTGAAGTTGAGGCCCACGGGCTTTGCATGGAAGGACCCGGCTTATTTGCTTGTAGGCTCCCTTTCCGACACCCAGGGGTTGGAGTTGAGGCCCATGGGGTTTACACGGAAGGACCTAACTTATTTGCTTAAGGGCGCCCTTTCTGACACCCAGGGGTTGGAGTTGAGGGCTGACTTATTTGCCTGCGGGCACACTATGAATGTCGAACCTCGGAGATACTATCATGGTGTTGTGCTAAGTTATCATGCACCAGTCTCGACCACAGTGTCTCGTCCTGTCGGGACAAGGAGCACCACAGCGAGGGGAATCGATCCATTGCGGTTACCATCCAGCTCATCGATGCACCCCAGGAGGCAATGGTTATATCTCGTGTTTGCTTGCCCGAGCGGGTCGGGTAGTACCAGGACGACCTATAGGTCATTGGGCATCCCTGACTTTCCTAGGCGGAGTGGATGTAAGGTAATCCACCCTCGCTGAGCGCGTCCTTCTATCAGGGAGTGGAGCAGTAGCTCGCGTGGCCCCTTGACAGGATGTGGTTGTCACCAGACCCGGTGAAAGAGCATGTAAGAACTCATCCCTGACCAGGTATCCCGAACTTGCATAGCAGAATATGCGAG
The DNA here is from genome assembly GCA_030737815.1 of Allium fistulosum. NCBI lineage: Eukaryota > Viridiplantae > Streptophyta > Magnoliopsida > Asparagales > Amaryllidaceae > Allium > Allium fistulosum. The sequence goes on along the minus strand of CM060905.1, from coordinate 869,018,401 downwards.
GATCGATGCCGGTCATATCAACTTGCCCCTAAGCGAAGACATCTTTGTTTCGTCTTAGTAATTTTATTAGATCTTTCCCGACCCTCGGACTAAGCTCGGTTGCAATATGGACGACTTTGGTGGGATTGCTTTCGTCGATGAATATGTATTCCAAGGGGGTCATGGGGCATCCATTGGGCGCTTGGTCCCCCATTCGCAGATCTAGTGGGTCATCTTCAATACTGATGTTTGTCTCTATGTCACACTGATCCAAAGCGTAGATCGTGCATTCCATTATTTCTTCGGCTGGGATAGAGAGACATTTTTGTGTCAAGCTGGCTGTAGCATGCCCGCCTTCGATGGATTTTCTCTCTAGAGTGTTGCCGATCAGCCCAGGCAGCCACCGGGCAGCTGCCTGCTCGTCCCAACTGGAGATGAGTTCTCGTGTCCTCTGAGAGGACATAAGAGAACCCGTTTCCAAAGCCGTAGTTTCTTTAGCAGACCGAGGACTGCCTACCATGTTGATGACTTGGTCGCACTTCCCTGAGGTTGCACTTAAGGGAGTAGCATTCTCTGGTTCAAGTGAGGTATTGACATCAGTGGTGAATTCCTCTTGAATCATTAGGACACCCTTCACTACATGATGGAGGGAAGTCCCATGGCACTGCCTCGCTTTTGTTGGTCTCCCTTAACTTCTCCGGTACCATTTGGTGTTGGTAATTTCATTATTAGGCGGCTGTACGACACGATGGCATCCAATTCGGTCAGGGTCTGTCACCCGATGAGCAAGTTGTAAGCAGATGGGCAATTCAGAATCACATAACTGACTTGAATCTTTGCTGTGGTGGGTTCCGTACTTAAGGTAGTTATGAGCTTTCCTACCCCTATGGTGATTATCCCAATCCCGTCGAGCCTATAAATGGGCAATACATAAGGCACGAGATGGGAGGTCGGCAGCCTGAGCGCGTCATAGGCTTCTTTGAACATGATGTTGACCGAGCTTCCCCCATTAACAAAATCCCGAAGGACGTTGGTGTCAGCCATCGACATGGTTTTAAGCATTAGGTCATGGAAGGGGTACACAACGGCCCCCCTATCCTGAGTTGTGAAGGTGATTGGAGGATCTTCCTCTTCCATTCTTGGAGCCTTAACGACCTGTTCTTGCAACGAATATACTTGGCCGAAGGTGGCGACTTCCCTTTGATATCAAGTGAGAACCCTCTGACCGCTCCTTGCTATGTGTGGCTATCCACATATGGTAAGAATGTCGGTCATGACCACAGCGCCTTCGGTTGATTGTGCGAAGGCTAGATCGAACGGTTTTCGCGGGTAACCTCTGATCTACTTGTTGTCTGACATATTCCATAAGTGAACTTTCCTTAATCAGTCCCTCCATTTTGTCCTTTAGAACACGACAGTTGTTAGTAGAATATCCATTGATCTGATAAAAGAGACAATATCGAATGTTGCTATGGGGCGGTTCCCTCGCCCAGCCATTCTATGGCCTTAGGAAGGGCACTTGATTTCTAGTTGCAAGGAAGACAGTTTCCATGTCTCTGTTCAAGGGAGTATAACTAGCATATCGAGCCCGATACCTCAAGCCATCGTCACAGTTTCTCTTTTCATGATTTTACCAGTTATATTCCCTTTGATTATGGTTTCCTTTCTGGCGAAATTTGAGGGGCATCGTTCCTCGTTATCGCTATTTGACAAATCTGCGTCTTCCATCCTCATGATTCCATTTGCGCACTGATAGAAATCAGCAAGAGACAATGCTAGTCTCTTTTGGAGTTCTATCCACATCCGGGATTTTTATCGCATGCCTAAACATAGGGTGACCGTCAGACCGTTCTTGTCGGCCCCGCGAGCTCGAGTTGATTCCTAGTTGAATCGGTTGACATAGGCTCAGAGACTTTCCGACGAGCCTTGCCTGATATTGCCAAGCTCACTGGCCATCATGTCATGAGTTTTTGATGCAAAAAATCTATTTTTGAAATCGGATTATAGTTGTGCCTAAGGCCGAATGCTGCTTGGAGCTTAGTGTAAGAACCAACGAGATGTCGGCTCGATAAGTGTGGATAGGAATAGCAAACACTTTGCATTACCGGTTAGTTGCCCGGCTCTAGTGATTGAGTTGAAAGCAGCAAGGTGATCTGATGGGTCCGTGCTCCCATCATATTTGTTATTTATGGTAGCATGTACCATCTTGGGAGGGGGGTTCCGAGGATTTCTACGGAGAATAGTTCTCCGTCCTCGTCGTCGGACAGGCCACCGCCATCGACGCCGTGGGCCTTTATTCAGTTGATCTGTTGATGCAATCAGATCATTTCATCCCTGAGCCTGGCTTCCAGTCTTACGGTAACGACCTTGTATCGACGGTCGAATGCTCCTGGTGGTTTGTCGGTTGATTTGGGGAATATGGTACATGATAGTGACCTAGGAAAAGGGATCTTTTGCATAATGGAGGTGACTGTGACGATCGGGCTTGTTCGGCCCCAGACACAGGATGAGGTACTTCCTTTTGCATGTGGGAGTGTACAGAGGCGGCTTTGGGTCCCGTGGTCATGGTATGAGCTTGATCGCTTAGGCGCTCAGGACTTGGCTTGCGGATTTCACCATCCTAATGGCCATTCAACGCTCCCCCATATATGTTGTTATCTCCTAGCTTCGGGGCCGCATGGATGGCACTTTTGGATGCCAACCGCGTGCTTTGGGTTGTTGCCAATACGTAAGTGCTTCGAATAACCGGCGTTGTTGGGAAGTTATTGACCGCCTGAGTTGATGGCTGTTCTAGGCCAATGATGGAGTGAGTTTCTAGTGCGGCCCTTAGGCCGTTTACTTCTTGACTCAGGGTTCCCATGTAACAACCCTGTTGTTAATTACTTGATTAACTAAATTTAATTAGGGATAATTAATTTAATTCGTGAATTGAGAAATTTAATTGTGAAATTAAGAAATATTTGATTTGATTCATTTAAGAAATAAGTTTTATTTCCTAAAATGGATTTCAATTTATAATCGAATTATTATAAAGTCAACTGTTTAAATTTTACATTTTGGATAACATATATAAATTCTTTTAGAATAAATAATTATGGAGTAATTGATAATTAATTTTATGGAATAGATTGCAAATTTAAAAATGAATATTTATTTTCGTTCATTCATTTATTTAAAATTAAGATTTATTGCTAAGATGAGATGTTTGTTATTAATAGTATTATAAACTAATGTTTTTATTGTAAATAAAACATTTTTAGGGTTTTATTGTTATAAAAAGGAATGAACTATGTTATTATATCATATCCAAAATTTAAAACATGAAACAAATGCTTATCTTGATTTTATACTAAAGAGGGAAAGTTATAACAAATAATTATGATTGCATTTAATTTGACTAGGCCTAAATAGAAAGCCCATGCCCTTAAAGTAATCAAATAACTACCTATAGTTTTTTCTCAAACAAAAGAATAGATATAATTTCATTATAAAGAAAATCAGAAAATAGAAATCAAACCCAAAACATCTCATTCCTTGAATTAAAATTCTTAAACTCTAAAACAAAGATCAAATCCCTAAATCAATTCATGAATTTCTCGAAAGAAGCGACGCTAGTAAGGAAAACATAACTTTGGATCTAGGACTCAAACAACCCAGATGTGGTGGCGATCGAAGGAGCAGCGGCAAGGGGAGATCGATGTGTGCGATGATTCTGGTAATATGAAATGATGGTGATGAGGCAGTAGATGACATGAATGGCCTAGGATTTAGAGGTGATTCAGTTTTGACGGTGATGATTTTGGTGAGTTTACAACTCAAGAAATCTATTTCTATAATCCATATGTTTGTTACTATAGTTGTTATTTCTTGGAATTGGATTGCTATTTGTTTAAAATTCCACTGGCTGGCTATCGAATTCATGATTATATATATATATATATTTAATGAGAAACAAATAATAGAAATTCATTAGCAAATCCATTGTTATGTGATGTCTTGTATTTGCTGCTCCGTTTGGACCTTTGTGTTTTTAGACTAATAGGTTGTTTTAATTTGACCATTACCCCTATGCTCGACCGAGTAATTTAGTGTGTACACTTGAAGTTCTAACTTGAAGCTATGTTTGCTCACATATGTGTTCATCTTGTTGCTAATGCCAATCGCCTTGCAAATAAGATCAGTCCTTATGTTTTGCATATTCATTTGGATTGGTGTAAGTGTTTGGCTCAATATATTAGTTATAATTCCAAAACAGTGTATATATGGGTTTCGAAATGTTGCATGATCTAGATATGTAACAACCCAAAATTTGAGCTATAGTAATTAATTAACAAATTAATTAAATAATAAAATAACTTTGTGAAATTATCAGAATTGAGCCACGGGAGTTGCACCATTGTGTCCGTGGTAATTTTCTGGTCAATTTCCATTTATATATTGTCAAAATCGGAGCTAAAATGAAGAAGTCACAAAAGAAAGTAGAAATCAGAAAATAAAAGAGAATATATATATATATATATATATAAAGATATAGGGTCAGGTCGACCCTAGGGTCGATCTTCCCCATAAATGGGTCGACCTATAGGTCGACCCACACCATACAAAGGTCGACCTGGCGGTCGACCTGCGTGAGTACTTGGACGATGTTTCGTCTAGATTTTAATAATGACGTGTTTTTCGATTTTATTCCATCCTGTGCGTTCATGCTTCCATCCGGCGGTTCCCAGTGAGCCTATGACGTGGTTGCACTAAATTGAATCTTCAAATCCAGCGGCCAGAGATCCTCAAGTGACACTATAAATAAGACCCTAGGCCTAGCTATTTTTCTCATTTAGATTTTCTCTATCTTGGTTCATTATCTGAGGCTGGACCCTAAAAGGAATATTTTTCCAAGGAGAAGTTCTTTTTAATAAAAATAATTTATACCCTAGAAGTGGATCCGAGAAGGCCAAGGAAAAGAGTTTTAAGGACCGCAGGTGAGTGTTTAAGTAATTATATTAGATTTTTAAGTAATTTAAAATAATAGGGTTTCCAATAGTTGTAGTTTTTCTATCATTTTGGGATAACCTTTATGCATGTTTATTTACATTTTATTTTTAAGTAAATTTTAGACTTGCTTTCCAATTTATTTTCTCTAAGCTATTTTATTTCAGTTATTTGCAATTATTTACTGTTATTTACAGTTTTCCCAATTATTTACAGTCATTTATTGTTATTTACATCTATTCCTTTTTAGCTGAAATTTAGTCTGTAAATGTTAGTTTCTTTATATTCCTTTTTATGCGAATAGAATAAATAAAAGAGAATAATTCGCTAATATGGACTAAAATATAAGAGCACTAAATTTACAGAAATTTGATGTAAAGTAAGAAGAACTGTAATAAATTGGACATAGACTGAAATAGGCAAATTTAATACATTTGCAAGCATAGTTATAACATGTAATTATAACTAAAAAAGAGAAAATAGAAGAAATAGCAGAAGAAGCTTATTTTTAAAACTTAGACCTTGGGTTAAGTTAATAAGAAAAATTATAACAAACATGTTATAATTAGAGATAACAGAAAAGGCTTATGTTAGAACTTATAATTAAGTTAATAAGCAAGTATAGCAGAGATAACAAAAGAGGCTTATTTTAAGACTTAGACTAAGTTAATAAGCAAAGATAGAAGTAGGACCCGTACCGGTAGCATTCCCCTTCAGTCAGGAACTGATGGTCTAACAATAGACTAGGTGAGGCTGGGACACGCTTATGCTGAAGTAATGGTAGATAAGTGGTCAATAGATAGAAGCTCAAATCAGGGGATTTAGGCAAGGGGAGCAACTAGATTTTGTTTGTTAGGACCCGTATCCGGCAGCATTTCCCTTTCAGACTATGACTGATGCTCTCACAAAACACTTAGGTGAGACTGGGCAGGACCTTATTAGACTAGGACTAATGGTCTCACAACAAGTCAGGTGAGGCTGGACATGCTTATGCTAAAGCAGGTAAATAAGAGGTCAAAAGATGAAGCAACAGATAGTGGGAGCCGACGGTGGCCGAGCATGCGGCCTTGGAGTAAGGATATAAGTCGCTATTGAGTTCAAAAGCGCTAAATAAGTGTCTTTTTGCTGTGGGACCCAAAGGATGGGACTAGCTCACAATGGTACAACAGAGATAGAAGGCCGATCGAAGGGTAGAATTAGGATTTCAGCCTAATTAAACTAGGGTTGGGATTTCAGCCTAATCAAAATAGTTTTAGAAAAGTGCAAACAATCCAATCAAAACTATCTAAGCAAAGCAAACAGTTAAACAGTATTTTATTCCAGCTTTATCTTTTCCTTTATTTCCTTTTATACCAGAACTATTGCAAAGTGTATTATCCTTATGTTGCTTAAAAATACTAGTAATTACTTTCATTCACCAGACTTTTAGTCTGACCCACTCCTCTATTTTTCCCTTTCCCCCCATAGGCCAGCAGAGGCAAGGGCAGTAGATTTTTTCAGCTTTCTGGGAGAGATATTCTGTAACAACCCACATATTTTACGATTGTATATTTAAATGTTTTATTTAAATATAGCATCGTTAGTCGGATTTAAGTCTGAAATGTCACTTTTTCAAACAGTCGATTTGGGACTCGAGACCACTTCCATTGAGTCCAAAATGGCGTTTGCGATCTTTTGAGTATAAACATCGATATGTCTAGAGTTGAGTGGAATTTTGACATTTTCAATTAGGGCTTTGGGCTTGGGTTTAGGTTTCAGCCCACTAACCCAACTCATCTTATATCCTAACTCCACCCCTTCTCCTCTTCATTCATTCTATTATTTTCCTCACACTTCAAGCTTTAGTAAAAATGGGGGAAGAGATTGGAAACTAAAATCCTAAGCCCTAGTTTCCTTTGCAACTTCAAGCTCTAGCTCCAAAATCAAAGAGAAGCTTAGGTAAGCATCCTCTTCTTCCTCTCCATCTCAATCTCTCTCCAATTTCAGAAATTTCCTATGACCTAACATAGGAAATATTCGTTGTAATCTTAGATTGGAGCTTGTAGAGTTGAAGTTGAAGTGTGGTTGATCTTTCTTTTGATTTCAAAGCTTCTCATTTGTTGTTTTGGGTTCAAAAGGTGAGTTTTTGAACTCACACCTACGTCTATAGCTATCATTGTTGTTAGGTATAAATTCCTAACATCTATTCATGTTCATTTGCTTTTGATTTGATTTGATTTGGTGAATATTTCAATTTTTGGTGTTTTGAAGTCAAAATCTTTAAAAATCCTAGTTTTGACGTTTGAACATGTTTTTGGTGGTGTATCGAAGAACCTATAAGGCTGGGTTACTGATTGGCATAATGTCCTAGCACCCATCGCTCGTCCGATCGCAATTTGTTTGGTAGGGCTAGGCTGAGAAGACTGAAGTTTGCAGATTCAGTCGACTGACTTCTGAGTTTAGTCGATTGAACCTGGAACCAAAAAATTCCTGGTCCCTGCATCAGTCGACTGAACTCTGAGTTCAGTCGACTGAGCCTGGAAACCGAGTGTTTCTAGGCATGTGTCAGTCGACTGAACCTGGAAACAGAGAGTTTCCAGGCATTGAATTAGTCGACTGGCTTTAGGGTCCAGTCGACTGAATCTGGGAAATTGCATTTTTACCTAATTTAGGCAATTATTGTGTGGATTTCCAATTTTTAATCGATTTTTGATGATCCGAATTGTTGTTATCATTTATTGACTTTGAAGACTTCATTTTCGGGATTTTTGGAAATATCCATTTTGATGGATTCGGTATCGATTTTTGTGGTTTTAATTCACGTCGTTGAATGTGGATTTTGGTGATTGATTGTTTCTACAATCATTTCTGTGATTTGTCACTTTAAAATACAAAGGTTTCTATACTAGTAGGAAATATTAAAACTCTTTCACAAAGATGATTTCAACCCTATTTTCAATAACAAAGCTCGTTTATAAAATCGTTTTCCAATCTATTAGTATATACAAACCTTTACCTCATTCGTATGAGAAATCTAATTAAACGGCTTAGCAAAACAAGTGGTATGAAATGCTTGCGTTTACTTTGTCGGTTAATTCTTGGACCTGTTCGATTGAACTCTTGTGACAATTTTCGAGTGGAAATCTACAATCTGTTCGTAAATATTTAAGTTAAGCCAGTGGTTATGGGACATAGAGCCAAACTCATTTATTTACTAGCTTAGTGTAATTGACACTTTTTTATTGATCTATGGTGATCATTTTGTGATTTAGACTAGCGATGTGCGATGTCTATTTGTTTGTGTGGGGACTAAAAACCCCGTTAGTGGAACTTCGGTTCAATTTGGTGGGGTAGCGACCCATGGTCTTTGGGTCGTTTGTGGAGCTTCGGCTCAAAATTGATGGTTAGCGACCATGGAATAGCGTTCCATTTGTGATACACGTGTTGGTGAGTTTTCATGCTCCCATTTGTGACAGGCTTCCCCCCTTTGTGATTTCTGGATTTCTGGTTGTGATTTCTAGAATTTGTGTTTCACCAATTTTTGTGGTTTGCATTGATAAGCTCTATCAATATTTGTGGTTTGGTGAATAATTTAAAGAATGTGATTCTATTTGGTTTTTTGAGATGATTTGAGATATTGTATGATTTTTGTTGTTAATTGATGTATACTTGACACAGTATGGCATTTTCGTTATCATACGTTTTCGGTCATATCTCTTATCCTATCTCATTTTATCTGATATTATAGCTAGACTGATCCGTTTGTTATTTTCTTCTTAAATAATACTCGGGTCAGACCGAGGTATTTCAGGTGCTTCCGCTTGACTTCTTATCAGGGTCCGACATCTGACTTTTGGCTAACTACTTTAGTTTAGTAGTTTTTGTTGTTATACATTCGAGATAGAGACTCCTTGATGTATACATATTCTTTTGTCTAGCACTTGTACCTATTCTTTTGTGATATTGTGGATCTTCTATGACCACTATTTTGATGTACACTTCTATGTGTTATATTCATATCTGTTTCCGCCTTTGTGATATGAATGTCTGTGACTGATTTGTGTTATGTTTATTTCTATATTTGTTTCCAAAGTCCACCTAGCCACTGTGTGGTAGCTTTGAGTTTGTATTGGATATGTCGGATTTCCTCTTGAAATGAAATGTAACTTATATTATCTGGCATATCCGTACTCACATAAAGCAATTACACAGATGGTCGCTCCTCAACAACCTTATTCTTCGTGCTAATCGACGGTATTACCTCGTAGTGTTTTTGGCTAGTGTGAGTATAGAGGTGGGGCGTCACATCTTGGTATCAGAGCCAAACTTCAGAACAATGTAGAATAATCTAGCAAGGATCATTGTCCTAAGTCTTTGTTAGGAATCATGCCATAGGATTTAATTCGAGTCTTCGTACCGTTCTATCCTATTTCTTTTTTTGATGCCTTGTTTTATCAATCAAGATTGTTTGATATTCATTCTGTGAATAACCTTTTTCCTCTTTTCTTTCTTTCTTAAAGAAGAGAAATGGTTAGACCAGGCCGTCCCAGCGCTGGTCAATCCAGTGTTACTCCTCAGGACGGAGTATTTATGACTGCTCAGCAACTTCTAGATCTTGTGAAAAATGCTCAAGCTATCGGACCTATTCCAGAGCCTATGCATCCTAAATCTGGGTTTGCACGCTTGTGCAGTGATTACACCAATTTGGGTGGAAGGCCATTCAAAGGTTCCGAAAGTGTTATAGAAGTCCAAGCTTGGCTTAGAACATGAGATCACATCTTTTCTCGCATGAATCTTATTGATCTACATCGAGTCCAAGTGGCTTCTAGTATGCTCCAAGAAAGAGCATTAGATTGGTATGAGCTTCTGATCTCCGAAATTATTGAAGCGGATCTTACTTGGGAGCAATTCCGGGAAAGATTCGAGTTAAAATTTGTGCCAGAAGCTAAAAAAGTATCTCTAGCTCAACGCTTTATTGACCTTGTTCAAGGTGAATCTTCTGTGACCGACTACGTCGCATCTTTCGAATCTCTCTCTAAATATGGGGTCGAGTATATTAATACCCCATTGAAGAAAAATTAGAGATTTGTCTATGGGTTGAATAAGAACCTCAAAAAGCCATTACTTCTGAAATTAGAAGTTTCTTTCGATCAGCTTGTTGATATCGCTCTTCGACTCAAAGAGACCGATAAGGAAAGTGATGTTGAGGTCAAACAAAATATCAACAAGCAAAGGCCTTTTAAATTCAAGCCTAATCCCAACAAGAAAGGGAAGCAAGCAACTTCGGTAGCAAATACTCCTACCTCTCGTCGTGGAAAATGTTACAATTGTGGTTCTAAGGGCCATTATGCAAACAAGTGTCCAAAGTCTCTTACTTGTCGCTATTGCAAAAGTTCGGGTCATACTATATCTTCATGTCCCAAACTTCAAAGCAAGAAGGAAGGCAAGCTAAATGTTGTGCAAGCACCTACTAACACTTCTCGTGGTCAAGGTATTTCTCATTCTATCCTTGATGGCATTATTATATTTCGTGATCTTCCTATTCGAGTTCTCTTTGATACGGGTGCATCTCACTCATTTATATCGAAGGAACTTGTTGATGCTTTATCTTTAAATGTTATGGGCTTGATGACTTCTTTGAGAATTGCGAATCCGGTTGGTGGATCCGCCACACTCAGTTTACTGTGTAAAGATTTCGAGGTTATTTTATGTGATTACTCTTTCCGTGCCGATTTGCATGTTATGCGTTACTTAGGCTTCGGAATGATTTTGGGAATGGATTGGCTTAACCGTTATGAAGCCCATATCCTATATCCTGAGCGGACTATATATCTTCGACATCCTCAATCTGTTAAGAAGATATCTCTTGTTCTTAAAGATTCAGATTCCAATTCGAAAGCATCCTTGTATTCTCTAAATCCTCATGATGACGATAATGATGATGAGGAAAATGTTATTTCTCTCATTCACATTGTTCATGAATTTCCCGACATATTTGAGCCCGTTTTAGGATTACCACCTAAGCGAGCAATCGAGTTCAGAATTAATCTAATCCTTGGAGCTCTACCTATCACTCATCCTCCTTATCGTATGTCCAATAAGGAAAATGAGGAGATGCGTAAACAATTATCCAAATTGGAAGCAAAGCAGTTTATTCAATCTAGTTCCTCTCCTTGGGGAGCTTCTGCTATCTTTGTGAAGAAATCCGATGGTACACTTAGGCTTTGCGTTGACTACCACAAGCTTAATGATCTAACCATCAAGAATAAATATCCCTTACCTCAGATTGATGAACTATTCGATCAACTTAGTGGTGCTAAAGTCTTTTCACAGTTAGACTTAGCAACCGTTTTTCATCAGCTTCGTATTGCTGAGGATAACATTCCTTTGACATCGTTCCGTACTCGTTATGGATCTTATGAATGGCTTGTTATGCCATTTGGTTTAACGAATGATCCAGCTTATTTCGTTGACCTTATGAATCGAGTTTTCAAAGACTTCCTCGATCGATTTGTTCTCGTCTTTATCGATGATATTCTTATTTATTCTAAAACCGAGGAAGAGCATGAAAATCATCTTCGGATTGTGTTGGAAACTCTTAGGAGCAACCAATTGAAAGCAAAATTTTCTAAATGCCACTTTTGGCAATCTCATGTGAAATTTTTGGGGCATATTATTTCTGAATCCGCAATTTCCATGGATCCTTCAAAGATTGAATCGATTCAAAATTGGAAGAGATAGGAGAGTGTGACGGAAATTCGTAGCTTCCTTGGATTGGCAGGCTATTACCGTCGGTTCATAAAAGACATTTCTAAAATTTATGTACTACTTACTAGTTTGACAAAGAAGTGAGTTAAATACCTTTGGTCTAACAAATGTGAAGCTGCTTTTCAGAAACTAAAAGAACTCCTTTCCGATGCTCCTATTCTTGTGATTCTCGAAAGGAACCAAGACTTTATTGTTTATACCGATGCTAGTCGTGTTGGTTTAGGAGCCGTTCTTATGCAAAGGGAGCGCGTGATTGCTTATGCTTCTAGGCAATTAAAGCTTGCCGAGACTAGATATGCCACTCATGATTTAAAGCTCGCGGCTATTGTTTTTGCCCTTAGAATTTGGCGTCATTATCTTTTGGGAGAGAACTTTGTTCTCTGCACCGATCATAAATCTTTGAAGTATTTATTTTTTCAAAAGGAACTTAATTTGCGTCAACAACATTGGCTCGAATTCCTTGCATCTTATGATCTTGATATTCTTTATACTCCCAAAAATGGAAATCGTGTTGCTGATGCCCTTAGCCAAAAGCAACAAGCGGTTATTTCTGTGATGATATCCGAATGGAATGATCTCGAGACTTTGTCCACTTGTGAGATTTGAGATCGTGAATCCAATTCATGTTCATCTCTTGTATTATGTAGCCTTGAGGCTCATCCTTCTCTTTTAGACCGCATTCTTGAAGCTCAAAAGCATAATCCCGAATTGGTTTTTCTTTGCCAAAGTTGTAAGGATAAAATTGATATTGAAGGTTTGAAAGACTTTGATATTGATGCTCGTGGCGGCATTCCAAAATTTGGTAGACTTATCGTGCCAAATATTTGTGATCTTCGTAAAGAAATTTTAGAAGATTCTCATCTTCTAAATTTACCATTCATCCCGGAAGTAGTAAAATGTACGCGGACATGAAGCGACTTTGTTATTGGGATGGGATGAAATCTGATATTGCTAACTTCGTTAAGCGTTGCATGACTTGCCAACTCGTTAAGGCCGAACATCAAAGGCTCGGTGGGTTGTTGCAACCTTTGGACATTCCTGTTTGGAAGTGGGATCAAATTTCCATGGACTTTATTGACGGTCTTCCCCGTTCTCGTTCGGGTCATGACAGTTTATGGGTGATTGTCGATAGACTTACAAATTCTGCCCTTTTTATTCCCGTTCGGTCCAATCGAACCGTACCTCTTTTGGCCAAACTTTATGTTAAAGAAATTGTTAAATTGCATGGAGTTCCTACTTCTATTATTAGCGATTGTGATCCATTGTTTACTAGTGGATTTTTGAAGGGTCTTCAAAAAGCTTTGGGAACGAAGCTTAATTTTAGCACCGCTTATCATCCTCAGTTCGATAGACAAACCGAGCGTGTGAATCAAACCCTTGAAGATCTTCTTCGTGCATGTGTTCTTGATTTTTGTGGAAGTTTGGAAGATCATATTTCTCTTGTTAAGTTTTCCTATAATAATAGTTTCCAATCTAGTATTGGTATGGCACCTTTGAGGCATTTACGGAAGGCCATGCCGATCTCCTTCGTGTTGGCTTGAAGCCTGTGAGAGGCTGGTTTTAGGTCCATATTTAATTCGGGATACCACAGAAAAGATTGACCTTATTCGTCATAGGATGAAAGAAGCTCAAAGTAGAAAAAAATCCTATGCCGATAACCGAAGAAGGAAATTAGAATTTTCTGTGGGAGATTTTGTGTTTATTCGTGTTTCACCTATGAAGGGTGTTGTGCGTTTCAGTCGATCGAGAAAATTAGCACCTCGATATATTGGTCCATTTCCCATCACCGAACGCATTGGTTCCGTGGCTTATCGCCTTATATTACCGGCTCAATTTTCTGCTATTCATGACGTGTTTCATGTTTCTCAATTACGGAAATGCCTTCGAGATTCCGATTCTATTCATGAGCCCAGTGTTATTTGAAGAAATTGAAGTTTCACCTAATTTGACTTATGAGCAACATCATATTCGTATCATTGCTTCGGAGGTTAAACGCCTTCGAAATAAAGATGTTCCACTTGTGAAAGGTCAATGGTCCTCAAATCCTAAGGATTTCTCTTGGGAATCCAGAGAATTCATCGAGCGAACACATCCGGACTTCCTCTCTCGTGCTTCTTAAGGTGAACTTCTTATTTCAAATTTCTTTTTTTGTGTTGATATGCTTTTATGGTTGTTACTTCTTATTTATTTCTTACGATTGCGAGGATGCAATTTCTTTAAGGAGGGGAGTCTGTAACAACCCGCATATTTTACGATTGTATATTTAAATGTTTTATTGAAATATAGCATCCTTAGTCGGATCTAAGTCCGAAATGTCACTTTTTGCAAACAATCGAATTGGGTCTCAAGACCACTTCCATTGAGTCCAAAATGGCATTTGCGACCTTTTTGAGTATAAATATCGATATGTTTGGAGTTGAGTGGAATTTTGACATTTTCAATTAGGGCTTTGGGCTTGGGTTTCAGCCCACTAACCCAACTCATCTTATATCCTAGCTCCACCCCTTCTCCTCTTCATTCATTCTATTATTTTCCTAACACTTCAAGCTTTAGTAAAAATGGGGGAAGAGATTGGAAACTAAAATCCTAAGCCCTAGTTTCCTTTGCAAATTCAAGTTCTAGCTCCAAAATCAAAGAGAAGCTTAGGTAAGCATCCTCTTCTTCTTCTCCATCTCAATCTCTCTCCAATTTCAGAAATTTCCTATGACCTAACTTAGGGAATATTCGTTGTAATCTTAGATTGGAGCTTGTAGAGTTGAAGTTGAAGTGTGGTTGATCTTTCTTTTGATTTCAAAGCTTCTCATTTGTTGTTTTGGGTTGAAAAGGTGAGTTTTTGAACTCACGTCTACGTCTATAACTATCATTGTTGTTAGGTATAAATTCCTAACATCTATTCATGTTCATTTGCTTTTGATTTGAATTGATTTGGTGAATATTTCAATTTTTGGTGTTTTGAAGTCAAAATCTTTAAAAATCCTAGTTTTGACGTTTGAACATGTTTTTGGTGGTGTATCGAAGAGCCTATAGGGCTGGGTTGCCGATTGGCATAATCTCCTAGCGCCCATCAATCGTCTGATCTTAATTTGTTTGGATTTTGCCCTTGGTAGGGCAAGGCTGAGAAGACTGAAGTTTGCAGATTCAGTCGACTGACTTCTGAGTTCAGTCGACTGAACCTGGAACCAGAAAATTCCTGGTCCCTGTGTCAGTCGACTGAACTCTGAGTTCAGTCGACTTAGCATGGAAACCGAGTATTTCCAGGCATGTGTTAGTCGACTGAACTCTGAGTTCAGTCGACTGAACCTGGAAACAGAGAGTTTCCAGGCATTGAATCAGTCGACCGACTTCAAGGTCCAGTCGACTGAATCTGGGAAATTGCATTTTTGCCTAATTTAGGCAATTTTTGTGTGGATTTCCAATTTTTAATCGATTTTTTATGATTCGAATTGTTGTTATCATTTATTGACTTTGAAGACTTCTTTTTCGGCATTTTTGGAAATATCCATTTTGATGGATTCGGTATCGATTTTTGTGGTTTTAATTCACGTCGTCGAATGTGGATTTTGGTGATTGATTGTTTCTACAATCATTTCTGTGATTTGTCACTTTAAAATACAAAGGTTTCTATACTAGTAGTAAATATTCAAAGTCTTTCGCAAAGATGATGTCAACCCTATTTTCAATAACAAAGCTCGTTTATAAAACCGTTTCCAATCTATTAGTATATACAAATCTTTACCTCATTCGTATGAGAAATTTAATTAAACGGCTTAGCAAAACAAGTGGTATCGACCCATGGTCTTCGGGCCGTTTGTGGAGCTTTAGCTCAAAATTGATGGTTATCGACCATGGAATAGCGTTCCATTTGTGATACACGTGTTGGTGAGTTTTCATGCTCCCGTTTGTGACAGGCCTCCCCCCTTTGTGATTTCTGGATTTCTGGTTGTGATTTCTAGAATTTGTGTTTCACCAATTTTCGTGGTTTGCATTGATAAGCTCTATCAATATTTGTGTTTTGGTGAATAATTTAAAGAATGTGATTCTTTTTTGTGTTTTGAGATGATTTGAGATATTGTATGATTTTTGTTGTTAATTGATGTATACTTGACACGGTATGGCATTTTTGTTATCATACGTTTTAGGTCATATCTCTTATCCTATCTCATTTTATCTGATATTATAGCTAGACTGATCCGTTTATTATTTTCTTCTTAAATAATACTCAGGTCAGACCGAGGTATTTCAGGTGCTTCCACTTGACTTCTTATCAGGGTCGACATCTGACTTTTGGCTAACTACTTTAGTTTAGTAGTTTTTGTTGTTATACATTCGAGATGGAGACTCCTTGATGTATACATATTCTTTTGTCTAGCTCTTGTACCTATTCTTTTATGATATTGTGGATCTTCTATGACCACTATTTTGATGTACACTTCTATGTGTTATATTCATATCTGTTTCCGCTTTTGTGATATGAATGTCTCTGACTGATTTGTGTTATGTTTATTTCTATATTTGTTTCCGAAGTCCACCTAGCCACTGTGTGGTAGCTTTGAGTTTGTATTGGATATGTCAGATTTCCTCTTGAAATGAAATGTAACTTATATTATCTAGCATATCGGTACTCGCACAAAGCAATTACACAGATGGTCGCTCCTCAACAGCCTTATTCTTCGTGCTAGTCGACGACATTACCCCGTAGTGTCCTTGGCTAGTGTGAGTATAGAGGTGAGGCATTACATATTCTTGGAGATTCTTCATGTATTCTTCTTCTTCTTCTTTCCAGTTTTATTTTCATTTGACTTGGGATGTACTGATACTTGATGAGAGGGATGATTTTATGATTTTATGTACTCTGATGTTGTGACTGAGATGGTATTTTTCATAAGACTTGTGTAATTGGTATTTTGAGACATATTTGGTTTTATGACATATTTATAAAGTTTAATTTTTGATGAGTTACTATTTAAATGTTTCCGTTGTTTTCTTTATTTTTCTTGTGAATCTTAGTCTCTGTAAAGTTTTTAGCTATACCTATAACGCACCATATTATTTAGTGTGCCCTTTTTGGGTATACTAAGGGGTGTGGGGTGTTTCAAGATATCAGTCTGACAGTGCCTAAAAATCACGAAGTATATATATACAAGAATTTTTTTGACTTAGTACATATTATATTTAGCACCCTATATTTCTCAAAAACTTAAAAGGAAGTGTGTTGTTCAAACTTTTTTTATGTGTTATAAAGCCTAGTCTTTGCTTATGTAGAATCTAATAACCTGACATTTTTAAGAAATGGCATAGTACTATATGTGAATTGTTTAGACTTAGTACATACTTTATTTTAGTTGCCTACCTTTGTTAATGTAAAGGACGTACTGTCCATGTCTTTATATATATAGTATATAGCTTTTCTATTCCAAATCTAAGTTTCTGTCATAAAATAACAATCTAGCACTTTGCCTTTTTTTATGTAATTGCCTTGTTTTGTTCACATATAGCCTGTCGGTTCCTTAGACTAACTTTAACATGGATATTTATACTTGTTTTGTTTTATTACTAAAACTATGAAATAGAAGTATGTAAATTTCGAAATCTATTTGTATATACTTTTACCTATTAAACACTTTATTTCTAGAAACCTGCTTTTCAGCTTAGTATAGTAGATGGTAACACTTATATTATGTATTTCTTAGCAACAACAAGTGTTTAAGAATATAAAAAGGAGATTTTATAGAAATATATGTATAAGTTATACTTTGTTCCTTAATTTAATCTTAGTAATTAATAAATGGATTTAAGGAAATTTAATAATTATTTTTAAACAATACATTTAAAAAAGAAAATGTTTTGAGAACCTTAATTCTATACTTTTAGGAGTACTAATCAACGACTTAGTTTTATCGATTGGTTCAAATGCTTTCGAATAATGCTTATTTGAATATGGTATAACTCATTGAATAGAATGTTTGAGCAGAACTTACTAGCCCATTAGCGAATACTTGAATTTCACTGGGTCTTGGTCAAATTCATGTGATTGCTATTAGGAAGTATTTTACACATTAGAGTTGTATTCTCTTCTGGTGTGCGACAAGTGGTTGCTAGAACCTGAAGATAATGTAGGTCAGGTTTTCTGGTGGTATCCGTAATGAGTGAGATTTACTAGCTTTCAGTAAATATTAGGATTTCACCGTACGGTACGGGATGTTTTGTTTAAGTTTTAGTGATTACTGAAAGTGATTGTATTTGTCACTTTAGAGTTTACTCTCTTTTGGTGTGCAACAAGTGGCTGCTAGATCCTTAGGAAGTTTACTCCAGGATTTCTTTTCAAGTGTGATAATCTAAAATAAATCTGAAAGATTCGGTCAGAGCAGCTATCCTTGAGATCATCTTGTGATCCTACGATTCCCGTCCTGTGTACGATCCTCGGTATCGGATCGGTTCGTGTGATATCAAAGTGTTTGTCTGTTTGCTACGGTTCATCATTACGATCGTTTTGAGTAAGATCCCTTGGATTCTGGATATTTGATTTTGTGACTATTCTGTGATCGTGAAATAAAAATATATTCTTGTGTCTTGTGTTTTGTGAAATAAATATATATTCTTGTGTCTTGTGTTTTGTGAAATAAATATATATTCTTGTGTCTTGTGTTCATGAAATAAATATATATTCTTGTGTCTTGTGATGGATGCTAAGTTAAGTTAATTCTGTTGTTCTATGTTTAGTGACTAGTTCGTGTTTTTGACTTAAATTTATAACCTTATTTTGAGTTAATCATTGATATTTGTGTGCTTAGAAATGTTGTGTTTTGTTATGTAAATTCAGTGTTTAGTGGCTAATATGTGTTAGTGACTTAAACGTATAACCATGTGCCTTGTGATGAACTTTAAGTTTAATTAATTCCCGTGACTTGTTATATCCTGGACATCTGTATTTACTTATATGTTGTTTATTCTTGTGTTATATTATGTTCTCACTCTATTGGATATTTAGAGATAGTATGACACAAGTGTTATTAGCTCAGGCCAGACCAAGACTATCAGGTTACAGGACGAGTAGATCTATGGATGGTTAGGCTAGCAGAAGTTGGACCTTTGATATTTAGTTATATCACTTAGGAATTTTGTTTGAAAATTGAGATGTATAATTAAGATTAGAAAACCATAACTTGTATACTAAGTGAGTTTAGTATTTCATTTTTGTAAAATCAAAATTTGTATATGTGTAAGTTGAGATTTTATTCCGCTGTGGGACGTGACTGTTATTTATATTATATATTGTTCTAATTCTGAGAAATCAGTGTACCTATTACTTTGTATTAATACTGTACACATCAAATTCAGTTCAGAGATTAAGTGAAAAAGGTATAAATGACATGTCATGTCAGTGTTAGTATAAAGGTATATTTACATTCGATCACCCTTAACAAGCCGTATTCTTCGGATTAGCAGATGACATTACTTGTAATGTTCTTTGCTAAACTGGGTTTCACGATGGGGTCGTTACAGCTTGGTATTAGAGTAGTGTCAGAACATTATAACAT
The DNA here is from genome assembly GCA_030737815.1 of Allium fistulosum. NCBI lineage: Eukaryota > Viridiplantae > Streptophyta > Magnoliopsida > Asparagales > Amaryllidaceae > Allium > Allium fistulosum. The sequence goes on along the minus strand of CM060905.1, from coordinate 868,999,151 downwards.
ATAACATTACTAATCTGTGACTTAGATGACTTAGAGTCCGTCCCCTGGGGTGTGTAGTAGACAATTTTGCTAATTATCTGCTTTGGGATAGGAATATAAAATGATTATCGGTATAATCTTTTAGGGCATATTTTGATTTAAAAATTTAATTGATAAATTAGAATTTGAGATATTAAACTTGTGGAAACTAATGCATTAAAATCCATTAGAGGTTGAAAATTATTTTGAAATTTTGGAAAATTGAGTATATAAGTTAAAATTTTAAGTAAGTTAGGATTAATAAGAGTTGCGCGGCGGGAGCTAGGAGGCTGTTTCTGCTAAGACACAGTGTTTAGTGATCCGTATATATGGTTGGTTGGATGATGTGTGCATGGTTGATTGGTTGTTAAGAATTGATTTCTTGATTGTATTTGTTTAAATCGGATGCATGGATGCTAGTATTAACAAAATAAATACAACTAAGAAAAATTTGTGATTATTTTATTTGTTGAGTTGTCTGGAGATTGTCTAAGGATTCTGATTGATATGTGGGATGCTATGTTATCGATAGGAGTTCTCGAACATGGAACGAGATATTTTGGCATAAAAACTAATTATTTTAGGAAATGAAAAGTAATTTGAGTTTTGGAAACAAATTAAATAATAGTTTGCCATGAGACGTTGTGTATAGTGGAGAAACTTGGTAAGACAATGTTGAAAGCTTAGGTAATCAACTTTGTTGTAATGACCTAGGAATTTTAACGATTTTTATAACGTAATTAACTAAATTTTCCATAAAAATAAATAATAAAATTTTACAATGAAAATTTGATATTTGTGATACGTCTATTTAAACTTAGCAAATGTTAGATTTTCATCAGAAAATATGTAAGTTATTCTGTTATGTAATTTCCAATTTCAATTTAAAATCAATTAAATTGATAATATTAAAAAAATTCTGAAATCTGAATATTTTTATATAATAAAAATGTAAATCATTTTCTGAGTGAGACGTCATATTTTGTTTCGCCAAATTTGGAATGCTCTAACTCTGTTTATCTTATTTTCGGCGTTTTAGCAATAGTTTTGGCAACGAATATCGACTTTTGATAGAATGATCGTATCATGCATGTATGTGTATCATTCTGTTCATCTCGTCGTGCTGATCTCCACAGTATACTCATTTGTGCATTTCGGTGTCCGGTGCATGGCGAATCTGCGAAACGACTGGCCGTATCGGTTCCGCATTTGAGCCTATTGGTTTCCTTGTGTCCCTTCATTTGTCTATCGGCTGAAACAAATAGTCATTAGCATTTTTAATTTCTGAAATCCAACTGTTGACTTTTTCCATTCCCACTTTTCCAATATAATTGGTTCATGTTCTCACCCTTATTCTCTTTCTCCCTATTTTGTTTTGTGCTTATTATTATTATAAAAAATGGCTTATTTGCTGTTGATTTCATGGAGCTTGCTCGTTTCATTGTCTCACCCTCTCTAAGTCTCCCGTATTCAAAACCAACCGCCATAGCTAACCTATCATTGCCACCCCTCCTCGTCACTCCAGTACCACCTCCCGCCATTATCTTCCTGCCGAGATAGTCTCCACCCACCTCAAACCCAACCCACAATTTCCAGTAAACCCGAGCCCACTTCCTCTCACAGCCGATCTACTTGCACATCAAGTAAAGTTTATATATATTGGAAAGCAAACCCGATGATCTTCCCTTCTACGTCAGCCCTTCCACAGCCTAGCCGAAGTCTCCTCTATCACAAACACCCAGCTCGTCCTCCTTCCACTCGGCCAACAACCAATCTTTCCCTTACCCGAAAGCTCAAAGTCGCAACCCCTTGAACCCAATAGCAGCCAACAACAACACTTCACGCAAACGGTCTCTGTCCTCCATCCTCTCTAGTATGTGCTCGTCCTTTCCCTCCAAAGCCACCATACTCTTGAATATATATATATATATAATAGAGGTATATATATATATATGATTGTTGAATTCTTTCCAAGCTGCTCTCTCTTCCTATCTTATATATATATATGATGTATATATATTTGGCAGAAGGCTATGTATATTGCTAGTATATATATATGTTGCATAAATGTTGCCTATATGTAATTGTCGGCTGAAAAGTTATATATTTCACATATATATTTTGGTTCCGTCAATCCAAGATTATATATAAGTTTACTTATATATTGGTTTTTCATTGAATTCTAGTCATCTAGATCGCCGCTGTCCAGAACTTGTCATAGCCATCTTTTGTCATTTCCATATCTGTGTGCGTGTCCGTGTCACCTCCTTGTTTCCATAGCCATGAAAGGTGAGTGATCACTCACGATTGACATTCTTATGTTTAGTAAATTGATTTCATATGAAATGACGATTGAAATGTGTTGTTAAAATTTAATTTGTTAGTAATTTGATCGTTGAATATGATATGTTATTATTTTGAAATTGTTAACCTATGATAATTGCCATATGACACCAATAACATGTTGTGTGTGTGTGTGTGTGTAAATTGTTAATTCTGATATATGCTCATCATTGATATGTTATGCTATTTTATATTATTGTTCTCACTCTGCAAGTTCCCCGTTAGTGTAGGAATTCCGTATGGGTTGAAATGATACATACCCGAACGATATTATAGATTAGGGAAAATCGTTATGGGTTGAAATGATAAACCCAAGTGATTTTATTGATTTCTGAAATTTTGGGTCTACGGGTTGAAATGATATATACCCGTAAATATTAAATTATTGCAGATTGAAATGATAAATATCTGTATCATTTGACCATAGGTTAGAAAATTATATATGGACACCGTGGGTCTATTTTTAAGTGATTTCCAAATTTTGAAGAGGAATTATACTTGTTTTAAATAAATATTGACTTTTCTTAAAATATAATATAAAGATATTTTTTATTTTAATATATGTGTAAAATTTAGATTTTTAAAAATTATATGTTTTGGAAATTTTAAAATTATAAGTTAAGTTTTAAAATGTAAATTATAAAATTTGGCTTATAACTTTATTATTTTTAAAATATATAAAATAAGATTTAAATAGATTCAATAATAATAAGATTTAATTAATAATAATTAATATAATAAGAATTTAATTTAACTAATATATATCATATGTTTTAAATATTTATTTATTTAAAATTTATATCAATATTTTAAAATAGATTTTGTAATAACTTTAAATAAATAAAGGTTGTAAAGATAAATTAAATAAGAATTGATTTGTAATTAAATTTGTTAAGAATTGAGTTTAAATAAGGATTGATTTGGAACTTATTGATTTTGAGATTTAAAGATATGATTTTATAACTCGATAACTTGACGTTGATTAAAGGCGATTAAATGAATAATTTAAAATTTAAATAAAATTTAAATTGAATATTTAATTTTGATTTAAATTTGTAATTTGAGAATTTGCTTAAATGTTTAAAAAGGGGATTACATGAATATTTTCAGAAGTAAGTATAATAGAAGTTAGATATTTAATTTTTGATTTTTGATTAAAATTTTGTAATTTGAGATTTATTTAAAGGTTAATAAAATGATTAAGTGAATATTTCAAATTTAATGACACTAAAGTTGAATTTTGAAATATAAATTAAATTTATCAAATTGGGTTATTGTAAATTGTTTCAATATTTAAAGTTTAAAACTTATTGAATTGGAAGTGGTTTAGAATTTGTAGTTCAAACCTAGATTTGAAATCGATATAAATTAGAAATGGTTTTAATTAGAATTTGAATTGAACTTTAACCTTTTTAATTAGAATCATTAAACTGAGATTGACTTAAATTGGATTTTGAATAAAGTTGATTTGAATTGATTTGTGAAATTGGAAGAAACAATTCTAATTTGAAACTATTTTCGATATGAACTCTTTTAATATATAAACTATTTTTAATATATATACTATTTTAATCTATAACCTATTTTTAAATATAAACTATTTTAATGTATAACTATTTCAATATATAAACAACTTTCAATATTCAAACTGGTTAAGTTGGAACTGTTATGATTTAGATTTAATGGATTTAAATGCTAATACTGTGATATGATAGTTAACCTATTTTGTGGTTATGATTTTGGAAATGAATATGATTCAAAGTGATATGATTTCGAAAGTGATATGATTTCGAACATAAATATGATTTCATAAGTGATATGATTTCGAAATGAATATGATATTTTGATATGTAGTATAAACTGTTGAAATGATAATGACCACGGTGTGAAATAAGCATTTGGTTGTTAAAGAGGCCGGGATCGAATACTGTCATACTCTCTGCCAATAACGAAAATCACTTTAACAACTGTGCACGTGGTGGAGATTCCAGAACAACGTAGGATGGTTTGGCGAACGTCTATATGAGGTATGAACGCAGCCCTAACTTTCTCGAGTCAGCTTGATGTTGCTAAAACAGGAGCTATACCGGGCCAAGTTGGGTCACCCCCATATCGGGCACATTTCTTCGATACCATTCTGTTACTTTGTGATTTGATTGGGTTCACCTTTCAATTGGGAGTGTGTTTCGAGGTGGGTGGTAGTAGCTGTTATGCGTTACCACTAGTCCGGGAGTGCAAACGGTAGAATCCTACCCTGGCATTGCCTCGCGTGCCTTGTCACATGCCTTATCGTGCCTTCTACAAGTTTGTTTTGTGTTGTACCTATGGAGTGCTCCCTGATAACCCACCGGTTTGGTGGAGTTTACAGTAGTGTATAGACTACGGCATTTATATGAAAATGTGTTAAGGGGGATATGGGTAATGCCTTAACGCTATTTTAATAGTTTACTTTACTATAGACATTATATATGTAGCATATTGTACTATGTATGTAGATAGTTTAATGGATCCTTAAAGGAAGGGAATCCCAAACATCCTTTAAGTTATATTGCATTTCATTTGGACATTTCACATGAGTTGATTTACTAGCATAATAATGTTAATCCTGAATCGAGCCACTACGCCATAAATGACCTTCTGCAACATTTTTGCAAGGTGTTGCCAGCTAAAATGTTGCGATAGATATAAAATTTTGGTCCTACTGCAACGTTGTATTTATGGTGTTACCTTAGCCATAAAAATGTGTTGCTCTAGCTAAACAAGTGTAACACGATGCAACATTTTTATATAGTGTTGCTATAGATGTTTTCAGATTAAAAAATTAATAAAATTAGCAATCCGCGTGAATACGATCAAACGGTCTACGTTTAATCTGATTGTTAACATGGATCACCGCTACAATTTGCCCTAAATTTTCGTTTTCCCGCTTTACTTTTCATACCATTTCATTCTCACCCCCAATTTCCAAATCCCCAATTTCCAAATCATATTTTCGTTCCCATTTCGTTCTCACCCCCAATTTCGCTGCTGTTTGCCTACATGTCGATACGCAACCTCTCCCAAATCCTACCAACCGCAGCCCCCAACAAAACTCCACTACCCCACCGCCGTTTCTACGGCCTGATTCCGATGGTCATCGAGCACACATCTCGTGGCCAGCGTGCCTGCGATATCTTTTCCCGGCTTCTCAAAGAGCGCGTCATCTGCCTTAACAGACCCATCGAGGATGATACGTCGGCGATAGTTGTGGCTCAGCTGCTGTTCCTCGAATCTGGTGGTTCCGTGACGACAGGGTTGGCAATTTATGATACTTCGACCAGATCCGATGCTTGAATCTTTCTCGCCAATGTTCAGAAGAAGTTCGATTCTGATGAAGCTTCGCTCGATTGCTTCAAAAAGTACCATTTTCGGATTCAAGGAAGATGTCAAACGCAGATTTCTTGTTTGAGAGAATGCCGCTTAAATTTTCAAATTGGCCAGCAATCATAAAACCAGTTTCAATTCCTTGATTGATTGCTCGAATTGCTTTGACTTTGTCGTCGGGTGCGATGTGATATTATTTGGTATGTTTTCTGCCTTTTGGTTTACTTGATTATTCTCGATTTTGGTTACACTCGCATGCTTTTGCCGATGATGAATTGGGATTTATTTATAGGCTTTATTTCCTATAATCTCGGGTTTAATCTTTCTGTTGGACTTTGATAAATCTGGTATGTTGGATTGCGATGATGTATTGGTATGTTGGATTTTGGTTCACTAGCTTGATTTTGCTTTGCCGATGATGAATTGCGATGTGATATTATTTGGTATGTTGGATTTTGGTTCACTGGCTTGTTTTTGATTTCTGATCTGAGCTTGTTAGCTCCTTTCTACTGCATTTGTTAAACCAGAACATGAACTGATGCTCCAAGTCCTCTGTATATCATATTACTGCCTATGTTTCTCTTGTACATGCCTGATGCATTCACTGTTTTTGCTTGATGGGCTGCCTATGTGTACTGCTGTGTTTCTTGCACTGGCTTGTCTATATTTTGCTGAACCTGGTTCTTGTTTGTTTTGTTGGTTGCTTGGCCCTGAGTTGAATCCAGTCGATGACTCGGGTTTGACCTTGTGCCGTGTCCTTGTATCCATGTGTTGCATTCATGTTTGGCTTATGCACTTATGAAAAGAAACAACCCAAATACCTGAGGCAAATATTATAACAAAAATATTTTCATTTTATGTTTGAGTTAAATGTTATTTTCCAGATTACTGCTTTTGAATTATATGTGACAGGTATTGAAGACTGGACAGCTGGATACAAGCTTGAAGATAGAGTCAAATCAAATTTGCATGAGTGTATGAATGCATGAGCTTGAAGACAGGTCGATCCCCGCCGGGACTGCGGTGCGCCGGACCCCCGTCGGCGCTGCGCCCGGACCCGCTTCTCGGCTCGCCTTCGGCTCGGCACTCGGCTCGTCATATATTTGTCAGTGTCTGTATAAATTGAAACTGCATATGTAATGAGTGAACTGAGTGATGTAGTGAGGAATATCTGTATATGTGAATATCAGTGTTATATATCATTGAATTGTAAAATAGTGGAGTCAGGAATTTGTACTATTTCAAATGTTGAAATAAAATATTTATTTAAATAAATTACTGTTTAAATATCAAATTCTGTGCAATAACATTTTATTAAATAAATATTTATTTTTATTAAAAAAATCAAATATGCTCTACATTGTGGGCCCCACAAATTCAAAAAGTTAATATCTATAGCAACATTTTGGAATGTTGCTACAGATACCTATGGGTGTTGCCATAGACCCAAATAGGGTTCTATTGCAACAATATTACTTATGTTGCCTTAGATAGTCAAACTGTTGCCTTTGGGGTCTAAGGCAACGGCAAAAATTGCATCACCCTAAAAGTGTTGCCATAGACCTATGGCAACATTTTTCGGGCCTGAGCCAACATTTTTTTTGTGTTGTAGAAGGCCATTTATGGCGTAGTGAGCGTTTTGTGTTTTTCTTTTTGCTCGGGTCAGACTGAGTGTCACAGCATTTGTGACTCACCTTTAGAGCTTGGAGCTTTGCTTGAAGATCTGCCTTTTATCTATTCAGATTTTAGTTATTTCTATTATTTCCAGTTGGTTCTATTCATACTTGTCATCTGCTTTGTATTTGAGACTTCTTGTATTTGGGATGTCTGTTGTATTTTATTTAGACTTTGATGTTCTGCAGTAGCTTTATGAACTACTATTTATTTATTCCGTTGCTTATTGTTGTATAAATCTGTGTCTATGATTTTGTGATTGATTTATTTACTGTATATGCTAAGTTTTGCCAAATATAAATTAACAATCAATTGTTTTGAGCAATTCAAGTCTGGCATGTGTGGTTGATTGTCGATTTGAATGGTTCGAAATAACAGGTTGTTACAAGTGGTTTCAGAGCTAGGTATAGGAAAAACTTAGCATATGGAGTAAAACTCATTGCAGATAGGGTAGTAATACCCTAGAATGAGTGGAATCGATTATAAAATCATATTCGTTCGAGCTTGAAATCCTTAGTTAGAATTCTCGTTGATTTGGATTTTCTTTTGAATTTTGGAAATTTCCCTTTGTTCTAAAATCCCTTCTTGTCTTTTCCAGTTCATGTTCTTCTTAATACTGGAGCATCCCACAACTATATTCATGTTGATCTCTGAAATAAATTTGAGCACATCTTGCAACCTCAACTGGCAACTTCATCATTTTGTGTGAGTGATTCCATCGACGGTTCGGCTAACCTTAGTATGATTTGTAAAGTGGTGAAACTCCTTTACAACAGGCGTCGATTCACCGGATATTTTTATGTCCTCGGTTTTGATGCTATTATTTCTTGCAAAACCTGAACTGTTCTTCAAGTAGACGACCCAGGTAATTCTCTTGTGATCGATTGTCGATTTCCATAGGATTATGCAGGCAGTTTTATCTTTTCGCTTGATTCTCAGCCTATTGATCTTGACTCCACCCCGATAGTCAGGGAATATCCTGATGTCTTTGGTGAAGTCACTTCTCTTCCTCCCAAGTGGGAAATTAAATTCCGCATCGATCTTATTCCTGGAGATCGACCTGTTGTTCTTCCTCCTAAATGAATGGTTTCTGTGAATGGTTAGTCATGCCCTTTGGATTAACCACTGCTCCTGTCCTCTTCGTCGATCTCATGAATCGCATTTTCGGCGATGTTCTCAACCAGTTTGTCATGGTTTTTGTTCATGATATTCTCATCATTTCTAAGTCTCGATTGACCCGGTTAAGGACGCCCCGATTAATATAAGTCTGTCCATCTTTCATCTTTTGTAATTTAATTATCTTATCTTCCTTTCTAGCCTATCTACTTGGTTAGAATTCTCTTTGATTAGGGTCCCTCTAAATTTGAATCTCTATCCTTATTCTAAATCTATATTTGAATCATCCTACGAGAGATCGTATTTGTAATTAATATAAAATGTTTTATATTATGTTGTTTGAGTTGTTAAGTTTGAATTTGGATTTCGATCGATTCGTTTAGCCAATGCTATCGATAGGAATTCCAAAATCCTTGAACAGAGCAAACTGACACAATATTGTTTTCAGAATTGGTAAATGAAACAATCTAATGTATGATTATATTTTATATATAAAAGTAATTTTTTATGAAATTAGATAGTTAAATGAATTGGTTGTTAGAAATGATAATACTAGATTATCATTTATTGTTTTATCAACGTTCCTACCATTAACTATTGTTGTATTTTATAAGGAGATGAAATTTTATAAACATGGTTTATAAATCTGTTTTGCAAATGAAATGAATTTATATTAAGGATTTGAGAATTTAATTTCTGGTGCTTTTCAAAAATTTGGTTTTCGAAGTTTTGAAAAATATACTATTTGAAAGTATTTTCGAATGGAAATTGTTTCCAAAGAATTTTAAAAGAATTAAGTCAGTACTCTTCTCTTTTGTCGCTGGAAAATAATTTTGATGATGACTGCAGCATCATCGACATTCATTTTCGAGTCTCAAATTGGAGGACAACTTAGTAGCTTTGTTACACTTTTGTTTTGGAAAATGGATTTGATTTAAATTTCTTGAGTATGATTTGATGTATAATATATATATATATATATGCATATATTTATTTCAAAATGGTTTGAAGTAAAACCGGAAATTTAACTCTTAAGTCTATGTTAAGTGATGGTTTTCTATTTTTAAAATGAAGCAAAACTTTTGAATAATTGGAGTGTTTAAAATGAGAAATGTAATTGAAACAACTTGAAACGGTTGAACTGGAATAAAATTTATTTGTATAATACTCAATTGCATTCTATATATAACTTACCTGAAATATTCAAAAAGTTAAAATGTTTATGTGAATATATAATTGAAGGTTAAACAAGACAAAACTTAAGTAATAAATTTTTTAAACTAAATTTTGCTTAATAGAAATATAGTGAATAAAAGTTAAATTTGTATAGTGCTTGAATGTAATTGAGCACATACAATTGAATAATATACAATATAATGTAAGTAATAAGAATCCAAAAATAAAATTTATATGGTTTTGAATTAATTGTTGTATCTGGTACTCTGTATTTCGAATCTATCTTTCATTTCTGTTTGTATCTATTCTCCTATCTCGTTCCTTTCCGGAGATGAAAATTTTTGAGTGGAGGAGAGTGTAACGACCTGGGAATTTTGACGATTTTTATAACGTAATTAACTAAATTTTCCATAAAAATAAATAATAAAATTTTACAATGAAAATTTGATATTCGCAATACGTCTATTTAAACGTAGTAAATGTTATATTTTCATTAGAAAATATGTAAGTTGTTCTGTTGTGTAATTTTCAATTTCGATTTAAAATTAGTTAAATTGATGAAATTAGAATTTTTCTGAAATCTAAATATTTTTATATAATTAAAATGTAAATCATTTTCTTAGGAGACGTCATATTTTGTTTCGCCAAATTTGGACTGCTCTAACTCCGTTTATCTTATTTTCGGCGTTTTAGCAGCAGTTTTGGTAGCGAATATCGACTTTTAATAGGATGATCGTATCATTTATATATGTGTACCATTTTGTTCCTCTCGTCATGGTGATCTCTGCAGTATATTCATTTGTGCATTTCGGCGTTCGATGCACGGTGAAATCTACGAAATGACTAGCCATATCGGTTCCGCAATTGAGCCTATTGGATTCCTTGTGTCCTTTCATTTGTCTATCGGCTGAAACAAGTAGCCATTAGCATTTATAATTTCTGAAATCCAACTGTTGACTTTTGCCATTCCCACTTTTCCAATTTAATTGGTTCATGTTCTCACCCTTATTCTCTTCCTATCTATTTTGTTCTTTGCTTATTATTATTATAAAAAAAATATAGCTTATTTGCGGTTGATTTCATGGAGCCTACTCGTTTCATTGTCTCACCCTCTCCAAGTCTCCCCTATTCAAAACCGACCGCCACAGCGAACCTATTCGCCACCCCTCCTCGTCACACCACTTCCATCTTCCGCCATTATCTTCCCGCCGAGACAGTCTCCACCCTCCTCAAACCCAACCCACACTTTCCAGTAAACCCAATCCCACTTCCTCTCATAGCCGATCCACTTGCACATCAAATAAAGTTTATATATATTGGAAAGCAAACTCGATGATCTTCCCTTCCACGTCAGTCCTTCCACAGCCTAGCCGAAGTCACCTCCACCACAAACACCTAGCTCATCCTCCTTCCACTCGACCAACAACCCATCTTTCCCTTACCCGAAAGCACAAAGCCGCCTCACCTTGAACCAACTAGCAGCTGACAACAACACTTCATGCAAGCGGTCTCTGTCCTCCGTCCTCTCTAGCCTATGCTCGTCCCTTCCCTCCAAAGCTACCATACTCTTGAATGTATATAAAAAATAGAGGTATAAATATATATATATATATATAACTGTGTGTGATTGTTGAATTCTTTCTAGGCAGCTCTCTCTTCCTATCTTATATATTTATATATATATGTTGTATATATATTTGGAAGAAGGTTACATATATTGATAGTATATATATATATATATGTTGCATATATGTTGCCTATATTTAATTGTTGGCTGAAAAGTTATATATGTCACATATATATATATTTTGTTTCCTTCAAGCCAAGCATATATATAAGTTTACTTATATAGTGGTTTTTCATTGAATTCTAATCATCTAACTCGCCGTTGTCCATAACTTATCACATCCATCTTTTGTCATTTCTGTATCCATGTGTGTGTCTGTGTCACCTTCTTGTTTACATAGCCACGAAAGGTGAGCGATCACTCACGATTGACATTCTTATGTTTAGTAAATTGATTTCACATGAAATGACGATTGAAATGTGTTGTTAAAATTTAATTTGTTAGTAATTTGATCGTTGAATATGATATATTATTATTTTAAAATTGTTAACCTATGATAATTGCCATATGACACCAATAACATGTTGTATGTGTGTGAGTGTGTGTGTGTATATATATATATATTGTTAGTAAATTGTTAATTGTGATATAATGCCCATCATTGATATGTTATGTTATTTTATATTATTGTTCTAACTTTGCAAGTTCCGTATTAGTTTAGGAATTTCTTATGTGTTGAAGTGATACATACCCGAACGATATTATAGATTAGGGAAAATCTAAGCGATTTTATTGATAAACCCAAGCGATTTTATTGATTTCTGAATTTTTGGGATTGCGGGTTGAAATGATATATACCTGTAAATATTAAATTATTGCGGATTGAAATGATAAATATCCGTATCACTTGACTATATGTTAGAAAATTATATACGGACACTGTTGGTCTATTTTTAAGTGATTTCCAAATTTTGAAGAGGAATTATATGTTTTTAAATAAATATTGACTTTTCTTAAAATATAATATAAAGATATTTTTAATTTTAATATATGTGTAAAATTTAGATTTTTAAAAATTATATGCTTTGGAAATTTTAAAATTATAAGTTAAGTTTTAAAATGTAAATTATAAAATTTGACTTATAACTTTATTATTTTCAAAATATATAAAATAAGATTTAAATAGATTTAATAATAATAAGATTTAATTAATAACAATTAATATAATAAAATTTAATAAGAATTTAATTTAACTAATATATATATAATATGTTTTAAATATTTATTTATTTAAAATTTATATCAATATTTTAAAATTGATTTTGTAATAAATTTAAATAAATAGAGGTTGGAAAGATAAATTAAATAAGAATTGATTTGTAATTAAATTTGTTAAGAATTGAATTTAAATAAGGATTGATTTGGAACTTAGTGATTTTGAGATTTAAAGATATGACTTTATAACTTGATAACTTGACTTTGATTAAAGGGATAAAATGAATAATTTAAAATTTAAATAAAATTAAAACTGAATATTTAATATTGATTTAAATTTGTAATTTGAGAATTTACTTAAATGTTTAAAAAGGTGATTAAGTGATATTTTCAGAAGTAAGTATAATTGAAGTTAGATATTTAATTTTTGGTTTTTGATTAAAATTTTGTAATTTGAGATTTATTTAAAGGTTATTAAAATGATTAAGTGAATATTTCATATTTAAAGAAACTAAAGTTGAATTTTGAAATATAAATGAAATTTATCAAATTGGGTTATTGTAATTGTTTTAATATTTTAAGTTTGAAACTTATTGAATTGGAAGTGGTTTAGAATTTGTAGTTCAAACCTGGATCTGAAATCGATATAAATTAGAAATGGTTTTAATAAGAATTTGAAATTAACTTTAACCTTTTTAATTTGAATCGTTGAACTGAGATTGATTTAAATTGGATTTTGAATAAAGTTGATTTGAATTGATTTGTGAAATTGGAAGAAACAATTATAATTTGAAACTATTTTCGTTATAAACTCTTTTAATATATAAACTATTTTTAATATATTTACTATTTTAATCTATAACCTACTTTTAAATATAAACTATTTTAATGTATAACTATTTCAATATATAAACTACTTTCAATGTTCAAACTGATTAAGTTGGAACTGTTATGATTTAGATTTAATGGATTTAAATGTGAATACTGTGATATGATAGTTGACCTATTTTGTGGTTATGATTTTGGAAATGAATATGATTCAAAGTGATATGATTTCGAAAGTGAAATGATTTCGAAAGTACATGATTTCAAAAGTGATATGATTTCGAAATGAATATGATATTTTGATATGAAGTATAAACTGTTTGAAATGATAGTGACCACTGTGTGAAATAAGCGTTTGGTTGTTAAAGAGATCGGGATCAGATATTGTCATACTCTCTGCCAATACCGAAAACCACTTTAACAACTATGCACGTGGTGGATATTCCAAAAAAAAGTAGGATGGTTTGGCGAACGTCTATATGAGGTATGAATGCAGCCCTTACTCTCTTGAGTCAGCTTGATGTGGCTAAAACAAGAGCTATACCGGGCGAAGTGGGGTCGCTCCCCCTATCAGGCACATTTCTTCGATACCGTTTTATTACTTTGTGGTTTGATTGGGTGCACCTTTGATTTGGGAGTGTGTCTCGAGGTGGGCGGTAGTAGCTGCTATGCGTTACCACCAGTCCAGGAGTGCAAACGGTAGAATCTATAACAACCCGAATTCCAGTGGGTCTGGATATTTCGCAAAAATGCTAAAAGCCAAGCCCATTGAAACTCGAGTTGGGATCTGGTATCCTGGAAATAGGCAAAGACAAATATATCAGAGCTCAAACAAATATCTCATAGCGGAATTGACTAAAATATAATAGTAAGTAAACACTCACCAATATAATAACACTTTCTAAACAAGTGTCTTAAAGCTGGGAAGTCTCTGCCATCTACCTAACCTGTAGGATGTTATGAGGAGGAGGTCAGAACTAATGTTCTAGGGAATGGATAAATTATACACTTTTAAGCTTAATTCTACATATACTGTTTTATTTCCATTTACTGTTATATTAGGTCACTAGGTTTATCATGCTCTCACCTCTGTGCGTGAATCGTACCCATCTACTCTTTAGTAGATTAAAACCTAATAACTGATATATATAGATAGATATATATATATATGCCTAATGACCATATTGGCCCGAGGTACTACCCATAGTACCTTCCGTATCCTCCTCACAAAGGACTCCATTGTCTTGCTCCTATAGCGTTCTGTGACTACATATGTAAAGGACAGCTTCGTGAGGCCTACAATATGGATGTTCCATCGTCTACTTTGAAAACGTAAAACTACGTCCGCACTAGTCTATACTAATGCTCGGACATTCGTAACGTAACACCCAGTGCGTACATTGAGGACTATACGTAATCGTTCTGTCTACTCTCTGAATCCTGCCAATAAGGTCTACCTTGTACGGAACTCAGTCGGGGATTTCTATATCTGTAAAGGACTGCTTCGTTAGGCCTACAATACAGATATTCTAGTTGGTCTGTCTCTTTTCTCATCGTGGCTATGGCCCCACGCAGCCACCCCTTAACTAATCGAAAGACCTTTAAAGAGTTAAGTGGTCGTGCCCTACTGCAAAAAATCTAACATCCAATTAGCGGTGCCCCTCATCCAATGTCTCGATAGTGAAAGAATCATTGGACTTTTGGTTTTAACTCTAGTCTTTCCCAAACTCGCTCTTAGTTTCGATGTTAGCCGATATCCGCATGCGACTATCCTTTTGGGTCCTGCCCACTAAACTTACCTGCAAGTACTGGGACATACGAATATCCTACTCCAAACACTAACCCTTTCTGACTAACTACAATAGTCCTGCCATGCAAAAAGCAGTCAAGGCATACTCTCATGATGAAACACCTACAAACCTGTCTCCGAGGACGCAGCTTCGTTAGGCCTACCCAGAGGGCCATCCTAGAGTATCCTCACGTCCCGTTGAAGTCTCGTACTTCCTTCTAGCCTAAAATAACTAAGTTGGACGTGCTTTTCCTTTACTGCAATCTATGATGAACTGCTTTGTTAGGCTCTTCATCCTTTGGGCTACTCCAAACGCATCTCACTCTTTTATTAGACCCTAAGTCTAATCTTTTAATTTGCGTTTAGTTTACTTTTCTTATTTTGTTGGCTACTTATTTACCCTAATTAGCATATTCTTGCCCTCATCTCACTTCTAGCTATTGTGAGACCACTATTGATCTAATAGGGAATGTTGTTGGTACTGCAACTTCTATTACCTTGCTTATTTAACTCAATTTAAGTCTTAAGTTTATTAAATAAGCATCTTCTATTATCTCTATTCTATTTGCTTATTAACTTAATTTAAATCTTAACTAAGCCTTTCCGTTCTTTCTACTATAATTATAACCTATGTTATAATTTTACTTGTAATTGTCACTTTTATCTTCTTTTATAATCTGTATATGATTACAATTGTCTCTCTTCTGTTCTAGGCTGTCTTCTTTTATTATGATATAGAATTCTCTTTAATTCTCTTATATTATATAATTCACTTATCATAATAACTGTCTTATTGCATAGTCTGTGCAGTAAATGCAGATCTAGGTTCATTATCGTTTACAACTTTAAATTCTTTTCTAATAATTTACTTGATTCCTTTCATACTTTACTTTATTTTCTTCTATTCTAGGATGTAATTCTATTTTATTTGGTTGGGTATGAAAACTATACTAAAAATCCATTTCCATATTTTAATACTAAATAATACTATAAACAATAATTCGTAACTGCAGGGTATTTCTGTTATTATTTTGGAATAGTATAAAATACAGTGGTTTCTCTATTTTACACTAGTTCCCATTTTCTTTCTTTTATTCTTGCAGTTACGTTTATTATTAGTTCCCTTTTTCTTTCTTTTATTCTTGCAGTTACATTTATTGTAATCTTTTAAATATTAAGTTATAGAAATGTATCCTATTTTCTAAACCAACCAATTAATCTATTACTTACTTCCAAATCAAGTTATTAGATTAATTTATTATTCTGTTTTAGCAAAATTTATTGCAGAATTCCATTTTTCTAGCTTTATTCCAACTTTTCTTATTTTACATCTAATCTAGTATTTTCCCATTTTAATCCATAATCGCAAATTTTCTTTTTAACTATATTATTCGCGTACAAAGAGAATAAAAAGAAACTAGCATTTAGGCTAAATTATAACTTCAAATTAGATGTAAATAGCTGTAAATTTCTTATAGTTCAACATAACTAATTAACAGAAATAATTACTGAAATACTGAATAAAATTATTTAACGGGAATTTAACGATAATATATCATAAACGTAAAAGATATAATTAAATCCACTCACATGCTAGCTTTCTAAATCTCCCTGTTTTTATTTCAGATCTATTCCTAACATCTATATTCACCTCCTTTGTAATCCCTATTTGGAATTACAAACAATATATTTACAGATCTATAATATTTGAAAGAGAAAAGAAAGAGATTTGGATTAGAAATAGCAAATAAAACTCAGATCTATGGTTTTACCTTTGACATAACCTTCTAATTTGAAGCAAATCATAATTCCCTAATTAATTCTATTCTCTTCCTATTTAGGTCTAAATTCATGTGAATTAGATCTAAAATTTTGTTATTAAGAAAGTGTAGAAGAGATAGAAAAATGGCAAAGCTTCTGTAGGCAAGAGAAAAATAATGAGAATAAGAATGAGGCTTTGCACATATATTTATAGTGGTTCAAATCAGTGCTAACCATTAGATATAAAACCCTAAAATCTAAAGCGTACACTCAGTCTATGGACATTAAATTAATATGTTTTCTTCTGCATTAGTTTTTATTTCAAATTGATTCTCCAACAATCTTTTCATTAATCACTTTCCCCTTCTCTCTTCGCAATCTATGGAAACATATATTTTTAAATGTGACGTTTCTTTTAAAAAAGATTCCCTTATTAATCACCCAATTAATAGATTTCATATATACCTAGAATTAATTTACTGTCCAATTAATCCCTACCTGCACTGTGATTTCTTACCAAATTAATATGCAAATCAACCGCATATTAATTCGTCACATATATGCATATTAATTTATTTTATTCCCAAAATTATTGCATGCATATATTCTACAATTGAATTTTGAATCACAATCTTAATTATATAATGTTATCCTAAGTCTCCATGTATAATAATTGACAATTGATTACTTGCATAAATTACTCTTCCTCCATTTTATTCTCTTGCACTAACATATATGTTTCTAATCATATCAATTAGTTGCTACAATATATGTTCCATTTCTTGTTAGTTCCTGTCAATTAATCACTTCTACTAATTAATTGAATATTAATTTACCTTTTAAACAAACACCGTCAATTAATCTTCCCTATTAATTGATTTTATATAATTTCTCTCTCTAATTTATTTGTTACACAAATATATACGTATTCCAAATAATATTAATTAGTTGCCCCATTTACAAACATATCTTTGTTTTAAAATTTCAAACGTATATAACTTAATTAAATTATTTGCATATATAATTGGGTGTTACAAAATACTACCCTGGCATTGCCTCGCGTGCCTTGTCACATGCCTTATCACGCCTTCTATGAGTTTGTTTTGTGTCATACCTATGGAGTGCTCCCTGATAGCATATGTCAGACTTGAATTGCTCAAAATATCAGATTATTAATTTATATTTGGCAAAACTCAACATATACAGTAAATAAATCAATCACAGACACAGAGTATTACAACAATACACTACACCATAACAGCTATTTTGGAACACCGCTATGCGGAAATTTTAGAACAGTTCTGGACCGTTCCAATTTTGGCATGGCTTGTAGCCATTCTGCTATACTTAGGAACGGTCATGGACCATTACAATATTATTGCTTGCTCGAATCTTTCCAAGCTGCCTCAACACGTTCTCGGCGCGAAGACTCCCACCAAATTAGCACGAAACTTTACTTTCCCCTCCAAATTTTCATTTCTTCCATTTCTATTTCCTCCGTAATAACCTAAAACCACTTACAGCGCCACAACTCGACTCAAGTACGTCTCCAAATTTCTTCTTCGATCTCAAGTACGTCCCCAATTTTCTTCTTCGATCTCAAGTCATCCGCAACCTCTCAACTCACTTCCTCGAACCCCCATCGAAACTCAAGAATCGCCGCCGCTAAAAGTCAAAAAGGCTGCCGCTGCCACAACTCACTTCCTTGATTCCAGAAATTGGGCTTACCCCCTCAATTGATAATCACAGTCGCCATCAATCTAGGTTCTTGTGTCTCTTCACTTTAGTTTCTAATCTGGTCAGCAATTGATTTCTTTCCCTTTATCATAAGCTGTATATTTGGTTAATGTTAGGCAATGCAATTACTTACAGTATTATTGAATATCAGTTAAATATGAATGATGAAGCTACTTCATACTGTTCACAAAAACACTAATCAATCATTCAATCGTACACCGAGTGATTGGGAGATGATTGTTTGATTTCAACCAAATAGACGTATTTATGCCCTGCCACCCAAACATGAAGTTAGCAGCTAGCTCACGTTAGCTAGCAATAAAATATACATTTCGATGAAGTGTATGAAGCATCGTTATTGTATATTCTATATATGGCAGTATGCTTGTTTAGACATTGCAGAGGAGCATACGTAACAGCTATTTAGCATTTGTGTCTTAATTTTTTACGCAAGTGATAAAAGTAATGCCATATACTAGCTCTTAATATTACATTTTATTTAAATACGTATTTACAAAGTTTTAACTAAAAGATCTATGTATTTTTCTTTGTACTTGGATATAATTATCATTTTATCTCATAGTCAAACATCAAATTTGATGCAATTATAATAGATATATGATTGAACATGTATATTTTCAATTTAACCTGTAATTTTACAAACAAGTTTGAGTCTTTGCATTATGAACAAATACAAGCAGCAAGGGTTATTAGATAAAACAATAAGCATTCATAGTAGGCAGGTTTAGTTTTATCTTCTTCGCTATTTTTCCGAATTATCTAATTCACATTTGGTATCTGGATTTGTGTACGCAACTTAAATTTGGATGTGTTCTGGCTCCAGACATGTAGTAATGTTGACACATTGAAAAATTGTACTAAGACTCTATCGTCCTTTTGTTAATTTAATAGTCCTTATTTTTTCGAACTCTTTGTTCGATGTGAGCCTTGATTAAGAAACATATCCTCGTCCTACCTAAAAATAAACACACTTATCAGCTTAAACCACATAAGTAACCTTATACTTTATTTTTTAAATCTCGGAATTTCTTGCTGCATATACTTTATGTTTAATATTAACTGCATATACTTTATGTTTCTTAAACCTTATATTTAATTTTAACTTTATGTTTCCTGTATTTCATTCAGAGATTGGCCACCAACATTTACTATTAAATGCAGTCTGGTATGTCAGCTTATTTAAAAAACTACATGAATTCTAAATACAATATATCGATAGATGAACAAAATATTTTGAGATAGCTAATGAGTAATCAAAGCCTGCTAGAGCAATACAGGCAGTGACAACATTATGATATGGAACTTGGTGAGATTGTAGTGAAGAGATTGTTTGAAATAGAACCTAACAACCCGGGTAATTATGTGCTGTTATCAAATTGAATAATATAGTAGCAAAGAGATTGTTTGAAATAATATATGCACCTACTTGTAAAATAATTTTTTTCGCGATCAGAGGAGGTTATCTATGGCTTGTATTCATAGCTGTATCACCTTTAAATCGTTCATTGATTTTAATCCATCTTCATTCTAAAACTTAAAAATAGTGTAAAATAATAAAAGTTTCACTTTTTTTTTCATTTTATCATTTGCAGATAACAATGTCAACACCGGAAGAAGCTTCAACCCGTTCGATTGCGCAAACATCCTCTACACAATCCGAGCCAGTTGTGGTAAATTCATATGGTGTTCCTATTTCAGAAAATGCTGGAAGAATAGGAAGTCGAGTTGGTAAATTAATACGAATACATGTGCCGATATCATATGAACGTTGGGATAAAGTACTCCAAAAGTATAAGGATGACGTTTGGAATGAATTGCTAGTAAGTTAAATCGATTTGTACCATTTTTAATTTTCTCTATAACATATGTATTTTGTTACATTACTTCATTTTTAACTCTTAATTTTCGCAGACATTTTTTCAAATAGAGTCAAATGCAAAGGACCATTTTATGAAAAAAATGGCCGAGTCATTTAGAAAATATAAGAGCGAATTGAGAACAAATCATTACGATAAATTTGATAACGATGAAGATAGGTCAAAAAACTGTCCAAGAACAATCAGCCAAGAAGATTGGGATATGTTCTTAAAAAATGAAGCAAAACACAGTGCAAGCGAAAGAAGGGAGATAGGAAAAAGAAATAGATCAATGTACAAATATTATCATCATACTGGACGTACGAGTCATGCCGTATTAGAACATAAAATGGTATAATTTCAATTTTTTTTATTGATTTTGATTGTTTTTTTATTGACTTTATATATCAGTATGCATATACATCTCATATCTCAATAGAACTCTAATGTTTGCATGCAAATTCTTTGTATTGCATTACTAATTGAACTACCAATAAATCATGCGTTACCTCAATTTTACCAATAAATCTATAACTCCTAGCCTTGAGTCAATTGTATATATGCAAATCTAACAATGTTTTCATGAGGAAGTTAATCCTTGCCATTGTTGCATGAACTTCGGATATAATGGTTAGTTTTGTTGCAGGCCAACGCAAATCCGACAAAAGTAATCACACGTCGTCAAGTATGGGAAAAAGCTCATACAAAAAAGGATGGGACCATACCAGATAACACTTCTTTATACTTCGTAAGTTAAACAAATGATAACTTAGATATTTTAGATATATCAAGTCTTTCTCGTATTTCAGGATAAAATTGCAAAAGCAAAGGAAACAATTAATGATAGTGATGAAGAAGAGTTGTCATTGGATGAAGACATCATATCAAAAGTGTTTGGCAAGGACAAAAAGGGTCGGACTCGAAGTATTGGAACTAAGATATCAAGAACCAAAATTAAGGCTTCTGCTATTGCACGTAAACAACTCAAAAAGGCTAAAGGAGACACGGGAGAACTAAAAAGTAAGATGGAACATATGGAGAATAAATTGGAAAATATGGATGGCACATTGATGACGTTGGTCAGCTTGGTCAAGGAGTTGACTCAAGGAAATCACATACCGGATGTTACTTTCAATGAAGGAGGGAGTAGTACACATCATGAAAGTGTTGGGAGAAACTAGATCAATGACGTTGCTGCTCAACTGAATTCGGTTGGCACAACCAATCAACAAAAATGTGAAATTCTGAACCTTGATCTAGATGTCATTGCAACGGCTACTGTTTTTAAAGATTCAACATCATTCATGGGAAATCTGTACCATCAACACATGAGAAGTTGGTGGTGGACAATATACTTCTACCGGATGAGAAAACAAGCAAACAAAATCATCCTCTCGCAACAACCTTTGCAGAAGACCTTTGCCAAGTAAGTTGGATTTTATTTACTGATCGCTTTACACAAACACACAACCTTAAGTTGGATTTAATTTATTTGTCAATGCATTAACTTGGAGGCATGTCAACTCTATTTATGTTCTTGATGGTGACTTAAGTTGGATCAATTGAATTTTGTTGCGCTTATTTTCATTTCCAATCCAAACTCTATTTATGTTCTTGATTTGTCAATGCATTAACATGTTTGTTTTCAATTGAGTTCTGCTCTAGAATATAATTTGTTCTCCTTCATCTTTACTCTACATCTCTGCCCTTCTATTTCAGTTCTCTCTATTAGCCTTGTAGAGCCTCCGTTCATGTACAAATTTGGATGATCCTCAATATTGGTTAAGTACAAATTTGGATGATCCTCAATATTCGTTATTTCAATATATGGTTCTTCCATTTAACGATTGCAAACTCTTTACTGATCATAGTATATTTCAGTCATGATGATGTGTGTACTTTATTGTTTGCATTTTTTCCCTCAGTCAATTTGAACTCTTTGATTTTTAATTTGTTCTACACAATTTAAAGCATCATTTCTTTGTTTTTTTTAAAAAGCACTTTTGTTTCTAAATCTTTTTCGCCTTTACCTGACTGCCTGTGTATGCTTGTAAACACTGGACATCACTTTGTAAGTATAAATATAAGTGCTTGCCTGTAAATGTTTTATAAAACATAGCATGTATCGAAAATTGCCTGTCACAATTAATAAATGTTTGGAAAACTTGTCACACACTCAAGCATACATTTTGCTTTGATGCCCAACAATTGTATTCATTTTTATATGCAAGCTACATGAGTTATTTATATGCAAGCTGACATATATTGTAGTACATGTTGGGTATATTAATAAATAATGTGACCTGACATATTACAAAGTGGCTACATGCCTGACATGTTGAAAAAGTGGGCACGCATGGTTCCAATTTGACAAAGAAGCTTAAATTTTTTTCGCCTGTCATTGTTTTAGTATGGCTTTGCATGAAATATGCTGATTTGATTGTGCTGATATATTTATTAAATTTCTTTAATCAGTGCCTATTAATGCGTAAAAAATAGCTTTTTTACTATTGTATCATCTGTTTCAGCGCAGGGAGTTTGTAGGATTGTTGTGTAACTCTACCTAGATCACCAAAGCTCTATTCTTTAATTATGGAGATGCAAGCTTTGTAACAGATATTAATTTTTCTCATGCCTAACTATCTCTACTTATGCATACCAAGTGGATCAGATTATTTCATAAACTATACAGTTCTTTTATTGCTAAACTCTGTAAATAACCTAGTAGACTAATTGTCAGAATTTACCTAACAAGATAGTGAAATGTAGCTTGCATGCTCAACTTAATAAACCCACTGTGAAAATGATGAAATAAGTGCAGTTTTGTAATTCTGTATGCAAGGCATGATTATGCGATTTTAAACAATAAATTGTACAAAAATGGCGAGTTCGTTTTGCACTGGAGAATATAAAATTACCACTCCTACATTAAAAAATATTGGGTAGTACGAAATGCAGAATCCAACCTACAAAATATATGGTTCTTCCATTTAACGATTGCAAACTCTTTACTGATCATAGTATATTTCAATCATTATGATGTATGTACTTTATTGTTTGCATTTTTTCCCTCAGTCAATTTGAACTCTTTGATTTTTAATTTGTTCTACACAATTTAAAGCATCATTTAACAAAAGTGTTGAGCAGTATGCATCCAACCATCCCGCTGGGAGGATTGGTAAAAGTCTAATTTTTAAGGTATGTGGAATTTGTTCACATTGTGCTGCGGTTGAGCTAAAGAGATAAAGCTTGCTATTACATTGAACTTTCGTTCCCTTTATTTTAAAATAGTGATAAAGTAACTCTAGTGTTTGTTATTTATCACCATAAAACACTACTACTTTCAGTTTAAATTTCTTGAGTTTAATTATGTTGATGATAGATAATTAGGGAAAATGTGACAACATATACTTTGATGTGAAGAAATTTTGCTTCATATATCATTATTTTCTAAGGTGTATTACGGGTATAATATCCTCATTAACATATACTTTGATGTGAAGAAATATTGTCAAGTAATCATTAGCTTTTTTCTTCAATAATATGTCTTAGCTAAAACAGATACCCTGTAATTTAAGTTTAGTTTCATAATAGTCGTATTTTTATCAACCTAATTGCAAATTCTAATAATAGTATCATTTTGATTGATTTTGCAGTTATCACAGCCTACATCACAGCGAAAGGAACTCTAATTTCTGCATGTTTATGCCCTTATTCGATGCTTTAGGGGGGACTTTGAACAAGGAATCATGGCAATTACAGAAAGAAATAAGTTCAGGTGCATTTTTTTAAGGATTTATATCTAGATTACAGTTTTTACTGTGACTTCAAACTGAAATATGCCTCAGCAAATCAATTTTCATTTAAAAAAAATTGTTTCAACTTAAGTATTTAGTTTTTAAATGTAGATTAACTGCCTATGGTCATGGGTGGTACTGCTACACTAGTCACACCCAATTTCAACTTCAACTTTAACTATTTAGACTAGGACATGCATTATAAGCTGCATCACCTCTGTTTAAGCTCATATGTTACACAACTAGGTGGACAGGTGATTATAACTCCACTCTGAAGCATCGTTAGCCACTTCAAACCTAATTTTTTGGACTAAATCTCCACATCTGAAGCACATATGTTACGTAATGTTGCCTCAATACGAGGCTACAAAACTAAACTTCTTTGATAATTCTCCATTAAACACCTATTAACATGTATATTCACTACACTACATCGACTACCTATACAATCCGCCTCTGGTTATTATAACATTCAGTAGACATCATCTCTCAGACATGTTTCTCATTGTTTCAGACCTATGCATCACTTATTTTATGTAAATTCCTTTAAATGGATGTAATTTTAATGTTTCACTTCAAGTTTTACTGAACCACTTATTTTAGTCTGTAATGCTTAATGGAGAGTGGCGGTCTCCACTTTGTTGTTTAGTCCCTATTTATGTGCAGTCTTTTCAGTATTTGTGTCATTGTGCTCATTCTTTGCAATTTCTTGTTCAGGTTGATGGGCTGCTGAAGTTACATTAGAGGACTGCGGATCAGGATCAGGATAGTTATATGAAATCAGTTTTTGAAACATTACTTTTACATGTATTGTCTTTAAATGACAGTTAATTCATTTACATGTATTGAGGTGAAAAATATAATATTTTACATGTACTAAGAAAGAGGTTAAATTTATTTAACTATGCTGATACCAATAATAGAGGTTAAAAGTATAATAGTTTTTACAATATTACTTTTACTTGATATTTTTTATATATCGATCCTTTTTAGGTGTGCATTTTGAGTATTATATGATGAATATTGTGTGGTTATACTTGTTTGGATATGATGTTTGTGGTTATTATGTATTTTTTCTATGTCTTGATCAAATTAGAATTTTGTATTTGGTTATTTTACGATAAATATAGTATCTGGTTTTCGGACATCGTGGTAAAAACATTTAGAACGGTCTACAACCGTGCTAAAAAGAGCATGGAAAAAATACCATTATGATTTTGGAACGGTTTTGAGCCGTGCTTGACAATAATTTTGGAACGGTTTTAAGCTGTTTTTAAATGGTGAATTCAGGCCGTTAATGAATAAATTTTGGAACATTTTTGGACCGTTCCAAAATTTTTGTCACTCCTCATTTAGGAACAGTTTTTGACCGTTCCAAAACAACATTGGAACGGTCCAAAACCGTTCCTAAATGGCATTTCTGGTGTAGTGATAAGCAGCGGAGTAGATAAATAGTAGTTCATGAAACTACTATATAAACATCAGAGTTAACAGTAAAATACAACAAATATCCTGAATACACAGAAGTTACTAATACAAATGCCAATGACAAGTCTGAACAAAACAACTGGAATAAATTGAAATAACAGGAAAGCTGAGTAGATAGATGGATCTCCATACGAAGCTCCAACTCCAAAGGCGAGTCTCAAATACTGTGTCACTCAGTATGACCCGAGCATAAAACAAAACACAAAACACTCGAGTCAGAATTAACGTTCTTATATCAGTAAATTCAACTCAAGTGAAATGTCAACTGAAATACAAGTAACTTAAAGGATGTTTGGGATACCCATCCTTTAAGGATCCGTGGAACTATGTACTATGTAGTAATATACGCTATTATAATATGTCTATCGGTAAAGTAAAAGTATGAAAATAGCATTAAGGCGTTACCCATATCCCCCTTAACACATTTTATATATTCTCGTAGTCTATACAATAATGTACGCTCCACCAAACCGGTGGTTTACACAGAGGACACCACATAGGTACGGTACAAAACAAACTCGTAGAAGGCGCGATAGGGTATGTGACAAGGCACGTGAGGCAATGCCAGGGTAGATATACCGTTTGTGGATCCGGACTGGTGGTAACGCATAGCAGCTACTACCGCCCATCTCGTGACACACTCCCAAATCAATGGTGCACCCAATCAAATCACAAAAGCAATAGAATGGTATCGAAGAAATGTGTCCGATAGGAGGAATGATCTCACTTGGCCCGGCATGGCTCCTGTTTTAGCCACATCAAGCTGACTCGCGGGAGTCAGGGCTACATAAATACCATATAGAATCATAGCAAAACCATCATACTTCATTCTGGAATCTCCACCATGTACACAGTTGTTAAAGTGGTTTTCGGTATTGGCAGAGAGTGTGACAATATCTGATCCATGTCTCTTTAACAACGAAACGCTTATTTCACACCATAGTCATTTTATTTCAAATAATTCATACCATATCAAAATATCATATTCATTTAAAAACCATATCAATTAGATATCATTATTCACTTTAAATAATATTTATTTCCAGAATCGTAACACTTTCAAAACTATAACACTTTTGAAACCATAACACTTTAAAATCCATAACACTTTCGAAATCATAACACTTTTGAAATCATATTACTTTTGAAATCATAGCATATTTGAAATCATAACACCTTGAAATCATAACATTTCTGTAACGACCCCGAATTTCGATTAAATTTAAATTAATAATTAATTGAATTTTTGAATTAAAATTGTATAGTTAATTGAAAATTTAAGCGAGTTTCCCCGAGTTCAAATCAATTCTATGTTAGATTATTTAAAATTTAAATATTGTATATGTATGTGTATATGTGAATATATATGTGTATGGATATATATATATATATATATGAGTAAATTTGAATTTATATGTGTATATATATATACATTGGATTTGGATTTAAATCTTAAAAATAAAATAGAAGTTGATGTGTACAAGATAAATTAGATAAAATTATATAAATAAAGCGACACTAAAAAATTTAGATCAAGTAACATAAATTTAAAATAGGGATTGTTTATGTTATAAAGTGGGGTTATAAAGAAATAGAACAAAAGAAAATGAAACAAAACGTGCACACTTGGAAATGAAAAAAATATGAAACAAGTAAACAAAAGAAACAAAAATACATGTATAAAAGCTTACCAAAGAAGCCACATCAACATCTTCATATTTTGTACAGCCGAAAGAAAATTTATAAATAAAAATTTGTATGGTACAAGCCTAATTAATGCAAATACCCATCAGCCCCAAAGCAAAGAAAACATCACTGGCTATTGTACAACATAAATTATCACCTTGTACAAATTTTTACACCATGTAAACCTCATTTCCTATATACATCAACAACCATATCATCTCAGTTTCGTTCATCCATTTAAACTGAGTAAAAGAAAAAATACTGAAGTGAATATCATCTTACAATCAAACAAACATCTCAAATTAAAACCAAGAAATCAAAGAAAAAATCTGAGAACAAGGAAGGCTTCCAGCTAACAACTTCAACCCAGTTTTCAACTTTGCAAAGTTTAAAAAGATTTCAATTTCAACTTAGAAGTCTACAACTTCAAAACTTCTGGAAATCAAGATGTTTAAGGTGAGTAACTTATAGCTGTTTAAACTTGAATATATGTTGCCATTGTTCTGTGTATGTATATCTATGTATATGTATCAGTGTATCTCTCTGTTTGGTCTCAGGACATAGAACAACCAAAGAAGATTCAATTTCTTCTCCCCTAATTAATATTAGGCTTTGATTTTAAAACAAATTAGTTGTGTTTAAGTATGAATGATAACTTAAAAATAGTTTCATGACATAAAAATGTATATAGATGGAAAAATCTAATTTTTACAGTGGTAACTACATTTTCTGGAGATTTCGAACTTCACGAATCATTGATTCAAGTATATAACTTGAATCCTAAATGGAAGACATGATTTTTAAATCTTGTTTGATGATTTTTAAGCAACTGGTTTAAGAGCATTTTGTTTTTGCTCGAAAAATGAATTTTTATCAATTTCCGGTGATCAGTCGATTCGTGGATGTCGGGTTGTTCGTGGAGATGGAGGAGCCTACGGGGTTGCCAGGAAAAATGGTCGGTGGCGACCTCGACCACTGTGGCGACAGCGGCGAACAATTTTTTTTTTGTAAACCTAGTTTTAACGTGGTTTTGTTTTGGGTCTCGTTCGTCGTCTAGGGGTGATCGAGTGTGACGAGAATCTGGGAGATGGTAGAGGAGATGTCGATGAAGGTTTGGCCGGAATTTTGGGTTGTCTGGTAGTCGGGGTCGTGAGTACGAGGTGTTGACAGGGATTGGTGGTGGTTCAAGTTCATACTTCCAGGCTCGAGCTCGAACTCGATTTCAAATTCGAGGTGGAGGCGAGTTTCTGGTGATCGGGGAGAGGAACGTGGAAGGGTGTCGACTTGTTCGACGTCGTGGCGATGGCCGGAGATGGCCAACGGCGATGTGCACGTGCACGAGTACTTGGTGTTTGGGGGGTTGAGTGTTTGCCTGGGAAGAACGAGGGTTTTTCTCGCGTCGTACTCGAGTAATTCGAGTAGTTTACTCGAAGCAAAGAGGGGGAAATCTCGGGTCAAGTTTTGTTTCAGGCTTTTCGACCTGAACTGTTTTCTGTTTTAAAATTTGAAAACTAAATTTAAATTTTAAAACAAGGTTTTTAAAATTGAGTTAAATCAAAATGCAAATAAGATCCTAGTTTGAACTAAAATATAGTTTGTAAATAAATAAAGTTTCAAATTCAATTTGTTTCAATAATTTAAAAACAATTAAATGTTTGAAGAAATTTGGAATTTAAAAAAGAATTGAATTTGAAAATGAAAACTTAAACAAGTTAAAAATTGAAAGTTTAGAACCTGAAATAAATTTTAAATCAGATTTTAAGATTTTGGAAATTAATTTTAATTTTATAACTTAAGTGTTGCAATAAATTAAATATGTTAAAGTTAAAGAGAAAATTTGATTTTAAACTCTTTAAAATTTCTTTTGTAATCAATTGTTATTTTACTATGTAAATTTAAAAATGTTAGGAAATTTTGTTTTAAACTTATTTGAAGATAAACAAGAATTTATTTCAATTTTGAATTAAAATTGAAATTTAAAAAGGAAGTCTGAAACAATGTTTTCAATATATTGTGAATAATCATTAAATCATAAAAAAAAATGTATGTGTTACTTTAAGTAATGAAGATTAATGATTTCTAATTCATTAACGAATGAGTTTTTAATAGTGAATCGATTTATAATCAAAAATGATTAATATAAGAAATTTTCTTTAAAAATGTGATTAAAGAAATTTAATAGTTAATGAAATCAATAACTAAGATTTTATTTGAATAATAAATTGATGTGATAAATTTAACAATAAATTTAGATTAATCAATTTAATAACAATCAATTGTGGGATTGTTAAATATAATTACTAAATGACAATAATTATGGAATTAATTATTCAGTGTAATTAATTGAGTTAATTGAACTTGTTCAAGTTAATTTCTTAAGTTAATTAATTCAGAATAATCACTGGATAATTTGGGAAAATATAATTACTTAGAGAAGTAATTAATAGATACTGAATGTAATTAATGGAATGATGATCTGAAATTTGAGTGAATTATTTGTTAATAGATTAAAGGATTAATTAATAATGGTGATTAATTAAGATTTATTTAATAATTAAAAATTAATTGATTCATTAATTAAGAATGATTAGTTAATAATTAATGGTTAACTAATAAATTTGAAAGGAGGATTTATTTCAAATAATTTGTAATTAACTTATGATAATTAACCCGGATTAATAATTGATACATCTGATTTAAATGAATTAGTTGATTAATAAATTTACTTGTGAATGTTTGAACTTGACTAAATGATTGAATTGTTTGATATTCTGATCTGTGATGCTGTGTGATATATATTCTGATTTGTGTGTGATCTGTACTATAGTTATTTATCTGGGATGAATGTAAATTATTATCTGTGACTTATATATCTGTGAATGAAAGATAAGCATTATAGTTTATGCCGCATATCAACTATATTTCTGTATTTTGATCTGTGATGATTTATTGATGTTGCACTACTGTGTGAAACCCCTGGACTACACCATACACACACAAATATGGATTTCACGAGGAAATCGGTTAAGTCACAGATGATTTAAATTTAATATTTTTGGAATTGAAATTTTAATTTCAATTGATTTTGGAAATGGATCTGGGTTAAATGTTAAAGGTTTTGAAAAGGAGTTTTAAGATAAAAGTTATTTTGAATAACTTGGTAAAGCTTCCAATTTAAATAATTAAATTTGAATTTGAATTCAAAATTTGGAATTGAATTCCATGTTTGGAAATTATGGTTAAAGATATTATAAATGTGTTTATATGAATTTAAACCATTTTAAAAGTATGGTTTTGAGAATTTGAATTTAACCCAAGGACCTTAACTCGTATAAATGAATCAGATTTTTCCGAAATGAAAACTGTTTGTTTTCAAATAATAAAAGCTTTCATATAAGAAATGAAATTCCAATTTAAATTAAAGGAATTTCAAGTTTGAATTGAAAATGGTTTCCCAAGCTATGAATAAATCTTTGTGAAACTGGCTGAGCTTTGTGAATTGAATCTGTTTATTATTAACAGATTTAAAATGGTGATTTGTTTAAACCATTTGAAATGGAATTGATTTGAAAGCTATCAATTAAATCTTTGATTTAAAGATTGGACGAGTTAATCCAAATTGAAAGGAAAACTGATTTGAAAATCTATGAATGGATCTTTGTGAAACTGGGTGAACTTTGTGAGATGGATCTTTTTGTGTAAAAGATTAAAATGGTAATGTGTTTAACCCATTTGAAAGAAAAGTTTGGATAATAAGTTGTGACTTAATTGAAATCCCAATATCCATATGTTTTAAAATATTGCGCTCATTATTCGGTTTAGCCGGGAGAGGACTTTGTGTCATATAACCCATTCCGAATAATGATACGTCGTATATGGATTGCATTTGAAGACCGGTGGTGAAGACCAGGTATTTGTGAGAACGATAGCATAACCTAACGATTGTCTCTGCACTGAGTCACGCCGGTATAGAGATTCCCTAAGTGATGGGAAAGCCGATCGGGATTGTGAATAACCGGATTGCAAGGGCTTCTTTGGAAGTGCCTTCGGTTCTGTTCGAACCCAGAACAGACTTGTATGGTTGTATGTCTAACATTACACTTTGAGATATAAAGCTGATTTCTTTCAAATACATATCTGTTGGTGGCGGAGATTTATTCTTTTAGCTTAACACCCTTCTCTGAGACGTACGAGCTCAGAGGTTATGTAGTTGAAGGTTATCAGTGATATACTCCCAATTTGGTAGTGTGGCATGCTGAGTGCTGCTGTGTGCTAATCATTTGTTGATCATTTGTTGATCAAAGCATGGCTTTGTGAAAAAGCGTAGCTTTGTGGACGAGACCTCATCGGACCTCACAAACCGGAAATGGTCGAAACAGGAAAGATGCGTTAAGGTTATGAGGGTCGCGCCCTTTAGGGTATGTCATTTCCTTCTGGAAAAAGGTGGTATCATGGTATGGAGCCCAGATATTTACCTATGTGGTTGCTCCAATCTCATTTACTCTGTGTGATTGTTGCTTTGTGATCGAGGATCCTCGGATAAAGGTCCCAAAGGACCGGGAGTGGCATATTCGTGTAGTAGTTACCTAGTGTAAGGGGTAACCCGGCCTTGTGTTGGCAGAGAGCTAGTTAGTTCTCGGGGCGTCCCGCCAGAGGCGTTCCCATGTGGCAGTAGGAAGTTCCTTAGCATGACCATTTGTTGGAAATCCAATCAAATAATACGAACCCTGTACGGTTTTAGTTGTAGAACCTGCCATTTAACATGGTAGCTATAGTAGGCATAATATAATGGTACCTATGCTGGCTAAGATTAATATTGTATTTTCAAAAGGATTTTCACACTATGCACTAGTAATAATATCAAAAGATTTTCTTTTGCGTAGTAAGCATGTTTGACTATCATAAGAAGAAATCTCCTCCAAGTCTGCGATTGCATTGTGTGTGTGGTGGGAGGTCTTATGGTAGTTTCATTTTCCAAAAAGCATTGCGGATTTCAATGTTTAAAATTCTTTTGTTGTTTGTTTTAAAGATAAACTATTTTTGTTACTCACACCAGTCCCACGACTGACTCGGAGTTTATTGTTCCCTTCCTAAACTCTGGGTGCCTACAATTTTCCACACGGGCAGTCTAGAGTTGGGGTTTTCAGATAGTCAGGTTTAGTAGATTATCTGGATCTAGTTCAGTGTTTGGAGTTCACTCGTGACTGCACTTGCTTATCTTTGTGAATCGGTGATGGTGGTTCGAGCTTGATGTTGGAGTTGTTGGACTCATTCTCTTTTGTGGATCATTTGGAGTTATCACTTCTGTTTTCTGCTGTATCATTATTTATCTCTAGTATTCTTGTATCATATTTATATCATTGTTGTATATCATTCTGGATATTGTATTCATTGGAGTTGTATATGATATCATTGATTTCTTTATTTCGTTGTGTTGTTATATTTACTGTGTTATAAGCTCCGGGGAGCCAGATTCGGCATTTGAATCTAGGACATTCGAGTACAAGTGAAGTACGGGTGCCGATTTCCGAAGGCCGAGTTTCGGGATCCTCACAATTTCCGACTTAAACAGTTTAGATATTGAAAATAGTATATATATTAAAATAGTTATAAATTAAAATAGACTATATATATTAAAATAATTTATATATTAAAATAGTTTATATATATTAAAAATACTTTATATATATTAAAAATAGTTTCCTCCAATTTCGCAAATCGATTCAAATCATCTTAAATTTTAAAATTCAATTTAAATCAATTCCAGTTTAACCATTTCAATTTAAAGATCAAAGATTCAAGTTTAAATATTCAAACATTTACAATAAAAATTTCATTTATATTTCAACATTTAACTTTAATTTTATTCAAATTGGAAAATATTCACTTAATCATTTTAATAACAATAAAATCCCAATTTATAATTTAAATCAATATTAAATATTCTGTCTCAATTTTTGAGAATATTCATTTAATCACTTTTTATCAAATCCAGATTATAAATCATATCTTTCAAAATCTCGAAATCATTAAATTCATATCAATTCCCATTTAAATTCAATTATTAACCAATTTAAATTCCAAGCCCACATTGATTTATCTTCCCAATCTTTATTATTAAAGTTATAAAATCTATTTTTAAAATATTTATATAAGTTTAAATAAATATTTAAACATATTATAAACTAATTAAATTAATTTTTTATTAAATTAAATCTTATTATTAAATTTATTTTGTGTTAAATCTTATTTTATATATTTTTAAAATAATAAAATTATAAGAAAATCTTAAAAATTTGTATTTTCAAAACTAACTTATAAATTTAAGATTTCCAAAACATAAAATTTTAAAATCTACATTTTTATACATATATAAAAATAGCATTTATATATTATATAAAACAATATTTATTAAAACTCATATATTTCCTTTCGAACTTTGGAAATCATTTTCGAAGTATAGACCAACGGTGCCCGTATATAATTTTCTATCCTATGGTCAAGTGATACGAATATTTATCATTTCAATCCGCAATTTAAATATTTACGGGTGTATATCATTTCAACCCGCAATCCTACAATTTCAAAATCAATGAAAATCGCTTGGGTTTATCATTTCAACTCATAACAATTTCCCCTAATCTATAATATCGTTTAGGTATGTATCATTTTAACCCAAAGGGATTTCTAAGCTAACAGGGAACTTGCAGAGTGAGAACAAATATGATAAAATATAATATATCAACAATAGGCATATATCATCAGTGATAAATAAAATATATACAACAGGATAAGGTGTCATATATCATAGGTGAACAATTTCAGATAATGACATATCATATTAAACAATTAAATAACTAGCAATTCAAATATAACAGCATATTTCAATCGTCGTTTCAAGTGAAATCAAATTTATTAAATATAAGAATGTTAATCGTGAGTGATTGCTCACCTTTCAAGGTTAGAGAACAGTGATGGCGATGATAGGGACACGCACACGCACACGGATACAGACACGAATTAGCGGGACAGCGACAAGCTAGGAATTGCTGTGACAAATTCGATATTGAGAAAGTAAACAGAAATTGACTAGGGATCGATGAAGCAAAATATATATTTCAAAGGTAAAATTTTTAAAACACGTATTAAAAATAAAATCTTTATTATATATATATGTATTTGTAAATCAATATAACATATATCAAAAATCAAAAAATATATATATTTCAAGATCATTGTTAAATTTGACACATATATTTAATATATATATATATCTTATATTTCAAATCAACACTTATATATATATACTTATTTTAAAAATCATCCTATATATATATATTATATTCAAAATCTACACTGACCATATATATCTATACTACCACATATATATAAAGTTATTACAACAAATTCAAAAATAAGAACAAATATAGAACCAACATGCATAACTTACATTCTATAACTTAACAGATCATATAACTTTATATAAAATTATACATATATGAACAAACAGATGATACATATATAAACAAATATGTGTACAGACAATACATATTTTAATTTTTAAACAATACTTAAAATAATATTAAAACAATACTCATATAATAACAGAGAAAAGGCTTCTCAGGTCTAGTTATATAGATATATGAACTTACACTTTATATATATATATATATATATACATAAATAACACGTCGACACTTATATAATTCAAAATCAAATATGGACATAATATAAAACTGTAAATAGTAAACTAATATGACTGATGTATTATAAATAACAGAATCTGATATAAAATAGATTATATATGTATACTAATATAAACTTATACAACATATAACTATATATATTTATATATTTACAACTTCTAGAGATCAATACTAAATAAACAATTATTACCTTTCAAAAATTTCCATATATATATATATATATATATCTACACGTATAAGCTTGAAATTGAATAAACTAATATATATATATATATATATATATATATAATACAACCCTATAAATAATATATACCAACTTTATATAGAATGAAAAGGTGGAACGCTCGCTTGGGAAATGGAGAGGTGTGGTCGGAGCTCCGCAGGGAAGACGCGGCGTGAGGGTGGCTGCATGGGCGGCACGTGAGGTCAGGGAACGACGCTCGGCAAGTGGATGCTTAGAGGTGCGGATTTGGGCATGGTTGAGGAGATCGGTTTGGTCAGTTGAGATGGCAGTAGATAGGAGGAGAGGCCGATGCGGTTGGGTTGCGGGAGGAGGCCGAGGGAAGTGAGTGGGTGTTCGGCGGTGGCTGCGCGTGTTTCGGTGGTGGCCAGGTGGGCTCGGTTGTGGGTGAA
Organism: Allium fistulosum; assembly: GCA_030737815.1. Taxonomy (NCBI): domain Eukaryota; kingdom Viridiplantae; phylum Streptophyta; class Magnoliopsida; order Asparagales; family Amaryllidaceae; genus Allium; species Allium fistulosum. The sequence goes on along the minus strand of CM060905.1, from coordinate 868,963,380 downwards.
GGCCGGATGAAGGTGCTTTGGTGGGTTGTGGGCGAAAGGCCGGTCAAGGGAAAGGCGGAGTGAGAGGATGGTCGGGTCGTGAGGTTGTGCTTTGTTGCTAGTGGCGGAATGGTGATGAAGTTAGGTGATAGGCAAAAGGAAGGGGATGTGGAGGCTGTGTGCTTGTGTGAGGTGAGGTGGTGGGTTCAATTTGCAGTGGATGTTGTTCGCATGGGGTGGAGGATCTCGATGGGCCGATGTTGGTGAGGGGACGACAGATCGGCTGTGGGGACAAATAATTGACGAGCTGGCGATGAAGGTGGAAGGAGCTGTTGATAGGTATGAGTGGGTTACTGATGCTAAGGAAGAAGGAGAAGTAATATCGCAGATAACTAAACATTTTTATATAAATATGATTTTTATAAAGCATCAAGAACGAAAGCAATGGAGAGAATATAACCAGTGTAAACCAATAGGCACATATGAAATTGAAACGTAGTGAATTGTGACGCCCCACCTCTATGCTCATAATAACAAAGAGTATTAAAAGAAATACTGTCTATTATTACGAAGAATAAGGCTGGATAGGAGCGGCCATCCGTAGTTGGCCTTACACTAATATTGGTTACCTCGATAGGAGTGGTATATACTTTACGTTTTTTTTCATCTAGTTTATTTACTCCCATCGACATACCCAATTATCAGTATAAAACAAACTACGATGGTTCATGATAGTTTAGGACATTAGATATAATAATAACACAGATAATATAAATGCGGAACACAGATAAAACAAAAGTCTCATATATATATATATAACTGATGTCAGTTACAATATAGTTGACACAATACATATGATACAACTACAACTGTCGACTCTGGAAGTTATATATACAAGTACATTATCAACTAATATACATGAATACATATCCTCCTATACAATGACACGACTTCTACAAAACGACGAAAACTACTTCAGAAGATATAAAAAGTCTTCATAGCTCAACAGCAACTCAAAGCAGGAAATCTACAACCTAAAATAACTCGGGTCTGACCCGAGTATTACATTCAAAAGAAAATAATACACGGGTCAGTCTAATTCAAACTCATTTATTAGTGCATAGAAGAAATAATAATCAACATTAAATAGACGACAGTCACAGAAATCTCGTATATCCGAGTCCTCGATAAAAGAATCGGATAATGGCTGATATAATACTAAACAGTGTTAAACAACAAATCAGCAATCCAAAACAATTTAAACAATTGAAATGTCAATTTTAAAAACAACAATGCTGATTGGCTGCAATACACGCTAACGTGTACTGCCTCGCCAATACAGCCTATGAAATACTCAGAAGATCAATGAATCCAAAAGCAAACGGATCCAACACAAATCAAAATGAACCATTTCCAAATACAACTTCAAAATATTGAATTTAACCCATGAAACAATTCAACAATCGAAACATCAATTTAAAACTGTCAAATCTGATAGGGCTGCAGTACACTCACACGTGTACTGCCTTGCCACTATCGCATGAGATACACATGAACTCAGAGAAAGTCACAAGCGAACACAAGATCAAACCCAAAAATCGGATTCAACTCAAGTGCAATTTCAACAATCAACATGAAATGATCAAGGACCAACAAAGACCAGAAGTACAAAATGGCCAAGCAAGTGCACCACTAAACCAGCAAACAAGATCAAAGGAAAATCAAAAAAAAGAAATAACAAGAGAGGCAAGTGCTGCACTGATAACAAGACGAATGAAGTGCAACCACAAATGCATATGGTCAAACAACAGTTCAGATATGAAGCAATGCCAAAGTCAAGCATGCTACAGGTATGAAAGATCACAAGACGATGTCCACAAGCTCGAAGCCAGAACTAAAATCGAAGTGGGACAATATGCAAACTATCTCAAAGAATGATACCAGATTCAATGCAAACTACAAGTGAAACTGTACAATTCAAAGACCATTAGCATGTAATACAAGGTAAAACAGATGTGAGTGCAGACATACAATGAAGACTACACATTCAGACTTAACAAAATGATCAAGGAGCAACTGGTCAGTACAAAAGTACACAAGTATAGATTCAAGTTCACAGTGGCAACTGCAACAGTATGGTATACAACTCAAAGTATCAGGCTGCATGTACACAAGCAAATATCCATTCTCAATAAATCAAAGAGCATGTGCAAAGGTCTGGACAACATGGCATGTTGGAGACAGAATGCAACTTAAAATGAATCAGTGAACTAATCTGGTTAACAAGAAATGACTCAAGTTCAAAAGACTCAAGTGAAGCTACAGGGAAACAACTAAAACATGAACCAACTCAAGTTAGTTCATCATGCAAATGAAACTGTACAAGAAGCATAACCACAGTAACTCAAATGACAAGACTAGATGTGCAATACCATACAAGGCAATGCCTCAGAAAACTCAAGTGAAGCACTACAATGAGACTGACTCAAAGCTAAATGTAACCCAAAGTCAAGGACAGACATGTACAGTTCAGGGATGAACATACCTGAATGGTATCAAGTGCAAATGCAACAGGTCAAGGAAACAGTAGCACAAAGACAACAACAGAAACAACTACAAGCAACTCTATACATGGACACAAAACCAAAATTGGACAGAGCATCATCAATGAAACTGTAGGAGGATGAACTATGTTCAAGTCTACAAATATACAACAGTGAAGTCAAAGTCGTGGTCAACAGTAAAAAGAATATCAAAGCCGGGATCGGAACAGGGAAGTACCACGTCAATGATGGACCCAGTTAAGGCAGCACTTACAACAGGTGGAAGGCTGCAATACTGTGACCAAAATAAATTAAACAGATGAACTCCAACATCATAGATCAACAATTCCAGGAAATCACATATACAAAACCAAGTGACCGAGGTCACTGCAAAGCAATTCGTGGTGGTTACAAAACCACATAACCGCAGTTCATCAGAGAAAGCAAGGCCGAAGCCAACAAAGCAATTGTAAATCAAGAAATTAGTAAACCCACAAAATCATAGTGACCGAAGTCAGGGAAGCATATCGAAGTCAACAAGAAATTTTCGATTCCAAAAATGACAGAAAACAATGTATGAACAAGTCATAAGACATCAACAACACACAAAGTCGAACGACATAGCACAGTAGGATTTCACATAACAACATCGAATTGCCAACATCGAATGAAAACAATGGACAAGATATACAATATCGAATCATAATCGAATTGCAGAAGCACTAGACTACAAGTGAATTAGATGTGAGTAAATAGGATTACTCACCTTTATTTCGACCAATTGAAGCAGCCGTGCTCAACTGAACGTGCCCTAGCTTCGAAAAGAGGATGACGAGAATGAGCAGCATAAATTTTGAAGCCCTAGATTGCAAAAGAACGAACTAAAACGAGCAATGCCCTGATTTTACAAAAAGGAACGAACGAAATATTGCAAGCAGCCATTTTTATTTCTCGTTTTGATTTTAGGATTTAGGGTTACGAATGAAATGGAGAGGGGATCGAGTATAGCCTCAGATAATATTATGGCATTAGGCAAAACTATGGGCTAAGAAAATTTGTAAAGCCCACCTCCATTTCAGCAAATTTTTGAAAGGAATTTAAACCGGGTTTTAAAACTCCAAACAGCAACTAACCACACAATTAAATCGTCATTTTGACGATGATTAAAAATTACAAACTCCAGGGTTGTTACATGAATGGCAGGAGGCACACATTGAATTCTAAAATTATTAATGGCTATTGTTACGTTGACAGTGAAAGGACACAAGAAACGAAAGGGCACAAACGGGTTCCGATACGGTAATTTGTTTCACAGATTCCGCCGTGCACCGGACATCAAAATTGACTGTTGAATATACTGCAGAGATCAGCACGAGGAGACGAATAGACCAGTACACAGATATCAACGATACGACTATTCTATCAAAAGTCGATATTCGTTGACGAACTACTGTAAATTTGCTGAAAATAAGATAAACGAGGCTAGAGAAGTACAAATTTGACGAAATGAAATATGACGTCTCACTCAGAAAGTAATTTAAAATTTTATTATATTAAAATATTCAGGTTCCAAAAATATTTTATTTCAATCAAATTTTAACTGTTTTAAATTGAAATTGGAAATTACACAACAGAACTAACTTTCATATTTTCCAATGAAAATTTTCCATTTGCTATGTTTAAATAGACACATACCAAATATCAAATTTTCATTGCTCAATTTAATTATTTAATTTAAAGCAAAATTTCAGTTAATTATGTTATAAAACCGTTAAAATTTATGGGTCGTTACAGCCCACCGGTTTGGTGGAGTTTACAGTACTGTATAGACTACGACATTTATATAAAAATGTGTTAAGGGGGATATGGGTAGTGTCTTAACGTTATTTTAATAGTTTACTTTACTATGGACATTATATATGTAGTGTATTGTGCTATGTATGTAGATAGTTTAACGGATCCTTAAACGATGGGAATCCCAAACATCCTTTAAGTTATATTGCATTTCATTTGGACATTTCACTTGAGTTGATTTACTAGCATTAGAATGTTAATCCTGACTCGAGTGTTTTGCTTTATGCTCGGGTCAGACTGAGTGTCACAGCATTTGAGATTCACCTTTGGAGCTTGGAGCTTTGATTGAAGAACTGTCTTTTATCTATTCAGATTTCAGTTATTTCTGTTATTCCAGTTGTTTCTATTCATACTTGTCATCTGCTTTGTATTTGAGACTTCTTGTATTTGGGATCTCTGTTGTATTTTATTTAGGCTCTGATGTTCTGTAGTAGCTTCATGAACTACTATTTATCTATTCCGTTGCGTATTGTTGTATAAATCCGTTTCTGTGATTCTGTGATTGATTTATTTATTATATATGCTAAGTTTTGCTAAATATAAACTAAAAAACTATTGTTTTAAGCAATTCAAGTTTGACATGTGTGGATGATTGTCGATTTGAATGGTTCGAAATAGCGGGTTGTTACATTTGTAGTAATGAAGTGAATCACAATTATTCGCGGCTTAATATTATTTATGGAAATTAAATATTTAATTTATAAAGTAAAAGACTAAATGAAAAGTTTAGAATTTGAAGTTTTAACCATTCTTATAATATGATTAAAATTTTGTTTGTGAAAAATAATACTAAAGGTTAGATAAAATGGTTTATCTTATTTTAAAATTTTAATATGATGAAACTGAGATTTAAATTATTTTCTTGAATGGAATTTATAAACCTTTTGAAAGAAAAATAAGAATAAATATTGTGAAAAAAAAGAATAGGTTGAAGTGAAATTACATTTCTGGCCTGAATTTAAAAATTTCTGGGCATATACACATAGTAAATTGATCACATCTCTTTCAATTCAAATGGAATTTCGGTGATTTTACACATTTTAGAATCCTAACTCAATAGAGAACAACTTTTATATAGATCACTTTTAAAAATTCCGAGCCTAGCTATTTTTAAAATCTAGTTCAAAGGAGGTCAAGTTTCATGTTTGTTATGGCTTGGACTGAGATTTTAAACTAAACAATTTGAATCATAACTTTTTATTCCTTTGTCGGATTTTATAGTTATTGCACTCTTCGGAAACCTCATTTAATATGTGAAACTTCTATTTGAATTGCATTCAATAATTTTGTGGTTTGGATATGTTTACCTTAGGTGGAACATGAACTAGTGAATGGTTAATGGATAGACTAGTGTAATATGTTTGTATAACAATTTTATTTCCATATATTTGTTCTCATTGGTTGTTTAAGTGTTTAGTAGGTACAAAAGGCTTATGCTTCGTATTAGGAGCTTGCTTTTACATTTTATTGTTGTATATGCTTGCTAATATTAAGAAAAGGTAAGTATCTCGGATTACATATCGCATTTTCATGTTTTTCCCTATGGAATTCCTCATCCTTGAGATGAGATGTATATTATGTAATAATATTCATATTGTAAATTTTTGAAACGCTAGCCTTGCAAAGGAGACGTTGACGAAATTTTCCATAAATTTAGGGCGTTAGAAAATTTAGAAATTTTTTACTAACTAACAATTTATATTACTGTTGTTATTTGGAGTAATATTATTTGGTTGATTTTGGAAATGAAATTAGAAATCAATTAGCAAATAACTATTCTAAGAAGGAATTTATATTATGGATTTCTTTCAATAAAGGAATTGTGGACACGCAATTTCTTTAAGGGGGGAAGTCTGTAACAACCCATTTGTTAATTACCTGATTAATTAAATTTAATTGGGGATAATTAATTTAATTCGTGAATTGAGAAATTTAATTGTGAAATTAAGAAATATTTGATTTGATTCATTTAAGGAATAAGTTTTATTTCTTAAAATGGATTTCAATTTATAATTGAAATATTATAAAGTCAACTGTTTAAATTTGACATTTTAGATAACATATATAAATTCTTTTAGAATAAATAATTTTGGAGTATTTGATAATAAATTTTATGGAAATAGATTGAAAATTAAAAAATTAATATTTATTTTCATTCATTCATTTATTTAAAAATGAAGATTTATTGCTAAGATGAGATGTTTGTTATTAATAGTATTTTTGAAGTAATGTTTTCATTGTAAATAAAAAAATTAGGATCCTATTATAATTAAAAAGGAATTGGTTGTTTTATTACGTCATAACCAAAATTTCAAACATGAAACAAATGCTTATCATGATTTTATACTAAAGAGGGAAACTTATTACAAATAATTATGATTGCACTTAATTTGAATGGGCCTAAATATAAAGTCCATGACCTTAAAGTAATCAAATAGCTATCTTTAGTTTTTTTCCCTCAAACAAAAGAATACATATACTTTCATTATAAAGAAAATCAGAAAATAGAAATCAAACCCAATACATCTCATTCCTTAAAATAAAATTCCTAAGCCCTAAAACAAATATCAATCCCTAAATCAATTTGTGAATTGCTTGGAAGGAGCGACGCTGGTAAGGAAGACTCAACTTCGGATCTTGGACTTGAGCAACCCAGATGTTGGCGATCGAAGGAGCAGCGACAAGGGGAGGTCGATGCGCGCGGTGATTCTAGTGACAGGAAATGATGGTGACGAGGCAGTAGATGACGTTAATGGCCTAGGATTTGGAGGTGATTCAATTTTGACGGTGTTGATTTTGGTGAGTTTACAACTCATGAAATCTATTTCTATAATCCATATGTTTGTTACTATAGTTTTTATTGCTTGGAATTGGATTGCTATTTATTTAAAATTCCACTTGCTAGCTATCGAATTCATGATTTTTTTTTTTGAATGAAATTCAAACTTTATTGATAATAATGTAACATTATTACAAACTTATGGGTATAACCTATACAATAAAACTAGGCCCAACAACAGCCCGCATACTCAATGAAACAAGTTGACCCAAACATTCCATCCTAAAACATCGAATTGACCTACTTCTTAGAAATTCTTGGCGGCTCAAAAGAGCGACGAGCAATAGAAACATCTCCTTCATCTTGAGTGCTATCTCTAACGGTGCTAGTGGGCTTTCTAGCACTTGCGGCTTCTTCTCCTACTCTGGCAGTCATGTACCTTGAAGATGTTACGGCGGTGGGTAAGTCAAGGTTTGGTGAAAAGGCATGGTATTGGGTTTGGTTTGGTTTTCTCTCTTGTGAATAGGTATTTCCCATCTTTCCATTATATCATCTATGAAGTTCGTTCCAGTTCTATCATGATTAGATCTAAAATAGATCAAATCTTTGACTTGCTTTTTTATGGTTCTGCAAACTGCAAATTTGTCATTAACTTCATTGTTGAAATTTTTTACATTTCTGCATCTCCATATAAACCATATCGAAGAAGATAATGCAGCAGTTATGATATCTTTGATAATGCCATTGGATCTATGATTTAGGGAAATATACTGTATTGCACCAGTAAGGGTTAGGATGGTATGAATTGGCACCATAGGATCTCCAATCATTGTTCTAATCCATTTCCAAACATAGTTAGAAAACTCACACTCAAAGAATAAGTGTTTAGTTGTCTCTGCATATTTATTGCATAGAACACATAAATCATCTGAAGTGATACCTTGAATTCGAAGTTTATCTTTAGTAGGCAAGTAGTTGTGAAAAACTCTATAAAGACAAACATTCATCTTTGGCAAAGAAATGTTATTCCAAATAATGTGATGAACACTACAGGTTTGTTGAGGAATTCTGATGTTGTTCCAGACATCATGAAAATGAAATAACCCTTTTTTGTTAGCACTACAACACCAAAAATCTGCTGCCCTATTGCTATGAACTTTTATTTTCTTTATTTCATCACTAATATTCCTTAAGTAGGAAATATTATCAGGTCTCCATGTTTGATTAATCAAAATCACCTTCACCTTTTGGCTATGTCCTCTAGTATATGATAATGTGTCATGCCCTAGTTTTTCTAATAACATTGAGCCATTGATCCATGGTGCAAACCATAAGCTGGTTGATTTACCATCCACTATTTTCCTGTCTATCAATCTCTGAGCATTTTTCCTGAGATAAAGCATCTTATTCCAAGTGCATGAATGATTGTTATTCACATTTGATTCCCATAGAGTTTCATTGTGTGCATACTTGTTGTTTAACCACTTTGCACTGAAAGAAGAGTTGTTAAGAATCTCCCATATTCTGTTGATGCAGTAAATAGTGTTGATGTTTGAAAGTTTTTTAAGTCCCATACCACCCTCAGATTTCAGATTTGTAATTGTATCCCAAGGTATTTTGCTTTTCTTCCCCTTCCAAATGAACTTTTTACAGATTTGATTAATTTTGTGGATGGTCAAACTAGGCAACATAAAGCATTGCATCCAAAAACTTACCATTGGGTAGATTACTGATTTAATTAGCTCTAATCTGCCTGGTAAAGTAAGAAATTTGCTTTCCCATCCCTTCACCTTTTTAAGTATTTTATCTAGCAGCTGCTTGCAATTTCCATGTTTGATATATGTGACATATAATGGCAGACCCAAGTATCTAACTGGTAATAAACCCTCAGTAATACCAAGTATGTTTAGAATTTCCTCCTTATTGTTGCAATATTTATTAAAAAAAACTTGGGTTTTCATGTTATTCATTTCTAACCCTGTGGCATGTTTCAGTTTTCTAAAACAGTCCTCACTGACTTGGCTCCTTTTTCAGTAGCTTGAACAAATACTAAGAGATCATTAGCATATAATAAGTGGGTAATACTTGGGTTATTTTTGACAATGGGTTCTATTTTGCCCTTACTTTCTTTAAGATCCATGAGTATAGTGAAATATTCCATACATGTTGTAAATAAATATGTGGATAGAGGGTCACCTTGTCTCAAACCATTAGAGCTTTTGAAATATCCTTTATGATATCCATTAATAGCAATTGAAAAACTTGGTGTTGAGATAAGCTCTTCAATTATTTTTATCCATTTGAGAGGAAAGTCCATAGCTCTCATCATTTGAATGATAAAGTCCCTATTAACCAAATCATATGCCTTCCTGAGATCCACTTTTATGCACATTTTATTGCTGCCAATTTTATTGAAGTTTCTAATGTGTTCATGAGCAATAATAATACCATCATTTATGTGTCTGCCCGGTAGAAAAGCTGTTTGATTTTCTGAAATCAGTTCCCCAAGCACATATTTCATTCTTTCACACAAAGTTTTAGAAATGATCTTGAATAGCATGTTACAACATGCTATGGGTCTGTAGTCTACCATAGATTCAGGTTTAGAAACCTTAGGGATGAGTGAGATAATTGTGTGATTTATTTCTCTAACAATTCTGCCATTATCGAAGGAAGTTTGTACTGCGTTAACAATTGAACTCTTTAAATCCTCCCAATGCATTTTGTAAAATTTAGAGTTAAACCCATCAGAACCCGGAGCTGTGTCATTGTGAACACTAAACACTACTCTCTTAACCTCTTCAACAGTAAATTCAGCATTTAGAAAAATTTTCCCCCATTCATTTAACTTCTTCTTCGGAGTAATATATGGGAATGTGCTGGATAAACCTTCTTTATTATATATTTTAATGAAATACTTGACTGCATCATTTTCCACCTCCTTTTGAATCTTAACCAATTTGCCCTTTTCATTAAGCACATTTTGAAAGTTGTTCACAAATTTTCTGGTTGTTTGCTTTGCATAGAAAAATTTTGAGCAGCTGTCATCCCATTTGAGCCAATGGCATTTAGTTTTCTGTTTGATGTCCATTGATAATAAATCCATACATTTGACAAGGTTAGCTTGTGCATTGTCCAGTATTTGTGCATTATGAGTAGTATGGTTTTTCTCCAATTCAAGTAATGCTGCATTAACATCATTTCTGCACTTTTCTGCTTGCTGTTTTAAATTATTTTCCCCAAAACTCCACTCCTTCAAAACCTTTTTAGTTCTCTTTTGCATTTGTATAAGATTATACAATTGGTTACCTTTAGAGAATTGAAAAGCTTGTTGAACAACTTCTAGATATCCTTCACATTTAACCCAATGGTTCATAAATTTAAATGGCTTAGGCCCAGAAAAATCATGCACTTTACTAAAATGAAATAAGATAGGTACATGGTCACTTGTTGATAGCTCCAGAAATTGGGCATATGAATGTGTAAAGATTTCCATCCATTCAATATTACAAAACAACCTATCTATTCTGGTTGCTATGTTTCTATCTGGTCCTGATCTCCAAGTGTAGTTAACTCCTGAAATATTAACTTCATTAAGACCAGAGGACAAAACAAAATTATTTAACTCCTGAACCTGTTTAAGAGTAATTCCCCTTCCTCCTTTTTTCTCATTTATGTATCGAATGCAATTGAAGACACCTATCAAATACCATGGGATATTAAATGTATTAGCTTCTGTGATAAGTTTTCTCCACAAAGGTACTCTGTCTGCCTCAACATTTAATGCATAAATGACACTAATGATGCATTGAGCCCCTGCAACATTATTTAACATACAAGTGATATGTTGTTTACTAGCTGAAATGACATAACTGTTCCAATACTCTGTATTTATCATAATCAGTATTCTGCATTTATGATGGAATTCAAGATTATTGAAACAGCACCATTGATTACCCCAAGAATCTATGAAATTTTGCAATTTAGTTCTTCTCAATTTATTCTCCACCAGGCAAAAAATAGAAGGTTTATGCATAGCTATCATATTTTTCACCTCTAATACGTGAGAAGCCTTGTTAAGGCCTCGCACATTCCAACATAAGACTGACATTACTTAGGGTTGGTTTGACTCCTTGTTCTCACTGTGGGAGTCGCACCTTCATGTGACGCCTTGTTTTTCTTTCTATCATGCTGCGATTTGTTTTTCACTTCTGCCATAATTCTGTCAAACTCAGGGTTTGGAGAGGTTAAGTCTTTGGGGATTACAGAAGAAGAGATATTAGGGGATGGGTATTTGGGATGGGTACATGACTGAGCCAGAGGAAGAGGATCAACCGACAAGTCTATCGAGTCCATAAGCACCTATTTAGATTTAAACACATCAGATGTTAGAGCTGAATCATGTAAGTTATGAATTGAATGGACTGTATGAGATGTAATGATATCATTATGATGTAAAGACTCCCTTCGATGTTCAATCTCCGATGATGAATGAGAGACTGAGACTTCGGTCAATGACGTCAACACTGAAGGATCAGAGGGCTGAATGCTCGATGAAAGTCCTCCTTGATATCTCACAATCTGTGTAGAATTAGGCAATGACTCTGTTTGCTTCCGTACAATTGTGGTAGCCTTACTGTGATGAGAAGCACCTTCAGATACTACACAACTATCTTTCACAGTTGAAGGCGAGGCTATAATTATGCCGAACAAACTGCTGTTTCTGCCTTGGTTCATCTCAGATGTATTAATCAGATATTCTGATGGAGATGGCAAGTTATCCTTGCTTTGATCAATTATATAGATTTCTTTACCCTTCTCTGTAGCAACTGATGCATTAGTATCCTTGTCTGTATTTTCTTGTAATGTTGTAAACACAATACCCTCGCTATTTACAAAAATAGTACTCTGAATGTTAACATCTTCTATGTTATGATTTGTATTTTTATCATTAACTTCTATCTGCACATTGCTTTTCTTTTTAGGTTGCCACTTCTGAACAAAGTTAATAGGACACTCCTCTTTAGTATGACCAAAACACACACAGTTTTTGCATACTGGTGGGATATATTCATACTCCACACTTTGAGTCACAAAATCACCCCCTGGGCTTGTATTTGAACTTCCTCGTCAAATTCAAAATCTGCTTCTACCTCAATAAGAATTCTGGCATATGCTAATCGACTTCTTTTCTTGGTGTGCTCATCCATAGCAATAGGTTTCCCAATGGTACTCGCTATTTTGCATAACGAAACATGGTTCCAATACGCAAAATTCAAATTGGGGAATCTCACCTAAATTGGAATCGTGAGCAATAAATCTCTTTCATATTTTATCATACTGTTCCATTTTCTCATGATTATAAATTTGCCATCCATTAGCCATGGCCCTCCATTAAGGACCTTCGTACAATCCTCCTCCTTTTCAAATTGGACTAAGTAAAAACCATTATCTCTCGCAAAAACTTCGAAATTACCTTTCGGCATCCAAGTCCTTTTAATATAAGCTTTAAAATAAATGTAATACGGTCTTTTACCTACCAAGTAAAGAAGAATCGAATTAGACCACATCTTCTCCGCCGATTGTAATTCACTCTCCTCAATAACTGTTGTTCTTTTTTCATTGAGAATTGTTGGATCATAAAACTTCATATTTTCAGATCTATTATGGCCCTTCACCATATCACACCACGAAGTAGGCATTGCTTTTAGATCCACTGAGATATTACACGAATTCCGTACAACCGCTTTACCCTTATTGCGTTGCCAAGCATTTGATTGAGCAGATCTGGAAGCTTGATTGCCCTTGCGTACTTGATTAGCTGGCTGCATGTTAGATCCACTAGAGAACGTCACTTTTTTCTTCCTACCAGACACCTTAGTCCAACCATCTTCCTCACTGGCCTCCTCCCCCACCAGATCTGAAGAAGTTCCATCGGATTGAGATTTGGAAATATGACCATTGCTCTCTGCCATTTTTGAATATCGAATTCATGATTAAATATATATATATATACAATGAGAAACTAATAATAAAAATTAATTAGCAAATCCATTGTTGTGTGATGTCTTGTGTTTGCTGCTACGTTTGGACCTTTGTGTTTTTAGACTAATAGGTTGTTTTAATTTGACCATTACCCTTATGCTCAACTGAGTAATTTAGTGTGAACACTTGAAGTTCAGACTTGAAGCTATGTTTGCTAACATATGTGTTCATTTTGTTGCTTATGCCAGTCACCTTGCAAAAGAGATCGGTCCTTATGTTTTGCATATTCATTTGGATTGGCATAAGTGTTTGGGTCAATATATTAATCCCTTGTTATAATTCTGAAACAAAGTGTATATTTGAGTTTTAAAATGTTGTATGATCTAGATATTAACCCGACAGTGCCTAAAAATCACAAATATACATATACAAGAATTTTTTTTGACTTAGTACATATTATATTTAGCAACCTATATTTCTCAAATATTTAAAAGAAAGTGTGTTGTCCATACTTTTGTATGTGTTATAAAGCCTAGTCTATGCTTATGTAGAAACTAATAACCTAACATTTTTAAGAAATAGCATAGTACTATATGTGAATTGTTTAGACTTAGTACCTACTTTATTTTAGTTGCCTACCTTTCTCAATGTAAAGGACGTATTGTCCATGTCTTTATATATGAAGTACATAGCTTTTCTATTCCAAGTCTAAGTTTTTGTCATAAAATAACAATCTGACACTTTGCCTTCTTTTTATGTAATAGCCTTGTTTTGTTCACATATAGCCTGTTAGTTTCTTAGACTAACTTTAAAATGGATATGTATAACTTGTTTTTTTTATAACTATAACTATGAAACAGAAGTATGTAAATTTCGAAACCTATTTGTATACACTTTTATCCATTAAACACTTTGTTTCTAGAAACCTTCTTTTCAGCTTAGTATAGTAGAAGGTAACACTTATATTATGTTTCTTAGAAAAACAAGTGTCTAAGGATTTAAAAAGAAGATTTTATAGAAATATATGTATAAGTTATACTTTATTCCTTAATTTAATCTTAGTAATTAATAAATGGATTTGAGGAAATTTAATAATTGTTTTTAAATAAAAAACTTTAAAGAGAAAAACTTTTGAGAACCTTAGTTCTATAATTTGAGGAGTACTAATAATCGACTTAGTGTTATCGATTGGTTCAAATGCTTTCGAATTACGCTTAGTCAAATATGGTATAACTAATTGAATAGAATGTTTTAGTGGAACTTACTAGCCCATTAGTGAATACTTGAATTTCACTGGGTAGTATGGGATACCTTGGTTAAATTCATGTGATTGCTATTAGGAATTATTTTACACTTTAGAGTTGTATTCTCTTCTTGTGTGCGATAAGTGGTTGCTAGATCCTGAAGAGAATGTAGGTCAGGTTTTCCGGTGGTATCCGTAACGAGTGAGATTTACTAACTTTCAGTAAATATGTAACAACCCGAAATTTAAGTTATAGTAATTAATTAACAAATTAATGAAATAATAAAATTACTTTGTGAAATTATCAGAATTGGACCACTGGAGTTGCACCATTGTGTCCATGGTAATTTTCTGGTTAATTTCCATACATAGATTGTCAAAATCGAAGCTAGAACGAAGAAGTTACGGAATAAACAAGAAACGAGAAAACAAAAGAAATATATATATATATATATATATATATATAGGCAAGGTCGACCCTAGGGTCGACCCTCGCCATGGCTAGGTCGACCTATAGGTTGACCCTAGCAAGTGGTAGGTCGACACCCAGGTCGACCCGTGTGCATTATTTTGCTGGCTTCGTCCAGTTCGATTTCAACACGTCATTTTGCTATTTTTACTCCATCTCGTGCGTCTGTGCTTCCATCCAACGATTCCTATCGAGCCTATGATGTGGTTGCACCAGATTTAATCTCCAAATCCAAAGGTCTAAGATTAACACTATAAATAAGACCCTAGGCCTAGCTATTTTTCTCATTCAGATTTTCACCATCTGGGTTCATTGCCTGAGGCTGGACCCTAAAGCAATATTTTTCTGAGGAGAAGATCTTTTTAAGTAAAATATTTTATACCCCTCAAGTGGATCCGGGAAGGCCAAAGGAAATAGATAAGGACCACAGATGAGTTTTTAAGTAATTATTTTAGACTTTAAGTAATTTAAAATAATAGTGTTTCAAATAGTTGTAGTTTTTCTACAATTTTGGGATAACCTTTATGCAAGTTTATTTACAGTTTATTTTTAAGTAAATTTTAGACTTGTTTTCCATTCTATATTCTTTTAGCTATTCTATTTCAGTTATTGCAATTGTTTACTGTTAATTATAGCTTTCCTAATTATTTACAGTTATTTACGGTATTTATAGTTATTTACTATTATTTATGTTTTATTTACATCTACCCTACGTTGGGATTTATTCTATAAATGTCAGTTTCTTTTTAATTCCCTTTTTACGCGAAAGGAATAAATAGAAGAAAATAATTCGTTAATATGGACTAAAATATAATAACACTAAATTTACAGAAAATGGGATGTAAAATAAGGAGAACTGTAATAAATTGGACTTAGACTGAAATAGGCAAATTTAAGACATTTGCAAGCATAGTTATAACATGTAATTATAACTAAAAAGAGAAAATAGAAGAAATAGCAGAAGTAGCTTATTTTTAAACTTAGGCCTTGGGTTAAGTAAATAAGCAAAGTTATAACACACGGGTTATAATTAGAGACAAAACAGAAAAGGCTTATTTTAAAGACTTATACTAAGTTAATAAGCAAAGATAGAAGTAGGACTCGCACTGGCAGCATTTCCCTTGGGACACATTTATGCTGTTTAGGGTAAATAAGTGGTCCATAATTAGAAGTTAAAATCAGGGGATTTGGACAAGGGGTGCAACTAGATTTTGTTTGTTAGGACCCGTATCGACAGCAATCCCCTTCAGTCAGGAACTTGTGGTCTCACAACACACGGAGGTGAGGCTGGGCACACTTAAGCTGTTTAGGGCAAATAAGTGGTCCAAAAAGGGAGCAACAGGTAGCGCGAGCCTAACAGTGGTCGAGCGTGCGGCCTCGGTGCAGGGAGATAAGTTGCTATTGAGTTCCAAGCGCTAAACAGGTGTTTTTTGTTGTGGGACCCATAGGATAGGACTAGCCCGCAGTAGGCACAACAGAGATAGAAGGCCGATCAAAGGGTAGAATTAGGACTTCAGCCTAATTAAACTAGGATTGGGATTTCAGCCTAATCAAAGCAGTTTTAGAATAGTGCAAACAATCTAATCGAACTATCTAAGCAAAGCAAACAGTTAAACCGTATTTTTTTCCAGCTTTATCTTTTCCTTTATTTCCATTTATACTAGAACTATTGCAAAGCCTATTATCTTTACATTGCTTAAGAATACTAGTAATTACTTTCATTAACCAGACTTTTAATCTGACCCACTCCTCTATTTCCCCATTTCCCCTATAGGCCAGCAGAGGGAGGGACAGTAGATTTCGGATTTTCTTGGAGATTCAGCTGCGGAGTTTTTCTTCATGTATTCTTCTTCTTCTTCTTTTCAGTTTTATTTTCATGTACTAGCATTTGTTGAGAGGGATGGTTTTATGTATGTACTCTGATATTGTGATTAAGATGATGTTTTCCATTAGACATATATATTAGGTATTTTGAGACTTATTTTGGTTATGATTTATGAAATTTGATTTTTAATAAGTTATTATTTTTAAATGTTTCCGCTCTTTTATTTATTTTGTCTTGTGAATCTTAGTCTCTGAAAGTTTTTAGCTATACCTAAAATGCACCATATTCTTTAATGTGTTCTTTTTGGGTATATTAAGGGGTGTGGGGTGTTTCACTTGGTATTAGAGCCTAAGGTTACAGGATTCCTAAAAATTTGTTTTAAAAAAGTAAAGTATTTTTCAAAAATAACTTGTTTTAAAAGTATTTTTCAAAAAGAAACTCTTAGAAAAAGTTTTCAAGTATAAAAGAGAATTTTTATAAAAATCCCCACAAAGTCCAGTTCAATCTTCCTTCGATTCTTTCGAGCCTAAATTCTATTTTTCTTTTCTTAGAATGGTGGATGCCCTTAATCTTCCTGAGGGTGTCCAAGTCCCAGGCTGGTTTCGTAGATACCTTCTGTAACGATCGCGATTTTTCGTCGCTCGAAAACTGACATTAATACGTCCACTGTATCAACTGCCGAGCAATCGAATGCCGGAAACCAAATTGTTATGAAGAAAAAAAGAAGAGGTAGAAGAAACAGAAGAAAATGAAAGAAGAAACAACAGAAAACCACAAAAACAGAAACAAAATCAGAATCTCACATTCGCAGCGGAACAACATATAATAGATAAATGAATAATCTTTAAATCAAAGAACTATATCATTTTATACATTACATCATCATCAGAGTTTACAACAACAATACAACACTGGACAGTTATATGAACTTGTCCATATACAGAATACACAGCGGAAAAGATAATATCATATACAAGTGGTACGTCTCGTCATCCAGCTCGCCACTAAGCTCCACAGCATCTCCTGAATCCAGAATGACCTGATAACCTGACTCTAGACTGCCTGTGTGGAAATTTGTGGGCACCCAGACTTTAGGGAGGGAACAATAAACTCCAGGTCAGTCATGGGACTGGTGTGAGAACTTAAAACAGTTATTTTTACAAAGAAAATAAAATTTATTCGCAATGCTTTTTGGAAAATGAAACTACCATAAGACATCCCGCCACACACACAATGCAAACGCAGAATTGGAGGAGATTTCTTCTTATGATAGTCAAACAGGCTTACTACGCAAATCATTGGATTATTATTATTATTAATGTCTAGTGTAGAAAACATTTTAAAAGTATAATATTAATCTTAGCCAGCATAGGCATTTCACACTATGCCTACTATAGCTACCATCTAAACAGTGGGGCGCCACCATAAGTAAATGGCAGGTTCTACAACTAATATCGTACAAAGTTCGTATTGGAGTTTGGATTTCCAACAAATGGTCAGGCCAAGGAACTTCCCATTGCCACATAGGTACGCCTCTGGAAAGACAACCCGAGAACCTAACCGGATATCTGCCAACACAAGGTCGGGTTACCCCTAACTGGGTAACTACTGACACGAATAAGCCATCCCCCGATCGTAACGACCTTTATCCGAGGATCCTCGATTCCAACAACCACAAAGAAATAAATTTGCAGCAACAACATAGGTTAAATATCTGGGCTCCATACCATGATACAACCTCTATCCAGAAGGAAATGACATACACTAAGGGGGCGCTATCCCCTAATAACCTTGCTGCATCCTTCCTGTTTTGACCATTTTCGGGGTATGAGGTCCGACGAAGTCTCGTCCACAAAGCCACACTTTGGTACAAAGCCATGCTTTGGGTCAACAAATAATCAAAGTAATGATCACAAAGATAAATGATCAAACAAATGATCATATCACAAATGATCAAACAATGATCATTACACAGCAACACTCAGCATTCCATGTTACCAAATTGGGAATATATCACTAGTAACCATCAACTACATAACCTCTAAGCTCGTGCGTCTCAGAGAAGGGTGTTAAGCTAAGAGAATAAATTCTCCGTCACCAACAAAAATGTATTTGATAGAAACCAGCTTTATACCTCAAAATGTAACGTCAGACACACAACTATACAAGTCTATTCCAGGATCGAACAGAACCGAAGGCACTTCAAAAGAAGCCCTTGCAATCCGGATAATTTCTAATCACGTCGGGACTTCCCGTCACAAAGGGTGATAAAATCTCTATATCGGAGACCAGCCGATGCAGAGTCATTCGACGGTAATCCTTCCGTTTTCAAAATATCCGGTCTTCAACACTGGTCATCAAATGCAATCCATTACGACGTATCACATATTCGGAATGGGTTATACAACCCAAAGGTCCTTTCCCAGCTAACCCGAATAGTGAGCGCTTATATTTTGAAAATAAGTGTGGCATTCAAATTCAAGCAAATCACAACAAATACCCACTCAAGGTAATTATTGATAGTCGGTTATTTAACTATCAATAGGTATGCATAGCATCATCAGATTCCAAATAATTTATCTTCCAAAAATATCTTTACAAGATATATAATTTCATACTTCAAAAATAAATCAACGTTTATTTTTTTTAAACAATTTCCCTTTTCGGTTATAAATTCCATAGTGGATTTATATTTCAAAATATCTACTGATATACGATTTTCAATCGATTTCGAATATTCACTTTCAATTTATATTTACAAAGATAAATTCTCAAAAATGTTTCATTTCATATTGGAAAAGCATTTCCATACTTATTTAATAATAAGTAATTCACAAATCTTATTTATTTTCAACATTTGAAAATATTCAATATACTTAAATCAAAATTAAGTATATATTTCATTCTTTAAGGAAAACGTTCTCTTAAACACATTTATTTGAGTCAAAACGAATGTTACGTAAAACATCGTTACGACGACCCAAAATCACTAGTATAGGGATTCAAAATTTAGATAGATATATAAATCCCAATACTATATAAAACATTTCCTTTCGGAAACCATTTACTATAACAACAGTGTTATAGTCCACCATTTCCTTATTCCTCGAAACGTCTATTTCAACAATAAATGTTGAAATCTATGTATTCGATACTTAATGCATTTTAAAAACATCTTTAAAACAATTAACTTCGTTTTATAATATCACTTCCCCAAAACATATCCATTTAATTTACTAATATATTCACTGTCCAAAATCGTAAATATACTTCGTTAACAAATTTAACGTTTCTACACATTTTACTTAAAAGATTATCCACTGTCCAAAATCGTGGATAAAATTCCCAACCAAAATCTTATTATTACAACATTTAACATAAAGGATAATTCGCTGTCCAAAATCATGAATATATCTCCTTTATTAAACTTCTATGTTTAATTTATCAAATTCAATTGGTTTCGGATTTACAAACAATGTTTATAAATTCCATTTCTATTTATAACACTTCGATTTATAAATCTCCTTTATTATCCAATTCAGTTTATATCTCAATTATATACCAAAAGTCCAATATTATAAGTTAAATACTTATAATCCATTTATTTATAAAATCGTTCTTTTAAAAACTTCACAAATTATAAAACTTTTAAATTTCATTAACTTATGAAATCCAATTATACTCCGTTTTAACACTTATAAAAACTCGTTTTATAATTCCAATATTTTTAATTTATAAATATCAATTTTATAAATCTTTTATATAAACCATTTGAAATAATTCAAAAATCTCAATTTAAACCATTTTATAAATCAATCAACTATTTATTTCAAAAATCACACTTTGGTTATATTTCACAAAAATCATAATTTTTATAATTTTAAAATTTTAACGTTAATTTATTTAAGATGAATCAATTCAAAATTTTAATAAAATGTAAAATCTCAAAAATCACTTTAAAAATCCCTTTAAAATCAAAGTCGTTATTTTTAAACTTCAAAAATGGATCCAATGATGCAATAGCAAAAAAAAAATCAACCACGGCATCCAAACATCATATATCGATATGACAATAGAATATATATAACAATATCTGTAAATAAATCAATACAGTTGAGGAATCCAGTTGGATCCCTCCAACTTGTTTCCCTGCATCCACAGATGTTAGCACAATACCAATTCTGTTCCAGTACGGAATATCGCGGAATATGGGATTTATAAAATATTATCTGCTATTATACGATGCAATAGGGTCTCATCCGCTATATAATGCGGGAAATCAACTCCAAGTACATAAATAATACCAATTTAACTTTACGGTGAAATATTCGCGGTATATGTTTTTAATAAATAACCTCCGCTTAATATACGGCGTATAATGTCTATTTCAACACAACAGATAACAATTCATCATCCAGGCATACAATCAACAATTTTAAATCTAACTATTTAAAATATAAATCGAAACAATTTCGATTGAGTGAGAAGTTCTCACCTTGAATTTCCGATAATAGTTGTAGCGTTTTATTTCGAATAAAATTAAACACGCGTTTAATTTTTACTCAAAATTTTCACTGACTCCAATCGACTCCAATCTAGCTCCATTGCGTAGTGCTCGACAAAACGAACGCAATGCAACTTGTTTCGTAATTTTCCGACCTCGTACGAAAAAGTTATCAATATTTAAAGTTCGCACACATTTATAAAATAAACAATTTACATTTTCTTTTTTTAAATTTCAAACCCTATTTGAATCTGGACCGTGCATTTCATCAAGGCAAATCATGACCGTGACTTCCTTTATTCCCTCCCTTTCACGTTGAAACCTAGGTGAACTTTTCGTACGTGAACCCATCCCTTCGGCCTAGGGTTCCCAATAGCTCCTCCACCAACCAACTTGAACACGATCAACCACTTCCACTACAAAGCCTTCGCCACCCTCTACCATCGGCTACAACCCTAGCGAGCTCGGCCTTCTCATATTCTTTGAAAACACATGCAAACGCGACATACACGGCCAAAATTTGGCGACCACGATGCTCCAATGACGATCAACCCCGTATGGATTTCAAGATCATCTCGTGCTCTACGTTTTTCGTTTAGATGCCGAAGCCTAATTGTGAACAGATCGTGAGATATTGAGGAAGAATGATGATGCGTTTCTGGCCATTGAAAATAATGTTGGTGGCTAGAAGAAGAAACCCTAGGGTTTTGAGTTTGTTTGCAAAGTGAAGGTAGAGGGGGTCTTTTATAGAAAATTTCCCAAAAACACTATTCATCCCAAAATTTCCGAACTTCAAACGAAGCGTTTCGGCTGGCGTTTCTAAGGTTTACCCCGCGTTCCGAACACAATGGAACGTGTTTTGGGAGCTAATCCGGTCATCTCTGCGAGTTACGGAATTAAACGATCAAATTTAAATTAAACCGATTTCGATGCGTTTTGGCTTGCCCTGGACAAACGGTAAATCCAATTGACATGAAATTTGAAACCATACAATAATATCACATTACGGATCCGATGAAACTGGTTTCGTCGAAATCCGAGACTTTTTGAAAAATGGCTAATTTCACTAGTCGATTAAATATTAAAATATTCAATTTTCACAGATCAACTCTAAATTCATTTTAAAAGTTCTATAACATTACTATAACTTCAATATAATTCAATATAACTTTATAAATCATTTTTAACCACATTAAATCCAGATTTCAATTATTTCTGGAATTTCAACTATTAAATTATTAATTTAATTGTCCAAATTAAATCCAATATTCGATAAATAAATTATTCGACTTATAAATTTCACTTATTAATATTCAAAATCAATTAAATATTCGATTTTCAAATGTCAGAAATTCTGGGTCGTTACAAACTTCCCCCTTAAAAGAATTTCGTCCTCGAAATTACCAAGTAAGAAAAATTCACAAAATCCGTTAACTTTCCAAAACAAACCGTTCAAATTAGATTTACAAATCTCTTAGGTGTTTAACTTTTCCAAAAATCCAATAGTTAAACTTCTTTCAACAACTTTACTAAGTTTCCAAAATTTTCAAATTTCTCAAAAATAATCTAACGCCTTAAAATTTTAGAAAAATTCACCAGCGTCTCCTTTGCGCGGCTCGATCGTAGTATGATCAAAATAGACATAAATATGTATACATCGACCCACCTGGTCGGAAAAGCAGAAAAACAGTTCATATTTCCTATTTTTATTGCGTAGGCGTACCTTTTTAGCATTTTTAAGCAAAGCAGTTATTTATTTAGCATATTTGCACAACCAAACCAACCGAACGGTAGCCACGGCACCTGTACTTACTCAATTTAAATATGTAAGTGACAAATATATAAAATTATTAACAATTTACTCTTTTAAACAACTACAACACTTTCATATCAAAAGAAATGCATACTAAACCAGTTTTATAAGCACTTATATAATTTCGACACTATTTGTAATTGTTTACAACCAATTTATATGCAATGACATTCAATTATTCATTTTCAATTAGTTTATATTCACTAATTTAAATTCAAATTGGTTCACTTCAATTCAAATCAATTTCTATTTAAATTTACTTCACTTTCAATTTAAATCAAATTACATAGTTTCAAATTTTAAATCAATTCAATTTCATCAACACTTAATGAATTATAAACAATCAACCAACAATCATATAACATCCAATGTCATTCAACACAACCAAATTATTAATTTTACATTCGATTTGGTTCAACACTTTTAATTCCAATTGGTTGATATTAATATTGACTTTCATTCAATTATTCAATTAGCTTTTAAATGAATTAACACTTATATTCATTATTTCATATCAACTTATTTTCATTAGATTGATTAACATCCAATCCATTCCTTAACTCAATTGCTAATTTATTTTACAATTAAAGTTGAATTTCATTTATATAACTCAAGTTCATATTTATTTAATTCACTTGATTATTTACTTCGATACCAAAATCAACTTCATTCAACATCACTTAAGTTATATTCCAATTAAACATCATTTGTTTAAATTAACTTAAGTTTCCACTTATAAATCCAATTCAGATTCCAATTCTATTTAACTTTTACCAAAGTCAAAATTTATTGTTTCATATTATAAGTTTAAAACTTGATTACTTATATTCAACAATTACCACTTGGATTTAATTGATTCACTTATACTTACTTTTATTTAACTCCATCCTTAAGTTAAATTTATTCTATCAAAATTCACTTTGTACAAGTTATCAACCCATTTATCATTCCCATAAATATTTTAAATAGGATTCCAGAGTCTTTTCAACCTTTCAAAAAACATTTTTGAAATCAATTCAAATTATCTTTTGAATTCCCAAAACAAAATCCAAATTTTCCAACCAACTTTCATTTAAAATAATCTGGCAGCAATTCCTCTTTTGGAAACCCGAAAATGAACACCGATGATGTCGCGGTCATCATCAGAATTATTTTCCAACGACCGAAAAGAGTTTAGAGCTTTCATCTCTCTAAAACAATTTTCCAAACATCAAATCCTTTCAAACACTTCCCTGGAATTTTATTTCAGATTATAAATCACATTTATAAATCTTTTACTTATAAAATTTCACTTCTTATATATAAGATTATTTTACCATTGTAAATCATTTTAATTATAACTTCATACATTATAATTAATTTGATTATACAATTTACTCTTTCACAATTGTTGTTTTATTTGGATCATTCAAACAACTTTTATTAACTTATATATATATTTACATTTTTAACAACCAAACAATCAATCATATACACTTTAATAATTTCTGAAAAATTATTTCTTTATATACAAAATATAATCGAGGTAAAATTATTTCATTCACCCAATTTTAAAACAATATCGTGCCGAATTGTTCTATACAAGTGTTTAGAGATCCCTATCGATAGAGTTGTCGAGACTATACCAACCAGAATCCATATACCACTCAACAAATCAATCATCACAATATAAAAAAAATTTATATTCATTAACAAATACGCGCTCATATCTATTATTACACTCATCTCATTCTAGAGTACTACTGACTCTATCTCTAATGAGTAACACCCAACAGAGCCATGGTTGTCGCTTAACCATATGCTCTGATACCAACTGTAACGATCGCGATTTTTTGTCGCTCGAAAATCGACATTAATACGTCCACTGTATCAACTACCGAGCAATCGAATGCCGGAAAACCGAATTGTTATGAAGAAAAAAAGAAGAGGTAGAAGAAACAGAAGAAAAAGAAAGAAGAAACAACAGAAAAACACAGAAACAAAAACAATATCAGAATCTCACATTCGCAGCGGAACAACATATAATAGATAAATGAATAATCTTTAAATCAAAGAACTATATCATTTTATACATTAAATCATCATCAGAGTTTACAACAACAATACAACACTGGACAGTTATATGAACTTATTCATATACAGAATACACAGCGGAAAAGATAATATCGTATACAAGTGGTACGTCTCGTCATCCAGCTCGCCACTAAGCTCCACAGCATCTCCTGAATCCAGAATGACCTAATAACCTTACTCTAGACTGCCCGTGTGGAAATTTGTGGGCACCCAGAGTTTAGGGAGGGAACAATAAACTCCAGGCCAGTCATGGGACTGGTGTGAGAACTTAAAACAGTTATTTTTACAAAGAAAACAAAATTTATTCGCAATGCTTTTTGGAAAATGAAACTACCATAAGACCTCCCGCCACACACACAATGCAAATGCAGAATTGGAGGAGATTTGTTCTTATGATAGTCAAACATGCTTACTACGCAAATCATTGGATTATTATTATTATTAATGTCTAGTGTAGAAAACATTTCAAAAGTATAATATTAATCTTAGCCAGCATAGGCATTTCACACTATGCCTACTATAGCTACCATCTAAACAGTGGGGCGCCACCATAAGTAAATGGCAGGTTCTACAACTAATATCGTACAAAGTACGTATTGGAGTTTGGATTTCCAACAAATGGTCAGGCCAAGGAACTTCCCATTGCCACAAAGGTACGCCTCTGGAAAGACGACCCGAGAACCTAACCGGATCTCTGCCAACACAAGGTCGGGTTACCCCTAACTGGGTAACTAATGACACGAATATGCCATCCCCTGGTCGTAACGACCTTTATCTGAGGATCCTCGATTCCAACAACCATAAAGAAATAAATTTGCAGCAACAACATAGGTTAAATATCTGGGCTCCATACCATGATACAACCTCTATCCAGAAGGAAATGACATACACTAAGGGGGCGCTATCCCCTAATAACCTTGCTGCATCCTTCCTATTTTGACCATTTCCGGGGTGTGAGGTCCGACGAAGTCTCGTCCACAAAGCCACGCTTTGGTACAAAGCCATGCTTTGGGTCAACAAATGATCAAAGTAATGATCACAAAGATAAATGATCAAACAAATGATCATATCACAAATGATCAAACAATGATCATTACACAGCAACACTCAGCATGCCACGTTACCAATTGGGAATATATCACTAGTAACCATCAACTACATAACCTCTGAGCTCGTACGTCTCAGAGAAGGGTGTTAAGCTAAGAGAATAAATTCTCCGCCACCAACAGAAATGTATTTGATAGAAACCAGCTTTATACCTCAAAATGTAACGTCAGACACACAACCATACAAGTCTGTTCCAGGATCGAACAGAACCGAAGGCACTTCAAAAGAATCCCTTGCAATCTGGATAATTTCCAATCACGTCCGGACTTCCTGTCACAAAGGGTGATAAAATCTCTATATCGGAGATCAGCTGATGCAGAGTCATTCGACGGTAATCCTTCCATTTTCAAAATATCTGGTCTTCAACACCGGTCATCAAATGCAATCCATTACGACGTATCACATATTCGGAATAGGTTATACGACCCAAAGGTCCTTTCCCGGCTAACACGAATAGTGAGCGCTTATATTTTGAAAATAAGTGTGGCATTCAAATTCAAGCAAATCACAACAAATACCCATTCAAGGTAATTATTGATAGTCAGTTATTTAACTATCAATAGGTCTACACAGCATCATCAGATTCCAAATAATTTATCTTCCAAAAATATCTTTACAAGATATATAATTTCATACTTCAAAAATAAATCAACGTTTATTTTTTTAAACAATTTCCCTTTTCGGTTATAAATTCCATAGTGGATTTATATTTCAAAATATCTACTGATATACGATTTTCAATCGATTTCAAATATTCACTTTCAATTTATCTTTACAAAGATAAATTCTCAAAAATGTTTCATTTCATATTGGAAATGCATTTCCATACTTATTTAATAATAAGTAATTCACAAATCTTATTTATTTTCAACATTTGAAAATATTCAATATACTTAAATCAAAATTAAGTATATATTTCATTCTTTAAGGAAAACGTTCTCTTAAACACATTTATTTGAGTCAAAACGAATGTTACGTAAAACATCGTTACGACGACCCAAAATCACTAGTATAGGGATTCGAAATTTAGATAGATATATAAATCCCAATACTATATAAAACATTTCCTTTCGGAAACCATTTACTATAACAACAGTGTTATAATCCACCATTTCCTTATTCCTCGAAACGTCTATTTCAACAATAAATGTTGAAATCTATGTATTCGATACTTAATGCATTTTAAAAACATCTTTAAAACAATTAACTTCGTTTTATAATATCACTTCCCCAAAACATATCCATTTAATTTAATAATATATTCACTGTCCAAAATCGTAAATATACTTCATTAACAAATTTAATGTTTCTAAACATTTTACTTAAAAGATTATCCACTGTCCAAAATCGTGGATAAAATTCCCAACCAAACTCTTATTATTACAACATTTAACGTAAAGGATAATTCGCTGTCCAAAATCACGAATATATCTCTTTTATTAAACTTCTATGTTTAATTTATCAAATTCAATTGGTTTCGGATTTACAAACAATGTTTATAAATTCCATTTCTATTTATAACACTTCGATTTATAAATCTCCTTTATTATCCAATTCAGTTTATAACTCAATTATATACCAAAATTCCAATATTATAAGTTAAATACTTATAATCCATTTATTTACAAAATCGTTCTTTTAAAAACTTCACAAATTATAAAACTTTTAAATTTCATTAACTTATGAAATCTAATTATACTCTGTTTTAACACTTATAAAAAATCGTTTTATAATTCCAATATTTTTAATTTATTAATATTAATTTTATAAATCTTTTATATAAACCGTTTGAAATAATTCAAAAATCTCAATTTAAACCATTTTATAAATCAATCAACTATTTATTTCAAAAATCACACTTTGGTTATATTTCACAAAAATCATAATTTTTATAACTTTAAAATTTTAACGTTAATTTATTTAAGATGAATCAATTAAAAATTTTAATAAAACGTAAAATCTCACAAATCACTTTAAAAATCCCTTTAAAATCAAAGTCGTTATCTTTAAACTTCAAAAATGGATACAATAATGCAACAGCACGGAAAAAATCAACCACGGCATCCAAACATCATATATCGATATGACAACAGAATATATATAACAATATTTGTAAATAAATCAATATAGTTGAGGAATCCAGTTGGATCCCTCCAACCTGTTTCCCTGCATCCACAGATGTTAGCACAATACCAATTCCGTTCCAGTACGGAATATCACGGTATATGGTATTTATAAAATATTATCTGCTATTATACGGCGCAATAGGGTCTCATCCGCTATATAATACGGGAAATCGACTCCAAGTACATAAATAATACCAATTTCACTTTACGGTGAAATATTCGCGGTATATGTTTTTAATAAATAACCTCCGCTTAATATACGGCGTATAATGTCTATTTCAACACAACAGATAACAATTCATCATCCAGGCATACAATCAACAATTTTAAATCTAACTATTTAAAATATAAATCGAAACAATTTCGATTGAGTGAGAAGTTCTCACCTTGAATTTCCGATAATAGTTGTAGCGTTTTATTTCGAATAAAATTAAACACGCGTTTAATTTTTACTCAAAATTTTCACTGACTCCAATCGACTCCAATCCAGCCCCATTTCGTAGTGCTCGACAAAACGAACGCAACGCAACTTGTTTCGTAATTTTCCGACCTCGTACGAAAAAGTTATCAATATTTAAAGTTCATACACATTTATAAAATAAACAATTTACATTTTCTTTTTTTAAATTTCAAACCCTATTTGAATCTGGACCGTGCATTTCATCAAGGCAAATCACGACCGTGACTTCCTTTCCTCCCTCCCTTTCACGTTGAAACCCAGGTGAACTTTTCGTACGTGAACCCATCCCTTCGGCCTAGGGTTCCCAATAGCTCCTCCACCAACCAACTTGAACACGATCAACCACTTCCACTTCAAAGCCTTCGCCACCCTCTACCATCGGCTGCAACCCTAGCGAGCTCGGCCTCCTCATCTTCCCTGAAAAAGCGTGCAAACGCGACCCATACAAGGCCAAAATTTGGCGACCACGATGCTCCAATGACGATCAACCCCGTATGGATTTCAAGATCATCTCGTGCTCTACGTTTTTCGTTTAGATGCCGAAGCCTAATTGTGAACAGATCGTGAGATATTGAGGAAGAAAGATGATGCATTTCTGGCCATTGAAAATAATGTAGGCAGGTGGAAGAAGAAACCCTAGGGTTTTGAGTTTGTTTGCAAAGTGAAGGTAGAGGGGGTCTTTTATAGAAAATTTCACAAAAACACTATTCATCCCAAAATTTCCGAACTCCAAACGAAGCGTGCCGGCTGGCGTTTCTAAGGTTTACCCCACGTTTCGAACACAATGGAACATGTTTTGGGAGCTAATTCGGTCATCTGTGCGAGTTACGGAATTAAACGATTAAATTTAAATTAAACCGATTTAAACCGATTTCGATGCGTTTTGGCTTGCCCCGGACAAACGGTAAATCCAATTGACACGGAATTTGAAACCATACAATAATATCACATTACGGATCCGATGAAACTAGTTTCGTCGAAATCCAAGACTTTTTGAAAAATGGATAATTTCACTAGTCGATTAAATATTAAAATATTCAATTTTCACAGATTAACTCTAAATTCGATTTTAAAAGTTCTATAACATTACTATAACTTCAATATGATTCAATATAACTTTATAAATCATTTTTAATTAGGTTAAATCCAGATTTCAATTATTTCTGGAATTTCAACTATTAAATTATCAATTTAATTGTCCAAATTAAATCCAATATTCGATAAATAAATTATTTGACTTATAAATTTCACTTATTAATATTCAAAATCAATTAAATATTCGATTTTCAAATGTCAGAAATTCTGGGTCGTTACACCTTCAAGCTACGACTCTAGAGGTGCAAGGGAAAGCGCGCAATCCAGCACCTACGGGTGGAAATCTCATCAATCCACCCGCAGCAGCCAATTTCTCTAAGTTATGCAAGGACTTCGCCAATTTAGGAGGCAAGAAATTTTCCGGTACAGAGGATTTTGTGGAGGCGAGAGCTTGGTTAAGGAGTACAGAGAGGATATTTGGGCTATTGGGACTGGAGTATCGGCAGAGAGTTCAGCTTACATCTTGGCAGCTGAAAGGAGAGGCTTCTTATTAGTGGGAGGTTGTTGAGTTGGAAGGAAGAGACGTTGGATGGTTTGGATTCCGAGAGAGGTTTGAGAGGAAGTTTTTGTCACAAGCAAAAGAGAGTATGTAGTTGGAAATGTTTATTAGCTTGAAGCAAGGAAGTCTTTCAATAAAGGAGTATGTCAACCAATTTAATGAGTTGTCGTGGTTTGGGATGGAGTTAGTGAATACACCATACAAGAAGGCCATGAGGTTCGTGAAGGGATTGAATCAGCCCCTTCAAGGGTTGTTATTGACTCACGTACCGATGGGAGCTACCTATGAGTCACTGGTGGAGATGGCGCTTATGTCTGATGTAGCTAACGAAGGAGAGTCTAAGGAGGTCCCTAAGACGAAAGGTTCTAAGAAGAAATGGTGGAAGAACAATAAAGATAAGAAGAAAGGAGAAGGCCCTCAGAAGCATATTAAGAAAGGAGGGAAGTGCAATAGTTTTGGATGGTTTGTCATTACGCAAAAGACTGTAAGAAGGCAGGGATGAAGGGAAAGTGTTATAATTGTGGACAGCCCGGTCACATTAGTAGATTTTGTCCTTAGAAGACGGGTAAGGGAGCGGGTGCACCGGCAGCACAGATTCGGGCATTGGATGCAGCACCTTCTAGCAGCAGACCTGATAGAGTTAGGAAAGTCACCATGGATGATTTGATTTCTATTTCTGATTTTCCCATTCATACCCTTTTCGATTCTGGAGCATCACACTCTTTCATCTCTAGTTCTTTGATTGATTGTTTGCACTTAGATATCTCTTTAGTAGTGGACTCCATAGTTGTTTCAAACCCCATAGGAAGATCGACACATTTATCTATGATTTGTAGGGGTTTGAAATTTTTTATCCTAGGTGGAGAGTTTGATTGTGACGCCTATGTATTGGGATTTTCGGGGTATGGGATGATTTTGAGGATGGATTGGCTATCCACAAATGGAGCGATATTGGACTGCGAGAGGAGAGTCGTTAGACTAGAGACATGTAGTGGTAGGTCTCTCGAGGTTTCTTGCAACCCACAGGGGTCATTCATGTTGAGCTTCCTTTATTCCCTCGATTCGTCATCACCAGAGTTAGATTCAGTTACGGTCATTAGAGATTTCCCGGACGTCTTTGAGGAGGTTAGGGGACTACCCTCTAAGAGAGAGATCGACTTCAGAATTTATTTGAATGACAATGCTAAGTCAATGGCATTGCCCGTGACACACATGGCACCTAGGGAGAGGAAGGAGTTGAGCAAGCAGATTCATGAGCTATTGGAGAAAGGCTTCATCGGAAGGAGCATATCTGAGTGGGGAGCGCCAATCGTCTTCGCTACTAAGGTGGATGGTTCCCTTCGACTTTGCGTAGACTACAGAGAGCTAAATAAGCTCACGAAGAAGAACAGTTATCCACTTCCTAGGATAGATGATCTTTTCGACCAGTTAGTTGGCTCTTCAATATTTTCTCAGCTTGATTTAGCCATTGGATTTCATCAACTTAGGGTCGCCGACGATAGCATTGATAAGACGACATTTAGAACACACGACGGATTCTTTGAGTGGTTGGTTATGCCTTTTGGGCTAACCAATGCCCCGACCTATTTTGTGGATTTGATGAGCCGTATTTTTAGAGATGTCCTAAACAAGTTCGTAGTAGTGTTTGTGGACGACATTTTGGTGTTTTCCAAGAGTATGGAGGAGCATGCTATTCATTTAGAGGAGGTTCTTCATACACTTCGTATTCATCAGTTGAGGGCAAAGTTCTCGAAGTGTCATTTTTGGCAAGGGGAGGTACGTTTCTTGGGGCACGTAGTCTCAAGAGAGGGTTTAGGTTTTAATCCCGCTAAAGTAATAGCAGTGCAAGATTGGAAGACCCCCAAGAACGTTACCGAAGTTAGAAGCTTCCTAGGATTGGCTGGCTATTATAGGAAGTTCATCAGAAATTTTGCTAAGGTTTCAGCACCGCTTACTCGCCTCACAAAGAAAAATAAAGCATTCGTGTGGAACGTGGATTGTGAGGATTCCTTCATGATGTTAAAGAGAGCCCTTACTAGTGCACCAGTGTTAGTTTTACCTGATGGAGCTAAGCCTTTTACAGTATACACTAATGCATGTGGGACGAGTCTAGGAGTAGTGTTGATGCAAGAAAGGAGGGTGGTATGTTATGGGAGTAGACAGTTGAGGGCGCATGAGAAGAACTACCCTACCCATGATTTGGAGTTAGCTGCTATAGTTTTCGCACTCAAGTCTTAGAGGAATTACTTGCTAGGAGAGAGTTTCGAGCTTTTCACTGACCATAAGTCATTGAAGTACCTATTCTCATAGAAGGATTTGAACTTAAGGCAGCAGCGATGGATGGATTTTTTGGCATCGTACGACTTTGAGATAGCCTATACCCCTGGCAAGGGAAACGTGGTTGTCGATGCATTGAGTAGAAAGAAAGCAACCCTTAATCCTATGTTCATGGAGTGGAAGAGCATAGAGTTTATTTCCATCTTTGATTTTAAGCCCTCTACGGACATTACCTCGGGATTGTTGGCAGCACTTAAGGTTAAGCCTACCCTCATAGATTAGATTGGCTCGACGCAGTGAGAGTATTTGGAGCTTATGGATATTTTAGAGAGGATTAGCAGGGGAGAGGTCTCTAGACATCTCCAATGCTATTCCATAGATAGCAAAGGGTGGCAAAGGAGAGATGGAAGACTTTGTGTCCTCCGCACTAGTGATTTGTTGAGAGCAGTTCTAGAGGAAGCACACCATTCTCGAATGACTATTCATCCGGGTGGTGATAAGATGTATAGGGACACAAAGAGAATGTTTTATTGGAGTGGCATGAAAAAGGAAGTGGCTGAGTTTGTAGCTAAGTGTCTTGTGTGCCAAAGAGTTAAGGTAGAGCAGCAGAAGCCCGGTAGATTACTTCAGCCATTGGATGTACCCAAATGGAAGTGGGAAAGTGTTTCGATGGACTTCATAGATGGTTTACCCCGGTCTAGGAAGGGGAATACTAGCATTTTTGTGATTGTGGATCGATTGACTAAGAGCGCCCACTTCATTCCGGTCAAGAGTAAGAGGACGGCATCTTATTTGGCATCCTTATATGTTCGTGAGATAGTCCCGCATCATGAAGTTCCCTCTAGCATAGTGAGCGATAGAGACCCTATTTTTACTAGCGAGTTCTGGAGAACCTTGCAAGAGGCTTAGGGACGTAGCTTAGATTGAGTACGGCCTATAACTCTCAGATGGATGGCCAAACGGAGAGATTTAATAGAGTGCTTGAGGATTTGTTGAGGATCTGAATTCTTGATTTTGGAGGAACTTGGGAGGAGCATCTTCCTTTGGTGGAGTTCGCATATAATAACAGTTTTCAAGCTAGCATTGGGATGGCACCTTTCGAAGCTCTTTATGGGAGACCTTGCAAGTCACCTTCATGTTGGGTGGAGTCTACGGAGAGTTGCTACTTGGTCCTGACATGGTTAGGGAGACTTCAGAAAAGGTTGATTTGATTAGAAGGAGGATGAAAACAGCCCAAGATAGACAGAAATCTTATGCAGACAAGCAGAGAAGGGACATTGAGTTTGAGGTAGGAGACTTAGTTTTAATTAAAGTATCCCTGGTAAGGAAGGTGGTGAGGTTTGGATCGAGTGGGAAACTAACTCCCAGATTCATAGGACCGTTCCCCATTGTAAAGAGAGTAGGGAAGATGGCGTATCGAGTAAAGCTACCGAAGAGGCTCGCGGGAGTACATGATGTTTTTCATGTTTCGCACTTGAGAAAGTGCTTACATGACTCAGCGGAGATTGTGGAGCCTAGTCAACTGGAGGAGGTTGAAGTGGAGAGAGAAGCATCGGTTTGTCATATTCCTACCAAGATCATTGGACGTGACATCAAGAAGCTTAGGAATAAAGAAGTCCCGTTAGTGAAGGTGCGGTGGGGAGATGATGTTGAAGACGCTACATGGGAATCTAAAGAGAAGATTTGTACCACTTATCTGCATCTCTTTGATAGTAAGTTTTAGAATTTCCTATTTCCATCTTTAGTTTTGAATAGGTTCTTTTCTTTATTATCCTTTTAGAGGGTAGAACTTAGGATTTAACCTATGGATGGTAGGATTTGATGCAAACATGTTATTAGAACATGTTATGTATGATGAATGCTAGTGGTTGCAAGTGGTTGCTAGTGGATGCTAATGGACGCATATACTTACACTATGCACTATTATCTCTTAGGGATCGGCCTAACTAGGACACTAGGGCATATGCATATGGATGTGTGCGCATTTGCATTTTTATTTTTATTTTATTCCATGGTTGCTATAAATGGATGATTATCAAATGATTGTTGCATTTGGATGATGATTGTAGCACGCATATAGAACTATCAGTTATCATTAGGGAATTTGCATTCATTGGGATACATGACACGGACATGATTGCATAAAAGGAGGTCAACTGAATCAGTTGACCGCCTAATCTTTTGCATTAGCTAGGGACATTGACACTATAGTACTACACTAATTGCATATGTACCATAAATCGCATTAGAAAATGTTTGCACAAAAAATGGACAAACACCTCGAAATTGTATGATTTAGTAGATCTTAGGTTGTTCTTAGTGATTTTGGAGATTTATGCAAATATATGAAAAACAGGGGCTATACTGTAAAAGGACACGCAGATTTATAGTGGTTCAACCAGAATGTGCCTACGTCCACTTTATATGTTATTTCTCTTCTCTTGTTTTGATTATAAGTACAAAGCTTTGATACAAGTAAAAGAAAGTTGTTTGAAAGTTCCTTCCGTGCTTGAGCTCTCAAACTTGTCCCCATTGTTGTACCCCTGCCCCTCTTTTTATAGAGTGAGGCTGGGGGTAGGGGTCTAGGATGTGTATAGTTGCTGATGGGCCTGGGCTGACGTGATCTGGCCTGGTACGTCTTGGTTCGGCATCGCTTGGTTCAGAGATGGTTGGAGTGTAGAGTGGACCGGTTGTAGGTGATTCGGTGTTATGTGGTAGTACCTTGGTCCGGTTTGGGGTTGGTCCGGTAGGAGCTTGGGAAGGTTGTTCGGTAGGAACATGAGAAGTGCAGTTTGGACCGGTAGTTGCTTGGACCGGTGGTGGGATGGTGAGGTTGGTCGGGTGTGGTATGTTGAGTAAGGTGCTTGGTTCGATGGTGAGTGAGCAGCTTGGTCCGGTGGTGAGTGAGCAGCTTGGTTCGGCGGTGAGTGAGCAGCTTGGTTCGGTGAAGCCTGGAGATGGTTGGTTCGGTGAAGCTTGGACTGGTGGTGAGAATTCACCCAACAGAAAACTAAAGGACAATGGATGTAATGGATGATGGTTGAGTAGTTGGTTGTAGAACTTGGATGAACATTTATTTCATTCTTTTATCCTTAGAAATTTCGGGGACGAAATCCCTTAAGGAGGGGAGAATGTAACAACCCGAAATTTAAGCTATAGTAATTAATTAATGAATTAATAAAATAATAAAATAACTTTATGAAATTATCATAATTGGACCACGGGAGTTGCACCATTGTGTCCGTGGTAATTTTCTGGTTAATTTCCATATATAGATTGTCAAAATCGAAGCTAGGACGAAGAAGTTACAAAATAAACAAGAAACGAGAAAACAAAAGAAATATATATATATATATATATATATATATATATGCAAGGTCGACCCTCACCATGGCTAGGTTGACCCTAGCAAGTGGTAGGTCAACACCCAGGTCGACCCGCGTGCATTCTTTTGCTGGCTTCGTCCAATTCGATTTCAACACGTCATTTTCCTATTTTTATTCCATCTCGTGCACCGTGCTTCCATCCGACGATTCCCATCAAGCCTATGATGTGGTTGCACCATATTTAGTCTCCAAATCCAACGGTCTGAGATCCACAAGTGACACTATAAATAAGATCCTAGGTCTAGCTATTTTTCTTATTCAGATTTTCTCCATCTAGGTTCATTGCCTGAGGCTGGATCCTAAAAGGAATATTTTTTCGAGGAGAATATCATTTTAATTAAAATATTTTATACCCCTCAAGTTGATCTGGAAAGGCCAAAGGAAAGAGCTAAGGACCACAGGTGAGTGTTTAAGTAATTATTTTAGGTTTTTAAGTAATTTAAAATAATAGGGTTTCCATAGTTGTAGTTTTTCTACAATTTTGGGATAACCTTTATGCAAGTTTATTTACAGTTTATTTTTAAGTAAATTTTAGACTTGTTTTCCAGTCTATTTTATTTTAGCTATTCTATTTCAGTTATTTGCAATTATTTACTGTTAATTATAGCTTTCCCAATTATTTATAGTTATTTATGGTATTTACAGTTATTTACAGTTATTTACGTTTTATTTACATCTATTCTACGTTGGGATTTATTCTTTAAATATCAGTTTTTTTTAATTCCCTTTTTACGCGAATGAAATAAATAGAAGAAAATAATTCGTTAATATGGACTAAAATATAAGAACACTAAATTTACAGAAAATGGGATGTAAAATAAGGAGAACTATAATAAATTGGACTTAGATAGAAATAGGCAAATTTAAGACATTTGCAAGCATAGTTATAACATGTAATTATAACTAAAAGGAGAAAATAGAAGAAATAGCAGAAGTAGCTTATTTTTAAACTTAGGCCTTTGGTTAAGTAGATAAGCAAAGTTATGACACACAGGTTATAATTAGAGACAAAACAGAAAAGGCTTATTTTAAAGACTTATACTAAGTTAATAAGCAAAGATAGAAGTAGGACCCATACCGGTAGCATTTCCCTTGGGACATGTTGATGTTGTTTAGGGTAGATAAGTGGTCAATAATTAGAAGTTCAGATCAGTGGATTTGGACAAGGGGCGCAACTAGATTTTGTGTAACAACCCGCATATTTGCCGATTTTATATTTAAATATTTTATTTAAATATTTCATCGTTAGTCGGATTTTAGTCCGAAAAGCTACTTTTTGCAAACAGTCGAATTGGGACTCGAGACCACTTCCATTGAGTTCAAAATGCCGTTTGCGACCTTTTTGAGTATAAACTTTGATATGTTTGGAGCTAGTCAAAAATTTGACCATTTGCACTTTGGGTTTGGGTTTGGGTTCAGCCCCTTTGCCAACTTAACCCCCAAATCTGAACCACTCCTCCCCATTCTCCCTCACTTCCTCCTCATTTCAGTTCTTGAGCAACAATGGTGAGTGGAATGGGAAATTAGAATTTCCAAGCCCTAGTTTCCATTTGCAAATCAAGTTCTAGCTCCAAATTCAAAGAGAACCCATTGGTAAGCTTCATCTCCTTCACCTCCAACACATTCTCTCTTTGATTTCAGAAAATTCCTAAACCTAATTTGGGAAATGTTTCTCTGTTAGCTTAGATTCATGCTTCTTGTGTTGAGATTGAAGTGTGGTTGATCTTCCCTTGTCTTCAAGCTTCTTCTTCATTTGTTTGGGTTCAAAGGTGAGATTTTTATCTCACATCTTAGCCTATAATTATCTTTGTTGTTAGGTATGAATTCCTAACACTATTTCATGTTCAATTGCTTTTGGTTTGAATTGCTTTGGCGAACATCTCAATTTTTGATGTTTTGAATTCAAAACTTTGAAACTCCTTGCTTTGTATTGTGAACATGTTTTTGGTTGTGAATCGGAGTGCCTATAGAGCCGTATTACCGATTGACAAAAACCCCGAACTCCATTGCTCGACCGGGTGCAAGTGTGGGAGAGAGTTTGCTCTCCCACTAGGCTGAAAAACGATTTTAGCACGTCACCAGACGTCTGCAGGTAGGCTCAGACGTCTGGAGACTGTTTCAGGCAGTTCCTGAAACTTGCTGCAGACGTTTGAGCATTTACCCCAGACGTCTGGAGCCTGTGACCTGCTCTATTTCGCATCCTTTTGCCTATTTTGCTTGGGATTTCAATTTCTATCGGATCAAGGTTATCCGATTCGTCGTTATCATTTATTTTCTTCATTGATGACTTCTTCTCGGGATTTTTGAGAATGTCGCTCGCCTCTCTTGTCTTCACTAGGTCGAACCCCGTACCCCCCTTCGTAGGGGATCTTATCTGAAAAACATTCATCAGAATTTCTACTATGATGGTTTTGGGATTGATTTCTTTGAACTTTACTCACGTCTTCGAACGTGAATTTTTATGATTGATTGTTTCTACAATCACTTCTATGATTTGTCACTTCAAAATATAAAGGTTTTCTATACTGGTATTAAATATCAAAACTCTTTCATCAAAGCGATTTCAACACTATTTTAAATATCAAAAGTTCGTTTTCTCAAACCGATTTCCAATCTACTAGTATATACAAGCCTTTACTTCACTCGGATGAGAAATCGACTTAAACGACTTAGTAAAACGAGTGATATGAAACGCTTGCGTTCACTTCGTCGGTTAGCTCTTGGACTTGTTCGATTGAACCCTTTTTGTGACAATTTTCTAGTGTAGATCTACAGTTTGTTCGTAAATATTTGAGTTAAGCAAGTGGTTATGGGACATGAAGCTAAACTCTTATATTTACTAGCTTAGTGTAATCGACACTTCTTGATGATCGATGATGATCATTTTATGGTTTAGACTAGCGATTGAGCGATGTCTCTTTGTTTGCGAGGTTAGACTAGACACCATTTGTGTGATTTCGATTCACACATATCTCTTTATCTTCAAGGTTAGTCTATACCTCATTGGTGTGATTTCAATTCACACATATTGAAACTCTTGTGACAATTTTCTAGTGGAGATCTACAATCTGTTCGTAAATATTTGAGTTAAGCAAGTGGTTATGGGACATGAAGCTAAACTCTTATATTTACTAGCTTAGTGTAATCGACACTTCCTTATGATCATGACGATCATTCTTGTGATTTAGACTAGCAATGTGCGATGTCTCTTTGTCCATGTGAAGGACTGTATTTCTTTTTTTATTGAGCTTCGTCTCAATTTATGCATGTGGCGTATCTTTCTAGGTGCGTCGATGCTTGTCATTTTCTTGGAGCATTCGGCTCATAGGTCTTCGGACCATTCGTGGAGCATTCGGCTCATAGGTCTTCGGACCATTCGTGGAGCATTCGGCTCATAGGTCTTCGGACCGTTCATGGAGCATTCGGCTCATTGGTCTTCGGACCGTTCGTGGAGCATTCGGCTCATAGGCCTTTCCCCCTTTTATTGTGATTTCTGGATTTCTAATTGATGATTTCTGGAATTTATGTTTCACCACCTTTTTCAGTTGGCATTGATATGTATGTCATTTATTGTGGCTTGGTGAATTAAATAAAGAATATGATATTCTTTTTGATGCTATGAGATTCTTTAGATTTTGTATGACTTTCGTGATTTTCTAATGTATACTTATCACAGTATGACTTTATTGTTATCATACGTTTTATTATCATATCTCATATTCTATCTCATTTTATCTGATAATTATAGCTAGACTGATCCGTTTATTATTTTCTTCTTAAATAATACTCGGGTCAGACTGAGATTTTACAGGTACTTCTTCATGACTTCCTATCTGGAACCATCATCTGACTTTTGGCTAACTACTCTAGTTTAGTAGTTTTTGTTGTATACATTTGAGATTAGACTCCTTGATGTATGCATATTCTATTGTCTTGCACTTGTATCTATTCTTTTGTGTTATGGTGGATCTTATTTGACCACTACTCTGATGTACACTTTCATTTGTTATATTCATATCTATTTCCGCCTTTGTGATATGAATTGTCTGTGACTGATTTGTGTTATGTTTACTTCTATATTTGTTTCCGAAGATTATATATAGCCATTGTGTGATAGCTTTGAGTTTGTATCGGTATGTCAGATTTCTTCCTTAAATGATATGTATCCTATACTATTTGACATATCGGTGCTCGCACAAAGAAGTTACACGGATGGTCGCTCCTCAACAGCCTTATTCTTCGTGCTAGTTGACAGCACTACACCGTAGTGTTCTTGGCTAGCGTGGGTATAGAGGTGGGGCGTCAGATTTTGTTTGTTAGGACCCGTATCGGCAGCATTCCCCTTCAGTCAGGAATCGGTGGTCTCACAACACACGGAGGTGAGGCTAGGCACACTTATGCTGTTTAGGGTAAATAAGAGGTCCAAAGAGGGAGCAACAGGTAGCGCGAGCCTAATGGTGGTCGAGCGTGCGGCCTCGGTGCAGGGAGATAAGTCGTTATTAAGTTCCAAGCGCTACATAGGTGTCTTTTGCTATGGGACTGTAACGACCCGCTATTTTGGACCATTCGCATCCGCACATGTCGGACTTAAATAATTCAAAATACCGCGTTGTTAATTTAAATTTGGCAAAACTGAAAATGTACAGCAAATAAATAATCACAGATCACAGACACAGAGTAATAAATTTGCAGCGGAGATAAAAGAGATAGTAGTTCATGAAGCTACTATATAAACATATAAGTTACATCAGAGTTAAACCAGATACAATGGAAGAGTAATACGATACATCATATACAAACCAGAATACATCACTAGAATCATCGAATACTGAAAGCAGAATAGATGGCTGGATCTTCAAGCAAAGCTCCAACTTCAAAGGTGAGTCTCGAATACTGGTACACTCAGTCTGACCCGAGCGTAAAGCAAAACACAAAACACTCGAGTCAGGATTAACATTCTTATATCAATAAATCCAACTCAAGTGAAATAGCAATTGAAATACAAGTAACTCAAAGGATGTTTGGAATAACCATCCTTTAAGGATCCGTTAAACTATCTACAATGTAGTAGTGTACGATAAGTAGATAATGCCTATCGGTAATATAAGATATCAAAATAGTGTTAAGGCGTTACCATTATCCCCCTTAACACATTTTATATAAGCGTTATAGTCTATACAGCACTGTAAACTCCACCGTAAACTAGTGGGCTATCAGGGAGTACTCCATAGTTATAACACAAAACAAATCGTAGTGGTCACGTATATAGGGATCCAAGTATGACAAGGCACATGAGGCAATACCCAAGGTAGTGAAACTACCGTTTGCCTGATCCGGACTGGTGAGAACGCATCGCCGCAGCGATCGCAACACCGCGAAACAACACTCCCAAATCAAGGGTGCACCAATCGACAACAAGTAATGAGTAGTTTTCGAAGAAGTGTGTTCGCTCGAGGTAGCTAGCCCCCAATTGGTCCGGCATGGCTCCTGTTTTAGTCATTTCCAATTTGACACAAGTGTCAAGGCTATCCATTTTCGTTCTCTTTCTTCAGTCATCACGTACATCATTCCAACCACTTCATTCTGGATCACACTCCGCATATAGTTATTAAAGTGGTTTTCGGTTTAGACAGAGAGTATGTCCCTAACCGATTTCGGTCTCTTTAATAACTTTCGTAATTATTACACCGATTGGTCATTTAATAAATTTCAAAACCAAATCAATTACAATTTCAATTAGAATTTGTAAATCAACATTTCATTTGTCTTTCTAAACAATTTCCATAATTTACGTTTCAAAACTTCCAAATTACCATTTCAAAAATCTTATAATACAATTTCGATTTTTATTTAAAACAATTCAATTATTGATTCCAGTTCGTATATAAGTTTCATTCCAAAATCATTTAAATTAATTTAATTTAACATTTAAATCAATTTAAATTCATTTATCGATTTCATTCAATATTCATTAAGTAAATTTGTCATTCAAAACAATTCTATTAAATTTCCAATTCATTAAATCAATTACTTAAATTCAACTCCATTATATCAAAACTTACAAATTGAATTAAATTAAATTCGTCAAATCAAATTCTTTACATTTCAAGTCTTACATTTATTTCAATAAAACACATTTTATTTCTTGTTAGAGAAATTCAATTTCACTTATTTATTTACTTAGTTACAATTTCAAAACTCAATTAATAAGGAAACTTAATTTCACTTATTAAAAATTTCCATTTCAATTATCAAAGAATTCAATTTTATTTAATTGTTAAATAATTCAATCTCATTAAATTATTAAATAATTTCAAAACTTAATTATTAACTAATTTCAAAACTTAATTATTAATAATTCCAAATTTAATTATTAAATAATTAATTTTAAAACAACGTTCTTTCATCATCTATTATGTTAATATTTTAATTCAGATTATTAAATATTAACATTTCCTTTCATTAAAATTCAAATTCCAACTTCGTTTCAAAATCAAATTATTTATTCAAATAAAATCTTTATTTTATTTTTAAATCAAATTTATCGACCAATCGGGTTTTATTTAATTTTCTATCCTAAGTCAAAGTTTTATTTGGGTATATATCATTTCAACCCGATTCCATTTCAATTCAAAAATCAAAGCATAACAAAGGGAACTTGCAGTGTGATAACGGGGATGGTGTCAAAGTAAATAAACAAGCAATAACAACAATCAATAACAATCCAATAATTAATTCAAATAATCCTGAAATAATCGTATTAATTTACATTGTTATTTGTGCAAATTAATATAATTATTTCTAGAATCTACACTATCATTTCATGTAGATTAAAGATTATTACATTAATATTTAAACGGTTCTTCACTTGATATCAATTATTCAATTCCATACTACATAAATTTTCCAACATGCATTAAATAGTTCAAGGTGTATTTAACCAAATTTCTATGTGTCAACTAGTTTAACATTTAAAGAGGGTCATATTATACAAAATTTAACTAATCAAATTCAACATATAAATTCAATTTAAATGGTTAACTATCATATATCAATTCAATTGCATATTATTTATCACTTTGACATTAACAATTTAACGTCCAATATAAACATTAACAATCAATCAATTATCAACCAAACTGTATTATCATCGCATAAATGACAGATAATGGTGTCAAATGTCATAGGTGAACAGATATAGGTAATAGCATATTTAACAGTGTAAATAACTAATAGCAGCATATTTCAATTTGTCATTTCAATTGAAATCAAATTTGATAAATAAAAGAACGTTAATCGTGAGTGATTGCTCACCTTTCGAGGTTAGAGATGGACGAGAATGGGCTGAGTTACGGATCCAAGTAAGCATCCCAAAGCAAGTTAAGATTAGCACGAATTTTGACGGACAAAGCTGATAGATAAGAATAGACGGAGTCAAATTAAGACTGGATCGATAATTGTAACTGGTATAAATGAACTTATATATAAATAGATATAAATCATGTGCTAAAATCAAACAGATATTAAATTAAATATATATCTATGTATTTTAAAATCCAAATGTTAAAATTAAAACACACATAAAAATTCAAACATATTTATACACTATGTTTTGAGATAAATACATCTAATTGCAAAATACTTCCGTTTCTTAAAATAAAATGTACATAAATCCAACTTTATTATAAAGTAATATATATATAAACTAAATGTCCACGTATAAACTACTATACACTTGAAATAAATGTTTTATCAAGGCATATATAAACACTATGCCTAAGTTTCGGAAAATATATATAAAACTAATATACATGACTTTCATACGTAAAATACTTTGAGATCTAAATATATGTATACTAATATATATATCCACAATCTTATAAACATAAACATATGTATAACAGCAAGTTAAAACCGAACCAAATCATGATATAAAAATATATATATATAATACTCAAACTGTTATAGCTTATAAGTTGATATCCAAGCAGCTCAATGTATATAACAATGAATATACATATACAAACATTATATGTTATATTTAAATCAATATTTAATATAAAATCAAATAAAACAACTTATCTTATATATACTGACACGCACCATACTAACATATAAACTATGACTACAACATTATATTTACATACACTTCATACAAAATACTGTCACCGGTATGATATAAAATATACATATCCTATACATATTTCTTTCAAACTTTCAACTGATGTAACGTCCCAGATTTTCGCGTTCGAAAATCGACATCCATACTTTACATCGTACTCGAATGCCGTAGATTCGACCGTTCAAATCCGAGTCGCCGGAGCTTATAACAACATTAAGTAAATAACACAGCGGAATAAATGAATAATACATTGATATAC
Organism: Allium fistulosum; assembly: GCA_030737815.1. Taxonomy (NCBI): domain Eukaryota; kingdom Viridiplantae; phylum Streptophyta; class Magnoliopsida; order Asparagales; family Amaryllidaceae; genus Allium; species Allium fistulosum. The sequence goes on along the minus strand of CM060905.1, from coordinate 868,918,982 downwards.
AATATCTGATACAACAGAGTGATACAAATGAATATCAATATACATCAGAGATACGATACAACAAATAGCAGCGGAAAAGAAAACGATAACATCAGCAGCGGATAATCTCCATCTTCAAAGCACTAATCCAGAAATAACTCGAACTCTCAATAACGATGCACAAAGATAAGCAAATGCAGTCCGATCCAAAGACTGAACTAGCTCCAGAAAATCTACTAATCTGAATATCTGAAAAACCAAACTCTAGACTGCTCGTGTAGAAAATTATGAGCATCCAGAGTTTAGGAAAGAAACAATAAACTCCGGATCAGTCATGGGACTGGTGTGAGCAACAAAAACAGTCTATCTTTAAAAACAAATAGCAGAGAATTTTAAAGTCAATTCGTAATGCTTTTGGAAAATGAAACTACCATAAGACCTCCCACCACACACACAATGCAAACGCAGAATTGGAGGAGATTTCTTCTTATGATAGTCAAAGATGCTTACTACGCAAAATCAAATCATTTGATATTATTACTAGTGCATAGTGCAGAAAACAATTTCGAAAGTAGAATATAAATCTTAGCCAGCATAGACATTTCGCACTTATGCCTACTATAGCTACCATGTTCAATAGCAGGTTACCACCACATTCCATGGTAGGTAATACAACTAAAACCGTACAGGGCTCGTATTGTTTTGTTTGGATTTCCAACAAATGGTCAGGCTAAGGAACTTCCTATTCCACGAAAGAAACGCCTCTGGCGGGACGTTCCGAGAACCACACCGTTCTCTGCTAAACAAGGCCGGCAACCCCTTTTCCCAAGGGATAAAAGAAACCTCAGATATGCCACCCCCGGTCCTTTGGGACCTTTAACCGAGGCGCCTCGAATCCAACATCACACGTCATAAATAAAGTGTGTCCACATGAGTAAGTATCTGGGCTCCATACCATGATACTACCCTTTTCCAGAAGGAATGGTCATACCCTAGGGGAGCTACCCCTGAAACCTTGCCGCAACATTCCTGTTTCGACCATTACCGGGTTGTGAGGCTCGACGAAGTCTCGTCCACAAAGCTACGCTTTTTCAAAAAGCCACGCTTTGGGTCAACAGATGATCAACCTATGATCACAAAGATAAATGATCAAACAAATGATCATATCACAAATGATCAAACACTGATCATCACACAGCAACACTCAGCATGCCACATTACCAAATTGGGATATATCGCTGATAAATTTCAACTACACAACCTCTGAGCTCGTACGTCTCAGAGAAGGGTGTTAAGCTAAGAGAATAAATTCTCCGCCACCAAACAGATATGTATTTGAAAGAAATCGGCTTTATATCTCAAAGTGTAATGTCAGACATGTAACCATACAAGTCTGTTCCGGGATCGAACAGAACCGAAGGCACTTCTCACGAAGCCCTTGCAATTCCGGATAACTTTCAATCACGTCCGGACTTCCCGTCACAAAAAGAGTGATATAAATCTCTATACCGGCGCGACTCAGTGCAGAGACATTCGACAGGTTGTCCTTTCATTTTCGAAAATATCTGGTCTTCAACACCGGTCTTCAAATGCTATCCATATACGACGTATCACTATTCGGAATGAGTTATACGACCCAAAGGTTCTTTCCCGGCTAACCCGAATAGTGAGCGTAATATTCGAAAACATATGGATATTGGGATTTCAATTAAGTCACAATTTAAACCCAAACTTTCTTTTAAAATGGTTTAACAAATTACCATTTTAATCTTTTTAAACAAAAAGATTCAATTCACAAAGTTCACTTAATTTCACAAAGATTCATTCATAGATTTTCCAAATCGATTTCCATTTCAATTTAATTAATTCGTTAAATCTTTAAATCAAAGATTTAACTAATAGCTTTCAAAACAATTTCATTTCGAATGGTTTAAATAAATCATCAAATTAAATCTGCTAAAAATAAACGGATTTAATTCATAGCTTTCAAAAAGAATTTATTCATATCTTGGAAAATCCATTTTTCAATTCAATCTTGAAATTCCTTTAATTTAAACTGGAATTTCTTTTCTTATCTAAAAGCTTTTATCATTTGAGAACAAGAGTTTTCAATTTGGAAATCTGATTCATTCATACGAGTTGAAATCCTTGGTTTAAAGTCAAATTCCCACTTATACTTTTAAAATGGTTTAATTCATACAAACACATTTATATCATCTTTTATCCCTAGTTTCCAAATCATAGATTTAATTTCAAACTTGAATTCAAATTTAAATCTAATTATTTAAATTTTCAAAACTCGATTAAGTTATTCGAAAATAAGACTTATCTTTGAAATTCCATTTCAAAAGCTTTTCACTTTAAACCCAAATTTCCGATTTCAAAATCAATTGAAATTAAAATTTCAATTTCAAAAACATCAAGTTTAAATCATCTGTGACTTAACCGATTTCCACGTGAAATCCATATTTGTGTGTGTAACAGTGTGGTCTAGGGGTTTTACACACAATAGTGCAACATCAATCATCACATAACAAAATACAGGATATAGTTGATAAGCGATATAAACTATAACGCTTATCGTTCATTCATAGATCACAGATATATATCACAGGTAAGTAAACTACAGATCACAACATAAATCAGGGTGTATCACAAAGTATCATATATCAGGGATATCAAACAATCAAATCATCCAATAGAATTCAACATCCGTAGGTAGGATCAATTTAATTATCTGATTGATTTGAATCAGATTTATTTCTATGAATAACTTACTAATCCTGGTTAATTAATATTAATCAATTACAAATTATTTTGATAAATTATTCTTTAATCATTTATACATTAACCATTAATAATAAATTAATCTTTAATTATAATTCATCAACCTTTAATTATTTAAATAATTAATCTTTAATTATTTAATTCACCATTTAATTTAATTAATTATCTTTAAATGAATAAATTACCCTTAATAAATTAACTACCACTTAATTAATAAAATTTCAATAAGTGATCACCCCTAACCATTTACATTAATTAATAAATTTTTGATTAATTATCTTTAAATTGATTTTGCTTTAATTTATTAACCATATTAATTACCCTTTCACTAATCATTAATCATTAATTGTCCATTCTTAATTATTTTCATCAAGTAATTATTTTTAAGTTAATTTGTAATCAAAAGATTATTTAAGATAAACCATTTATCTTAAGTAATTACTTAGTTTTATCATTTGAATCTATTTAATTTAACTATTTGGAATCATTTCCATACTAGAACATTGATTGATTAAAGTTTAATACTAAATCATTTCGAAACATTTGTTAGTTACTTAATTGAATACCAAAACAATTTATATTAAAAACATTCAACTTTAAATATCTAAAACTTGAACCAGTTCGAGATCTTGTTTTAATAATCTTTACTTTGGAAAATCTAGTTTACAAGCTTTCTAAAAAAAAACTTATTTATTCAATTAAACTAAAAGAAACAATCTTGTCTAACAAAATTTATTTGAAATCTGTTAAGTCATGAATCCCAGAAAAACAGAACAGGTCTTGTTGAAAACCTGTTCAACATATACACTCGAGACCTTCCCACCTTGCTTCGAGTCAAATTGAAGATTTCTCGAGTACATACATATCTTTCTCGAGTTTGGACCCCAGAGTTCTTTCTTCCCCAAAATTTCGAACAGCCGCTGATACTCGTATACATAGGTGCACGTGCACGATCATCGGAACGTTCTTCGACCAACATCTCGACCACCCACCAGTCACTCTCGACCCCATCGACGAACTTGACCCCCCAGTTCGACGAATCTCACCTGAAAATCGAATTTGACAATTCGAGCAACACCCCAACACAACCTGGAAACAAAAAGAACAGGTACTCCTCAGACCTGGAATGCCACCGTTCTCACCACCTCGATCACCAGGAAACTCGAAATCCCGGCCATACGCTCTCCTATGTCCCCTCCTCCACCTCCCAAAGTTTCGTAACACTCGATGCATCATGGAGGAAGAACGAATCAAACATACAGCCACGACAAAAACTAGGTTTACAAACGAATTTCCTACACCGCTGTCGCCCCAGTGATCATGAGCGTCACCGAGCATTTTTCCCACCATCATCGTAGGCCCCTCCACCTCCACGCGAAGCCTTGACCACCATCTAAACTCCGATCAACCGCAATTGATAAAAACCCAATTTTCAAACAAATACGAACTGCTCTCAAAACTTTGATCGAAAAATTAAAATCTTTGTTTTAAAAATCATATCATAGCATACGAATTTAGTTTGCATTCCTGAATTCGAAATTTAAAAAGTTTAAATTTTGACTTATTTGAAATGGTATTCGAATCTCATGCTTCCCAGATAAAATCCTAAGTTGATTCAACTTAAATAAAATCCAAATCTTGAGTATACACGATAACAACCAATATTTGCTTTAATACTAAGCCTAAACACTAAGTAAATCAAATGGAAATGATTTTTTTTTTGAGATCAAAACTTATGTTACAAATCATGGAACAGAGCACATGATCATCAGCCTGTACAATTTCAAGTGTACTCAAAGATGTTACACATACATGTGTATGCTACCATACATATTTATAGATGAATCATGCAACATATTAACTTGCTTAAAACATTTTAAAAGTGATGTTACTCACAGACATTTCAAGGCAGAGAAGGTGAAGTTTACTCACAGATTCTCAATATTGGATTCAAAGAATGGTTTAAAAGATTAAAGTTGCTCACCTTTGCCAATATTTGGAAACAGAGAAGAACAGAACACCTTGTTTTTGAAAACAGATTGAAACTGGAAAATTGATGAATGCTTGAATCTGGAAACTTTAAATTGCTGAAGCCTTGATTGGTTTTGAACTGGAAGACTTTGAAAACTGAATTGTTTTGATTTATCTGATGTTTTGTTTTGGAGGAGAAGATATACTTTAGTTTCTTTTCTTTTTTTTTTCTTTTTTTACAGTTTAAAATGGAACAAACTGATATGAGAAGAATTGATACGTAGGAGATGAGTACAAGTTGATATATTTTTGTTATGTACTGGCAATCCTTTGTTTATACTTTGGCCAGAGATTTTTATCTCAAATTGGAGGCTGATATGCTTGAACATGATGGCTTGCATTTATGAGTTTGTACAATATCAATTTTTTTATTTCCTTCGGCTGTACATGTTTGTGTTGAGGAAAGGTGGTATTAAATGCAATGTCTTCCCTCTTGCTTGTCTCGGCTGTACAAAGATGATGATGTTTGGTGGCTTCATAAATTTACATTATACAATTGAATATCTTTGTTTTGGTGTACTTAGGATATTTGCATTTATTTTCCTAGTGCTATATGTTTTACTTTACTTTGTTTATGCTTGCCTACTTATTATTATACTTTGCATTTCTAAGTTCTACAGGCTACACTTGCTTTATTTGTTAATGTTTGTTATTCTATATTTTACTTAACTTGTTGTTTATGGTTTGTTTTAGATTTTGTTTCTATACTTTGTTTTGTATGTTTATTTATTTGTTATCTCTTCAATGCAATATAAATGAATTAAATGTTGTTGTTGTCTTGTATTATAAGCTAATGCTTATTATTATTATTATTATTTCTAAATTTTTTAATCAATTTATCTATTTATTTTACTCTAATATTTATTATCTTATTTTAAATTTGTAATCTCAAATTATTATTAACAATCAATTTTTAATATTTAATATTATTATCAATTATTTATTTACTATTTAAAATCAAGTCAAATCTATCTATATATTTATTATTTTCAAATTCACTCACATTTGAGTCGGGGAAACTCGCTCCAATTTTCTAGTTAAATCTACAAATTTTATCCAAAAATTTATTTAATTACTCAATTTAATTCAAAAATTCAATAAATTATTAATTTAAATAAATTTAAATTTCGGGGTCGTTACAAACTTCCCCCCTTAAAAGAATTTCGTCCTCGAAATTCGCAGGCACGAAAACAACACAGAGATAGACAGATTCGATCTCCTATAACTCCTCAAACAAAAGATACGGATTCCGAATTCAAGTCGGAATATCTTAGAATACATACCAATTTGTCCCTCTTCAGACTTCGATATTCACAAAAATAGAATTTCAAAATTTGGGTTCAAACAAAATCGTTTTATCGATTCAATTCAAATTTTATCCTCATATTTTATTAATCGATTTAATTCAAATTAAAATTTCCAATTCCAATTCATTAAGGCTCAAATCAAAAATTGATAAGAAACCGATGAAGATACGAAGTAAGGATTTTCTACAACGATTCGTAGGGCCATCATCACACCGAACTTCTTCTGGTAGCTGGTACGAAGCAATCAAAGAATTTGGAAACGAATCAAAGAAAAATTGATAAGAAAGTTGTTTCCACTGTTGCAGGGTATTGACCATTGATAGTCGTATTTCCCTGTCCCCTATCTCGTCCTCTTCTTGCACTCATACTCACTATCAGTGGATAGCAAGAGAATTTACTGAGACGTTCAGACGGATATCTTAAGGATTACCCATTCTAGAGTTTACTTCACTCTATCTCCAACGAGCAACTTAACGTGTTATACTCCTGAGCTAAAGTTCAACCTTAGCTCTGATACCAAATGTAACGTCCCAGATTTTCGCGTTCGAAAATCGACATCCATACTTTACATCGTACTCGAATGCCGTAGATTCGACCGTTCAAATCCGAGTCGCCGGAGCTTATAACAACATTAAGTAAATAACACAGCGGAATAAATGAATAATACATTGATATACAATATCTGATACAACAGAGTGATACAAATGAATATCAATATACATCAGAGATACGATACAACAAATAGCAGCGGAAAAGAAAACGATAACATCAGCAGCGGATAATCTCCATCTTCAAAGCACTAATCCAGAAATAACTCGAACTCTCAATAACGATGCACAAAGATAAGCAAATGCAGTCCGATCCAAAGACTGAACTAGCTCCAGAAAATCTACTAATCTGAATATCTGAAAAACCAAACTCTAGACTGCTCGTGTAGAAAATTATGAGCATCCAGAGTTTAGGAAAGAAACAATAAACTCCGGATCAGTCATGGGACTGGTGTGAGCAACAAAAACAGTTTATCTTTAAAAACAAATAGCAGAGAATTTTAAAGTCAATTCGTAATGCTTTTGGAAAATGAAACTACCATAAGACCTCCCACCACACACACAATGCAAACGCAGAATTGGAGGAGATTTCTTCTTATGATAGTCAAAGATGCTTACTACGCAAAATCAAATCATTTGATATTATTACTAGTGCATAGTGCAGAAAACAATTTCGAAAGTAGAATATAAATCTTAGCCAGCATAGACATTTCGCACTTATGCCTACTATAGCTACCATGTTCAATAGCAGGTTACCACCACATTCCATGGTAGGTAATACAACTAAAACCGTACAGGGCTCGTATTGTTTTGTTTGGATTTCCAACAAATGGTCAGGCTAAGGAACTTCCTATTCCACGAAAGAAACGCCTCTGGCGGGACGTTCCGAGAACCACACCGTTCTCTGCTAAACAAGGCCGGCAACCCCTTTTCCCAAGGGATAAAAGAAACCTCAGATATGCCACCCCCGGTCCTTTGGGACCTTTAACCAAGGCGCCTCGAATCCAACATCACACGTCATAAATAAAGTGTGTCCACATGAGTAAGTATCTGGGCTCCATACCATGATACTACCCTTTTCCAGAAGGAATGGTCATACCCTAGGGGAGCTACCCCTGAAACCTTGCCACAACATTCCTGTTTCGACCATTACCGGGTTGTGAGGCTCGACGAAGTCTCGTCCACAAAGCTACGCTTTTTCAAAAAGCCACGCTTTGGGTCAACAGATGATCAACCTATGATCACAAAGATAAATGATCAAATAAATGATCATATCACAAATGATCAAACACTGATCATCACACAGCAACACTCAGCATGCCACATTACCAAATTGGGATATATCGTTGATAAATTTCAACTACACAACCTCTGAGCTCGTACGTCTCAGAGAAGGGTATTAAGCTAAGAGAATAAATTCTCCGCCACCAAACAGATATGTATTTGAAAGAAATCGGCTTTATATCTCAAAGTGTAATGTCAGACATGTAACCATACAAGTCTGTTCCGGGATCGAACAGAACCGAAGGCACTTCTCACGAAGCCCTTGCAATTCCGGATAACTTTCAATCACGTCCGGACTTCCCGTCACAAAAAGAGTGATATAAATCTCTATACCGGCGCGACTCAGTGCAGAGACATTCGACAGGTTGTCCTTTCATTTTCGAAAATATCTGGTCTTCAACACCGGTCTTCAAATGCTATCCATATACGACGTATCACTATTCGGAATGAGTTATACGACCCAAAGGTCCTTTCCCGGCTAACCCGAATAGTGAGCGTAATATTCGAAAACATATGGATATTGGGATTTCAATTAAGTCACAATTTAAACCCAAACTTTCTTTTAAAATGGTTTAACAAATTACCATTTTAATCTTTTTAAACAAAAAGATTCAATTCACAAAGTTCACTTAATTTCACAAAGATTCATTCATAGATTTTCCAAATCGATTTCCATTTCAATTTAATTAATTCGTTAAATCTTTAAATCAAAGATTTAACTAAAAGCTTTCAAAACAATTTCATTTCGAATGGTTTAAATAAATCATCAAATTAAATTTGTTAAAAATAAACGGATTTAATTCATAGCTTTCAAAAAGAATTTATTCATATCTTGGAAAATCCATTTTTCAATTCAATCTTGAAATTCCTTTAATTTAAACTGGAATTTCTTTTCTTATCTAAAAGCTTTTATCATTTGAGAACAAGAGTTTTCAATTTGGAAATCTGATTCATTCATACGAGTTGAAATCCTTGGTTTAAAGTCAAATTCCCACTTATACTTTTAAAATGGTTTAATTCATACAAACACATTTATATCATCTTTTATCCCTAGTTTCCAAATCATAGATTTAGTTTCAAACTTGAATTCAAATTTAAATCTAATTATTTAAATTTTCAAAACTCGATTAAGTTATTCGAAAATAAGACTTATCTTTGAAATTCCATTTCAAAAGCTTTTCACTTTAAACCCAAATTTCCGATTTCAAAATCAATTGAAATTAAAATTTCAATTTCAAAAACATCAAGTTTAAATCATCTGTGACTTAACCGATTTCCACGTGAAATCCATATTTGTGTGTGTAACAGTGTGATCTAGGGGTTTTACACACAATAGTGCAACATCAATCATCACATAACAAAATACAGGATATAGTTGATAAGCGATATAAACTATAACGCTTATCGTTCATTCACAGATCACAGATATATATCACAGGTAAGTAAACTACAGATCACAACATAAATCAGGGTGTATCACAAAGCATCATATATCAGGGATATCAAACAATCAAATCATCCAATAGAATTCAACATCCGTAGGTAGGATCAATTTAATTATCTGATTGATTTGAATCAGATTTATTTCTATGAATAAATTACTAATCCTGGTTAATTAATATTAATCAATTACAAATTATTTTGATAAATTATTCTTTAATCATTTATACATTAACCATTAATAATAAATTAATCTTTAATTATAATTCATCAACCTTTAATTATTTAAATAATTAATCTTTAATTATTTAATTCACCATTTAATTTAATTAATTATCTTTAAATGAATAAATTACCCTTAATAAATTAACTACCACTTAATTAATAAAATTTCAATAAGTGATCACCCCTAACCATTTACATTAATTAATAAATTTTTGATTAATTATCTTCAAATTGATTTTGCTTTAATTTATTAACCATATTAATTACCCTTTCACTAATCATTAATCATTAATTGTCCATTCTTAATTATTTTCATCAAGTAATTATTTTTAAGTTAATTTGTAATCAAAAGATTATTTAAGATAAACCATTTATCTTAAGTAATTACTTAGTTTTATCATTTGAATCTATTTAATTTAACTATTTGGAATCATTTCCATACTAGAACATTGATTGATTAAAGTTTAATACTAAATCATTTCGAAACATTTGTTAGTTACTTAATTGAATACCAAAACAATTTATATTAAAAATATTCAACTTTAAATATCTAAAACTTGAACCAGTTCGAGATCTTGTTTTAATAATCTTTACTTTGGAAAATCTAGTTTACAAGCTTTCTAAAAAAAAACTTATTTATTCAATTAAACTAAAAGAAACAATCTTGTCTAACAAAATTTATTTGAAATCTGTTAAGTCATGAATCCCAGAAAAACAGAACAGGTCTTGTTGAAAACCTGTTCAACATATACACTCGAGACCTTCCCACCTTGCTTCGAGTCAAATTGAAGATTTCTCGAGTACATACATATCTTTCTCGAGTTTGGACCCCAGAGTTCTTTCTTCCCCAAAACTTCGAACAGTCGCTGATACTCGTATACATAGGTGCACGTGCACGATCATCGGAACGTTCTTCGACCAACATCTCGACCACCCACCAGTCACTCTCGACCCCATCGACGAACTTGACCCCCCAGTTCGACGAATCTCACCTGAAAATCGAATTTGACAATTCGAGCAACACCCCAACACAACCTGGAAACAAAAAGAACAGGTACTCCTCAGACCTGGAATGCCACCGTTCTCACCACCTCGATCACCAGGAAACTCGAAATCCCGGCCATACGCTCTCCTATGTCCCCTCCTCCACCTCCCAAAGTTTCGTAACACTCGATGCATCATGGAGGAAGAACGAATCAAACATACAGCCACGACAAAAACTAGGTTTACAAACGAATTTCCTACACCGCTGTCGCCCCAGTGATCATGAGCGTCACCGAGCATTTTTCCCACCATCATCGTAGGCCCCTCCACCTCCACGCGAAGCCTTGACCACCATCTAAACTCCGATCAACCGCAATTGATAAAAACCCAATTTTCAAACAAATACGAACTGCTCTCAAAACTTTGATCGAAAAATTAAAATCTTTGTTTTAAAAATCATATCATAGCATACGAATTTAGTTTGCATTCCTGAATTCGAAATTTAAAAAGTTTAAATTTTGACTTATTTGAAATGGTATTCGAATCTCATGCTTCCCAGATAAAATCCTAAGTTGATTCAACTTAAATAAAATCCAAATCTTGAGTATACACGATAACAACCAATATTTGCTTTAATACTAAGCCTAAACACTAAGTAAATCAAATGGAAATGATTTTTTTTTGAGATCAAAACTTATGTTACAAATCATGGAACAGAGCACATGATCATCAGCCTGTACAATTTCAAGTGTACTCAAAGATGTTACACATACATGTGTATGCTACCATACATATTTATAGATGAATCATGCAACATATTAACTTGCTTAAAACATTTTAAAAGTGATGTTACTCACAGACATTTCAAGGCAGAGAAGGTGAAGTTTACTCACAGATTCTCAATATTGGATTCAAAGAATGGTTTAAAAGATTAAAGTTGCTCACCTTTGCCAATATTTGGAAACAGAGAAGAACAGAACACCTTGTTTTTGAAAACAGATTGAAACTGGAAAATTGATGAATGCTTGAATCTGGAAACTTTAAATTGCTGAAGCCTTGATTGGTTTTGAACTGGAAGACTTTGAAAACTGAATTGTTTTGATTTATCTGATGTTTTGTTTTGGAGGAGAAGATATACTTTAGTTTCTTTTCTTTTTTTTTTCTTTTTTTACAGTTTAAAATGGAACAAACTGATATGAGAAGAATTGATACGTAGGAGATGAGTACAAGTTGATATATTTTTGTTATCTACTGGCAATCCTTTGTTTATACTTTGGCCAGAGATTTTTATCTCAAATTGGAGGCTGATATGCTTGAACATGATGGCTTGCATTTATGAGTTTGTACAATATCAATTTTTTTATTTCCTTCGGCTGTACATGTTTGTGTTGAGGAAAGGTGGTATTAAATGCAATGTCTTCCCTCTTGCTTGTCTCGGCTGTACAAAGATGATGATGTTTGGTGGCTTCATAAATTTACATTATACAATTGAATATCTTTGTTTTGGTGTACTTAGGATATTTGCATTTATTTTCCTAGTGCTATATGTTTTACTTTACTTTGTTTATGCTTGCCTACTTATTATTATACTTTGCATTTCTAAGTTCTACAGGCTACACTTGCTTTATTTGTTAATGTTTGTTATTCTATATTTTACTTAACTTGTTGTTTATGGTTTGTTTTAGATTTTGTTTCTATACTTTGTTTTGTATGTTTATTTATTTGTCATCTCTTCAATGCAATATAAATGAATTAAATGTTGTTGTTGTCTTGTATTATAAGCTAATGCTTATTATTATTATTATTTCTAAATTTTTTAATCAATTTATCTATTTATTTTACTCTAATATTTATTATCTTATTTTAAATTTGTAATCTCAAATTATTATTAACAATCAATTTTTAATATTTAATATTATTATCAATTATTTATTTACTATTTAAAATCAAGTCAAATCTATCTATATATTTATTATTTTCAAATTCACTCACATTTGAGTCGGGGAAACTCGCTCCAATTTTCTAGTTAAATCTACAAATTTTATCCAAAAATTTATTTAATTACTCAATTTAATTCAAAACTTCAATAAATTATTAATTTAAATAAATTTAAATTTCGGGGTCGTTACAACTGAACATTTGAATATGGTATATATATATATAAATACTTAAAACTATATATACTATATGACACTCGAATTAAACAATATTAGTACTGGTTAGAAGTTTGTAGCATAATATATATTATTACCTGACATATACATAGACTATAAATATATAAGTATCATGTATATTAAAACTAAGTACGCATATCCACTGGAAAACGTATATATATAAGAATATAACAAACAGAACATAATTAACATATATATTTAATATATTCAATATACTAAGAATACTAGTACCCAAAACCATAAGTTTATATACATAAAATATATAACAGCAAAGATTTGAATTGGCTCAGAGGTACCACATAAGCAATTTAATATAAACATATGCATATTGGTACCTATATATATAACTAACAGACCGTAAATAATCTAAATAAAATATATATAACTTATACAACTTAGGTATACATATAAACAAAATCATACATCAAATATATAGGCTGTATACAGAACTTAAAACCAAATAATATCTATACCTTTAAAATTTCTTTGATACGCAACTCTATAAACTTTTACAAACAATGCAAAGTGACAGCAACATAACATAGTATATAAATATTCTTTCAAGATCTAATATTATAAAACTAACCTATAAATGAATAGAGGAGATGCATGCACGCTGGAGGGAGGAGGTTGGTCGCGGGAACGTGGTCACGTTATGGCCGGAGGAGGAAGGTCGGTTGCGTGATGGGTTGCAAGTATTGTCGGAGGGGATGTGCGCGGCTGGGGTTGTTGGAGATGCGACAGGAGCGGGAAAGGTCGTTGGTGATGGGTGAGTGGAGGCTGGTTTGTGGCGACGTGGAGTGTGGGCGAACGGTTGCTAAAGGAAGCTAGGGGAAATTCTCGTGTGGTGAGAGGAATAGTTGGGTTTGGGTTAAGATAGATGCAGCAGTGAGTGAAATGGAAAATGGAAGTAAAATAATGAAGGAAGATGAACTGTACTACAAAATAAAATAAAGATGATGAGAAAAGTTGGATCGGCAAAAGGCTAGGAAAGAGGATTACAACAGTGAAAAAAGATGATAACAGGCTAACGGGTTTCGAATAAATGTTGAAACTATACCTCCCCCTTTCTTTTGAAGAATGTACATGCAAGATATGAAGAGACCAAAGGAAAAGGATGGACCAACGTACGAAAAAAGAAGACAAGGGGAAACGATAAAGTCACTGCTTAAATTCAGGGAATTGAAAAGGTAGCAACCATTGGTTTTAACGGTGGAAAATAAAAAGTCCGGAACCAAAAGGAATCGGTTGCGGAACCGACACGATAGGCATTTCGCAGATTGTACCGCATACCGGACTCTGAAACAGAAAAATGAATATACCGTAGAGATCAGCGCGACGACGATCAAAATGGTATATGGATATTAGTGGTATGATTGAATTATAAAAATTCAAATTTTTCTACCGGCGGAAATGCAAGAAAAACGTAGAAAAATAAGATCGACGGAGCCAAAGAAGTCCGAATTTTGAAAAACGAAAAATGGCGTCTTGCTCAGAAGACGGTTTAGAATTTTTCTATGTAAAAATATTCAAGTTTCGAAGACGTTTTATTTTCATCGCTTTTTAACTGATTAAATTGAAGTAAATTTACGCGCGAAATAAACTTTCATATTTTCGGATGAAAATTTACCAGTTGCTATGTTTAACTAGACGCATTCCAAATATCAAAATTATATTTCAAAATTTTATCGTTTAAAATTTCGCAAAATTTCAATTAATAACGTTATTTAAAACAGTTGAAATTTACGGGTCGTTACAGGGACCCATGGGATGGGACTAGCCCGCAGTAGGCACAACAGAGATAGAAGGCCGATCAATGGGTAGAATTAGGAATTCAGCCTAATTAAACTCGGATTGGGATTTCAGCCTAATCAAAGAAGTTTTAGAAAAGTGCAAACTCGGATTGGAGATTCAGCTCTGGAGTTTTTCTTCATGCATTCTTCTTCTTCTTCTTTTCAGTTTTATTTTCATGTACTAGCACTTGTTGTGTAACGACCCGTAAATTTAACTAGTTTTAATAACGTTATTAATTGAAATTTTGCGAAATTTTAAAACGATAAAATTTTGAAATATAAATTTGATATTTGGAATGCGTCTAGTTAAACATAGCAACTGGTAAATTTTCGTCCGAAAATACGGAAGTTTATTTCGCGCGTAAATTTACTTTAATTTAATCAGTTAAAAAGCGATGAAAATAAAACGTTTTCGAAACCTAAATATTTTTACATAGAAAAATTCTAAATCATCTTCTGAGCAAGACGTCATTTTTCGTTTTTTGAAATTCGGACTTCTTTAGCTCCATCGATCTTATTTTTCTGCGTTTTTCTTGCATTTTCCGCTAGTAGAAAATTCGAATTTTTATAATTCAATCATACCACTGATATCTGTATACCATTTTGATCGTCTCGTCCTGTTGATCTCTACAGTATATTCACTTCTATGTTTTGAAGTCCGGCACACAGCAGAAACCGTGAAACAGTCAATCATATCGGTTCCGTATTGGACCTTTCTGCTTCCTTTGTCTTTTCAATTGCCTCAATTGCCAACCGTATAAACCCAGCTGCCATTTGCAATTAATATTTTCTGAAATTCAACGTATGTGATTTTTCATATTCTAGCTATATTCAATTATACATCGGTTCATTGTAGTGACTTTTGTCTCTCTGCTTTGTCTTCTTTGTTCTGCCTCAAAAAAAAAATTAGCAATGTCGTTTTATTCAAGTTGCATTTACATTATGAATACCACCTGTGCACGTCTATTTTTGGACCTGCTTCTCCCCTCTCCTTCTTGATCTTGCTTTGTTGAGAATAGTGATGCATACAGGTTATATTTTTCATCCTGTAGCACCCCAGTACTTCACCCTACTTTTGCTTACCCGTCCATCTCCTTCCTCCTTGACCCGTGTTTGGCTGCAACTCTCCATCTACAACCGAAACCAAGCCTCCGCCTTCCCCATCTCCACCATAAACTTCACCTCCCAATCACCAGAGCCCACGACCGTGCATGCTCCTCTGAAATAAAATGCAAGTCATGTAATGTCTTATGTTTTGAAGCCTTCTTCTCTCACAAAAAAAATCACATATATTTTCAAAATGCACGCATAGAATACGCAGCCTCCCCTTCATATGCAACAGCCGAGATCGGTCATCATGTTACCATTCCATGCGACATCGGCCATGTCTGCGGCATCACCCGCCTCGCCTGCAACCTCGAGCCCACATCGGCACTCCTCCAAACCCACGTGAGTAGCCAATCTAGTTTACATTTTTATTTAATTGTATTTATATATATATTTATTTAATGTTTATATTTGTTTGAAAGTATATATTAGCTGAAGCACGTATTATATATGTGTACAGTGTCGAGGCTTATAGCATACTATATTATAATGTTCAGATGCATATATATAATTTTATATAAGATTATATAAACTGTTCGTTTTGCATCTAAGTTTTACACATTTATGTGTATTAACTGCTGAGTTATATAGGTATATATATTTTAATTTATAATAAAATTTGATTTATATACATTATATTTTATCGATCTGTGGATATAGGAAGCTATTTAAGTTGTACAGGATTGCTTAAAGTCTATTTAAGTCATTTATATACCCGTGTTGTATATATCATATAGTTTGTTTAGTTTAGTCAGACTGCGTTTATATATTTATCTATATTTCGAAAGTTGTGTTAGTGCTGTCTGGCTTTAATATATATTTATAATTTTAGTGCTTTAAAGTATGTTTGGTTTGGATATAAAACATTTTGCACGTTTATATATATATATATATATATATATATATATATATTTTGGATCTTAAATTCATATGGTGTATATATGTAGATTTTACTTATTGAAATGTAGATGGTATGTACATGTTACCAGTATATACGAATTGATTTTATTTGTAACAGAAGATAAATGATTTTGAAATAGTTTTAATACATAATTTAGGTAAATGATTTTGAAAGTTGTATACAACTAGCTACTCTATTGTTATATATTAGTTCATGTAGTCTCTTTTTCTGTTAGTTATATATAGGCATATAGCTTTCTTTTCAATAGTTACAGTTTTATCAATTCAAAGTTTAGTTGATTGTAATCTATGTTATAGTTATTGAATGTTAGTTTTAAATTTGTTAGTAGTCATGTGTTAGTATAGGTCAGTATAGGCATACTTTACTAATTTACAAGAAGAAAAGGGCAGATACATATAGCATGGTTACTGTTTGATAACATGTTAGTCTAGATGTGATGTTCATAATTAAGTTGTATCGGCTACTATTCATATGAGTTAATAGGTTTGGAAGTTTATACACATTTGTTTTACTGTGTATGATATGTGCGTTTTTGGTATAATATATAAGACTTTAAATATATAATATTTTATTTGTTGTGCTTTAAAATGGAAATTGATTTTAACAAATAATGTATATAGTTTGCAGTATAATAAAAAAAATTATCATATATATATGAGTCCACTTATACCTCTGATCTTGATCAATCCAGCTTTGATTGATTTCGTCTATTCTTATTATTCAGCTTTGATCGTTGAATTCATGCCGATTTGCTTTGCTTGGATTCGTAATTCAATGTCTGTATCAGTGTGCGTATCCGTGTCATCCTCTCGTGCATCTCTAGCCTCGAAGGTGAGCAATCACTCACGATTAACGTTCTGTAACGCCCCACTCTGAGACCCACTGTAACAAAGAGTATTACGGGAGTAATACCGTCTGTTAAAGTGGAGAATAGAGTATAGTGGAAGCGACCATTTGTAATCAAGCTATAACTATCTACTGAATACGTCGAAAGGGTGGTATCTATTTTTTTTCAAACAGGTGGTTCGACATATTCGGTAAATACTTATAACGAAATTACAAATGGCTAAAGATCTATCAGGACAAAGCATAATAACATAATGAAATAGCATAACAGAACAGAATCACATAACAGATATAAAATCCCAGAACAATACATCGTCAATACAGATCCAAATACAATAAGTGGGTACAAAGCCACTGCCCACACATGTGGGTCAAAAATATGTACATATCAAAGTCTGAATAATAACAGAGTAGCGGAATAGTGGACAAATAAAAGCGCTATCTATCAGCATAGCAGATAATGTCCAAGCGGAAGCACAGAAGCTAAGTCCAGAGACCTAACCTGAAACAACTCGGTCTGACCCGAGCGAAAACACTCGGGTCAGGCTAGCTAAACAATCAGTAATAACTGAGATATATAGTAATGCGGTACATAAATAAAACAATACTTATCCAAAGAGAAGTATATTATGAACCACATGAATATAATGACGATCCCTAATCATCAATAAACAATAAAAATCTCCAAAGAGAAATCAACACCAAAGTGTAGAATAAATAAAATCGCCTCATATCATCGGCGTAGCCAAAGCTATAAAAAGATGCCCATAGGCAATAATCCCAAGAGTGACCAGAGTCTGTAATCAATGCCCAAGCAAAGATCGATGCTCCAAAGAGCAATGGGGATATACTGAAAATCAATGAAATCCAACACTGAAAAGCAGTGTCCAGAGACACTGTGAATCGACAAGGTAATCGCACTTACATCGTATGGTTCCATAGAACCAACACCGAATGGCGGTACTCGAATGGATATAAAAATCATCAAATAATACCAATATTGCACGTGCACCGACCAGAGTCGTTGTTGCCAAGTACTGTAGAGTTGTGATCGATCACTCGCACAGATGAGGAACGCGCGAGACGGCAAGATCCTTCCCAGAAGGATAAAGGCCCAGAGGCGCATGCCGAAAAATAAACTGCTCCATAGAGCAGGTGTCCAGAGACGGTTGCCCAGAGGCATGGGGACCCAGAGGTCCAGTACTGGCCGCCCAAAGGCTAATGTGTCACTAACTTCTTGGAGAGGAACCCGTAAAGTGTTAACAATGAGTCCCATACCCCACGTTCGCACTAAACGGTTTCCTAACCAATAGCAAGCTCACACTCCAAACAATAAAAAGTCCACCTCGTATCATCGGTAAACTAGACCCAAAGGTCAAAACGATCAATCGAATAGGTCAGGGATTAACCGGAAAGAAAATACACACGGTTCCATAGGCCGGAGATTTCCCAACCGTTTAAGCACCTTCCCACTTCGCTCGACGTGCTAAAAAGTGAGTGTGAGGTTTTTATTATAGAAAATAATGTTGCAAAACGGATTTATAATTGATTTTGAAATCACTTTAAAACGGCTTTTGAAAAATCTCCTATTATGGAGTAATTAATTTAATAATTAAAAATAATATTATATAATAATTTCGAAAGCCATTTAGGAGTGAAAAATCTTTTGAAAATGATTCATAAAACCCGTGTACGAAATCTAGAGACAAATCTCAAAGAAATCAATAAAACCAGAAAATCACTGAAAAATATTCTAAGTGTTTGTAAACATTCAAAAAAACTGACGCGAACCAAAGTTCGACAATTTATTTGGACTAGCCAACTGTGTCCAAATGTCATGAAAATTTGCAGGCATGTAGTCCAACATCCCTAATTTAAGATGCAAAAAGAATCGGGGAATTCCGACTTGAAACGAAGAAACGGCGTCGTCTCAAAGTCGGACAAAAATCATAAAACTTTACTGTGTCAAAACAGTGTAAAGGTCCCACTTCGACGACATGGTCGAAGGGTCACATGAACTCAGATCTTGATGAAAATTTGCAGGAGCGTAGAAAAGTACTCCTATTTGATATGCAACAAGAATCGTTTGGTTTCGACTTGAAACGAAGAAACGACAATGTTTCGAAGTTGGTCCGACGATAACTGAAAATGATCACTATTGTAAAACAGTTTCTGGGTGCTACTTCGGTAATAGAAACGAAGTACCTAATGCACCCAGATCTAAACCAAACTTTGCATGGTTAAAGATCTCGATCTCATCTTTTTAACGAGACCTAAAACGATGAAATCCGACAAAGGACGAGCCCGGGATGGCGTCGCAAAGTCGGGGTTCTACGCTGAAAACAACGGGAGAAAAGAGACTAAGGCCTATAGCTATACACTAACTGGCCAGAGATGAAAAACCACAATTTTGGCATAGTAAACTTCAAATTCTGGCAAAATGAATAAAATGAAAGTTGTAGCTTAGTATCTAAGCTTTCTGGAATGACCAAGATCGTCAAATTCCGACTAGAGATGAAAATTCTATGACTAAAACAATTCTCAGATCTAAATTTTATATCACTGTCGTTGTGCTCTTGGGACAGTGGTAAGAATGCACAGTTTTGACCAAATTAACTTCGAAATTTCATGAAACTCAAAACATAAAAGTTTTAGCTCTAAATCTAAGCTTTCCCAGAACATCCAAAATTATTAGATTTGGATAAGAAACGAGAGAGATACATGCAAAACAATATCAGATTGAAACTCAAGATAACTTGTTAAAGACAGAATTGGTCTTCTGTCTTTGAACGCATTTCAGGTCATTTAATGGGCATATTACAGAAAACTTACTGAACAAAAATTGTAGCATATGTTTTAAGCTTTCCGGAACATCCAAAATTATCTAATTCGGATCAAAAACGAGTAACTTATGGCCAAATCAATTTCAGGGTTTTATTTTATCAACCATGTAGTTTGTTGTCAGATCAGCGACAAACAAACGTGATTTCGATCTTTCAAACCACAAAATTAGGCAAAGCTCAAAACATGGAAGTTATAGACTACAGAATAATCTTTCCAGAACTTCAAGAAAATCTTAATTCCGATTTAAGATGAATGAGATATGCCTAATTTACTAACAGCAATAAACTAATTATAATTTCAGCTAGCATATATTACAAGTACCTTATGTGCACACCCCAAAATGAAAGCAAAGATGATCAAAGAGCTATGATTCACATGTTACATAATAAAACATGTGTTACTAACTGATTACCAAAATCAAAAGATGATTAAACACATATTAGAAGAGGTTTTTAGCAATATACCTCCTTTGAAAGCAACAAAGACTATTATAGCATCAACCCAAGTTAGCAAAAGATGATTAGGAGGCTATAAGATCAAAAAAAACACATAAAACATGTGTTACCAAATACATTTCAGAAATGAGAAAGATATAAAAATGGATTTGAGGTGGGTATTTGCATTACCTTTGCATAGAATGACTTACATAAGCTAAAACTAGAAGGAGATGAAGATAGAGGCCATTTTTGTTATGAAAGCTTTAGGAAATGATTAGGGTTTTGATTAGAGATGAATGAATGAGGTTAGGAGAGTTTGAGATAATTTATAGAGAAGGTTTAAGGTGGGTTATTGGGCTAGGTTTAGTAACCCAATAAGAAGAGAGTTATTTACATGTTTCCAAAAATTAGTCTAAGTGTTCATATATGTTTATAAAACTCATTTTTTTCTTATCCAAACCCATTTTAAAATCTCTCCTCAAATATTTAACTTTCCAAAAATAACATTTTATCCTCATTTTAAAATCCCATATTTCCCATTTAATTAAAATAGCCTTTTGAAATAAATTTTGTTATTCCAAATTCTTTTATGCTTCTTTAAAATAAATAAAAATCCTAACTTTTATTTATTAGTTGGTAATGCAAATCCCGGGTTGTTACACGTTCTTTTATTTATTAAATTTGATTTCAATTGAAACGACAATTGAAATATGCTGCTGTTAGTTAATTACACTGTTATATATGCTACTACATGTATTAGTTCACCTGTGACATCTGACACCATTATCTGTTATTTATATTCATACAATGATAATCCAGTTTGGTTGATAAATGATTGATTGTTGATATTGACATTAGACGTTAAATTTTTAATGTTGAAAGTGATAAATATTTTGAAATTGAAATCAACGTAGGATAATTAGATTTGATATATGTGTTAATTGGATTGATGACATTTGCATAATATGACCCCTTTAAATGTTAAATAAATTGACACGTAGGAATAGTGTTAACCACACCTTGAACCATTTAAATGTATGTGTATAAAATTGGTGTTGTATGAAATTAAATAATAGATCCCAAGTGAAGAACCGTATAAAGATTAGTGTAATAATCTTTAATCTACATGAAATGATAGTGTAGATTCTAGAAATAATTATATTAATTTGCATAAACAACAAATGTAAATTAATACGATTATTTCGGGATTATTTGAATTGATTATTAGATTGATATTGATTGTTGTTATTGCTTGTGTAACGACCCAGAATTTTGAACAATTTAAATTGAAAATATTTAATTAATTTTAAATATTTAAAATGATAGTTTGACTTGAATTTCAATTATCAGAATAAATTGGCGATTAAATTATAAAATTTAATCTATGGAAAGTTGAATAAAAATTTGAATCTTCAATTTTAAGCTGGAGAAAAATATTTCGAAAGCTTTTAAAATTTATATCAATGATACAGAAGATAATAGAAGCTTCAGAATTAAATTTCAAATTGTTTTGTTCGATTTTCAAATTATATCGTTTCAATCGATATTTAAAAATAGCCGTCCTAGGCACAGTCTCGGAATTCGACGAAACCAGTTCCATTGGGTCCGTAATATTGTATTATTACTGAATTTCCAATTCCATATTTTTCGGAGTTGATATGTGACCGTACGGTGAGTAAACGTGTTGGATTTTAATTCGAATTCAATTTTAAATTTTAAATGTTTAGTCAACACACACGTTCTCCCCTCAACCACGCCTTGAATCACGCCATCGATCATGGAAAAATAAACGTGCTTGCACGATTCTTCTCTGATAAAATCATGGGCCTCTCCAGTGAAACAAATGAAGTCGATTCCTTCGTTCAAATTTGAAAACAATGGCGACCGAGTTTCTCTTTCAAAATCAATTCAGAGAAATAAAAAACAAATAAATGGTCGATCTCCCCTTCATTCTCAGATAAACAAATCGTTCCTCTACCAAAACGAAAATCAAAACCCCCTTCCCAAATCAAGTCGTCCCCTTCTTTCGTTCTTCAATTCTACAATGATGTCGAGTCCGTTCGAATCGAAGAGGGGAAGCGTGGCCAAGCCCTATATCTCGTTCGAAGCTAAGGAGGTGAATCGGTGATGGTTTTAGGGAAGAGGATGATCGAGTGAGGCACTGAATTGAATCGCGATGATCTCGACCAAAGATGGGGAAGCGGCGGCGCACGCATCGCGAGAGCTTGGGATGAATGGCACGGTGAAGTTGTGGAGTTGGGCAAGTTCGTGGGCAGGCAAAGCAGTGGCGGCATCGTGTTCAACGAGAGGAGCACGAAGTCGCGAGATTAAGGGCATCGATGGGGCAAATGGTGGCGCTCGAAGTCGACGTGGTGGCGGTAGGCCGTGGTCGACTCTTGGTTGCTTTTCGATTTTTGTCTGGAACAAGCAAGGAGGTATTCGGTTTCATCTTTCTAGAGTTTAACTTGATTTAGTATTCTATAATCAGATTGAAAAAAGAATATTCATATACATATTTTTATCCCACTAGTTTAATTTTTAGTATAATGAATAATAATAATTAACTTGTTAATTATTTTGGAAATTTTACAGGGGGATTTGTTTAAATTGAATTACTAATTAATTTATTTTATTAAAAGAAAAATGTGTTTAAAAATAAATTATGGGTGTAAATCCAAGTGATTAATTAAAATAAATAACTAGTGATTAATTGCTTGATTTATTCGAATATTGATAAATTGTATAAATTGTCTATACAAGGTTAACACAATGAAGCAATGATCAAAACGGAAAATGGATGGCAAATTAAAAGCTAAGGTGAGATCTTCTCACTCAAATGAAAAATTGATATTGTAGTTATTGACTGATTGATTGCTATTTGGATGTGATATTAGATATAGTAGGATATATCTATATATATATAGCAATATATACATATTGGCATATGTATATATTGGATTGATTGATTTCCCGCCTCGTATAGCGGATGAGACCCTATTGCGCCGTTAGTAAGCGGATGATTTTTATAAAACCCATATACCGCGATATTCCACCTCGAAGTGGAATGGGTATTGTGCTAATGTCTGTGGATGCAGGGAAACAGGTTGGAGGGATCCAACTGGATTCCTCACTAGTATTTATTTATTTACAGATATTGATGTATATTCTGTTATCATATTGATATATGATGTTTGTTGTTGTGATTGACTAATTGGTGCTGTTGCATCATCGGATTCAGTTTTGAAGTTTAAAAATAACGACTTTTACTCTAAAAGGATTTTAAAGTGATTTTTGAAAGTAGACGTTTTATTGAATTTTTGAATTGATTTATTTCAAATAAATAAACATCTAGAATTTTAAAGTTATAAAAGTTAAGATTTTTGGTGAAATATAACCAAAGTGTGATTTTTGAAATAAAAGTTGATTTATTTATAAAATGGTTTAAGTTGGGATTTTTGAATATTGTAAACGGTCTATATAAAAGATTTATAAAATTGATATCTATAAATTAAAAATATTGAAATTATAAAACGAGTTTTTATAAGTGTTAAAAATGAGAAAAATTATGGAATTCGTAAGTGTATGAAATTTATAGATTTATAAATTGTGAAGTTGAAAATGAATGAAATTGTAGAATGAAAGATTTATAAGAAATTAACTTATAAATTTGATTTTTTTACCTTTAAATGGATCTTGATTGAATTTGTTAATAAAGGAGATTTATAAATCAAAGTTGTTATGAAATATAAAGTGAATTTATAAACGTTGTTTTATAAATCCGAAATCAATTAAATTTGATAAATTAAACATAAAAGTTAATAAAGGAGAAATATTCGTGATTTTGGACAGCGAATTATCCTTTAAGTTGAATGTTGTAAATAATAAGAGTTGGTTGGAAATTTTATCCACGATTTTGAATATAGTGGATAATTCTTGAAATAAAATGTGTAGAAAATAGTGAAATTTGGTTAGTGAAGTATATTCACGATTTTTGACAGTGAATATATTATTAAGTGAAATGGATATGTTTTGGAAAGTGACATTTAAATTGAAGTTAATTGTTTTAAAAGATGTTTTAAAATGTGTTAAATATCGAAATCATAGATTTCAACATTTATTGTTGAAATAGACGTTTTCGAGAAAGAAGGAAATGGTAGACTATAACACAGTTGTTATAATAAATGATTTCCGAAAGGAAATGTTTTTATATAGTATTGGGATTTACATATCTATCTTAATTTCGAATCCCTATACTAGTGATTTTGAGTCGTCGTAACGATGTTTTACGTAACATTCGTTTTGACTCAAATAGATGTTGTTATAATAAATGATTTCCTTAAAGAATGAATTTATACTTAATTTTGACTTAAGTATATTGAATATTTTCAAAGGTTGAAAATAAATAGATTTGTGAATCACTTATTTTTGAATAAGTAGGGAAATGTTTTCCCAAAATGAAATGAAACGTTTGTTAAGAATTTATCTTCTTAAAGATAAATCGAAAGTGAATATTGAAATCGATTGAAAATCGTATATCAGTAGATATTTTGAAAATATAAATTCACTATGGAATTTATAAAAGAAATGGAAATTTGTTTTAGAAAAATAAATATTGATTTATTTTTGAAGTGTGGAAATTTTATATCTAGTAAAGATATTTTGGAAGATAAAATAATTTGGAAAATAATTTGGAATCTGATGATGTTGTGCATCTTTATTGATAGTTAAATAACCGACTATCGATAATTACCTTGAATGGGTATTTGTTGTGAATTGGATGAAATTGAATGCCACACTTATTTTTGAATAAGCGCTCACTATTCGGGTTAGCCGGGAAAGGACCATGGGGTCGTATAACCCATTCTGAATATGTGATACGTCGTTATGAATTGCATTTGATAACCGGTGTTGAAGACCGAATATTTTTTGAAAACGGAAGGATTACCGTCGAGTTACTCTACATCGGTTGATCTCCGATTTAGAGGTTTTATCACCCTTAGTGACGGGAAGTCCGGACGTGATTGGAAATTATCCGGATTTGCAAGGGCATCGTGAGAAGTGCCTTCGGTTATGTTCGATCCCGGAACAGACTTGTATGGATTGTGTGTCTGACATTACAAATTGAGATATAAAGCTGATTTCTTTCAAATACATATCTGTTGGTGGCGGAGAATTTATTCTCTTAGCTTAACACCCTTCTCTGAGACGTATGAGCTCAGAGGTTATGTAGTTGAAGTTATCAGCGATATATTCCCAATTTGGTAATGTGGCATGCTGAGTGTTGCTGTGTGATGATCGGTGTTTGATCATTTGTGATATGATCATTTGTTTGATCATTTATCTTTGTGATCATAGGTTGATCATCTGTTGACCAAAAGCGTGGCTTTTTGAAAAAGCGTAGCTTTATGGACGAGACTTCGTCAGGGCCTCAACAACCCGGAAATGGTCGAAACAGGAATGTTGCGGCAAGGTTATTAGGGTCGCACCCTTTAGGGTATGTCATTTCCTTCTGGAAAGGGGTGGTATCATGGTATGGATCCCAGATACTTACTCATGTGGATACACTTTCTTTATGATGTGTGATGTTGGTTACCGAGCGCTCGGATAAAGGTCCCAAAGGACCGGGGGATGACATATTCGTGAGTTACCTGTTACAGGGGTAACCCGGCCTTGTTTGACAGAGAGCAGTTTGTCTCTCCGGACGTCCAGCCAGAGGCGGTCCCATTCGGCAGGAGGAAAGGAAGTTCCTTAGCCTGACCATTTGTTGGCAAATCCATTTTCCAATACGAACCTTGTACGGTATTAGTTGTAGAACCTGCCTTTTACTTATGGTGGCGCCCCACTGTTTAGATGGTAGCTATAGTAGGCATACGATACTGGTCGTATGCTAGCTAAGATTAATATTATACTTTCGAAATGTTTTCTACATTAGACATTAATAATAATAATCCAATGATTTGCGTAGTAAGCATCTTTGACTATCATAAGAAGAAATCTCCTCCAATTCTGCGTTTGCATTGTGTGTGTGGCGGGAGGTCTTATGGTAGTTTCATTTTCCAAAAGCATTGCGTATCTGTTTTATTTTCTTTGTGAAAAATAACTGTTTTATGATCTCACACCAGTCACCATGACTGACTCGGAGTTTATTGTTCCCTTCTAAACTCTGGGTGCCCACCAATTTCCACACGGGCAGTCTAGAGTTAGGTTATCAGGATATTCTAGAGCTTTGAAATAAGCTGGATGACGAGACGTAGTATTTGTATCTGATAGTATTTATTCCGCTGTGTATTCTGTATGAGGACAAGTTTATATAACTGTCCATTGTTGTATATTGACTCTGATTGATGTATGTATAAACTGATATAGCTCTTTGTTTTAAAAGACTAGTGATTATCTATTATATATTGTTCCGCTGCGATATGTGAGATTCTGATATTGTTTCTGTTTCTGATGTTGTTCTGTTGTTCTTCTTTTCTTTTTCTTCTATCTTTTCTTCTACCTCTTCTTTTAAAACCCTAATGGTTCGGTTTTTTGTTCACCTTGAGTAAATCGATGGAGATTAGTGTCTATTCAAGGGGTACGGAAAAGCGGGCTATTACATTTGGTATCAGAGCATATGGTTAAGCGACAACCCTGCTCTGTTGGGTGTTACTCATTAGAGATAGAGTCAGCAGTACTCTAGAATGAGTTGAGTGTAATAATAGATACGAGTGCGTATTTGTTAGTGAATATGAAATTGTTTTGTATTGCGTTGACTTATCGGTTGATTGTTTATAGATTCTGGTCGGTGCAGTCTAGCTAACTAAAATCGATAGGGGTTTCTAAACTCTAAACAAGATAAACCGACACAGTATTGTTTTAAATAGGGTGAATGAAATAATTTTGCCCAAAACTATTTTTGTATAGAAAAGAAATCATTTTCTATGAATTATTAGAGTATATGGTTGCATGGTTGTTAGGAAGTAATAATATTGAAATGTTATCGTTATTATATGAAATTGGATAAGAAATTCAAATCGTAACTCCAAAGTTAAGAAATAAATTCACATACAAATGAAATTTAAGAATGTAAATTATAAATGTGACTTATAATTGAAAACGAAGTTCCAGGGAAGTATTTTTTGAATGTAATTGAAAGAATTTGAAAATTTTGGAAATTTGGAAAGTTTAAAATCCTAATTGATTTGAAAATGAATTTCAAAAGTTTTGAAAAGTATTTTGAAGGAATGAAAAGCTCTAAACTCTTTTCGGTCGCTGGAAAATAACTTCGATGATGACCGCGGCATCATTGGTGTTCATTTTTGGGTTTCCAAAAGTGGAATTGCTGCCAAATTGTTTTAAATGGAAGTTGTTTGGAAAATTGGGTTTTGTTTTGGAAATTCAAAGGATAATTTGAATTGTTTTCAAAATGATTTTTGAATGTTGGTAAGACTCTGGAATACTATGTGAAAATATTATGAAATATTATTAAGTTGATAACTTATACAATTCGAATTTTGATAGAATAAATTTAACTTAAAAGATGAAGTTAAATTAATGCAAGTACAAGTGAATCAATTTAATGAAAGTAAATTGAATGTTGAAAAAAATTCATTTCGAATTTGTAAAGTAAAGTATTGAAATAAAATTAGTAACTGAAACTAATTGAAGAAATGACAAATTAATATGGTTTGAAATGAATTAAATTCATATGGAATTTGAAATCTAGTTTAATATGAGTGGTTATAAACCATAATAGTGAATTGAATGAATATAATGTATATATGGAATATTTATATTGAACCTAAGAAAAGAAGTGTGAAATTCTTAAGTAAAATTTGATATTGAAATTATTCTAAGTTGATGATTGAATAAGAATAAAACCGGAATTGAACTGAATGTTGAAAACAAATGTGAATTGTGTGAAATAAAATGAAGATTTAAGATTAGTTTGAAGTGAACTAAAGATAATTGATGAAATTCAATATTCATAAGTTAAACTGAATCCAAATTAGATTGAAATTGAATTCAAGTGAAATTTGAAATGTAAAATTGAATGATAATGGATGTAACTTCAATAGTGAAGTAAAAAAAAATATAAGTAGTTTATATTGAAAATTTTGTAATAGAATTTGCAGAATGGTTTGAATATGTAACTAGATATTATGGCTAGTAGGATATACAGGTGTTATAAAAGGAATTGGAATTTTGACTTCAAAGATAAAATTTGAATTGCTCGACAAAAGGTAAGTATTTAAATTTCAATATGAGATTTGATGATTTCTTGTGTAGCCGCTTGGCTTTTTCTTTTCTTTTTGAAATCTGAGAGTCCGTAGGGACGTTTTGTAGTCGTACCGTATTAGCCGCGCAAAGGAGACGCTGGCGAAATTTTTCGGAAATTTAGGGCGTTGGAAAATTTTTGAGAAATTTGAAAGTTTAAATCTGAATTTAAATTTGAATTTGAATTGTTAAGGAAACAATGTTGTTTTAAACTTATAATTGAAGTTGGAAAGTTAGTTTAAATAATAACGAATCTTTAAATAGAAAGATTTGTTTTGATGAATTGATAAAACTATTAGATTGTGAAAAATAGTAGACGAGTTAAGGACCATTTTTTCCTAACTTGTAATTTCGGGACGAAATTCTTTTAAGGAGGGAAGTTTGTAACGACCCAGAATTTTGAACAATTTAAATTGAAAATATTTAATTAATTTTAAATATTTAAAATGATAGTTTGACTTGAATTTCAATTATCAGAATAAATTGGCGATTAAATTATAAAATTTAATCTATGGAAGGTTGAATAAAAATTTGAATCTTCAATTTTAAGCTGGAGAAAAATATTTCGAAAGCTTTTAAAATTTATATCAATGATACCGAAGATAATAGAAGCTTCAGAATTAAATTTCAAACTGTTTTGTTCGATTTTAAAATTATATCGTTTCAATCGATATTTAAAAATAGCCGTCCGAGGCACAGTCTCGGAATTCAACGAAACCAGTTCCATTGGGTCCGTAATATTGTATTATTACCGGATTTCCAATTCCATATTTTTCGGAGTTGATATGTGACCGTACGGTGAGTAAACGTGTTGGATTTTAATTCGAATTCAATTTAAAATTTTAAATGTTTAGTCAACACACACGTTCTCCCCTCAACCACGCCTTGAATCACGCCATCGATCACGGAAAAATAAACGTGCTTGCACGATTCTTCTCTGATAAAATCACGGGCCTCTCTAGTGAAACAAACGAAGTCGATTCCTTCGTTCAAATTTGAAAACAATGGCGACCGAGTTTCTCTTTCAAAATCAATTCAGAGAAATAAAAAACGAATAAATGGTCGATCTCCCCTTCATTCTCAGATAAACAAATCGTTCCTCTACCAAAACGAAAATCAAAACCCTCTTCCCAAATCAAGTCGTCCCCTTCTTTCGTTCTTCAATTCTACAATGATGTCGAGTCCGTTCGAATCAAAGAGGGGAAGCGTGGCCAAGCCCTATATCTCGTTCGAAGCTAAGGAGGTGAATCGGTGATGGTTTTAGGGAAGAGGCTGATCGAGTGAGGCACTGAATTGAATCACGATGGCATTTCATCGCAGGCGGCGATGGTCTCGACCAAAGATGGGGAAGCGGCGGTGCACGCATCGCGAGAGCCTGGGATGAATGGCACGGTGAAGTTGTGGAGTTGGGCAAGTTCGTGGGCAGGCAAAGCAGTGGCGGCATCGCATTCAACGAGAGGAGCACGAAGTCGCGAGATTAAGGGCATCGATGGGGCAAATGGTGGCGCTCGAAGTCGACGTGGTGGTGGTAGGCCGTGGTCGACTCTTGGTTGCTTTTCGATTTTTGTCTGGAACAAGTAAGGAGGTATTCGGTTTCATCTTTCTAGAGTTTAACTTGATTTAGTATTCTATAATCAGATTGAAAAAAAAATATTCATATACATATTTTTATCCCATTAGTTTAATTTTTAGTATAATGAATAATAATAATTAACTTGTTAATTATTTTGGAAATTTTACAGGGGGATTTGTTTAAATTGAATTGCTAATTAATTTATTTTATTTAAAGAAAAATGTGTTTAAATATAAATTATGGGTGTAAATCCAAGTGATTAATTAAAATAAATAACTAGTGATTAATTGCTTGATTTATTCGAATATTGATAAATTGTATAAATTGTCTATACAAGGTTAACACAATGAAGCAATGATCAAAACGGAAAATGGATGTCAAATTAAAAGCTAAGGTGAGATATTCTCACTCAAATGAAAAATTGATATTGTAGTTATTGACTGATTGATTGCTATTTGGATGTGATATCAGATATAGTAGGATATATCTATATATATATATCAATATATACATATTGGCATATGTATATATTGGATTGATTGATTTCCCGCCTCGTATAGCAGATGAGACCCTATTGCGCCGTTAGTAAGCGGGTGATTTTTATAAAACCCATATACCGCGATATTCCACCTCGAAGTGGAATGGGTATTGTGCTAATGTCTGTGGATGCAGGGAAACAGGTTGGAGGGATCCAACTGGATTCCTCACTAGTATTTATTTATTTACAGATATTGATGTATATTCTGTTATCATATTGATATATGATGTTTGTTGTTGTGATTGACTAATTGGTGCTGTTGCATCATCGGATTCAGTTTTGAAGTTTAAAACGGCTTTTACTCTAAAAGGATTTTAAAGTGATTTTTGAAAGTAGACGTTTTATTGAATTTTTGAATTGATTTATTTCAAATAAATAAACATCTAGAATTTTAAAGTTATAAAAGTTAAGATTTTTGGTGAAATATAACCAAAGTGTGATTTATTTATAAAATGGTTTAAGTTGGGATTTTTGAATATTGTAAACGGTCTATATAAAAGATTTATAAAATTGATATCTATAAATTAAAAATATTGAAATTATAAAACGAGTTTTTATAAGTGTTAAAAATGAGAAAAATTATGGAATTCGTAAGTGTATGAAATTTATAGATTTATAAATTGTGAAGTTGAAAATGAATGAAATTGTAGAATGAAAGATTTATAAGAAATTAACTTATAAATTTGATTTTTTTTACCTTTAAATGGATCTTGATTGAATTTGTTAATAAAGGAGATTTATAAATCAAAGTTGTTATGAAATATAAAGTGAATTTATAAACGTTGTTTTATAAATTCGAAATCAATTAAATTTGATAAATTAAACATAGAAGTTAATAAAGGAGAAATATTCGTGATTTTGGACAGCGAATTATCCTTTAAGTTGAATGTTGTAAATAATAAGAGTTGGTTGGAAATTTTATCCACGATTTTGAATATAGTGGAGAATTCTTGAAATAAAATGTGTAGAAAATAGTGAAATTTGGTTAGTGAAGTATATTCACAATTTTGGACAGTGAATATATTATTAAGTGAAATGGATATGTTTTGGAAAGTGACATTTAAATTGAAGTTAATTGTTTTAAAAGATGTTTTAAAGTGTGTTAAATATCGAAATCATAGATTTCAACATTTATTGTTGAAATAGACGTTTTCGAGAAAGAAGGAAATGGTGGACTATAACACAGTTGTTATAATAAATGATTTCCGAAAGGAAATGTTTTTATATAGTATTGGGATTTACATATCTATCTTAATTTCGAATCCCTATACTAGTGATTTTGAATTGTCGTAACGATGTTTTACGTAACATTCGTTTTGACTCAAATAGATGTTGTTATAATAAATGATTTCCTTAAAGAATGAATTTATACTTAATTTTGACTTAAGTATATTGAATATTTTCAAAGGTTGAAAATAAATAGATTTGTGAATCACTTATTTTTGAATAAGTAGGGAAATGTTTTCCCAAAATGAAATGAAACGTTTGTTAAGAATTTATCTTCTTAAAGATAAATCGAAAGTGAATATTGAAATCGATTGAAAATCGTATATCAGTAGATATTTTGAAAATATAAATTCACTATGGAATTTATAAAAGAAATGGAAATTTGTTTTAGAAAAATAAATATTGATTTATTTTTGAAGTGTGGAAATTTTATATCTAGTAAAGATATTTTGGAAGATAAAATAATTTGGAAAATTATTTGGAATCTGATGATGTTGCGCATCTTTATTGATAGTTAAATAACCGACTATCGATAATTACCTTGAATGGGTATTTGTTGTGAATTGGATGAAATTGAATGCCACACTTATTTTTGAATAAGCGCTTACTATTCGGGTTAGCCGGGAAAGGACCATGGGGTCGTATAACCCATTCTGAATATGTGATACATCGTTATGAATTGCATTTGATAACCGGTGTTGAAGACCGGATATTTTTTGAAAACGGAAGGATTACCGTCGAGTTACTCTACATCGGTTGATCTCCGATTTAGAGGTTTTATCACCCTTAGTGACGGGAAGTCCGGACGTGATTGGAAATTATCCGGATTTGCAAGGGCTTCGTGAGAAGTGCCTTCGGTTCTGTTCGATCTCGGAACAAACTTGTATGGATTGTGTGTCTGACATTACAAATTGAGATATAAAGCTGATTTCTTTCAAATACATATCTGTTGGTGGCGGAGAATTTATTCTCTTAGCTTAACACCCTTCTCTGAGACGTATGAGCTCAGAGGTTATGTAGTTGAAGTTATCAGCGATATATTCCCAATTTGGTAATGTGGCATGCTGAGTGTTGCTGTGTGATGATCGGTGTTTGATCATTTGTGATATGATCATTTGTTTGATCATTTATCTTTGTGATCATAGGTTGATCATCTGTTGACCAAAAGCGTGGCTTTTTGAAAAAGCGTAGCTTTATGGACGAGACTTCGTCAGGGCCTCAACAACCCGGAAATGGTCGAAACAGGAATGTTGCGGCAAGGTTATTAGGGTCGCGCCCTTTAGGGTATGTCATTTCCTTCTGGAAAGGGGTGGTATCATGGTATGGATCCCAGATACTTACTCATGTGGATACACTTTCTTTATGATGTGTGATGTTGGTTACCGAGCGCTCGGATAAAGGTCCCAAAGGACCGGGGGATGACATATTCGTGAGTTACCTGTTACAGGGGTAACCCGGCCTTGTTTGACAGAGAGCAGTTTGTCTCTCGGGACGTCCAGCCAGAGGCGGTCCCATTCGGCAGGAGGAAAGGAAGTTCCTTAGCCTGACCATTTGTTGGCAAATCCATTTTCCAATACGAACCTTGTACGGTATTAGTTGTAGAACCTGCCTTTTACTTATGGTGGCGCCCCACTGTTTAGATGGTAGCTATAGTAGGCATACGATACTGGTCGTATGCTGGCTAAGATTAATATTATACTTTCGAAATGTTTTCTACATTAGACATTAATAATAATAATCCAATGATTTGCGTAGTAAGCATCTTTGACTATCATAAGAAGAAATCTCCTCCAATTCTGCGTTTGCATTGTGTGTGTGGCGGGAGGTCTTATGGTAGTTTCATTTTCCAAAAGCATTGCGTATCTGTTTTATTTTCTTTGTGAAAAATAACTATTTTATGATCTCACACCAGTCACCATGACTGACTCGGAGTTTATTGTTCCCTTCTAAACTCTGGGTGCCCACCAATTTCCACACGGGCAGTCTAGAGTTAGGTTATCAGGATATTCTGGAGCTTTGGAGATAAGCTGGATGACGAGACGTAGTATTTGTATCTGATAGTATTTATTCCGCTGTGTATTCTGTATGAGGACAAGTTTATATAACTGTCCATTGTTGTATATTGACTCTGATTGATGTATGTATAAACTGATATAGCTCTTTGTTTTAAAAGACTAGTGATTATCTATTATATATTGTTCCGCTGCGATATGTGAGATTCTGATATTGTTTCTGTTTCTGATGTTGTTCTGTTGTTCTTCTTTTCTTTTTCTTCTATCTTTTCTTCTACCTCTTCTTTTAAAACCCTAATGGTTCGGTTTTTCGTTCATCTTGAGTAAATCAATGGAGATTAGTGTCTATTCAAGGGGTATGGAAAAGCGGGCTATTACATTTGGTATCAGAGCATATGGTTAAGCGACAACCCTTCTCTGTTGGGTGTTACTCATTAGAGATAGAGTCAGCAGTACTCTAGAATGAGTTGAGTGTAATAATAGATACGAGTGCGTATTTGTTAGTGAATATGAAATTGTTTTGTATTGCGTTGACTTATCGGTTGATTGTTTATAGATTCTGATCGGTGCAGTCTAGCTAACTAAAATCGATAGGGGTTTCTAAACTCTAAACAAGATAAACCGACACAGTATTGTTTTAAATAGGGTGAATGAAATAATTTTGCCCAAAACTATTTTTGTATAGAAAAGAAATCATTTTCTATGAATTATTAGAGTATATGGTTGCATGGTTGTTAGGAAGTAATAATATTGAAATGTTATCGTTATTATATGAAATTGGATAAGAAATTCAAATCGTAACTCCAAAGTTAAGAAATAAATTCACATACAAATGAAATTTAAGAATGTAAATTATAAATGTGACTTATAATTGAAAACGAAGTTCCAGGGAAGTATTTTTTGAATGTAATTGAAAGAATTTGAAAATTTTGGAAATTTGGAAAGTTTAAAATCCTAATTGATTTGAAAATGAATTTCAAAGGTTTTGAAAAGTATTTTGAAGGAATGAAAAGCTCTAAACTCTTTTCGGTCGCTGGAAAATAACTTCGATGATGACCGCGGCATCATTGGTGTTCATTTTCGGGTTTCCAAAAGTGGAATTGCTGCCAAATTGTTTTAAATGGAAGTTGTTTGGAAAATTGGGTTTTGTTTTGGAAATTCAAAGGATAATTTGAATTGTTTTCAAAATGATTTTTGAATGTTGGTAAGACTCTGGAATACTATGTGAAAATATTATGAAATATTATTAAGTTGATAACTTATACAATTCGAATTTTGATAGAATAAATTTAACTTAAAAGATGAAGTTAAATTAATGCAAGTACAAGTGAATCAATTTAATGAAAGTAAATTGAATGTTGAAAAAAATTCATTTCGAATTTGTAAAGTAAAGTATTGAAATAAAATTAGTAATTGAAACTAATTGAAGAAATGACAAATTAATATGGTTTGAAATGAATTAAATTCATATGGAATTTGAAATCTAGTTTAATATGAGTGGTTATAAACCATAATAGTGAATTGAATGAATATAATGTATATATGGAATATTTATATTGAACCTAAGAAAAGAAGTGTGAAATTCTTAAGTAAAATTTGATATTGAAATTATTCTAAGTTGATGATTGAATAAGAATAAAACCGGAATTGAACTGAATGTTGAAAACAAATGTGAATTGTGTGAAATAAAATGAAGATTTAAGATTAGTTTGAAGTGAACTAAAGATAATTGATGAAATTCAATATTCATAAGTTAAACTGAATCCAAATTAGATTGAAATTGAATTCAAGTGAAATTTGAAATGTAAAATTGAATGATAATGGATGTAACTTCAATAGTGAAGTAAAAAAAAATATAAGTAGTTTATATTGAAAATTTTGTAATAGAATTTGCAGAATGGTTTGAATATGTAACTAGATATTATGGCTAGTAGGATATACAGGTGTTATAAAAGGAATTGGAATTTTGACTTCAAAGATAAAATTTGAATTGCTCGACAAAAGGTAAGTATTTAAATTTCAATATGAGATTTGATGATTTCTTGTGTAGCCGCTTGGCTTTTTATTTTCTTTTTGAAATCTGAGAGTCCATAGGGACGTTTTGTAGTCGTACCGTATTAGCCGCGCAAAGGAGACGCTGGCGAAATTTTTCGGAAATTTAGGGCGTTGGAAAATTTTTGAGAAATTTGAAAGTTTAAATCTGAATTTAAATTTGAATTTGAATTGTTAAGGAAACAATGTTGTTTTAAACTTATAATTGAAGTTGGAAAGTTAGTTTAAATAATAACGAATCTTTAAATAGAAAGATTTGTTTTGATGAATTGATAAAACTATTAGATTGTGAAAAATAGTAGACGAGTTAAGGACCATTTTTTCCTAACTTGTAATTTCGGGACGAAATTCTTTTAAGGAGGGAAGTTTGTAACGACCCAGAATTTTGAACAATTTAAATTGAAAATATTTAATTAATTTTAAATATTTAAAATGATAGTTTGACTTGAATTTCAATTATCAGAATAAATTGGCGATTAAATTATAAAATTTAATCTATGGAAGGTTGAATAAAAATTTGAATCTTCAATTTTAAGCTGGAGAAAAATATTTCGAAAGCTTTTAAAATTTATATCAATGATACCGAAGATAATAGAAGCTTCGGAATTAAATTTCAAACTGTTTTGTTCGATTTTAAAATTATATCGTTTCAATCGATGTTTAAAAATAGCCGTCCGAGGCACAGTCTCGGAATTCGACGAAACCAGTTCCATTGGGTCCGTAATATTGTATTATTATCGGATTTCCAATTCCATATTTTTCGGAGTTGATATGTGACCGTACGGTGAGTAAACGTGTTGGATTTTAATTCGAATTCAATTTAAAATTTTAAATGTTTAGTCAACACACACGTTCTCCCCTCAACCACGCCCTGAATCACGCCATCGATCACGGAAAAATAAACGTGCTTGCACGATTCTTCTCTGATAAAATCACGGGCCTCTCCAGTGAAACAAACGAAGTCGATTCCTTCGTTCAAATTTGAAAACAATGGCGACCGAGTTTCTCTTTCAAAATCAATTCAGAGAAATAAAAAACGAATAAATGGTCGATCTCCCCTTCATTCTCAGATAAACAAAGCGTTCCTCTACCAAAACGAAAATCAAAACCCCCTTCCCAAATCAAGTCGTCCCCTTCTTTCGTTCTTCAATTCTACAATGATGTCGAGTCCGTTCGAATCGAAGAGGGGAAGCGTGGCCAAGCCCTATATCTCGTTCGAAGCTAAGGAGGTGAATCGGTGATGGTTTTAGGGAAGAGGCTGATCGAGTGAGGCACTGAATTGAATCACGATGGCATTTCATCGTAGGCGGCGATGGTCTCGACCAAAGATGGGGAAGCGGCGGCGCACGCATCGCGAGAGCCTGGGATGAATGGCACGGTGAAGTTGTGGAGTTGGACAAGTTCGTGGGCAGGCAAAGCAGTGGCGGCATCGCGTTCAACGAGAGGAGCACGAAGTCGCGAGATTAAGGGCATCGATGGGGCAAATGGTGGCGCTCGAAGTCGACGTGGTGGTGGCAGGCCGTGGTCGACTCTTGGTTGCTTTTCGATTTTTGTCTGGAACAAGTAAGGAGGTATTCGGTTTCATCTTTCTAGAGTTTAACTTGATTTAGTATTCTATAATCAGATTGAAAAAAAAATTCATATACATATTTTTATCCCACTAGTTTAATTTTTAGTATAATGAATAATAATAATTAACTTGTTAATTATTTTGGAAATTTTACAGGGGGATTTGTTTAAATTGAATTACTAATTAATTTATTTTATTAAAAGAAAAATGTGTTTAAAAATAAATTATGGGTGTAAATCCAAGTGATTAATTAAAATAAATAACTAGTGATTAATTGCTTGATTTATTCGAATATTGATAAATTGTATAAATTGTCTATACAAGGTTAACACAATGAAGCAATGATCAAAACGGAAAATGGATGTCAAATTAAAAGCTAAGGTGAGATCTTCTCACTTAAATGAAAAATTGATATTGTAGTTATTGACTGATTGATTGCTATTTGGATGTGATATCAGATATAGTAGGATATATCTATATATGTATATATAGCAATATATACATATTGGCATATGTATATATTGGATTGATTGATTTCCCACCTCGTATAGCGGATGAGACCCTATTGCGCCGTTAGTAAGCGGGTGATTTTTATAAAACCCATATACCGCGATATTCCACCTCGAAGTGGAATGGGTATTGTGCTAATGTCTGTGGATGCAGGGAAACAGGTTGGAGGGATCCAACTGGATTCCTCACTAGTATTTATTTATTTACAGATATTGATGTATATTCTGTTATCATATTGATATATGATGTTTGTTGTTGTGATTGACTAATTGGTGCTGTTGCATCATCGGATTCAGTTTTGAAGTTTAAAAATAACGGCTTTTACTCTAAAAGGATTTTAAAGTGATTTTTGAAAGTAGACGTTTTATTGAATTTTTGAATTGATTTATTTCAAATAAATAAACATCTAGAATTTTAAAGTTATAAAAGTTAAGATTTTTGGTGAAATATAACCAAAGTGTGATTTTTGAAATAAAAGTTGATTTATTTATAAAATGGTTTAAGTTGGGATTTTTGAATATTGTAAACGGTCTATATAAAAGATTTATAAAATTGATATCTATAAATTAAAAATATTGAAATTATAAAACGAGTTTTTATAAGTGTTAAAAATGAGAAAAATTATGGAATTCGTAAGTGTATGAAATTTATAGATTTATAAATTGTGAAGTTGAAAATGAATGAAATTGTAGAATGAAAGATTTATAAGAAATTAACTTATAAATTTGATTTTTTACCTTTAAATGGATCTTGATTGAATTTGTTAATAAAGGAGATTTATAAATCAAAGTTGTTATGAAATATAAAGGTGAATTTATAAACGTTGTTTTATAAATCCGAAATCAATTAAATTTGATAAATTAAACATAGAAGTTAATAAAGGAAAAATATTCATGATTTTGGACAGCGAATTATCCTTTAAGTTGAATGTTGTAAATAATAAGAGTTGGTTGGAAATTTTATCCACGATTTTGGATAGTGGATAATTCTTGAAATAAAATGTGTAGAAAATAGTGAAATTTGGTTAGTGAAGTATATTCACGATTTTGGACAGTGAATATATTATTAAGTGAAATGGATATGTTTTGGAAAGTGACATTTAAATTGAAGTTAATTGTTTTAAAAGATGTTTTAAAATGTGTTAAATATCGAAATCATAGATTTCAACATTTATTGTTGAAATAGACGTTTTCGAGAAAGAAGGAAATGGTGGACTATAACACAGTTGTTATAATAAATGATTTCCGAAAGGAAATGTTTTTATATAGTATTGGGATTTACATATCTATCTTAATTTCGAATCCCTATACTAGTGATTTTGAGTCGTCGTAACGATGTTTTACGTAACATTCGTTTTGACTCAAATAGATGTTGTTATAATAAATGATTTCCTTAAAGAATGAATTTATACTTAATTTTGACTTAAGTATATTGAATATTTTCAAAGGTTGAAAATAAATAGATTTGTGAATCACTTATTTTTGAATAAGTAGGGAAATGTTTTCCCAAAATGAAATGAAACGTTTGTTAAGAATTTATCTTCTTAAAGATAAATCGAAAGTGAATAATGAAATCGATTGAAAATCATATATCAGTAGATATTTTGAAAATATAAATTCACTATGGAATTTATAAAAGAAATGGAAATTTGTTTTAGAAAAATAAATATTGATTTATTTTTGAAGTGTGGAAATTTTATATCTAGTAAAGATATTTTGGAAGATAAAATAATTTGGAAAATTATTTGGAATCTGATGATGTTGCGCATCTTTATTGATAGTTAAATAACCGACTATCGATAATTACCTTGAATGGGTATTTGTTGTGAATTGGATGAAATTGAATGCCACACTTATTTTTGAATAAGCGCTCACTATTCGGGTTAGCCGGGAAAGGACCATGGGGTCGTATAACCCATTCCGAATATGTGATACGTCGTTATGAATTGCATTTGATAACCGGTGTTGAAGACCGGATATTTTTTGAAAACGGAAGGATTACCGTCGAGTTACTCTACATCGGTTGATCTCCGATTTAGAGGTTTTATCACCCTTAGTGACGGGAAGTCCGGACGTGATTGGAAATTATTCGGATTTGCAAGGGCTTCGTGAGAAGTGCCTTCGGTTCTGTTCGATCCCGGAACAGACTTGTATGGATTGTGTGTCTGACATTACAAATTGAGATATAAAGCTGATTTCTTTCAAATACATATCTGTTGGTGGCGGAGAATTTATTCTCTTAGCTTAACACCCTTCTCTGAGACGTATGAGCTCAGAGGTTATGTAGTTGAAGTTATCAGCGATATATTCCCAATTTGGTAATGTGGCATGCTGAGTGTTGCTGTGTGATGATCAGTGTTTGATCATTTGTGATATGATCATTTGTTTGATCATTTATCTTTGTGATCATAGGTTGATCATCTGTTGACCAAAAGCGTGGCTTTTTGAAAAAGCGTAGCTTTATGGACGAGACTTCGTCAGGGCCTCAACAACCCGAAAATGGTCGAAACAGGAATGTTGCGGCAAGGTTATGAGGGTCGCGCCCTATAGGGTATGTCATTTCCTTCTGGAAAGGGGTGGTATCATGGTATGGAGCCCAGATACTTACTCATGTGGATACACTTTCTTTATGATGTGTGATGTTGGTTACCGAGCACTCGGATAAAGGTCCCAAAGGACCGGGGGATGACATATTCGTGAGTTACCTGTTACAGGGGTAACCCGGCCTTGTTTGGCAGAGAGCAGTTTGTCTCTCGGGACGTCCAGCCAGAGGCGATCCCATTCGACAGGAGGAAAGGAAGTTCCTTAGCCTGACCAATTGTTGGCAAATCCATTTTCCAATACGAACCTTGTACGGTATTAGTTGTAGAACCTGCCTTTTACTTATGGTGGCGCCCCACTGTTTAGATGGTAGCTATAGTAGGCATACGATACTGGTCGTATGCTGGCTAAGATTAATATTATACTTTCGAAATGTTTTCTACACTAGACATTAATAATAATAATCCAATGATTTGCATAGTAAGCATCTTTGACTATCATAAGAAGAAATCTCCTCCAATTCTGCGTTTGCATTGTGTGTGTGGCGGGAGGTCTTATGGTAGTTTAATTTTCCAAAAGCATTGCGTATCTGTTTTATTTTCTTTGTGAAAAATAATTGTTTTACGATCTCACACCAGTCACCATGACTGACTCGGAGTTTATTGTTCCCTTCTAAACTCTGGGTGCCCACCAATTTCCACACGAGCAGTCTAGAGTTAGGTTATCAGGATATTCTGGATATTTTGGAGCTTTGGAGATAAGCTGGATGCCGAGACGTAGTATTTGTATCTGATAGTATTTATTCCGCTGTGTATTCTGTATGAGGACAAGTTTATATAACTGTCCATTGTTGTATATTGACTCTGATTGATGTATGTATAAACTGATATAGCTCTTTGTTTTAAAAGACTAGTGATTATCTATAATATATTGTTCCACTGCGATATGTGAGATTCTGATATTGTTTCTGTTTCTGATGTTGTTCTGTTGTTCTTCTTTTCTTTTTCTTCTATCTTTTCTTCTACCTCTTCTTTTAAAACCCTAATGGTTCGGTTTTTCGTTCACCTTGAGTAAATCGATGGAGATTAGTGTCTATTCAAGGGGTACGGAAAAGCGGGCTATTACATCTTGTTTATTTACTTTGACACCATCCTAGTTATCACACTGCAAGTTCCCTTTGCTATGCTTTGATTTTAAATTGAAATGGAATCGGGTTGAAATGATAAATACTGTAACAACCCTAGATTTTGGCCTATATTTTAAAATGTGACTTTATTTTATTTTGAAACTATTTTAAACTTGTTTGATTTCAAACATTTCATTTTTAAAATAAATGTTAATTATTATGTGAACTATAATTTCAAACTAGTAAAATTGGTTATTTTACTGAAAAGTGAATTTCTGTTCAAACTGTTAAATCTTTGGCTTTTAAACTTCAAATTTTAATTATTTAAAATATTAAATTTTATCTTTTATTATTAAAATAGATACAATAACATGAATACTGCTTTTCGTTTCGTTGGAAACGGAATTAAATTGTGAAAGTTATGTACATTTCAATTTTGAGTGCAATTTGTTTTATTCTGCAATTTTGTTATTTTAAATTGTATAAATTATATTTTTCTTTGTCATATTTTATTTTAATATGTGTTAATATTTTATTTTATGAATAGTTTTATCTTTTAATAATTTTAAAGTGATAGTATAATTTTTCTAAAGTTTACTTGAATTTATTTCAATTTATGAAACCTAGTTTCTATTTTATTTGCTATTTTCTTAATTTAATTATATATAATTAAATTTATTTATTTATTTATTTTATACATTCACTTTTATTTGCTGTGTTTTACTCTATTTATATTCATTTTACATGTATTTAAATTAAAATAGTTTTTCCAAAGTGTATTGAATTTATTTCTAAATTTTCTAGGCTAGTTTCCAATTTGTGCTATTTTCTTATTTTAGTCATATCTAATTAATATTTAATTTTTAATATTTTGTTTATCTGTTATATTATCGAAATTTAAACTGAAATTATAAGTATTTTCAGTTATTTAAATGTATATAAATATATATGAGAAATTTGAAAGGGTTTATGACTTTTAGTTTTCCTATGGCCTTTTATCTTCTAACCTTTTCATATTTGTAACCTAATTTTTCATTCAATTGGCCACATCTCCTCATTTCTTCAGCCGCCTTTTTTTTTTCTCATTCACGTAAAACATTATTCTTCCTATCTGAAAAAAATTTCGGCCTCCATCATCTCCAAGTGTTTGGTAAATTTTATTTCTTTTTCCATTGTTTTTCTCTTGTTTTTCTACTTGTTTATGTTGATTTTACTTGCCTTCTCTTCTACTTCAGGTTCGGCCCCACCACTCCAGCCACCATGGCCGCCTCCTCCACCACCTGAACCATCCACCACCTCCTCTTCAGCCCCAAACCACTGGCCGTGCCCAATAGTTGGTCAAAATCCACCTAAATCTACACAAACTTCACCTATATGCACCATAGCCAACACCTATGCCTTCATCACCTTCAACCTTCCTTTGGCCGCCACCAACTCCACCTCCACCACCCATGGATGACCTGAAACCCACTGCCACACCATCCTACATCCCACTACAGAGATGGCCATGCCTGGTCTTGCTTGGGCCGAGCCAATGTTGCTTTGAATTCATGATATTTTGCCTTGTAGCTATAATCCTTGCACATATCTCATGCATCATCACTTTTGCTCCATCCCATACATGGTTGGCCGATCTCTTATGAACCCAAACCAGATCCTTCTCCTTGCTTTAGCTGTGCCTTTCTGACCTATATCTAAAGCATTATTGGCAGAAGGCAAGTGCAAAGACTTTGGAGATGATTTTGCATTTATCTCTAACATAGTCTCATCGTATTTTGCATTTGAAAACTTATGTTATTATTATTGTTTTGTGTGACTTGTATTCAAGGGATTTAGCTTTGGCTCTCCACTCTCATGTCGTATCCGTGTTGTCGTGCCTTCGTAGTGTCAGTGTGTGTGCTTTGGTAGCGATCTCCAGCTTTGAACAAGTGAGTAATTCTCACCAGACAATGTGTACTTACATAACTAGTAAACTGACACCATTTGGATCTGTAAAATTATATCATCCTGTTATAACTGTTATATTATGATCATATGATGCTCACCCCTGTTATTACTCATGTTATATCATCATTTACTGTTATATAATGTTATTCTGTTCATTTTATCAGTTTATCACACTTCAAGTTCCCTGTAGATTAGGTTCACTATGGGTTGAAATGATACATACCCGAACAGACTTTAGAATAGGGAAAGATCGTTATGGGCTGAAATGATAGGCCTGAACGGTTTTTATTTATTTATTATATAACTTGGGATTGCGGGTTTGAAATGATAGAACCCGGTTTTTCTTTGTAAACTGCGGATTGAAA
This sequence comes from Allium fistulosum, assembly GCA_030737815.1. Lineage (NCBI taxonomy): Eukaryota > Viridiplantae > Streptophyta > Magnoliopsida > Asparagales > Amaryllidaceae > Allium > Allium fistulosum. The sequence goes on along the minus strand of CM060905.1, from coordinate 868,874,555 downwards.
TGATACATATCCGTATCACTTGACCTAGGCTAGAAAATTAATACAGACCCATGGTTTATATATTTTTCTGAAATTTTTAAAATATTTTAAAATTTTAAATATTATGATATTTTGATTTAAATTTTATTAAAAATGATTTCTATAAAATATTAGTGATTTTCTACAAATTAAATAAGTGAATTAAGTAAATGGTGAAGTAGAATTTGAAATATAAGTAAATTTTGGAATTTATGATTTTGTTTATAAATGGAATTTATGTAAAGTAAGAAAATATGACAAATTTGATTTAAAATATGAATTTAATGATATTTATTAATTAATAATAATTTTTAAAAGTGGGTTAATGATTTTGTATAAATTAAAATATGAAATAAATGAATATTTAAGCTGAATTTGGAAATATAACTTAAATTGAATTTTGTGAATTTTGTTTAAAAGTGAAATTTTAATTAAGTAAAATAAATGGAAATAATTTATATTTTGGAAATTTAAACTTAGTTGTTAAGATAAGAATTAAATTAAAGAAATGAAAATTTAATTGTTATTTAACTTGATTTTTTATGGAAATTTGACTTTATAAAAATCATAGAAATAAAGGTATTTAAATGATTGTTTTTAAATGTGAAAATATATGATTTTATAAGTTAAAATGATCTATATTAAAAGTTAATTGTTTGTGAAATCGTAATTAAACTCTGAATTTGATTTGATAGTATTTTGAAATATAATGTAAAGATATTACAGCATTGGTAAATGCTGTAGTTGTTTTAAATGAACCATATAGAAAATTTGAACTAAAGGTTATTATAGCACTTTGTTAGTGCTATAGTTGTTAAATTTAACTAAAATTTTAATTGAAACAAAATTAAGATATTACAGCATTTTAAATGCTGTCTTTTGTTAATGAACTGTTTTAAAACATAACATTTCGTAGCATTTCCTAAGTGCTGCGAAAGTTGAATTTTCATTGTTTTAATAAACTTAAATGGATAAATGATCTTTGAAAAAGATTAAATTTTGGAAATTAAATATTTAATTATTAAATATAATGAATTGACTTTAAATGATTAAATGGAATAGTTGATTTGGGAAATACAACTATTTTGAAATGTGATTAAATTGTATTTAAATTTAAATTAAATAGATGATATTTTGAAATGATATTTTGATATTTTGAAATGAATTTGAAATGATATTAAATCTTGGAATAAATAATTGAAGTTTATATTAGTATGAAAAATATTTGGTTTACTTGTAATTTGAATCTATTTAAAAGATATCGGACTTATGAAATATAGGATAATAAAGCTTTGGAATTTATTTTATAATTTGAATAGTTATTTTGTGGATTAAATCTATATTTGAAATTTATAAGATTTGAAATGGTCTATGGAAATTTAATTGAAATAAATGATTGAATTGAATTAAAACTTTGGAAATTGAATAATTGATTTGAAATATAATACTTACACTTTTAATGAATTTAAATGAATTAATTTGTTGGAATATAAATTATTTAAAAGTGACTTGTAATGATAATAAATGAATGATATCTTTGAATTTAAAAAGGTATTTAAAGTTGAATATTTGGATTTGAACTCAAATGATGATTTGAAATGAAGTTTTGGAAAGATGTGATATTTTGATATATTAAATAATTTGAAATGAAGTTTTGGAAAGATGTGATATTTTGATATATTAAATGATTTGAAATGAATTTTTTGAAAGGATATGATATTTTGATATATTAAAATGACTTGAAATGAAGTTTTGAAAAGATATGATATTTTGATATATTGAAATGATTTGAAATGAAGTTTTGAAATGATATGATATTTTAAATATATTGAAATGGTTTGGAATTGATTTAATCTTTATTTTGATAAAGATTTGGATTTGAAATGATATTCTATTTTGAAGTATAAACTGTTTTAAATTATAACCATGGGTTATAATAACGATTGGTTGTTAAAGAGACCGGGATCAGATATGGACATACTCTCTGTCGATACCGAAAACCACTTTGACAACTGTGTACGCGGTGGAGTTTCCAGAATGAAGTAGGATGGTGGCGACGATCCTAAGGTATATACGTGGACCCAACTCCCGTGAGTTGGCATAAGGTGGCTAAAACAGGAGCGATCGACGGGCCAAGGAGGTAGCACCTCTGATCGGACACACTTCTTCAATACCATTCTATTACTTGTGATTGATTTGGTGCGCACCCTTGATTTGGGAGTATTGTTCGAGGTGGGCGGTAGTGGCTGCTATGCGTCACCACCAGTCCGGATGCGTAATTGGTATATCTACCCTGGCATTGCCTTGTGTGCCGTGTCACCTACCATATCGAGCCCACTACGATTTTGGTTTAAAGATCCGACCGCGTTAAGTTTCACCATCCCCTTAACGCTATTTTCTATATGATTATACTTTACTAATTAGACACTACTGTATATAGCGTATATTCCTACATAGTAAATAGTTTAACGGATCCTTAAAGAATGGGTGATCCCAAGCATTCTTTAATTTACTTGTACCTTTATTACAGTTCACTTGAGTTGGTTTACATTATATAAGTATATATTGTCCTGACTCGAGTGTTTTGTGTTTTGCTTTACGCTCGGGTCAGCCTGAGTTATTCACAGATTTGGATTTCCACTCTTTTGGAGATTTGAATCGCTGGAGATTATCTACTTGTCTTGTCCTATCTATTTCAGTTCTATTGTTCTATTCAGCTTGTACTTGGTTATTTTATTGAGACTTCTGTTGTACTCTATTTCTTCTGTTATATCTTATGTAACTCTGATATATTTATGTAATAGCTTCATGAACTACTATTTCTTTTACTTCCGCTGCATTATCTTACTCTATGTCTGTGATCTGTGATTATATTTATTTACTGTATATTCTGAGATTTGCCAAATTTTATTTACAACGCGGTATTTTGAGCAATTCAAGTCCGACATGTGCGGATGCGAATGGTTGAAAATATCGGGCCGTTACAAATACCCAAATTAAACTTTGGCCTAGGATAGAGAATTAAATAAAAATCGATTGGTCAATAATTTGATTTAAAAATAAAATGAAGATTTTATTTGGATAAACAATAAGGTTTTGAAATGAAGTTGAAATTTGAATTTTCAATGAAAGGAAAATGTTAATATTTAATAATCTGAAACAAAATATTAACAATGTAATTGATGAAAGAACATTGTTAAATTTGAGAAATGATTGAATTAAGTTTGAAATTATTTAATAATTTAATAAGTTGAATTATTTAATAATTAAATAAATTCTTTGATAAGTGAAATTGAACTTCTTGAATAAGTGAAATTAAGTTTCTTTATTAATTGAGTTTTGAAATTGTAACTAAGTAAATAAATAAGTGAAATTGAATTTCTCTAACAAGAAATAAAATGTGTTTTATTGAAATTAATGTAAGACTTGAAATGTAAAGAATTTGATTTGATGAATTTAATTTAATGCTATTTGTAAGTTTTGATACAATGGAGTTGAACTTAAATAATTGATTTAATAAATTGGAAGCTAAATAGAAATTGTTTTGAAGGATAAATTAACCTAACGAATATTGAATGAAATCGATAAATGAATTTAAATTGATTTGAATGTTAAATTAAATTGATTTAAATGATTTCGGAATGAAACTTATATACGAACTTGAATCAATATTTGAATTGTTTTAAATAGAAATCGAAATTGAATTATAAGATTTTGAAAGTTTGAATGTGGAAGTTTTGAAACGTAAATTATGGAAATTGATTTAGAAAGACAAATGAAATGTTGATTTACAAATTCTATTTGAAATTGAATTTGATTTGGTTTTGAAATAAATAAACGACCAATCGGTGTAATAATTACGAAAGTTATTAAAGAGACCGGAATCGGTTAGGGACATACTCACTGTCTAAACCGAAAACCACTTTATTAACTACACGCGGAGTGTGATTCAGAATGAAGTGGTTGGAATGATGTACGTGATGACTGAAGAAAGAGAATGATAATGGATAGTCTTGACACTTGTGTCAAATTGGAAATGACTAAAATAGGAGCCGTGCCGGGCCAAATGGGGGTTAGCTACCTCAAGCGAACACACTTCTTCGAAACTACTCATTACTTGTTGTCGATTGGTGCACCCTTGATTTTGGGAGTGTTGTTTCGCGGTGTTGCGATCGCTGCGGCGATGCGTTCTCACCAGTCCGGATCAGGCAAATGGTAGTTTCACTACCTTGGGTATTGCCTCATGTGCCTTGTCATACTTGTATCCCTATATACGCGACCACTACGATTTGTTTTGTGTTATACCTATGGAGTACTCCCTGATATCCCACTAGTTTACGGTGGAGTTTACAGTGCTGTATAGACTATAACGCTTATGTAAAATGTGTTAAGGGGAATAATGGTAACGCCTTAACACTATTTTGATATTTTATATTACTGATACGCATTATCTACTTATCGTACACTACTAGATAGTAGATAGTTTAATGGATCCTTAAAGGATGGTTATTCCAAACATCCTTTGAGTTACTTGTATTTCAATTGCTATTTCACTTGAGTTGGATTTATTGATATAAGAATCTTAATCCTGACTCGAGTGTTTTGTGTTTTCTTTATGCTCGGGTCAGACTGAGTGTACCAGTATTCGAGACTCACCTTTGGAGTTGGAGCTTCGCTTGGAGATCCAGCTATCTATCCAGCTTTCAGATATTCAGTTGATTACAGTGATGTATTCTGTTAGTATATTTGACTATTGTATTCGAGACATCTGTTGTACCTTATTTAACTCTGATATGTATATAGTAGCTTAATGAACTACTATCTTTTGCTTCCGCTGCAATTATTACTCTGTGTCTGTGATCTGTGTTCTATTTATTTACTGTATATGCTCAGTTTTACCAAATATAATTAACAATTCGGTATTTTGAATCATTCAAGTTCGACATGTGCGGATGCGAATGGTCCAAAATAGCGGGTCGTTATATGTTGAGAGGGATGGTTTTATGTATGTACTTTGATATTGCGACTAAGATGATGTTTTGAATAAGACATATGTATTTGGTATTTTGAGACTTATTTTGGTTATGATTTATTTTATGAAATTTGATTTTTAATCAGTTATTGTTTTTAAATGTTTCCGCTGTTTTATTTATTTTGTCTTGTGAATCTTAGTCTCTGTAAGTTTTAGTTATACCTAAAACGCACCATATTCTTTAGTGTGCCCTTTTTGGGTATATTAAGGGGTGTGGGGTGTTTCAAGATATTAGGATTTCACCGTACGTTATGGGACGTATTGTTTAAGTTTTAGTGATTACTGAAAGTGATTGTTTTTGGCACTTTAATCTCTTTTGGTGTGCGGCAAGTGGCTTCTAGATCCTTAGGAAGTTTACTCTAGGATTTCCTTTCAAGTGTAATAATATAAAATAAATCTGAAAGATTAGGTCATCACAGCTATCCTTGAGACCGTCTTGTGATCTTGTGATTCCCGTCCTATGCACAATCCCCAGTATTGGATCGGTTCATGTGATATCAAATGGTTTGTCTGTTTGCTACGGTTCTGTGTATGATCATTATGATCGTTTTAAGTAAGATCTCTTGGATTCTGGATATTTGGATTATGTGACTATTCTATATTCGTGAAATAAAAATATATTCTTATATCTTGTGTTTTGTGAAATAAATATATATTCTTATGTCTTGTGTTCGTGAAATAAATATATATTCTTGTGATGGATGCTAAGTTAAGTTAATTCTATTATTCTATGTTTAGTGACTAGTTCATGTTTGTGACTTAAATTTATAACCCTATTCTGAGTTAATCATTGATATTTGCGTGCTTAGAGATGTTATGTTATGTTTTGTTCTGTGAATCCAGTGTTTAGTGATTAATATGCATTCGTGACTTAAACGTATAACCATGTGCCTTGTGATGAACTCTAAGTTAAATTAATTCCCACGACTCATTATATCATGGACATTTGTATTTACTTATATGTTGTTTATTTTTGTGTTATATTCTATTCTCACACTATTCAATATTTAGAGATAGTATGACCTAAGTGTTATTTGCTCGTGTCAGACGGATACTTTCAAGTTATCGGATGAGTAGACTTACGGATGGTTGGGCTAGCAGAAATTGGACCTTTGTTATTTAGTTATATCACTTAGTAATTTTGTTTGAAAATTGAGACGTATAATTAAGATTAGAAAACCGTAATTTGTATATTAATTGAGTTTAGTATTTCATTTTTGTAAACTCAAAATTTGTATATGTATAAGTTGAGATTTTATTTCCCTGTGATTCATGACTGTTATTTAAATTATATATTGTTCTGATTTTGAGAAATCGGTGTGCCTATTACTTTGTATTAATACTGTACACGTCAAATTCAGTTCAGAGATTTAGTGAAAAGGGTATAAATGACGTGTCAATGTTAGTATAAAGGTCTATTAACATTCGATCGCCCTTAACAAGCCATATTCTCCGGATTAGCAGACGACGTTACTTGTAATGTTTTTTGCTAAACTGGGTATCACGGTAGGGTCGATACATCCCATCCAAGTGATGTGATCGGATATGGTCTTCTAGAATTCGGTGCCTATTCCGTGGAAGGGCAGGGAATACCAACGGGTGTTTTACCGTTGGTGTCCCAATAGTCCGTTGTTGTTCTCGTTAACACTATTTGTTTCCATGTCGAGTGCAGAGTCTAGGCAAGGTTGAAGTGAGCTGGAGAGTTTTGGAGGTGACCCTCCTCCTAACACCAAAATTTTGACTAAAAATTCCGTTAGTGAGACATAATGACAAATCAACCTCGAAAATTGTGAGAGAGTGGGGTTTTAATGATGTTGTTAGCTTTGTAGTATATGATCATGAATTAATGATGGAATGCTAGTAACAAAGAGACATGGATTTTAGAGTGGTTCGGCCAAAATGAATACCTACATCCACTATATATACTATTCTCGCTATAAATAAATATATATATATATATATTGTAATGACCCACTTTTCTATACATTCTAAGCTAACAAATAACCGCACATGTCAACTCAAATTGAACGAATAGGTGGATTGTTAGGGGTAAGAAGAAAAGATAGAAGATAAGAAAAAAACTAAACAACACAGAATCTCACAGCGGAACAAATAATCTATAATATATCACAAGTCTTTACACAAAACAAAACTGTAATCTGTATATATATACACAAACATCAATCAGAGTACAACAGTCAATATAAAAATTTGGACAGTTATAATAAATTGTCCTCATATATATAACACACAGCGGAAATAACCAAGTAAGTGAATACGTCTCTGTCATCCATCTCGTCTCTTGAGCTCCATAGCATCCTAACCTGAATCTATAATATTCGGTCTGACCCGAGCATTATAATAAAATAACACCCTAGTCAGTTTGGAAAAGCAGCATGAGAAACACACTCATTTTGAATTTAATTATATTTCAAAAATCCTTTGAAAAACAAAGGTATCTCGTAAGACCACGCCACACATAAATACGACGGGTTTTTACCTTACGATAACCAAAACATTTTATATCAAAATCATCTGATATTATAATAGGGTCTACAGAAAGTAAATTAGAAAATAGCTGAAATGCTTGCATCTCACGTTTCAGCAAATATTTGGTATACAATCAAAACCGTATAGGCTCGTAGTGGATATTGGATCCCATATAATGACTAGGCTACTGGGGTACCGCCCATCACAGTACACCTCTAGAAAAATGTACCGAGATCGTACCTAACGATCCCTGCCAACACAGGATCGGCCTAACCCTTACTGGATAGTACCGAATATGTTATCACCCCAGGTGTTCCCACCCTTATCAAGCGCTCTCTTTTCAATGCACAACCATATCCATAAATTATAATATAATATTTCCGAGGGTACCTAGAAAGGTGATAAAATACCCTACTTTGGTGCGAATCACTTAGCCCTGCTGCATTTCCCCTGTTTTAGTCATTCCCGTTTGATGAGGCTTGAGGCTACGTTTACCTTTAGAACAGCATTCATACTTGGAATGCTAACACTGCCTTATAGGCAATAATGCAATGATAGCATTTATCCATACAAGTTGTCCTGGGTCTGGACAAACTGAATCTCCATAATCTTCGTCTTTATTGCCTTCACGATATCATAGTTCGTAACGCACAAATCGGATCGAAGTGGTTTTCAGATAATTAAATCTGATCTCGGTCTCTTCGAAACGATCAACGAATTTGGCCAGATTTGATAGTCATTTATTTAACTATCAAATAACAATCATTCAAACATAGATTACATTTCCCATTGGAACCCATAAAGCTTTACCTTCATTAATTTGAAATCACTTTTCAAAACTTGGAAATCAATTCCATATACTTATCTCACAGAAATGAGTATATTCACTAAACGAAATGTTTTCGATACTTAGAAAATAAACCAAGTTCTTATCTTAACAATATAAGTATATTTCAAACCATTCCTTTCGAAACTTAAAGAAATTTTCCAATATACTTACAAAATGGTATAAGTATCTTTATCCATTTACTTAGAAAGATTTATTTATATCAATAACATTTTAAAATAGTTAAACACAAGTATCCTTTTGGACAAAGATATAAATATTCTGAAATACCCTTTCTCTCTTTAACTATTTTTCTTTTTGATTTAAAATATCTTCTTTATAAAATCTCCATGTTTATTTACAACAGGGTACTCTTTCCACATCCCCTAACCATTTATAAAATCCCTTTTCCCATAATCATTCAAAATATATTCCCTTTCTAAAACCCAACATCTCTACTTTATAACTTCTCAAAAATACTCTTCCATAAAAGAAATCTCTTTATGATATTCCCATTTAATATAAATGCTTCGGAAAACCATTTCTTATGCATTTAAAATGAAGGACTAAATTACATAAAAATATCACCTTAAACTCTTTTATAATAATAACATATATATAGTTTGAACCTTTATAAAGAATTACCAGATGATATGTTATAATAACTTCAAACAACACTTAAAAATCCACCTAAGTAAGTAAATTTGAAACAATAAAGTTTAAATAAAGTAATCGATGTTTTACTATCCATTTATCAAATAATTATATTACCCCAAATAGGTAATTCCACTTAAAGTCTCGAAATAACTCTTACATAATTTTATCAAAATGACAAACATTTCTATATAAACCAATCCAAATCATTTGTAAATAATAACTTCAACACCCTTGTATATATTTACCAAAAACATTTTTACCTCAGATTATAGAATTTGAAGTTAAACACAATCGGAAAAACCTTTCAAAATTCAAACAAGCTCAATAGCTCCACCGGTACTTAAACAAGCAACCATTATATTCAATTTAACTATCCAGGTTAAATAATCAATATTCCCATGATCCATTCACAACATACTTCCAATTTCATGATTAACAATCAATTCGTTAAACGGCATTTATCCATATTGATTGACTATCAATTAAATATTTACCCACATCTTATATCATATCATATAAGAAATTTATTCTGCTTCTAACATATCATTCAAACCACATTCCATTCAATACTAAATGGTGTTTATTTGGCCAAATAGACAACAACAATATATTCCAATTCAATTTTACGTTATAATTAAACAACGTAATTCAAAAAAATCCATTCATCAAATTTCACATGTATATGATTCGGTACTGGAAATAAACTTTAAAATAAACATAAACAGTTTAATAACAATTCAAATTGCAATATCGTCACCCTAGATCCGGTTCAACCAATCTAATAGCATTTCAAGATGTTATATCGTCATCCTAATTAAACTTCAACAATCGCCAATTTCAACAATCACCAATTTCAACAATCAAGCAGCGTAATAAATTTTATTCACTATAAACATTACTGATTAACCAAATGAGTGAGTTTAACTCACCTTGAGCTTCTAATTTTAAATCAAATCGAACGACGTTCGTTTTAACCTAAAATTTTAGTTATCTCCAATCATCTCCAAATCAGTTCCATGATGTAGTACTCGTCGCCACCATCTCGTCACCACTTGTTTCGTCCAATTCCGACCTTGTATGACAAAGATATACTTTTTCAAAGATTTGAATAAAATTAATAAGTGGAAAATAGGCACAAGGACAAATTTTCATAAAAATTTTGGCTGAAGGACAACAAGTTTTATTTTTAGGCTGAAGGACAAACTTTGAAAGATAATTAGGCTGAAGGACAATGCTAATACAACTAGCATTTTGTACAATGTAAAACTGGATACAATGCTAGTTATAATTAGCATTTTGTACAATGTTTGCACTGTACAAAATGCTAACTATATTTAGCATTTTCCTTCGGCCTAATTTTCTTTCAAAGTTTGTCCTTCAGTCCAAATATGAAACTTTGTGTCCTTCAGCCTAATTTTTTTTCAAAGTTTGTCCTTGTGCCTAATTCCCTCAATTAATATAAACAAATTTCTTTTTTTATTATTACCCTCAGGTAAATCTAAGCCGCATGTTCAAGCCTCAAAGACCAAGGCCGCTCATTATCTTCTCCTTCACACGAATACTAGAACAAAATAAAACCCAACACAGTTCGTCAATTTCGATCGTCGTTATCCACCAGACCACCTGAACACCATCGGCAACCTCCATCTCGAAGCCCTACGCCCACTCGACCCACAGCCAGAAACCGTACGCCCCAAGCCTTGCTAACGACCCAAAAATCCTCATTGAACGGCACACGAACGCGGCCCTCCCTCTCTCTCTCTCTCTACACTGCGCTAAAACCCATCATGACCGTTGATCGAGAAGATCTCTCCGAGCTCTATAATTTTGTAGTTGAAGATTTTTGCTAAATGTTGATGGATTTCAAGATATAGGTGAAGAATTTACGAACAATACTGGCCATTGGAAATAAGAACGGCGACGGTTGCAAATTAGTTTAGGGTTTGGGGGAAAACGTGTATATATACATGTATATTTTACTATTTGAAGCCCCGTTCACACTTGATTTTTTCGATCTCCAAACGAAACTTGTCGACAGGCGTTTATAATGTTTTACCCATATTCCGAACACAATGGAACATGTTTCGAAGGCCAATTCGAAAGTATACGGAAGTTACGGCATTAAACGACTAATTTTAAATTAAATTCCTTAAATTAATTTATGCGCGTTTACCGCTCCCACGATCGAACGATAAATCTGATTACTATGGACTTTGAAATCCGATAATAATACACTATTACGGATCCAATGGAACTATTATCGTCGAATTCCGAGATTGTGCCCCGGAAGGCTATTTCAACGTGTCGATTAAATCGACAATTTCCAAAATCAACGAAATTACTTGAAATTTAAATTTTAAAAACTTATCAACTCAATTATAATTCAAATAGAATTTATATCCATAGTAGAAACCATTTCGATTCATATAAAATAACAAATTCGATTATTCTCACTATTCCAAATATTAAATTACACTATTAAAGTAATATATAAAATGCCAAATTTTGATTTATCGACTTTTAATTCCATCCAAAAGTCCAATATCATAACTCTAATTCAAATAGGGTTTAAATCAACTTTAGAAATTATTTTTATTCACATTTAATTCCAGATTCACATTTTTATCCAATTTCAATATTAAATTTACTATTCACCAAATCTATTAAATCGCTATATTTGAAATTTTGACCCATTTCTCTAATTCAACTAAAATCTCTATATTCAAAATAAATTACTATTTCCAATTCAACATTTGAAATAAGTTAAACGTTCAATATTAAACGACTAAAATCCCGGGTCATTACGTTCCTCCCCCTTAAAAGAATTTCGTCCCCGAAATTGCTAAGGTAGGAAAAATGCTCCAAACCCATTTCTTTTCAAAACCCATTTGGTTAAAATTCGATACTCCATTTTCCCAAATCTTTAGTTCCATACAAAATAATTTATTTCCATTCTAAATCAGAACCATTTATTTCAATTACAATTCAAATTCAACCTTTAGTTAACAAAAAATTTCAAAATTTTTCTAACACCCTAAATTTATGAAATTTTTTGACAGAGTCTCCCCTGTACGGAGAGCCTTTTACAATATCACAAATATAATAAAAATGATATCATCGACCCACATGGTCGGAAACACAATATATATATCAATATTTATATCATTTTCGCTTTTAAATGCATAAGTGTACCTTATGTTAGCATTATTAAGCAAGCATGCTAAATTTATATGAAATTACACGACCAAAATCTATCCAAACAGCTTCATGTACCTGTACTTACTCAAAATAAGCACATAAGTTTCAAAACAATGAAATTTTCATAACATTTCACTCATTTAACCAATCTAAATACAAGTTTCATAAACAAATATGTCATATCTTGTATTTAAGAGTGCATATTCAATTTACAGGGTTCAAACATTCACTTATTCAATTATACTCTTTCAATTGATTTCCATGCCATTTATTCAATTTCAAATTGATTTATAACTAATTCATTTGCATTATATTCATATCCACATTCATTTTATGCAAACCCATTTTATTTGGCTTCAATTTATCCATTTTAAATTGGTTCAAATCAATCTATCTATTTTTCATTGATTCCCATTCAAGTTATTCACCAAGCTTGTTCGCCCCATGTTATATTATGCAACATTCCAATCCATGTTGATTCAATAATAAACCATTTTAACTTGGTCATACTTTTCCACTTTCTTAGTTTAATAAGTTATATAACTTATCTATTCACATTTTCCTTAATATTAACTTAAGTTTACTCACATTCTATATATTATAACATATGGTTATATAATAACCTCACAACTCATATTTATATTCAATTTACTCAATTCCCATTTACTCTCCACTTATAATTCAAAATTTGAATTTTCCTTTCTTTACCATAATATCAAATCATTTTTCATTTTGGGTTACCATTGCATTTCTCAATTCATAAGTTCAAGAACTTCTTTACTTAAAATCTCATATCGCTTACTTGAGTTCATTCACATCTTATAATCATAACTCTAGATTATATATCACTTAATAGCTTAAGCGTATCCATTCCATTCGATTATATAACTTATAGTTATATAATCATTCTACATTTCAGACTTTATATTCAATTCAATCCAATTTAATTTAATTTAACTCATCTTAGGGTAAATTCAGCCTACATTATCCTTTTTAATTTACTCAAGTTAAACCTTAATTTCAGGATTAAAATTCACACTTCCTTTCTTATCTATATCACTTCCAAATTATAAGTTCAACAATAGATTTTATCCTGACTTCACAAATCATTTAAATGGAAATTCCAGAATTCAATCACCCAGTTTTATTTCAAATCATTTTGAAATCATAAATATACATATATTCACTTTTGTATATCAAATTATATTTTTGGAATTTTTAAAACAACTTGATTTTGCCCAAAACAATTTACTTTTGGAATTCTAAACAAACTTATCTTTCTCAAAACAATCCAAAAACGTTGACCACGGTACCAATCCGTCACTTAGAAACTCAAAAATGAACACTGATGATGCGACCGTCATCACCAGAATTATTTTCCAACGACTGAAGTGAGTTCGGTGCTTCCTTATTTTCAAAACTCAATTTAAAACAATTTCTATTCAGAAATATCTCAAAAATAATATTCCATTCTTCCTTTCAACATTTTGGAAAACATTTCCAAAATTACCAAGATTTTAAAATTACCAAATACTTAATTCGAATCCACTTAAATCATTTCCCAAAATTTCTAGGATTAAATTTCCAAATTCTGGTTTGAATCCATTTTTAGTTATAACTCATATGTATAATCTTATTTATACAATTTATATTTGGTTATATAAACCATTTTAATTTTTATGACCACGGTCTCTTTAACAACCAATCGTTATTATAACACAGTGGTCATTTCAAAATAGTTTATACTTCAAAACCAAAATATCATTTCCATTTCAAAAACATATCAATACGATATCATTTCCATTTCAAAAACATATCAATACGATATCATTTCCATTTCAAAAACATATCAATACTATATCATTTCCATTTCAAAAATATTCACTTTAAAAATCATAGTACTTTCAAAGATATAATACTTTCGAAACCAAAACAATTTGAAATAATAATACTTTGGAAATCATAATACTTTGAAATTCATAACCTTGGAAATCATAACACTTTCCTTCAAACAGTTTAGATATTAATAATAGTATATAAAATAAAATAGTTTATAAAATAAAATAATTTATATAAAATAGTTATAAGTTAAAATAATTTATATTAAAATAATTAGTATATTTAAAATAGTTTATAAAATAAAAATAGTTTATATAAAATAGTTATAAGTAAAAATAGTTTATAATAAAATAATTTATGTTGAAAATGATTTATATTAAAATAGTTTATATTAAAATAATTTATAAAGTAAAATATAAATAGTTTTAGATATAGTTTAAAAATACTTTATATAAAAATAGTTTCCTCAAATTTCACAAATCGATTCAAATCAACTCGAATTCAAAGTTCAAATTTAATCAAATCTCAAATCTTAAATTTCCATTAAATTCAGTTTCTCAATAAACCATTTCGAATTATATCGATTTCAAATACAGATTTGAACCACAAAATAAAACATTTCAATTTCAACATATTTCAAAGCTTTATATATTCAATATTTCAAAACTAAATTCGATAATTTCATATATATATCAAATTCACTTTACTATTATTAAGTTTTGAAATATTTACTTAATCATTTCAATAATATCTAAATACAGCTTCAATTTACAAATTTAAATAAACAAAATATCCCATTTAAATTTATATAAATTTGAAATATTCATTTACGTCACTTTTAATCAAATTCAAGTTATAAAATCATAGCTTTAAATTTTCAAATTAAATAAATTTCAAATCAAACTTATTTAAGTAAAATTCTTAAATAAATAAAATTTCAAATCAATTTCAAATCATTATAAACTCTATATTTGAAAATATAGATATTAAATAAATACTTAAACATATTATTTATCAACTTTATTAAATGAACTTTAATAAATCTTTAAAATCAATATTTATTAAAACCATATATTTCTTTTCAAAACCATAGAAATCATTTTCAAAATATTTATATATATATAACAACGGTGTTTGTATGTAATTTTCTATCCTATGGTCAAGTGATACAGATATTTATCATTTCAATCCGCAATATAAATATATACGGGTATATATCTTTTCAACCCGCAATCCCAAATTCTATTCAATGAAAATCTCTTGGGTTTATCATTTCAACCCATAACGATTTTCTCATATTCTAATGATCGTTCGGGTATGTATCATTTCAACCCATAGTGAATTTTATACTAACAGGGAACTTGCAGAGTGATAACTGATATGATAATAATATAACAAACAGTAACAAGCATATATCATCAGTGATAAATAACAGATAATGGTGTCAGATGTCACAGGTGAACAGATATAGATAATAGCATATATAACAATGTAAATAACTAACAGCAGCATATTTCAATTGTCGTTTCAATTGAAATCAAATTTAATAAATAAAAGAACGTTAATCGTGAGTGATTGCTCACCTTTCGAGCCTAGAGCTGAATGAGAATGGAAGCGAATAGACAAAGACAAACAAACAGATCAAGTGGCTGGATAGCGACAAGTTGGCAGCTTGCTGCGATAGATTTGGTATTGAGAATGTTTGTCAAATGGCATGAGATCAAAGGAACAGGATATATCACTTAGATAAATTTTCTAAAATTTCAAATTTAAAACATATAGATAAAATAATATATATATTTATTATCAAATCAATGTTTATTATATAAATCCATATAAACTTACTTTGCTATAATAAATATTTTGGCTCAAACCGATCATATAGTCTCATATATACCACTATATATACATGTATATAAACTCATGCACTTATAATATTATAAAAATCAATATAACTAATATATACACAAAATTCTTATATAGACTTGCAAGCATATATATCTAGAGACAATGTATAGTTATGACAAAATGTATATATGCAGGCTACAACTATCCTATGCACAAATATATGTAAGACCAGTATATTTCTATCTACACAACCATGTAATATATGAGTAAAAGAAGATTGTAGCTTTAAAATATATATAAATATCTCATATACATTATAATATAAACTGCATAAACTATAAATCTATATAATATATTTATAAATCTGTATAAACTGTCAAATATACTTATATACCAACATAATTTAAGATTTGTACAAGCTAACATTTTCACTACATATAATATAATATATAATACTGAACAACATAAAATTACTTTTCTTATATTGTAACTAACAGATCGGGTTTAAGAAATGTTTATACAAACTATATGTATAAATATATATATATATATACATATATATAAACTAAACCCAAACATATATATACTTTATTGTAAACTACAAAATCTAGACATAATACATATATAAGTTTTTAAAACTAATGGAAAAAAAATGCAGAAATAATTTCTATATAAAGTACATGAATACATGCGTAAGAAATATATATTACCAATATATAAAATGGAGGCTACGGCTGCTTCAGAGCATGGTGATGCGGCGGAGCTCGGCCAGAGGTGAAAGGGCATGATCTCGGCTGTCTTGGAGGGCTTGTGGTTCGGGCGATGGACGGAGATTGTGGCGGCGGGCCATGGCCGGTGCTCGGAGTTGCTAGCGTGGGTGGTTCGGCTGGACAGAGGAGCATGAAGCGGCAAATCAGGTTTATGGCTTTGGTAACCGGAGAGGTCGGAGAAAATAGAAGGGGACATATGCGTGTCGAAGGAGGTTGCGTGGTGGAGAGTGAAAAGAGGAGATTCGCGCGGTAGCTGGTTGCGAAATGAGGAGATGCGGGTTACATCAAAGAAAAAAAAATATGGAAGAAGAATAGGCTACAGGTAAACATGAAGAGGAAGGTGGTTGTTCGAGTATGGGAATGTGAACAGCATTGTAGATTTGATATTCTTTGTATAAATTTAATTATAGTGGAACTGGTAAAATATGAATTGATGATTTCAAAGGAAATGACAAAGTTCAATATTGATTTTTGAAAAATATAAATGCTAGTGGTTGTATGCTTTCAACAGTTGGATAGAATGAAATGACAAGGAACCCAAAAGGTTGAAATTTGATTCTGGTACGGTTATTTGTTTTTATCGATTTTGCCGAGTACCGAACTTCGAAATAAACAAACAGATATATAGCGGAGATCAGTACGACGAGACGATCAAAACGGTATATAGATATCAGTGGTATGATTATCCGATCAAAAATCAATTTCGGTACCGAAATGCTGCTAATCTGTCGAAAATAAGATAAACGGAGCAATAGCAGTCCAAATTTGAAGAAATGAAATTTGACGTCTCACTCAGAAGATGATTTACAAATTTTCTATAGAAAAATATTTAGATTTGGAAATTATTTTATTATCATCAAATGTTAACTGATTTAAATTGAAATGAAATTACACAAGAAATAAACTTCCATATTATCAAATGAAAATTTACTAGTTGTTATGTTTAAACAGACGTATTCCAAATACCAAATTTTTATTGTTTAAAATTTCACAAAATTTTAGTTAAATATATTATTAAAACAAATAAAATTATTAAAAATTTATGGGTCGTTACACTCTCCCCCACTCTAAACTTTTCGTCCCCGAAAAGGAAGGAGGTAGGAGAATAGAAACAACCAGAAAGAAAATAGGTTGAAAACAAAATAAAACAATTAGTTCAAACCAAATAAATTTCAATTTAAATTAATTTATATTCAACAATTGGTTTTAAATTCAAGGTTTTCATTAAATTGATTTAATTTCAAATTTATTAATGTTAGATACAAAAAGGTTTCTTTCAAAACAAAATTCAATTTATCTCATTTATTATCCACTTAATTAAATACCTTGAATTAATTTCAATTTATTAATATTTGATACAAAAGGTTTTTTTTTCAAATTAAAATTTTACTTAATTTGTCTCATTTACTATTCAATCAACTTATTATTCTATTTATCTTTATTACCATTTTTTTATAATAAAAATTTAATTGTATAACATTTATTATAAACACTCAAATTTTATTTATAAAAATCAATTTGTATTGTATATTACCCAATTACATATTCAACTTCTGAATAATTTAGGTAAGTTGTATTGGAATGCAAAATATACAAATAAAACTTCCCTTATTCAATTTATTTCAATATTCAAAATTTTGAATTTATTTAAAATCATCCTTTAACATAAAATATAAAAATTAAATTTACGATTCACTTCAAACTATTTAGAGATAATTATGTATATACTATATATATTAAATCAAATTAAATTTAAAATAATATATCTATATATATATCAAATCATACTTAAGAAATTCAAATCAATTTCATTTTCCAAAATAAAAGGAGTAGCAAAGCTACTGAATGGTCTCTCCATTTCAAAACTCGAAAATGAATGTCGATGATGCGGCCGCCATCACCGAAATTATTTTCCAGCGACAAAAGAGGAGAGTACTGATTTAAACATTTTAAAATTCTTTGAAACGATTTCTATTTGAAGATACTTTGAGTAATATACACTTAAAGCCAAAGTTGAAATCACCGAAAATTAAATTCTCAAATTCCTGATTTAAATTCATTTTAAATTCCAAATCAATTTATAAATCATGTTTATAAATTCATTTATAGAACAATAAATGATAATCAAATATTATCATTTCAACAACCAATTTAATTAACTTATTAAATTCTAGAAAATTTTACTTACATATATAATATACAAAAAATTTATTTCATTTACCATTTTAAAATAATATTGTGTCAGTTTGCTCGGTTCAAGTGTTTTGAAATTTATATCGATAGATTTGATCAGACGAACTGATCGAAAACCCAAATCAACATCAACAACTCAAACAACACAATAGATAACATTTTTAATATAAATTACAAATACACTCCCTTACTCGATGATACAAGAATGGATTTCAAAGCAAGGATAGAAATCCAAATTTGAGAGACCCTAATCAAGAAGATTTCTAGCTAAGAAGATAGGTTTCAAAAATGATAAAATGTTTAAATAGCAAAGAGAAACGATGGACAGACTTATATAAATCGCGGGCAACCTTAACTGGGTCAACCGTGATTTCCAGAATAGGATTGATGCCGAATTCTGATGCAAATTGACATTCGATCGCCAGAGATAGAATTCAGGTATAGCAAAAGATAGCAGCATCGTAAATCGAGGATACAGAAATCTTCGGTGAATCAATGCATGTTGTAAAGGAGTTTCACCCCTTTACAAATCATTCTAAGATTGGCGGAACAGCCGATTATTATAGATATCAATCGAGGTGAAGTTATGGAATGGTCCAAAATCAAAAGAACTCGAATAGGTCGAGACAAGAATGGATTTCAGAACGAATGGGAGAGACAAGCATGGATTTAAAAACCGAGGGGAACGTTCAAAATTCAAAGGAAAACGAGTCCAAGAGGAAGAGGTTCAAGCACGAACGAAAGTGATCCCGTAATTAAATTTACTCTATATGCTAAGTTTTGCCTAAAACCTGGCTCTGATACCACATGTAACATCCTGAAATTTTCAACCATTCGCATCCATACATGTCGGATTTGAATTGCTCAAAATATCAGATTGTTAATTTAAATTTGGCAAAACTCAACATATACAGTAAATAAATAATCACAGAATCACAGACGTAGAGTAATATAAAATAATGCAGCGGAAACAAAAGAATAGTAGTTCATGAAACTACTATATATATAACAGAGTTAAATAAGATACAACAGAAGTCACGAATACATAGATGTCCCAATATAATAGTCAAATACAACATCTGAGTATATCACTAGAATCAACTGAATAACTGAAAGCTGGATAGGTAGCTGGATCTCCAAGCAAAGCTCCAACTCCAAAGGTGAGTCTCGAACACTGAACCACTCAGTCTAACCCGAGTGTAAAGCAAAACACAAAACACTCGAATCAGGATTGACATTCTTATATCAATAAATCCAACTCAAGTGAAATATCAACTGAAATACAAGTAACTTAAAGGATGTTTGGGATAACCATCCTCTAAGGATCCGTTAAACTATCTACTATGTAGTAATATACGCTATTATAATAATGTCTACAGTAAAGTATACTATTTAAAAATAGCGTTAAGGCTTTACATATTCCACCTTAACACAAATTTAGGTGTGCCAATAGTCTATACAGTACCGTAATACCCCGTAAACTGGAGATACCAGAGGATACTCCATAGGTACGACACAAATAAACTCGTAGTAAAGCACACTAGGGTAGGTGACACGGCACAACTAGGCAATGCCAGGGTAGATATACCAATTACACTTCCGGGCCGGTGGTAACGCAGAGCCGCAGCAATCGCCCACCTCGAGCCACACTCCCGAATCAAGGGTGCGCACCAAATCAATCACAAAGTAATAAAATGGCATACGCTGGAGTGTGTCCGATCAGAGGTGCTACCTCATTTGCCCGTCAATTGCTCCTGTTTTAGCCACCTTATGATAACTCACGGGAGTTAGGTCCACGTATATACCTCATATAGAATCGTCGCCACCATCCTACTTCATTCTGGAATCTCCACCGCGTACACAGTTGTTAAAGTGGTTTTCGGTATCGAAAAAGAGTGTGCCCATATCCGATCCCGGTCTCTTGAACAACCAATCGTTATTATAACACCGTGGTCATTTCAAAATAGTTTATACTTCAAAACAAAAATATCATTTCCATTTCAAAAACATATCAATACGATATCATTTCCATTTCAAAAACATATCAATACTATATCATTTCCATTTCAAAAATATTCACTTTCAAAATCATAGTACTTTCAAAGATATAATACTTTCGAAACCAAAACAATTTGAAATAATATTACTTTGGAAATCATAATACTTTGAAATTCATAACTATGGAAATCATAACACTTTCCTTCAAACAGTTTAGATATTAATAATAGTATATAAAATAAATAGTTTATAAAATAAAATAATTTATATAAAATAGTTATAATTTAAAACAATTTATATTAAAATAATTAGTATATTTAAAATAGTTTATAAAATAAAAATAGTTTATATAAAATAGTTATAAGTTAAAATAGTTTATAATAAAATAATTTATATTGAAAATGATTTATATTAAAATAGTTTATATTAAAATAATTTATAAAGTGAAATATAAATAGTTTTAGATATAGTTTAAAAATACTTTATATTAAAATAGTTTCCTCAAATTTCACAAATCGATTCAAATCAACTCGAATTCCAAAGTTCAAATTTAATCAAATCTCAAATCATAAATTTCCACTAAATTCAGTTTCTCAATAAACCATTTCAAATTATATCGATTTCAAATACAGATTTGAACCACAAAATAAATCATTTCAATTTCAATATATTTCAAAGCTTTATATATTCAATATTTCAAAACTAAATTCGATAATTTCATATATATATCAAATTCACTTTACTATTATTTAGTTTTGAAATATTTACTTAATCATTTCAATAATATCTAAATACAGATCCAATTTACAAATTTAAATAAACAAAATATCCCATTTAAATTTATATAAATTTGAAATATTCATTTAAGTCACTTTTAATCAAATTCAAGTTATAAAATCATAGCTTTAAAATTTCAAATTTAATAAATTTCAAATCAAACTTATTTAAGTAAAATTCTTAAATAAATAAAATTTCAAATCATTATAAACTCTATATTTGAAAATATAGATATTAAATAAATACTTAAAAATATTATTTATCAACTTTATTAAATGAACTTTAATAAATCTTTAAAATCAATATTTATTAAAACCATATATTTCTTTTCAAAACCATAGAAATCATTTTCAAAATATTTATATATATAGACCAACGGTGTCTGTATATAATTTTCTATCCTATGGTCAAGTGATATGGATATTTATCATTTCAATCCGAAATTTAAATATATACGGGTATATATCTTTTCAACCCGCAATCCCAAATTCAATCCAATGAAAATCGCTTGGGTTTATCATTTCAACCCATAATGATTTTCTCATATTCTAAAGATCGTTCGGGTATGTATCATTTTAACCCATAGTGAATTCTATACTAACAGGGAACTTGCAGAGTGATAACTGATATGATAATAATATAACAATTAGTAACAGGCATATATCATCAGTGATAAATAACAGATAATGGTGTCAGATGTCACAGGTGAACAGATACAGATAATAGCATATATAACAATGTAAATAACTAACATCAGAATATTTCAATTGTCATTTCAATTAAAATCAAATTTAATAAATAAAAGAACGTTAATTGTGAGTGATTGCTCACCTTTCGAGGCTAGAGCTGAATGAGAATGAAAGCAAATAGACAAAGACAAACAAACAGATCAAGTGGCTAGATAGCGACAAGTTGGCAGCTTGCTGCGATAGATTTGGTATTGAGAATGTGAGTCAAATGGCACGAGATCAAAGGAACATGATATATCACTTAGATAAATTTTCTAAAATTTCAAATTTAAAACATATAGATAAAATAATATATATATTTATTATCAAATCAATGTTTATTATATAAATCCATATAAACTTACTTTGCTATAATAAATATTTTGGCTCAAACAGATCATATAGTCTCAAATATAACACTATATATACATGTATATAAACTCATGCACTTATAATATTATAAAAATCAATATAACTAATATATACACAAAATTCTTATATAGACTTGCAGGCATATATATCTAGAGATAATGTATAGTTATGACAAAATGTATGTATGCAGGCTACAACTATCCTATGCACAAATATATGTAAGACCAGTATATTCCTATCTACACAACCATGTAATATATGTGTAAAAGAAGACTGTTGCTTTAAAATATATATAAATATCTCATATAAATTATAATATAAACTGCATAAACTATAAATCTATATACTATTGTAACGACCCCTAATTTTATATAAATTTAAATTGATAATTAAATTAATTTTTGAATAAAAATTGTAAAATTAAATGATAAAGTGATGCGAGTTTCCCCAAACTCAAATAAATTTGGTATAAATCATTTAAACTTTAAATTATGTATATATATATATATGTGAATGTATATATATTTGGGTATATATGAGTGAATTTGAAATAATATATATTTGATTTGAATTTAAATTGTAAATAAATGGTTTAAAAATGAAAATATATAAGTAGAATAAAATACAAACAAATTTTACTTACAAAATAAAGTATAAAAAAAATATGTAAGAATACAAGACAATGAATATTTAAGTTAGATATACACTCATGTATATAAAAATATAAAGTGGACAAATTAGTTAAATTTTAACAACCTAATAATTATAGAAATTCATTTAAATTACAAAGTAAAGACAAAAGGGAAGATAAAATATATTCAACTATAAGTAGAACATAGAGATAAATTAGATAAGTTCAAACCACACGTTAACAAACTTTGAAAAAAACATAAAGTAAACAATTCGCTAAAATCTAACAACATGTAAATAAAGCAAACCAGATAAGTATGTACACTTAAACAAATAAAAGGAACAAATGTATATATATATTCAAATATGTAGACAAAGTCAACAAGCAAAGCAAATTGTACATAACAAAATTATCACATGTATACTCAAATATGAACAAGTAAGAAAACAAAACATATGCGTGTCAACTTGCAAAATGAAAAGAAGATATAAATATCTAAAAGCAAGCTTATATAAGAAAACACTAGTACATAAATAATTTTATATGTAAATTTGTACAGCCGAGATAAGTAGTTAAATATATATTGGTACAAGATAATTAATGCAAGATCTCTCTAACACACCATCATCTCATATATGTACAGCCGAGTTAAAACAATGCAAAGCAAAAGAAATAAAATAAGCAAGTTTGTACATGATAATTAACACTATCATCTCTAGTACACAAGAGATATATATATCAGCCACTAGATTTTCTCTAATGCAATGTGTATTCAAGAACAAGCAAATAAAGTGTAACATTCCCCCTTCTGACCGTCTCCAGTCGGTAATTAAACCAACTAAAAACGTTCAAAAAGACGAATTGTTATTTAGTTTATAAGGTTTAAACAGAATCAGCCATAGAAACACAGAATAATAACACTGAATTTAAAACAAATGAGAATTTATTTCATTACTATAAATCTTTTTATATATATCAGAGTTTATACAATTTTAATACTGATACAGCGTAATATCTTAAAATACAATTTTCTTCTGAAAACTAAAGGTGATTCTTTACTCTCACTCTCTCTAACTTCGCCGCTCGAAAATCTTCAAGCTGTAGAAATACTCGGTCTGACCCGAGTATTATATTCAAAAGAAAATAATACACAGGTCAGTCTAATTCAAACCAGTTTATGAGTGCATAGAGACATTAATAATTTAAATAGACGACAGTCACAATAATTCTCGTCTATCCAACTCTTTTAACAAAGAAATCGGATAACGAAAAATATAACGCTTAACAGTGTTAAACAATAAATCAGCAGATTTAAATCATCAACAGAGATAAATAAACAATTTATCAAATCGCTTAAATCAATTTAAAACAATTGAGATTGTCACTTTAAAACCATCAAAACTCGATTGGCTGCCGTACACGCATGCGTGTACGGCCTCGCCAATATGGTATAAAAATCAATGCATCACGAGCAAAGAAATATCAATTCAAAAACTGTCGAGTTTGGGTGGCTGCAGTGCACACGTATTTTTATACACGTGTGCACTGCCTTGCCAACTCGTGTGTGCAAAACAAAATGCACGGCTAACAAATCAAAACAAGGTCAAGGCAATACAACAGAGGTGTAACCAGACTGAGCAAACAGAGGACAATGAATGCAGACTGGACAACATTGAATACAAGGCAACATGAAACCCAAAACTATCGAGTTCAACTGAACCATAATAACCTGAAGAACATCAATCCAACAGCAATACTGCACAATACCAAGCTACAAAATGCCAACAGTGATATGGACAGATGCAGACCACTAAATGATCAATAAGCAAGTCAGGTGAAGAACAATGGGAACACAAATGAATGCAATTAATGATCAACTGCCTCAGACAACAACTATACAACTGATAATCAAAACTGAATGCTACATATCAAATGCAAGGACAAACAACTACAATAAATGAACAAAGTCTACACTGGACCACCACACAATTATACCAAAGCACAAAGTATGGATGAAGAAACTCAACAACAACAAGACTACACTGGAAAACAAACTACTCTACAAAGACTATGTCGAACACAGGAGTGACAACTATTATATCGAATCAAAGCAAGTGCCATCAGGTTGAAGATACATTATAGTGACAATATAAAGACTACAGACCTCAAATTATACCAAATGAACATGAACCAATGCTACTGGAATAAAGAAGACCAACATATCAAAGCAAAACTGCAATGCAACATCACAGTGACCAAGCCAACAAAATCAAGTGCAAATAACTAAATGCACTTGCAACTGAAACTGTCTCGAAGTGAGGAACAAATACAAAGTCTAATGCAGACCCATATAAATGCACATGTGTATATGTTAGAAGTGCTAACAAGTAAACAAGAATCAATTAATCAAATATGCATATGCAGGCAACTGAGGTGAATGGCATATGTAATAAATGACAGTGACAACTACTTCAGTGACACAGACCAATGCAACATATTCAAGTTAAATGAACATGTACAAGTGAAGGGAGTGGCAACTGCAAAAATATGCAATGAAGTCAAAGGAGTGCAACTGGAAAACAAGCAAAGAAATACAACAGACTCAATGAAGACTGCTATGATCGAAGTGCAACCGGATTGAAATGAAGATCACGAAATGTACAAACAAAGACAGAGACCGAGACAGTAGCAACCAAGTGACTCAAAGCAACTACACCAACAGATGACCAAAACAACACTACGGCAACTACTAAGTGCAACATACGGTGACGAAGTAAGTATGAAGTCAGAGCCAAGGTGGTCAAGAAAGTTCGAACAATAACAGAGAATACGAAGTCAACTAAAAATCAACATCTTTAGTTAAAGCCGAGTATTTTAAATCAAGTCAAGACGAAAATATAATTCAAAGCCGTGATTCAAAATCGAGAACATGCCGATAATCTCAGCCCCAAAATATACGCATATATCCAATTTGAAAATGTCAAAGAAAATCGCAAGCATTAAACCCAGCACGAATTAGATGTGAGAAATAAAATTCCTCACCTTAGCTATCGGAGCAGATCGAAGCAGAGACGAACGCGAAGAGGAAGATGAAGCCCTAGCAAATCTCACAGGAACGAACGCGAGGAAGAACGAACGAGGTCGCCGAAAGCCCCAGTTCTAGTCGAGGCAAGTGTTGAAGAAGCCGAAGCTCAAGCACAGATCGAAATCTCAAGCAAAGCCGCCTCTCTATTTCAGATCGAAGGAACGAGCAAAGAAACGTGGCCGCCATTTTTATTTCTCTTCGATTTTTTTTGTTTAGGGTTTGTGAATGAATGGGAAAGGGAAAACGGGTAAAGGGTTTTAATGAAAATAGTATGGTACCAAATAGGGATATGGGTCATGATATACTTTTCTTTTAAGCCCATCAACCCTTAACAAATTTTTCTTTTCTTTTTTTTTCCAAAAGAATTTAACCGATTCAAAAATTTCAACAACAATTTTTATTAGACGAATTCCAATTCGAATCGAAACTCCTATAAGCAAATAGCTAGCATAGAAATCGTTTAACGATGATATCTAATCGATGCAAAAATCCCGGTTATTATAGAAATTCAAACTGAATTCAATTTAATTTTATACGCGTTTATACGCCGTATGATCTCATAACAATTCTGATGAATACGAAATTTGAAATCCAGTAATAATTCAATATTACGGACCCAATGGAGCTGGTTTCGTCAAATTCCGAGACTGTGCCTCGGAAGGTTATTTTTAATTTCAATTTAAACGATACATTTCAAAACTGAACAAATCGCTTTCAAATTCAATTCTGAAACTTCTATTATCTTCAGTATTATCAATATGAATTTTTTAAACCTTTAAATTATTTTTAACCGGCTTAAAATTGAAGATTCAAATTTTATTCAACTTCAATAGATTAAATTCAAAAATTTAATCGCCAATTCATTCTGATAATTTGAAATTCAAGTCAAATCATCGTTCAAATATTTAAAATTAATTAAATATTTTCAATTTAAATTGTTCAAAATTCAGGGTCGTTACAAACTCCCCTCCTTAAAAACTTTTCGTACACGAAAAGGAAAAGTTGTTAAAATTTCATCGATATTTATACTCTAGTAAAAAATTTCTAAGCTTAAAACTTATTACAAATAAATGAATTTAGGATTCATTTCATTTGTTTAATCTCACTAGTTTTGTTTATCTTCTCTTCAATCAAAACGCAAAAGTATTTTATCAAAATTCTCGACTTACAAAACTCAGATTTAAACTTTAAAATTCTTTACGTTAGAGATTTGCATAATATATATCTTCCAAAGCTGTGGACTTTCAAAACATTTCAAAGATCCTCTTCCTTAGTTCATTAGGTAGGAATTTTGAAACTTTAATTTCAAACTATTGATTTGCTATTTAAAGTTTGAAAATACTTGCTAACTCGAAATTTAACAAGTCCATCTTCGTTCTCACAGACATTAGGCATACGCTGGCCAGGCGCAGGTCTAAAAATCTCCAAGTACTAAACATACTTGCTTCAATTCCCAGTGAAAATACTTTTTAAAAATTCTTTTAAAAAAAATGGATATGGAAAGCACGTTCCCCCATGGATTACAGTTCCACCCGGCGGTTACGCTACTATCCCAGTAGAGTCGCTTGTGGCTGTAGATTTCACATCTCTTAAATTTCGCCATGGTTGTCGCCATAGATTGCAGTACACACGGCGGTTACGCTACTATCCCAGTAGAATCGCTCGTGTCTGTAGGCATCACGCCCCTCAAATTTTGCCTGGCATTAGATTGCAGTTTACCCGGCGGTTACGCCACTATCCCAGTGGAATCGCTTGTAACTGTGGGCATCTCGCCCCTCAAATTACGCTAATCATCAATCAATCTAATCTCATCGCGATGATCTATCGCGAAGGATTTCCGATTCAAATAGTCACTCTGACTAAATGTAAATTCTACGTAGCTACGAATTTCAAATGGACACTCTTCACGAGTTCCAATACCTTCTCTAATAATAAATGGAAGGTACTTTTCCATATCCTCAGTTTAGAAAACATAATATCATATATGTAGTACTTTCATTTCACATTTCGTACATATAACATCTATGTAAACATACATAAGATTTCCATAACAATGTCTTTCTAAACTAACGGTTTCAAATTTACCGCATTCATATATATATATAAGTTCTAAAAACTTACATATCCATATTCATAACAAAATAGAGGATTTCAAAATTTTCCTCTAAGTCGATTTGGAAATTTAAGGTTATCTCAAACCTAATTCATATTCATAATTCCATTTATTATCGACTTTCACATTCAATTTGGATTTCACGCTTACATCGTCAATTCTCAACACAGAATTGATGTCTATCGATATATAACCTCTGAGCTCGTACGTCTCAAAGAAGGGTGTTAAGCTAAGAGAATAAATTCTCCGCCACCAACAGATATATATTTAATAGAGATCAATTGCTATGTCATCAATTCACAATGTTAGACATACAATCCAAATCATCATTTGAAATTCAAAGCTCAACTTATATTGTCTTTGATGTCGAAGTTAAACTCAATTTTAACTCAACGATTCAATCTTTTTGAAAAATTTCAAATTGAACAAATTGTTCAAATTCTCATTTAACTTTTCAACTTCGACTTCAAAAATGAATTTCAAATCATTTATTCCTTACGGAATATATTCACAACATTTCATATTTGGAAAAACATTTCCATACTTATTTAAAAATAAGTAATTCACAAATCCATTTATTTTCAACATTTGAAAATATTCGATATACTTAAATCAAAATTAAGTATATATTTCATCCCTTAAGGAAATCATTCTCTTTCACATTTTTATTTGAGTCAAAAATGAATGTTACGTAAAACATCGTTACGACAACTCAAAATCACTAGTATAGGGATTCGAAATTTAGATAGATGTATAAATCCCGATACTATACAAAACATTTCCTTTCGAAAATCATTTACTATAACAACAGTGTTATAGTCCACCATTTCCTTTTATTCGAAAACGTCTATTTCAACAATGAATGTTGAAATCTATGGTTTCGATATTCAATGCCTTTGAAAACATCTTTTAAAACAATTAACTTCGTTTTAAAATATCACTTTCCCAAAACATGTCCATTTTATTCAATAATATATTCACTGTCCAAAATCGTGAATATACTTCACTAACCCAATTTCAATATTTCCTGCACATTTTATTTCAAAGATTATCCACTGTCCAAAATTGTGGATATACTTTCTTTAACAAGCTATAAAGATTTACTTATCAAAATAAGTCAGTTTTGAATTTATAAACAACGTTTATAAATTCTATTCCTATTTATAAAAACTTCAATTTATAAAAATTTACTTTATTAACCATTCCTTCACAACTCAGTTTTATACCAGAAATTTGATTTATAAGTAAATTACTTACAAATTCTTTTATTTTACAACATCGATTCAATTTATAACTTCACTTATGAAATACATTTATATTTCACTTTTCAACGCTTATACAAACCATTTTATAATTCCAATTATAATATCAACCTTTTCAAATCTTCTATATAGCCGTTTATATAATAACTCAAAATTTTCAATTTTAAACTATTATATAAATTTATCAATTTTCTATTTCCAAAATAATCAACTAGTTCTTTAGTAAATCATTCATTGAATTGATTTTCAATCTAATCGCATTTGATTCATTTACATTGGATTTTACTAACATTCATTCCTATTCAATTAGCTTACTTTCACTAATTTACATTCAAATTAGTTTGCTTTCAATTCAAATCAATTCTATTTTGATTTACTTATCTTTCAATTTGAATTCAATTTACATAGCTTCCAAATTCCATAAATTCAATTTCATTAATACTTAATGAATTTCCATACAATCAACTAGCAACCAATGCACATTCAACTTAACCAAATTTATTTACTTTGCTTATATTCAATTTGGTTCAACACGCTTAATTTCAATTGGTTTATATTCTAATTCAGATTGAATTCTTATACTCACCATATTCACAAATTCACTTTTACAATTAAAGTTGAATTTCCTTTATATAACTTAATTTCATATTCATTCTTCACTTTTTCAATTCATTTTGATATCAAATTCAATTTGATTCACTATTATTTAAGCCATGTTTCATTTTACCTCTACTTGCATTTATTTTCACCATAAAACTTAAGTTCGTCTCAAATTTATTTGAAATTCTATTTTATTTAACTTTTCTAAAGTCAAATTCATATCACATTCAAAATTCAGATTTTGTTTCACTCAACAAAACTGTTCAACATTTAACAACTGGTTTCATTTAAATTTCTCATTTTATAAGTTAAACAACTTATTAATTTAAACTTTCCGATTCATATTATATAATCACTTATCTTTTTAAGTTTAAACTTCTATCTCAAAAATTTATCAAATCAATTTCAATTTATTTAACTTCCTTTAGTTAAATTTCAAATCATATATTTATTAATACTAATTAAATTCAATTTAACTTTTCTTAAGTTAAAAATCTTTATTTTCAAAAACAGTTTTATACTTCTTTAGCTTTGAAAAAACATTTTCTTTTAAAAGTGTTTCTAGTAACTATTCATATTAAACATCATAAACTAAGCTTTGTGTAAACCAAAGCTCTGATACCACTCTGTAACATTCCCCCTTCTGACCGTCTCCAGTCGGTAATTAAACCAACTAAAAACGTTCAAAAAGACGAATTGTTATTTAGTTTATAAGGTTTAAACAGAATCAGCCACAGAAACACAGAATAAAAACACTGAATTTAAAACAAATGAGAATTTATTTCATTACTATAAATCTTTTTATATACATCAGAGTTTATACAATTTTAATACTGATACAGTGAAATATCTTAAAATACAATTTTCTTCTGAAAACTAAAGGTGATTCTTTACTCTCACTCTCTCTAACTTCGCCGCTCGAAAATCTTCAAGCTGTAGAAATACTCGGTCTGACCCGAGTATTATATTCAAAAGAAAATAATACACAGGTCAGTCTAATTCAAACCAGTTTATGAGTGCATAGAGACAATAATAATTTAAATAGACGACAGTCACAATAATTCTCGTCTATCCAACTCTTTTAACAAAGAAATCGGATAACGAAAAATATAACGCTTAACAGTGTTAAACAATAAATCAGCAGATTTAAATCATCAACAGAGATAAATAAACAAATTATCAAATCGCTTAAATCAATTTAAAACAATTGAGATTGTCACTTTAAAACCATCAAAACTCGATTGGCTGCCGTACACGCACGCGTGTACGACCTCGCCAATATGGTATAAAAATCAATGCATCACGAGCAAAGAAATATCAATTCAAAAACTGTCGAGTTTGGGTGGCTGCAGTGCACACGTATTTTTATACACGTGTGCACTGCCTTGCCAACTCGTGTGTGCAAAACAAAATGCACGGCTAACAAATCAAAACAAGGTCAAGGCAATACAACAGAGGTGTAACCAGACTGAGCAAACAGAGGACAATGAATGCAGACTGGACAACATTGAATACCAAGGCAACATGAAACCCAAAACTATCGAGTTCAACTGAACCATAATAACCTGAAGAACATCAATCCAACAGCAATACTGCACAATACCAAGCTACAAAATGCCAACAATGATATGGACAGATGCAGACCACTAAATGATCAATAAGCAAGTCAGGTGAAGAACAATGGGAACACAAATGAATGCAATTAATGATCAACTGCCTCAGACAACAACTATACAACTGATAATCAAAACTGAATGCTACAGATCAAATGCAAGGACAAACAACTACAATAAATGAACAAAGTCTACACTAGACCACCACACAATTATACCAAAGCACAAAGTATGGATGAAGAAACTCAACAACAACAAGACTACACTGGAAAACAAACTACTCTACAAAGACTATGTCGAACACAGGAGTGACAACTATTATATCGAATCAAAGCAAGTGCCATCAGGTTGAAGATACATTATAGTGACAATATAAAGACTACAGACCTCAAATTATACCAAATGAACATGAACCAATGCTACTGGAATAAAGAAGACCAACATATCAAAGCAAAACTGCAATGCAACATCACAGTGACCAAGCCAACAAAATCAAGTGCAAATAACTAAATGCACTTGCAACTGAAACTGTCTCGAAGTGAGGAACAAATACAAAGTCTAATGCAGACCCATATAAATGCACATGTGTATATGTTAGAAGTGCTAACAAGTAAACAAGAATCAATTAATCAAATATGCATATGCAGGCAACTGAGGTGAATGGCATATGTAATAAATGACAGTGACAACTACTTCAGTGACACAGACCAATGCAACATATTCAAGTTAAATGAACATGTACAAGTGAAGGGAGTGGCAACTGCAAAAATATGCAATGAAGTCAAAGGAGTGCAACTGGAAAACAAGCAAAGAAATACAACAGACTCAATGAAGACTGCTATGATCGAAGTGCAACCGGATTGAAATGAAGATCACGAAATGTACAAACAAAGACAGAGACCGAGACAGTAGCAACCAAGTGACTCAAAGCAACTACACCAACAGATGACCAAAACAACACTACGACAACTACTAAGTGCAACATACAGTGACGAAGTAAGTATGAAGTCAGAGCCAAGGTGGTCAAGAAAGTTCGAACAATAACAGAGAATACGAAGTCAACTAAAAATCAACATCTTTAGTTAAAGCCGAGTATTTTAAATCAAGTCAAGACGAAAATATAATTCAAAGCCGTGATTCAAAATCGAGAACATGCCGATAATCTCAGCCCCAAAATATACGCATATATCCAATTTGAAAATGTCAAAGAAAATCGCAAGCATTAAACCCAGCACGAATTAGATGTGAGAAATAAAATTCCTCACCTTAGCTATCGGAGCAGATCGAAGCAGAGACGAACGCGAAGAGGAAGATGAAGCCCTAGCAAATCTCACAGGAACGAACGCGAGGAAGAACGAACGAGGTCGCCGAAAGCCCCAGTTCTAGTCGAGGCAAGTGTTGAAGAAGCCGAAGCTCAAGCACAGATCGAAATCTCAAGCAAAGCCGCCTCTCTATTTCAGATCGAAGGAACGAGCAAAGAAACGTGGCCGCCATTTTTATTTCTCTTTGATTTTTTTTGTTTAGGGTTTGTGAATGAATGGGAAAGGGAAAACGGGTAAAGGGTTTTAACGAAAATAGTATGGTATCAAATAGGGATATGGGTCATGATATACTTTTCTTTTAAGCCCATCAACCCTTAACAAATTTTTCTTTTCTTTTTTTTTCCAAAAGAATTTAACCGATTCAAAAATTTCAACAACAATTTTTATTAGACGAATTCCAATTCGAATCGAAACTCCTATAAGCAAATAGCTAGCATAGAAATCGTTTAACGATGATATCTAATCGATGCAAAAATCCCGGTTATTACAGAAATTCAAACTGAATTCAATTTAATTTTATACGCGTTTATACGCCGTATGATCTCATAACAATTCTGATGAATACGAAATTTGAAATCCAGTAATAATTCAATATTACGGACCCAATGGAGCTGGTTTCGTCAAATTCCGAGACTGTGCCTCGAAAGGTTATTTTTAATTTCAATTTAAACGATACATTTCAAAACTGAACAAATCGCTTTCAAATTCAATTCTGAAACTTCTATTATCTTCAGTATTATCAATATGAATTTTTTAAACCTTTAAATTATTTTTAACCGACTTAAAATTGAAGATTCAAATTTTATTCAACTTCAATAGATTAAATTCAAAAATTTAATCGCCAATTCATTCTGATAATTTGAAATTCAAGTCAAATCATCGTTCAAATATTTAAAATTAATTAAATATTTTCAATTTAAATTGTTCAAAATTCAGGGTCGTTACAAAAAGTAAGTATATAGGCTGAAGTCAACAAATCATTTAGATACAAAACAAGTAAAACATATAAAGGATATAAAGTACTTAGCATTAAATGCCATCTATTCAGATTTGCTTTCAGCCACCACTTGAGAAAAATCTCTGATAAAAAAAAATCAACTTGTACAAAATAATATATCAACCTGTACAAATATCATCACCAGTAAACTCATTTTCTAGATATCAAACAACTTCATTTCAAATTCGTTCATTCAAGGCTAAGTAAAGCTGAGAAAAGATCAGAAGAAAAAAATAACATCATCTTTAAACTTCAACAAAATTCAACTAAAACAACAATATCAATCAGAGAATGGAAGAAAGGTTTCAGCTTGCAATTTTCAAAACCTGTTTCAAGCATAAAAAAGGGAAACTCTGTTTACTTTGAAACCAAGTGAGTAACTTTTCTATTTAAAATTTAAAACTTGATTATGTTGCAAGTATTTGTGGTAAATATAGTTGTATATATGTATGTTCTTTGGATATGCATGAGTGATGTATGAATGTATATGCTCAGTCATCTCCTGTACCATTTTGTTCTGGTTCCAAGCTCTAGTTCAGCTTCAAAAATCATGTTCACTTGATCAAAGCGTGATTTAGATTTAAGATAAAACAAAACTTGTTTGTTTTAGCATAAGCTTAAATCAAAAAATGTATTCAAGCTAAAACAACTTAGCATTTCCTCTGGAAATTGAAAGAACAGAGCAAAGCTTTAAATAAGTTAAAATTCAATCTTCAAAATTCATGAATTTAGGGATATGAATCAAATACTTTAACTAAGACTTGATTTTTGAAACTAAAATCATGATTTTTAGTATAGGGATTTTAGTGTATTTCTGGTTTAACTAGAAATTGATTTTTTAGTAGTTTCTGATGATCACGAGAAACTGGAAGGTCGGGTTTTTTTCTGGTGGAAGGAGGATGATCAATGATGATGGGAAAAATGTCACATCGATGATCATATCTTTATGGCGACGGTGGCGATCGAATTAACCCTGTAACCCTAGTTTTAACTAGAATGAGTATTTTGATTGGCTCGTATTCTCTGGTTGATCGAGTTCAACCAAACTCGAGTGGATGGAAGCATGGACGGTGGCGATCGTATGGCCAAAATTTCTTGATTTTTGGTGGTCAGAGGAGGATGAACGAGGCGATTTTGTGAAGGTCGTTTGGCACGAGGTGATTGTCGTCGACATGTCGTGGGTCTCGACGATGGTCGGAGGGCGTTGGATCGCTGGTGCATGTGCACGAGATGTCAGAATGTCTGGGTTTGTTATAGGCATTGGGGAAGAAAGGTGGAAGCTCAGGTTTGTCTCGAAGTTAATTGAAGTTTTGCTCGAAGCTGGGTGGTTTGTGACTCAAAGCAATTTAGTGTGGCCTCGGGTCAAAGTTTTAGTTACAGGTTTTTAAGCCTATCTAT
The DNA here is from genome assembly GCA_030737815.1 of Allium fistulosum. Lineage (NCBI taxonomy): Eukaryota > Viridiplantae > Streptophyta > Magnoliopsida > Asparagales > Amaryllidaceae > Allium > Allium fistulosum. The sequence goes on along the minus strand of CM060905.1, from coordinate 868,838,788 downwards.
TTCGATTTTGAACTGAATCTTCTAAAATTTGAAAGGAAAAGATTTACCAGGTTTTAAATTTAAAAAAAATGATAACCAAATTTCAAAGGTAATTTATTAAAACAAGTTTAAACAAATTTTTCAAAGACTTAATTCTAAAGTTAAATGTTTAAATTTGTTTGTTTTAAAATAATTATATATTAGGTAATTTTATAATTAATTGTTAAATGTTTCCATATGTAATTTAATAAAGATGTAATTAAATAATTAATTAAGGAAAGGGGTTTATTTTTACTTAATTAAGTTCTTGATTAATTAAGAATCATTTATTGGTGAATAAAGGATAATCAATTTTTGAATGGGATTAATTAAAGCTTAAGTAATAGTTAATTACTTAATTTATCAAGGTGATTAATTAGTGAATAATTATTTAATGTAATTAAATAAAGGGTTAATTTGTTAATGAAAGTAATTAAAGAATAATTAATTTAATGGATGATTAATTACTTAAAAATAATTACTTAATGAAAGTAATTAAGGATGGATAATTAATGATTAAAGATTGATTAATCAAATGTTTAAAGGTTAATTAATTTAAAGAATAATTAATTAATGTGATTAATTCATTAAGGTAATTAATTTGAGAATAATTAATTAAAGGTTAATTAATTAATGAAGGTGATTAAGGAATGATAGTTAATTGAGGAATAATTAATTAATTAACTTATGATAATTAACCTGGATTGATAATTAATACATCTGATTTAAATTAATCAATTGATTAATAAATTTTACTTATGAATGTTTGGATTTTATTGAATGATTGAATTGTTTGATATTCTGATCTATGATATTTTGTGATATATTCTGATTTATGTGTGATCTGTACTGTAGTTATTCATCTGGGATGAATGTAAATTATTATCTGTAATTTATATATCTATAATCTGTGAATAAAAGATAAGCGTTATAGTTATACCGCTTGTAACGACCCGTATTTTTACGAATCGAAACGTCGTAAAACTATTGTCATTAGGTCATTTTAGATTTTGAGTAGAGATACGTGTAAGTCCTAGGTCGTAAACGACCTAAGACATGTAGTAAGTCGTGTGCGACTTAGGGAGTTTCAGCTCCAACTTACCAGTTGCGTCATCATAGGTCGTTAACGACTTAAGTGATAAGTCGTGAGCGACTTAAGGAGGTCTGCAACTTAAGGGGTTTAGCGAGTTAAGGGATGACGCGACTTAATTTAGTGACCGACTTAAGGAAGAGACGACCTAAGAAGCTGACCGACTTATAGATTGGACGACTTAAGAGTTAGAACGTTTGGGAGCTTAGGTCGTGTAGGAAGTAAGTCGTGGGGTTGCTTAGGTCGTGGGATAGGATAGGTCGAAGGAGCGACATAAGGAGTACAGCGACCTATAGGACTCAGACTTAGGAGTTTTGCGAGTTAACAACCTAAGGGGTAGGTCGGCGACGACCTAATGAGGCTGGGGTAGTAGTGGAACGACCTAAGCAGTTAAGTCGTATAAGAGTTTAGGTCGTGAGCGACTTAAGGTAGTAGGCGACCTAAGATAGTTAGGTCGTGAGTTTCTGGGTGAGTTAGCGACCTAGGGGGGATAGGTCGGCAGCGACCTAAGGAAGAAGTAGTTAGGTCGTATGACCCTGTGTGTAGTTAGGTCACTAGGTCATTAGTCAGTTAGGTTGTAGCCTATCTGTTAAGTCGCGCATAGTTAAGTCGCGAAGTGCTAAGTCGTAGACAGGTGGTTCTGTTAGGTCGTGGATCGCGTGGAAGCGCATGTGTTAAGTCGCGAGCGACCTAGGAGTTAGGATGGTAAGTCGTATCTCGTTGAATCCTGGTTCGTTAATCGCGCGCAGTATAAGTCGTAGTGTTTTTAGGTCGAGGAAGCGCACATGTTGTTATGTCGCTGGGTCGTTAAGGCGCATGTGTTAGGTCGTGTAGTGATAAGTCGCGAGCGACTTAGGAGTAAGGCTGCTATGTCGTTAGGTCGTAGGATGGGGAGCTTTGATAGGTCGTAGGACGTGGGCTCTATAGGTCATGGACGACCTAAAAGTGGGCGACCTAAGAGGGTTTTCAGCCTATAAATACTCGTCCATTTCTTCATTTTTTGGGATCCGGATTTCGAAGCAACGAAGTGCTGCCATTTTGAGAGCTCGACTTCTACACTTCTACACTTCTTCACTTCTTTTCTCCACTCTAATCTAGTGATTCCATCCATCCAAGATTGAAGATCAAATTGAAGATTCAAGAGCTTGGATTGAAGATCTTCATCCTTTGAAGTGAGATTTCTTCGTTTGAAGCGGATTCGTGATAGATCAAGCTAGATCCTTCGCTGTCCAGATCCGAAGTGTGTTGATTTGGGGTTGTTTAGGTGATTTGGTGAGTGGTGATTATCTCTCACACGGATCCAAAGGAGTATATCGGATCGTTGGCTTGATTTGGTGTTAAAATAGTGATTTCCATGCATTTTTCTAATCATATGTGTAGATCCATATAGATCCATTGTCCATGATGATTTGATATCCATTTTACTACATGTTAACCTATGCAAGTTCATTCATCAAGATTATAGAGACATTGCTCATGTTTTCATGCTTTTTGGACTTTTGACTCTTTAATTACGAAATTGCCATTATTGTCATAATTGTCTATTTAGATCATATTTGAATGCTTGTTTACTTGGATTAATGTTTGATTTGATTGATTGTAATGAATTAGATGATTGATGATTTTATTTAGACCGAAGATGATTCAAAAGCTAAGGGAAAGGCTCTTGAATTGGAAAAGCTGCTTGTGGCATATGTAGCGGATGGTGAAGCTCTTATGCATAGATTCGATGATGATGATGTTGAGATGAAGCTTTGCGAGGATGTGATGAAGCGAGGCATGATATGAGATAGTCTTGGTCTAATCCAGACGGGATCATTCCAAGCATGTTGATAACTCGGTGATATGGTTCGAGTTGAGGATAATGGATGCTCGAGAGGCGCTTGGGCTAGTATGGAAATAGTCGTCGAGGAGGATGACTAGAAGGCTGAGATCCCATCGTTGTTGAAGGTTCTAGCATGCTCAAAGCAAGAGTACGTTGGGCAGATTCGATAGTCCCTGAAGACTAATGATTGATAGTCAAGTACTCTGGGCAGATTCGATAGTCCTAGGCACGGGTCACGATGACGTGCGGGAGTTATGTCTAGAACCGGGGTTTCCATTAGCCCTTGACGGACGGCTGAAAGAATGTGCCGGTCATTCAATTAACAGTGATATCGAAACAATGATAACAATGATAGCCAGAGTCATGGATGTTTGGTTGTATCGTTATTTGGTCTCAAGAGCAGTGTTTTCAGGGTGCTTATCTGATCTTGGTTTAGGCCTTGGGGGTTTGTACTTGGAAAACATCGCCCTTGACTCGAGTGATAATTGCTTTACTTTACATTGTATGCTCTGCTATGTTTGCTTCTGCTTAGTGTGTGTCTGGGGGCTATCACTGTAGAAAGAGGTTGGAGTGGGAGGGTTGTATTCCTATTCCTTTACGTTTATGCTCTTTTGGTATGTTGTTAGTTAATTTACTGCTCACTAAGACTGTTGTCTGACTCAAGGCTTTATGTTTTAACTCTTATTGCCTTGGGCTGTTCGTCCATTTTGGGACGGGCAGACTAGGTAGCAGGTGACAGGTGCTGTTCTTGCTTTCCACGATGTTGATGACGAAGACGAGCTGGAGTATTGCATATTACTTCTTATTATATGTACTGGATGTTCCGCTGCTTTGTATTCTCTGAGTGATATGTAGTGAGGCTTGTTGTATTGACTATTCAGATGTTTGTATTCAACTATTATGAAGTTTTATTGATGAGATTCTATTCTATGAAGCTTCACTATATATATGTTCTATTGTATTTTGTCCATGCGCTGTGAGTAATACGATAGATTCTGTTGTTTTAATTTACCCTGGCAATCGTCCATGGTCGCCTGGCACACTTTACAGCGCACTATCTCTAGGTTCAGTGCAGGGGTCATTGGCGGTCGTCACATTTGGTATCAGAGCCTTGGTTAATCGATTTTACCCAACGCTCGCTGACGTAACTACGTAAGAGAGACGTAATTGTATTTTGATGGATGATTACTATATATAATATAGTAGCTTAGTAGAGTTTGAGTCCTTTATGCAGTTGTTTATCTAGTGTTCTAATCATTCCTTTTTATAGATATTAAGGATGAGTCGAAGAGGGAGACCAGCTGCAAGGGAAGGCCGTGCTACTGAAGGGGCTGCAGATTATGCAGCTATGTTCGAAGCTATGATGACTTCGATCATGAGAAGGATACTAGTCCTGGGGGCAGCAGTTGATGTTGGAGTTCAAGTCCAAACTCCAAAACCAGTGGATTTTGCTAAGTTGTGTAAAGACTATACTGCTCTTGGAGGGAAGGTTTTCTTGGGAACAAAATCAACTATTGATGTCCAAAGATGGATAGATGCTTGTAGAAGGATTTTTGGTGATTTGGGAATTGAGGATGCAACTAAGAGGAAGTTAGCATCAAGACAGCTTCAAGGAAGAGCTTCTGATTGGTGGAACTCTATTACCATCAATACTCCGGAGGAAGAGATTACTTGGGAGCAATTCCAAGTTAGATTTGAAGCTAAGTTCATTTCTACAGCTCAGAAGTTTGTTCTGTTCAAGAAGTTCGTGGAGCTCAAGCAGGGAGGAAGACCAGTTCTTGAGTATGTTTCTGAGTTTGAAGCTTTGTCCAAGTATGCCCGGTCATATATTGAATCTGCATATCAGAAGAATGAGAAGTTTGTGACAGGCTTGGACAGTTATCTTGGGAGGCAGTTGGTGGATCATTTGGACGATTCATTTGAGAAGCTTGTGGAGAAAGCTCTCAGGCATGAGAGTCTGTTTCCTAAGGAAGGATCTGTTGTTGCTGTAACCAGGGAAGAGTCTAAACCACAGCAGGGTGGAAACAAGAAGAGGAAGCAGCAGCAGCAGAAGGGTAAGGATGGCCAGAATAAGCCGAAGGGCGAAGTGACTTGCTATAATTGTCAGCAGAAGGGCCATTTCTCTAAGGATTGTAAGAATCCGAAGGTACCGATGAAGTGTCACAACTGTGACAAGCCGGGGCATATCAGGAAGAATTGTCCAGAACCGAGGAGGGATAAGCAGATTGTGCAAGCTTATGCTTTGGGAGCTGTTCCATCGTCTTCGAAAGCTCCTACCGCTGAAGAGAAAGGAAAGAGTGTGGTTGTTCAAGGTACTCTTTCCATATGTGGTGTTCCAGTTAGAGTGTTGTTTGATACTGGGGCGTCGCATTCGTTTGTTTGTAGTGATCTTGTAGGCCGGTTAGGTTTGGAACCGGATATTGTTGATAGGCTATTGGTTATGACTAATCCAGTTGGGGGTTCGTCTTGTTTGTGTATGTTATGCCGTGGTCTGATTGTGTCGAGTCATGGTTGCTCTTTTGTTTGTGATTGTTTTGTTCTGAACTTTACGGGGTTCGGAATTATTTTGGGTATCGACTGGCTTAGGAAGTATGCGGCAAACGTTGATTGCGAAAGGTTGGAGGTGACAGTTGAGAATGTGGAGGGGCGAAAGATTGTGATACGATGTAAGCATGAAGAAGGCGTCTTCATGAGCTTCATGTATTCGCTGGTTGTTCCACGGGATGAACTGTCATCGGTGCCAATCGCGAATGGATTCGAGGATGTCTTTGACGAGGTCAAAGGGTTACCGCCGCATAGAGAGATCGAGTTTTGCATAGATCTAGTTGAAGGAGCCAGACCTGTTGTGATGCCTCTTAGGCGGATGGCGCCTAGGGAATGGCAAGAGTTGAGGGTGCAAGTTGATGATCTTTTGCAGAAAGGATTCATTCGGCGTAGTGTGTCCGAATGGGGTGCACCAGTTGTGTTTGCAACCAAGGCAGATGGATCGTTGAGATTGTGTGTGGATTATCGTGAGCTGAATAAAGTGACTAAGAAGAACAAGTATCCATTGCCAAGAATAGATGACTTGTTTGATCAGCTTCACGAAGCTAAGGTGTTTTCTCAGATGGATTTGGCAACGGGATTTCACCAGTTGAGAGTGGCAAAGGATAGTGTGCCGAAGACTGCTTTTTGAACACCATCTGGTTTCTTTGAGTGGCTGGTAATGCCGTTTGGATTGACTAACACGCCAGCATATTTTGTGGATCTTATGAATAGAGTGTTCAGAGATCAGTTGAACAAGTTTGTGCTTGTGTTCGTGGATGATATTCTGATTTATTCAAGAACTGAAGAAGAGCACAAGACACACTTGCGAATTGTTTTGGAAATCTTACGGAAACATCAGCTGAAGGCTAAGTTTTCGAAGTGTCACTTCTGGAAGAGTGAAGTGAGGTTCTTAGGCCATGTTATCTCTGGAAATGGAATAGCGGTTGATCCCGCTAAGGTGGCAGCAATCCAGGATTGGGTTAGACCTAAGAATGCATCTGATGTGAGAAGTTTTCTTGGATTGGCAGGATATTATCGACGGTTTATCAAGGACTTTTCCAAGATAGCTGCACCGTTAACAGGATTGACGAAGAAGAACAAGGTGTTCAGATGGGAAGATAAGTGTGAGCAAGCTTTCAGAATCCTGAAAGAAAGATTGACAAGTGCTCCTGTTTTGACTATTCCAAGTGGGAATGATGAGATGGTGGTTTACACCGACGCATGTGGTACTGGACTTGGAGCAGTGCTGATGCAGAGGGATAAAGTTGTTGCGTATGCCAGTCGACAACTGAAGCCACACAAAAGGAATTACCCGACTCATGATTTGGAGTTAGCGGCGATTGTATTTGCTCTGAAGATGTGGAGACATTATCTATCGGGAGTTCGATTCGAGTTGTTTACAGATCATAAGTCGTTGAAGTATCTTTTCTCCCAAAAGGATTTGAATCTTCGGCAGCAGCGGTGGCTAGAGTTTTTAGCATCATATGACTTTGGTATAGCTTATACTCCGGGAAAAGGTAACGCAGTGGCAGATGCGTTAAGTCGAAGACATGCAGGATTTGGAGCCATGTTTTCAGAATGGAAGAATCTCGAGTATTTAGCTGGATTTGACTTCAGGCCTAGATGTGAATTGGAACCTGAGATGTTGGCAAACTTATCAATAAGACCTACTCTTGTGGAAAGGATTGGCTAGAGCCAAAAGCGAGACGATAAGCTTGTCAAGATTATCCGTGATTTGGAATCTGGATTGGACCCAGAAAAGGATAAAGGATTCGAGGTCGATCGAGAGGGTTGGCTTCAAAAGCAAGGATGACTAGTTGTTCCCGATATAGATGAATTGAGAAGTGAAGTTCTGAAGGAAAGTCATCACTCGAAGCTGACAATTCATCCAGGTGGAAATAAGATGTATCGGGATATGAAAAGAACCTACTACTGGGAAGGTATGAAGAAGGATGTTGGAAATTTTATTTCCAAGTGTATGAACTGCCAGTTGGTAAAAGCTGAACAGAAGAAACCAAGTGGATTGCTTCAGCCGTTAGAAGTTCCTACATGGAAGTGGGAACAAGTATCGATGGATTTTATTGATGGGCTACCTAGAACAAGAACGGGAAATGAAGGGATTTGGGTCATCGTAGATCGTCTGACTAAGAGCGCAAGATTCATTCCTGTTCGATCAACTAGGACTGCATCAAAGTTGGCTGAGTTGTATGTTAAGTGGATAGTTCGATTCCATGGTATTCCGAAGAGTATAGTGAGCGATCGAGATCCATTGTTCACTAGCGGATTTTGGAAGAGCTTCCAGGAAGTTTTCGGAACCGAGTTGTGTTTGAGTACAGCTTATCACCCTCAAACAGATGGTCAGACCGAGAGAGTCAACCGAGTTTTGGAAGATCTCCTCAGAGCTTGTGTTTTGGATTTCGGAGGATCATGGGAAGATCACCTTCATTTGGTGGAATTTTCATACAACAACAGTTACCAGTCAAGCATTGGTATGGCACCGTATGAGGCATTGTATGGAAGACCGTGTAACCCTCCGACATGTTGGTTAGAGACAGGAGAAAAGTTGATACTTGGGCCAGAGATGATTCGACAGACTTCGGATTGTATAGAGATCATTCGGCAACGAATGAAGGCAGCCCAAGACCGTCAGAAAAGTTATGCAGATAAGCGTCCTAAGGATTTGGAATTCGACGTAGGCGATATGGTTTTTGTGAAGGTTTCTCCATTGAAGAATGTTATTCGATTCGGGAAGAAAGGGAAGTTGACTCCGAGATTTGTTGGACCATTCCCGATCATCGAGCGAATTGGAAAGCTCGCCTATAGATTGGAGTTACCAGAGAAGATGTCGGGTGTGCACAATGTTTTTCATGTATCGTATCTACGGAAGTATGTGCACGACTCAAATACAGTGGTTTCTGCTGATAGCTGTGAAGATTTCGAAGTTGATCCAGTCGATAAGAGACCTCGTAAGCCGCTTCGTGTTGTGGAAACCGACACGAAACAGCTTAGGAGGAAGGTAGTTAAGTTGCTCAAGATACAATGGAGTGATGATGATAACGACTGTACGTGGGAGGTGGAAGAGAGGATGAAGGCAGCTCATCCTGAACTCTTCAAGGTATGGCCCTAAGGTGTCGTATCATCTCACGATATTGTAACTTGTTCTAGTTTTAGAATTCTGCATGCTAAGCTAGAATTGGATGCATGGTTTGTTGATTGCTATGGATGATAGGCGTGCAGAATAGTCTTTGAATGCTTTGTTTGTTTGGAATTTCGAGGGCGAAATTCCTAAGGGGGAGAGAATGTAATGACCCGTATTTTTACGGATCGAAACATCGTAAAACTATTGTCATTAGGTCATTTCAGATTTTGAGCAGAGATACGTGTAAGTCCTAGGTCGTAAACGACCTAAGACATGTAGTAAGTCGTGTGCGACTTAGGGAGTTTCAGCTCCAACTTACCAGTTGCATCATCATAGGTCATTAACAACTTAAGTGATAAGTCGTGAGCGACTTAAGGAGGTCTGCAACTTAAGGGGTTTAGCGAGTTAAGGGATGACGCGACTTAAGTTAGTGACCGACTTAAGGAAGAGACGACCTAAGAGGTAGACGACCTAAGAAGCTGACCGACTTATAGATTGGACGACTTAAGAGTTAGAACGTTTGGGAGCTTAGGTCGTGTAGGAAGTAAGTCGTGGGGTTGCTTAGGTCGTGGGATAGGATAGGTGGAAGGAGCGACATAAGGAGTACAGCGACCTATAGGACTCAGACTTAGGAGTTTTGGCGAGTTAACAACCTAAGGGGTAGGTCGGCGACGACCTAATGAGGCTGGGGTAGTAGTGGAACGACCTAAGCAGTTAAGTCGTATAAGAGTTTAGGTCGTGAGCGACTTAAGGTAGTAGGCGACCAAAGATAGTTAGGTCGTGAGTTTCTGGGTGAGTTAGCGACCTAGGGGGGATAGGTCGGCAGCGATCTAAGGAAGAAGTAGTTAGGTCGTATGACCCTGTGTGTAGTTAGGTCGCTAGGTCATTAGTCAGTTAGGTCGTAGCCTATCTGTTAAGTCGCGCATAGTTAAGTCGCGAAGTGCTAAGTCGTAAACAGGTGGTTCTGTTAGGTCGTGGATCGCGTGGAAGCGCATGTGTTAAGTCGCGAGCGACCTAGGAGTTAGGATGGTAAGTCGTATCTCGTTGAATCCTGGTTCGTTAAGTCGCGCGCAGTATAAGTCGTAGTGTTTTTAGGTCGAGGAAGCGCACATGTTGTTATGTCGCTGGGTCGTTAAGGCGCATGTGTTAGGTCGTGTAGTGATAAGTCGCGAGCGACTTAGGAGTTAGGCTGCTATGTCGTTAGGTCGTAGGATGGGGAGCTTTGATAGGTCGTAGGACGTGGGCTCTATAGGACGTGGGCTCTATAGGTCGTGGACGACCTAAAAGTGGGCGACCTAAGAGGGTTTTCAGCCTATAAATACTCGTCCATTTCTTCATTTTTTGGGATCCGGATTTCGAAGCAACGAAGTGCTGCCATTTTGAGAGCTCGACTTCTACACTTCTTCACTTCTTTTCTCCACTCTAATCTAGTGATTCCATCCATCTAAGATTGAAAATCAAATTGAAGATTCAAGAGCTTGGATTGAAGATCTTCATCCTTTGAAGTGAGATTTCTTCGTTTGAAGCGGATTCGTGATAGATCAAGCTAGATCCTTCGCTGTCCAGATCTGAAGTGTGTTGCTTTGGGGTTGTTTAGGTGATTTGGTGAGTGGTGATTATCTCTCACACGGATCTAAAGGAGTATATCGGATCGTTGGCTTGATTTGGTGTTAAAATAGTGATTTCCATGCATTTTTCTAATCATATGTGTAGATCCATATAGATCCATTGTCCATGATGATTTGATATCCATTTTACTACATGTTAACCTATGCAAGTTCATTCATCAAGATTATAGAGACATTGCTCATGTTTTCATGCTTTTTGGACTTTTGACTCTTTAATTACGAAATTGCCATTATTGTCATAATTGTCTATTTAGATCATATTTGAATGCTTGTTTACTTGGATTAATGTTTGATTTGATTGATTGTAATGGATTAGATGATTGATGATTTGATTTAGACTGAAGATGATTCAAAAGCTAAGGGAAAGGCTCTTGAATTGGAAAAGCTGCTTGTGGCATATGTAGCGGATGGTGAAGCTCTTATGCATAGATTCGATGATGATGATGTTGAGATGAAGCTTTGCGAGGATGTGATGAAGCGAGGCATGATATGAGATAGTCTTAGTCTAATCCAGACGGGATCATTCCAAGCATGTTGATAACTCGGTGATATGGTTCGAGTTGAGGATAATGGATGCTCGAGAGGCGCTTGAGCTAGTATGGAAATAGTCGTCGAGGAGGATGCTGGGATCCCATCGTTGTTGAAGGTTCTAGCATGCTCAAAGCAAGAGTACGTTGGGCAGATTCGATAGTCCCTGAAGACTAATGATTGATAGTCAAGTACTCTGGGCAGATTCGATAGTCCTAGGCACGGGTCACGATGACGTGCGGGAGTTATGTCCAGAACCGGGGTTTCCATTAGCCATTGACGGACGGCTGAAAGAATGTGCCGATCATTCAATTAACGGTGATATCGAAGCAATGATAACAGTGATAGCCAGAGTCATGGATGTTTGGTTGTATCGTCATTCGGTCTCAAGAGCAGTGTTTTCAGGGTGCTTATCTGATCTTGGTTTAGGCCTTGGGGGTTTGTACTTGGAAAACATCGCCCTTGACTCGAGTGATAATTGCTTTACTTTACATTGTATGCTCTGCTATGTTTGCTTCTGCTTAGTGTGTGTATGGGGGCTATCACTGTAGAAAGAGGTTGGAGTGGGAGGGTTGTATTCCTATTCCTTTTCCTTTATGCTCTTTTGGTATGTTGTTAGTTAATTTACTGCTCACTAAGACCGTTGTCTGACTCAAGGCTTTATGTTTTAACTCTTATTGCCTTGCGTTGTTCGTCCATTTTGGGACGGGCAGACTAGGTAGCAGGTGACATGTGCTGTTCTTGCTTTCCACGATGTTGATGACGAAGACGAGCTGGAGTATTGCATATTACTTCTTATTATATGTACTGGATGTTCCCCTGCTTTGTATTCTCTGAGTGATATGTAGTGAGGCTTGTTGTATTGACTATTCAGATGTTTGTATTCAACTATTATGAAGTTTTATTGATGAGATTCTATTCTGTGAAGCTTCACTATATATATGTTCTATTGTATTTTGTCCATGCGCTGTGAGTAATACAATAGATTCTGTTGTTTTAATTTACCCTGGCAATCGTCCATGGTCGCCTGGCACACTTTACAGCGCACTATCTCTAGGTTCAGTGCAGGGGTCATGGGCGGTCGTCACACCGCTTATCATCTATATTTCTGTATTCTGATCTGTGATGATTGAATAATGTGGCACTACTGTATGAAACCCCTGGACTACACCATACACACACAAATATGGATTTCACGTGGAAATCGGTTAAGTCACAGATGATTTAAATTTAATATTTTTGAAATTGAAATTTTAATTTCAATTGATTTTGGAAATGGATTTGGGTTAAATGTTAAAGCTTTGAAAAGAAGTTTTAAAGAGAAAAGTTATTTTGAATAACTTGGCAAAAAAATTTCCAATTTAAATAATTTAATTTTGAATTTGAATTCAAAATTTGGAATTGAATCCTATGATTGGAAATTTTGGTTAAGATGTTATAAATGTGTTTAAACCATTTTGAAAGTATTGTTTGAGAATTTGAATTTAACCCAAGAACTTTACTTCGTATAAATGAATCAGATTTTCCGAAATGAAAACTATTGTTTTCAAATGATAAAAGCTTTCATATAAGAAATGAAATTCCAATTTAAGTTAAAGGAATTTCAAGTTTGAATTGAAAATTGGTTTTCCAAGTTATGAGTGAATTCTTTTTGAAAGCTATGAATTAAATCTGTTTAATTTTTAACAGATTTAAAATGATGATTTGTTTAAACCATTTGAAATGGAATTATTTTAAAAGCTATAAGTTAAATCTTTGTTTTAAAGATTTAACGAGTTAATCCAAATTGAAATGGAAAATTGATTTGGAAAATCTGTGAATGAATCTTTTGTTTAAAAGATTAAAGTATGGAAATTGTTTAAACCGTAAAGGTTGTTAAAATGAATCTTTTTGTTTAACGATTTGGAAATGGTAATTTGTTAAACCATTTGAAAAGGAAGTTTGGGTTTAAGTTGTGACTTAACTAAAATCCCAATATCCATATATTTTTAAATATTGCGCTCATTATTCGGTTTAGCCGGGAGAGGACCTTTGTGTCGCATAACCCATTCCGAATAACGATACGTCATATATGGGTAGCATTTGAAGACCGGTGTTGAAGACCGGGTATTTGTAAGAACGATAGGATAACCTATCGATTGTCTCTGCACTGAGTTGCTCCGGTATAGAGATTTCCTAAGTGATGGGAAGTCCGATCAGGATTGTGAATACCCGGATTGCAAGGGCTTCTTCGGAAGTGCCTTCGGTTCTGTTCGAACCCGGAACAGACTTGTATGGTTACATGTCTGACATTACATTTTGAGATATAAAGCAGATTTCTTTCAAATACATTTCTGTTGGTGGCGGAGAATTTATTCTCTTAGCTTAACACCCTTCTCTGAGACGTACGAGCTCAGAGGTTATGTAGTTGAAGGTTATCAACGATATACTCCCAATTTGGTAATGTGGCATGCTGAGTGTTGTTGTGTGTTGATCATTTATTGATCATTTGTGATCAAAGCATGGCTTTGTGAAAAAGCGTAGCTTTTTGGACGAGACCTCGTCGGACCTCACAGACCGGAAATGGTCGAAACAGGAATGATGCGGCAAGGTTATGAGGGTCGCGCCCTTTAGGGCATGTCATTTCCTTCTAGAAAAGGGTGGTATCATGGTATGGAGCCCAGATACTTACTCATGTGGAGACAATTTATTTATTACTGTGTGATGTTGGTTACCGAGGCCTCGGATAAAGATCCCAAAGGACCAGGGGATGGCATACTCGAGTAGTAGTTACCTAGTTACAGAGGTAACCCGGCCTTGTGTTGGCAGAGAGCCGGGTAGGTTCTCGGGGCGTCCCGCCAGAGGCGTTCCCATTGACAGTAGGAAGTTCCTTAGCCTGACCATTTGTTGGAAATCCTATTTCCAATACGAACCTTGTACGGTATTAGTTGTAGAACCTGCCATTTACTTACGGTGGTCACCACTGTTTAGATGGTAGCTATAGTAGGCATGGTGTGAAATGTCTATGCTGGCTAAGATTTATATTATATTTTCGAAAGGATTTTCTCCACTATGCACTAATAATAATAATCCAAAGAGTTTGTTTGCGTAGTAAGCATGTTTGACTATCATAAGAAGAAATCTCCTCCAATTCTGCGTTTGCATTGTGTGTGTGGCGGGAGGTCTTATGGTAGTTTCATTTTCCAAAAGCATTGCGGATTTCAGTGTTTAAAATTCTTTTATTGTTTGTTTTAAAGATAAACTGTTTTAGTTACTCACACCAGTCCCACAACTGACTCGGAGTTTATTGTTCCTTTCCTAAACTCTGGGTGCTCACAATTTTCCACACGAGCAGTCTAGAGTTGGGTTTTTCAGATAGTCAGGTTCAGTAGATTATCTGGAGCTAGTTCAGTTCTTGGAGTTCATGGACCGACGTTGCTTATCTTGGAGCATTCTATTGGAGACATTCTATCCGCTGCTGGTGTTATCTATTTTCTTTCCGCTGCTATTTCTTGTATCATATCTCTGATGTATGTTGATATCTGTTGTATCATATTGTATCAGATTTTGTATCTGTCATTGTATTAATGTCATATATATTGATATATTCTTTTTCTTCCGCTGTGTTGTTATACTTAATGGTGTTATAAGCTCCGGGGAGCCAGATTCGGCGTTTGAATCTACGGCATTCGAGTACAAGTGAAGTACGGGTGCCGATTTTTGAAGGCCGAGTTATTGGATCTTACAACTATATTTATAAATCTGTATAAACTGTCAAATATACTTATATACCAACATAATTTAAGATTTGTACAAGCTAACATTTTCACTACATATAATATAATATATAATACTGAACAACATAAAATTACTGTTCTTATATTGTAACTAACAGATCGGCTTTAAGAAATGTTTATACAAACTGTATGTATAAATATATATATATATAAACTAAACCCAAACATATATATACTTTACTGTAAACTACAAAATCTAGACATAATACTTATATAAGTTTTTAAAACTAACGAAAAAAATGCAGAAATAATTTCTATATAAAGTACATGAATACATGCGTAAGAAATATATATAACCAATATATAAAATGGAGGCTATGGTTGCTTCAGAGCATGGTGATGCGGTGGAGCTCGGCCAGAGGTGGAAGGGCATGATCTCGGCTGTCATGGAGGGCTTGTGGTTCGGGCGATGGACGGAGATTTTGGCGGCGGGCCATGGCCGGTGCTCGCAGTTGCTAGCGTGGGTGGTTCGGCTGGACAGAGGAGCACGAAGCGGCAAATCAGGTTGATGGCTTTGGGAACCGGAGAGGTTGGAGAAAATAGGAGGGGACGTGTGCGTGTCAAAGGAGGTTGCGTGGTGGAGAATGAAAAGAGGAGATTCACGCGGTAGCTGGTTGCAAAATGAGGAGATGTAGGTTACAGTAAAGAAAAAAAATGAGGAAGAAGAATAGGCTACAGGTAAACATGAAGAGGTAGGTGGCTGTTCGAGTATGGGAATGTGAACAGCATTGTAGATTTGATATTCTTTGTATAAATTTAATTCTAGTGGAACCGATAAAATATGAACCGATGATTTCAAAGGAAATGACAAAGATCAATATTGATTTTTGAAAAATATAAATGCTAGTGGTTGTATGCTTTGAACAGTTGGATAGAATGAAATGACAAGGAACCCAAAAGGTTGAAATTTGGTACTGGTATGGTTATTTGTATTTATCGATTTTGTCGAGTACTGAACTTTGAAATAAACAAACAGATATACAGTGGAGATCAGTACGACGAGATGATCAAAACGGTATATAGATATCAGTGGTACGATTATCCGATCAAAAATCGATATCGGTATCGAAATGCTGCTAATCTATCGAAAATAAGATAAACGGAGCAATAGCAGTCCAAATTTGAAGAAACGAAATATGACGTCTCACTCAGAAGATGATTTACAAATTTTCTATAGAAAAATATTTAGGTTTGGAAATTATTTTATTATCATCAAATGTTAACTGAATTAAATTGAAATAAAATTACACAAGAAATAAACTTCCATATTACCAGATGAAAATTTACAAGTTGCTATATTTAAACAGACATATTCCAAATATCAAATTTTTATTTCAAAATTTTATTGTTTAAAATTTCACAAAATTTCAATTAAATATATTATTAAAACAAATAAAATTATTAAAAATTTACGGGTCGTTACACTCTCCCCCACTCAAAACTTTTCATCCCTGAAAAGGAGAGAGGTAGGAGAATAGAAACAATAAGAAAGAAAATAGGTTGAAAACAAAATATAACAATTAGTTCAAACCATATAAATTTCAATTTAAATTAATTTATATTCAATAATTGGTTTTAAATTCAAGGTTTTCATTAAATTGATTTAATTTCAAATTTATTAATGTTAGATACAAAAAGGTTTCTTTCAAAACAAAATTCAATTTATCTCATTTATTATCCACTTAATGAAATACCTTGAATTAATTTCAATTTATTAATATTTGATACAAGAGGTTTTTTTTTCAAATTAAAATTTTACTTAATTTGTCTCATTTACTATTCAATCAACTTATTATTCTATTTATCTTTATTACCATTTTTTTATAATAAAAATTTAAGTGTATAACATTTATTATAAACACTCAAATTTTATTTATAAAAATCAATTTGTATTGTATATTATCCAATTACATATTCAACTTCTGAATAATTTAGGTAAGTTGTATTGGAATGCAATTGAGTAATATACAAATAAAACTTCCCTTATTCAATTTATTTCAATATTCAAAATTTTGACTTTATTTAAAATCATCCTTTGACATAAAATTTAAAAACTAAATTTTCGATTCACTTCAAACTATTTAGAGATAATTATGTATATACTATATATATCAAATCAAATTAAATTTAAAATAATATGTCTATATATATATATATATCAAATCGTACTTAAGAAATTCAAATCAATTTCATTTTCCAAAATAAAAAGAGTAGCAAATCTACTGAATGGTCTCTCCATTTCGAAACTTGAAAATGAAAGTCGATGATGCGGCCGCTATCACCGAAATTATTTTCCAACGACAAAAGAGGAGAGTACTGATTTGAATATTTTAAAATTCTTTGAAATGATTTCTATTTGAAGATACTTTGAATAATATACACTTTAAAACTTTAAAGCCAAAGTTGAAATCACCGAAAATTAAATTCTCAAATTTCTGATTTAAATTCATTTCAATTCCAAATCAATTTATAAACCTTGTTTATAATTCATTTATAGAACAATAAATGATAATCAAATATTATCATTTCAACAACCAATTTAATTAACTTATTAAATTCCAGAAAATTTTACTTATATATATAATATACAAAAATATTATTTCATTTACCATTTGAAAATAATATTGTGTCAGTTTGCTTTGTTCAAGTGTTTTGGAATTTCTATCGATGGCGTTGATCAGACGAACCGATTGAAAACCCAAATCAACATCAACAACTCAAACAACACAATAGATAAAACATTTTTAATATAAATTACAAATACACTCCCTCACTCGATGATACAAGAATAGATTTCAAAGCAAGGATAGAAATCCAAATCAGAGAGACCCTAATCAAGAAGAATTCTAGCTAAGAAGATAGGCTTCAAAAAGGATAAAATGTTTAAATAGCAAAGAGAAACGATGGATAGACCTATATAAATCGTGGGCAACCTTAACCGGGTCAACCGTGATTTCCAGAATAGGATTGATGCCGAATTCTGATGCAAATTGACATTCGATCGCCAGAGATATAATTCGGGTATAGCAAAAGATAGCAGCATCGTAAACCAAGGATACAGAAATCTTCGGTGAATCAATGCATGTTGTAAAGGAGTTTCACCCCTTTACAAATCATTCTAAGATTGGCGGAACCGCCGATTATTATAGAAATCAATCGAGGTGAAGTTATGGAATGCTCCAGAATCAAAAGAACTCGAATAGGTCGAGACAAGAATGGATTTCAGAACAAATGGGAGAGACAAGCATGGATTTTGAAACCGAGGGGAACGTTCAAAATTCAAAGGAAAACGAGTCGAAGAGGAAGAGGTTCGGGCATGAACGAAAGTGATCCCGTAATTAAATTTACTATATATGCTAAGTTTTTCCTAAAACCTGGCTCTGATACCACATGTAACATCCTGAAATTTGCAACCATTCGCATCCATACATGTCGGATTTGAATTGCTCAAAATATCAAATTGTTAATTTAAATTTGGCAAAACTCAACATATACAGTAAATAAATAATCACAGAATCACAGACACAGAATAATATAAAATAATGTAGCGGAAACAAAAGAATAGTTTCATGAAGCTACTATATATATATAACAAAGTTAAATAAGATACAACAGAAGTCACGAATACATAGATGTCTCAATACAATAGTCAAATACAAAATCTGAGTACATCACTGGAATCAACTAAATAACTGAAAGCTGGATAGATAGCTGGATCTCCAAGCGAAGCTCCAACTCCAAAGGTGAGTCTCGAACACTGAGCCACTCAGTCTGACCCGAGCGTAAAGCAAAACACAAAACACTCGAGTCAAAATTAACATTCTTATATCAATAAATCCAACTCAAGTGAAATATCAACTGAAATACAAGTAAGTTAAAGGATGTTTGGGATAACCGTCCTCTAAGGATCCGTTAAACTATCTACTATTTAGTAATATACGCTATTATAATAATGTCTACAGTAAAGTATACTATTTAAAAATAGCGTTAGGACTTTACATATTCCACCTTAACACATTTTTAGGTGTGCCAATAGTCTATACAGTACCGTAATACCCCATAAACTGGAGCTACCAGAGGATACTCCATAGGTACGACACAAATCAAACTCGTAGTAAAGCACGCTAGGGTAGGTGACACAGCACAACTAGGCAATGCCAGGGTAGATATACCAATTACACTTCCAGGCCGGTGGTAACGCAGAGCCGCAGCAATCGCCCACCTCGAGCCACACTCCCGAATCAAGGGTGCGCACCAAATCAATCACAAAGTAATAGAATGGCATACGATGGAGTGTGTCCGATCAGAGGTGCTACCACATTAGCCCGTCAATTGCTCCTGTTTTATCCACCTTATGCTAACTCACGGGAGTTAGGTCCACGTATATACCTCATATAGAATCGTCGCCACCATCCTACTTCATTCCGGAATCTCCACCGCGTACACAGTTGTTAAAGTGGTTTTCGGTATCGACAGAGAGTATGCACATATCCGATCCCGGTCTCTTTACAACCAATCGTTATTATAACACCGTGGTCATTTCAAAATAGTTTATACTTCAAAACCAAAATATCATTTCCATTTCAAAAACACATCAATACGATATCATTTCCATTTCAAAAACATATCAATACGATATCATTTCCATTTCAAAAACATATCAATACTATATCATTTCCATTTCAAAAATATCCACTTTCAAAATCATAGTACTTTCAAAGATATAATACTTTCGAAACCAAAACAATTTGAAATAGTAATACTTTGGTAATCAAAATACTTTGAAATTCATAACTTTGGAAATCATAACACTTTGAAATCATAACACTTTCCGTCAAACAGTTTAGATATTAATAATAGTATATAAAAATAAAAAAATTTATAAAATATAATAATTTATATAAAATCGTTATAAGTTAAAACAATTTATATTAAAATAATTAGTATATTTAAAATAGTTTATAAAATAAAAATAGTTTATATAAAATAGTTATAAGTTAAAATATTTTATAATAAAATAATTTATATTGAAAATGATTTATATTAAAGTAGTTTATATTAAAATAATTTATGAAGTAAAATATAAATAGTTTTAGATATAGTTTAAAAATACTATATAAAAATAGTTTCCTCAAATTTCACAAATCAATTCAAATCAATTCGAATTCCAAAGTTCAAATTTAATCAAATCTCAAATCATAAATTTCCACTAAATTCAGTTTCTCAATAAACCATTTCAAATTATATCGATTTCAAATATAGATTTGAACGACAAAATAAACCATTTCAATTTCAATATATTTCAAAGCTTTATATATTCAATATTTCAAAACTAAATTCGATAATTTCATATGTATATCAAATTCACTTTACTACTATTTATTTTTGAAATATTTACTTAATCATTTCAATAATATCTAAATATAGCTTCAATTTAAATAAACAAAATATCCCATTTAAATTTATATAAATTTGGAATATTCATTTAAGTCGCTTTTAATCAAGTTCAAGTTATAAAATCATAGCTTTAAAATTTCAAATTTAATAAATTTCAAATCAAACTTATTTAAGTAAAATTCTTAAATAAATAAAATTTCAAATCAATTTCAAATCATTATAAACTCTATATTTGAAAATATAGATATTAAATAAACACTTAAACATATTATTTATCAACTTTATTAAATCAACTTTAATAAATCTTTAAAATCAATATTTATTAAAACCATATATTTCTTTTCAAACCATAGAAATCATTTTCAAAATATTTATATATATACCAACGGTGTCTGTATATAATTTTCTATCCTATGGTCAAGTGATACAGATATTTATCATTTCAATCCGCAATTTAAATATATACATGTATATATATTTTCAACCCGCAATCCCAAATTCAATTCAATGAAAATCGCTTGGGTTTATCATTTCAACCCATGACGATTTTCTCCTATACTAAAGATCGTTCGGGTATGTATCATTTCAACCCATAGTGAATTCTATACTAACAGGGAACTTGTAGAGTGATAACAGATATGATAATAATATAACAATCAGTAACAGGCATATATCATCTGCGATAAATAATAGATAATGGTGTCAGATGTCACAGATGAACAGATACAGATAATAGCATATATAACAATGTAAATAACTAACAACAGCATATTTCAATTGTCATTTCAATTGAAATCAAATTTAATAAATAAAAGAACGTTAATCGTGAGTGTTTGCTCACCTTTCGAGGCTAGAGCTGAACGAGAATGGAAGCGAATATACAATGACAAACAAACAGATCAAGCGGTTGGATAGCGACAAGTTGGCAGCTTGCTGTGATAGATTTGGTATTTAGAGTGTGAATCAAATGGCACGAGATCAAAGGAACATGATATATCACATATATAAATTTTCTAAAATTTCAAATTTAAAACATATGGATAAAATAATATATATATTTATTATCAAATCAATGTTTATTATATAAATCCATATAAACTTACTTTGCTATAATAAATATTTTGGCTCAAACAGATCATATAGTCTCATATATACCACTATATATACATGTATATAAACTCATGCACTTATAATATTATAAAATCAATATAACTAATATATACACAAAATTCTTATATAGACTTGCAGGCATATATATCTAGAGACAATGTATAGTTATAATAAAATGTATGTATGCAGCCTACATGTAACAACCTACATATCTTACGATGGTGTATTTAAATGTTTTATTTAAATATAGCATCGTTAGTCGGATTTAAGTCTGAAATGTCACTTTTTGCAAACGTCGAATTAGGACTTGGGATCACTTCCATTGAGTCCAAAATGGTGTTTGCGACCTTTTTGAGTATAAGCATCGATATGTTTGGAGTGAGTTGATTTTTGCTATTTTCTATTTGGGCTTTTGGGTTTGGGTTTCAGCCCACTAACCCAATTTATCACTCTAACTCGCTAACTCTTCTTCCATTCACTCATTTCATTTTGCTAACACTCAAGCTCAACTGAAAATGGGGGAAGAGAATGGGAAATAGAAATTCCAAGCCCTAGTTTCCATTTGCAAACTCAAATTCTTGTTCCAAAATCAAAGAGAAGCTTAGGTAAGCCTTCTTTTCACCTTCTCCATCTCAATCTCTCTCCAATTTTAGAAATTTCCTATAACCTAATTTAGGAAATACTTGTTTTGATCTTAGATTGGAGCTTGTAGAGTAGAAGTGAAGAGTGGTTGATCTTTTCTTTGTGTTTGGGCTTCTCATCTTTGTTTTTGAGTTAAATAGGTGAGTTTTTAAACTCACATCTACTTCTATAGATATCATTGATGTTAGGTATGAATTCCTAACACTTATTTATGTTCATTTTCTTTTGATTTGAATTGATTTGGTGAACATTTCAATTTTTGGTGTTTTGAAGTCAAAAACTTTAAAAATCCAATCTTTGATGTTTGAACATGTTTACCGGGGTGTATCGAAGAGCCTATAAGGATGGGTTGTCGCTTGGCATAAATTCCTACTCGCCGTTGCTCGATCAATCATTTTCGATAGGATTTTGCCCTTCATTGGGGCTAGGCTGAAAAACAGTTTCAGTGCTAGTCAGTCGACTGGACTCTGCAGTCAGTCGATTGGCTGTAGAAACCTAAAGTTTCTGGGTGTTGTCCAGTCGACTGGCTCTCTGAGTTCAGTCGACTGACCTGGAACCCGAGAGTTTTCCAGGCATTGGGCCAATTGACTGAACTCAGTGCCCATTCAACTGACCTGTTTGTCTCAGCCCAAATTGTTTATTTGCTTGGTTTTTCCAATTTTGATCGATTCGTGTCGATCCAATCAGTTGTTATCGCATTTCTGACTTTGATCATTCCTTTTTGATTTCATACACGGGTTTTTATGAAATGATCTTTTTAAATTGTATTAAAAGCTTGTTTCTCCAACTTATAATTTCTATTTAAAACACACACACAATTTTGCACTTCGAGCGAAAAGGGAGGAGAATTAAATGATTAAATAAAACGCATGCTATGAACACGTGGGTTTATCTTTCCAGTTAATTCCTAATCTATTCGTTTGATCGTTTTGACCTTTGGGTCTGGTTTACTGATGATATGAGGTGAACTTTGTACTGCTTTGAGTGTGAAATTGACTAACGGTTAGTAAACCGTTTAGTGCGAACGTGTGGTATAGGACTCACGTTAACATTTTTCGGGTTCCTTTCTGAGAGTTGTGACACATTCTGCCAGTTAGTGGTGTCCAGTACCGGGCCTCCGGACCTTCGCCACTACGGTTTGTTGCCCTATAGTATCACTTTTGGAGTTGGTCCATCGTCACCGCTCGAGTGATATTGGGTTTGTTGCCTTCGGGTATGTTGCCTTCGGGTTGGTACCTTCGGGTATGTGCCTTCGGGTTTGTTGCCCTATAGTATCACTTTTGGAGTTGGTCCATCGTCACCGCTCGAGTGATATTTGGGTTTGTTTCCTTCGGGTTTGTGGATCCTTGTTATACAGTACTAAGCTCGAGCATCTTTTGTTTCTTTGACAATTATATTTCCCTAATGTTTTGCCCGTCGGTGTAGGTCCTTTGAACCACACGATATATAGCGATTACCTCGTGGAAACTTGTGTTACCTTTATTGATATTTGTTATTTGGCTTTTTGGCTTGTTTTGGGATATTCATATCCTTTGTTTATTTGAGTTGCCGATGATATGAGGCTTGTTATGATTCATCTTTTGTTGGATGATCTGGTTATCTCTTTTGGAGATATTTGTGGTACTTTATGACCTTGTATGTTCATTATCATTTAGTTTATCTAACTGATTTGTTTAGCTAGACTGACCCATGTATTTTATACTCGGGTCAGAACGAGATGTTTTAGGTTAGGTACATTGGACTTAGCCTATTTTTCTTCTGCATGGACTATTCTGCTAGTTCCTTTTTGTTATAGCTTTCTGTGTAGTCCTTTTTGGCTATAACTCTGATATGTATTCTTTTGACTCGCTTGTATATTGTGGTTTGCTTTACCACTTGACATGTATCATTTTGTAAACTCTGTAATGTATCTGTATATGTGTAAATGTATGTGATGATCCACTATTCTGTGATGTGTATTACATTTGAGTTGTTATAATTTGTTCTGATAGATCCTTCAGCCACCTATGGCTTTGTATTAAGTATTTGTTGGATATGTCGATTCATTTGAGAAAGAAGTGGCAACTGTTGGCGTATTTAATAGATAATTAAGACAAGGCTATAGATGGTCGCTCCTATCCATCTCTATTCTCCACATTAGCAGATGGTGTTACCTAGTAATACTCTTTACTAATGTGGGTCTCGGAGTGGGGCGTCACACTACAACTATCCTATGCACAAATATATGTAAGACCAGTATATTCCTATCTACACAGCCATGTAATATATGAGTAAAAGAAGATTGTTGCTTTAAAATATATATAAATATCTCATATACATTATAATATAAACTGCATAAACTATAAATCTATATACTATATTTATAAATCTATATAAACTGTCAAATATACTTATATACCAACATAATTTAAGATTTGTACAAGCTAACATTTTCACTACATATAATATCTATACTATAAAGCAAAACCTTTGGTCAACCGGTCAAAGTGAAGCCTTTTTGGCTATTCCGAAAATAACCCTATTTCAAAAGCTAATTTGATAAACTCAGCTTTGATTTTATTGTCATTTTACTTAACACGTCAGGGCAGTTTCCCATTTTCCATGATCATTTAGTTCTCCTTATTTTTCTCGATCCACATTCTTCCACCATCTCTCCTATGCCGATTACTCCTTGCTATTTCTCTTCTCATTCCCCATCCACATTACCAGCAATTATTCATGTTTCCTCTCTCTTCTCCTTATTAGGCTTTAAAGCTACTAACATTAAACTTGAATTAAATCGAATTGAATCAAAACGGAGGATTGATTTGAGACAAATACAAAAGGGAGAGAAGGCGATTCAGAGTTTTTCTGTCAATCGGGGTTATTTTTCTCAACCTCTTTTCTTAATTGATAGCTTGAAACTGCTACAGCTACCTGATAGCACACTAAATTAGCTCGATTCATGGGGTTTCGTGCTTGAACTAAGGATCTGGATGTTTCTCAACTTCTGATTCGGTAAGCTTTTGTTTCACATTATGCATGATAATTAAGTATTGGTTGTTGATTAACTCACATATTGTTCTTTTATATGAGAAGTTTCAATTGAACAGCATGTTGTTTCTTTGGCACCAAAGAGATCGACAGGCTGGAGGTTGGTCTTTCATCTAAGCTTCCTACAGGTACGATGGTTTTTTTTGCTATTGTTTGTTCTTTTTTCGAAATCGATGCAATCTCTTTTCTCTTCCCTGAAGGTGTTTACGGATGTTTAGCAAGGAGATCGAAAATGGTTCTTCAACTCCAGAATTAGAAATCGGATCTCAGAACAAGATGCCTAAATTGAAAAGTAGAAGACAGTCGATCTACATCCATCCCGAATATCAAGTAAATTCTATATCTTAGATTTTTGAATGCAATTTTTTTTATTCCAGAAGTTTTTGATTTGGTTATTTATTCCAAAAAAATTTGATTTGGTTATTTATTCCAAAAGTTTTTGATTTGGTTATTTATTCCAGAAGATTTTATCTCTTAAATCTTCTGTTTGGATTTGTTGGCAATATGGAAATTAGCTCCACAAGAATTTTAATTGATTTCTTCAGCAGTCACATGGTTTTTGCAGAAACAGTTTCTTTCTGTTTTCTCCATTGACCAAGATTTTATTTCCTTAAAAAAAGGAAGAATTCATATTTGACCCAACTTATCTTTGATTATATTTGATCTTATTTTTTTTTATTATCAGAACTCATTGAATAAGTTATATGTTGTAAGATAACATGCATATTTGTTTAGTTTTGTTGAATTTGTTCCCATATTGAATTTTAGTTAACTATCAGTCATTGATTACTTGAAAGTGCAAGGTGGCATGCTTATTGCAGTGATATGTGAATTCAAATCTTAAATTCATCATTACTTTATTCGTTTTAAATGGCTTATACATTGATGGAAAGAAATATGAATTCAATCTTAAATTCATTATTACTTTCATTTATAAATATTCAGTAATCATTAACACTAATTTGGTTATTTATTCAAAAAGTTTTTATCTCTTCAATCCTATGTTTGTATTGGTTGGCAATATGGAAATTAGCTCCAAAATAAGGAATTAAAAGGCGAACAGTTTATCAGACTGAATTTTTTTACATCGTTCCTTTATTCTAAGCAATAATTTTAGTTGATTTTCTTCAGCGGTCACTAGGTTTTTGCAGAAATAGCATCTTTATGTTTTCTCCATTCTTACATCATTGACCAAAATTTTATTTCCTAAAATAAAAATAAAAAAGAAGAATTCATAGTTGACCCAAGTTACCATTGAATAAGTTATATGTTGTAAGATAGCATGCATATTTGTTTAGTTTTGTTCGATTTGTTCTCATATTGAATTTGAGTTAACATTAGTGGTTGATTACTTGAAAGTGAAAGGTGGCATGATTATTGGAGTAATATGCAAGATAAGGTTACTATTTACTCATCCCCTTCTTTTACATTGTAAAATAATTGTTTTCGGATATTATATATATCACAACTCTAATTTATATGGTCGTTTGCATTGCTGGAAGCATTTTATTTAACATTTGCATTGGTGGGAGCTATCATAACGAGTTGTAATATTTTTGTATCCTACAGATTTCAAGTTGATTGACGGTCAATAGATTGATATGAAGACAGGTGAAACAACTCATATAACCAAGGTTTGTAACTCTATTTACTTTGTCACAGCCTGCCTACATACATGTGTATACTAAAATACCGAAAAGATGATCAATGATAAATAAATTTTGATGTATGATTTGTGAAAAGTAGAAAATATTTAGGCAGAGTATAGTAGCATGTACAAAATAAAGAAGAGAATAACATTCTTTGCTTTCAATAAATATAACAACTGCTGCCTCTTTTCTTTTATTACTTTTAACACTGCACTTACATATAGTGATTTTTCACATCGCTGTCTCGATTTATATATATTATTTCTGTATGAAGCCAAAATAAGGTGAGACTAAAGTGGCGTAGGTGTTCCTTTATGGCAAAAATATAGTAACCAAGTAGAAAAGTTTGGGAGATGGGAAAGCTCTAACATAATGCCTCTCTCATATATCCTATCAACTTTTTACCTTTTAAATTGCCCAGATTCCACACCACGTGTGATGAATATTTTGTTTTGTTATAACAAAGTTTAAATGAACTAATTCTCTTAGTGCAACTTTAAGCAACAAACTATTACAGTTGAAACAACACTATTCTAAAAACGAAGGTAAACTTAACACCGAAAATGAGATGTTCGAACACCGATAAGTAGGGAACTTATTTAAATGAAACAAAGTACAATCACTGAAAGATATATAGTGCCGCACAAAGTAATTACCATCTTCGATATTGACACAATATTACCTTTCACAAAATCAGATTTATTTTAACGATGCCTGCCGTTTACCATCTAATATTGCAAAAAGAACGATAGATTTTGAAGGACTGAGGTATAGAACATCACATTTGTAGTAAGTTTTCCTCTCTAATTGAAGAATTTTTTTACAGCAATCAACCCCAAGAGTAAATCAAGATTGATAGTAATGGGTCTTCCTGTTTGTATTATGGATGTGCATAATAATATACTTTATTTCGTTTGTACCGATTTAAAGCAAAAATGTATTATATTATTTTTTACCCGCAAGACTTCATTGAAGTATTAAATTGTCATATTGTAAATAGTAAAAAGAAATGCATTTCCATCTTTACCTTCCTGCAATAACTTTCAAAAAATACTAACACAGGAGGAAAAATCATTTTTCTTTCCTAAAAGACTAATAAAAACAGCAGATCATTAAAAATCTTATTCCAGTAAGTTGGGTTATGTTTCATGAAATAATTATTTGCGGATATTATATATATCACAACTCTAATTTATATGGTCGTTTGCATTGCTGGAAGCATATTATTTAACATTTGCATTGGTGGGAGCTATCATCACTTCAAATCCATTCACGTATTTACTAAAGCCAATTCCTAATATAAAAGCTAAGAAAATATACACACACTCAACTAGATATATGTTTTTCTTATTAGATATATTTCATTTATTAATTTAACTTGATATGATTCTGTTTGTTACATGGTTAAGTCAAGCCTCCACATTTAACTTTTTTACATGGTTTGTTGTCATCAAAATTCATTTATTACTTGATCTAATCATTTTTTTGGTATTAGAATTTTATTGGAAAAAATGTATTATTTTCTATCTTTAAAAAAATCATTACTTTTGGAAATTCCTATACATATACATGTAATTAATAAGCGAATAAATTTTCCCATAAAGTACATTGACACTTGCGGTTCGTAATAAAAAAAACCCAAAAGTATCTTCTTTCTTTTAGACAATAAATATGATTTTTTAATGTATGTTTGTTACTAATATAATCATATGTTTTGCTTTAGTTTTCTGAGTAACCTTAGTAGAAAATTTTTGTCATGGAAATTTATTTTGTAATCAATTTGACCGATTTTTGTACTTCAAAATTAACATTCACTCTACTGGAATTCTTTTAAATAGAAATTTTGATTTTCCTTTATTTAGATTACTTTTTATAATTTCATATTCATCTTCAAATGCATTCACTTATTTACTAAAGCCAATTGCCAATATAAAAGCTAAGAACACACATACGCACTCACTAAGATATACGTTTTTCTTATTATATATTTGTTATTTATTAATTTAATTTGATACGATTCTATTTTTTATATGGTTAAGTCAAGCCTTTACATTTAACTTTTCTACATAGTTTGTGTGCAACGCATTTATTACACATTAATAAAGAATCAAATACCACCAAACAAACAATGATCTGAAAAAATATTAATAGCTAATATATATTAGAGGGCAAGCAAACTTTAATGTGGCTCGAGCAACCAATCATTTGGACTACCACTAATTGTAATCTTGAGCATTAGGCCATGCTATTAAAATTAAATATTTTTCTAAAGAAGGACGACAGTATCACTCTAACTAATGTAATAAATTTCATTCACTGAGATTTTAAATAGTAAGTTCTTTATGGTTCTATGCACATTGAATTATCGGTGATCTTTAGAGTATACATAACATTCTTGGGATTCTGTTAAATGGAACTTTCTAAGAAATACTTTAAAAAATGATATGTTTAATGGCAAAATGGCATGGCCTTGCTGTCAGGCCGCTATGTATATTTTGGAATTTGAACTCAACTCTTCGTCCGAAATATTTATACACAAATAGTTTTAACTGTTTACTTTAGTTTCTAAATTTACAGTCCAATGGTCCGTATGACCAAGTTTCCAAATTTACAGTCCAATGGTCCATATGATTGATAAGTGTTTATAAAATAGCATAAAAGCTTTTTTAAATAAGAAGCAAAATGCACATATGCCAGTGCATGGAAGAGGCAATGGAAGCATAGTATTGCATTATTGATGAGCTACACTTCATGTTGTACAGGTGTTGTTACTGATGATGTACATGCATTTTACAACAGGAGCAGATAGTGAGTTTGAGCAAAAAGTAATGATACAGAAGTAGAAGGCGAAGAAATAACAATGAGCAGAGGTTCAGTTCTGATGTTGAGATAAGCAATAAAATACAGATATGATTATGGTGCTGAGATGAACTGTAGAACATAGCAAAAGGGCAGTTCAGTAGAAGATAGGCATTAGTGAAGATGAGTTGTAGAAGTTTTGATGCTGATATTTAATCAGTTGCGTTAATATAATTTTGAATTTCTAATGCAAAATTAGAGTATGAGTGCAGATAAATGAGTTGTCGATAGGTCTGTTCAAAGCTGATGGTAGCATGACAGTAGAACTAAAGCATGATAGTAGAATGGTTGCATGACAGTAGATGAATAATAATGAAGACGTGTAGTACAATTTAATTTTGATGTTGAGTTTTGAATACGTGTGTTGTTGCACTTTTGATTCATAATTTATGAAATACCCATGCAAATAGATGAAGTGTAGGCACTTCAATTCAAGCAGCATGACAGTAGGGTCAAGTACCTTCTATTCTTCACATTACATTGGTTCATGACACTGGGGCATCAACGAGTGGTGTTAAATCAATCATAGAAAGGTTAGGATGCTCCAAATCGTGGTGATCATAGATTGTGAATATATGTTGAATAATATATCCTTATGTCGGGTCTTCCATTCAGTTTTCCTACTGCCCAAAGAGAAGAATGTCATTTAATGTAAATAAGAAGAGATGATGTAGTACTATAGATGGTAATAAATATACGTTTGTTTCTTTCATTCATAAACTCCAATAATTGATTGAGTAAATTATATCCAAGAGATTACTATGTGATACATTATAGTTAAATCTAAGTTAGTCCAGAATTTATACGGGGTTGGATGGTAGTATTTAGGTGAAGTTCGAAAATACTAATTAATTTACAATAACACATTGAGCGTACAGGTGCTCTATATAAATTTTTATAAGTTTCAGATGTTAATTTACAAAAGAGGCTCCTATTAGCATCATTGTTGTTTGGTAGTTTTAGCTTTAACAAACGAGTAGTGTTTAATTTATCGTGTAATACAATCGACATATGTATTTTGGATTTAGGTGGTGTATGTACTTTTAGACAAAGTTTAAAATAAGTTAAATTGATTCCAAAGAAGTTCAAAAAGTTATACATTGACTTTGATATCTACTGTTTCCTTTTGTTCCAAGTTTATTCCATGATGCCATGTTGATCATCAATATATATATATATACACATACATATATATATATATACTATAAAGCAAAACTCTTGGTCAAAAGGTCAAAGTGAAGCCTTTTTTGAGTTCCCTAAAATAACCTTCCAAGAATATTCCAAATAGTTTTGTAAGGCTATTTACGTCATTAAAAAGTAGTGGAAGCCAACTCCCATTTCGTTTGGTTGCCATATCGTTTCCCTCTTTTTTTCCACAATTAGCGAAAACTTTACAGTAATCCCTCACAATACCATAATTGTAGCAAAGAGAAAATTTGCTCACTTCCTTCTTTTCACACGTCCAACAGACGTGCCACCATACTCGTAATATATAATACTGAACAACATAAAATTACTGTTCTTATATTGTAACTAACAGATCGGCTTTAAGAAATGTTTATACAAACTGTATGTATAAATATATATATATATATATATATATAAATATAAACTAAACCCAAACATAAATATACTTTACTGTAAACTACAAAATCTAGACATAATACATATATAAGTTTTTAAAACTAACGAAAAAAAATGCAGAAATAATTTCTATATAAAGTACATGAATACATGCATAAGAAATATATATTACCAATATATAAAATGGAGGCTACGGCTGCTTCAGAGCATGGTGATGCGGTGAAGCTCGGGTAGAGGTGGAAGGGCATGATCTCGGCTGTCATGGAGGGCTTGTGGTTCGGGCGATGGACGGAGATTGTGGCGGTGGGCCATGGCCGGTGCTCAGAGTTGCTAGCGTGGGTGGTTCGGCTGGATAGAGGAGCACGAAGTGGCAAATCAGGTTGATGGCTTTGGGAACCGTAGAGGTCGGAGAAAATAGGAGGGGACGTGTGCGTGTCGAAGGAGGTTGCGTGGTGGATAGTGAAAAGAGGAGATTCACGCGGTAGCTGGTTGCGAAATGAGGAGATGTGGGTTACAGCAAAGAAAAAAAATGAGGAAGAAGAATAGGCTACAGGTAAACATGAAGAGGAAGGTGGTTGTTCGAGTATGGGAATGTGAACAACATTGTAGATTTGATATTCTTTGTGTAAATTTAATTCTAGTGGAACCGGTAAAATATGAACCGACGATTTCAAAGGAAATGACAAAGTTCAATATTGATTTTTGAAAAATATAAATGCTAGTGGTTGATGCTTTCAACAGTTGGATAGAATGAAATGACAAGGAACCCAAAAGGTTGAAATTTGATATTGGTACGGTTATTTGTTTTTATCGATTTTGTTGAGTATCGAACTTCGAAATAAACAAACAGATATACAGCGGAGATCAGTATGACGAGATGATCAAAACGGTATATAGATATCAGTGGTACGATTATCCGATCAAAAATCGATATCGGTACCGAAATGCTACTAATCTGTCGAAAATAAGATAAACGGAGCAATAGCAGTCCAAATTTGAAGAAACGAAATATGACATCTCACCCAGAAGATGATTTATAAATTTTCTATAGAAAAATATTTAGGTTTGGAAATTATTTTATAATCATCAAATGTTAACTAATTTAAATTGAAATAAAATTACACAAGAAATAAACTTCCATATTATCAGATGAAAATTTACCAGTTGCTATGTTTAAACAGACGTATTCAAAATATCAAATTTTTATTTCAAATTTTATTGTTTAAAATTTCACAAAATTTCAATTAAATATATTATTAAAACAAATAAAATTATTAAAAATTTACGGGTCGTTACATGGTGACAAACTGCATTTCCGTACTCTGATTGCTTCTTTTGCAGGAATTCAGGCTGCATAACTCAGAGATTGTTGCTACTTTCCATGTCAAATGGGAGCAGTTGGTGGTAGGGCTGTTTTATTAGCACTTTTCCAAGGTGGCGGGACTTTAGTAGGTATGTTTTTCTCTATCAATCTGATTGTTCTCTCTCCTTAGAGCCACTTCGGTCGGTTTTCTATCCTTATATGAGAGGAACCCAGGCGTATAAATTAGCTAGGCCTTGGATCGATTGGTTCCCAAGAAAGCTCGGATTAGCTTGTCTGATCGTTTATCTCTCTATGGGCGGCCACCATGCCCTATTAAACTTTTGCGAAAATTTTGAGCAACAGCTACCATGGTAGCTTTGTCATTGATGGAAATCCAATCTCCAATATGTGCCTTTACGAACTTAGTTGTTCCCAACTATGTTGGAATATGAGATGCAAGCATTCTAGCTATTTTATATATTTATTTTCAACCAATAGGCATTAGTATAATATCACTGGATTTATAAAAATAATTTGGTTATCGTAAGGTAAAAATCCATCCATGTTTATGTGCGACGTGGTCTTATGAGATACATTCATTTTTGAAAGGGTTTCAAAATATTAAAAATCCATTTCATTGTGTTTCTCACGCTGATTTTACCAGACTAATCCGAGGATTATTTTTCTTATAATGCTCGGGTCAGCAAAAGCATATTTTCCAGCTTTTAGATGGACACTTTGAAGCTTCAAGAGACAAGTTGGATCCTCCAAAGCGTATTCACGTATTTTATCTTCTTTGTTTTGTTCTTGTTGTATTCATCATTAATTGTAAGGATATATTATTATAACTATCCAGAGTATGATGATAGGATAATTGTACTTTGATTTATGTATGTATATAAAAGTTTTCTTTTTGTAAAGTTCATTGATATATTATAGATTACTCTTCACATTGTGAGATTCTGTTCTATCTTTTCTTTTCTTCTCCTCCAACGATATGTCTTTTCGGCACATGGATGTTCGGCACATGAATACCGTTGATGTATTAATGTCGACTTCCGAGGATCAAAAAGGCAGGTTGTTACATATATTATATTCTATATCACTTATGAAGTTTGAGTCCGAACACTCCTTCACAAGGAGTTCGTCATTTTCGTAAACAGTTTTCTAGTATTTCATAAATACACTCAAACAACTCAAACAATCATTTAGTGATATCAATTTGGATTTGATATTTACTTCATGTATCAAATACATAAACAAATCACGATATCACAAACAACATGACATGCATGATAATTCCTATTGCCAATGCATAAGGAATTCATTTTACATGTTATGTATTAAACATTTTACTAAGGTGTCCTTGAATATCATTTAGGACATTCCCCATATCTTTTATACTTACTATAAATGAAATTATTTACAAATCCAATGTCGTGTATTAAAACAACCAAAACTTATTTTAATACTAGTACATCATTAATAATCAGTAGCGTGTTGTTTACTCATGGTTTAGAAATATTTATGTACCTTTTGACTTTCTTTCCTATGAGCACACGCTTTCTCTGCATTTTGATTAATAATCAAACTCTTTGATATTTCTACCAAAATACTTGTTCAATTTTGATTCTTGTCGAACGACACTTTCATATATGTTTTGGATCATATCCGAAAACTCACAAACTCAATATTGCTCCTACTGACTTCGAGACACTTTGGTTGTTATGTGCAAACAATATATGTATAGAACTTTCTGCTTCAACACATATGTACCAAAATGTAAAGTCATACTAAGCGATAACTTTGTGAGTAAAATCCGAACCAACTTGAGCACATCGAATGGTGAATCTGTTACATTAATTTAAGAAATTGAAATTCACAGTAATATTCTTATCAATGTAGCTCACTATATTCCAACTGCATTTGTATTTCTCATAAAGACACATTTGTGTCTAATGAATCATATCCCTTTGGATACCACTATCAAAATCATATTTTAATAATGAACTTGGAATCTATTTCGGATTAGTACATTATACCATGTCATAGAGTCAATACTCTTAATGGTTTAATTAAACAACCGATTATTTATTCTTGACATTGACAAGAAACTCACAGTTTCTCTTTAGTGTACAAAAATACTCATTAGACATCCTAATATATTGTGTTCATTTATGTTTGATCAATTTCATTCCATTCCCAGTGATTAGTTTCATGTTTGGATCGTATCAATTCATTTTATACCAAAAATTTCATAAAGAATTCCTTTACTACGAAGTTGGTATTTCTGGAAACAACAGTTGTTTCTTAGTGCAATGCAATGGGCATTCATAAACATTTTATGAATTGCCTTATATAAAACTGATTTTGCATTAGTTCACAATATTTATGTTCATAGTATAAATTAATCATCTAATGACTATCATTCCCAAAACTCTATTGGGACGATTCATACAAGATCCTTTATGTGCAATTATAACGTGCAGTCTTTTGAGAGTCGCACATCCTGCCAACTCCTTGGCCTAGGATATGTAGGGATTTCTTATAAACCCTTATCTTGTATGGTTTTGTGAACTATTGTTTAGATGATACTAATTTTAACCTTGTGTACTATTTTAAGTACACACCTAATAGAAAGAATTTAACTCAACTTCATTCATCATTAATTATGCTTTGTCCAACAAAGTTCAATTACTCCTAATCAATACATCACTATTTATTATAGGGAGATGTGACCTTTGAAACTAAATCTTTATTCATGTTAGGTATATACAGAACTCTTTCCAATACACTCACCCATTCAATCAAAACGAATCATTTCCGTCAAATGTTATATTATTTACTTCAATTTTATATTCTATGAGTTTACCATAGACTTATATACACATGTTCATGTCTGTGATAAATCATCGGCGAATATGAAGAAGTACATGGAACTTGTGACGATCCGGTATTTTGGCAACCCTATTTTAATAAATATTTAATCTAATTAAATAAGATGTAAACTCATCATTTTAAAATAATAGGACCTTTGAAAATATTTACCAATTGTTTATATAGATTTGTAGTTTGAAAAGGGAATTTGATTTGAAAATTTAAAATAAAATCTCTTAAAAATATTTACTATAAAATCTATCTTATATAATTGAATTAAAATGTTCTATCTTATTTACATTGGATATAAAAATATGTATATGTGATAATGTTTAAAATAAAATCAAATTCTTTCAATATAAAATTTAAATATAAAATATAAGTAAAATATATAAATCTAATTTAAATGTTGATAGTTAGGATAGAAAAAAAAAAGTAAAAGCAAGGATTGAGTGACTTTTTGTGTGTATGCACTTAAGTAAAATTTATAACTAAAAACAACTTTGTAGTTAGCACATAAAGTATAAAGTAAAACACAACCCGGCAAGTAATATATAAACTATAGAAATATAAATGAATGTATAAGCTTCTAGTGCAAGCCAAGTAATTAATGCTAGCACAATCAAAATCTTTTCAGCCTCCATTTGAATAAAAATCTCTGGCCAAAAATATATTTAACATATTTCAAGTACAAGAGATATCTAGAACCAGTTTTGACAACTCTGTATATTTTCTCTTGTATATATCATTCTCCTATCTCATTTTCGTTCGCAATATTAAAACTAAGAAAAGAGAAAGGATACAAACTATAATCTGAACACTTCAACTTGATTTAACATCATCAATAACATCAAAGCTTAAAGTCTGGAAAGGCAAATTCAAAACTGTGCTCATTTTAAACTGGAAATTTTGCCTCTGTTTAATCGATCAGGTGAGTAAACCAACTCGAATCTGGTTACATATCCTAATGTATGTGTTAAAAATAAGTTGAAGTAATGATTTTTCATGGTTGAATTCAGATGTATGCATGTATATCAATATAAGCACTGTGTGTATGCATGTTCTGTTCTTTTCTCCTCTGGAAACAAAGGTGAGTAATCTTTTAAAAATCTGAAATACCTTGATTTTGCATGTGGTGATCCTGGTAATATGATTTGAATTATGCTGAGCATGTGGATTTAAATTGATTTTATATATATTCTATATATATATATATATATATATGTGTGTGTGTGTTAGTATCCATGGACAGGTCTGGAGCAGGCTTCTGCTCAACATTTTAAGTTAAATCAGATTCTAAAATTCAAATCATCAAATTTAATGATTTTTAGACCTTGATCTCCAAAAGGAAAGTGTTTGTATGAGTATAACATCATCTTTAAAATTTGATTCAAGTGAAATTGATGAGTAAATTTCTCAGAAATAAATTATTACAGAAATGTACAAATAAGAGTCGAAATTTTGACTATCAAATTTCCATGTTTGGATTACCCGAATGTAATCGTATTTCAATTCGATGAATTTAGAAATAGGAATCATGATTTTTAGGTTAGTAAGTACTGTGCTATGCTAAGTTAAACAGAATGGGTACTTTTTCAAAATTTCGATGAACGGAGGAATTTTAAAGATCGGGCTTTGGTCTAGAGGAAGATGATGACAAGGTGGTCTCCGGAAAAATGGTCACCAGAATTTTAGTTGGCCGAGGTGGTCAGGAAATGGCGAGGTAGGGTTTTAAAGTGTATTTTGTCAAGCTGATAACCGGAACGGTTCCATCGTCGTCAGTGAATCGAAACGAATCGCGATTGGAGTGACCAACGCTGGTAGACGAGACGATACTTCGGTGTGATAGGTAAGGATCCTCGAAGTCTGGTTCGTCGGAGATTGGGTTCTTCCATCGACAGTGTGGCTTCCAGGCTGGTTTGAATTTGTTTGTTTTGTATCGCGATGAGTTCGACGTGGCTGAGAGTTTGAGTTCATCAGGGAGGTCATTGGTGACTTGGTGGTGGCCGGAGTGAAGGCCGGAGGCGAAATGGTGGCTGGTGCATGTGCACGCGTGTGCACCTGAGTCTGGAACGTTTAAGTTCGCGATGATGATGAGAGTCTCGGATTCTCCCTCGCGTAGACTCTTGTGGAACTCGAAGTGAATGTAGGAGGTGAGGTCCTCGTGTTGTACTAGGGGAAAACGAGGATGTGCTCGGGTCAAATTTTGTTACAGGCTGCGAAAACGGTCAGTGTCTTTGATTTTGAGAGTAAACTGAATTTAAAAATGAAAAGCAAGTTTAATCAAAATTTGGAGGTAAGCTTTAAAGTAAGGATTCAAAAATAAATTTGAATCCCAGTTTTTAAGTGACTAAGTTTTATAAAAAAATAAAAATAAATGAAATGGCTGTAACAACATTAATTTGTTAAAGTATCTTATAAAATGATTTTAAATCTGGAACGAAGATTTAAATAGAGTTTAAATAAGTTTAAATCTGGATTCAAGTTAAGTTGAATCCTAGTTATGAAATAAATAAAGTTTTATCTCAAAGATAATTAAAATTTAATGTATTTTCCCATTAAGGGTAATCATTTGAGGTTGGGTTGAGTATAATTACTTAGGATAATTAATGAGGTATAATTACTAGATGTAATCAACTAAGGGAGATTCCTTGATGAATAGTAATTAAAAAGAATTACTTAGTGGGAGTGATTAAGTGTTAATTACTTAGTGTAATTAAAGGATAAATTAATGTAATTAATCAAGGGTTGGTTTCATTAATGAAGTAATTAAGGGTAGTTGATTTATGAATGTAATTAAGTTAAAGGTTAATTATTAAATGAGACTTAAGAATAATTAACAAATGAAAGTAATTAGAGGATCATTAATGGGTGTAGTTAATGAAAGAGATCAATCTGGCTTATGAATAATTGAATGATGTAAATGCCTTGAAATGGTTGATATCTCTAATATGAATTGTTTTGTAATATGACATGATTAGGTTGGCAATGGCAATGTAGTTATTTATCGATGATAAATTGCTGTGTATAAGTGACATCCTATTTAATGTTGAATGGTATTTCACTTGAATAACTTGGGTTAAGATGATATTGAATTCGAAGAGACCGGGATCGGATATCAGCAATATCCGGAACCACTTCGATTAGAAATCTATAATTCTTTATAGATTGATATGTGAAATCAAATAGGCCAGTTTGGGTTAATATGGACCATCTAAACTAAGTTGGATACTTAGATATTGTGTGAAAAAAGTGTTGACTATATAAGTTATTTACTCATAGTAAAGTACGAGTTACCCCGGGTTTAAATAAGTTCTATGAATTGATATTTCATGTTAGATGAGTTTACTCACGCTGGTTTCCAGCCTGACCCGGGTGTTACTTTGATGTAATGCTCGGGTCAGACCGAGTATTACAGATTTTCAGGTGAGGACGTTCTGGAGCTCAGGTGGCTAGCTGGATGGCAGGACGTATGGAGTGTTTCCGCTGTGACTTTTATTTCTAGCCATGTGATTTGTATATGTCCGGTGTATGTATATGTATAACTCTGACCTATAAAATGTAAATGTGTTGATACAGTTCCTCTTTGTAAAACTGTTATTTTACTTGATATTATATTTTGATCCGCTGCGAATGTGAGAATCTGTGTTGTGTTTCTGTTTCTTCTCTTCTATCTTTTTCTTCTTTTTCATAACTATCTGGAATTTTCGGGATCGAAAATTCTGGGTCGTTACAGTTTGTATCAGAGCGAAGGTTAAGCGAGAACCTTGGCTCTGGTGGGTGTACTCATAAGGATAGGGTCGAAAGTACCCTAGTATGAGTTGAGAGTGTGTGTATATATATATATATGAGAGAGCGTACTTGTTATGTTCCTATATAAAGATTTTAAATGATTTTATATTTTGATATATATAAAGCAATATTCCTTACTAATAAGTGTTAAAGTAATTGGTTGTAAAAAAAATTATTGGAATTAAATAAAATAATGGGAATTAAGTGTTAATAGTAATACAACCAAATTGAAATTAAATAAGGATAAGTTTGAAATGGATTCAAACTGAAATTAAAATCTTGAATTTGGGAAAGAGTTCAAACTAAGATAATAATGAATTAGTTATTATTATAAATGATTGTTGTGTGTATTAATAAGTAAGCAAAATGAAATGTTTTAGGGAAGTATGACTTATAAATTAGAATTGGAATATGATATACACTAGGGACACTACACCATTATAAGATATTAACAACGGGTGTAAACCGTTGTTAAGTCTAAAAGCAACGGGTAAAAACCGTCTTCATTACAGGAGTGGTTGAATTTAGCGACGGGAAGAAACCGTTGTTTTATGTCCAAAAGGCAACGGGTATAAACCGTTGCAAATTGTGTCAAAGGCAACGGGTATAAACCGTTGCAAATTGGATCAAAGGCAACGGGTATTAACCGTTGCAAATTGGGAAATATGCAACGGGTATAAAACGTTGCTTTATGGACAATAAGCAACGGGTATAAACCGTTGCTTTATGTCCAGTAAAAAACGGTTTAAAACCGTTGCTTTATGCCCAAGTCACACATAAAGCAACGGTTAACAACCGTTGCACATAGTGTTTGCTCCTGCCCCTACAAAATCACATCTGTAACTCACTACTGCGTATATCTCAGTATATATACCAGAATATCAATATATATCAAAATATTGGTACACAAGCACTATAAACATATCGCACATATTCCATACATATAATATTATTATCAAACTTATAATTACACTCATTGTTTTGCAAACAGAATACTACCGTGCCGGAATATCATACTTATTACACTGCATTGTTTATTACACTACAGTACAAAGATTTCATTAATTACACTACATTGTTTTGCAAGCAGTGAAGTCTACATGGTTCATTACAGGGCAAAGCATTCCAGTTTTCAGACTTCAATGTTTGCAGTGCAGACTTGAAGCTCAACACAATATAGACCATCAGTGGAGCTACAGAAATGATTTGCAGTGCAGCTACAAACTCGAGGCAAAATGATTTGCAGTGCAGACTTGAAGCTCAACACAATATAGACCATCAGTGGAGCTACAGAAATGTACCAAGCAACCAGGGGATGAAAACAAAAGTCAGTATATCTGAAGTGAATGCAGAGACAAAGCACAAGAATGCAACTATACTGAAATGCATAAATAACTGATGCAAACTAACCATCACATGATATACAAGAACAAACTGGTTGGACCAAATGCGTATGGATACTATGCCAGACTGTAAACAAGATCAAAGGCAGACCAGTAAAAGAAACTACAAGTATACATCTACGACAGACCAGGCAGTAATAAAGCAAACTGCACATCTAACTAGAGCCAAGACTACAAGTACAAGGCATATATATATACATCTAACTAAAGCCAAGACTACTAGTACAAAGCAATTCAAAGCAAACAACGGTTAGGATAAAGAAAATTTGATCAAGCCTCAATTTCCAGATTTTGAAATCTTTTTCAGGTTCTCTTTCCTCTCTGTCAAACTATCCAGGTGAGCAAACCACCCTTATAAATTCTTAAAACTTGATATATCTATTTTGCATGTGATAAGTCTTGAATGTAAATTGTGAAAGGTGCTTGCATGCTTGTATTTATGTATGCATGACTGTGTGTACTATTGTGTACAGGAAAACAAAAGAAAATCAGCAATATATGCAAAGAACAAGTCAGAAATATCAATACCTCCGACTAAAGATATCGTATCAAACCCTTTTGATGGCTCACATAACCTCCGACTCCAACATCCCCAAAGGTCTCGGTAAATTGTCGACATATTTTGGCGGTTAGCTCATTCGGCAATAAAATTTTATCCAACAACACTTTTTCATATGTGGGTGGTACTGCTTTTCCATGAATTACTAATGCTGTGGAATCTCGACATATAGTACCTGTTATATAAGCATTTTTGGAGTGAATATATGGATTCACATTTACAAAACTAACAAAAAACAAAACTCATGCTACCCAAAACCATTTCACAAACATGCAGCGATGGCCCAAGTTTCATAGCATATGAACTAGACCCAAATTTGCCTAATAATGACTTGGGTTTAATGCCAGAAGTGAATTACAGAGAATTTTTTTGGCAACCAAGCAACATATATATTAAATGCGTGCAAATCGAAGCATAAGTCATTCTACTGGAAACTGTTACAGGGGGTATTATCACTACTGGAAACTTGTATTAAGCAAAGTAACTGTTTGTGGCATAAAAATTGCTGTCGTAGAATATAAATGGTAGAAACAGTAGTCACTGCTTATCATCACAAAGGCTCAACGCTAATCGCTGATTACAAGGAATCAAATACATAACTAGATTCAGGCAACCAAGATGCTGTGGTTGAAGTGTGGTGGCGCTGAACAGTTGATGACAGCAGGGGGTTGCTATGGATGTTATGTAGTGAAGTGTGTTCAGGGTAGTGGCAGATGTTGACAGTTGTAAGTTGAATGTATTGGTAGAAGTATTGTTTGTTGAGTGATATGAAACAACAATGATATGAAATAGCAGTTGTGATGTATTATTGAAGTTGCTCGAAGTGTTGTAGTAGTTTGGTTGAAGTGGCAGGAATATGATTGTGAAGTATTGGCAGTTTGTAAGCGATTAATGAGAAGTATGGCAGTGATGTATATAGCAGTTTGGAGGTTATGGATAGAAGTTGGTGGTTATCTTGACAGTTGGTGAAGTGATGAATATTGTATGTGCAGTATGACAGGGAAGGTAGCAGTAACAGATTGTATTGGAGATGAATATGTGATGTGGTTTTGGTGAGTCAGAGAACATGTACAGGCAGAATCAGAGATGATGGGTGCATTGGTTCTTACGTTCACTGTGAACTTTTTACAAAAGAAAAGATGTGCGTTTTTTTTTTCTCGATCGCTAAACCCTGACGTGAAATTGACCTGTATGTTTCCTGATACACTCTCCCGTTCACGAAGTTAAGCATTCACTGACTTTGCAACATATTATTTTCTTCAAATTTTAATAAAATAGTACCTGTTGCAATTACTTCGTCCTCGAAGTTCAGGATTTCACATCTTTGGTCGATTAACTGATTGTTTGGAGTGGCAAACTGAGAAGATGCGATTTCACTGCCTACTTGACGATTATCTTGGGCTATGCTGAGAAGACGCTCCAGTTTATCATCCATATTGTCCAGCTTCATCAATTTTTGCTCCACATTTTGCAGTCGTTGCTCATATATTCCTTGGGCCTGTTTGAGCCGTTTGCATGGAATGGCAGCACTCTTAACTTGGCTAGGAGCTATATTGGTCCCAATACTTCGACTCCTGCCCTTTACATCTTTACCAAACACTGATATAAAGATGGCTTCATCACCACCACTCGTCGTTTCCTTTTCTTTTTCAATTTTGTCCTAAAAAGTAAATACATATATATTAATAATGAAAATTTAATTTAGAGGCGTTGTTATTTGTTTAACTTACAAAGTAGGAAGATGTCGCATCTGACGTGCTGCCATCTTTTTTCTTATGCGTTTTCTCCCATACTTGAAGACGTGATACTTCTGTTCCCGGACTACTTGAATCGACCTGCATATAATGACCTAAAATTATATTTGGAACTAACGGTATATGCAATGTGATGCACCAATTCAATGACACATACCATTTCTTGAGTAATCATAGCGTGACTCTTACGTCCCGAATGATGACCATATTCGAGCATTGATCTATTTTGTTTGCCTCGCTTCCTTTTTTCTTTTGCCTCGGGTTTTGATTCGTTTCTTATGAACTCATCCCAATCATCTTGAGCAATTTTCGGTGGACAATTTCTCATTCTTTCTTCGTCAGTGATGAAAAGGTCATAATGATTCTTGCGCAAATCATTCTTGTGTCTCCTAAAAGCCTCGGACATTTTTTTCATAATAAGGTCCTTTGATAAAGGATCGAGCTCATAATATTTCTGCATAACAAAAAATGCATGTAAACCATTTTTAATTTCTGTATTGAAAGCATTATAAATGAACGGAGCTCATTATTACCTCCAATTGATTCCACACGTCTTCCTTGTAATTTGGCGGAACTTTTTTCCAACTTGGATATGAGATTGGCACATGATTTCTTACTAGTTTACCAATCTTCGTAGCGACCTTTGAACCATTTTTTCCGACTGGAGAACCATAGTTGTCTATATCAATTTTCTCCCGTTTTAAAGTGGATGATTGGGAAGTTGTATCAGTTGACGGTGGTGTGGCATCTTGTGACATTATGTCCTGCAAAGTCTCAAATCCTAAAATAATCCGAACAACATTATGACGTACAGTTCTTCCTCTTCCAGCCCATCCCTGTGATGCCCGATTTATGTTGGCCACCTTATTGCATGGAGTCCCCTCCATAACAAGATCAAACGCCTTATATGTCTTAATAAAATTTGCTCCAAGCGATCACA
Source organism: Allium fistulosum (assembly GCA_030737815.1). Classification (NCBI taxonomy): domain Eukaryota; kingdom Viridiplantae; phylum Streptophyta; class Magnoliopsida; order Asparagales; family Amaryllidaceae; genus Allium; species Allium fistulosum. Next base: position 868,795,356 of record CM060905.1, on the reverse strand, counting down.
GTTAAGCTGCTGTACATCTGATATATGAACCAACGTCCCCTTATTGATTTGTCTGATCCCACCAACTTCTCACCACATTACGATTTTTATCAGTCCGACTGACAATAATCGTAATGTGATGAGAAACTGATGGGATCAGACAAATCAGAAGGGCACGTTGTTTACTATATCAGCTGTACAGCAGCTTACCAGTAATCGCTTGGAGCAATTTTATTAAGTCATATAATGCGTTTGACCTTGTTATGGAGGGAAGTCCATGCAATAATGTGGCTAACATCAATCGGGGATCATAGGGATGGACGGGAAGGGGAACATTCACTTTAATGCGGCAGTGATAAAGTCTTCCTGCATCACCAGAATTTTAAACTTAAGCGGATTCAAAACAATATCTAAAATACTGACTGAAATAAAGGATGCAAATACAAAAATATATTACCTTAGCACTGCTGAACTAAAGGGTGCAAATACAATATCTTGAACTGCCTGTCTACCTACAAACACAAAGAAAGAAAGAAAGAATAGTCAAGCTGATCATATGTATGTATGTGTACATGTGTGTATGTATGTGATCATATGTAAGTACCTACAACTACAAACACAAAATGAACTCTTGCAATATATCCATCCTTATGGATCCATCAGAATATTATAATGACACTAATAAAAAATATAATGCATCTATTACTATCATTCACGCTATATTTTACATTTTACACCATTTTAAATAAATATTTTGTTAAGGTACAATAACTGCTCTGTAATACAAAGTTAACATATGCATTTGATAAGATCTTCTAATTTTTCATTGTCTTCAAAAGCTGATTGATAAACGGTGGGAAACTCAGTGTCATCCACATTTATGGTCAACCGTTTTGGTGTATGCAAAACCACAAACCATCCGTTATTTTTTAAATCTTTTGAGTAGAACACTTGACTCGCTTCCGATGCAAGAATAAATGGCTCATCATTCACGCTATCTTTATTCTTCAATTTTCCCAAGTTAACTGTGATCAAGCTTGAAACAGAATCTATTTTACAACCATTGATCTTATCTTCGACCTTTACCCAATCACAATAAAAAACTGTTTGTTTGAAGTCAATGTAATCCAACTCAATTATCTGTTGAATGACTCCGTAATAAGTTGTTTCTGCTTCCTTAAAATTTTTATCCTTCCCACTCGCTCTAAATTGTGTAATTGCTCTCATGCATACACCACTATCCTGTGTTAGCTTTCGCTCTTCATAACTCTTCGGAGAAAATAAAAACCCATTCACTTGGTACTTCATATAACTACGGGCATCAAACTTCGGCCCGTTAACTAACCGCCAAAGAGTTGAGTCAAGATCGACGGTCTTCAACAACTACAACAAACACAATAAGTAAAAAAACATTGTCAAGGAGGTGTATGGTCAACTCGAAAATACGTTAAATATTTAATACATATACCTCCTCACGTAACCAAAAAGTGAAATTTTTAATAGCTTCCCCAGATGTACCCCCGCCTCGAGTTTGAGATTTGGTGCTTTGAACATAGGAGTTATACCTCCTACGAAAAACACACAATAAATACTATATATATGAATTGATTTACAATAATAAGAATTCAGAACAAATTCATGAATTTACTTCTTCCATTCATCCAATCCATCGTATTTATCAAGGACCCATTTACGCACTTGTTGAAATTGCACTTGAGTTAACGTTATATCTTTACCATTATCTAGTGCTATTTCATCAACAAACTCATCATCCTCGTCTAAAAACGCTTCACGGGTATGTTTATGAGTGCCAGCACCTCCTTTTGGCATATACTCCATGCAGTAAAGACTAGCTTCTTGTACAATATATCCTTCTGCAATACACCCTTCAATATATCTTTTGTTGCGCACATATCCTTTATATGTTTTCATCAACCTATGAAGATGAATAATTGTAAAATGTAGACATCAATAGCTATTTAAATCGAATAATTATGTACATAACTAAAATTAGTAATTTACCGTTCAAATGGGTACATCCACCTATATCTAACAGGACCAGAAATCAATGCTTCATCGGCTAAATGAACCATAAGGTGAATGCTGATATCAAAAAATGCAGGCGGAAAATGTTTTTCAATAACACACATTGCTTCTACCAAACTAGCCTTTGCTTTTAGAAGATGTTCCCTGTTGATCACCTTTGAGCACAAAATGTTATAAAAGAGACTAATGCGGTGAATAGCATTCCGTAGATCCTTATGTTGCGGAAAACAATGCTGAAGCAATACCGGAAGTAAATGTTGCATTATGACGTGGTAATCATGTGACTTCATATTTTTTAGTTCAGGAGGGTTGATGCTCACATTGTTATGGAAGTTCGAAGAGAATTTGCTCGGCACTTTCAAATTTTTCAAAACGGTGCAAAACCGTATCTTTTCTTCTTTGCTCAAAGTGAAAGTCGCATTTGGTATGGTTACTTTACTTGTTTCAGGATCTTCTATCACCCACAACTTTTGTTTTATACCCATGATTTTCAAATCCTTCCGTGCATTGATCCCATCTTTTGACATGTCTTTATGGTTCATAATTGTGTTGATCAAATGTTTCGTGACATTCATCTCCGTATGCATAACATCAATATTATGTCGGGTCAAATTTGTTTTCCAATATGGCAAATCAAAGAACTTCGACCTCCTATACCATGCAGGAACTTCTTCATCGATTGTCTTTTTCCGTTTTCGACCAATTTCCGGTATGTTTTTACCAACTTTCATTTTTATATTCGCTACCTTTTTTTCAACTTGATAACCAGTCAGTGGTTTTGGAGGACGCTTAAGTTCTTGCTCGTTGTTGAAATTTGTCTTATCGTATCGAAACTTGTGTCCGGACGGAAGAAATCTACGATGTCCCATGTAACAAATCTTCTTACTTTCAGGGAGATAAACAGATGTAGTTTCTTCTCCACAAAGAGGACATGCAAAGTAGCCGTGAGTTGTACATCCCGATAAAGTCCCAAGAGCAGGATGATCATGGATTGCCCACAACACTCTAGCTCTCATTGTGAACTCAGATTTCATAAATGAATCAAATGTAACGACTCCTTCCCATAACTGCTTTAACTCGTCTATCAAAGGTTCTAAATAAACATCAATATCCTTCCCCGGTTGTTTTGGCCCAGAAATCAACAGTGTTAACATTGAGAACTCTCTTTTCATGCACAAAGACGGAGGAAGGTTATATGGTACTACAATTACTGGCCAACAGCTGTAAGGGTTAGTTAAAGAAGCATTCGGACAGAAACCATCTGTTGCTATTCCAAGCGTGATATTTCGTGGTTCAGCAGCAAACGAAGAATCAAAAGAATCTGTAGTTTTCCATTGAGAAGTATCACACGGATGACGCATTACGGTTGTACCGAACTTGGCACGACCATGCCAGGTCATCGCTTCTGCTATCCATGGTACAGTATACAGTCTTCTCAATCTAGAAATTAAAGGAAAATGTCTTAAGGTCTTTTGAGGTATTGTGGTAGCTTTTCTCTCTTCGTCGAATGATGTCTTGTATCTGGTGCGTTGCAATTTGTACATGAAACTTTGTTCGCATTATCTTTCCAGTACAAGATGCAGTCATTAATGCATGCATCATAAGTTATGTAATTCATCCCAACTTGCTTAATGATCTTCTTTACGTCGGGGTACTTTGAAGGTAGCGTGTTACCTTCGGGGAGTAACTCCTTTATGAATTCGAGTACTGCAGTCACACCATTGTCTGAAAAGCCGTATTGGGTCTTCAAGCTATTCAGTTTCACAATGGCATACAACTTTGTAATCTCTTTTGGACAAGAAGGATACAATGGCTCTGTTGCAGTTGCACTATCAAAAAATGATTTATCTGTAAACTGCTCACCAATATTAGCATTATCATGAAACTGACTTGTAGGTTGAAAATGATGGAATCTATCTGCATCATTGATCAAATCCTCCATCCTAATATGTTCGGACTCATCAGTATTTGTGGCATGACTAACCGGTTGTTGTTTTGGCTTCTCCGGTATTCTTTCTCCGTGAAAACACCACACGGTATATGATTGAACAATACCATATCTAAGCAAATGAAAATGAATGTCATTTAATTTGAATGTATCTTCATTTTTGCACCGCGTGCAAGGGCACGAATACTTTTCCTTATTGCCACCGTTTTCAGCAACAAATTTAACGAAATTTCTCACACCTTCCACATATTCTGTATTTCTTCGATTAGATTGATTCATCCATTGTTTGTCTATACTAAAAGACATACTGAAAGAAAATAACAAGAGCTAATAATAAATCATGGGTAACAATATCTTATGGCTTTCCACCAAGTTCAACTCTGATATTAACTAAACAGATGAATATTCTTTTGATTTCACTTGAAATTTAACATTAGCATCAAACTGTTTCCAAAAAATTTGCCATTACAACAGCGCCATTTTGTAGCACCAGAGTAATGTCTATGTATTATCCCTCTCCTGATACTTGGTTTGCGCCATTAACAACAATTTTATCCACTTACTAAATATGGTCTCATATTTAGTAAAACAAAATTCATTGCATCAACTTATACCCTAGCAGTCACTATAAGCAACTATGTCTAACTAGCATGTAAGTATCAGTTCCTAAATAATTATTAGTTTTTTAGCTTCAGCTTTCAAATTTCAATTCCTAAACGATTATTTACAGAAAACTACTTGTTTATAACTAAATACTAATAAGTTATTAGCTTCAGGCGTTTTCAAGGTTAATGAAATCTAAAGCAGTAAAAGGGCGACTCAATTTTAGAAAATTAGACAACTCAAAACAAGAAATTCGCATACTTAATTAGCAGTGGCAGTATAGAGACTGTAGCAGGACTTCAAATCAGTAGTAGAAAATATCGCGTAGGAGGCAAGCTTGAGCCGACGATGGCTGATGGAATAGCCGAGTATGCAGCGATGATTATTTAGAAAGCGTTGATTTTTGAAACCCTAGTTTCTTTGGGTTCGAGTAGATCGCCAGATTGATATTGAGCTGTAACTGTGAAGTAAAACAGATAAGGGCGACTCAATTTTAGAAAATTAGACAACTCAAAACAAGAAATTCGCATACTTAATTAGCAGTGGCAGTATAGAGACTGTAGCAGGACTTCAAATCAGCAGTAGAAAATATCGTGTAGGAGGCAAGCTTGAGCCGACGATGGCTGATGGAATAGCCGAGTATGCAGCGATGATTATTTAGAAAGCGTTGATTTTTGAAACCCTAGTATTTTTGGGTTCGAGCAGATCGCCAACATGGAGATTGCTATTGAGCTGTAACTGTGAAGTAAAACAGATTTTGGGTGTTGCCCGGCTTAGTTGGTTGCCCCATCCCAGGGGCTTGGTGGGCTTGCCACTGGGCCGGCTAAAAGATTGGGACGGTTAATAACCGTTGCTAATTAGCCACGGTTTAAAACCGTTGCTAATTGGAACGAAGCGCGCCAAAAATTATGGTGCGAAAGGATGAAATTCACCGCCATCATTTGTCTCCAAAGAAGCTACGGTTAATAACCGTTCCCAATTAGCAACAAGAAAAACCCGTTGCGAACTGAACCAAGATGGTTAATAACCGTTGCTAAATGGCAACGGTTATTAACCGTTGCCAAATGTGCGGATGGTTAGTTGAAAATCTCAGTATTTGGTGTAGTGGGAGTTTTAAATCTGAGCCCAGAATTTGAAAATTTTTCCTAGTGATAAAGAAATAATAAATAATATTATTTGAATGAAAGGGTTTAATTCAAACAGGAGTTGTTTGAAAATTTAAAGGAATTTGTTTGAATTAAAAACCCAAGGTGGTTTAAATTTTAAGGTATAACTTGGTGTGTAAAGGAAATAAATATGTATAAATGAGGATATACATAATATCAAAGATGAGTTGAAATAAACTCTTAGTGTTGAGTTTTAAATTTTTCTTGGAATGTGATGTGATACCCAAGGTGATAAGTTTTTGAACTTATAAGATTATTAATGTGAGGTCTAAATTTGAAGTGGGAATTCAAATTTGTGTAAGTTTGACGGGATTAAATTGAATTTAACCCGGAAGAAGTTAAATAAGCTTGAATGAACCACCTGATTTGGAAATTCCAAAATGAAATTGAGGTTTAACTTGGGAAGTTAAATGGTTAAATTGAATTGGGGGTTTGTGAGATCTCAAAATGGGTTTGAGATCTGGAAATTGAGAATTGATAGATGATTTAGAATAAATTGGATAATGTCATCCTATTGTTATTAATAATCTTTAAAGTGTGAATTGGATTTGTTTAAATGAATGAGAAATGAAGTGTGGTAATATATCCATTATTGAGATAAATAGGGAAATTAAACTTTAAATTGAAATTAAGGATATGGAATTATATTGAACTGAAGATTTGAATAATTAACATTTGTTTAAGAACTGGTTTCAAAGCTGAAAATAAAATTTGGAAATAAATTGAATTTTTAAGATAAAATTTGTTTTGAACTCTTATTTGAACTTTGAAATAAGTTAAGTAAAGATAAATTAAAATGGAATTTTGAGAATTGGACCCAAAATTAAATTGTTTAAAAGATTTGGATTATTGATAAAGGTAAATTCGATTTAAGGGGTTAAATCAACATTTCGAAATTTAACTCGAATTTATATAATTCGAGATGGTTTTAAACTGAGATTTAAATTGAATTAACCAGAATTGAAAATGGATAAGTATAAGATCCAAATGGGAAATTTTAATTGGATTAATTTGAAATTAAATTGAAGATTTAATGAGTTTAAAATTCAAATGGAATTGGGATTAATTCATATAGAAATTGAAATGATTTGAAATTGAAGTAAATTCAATTTGAAATTAGTCTAAATTAATTAGAATAATTTGGAACTGTAGTTGAAGTGAATAAGTTTAAAATCAAATGGAATTTGATTTGAAATTGGAAAGAAATCGAGGTTGATCCAATTTGAATTTGGGGTTAAATCAATTTCAGTGGAAATTGAAGTTATTTAAATTGGAATTGAGTCAATTTAAAATGGAAGTGGAAATTTAAATTGAATTGGGATTGGAGATCGGGAATTAAACAGTTTGGCTCCGGACTATTTTCCAATTAAATTGGTTAATATGATTTTATTTTTTTCAAATTATTTACTATACAACTTTTCTTTTAAAACCTAAAACTATCTTAAGCTTGTTTTACAATTACTTTTAGAACTATTTAACTATTTTACAATTGTTTTATAAACTAATTATTAATTTTCTACTACTTTATAATTGATTACTGTTTTACAACTATTTTGCAATTATCTAAAATTTATATAACTATTTGACCATTTTATTACTATTTTACAATTACTTAACTATTTTACAGCTATTTTACAAACTAATAATCATTTTTTCAACAACTTATTTATTTTTAACTTTTCAAGCTATTTTATGAATTTAAGCTGGACAGAGTTCAAACTGTTTATAATTGAATATCCAGTTGGGGTAAGGATTAAAATGATAACCCAGTGGAATTGAAACAATTGTGATTATGTGGATAGAAATTAAAGGAAATGTGAATAGAAAGGGAAATTTATTTGGTTAATAATCAATGAAGAAAATACGTAGGATGTACGTATATTATTCTATTCGCATAATGATTTGATCCAGATTCGAGCACAGAATTTCGAGATAGTATTATCGATCCGAGTTGGGATTTTTCGCTCGATTTTCGACGGCGAACCTGGATATGGATTTTTGATTGGTTCTGGATATTCTCTATCATAGTTGTGACTATGCAAGGAGAATGACGGTTTCTGATCAAGAAACCAGATCTGAGTCCGCACTAGGAAGTCGGCGGAACGATACTAGTTCGGAAGTGAAATTGTGTGATCGAGTGAGCGATCAGATGGATATTGCGTACGAATGATATGTGGACATCGTACGGGTTTGAATGAAATTGATATTGAAATTTTTTAGATAAGAACTATAAATGATTTTTGAAATTGAAAGTATATTTTGGGGAATATATGATGATTAAAATGGATATTGAAAATTTTTATGATTAAAATTTACTTTATGAAAAAAAGTAATGTGGTTAATAACTTTATAAAAGAATAATCAAAATTTGAATATTGATTTGGACTAAACAAAGTTATATATCTTTGTTATATATGGAAAACTCCCCCTTGTTGAATCTATTGCTAGAAGAAAATGATTTTTGAAAGTATTTGAAGTATAAAAATGAATTTATACAAATATGAATTGATTCAAAAGTTTCTCAAGATTATTTTATATATAGATATAAAAGATTTTATGAAAATGATTTTGAGAAGGGTTTTGAGAACCTATGGATTTGGAAAGGCTTTTGATTTTTGGGAAAAAATCAATATTGGAATTTGGGAAAGCCTACTTTGAAAATTATCGATTTTGGGAATCGATTTTGTGCAAAGGCACTTATATGTGATTCATACTGGGTGTATGATTTGGAAAATACTATATGTGTATAGTATAAAGTGTTTTGAAAGTGGCTCTGGGGAAAAAGGCGCTCCCTTGAATGAACTTCTCAGGAGTGCAACTGAGTGGTACTGCCTTGAGCCTCTAAAGGGGAGGTTCTAAAGTTGATCCTGTGAGGAGTCCGGACAAACTAGTTCCTGAGGATTATTTGGTAGCGAAAGTCGATGGCGTGATGCCTACAGGGGCATTTGGGTTATGCTGTGACGACAGTGTAGCTCGGTGTCGCTGCGACCTACTGTGTGGGGACCATAGCGAAAATCGTGTGGAGGATGAGTGCCAGCAGCCTACACTTGATTTTGCCGGGAAGGCAACGCAACATCGGTAGACTGTGATCTATGGTCAAGTGGAGGAGTTTCATTCTTTTGGCAGCGAAATTCGGTGGCGCTGATGCCTACAGTTATATGGGTCTTTGCTGTGATAGCAACGTATAGCCCGGGTATAACTGCGATCTGTAGCGGGTTCCATGGCGTAATCGAGTGGCGCGGAGACCTACAGTTATCTGTGGATTTTGCCGGGACGGCAACGTAACCATTGGGTTAACTGCGACCATGGATGGGGGTGATGATTTCCAGAGCATTTTTACCAAAGGTATTTCCTCTATTTTCGAAACCGTTTTCTATATTTTCAATAAAATTATTTTCCGAGTATTTTCACTGGATGTTGAAAATGGGTCTGCTAAGTACTTACAGATTTTCAGTCCTACGCCTGATCAACGTATGACCGAATTTCTATGAGAACGAAGATAGACTTGTGGAAACATCGAGTTATAAAAGTATTTTATAAAAACTATTTTAGAAATATTATATGGATTTTTTTTAAAGTAGTTTAAAATGAACAAAGGAAATGTAACTGATTCTAAACATTTTAATAAATTTAGAGTCATTCCTTTTCGAGGACGAAAAGATTCAAAGGTGGGAGGAATGTGACGATCCGGTATTTTGGCAACCCTATTTTAATAAATATTTAATCTAATTAAATAAGATGTAAACTCATCATTTTAAAATAATAGGACCTTTGAAAATATTTACCAATTGTTTATATAGATTTGTAGTTTGAAAAGGGAATTTGATTTGAAAATTTAAAATAAAATCTCTTAAAAATATTTACTATAAAATCTATCTTATATAATTGAATTAAAATGTTCTATCTTATTTACATTGGATATAAAAATATGTATATGTGATAATGTTTAAAATAAAATCAAATTCTTTCAATATAAAATTTAAATATAAAATATAAGTAAAATATATAAATCTAATTTAAATGTTGATAGTTAGGATAGAAAAAAAAAGTAAAAGCAAGGATTGAGTGACTTTTTGTGTGTATGCACTTAAGTAAAATTTATAACTAAAAACAACTTTGTAGTTAGCACATAAAGTATAAAGTAAAACACAACCCGGCAAGTAATATATAAACTATAGAAATATAAATGAATGTATAAGCTTCTAGTGCAAGCCAAGTAATTAATGCTAGCACAATCAAAATCTTTTCAGCCTCCATTTGAATAAAAATCTTTGGCCAAAAATATATTTAACATATTTCAAGTACAAGAGATATCTAGAACCAGTTTTGACAACTCTGTATATTTTCTCTTGTATATATCATTCTCCTATCTCATTTTCGTTCGCAATATTAAAACTGAGAAAAGAGAAAGGATACAAACTATAATCTGAACACTTCAACTTGATTTAACATCATCAATAACATCAAAGCTTAAAGTCTGGAAAGGCAAATTCAAAACTGTGCTCATTTTAAACTGGAAATTTTGCCTCTGTTTAATCGATTAGGTGAGTAAACCAACTCGAATCTGGTTACATATCCTAATGTATGTGTTAAAAATAAGTTGAAGTAATGATTTTTCATGGTTGAATTCAGATGTATGCATGTATATCAATATAAGCACTGTGTGTATGCATGTTCTGTTCTTTTCTCCTCTGGAAACAAAGGTGAGTAATCTTTTAAAAATCTGAAATACCTTGATTTTGCATGTGGTGATCCTGGTAATATGATTTGAATTATGCTGAGCATGTGGATTTAAATTGATTTTATATATATTCTATATATATATATGTGTGTTAGTATCCATGGACAGGTCTGGAGCAGGCTTCTGCTCAACATTTTAAGTTAAATCAGATTCTAAAATTCAAATCATCAAATTTAATGATTTTTAGACCTTGATCTCCAAAAGGAAAGTGTTTGTATGAGTATAACATTATCTTTAAAATTTGATTCAAGTGAAATTGATGAGTAAATTTCTTAGAAATAAATTATTACAGAAATGTACAAATAAGAGTCGAAATTTTGACTATCAAATTTCCATGTTTGGATTACCCGAATGTAATCGTATTTCAATTCGATGAATTTAGAAATAGGAATCATGATTTTTAGGTTAGTAAGTACTGTGCTATGCTAAGTTAAACAGAATGGGTACTTTTTCAAAATTTCGATGAACGGAGGAATTTTAAAGATCGGGCTTTGGTCTAGAGGAAGATGATGACAAGGTGGTCTCCGGAAAAATGGTCACCAGAATTTTAGTTGGCCGAGGTGGTCAGGAAATGGCGAGGTAGGGTTTTAAAGTGTATTTTGTCAAGCTGATAACCGGAACGGTTCCATCGTCGTCAGTGAATCGAAACGAATCGCGATTGGAGTGACCAACGCCGGTAGACGAGACGATACTTCGGTGTGATAGGTAAGGATCCTCGAAGTCTGGTTCGTCGGAGATTGGGTTCTTCCATCGACAGTGTGGCTTCCAGGCTGGTTTGAATTTGTTTGTTTTGTATCGCGATGAGTTCGACGTGGCTGAGAGTTTGAGTTCATCAGGGAGGTCATTGGTGACTTGGTGGTGGCCGGAGTGAAGGCCGGAGGCGAAATGGTGGCTGGTGCATGTGCACGCGTGTGCACCTGAGTCTGGAACGTTTAAGTTCGCGATGATGATGAGAGTCTCGGATTCTCCCTCGCGTAGACTCTTGTGCAACTCGAAGTGAATGTAGGAGGTGAGGTCCTCGTGTTGTACTAGGGGAAAACGAGGATGTGCTCGGGTCAAATTTTGTTACAGGCTGCGAAAACGGTCAGTGTCTTTGATTTTGAGAGTAAACTGAATTTAAAAATGAAAAGCAAGTTTAATCAAAATTTGGAGGTAAGCTTTAAAGTAAGGATTCAAAAATAAATTTGAATCCCAGTTTTTAAGTGACTAAGTTTTATAAAAAAATAAAAATAAATGAAATGGCTGTAACAACATTAATTTGTTAAAGTATCTTATAAAATGATTTTAAATCTGGAACGAAGATTTAAATAGAGTTTAAATAAGTTTAAATCTGGATTCAAGTTAAGTTGAATCCTAGTTATGAAATAAATAAAGTTTTATCTCAAAGATAATTAAAATTTAATGTATTTTCCCATTAAGGGTAATCATTTGAGGTTGGGTTGAGAATAATTACTTAGGATAATTAATGAGGTATAATTACTAGATGTAATCAACTAAGGGAGATTCCTTGATGAATAGTAATTAAAAAGAATTACTTAGTGGGAGTGATTAAGTGTTAATTACTTAGTGTAATTAAAGGATAAATTAATGTAATTAATCAAGGGTTGGTTTCATTAATGAAGTAATTAAGGGTAGTTGATTTATGAATGTAATTAAGTTAAAGGTTAATTATTAAATGAGACTTAAGAATAATTAACAAATGAAAGTAATTAGAGGATCATTAATGGGTGTAGTTAATGAAAGAGATCAATCTGGCTTATGAATAATTGAATGATGTAAATGCCTTGAAATGGTTGATATCTCTAATATGAATTGTTTTGTAATATGACATGATTAGGTTGGCAATGGCAATGTAGTTATTTATCGATGATAAATTGTTGTGTATAAGTGACATCCTATTTAATGTTGAATGGTATTTCACTTGAATAACTTGGGTTAAGATGATATTGAATTCGAAGAGACCGGGATCGGATATCAGCAATATCCGGAACCACTTCGATTAGAAATCTATAATTCTTTATAGATTGATATGTGAAATCAAATAGGCCAGTTTGGGTTAATATGGACCATCTAAACTAAGTTGGATACTTAGATATTGTGTGAAAATAAGTGTTGACTATATAAGTTATTTACTCATAGTAAAGTACGAGTTACCCCGGGTTTAAATAAGTTCTATGAATTGATATTTCATGTTAGATGAGTTTACTCACGCTGGTTTCCAGCCTGACCCGGGTGTTACTTTGATGTAATGCTCGGGTCAGACCGAGTATTACAGATTTTCAGGTGAGGACGTTCTGGAGCTCAGGTGGCTAGCTGGATGGCAGGACGTATGGAGTGTTTCCGCTGTGACTTTTATTTCTAGCCATGTGATTTGTATATGTCTGGTGTATGTATATGTATAACTCTGACCTATAAAATGTAAATGTGTTGATACAGTTCCTCTTTGTAAAACTGTTATTTTACTTGATATTATATTTTGATCCGCTGCGAATGTGAGAATCTGTGTTGTGTTTCTGTTTCTTCTCTTCTATCTTTTTCTTCTTTTTCATAACTATCTGGAATTTTCGGGATCGAAAATTCTGGGTCATTACAGAACTTATTTGGTAATATAGACTTATGATTACATACATCTATATGTATTAATCCGAAGAGTTCATCAACTCTTATGATGCTCACACTAAATGAATGCATGGCCCTTAATTATTTGAGATATAATTAATTTGCATCATACAATTCATAATCATACAATAAAAATTATTTCTCAAAACTATGGCTTAGTCTATAATACTATAATATTTGTAAATAGTTTAGATACTTTATTATTTTCTGATGCATCACTTTTGTTGTGAAAAAAGCCACATTATAGTTTTATTTCATAATGAATATTCATAATATTCACATTGAAATGTAACTGTGTCTATTTTTAAATCAACACCAGAAAATAGTCATTATTTCATAAATAATGTTCTGTATGTTTTACGATTCTCATAACTTGATGCAATCAATAAGTTCTATATGGCATGCTCCTACTATTTTCGCCATTACTATAATAGCGTACTAAATTTAAAGGTTCGTTATTCACTTAATATAGGTAATTTATTTCATATACTACAACTAGTTTACAACTGAGAGTTCTTTGATCAAATATCTTTGAACTCAAAGAAATAAATCTCATAGAAAACAAATTTCTATATGAAAATACATTCCAGAATAGAAATCGTATTTCTTATTCCAATGTTGTATCAATTATTATTATTACAATTCTCATTTCCAATGTTTCTTTATGAAGAAGAAGTGACTATTCACTTTTTTTTCATACCTACTGTACCTTAAATCACATCTACTCTTGTACAGTCGTTTTTCTTTCTAAATGGTCGAACCATTCAAAAGAATATCATTACTACAACATCATAACAATTTCTTTACAAAAGCGTACTCGATCATCCTTAACATTTAAGGAAAGAAAACATGTCGCTCTTTGCGTACATTAATCAAAACTAACATTTCAGCATGAGTTCTTAGATATATATTGTAGTTTTGGTCTTCTGTTACATTTAACATAATACAATATTTTATTGTAATCAATCAAGTTGAATACTCGATCTCGCACTATGGTTTATTTTCTTATTTTGAATAAACTAATTTCATCAAAATATTATTACTACCTGTGACTGTTCTCCATATAACACTTATATGCGATAGTATATGGATCAAATATCCAGTCTTATACTACTTTTAGAGTTCGAAACTCATAAAATAGAAATACACGGTCTCGAACAAATAAAAACGTAAGCGATCAAATTACGAATATATTTAGTAGTTGTAAAATCAGGCGCTTACATGGGTATTGAAACATTAACATACAAGAAGCATTCAATAGTAAGTATATACATATTATATTTTTATTTGTTAATTTTCAAGTCGGTTCATTTGTATATCTTAATTGATAAAGGTTTTATCAATCATATTGAATGCATAAAGTTATCTAGTAGACTATTATAACATCACATAACATATGTTCTTACGATATTAGAAATGTTAAATATTATCATTTCATTTTTCTAATAAGGCTTCCACTAGTCTTTTATGTTTCATCAAACTCTAAGTCGAAACATAGAAATATTTTAACTTCATTAATGGGATTAGGACTCGTATGCCTTGGGATTCTGACTTTGATGAAAGCATAATAAATCATATGCCCACATACGATAGATAATTCCTTATCATTTGTATCACATACAACTCCTAACTCGTGGTTCCTTGTCCTAATCTTACCTATACTTTGAGGAAAGCTCAACAAGTAAAGTTAGACTATTCACTCGGACCTATCATTTCACGATGGCCAAAGTATAATGCACATACCTGTTAGTCTTTGAGATGATGGTTTTGATGACAACAACCTTAGAACTTGTTATAAAATATAAATACTAATGTTATGGTTTAGATATATATGTATATGCAGAATATAAACATGCAGGTACCAAGAATGAAGACCGTACAGTATAGAGATACAAGACTGATGAATTTAAAGATCGAAGATATCAAGATTGAAGACTCATGAGTATTAAAAAATCAAGTTATCAAAAGTTCAAGATTTCAAACAGTACATGATAATGTAGTTAGTCTAGAATTATGTTAAAACTTCTTGAAAGCACTTACATCTTTATTCGAAATTTATTTGTGGAATGGAATCCATTTCGAGCCTGTTAAAGGGATGAAACCCTAGTGGGATGGAACCCACGACAATATCTAGTGGAACATATAGTGGTCCTATTTCGATATCCACTAATTTTATAAAAATGTAAAAATGTTTTCAAAACTTTCTTTTCAAAAAGTTATCTCTCTTGTTTGAAATATATTAGCCTCAAAACTATTTTTATCATTTTTAATATTTTGATTTCAAAATTGTCCTTGTTTTTAAACCATCTCTTGTTTTAAATATTTAGCTTTAAAATCTTTATATACTCAGATTTTAAATCACTTTATAGATTAAGATTATATATATTAAAAATTATTTTCTAAAGTCTTATATATGTTTAAACTATATTCAAATATATTTACAAAGTTTAGAAATTGTTTTGACAAATTATAGAAACCAATTTTAATAAGAAAATCAAAACATCAATTTTTCCTTGAGCATGTCGGCATACCTCAACCCTCCATGTAGACATGGTGTCCATTATTTTCAAATTTCAATTTTCAAAAGAAGTGTCTATTCGTCGTATCCTTTCACGAATAGATATGGATGTTGCTCTACTATAAATACCAGTAAGTTCTAAATGAATTTTTACCAGATTTTATTTTATTTTCTCTCCTCTTCATCTTCCACATTTATTCTAAAGAATCCTAAACTATACTCTGCCAAAATACCAAGTGAATCAAACTTGATTATCTCTTGTTTGATTCTCTGCCACTCTCTCCATAAGATCTCAGTGCTATTCAGGGTTATAGAATCTTTTGTAAATCAAGCTGTTGAGCAAATTAAAGGTGCGGTTGAGCCTTGAAATCAATTGGGTGTGATTGTAGCCTCGGAAATCAATTAGGTGATCTTGTAGCCTGGTTAAATCAAGAGAGTTGCCCTGAACTCGAATACAGGAGGGTGTACCTCATAGCCTTGAAACTGAATGTGTAATCCGGGAGATTATTTTGAAAAGAAATCCGTACGATTGTACGGGACTGGATGTAGGGTAACTCCGAACCAGTATAAAATCCTGGTGTGTTCTTTCCTTTACTGCTTTTATTTAGTATTTGCATCTATGTTTGATTCTGTGATTATATCTGTGTTTGTGAATTGCATTTGTTAGTGTTTGAATTGAACAAAATTCAGAAAGATTTAAAAAAATACATAAAACACTATTCATCCCCCTCAGCCTTAAGATCCGTAATCCGCATTTCTCACATTTGGTATCAGAGCATTGGTTTTCAAAGTTTTCATAATCTGAATTTTGAAAAAGTTTTTAAAATGGATATTTTTGGGGATTCTGTTAACACTAGTTTAAAATTTTTCAAATCATCGTTGTCTCATAAGTCTGCATATAGTTATTATAGAAAATCAAGTTAGCTACCGAGTTTGTATTCTGTGCAGGAAAGAAAAATGTTATATGGCCTTTGAATAATCAACACTCAATGGACAAATTGTGCAAATCAAGAAGAATAAGTGGATACTTGATAGTGGATGTTCAAGACACATGACTGGTAATCCAGATATGCTGAATGATATTATCTATAAAGATGGAGGATTGGTTAATTTTGGAGACAACTCAAAAGGATAAGTGATTGGCATCGGCAATGTCAGTAACTCTAAAACTCCTACTATTTATAATGTTTTATTAGTTAAGAATCTGAAACACAATCTGCTTAGCATTAGTCAACTTTGCGATAAAGGATACAAAATTAAATTTGAAAAGGATAAGTGTCACATCGAAGATAATAATTCAAATATTATATTTGAAGGAATTAGGAAGAAAAATATTTATATTCTTAGTATGAAAATTTCAAATGATAATCTATGTCTTTTGGCTAATACAAGTGACCCTTGGATTTGACATAAAAGATTTGGGCATTTGAATTTTAAACTCTTATCTTGATTTTCTAAACTTGATCTAGTAAGAGGTCTCCCTAGAATAAATTTTAAAATAGATAGTATATGTGATGCTTGTTAATTAGGAAAACTTAGGATGAGTTCTTTCAAATTAAAAGATATGATTTCAACTTCAAAACCTCTTGAGTTACTTCATCTAGATTTGTTTGGTCCATCTCAAATTTAATCAATAAATCACAATAAATATGTCTTTGTAATTATAGATGATTATTCTAGGTTTACATGGACAATTTTTATGTAACATAAAAGTGATACTTTTGATTCATTTAATTTTTTTACAAAAAGACTCCAAAGCCAACCTTCTTTAAAAAATTATAAATGTTCGTAGTGATCACGGTGAGGAATTTGAAAATGAAAATTTTGAGAGATTCTGCAATAAAAAGGGAATAACTCATAATTTCTCTTTTCCAAGACCTCCATAGCAAAACGGAGTGGTAGAACGTAAAAAATAAGACAATTCAAGAGTGTGCTAGAACAATGCTTTCAGATAGTAATTTACCAAAACGTTTTTGGGCTGAAGCAGTCGCTACAGCTTGCTACATTTTGAATAGAATATTAATTAGATCGTTAACTGATAAAACACCTTATGAACTTCTTTACAAGAAGAAACCAAAGGTATCTTATTTTAGAATCTTTGGAAGTAAATGTTTTATTCTAAATACAAAAGACAATTTGGATAAATTTGATCCTAAATCCGACAAAGGAATCTTTACCGGATATTCTAATAGAAGTAAAGCATACGGAGTTTTCAACTTAAGAACTAATACCATTAAAGAAACAATGCATGTTTCGTTTGATGAAAATTTCAAAAATATTGAACAAATTAATGATGAAGAAGAATTTGCTACCCTAAATAACGAATCAATTGAAACAAATAATGATCTTATTCAACCAAATAAAAGGGTTAAGCTTTTAAAAGATCATCCTATAGAAAATATACTAGGAAATATTGAATCTATTGTTAGAACTAGAAATCAAGTAAATAACATGAGTAATGTAGCTTTTATATCATCTATTGAACCTAAAAATCTAAAGGAAGCATCGTCTGGTTATTCATGGATTCTGTCTATGCAAGAAAAACTGAATCAATTCACCAGAAATGATGTTTGGGAACTTGTTCCTAGACCCGAGGATAAAACTATAATAGGAACTAAATGGGTTTATAAAAATAAAATGAATGAACTAGGTGAGGTCGTTAGAAATAAAGCTCGATTAGTCGCACAAGGTTATTGTCAAGAAGAAGGAATAGATTTTGATGAAACCTTTGCACCCGTAGCAAGATTAGAAGCCATTAGAATTCTACTTGCTTTCGCAAACTATAATAATTTTAAATTATTTGAAATGGATGTTAAAAGTGCTTTTCTAAATGGATTTGTTAAAGAGGAAGTTTATGTTGAACAACCTCCACTCTTTGAAGATGAAAAATTTCCAAACCATGTTTTCAAACTTAAGAAAGCTCTATATGGTCTGAAACAAGCTCCTAGAGCATGGTATGACAGACTAAGATCTTTTTTATTACAATCAAATTTTGAAATTGGTAAAGTAGATAATACTCTTTTCATTAAAAGAAATAAAAATGATATCCAACTAGTACAAGTTTATGTTGATGATATTATTTTTGGTTCAACTAATCATGAAATGAATAAAGAATTTTCTGAAATAATGACAAAAGAGTTTGAGTTGAGTCATATGGGTGAACTTACTTTCTTCTTAGGTTTACGAATAAAACAATTAGATAATGGTATTTTTATTAGTAAAGAAAAATATGCTAGGGTTCTAGTTAGTAAATTTGGTATGACTACTGCGAGTAGAAAACCCACTCCCATGGCAACCAATGAAGCTTTAAATAAAGAAGATCTTTCAAAAGATGTAAATCAAAAACTATATAGGGGAATGATTGGATCACCACTCTATATCACTACGAGTAGACCTGATATCATGCATAGTGTTTGTCTCTGTGCAAGATACCAATATCAACCCAAAGAGACCCACTTAAAAGCTGTGAAACATATCATAAGATATGTTAAACATACTTTTGAGTCTTGACTATGGTTTATTATACCCTAAAAGTGATTCATTTGATTTAATCTCTTATTGTGATGCTGACTATGCTGGTTGCAAATCTGACCGAAAAGGTACAAGTGGAACTTATCACTTTTTGGGGCATTCTCTTGTTTCTTGGTTTAGCAAAAAGCAAAACATTATTTCTTTATCAACAACTGAAGCAGAATATATCTCTGCTGCTTTGGCTTGCTCTCAAGTCATTTATATGCAACAAACCCTAAAAAATTTTGGATTAACAATTTCAAAATCACCAATTTATTGTGATAATACTAGTGCAATAAATTTATCTAAAAATCCTACTCATCATGCTAGGACTAAACATATTGATATCAGACATCATTTTCTTAGAGATAATATAAGTAAAGAGATTATTTTTCTTGAATTTATCAACTCCGAGAATCAAATTGCTGACATTTTAACCAAACCCTTAAATCAACCTATATTTACTAAATTAAGAAGAGAACTAGGCATTTGTTCAATAATTGAGATATAGAATATAGATATAGTAACATATATTTTTAATAAACAGAAATATACAAGAAAACCAAATTTTTCATAGGGATGTCGACATACCCCTACCACCCATGTCGACATACAACGGTAAAATTTGAAATTTTGATTTTCCCTCTAAAATCAGTTTGGTAGTTATATAAACCTATGTATTTCGAATTTTTCTGTCTTCTCACTTCTCTTTCTCTGTAATAAACTTCTGAAAATTAAAATTTATGGCCTCCTCCACTAAATCAAACCAAAATGACATTGTTTCTTTCCATTCTCCTCATTTTGGTCCATTCCAACGCACTACACTGGCACGTGTGATAAAAATTGAAGAATCTATGAAGGATGCCATGCAAATGTTGATTGAACTTCAAGTTGTGCAAATAAGGATGGCAAAAGAACAAGAAAAGCAAGGCAAAATTCTTCGGAATTTGCAAAAATTTCTAATGGATAATCATGCAAATCCTATTGTGATTGAAGAAGATTCTCCTAACATTCAAGTGTATAACCCCTTAGAGCACAGCGAAGAGGAAGAAACACCTATGGAAGAAGACGACAACGTGGTCTGCGTAGGCGAAGTCTGTTTTGACAAAAATGGGAATTTGGTCGAACAACGTGGAAACTTTTGTTTTCATTATCCAAATTGTACGATTCACAAATCTCCAATTGTCAAAAACTCTTGTTAGTAGTGTTATTCTATAATTTATATACTTGAATATATTTGTGTGTTTATGTTTCGTATATATATATATGTAAATATAACATCGTATATAATAAAAAAAAAATTGTTTCGCTTATTATAATTCCTTATTAGTATTTAGTTTAGATAGTATTAGATTAAGGGGGAGCTATATATAAGTTTAGAATTAGTTTTTGTTGATGACAAAGGGGAGAAGTATAAAATAGAGTAGTTAGGCTTAGATTAAGGGGGAGTTATTAGTTTTAGGGGGAGTTATAGTGTTGGTGAAGTATATTTTATAAACATAGGCTGTCATCATCAAAAGGGGGGAGATTGTTAGTCATTGAGATGATGGTTTTAATGACAACAACCTTAGGACTTGTTATAAAATATAAATACTAACGTTATGGTTTAGATATATGTATATGCAGAATATAAACATGCAGGTACCAAGAATGAAGACCGTACAGTATAGAGATACAAGACTGATGAATTTAAAGATCGAAGATATCAAGGTTGAAGACTCATGAGTATCAAAAAAATCAAGTTACCAAGAGTTCAAGATTTCAAACAGTACATGATAATGTAGTTAGTCTAGAATTATGTTAAAACTTCTTGAAAGCACTTACATCTTTATTCGAAATTTATTTGTGGAATGGAATCCATTTCGAGCCTGTTAAAGGGATGAAACCCTAGTGGGATGGAACCCACGACAATATCTAGTGGAACATATAGTGGTCCTATTTCGATATCCACTAATTTTATAAAAATATAAAAATGCTTTCAAAACTTTCTTTTCAAAAAGTTATCTCTCTTATTTGAAATATTTTAGCCTCAAAACTATTTTTATCATTTTTAATATTTTGATTTCAAAATTGTCCTTGTTTTTAAACCATCTCTTGTTTTAAATATTTAGCTTTAAAATCTTTATATGCTCAGATTTTAAATCACTATACAAAAAACGATTATACATTGTTCGAATCATATTATCTATGATGTTTGCTACAAAAATATCAACTTCCCAGCCACTTTAAGGCATAATCTAACTTTACATTTCGAAAGAGTATGATATTGGTAATGTTGAGAACTCTCGATCTCAGCACTAGCTTTAACAACTTTACTCTTAATCATTTTCATTTCAAATTTATATATCATTTATATGGTTAAATTCGAGATCG
Source organism: Allium fistulosum (assembly GCA_030737815.1). Lineage (NCBI taxonomy): Eukaryota > Viridiplantae > Streptophyta > Magnoliopsida > Asparagales > Amaryllidaceae > Allium > Allium fistulosum. The sequence goes on along the minus strand of CM060905.1, from coordinate 868,773,853 downwards.
CAAATAGATTTTAGCAAGAATGAGAGAAAAATAATTTTGATTTAGAATTTAGAAAATTTTCTGTAGAAAAAGAAAATCTCACTGTAGAAAAACGGTTCGAATTCGAGAATAGACGAGGGTTTACAGGTGTTTGAAAAAAATTCAGAGGTAGATCATTAAAAACGTGCGGAGAGGGACCTAAACAAAAGTAAATGATCCGCGTTATATTTAAAGTAACAAATAGAGACCCAAAACTAATTTTCAGAGTTTAAATTTTAAAAGGAGAATAGGAAAAAATGACAAACTTTGAAAAAAAAAATTGTTTGAATTAAGCAAGTTTTATTTTGGATCGAAGGACAAACATTTGTATAGTTTAAATATTAAATATATTGATATAAACTAACATTTATCATTCAGCCATATTTATAACTAACATTTGTCATTTAGTCTAAAAGTAAATTTATATTTGTCTAAGTTTTTATTCAAAGTTTGTAATTGTGACTATTGGGGAAAAAAATTAGTTAGTGGAAAAGTAAAGAATTAGTAGGTCAAAATTAAGTTCAATGTAACTAGTTGGGATTAAGGGTAATCAAGGAGGTGTAAGAAAATTTGGTAAAACAATTGGGGAAGCACAGAATTGATGGTAGGACTTAGGGCTGGCTTTACGGAAATGTTCGAAATTATACATCACTTACGGGGGGCATGGAGCAAAAACTGGTGTGCTAGTAGATACTGCTATCGTTTTATGTCAATTTAATCAAGTATTAATTTATCGCGAAGATATTAAAAAAAATCCAACTCTCCTCCAATGAACAATCGAAAAGTGGCACACAATTACTCTAGATATTTCTATACCATGCTGAACATCTAGAACCTTCTAAACCGAATCAATAAAATGCACACTCACTGTCCGTTTTCAGCTCGAATTTCTCTGTGATTTTCAACTTTACTTCATAATTTATCCGACTCCATTCAAATTCCCGCAATCGATCTCGTTATCTTTTTGCAAACGCACAATTCAAAATCACAGTCCTTCGCCAAATTCTTCACTTCTGGTAATCAAATTTCCTCAAATCCCCATTTCCATTTCGCCGTTTTTACACTGCCCACCAAATCATAGTGCAATCTTGAATCCAATCCACAGTAGAACTTTTCATGGATTCTCTTTCTGGTAACATAAAGCAAGAAAACCTAAGTGCTAGTTCTTCTAGCTATGACGCACCACAACCAATGGAAGGATTGTATGAAGTAGGCCCGCCTCCGTTTCTGACGAAGATTTACGACATAGTGGACGATGCGAGCAGCAACGAGATTGTTTCATGGAGCTCTGCTTGCAATAGCTTTGTTGTGTGGGATCCGCATGCTTTCTCTATGTCTATGCTGCCCAAATACTTCAAGCATGGCAATTTTTCGAGTTTTGTTAGACAGCTCAACACTTATGTAAGTGTTTTGGTGTAATGCTTTTATCTTTTTTTCAGTTTAACTTCGATTTTGTTCTAAGATATTTACTGTGAATTTTACCTGATTATAAATAGACTGCTGATAACTCTTAATCAGTTAGGAACTTCGTATCCTCAGATTTGCAGTATTGAGTGGCATCACATCAGCAATATGAGATTTTAGCCCCCTGTATAGCTTTTAGCTGTACTTTTAACTAGTTTTGATTGTTTACATGTTCTCTCAATTTGCATTTGCAAGTTCTTGATATTTTATACTAACGTTATCCATTAGAATGGCATTCTAGCTGATGATTGATGATGTGATGATTGGTTAGGAATATGCAACTACAGAGCAGTATTTCATATTACTGTTACATTTTCTTTCTTCATATGGTAGCTTTTCAAATGTTAATTTATTTACGATGTTCTTTTCTTTAGGTGAATAACACTAATTGTGTTATCACATAGCTTAGGAATATATATTTATATAATGAAAAAGTAAATTCGTGCATTCTATGTATCATATTGATTCTTGTTCAATATTTTGTCAAGATTAACTTTGTTATCACAATAGTTTCTCAACCATATGGGACTTTATAGTTGAAAGAAATGCCTCTAGTGTATCTTTTGCTCTATTATCTCAATATGCTAAATGGGGTACTCGCTTTCTTTTTGCCATCTCGCCAAAAAGCTAAAGTTTCTTCTTCCTACTTTTGATCGGGTATTCAATAGACATTTAATTTAGATGGGAGCCATCAAAATTTAATCCAGCTTTCAAGGGTCCCTAACAAGATCAATAATTTTGAAGGGTCCCCATCGAAAGCTATAATTTTGTGCTCCATCATATGTTTTGTGCTGCATATGCTTTTCCCACCACTTGTGCTTCCTTCCTCTGCACTGTATCATTCATTTTAAAACAAAACCTCATTTTCTATGGGTCCCCATAAAAATCTTATATTTTCGGCCTTGGTAAATATGTTGTGCTGAACTTGCTTCTTCCATATATTGTTTTTTCTTTTTAAGTATCTTATCGCACATTTTCAATGTAGTACTGTACCGACAAATTTCATTTAATAATTATATGCAGGGTTTTAAAAAGGTGGATCCAGACAAATGGGAATTTGCAAATGAAGGTTTCCTCAAAGGCCAAAAGCATCTACTTAAAAGCATAAAAAGAAGAAGAGCACCTCCAAATCCACCTCATAAACTGAAATCCATGAACTCAAGTCTAGAGATTGGAAACTTTGCATTAGATGGAGAAATCAACATGCTTAAAAGGGACAAAAGCGTACTAATGGCAGAGGTAATCAAGCTTAGGCAAGAGCAACAAAACACCCGAGATCACATCCAAGCCATGGAAGAAAGAGTGAAAGAAACCGAGAAGAAGCAACAGCAAATGATGACTTTCATAGCAAGAGCAATGCGAAATCCAGACTTTCTGCAGCAGTTGCGAAGTAAAGAGGTTGAAGAAGCTATCATGAGGAAAAGAAGAAGACCAATAGAGTTGGAAACCAGCAATGTCGAACCAGAAGAACTGTTGGAAATTGAAGGGCAGGAAATGGAATATTTAGACCCTTTGGGTGCAAATGATTTGGAAGGCTTGGATGTTGAGATTGAAGGATTGAATGATGATGAGGTTGAGGGATTGAAAGGTAACGAAGAGCTTCAAACGATAAATGGATATGGCGACTCCGGGTTGTTCGATGAGTTCTGGAAGGAGCTGATGAGTGATGAGGATATTGCGCCAAAATAGACATTCATGAGCCACTGCTTCTCTCCTGCATATTAGTATTCTCAGTTTGTTTTTATTGCTGCTTGATGATTTTGGTAAAATCTTATTTCTTTCTATATGCAGGGATGAAGAATATTGGTAGTAGAATTGAAGAAGAGACTTGTTTGTATCCTTTTGTATCATTAGAAATGTTCGACTGTACATCAGTCTTGTTCATTATAATTGAATTTTTTTTTCCCTAATACGTTTCATTCTTTCAGATTCGAAGATTGCAACTATTCCATCTTTAGAAGTTTACAAGTTTGTGGCTCTTCGGTCATTCATAACTTGGTATGCAGTTCATCACTTTTTGTCTATATTATGCACTGAACTGGTAAATATTCTGGTAACATGGGAGCCATGCATAAGAGTTGTTCATGTTGACATATATCGTGTTTAAACTTTCATCTTTCCGATGATGATTGAAGGTTGTTTTCTATTTACATGGATTGGTATTGAACAGAAAGTTATTGTTGTGGCAGCCCGAAGTAGCTAATAGTTCCTTGTGGATTAAGAAGATGCAACAAACTTGGGTTAAAATGGCTCTGTGATTTTCAGTCTCGCCATGTATATTCGCCATGTATATTGTGTTGAAGTAGCTTCTAGGTCAAAGTGGCTTGAGCTGTAGAAGTCAAACTTTATGTGATTTAACGAATATTTCTAAAGTCAAACTTTGAACCTTCAACTAACATGTTAATCTTTTCTATTTAAATTTATTAATCTTCGATATAAAAAATTCAATTGACCTATGAATGATTTCACACCGTATCATGACAACTGCTAGGTTAATTTGATTTATTCCACCAATTTAATTTATGACGCTTGTGATCTTGATAGAATATTCAAACTTATCCTTTGATTATGTATCATTACTTCTATATTCTTCTCATTTTCTTACATTATTTGGTTCAGCACACTTTTGATCTAAACTTGAATCATGTAAATTTTGTTTACTTTCCATTGCTTTATGAATATGGATCATATACTAGTTTTTCTTTATTACCGATTAACATGAGAAATTATTTTTATATTGAAAATCTGATTGCAACTTTTGAATAAGTCTTTTACACACACATAAGAAAAAAATAATAATTTACTAGAATTATCATATGTTTCATTGACTATTATAGGTGGGCATAAAATGTGTGATGTTGAAAGTTTTGGATTAGTACATAAATGATTGTTTTCATATGCATCATTTGTAACAATTTAGAACCACCAAGAATCTTTAATCTAATATTTACTAGAGAGGTAATATATTCTTCTCAACAACTTATTGAATTGTCATATGTAACGAGTTATTACATAAAAAACAATATATTAATATTAAACCTTCTTTGCTAAAACCGGTTCGTCCAAAAAATTATTTTTCTTGAAATTTTTAGTACTTCAAGAACTAAAGGTGAAAGCATATTAAGATCAAGTACTATAATCTTAATAGTGAGTACCGGCATGAGCATAATAGGTAGTGATATAACGTGGTTTATGCACCATCGAGTTAATAATAACACTTTTATAATATGAGATTAAAGACGCGTTATTATGAGTGTTATTATGATTCCATCTATTATAAATGAATTATTAAACAAATGCACCACATGATGAATAATATAATATTCATTCGACATTAAATTTTCAATCCATACGTTGATAATTATAATTTGGTCATGCACTTATCATGTAAGTACTCATTGTATTCATTACAAATTCAAATAAGTATCATTAGAACAATAACTAAAACAAACTTTGTAATGATTCACCTGTCCAACATTTTAATGTCGATACTAATACGTCAACGTTATTCACATGTCAAACACTCAAGTGTCGGAAAAACAAATTGTTATGGTAAAATAGAAAGAAAAGGCAAAAGAACAAGGAATGAAGAACAAACCATATGAATCACACAATATAATGATAACATTTAATATAAAAAAGATAGCATAAACTGTCACTCTAAGATATATAGCATTTCAAAGTTACAATCATAAGTACTATTATCAGCCTGAAAAGTTATAACAGTCCGTCCTTACAAATGCTGATCTATACATAATAATAGTGCAACGAAAATAAAATACTACGCTAGGTGAATGGAAGCATCAGGATTATTATCTAAAGCCTCAAAGAATATCAACGAAAACCTGTCATTCTAGACTACTCGAAAGAGCATCCAAAAAATTAACGGAAAGATAGAACCATAAATCAGACATAAGTTTGGGATGAGAAACTCAAGACATATGTGATCACCATATAATAGTATCTTTCGAGACCACCCAAATCACCAGAATGGTTTTCCCTCAAAAGAACCAAATCCATCAAATAAGTACATACCGATATAATAGATAATGTTTAGGGTGTAGAATATAAATTAGAAAATAGTTGTGCTGCTTGCATTTCACAACACAAAATTATAAAAATAAACTAAAGCTGCTAAGGTACGTTGGATTTCCATTGGAGGTGCCTTCAGTACATCGAGGCGGGCCTCCTGACAAAGGTCAAAATTACCTTCTTAAATCACGCATATCTCTAGATAAATATGTCACAAAGGAAAACATAATTGATCCACGTCCGAAAACGTGATACCAAATACCAATAACTCTCACGCACCTTAACGAAAACATCTCTAGATATTTGGAGTGATGTACCCTTGGGTTAGCTAAATCCACTGGCTATTCCCGTACTTTGTTTTCTGTCATTACAGATGGTGAAGTCACGTTCAACATCTCTCACATGAGGCTTCGTAACTAGAATAGATCTTGAATATCTCTATGGATTCCAGCATCTATAATAGCTCACAGACCTCTCCATGGATTCCAACATAAGTCGTCCGATGAATGCTAAGGTCGTGCTCTTCCTTGAACTTAACCTTGGACTTAACCTTAGGATAGACAGTTCAACCATATATCATTTGTCCAAAATGTGAACGCTAACCTCTCCCTTGGACTTAATCTTTGGATAGACATTTCAACTCAATAACATTCCACTTCTCAAACGCTTTCAAAACATAAAACTCGTATATCAGTTTTAAAGTGGATTTCGGTAAGTAATACGTAAGTATACTTATTCGATCCTGGACTCTTCACAACTAAATCAGTGAATTTTCCATTAACTCAATTCTGGTTCGTTTAGAAGTAAACCAACGATATTAGGGAGTCCTCCCTTGGGGATTACGTATATCTCGTTCTTAAAGCAAGAGACATTTCATACTAATGAGTCCTCCCTGAGGGGATCTCAAACCGTATGAAGCCGCGAAGCTTGTCTACACTTCCTATGTTAATTTTGTCAAGTTTGATAGAAATAAAATGATCGCATATGGGAATCAAGTCTCGTATGCTTATCACCATTTTCGACATTCTCAACTTATGTTATCCCTTGGTCAACAATGAAGCCATTAGAGCACTGGTTGCATCAAAGCCCCACCTTGGCACTTCATTCTTAACTCTTGTAGATAAAACAAGTCTACTTTGTTGGCTTTTAATGCTAAGTATATGATTAATTACTTTCCATAAGTGAGTAAACACACAAAGCACGATTAAGTCACATAAGTGACTTCTAATCCCCTTTTCAATTAATTAATTCTTTTATTAATTATAGCATCTTTTATCGAATAATTACTACCTTTAGAAGTAAGCGAACAATATAAAGGAGACCTCCCGGGGGATCTTGAATACATACGTTCTAAAAGCAAGAGACATTTTATATGAATGAGTCCTCCTCGGAGGATCTCAAACCGTATAAATCAATGATGCTTTTATTTACTTTCGTTTTCTACTTGTATATATATTTAAAAACACCTTTACAAAAGATACATACATGTGTACTTCGATTTCACTATTCATTTCTAATTTTACATTCTTAGAAATGTATCCTTATCCCAAAGGTATAAGAATATTCACAAATCTCTTAACAAGATTTCACATTTCAAAAGTATATTCAAATGGGATAAAAATCAATGTTAATAAAACATTGTTTACTATAAACCTAAAGCCATTTTATACCTATCATTATCCTTAAATTTTTTTTTATAGATCTACTTATATTTGAAAGTACGCACGGACCTTGTATAATATGGCTTTTGTGTATGCTAACGTATATAGTCTAAACTAAGTAGAACTAACTACCAGAGTATATCAATAGAATAAATAAAAGCAATCACACCGTGATTTTTATACTGATTCTGACCTCCTGTCCTATGTCCAGTCCCGAAGCTCCCCTTCAGAATTTCCTTTAACCAAATACCCTCACTTTTTTCGGAGGAACATGTAGTACAACAGAGTTTCTTGAGTTGACAAGCTTATGTTCTCACAATGCTGTTTTTGGCCGCTGGTACAAATCTTCCTATAATATGCTTAATAATTCAATATGCGTGCTTTGTGATTATGGAAGTAAATTAGATGATTCTTGAGTAAAGAAAAGAATTGAATTTGAATGCAATAGAGTTATAAGTATGATCAAGAGAAAAAAGACCAAGAAAGATAGATTGAGAAAAGTTAAAAATGATTTCAGATGATGAGCTCTATATATAGATATCAAAGAGTTATGTTGAATAATTGTAATCATTTAATCCTAGCCATTACCATTCGCAGAGATGCTCTCGAACGATCGCAATTATTGGAGATGACTTTTTAGAAAATAGCTATTATAGGATAATCAGTCGATTGAGTGTAAAAAGTCGGTCAACAGAATAAGAATATCAATTTATGCACCAGAATTCAAAAATAAGTTTGTATAATAAAATATTGTAGTTCAATCGACTTAGATTATTTTCAATCGACTGCCCTTAATTGACTGAAATTAATCTCAGTCGACTGAATGGTGTAAAAAATGTTTTTATATAATATTGCTTTTCAAAACGTATTTAAACTCTTTGATAATTAAAAACATTTGTATGCAGGTGTGTGCGTGCGCATATGAGCTAACAAGGATACTTTACAAGTGTATCTAGGGCCAAATACATACATTCGACTTGACGATCCATATTTTTGTAGCCTTTGAAATGTAGACAATCCATCTTGCTCTCTCCTTGATTCTTTGGTTCAATAGCTTGTTATATCTACATAATATTGTATACTAGATATACACAGAGATATATTTGTCATCATTAAAACATAAAGTCGGGTTTCTAACAATATCTCCCGATTTGATGATGACAACTATAAGAATTATTGATAAAAAAACATATGTATATCCCCCCCTTAATACGTGCTTCCCCTATCAATATTCTCTCCACCTTTAGCTTCAACAAAAAGGCGAGAATACAATAGAGATTACAATTTACAAAGATATATCATAGGGGATGATGGTGAAATACAATGCAAACTACATAAGCAAATACACTAATACATATTTGACAAAATAGATGATTATACCAACAACACAAATATAACTTGACACATATCAACATAGCGACTATAAACACATTTATAATGGACATAACAACAACAGTTCATAACATAACATTAAACAAATTGCAAACACCACATTGTTTAAAACACAAATACATGAGTTTAATCACAAATAACCATGGACCAACACACTGGTTTGAAAGTTATTACATCACAAATTTAATATCAAACACAACCGAAAAACATGAATACCACAAGTTCAACTACAAAATGTAAGTGCTACAAGTTCAATAACACAAGTACTTCAAGTTCTACCAAAGATTCAAACAACAAAACATGTTAAGTAAAAGCTTACCGACCCAAGAAGCGTGTCTAACTCTCCGGCTTCGAGTCATCAGGTGAGGACGGTCGTGAGCATGATGAGAGCTTGTTCCATATCTTTTTCAAGAAACCAAGCGTGGTCTTCTCAAACATCTTTAGTGCTTAATCATTTTTTGTTGTTATTTATAGAGAATTGATTAGTTTTTAGGAATCCAGGCATTGGCGGAAATGGCCTTGGATGGCTCAATAAATGTAAGTTCTTTATCGCTATCGGAACTACAATTAATCTCTTTAGCAATCTCTTGTTGAATAGGTTGGTGTTCAGCTAGTGGATCTTGAGAAGATGATTGAGCTAAGTCATGTTGAACTGTACAAGCTAAGTGGACATTGTATGGTACAAGAGATTCCATTTTGATGGTATCTTCACAAGGGAGATGGATTTTTGATCCATCACCCTTGGAAAAATGAAGTCTTGCATACTATCAATATTGATTCCATTGTACATGAATATTTTAGTTAAGTAAGAGGCAAAGAACATCGTGTGTCGAGCACGTGAATGGAAGCTTTTAATTTCATTGTGTATAATCTTAGCCCAATTCAACTTTCTATTCGAGTAGAGAACATAAAATATCTTGTAGTTATTATCATACATTTTCGTATAACTACCTTTAAGAGGCAAGTTCGTATGAATTATCATTTTGTTTAAAATTCGAGCTTGGGGTCGAAGATTTACCAAAGTGTTTGCCATTTTTTCAAGACAAAAATAGGTAAATAGTAGATTTATATTTATGATTAGTGTCCTCTAATTCAAGTCCAAGAGTAGAGCAACCAAGAATAATTCTCAAATCTTTGAGCGATAAAACTATATCCACTCGTAAGACTTTACTCCATAAAATTCTTTTATCATCTTCGGGTTTGTAAAAATCTCCACAAAGATTCGCATAAAACATTCTCACTAGAAATGGGTAGATTTTACCTTGTTATAGTTTGCATCAACCAAAGATAGAAACTCATGTTTTCTAGCAATTGCTTCAATACAAAAAGCTTCGAAATCCAACATCATGTAAAATGTTTCTTGAAATACCATCCCATCGTTCAACTCGTTGAAGTGTTTCAATGCGATCTTGCTACCAATTATTCATTGTTGGATTTGGTCATCGAATGCAAATTTGGGAAGTGAGGGATTAGGTGATGAAGGAAGCCGGAGCATGAGCTTTTTCTCTTTGTGGCCTTTTCTTTGAAACAGTAAGTTTTAGAAGTTTTTGCTTTGGAGCCATTGATTTGTTGGTGAAAGCTTTAGAAAGGCCAGCGTTTGAAATTTGAAAAGGTAAAGTGATGATTTGGATGAAGATGCATGACCTTTTGCATTTTAAAAAATAGAAAACCACCATTTCCATCGACTGGTCACACTAATCAGTCGACTTAATCCATATAAAGTGGTTTCCTAAGAGTAAAGTGCAATTTTTAGTCGACTAAAATATATAGATTTAGTTATCTGAATTACCCTGGTTCAGTCAATTAAGCATTCATTTCGGTCGATTGAAATGGGCATTTTTGGTTTTAGAGATTAAGTATGAGTTTAATCATCTATATTAATAATTATTAGTCGATTGGGTATATATTTTGATAAAAGGTATAAGGGTTTTATAGCAACCCAGAAATTTGAACACTTTATCTTCGAATATCGATACATTTTGAATAATAGTTAAGTGTTATAAATATGATTTTATAACCTTGTTTAACATAATTTAATTAATAAATAATGATAAGTAACTTGTTTATGAAAAATGTTTACAAAAATATATTCTTCGAAGAAAAATCAATATTGCGATTGAAAATCGGTTTATCGATAAATAGCTTTTCGACCGATTTAAGTTATTTGAACTCTTATACACTTAATTAATGATCAAGTTAACACTTTAGCAACTAATTAACACACTCTCCTCTTCATAAAGCATGGAATGTTCATGAAAGTTTTATTAGGATAAGATATTATATGGTAAGGGTATAATGGTAAAATGAATAAAGGAGAAGTGACATAAAGTTGTCATGATAAGAAGCAATTAATGTCATTAGGATTTCGAGGGCATTTTAGTCTTTTCCCATCATTATTCCTAAGCCTATATAAGGATGGGTACACCCTTAAGAAATATATCACAAAATTCCTAAGCTTTGAGCTAAAATATCCATGTCTTATCATCTTCTTCTTCTCAGTTTCCAAAAGCAAATAGTTTGCAAACCAATTCCGAATCACCTCGAACATGGAGTGAGACCTTACCACCAAACAAAAACACCTTTTACCTAGTTAGACTATGAAAAAGTGAACCCAAACTCCCTCAATCCCTAGAGGCCATGAGTTATTATGGTGCTTGGAGGGAGGAAACAAGGCAAAAGCAAGGAAGAAATAGGAAGGAAAGGAGATTTCTAGCTTGGATTTAAACTTGAGTGCTTGAGCTTGGTTGTTTGTTGAGTTTAAAGTGAGCTAACTAATCACTTGGATTGAAAATATAACTTATATATGATTATATTTTGTTGTGTTAAAATCGTTTGAATTGTTAAGTGACATATATTGAAAATATTGGTTTCGATTCTTGTTTTGAAAACAAGTGGCATATAGGCTCCATGTATGGACTTGAATAGACTTATATGGCACATAAGTAGGCCTTGAACAAAGCAGAGTGGTTGTAGTTAAACATAGGTTGAGATATGACTTTGATTTTGAAAGTGCACTTATGGCGATAGTCGCTATGGATGCAATTCAGAATTGCCTTGTTTTTTACAATTGTTATGGAACTTTGTAGAGAGATCCTTAGGGTTTTATCGCTATATTTGCAATGTTTTATATGTATGTTTGTTGCTATTAAAAGCTTGAATAGTAAAAAGTTAAGTAACATCTCGAAAACAGCCAAAACATCACTAGTGCAAAATTGCCCCGTTACCTTGATTTTTTGACTTCAAATGTTTCAAAAAGGACTTTAAGTTTGACAAATTATTTCATTCTTTCAAAAATTATTGCCTAACTCATATTAGAGTATTTTAAAAGTGGTTTGAGATATTTATGAATTTATAAGAATTTGTTTTGAATTTTCAAAGAAGATATATTTTGTGAAAAACATGTCGTTTTCAAGTTTCTAATGATTTTTTTCAAACTTGTTATTTCAAGCGATATTTTAAAGGAGTATTTTATAATATATTATAAGTATTATGAAGTATAAATATCTTGGAAATTATCTTATCTCATGAAATATCTTATCTTGTATAAATATCTTGCAAATATTCCCTTTTAAATTGTTTTAGATTATAAACAAAAGGTTTATAAAGGGGTTAGTAAATAGCTTAATGGCTAAATAGATAATTGTTTAATCACTTATTAGAAAAGTAATTAACTATTCTTAACACTAATAAGCCGACGAAGTAACCTTATCTATTTATGAGAGTTAAGATTGATGTCGAGTAGGGACGAAGCAATAGAGCTCTAACCTACCAGGCTTCCCTCTTAACTGAGGAATAAGTAAGTTGAAAATGTTGGAAACGTGTTAATCATGTTGATTTCTTATTGTTTATGAAAATCATTACTTAACATTAAAAGCATGCGAGGTAGACTTATCGATTTGTGAGATTCAAGAATGAAGTGTCTAGGTAAGGCTTTACTCTTGGATGAGGAATAATTAAGTTGGAATGTCAGAAACGAGTTAAGCGTACGAATAGTGATTTATATAAGCAATTGTTTTGATTAGATAATTGATTAGTCAGTTATCGCACTTGACCTAATATTAACTTAGGAAATTATCGAAATGCTTCGTGATTTTATACCAATAGAACCCCCAAGGAGGACTATTGGTACGAAATGTCTCTAGCTTTCACTTACTTCTGAAAGAACCGGAATTGAGTTTACCAGAAATTCATTGATTTGTTTTGAAGAGTCCAGGAATTGTAAGTGTTCAACTTACCGAATACTGCTTCAAAACTAGTATACGAGTTCTTTGTTTTGGAAGCGGTTGAAGAAAAGGAATCTGTTTGGAGATTCAAGGTCTGCTTAAGATGCTCAAATCTATGTTGTGATTTGTGATTTGTTCGAGATATAGGAATCCATTTGGGGATTCATGTTCTGTCCGAGTAATGAAGACTCAAGTGAAAGATGTCGAACATAAGCTTGACATTAGAAATGGGTAAAACGGAGTAGGATGCATAACCCGGGGTTTAGCGATCCATGTCAAATGTAATCGACTCCATTTCGAGAGATACTAATCGATTGTTGGCTGGCGGGAGTTGATGATATATGGTTCACGTTATTCATGTTTATGTTCATATGATGGCCTCTTATGTTTATCTTTATGGTATATTTTATCTAGAGATATATGATGCTCAAAAGGTACTTTCTGACCCTTGTATAGGGGATTGGATTCGGCTTCCCTAAAGAGATCTCCGTGGAAAATCCATTAAGCGAACATACCTTAGCGGTTTGAATGCAACGTAGTATTTTGTGGTGTGACCAACATATGCATCACGGCTATTTGATATCATTATATTCTACACTATAGACATTATTTATCATATCTATATATTAACTTAACAAATGGTTGAATCCTTTTAAGGGAATATCGTTATGGGAATCCATACAATCTCAATAGTTACCGCTACACGTATTCATGTATCTCGAGTTTTTTCATACCAGACTTATGTTTGATGCTTGGTTTTTGTTTTCCCTAAATTTCTTACGTACTTTTTTGAGTAATCTGAGTATCATGGTTACTCATGCTTTACCTTGGATGCTTTAGAGTTCAAAAGACGAACTGGAGGCTTTCATTATCTATCTATTTCTATTCTGTTGTTCCATACTTGGTATGTACATATATGAACGTTGTGAGGACAAGTAGTTATAACTGTTCAGGCTGACGATAGTACTTTGGTTTTGTAACTCCAAAAATCCTATATTTAGAGTAACCCTTTGTACCGTTCTTTTGATATTATAAATTATCGTTCCGCTGTGAGATTCTGATATAGTGTTCTTCTTTTCTGGTTCTATTCTTTTTCTTTTATTTTACCTTAACTTTCTGTCTTGCCTGCACTTGGGTGCTCGGCACACAAATACATGTCACTTTCTAAACACAATAATATTAGAAGTACAACTAAAATTGCCATGGTACATTCGTATATGGATTTCCATTGGAGGTGCCCTCAGTACATTGAGGCGGGCCTCCTAACAAGGTTTAGAAACTATCTTCCAATACCATACATTTCTCTAGATAAAATATGTCATAAAGGAAAACATAATTGATCCACGCCCGAACACATGATACCCAATACCAACCTCTCTATGGATTCTAGCATCTCGAACAGTATGAACTTGTCCATGAATTCTAGCATAAGTCGCAACAATGCTAACACTGACCTCTCCCTTGGACTTAACCTTCGAATAGATAGTTCAACTCTATAATATTTGCTCGAAATGTTAACGCGGACATCTCTCATGAACTTATCCTTAGGATAGACAATTCAACTCTATAACATTCCACTCTACAACCGCTTCCAAAACATAGAACTAATATATTAGTGTTGAAGTGGGTTTTGCTAAGTAATACATATGTACGGATATCTGATCCCGGGCTCTTTAAAACTAAATCGATAAATTTCTGATTAACTCAATTCCGTCTCTTTTTGAAGGAAACGAACGATACAAAGGAGTCCTCCCTGGGGATCTCCTATATCTCATTCTTAAAGAAACAGACGTTTCATACTAATGAGTCCTGCCCAGGGGATCTCAAACTGTATGAAGCCACGAAGCTTTTATATACTTCCTAAGTTAATTTGGTCAAGTACGATAGAAATAAAACGATCGTATATGGAATTCATGTCTCGTATACTTATCACTGTTTTTGATCTAATCAACTTATGCTATCCCTCTATCAAGTGTGAAGCCAGGTAGGTTAAAGTACTAGTTGCATCAAAGCCCTATATTGACACTTCATTCTTAACTCTCACAAATATAACAAGTCGACTTTGTCGGCTTTTAGTGCTAAGTATAAAATTAAGCTTTCCATAAATGAGTAAACACACAAAGCACAATTAAGTCACATAAGCGACTTATTATCCCTTGTTTATTTAATTAAATTTTTATTAATTAAAACTTTTTTTATCAAATAATTACTTCCACCATAAGTAAGCAAACGATATAAATGAGTCCTTCCTAGGGCATCTCGAATATGTACGTTCTAAAAAGCAAGAGGCGTCTTATACGAACAAGTCCTCTCTGGGCGATTTCAAACTGTATAAATTCTGATATAAAAGAGTCCTTCCTGGGGTACCTCGAATACATATGTTCTAAAAGCAAGAGACATCTTACACAAACAAGTCCTCTCTGGGCAATTTCAAACTATATAAATCTACGATGCTTTTATTTACTTCCTTTCTCTACTTGTATATATATTTAGAAACTTCTTTGCAAAAGATATAACATGTGTTTTACAATTTCACTATTCATTTATACTCTTTCCATTCTTAGAAATTTATTTATATCTTTATCCTAAAGGTATAAGAATATTCACAAATCTCTTAACAAGATTTCACATTTCAAAAGTATATTCAAATGGGTTAAAAACAAATGTTAATAAAATATTGTTTACTACAAACATAAAGCCATTTTATACTTGTCATTACCCTTAAAATATTTATTTTAAAGATCTACTTATATCTACACTTATTTATTTTAATAACTTTTCAAAACCATTTATTATAACTAAGTGTTATAACCAAAAACACCTATCCTTTTATAAAATACTTTACTTACTTTCCAAAATTATATATATACCTTTAAACTACTTATAAATATGTTATAAATATCTATGTAAAATATTATGCAAAAATAACTAATTTACAATTTTTACAAAAAGCATAAAAAAGCATGTCTTATATAATAAACCCTTTACTTTAAAAATTCATAAATAAATATTAAAATATATTTAAACTTCAAACCACTTTTAAAATACTATAATAATGTTATTAAACATCTATAAAAATATTCTGTAAAAGAACTATATTAGTTTATCATTTTAAACCCTTTAAAGTCTCAAATAGAAAACAATAGCATTTTACAGAACTGCTATCAAAAGTTCTAAAACGTTCAGACAGTGTTGCAATTGGAAAAGTGTTGCAGTTTCATGTTTTTGCCACAAAACTAGTTTTAAAGCCCTAAATGTTTAAAAAAATTTCAACTAGCTACTAATCGATTAAAGTCCAATTTTTTACATTAAATACTCTACTAATATTACTTAATAACTATGTAAAGAAAATCCTAAGGATATCTTTATAAAATCCTATAAAAATTCACTAAAACAAGGTATTTCAAAGTGCATTTATAGCGACTATTTCTCTTCTAAAATTTTCAACTTTGTTCTATCATTTCCAAACCATTTTCTCATTGTCCTATACACTATTATAAGTGTAGGGAACATCCAAAATATATTCTTTTACAATATATTTACATATAACCATTTAACACAAGTTTAACATAAGGGATTTCGAAGTGCATTTATAGCAACCTTTCTTACTTTAAACACAATCAAACATACTTCAAAGCCATATAAAACAAACCAAACATGTAAATACAAATTCAAGACCACTTTACATGTTGTAGAGGGTAATAGAAGTGACAATATACAATATAGAGTTATCATTTGCTTTCAAAAGCAAGTATGGTCCAAAATTACAACTTTATTAGTTAAATACTTAACTTTATATTCAGGCACACATATATACATTATATATACTATCAAATGGTGATTAAACTCACCCCATAACCAAGATAACACAAGCACAAGCCACCTAGAATCAAATTAACACTTCCTACCATCACCTAACATCCAAATATCCAAACTTTTCTTTCCATTTTGCACTAGACCTCCTTCCTCCTCCATTTAATGCTCACAACCCTAAATAAGTTTGTGTGCGCTTCTTTTCTTAATGCTTTGAATTTCTTTCCTCTGTTGCTATGTTGTGCTAGGCCTTATACTTGAGTTTGGTGAAGATTGAAGAAGTGTTACTTTGATTAAAGATCGATTAGTGAAGTTAGAAGAGGATAAAGGCTAAGTGTTTCTATCATTTAGAATTAACAAAATGGATTAATGTTACATATGAAGAGCCTTGAGTAGAAGTTTCCAAGAGGTATTCACTCACCTCTTACCCTCCATGGAAGGTCAACATGCATGCTCCCTTCTACGTGTTTCACTTTCTACCTCACACTCCTTAGGAAAATATCTTTACTATTCAGCAAAATATTTCTTCTTAATCCACTTGCTAATTTTTTTCCACTATTCACATTTAGTTAACCCCAAATGCTAAAATATTTATAGTTTCTAATCAATTACACATTAACATATTAGGGAAGCTAAAATGTTCAAACACCATTTATTGATTAAAAAGCCGTTTATCTATAAAACGATTTTCGGTCACATTATCGATATTTCTTTAAAGTATTTATTTTTGTAAACATATTTCAAAAATGTGTTGATCATCATTAGTAATTAATAAAAATGGGGCTAATGAGGTTATAAAATCCATCTAATCACATTAAATTCGAGATTTAAATATTTAAATAATTTAGACATTTAAATAGAAAGTGTTCAAAATTCTGGGTTGTTACAAACTTTGAATGATTACTTATTTAATGAAAATATATGATAGTCACCTTTTTCTATTTGAGGATGAAAACTAAATAAATATGGCATGAATTAAGTAGGTGATTGGGTTCATAAACTACTGCACTTATTGTTTAAGAGATTTATGAGTAGTAAGCCAATATCACAAGAAGTAGAACATGGGCTTAAATAAAGATTCAATTACATGTGATTTAATCCTAGAAAAAAATTATAGGTATAGAACTTTTTGTACATTGTAATTGTGATATATGTTATGTATAGGGAAGCATATATCAAGGAATTACATTATCGAAAAATGTGTGTTGACCCTATGTTTGTTCAAATTATTTATCCTTATGCTAATATAAATTTATATGAATAAGAGAATTATTATTTATATGAACATAATAGAAACTTTTATCCAATATGAATATTGGATTGGTTATTGTACGACACAAAAATACTCAAATTTTGAACAAAAGGATGCATTAATGGAGAAAACCAAATTCAAAATGAGAAGATTCAACTTATATTTTTAAGTTTCAGAGTTTAATTTTACATGAGTTCATTAAGTCACCTAAAGATTTGGGCCTGTAGCAGTGCAAACATGTTTTAATTATCTGAGTGCCATGTAATTTAGTAAATGAAATTATATTGCATTCAACTGAATAGAGTGAGAAAGATATAAAATTAGACGAAAAATGGAATTGAGGAGTAAAAAATGTAAAAAGATGGAGAAAATTATAATGTGAGTAGGATAGATAGGAACACAAATGCTGGATATAATTAGAAAAATCCATGTAAAATTAAAAAAGAAAGTGGAAGAGTTAAATAAGTAAAGATAAGAGCATGAAAGGATTGAGATTTTATAAAGTGTGAGTGTATATGTAATAAACAATGATGCAAAGGGGGAAAATGAAAAGCGCATTTTCAAGGGATATTTGAAATGTGTAAGTTGAATGTATCACCCCGATATTTTATGGGATATATAATTAAAAAGAAATTAAAAGCGCATTTGGTACAGTGGTAAAGGCGCATGTTGACTTTCTTAGTGACTAGGGATGAAGTCCCGTTGTCACCCAAAATCTGGAGCGATGTTTTTTAGCTGGTTCGTTTCCAACTATTTTCTTACGTATTTCAACATTGGTTCTAATATGTGGCGACTTCTCATTCGCTCCAGTGATGTAATAGGATGAGATGGCTAAATTTTATTGGTTGAGTGTGTATATGGGCTAGAATAGATAACCATTAAGTGTATGAAAGAATCAGATTTAATCTAAAATAATCTAATGGATTATATTCACTCAAACAATCTATAAATAAACCATCTAACCTAAACCTAATCTCTTATTCAGCCGTGCCATAATTCTACAGTAAAATTAGTGTGTATTATTCTTCCTCTTTTTCTCTACTAAATAAAAAAATCTCTACCAAATTAAATTATCTATATATATTCAAGCAATATGGGGAATTTAGAAGAATCAAAGGGAGAAAGATTAAAGCAAAGCTTTTTTCAAATTTATGCAAGCTCAATTGCCAGGTGAGTGGGAATTAATATGAAATAGAAAAATAAAGTAGTTCAATTTCAGTTCTTTTTTGGCATGTTAATATGAATTAAGTTATGTTATTAATTGAGAGTAGATGTAAATTATTGCAACTTCTTCTTCTTCTTCCACTTCTCAAATCTAATTCATGTTTGGTTTAAAATATGGGACATATAAATTGTCTATTCACGTTTTATGGCATAAATAAGATTGAAATTGATGTAAATTATTGTATCTTCTTCTTCTTCCACTTCTCAATTCTAATTCATGTTTAGGTTGAAATTTGGAACAAACAAATTGTTATTCCTGTTTCATGGTGTAAATAAGATTGGTTTAATTAAATTGAATTAGAATTGTTATTCAATTTCTAATGGTAGAACATGTTAGTTGAATAAATTCAGAATATGTTACTTGAATAAAATTATGGTTTTGATTGATATAATTACATAATTTTGAATATGGTTTTGGAACAAAATTGGGAAGTCTAATTGGCATAATTGTTTGTTTCATATGTGGCCTAAAAATGTAAAAGTGGAATTTTGTGTAATTAAATAGTTTGTGGCTATTGGATAAAAGTTCTGTACAGATTAAATCTCTAAATGGAGAACGTAAATTAGGGTGGAAAAAAAATGTAAATTAAATGGAACCTAAAGGCCAGTGTAAATTTGTAACAAAATGGCATAAAAATTACAAACAAACCATACAGACCGAATGGACGTGAAATTGAAATACCATTTATGTAAGAAAAAAGGAAGTTGCAAAATAACCAAATCGGATGTAAAAATGGCCTAAAGCAGATTAATGTAAATAAATAGTATGTAAACTGTAACGGTAAAATTAATTAATTTGGAAGTGATTTGGTAGGCAAACCTTGTAAAGGTCTGGATAGGTGTTTCATGGAGTTAAGACCAAAATATAGTTTTTGTTGTACGTACTAGGAGCGGGCAAGTAGGTTCGCAAGGATGTTTGTTACCTTTCATAGGTTGCTAGTAATAGGATAGATAGCATCCACAATCGTAGGCTTCTTCAGGCAGATCGATGCGGACGGAACATGACAAATGTGCTCCAACGTAGGCTTCTTTAGGCAGATCGTTAGAGTATTTTGCGCAGCCGACCCAGCTACGGTCGCTCTTTCGGAGGACCGACACTTTGGATAAGGGCAAGTCCACATTGGTGACCTAGGAGACAGGAGAATAAGAGTCCAGTTTGGCATAGCCCGAGCGCAACTTCGGGGTCCTGTGAGGTTGTTTGAGTCGGTGCCGGTCAGACGTAAGAGGCATTTAGTCACAGTGCACGGGTGAAGAGCATGACTTTCACGCTATAGCACGTGGATAGGTAAGGACAACAGGTCCGACAGGCCGATTGATGCTTAGTGTTACTGCATGGTTGACTTCCCTAGAGTGACCACGGACTTTGGCTTCTTAGGAACTGTATCTAAGAAGGATTCAATGCATTATAATATTCACCCTCTGCGATATCCGGAGAAAACCAGGAATTAAACTATTTTATTCCTTCTGCTTTAATGTTTTTCTTATTCACCATGCTTTATGTCCGACCCATTCCTATTTTTCCTATTTTCCCCAAATCACAGGAGGGCAGGTCTAGGTTGCAGTCCTTTGCAGCTTGGAGGGTCATTGGAGCAGTTGTTATCTTCATCTTTTGTTTCTTTTGTTTCATGTACTTCGTTTCCATTTTCCGTACTTTACTTTATATATAGGGACCTATATTGTGAACTTTGTTATGTTTTATATTTTGGTGGAGACTACTTGGTACTTTTGGTTTCAGAAATAAATTTGGGATAATGTTGTTTTTAATGAAGTTGTTTTGCTATTAATTTATAATTAGTGAGAGTTTTCTTCCGCTGTAATATTTTAATCATTTTATGCTGTTGCCTTAGTCTCTGTGCTATGTTATGGATTTTTATTTCATCCGACAACCCGTGCTTCTAGTCATGTATGATTTTCGGGGTGCCTAGAGGTACGGGGTGTCACAGTTGGTATCAGAGCTAAGGCTTCGGTAATCCTCAAAATATTTTAAAAATATAAAGGTTTTCAAATAATTTTTAAAGGATATTCCAAATAATACTTTTAAAAGTATATGTATATATTTTGGAAAAAAAGAAATTTTAGAAATGGGTCCCTCATATCTCTTCCTCCCTATCTATTGAACTATTTGTAGAGTACCTAATCCCATCTTTTTAATATCCACAGATAGAAATATCTGAACCATAAGATATCCCCGAAGTTCCAGGCCTTAATATGCCTGCTTGGTTCAAACGTTATTTGCAGGCTACTGCACGAGCAGAGCCACCAGCTCGGGATGCTGCTCCGACGTAAGGGGCTCCAGCCCATCTGCCAGGCATTCCTCATTTTCCCAAGTTATGCAAGGACTACACGAGCTTAGGAGGCAAGCCGTTTCTTGTCACCGAGTCATATACTGAGGCGAGAGCTTGGATCCGTAGTTGTGAGCGGATATTTAAACTTATGGGATTGGAGAACTTGGCTTGGAGGCAGTTGGCTTTATGGCAGTTGCAGGGAGAGGCTCTTTGTTGGTGGGAAATTGTGGAGGCTGAGGCTGATAATTTGACTTGGGCGGATTTTTGTACTAGGTTTGAGAGGAAATTCTTATCGTAGACTGAAGAGGGAGTGCAGCTAGAGAAATTTATACAGCTCAAGCAAGGGGATATGACAGTTAAAGAATACGTTAATCAATTCAATGAGCTTGCCAGATTTAGACTAGACTTGATCAATACTCCTCACAAGAAGGCGCTGAAGTTCGCTAAGGGTTTGAGTCAACCACTGTAGAGTTGGCAGTGAGCCATATTCCGATGGGAGCCACTTTTGAGGGATTGGTAGAGATGGCTTTACCTGCTGATACTGAGAAGAAAGGAGATGTGGCGCAGAAGAGTGATGGGAAGAAGCAGTGGAAAGGAAAGAGGAGAGGAGGAGGAGGGTTGGGTAGAAAAAGGAAAGTTCCAAGGAAGGACTGGAAGTGCAATACTTATGGTAAACTAGGTCATCTTGCTAAGGATTGTAGAGGGGTAGGAGAGCGACCGAGACTGAGATGTTATCTTTGCGACCAAGTGGGGCATATGAAAAAGGATTGTCCATCGAAGTCCAATGATAGTTCATAGAAACCTTCACAGCCTGCTTAGGCTTATGCTTTGGAGGCAGCTCCTTCCTCTAGTACTCGTCCGGTTGTGGACAAGGGAAAGAAGGTGATCATCAAAGGTGTGCTATCTATCTCTGATTTTCCTATTCGTGCCCTATATGATTCTGGAGCTTCGCACTCTTTTATATCTAGTACTCTGGTAGAGGGTCTTATTCTTGATGCTTACTTAGTGACCGACCCGGTAGTAGTATCAAATCCCGTAGGTGGATCGGCCTATTTGTCCATATTATGTCGGGATTTGAAATTGTTTATTTTAGGGGTTGAGTTTGACTATAGTGCCTTTGTATTGGGCTTTTCTGGGTTCGAGTTGATTCTTGGTATGGATTGGCTATCCATCTATAGTGCTGTTCTTGATTGCGATAAGAGGATAGTGAGGTTAGGCACTTTTAGTGAACGTACCTTGGAGGTATCTTGTGATCCTAGAGGATCAGTCATGTTGAGCTACCTTTATTCTCTTGACTTATCGCCCGATAGTTTGAGTTCGGTACCCGTTGTTAGAAACTTTCCAGATGTGTTCGAGAAGGTTGCTAGCCTTTCACCTCGAAGAGAGATCGAGTTCAAGATTTATCTTGTTGATAATGCCAACTGGTTGCTTTACTGGTAAGGCATATGGCCCCTAAGCAGATTGGAGAGCTTTCAGAGAAGGGCTTCATTCGTAGGAGCATTTCTGAGTAGGGCACACCCGTCATCTTTGCCATTAAGGCGGATGGCTCTCTCAGGCTTTGCGTGGATTATAGGGAGCTTAATAAACTGACGAAGAAGAATCGTTATCCTCTTCCCCGCATAGACGATCTCTTCAACCAGCTAGTTGGAGCCAAGGTATTTTCGCAGCTCGATTTGGCCACGGGATTTCAACAGTTGCATGAGGCGGAGGATAGCATCGAGAAGATTGCGTTTAGGACTCTGGATGGGTTATTTGAGTGGTTAGTCATGCCATTTGGGCTAACCAATGCTGCGGCATATTTTGTGGACCCGATGAGTCGAGTATTTCGCTAATCGTTGAACAAGTTTGTGGTGGTGTTCGTCGACTTTGCAAAGCAAGGAGGAGCATACTGTTCACTTAGAAGAAGTGCTTAGGACCCATGCGAGCACATAAGTTGAAGGCGATGTTTTCTAAGTGCCACTTTTAGAGGGATGAGGTTCGCTTTTTGGGACACATCGTTTCAGAGGATGGACTTGCAGTAGATCCGACAAAAGTGGCAACAGTACAGGATTGGCAGACCCCTAAGAATGCCACAAACATAAGGAGTTTCCTTGGTCTTACGGTCTACCATAGGAAGTTCATTAAGGACTTTGCTAGGATATCAGCTCCACTTACCCACCTTACCAAGAAGAACTCATCTTTTGTTTAGGATGTCAAGTGTGAGGATGCCTTCGGTCGATTGAAGGAAGCTTTGACTACCGTGCCCGTATTGGTATTACCAGTTGGAACCAAGCCTTTCTCAGTTATACAGATGCTTGTGGTACGGGGCTAGGAGCAGTACTGATGCAAGAGGGTAGGGTAGTGTGCTATGCGAGTAGACAGTTGAAAACACATGAGAAGAACTACCCGACGCATGATCTTGAGTTGGCAGCTATAGTTTTTGCTCTCAAGTCTTGGAGGCACTATCTCTTAGGAGAAAGATTTGAGCTTTTCACGGATCATAAGTCTTTGAAGTTTCTATTCTCTCAGAAAGACTTGAATTTGAGACAGCAAAGATGGATGGAGTTTTTATCCTCTTATGACTTTGAGATTTCCTATACCCTTGGCAAGGGTAATGCAGTGGCAGATGCGTTGAGTAGATGTAAGTGGTTTTAAGTCCTCTATTTTTGAAATGGAAGCATTTGGAGTACATTGCTACCTTTGATTTTAGACCTCCATCGAGTTTAGCTCTGGGATTGTTAGCAGCCCTCGACGTCCAGCCTACTTTGATGTAGCAGATTGGAGCAAGGCAAGGTGAGGACGAAGAGTTAAAGGTCATTTTAGATAAGCTCAGTAGAGGAGAGTCATCACCACATCTTAGACGCTATACCATGGACACTAGGGGATGGCTTAGAAGGGATGGTAGACTTTGCATTCCTCGTAGTGAGAATTTAGTGGATGCGGTATTGGCCGAGTCACATCATTCTAGGATGATGGTGCACCCGATGGTGATAAGATGTACCAGGATATGAAGAGGGTATTCTATTGGCCCGGAATGAAGAAGAGGGTGGCGGAGTATGTATCGAAGTGCATCACTTGCTAAAGGGTAAAGGCGGAACAAAAGAAGCCTGGAGGACTGTTGCAGCCATTGGATATTCCATTATGGAAATGGGAGAGCGTCTCTATGGACTTCGTGGATGGATTACCAAGGTCATGGAGAGGGAACATGAGCATTTGGGTCACTATGGATAGACTGACGAAGAGCGCTCATTTTATGCCCATAAAAAGTAATAGGTTGGCGACTCTTTATTTAAGGGAGATAGTTAGGCTTCATGGAGTTCCCGCCAACATTGTGAGCGATAGAGATCCATTATTCACCAGCGAGTTTTGGAGGAGTCTTCATCAAGCCTTGGGAACAAAATTGAATCTAAGCACGACATATCACCCTTAGACAGATGGACAGACTGAGAGGGTAAATAAGGTTTTGGAAGATTTGCTCAGATTGTGCATCATTGACTTCAGAGGCTCTTGGGAAGACCACCTACCTTTGGTGGAGTTCGTGTATAATAATAGTTATCAAGCAAGTATTGGGATGTCACCGTTTGAGGCCCTCTATGGCAGACCATGTAGATCACCAGCCTGTTGGTGGGATACCACCGATAGGATCTTTCTTGGACCAGACTTGGTGAGGGAAACTTCTGAGAAGGTGGATTTGATTCGCAAGAGGTTGAAGACTGCACCAGATAGACAAAAGTCATATGCCGACAGATGACATTCAGATTTGGAATTTAAGGTTGGAGATATGGTTTTTGTCAAGGTTTCTCCTCTAAGAAACGTTATGAGATTTGGCTCAGTGGGTAAGTTGGCACTGAGATTTGTAGGACCCTTCCCTATTAGCGCACGGATTGGAAAAGTGGCATACAAAGTTGATCTTCCAGATAAGTTGGCAGGATTTCACGATGTTTTTCATGTTTCTCATCTGAGGAAGTGTCTACATGATTTCGCAGTAGTAGTAGAACTCGATCAGCTAAGGGAAGTGGAGGTAGAGCACGAATCACTTGTGCGTCATACACCCACTCGTATATTGGAACATGGCGTTAAGAAATTACGCAACAAGGAAGTTCGTCTAGTGAAGGTTTAGTGGGGAGATGACCCCAAGGAGTGCACATGGTAATCTGAGGAGAGAATTCAAACTTCTTATCCTTTTCTATTTGAAGGTACACTTCAAATATCCTATCTTCGACCTTTGATCTTTCCTTAGTTAGGGTCTTTTCGATAATCTTTAGGTGAACATGTCATTAGGGCATGTTATATTTGATGGATAAAAATGATTGCAAGTGGATGCTAATGTTTGCAAATGGATGCATTACATGCACTAGATGGATATTTATTAGGATAATCTACCAACTAGGTACACACCTGCATATGTGTGCCTGTTATCTATTGCATTTGCACATGGTTGTGTGTGTGTGTGTGTATATATATGTATATATAAATGGATTTTGCATATGGATGGTGCATTTGGGTGAATGATTGAAACTTACACATAGAATTATCAATTATACCAGGGTAATTGCATACTTTTGGTTCCATGGCATAAGCATACTTGCATTATAGAAGGTCAACTGAATTAGTAGACCGACTACCTTTCACATTAAGTAAGTTCATATGCATTTCACTTTGCATAAATCATAAATTGCATTAGTTAAAAATAAGGACAATGGTAGGAATGGATGATGGTTGAGTAGATGGATGTAGTTCTTGGATGCTGGTTGTTAATTACGTTCTTCCGTATTTAGAGTTTTGGGAAATGAAATCCTTTAAGGGGGGAGAATGTAACACCCCGATATTTTAGAGGAAATATATTAAAAAGAAATTAAAAGCACATTTGGTACAGTGGTAAAGGCTCATGTTGACTTTCTTAGTGACCAGGGATCAAGTCCTGTTGTCGCCCAAAATCTGGAGTGATGTTCTTTTTAGCTAGTTCGTTTCCAGCGATTTTCCTACATATTTCAATGTTGTTTCTGACATGTGGCGGCTTCCCATTCGCTCCAGTGATGTAATATGATGAGATGACTAAATTTTATTGGTTGAGTGATGTGTATGGGCTAGAATGGATAACCATTAAGTGTATGAAAGAACCAGATTTAGTCTAAAATAATCTAATGGATTATATTCACTCAAATAATCTACAAATAAACCATCTAACCTAAACCTAATCTCTCATTCAGCCGTCACCATAATTCTACCGTAAAATTAGTGTGTACTATTTTTCCTCCTTTTCTCTACTAAATAAACAAATCTCTACCAAATCAAATTATCTATATATATTCAATAAATTTGGGGAATTTGGAAGAATCAAAAGGAGAAAGATTAAAGCAAAGCTTTTTTCAAATTTATGCAAGCTCAAGTGCCAGGTGAGTGGGAATTAATATGAAATAGAAAAATAAAGTAGTTCAATTTCAGTTCTTTTCTGGCATGTTAATATGAATTAATTTCTTTTCTTAATTGAGAATAGATGTAAATTATTGCAACTTCTTCTTCTTCTTCCACTTCTCAAATCTAATTCATGTTTGGTTTAAAATATGGGACATATAAATTATCTATTCACATTTCATGGCATAAATAAGATTGAAATTTATGTAAATTATTGTATCTTCTTCTTCTTCCATTTCTCAGTTCCAATTCATGTTTGGGTTGAAATTTGGAACAAACAAATTGTTATTTACGTTTCATTGCGTAAATAAGATTGGTTTAATTAAATTGAATTAGAATTGTTATTCAATTTCTAATGGTAGAACAAGTTAGTTGAATAAATTCAGAATATGTTACTTGAATAAAATTATGGTTTTGATTGATATAATTACATAATTTTGAATATGGATTTGGAACAAAATTGGGAAGTCTAATTGGCATAATTATTTGTTTCATATGTGTCCTAAAAATGTAAAAGTGGAATTTTGTGTAATTAAATGGTTTGTGGCTATTGGATAAATTTTTTGAACAGATTAAATCTCTAAACGGAGAATGTAAATTAGGGTGGAAAAAAATGTAAATTAAATGGACCCTAAAGGCTAGTGTAAACCTGTAACAAAATGGCATAAAAATTACAGACAAACCATACGGACTTAACGGACGTGAAATTGAAATACCATTTGTGTAAGAAAAATGGAAATTGTGAAATAACCAAATCGGATGTAAAAATGGCCTAAAGCAGATTAATGGAAATAAACAGTATGTAAACTGTAACGGTAAAATTAATTAATCTGGAAGCGATTTGGTAGGCAGACCTTGTAAAGGTTTGGGTAGGTGTTTCATGCAGTTAAGACCAAAATATAGTTTTGCTGTACGTACTAGGAGTGGGCAAGTAGGTTCGCAAGGATGTTTGTTACCTTTCATAGGTTGCTAGTACGTAGGATAGATAGCACCGCAATCGTAGGCTTCTTCAGGCAGATCGATGCGGATGGAACATGACAAGTGTGCTCCGACGTAGGCTTCTTTAGGCAGATCGTTAGAGTGTTTTGCGCAGCCGACCCAGCTACGGGCGCTCTTTCAGAGGACCGACACTTTGGATAGGGGCAAGTCCACATTAGTGGTCGAGGAGACAGGAGGATAGGAGTCCAGTTTGGCGGAGCCTGAGCGCAACTTTGGGGTCCTGCGAGGTTGTTTGAGTCGGCGCCGGTCAGATGTAAGAGGCATTTAGTCACAATGCACGGGTGAAGAGCATGACTTTCACACTATAGCACGTGGATAGATAAGGACAGCAGGTCCGACAGGCCGATTGACGTTTAGTGTTACTGCGTGGTTGACTTCCCTAGAGTGACCACAGACTTTGACTTCTTAGGAACTGTATCTAAGAAGGATTCACTGAATTATATTATTCACCCTCTGCGATATTCGAGGAAGACCTGGAATTAAACTATTTTATTCTTTCTACTTCATTTTATTTCTCATTCACCGGACTTTATGTATGACCCATTCCTTTTTTTCCTATTTTCCCCAAATCACAGGAGGGCAGGTCTAAGTTGCAGTCCTTTGCAGCTTGGAGGGTCATTGGAGCAGTTGTTATCTTAAGCTTTTGTTTCTTTTGTTTCATGTACTTCATTTCCCTTTTCCGTACTTTACTCTATATATGGGGACCTATATTGTGAACTTTGTTATGTTTTATGTTTTGTTGGAGACTACTTGGTACTTTTGGTTTCAGAAATAAATTTGGGATAATGTTGTTTTTAATGAAGCTGTTTTGCTATTAATTTATAATTAGTAAGAGTTTTCTTCCGTTGTAATATTTTAATCATTTTATGTTGTTGCCTTAATCTCTATGATATGTTATGGAATTTTATTTCACCCAACCACCCGTGCTTCTAGTCATGTCCGATTTTCGGGGTGCTTAGAGGTGCGGGGTGTCACATTGACAGAAGTGGTATATGTTTTGATGTGTTTTAAAAGGGGTTGGAAAAGAGGATATAAAAGGTATTTATATGAGAAAGGAGTTGAAAACAACAACTTTGGTCCATTTAGCTGCATGGGGAATTTGTCCCATACACATCCAATGCATTAGATGCAAATCAATCCCTCAACTAAAGAGTTTTTTGACTTAGAATTGCAAAACAATAACATCTACAATATTGTAGTAGTTTAAACTTAAAATGAAAATGTTCAAGTGATATGATTGCATTTTATAATGATATGATAACATTTCAGCTACTATGATAAACAGAAATTATAATTTGTGTTTTTATTGTTAGGTACAACATTTTATGATTAAATATTGTTTATTTATGCAACAAAATATGAGCATAACATGGAACAGGACAATATGAACACAAGAGAAAGTCAAATAGTCAATACCATGCCAAGTCCTTGTATTTTAATTTTATAGGATTTTCATCAAAATATTGTAGCCTATGATAAAATTATATTTTATTGTATATGAAGTTGATCAACCATGATTAAGATATATGGTACAAATGTTTAAACAAAGGTAAATATGACACTTGCTCGAGTTAATGCATATACTTAGAATGGATATGCAAAATATTTTCGTACATATACTTTAGATAAAAACATGATAGTGTAGGTATTCATTTCATAATGGTAATGTAAGTGTAATTTACACTCTTGATTATTTATATTTCAATGGTGCATATTGAAGTTTGCTTCCTCCTAATTTAATGTGATAAAAAGTTATAATATGGTTATCATTTTTTTTCCATGACCAAATAAGTTGATATTTATTAATATTGTTTCCCCATCTTAGGTATTATTTGCAAAATACATAATTGTTCTACGTTTATGTAATAACTTGGTTGTATTATTTTTATAGATTTGTTAACCTAAAACCATGTTGTTTCGGACATATGGCCATTGATTTGCTACAACCCGAGAAAATATGTGTATATTTCTTATTTGCTGAATTAATGTGATAACTACCACTCAATGGCTAAAATCTATTTGCATGCAACCATGAAGATAGTTTTCTCTTCATCAAACCATTATTGCCCAGTTTCCTTCAGAATATGACAATTAATGTTTCTAAAGTTAAAAAAGTGAAATCATTGGCACCTAATTATGCAATATTATGGAGTTGTATCCTTCTATCTTTACTCTATATTCTTTTTGTTTTTTTCATAGTTATTGTTATTTAAGCTTCATCTTCTATGTAAGATCTAAGTAGTAATTATTTTACTCTATAAAATTGTTTCAATAAGGATTTTCTAAATTACTCCACGCTTATTACCTAAACTATATGTATATTATATAAAGTGCATGATCAAGTGAAAATGTCGCATGATTCCAGCTTTATATCCATGTCATATTAAGAACATAAAACTTTAACATGTATGTTTTGTGGCATGAATTGAAAAATATTTTAATATTATAAGATAATAACTAAAAGAAAATAATATTGATAGAAATGTTTAAACAATTTCGTAATAAACATATTGAATAAATGCTCCACTTATTCTACTCTTTTTCTTCTTTTTAGGTGTTTAAATCAAGAACAATATGCGTGAAATAGTGAAGAATAATCTAGGTCAAAATAAATGAGAATTCTATTAATGCATAAGATATAAATAATTATAATTGATAGAGTTAGGGGTATGCCATAGGGGCAACACTGTATTTTATTGTAAATGAATTAACTATGTAATCAATTCTCATTCATAATAAAGGAGTTTTCTTTCTGTTGTATATTTGTTATTACATATTATAAATAATTAAATGTTTAAATTAAAATTATTTAACAGAAACACCATAAATGGTGCGCTTGCGATAGTAATTACAAACAGTCGTAATCATGAGCATTGTATCACAATAAGCACATCATTTCAAATATTCCTAGTTAAAATGCATCGAGATCGGATATCGATGCATCCGTTGAGACTAGAGTACATAATGTTCTCCAAATGTTGAGTAGTGTATTACTCATGACTACTAGAGGCACCAAGGGGTTATGTACTAATATTTATTGGATAATCATGGAATGACTCACTCGATAATTTTTCGTTGGTTAATACAACTAAGGTTAAATAGAAAATATCAATATGACTAATTTACACAGTTCTTTTGACTTGAGAATACTATCAATCTTCAATATAAAAGCTCCGCTTTGATTATGGTTTAGGCTTAGCACGACATCCATCGAGTGACTATAGTTGGGTCGAGTGGAAGTATTGAAAGTGAAACACTATTCAAGTGGGATTTGTGTCCTTGGTTATATGGGGTCAGTATCACGGTCAACTAAAGTCGGTTCAAAGTCAAAATTTTGGCCAGAGTAGTTCGGTTAATAATAATTATTTTTGTTGAACCAAGGAATTTTTGTTTGGACTATAGAGTTGAATATAAACAATATTAGAATTTTGACCATTATATAATTCCATAAGTTCAAAGTGATATAGTTTTGATGTAGAGAATCGGTGTAAATAATCGTCACTACCGGGTAACGCTTAACAAAATAAAATTGGATTTTACCAAAATCATGTAAGCAATAAATTTTGTCAAAATGTCACATCACCTACTAAGTGACGTGTGAACGTTAATATTTGAATTATTTGATATTAATTGCTGACCAAATTTACACCTAAGAGTCACACCACCAAAACATTAAATACTCCTTTGACCACATGATTTAATCAATTTATAATTGAAATAAATTAATTAAAGTAATTAATATTTATGAGATATTAATTATAAAGTTTTTATTTGATTTGTTGAACAATATTAAAAATTATGTTTATAATAGTTATAAATATAATAATCGATATACAATATCGATGCGCATTAAAATGGGATTTAAATGCAACAAGTATTGTTCAGGTTTGAAGTGGGTTTGAAGCCAATATGTGGCATGACATTTTTGGCTATGATTTGATCATGTTATGGCCGACCATATAGTGGCATTGATGTGTGGTTTGTTGGATATCCATTCCCCATTAAGCGCCTTTAGTTTTGGATTGTATACCTATTATTGCTGTCATGCACACACATCACAACTACTTGATATATTTACTTTAAACCCTTAGACATTATGATAATATCATTAGATTTTTTATAGAAAAGGTTTTTGTTCTTGTAAGGTAAAAACCCTTCCGTGTTTATGTGCGGCATGGTCTTACGAGATACTTTTGATTTTAAAGGATTTTATATGTTATAATATAATTCCTTATGATTTGAGTTTCTGACGTTGGTTTTACCAGACTAACCGGGATTGTTTTCTTATAATGCCCAGGTCAAAGCTTTGGAGCTCAGTAGATGAGCTAAAGGCCAACGTATCTACGTATTTCTTTATGTTCTGCTGCAGGGCTTTGTTGTATTTATCAGAAATTGTAAGGACAGGTGCTGTAACTGTCCATGTGACGACCCGTCTTTTTCTCCACAGAAAGACGCATCATTATTAAGAAAGATAGGGATAGAAAAGAGAAATGATAGAAAAGAAGAAACACAACAATATCAGAATCTCACTGCGGAACGAATGAAATACAATATATCACATAAGATTTTACATAGTATCAACGACTATCATAGTCACACAGCTTATACAACACAAACTAGACAGTTATAAACACCTGTCTAGTTATTACAACTCAAATACAACTCAGAGAAACTACACAGAGATACCAACACAGCGGAACACTATATATATCTATAACGCTGAAGCCTCCTGCTCCATTGCTCCTCCACAATTCGTCAAAGCTAACCTGAATCCCTTGGCTACTCGTAAAAATTTGAGTACCCAAGAGTTTAAGAAAAACAGAAATAAACTCCGGGTCAGACATGGGTCTGGTGTGAGTAACAGGTTAAAGTTGCTTAACTTTGAAAATCCTTTGAAAACAAAAGGTATCTCGTAAGACTTTCCGCACATAAACACGGAAAAGTTTTTACCTTACGATAACCAAAACATTGATAAGAAATCCAGTTATATTATAATAGGGTCTAGGATTCTCAAATAAATATTCACATAGCCGAAATTGTTACATTCATTAAATTCCAGCATACATAGGTATACAATCAAGTCCGAGATCACTTATTGGAGATTGGATTCCATACAATGGCAGGGCTACTGGGGTACCGCCCGTCACAGTACCTGGCCTAGATCAGCGTACCGAGGAGTACGCCCGCTCCCCTGCAACACAAAGCCGGAACCATCCCTTACTGGATAATTCCGAATAATATCACCCCACGGTTGTGATCAGCAACCGCACCACTAAGCCGAAATAAAAAGGGACATCTAGACAGGGATGACCTTACTCTCAAGTGGGGGCTACCCACGAAGCCTTGCTGCACCTCCCCTGTTTTAGCCACTCCCGGTTGATGAGGCTTGAGGCTACGATTACCTTTAATCAGAACACATCACTTAGAATGCTCATCGTCCACCTGACGATGTGCTGAAAGCATTCAATCCATACAAGTTTGTTCCGGGTTCGAACGAAACCGAAGGCATTATTTCGTTACACTCGTTTTGGAATCACCCTCAGAGTTAACGACAATAACCCTTGGACTCTGAATCTTCATCTTCACTTGAGATTCACGACCTATCGTTAATTTGGATCGATGTGGTTTTCTGATATCCAAATCTGAAAACCCGGTCCCGGTCTCATCGAAATCCAAAACGTATCTTTTAAGGCCAAGTTGTTTTAAAGTTAAAACAATTCAATTCAATTATCTATATACACATAGGTAGATAATTCACAATATCACAATAGATAATCTACACTATCATCACAAATAGATAATTCACATTATCATCATACTTCAACCAAAGCATCGATATCACACAACATCACTTATCTTATATCTGAGATCTCAAACCATTCAAGGCAATCAATATCATCCATTCATACATAAGCAATGATCTATACCATCTCTAATTAATTTAAAGTGAATTAAATTAATTACTTCATTTCTAATTAATTTAAAATAAATTAAATTAATTACTTCATCATTATAAATCTTACTTATATAATCGTTAATTAATTACAACTAAATTAATTAATCATTCTCTAATTATCCACTTTAATTAATCACCTTGATTAATTATCCTTTAATTACATTTAAGTAATTATCCTTAATTAATTTCACAAATTAATTATTCTTAACCAAATACAGTAATTAACCTTTAATTACTTCATTAATTAATTAATTATAATCAATTACTTTAATCCTTAATTAATTACAATTAATTAGTTATTCCATAATCACTTATCATTGATTAATTAATCTTAATTAATCAACCCTTAATTACGTCATTAATTAATTATAAACTAATGATCCTTAATTACATCTTTAATTATTTATTCTATTTAAATTAATTATATTAAGTAATTAATCTTAATTAAACCACAATTATTAATCAATCTTGATTAATCTCATTCAGTAATTAACTACCCTTAATTACTTCATTAAATAAATTAATTACATCTTAATTAATTATCATAATTAATCCCTTGATTTATTATACAAAGTAATTAAATCCAAAATTACTTTCAATCTTCAATTAATTACATCCTGTAATTACCATTACTACTTACTTCACTAAGTAATTTCACTTCATAAATTGCATTAAGTAATTACTTACCAAATCATTCAGTGATTATCTTAAATTAATTAAACTTAATTAATTAACTTAAACTAATCACATTAAACTCAATTAATTATACTGAGTAATTAATTCCTTTAATTACCTTTATTAAGTAATTATACTTAAACAAATTTCACAATTGATTATCTCTAATTAATTATCAAAATTAATCACATTAATTAGTTATTTAATAATTCTTAGTTAATGATCTTCATTAACTATTTACAATTCTTTAATTACTTTTCTTAAGTAATTTAAACTTAGATTAATCATTATAAATTACAAATCAATTAATCTTTAATTACACATTAATTAATCTCTAATTATTTAATTAAAAGTGTTTAACTGTAACTTAATTAATCTTTAATTACTTGATTAATTTATTTCTAACCATTAATTAATAATCTTAACTTATCTAATTAATGATTATTAATTACAAATTAATTAACCCTTAAATTAATTAACTTACAACTCTTAATTATTTACTTATTTATCCTAAATCATTAATTAAATTAATTAATTAATCTTTAATTACCTTATTAATTAAATTAATCTCAACTCATTAAAACCTAATTAACCTTAAGGTAAAACATTATCTATATAAATGACATAATTATCATTAACATTAAAACATTTTATCTTTATAATTAACAGTCTTAATTAAATCATTTAATTAAGTTTTAAAATAAAATAATCCTTTAACTTAACAAATTAAAGTTAACAAATTTTATAACTTCCAAATCAAATGTTAAGAAAACATTTATAATATATATAAAGAAATGTATATAAGAAAAGTTTTAAACTAAATTATTTATATTTTCAAATCTTGTTTTAAAACTGTTTAAACTCTACGTCGGGTCGAACCCGAACCCTACCCGAGGGCTACCCCGAGTTCCCTTCTTCTTCCCATTTTTTTCAAAATTTTGTTTAAGTTTTAAAGTTAAAACTGGAAACAGTTTCACTCACAAACAACCCGTGTCCTCACTCGAGTCTCCTACCCAAAAACCCGAGTCTTCCTTCGAGACAAAACCACAACCCAAAACTCTGACACGAACACACTGCCGTGCACATGCACAGCCAAACGCGGCGGCTCCGACCATCACCGCTATCGTCAACAAATCGACGTTGACTTCCTTCTTCGACCTCGATCACCCAAACTTTAAATTGAACTTGAAATCAAAATCGTACTCGAACACACCCAACCTGGAACGAACCCAGTCACCAAAAACTTCCACGTATCGCCTAACTCCGACCATTTGACACCGCGTCATCGAGCCCACAACTTCGCCAGAGTTCCATGCTTCCATTCCCCTACCTCAAATCCAACTCGATGCTTCCACATTGACGTAAATGCCTCGAGAACACGGCAAACCAAAACTGTACACTCAACCCTAGATCATCGTCGTTCGGCCACCATGGTCATCTAGAATTTAAGTGAGTATTTTTCTGATGATCACCTAACCTCCAGCCTCCTTCCACCTCGATCACGACATCTAATGTTTTTCCGATCGCCAGAAATTGGTGAAAATACAACTTTCGATCAACTTGCAAAATCTCCCCAAACTCTAACTTAAAAATCTTGAAATTGTTATCTAAATTCCTCATTTTACAATATGATTCTATTTATGAAATCCAAACTCGAATTTATGAACTTCAATTTTTGACTTATAATTTGATTTCTACTGTTATCTCTTATTTCCAGTAATCCTATTTATCAATATACTTAATAATATTTTTAAAATCTTTATCTTGTTATTTCTAACAGATTTTGTTTAAATACTAAATCCTAATAATGACTAGATCAAGAGATAGAGCATTTTAAATCAAATCCTGAATTTTGAAACTGGGAACAGAAGTGTTCAGGCATACATTCATTATTCATCTAAATATTCACATAATTTCACTACTATTTACGCACAAACATATTTGGCTTCAGATATTAATCATGCAACCTTATTTCATATACTAAAAATTTAAAAGTGATGATGTTACTCACCAGTCATGAAGAAACAGAGAACATTGTTATATTTTGTTTAAGTCTTAAATCCAAACCAAGATTAAATCAAGAGATAATGGTTTTAAATCAAACAAAAGCTTGAAATCAAAGAAACAGAAATGCTACAGGTAAACAAGCATGCACACATATATATTCATATATATATTCACAGCAGATTTCATAATATATTCATTTCGAATTAAATAGCATGCAACCAAATTTACCTACTTAAATTTTTAAAAGTGAAGTTACTTACCAGTGAAAGATGAACAGAGCACTTTATTTTGAAAAGCCTATGAAGACTATGAACTTTAAAAACTTGAGTTGCTGATGTTTTGAAACTTTAAACTTTTTTTTGCTGAAATGCTTTTGCTCCTTGATTTACAGACTACATGCATGCTCCCAGCTTAAAAGAAAATGTGGGCCTAATCATCTCAGGTTTGCATGCAGTAGCCAATTCCAGATTGCATTTGAAAACTCAGGTTGAATGATGAATGCAGGCTAATGGTTTGAAAAATGCAGGCTTTGATTTGAAAAATGGTTTGCATGCAGGCTTGTTCTTGTTTGATTCCAGGTTGTTGAAGAATGGTTACAAATTTGGCTTGATTATCTATTTTGAAAATGTACAGATTCTGGTTTGCAAACTTATTGACTTGCTTTTAGAAAATGAATGAATAGGCTTTGATCTAGTTTGAGGAAATTGATTTCAGATTTTGTTAGAGAATTGGTTTTGAGTTTTTCTTCTTAGCTTTTGAAAAAAATGGAAAAAAATGGAATAAAGGAAACATG
The DNA here is from genome assembly GCA_030737815.1 of Allium fistulosum. NCBI lineage: Eukaryota > Viridiplantae > Streptophyta > Magnoliopsida > Asparagales > Amaryllidaceae > Allium > Allium fistulosum. The sequence goes on along the minus strand of CM060905.1, from coordinate 868,736,665 downwards.
ATTTTATAAAGGCTGAATTGATTTATAAAAATAAAAGAAATTAAAATTAAAAACTTGACATTTGTCACATATCTTTGTTTATTGATTTACACATGCTATTAAGGTGTCTTAATGTGTTAACACTTGTAAAATGAGACTTTAGGAAAATAACACTTGTCTTTTAAGTATTTCTTATTATTATAAATATTAAATGAAAGCTTATATATATATTAGTTTATAAATACTTATTTAATATAAATGTTAATAAAGGCTTTTACTTAATTTATTATTTTATAAATGCTTATATATATATAAATTTCTTTAAAGAAAATAAAACCAATTATATATATATATATATAAATAAAAGCTTATACATATATTTTGAATCCAAATATTTTAAATATATCAATCCTTTGAATTTCAATTTCAAATCTAAATTCAATCTCAAATTAAAGAAAATCAATTTAAAATCAACTTATATATATATATATACACACACACATATATAACTACACATTCAATTTGAAATTATGTTTTTTCTTGTTAAATTCAACCCAAAGCTTTTCTATTTACAATTATATACAAATATATATACATTATAAATAGAAATCATTTTATTAACTTTTAAAAGATAAAATTTACCAAATAAATATTTATTAAAGAAGATTATTAAACCAATTTAAATGCTTATTAATAAAGATTGATTAACTTCCAACCGAGAAGATTTAGACAAATAAGGTAGGTTAGGTACAAAAGAAATAGTTTAAAAGGACAAATAAATATGTTTTTCACTATTTCGATGCTTTCGGCACCAGGTTCCGCCTCTATACCTTCGCCTTTGACACTGTCGAAACCAATGCACATGGTATCAGGGGACTGGTATGTAGTGAATCGAATGTAGATGAAAGGTATAGGGTCGAAACCAGGGGTTCCGAAGGGGTTGAGGCACTATTTTTCTTTTAAAAGAAAATGCACCAGCTTGCTTTCGACTAGGTCAAATGGATTTAAAGAATGGTTTCGATTGGGTTGTGCCTTTGTTTATAAATGATTGCTTTTGACTACGTCGAAACCTTTGCTGCCACTTACTTCCTTTCGACACAGATGGTTTCGAAGGGGTTGTTTTGTTAAATTTGGCCACTTCTCCAATGCTTTTGAAGGGATGGTTTTGATACCATCACTTCTTTACTTAGGAATGATTTCAAAAGGAGTGCTTTCAGCTTTATTGGGTTTCCGATCCTTTTGCTCTACTTGAAGGCATAATCCAAATGGTTTCGATCGAGACGGTTTTCAAAGGTTTCGAAGGGTAAATTTTTGAATGGTTTTGAAAAGTGTTTCCATATGTTTTAAATTGAACCCAAAGGGCTTTCAAAAGGATTGATTTCTATGCTTTCGAAAGGTTTTAATGTATGGTTTCGAAAGGGATGGTTTCCTAGGGTTTAGAAAGGGTTGAAAGAAAAGGTTTTTCCTATGTTTTCGAAAGGCAATATATAAAGGTTTTAAAGAAGGATGTTTAGGATTTTAAAGCTTTTGAAGGGAAGGTTTTAATGCTTTCGAAAGGGAGAATTGAATGGTTTCGAAAGGAAGGATTTGGCCTTTTGCCTAAGTTAAGTAAATGGTTTTACCTGGTTTCGAAAGGGGTACTTTCAATGGTTTCGGAAGGGCACTTTCAATTGTTTCGAAAAGGTTACTTTCAAGGGTTTCGAAGGGGTTGTTTAAAGGTTTTAAACAAAGGTTTCGAATGTATTAACTAGGTAGTATAGCCTATGTGTTTTCAAGTTAAAAAGGACTTTCATTTATTTTGAGAGGATAGATAATCCACATTAAATCTCATCAACATTAATTCTGAGTAAAGTATATATAACATGGAAAAATAGCTTAGAGTAAAGCTAATTATGTATTTCCCTTGTATATATATGATTTAAAGGGTTAAATCATTTTGAAAATGTTTTTCAAGGAAAATTTAAAGGGTGGTTAGCCCTAAGAGAATGGCTCAGATTAGAAGACCAGATAGGACTTGTGTAGGGTCGCACTCTATGCTCATTAGCTATTAGCCCCTAGCTAATTTAGTCCAGAATTCCAGTGTGTAGGGCTTAGTCACAGGTAAGACTAAAATGTTGGTTACACATAGAACATAATATTTATGTATAGAGGTAGGTTATTGGTAAGCCACAAAATCATTAGGATCAGTTGACCCTTAGAGATGTAAGGTAAGGGCAGACCGTCTAGAAGTTTTGTCTAATAGATGTTTAGACCATTTGATATTTAACGGGTAGGCCCGAGTCAACCAAAGGGGCAGTTAGCCCATTTTTTGGACAGTTAGTCCAGATTGCGGATAGTTAGTCCAGTTTGAGAGCAGTCGGCCTAGATTTCGGACAGGTAGTCCATTTATTACCTGTTTTAGCACAACGGATATTGCTATTATTATTGTTAAAATCAGCTTGATTAACCAGTTTAGTTGCAGGAAAGGATTTGCAAAATGTATGTTTTGAAAAGGATATCTATAACGACCCGGGATTTTTGGCGTCTCGAGTTTTGAATATTAATTTTTAATATTCAATAATACGGTATTTTAATCAAATAAAAATCCCCGTTAAATAACAATTGGTAATAATATATAGCTTTTAAACCTAGGTAACATTTTTGAATTTCCAGATTTTTATTATAAAATAGGAAATTGATTTAATTGGAATTTCTTATATATATATATATATTCAGGACAACATAATTTATATATATATATATATAATTTGTAAACAGATTCATAGCAAATAAAAGTAGAAGAATAAAAAGAATGTATTATAAATAGAAATGATTTGGCTTATGAATAATATAGTGTATTTTAAATAGAAAGAGTTTAAAATTGGATTTTCTTATAGATATTTATATATACACACACACACACATATTAGTTAAGAAGAACGTATATATATATAGATATAAGTTCAAAAAGGAAAATTATAGTATTTATAAACAAATAAATATTGTATGCTATAAACTAAATGAAAATAGTATGTTGAAAACAATATATATAATGGTGAGTAAAATATGTATATATATGAACTAAATAAATATAGTTTATTAAAAATAATATATAGTTTATTAAAAATAATATATCTTTATATACATTGAATAATAAAATAAGTAAATATATAAGAAGAGATTTATATATATATATATATATATGAAAAATAGATGATGAAAGAAATGAGAAAATCTATAAAATCATTTCAAAAAGAAAATCATTCACAAGGCAATGTTTTGTCAAAAATGTTATTTTATACACTTAAAATAAAATAGAAAAATTTTCATTTTTTCCTTGAGTTATATATTTTAATGGAAGTGTGTGTGTGTGTGTACATGAAGACTTGAAGTTATTTTTAAACCACTTTATATCTCTTGTTTGCAAAACATGTATATATATGAAAGCATGTTAAAAATCAAGTAAGAAGTAAATAATTAAAAAGTAAACAAGTAAAAAAAATCTAGACAAGTTTAAAAACTTTTGCATAGTAAAAGTTAGTAAGCATCTCGAAACGCGTAGAAATCAATTTAATTAAATTCTATTGAAATCAATTTGAAATAAGCTGATTTTAAGCTAACTTCTTTATACGATGAATTAGGACTTGAAACTTGTTCCATTGAGTTTAAAAACATCGAAAACCTCTATTTTGATATACGGGATGACCCACTTTCGTTTCGGAAGCGAAATGGGTTTTTCGGGTCGTTATTGTCGTTTCAAATTAATTCGGGCATTATTCATTCTTATCGGGCTTCGTTAGTATATATTGTTCTGTTCTAACCCAAGTAGCCTTTCTATTTCTTATTCCTATACGTATAGTTCTATCTGACTGTTCCTCCTCTCTTCCTCAAATGGCAGAAACCCAATTTACATTCAAACCCAAAATTTCAATCTCCAAATCAATTTCAAAATTTAAACTCCTCCAAACTATATCATATTATATACTGATTCAAAGCTCTCGATGAGCGTAATTCACTGGTGTGATTCGTTTTTCAATCGGATTCACCATTTGACCAAAAATCAAGGTTGAACCTCGACCATCCATATTAGGGTTTTGACGATCCAACGGTGGATCGTCGTCCGATCGATGATCGGGAGGCGGCGTTGGGAAGATGGTGACGAGCAGCACTCATCTGTGGTGTTCATTCTTGGCTGAGGCTCTCGGGTTGGCCAGAAATGGTGGACTGAAGGCGTGGGTGGCGCAAGGGGTTAGGGGTGTCGGAGCTCCGTGCGAGGCCATGGGATGGGCGCCTGGTCGTGCGCGGGAGGATGGTGGCTTCAGATCTGGCCATCGATGGCCGGAGCTGCGTTGATAGGTGGCGGCTGCATCTTGATGAGCGAGCATAGTAGCGTGTTAGGGTTTCGACCTGGAGAGTGCTATCACGTGGAGGCAATGACGTGGAATGGTTTGTTTGGTTCTTTTTTATTTTTATTTAACTTAAAATTTCAATGTTCTAATATACATAACTTTCACATACGAGGTCCAATTCACGTGCGGTTTATTTAGTTGGGATCGTATCGAAATTCCGAACATTATAACACTAGTTTGGAAGAATTCTGTGACTGTCGAAATTTGGGCCTTTATTTGGATTTCAAATCGATTTGAAATAAATGTGAGTGTTTTAACCCACTCAGAACTACTAGATTATCTTATGTTAGTTAAAGTAAATTTATGATGTGATTAGAAATTAATTGATTGATGTTTGGTATGTTTAAATTGTCATTCTAGTTAAATTTGACTTTTATTGCATTTAATCATCGTTTAAATTTAATATTGAATTTAATTGTCAATTGAATACCAACTAATGATAATCAGTTATATATTAATGTTTATTGGTTGATTTGGAAGATGATAGTGATGTATGTTTGATTGTTGATATTGGATGACCGGATGTTATATTTTTATATTGTTATAACACTGCAAGTTCCCTATGAGTTGAAATGATACATACCCGAACGGTCTGATAGACTAGGGAGAAATCGTTATGGGTTAAAATGGTAGACTTGAGCGATTTTATGGATTTTTATTTAATTCGGGATTGCGGTTTGAAATGATATATATCCGTAAATTTTAAATTGCGGATTAAAATGATAAATATCCGTATCACTTGACCATAGGGTAGAAAATTATATACGGACACCAGATCGGTTAAATTAAATGATTTTTAATTCTTTAAATTTTGAATTCAGTTAACTGGCATTTTGAAACTGGAATTGATTTATATAAACTGAATTATTTCTGATAATCCAAGCGTTAATGCTGAATGGAATTGATTTAATGAATTGGTCAAAGGATTTAAATTGGAATTTCAAAATTGAAGTGTCAAATATAAATGAATTTATCAGAATTGAGTTATTGAAAATGTTTGGATATAACTTTGAAATCTATTTTAAACTAATTTAAACTATTTTAATTAAATTAACTATTTTAATCAATTTAAAACTAATTTAATTTATTTTAATCTATTATAACATATTTAATCCAATTTAATCTATTTTACCTATTTTAAACTAATTAAATTTATTTAATCTATTTTAATCTATTTAATATAATTTAAATCTATTTAATCTATTTTAAATTTATTTAATCTATTTTAAATCTAATTAATATAATTTAAATCTATTTAATCTATTTTAAATTTATTTAATCTATTTAAGATAATTTAAATCTATTTAATCTATTTCAAGATCTAATTAAATCAAATTTAAATATATTTTAAACTATTTCTACTATTTAAACTATTTCTACTATTTAAACTATTTTAATCTATTTTAAACTATTTTCAAAAGTATTAAAAACTATTTATGACTATCTAAACTATTTTCTAAAATTTCAGTGTGACGCCCCACCTCTATACCATCGCTAGCCAAGAACACTACGGTGTAGTGCTGTCAACTAGCATGGAGAATAAGGCTGTTAAGGAGCGACCATCGGTGTAATTGCTTTGTGCGAGTACCGATATGTCAGATAGTATAACATGCATTTCTATTTCAGGAGGAAATCCGACATACCGATACAAACTCAAAACTACTACATAGTGGCTATAGTAGTTTAGGACAATAGATATAAAGATAACACAGATAACATAAATGCGGAACACAGATGGAACGAAAAGTCTCATATATATAATAACTGATGTCAGTTACAATACATTTGACACGATACATATGATACAACTACAACTGTCGACTCTGGAAGTTATATATACAAGTACATTATCAACTAATATACATGAATACATATCATCCTATACAATGACACGACTTCTACAAAACGACAAAGACTACTTCAGAAGATATAAAAAGTCTTCATATCCCGAACAGCAACTCAAAGCAGGAAATCTACAACCTGAAATAACTCGGATCTGACCCGAGTATTAGATTCAAAAGAAAATAATACACGGGTCAGTCTAATTCAAACTCAGTTATTAATGCACATAAGCAATAGTAATCAAATATCAAATAGACAACAGTCACAGAAATCTCGTATATCCAACCTCTCGATAGGAGAATCGGATAACGGCAGCTATAACACTAAACAGTGTTAAACAATAAATCAGCAGATTCAAAACATCAACAGAGATAAATGAAAAGATTTCTAAATGAAGATGATTTAGAAAAGGATAGAATTGCCAAAACGGCAATTAACAATAAAAATCATCAAATCAAAACCAAATCAAAATATGATTCAAATATATTGAATTTGCAACATAAAATTGAATTTTAGAAATAGCAAAACATCAATTTTGATTGGCTGCCGTACACGCACGCGTGTACGGCCTCGCCACATTAAAATGTGTGGCTGCAGTACACGCTAACGTGTACTGCCTCGCCAACTCAGTACACAAGGTCAAATCAAAATTTTATTCAACACAAGTGAAAATGAGCTCAACCGGAATTCAAGGTATCACTGCACAATAAAATTGTGCACGTACACAGTGAAGTTAAATGGAAATGAAAACAGAACTTGAAAAGAGGGTATCGACATCACTGCAACAATGGAAAGCAGACCAGTCTACAACAATACAAGCAACTGGAAAGACACAAAACATCATCAAATAGTGAAACATCAAAGTGCCAACATTAACAGACTCAAGTGATAACAGTTAAGTGTACATAGGGATCAAAGTCTATTAATGTATAACTGTAACTACAATGTCAAAGCAAACATGTGAAGTTCAGGCAGAGATCAATATGGCAAGCTAACTGGCATATGAACAAGTGAAACAATGAATGAACCAATGTCTAGTGAATGACTCAAATGAACAGACTGCATGCCAAAGCATACATGGAGCAGTAATCAAACAGTGCCTAACAAAGTGGAACATCAGCCCCAAATGAAAACATACAATGGCAACTACACGATGCAAAGACCAGGAGGTACAAGCATCAAACCAAGTTTAATGATCAAGAACTCATGGATGGACTATCAATGAAGTGTAACTGAAATATGTCATATACATGAACTACAATGGAACAATGCAGAACCTACTCTAGACAGAGATGAACAAGGTGATAACACATATATTCTACATGAATGCATATGCAAGCAATCAAGTATGCAGAGTAGTCAAAAATCAAGTGATCAGAGAAGTCACAGTGAAGAAAAGAATATCATCACCAAATAGATGATCAAAGTCAATGATCAAAGTCAGGGATAAACGGAAAAATGGACAGAGTCGATCATCAAAACCAAAATAAAATAGGAGAATCTCAACCGTGGCGATCAAGGAATGATCGAACAATTTCAAATCAAAATAATGATGACCGGAAAAACAATTCCACCAATATATGTATACACACATACATAAGCATATATGTACATATATACAGAACAAAAGGAAGTTGTCAACCCAGTCAAGACCAATTGTCACCGAGAAAAGCCCGAAGTCAGAACATGTACTAAACAATGTGTGGCCTAGGCAAGTAAGAATTTAACAAGTGTAGTGCCAAAGTCAAACCAGAAAATCGAACTGGGGTGAGCAAGGCGATTCAAAGCCGAGAGACCCAAATTCATAACTAAGGCAAGACTTCATACACGAACAAAGCTGCAGACTTCACATGAATACAATGCAACAAGACTGTCTCGAAATGAATGAAAACCAATGCAAGAACTAGATTACCAGAACAGTGAGACAGTGGCACCATCTCACAACAAGTTTGAACGAAATAAAAACAAGCAGCAGTCTTTATCAAATTAAATAATTAACCATCAATCGAATTAGAGGATGGGAGTGAAGAGAAAACCACTCGCCTATTACGAACAGTCAAACAATCGGGCACAACAAATTAGCCTCAAATGGCCAAAACAAAAAGAATCGACACTCGAGCAATTCAAAACGAACGAAACCACAGAATTCAAACTCTAATACAACTCGAGAGAATTAGATGTGAGTGGGAACTCACCTTGTCGCCGAATATAGAAGAAGCCGAGCAACCGAGGGAAGACGAACGAAGTTAAGCCCTAGCCCAATCGAGCACGAGCACGTCGAAGAAGCCACGAGCAAGTTGAAGGAGTCATTGACGTTGGCGCCTTCGAGTTCCAGAAGCGAACGATTGAAGAAGCCCTAATTTTTGAAAGGAGGGACGAACGAGAATCGAGCAGCCATTATTTCCTTTTGATGGTTTTCGATTTCGAATGAAAATAAATAAAATAGGCCGGTTATTTTTTTTTGCTTTGCAAATTTATCATAATCCAAGCAATATCACAAACAAATCTGGACAGTGCAGTGACCACAGAAATAGCAAAGACTGGACGACAACACAAGTGCAACAGGTTATACTGTAGAGTGAAGACTACAATATCAAAAGAGTAATGTGCCACAACAATGAATGCAACTACAAGTACAACAGAGAAGATGGCCAGAAGATCAAAGCTTTATTTCACAGTGAAGTCAAAATAAAGATTCACGAATGAAAAAATTTCTAGCGCGTATCTTTATTTTTGAAATAGTCAAAGATGAAGAAGAGGAAAGTTTTAATGACCGTGTGAATCCAGCGAAATCAAACGTCTCAAATGTAAAGCCGAGTGTAATAAGGAAAATATTAATCATTTAATGTCAATTATAAACTGATGCGAAAAAAAACCCGGGTTGTTACAGACTCCCCTCCTTAAAGAAATTGCGTCCTCGCAATCATAACGAATAAATGGATAAAAGGTAACAACCAAAAGAGCATGGCAATGTCGAACGCATAAGCAAAGCAAATGTCAGCAGGGAAGTATAAGATACAAAATCAAAAGGTTCGACTGCTTCAAATCAAAAGAATCAACATTGACTAATCAAAAGCAGGAACAATCGAGTTCCAGCAATTAAAAGAAAAAGGAAGACATAGCCGAAATCACATACTGAGCACGAATTGAATGTGAGTAAATCAAATTACTCACCTGAATTGCCAGGGAGAAAGACGAAACTCAAATCTCAAAATCGCAAATATTCAATCATCAAAAACGATAATCGAATTTTCAAATCGCAAATATTTAATTATCTCAAACAATAATCAAATCAACAAATATTTAATTATCAAAATGACAATTAGAATCTCAAATATCTAATTATCACAAGCGATAATCAAAAACAACAAATATTCAATTATCAAAAACGATAATCAAATATCACAAATAATTTAATTATCACAAATGATAATCAAATCTCACAAATATCTGATTATCAAAAACGATAATCAGAAATCTGAAATATCCGATTATCAAAAACGAAAATCAGAAACACAAATATTTAATTATCACAAATGATAATCAAATCTCACAAATATCTGATTATCAAAAACGATAATCAGAAATCAGAAATATCCGATTATCAAAAACAATAATCAAAAACAACAAATATTCAATTATCAAAAACGATAATCAAATATCACAAATAATTTAATTATCACAAATGATAATCAAATCTCACAAATATCTGATTATCAAAAACGATAATCAGAAATCAGAAATATCCGATTATCAAAAACGATAATCAGAAATCACAAATATTTAATTATCACCATTGATAATCAAATTTCACAAATATCTGATTATCAAAAACGATAATCAGAAATCAGAAATATTCAATTAACGAGTCCGGAATTAACCGAAGTAGTAAAAGTATGGTTCCATACTCCGTACTTTTGCTAAATCGTTTAAATCTCTTTATCGTTTCCTTGAAAGTGCAAAATTGTGTGTTTTAAAAATAACATTCCACATTCTCAAACGGACAAGTTCGGAATTAAACGAATCAGTAAAAGAAAGGGGTCATAGTCCTCGATTTTGCTGAAACGTTTAAATCGCTTCCTCGTTCTTTTGAAAATTTAAACTGTAAAAATTTTGAAAACAATTTTTAATTTATATTTTTGAAACAACTTTTAAAAATAAAGAATTTTAAAACACGTGATTAAATTAGCAATATCAGTAGCAACTTTGATAAGGAAGTTGCACTTCTCAAAGTACAGTAAAAACGGACAACAAAATCAGCATTGCGGGAGAACCGCTTGTAAATCCATTTCAAAAATTGACGGTTAATGAAGTTAACACATCAAAATCTCATCAAAATAACTGGCATCAAAATATAATACCAATGAATTTTCATTCATCAAAAATGTTACAAGAATCTTCTCAAAGATAGAAAGGGATGTCATACCCTAAACTTGTATTCATAACAAGTCAATAACACATGAATTCACCAATGCACAAAAACGGATAACATATCACTGAAAATCATGAAAATTAGTGAAGCACAAAATTCCAGAAATCATCACAAGAAATCCAGAAAACACAAATTCTAGAAATCGACATACGAAAACCAGAAATCACAAAGAGGGGGAGGCCTATCACAAAACGGGAGTATGTAAACTCCAAAACACCGGTATCACAAGAACAAGAAGCTATCTCATGGAAGTTATCCATTAAATTTTCACACAGGAATGGCCCAAAGACCGTAGGGTGCTACCCTACATATGTGATGGCGAAACATCACATAAACGGGGTATAGTCTCCCTCGCAGACTAGGAGACATCGCTCAATCGCTAGTCTAAATTATAAAAAGGGGGAAAGGCCTATCACAAAATGGGAGCATGAAAACTCACCGACCGGTATCACATGTATCTTTTCAAAGATAAAATAGGGTATCATACCCTAAACTTGTATTCATAACAAGTTAATAACACATGAATTCACCAATGCACAAAAACTGATATCATATCAATGAAAATCATGAAAATTGGTGAAGCACAAATTCCAGAAATCACACAAGAAATCCAGAAAACACATAAATAGGGGGGAGGCCTAACACATGAATGGGAGCATGAAAACTCACCTACACGTAAAACACATGACGAGAAGCTATCTCATGGAAGCTATCCATTAAATTTTCACACAGGAATGGCCCGAAGACCGTAGGGTGCTACCCTACATATGTGATGGCGAAACATCACATAAACGGGGTATAGTCTCCCACGCAGACAAAGAGACTTCGCACAATCGCTAGTCTAAATCATAAAAAAAAAAGGGGAAAAGGCCTAACACATGAATGGGAGCATGAAAACTCACCTACGCGTAAAACACATGACGAGAAGCTATCTCATGGAAGCTATCCATTAAATTTTCACACAGGAATGGCCCGAAGACCGTAGGGTGCTACCCTACATATGTGATGGCGAAACATCACATAAACGGGGTATAGTCTCCCACGCAGACAAAGAGGCATCGCACAATTGCTAGCCTAAATCAAATCACAAAAATGATCGTCATGATCATTAATAAGTGTCAATTACATTAAGTTAGTGAATATAAGAGTTTAGCTTCATGTCCCATAACCACTAGCTTAACTCAAATATTTACGAACAAACTGTAAATCTTCACTAGAAAATTGTCAAAAAAGGTTCAATCGAACAAGTCCAGGAGTTAACCGACGAAGTAAACGCAAGCGTTTCATACCACTTGTTTTACTAGGCCGTTTAATTCAATTTCTCATACGAGTGAAATAAAGGCTTGTATATACTAATAGATTGGAAAACGGTTTAAGAAAAAGAGCTTTGTAGTAAAATAGTTTTGAAATCGTTTGGAGAAAAGGATTTTAATATTTACTACTAGTATAGAAAACCTTTATATTTTTAAAGTGACAAATCACAAAAATGATTGTAGAAACAATCAATCATAAGAATTCACATACAAAGATGTGAATAGAATCCAAAGAAATCGATACCGAATCCATCTAAAAGTATGCTCACAAAAATCCCGAAGAAAATGTCATTAAAGTTGCTAATAAATGATAGCAACAAATCGGGGAAATGATCAAGAATCGATTAAATTAGGAAACAAATCAATTCACTAAAATTCACATTCGAAGACGTGAATGAAATCCAAAGAATTCGATTCCAAATTCATCAAAGTAGGAATGCCCAAAAATTCCTGAAATAGAAGTTATCAAAATCAATAAAGGTGATAAAAACTAATTGGAAAAGAAGAATCGATTATCAATTGGAAAAACAAAGCAAAACGAGCATAAATGCATAAATGACTTCAACAAAAATAAGAGTCAAGTCAATGTCAACAATTAATGGTCACTGTTGAGTACAAAATGAATCAATATCATCATCAAAGAATCCAACGGCAAACAAAATCAGAGTCTTGGAAATCAAGAAATTAGCAAATTCACAAAAACAAAGTGACCGAAGTCGAATGGAAATCAAACGGAGGAAAACACAAGATATCAAGTTCAAACTTGCTGAGATTCGAACAAAATCAACATCTGCTAAATCAATTCAAAGCCGAAAACACAAGAACAAAATCCTCATTATCAAAAACCCAACTTGAGTTCATAAAGCAAACAGAGGCAGAAGCCAAAAATACTTTCACGAAATCAAAATCAAACATAGGCAAAGATGAGAGATAAAACATCGACAAATAGTTGTAACACATGCTCCATCTAAGTTATGTTTTATAATTGTCCTAAACCCCAAGCTCCAGAAAACACAAATTCTAGAAATCGACATACGAAAACCAGAAATCACAAAGCGGGGGAGGCCTATCACAAAACGGGAGTATGTAAACTCCAAAACACCGGTATCACAAGAACGAGAAGCTATCTCATGGAAGTTATCCATTAAATTTTCACACAGGAATGGCCCGAAGACCGTAGGGTGCTACCCTACATATGTGATGGCGAAACATCACATAAACGGGGTATAGTCTCCCTCGTAGACAAAGAGACATCGCTCAATCGCTAGTCTAAATTATAAAAAGGGGGAAAGGCCTATCACAAAATGGGAGCATGAAAACTCACCGACCGGTATCACATGAATCTTTTCAAAGATAAAATAGGGTATCATACCCTAAACTTGTATTCATAACAAGTTAATAACACATGAATTCACCAATGCACAAAAACTGATATCATATCAATGAAAATCATGAAAATTGGTGAAGCACAAATTCCAGAAATCACACAAGAAATCCAGAAAACACATAAATAGGGGGGAGGCCTAACACATGAATGAGAGCATGAAAACTCACCTACGCGTAAAACACATGACGAGAAGCTATCTCATGGAAGCTATCCATTAAATTTTCACACAGGAATGGCCCGAAGACCGTAGGGTGCTACCCTACATATGTGATGGCGAAACATCACATAAACGGGGTATAGTCTCCCACGCAGACAAAGAGACTTCGCACAATCGCTAGTCTAAATCATAAAAAAAAAGGGGAAAAGGCCTAACACATGAATGGGAGCATGAAAACTCACCTACGCGTAAAACACATGACGAGAAGCTATCTCATGGAAGCTATCCATTAAATTTTCACACAGGAATGGCTCGAAGACCGTAGGGTGCTACCCTACATATGTGATGGCAAAACATCACATAAACGGGGTATAGTCTCCCACGTAGACAAAGAGGCATCGCACAATTGCTAGCCTAAATCAAATCACAAAAATGATCGTCATGATCATTAATAAGTGTCAATTACATTAAGTTAGTGAATATAAGAGTTTAGCTTCATGTCCCATAACCACTAGCTTAACTCAAATATTTACGAACAAACTGTAAATCTTCACTAGAAAATTGTCACAAAAGGTTCAATCGCACAAGTCTAGGAGTTAACCGACGAAGTAAACGCAAGCGTTTCATACCACTTGTTTTACTAGGCCGTTTAATTCAATTTCTCATACGACTGAAATAAAGGCTTGTATATACTAATAGATTGGAAAATGGTTTAAGAAAAAGAGCTTTGTAGTAAAATAGTTTTGAAATCGTTTGGAGAAAAGGATTTTAATATTTACTACTAGTATAGAAAACCTTTATATTTTTAAAGTGACAAATCACAAAAATGATTGTAGAAACAATCAATCACAAGAATTCACATACAAAGATGTGAATAGAATCCAAAGAAATCGATACCGAATCCATCTAAAAGTATGCTCACAAAAATCCCGAAGAAAATGTCATTAAAGTTGCTAATAAATGATAGCACCAAATCGGGGAAATGATCAAGAATCGATTAAATTAGGAAACAAATCAATTCACTAAAATTCACATTCGAAGACGTGAATGAAATCCAAAGAATTCGATTCCAAATTCATCAAAGTAGGAATGCCCAAAAATTCCTGAAATAGAAGTTATCAAAATCAATAAAGGTGATAACAACTAATTGGAAAAGAAGAATCGATTATCAATTGGATAAACAAAGCAAAACGAGCATAAATGCATAAATGACTTCAACAAAAATAAGAGTCAAGTCAATGTCAACAATTAATGGTCACTGTCGAGTACAAAATGAATCAATATCATCATCAAAGAATCCAACGGCAAACAAAATCAGAGTCTTGGAAATCAAGAAATTAGCAATTTCACAAAAACAAAGTGACCGAAGTCGAATGGAAATCAAACGGAGGAAAACACAAGATATCAAGTTCAAACTTGCTGAGATTCGAACAAAATCAACATCTGCTAAATCAATTCAAAGCCGAAAACACAAGAACAAAATCCTCATTATCAAAAACCCAACTTGAGTTCGAAAAGCAAACGGAGGCAGAAGCCAAAAATACTTTCACGAAATCAAAATCAAACATAGGCAAAGATGAGAGATAAAACATCGACAAATAGTTGTAACACATGCTCCATCTAAGTTATGTTTTATAATTGTCCTAAACCCCAAGCTCTGATACCAAGCTGTGACGCCCCACCTCTATACCCTCGCTAGCCAAGAACACTACGGTGTAGTGCTGTCAACTAGCACGGAGAATAAGGCTGTTGAGGAGCGACCATCCGTGTAATTGCTTTGTGCGAGTACCGATATGTCAGATAGTATAACATGCATTTCTATTTCAGGAGGAAATCCGACATACCGATACAAACTCAAAACTACTACACAGTGGCTATAGTAGTTTAGGACAATAGATATAAAGATAACACAGATAACATAAATGCGGAACACAGATGGAACGAAAAGTCTCATATATATAATAACAGATGTCAGTTACAATACATTTGACACGATACATATGATACAACTACAACTGTCGACTCTGGAAGTTATATATACAAGTACATTATCAACTAATATACATGAATACATATCATCCTATACAATGACACGACTTCTAAAAAACGACGAAGACTACTTCAGAAGATATAAAAAGTCTTCATATCCCGAACAGCAACTCAAAGCAGGAAATCTACAACCTGAAATAACTCGGATCTGACCCGAGTATTAGATTCAAAAGAAAATAATACACGGGTCAGTCTAATTCAAACTCAGTTATTAATGCACAGAAGCAATAGTAATCAAATATCAAATAGACAACATTCACAGAAATCTCTTATATCCAACCTCTCGATAGGAGAATCGGATAACGACAGCTATAACACTAAACAGTGTTAAACAATAAATCAGCAGATTCAAAACATCAACAGAGATAGATGAAAAGATTTCTAAATGAAGATGATTTAGAAAAGGATAGAATTGCCGAAACGACAATTAACAATAAAAATCATCAAATCAAAACCAAATCAAAATATGATTCAAATATATTGAATTTGCAACATAAAAATGAATTTTAGAAATAGCAAAACATCAATTTTGATTGGCTGCCGTACACGCACGCGTGTACGGCCTCGCCACATTAAAATGTGTGGCTGCAGTACACGCTAACGTGTACTGCCTCGCGAACTCAGTACACAAGGTCAAATCAAAATTTTATTCAACACAAATGAAAATGAGCTCAACCGGAATTCAAGGTATCACTGCACAATAAAACTGTGCACGTACACAGTGAAGTTAAATGGAAATGAAAACAGAACTTGAAAAGAGGGTATCGACATCACTGCAACAATGGAAAGCAGACCAGTCTACAACAATACAAGCAACTGGAAAGACACAAAACATCATCAAATAATGAAACATCAAAGTGCCAACATTAACAGACTCAAGTGATAACAGTTAAGTGTACACAGGGATCAAAGTCTATTAATGTATAACTGTAACTACAATGTCAAAGCAAACATGTGAAGTTCAGGCAGAGATCAATATGGCAAACTAACTGGCATATGAACAAGTGAAACAATGAATGAACCAATGTCTAGTGAATGACTCAAATGAACAGACTGCATGCCAAAGCATACATGGAGCAGTAATTAAACAGTGCCTAACAAAGTGGAACAGAAGCCCCAAATGAAAACATACAATGGCAACTACACGATGCAAAGACCAGGAGGTACAAGCATCAAACCAAGTTTAATGATCAAGAACTCATGGATGGACTATCAATGAAGTGTAACTGAAATATGTCATATACATGAACTACAATGGAACAATGCAGAACCTACTCTAGACAGAGATGAACAAGGTGATAACACATATATTCTACATGAATGCATATGCAAGCAATCAAGTATGCAGAGTAGTCAAAAATCAAGTGATCAGAGAAGTCACAGTGAAGAAAAGAATATCATCACCAAATAGATGATCAAAGTCAATGATCAAAGTTAGGGATAAACAGAAAAATGGACAGAGTCGATCATCAAAACCAAAATAAAATAGGAGAATCTCAACCGTGGCGATCAAGGAATGATCGAACAATTTCAAATCAAAACAATGATGACCGGAAAAACAATTCCACCAATATATGTATACACACATACATAAGCATATATGTACATTTATACAGAACAAAAGGAAGTTGTCAACCCAGTCAAGACCAATTGTCACCGAGAAAAGCCCGAAGTCAGAACACGTACTAAACAATGTGTGGCCTAGGCAAGTAAGAATTTAACAACTGTAGTGCCAAAGTCAAACCAGAAAATCGAACTGGGGTGAGCAAGGCGATTCAAAGCCGAGAGACCCAAATTCATAACTAAGGCAAGACTTCATATAAGAACAAAGATGCAGACTTCACATGAATACAATGCAACAAGACTGTCTCGAAATGAATGAAAACCAATGCAAGAACTAGATTACCAGAACAGTGAGACAGTGGCACCATCTCACAACAAGTTTGAACGAAATAAAAACAAGCAGCAGTCTTTGTCAAATTAAATAATTAACCATCAATCGAATTAGAGGATGGGAGTGAAGAGAAAACCACTCGCCTATTACGAACAGTCAAACAATCGGGCACAACAAATTAGCCTCAAATGGCCAAAACAAAAAGAATCGACACTCGAGCAATTGAAAACGAAGGAAACCACAGAATTCAAACTCTAATACAACTCGAGAGAATTAGATGTGAGTGGGAACTCACCTTGTCGTCGAATATAGAAGAAGCCGAGCAACCGCGGGAAGACGAACGAAGTTAAGCCCTAGCCCAATCGAGCACGAGCACGTCGAAGAAGCCAAGAGCAAGTTGAAGGAGTCATTGACGTTGGCGCCTTCGAGTTCCAGAAGCGAACGATTGAAGAAGCCCTAATTTTTGAAAGGAGGGACGAACGAGAATCGAGCAGCCATTATTGCCTTTTGATGGTTTTAGATTTCGAACGAAAATAAATAAAATAGGCCGGTTATTTTTTTTGCTTTGCAAATTTATCACAATCCAAGCAATATCACAAACAAATCTGGACAGTGCAGTGACCACTGAAATAGCAAAGACTGGACAACAACACAAGTGCAACAGGTTATACTATAGAGTGAAGACTACAATATCAAATGAGTAATGTGCCACAACAACGAATGCAACTACAAGTACAACAGAGAAGATGGCCAGAAGATCAAAGCTTTATTTCACAGTGAAGTCAAAATAAAGATTCACGAATGAAAAAATTTCAAGCGCGTATCTTTATTTTTGAAATAGTCAAAGATGAAGAAGAGGAAAGTTTTAATGACCGTGTGAATCCAGCGAGATCAAACGTCTCAAATGTAAAGCCGAGTGTAATAAGGAAAATATTAATCTTTTAATGTCAATTATAAAATGATGCGGAAAAAAACCCGGGTTGTTACATTCAGACTATGTAATGTTGAAGTATTTATATTTAAATCCTTCTTGATGATACAACCTAAGTTGGAATTTGGAATTGATACCTTTTGTGAAATGACATATTTAAGTAAATATGATGGTTTTGGAATGAGGATTTAATTAACCTATCTTATCGACAATTTCAAAAGTGAATATGATTTTGAAAGTGAATATGGTTTTGAAAGTGAATATGATTTTGAAAGTGATATGGTTCTGAGAATATGATAATTTGATATCAATTGTGAATTGACTTTTGAAATGTAAAAGAACCATCCGGTGTGAAATAAACGTTTGGTTGTCAAAGAGACCAGGATCGGATATTGTCGTACTCTATGCCAATATCGAAAACCACTTTAACAACTGTGTATGTGGTGGAGATTATAGAAATGAAGTAAGATGGTTTAGCAATTGATTCTGTATAAGGTACTTAAGTGACCCTGACTCCCGTCAGTCAGCTTAGATGTGACTAAAACAGGATCTATACCGGGCCAAGTGAGGTCGCACCTCCAATCGGGCACATTTCTTCGATACCATACTATTACTTTGTGATTGATTTGGTGGCCACCCCTCGATTTTGATTATGGGAGTGTGTTCCGAGGTGGTCGGTAGTAACTGCTAGGCGTTACCACCCATCCGGGAGTGCAATTGGTATATCTACCCTGGCATTGCCTCGAGTGCCATGTTCACATGCCCTATCGCGCCTTCTACAAGTTTGTTTTGTACCATACCTATGGAGTGCCCTCTGTGTAAACCTCCAGTTTACGGAGGAGCGTACGGTACTGTATATACTATGGGAATATATAAAATGTGTTAAAGGGGATATGAATAATGCCTTAATGCTATTTTAATACTTTATTTTACTGTAGACACTATTATAATAGCGTATTGTACTACATAGTAGATAGTTTAACGGATCCTTAGGAGATGGAAATCCTGAACATCTCTTAAGTCATTGCACTCACGTTATACACTGGATAGGAGATGTCAAACCCCGTAAACATCTCTGATGCCGTTACACTCATATTTATTTACTGTTGATTTAATTTACATAAGATTTTTTAGTTCTGACTCGAGTGTTTTGTCTTTTCAATTCGCTCGGGTCAGTCTAGCTTTTCAGTTTATCGAAGACTGCTTTTTGGAGGATGAAGACAAAGATTTTGTACTATTATTACTTATTATATGTATTCCACTGCATCATGTTGTTCTTCTGCATTTATTTATTTATTCCTTTTATATGTAACTCTGATTTTGTGTTGTAAAAGAATAATCAAATGTATTTGTAAAACAACTTCATGAACTATTATTTGATTATTATATTTTGTCATTCTGCTACGAGATTCTCTATTCGTTTTATTTCTTTCTCTTCCTTTTCTTATTTACCTCATAACAATATGCCTCTTTGAATGGTTTGAGTCTGACGTGTGTGGTTTATTGTCGATTTAAACCGTCCAAAAAGGCAGGGCATTACAGTTGGTATCAGAGCCTGGTTTAGCGATAACCTTAGCTTTGTGGGGTCTGACACATTAGAAATAGGGTAATAATACCCTAGAATGAGTCGTTGAGTGTATATATGAGAGAGCATATTTTTTAGTGTTATAAAAGGTTTTTGTATTGTGTTAATTTGTAATGCTTAGTATTTATAAATTCCAGTCGGTACATAGGACGTTATGGCATTGATAGGATTTCTAAAACCTTAATAGGACAGACCGACACAGTATTGTTTTGAAATATAGGTAAATGAAATAATTTTTCCTATTATATATTTTGTATATAAAATAATAAATTTTATAAATGATATTGTTATCCCACCTTTTTGCAAGGCCGTGACACCAAAGAAGTGAATGCAAACTGAAGACAATTAGTCTCGAAGATCGGTTATACATAGGTTCGCTATGGATACTGAAAATTTTTGCCCGAGTCCGGATCGACCTACAATTGACATGGTACGGTAAGCAAAGCTATGAAAGCCAACGAATTGAATTTCAAGTCAATCAGAGTTCGTATGCTCAAGTTACAGATCGATGTAGTTTCATGGGAGGCAAGTGTAGTTTGTACCCAAACAGTTCGTATCCATCACCTTACAATAGCAATGTTCGTATCCATCAAGGCCTTTTACTTCGTGTCCATCTATTTTGTAACCGTAGCCAAGCCGCAATCTCATTCGTATCCATGGAGAGAGCACCGAGTTCGTATCCATCCTTTACAATCCCCAAACCATTAAGCACGTAACCATCCATCCAGGAAGTTCCCTTCGTATCCATTCAGGGTTTTGTCCCAGTTCGTGTCCATCGGAGAGAGGCTTTCGGATTTGTATCGATCATCACTTGATCGATACGAATAGAGAAGCTGGCTATCGATACGAAAAAGAGCATGTGCATCGATATGAGATCAAGTGAGTCATAATCGACAGAAAGAGGTTGAGCCTATAGCGACACGAAGAAAATATAAATGATCGACACGACTAGAAGCACGTTCAAGAGCAAGACTCGGTCACTCGGCATAAAAGAAGGATCGATCCTAAAAGATAGGGCCACGTTACCTAGTCAACACGTGCATGCTATCGATACGAAGTGAAGTGACACGAATGGAAGCGATACGAACCCGCTTGCACATTGAAGATCCAAACTTGCATCGATCATATCTCACAATCTACAAGTCCAAATGCTACCAAATTTACATAGGAGCTTGTTTGCCGCATCAAAAAGATACCTAATCGATCCCAGTCTGAAAGGACCAATTATTGATCGATATGAACTCAATTCGTATCGCTCTTAAATCGAGTCAAAATCACCTGAACTCGATCCCGTGGGCCCACCCACGTGAGAGAAGAAGTCTTCCGAGATCTGGGCGAGATATTTGCCGCCTACGCCTATAAATAGTGACCCTAGACCTACAGAAAAAGGATCTTTTGGCTCTTCTACGCCAATACTCTGCCAGAATTATTGTAGTAACTCGGTTGTACTGTTGTAAACCTCTGTAACCAGCGAGTTATAATCGATAAAACAACAACTCTTCGAAGTGGACGTAGGCTACTACGCCGAACCGCTATAAATCTTGTGTTTCTACTACTTTCCTTTTAAATTTTGAGTGTTCTTTATATTTATATTCTCTACATACTTGCTATCTGTGATCTGTGATTGTGAACGGGTGCTTTCATCGGCAATTGGGTGTTTGTGACCAATTTTGGCGCAAACATCTTGGTGCTTTCACTGAGAAGACCAGCACTCAAGGATTCTACAGCTTGGATTTTGGATCGGAAGTCTTGAGGACTTGGATCTAGAAAGCTATGGTGAAGCAATCTGCAAGGAGACCAAGAGCAAAAAGGAGTCAGTATGAAGGGAGTTGGGAGGCCTCTTCAGAAGCTAACCAGGCTTCAGTTTTCATCACCAGAGACGAGATAAAGATGATGATGGAGGCTATGCAGGAAGGAATGCTGAAAAGGCAGGAGGAAATGATGCAGAACATTCTCAGATAGTTTGGACAAGTAGGAGTTACTGGAGTTCAGTTCCACGGAGCTAGACCAGAAGGACCCAACAGGCAATCAGATAGAGCTGGACCATCAGGAGCAGCCCCTTAGCTGGGGGGGTACCCCCTAGGAGCATGTTGATCCAATTTCAGGCAGGTACCAGGTGGAACTGTTCAACATGGCATTGATAGAGGAATGGATGCTCGTCTAGGAGAGTAG
Source organism: Allium fistulosum (assembly GCA_030737815.1). NCBI lineage: Eukaryota > Viridiplantae > Streptophyta > Magnoliopsida > Asparagales > Amaryllidaceae > Allium > Allium fistulosum. The sequence goes on along the minus strand of CM060905.1, from coordinate 868,714,536 downwards.
ATACCAGGATTCCCTCATGAACTTGGGGGGAGATCGGAGGCAATGGACAAGGACTACAGCTTGGAGACAGTGACAGATTGGCGGAGATGGTCAGACGAGCCATAAGAGGTGGATTGGTGAATAGAGATCTAGAAGATGTGAACATGAGCCCCTTCGCTCCCACAATTAGGCAGGCTAGGAATCCACCAGAATTCAACCTACCAACACTGGAGACATACAACGGGAGGACGGATCCTGTAGTTCATATGACGAGGTATATGAGGCACATTGAGGTACTGGGGGCATCGGAGGAAGTCATGGCCCGGTGCTTCCCATTGTATTTGATGGACATAGCAACACTGTGGTTCAGACAAATGGAGAGCAGCTCCATTGGAACATGGACCGAGTTGATTGAGAAGTTTATGAGGCAGTTCAGAGTTCATATTTCGAGGCCTAAGAATGTGATGAGTTTGACGGCACTAAAGCAGAGAAGCAGGGAATTTTTGAGGAGTTTTCTGACACAATTCAATGCAGCGGCAGCATCGGTGGATCGACCAGATCCATCCATGATTTTGATGGCAGCTGTATCTGGCATAGCTGATGGAACAGAATTCAAGAATTCATTGACAATGGATCCACCCATTGATCTAGGAGAGTTTTACCATGAGGTAGAAAGGTTTCTGCGACAAGAGGATGTAAATGCTGAAAGAGAGGAAGGAGAGGGAGTTGAAGTTTATGCAGTCAAAAGTGGAGATCCACCCGGAAAGGATTCAGGCAAGGATAATGGAAAACGGAAAGCAAAAGACAGTTGTGATGGGCCAAAGCGGTCGCGAAATGAGCCGAGATTCACCTCTTATTCAAAGCTGAGCGAGATGTTAGAGCGAATCTACCAAGACACTAGGGGGAAGGTTCCCTACCGGAGGCCAATGAGGAGGGATCCACTGCCAATGAGAAGAAATCAAACAAGTACTGCTTATTCCACGAGCTAAACGGCCACAGTACGAATGATTGTAGACACTCGAGGGATGAGATTGAAGGACATATCTGGGACGGCATGCTATTACAGTACGTGAGGAGGCGAGCAACAACGGTGGAACGAGAGCGACCACCATCTACATCAAATGAGGACGGCTCTGGATCGAGGCGTCAGCTTGTTATCAATTGATTTGAGTAACGAAGAATAAGTGGCATACTCCACACTAACACGGTTAATTCGCTTACACATGTACGGGATCACGAATGGTCCTCAGGCATGCTCTGAGACGACTATGAACTCCAACAGTGGAGATGTTTGCACTTTGATGTTTCTATTTTGCTTTTGTTTTCTCTTTTGTACATCTGGACTTGATTTAGTTAGACATTTTTGTTATAAGATTCGTTTGAATGTAAATCAGGTATTTATAATTCCATAACGGCCAAGTCACTTACACATGCACGGGATCGCGAACGGGTCCTCAGGCATGCTCTGAGATGGCGATGAACCGCCATAACAAATGATTCAGAAACTCACTCGAACATGAAATATGACATTAATGATACTAAGTCCCCCCATGCATACACAATTCGCCTCGAACAGCACCGGACCGTGAACGATCACAATTCACCTCGAACGGCACCCGACCGCGAACGGTTACAATATGCCTCGAATGGCACCCGACCTCGAACCATCACCATTCGACTCGAACGGCACCCAACCACGAACGGTCACAATTCGCCTCGAACGGCACCCGACCTCGAATGGTCACCATTCGCCTCGAACGGCACCCGACCGTGAATGGTCACCATTCGCCCGAACGACATCCGACCTCGAACGGTTATACACTGCCCCGAATGGCATACGATCTCGAACGATCGTTATTCACAATCATGTAAGATTATCAATCTTTTTACAGGTCACTAACAGGATACAGACATCCAGCTTATCGAATTACAAAACACACCTTCCTATCGCAAGGCATGTTTTGGGGGGCAAGTGTTATCCTGCCTTTTTGCAAGGCCGTGACACTAAAGAAGTGACCGGAAACTGAAGACAATCAGTCTTGAAGATCGGTTATACACAGGTTTGCTATGGATAATGACAAATTTTTCTCGAGTCCGGATCAACCTACAATTGATATGGTACGAGAAGCAAAGCAATGAAAGCCAACGCCTCCAATTTCAAGTCAATCATAGTTCGTATGCTAAAGTTACAGATCGATGAAGTTTCTTGGGAGGCAAGTGTAGTTCGTACCCAAACAGTTCGTATCCATCACTTTACAATAGCAATGTTCGTATCCATCAAGGCCCTTCACTTCGGTCCACCCATTTCATAACCGTAGCAAAGCCGCAATTTCATTCATATCCATGGAGAGAGCACCGAGTTCGTATCCATCCTTTACCATCCCTCAGACCATTAAGCACGTAACCATCCATCCAGGAAGTTCCCTTCGTATCCATTCAGGGTTCTGTCCTAGTTCGTGTCCATCGGAGAGAGGCATCCAGATTTGTATCGATCATTACTTGATCGATACGAACAGAGAAGCTGGCTATCGATACGAAAAGGAGCATGGGCATCGATACGAGATCAAGTGAGTCATAATCGACATGAAGAGGTTGAGCCTATAGCGACACGAAGAAAATATAAATGATCGACACGACTAGAAGCACGTTCAAGAGCAAGAGTCGGTCACTCGGCATAAAAGGAGGATCGATCCTAAAAGATAGCGCCACGTCACCTAGTCAACACGTGCATGCTATCGATACGAATTGAAGCAACATGAATGGAAGCGATACGAACACGCTTGCATATTGAAGATCCAAACTTGCATCGATCATATCTCACAATCTACAAGTCCAAATGCTACCAAATTTTCACAGGAGCTTGTTTGCCACATCAAAAAGATACCTAATCGATCCCAGCCTGAAAGGACCAATTATTGATCGATACGAACTCAATTCGTATCGCTCTTAAATCGAGTCGAAATCACCTAAACTCAATCCCGTGGGCCCACCCATGTGAGAGAAGAAGTCTTCCAGATCTGGGCGAGATATTTGTCGCCTACGCCTATAAATAGTGACCCTGGACCTACAGAAAAAGGATCTTTTAGCTCTTCTATGTCGATACTTTGCCGGAATCATTATTGTAACTCGGTTGTACTGTTGTAAACCTCTGTAACCAGCGAGTTATAATCAATAAAACAAAAACTCTTCAAAGTGGACGTAGGCTACAACGCCGAACCACCATAAATCTTGTGTTTCTACTGCTTTCCTTTTAAAATTTGAGTTTTCTTCATATTTATATTCTCTACATACTTGCCAAATGTGACCTGTGATTGTGGACGGGTGCTTTTATCGGCAATTGGGTGTTTGTGACCAATTTTGGCGCAAACAGATATAGTTGAATGTAATATGTTGTTTGTTAGGTAGAGAATTTTTTTAAATTTTGATTGAAAATAGGACTTACAAATAAAGTAAATATAAATTGGAAATTTAGAACTTAAGTTCCGGGATTTTTAAAATTCCTTTCAAAAGATTTTGGAATATAATATTAGCATTATTTGGAAGTATTTTCCGATATTAATATTTCAATGTTATTTGGAAGGAAGTTTTAAAAAAAGAAGTTTAAAGGAAAAGGTTTTTTACTCCCCTCTCTATCACTGGAAAATAATTTCGGTGATGAGTGCACACATCATTGACGTTCATTTTCGAGTTTCAAAGTGGAAAGACTATGGTAGTAGTTTTACTGCACACCGTTTTGATAAACGAAACTTAATTTAATTTCTGAAGTTTGATTTGATATATATATATATATATATATGTAAGTTATGAATATATATTATTTTGAAAAGGATTGAAATGGAACCCGGTTGTTTAGTTCTTAAGTTTCTTTAAATTAGAAATTGAAATTATTGTAATGAATGGAATCTTGACTGTATTAATAATTGGAAACTTCTAAAATGAAAATAAGAAATTTGATGTTAAAATGATTAATGAAATAGATAAGATATTGAAAATTTGTAAACTGTAAATAAAAAAGGAAATGAAAATAAGAAATGGTAACTATTGAACATTTTGTTAACTAAATATATAAGAGAAACTTGGGTAATATTCAATTGATTCTAAAAACATATATATACATATATATACATATACATATACATATATATATATATATATATATAATTTACCAAAATATTAAAAGTTGAAATGTTAATAAGGATATGTAATAGAATATTATACAAATAATGAAAGTGTTCAATAGAATCATTTCTATATACAAGAATTTTGATGTTACAAAATGCTATATACTGGAATTAATAATTGAAATGCTATTAATTAAATGTAATAGAAAAGTGAATACTATGTATGAAAGAAATGGATGTGAAAGGGAAATATATATTAATGGTGAATTAAATTGTATAGAAACCCACCTAATAATGGATAATCCAATAATTGAAATAGAAATAACTTATTTAAGTAATGAATGTAAGTAATGGAAAGAGAAAATAGCATTGTATGTATAAATGAGAAATGAAATTTTGTAAGTAATGAAGGTAATTTAATGGGAAATGAATTTTGTAGGTGATAAATGAAAATCAAAGAAATAATCATTGTACGAATGGAAAATTATGAACTGTAAATGATGTGGAATAAAATTAATAAGAATGAACTGGAATAATACTTGAAATCATTATTTATTTTAGCTTATGGATTGGTTGGGAAAGGATATTTCTATTGTGTAAGGATGTATAAATAAGCTATTGAGTTTCATCTAAGACTGTTGAGTGTATGGTATACTTAGTAGTTTAGTTATCATTTTATACGATTTAAAGTGTCTAAACCTAAACAGACCATTTGTTTTGGTTGCTATGGATGGATGGTTGATTTCTCTAATTGCATGCGATAATTGTATGTTTGGTTGCAAAGTGACTTTTGTTATGTTGCGATTGTTTTGCGGTTATTTGTTGAAACAACTTAAATTTCTTTTTTATATAATTTTTAACTTCTTTGGATTATATAAGTGAAATACAGGTTATGGAAGCAATAGCTACTGCTTTTGGTTTCATAAATAAGCGTTTGTTTGCTCGACAAATAGGTACGTTTTCGGATTACGGTTTTCTAGCGATATTATATTGTTTTTCCCATGGTTTGGGATATTTTATTTTTAAATATGTGATATATATTGTTATTATTGATATTATTACTTCTTCCAGACCTCTTCGTACAAAGGAGACTCTGCCGAAATTTTCCGTGAATTTTAGACTTCGAAATTTTTTGTGAAATGTTTTCCAAACTGTTATTAACTTGAATAATAAAAGGATTTAATTGTTTATAAATTGATATTTTGTTTAAATTATTTAATTATGTAAGTCAATTTTTTATAAATTTAATATTTTTAATAAGATTTATTGATTAATTAATTCCTTTTTTCCCTTCTCTTTTCCCTTTTTGAGGACGAAAAGTATTGAGTGGGGGAGAGTGTAACGACCCGTAATTTTCGATAATTAAAAATAGTTAATTTAATAAGGTTTTTGTGATTTAAAGTTGGAGGAAATGAAAATTTGTGATTTAATAATCAGAATATAACTAGAATGAAATGAAATAGTACTAATTTAAGGTAATTGAAACTGCTTTAAATGTAATTCCAATTAATTGAAATGAGTAAAAAGTTATAATTGGTTATAGATTGTAAATTAATTGTAATAATTTGTATATTAATTGATAATTGGATTAAAAGAGCAATTGATAATTAAAATGTTGATTAATTAATGAAATAATGTGTAATAAATTGAAATTGGATAGAATTAGTATAGTGTAAGTTGTTATAACATTTGTCTGTAAATAATAAACTTACGAATGTTATTAAATGTGGAAATGATGACAATTGTTATTTGTTACCAATTTATTTAATCAATTATAATTTAATGAAACTAAAATGTTATGTTAATGAGAGTTAAGACAATAACTGCAAATTGTGAATGTAATCAAATGTATAAAAATGTTAATTATATTTACAAGGTAATAATTGATGTAATAAAAAGAGTGAAACAAAGATAAATTAATTTATTGGGATTTTAAATTATAATAAAATTGACAAAAATTCAATATAATTGAAACATAGTAGTTAATACAAATAAAAGATGATAATTAGAGAATATTAAGGTAATAAAGTATAAACCAAGGTCAAATAGATACATAAGGTAATGATTGATTAAATTAAAAGATTGAAATTAAAATTTAATCAATTTATTGGAATTAAATTATAATTAATTGGATCTAATTACAATTGAAATTAAACACTGTAATTAGTAAAATATTTAACACTGAATTGATATGTAAACTTGTATTAAATCATTGTAAATGTCTAAGTAATCAAAATGATGAAAATTGTTAGTTATTAAACTTGGAATTAAAAAGTGATTTAATTAATTTAATATTAATTTATTTAATTAATGAGAAATTAGCCATTTGGCCACTGTCTCGGATTTCGACGAAATCAGTTTCATCGGATCTGTAACAGTAAATATAGGATTTCAAGTTTCATAGCGATTAGACTTGTTCTTTGATCATACGGGCTCGAAACGCGTATGTAACAAACCAGAGATTTTCGACCTCGAAAATCGACATCTATATGTCCACTATATAAACCGCCGAGTAGTCGAGTGCCGGAAATACCAGTTCATTAGGGGTGAAGAAGAAAAAGGTAGAAGAAAAAGAGAAACAACAACACAGAATCTCACAATTGCAGCGGAACAAAATATAATATATAACAATAGATTTTTATACAAAAGATCTGTAACTGCTAAATACTTACAACCATCAGAGTACACAATCATTACATCAAATCTGGACAGTTATAACAACTTGTCCTCATACAGCGAAATATCCAAGTACGTGATATACGTTTGAAACTCCTCCGGCTAGCCTCCTGAGCTCCCATAGCATTTAACTTGAATCTGTAATACTCGGTCTGACCCAAGCATTATAATAAAATAACACCCGAGTTAGTCTGGGAAACTAGCGTGAGAAAACACACTCAATTTGAATTATTAGAGTTATCAAAATCCTTTGAAAAACAAAGGTATCTCGTAAGACCGCGTCACACATAAACTCGACGGGTTTTTACCTTACGATAACCAAAACGTTTCTATAGAAAATCCAGTGATATTATAATAGTGTCTAAATACAAATACTTATTCAAATAGCTGAAATTGTTACATTAATTAAATTTCAGCATACTAAGCTCCACAAACAAAACCGTAAGCACGTATTGGAGAATGGATTCCAACTGAATGACTAGGCACTGGGGTACCACCTATCACAGTACACCTCTAAAACAATGTACCGAGGACCATTCCGGGATCCCCTGCTACACAAGACCGGACTACCCTTAACCTGGATAGTCTGAATAAGATTACCCCGTGGTTGGGATCAACAACCACACCACACAGCTGAATAAAAAGGGACACTAGATCTCTAGATAGGGGTAACCTTACCCTACATGGGTGCGACCCACTTAGCCTTGCTGCATCTCCTCTGATTTTCAGTCATTCCCGGTTGATGAGGCTCGAGGCTAAGCGTTACCTTTTCAAGAACAATTTTACTTAGAATGCTCATCGTCCTCCAATGACAATGTGTTGATAGCATTCATCCATACAAGTTGTCTTAGGTCTGGAAATACCGAATCACCATCTTCATCATCTACACGGTATTCATTCGTTACGTTCAAACCTGATCGAAGTGGTTTTCGGATAATTAAATCCGATCTCGATCTCTTCGAAACGATTAACGAAATTGGCCAATATTGATAGTCAGTTATTTAACTATCAAATTAAACATCCATAAGCAATCATCTGGCCTTAATACAAAATTTTCCAAGATATTTACTTCCAAAGTATCTTTAAAAGATATAAAATTCCTCCCAACATTTGAAAACAATTTTTCAAATACTCAAATCTGTAACCGGATACTCCCAACATCTCAACACTTAGAAATATTTCCAAATTTCTATTTTCTATACTTAGGAAAATATTACCAGTCTTATTTTCCAAATCCTTTCAATATTAACGTTTTCAGAAAATTATTCCGTAACCTTTCCCAAAAATCTCCAGAATTCCAATTTAAATTTCCTCTCCTCAAAACATATTCTTTATAAACCCCTTTTTCGAATCTCGAGAAAATTTATAAAATATAAATTTCAATCACTTCAAACCCTAATATATATATATAATAAGTATTTTAAAGAAAAATAATTTATTTTTAACACATGTTCGAATAATTATTTAAAATATCGATAAACACTTTTATAAACATCAGTAACTCATTTTTAGATAAATAAATAAATTTTCAAAGCTGATTTCAAAAGTTAGAATTTACTAAAAATAAATATTCATATTTAAAAATCAACTTACAAGTATTTCAGTCTCAATTAGTTAAAATCCCATAGTTTTAAAGTAATAAAATTTTCCTTTTAAAACAAATTCACTTCTTAAAATTTGTAATATGCTTTTAAAATTCCGATAACCAATTTACTTTATAGCTTCCTTTCGATTTCACAACATATCGAGTCATTGTCGATTTCCTAATCCTTCTCGGTTCAAAAATAGAATCTGCTATTTTTCTCAACCCTGTTTCCATATCCCAATATAAATTCACCTTATGAATTTATATTCCAATTATCACCTGATATCGAATTTCTTATTTATAAATATCGTTATCAGTTCTATAACCCCCTTTGGTTTTACTTGTTTATAAAAACAAATCTTATTTATGAAAATCCATTATATAAATTTATTTCTTATAAATTCCATTAGTACTTCCAATCTATTTCCTATATTGATTTAACTCCTTTTTATATATTTCCAGAATATCATTTATAATTTCTCTAATATGATTCATTTTAAAAAAAATCTCCATTTTTTCATCTGAAATAGTTAAGTATAGCCAAATCAATTATATTCTTTTCTAATTTATTTTCTTTAAAATAACTCCAATTCCAATATATATATTTTATTATCAAATTCTCTTCAATTCCAAAAAATTTAAAATATATTTATAGTTTTAAAATTTATCAAAATTCAGGCCAGTGCTACAATAACATCCAATAATTTCAATCACTGCAATAATCTATACTATATTACTCTACACAATTCATATATCACTAAATATGAAAAATAAACAAAAAATTTTAGGAATCCAGTTGGATCCCTTCAGCCAGTTTCCCTACTGTAACAACACGCAAATTTTGAAAATATTTTAAATGAAAATTCATTTGAAACTTTGAATATAATTATTTTAAAATTTGAAAATTTTTGGAAATTTAATGTAATATTTTAGGATTTGATGTGAAATGTTCTTCCAAATTTAATAAAATAAAGATTTTTCTTAAAATGCAAATTTTGGTCAATTTCGATCAAAGTCTGACTTTCTGTGAAAATTTTAAAATTTGAATTTTGAACTTTTACTTTTTTCTTATGAAGATGGATTTAATTCTAGCATTATCTTAGTTTTTCGTTTTTTTTAATTTTGATTCCTATTTCTTCAAATTTACAGCTTTTGGCATATTACATGTAGTTATTCTTCCTATAACATTTATCTTATTTACATTTTAATTTTGGGCTTGTACTATTGGGCTAGGAATTTCTTTAGTTAGATGAGAAGCCACCTGTTGAGATGACTATATAATATCCTAAGGTTTTCTAGACTCCTCATTCTTTTTTCATTTGTGCCTCCGCAAATTGATGTAAGTTTTCTTCTGCCTCGCCTTCTTCTTCTCTAAAATTTTGTTTTCCTCCACAATTTTCCTCCTCCTCTCCTCAACAAATTTCGGCCATGCTTGTCTCTACACCCATCTCCTCTTCCTCCAACTAGAAACCCTAGCCAAAACCACCTCTTCTCCTTCCTTTTCCCCTTTCCTCTTCACAAATTTCGGCCTCCACCTCCTCTTCCTCCAACCAAAACACTATAGCCGAACCATCTCACCCCCTTTCCCTTGCTTTTACCTTGGCCGTGACCACCATCACCACCACCTAACCCTAGCCTAGACTGAACCCAAACCCTAACCCTAGCCTAGACCGAACCCAAACCCTAACCCTAGCCTATGGCCGAACCCAAACCCAAACCCTAACCCTATGGCCGAACCCAAACAACCCTTAGACCGAGCCTATGCATCCCTTAGACAAGCCCTCTCATGTATTTCGTAAATATACAATTTTCTACTTTTATTTTCTATGTGAATTATTTGTGTACGTATGGAATTTATTTTATTTTTCAAAGCGTCGGATTTGGATTCTCCTCTCACTCAAGCTTGTCCGTAATTTGTTGTGCTTGTCGTAGTCGTTGTGTTGTGTTTTGAATCATTTCTCTAACCAAAGAAAGGCGAGTAATCACTCTTGACAGCGTACTTATATTTTGGTGAATTGATGATAATGGAATTATATGGATTTGTATATGCAAGTTGAGAATTTCACCTATGTTTATATTATATTATTTCATATCATATTTTACATGTTATGATCATATGCCATGATATATTGAATATTGTTATGTTTATTTCATATTCTGTTCTCACACTGCAAGTTCCTTCACTATGGGTTGAAATGATACATACCCGAATGATCTTTAGATTAAGGAAAATTGTTATGGGCTGAAATGATAGGCCTGAGCAATTTTATTTGACTTGGGATTGCGGGTTTGAAATGATATAAAACCCGAGAAATTTATAAATTGCAGATTGAAATGATATATGTCCGTATTTATTTGACCCTAGGGTAGAGAATTTTATACAGACTCCGTGGTTGATTTAAAATGATTTTCTAAAAATTATTAAGTATTCTGGATTTCTATATATGAATCTCAACTAAAATTTAATGTAATAATTTCTGTGAATTTGTTCACATGAGTTAAAAAAAATTTATAAGAAATAAATAGTTGGAAATGTAAATTTTGGAATCTAATTTACAGTATGAAGGTTAATTGAAATTTAATAATCCGATTTGACTTAATAATGGTATTTTATTCTAACCTATATATTGTAAGTTTTAATTCATGTAATAGTGATTAAAATGATAAATGGTTTTTTTTGTGGGAAAAAATTGTAAGTTAAAACGTACATTTGAAATGTATGTTTTAACTTATATAAATGGTATAACTTGGGTAATAAAACTGATAAATGTTATTTACTAAAAAGAACATAAAGTGTAAGTTAATAAGGTACTTTTAACTTAGCATAAGGATTTCAGCTTTAAAATTTGACATTATACTAACAAAGTTATTTAACTAAAGGTGTGGTTTCTTTAATGACCAAATAGCTAAAAGTAGAGTAATATAATAAGAATGATATAATGACTATGATAAAAACTGTAAATATATGTACTATTTGATTATATAAACTATTGTAGTAGGAAGTATTACAGTAACAATTCAAAACTGCTGCGATTTCTTATGGTAACAATTCAAAACTGCTGTGATTTCTTACTGTAACAATTCTGCACTACTGTACAGTAACAATTCTGCACCGCTGCGAATTCTTACAGTAGCATTTCTGTACTGCTGTGTTTTCTTAAAAGTGACATTTCTAAAATGCTACAAAATTTTCTAAAGGGTTATAGTTCCTAATGTTATGGTTCTAAGGGTTACATTTTTAAAGTGCTATGATCTCTAAATTTTTACGTTTCAAAGGGGTTATAATTAAATGAATTTGGAAGTGTACGACTTTGGAAAAATGAATAATATTTTAAAGAATAATGATATGGAATTTATATGGTTTTGAAAGGAATAAGTTTTATATGAAAAATAAACCATTTGAAATTGAATAACCACGGGTTATAATAACGTTTGGTTGTTAAAGAGACCGGGATCGGATATGGGCATACTCTCTGTCGATACCGAAAACCACTTTGACAACCGTGTACGCGGTGGAGATTCCAGAATGAAGTAGGATGGTGGCGACTATCCTAAAGGTATATTTACGTGGACCTAACTCCCGTGAGTTAGCATAAGGTGGCTAAAACAGGAGCAATCGACGGGCCAAGTGAGGTAGCTCCCCCGATCGGACACACTTCATCATTAACCATTCTATTACTTTGTGATTGATTTGGTGCGCACCTTTGATTCGGGAGTGTGGATAGAGTTGGACGGTAGTTGCGGCTATGCGTTACCAACAGTCTGGAAGTGTAATTGGTATATCTACCCTAGCATTGCCTAGTTGAGCCGTGTCACCTACCCTAGCGCGCCTTCTACGAGTTTGTTTTATGTCGTACCTATGTGGTATCCTTTGGCGGCTCCAGTTATGGGGAGTTACGATACTGTATAGACTATTGGCATTATAAAATGTGTTAAGGGGGATATGGTTAACGTCTTAACGCTATTTTAGTAGTTTACTTTACTTTAGACATTATTATAATAGCGTCTATTACTACATAGTAGATAGTTTAACGGCTCCTTAGAGGATGGGCGATCCCAAGCATCCTTTAAGTTATTGATGCATTTCTTTTACTGTTCACTTGAGTTGATTTACATTTTACAAGTATGTATGTCCTGACTCGAGTGTTTTATGTTTTGCTTTACGCTCGGGTCAGCCTGAGTTTTACAGCTTTGGTTTCATCTTTTGGAGCTAGAGATCCGCCGGAGATTTAGCTGTCTACCTGATATTTCTATTCCAGTTATTTCCACTCAGCTTTTTCTTTTGTAGTAGAGAACATATGTACCTTGAATTTCCAAATGTATTGGTTTCAGACTTTGGTATTATGTATTAGTTTTGAGACTTTGTATCTAGTAGCTTCATGAACTATTATGTTAATTTTATTCTGCTGCGAGTTATTCTGATATTCTATGTCTGTGATTGATTTTATTTGCCCCAAATTTTATTAACAATCTGTTGTTTTGAATTATTCAAGTCTCACATGTGTGGTTTTATTGTCGATTTGAATGGTCCAAAACGGCGGGATGTTACAGTTGGTATCAGAGCTTTGGTTTTAGGCAAACCTTAGTCTACGGGGCAAAAACTTAATAGAGATAGGGTAGAAATACCCTAGAATGAGTAAAATCAATCTTAGAATCATTCTTTGCGAGAGAATGTATTTTCAAGTATAAAATGGTTTTCAAATGATTTTAAAGGATTATTTTGGATATAAATTTTTTCTTGTTTTAAAATCTAATTTTCCTTAGAATTTCCCTTCTTTTCGAACCACCTTGTTTAATAGAATTCTTTGATTAGGATTTCCATTCTAGTTGAATCTTGTTTTTTGTCTTTCTCCTCTATCTTGGTCCTAAAGAAAATAATTCATTCTTGAATTTCCAGGATGAATCATAGGAATGCCAGAGGTCAGGGTCGTGGTGTTGCCACAGTTCCAGCACCAGTTGCAACCATTAGGTTTACCATTCTCTGTAAGGAGTTCACTCAGCTAGATGGTACTAAGTTTGCGGGATCAGATACCATCATTGAGGCTTACCATTGGCTGAGGAGTTTGGAAAGGATTTTCGCTGGTTTGGAGATCACCGACGCTTAGAAGCGTCAGTTAGCAGCTTGGCAGTTACAGGAGGCAGCCCTGGATTGGTGGAAGTCGGTTACAACCAACACTATTGAGGCAAATATTTCTTGGGAACAGTTTCGGGAGGCTTTTGTGGCGAAGTGTATGCCAGAAGCTGGGAAGTCTCAGCTATACAGCGAGTTTATGGATCTTAAGCAAGGGGATATGTCATTTTCTGAGTATGAGCGGAAGTTCGACGAACTTTCCAAGTTTGGTCCTAGCTTGATTGATACCCCTCGTAAGAAGAATGAGAAGTTTATAGCTAGAGCTCGACCAGAGTTTTATGATCGTCTGATTTCTCATGTGCACAGCCCTTTTACTGGATTGATGGATATGGCCATTAGATATGATAACCCCACTTCTAAGGAGTCATCTGTTGCTCATGCACCTTCATCTCAGCCCTCTTCTGGCAACTCTAAGAAGAGGAAGTCTAATTTCCATCAACAGAAGCAGAATTGGCTTAAGAATCCAGGTTTAGGATCTTCTTCTCCCCGGAGGTAGCCTGTTGATCTTTCTTCCATCACTTGCTTCAAGTGCGATCAGAAGGGTCACTATGCCAATAGTTGTCCCACTTTAGCCGCAACTGCTGTTCCTCCAGTTCAGGTGACTAGACGAGACCTCTGCCATGTTTGTTTGCAGTCTGGCCACTTCAAGCAGGATTGTCCCTTGTATCAGAAGGGCAAGACATCTGGAGTCTTTGCCATGACTTCTTCCACTCATGCTCCGCCTACTCCACCTGCTCCTAGTGATACCCAAGGTACTCTCCAGAGCACATTTACCTTGTTTAATCTTCCTATTCGTGTTTTATTAGATACTGGAGCTTCGCATAGTTTCATTTCTGCGGACCTTTGATAAGTTTGAGCATATCCTTTCACCTAAGTTTGCAAACGAACCTTTGTGTGTTGCTAATTCTATTGGTGGTCCCGCAAACCTTAGTAGGATTTGTAACAATGTGAAACTCTTCCATTCTGACCATCGCTTTTCCGGTGATTTCTATGTTCTTGGTTTCGATGCTTTTGATATATTGCTTGGAGGAGATTGGCTGAAGAATCATGAAGCTGTTATTTCTTGTAAAGCCCGAACAATTTCTCTTGTTGGTGATACGGGTGATCCTTTGGTGATTCAGTGTCGTATGCCTCAGGAGTATGCAGGCAGTTTTATCTATTCTCTTGATTCTTCCCCTAGTGATCTTGATTTTACCCCTATGGTCAAACTCTATTCTGATGTATTTGGTGAAGTCACTTCTTTACCTCCTAAACGGGAAATCAAATTTCGTATTGATCTTATTCCTAGAGCTCGACCTATAGTTCTTCCTCCCAGAAGAATGGCACCCCGTGAGAAGGTTGAGTTGAGGAAGCAAATTGAAGACTTATTCTCCAAAGGTTTGATTAGACCCAGTCATTCCGAATGGGGAGCAGAAGTGGTTTTTGTCACTAAGTCAGATAGTTCTTTAAGGATGTGTGTTGATCATAGGGAGCTGAACAAGCTCACTATGAAAAACAGATATCCAATGCCTCGTATTAATGATATGTTCGATCAGCTTTATGGATCTACTGTATTCTCTCAGCTTGATCTTGCCACCGGTTTCCACCAGCTTAGAATTGCTGAGGAAAGTATTCCCAAAACTGCTTTTTGTTCTGGGGATGGTTTCTTTGAATGGTTAGTTATGCCTTTTGGTTTGACTAACGCCCCAGCTTTCTTTGTCGACCTTGTGAACCGGGTTTTCCGTGATGTTCTTAATAAGTTTGTTCTAGTCTTCGTCGATGATATTCTGGTTTTCTCTAAGTCTAAGGATGAACATGAAATACATTTGAATTTTGTTTTGAAGACCCTTAGGAGTCATCAGTTGAAAGCCAAATTCTCGAAATGCCATTTCTGGAAAGATGAAGTCTGATTTCTTGGACATATTGTTTCTGGTGATGGAGTTTCTGTTGATCCAGTTAAGATCGCTGCGATCAATGTAAGTCTATCTTCTCTTCTTCCTTTGTACATTAATTATTCTATCTCTTTCTCGGTTCTTATTCTCCCTATTCTATTATAGAATTGGGAAACTCCTAGGACTCCATCTGATATCCGTAGTTTTCTGGGCCTTGCCGGTTATTATCGGAGATTCATTGAGAATTTTGCTCGGATTGCTGCACCTCTTACCGCTCTAACTCGTAAGAATGCTAAGTTTAGATGGAATGATAAGTGTGAAGCTGCATTTAATGAGTTGAAGCGCAAGCTTACTTCCGCACCAGTTCTTACCGTTCCAAATGGAAATGAGGGATTAACGGTACACACTGATGCCAGTCGTGAAGGTTTGGGAGCCGTTCTGATGCGGGATGGGAAGGTTATCGCTTATGCTAGTCATCAGTTGAAGACTCATGAAGCCAATTATGCAGCCCATGATTTGGAATTGCTTGCCGTAGTTTTTGCTTTGAAGCTTTGGAGACATCATCTATTGGGAACTAAGTTTGAGCTTTTTACGGATCATAAGTCTTTGAAATATATTTTCACCCAGAAGGACTTGAATTTTAGGCAGGTTAGGTTGCTTTAGTTTCTAGCTTCTTATGACCTCGACATCAACTATACCCCCGGGAAAGCTAATGTTGTAGTCGATGCTTTGAGTCGAAAGAAGGTGATGTTGTGTCAGCTTGTTGTTTCTTCTCCTCATATGGATCGTATTATTGCTAAGCAAGATGAGGATGAGATGCTTAGGCTTATTAAGGAAAATATTCGTAGCAGGGTTGGTGGTAATAACCAAGATGGAAGTGGAGCTCAGATCGATGATAAAGGGATTTTGAGGATTAATAATCGGATTTGTGTCCCGAATGTCGATGGATTGAGGCAAAAGTTACTTCGAGAAAATCATCGGTCTAGACTTTCTATTCATCCAAGTGTGACGAAGATGTACCATGATATGAAGAAGCTGTATTGGTGGAGTGGTATGAAGCGTGATATCTCCGTTTTTGTTAGTAGATGTGCAACTTGTCAGCAGGTTAAGGCTAATCATCAGAAGACCGCTGGATTATTGCAACCCTTTGAGGTTCCCAATTGGAAATGGGAACAAGTTTCTATGGATTTTATTGATGGATTACCGAGGACTAGGAGATGTAATGAGAGTATTTGGGTAATTGTGGATAGATTGACCAAGTCAGCTCATTTCATTCCGGTTAGGTCCAATCGTTCTGCTTCTAGTCTAGTTGAGATTTATATGAGAGAGATAGTTCGTCTTCATGGTGTTCCTGTTAGTATTGTTTGTGATAGATATCCCATTTTTACCAATCAGTTTTGGAAAGCTTTTCAGGAATCTTTAGGTACTCGTCTGAATCTGAGCACTGATCTGCGGACCGACGGTCAAACAGAAAGAGTGAATCAGACTCTGGAAGATCTTCTTCGTGCCCATGTCCTTGATTATGGAGGATCTTGGAAGATCATCTCCATCTCGTTGAATTCACCTATAACAATAGTTATTAGGTATAATATCAAATATCTATTTAAGGTTTTCTTAAATATTTGTTTATCTTATTCCATCTCTTAAAATTCAGGCTAGTATCACAATGGCTCCATTTGCTGCTCTTTATGGACTCCCTTGCAAATCTCCATCTTGTTGGATTGAATCCGGTAATTGTTTGGTTCTTGGTCCTAATACGATTCTAGAAGCATCTAAGAAGGTTGAGGAGATTAGGAGAAAGATGAGGATTACTCAAGATAGACAGAAGAAGTATGCTGACAGGCGTAGAAGGAGCTTGGAGTTTTCTGTTGGTGATAAGGTTTTCCTTGAGGTCTCTCCATTACGAAATGTGATTCGGTTTGGACGGAGAGGGAAGCTCGCTCCTAGGTTTATTGGTCCTTTTCGCATCTTAGATAGAATTGGTTCCTTAGCTTATCGGTTGGAATTGTCTGAGAAACTTTCTGGAGTGCATAACGTGTTCCATGTTTCGCATCTTCGTCGGTATCTTCATGATCCATCTTTGATTGTTTAGTCTTCTGCTTTCGAGAGTTTGGATGTTGAGCCAAACCTTACTGTCGAGAGGAAGCCACTTCGTATTATCGATAGCAGTATGAAGCAGCTGAGAGGGAAATCTGTCAACTTGGTCAAAGTGTAATGGAGCACTGATGATCGGGATTGTACTTGGGAAATGGAGGAGAGCATTCGTGCTTCAAATCCGGAATTATTTGTTCCAAGTACTATTCGTTATCCTACCTTATCCTTCTTTATTTCCTAGGTCTCATTCCTTTTCGAGGATGAAAAGTTTTGAGTGGGGGAGAGTGTAACAACCTGCAAATTTTGAAAATATTTTAAATGAAAATTCATTTGAAACTTTGAATATAATTATTTTAAAATTTGATAAATTTGGAAATTTAATGTAATAATTTGGGATTTGATGTGAAATGTTCTTCCAAATTTAATAAAATAAAGATTTTTCTTAAAATGCAAATTTCGGTCAACTTTGGTCAAAGTTTGACTTTCTGTGAAAATTTTAAATTTTGAATTTTGAACCTTTACTTTTTTTATGAAGATGGATTTAATTCTAACAATTTCTTTGTTTTTCGTTTTGTTAAATTTTGATTCCTACTTCTTAAAATTTACAACTTTTGGCGTATTACACGTAGTTATTCTCCCTATTAACATTTATCTTATTTACATTTTGATTTTGGGCTTGTACTATTGGGCTAGGAATTTCTTTAGTTAGATTAGAAGCCACCTGTTGAGATGACTATATAATATCCTAGGGTTTTCTAGACTCCTCATTCTTTTTTCATTTGTGCCTCCGCAAATTGATGTAAGTTTTCTTCTGCCTCGCCTTCTTCTTCTCTAAAATTTTGTTTTCCTCTACAATTTTTCTCCTCCTCTCCTCAACAAATTTCGGCCATGCTTATCTCTACACCCATCTCCTCTTCCTCCAACCAGAAACCCTAGCCAAAACCACCTCTTCTCATTCCTTTTCCCCTTACCCTTCACAAATTTCGGCCTCCACCTCCTCTTCCTCCAACCAAAACCCTATAGTCGAACCATCTCACCCCCTTTCCCTTTCTTTTGCCTTGGCCGTGACCACCATCACCACCACCTAACCCTAGCCTAGACCGAACCCAAACCCTAACCCTAGCCTATGGCCGAACCCAAACCCAAACCCTAACCCTATGGCTGAACCCAAACAACCCCTAGACCGAGCCTATGCACCCCTTAGACAAGCCCTCTCATGTATTTTGCAAATATACAATTTTCTACTTTTATTTTCTATGTGAATTATTTATTTACATATGGAATTTATTTTATTTTTCAAAGCGTCAGATTTGGATTCTCCTCTCACTCAAGCTTGTCCGTAATTTGTTGTGCTTGTCGTAGTCGTTGTGTTGTGTTTTGAATCATTTCTCTAACCAAAGAAAGGCGAGTAATCACTCTTGACAGTGTACTTATATTTTGGTGAATTGATGATAATGGAATTGTATGGATTTGTATATGCAAGTTGAGAATTTCACCTATTTTTATATTATGTTATTTCATATCATATTTTACCTGTTATGATCATATGCCATGATATATTGAATATTGTTATGTTTATTTCATATTCTGTTCTCACACTGCAAGTTCCTTCACTATGGGTTGAATGATACATACCCGAATGATCTTTAGATTAAGGAAAATTGTTATGGGCTGAAATGATAGGCCTGAGCAATTTTATTTGACTTGGGATTGCGGGTTTGAAATGATATAAAACCCGAGAAATTTATAAATTGCAGATTGAAATGATATATGTCCGTATTTATTTGACCCTAGGGTAGAGAATTTTATACAGACTCCGTGGTTGATTTAAAATGATTTTCTAAAAATTATTAAGTATTCTGGATTTCTATATATGAATCTCAACTAAAATTTAATGTAATAATTTCTGTGAATTTGTTCACTTGAGTTAAAAAAATTTTATAAGAAATAAATAGTTGGAAATGTAAATTTTGGTATCTAATTTACAATATGAAGGTTAATTGAAATTTGATAATCCGATTTGACTTAATAATGGTATTTTATTCTAACCTATATATTGTAAGTTTTAATTCATGTAATAGTGATTAAAATGATAAATGGTTTTTTTTTTGTGGGAAAAAAATGTAAGTTAAAATGTACATTTGACATGTAAGTTTTAACTAATATAAATGGTAGAACTTGGGTGATAAAAGTGATAAATGTTATTTACTAAAAAGAAAATAAAGTGTAATTTAATAACGTACTTTTAACTTAGCATAAGGATTTCAGCTTTAAAATTTGACATTATAGTAACAAAGTTATTTAACTAAAGGTGTGGTTTCTTTAATGACCAAATAGCTAAAATTAGAGTAATATAATAAGAATGATATAATGACTATGATAAAAACTGTAAATATATGTACTATTTGATTATATAAACTATTGTAGTAGGAAGTATTATAGTAACAATTCAATACTGCTGTGATTTCTTACGGTAACAATTAAAAACTGCTGTGATTTCTTACTGTAACAATTCTGCACTGCTGCGGATTCTTACAATAACGATTCTGCACTGTTGCGAATTCTTACATTAACAATTCTACACCGCTGCTAATTCTTACAGTTGCATTTCTGTACTGCTGCGTTTTCTTAAAAGTGACATTTCCAAAATGCTACAAAATTTTCTAAAGAGTTATAGTTCCGAATGTTATGGTTCTAAGGGTTACATTTTTAAAGTGCTATGATCTCTAAATTTTTATGTTTCAAAGGGGTTATAATTAAATGGTATAACTTGGGTAATAAAACTGATAAATGTTATTTACTAAAAAGAACATAAAGTGTAAGTTAATAAGGTACTTTTAACTTAGCATAAGGATTTCAGCTTTAAAATTTGACATTATAATAACAAAGTTATTTAACTAAAGGTGTGGTTTCTTTAATGACCAAATAGCTAAAAGTAGAGTGATATAATAAGAATGATATAATGACTATGATAAAAACTGTAAATATATGTACTATTTGATTATATAAACTATTGTAGTAGGAAGTATTTCAGTAACAATTCAAAACTGCTGCGATTTATTATGGTAACAATTCAAAACTGCTGTGATTTCTTACTGTAACAATTCTGCACTGCTGTACAGTAACAATTCTGCACCGCTGCGAATTCTTACAGTAGCATTTCTGTACTGCTGCGTTTTCTTAAAAGTAACATTTCCAAAATGCTACAAAATTTTCTAAAGGGTTATAGTTCCGAATGTTATGGTTCTAAGGATTACATTTTTAAAGTGCTATGATCTCTAAATTTTTACGTTTCAAAGGGGTTATAATTAAATGAATTTGGAAGTGTACGACTTTGGAAAAATGAATAAAATTTTAAAGAATAATGATATGGAATTTATATGGTTTTGAAAGGAATAAGTTTTATATGAAAAATAAACCATTTGAAATTGAATAACCATGGGTTATAATAACGTTTGGTTGTTAAAGAGACCGGGATCGAATATGGGCATACTCTCTGTCGATACGGAAAACCACTTTAACAATTGTGTACACGGTGGAGGTTCCAGAATGAAGTAGGATGGTGGCGATGATCCTAAAGGTATATTTTCGTGGACCAAACTCCCGTGAGTTAGCATAAGGTGGTTAAAACAGGAGCAATCGACGGGCCAAGTGAGGTAGCTCATCCGATCGGACACACTTCATCGTTAACCATTCCATTACTTTGTGATTGATTTGGTGCGCACCTTTGATTCGAGAGTGTGGATCGAGTTGGGCGGTAGTTGCGGCTATGCGTTACCAACAGTCCGGAAGTGTAATTGGTATATCTACCCTGGCATTGCCTAGTTGTGTCGTGTCACCTACCCTAGCGCGCCTTCTACGAGTTTGTTTTATGTCGTACCTATGTGGTATCCTCTGGCGGCTCCAGTTTACGGAGAGTTACGGTACTATATAGACTATTGTTATTATAAAATGTGTTAAGAGGGATATGGGTAACGCCTTAATGCTATTTTAATAGTTTACTTTACTTTATACATTATTATAATAGCGTCTATTACTACATAGTAGATAGTTTAACGTATCCTTAGAGGATGGGCGATCCCAAGCATCCTTTAAGTTATTGATGCATTTCTTTTACAGTTCACTTGAGTTGATTTACATTTTATAAGTATGTATTTACTAACTCGAGTGTTTTGTGTTTTGCTTTACGCTCGGGTCAGCCTGAGTTTCACAGCTTTGGTTTCATCTTTTGGAGCTAGAGATCCACCGAAGATTTAGCTGTCTACATGATATTTCTATTCTGGTTATTTCCACTCATTTTTTGTTTTTGTAGTAGAGAACTTATGTACCTTGAATTTCCAAATGTATTGGTTTCAGACTTTGGTATTATGTATTAGTTTTGAGACTTTGTATCTAGTAGCTTCATGAACTACTATGTTTATTTTATTCCACTGCGAGTTATTCTGATATTCTGTATCTATGATTCTGTGATTGATTTTATTTGCCCCAAATTTTATTAACAATCTGTTGTTTTGAATTATTCAAGTCTGACATGTGTGGTTTTGTTGTCGATTTGAATGGTCCAAAACGGCGGGATGTTACACCTGCATCCACAGATGTTAATACAACATATAAATCCCACGTCGAGGGGGATATCGCAGTATATAGGGTCATCTGCTATTATGCGGGGCGCATAGGGTCTCACTCGCTATATAAATGCGGGCATATCAATCACTCCAATATATATATACTACTATATATAATATAATTATCCAACCAATAATTTAAAATTTATCCATCCAATCAGCATCCAATAATTTAAATTCAACATTTTAACTTTTTAATAGGGCAATCCAAAAATAAGTGAGAAATTCTCACCTTTGATTTTCACTTTCAAATTCGTTCCAAACTAGCTTGTTTCCACGATTTGAACCTCGTATGAATACGACATGAATTTATGAACATTCGATAATCATCAAATAATTTAACTTAAAATAAATTATTAATTAAACTTTTAAACCTTGTTGTTGTTTTTTTCTGTTTCTCTTTTTTTATATAGAAACTAATGACTTGATTAATTACAGAAATTAAATTAATTACAAATGCTATACCCCAAGTAGGAATCGCGAACATGAGAATGACCTTGTCTCTGCTCTATGATCGCTCGACGCCTGGACCACCTAGCTCCGCCCCTCCAAGCTCTGCCCTGCCTCGCGACCCAGGCACGACTACCCCCTACCCCTCGCGAGCACGCGCCCCCTCCTTCTGGCATCACGAATCGTCGTCACCTCAAAGCTCCCCTCAAAATCGAAAGATCCTTCGCCAGCAACCCTCAAGCGATCACCACGACCTCGCGACCTTGCCCTAATCCACGCGGCCCTCGATCCCAGATGCAACTTCGATTTGATCGATCGTAATTATATATGTATATTTTTTTCGAACGGATGAAGGTAGTAGCTCGCCATTTTTTTTCTCTGTGCTCTTCGATTTCGAATTCCATTTGATTTTAACCTCCCCTTTTCCTTTTTATATAAATTCGAACGAATTTTTTTCTTCTTTTTTTTAAAAAACTGCTGTCGTTTGAAAAGAAAGGGAGGGATTTGAAATAAAGGAGGGAAACACGATTTGACGAAGACGTCTTGAACACGGTAGAGGTGAAAAGAATGGAAACGACGTTAATAACCTTTCCAATTATAATATTGTTTGATTATAAAATATCCCGTTTAATACAACTTAAGATTTCGATCTCCTATTGAGGCATGCCACTAGGCATTTATAATGTTATATCCCTATTCTGAATGCAATGGAAAAGGTTTTGAGTCCTAATTCGATCGTATGGAGAAGATAGCTTTTTGGACCTAATTTCTATATTAAATTTTCGATATTAATTTCAGCACGTTCCTATCTCGTACGGTCAAACGATAACTCCAAACACTATGGAATTTGAAATCCAATAATAATACAATATTATGGATCTAATGGAACTGGTTTCGTCGAAATCCGAGACTGTGCCCCAGATCGCTATTTTTAAACGTCAATTTGAACAAACTATTTTTAAAATTGAACAGATCACTTTTAAATTCAATTTTAAAACTTTTATCATCTTTATTATTATCAATATGAGTTTTATAAGCCTTTAAATTATTCTATTGAGCTTAAAATTCAAGATACAATAATCTAACCAATATCCAATTATTAAATTCAATAATTAAATTATCCAATAAATCACTATATTTAAATTTTGAATTTATTTTATAGATAAAACACCAAATTTTCGTATTCAAAAATCAATCTATAATTCAATTTCAATATTTAAAACCATTTAAATATTCCAATTCAAACGACGAAAAATCCGGGTCATTACAGCGTATAAATCAATTTAATTAAATTTTATTGAAATCAATTTGAAATAAGCTAATTTTAAGCTAACTTCTTTATACAATGGAATTAGGACTTGAAACCTATTCCATTGAGTTTAAAAACATCAAAAACCTCTATTTTGATATATGGGATGACCCACTTTCATTTCGGAAGCGAAATGGGCTTTTCAGGTCGTTATTGTCGTTACAAATCATTTCAGATATTATTCATTCTTATCGGGCTTTGTTAGTATATATTGTTCTATTCTAACCTAGCAGCCTTTCTATTTCTTATTCCTACATGTACAATTCTGTCTGACTGGTCCTTCTCTCTTCCTCAAATGGAAGAAACCCAATTTACATTCAAACCCTAAATTTCAATCTCCAAATCAATTTCAAAATTTAAACTCCTCCAAACTATATCATATTATATACCGATTCGAAGCTCTTGACGAGCGTAATTCACTGGTGTGATTCGTTTTTCAATCGGTTTCACCATTTGTCCAGAAATCGAGGTTGAACCTCGACCGTCCATATTGAGGTTTTGACGATCCAACGGTGGATCGTCATTCGATCGACGATCGGGAGGCGGCGTTGGGACGATGGTGACGAGCAGTACTCATCTGTGGTGTTTGTTCTTGGCTGGGGCTCTTGGGTTGGCCCAAAATGGTGGATTGAAGGCGGCGGCGGCGCAAGGGGTTTATGGTGTCGGAGCTCCGCGCGAGGCCAGGGGATGGGCGACTGGTCGTGCACGGGAGGACGGTGGCTTCAGATCTAGCCATCGATGGCCGGAGCGGCGGTGATAGGTGGCAGCAGCATCTTGATGAGCGAGCGTAGTAGCGTGTTAGGGTTTCAACCTAGAGAGTGCTATCACGTGGAAGGCGATGACGTGGCATGGTTTATTTGGTTCTTTTTTTTAATTTAATTTAACTTAAAATTTCAATGTTCTAATATACATAACTTTCACATACGAGGCCCAATTCACGCACGGTTTGTTTCATTAGGATCGTCTCGAAATTCCGGACATTTTTTCACTTGTTTGGATGAATTTTGTGAATGTCGAAATTTGGGCCTTTATTTGGATTTCAAATCTATTTGAAATAAAGGTGAGTGTTTTAACCCACTCACAACTACTAGATTATCTTATGTTAATTATAGTAAATTTATGATGTGATTAGAAATTAAATGATTGATGTTTGGTATGTTTAAATTATCATCCTAGTTAAATTTTACTTTTATTGCATTTAATCATCGTTTATGTAACATCCTGAAATTTTCAGCCATTCGTATCCACACATATCGGAAATTGAATTGCTCCAAATATCAGATTGTTAATTTAAATTTGGCAAAACTCAGCACATGAAGTAAATAAATAATCACAAAATCACAGACACAGAGTAATATAACAATAATACAGCGGAAACAAAAGAATAGTAGTTCATGAAGCTACTATATATATATAACAGAGTTAAACAAGATACACCAGAAGTCTGAATACATAGATGTCTCAATACAATAGTCAAATACAAGATCTGAACACATCACTGGAATCAACTAAATAACGGCAAGCTGAATAGATATAGCTAGATCTCCAAGAGAAGCTCCAACTCCAAAGGTGAGTCTCGAACACTGGTACACTCAGTCTGACCCGAGCATAAAGAAAAACACAAAACACTCGAGTCAGGATTAACATTCTTATAACAATAAATCCAACTCAAGTGAAATATCAACTGAAATACAAGTAACTCAAAGGATGTTTGGGATAACCATCCTCTAAGGATCCGTTAAACTATCTACTATGTAGTAATATACACTATTATAATAATGTCTAATATAAAATAAACTTACTTTTAAATAACGTTAAGGCTTTACATTTTCCACCTTAACACATAATAGTCCCAGTAGTCTATCCAGTATCAGTGTACCCCTAGATCGGGAGCTACCAGAAATACTCCACAGGCTACGGCACAAAACCAAACTCGTAGTAAAGCTCGATATGGTAGGTGACACGGCACAACTAGGCAATGCCAGGGTAGATATACCAATTACGCATCCGGGCTGGTGGTAACGCATAGCAGTCACTACCGCCCACCTTGGAACACACTCCCGAATCAAAAATCGAGGATGGCCATCAAATCAATCACAAAGTAATGTAATAGTATACGATGGAATGTGTCCGATCAGAGGAGCTACCTCATTGGCCCGTCAATCGCTCCTGTTTTAGTCACCTTATGCCACCTCACGGGAGTCGGGTCCACGTATATACCTTAATAAGAATCGTCGCCACCATCCTACTTCATTTTGGAATCTCCACTGCGTACACAGTTGTTAAAGTGGTTTTCGGTATCGACAGAGAGTATGCCCATATTCGATCCCGGTCTCTTTAACAACCAAACGTTATTATAACACCGCGGTCATTTCAAAATAGTTTATACATCAAAACCAAAATATCATTTCCATTTCAAAAACCAAATCAATACGATATCATTTTCACTTCAAATATATATCCATTTCCAAAAATCATATCACTTTCAAAGTTATAATACTTTCAAAACCAACAATTTGAAATAATAATACTTTGGAAATCATAATACTTTGAAATTCATAACTTTGGAAATCATAACACTTCGAAATCATAACACTTTCCTTCAAACAGTGTAGATATTAATAATAGTATATAAAATAAAATAGTTTATAAAATAAAATAATTTATATAAAATAGTTATAAGTTAAAACAATTTATATTAAAATAATTTATATTGAAAATGATTTATATTAAAATAGTTTATATTAAAATAATTTATAAAGTAAAAAAATATAAATAGTTTTAGATATAGTTTAAAATTACTTTATATTAAATAGCTTCCTCAATTTCACAAATCGATTCAAATCAACTCGAATTCCAAAAATCCAAATTTAATCAAATCTCAAATCATCAATTTCAATTCGATTTAGTTTCTCAATAAACCATTTCAATTTATCAATTTTAAATACATATTTGAACCATAAGATAAGCCATTTCAATTTCAATATATTTCAAAACTTTAAATATTCAACATTTCAAAACTAAATTCGATAATTTCATATATATATCAAATTCATTTTACTATTATTTAGTTTTTCAATATTCACTAAATAAATTCAATATCGTTTAAATAAAAGCCCAAATTTCAAATCTCTATTTCCTTCAATTTATTTAACTTGAAATATTCCATTTAAAACATCTTAAACCAAAATCAAGTTATAAAATCATATCCTTTAAAAACCCCAAATTCCATAAGTTCAGATAGATTTAATTAAATATAATTCTTAATTAAATATAATTTCAAATCAATTTCAAATCTATCTTTTCAACCTTAATTTATTTAATCATTTCGAACTCTATATTAAATATAATTTAAATAAATACTTAAACATATATATATCAACTTTATTAAATCAACTTTAATAAATCTTTAAAATCAATATTTATTAAAACCATAAATTTCTTTTCAAAACCATAGAAATCATTTTCAAAATATTTGTATATAGACCAACGGTGTCTGTATATAATTCTCTACCCTATGTCAAGTGATACAGATATTTATCATTTCAATCCGTAATTTAAATATATATGGGTATATATCTTTTCAACCAGCAATCCCAAATTCAATTCAATGAAAATCGCTTGGGTTTATCATTTCAACCCATAACGATTTTCTCCTATTCTATAGATCATTCGGGTATGTATCATTTCAACCCATAGTGAATTCTATACTAACAGGGAACTTGCAGTGTAACGACCCACTATTTTGGACCATTCAAATCGACAATAAAACCACACATGTCTGACTTGAATAATTCAAAATACCGAACTGTTAATTTATATTTGGCAAAACTCAGAATATACAGTAAATAAATAATCACAGATCACAGACACAGAGTAATATAATGCAGCGGAAATAAAGAAATATTAGTTCATGAAGCTACTATATAAATACATCAGAGTTAAGTAAGATACAATAAGAATACCAAGATACAACAGGAGTAACAGTATGAAAATTAGCTACAACTGGAATCAACCGGATAACAAAATGAATAGATATCTGGATCTTCAAAGCAAAACTCCAGCTCCAAAGGTGAGTCTCTAATGCTGTATCACTTAGTCTGACCCGAGCGTAAAGCAAACACAAAACACTCGAGTTAGGACATACATACTTATACAATGTAAACCAACTCAAGTAAACTGTAATAAAGGTACAAGTAACTCAAAGGATGCTTGGGACCGCCCATCCTCTAAGGATTCGTTAAACTGTCTACTATGTAGTAATATTGCGCTATTATAATAATGTCTAATATAAAATAAACATACTTTTAAATAGCATTAAGGCTTTACATTTTCCACCTTAACATGTAATAGTCCCAGTAGTCTATCCAGTATTAGCATACTCCCAAAATGGGGGCTACCCTCGATAATCCACAGGCTACGGGAGAAAACACAAATCGTAGTAAAGTTGGATATGGTAAGTGACATGGCACAACTAGGCAATGCCAGGGTAGATATACCAATTACGCATCCGGGCTAGTGGTGACGCATAGCAGCCACTACCGCCCATCTCGAACAACACTCCCAAATCAAGGGGTGCACCCAATCAATCACAAAGTAATAGAATGGTTTCGAAGAAATGTGTACGATCAGAGGTGCTACCTCATTGGCCCGTCAATCGCTCATGTTTTAGCCACTTTATGCCAACTCACGGGAGTTGGGTCCACGTATATACCTTTAGGATCGTCACCACCATCCTACTTCATTCTGGAAACTCCACTGCGTACACAGTTTTAAAGTGGTTTTCGGTATCGACAGAGAGTATGTCCATATCTGATCCCAGTCTCTTTAACAACCAATCGTTATTATAACCCGTGGTTATAATTTTAAAATAATATTTTATACTTCAAAATAGAATATCGTTTCAAATCCAAATCTTTATCAAAAATAAAGATGAAATCAATATCAAACCATTTCAATATATTTAAAATATCATATCTTTCCAAAACTTCATTTCAAATCATTTTAATATATCAAAATATCATATCCTTTCAAAACTTGATTTCAAATCATTTTAATATATCAAAATATCATATCCTTTCAAAAACTTCATTTCATATCATTTTAATATATCAAAATATCATATCCTTTCAAAAACTTCATTTCAAATCATTTATTTGAGTTCAAATCCAAATATTCAGCTTTAAATACCTTTTAAATTCAAAGATATCATTCATTTATTATTCAAGTCACCTTTTAAATAGTTTATTTTTCAATCAAAATAATTCATCTAAACCATTTAAAAGCGTAATTATTATACTTTCAAAACAAGTATTCAATTTCCAAAGTTTAAACTATTCTGAGTTCATTTACTAAGTTAAAAACCATAACATTGACAATTTCAGCCTTTCACAGCATTCAAGAAAAGCTGTTATAAGTTATACTTGAAAACATTTTAATTCAGCAAAGACAGCATTTAAAATGCTGTTAAATCTCAGTTTTAGTTGAAATTTAATTTAAAACAGCAAAGACAGCATTTCCAGAAATGCTGTAATAGCTTAGGTTTCAAATTAAAGGGTTTCATTAAATTCAGCAAAGACAGCAGATCACTACAGCAATTACAGAACTGCTGTAATAGGCCTTTATCAAGTTTTTAGCCTTTTAATTTACTTCAGCAACTATAGCATTACAGAACTGCTGTAATAGCCTCTTATTTAAGTTTTAGTTCATTTACAGAAATCATAACATTTCTGAATGCTATAAAAAGTAATTTCCAGATTTTAGTGTATTTCCAGCAAATAATAACCTTCAATATTAAACCATTTAAACATTATAAAAATCATATTTTGACATTCAAAAATGTTCATTTAAATTACTCTTTTAATTTATGATTTTTATAAGAAACATTTACAGTAAAATCCAAATTTCCAATAATTTTACTTAACAAATCCAAATGTACAAATTTTCTTTTCTTCACATTTTTAATAAATAAACTTAACACTTATATTTTATTTCCACTTCACAAATTAAACTAAATTTTCAATTTTATTTAATTAACTTAAAATTTAATAAAAACCAAATTCACATTTCCAAGTCAAGTTATATTTTAAAATTACACTTTTAAGCATTCATTTATTTAACCATTTTAATACATAGAAAACTAAATAACACTTTATTAAATCATTTAAATTCAAATTCAAATTAAATTATCATATTTACCATTTTCCAAATATAATTAAATTTTCATTTTATTTATATAACTTAAATATCATTTTAAAACCAAAATTTCAAATTTCCAAACTTAAGTTATATTTCAAAAATTCACTTTTACCATTCATTTAAATTACATTTTTAACTTCTAAAAAATCCAAATTTCTTTATTTAAACATTAAAAATCCAATTTAAATCAAATTTTCATAATTTTACTCTTTTAAAAATATTAAAAATATTCAAAATACTTTATAAAAATAACCACGGACCTGTATATAGTTTTCTAACCTAGGTCAAGTGATACAGATATGTATCAATTCAATCCGTAGTTTAAAAAGCAAAAATCCAGGTTCATCATTTCAAACCCGCAATCCCAAGTTAAAATAAAATAAATAAAAACCGTTCAGGCCTATCATTTCAGCCCATAATGATTTTTCCTTATTCTAAAGTCTGTTCGGGTATGTATGATTTCAACCCATAGTGAATCTAATCTACAGGGAACTTGCAGTGTGATAAATAGGTATAAATGAACAGTTTAACAATAAATAATAGTAACAGATAATATGACAGGTAAAATAACAGGTTTAACATCATATAATTAATAATCATAGGCAGTTATAACATCTTATATCATATTCTACATATTCAATTGTTGTCAATTCACATTTGCATAAGTATAAATGTCAGGTGAGATTTACTCACCTCTATGGCTGGAATTGCAATACAAATGACACAACGGAATCAAAAGCACGATGACAAGACTAGAATTTGAGTGGAGAGCGAGATCCAAGCTATAGAACTTGTGTTACAACCCAAAACAAAACAAAATAAAATTTCAATTCAATACAACATTCAATTTGAAATAACTTTGAAATGAAAAGTGATTTGAATACACAACTTTTTGCCTTGCTTTCTACATTTGCTTGCATGGCCTAGGGGATGTTTTGGCTCAAGTTTGGCATGACTTTGGCTCCGGTTTGGGTTCAAAGAGGCACGGCTACAAGGCATTGAAGTGGTGGAGGAGTTACTACACATGAATATAAAGAGGCTTACGCAAATAGTGGAGTTTTGGTTCAACTTTTGGCTCGATCTATGTCCCATCTAGGTTCGGCCATTTCATGTACAGGTCTGGACAAAGGTAGGAGGTGATGGTTAGGGGTGTGTCAAGGTGGTGGTGGAGCAATAGGAGGTGGCCAAGGTCATATAAGGTGATGGTGATGAAGACTAGGTGGCTAGGCATGCTTTTTAAGGAGTTTTTGCATTATTTTTATGGATTTGTGTTCAAGTGGAGGTCACGGCCACTTCAGATCAGAGGAGATGGATTATAGGTCGTGGAAGATGAGGGGAAGGAAGTGGTGAAGGAGATGGTGGAGGGTGTGGAGGTGTATGGCCGAACCAAGCAAGAAGAAGGAAGGCAAAACAAGGCAAAATGAAGAGGAAAAGTAGAAAGAAGAGGAGCCATTGTTTACATTTTTTTTCTCCAAATGAAATGCCGTGTATTGCTGATGGAATGAGAAGCTTTTTCACGTGAATAAGCAAAAGAAAATGAATGCCTACAAGGAGGTTATGCACGGCCAAAGCAAAGGAAAAGGAAAGGTCGAGCAAATGAAGAGATTAGACAATGAAAAGTCATAAGTTACTAGCACAAAGTCTTTTTGAATTTCCAAATTCTTTTAATTAAATAAAAACAAATAAAATTCAGTAAATGAATTTTAAAACTGAAACAAAGTAAATAAAATGGAAATAAAAAAATTAAATTTAAAGAAAATAGAAAAAGAATTAAAGAAATTGCTTAAAAATTGGAAACAGGCTCAAAAATTACAAATAAATTATCACTAGCTTTGGAAAATTATTACTATACTTCTAAACCAATAAAAGTCAAGTAAGATAAAATAAATGCTGAAAAAAATAAAGAAAAATGAAAATAAAAATTTATCTTTAGGAAAAATAGAAAAATAAATAGAGAATTACTTTTATTAATTGAAACTAGAAATTAAAATTTATAAATAAATTGCAGCTGACTTGAAAATTTTCAATTGTTCTTTTAAAATGTTTTAAAACCAAAATATATACATAACATGTTATTTTACCCATATAAATATAAATTAGAACATTACATGACCAAATAAAACATTATTTATCTAATTTAAAATAAACAATTTTTGTTAAATACAGCAAATTACACACAATATTTAAAAGGACATAACTTTCACATTATAAATCAGATTTCAACGAAACAAAAAACAGTATTCTTGAAATTTTATTTAATTTCATAATAAAGGATAAAATTCAAAATTTCATCATTTTAAATTTTTAAATTAAAAGTCAAAGTTTGACCATATTGACCAAAATTCACATTTGTGGAAAATATCTTATTTATTCATGTTTGAAATTATAATTCACATTCAAAACACAATTTATATTTAAAATAAAATAATTATCTAATTTAAATAAATAAAATAAAGTTTTTAAATCAGGAAATTAAATTAAAGTAGTTAAAATATATAATTAAAATAATCACAAAATACAGGGTTGTTACATGCAGAGTGATAACAGATATGATAATAATATAAAAATCAGTAACAGGCATATATCATCAGTGATAAATAACAGATAATGGTGTCAGATGTCACAGGTGAACAGATACAAAAATGGCATATATATAGCAATGTAAATAACTAACAGTAGCATATTTCAATTGTCGTTTCAATTGAAATCAAATTTAATAAATATAATAACATTAATCGTGAGTGATTGCTCACCTTTCGAGGCTAGAGAGATAGGACAATGGAATTGTGTTACGAAATGCAGCACAACTTCCAAAACAAAGCTAGATTGGGCATGAATTTTTGACGGACCAAGCTGATAGATAGTAAATCAAGAATCAGAATTAGTTTGATATAATAGAAAAAAAAGTATATATATAATATTATAAACTCTTTTAATTCATATCCCATGAAATCCTTATTTTTTTAATATTCAAAAATCGATGTTTATACTAAAATAAATATAAACTTTCTTTGCAAAATAAATATTTTGACTCAAAATAGATATGAACTCATATAATATACATATATATATATATCACTATATACAAATATATAAACTCATGTACTTATTATATCACAATTATTAACATACCAATATACAAACCTGGGTATAAACTTAAGTAAACCTTTATACATACATATATATATATATATATAACTAGAACTTAGCATATATAAACAATATACAAATGAATTGGACTACCATTCTGCAATTAAATCTGTAAATACATGCGTTTGTAAACATACTTTATTACAAACATATATAATACTTTTATAATAAAATCAACAAGCCTATAAACTGAACTATATGGACTATATATATCTTCCTTTCAAAAGGTTTACAATATTATCATAAATATTCTTCCAAACAATACCAAATATCAACAAAATTTTCATATGAAATATATATAATCAGTTGTAAAATCATAAACATATATATAGTAGAGGACTTGTAATATGAATATGACATGTTTTATATACCTACAAAATAATATATATATATATATAACTACCGAACCCCAAACGTATACAACTTACAGATTCATATCAGGCTAATCTCTATACAAATATATACTATATATATTAGATACTACCTATCTTTACTATTAATAATGAGAATTCCATGAACTAAATTTCAACCGTGTCTTTTTGAAATGCCAAAAATACCCTTACATTTTCACGTCCGTGCTCAATTGGTCGTACCTCCCAATGCGTTTGTTCCTCTTATTCCCATTCTCCATTCCTAAACCCTATTTGTGTTCATTCATAAATTCGTCCACAAAATACCAAATTTCATTCATCCCCAATTACTTTCATCCTCAAATTCGATCTCATCGGCGAGATAGCATTCACGACAGCCTTCCTAAACACCGATCTTCCTTATCTACGAATTACCAAATTCGATCCCATAATCTATGCCAATGACAGCACACTCAATCCTATAACAACGGTGATGATGTGAGCTCTGGCAGTTAACACAGGTGTTGATAGTGTGTATAAGTGCTGATTGTGCTACTCCTGCTCTTGTCATTTTGTTTTATTATAGTTTATTTTTGTATTTTGATTTGGTATATAATGTTACAGCCTGTATTCTGATTTTATTATTTGGATAAATTATACTTGATTTGAAATTTGGCCCATAGTGTAATGAATGGAATAGCGATCCCAAAATTTGTCCGTCTAGAAAATTCCTGTAATGCTTTGTATAGTTAAAACTGAGAGTTGGTATTGTGCACTTCAAATGATTAAGATGTTAGTCTCATGTATAAGGTAGACAACAATTATGAGGCTAAATTGACTCATGAAAAAAACAAGAGGATTGGGCTGGGCATGGTTTGAATTTGCAATCAGGATGTTTAAGATTTTTCTTTTTAAAAATAATCTTTTACTAATTTGCCTGGTATAAATTATGATATATTTAGTAAAGATTATGAATGGTGTTAAATAAAATAACTACACTATCAAACTATATAATCTTATAAGTGCATAATGATTTCATTATAGAGTTTATTTCATTTTCCGCTGCTAAAATCAATCAATTTTTTTTCCATTGCATTGCAGCTGAAGGAATTAGTGGGCAAGCTTCAATTAAAGGGTCTAAAGCCTTTGTTGAGTATATGGTCAAAGGGAATCATAATCTTCCAAGTTTGAGGCTGGCTCAGGTTTGATTGCAGAGTGAGTTTAAAAGACTAACCAAAATAGAAGATCCGTGATGGTGCTGCTCCGTCTAGAGGGTACAGCTACAAGTGGATCTACCTTCTTTCAATTAAGTTTGAAGAAAAAAACAAGTACCCCAGTCTCTATTTTTGCAATGGCAAAAAGTTCGTTAGCAGCTTTGGTACACTAATTTTGGTCATTTCTCATGCTTCTAATTATGCTACTAGGTTAAATATGATAATTGAACAAATACATTATTATTATTTTTAGAAAAAGCAAAAAAAATTATTTTTTTAGTTATTCAAAATAGAACTTCAATTTTTTTAGTGTGAAGACTTAAGATATTGTAGTATACAACTCAAAAAATTAAGAGACAATATTAATGGAAAATGATAAACAATGTAATAAACATAAGAGTAACAGTGAAAGTTACTAAATTGCCTTTCATCCCTTTCAACTCATTCTTATTAGAGCAGTTAACAATCTTCATGGTTTTGGAATGAGGAAAGGAGAAATCTTCTTGGCAGTTATTTGAAAAATAAATTGAATTGTGTTTTTTTAGAGCTTGAGATGATTAAATGGGCTCTCGCATAATTAGCGCTACATTCAACCGTACTACTTAGCGGTTAATATGTTACTTCCCGGTTTGATGAGATAACTTGGCTAAGTATACTCGAATGCATTAGCATTTAACATGGATCGATCATACAATGAAAAGATTAGGTGTTGTATCGAGGATAAAAGTAGATGCGTAGTTTGAGTTTTGGGTCAATACATGTGCTGTGGTGGAATAATGTTGATGAGCACCTAAATGTGTTTATTTTTACACTGCGAGCTAAACTCTGAAATCACTTGCACCACTATAAAATATAGTTAGAGAAGTAGGTACTTACAGTATATTTATAACGAATAATTTTTCTTTCTGTGTAAGAATGCATTCAGGCACCCAAACAACAAAATTTGAAGTCAACGGCTATTAAAGAAAAGTGGAAGTAGCAACTTTATTAAAAAAATTCTTTAAAAATACTTGTAACAACCCTAGATTTTTGTATATTATTTAAAATTGACTTTCTTTTCTTTTTAAATTATTTTAAACTTGTTATATTTCAAACATTTCATTTTAAAAATATAAATGTTGATTATTAAGTGAATTTTAGTTTCAAACTAGTATAAATTGGATATTTCACTGAAAAGTGAATTTCTGTTCAAACTGGTCAAACTTTGACTTTCAAATTTTAAATTTAAATATTTAAATTCTTAAATTTTATCTTTTATTATGAAAGTAAATAAAATTTCAAGAATACTGCTTTTCGTTTCGTTGAACTCCGATTTATAATGTGAAAGTTATGCCCTTTTGAATATTGTGTGTAATTTGTTGTATTTAACAAAATTGTTTATTTTAAATTATATAAATAATATTTTATTTGGTCATGTAATGTTCTAATTTATATTTATATGGGTAAAATAACATGTTATGTATATATTGTGGTTTTAAAACATTTTTTAAGTGTAATAAACATTTTCCAATGTTAGTTGTATTCTGTTTATAATTTCTAATTTCCAGTTTCATTTAATTAAAGAAATTCTTTATTTATTTTCTACTTTCTTAAAATCTTATTTATTTTCATTTCCACTTTATTTTGTTCCTCATTTATTTTTAATTATTTGACCTTTTATTTGTTTTAAAGTGAAGTAGAAATTTTCTAGAGTCAATGGTATCTTATTTGTAATTGTCATGTCCTATTTCCAATTTTTAAACAATTTCTTTAGTTCTTTTTCTATTTTCTCTAAATTTAATTTTTTTATTTCACTTTAGAAATGATAAATGAATTAATTATTTCAAAGTTTTGCTTTAGAACATTTTAAAATGAAGTAGATATTTTTCCAAAGCCAATGGTGATTTATTTGTAATTTCTGGACACTGTTTTCAATTTTTAAGCAATTTCTTTAATTCTTTTTTCATTTTCTTTAAAATTAATTAATTATTTTTATTTCATAATACCTTGTTTCAGTTGTTAAA
This sequence comes from Allium fistulosum, assembly GCA_030737815.1. Classification (NCBI taxonomy): domain Eukaryota; kingdom Viridiplantae; phylum Streptophyta; class Magnoliopsida; order Asparagales; family Amaryllidaceae; genus Allium; species Allium fistulosum. The sequence continues at coordinate 868,677,780 of CM060905.1, read as the reverse complement.
GCTTATTTCTAAGTTTATTTTGTTTATTTAAAATTAAAAAGAAAAAGAAATATGAAGAGTTTATATTGCTTTGAAACTGAAGTCTTTTCAATTCCCAAACTCTTCATTTTCCGCAACTCCTCCTTTATTTCTTTTAGCCGTGTAATATTTTTTGGTTTGCTATGTATTCCCTTCAAAATTCACGTGAGAAACTCCTTCTCAATTTCATTTTTCACGGCTAAGAAAATTATCACACTGCAAGTTCCCTGTAGATTAGATTTACTATGGGTTGAAATGATACATACCCGAACGGACTTTAGAATATGGAAAAATCGTTATGGGCTGAAATGATAGGCCTGAACGGTTTTTATTTATTTTATTTTAACTTGGGATTGTGAGTTTGAAATGATAGAACCCGGATTTTTTTTAAACTGCGGATTGAAATGATACATATCCGTATCACTTGACCTAGGTTAGAAAACTATATACAAGCCCGTGGTTATTTTTATAAATTATTTTGAATATTTTAAATATTTTTAAAAAGTGTAAGATTATGAAATTTGATTTAAAATTGGATTTTTAATGTTTTAAAAAATGTATGATTTTTCTATGTGTTAAAAATGTAATTAATGAATGGTTTAAATGGATTTTTGAAATGTAACTTAAGTTTGGAAATTTGGAATTTTGATTTAAAAAGATATTTAAGTTATATGAATAAAATGGAAATTTAATTATATTGGAAATTGGTAAATATGATAATTTGATTAAATTTGAATTTAAGCGATTTATTAAAGTATTATTGATTTTTGTATGAATTTAAGTGGTTAAATAAATGAATGTTTAAAAGTGATCTTTTAAAATATAACTTGACTTGGAAATGTGAAATTTGGTTTTAATTAAAGATTTAAGTTAATTAAATAAAATTGGAAATTTAGTTAAATTTGTGAAATGGTAATTTAAATTTGAAGTGTTAAGTTTATTTGTGGAAATGTGAAGAATTGGAAACTTTTACACTTAAATTTATTAAGTAAATTGTTGAAAATTTGATTTAATTATAAGAAATTTATTATGAAAAAAAAAATATGTTAAATGATATGTTAATGAACATTTTAATGTTAAAAATATGATTTTGAAATGTTTAAAGGATTTAAAATGAAGTTTATTATTTGCTGGAAATACACTAAAATCTAGAATTAACTTTTAATAGCATTCAGAAATGCTATAGTTTCTAAATTGAACTAAAATTGTGTAAAAAGAGCTATTACAGCATTTCTGAAATGCTGTAGTTGCTGTAGTTGAACTTATAGGCTAATATTGAACTCAGGTCTGTTATGGCATTCTCTTGAAAAGCTATAGTGGTCTGCAGTCTTTGCTGAAATCAAATAAAACCTTTGTTTAGAAATCTGAGTTACCGCAGCACTTCTGAAATGCTGTCTTTTCTGTTTTGAACCATAATTTAGATAAAAACTGAGTTTTAACAGCAGTTTTAAATGCTGTCTTTGCTGAATAAAAATGTTTCAAGTATAACTTATAACAGCTTTTTCTAAATGCTACGAAAGGCTGAAATTTTAATAATTATGGTTTTGACTTAGTAAACGAACTCAGAATGGTTTAAAACTTTGGAAATTGAATACTTGATTTGAAATTATAATAATTACACTTTTAAAAGGTTTAAATGAATTATTTTGATTGGAATATAAACTATTTAAAAGTGATTTGAAATGATAGTAAATGAATGATATCTTTGAATTTAAAAGGGTATTTAAAGTTGAATATTTGGATTTGAACTGATATGATATTTTATTATATTAAAATGGTTTGAAATGAAGTTTGGAAAGATACGATATTTTGATATATTAAAATGATTTGAAATGAAGTTTGGAAAGATATGCTATTTTGATATATTAAAATGATTTGAAATGAAGTTTGGAAAGATATGATATTTTGATATATTGAAATGAAGTTTTGGAAAGGTATGATATGTTAATATATTGAAATGGTTTGGAATTGATTTAATCTTTATTTTGATAGAGATTTGGATTTGAAATGATATTCTATTTTGAAGTATAAAATATTATTTTAAAATTATAACCACGGGTTATAATAACGATTGGTTGTTAAAGAGACCGGGAACGGATATGGACATACTCTCTGTCGATATCGAAAACCACTTTGACAACTATGTACGCGGTGGAGTTTCCAGAATGAAGTAGGATGGTGGCGACGATCCTAAGGTATATACGTGGACCCAACTCCCGTGAGTTGGCATAAGGTGGCTAAAACAGGAGCGATCTCGGGCCAATGAAGTAGCACCTCTTATCGGACGCACTTCTTCGATACAATTCTATTACTTTTGATTGTTTGGGCGCACCCCTCGATTTGGGAGTGTTGTTCGAGGTGGAGCGGTAGTGGCTGCTATGCGTTTCCATCAGTCCATGTGCATAATTGGTATATCTACCCTGGCATTGCCTTGTGTGCCGTGTCACCTACCATATCGAGCCCACTACGATTTTGGTTTAAAGTTCCGACCGCGTTAAAGTTCACCATCCCCTTAACGCTATTTTCTATATGATTATACTTTACTAATTAGACACTACTGTATATAGCGTATATTACTACATAGTAAATAGTTTAACGGATCCTTAAAGAATGGGCGATCCCAAGCATTCTTTAAGTTACTTGTACCTTTATTACAGTTCACTTGAGTTGGTTTACATTATATAAGTATGTATGTCCTGACTCGAGTGTTTTGTGTTTTGTGTTTTGCTTTACGCTCGGTTCAGATCGAGTGATACATCATTTGAGACTCGCCTTTGGAGCTGGAGTTTTGCATTGAAGATCCAGATATCTATTCATATTGTTATCAAGTTGATTCTAGTTCTATTCTGAGTTGTAGCTGATTATCGTACTGTTACTCCTGTTGTATCTTGGTATTTCTATTGTATCTTACTTAACTCTGATGTATTTATGTAGTAGCTTCATGAACTACTATTTCTTTATTTCCGCTGCATTATATTACTCTGTGTCTGTGATTTTGTGATTATTTATTTACTGTATATGATGAGTTTGCCAAATTTTTATTTACAACGCGATATTTTGAGCAATTCAAGTCCGACATGTGCGGATGAGAATGGTTGAAAATATCGGGTCGTTACAGTTGGTATCAGGGCTCTGGTTTTAGGCAAACTCAGCATATAGAGTAAGTTTAATTACAAAATCACTTTCGTTCGTACTTGAATTCCTTCTTCGATTCGGTTTCCTTGGAATTTTGGACGTTCCCTTCGATTCCAAAGTCCATTCTTGTCATCCCCTATTCATGTCTTCTTGATTCTGGAGTGTCCCATAACTCAACTCCGAATAATCTTTCTAATGAATTTGGCGGTCCCGCCAATATTTTAATGACTTGTAAAGGGGTGAAACTTCTTTACAAAAGCATTAATTCACCGAAGACTCCCGTATCCTCAGTTTACGATGCTACTATCTCTTGCTATGCCTGAATTCCATCTCTTGAGAACGAAGGTAGATTTTCTTCAGAATCCTGCATCGCTCTTTTCGTTAAGTCATGGCTGACCTGGTTAAGGTTGCCCGCGATTTATATAAGCTTATCCATACTCCATATTCTGTTGTTTAATCATCTTATCTTTTGTCTCCAACTTATATTCAAATCAGAGTTCTCTTTGATTTGAGTCCATCAATTTGAATCCTTATCCTTATTTTGAAACATTAATCTTGTATTTGAAAATTTATATTTTAAAGATGTTTTATATTGTTTTGTTTGAGTTGTTGATGTTGATTTGGGTTTCCGATCGGTTCGTCTGATCAACGCTATCGATAGGATCTCCAAAACACTCGAACAGAGCAAGCTGACATAATATGGTTTTCAAATTTAGTAGATAGATAAATTTTGTATAATTATAATATGTATAAGGTTAATTTTCTGAATTTTGATAATTAATGGAATTGGGTGTTAAGAAATAACATTTAACTTTGCATGTATTTTATAATCATTGGCTTTAGGTTCATATCTAAATAATTAAACATGGTTATAAATTAATTTGGAAATTTAAATGGATTTAAATCAAGAATGTGAGAATTTAATTTTCGATGATTTCGAACTTTGTTTTGAAAGTTTTAAAAGGATTTATTATTTAAAAGTATTTCTAGTAGAAATTGTTTCAAAGGATTTTTAATTTGTAAATCAGTGCTCTTTTCTTTGTCGCTGGAAAATAATTTCGGTGATGACTGTAGCATCATCGACATTCATTTTCGAGTTTCGAAGCGAAGAGACCATTCTGTAGCTTTGCTACAGTTTTGCTTTGGAAAATTAAATTGATTTGAATTTATAAATATGACTTAACTTATAATATATATTGATATATGATTTAAATTTGATTTGATATATTGTGTATGTATATATATTTATTTATTTATCTCTAAATGGTTTGAAAGGAATCGAAAATTTAATTCTTACAATTTATCTTAAAGAATAATTGCAATTATAAAAAGAAAATCAAATTTTTGAATAAATGATTCAAACCTGAGATAATTGAATTAGAAAGTTTTATTTTTATAATATTCTATTACATTCCAATATAACTTACCTTAATTATTTAGAAGTTAATAACGTAATTGGATAATATACAGTATAAAAAGATTTTATAAATAGAATTTGAGTGGTTATAATAAATGTTATACACTTAAATTTTAGTTATAAAAAGATTAACAAAGGTAAATAGAGTAAAAGAGTAATGGAATAATTTATACAATAAAATAATGTTAAAGGGACTAAGAATAAATTAAAGCAGCTATAATAAGTCTAAATATATTAAACATAGGTGATAAAAATATATTAAGGAATAAATTTAATTTTAATTAGGAATAAAGGAGAATTAAATTTATTGAATACATTATGAGTATAATAAATGATTTTTTTTTCTCAAATCCATGATCTTAGAGATTGTTAAATTAAAAATATTTTGGATGATAAGATAATGAAATTTGAGTTAGTTAAGATTTATTTAACTTGTGTAAAATTAATTATCAATTTAAGTTGAAAAATTCCATGGTTTCAAACTTATTATCTTATTTTGTTTTACAAACCATCTCTTAGTTTTCCTTATTTTCCTTATCTTATTTTGTTTTCAAACTGTCTGTTGGTTGTCCTTATTTTTCCTTATCTTGCTACAGACTGGTATAGGCATATTTCTATACTATTTCTATTTAGAAATCTTTCTATAATCTTTATAATCTTTGGTACTCATTTTGAATCTGAGCACTGCTTTCCACCCATAGACTGTCAGTCAAGCGGAAAGAATAAATCAGATTCTAGAATATCTTTTCGTGCTTGTGTTCCTAATGCTGGAGAATCTTGGGAGGATCATCTCCACCTTGTTAAACCTACCTATAACAATAGTTATCAGGTATAATTTCAACCTCTTTGTCGTCTTGTCTTAATCTTATTTCACACTGTCTTTTTCTATGCTTTCCCGTACCTCATTCCTTTCCGAGGACGAAAAGTTTTGAGTGGGGGAGAGTGTAACAACCCTAGATTTTTGTATATTATTTAAAATTGACTTTCTTTTATTTTTAAATTATTTTAAACTTGTTATATTTCAAACATTTCATTTTAAAAATATAAATGTTGATTATTAAGTGAATTTTAGTTTCAAACTAGTATAAATTGGATATTTCACTGAAAAGTGAATTTCTGTTCAAACTGGTCAAACTTTGACTTTCAAATTTTAAATTTAAATATTTAAATTCTTAAATTTTATCTTTTATTATGAAAGTAAATAAAATTTCAAGAATATTGCTTTTCGTTTCGTTGAAATCCGATTTATAATGTGAAAGTTATGCCCTTTTGAATATTGTGTGTAATTTGTTGTATTTAACAAAATTGTTTATTTTAAATTATATAAATAATATTTTATTTGGTCATGTAATGTTCTAATTTATATTTATATGGGTAAAATAACATGTTATGTATATATTGTGGTTTTAAAACATTTTTTAAGTGTAATAAACATTTTCCAATGTCAGTTGTATTCTGTTTATAATTTCTAATTTCCAGTTTCATTTAATTAAAGAAATTCTTTATTTATTTTCTACTTTCTTAAAATCTTATTTTATTTTAATTTCCACTTTATTTTGTTCCTCATTTATTTTTAATTATTTGACCTTTTATTTATTTTAAAGTGAAGTAGAAATTTTCTAGAGTCAATGGTATCTTATTTGTAATTGTCATGTCATGTTTCCAATTTTTAAACAATTTCTTTAGTTCTTTTTCTATTTTCTCTAAATTTAATTTTTTTATTTCACTTTAGAAATGATAAATGAATTAATTATTTCAAAGTTTTGCTTTAGAACATTTTTAAAATGAAGTAGATATTTTTCCAAAGCCAATGGTGATTTATTTGTAATTTATGGACACTGTTTTCAATTTTTAAGCAATTTCTTTAATTCTTTTTTCATTTTCTTTAAAATTAATTATTTATTTTTATCTCATAATACCTTGTTTCAGTTGTTAAAGCTTATTTCTGAGTTTATTTTGTTTATTTAAAATTAAAAAGAAAAAGAAATATGAAGAGTTTATATTGCTTTGAAACTGAAGTCTTTTCAATTCCCAAACTCTTCATTTTCCGCAACTCCTCCTTTATTTCGTTTAGCCATGTAATATTTTCTTGGTTTGCTGTGTATTCCCTTCAAAATTCACGTGAGAAACTCCTTCTCAATTTCATTTTTCACGGCTAAGAAAATTATTGGAAATGGCATCTCTTTTTTCCTACTTTTCTCCTCATTTTCTATGTATTTTGCCTTGTTCTTCTTGCTTTTTGGATCGGCCTCTCCTCCATATCCACGGCCACAAACTCCTATACCTCCTCCTTGTCCCCACCACCACCTAACTCTCTGACCTTGGCCAGGCCGAGACCCACCTTGAAGCAAAACTCCACCAAAACTATGCAAACATGCCTTGAAACACCCATACTAGCCACCACATGCTTCACCACCTTCATCTACCTCCACGGCCACCACCATAGCCGCCACCACCACATTGTTTTGACCACTTACCATCACCCCTTACCTCTGTCCAGATCTGGAGCAAGCATGGTCGATCCCAAATAGGACATAGGCCGAGCCTAGTGTGCTCCAAAACCCCACCTAGTGACCTTGCCCTTTTGTATTCCATGATTGTAACCCCAAAACCCTTCCTCTTCTCAAGCCTAGCCATGCATTTTCAGTCCAAACCTGATCTATTTCAACATGAAAACATGTTGTGGCTGAGCCATATACATGTATGGTTGAGCACAAGTTGAGGCAAAGTCAAGCAAATTGTTTAAAAGCTAGGTGATGTACTTGTCTAGCCTAGTTTCTATTTGTTTCAATCTAACTTTGGTATTGTAATTATATTTATATATGGCTTTGTTTTGTTGTTGTATAAAAGATTTATATCTTGGTTCTCTCCACTCAAATCAAAGGTCGTGCCATATCGTGCTTTCTGGAATTCGTTGTGTCATTTGATTTGCAAACTTCAACTTAAAAAGGTGAGTAAATCTCACTAGACATTTATACTTATCCAATTGTGAAACGACAACAATTGAATGTGTAGAAGCTTATATGATGTTATAACTGCCTGTGATGATTTATTTATATGATGTTAAACCTGTATAATTACCTGTCATATCATCTGTTACTGTTATATATTGTATACTATTCATTTATACCTGTTTATCACACTGCAAGTTCCCTGTAGATTAGATTCACTATGGGTTGAAATGATACATACCCGAATGGACTTTAGAATAGGGAAAAATCATTATGGGCTGAAATGATAGGCCTGAACGGTTTTTATTTATTTTATTTTAACTTAGGATTGCGGGTTTGAAATGATAGAACCCGGATTTTTGTTTTAAATTGCGGATTGAAATGATACATATCCGTATCACTTGACCTAGGTTAGAAAACTATATACAAGCCCGTGGTTATTTTATAAATTATTTTGAATATTTTAAATATTTTTAAAAAGTGTAAGATTATGAAATTTGATTTAAAATTGGATTTTTAATGTTTAAAAAAAATGTATGATTTTTCTATGTGTTAAAATGTAATTAATGAATGGTTTAAATGGATTTTTGAAATGTAACTTAAGTTTGGAAATTTGGAATTTTGATTTAAAAAGATATTTAAGTTATATGAATAAAATGGAAATTTAATTATATTGGAAATTGGTAAATATGATAATTTGATTAAATTTGAATTTAAGCGATTTATTAAAGTATTATTGATTTTTGTATGAATTTAAGTGGTTAAATAAATGAATGTTTAAAAGTGATCTTTTAAAATATAACTTGACTTGGAAATGTGAAATTTGGTTTTAATTAAAGATTTAAGTTAATTAAATAAAATTGGAAATTTAATTAAATTTGTGAAATGGTAATTTAAATTTGAGGTGTTAAGTTTATTTGTGGAAATGTGAAGAATTGGAAACTTTTACACTTAAATTTATTAAGTAAATTGTTGAAAATTTGATTTAATTATAAGAAATTTATTGTGAAAAAAAAAATATATGTTAAATGATATGTTAATGAACATTTTAATGTTAAAAATATGATTTTGAAATGTTTAAAGGATTTAAAATGAAGTTTATTATTTGCTGGAAATACACTAAAATCTGGAATTAACTTTTAATAGCATTCAGAAATGCTATAGTTTCTAAATTGAACTAAAATTGTGTAAAAAGAGCTATTACAGCATTTTTGAAATGCTGTAGTTGCTGTAGTTGAACTTATAGGCTAATATTGAACTTAAGTCTGTTATAGCATTCTCTTGAAAAGCTATAGTGGTCTGCAGTCTTTGCTGAAATCAAATAAAACCTTTGTTTTCAAATCTGAGTTACCGCAGCACTTCTAAAATGCTGTCTTTTCTGTTTTGAACCATAATTTAACTAAAAACTGAGTTTTAACAGCAGTTTTAAATGCTGTCTTTGCTGAATAAAAATGTTTCAAGTATAATTTATAACAGCTTTTTCTAAAAGCTGCAAAAGGCTGAAATTTTAATAATGATGGTTTTTGACTTAGTAAACGAACTCAGAATGGTTTGAAACTTTGGAAATTGAATACTTGATTTGAAAGTATAATAATTACACTTTTAAAAGGTTTAAATGAATTATTTTGATTGGAATATAAACTATTTAAAATTGATTTGAAATGATAGTAAATGAATGATATCTTTGAATTTAAAAGGGTATTTAAAGTTGAATATTTGGATTTGAACTGATATGATATTTTATTATATTAAAATGGTTTGAAATGAAGTTTGGAAAGATACGATATTTTGATATATTAAAATGATTTGAAATGAAGTTTGGAAAGATATGATATTTTGATATATTAAAATGATTTGAAATGAAGTTTGGAAAGATATGATATTTTGATATATTGAAATGAAGTTTTGGAAAGATATGATATGTTAATATATTGAAATGGTTTGGAATTGATTTAATCTTTATTTTGATAAAGATTTGGATTTGAAATGATATTCTATTTTGAAGTATAAAATATTATTTTAAAATTATAACCACGGGTTATAATAACGATTGGTTGTTAAAGGGATTGGGATCGGATATGGACATACTCTCTGTCGATACCGAAAACCACTTTGACAATCATGTACGCGGTGGAGTTTCCAGAATGAAGTAGGATGGTGGCGACGATCCTAAGGTATATACGTGGACCCAACTCCCATGAGTTGGCATAAGGTGGCTAAAACAGGAGCGATCTCGGGCCAATGAGGTAGCACCTCTTATCGGACGCACTTCTTCGATACCATTCTATTACTTTTGATCATTTGGGTGCACCCCTCGATTTGGGAGTGTTGTTCGAGGTGGAGCGGTAGTGGCTGCTATGCGTTTCCATCAGTCCGTGTGCGTAATTGGTATATCTACCCTGGCATTTCCTTGTGTGCCGTGTCACCTACCATATCGAGCCCACTACGATTTTGGTTTAAAGTTCCGACCGCGTTAAGGTTCACCATCCCCTTAACACTATTTTCTATATGATTATACTTTACTAATTAGACACTACTTTATATAGCGTATATTACTACATAGTAAATAGTTTAATGGATCCTTAAAGAATGGGCGATCCCAAGCATTCTTTAAGTTACTTGTACCTTTATTATAGTTCACTTGAGTTGGTTTACATTATATAAGTATGTATGTCCTGACTCGAGTGTTTTGTGTTTTGCTTTACGCTCGAGTCAGATCGAGTGATACATCATTTGAGACTCGCCTTTGGAGCTGGAGTTTTGCGTTGAAGATCCAGATATCTATTCATATTGTTATCCAGTTGATTCCAGTTCTATTCTGAGTTGTACCTGATTATCATACTGTTACTCCTGTTGTATCTTGGTATTTCTATTGTATCTTACTTAACTCTGATGTATTTATGTAGTAGCTTCATGAACTACTATTTCTTTATTTCCGCTGCATTATATTACTCTGTGTCTGTGATTTTGTGATTATTTATTTACTGTATATGATGAGTTTGCCAAATTTTTATTTACAACGCGATATTTTGAGCAATTCAAGTCCGACATGGGCGGATGCGAATGGTTGAAAATATCGGGTCGTTACAGTTGGTATCAGAGCTCTGGTTTTAGGCAAACTCAGCATATAGAGTAAATTTAATTACAGAATCACTTTCGTTCGAACTTGAATTCCTTCTTCGATTCGGTTTCCTTGGAATTTTGGACGTTCCCTTCGATTCCAAAGTCCATTCTTGTCCTCCCCTATTCGTGTCTTCTTGATTCTGGAGTGTCCCATAACTCAACTCCGAATAATCTTTCTAATGAATTTGGCGGTCCCGCCAATATTCTAATGACTTGTAAAGGGGTGAAACTTCATTACAAAAAGCATTGATTCACCGAAGACTCCCGTATCCTCGGTTTACGATGCTACTATCTCTTGCTATGCCTGAATTCCATCTCTTGAGAACGAAGGTAGATTTGCTTCAGAATCCTACATCGCTCTTTTCGTTAAGTCACGGCTGACCTGGTTAAAGTTGCCTGCGATTTATTTAAGCTTATCCATACTCCATATTATGTTGTTTAATCATCTTATCTTTTGTCTCCAACTTATATTCAAATCAGAGTTCTCTTTGATTTGAGTCCATCAATTTGAATCCCTATCCTTATTTTGAAACATTAATCTTGTATTTGAAAATTTATATTTTAAAGATGTTTTATATTGTGTTGTTTGAGTTGTTGATGTTGATTTGGGTTTCCGATCGGTTCGTCTGATCAACGTTATCGATAGGATCTCCAAAACACTCGTACAGAGCAAGCTGACATAATATGGTTTTCAAATTTAGTAGATAGATAAATTTGGTATAATTATAATATGTATAAGGTTAATTTTCTGAATTTTGATAATTGATGGAATTGGGTGTTAAGAAATAACATTTAACTTTGCATGTATTTTATAATCATTGGCTTTAGGTTCATATCTAAATAATTAAACATGGTTATAAATTAATTTGGAAATTTAAATGGATTTAAATCAAGAATGTGAGAATTTAATTTTCGATGATTTCGAACTTTGTTTTGAAAGTTTTAAAAGGATTTATTATTTAAAAGTATTTCTAGTAGAAATTGTTTCAAAGGATTTTTAATTTGTAAATCAGTACTCTTTTCTTTGTCGCTGAAAAATAATTTCGGTGATGACTGTAGCATCATCGACATTCATTTTCGAGTTTCGAAGCGAAGAGACCATTCTGTAGCTTTGCTACAGTTTTGCTTTGGAAAATTAAATTGATTTGAATTTCTAAATATGACTTGACTTATAATATATATTGATATATGATTTAAATTTGATTTGATATATTGTGTATGTATATATATTTATTTATTTATCTCTAAATGGTTTGAAAGGAATCGAAAATTTAATTCTTACAATTTATCTTAAAGAATAATTGCAATTATAAAAAGAAAATCAAATTTTTGAATAAATGATTCAAACCTGAGATAATTGAATTAGAAAGTTTTATTTTTATGATATTCTATTACATTCCAATATAACTTACCTTAATTATTTAGAAGTTAATAACGTAATTGGATAATAAACTGTATAAAAAGATTTTATAAATAGAATTTGAGTGGTTATAATAAATGTTATAAACTTAAATTTTAGTTATAAAAAGATTAACAGAGGTAAATAGAGTAAAAGAGTAATGGAATAATTTATACAATAAAATGATGTTAAAGGGACTAAGAATAAATTAAAGCAGCTATAATAAGTGTAAATATATTCAACATAGGTGATAAAAATATATTAAGGAATAAATTTAAATTTAATTAGGAATAAAGGAGAATTAAATTTATTGAATACATTATGAGTATAATAAATGATTTTTTTTCTCAAATCCATGATCTTAGAGATTGTTAAATTAAGAAAATTGGATGATAAGATAATGAAATTTGAGTTAGTTAAGATTTATTTAACTTGTGTAAAATTAATTATCAATTTAAGTTGAAAAATTCCATGGTTTCAAACTTATTATCTTATTTTGTTTTACAAACCATCTCTTAGTTTTCCTTATTTTCCTTATCTTATTTTGTTTTCAAACTGTCTGTTGGTTGTCCTTATTTTTCCTTATCTTGCTACAGACTGGTATAGGCATCTTTCTATACTATTTCTATTTAGAAATCTTTCTATAATCTTTGGTACTCATTTTGAATCTGAGCACTGCTTTCCACCCATAGACTGTCAGTCAAACGGAAAGAAAAAATCAGATTCTAGAATATCTTTTCGTGCTTGTGTTCCTAATTCTGGAGAATCTTGGGAAGATCATCTCCACCTTGTTAAACCTACCTATAACAATAGTTATCAGGTATAATTTCAACCTCTTTCTCATCTTGTCTTAATCTTATTTCACACTGTCTTTTCAATGCTTTTCCGTACCTCATTCCTTTTCGGAGACGAAAAGTTTTGAGTGGGGGAGAGTGTAACAACCCTTGATTTTTGTATATTATTTAAAATTGACTTTCTTTTATTTTTAAATTATTTTAAACTTGTTATATTTCAAACATTTCACTTTAAAAATATAAATGTTGATTATTAAGTGAATTTTAGTTTCAAACTAGTATAAATTGGATATTTCACTGAAAATTGAATTTCTATTCAAACTGGTCAAACTTTGATTTTCAAATTTTAAATTTAAATATTTAAATTATTAAATTTTATCTTTTATTATGAAAGTAAATAAAATTTCAAGAATACTGCTTTTCGTCTCGTTGAAATCTAATTTATAATGTGAAAGTTATGCCCTTTTGAATATTGTGTGTAATTTGTTGTATTTAACAAAATTGTTTATTTTAAATTATATAAATAATATTTTATTTGGTCATGTAATGTTCTAATTTATATTTATATGGGTAAAATAACATGTTATGTATATATTGTTGTTTTAAAACATTTTTTAAGTGTAATAAACATTTTCCAATGTCAGTTGTATTCTGTTTATAATTTCTAATTTCCAGTTTCATTTAATTAAAGAAATTCTTTATTTATTTTCTACTTTCTTAAAATCTTATTTTATTTTCATTTCCACTTTATTTTGTTCCTCATTTATTTTTAATTATTTGACCTTTTATTTATTTTAAAGTGAAGTAGAAATTTTCTAGAGTCAATGGTATCTTATTTGTAATTGTCATGTCATGTTTTCCAATTTTTAAACAATTTCTTTAGTTCTTTTTCTATTTTCTCTAAATTTAATTTTTTTATTTCACTTTAGAAATGATAAATGAATTAATTATTTCAAATTTTTGCTTTAGAACATTTTTAAAATGAAGTAGATATTTATCCAAAGCCAATGGTGATTTATTTGTAATTTCTGGACACTGTTTTCAATTTTTAAGCAATTTCTTTAATTCTTTTTTCATTTTCTTTAAAATTAATTATTTATTTTTATCTCATAATACCTTGTTTCAGTTGTTAAAGCTTATTTCTGAGTTTATTTTGTTTATTTAAAATTAAAAAGAAAAAGAAATATGAAGAGTTTATATTGCTTTGAAACTGAAGTCTTTTCAATTCCCAAACTCTTCATTTTCCGCAACTCCTCCTTTATTTATTTTAGCCGTGTAATATTTTTTTGGTTTTCTGTGTATTCCCTTCAAAATTCATGTGAGAAACTCCTTCTCAATTTCATTTTTCACGGCTAATAAAATTATTGGAAATGGCATCTCTTTTTTCCTACTTTTCTCCTCATTTTCTATGTATTTTTCCTTGTTCTTCTTGCTTTTTGGATCGGCCTCTCCTCCATATCCACGGCCACAAACTCCTATACCTCCTCCTTGTCCCCACCACCACCTAACTCTCTAACCTTGGCCAGGCCGAGACCCTCCTTGAAGCAAAACTCCACCAAAACTATGCAAACATGCCTTGAAACACCCATACTAGCCACCACATGCTTCACCACCTTCATCTACCTCCACGGCCACCACCATAGCCGCCACCACCACATTGTTTTGACCACTTACCATCACCCCTTACCTCTGTCCAGATCTGGAGCAAGCATGGTCGATCCCAAATAGGACATAGGCCGAGCCTAGTGTGCTCCAAAACCCCACCTAGTGACCTTGCCCTTTTGTATTACATGATTGTAACCCCAAAACCCTTCCTCTTCTCAAGCCTAGCCATGCATTTTCAGTCCAAACCTAATCTATTTCCACATGAAAACATGTTGTGGCTGAGCCATATACATGTATGGTTGAGCACAAGTTGAGGCAAAGTCAAGCAAATTGTTTAAAAGCTAGGTGATGTACTTGTCTAGCCTAGTTTCTATTTGTTTCAATCTAACTTTGGTATTGTAATTATATTTATATATGGCTTTGTTTTGTTGTTGTATAAAAGATTTATATCTTGGTTCTCTCCACTCAAATCAATGGTCGTGCCATATCGTGCTTTCTGGAATTCGTTGTGTCATTTGATTTGCAAACTTCAACTTAAAAAGGTGAGTTAATCTCACTAGACATTTATACTTATCCAATTGTGAAACGACAACAATTGAATGTGTAGGAGCTTATATGATGTTATAACTGCCTGTGATGATTTATTTATATGATGTTAAACCTGTATAATTACCTGTCATATCATATGTTACTGTTATATATTGTATACTGTTCATTTATACCTGTTTATCACACTGCAAGTTCCCTGTAGATTAGATTCACTATGGGTTGAAATGATACATACCCGAACGGACTTTAGAATAGGGAAAAATCGTTATGGGCTGAAATGATAGGCCTGAACGGTTTTTATTTATTTTATTTTAACTTGGGATTGCGGGTTTGAAATGATAGAACCCGGATTTTTGTTTTAAACTGCGGATTGAAATAATACATATCTGTATCACTTGACCTAGGTTAGAAAACTATATACAAGCCCGTGGTTATTTTTATAAATTATTTTGAATATTTTAAATATTTTTAAAAAGTGTAAGATTATGAAATTTGATTTAAAATTGGATTTTTAATGTTTAAAAAAATGTATGATTTTTCTATGTGTTAAAATGTAATTAATGAATGGTTTAAATGGATTTTTGAAATGTAACTTAAGTTTGGAAATTTGGAATTTTGATTTAAAAAGATATTTAAGTTATATGAATAAAATGGAAATTTAATTATATTGGAAATTGGTAAATATGATAATTTGATTAAATTTGAATTTAAGCGATTTATTAAAGTATTATTGATTTTTGTATGAATTTAAGTGGTTAAATAAATGAATGTTTAAAAGTCATCTTTTAAAATATAACTTGACTTGGAAATGTGAAATTTGGTTTTAATTAAAGATTTAAGTTAATTAAATAAAATTGTAAATTTAGTTAAATTTGTGAAATGGTAATTTAAATTTGAAGTGTTAAGTTTATTTGTGGAAATGTGAAGAATTGGAAACTTTTACACTTAAATTTATTAAGTAAATTTTTGAAAATTTGATTTAATTATAAGAAATTTATTGTGAAAAAAAAAATGTTAAATGATATGTTAATGAACATTTTAATGTTAAAAATATGATTTTGAAATGTTTAAAGGATTTAAAATGAAGCTTATTATTTGCTGGAAATACACTAAAATCTGGAATTAACTTTTAATAGCATTCAGAAATGCTATAGTTTCTAAATTGAACTAAAATTGTGTAAAAAGAGCTATTACAGCATTTCTGAAATGCTGTAGTTGAACTTATAGGCTAATATTGAAATCAGGTCTGTTATAGCATTCTCTTGAAAAGCTATAGTGGTCTGCAGTCTTTGCTGAAATCAAATAAAACCTTTGTTTTTTAAATCTGAGTTACCGCAGCACTTCTGAAATGCTGTCTTTTCTGTTTTGAACCGTAATTTAACTAAAAACTGAGTTTTAACAGCAGTTTTAAATGCTGTCTTTGCTAAATAAAAATGTTTCATGTATAACTTATAACAGCTTTTTCTAAATGCTGCGAAAGGCTGAAATTTTAATAATTATGGTTTTTGACTTAGTAAACGAACTCAGAATGGTTTGAAACTTTGGAAATTGAATACTTGATTTGAAAGTATAATAATTACACTTTTAAAAGGTTTAAATGAATTATTTTGATTGGAATATAAACTATTTAAAATGATTTGAAATGATAGTAAATGAATGATATCTTTGAATTTAAAAGGGTATTTAAAGTTGAATATTTGGATTTGAACTGATATGATATTTTATTATATTAAAATGGTTTGAAATGAAGTTTGGAAAGATACGATATTTTGATATATTAAAATGATTTGAAATGAAGTTTGGAAAGATAGATATTTTGATATATTAAAATGATTTGAAATGAAGTTTGGAAAGATATGATATTTTGATATATTGAAATGAAGTTTTGGAAAGATATGATATGTTAATATATTGAAATGGTTTGGAATTGATTTAATCTTTATTTTGATAAAGATTTGGATTTGAAATGGTATTCTATTTTGAAGTATAAAATATTATTTTAAAATTATAACCACGGGTTATAGTAACGATTGGTTGTTAAAGGGACCAGGATCGGATATGGACATACTCTCCGTCGATACCGAAAACCACTTTGACAACTGTGTACGCGGTGGAGTTTCCAGAATGAAGTAGGATGGTGGCGACGATCCTAAGGTATATACGTGGACCCAACTCCCGTGAGTTGGCATAAGCTGGCTAAAACAGAAGCGATCTCGGGCCAATGAGGTAGCACCTCTTATCGGACGCACTTCTTCGATACCATTCTATTACTTTTGATTGTTTGGGCGCACCCCTCGATTTGGGAGTGTTGTTCGAGGTGGAGCGGTAGTGGCTGCTATGCGTTTCCATCAGTCCGTGTGCGTAATTGGTATATCTACCCTGGCATTGCCTTGTGTGCCGTGTCACCTACCATATCGAGCCCACTACGATTTTGGTTTAAAGTTCCGACCGCGTTAAGGTTCACCATCCCCTTAACGCTATTTTCTATATGATTATACTTTACTAATTAGACACTACTGTATATAGCGTATATTACTACATAGTAAATAGTTTAACGGATCCTTAAAGAATGGGCGATCCCAAGCATTCTTTAAGTTACTTGTACCTTTATTACAGTTCACTTGAGTTGGTTTACATTATATAAGTATGTATGTCCTGACTCGAGTGTTTTGTGTTTTGCTTTACGCTCGGGTCAGATCGAGTGATACATCATTTGAGACTCGCCTTTGGAGCTGGAGTTTTGCGTTGAAGATCCAGATATCTATTCATATTGTTATCCAGTTGATTCCAGTTCTATTCTGAGTTGTACCTGATTATCGTACTGTTACTCCTGTTGTATCTTGGTATTTCTATTGTATCTTACTTAACTCTAATGTATTTATGTAGTAGCTTCATGAGCTACTATTTCTTTATTTCCGCTGCATTATATTACTTTGTGTCTGTGATTTTGTGATTATTTATTTGCTGTATATGATGAGTTTGCCAAATTTTTATTTACAATGCGATATTTTGAGCAATTAAAGTCCGACTTGGGCGGATGCAAATGGTGGAAAATATCGGGTCGTTACAGTTGGTATTAGAGCTCTGGTTTTAGGCAAACTCAGCATATAGAGTAAGTTTAATTACAGAATCTCTTTCGTTCGAACTTGAATTCCTTCTTCGATTCGGTTTCCTTGGAATTTTGGACGTTCCCTTGGATTCCAAAGTCCATTCTTGTCCTCCCCTATTCGTGTCTTCTTGATTCTGGAGTGTCCCATAACTCAACTCCAAATAATCTTTCTAATGAATTTGGCGGTCCCGCCAATATTCTAATGACTTGTAAAGGGGTGAAACTTCTTTACAAAAAGCATTGATTCACTGAAGACTCCCGTATCCTCGGTTTACGATGCTACTATCTCTTGCTATGCCTGAATTCCATCTCTTGAGAACGAAGGTAGATTTGCTTCAGAATCCTACATCGCTCTTTTTGTTAAGTCACGGCTGACCTGGTTAAGGTTGCCCGCGATTTATATAAGCTTATCCATACTCCCTATTCTGTTGTTTAATCATCTTATCTTTTGTCTCCAACTTATATTCAAATCAGAGTTCTCTTTGATTTGAGTCCATCAATTTGAATCCCTTTCCTTATTTTGAAACATTAATCTTGTATTTGAAAATTTATATTTTAAAGATGTTTTATATTGTGTTGTTTGAGTTGTTGATGTTGATTTGGGTTTCCGATCGGTTCGTCTGATCAACGCTATCGATAGGATCTCCAAAACACTCGAACAGAGCAAGCTGACATAATATGGTTTTCAAATTTAGTAGATAGATAAATTTTGTATAATTATAATATGTATAAGGTTAATTTTCTGAATTTTGATAATTAATGTAATTGGGTGTTAAGAAATAACATTTAACTTTGCATGTATTTATAATCATTGGCTTTAGGTTCATATCTAAATAATTAAACATGGTTATAAATTAATTTGGAAATTTAAATGGATTTAAATCAAGAATGTGAGAATTTAATTTTCGATGATTTCGAACTTTGTTTTGAAAGTTTGAAAAGGATTTATTATTTAAAAGTATTTCTAGTAGAAATTGTTTCAAAGGATTTTTAATTTGTAAATCAGTGCTCTTTTCTTTGTCGCTGGAAAATAATTTCGGTGATGACTGCAGCATCATCGACATTCATTTTCGAGTTTCGAAGCGAAGAGACCATTCTGTAGCTTTGCTACAGTTTTGCTTTGGAAAATTAAATTGATTTGAATTTCTAAATATGACTTGACTTATAATATATATTGATATATGATTTAAATTTGATTTGATATATTATGTATGTATATATATTTATTTATTTATCTCTAAATTGTTTGAAAGGAATCAAAAATTTAATTCTTACAATTTATCTTAAATAATAATTGCAATTATAAAAAGAAAATCAAATTTTTGAATAAATGATTCAAACCTGAGATAATTGAATTAGAAAGTTTTATTTTTATAATATTCTATTACATTCCAATATAACTTACCTTAATTATTTAGAAGTTAATAACGTAATTGGATAATATACAGTATAAAAAGATTTTATAAATAGAATTTGAGTGGTTATAATAAATGTTATACACTTAAATTTTAGTTATAAAAAGATTAACAGAGGTAAATAGAGTAAAAGAGTAATGGAATAATTTATACAATAAAATGATGTTAAAGGGACTAAGAATAAATTAAAGCAGCTATAATAAGTGTAAATATATTCAACATAGGTGATAAAAATATATTAAGGAATAAATTTAATTTTAATTAGGAATAAAGGAGAATTAAATTTATTGAATACATTATGAGTATAATAAATGATTTTTTTCTCAAATCCATGATCTTAGAGATTGTTAAATTAAGAAAATTGGATGATAAGATAATGAAATTTGAGTTAGTTAAGATTTATTTAACTTGTGTAAAATTAATTATCAATTTAAGTTGAAAAATTCCATGGTTTCAAACTTATTATCTTATTTTGTTTTACAAACCATCTCTTAGTTTTCCTTATTTTCCTTATCTTATTTTGTTTTCAAACTGTCTGTTGGTTGTCCTTATTTTTCCTTATCTTGCTACAGACTGGTATAGGCATCTTTCTATACTATTTCTATTTAGAAATCTTTCTATAATCTTTATAATCTTTGGTACTCATTTTGAATCTGAGCACTGCTTTCCACCCATAGACTGTCAGTCAAGCGGAAAGAATAAATCAGATTCTAGAATATCTTTTCATGCTTGTGTTCCTAATTCTGGAGAATCTTGGGAAGATCATCTCCACCTTGTTAAACCTACCTATAACAATAGTTATCAGGTATAATTTCAACCTCTTTGTCATCTTGTCTTAATCTTATTTCACACTGTCTTTTTCTATGCTTTCTCGTACCTCATTCCTTTTCGGGGACGAAAAGTTTTGAGTGGGGGAGAGTGTAACAACCCTAGATTTTTGTATATTATTTAAATTTGACTTTATTTTATTTTTAAATTATTTTAAACTTGTTATATTTCAAACAATTCATTTTAAAAATATAAATGTTGATTATTAAGTGAATTTTAGTTTCAAACTAGTATAAATTGGATATTTCACTGAAAAGTGAATTTATGTTCAAACTGGTCAAACTTTGACTTTCAAATTTTAAATTTAAATATTTAAATTATTAAATTTTATCTTTTATTATGAAATTAAATAAAATTTCAAGAATACTGCTTTTCGTTTCGTTGAAATCTGATTTATAATGTGAAAGTTATGCCCTTTTGAATATTGTGTGTAATTTGTTGTATTTAACAAAATTGTTTATTTTAAATTATATAAATAATATTTTATTTGGTCATGTAATGTTATAATTTATATTTATATGGGTAAAATAACATATTATGTATATATTTTGGTTTTAATACATTTTTTAAGTGTAATAAACATTTTCCAATGTCAGTTGTATTCTGTTTATAATTTCTAATTTCCAGTTTCATTTAATTAAAGAAATTCTTTATTTATTTTCTACTTTCTTAAAATCTAATTTTATTTTCATTTCCAGTTTATTTTGTTCCTCATTTATTTTTAATTATTTGACCTTTTATTTATTTTAAAGTGAAGTATAAATTTTCTAGAGTCAATGGTATCTTATTTGTAATTGTCATGTCCTGTTTCCAATTTTTAAATAATTTCTTTAGTTCTTTTTCTATTTTCTCTAAATTTAATTTTTTTATTTCACTTTAGATATGATAAATGAATTAATTATTTCAAAGTTTTGCTTTAGAACATTTTTAAAATGATGTATATATTTTTCCAAAGCCAATGGTGATTTATTTGTAATTTCTGGACACTGTATTCATTTTTTAAGCAATTTCTTTAATTCTTTTTTCATTTTCTTTAAAATTAATTATTTATTTTTATCTCATAATACCTTGTTTCAGTTGTTAAAGCTTATTTCTGAGTTTATTTTGTTTATTTAAAATTAAAAAGAAAAAGAAATATGAAGAGTTTATATTGCTTTGAAACTGAAGTCTTTTCAATTCCCAAACTCTTCATTTTCCGCAACTCCTCCTTTATTTCTTTTAGCCGTGTAATATTTTTTTGGTTTGCTGTGTATTCCCTTCAAAATTCACGTGAGAAACTCCTTCTCAATTTCATTTTTCACGGCTAAGAAAATTATTGGAAATGGCATCTCTTTTTTCCTACTTTTCTCCTCATTTTCTATGTATTTTTCCTGGTTCTTCTTGCTTTTTGGATCGGCCTCTCCTCCATATCCATGGCCACAAACTCCTATACCTCCTCCTTGTCCCCACCACCACCTAACTCTCTGACCTTGGCCAGGCCGAGACCCACCTTGAAGCAAAACTCCACCAAAACTATGCAAACATGCCTTGAAACACCCATACTAGCCACCACATGCTTCACCACCTTCATCTACCTCCACGGCCACCACCATAGCCGCCACCACCACATTTTTTTGACCACTTACCATCACCCCTTACCTCTGTCCAGATCTGGAGAAAGCATGGTCGATCCCAAATAGGACATATGCTGAGCCTAGTGTGCACCAAAACCCCACCTAGTGACCTTGCCCTTTTGTATTCCATGATTGTAACCCCAAAACCCTTCCTCTTCTCAAGCCTAGCCATGCATTTTCAGTCCAAACCTGATCTATTTCCACATGAAAACATGTTGTGGCTGAGCCATATACATGTATGGTTGAGCACAAGTTGAGGCAAAGTCAAGCAAATTGTTTAAAAGCTAGGTGATGTACTTGTCTAGCCTAGTTTCTATTTGTTTCAATCTAACTTTGGTATTGTAATTATATTTATATATGGCTTTGTTTTGTTGTTGTATAAAAGATTTATATCTTGGTTCTCTCCACTCAAATCAAAGGTCGTGCCATATCGTGCTTTCTGGAATTCGTTGTGTCATTTGATTTGCAAACTTCAACTTAAAAAGGTGAGTAAATCTCACTAGACATTTATACTTATCCAATTGTGAAACGACAACAATTGAATGTGTAGAAGCTTATATGATGTTATAACTGCCTGTGATGATTTATTTATATGATGTTAAACCTGTATAATTACCTGTTATATCATCTGTTACTGTTATATATTGTATACTGTTCATTTATACCTGTTTATCACACTTCAAGTTCCCTGTAGATTAGATTCACTATGGGTTGAAATGATACATACCCGAACGGACTTTAGAATAGGGGAAAATCGTTATGGGCTGAAATGATAGGCCTGAACGGTTTTTATTTATTTTATTTTAACTTCGGATTGCGGGTTTGAAATAAAAGAACCCGGATTTTTGTTTTAAACTGCGGATTGAAATGATACATATCCGTATCACTTGACCTAGGTTAGAAAACTATATACAAGCCCGTGGTTATTTTTATAAATTATTTTGAATATTTTAAATATTTTTAAAAAGTGTAAGATTATGAAATTTGATTTAAAATTGGATTTTTAATGTTTAAAAAAAATGTATGATTTTTCTATGTGTTAAAAATGTAATTAATGAATGGTTTAAATGGATTTTTGAAATGTAACTTAAGTTTGGAAATTTGGAAATTTGATTTAAAAAGATATTTAAGTTATATGAATAAAATGGAAATTTAATTATATTGGAAATTGGTAAATATGATAATTTGATTAAATTTGAATTTAAGCGATTTATTAAAGTATTATTGATTTTTGTATGAATTTAAGTGGTTAAATAAATGAATGTTTAAAAGTGATCTTTTAAAATATAACTTGACTTGGAAATGTGAAATTTGGTTTTAATTAAAGATTTAAGTTAATTAAATAAAATTGGAAATTTAGTTAAATTTGTGAAATGGTAATTTAAATTTGAAGTGTTAAGTTTATTTGTGGAAATGTGAAGAATTAGAAACTTTTACACTTAAATTTATTAAGTAAATTGTTGAAAATTTGATTTAATTATAAGAAATTTATTGTGAAAAAAATATATTAAATGATATGTTAATGAACATTTTAATGTTAAAAATATGATTTTGAAATGTTTAAAGGATTTAAAATGAAGTTTATTATTTGCTGGAAATACACTAAAATCTGGAATTAACTTTTAATAGCATTCAGAAATGCTATAGTTTCTAAATTGAACTAAAATTGTGTAAAAAGAGCTATTGCAGCATTTCTGAAATGCTGTAGTTGCTGTAGTTGAACTTATAGGCTAATATTGAACTCAGGTCTGTTATAGCATTCTCTTGAAAAGCTATAGTGGTCTGCAGTCTTTGCTGAAATCAAATAAAACCTTTGTTTTGAAATCTGAGTTACCGCAGCACTTCTGAAATGCTGTCTTTTCTGTTTTGAAACATAATTTAGATAAAAACTGAGTTTTAACAGCAGTTTTAAATGCTGTCTTTGCTGAATAAAAATGTTTCAAGTATAACTTATAACATTTTTTCTAAATGCTGCGAAAGGCTAAAATTTTAATAATTATGGTTTTTGACTTAGTAAACGAACTCAGAATGGTTTGAAACTTTGGAAATTGAATACTTGATTTGAAAGTATAATAAGTACACTTTTAAAAGGTTTAAATGAATTATTTTGATTGGAATATAAACTATTTAAAAGTGATTTGAAATGATAGTAAATGAATGATATCTTTGAATTTAAAAGGGTATTTAAAGTTGAATATTTGGATTTGAACTGATATGATATTTTATTATATTAAAATGGTTTGAAATGAAGTTTGGAAAGATACGATATTTTGATATATTAAAATGATTTGAAATGAAGTTTGGAAAGATATGATATTTTGATATATTAAAATGATTTGAAATGAAGTTTGGAAAGATATGATATTTTGATATATTGAAATGAAGTTTTGGAAAGATATGATATGTTAATATATTGAAATGGTTTGGAATTGATTTAATCTTTATTTTGATAAAGATTTGGATTTGAAATGATATTCTATTTTGAAGTATAAAATATTATTTTAAAATTATAACCACGGGTTATAGTAACGATTGGTTGTTAAAGGGACCGGGATCGGATATGAACATACTCTCTGTCGATACCGAAAACCACTTTGACAACTGTGTACGCGGTGGAGTTTCCAGAATGAAGTAGGATGGTGGCGACTCCCGTGAGTTGGCATAAGGTGGCTAAAACAGGAGCGATCTCGGGCCAATGAGGTAGCACCTCTTATCGGACGCACTTCTTCGATACCATTCTATTACTTTTGATTGTTTGGGTGCACCCCTCGATTTGGGAGTGTTGTTCGAGGTGGAGTGGTAGTGGCTGCTATGCGTTTCCATCAGTCCGTGTGCGTAATTGGTATATCTACCCTGGCATTGCCTTTTGTGCCGTGTCACCTACCATATCGAGCCCACTATGATTTTGGTTTAAAGTTCCAACCGCGTTAAGGTTCACCATCCCCTTAACGCTATTTTCTATATGATTATACTTTACCAATTAGACACTACTGTATATAGCGTATATTACTACATAGTAAATAGTTTAACGGATCCTTAAAGAATGGGCGATCCCAAGCATTCTTTAAGTTACTTGTACCTTTATTACAGTTCACTTGAGTTGGTTTACATTATATAAGTATGTATGTCCTGACTCGAGTGTTTTGTGTTTTGCTTTTCGCTCGGGTCAGATCGAGTGATACATCATTTGAGACTCGCCTTTGGAGCTGGAGTTTTGCGTTGAAGATCCAGATATCTATTCATATTGTTATCCAGTTGATTCCAGTTCTATTCTGAGTTGTACCTGATTATCATACTGTTACTCCTGTTGTATCTTGGTATTTCTATTGTATCTTACTTAACTCTGATGTATTTATGTAGTAGCTTCATGAACTACTATTTCTTTATTTCCGCTGCATTATATTACTCTGTGTTTGTGATTTTGTGATTATTTATTTACTGTATATGATGAGTTTGCCAAATTTTTATTTACAACGCGATATTTTGAGCAATTCAAGTCCGACATGTGCAGATGCGAATGGTTGAAAATATCGGATCGTTACAATACTGATTGTATTTGGCTTCAACAATAAGGAAACAACAGATCACACAGGATCAGTATAACCATTTATGGCTTTTCAAGTTGGTATGCTTATAAGTCCATTGACAAAAGATATACAAGTATGAGGATTTTCTTACAAGTCTCATTTCTGACAAAAAAAATGTATATGGTACATAGTGGTGAAAAAAGTCTTCATGAATATTTGTTTTCCAGTTCTCCTATGTAATATAGTCCTTTTATCTTATGTTGACTTCAAAACATGGTGTTTAGTTATTCTATTATTGTTTTTCTGAATGGCTGTTCTGTTTTCTTCTTACTAATACAATATATGTGTTGTTTATTATAATATTCAATTATATTTGTAGAGTTATCATAATGCATTTAGCTATCAAGTACATATACGATATGTAAACTTCTTTTTATTCAGAAAAGAAAAGCCATGATTCATGAATTATTTGATCCCTTTTTTTATAAAAAACGTATGTCCATAATCTCTATCTCTACTATTAATAAAGAGAATTCAATCGACATGATTTACACGGTGTCTTTTTGAAATTTCAAAATTACCCCAATTCGTTAATGGAATCTCACCACCCTTTTCGTCTACCCACCAGCAGAATTTTACGATCAATTTGTCATCGATATCACCAATAAAACAACTTGAAATGCATTGTGACTACAAAAGCATTCGCACTTAAAACACACATTCATTCAAGGTAAACATCTTTGGATATTAGATGCAGGTACGTGCATTGTATACTAGTATATAATAAAGTCAAAGAATATATATAGTACACGTACGCAACTTATGCAAAAGAACATTAGATTTACTAACAAATATACATATATACTTACATATATGTAAACTTACCAACAAAAATAAAATTTTAAACATATATATATTTAAACCAATATAAACTATTATAAATATTTGCATAAAACATAGCAGACCTATAAACAATACCAGTATCACATATATACCTTTATACCCTATGACTTATAAACTTCAGTGTACAGGCGTACAAGCTAAAATGTAGCAAACAAACTTATATACTATATATGCTATACTACAGACTCTAACTTATATACTATATATATGTATAACCAAAATTGGTATACTGGATACATATAAAACTATAAGTAAAGTAAAATACTATCATGATCAATACTCGTATAAACATCATTATAATTATATATGTGTAACAAATCATACATATATAGTCTGTAACTTTCGGAGCAGAACATAGAAATTTAAAATACATAGTTACAGTTATAAACTAATATGCAACTCATATATATTAGTGTATAGAAAACGTGTAAAATATATATAATATATATCAATATAGATGTACAACTAATATAAAACTATGTAATAAAACCTAATAGGATATACTTATATATAACAATTATATAGAATCAATACATAACTTATATAAAATATATATATAAACAAATAACATACGACCTATAGCTGCAAACAGAATATGAAACATAAAATGTAGTGTTATATAGACAATATATATTAAAATATATACAAATATATAAAGGATGAATTGATAAGCAGGTGCGGAAAAATTATATATACAAATCACTTTATATATAAACATGTAAAAGTTGCATTATGAAGATTTAAGCTCATACGTACATGCATGCAGATGACGAGAAGAGCCAAGAGTGATGATGGAATTAGTGGCCTGGAGCACGGCTATGCTTGTGGCCATGGGTGAAAGGATTAGGTGGTGGTGAGTGTTGCGTACGTGGCAAGGCCTTAGTGGCGGGTATGCTATGGTGGCTTCGGTAGGAGGATGGGCGAAGGGGAAGGCCTGGTGAGTGAACAAGGGGTTGCGGTCATGGTGTTCGGTAGCCGATGATTGGAGGATGGAATACGAACGTGAGCAGTAGGGGAGGAGAAATAATGAGTGAACAAAAAATTTGGAACCAGTGAAATATTAATAGCCAGAGAATTCAAAATAATGAATGAACCATTAATCTATGCAAATAATGGAATATTAACGGCTGACCATTGATTCGGCAAAAATAAAAATGCTAGTAGCCATTTATTTAGCCGTTTGAATTTGAATGGGCACAACTATCAAAAAGGTTGAATTTCGTAACCGATGCGGCTATCTGTTTCACGGTTTCCGTCGCGTAACGGACACCGAAATACAGAGATGAAAATACGGTAGAGATCAGCATGATAAGACGATCAAAACGGTATACAGATATCAGTGGTACGGTCATCCAATGAAAAGTCGGTATTGGTACCGAAATGCTGCTAAAATGTCAGAAATAAGGTGAACGGAGCAATAGAAGTCCAAATTTGACGAAACGAAATATGACGTCTCACTCAGAAGATAATTTACAAATTTTCTATATAAAAATATTCAGGTTTTGAAAATATTTTATTATCATCAATTTTAACTATTTTAAATTGGAATAGAATTACATAAGAAAATAAAATTCAATATTATCATATGAAAATTTACCAGTTGCTATGTAAAAATAGACGTATTCCAAATATCAAATTTTTAAATTCAAAATTTTAATGTTTAAATTTCCACAAAATTACAATTAAATATATAAATAAAACAAATAAAATTATTTAAAATTTACGGGTCGTTACACTCTCCCCCACTCAAAACTTTTCGTCCTCGAAAAGGAAGGAGGTAGGAGAATAGAAACAACTAGAAAGAAAATTAAGTTTGAAATACAAATTAAACAATTAATTTAAACCATATAAATTTCAATTTAAATTAATTTATATTAAATATTAAAATTTAAATTAAATATATTTCATTCAATTGATTTAGTTTCAAATTTATTAATTCCTTCAAAACAAAATTTATTTAATTCATCTCATTTATTCATTATCTTATAATCTAATTATCCTCTATTAACAATTTTCTAAAATCATAAATTTGAATAATCATTTATTATAACCATATTTTATTCAATAAATTTAATTCTTCTTTATTCCAAATTATTATATCTTATCACATAAATTAAGTAGATTGACACTTATTATAATCACTTAGATTTATTTATAAATTCTTTTGATATCATTTTATATTGTACAATATTCAATTACAAAGTTAACTTTTGAAAATTTAGGTAAGTTATATATACTGGAATGAAATTAAGTATTATACAAGAAATTTTTTTCAATTCAATTATTTCAAATTTAAATATTTATTCAAAATTTTGGCTTCATTTTATAATTGAAATCATCCTTTAACATAAATTTGAGAATTAAATTTGCGATTAACTTCAAACAATTTGGAGATAAATATATATATATATATATATATATATACACATTCAATATATCACATCAAATCTATAATCATATGCTTATCAATATATTATACATCAAATCATACTTTAGAAATTCAACTCAATTTAATTTCCAAAATTAAAAGTGTAGAAATGCTACAGAATGGTCTCTCCACTTCGAAACCCGAAAATGAATGTCGATGATGTGGCCGCCATCACCGAAATTATTTTCCAGCGACAAATGAGGAGAGCACTTATTTCAACATTTTAAAATCTTTGAAACAATTTCTATTTGAAAATACTTTAAATAATATACACTTTAAAACCAAAGTTTGAAATCACCGAAAATTAAATTCTCAAATTCCTGATTTAAATTCATTTAAATTCCAATCAATTTATAAACCATGTTTATACATTCATTTATAGAACAATAAATGATAATCAAATATTATCATTTCAAACAACCAATTTAATTAACTTATTAAATTCCAGAAACATTTCACTTATATATTTATAATATAATCATGCAAATTTATTTCATTTACCAAATTTGAAAATGTTATTGTGTCAGTTTGCTCTGTTCAAGTGTTTTGGAAATCCTATCGATAGCGTTGATCAGACGAATCAATCGAAAACCCAAATCAACATCAACAACTCAAACAACACACTATAAAACATTTTAAATGTTAATACAAATATACTCCCTCACTCGATGATTCAAGAATGGGTTTCAAAACAAGGATGGAGATCCAAATATAAAGGGATCCTAACCCAAAAGAATTCAACTAGAAGATAGGCTCGATAGGGAGATAAATAGATTTCCAAGAAAGGAAAGAATAAATAGACTTATATAAATCGCGGGCAACCTTAACTGGGTCAACCGTGACTTCAAAATAAGATCGATGCAAAATCCAGAAGCAACTCGACATCTGATCGATAGAATTTGGACATAGCAAAAGATTGCAGCATCTAAACCAAGGATACATAAATCTTCTGTGAATCAATGTTGTTGTGAAGTAGTTTCACCCCTTTACAATTCATATAGTAGAGCTATGGGATGCTCCAAAATCAGAAACACGAATAGGGAAAACAATGATGGATTTGGGAACCGAGGGAACGTTCTAAAATTCAAAGGAAACCGATTCCAATAGGAAGTGATTCAAGCACGAACGAAGCGATTCCGTAATTAAATGTATTACATATGCCAAGTTTGCCTAAAACCAGAGATCTGATACCACATGTAACATCATGAAATTTTCAGCCATTCGTATCCACACATGTCGAAAATTGAATTGCTCAAAATATCAGATTGTTAATTTAAATTTTGCAAAACTCAGCATATGCAGTAAATAAATAATCACATAATCACAGACACGGAGTAATATAACAATATTACAGCGGAAACAAAAGAATAGTAGTTCATGAAGCTACTATATATATATATATCAGAGTTAAACAAGATACAACAGAAGTCTCGAATACATAGACGTCTCAATACAATAGTCAAATACAAGATCTGAACACATCACTGGAATCAACTGAATAACTGCAAGCTGAATAGATATAGCTGGATCTCCAAGCGAAGCTCCAACTCCAAAGGTGAGTCTCGAACACTGGTACACTCAGTCTGACCCGAGCGTAAAGCAAAACACAAAACACTCGAGTCAGGACTAACATTCTTATATCAATAAATCCAACTCAAGTGAAATATCAACTGAAATACAAGTAACTCAAAGGATGTTTGGGATAACCATCCTCTAAGGATCCGTTAAACTATCTACTATGTAGTAATATACGCTATTATAATAATGTCTAATATAAAATAAACTTACTTTTAAATAGCGTTAAGGCTTTACATTTTCCACCTTAACACATAATAGTCCCAGTAGTCTATCCAGTATCAGTGTACCCCAAGATCGGGAGCTACCCTAAATACTCCACAGGCTACGGCACAAAACCAAACTCGTAGTAAAGCTCGATATGGTAGGTGACACGGCACAACTAGGCAATACCAGGGTAGATATAACAATTACGCATCCAAGCTGGTGGTAACGCATAGCAGCCACTACCGTCCACCTCGGAACACACTCCCGAATTAAAAATCGAGGATGGCCATCAAATAAATCACAAAGTAATAGAATAGTATACGATGAAATGCGTCCGATCAGAGGAGCTACCTCATTGGTCCGTCAATCGCTCCTATTTTAGCCACTTTATGCCAACTCACGGGAGTCGGGTCCACGTATATACCTCAATAGGAATCGTCGCCACCATCCTACTTCATTTTGGAATCTCCACCGCGTACACAGTTGTTAAAGTGGTTTTCGGTATCGACAGAGAGTATGCCCATATCTAATCCTGGTCTCTTTAACAACCAAACGTTATTATAACACCGCGGTCATTTCAAAATAGTTTATACTTCAAAACCAAAATATCATTTCCATTTCAAAAACCAAATCAATACGATATCATTTTCACTTCAAATATATATCAATTTCCAAAAAGCATATCACTTTCAAAGTTATAATACTTTCGAAACCAACAATTTGAAATAATAATACTTTGGAAATCATAATACTTTGAAATTCATAACTTTGGAAATCATAACACTTTCCTTCAAACAGTTTAGATATTAATAATAGTATATAAAATAAAATAGTTTATAAAATAAAATAATTTATATAAAATAGTTATAAGTTAAAACAATTTATATTAAAATAATTTATATTGAAAATGATTTATATTAAAATAGTTTATATTAAAATAATTTATAAAGTAAAAAAATATAAATAGTTTTAGATATAGTTTAAAATTACTTTATATAAAATAGCTTCCTCAATTTCCACTACAACAAAACAGTCTTTTTACAACGGGCAATGCCCGTTGTAATACGGTTTTCGCAATGGGCATGTGCCCATTGTAATAGGCCTCGTTGTAATAGATCCACCACATTTTACAACAGGCAATGCACGTTGTAAAACCGTTGCAGTATACCTTTTTACAACGGGTTATGACCGTTGTAATAGACTATAATACAACGGCCATAACCCGTTGCAATAGACTAACCATACTAGTTGCATAGCCTTTTTCACAACATGCATTGACCGTTGTAAAAAGCATATTTAACAACTTTTGTTGCCCGTTGCAATATACTATAATACAACGGCCATAACCCATTGCAATAGACTAACCATACTAATTGCATAGCCTATTTCACAACATGTATTGACCGTTGTAAAATACCTATTTAACAACGTGTGTTGACCGTTGTAAAAATCTTATATACAATGTTTCATGTTTCACTAATAAACAGGTAGTTAAAGCAGTCCAATGTGCAATGCCTATCTCACCAGTGTGTAATAAGTAGGATAAAGGCACAAAAAAGCTATTATGATGAAGTTTGTATCTAATGCGAAGAATGAACATAAAAAGGGAAGAAAAAAAGCTAGGACAAATAGGCATCTGCCTGATGAGACGCTTGAAAAGGTGAAGTACCAGTTACTATTACCTTAGCTACAAAAGCTAGTAATAGTAGTTCTGAGGAGACTCGGAAGTTTCTGAATAGCGTATGTTATGTTGAATGTACCCAACATGGAACAGATTCCCATTGTACCAAAAATTCTTGATCCAAATTACAAATTTTGTTATTTATTCATGTTTAGAGGTATAGATAGTGTGATAACCCGGATTTTTAGACATTCATTAATTGGATAATTAATTTGTTTATTCATTTGAACAAATAAAAATTCCGATAATTAAAGGATATCTGGTTATGTCGGTAAATTTGAAAAGAATATATTTTTAATATCTGGATATATATTTGATAATCTCCTAATATAATTACTTAAAATTTGACAAATTATTCTTTTAAAACAAATTAATTTTGTGTTGTTTACAATATATATAAATAGATATATATATATATATATATGAGTTGATTTTAAATTAAATTTTAATTGAAATGAATGTGAACTATAATTCAAAGGATAAGTATCTTAAATATATTATATATGATCTTATTTAGAATATAATTGGTTTTATATTATTTTCTTTAAAGGATTGTATTTATATAAATTAAGTAATGTATTTATTAAATAGTAAATTTAATAAAAGCTTTATAAAAACATTAAATTTATAAATAAAACATGCATAAGTACACATGTAAGTTAAATAAATAGAATTTAACAAATGTAAGTTGATTAATAATGACAAATGTTAGGAAATTGTACAAGTGTCCCTTATTTTATTTTATTTTCTTTAAATTTTTAATATACCACAATTTAGTCTATATAAACATCTATCTTTAGTCTTTTTTTTCCCCTATCTTCATTATCAAAAGCAAAGAGAAAATAACCAGGCTTCTTAATCTCTTTCATTCGTTCTCAGTTATAACTTTTCAAACCTGAAACTTAATCTAAACAAATCAAACAACCTCTGTTCAATCTCAAACCTGAAACAAATTAAAGCAAGCTAGAGATCTGATTCAAGCTTAAGTGAATCCAAATAAAGCTACAAAATTTAACAACTTCAAATTCAACCTAAGCAAGCAAAATAAGATTCAAATCAAAGATCAATATCAAGTAGCAGATCAGATCAATATCAAGTGGCAGTTCCAGATCAATTCAAGGCAGATCAAAATTAAGAGCATTTTCAGATTTGCTCTGTTCAAACCAAATACTGTGAGTAAACAAATTTAGTTTAAAAAGCTTTAATCTGTTTAAATCCCTGTCACATGCAGAAAATTTATGTTCGATTAGGCAATAATGGTTTGCATGTGGAAATTAATGATCATATGTGTATTTGTATGTGGTTATCTCTGTGTGTATGTCTGGAATTCATGGATTGTGCTATGTTTTTTTTTACTGTTGGATGCAAACAATATTCAAAAATCAAGTATTTTGTCTTTGATCAGTTTTAGGTTGAAATGTTTAAACAAAAGTTGTTTTAAACAATTAGATATAAATTTTAAAAGTATATATAGTAAGAATTAAAGGCTGTATCAACCTGGGTGCTCATATAATCGGTGAAACTTGATTTGATTAAAATTTCAACATAAATAATTTGCAAATTCGAGGTTATAATCTGGTTTATCTTTGAGAAATAAGATTTTTAAAACAAAAATTGTAATTTTTAGATTAGTATTTGTGGTGCAGTTCAAAGTTGAACTGAAAATGGGTTCCGAGCATTTTCAGATGGTCGGAGGACCTTTGGATGTAGGGAATTTGACGGGAGATAAGGGAAAGTTCGAGGAGTTCGGCAAAAATAGTAGGAAGGTGGAAAATCGACTGAGGCGTCGGCGGTGAGTCGATTTGGTTTTAATCCCTAAATAGGACGAGTATGGAAAACCGAATCACTGCATCATCTCTACGTGATCGAGTGGATCATGATTTTGGGAAATGACAGCATGGGAAGTTGGCAAGGCGTGGCCGGAGTTGCAGAGTGGACTGGTGATCGGAGGCGATGGGCAAGAAGAAGTTTTCCGGTCGAGGTGAGTTCCAGGTTTGGATCATTTGACTCGATTTGGATTGAAGAAGAGATGGTCGGATCTGGAGCTCGAGTGGGATTGCGAGGTCTTCAACGACTGGTGGGTAGCCACGGCGAGGCGTCGGAGTCGGTCAGGCCAACGTGCACGTGCACGTTTGATATAAGATTGAACGATTGTTTGGGAAAGAAGAATGTCTCGGAGTTGGTCTCGGGAAAAAGGTCGATTTGCTCGAGTGGGCTTCGGGTTTTTCGTATGGGTTATCTTGTAACTGTTTTTATGTTTAAACTAAACTAAGTAAGTAAAAAAAAAAAGAAATGCTCGGGCCTGGACTTGAGTATATGCCGGTTGAACCCGAAGTGGGTAATTTATTATAGTTTTAGAATGTAATAAAAGCAAGTTTTATTTTAAAATAAATTTAGCTAAATCTATTTCTTTATAAATAAATGTTTTAAATTGATTTAAGGAAATTGTATGATTTGTTAACTTAAATTTGTTAAGTTAAATTAAATCTTAATTTCGAAATGCAATTAAGTGATAATTAAAAGGGATAAAATGTTTTAAATTTATATGTCAATCATAATTAAGTAATTAATAAAGATGAATAGCTTATCTTAAGGATTAATCAAAATCTTGGATAATTAATGATTAATTTAAGTAATTAAAGAGAAATTTATTAATTAATGATTAAGGATTAATTACTTAATAAAATTAATGGTTATAATTAATTAGAGATTAATTAATTGGAAATTAGGGATTAATTAATTGGAGATTAATTAATTACTTAATGTAAGTAATTAAGGATTATTTTGTTAAGGGTTAATTAATTTAATAAATAATTAAAGGCTGAAATTAATTAATTAATAATCAAAGGTTAATTAATCAAGAATAATTAACCATGGATAATCATTTAATGAAGATAATTATGGATAAATACTTTAGATAGATAATTAAAGGATGATTAATCAAGGGAAGAAATAAATGTTAAGTAAGCAGTATTTAAGAGTAATTAATTTAATTCAATGGTGGTTAATTAAATTAATTAAGAAAGGTGAGGATGATAAATCTTGCTTATGGATGATTGAATAATATTGAATGCCTTGGACTATTTGTCCTATCTGATATGTGATTGTGATGTTCTGTGATATGAGATGCTTTGAATAAATTGTGATAATGTAAGTTATCTATCTATGATAGAATTGCTATGTGAATATGTTATCCTGAATTTAAATTAAACTGTTTAATTTAAACATCTTGGCTTAAAAAGGGTGACATTTGAATTCGAAGAGACCGGGATCGGATATCAGCGATATCCGGAACCACTTCGATTAGTAATCTTTAATTCTTTATAGATGTGATTATGGAATCTAATGGGCTGGAATGAGATAAATTTAAGTAAACCGGACCATTTAAAACTAAGTAACGGTACTTAGTATTGTTTTGTGGAATAAGTGTTGACTATAACTAGTTAAGAACTCGTACTAAGGTTCGAGTTACCCTGGGTTGCAAATAAGATTATAACTTGGCATTTCAAATTATATGGGTTTACTCACGCTGGTTTCCAGCCTGACTCGGGTGTTACTTTGATGTAATGCTCGGGTCAGACCGAGTATTACAGATTTCCAGGTAAGGATGTTCTGGAGCTCAGGAGGCGAGCTGGATGGCAGGAACGTATGGAGTGTGATATATTGTTAATTATTGGGACGAGTTATTTTAATTGTCCTGTGATTGTGAAATGTTGTAACTCTGATGTATAAAAATGGGATTGACTGATACAGTTTTCTTTGTATAACTGATATTATTATTTGATATTATATTTTAATCCGCTGCGAATGTGAGATTTCTATGATTGGTGTTTCTGTCTTCTTCTTCTTTCTCTTCTATCTCTTTCTTCTTTTTCTTTCCTTAACAATTCGGGATTTTCGGGGTCGAAAAACCCGGGTCGTTACATTTGGTATCAGAGCTGAAGGTTAAGCGAGAACCTTGGCTCTGTTGGGATTACTCGTTAAGGATAGGGTCAATGGTACCCTAGAACGAGTTGAGTGTGTATATATATATATGAGAGCGTAATTGTTATTTTCTTATATAAGGATTTTAAATGATTTTATATAAGAATATATTTTGATATATAAAATGATATTTCTTTCTAATAAATATTAAGGTAATTGGTTGTTAAAATATTGGAATTAAATTAAGTGGTAATAGAAATAATGCCAAATTAAAATTGAATGAAGATAAGTTTGAAATGAATTCAAACTAAAATTAAAATCTTGAATTTGTAGAAATGTTATCAAGAATAAAGGTAATAATGAATTGGTTTCCAGATATGATAATCTTGGTTATTATCATAAATGGTAATTGTGTTTAATAATGAATGTTGTTAATGATTTAGCAAAATGAAATGTTTAGGGAAGTAAACATTTAAGTGAGTATAACTTATAAATTGGAATTGAAGAGAATTTAAAATTGTGAAATTTTAAATCTAAATCCAAAAAACTTGAAATTGTTTTAAAGAAGTTGTTTTGAATTAAAAACAAAGGTGGTTTAAAAATTTAAAGTATAACTTGGTGTGTAAAGAAAATGTATATATGAGGAATATATATAATACCAATGATGATTTGAAATAAACACTTAGTGTTGAGTTTTAAATTGGAATGTGATGTAAAACCCAAAGTAAAGTAAGTTTTTAAACTTAAAAGGGGAAAGACTATTAATCTGAAGTTTAAAATTTGAATGGGAATTCAAATTGTGAAAAGTTGACCGGATTAAGTAAATTTAACTTGAAGGAAGTTAAATAAGTTGAATAAATAACTTGAATTGGAAATTTCAAGATGAAATTTAAATTTAACTTGGGTAGTTAAATGGTTAATTTAAATGGGAGTTATGAGTGATCTCAAAATGGGTTTGAGATCTGGAAATTGAAAATGGATAATAAATTAGAATCTGAAGATTAAATTGTTTTTGAATTCTTATTTGAACTTTGTAATAAGTTAAGTAAAGAAAATTTTAAAATGGAATTTTGAAATTTGAATTCAGAATTAAAAGGTTTAAAGATTTAATTTGTTAAAAAAAAAAAGGTTGAATTAATTTAAAAGTGAAGGAATTGTGATTTAAGGAATTAAATCAATATTTAAAAATTTTAACTCGAATTTATATAATTCGAGATAGTTTAAAATTGAGATTTAAATTGAATTAGTTCAAACTGAATTTGATTTGAATAATTTGAAATTGTAATTAAAATGAATATGTTTAAAATCAAATGGAATTTGATTTGAAATTTGGAAAGGAATTAAGATTAATTCAACTTGAATTGGGGTTAAATCAATTTCAATGGAAATTGAAGTTATTTAAATTGGAATTGAGTCAATTTAAATGGAAGTGAAATTTAAATTGAATTGATGGGAAATTAATTGGAAATGGAGATTGGGAAATTAAACAGTTTGGCTCTGGATTATTTTAAAAATAAATTGTTTTAATACAAATATATTTTTCCAAACTATTTACTATACAATCTTTCTTCTTAAACCCCAAACTATCTTATACTTATTTTACAATTATTTTGGAACTATTTAACTATTTGAAACCGTCTTATAAACTAATTACTATTTTTCAGTTACTTATATCTAATCACTATTTTAAAAACTATTTTGCAATTATCTAACTATTTTATACCTACTTAACTATTTTACAGCTATTTTATAAACTAATAACTATTTTTCAACTACTTATCTATTTAAAAACTTTTTCAAGCTATTTTAAATTTAAATGGGTCAGAGTTCAAACTGTTTATAATTGAAGTATTAACTCAATTGTAAATGGAAGCAATTGAGAATAAGAGAATAGAATTAAAGGAAATGTGAATAGAAAAGAGAATTGATTTGGCTAATAACCAACAAAGATAAATACGTAGGATATACGTATATTATTCTATTCGCATAGTGATTGGATCCAGATTCGAACACAGAATTTCGAGATAGTATTATCGATCCGAGTTGGGATTTTTCGCTCGATTTTCGACGGCGAACCTGGATATGGATTGTTGATTGGTTCTGGATATTCTCTATCATAGTTGTGACTATGCAAGGAGAATGACGGTTTCTGATCAGGAAACCAGATCTGAGTCCGCACTAGGAAGCCGGGTGGACAATACTAGTTCGGAAGTGAAATTGTGTGATCGATTGAGCGATTAGATTGATATAGCGTACGGATGATATGTGTACGTCGTACGGGTTTGAATGAAATTGGCATTTAAAATTTGAGGATAAGAAATTTGAAATGGTTTTCGAAAATGAAAGGTATATTATGTGAAATATAATGGAATTGGGTATTTCTTTGGTTGAAATTTACTTTATGGAGGTAAGTAAATGGTAAATAACTTTATAAAG
Source organism: Allium fistulosum (assembly GCA_030737815.1). Lineage (NCBI taxonomy): Eukaryota > Viridiplantae > Streptophyta > Magnoliopsida > Asparagales > Amaryllidaceae > Allium > Allium fistulosum. The sequence continues at coordinate 868,639,143 of CM060905.1, read as the reverse complement.
AAATCAAACTTGAACATTTGATTTGACAATAAATAAAGTTATATTTTGTAATATGATAAACTTTCCTTATTGAATCTAGCCTGAAAGAAAAGGGTTTTGAAATATTTGAAGTATAAAAGAGGTTTTATACAAAGTTTAAAATGATCCAAAGATTTTCAAGTTATATATATCTATATCTATATATATATATATATAAAGGATCTTATGAGAATGATTTTGGAAAAGGTTTTGGGAACCTATGGATTTTGGAAAGGGCTTTTGATTTTTGAGAAATCAATTTTGGATTTTGGAAAGCCTAGTTTGAAAATTATCGATTTTGGTAATCGATTTTGTGTAAAGGAGATTTTGATAAATCATAAAGGGTATGATTTGAAGATACTATAAGTATATAGTATAAAGTGTTTTGAGAATAGCTCTGGGGGAAAAGGCGCTTCCTTGAAATGAACTTCTCAGGAGTACCACTGGGTGGTACTGCCTTGAGCCCCAAGGGGGGTTTCTAAAGTTGATCCTGTGAGGAGTCCGGACAAACTAGTTCCTGAGGATTATTTGTGTAGCGAAAGTCGAGGGGCTGGTGCCCACAGAGGCATTTGGGTTATTCTGTGACGACAGTTTAACTCGATGTCACTGCGATCTACTGCAGACCATAGCGAAAGTCATGTGTGCCGTTGAGAGCCAACTGTCTACGTTTGATTTTATATCGGTAGACTGTGACACTATGGTAACATAGCGAAAGTCGTGTGTGCCGCTGAGAGCCAACTGTCTACGTTTGATTTTATATCGGTAGACTGCGACCTATGTGGGAGAAGTTTCATTATTTGGCAGCGAAATTCGGTGGCGCTGATGCCTACAGTTATATGGGTTTGTGCTGTGCTAGCAACGTAAGGCCCGGGTATAACTGCGATCTGTAGCGGGTTCCATGGCGTAATCGAGGAGCGCGGAGACCTATAGTTATCTGTGGATTTTGCCGGGACGGCAACGTAACCATCGGGTTAACTGCGACCATGGATGGGGGTGATGATTTCCAAAGCATTCTCACCAAAGATATTTCCTCTATTTTCAAAAACGTTTTCTATATTTTCAATAAAATTATTTTCCAAAATATTTTCACTGGGTGTTGAAAACGGGTCTGCTAAGTACTTATAGATTTTCAGTCTTACGCCTGATCAACGTATGACCGAATTTCTATGAGAACGAAGATGGACTTGTGAAGACATCGAGTTATAAAAAGTATTTTTTTAAACTATTTTGATTATGTAGATTTTTAAAAGTGTTTTAAAAATTTAAATAAAGGAGTTAAGAGTTAAAAATGTTTAAGAATAATTTAACTAATAATAAGCATTATAATTAAAATTCTTTCTTTGTTCCTTTTCGGGGACGAAAAGATTCAAAGGGGGAAGGAATGTGATAACCCGGATTTTTAGACATTCATTAATTGGATAATTAATTTGTTTATTCATTTGAACAAATAAAAATTCCGATAATTAAAGGATATCTGGTTATGTCGGTAAATTTGAAAAGAATATATTTTTAATATCTGGATATATATTTGATAATCTCCTAATATAATTACTTAAAATTTGACAAATTATTCTTTTAAAACAAATTAATTTTGTGTTGTTTACAATATATATAAATAGATATATATATATATATATGAGTTGATTTTAAATTAAATTTTAATTGAAATGAATGTGAACTATAATTCAAAGGATAAGTATCTTAAATATATTATATATGATCTTATTTAGAATATAATTGGTTTTATATTATTTTCTTTAAAGGATTGTATTTATATAAATTAAGTAATGTATTTATTAAATAGTAAATTTAATAAAAGCTTTATAAAAACATTAAATTTATAAATAAAACATGCATAAGTACACATGTAAGTTAAATAAATAGAATTTAACAAATGTAAGTTGATTAATAATGACAAATGTTAGGAAATTGTACAAGTGTCCCTTATTTTATTTTATTTTCTTTAAATTTTTAATATACCACAATTTAGTCTATATAAACATCTATCTTTAGTCTTTTTTTTCCCCTATCTTCATTATCAAAAGAAAAGAGAAAATAACCAGGCTTCTTAATCTCTTTCATTCGTTCTCAGCTATAACTTTTCAAACCTGAAACTTAATCTAAACAAATCAAACAACCTCTGTTCAATCTCAAACCTGAAACAAATTAAAGCAAGCTAGAGATCTGATTCAAGCTTAAGTGAATCCAAATAAAGCTACAAAATTTAACAACTTCAAATTCAACCTAAGCAAGCAAAATAAGATTCAAATCAAAGATCAATATCAAGTAGCAGATCAGACCAATATCAAGTGGCAGTTCCAGATCAATTCAAGGCAGATCAAAATTAAGAGCATTTTCAGATTTGCTCTGTTCAAACCAAATACTGTGAGTAAACAAATTTAGTTTAAAAAGCTTTAATCTGTTTAAATCCCTGTCACATGCAGAAAATTTATGTTCGATTAGGCAATAATGGTTTGCATGTGGAAATTAATGATCATATGTGTATTTGTATGTGGTTATCTCTGTGTGCATGTCTGGAATTCATGGATTGTGCTATGTTTTTTTTACTGTTGGATGCAAACAATATTCAAAAATCAAGTATTTTGTCTTTGATCAGTTTTAGGTTGAAATGTTTAAACAAAAGTTGTTTTAAACAATTAGATATAAATTTTAAAAGTATATATAGTAAGAATTAAAGGCTGTATCAACCTGGGTGCTCATATAATCAGTGAAACTTGATTTGATTAAAATTTCAACATAAATAATTTGCAAATTCGAGGTTATAATCTGGTTTATCTTTGAGAAATAAGATTTTTAAAACAAAAATTGTAATTTTTAGATTAGTATTTGTGGTGCAGTTCAAAGTTGAACTAAAAATGGGTTCCGAGCATTTTCAGATGGTCGGAGGACCTTTGGATGTAGGGAATTTGACGGGAGATAAGGGAAGGTTCGAGGAGTTCGGCAAAAATAGTAGGAAGGTGGAAAATCGACTGAGGCGTCGGCGGTGAGTCGATTTGGTTTTAATCCCTAAATAGGACGAGTATGGAAAACCGAATCACTGCATCATCTCTACGTGATCGAGTGGATCATGATTTTGGGAAATGACAGCATGGGAAGTTGGAAAGGCGTGGCCGGAGTTGCAGAGTGGACTGGTGATCGGAGGCGATGGGCAAGAAGAAGTTTTCCGGTCGAGGTGAGTTCCAGGTTTGGATCATTTGACTCGATTTGGATTGAAGAAGAGATGGTCGGATCTGGAGCTCGAGTGGGATTGTGAGGTCTTCAACGACTGGTGGGTAGCCACGGCGAGGCGTCGGAGTCGGTCAGGCCAACGTGCACGTGCACGTTTGATATAAGGTTGAACGATTGTTTGGGAAAGAAGAATGTCTCGGAGTTGGTCTCGGGAAAAAGGTCGATTTGCTCGAGTGGGCTTCGGGTTTTTCGTATGGGTTATCTTGTAACTGTTTTTATGTTTAAACTAAACTAAGTAAGTAAAAAAAAAAGAAATGCTCGGGCCTGGACTTGAGTATATGCCGGTTGAACCCGAAGTGGGTAATTTATTATAGTTTTAGAATGTAATAAAAGCAAGTTTTATTTTAAAATAAATTTAGCTAAATCTATTTCTTTATAAATAAATGTTTTAAATTGATTTAAGGAAATTGTATGATTTGTTAACTTAAATTTGTTAAGTTAAATTAAATCTTAATTTCGAAATGCAATTAAGTGATAATTAAAAGGGATAAAATGTTTTAAATTTATATGTCAATCATAATTAAGTAATTAATAAAGATGAATAGCTTATCTTAAGGATTAATCAAAATCTTGGATAATTAATGATTAATTTAAGTAATTAAAGAGAAATTTATTAATTAATGATTAAGGATTAATTACTTAATAAAATTAATGGTTATAATTAATTAGAGATTAATTAATTGGAAATTAGGGATTAATTAATTGGAGATTAATTAATTACTTAATGTAAGTAATTAAGGATTATTTTGTTAAGGGTTAATTAATTTAATAAATAATTAAAGGCTGAAATTAATTAATTAATAATCAAAGGTTAATTAATCAAGAATAATTAACCATGGATAATCATTTAATGAAGATAATTATGGATAAATACTTTAGATAGATAATTAAAGGATGATTAATCAAGGGAAGAAATAAATGTTAAGTAAGCAGTATTTAAGAGTAATTAATTTAATTCAATGGTGGTTAATTAAATTAATTAAGAAAGGTGAGGATGATAAATCTTGCTTATGGATGATTGAATAATATTGAATGCCTTGGACTATTTGTCCTATCTGATATGTGATTGTGATGTTCTGTGATATGAGATGCTTTGAATAAATTGTGATAATGTAAGTTATCTATCTATGATAGAATTGCTATGTGAATATGTTATCCTGAATTTAAATTAAACTGTTTAATTTAAACATCTTGGCTTAAAAAGGGTGACATTTGAATTCGAAGAGACCGGGATCGGATATCAGCGATATCCGGAACCACTTCGATTAGTAATCTTTAATTCTTTATAGATGTGATTATGGAATCTAATGGGCTGGAATGAGATAAATTTAAGTAAACCGGACCATTTAAAACTAAGTAACGGTACTTAGTATTGTTTTGTGGAATAAGTGTTGACTATAACTAGTTAAGAACTCGTACTAAGGTTCGAGTTACCCTGGGTTGCAAATAAGATTATAACTTGGCATTTCAAATTATATGGGTTTACTCACGCTGGTTTCCAGCCTGACTCGGGTGTTACTTTGATGTAATGCTCGGGTCAGACCGAGTATTACAGATTTCTAGGTAAGGACGTTCTAGAGCTCAGGAGGCGAGCTGGATGGCAGGAACGTATGGAGTGTGATATATTGTTAATTATTGGGACGAGTTATTTTAATTGTCCTGTGATTGTGAAATGTTGTAACTCTGATGTATAAAAATGGGATTGACTGATACAGTTTTCTTTGTATAACTGATATTATTATTTGATATTATATTTTAATCCGCTGCGAATGTGAGATTTCTATGATTGGTGTTTCTGTCTTCTTCTTCTTTCTCTTCTATCTCTTTCTTCTTTTTCTTTCCTTAACAATTCGGGATTTTCGGGGTCGAAAAACCCGGGTCGTTACAGATAGTATGTGTATGGTTTGCTCTTTTGTGTAATACCAGTTAGGAGCATTTTTGTATGCTATAGTTTTTCAATATCTAACGCAATTTATATGCACACGGACCAAAAACAGCAAATTTTAGAAAATAATGTCAAGGATGTTTGTACCCTACTAATTTCCAGCAAAGTTTACATATAAATAAAGGATGTCCAAAAATTGTATTCGAGTTTATAGCTCATTTTGATTATTTGAACAGATATTACAAAATTGTCAAAGCATCTTAAGCTTTGTAGAGATTTTATTTTGCACTGATTTTGCACATAACAGTCTATAGTGCAAGATTACAGAAACTTCTCAAACTATTCATGATCATTTGCAATTAGTTTCTTACAGGGATTTTCTTGACTCAATGTTATAATTGTCATTTACTAGTAAAATGGTAACAATGTAAGAGGATTATGACTCATCTAAATGTTCTCATAAAAAAAGTTCTCAGCTTATTTTATACCTGAATACAAGTCCATAAATCTTTCTTTAAATTTGCGTCGACTTTTTTCCACTCTGAAATGGTCAAAGGTACCATCTCCCTTGCTAAGGTACTGAGATAGGATGATAAGTGCTTAGAGTTGGAGTCTATTGGTTGACCTCGATCGTTGAATTCAATTTCGGCCTTTTCATTCGGCATACAAGAAAACATTTTCATCATCGTCTTCCCTCTTTTTTTTTCCTTGACATCTCTTGTTGAATACCATCATTATAATCTGGGTTGTTCAAGGCATCCATGGCGTTGAGTGGGTCTGTGTTTATGGGAGTGATATTTGGAGATTCAGTTGAATTAGGGCCAGGATTGAGATTTAAAGACTGGACTTGAACGGGTGGAGGCTGCATTTCAGTACGCTTCCGAGGGGATCTTCTAGCATTGCTGTTTAAACTTTGAAGAGGATGAGCTACATCAACACGTCTTGTTTCATTGGTTTTCACACCAGCAGTCTTATCTTTTGCACGTAAAGCTGCAACTACAGCTAGAGATTGCCTCTTTGAATATCTCATTGCTACCTTTGACATCTGAAATTAGCATACACAGTCAAAATAAATTCTAGTACAATCTGAAATATCACTACTAGATCAGAATTCAAGTCAAGTGGACATAGTCAGGCACTGATCCTGAATCAAGTAGCAATAATGTATCATACATGCTCGTTAGCTACACTGCTCCAAAAACCATAAATGAAACAAGTTACTGTGGGGTAAATTTCCACTTCTTGAATGCTTAGGAGTCTTGCTTCTATAGGCCTGCTCCTTAGCTACACTGCAGAAGTTGAATTCTAAGTGTTCTCGATATTGTTTATGTTGATATTCACACAAATGAGATGGGAGTTTATCATCACCACGCTGATTGCTTATTAGATTCTTTTCTTTTATCTATGTTTATTGATCTTCTTAGTTAGAAGCTTAATGCAAAACATATTTTTTTCCAAAGCTTAATTTATTCAGTTTCTTTGTTTCCCTATTTTCTGCAGTAGAAAAGAATTCCATTAACGTTGTTTCTACTTAGGATATATCGATTTCTTAATTGATATAACATAGGTTAAAAAATACTGAGAAAACAAACAAGTTAATAAAGTACAAATTGGCTCAATCACATTCACATAAAATAAAAACCTGAAATTGAATAGAACTAACGTTTGGCAAAATAAATTCAGAAAAGAAAAGTATGTTGATAAGTTATGCTCATTTTTCATAAAAAATACAATTAGAAAATATAATCTCTAATCTACATAATTTTCGGTTATACGTGATTTAAATATAGTAATTTATTCGGTTTTAATCTCTAATTTGAAATACTGTTTATAAAAAGTGGGCAAATGCTCCATTTACAAATTGAATAAATGCTCGGTTTAAAAACTAAATATGCAGTTTAAAAACTAAGCATTGCTTAGTTTTAGAAACTAAGCATGCTTGGTTTGTAAGAAGAGCTATAGCTTAGTTTTAGAAAACTGGGCAATGGTCAGTTTTAGAAAATGGGCATTACCCAGTTTTAGAATTTAGCATTTTAGAAACTAAGTATTGATTGTTGATTACGTACGCTGTAACGTTATTTGATGCTTACATGAAGACAGATCTCCAGTTCTTCATATGTTAAGTAGACATGACAAAAAGTTCAAGCAATAATGGATAAAATAGGTAAAAGACAGGGAAAAGCCTTTAATTTTTAAAAACCATACATGTAATTAGTTATAAATCAACATAAGATCAAGGCAATTAGATAACAAGCTCTTTACATAGATAATACTCTGCAAATTGTAGAAATTTGAAATGAAAAAATTCAAACAGAGGTAGGTTGTCGCCAACTTTAATTGCATGGATCAACAACTACATAAGCAGTTTTGTAGATATGGTTGGATGAACATTTTATAATTGTGTATCATAGGAAAAAAATCAATGTGCACCTCTATACATAGGTCATTAATTTATCTAAAACAAATATGGGTTTTAAATTACAAAAAATGAACATAGTGCCTAATGAATTTTTCCTATTTGCGTAACACACATATTATGTGTCTAATTAAGCTTTTTAATATGAATGTATGGGATTATGAAGACCGAAAGAAAGTAGAGTAGAGGGCAGAGGAAGATGTCAAATAATATTTTATAAACAATATTTTTTTACTCAAATATATAGCTCACATAGCAAAACCATCACGTACTTTTTGTTGTTAGATGGTTAAGCTGTTTTGAACAAATCGTGGTTGATCCAGTGTACACCACAGTTTGTGTAACAGGGGTAGAAACATTAAAACTGATCTTTTTGAATCTAATGGACTGGGTTCCATCTAATGAAATTCATAAATCAAGTCTGAAACGCATTTAAGTTTCATTTATTATTGCATGTGGGTCGCAACAATTATTTCATTTTCAAACAGGGGCTACTGACAGCCTGACTTGCATATGCAGTACTTTTGTGGTTCATCCTTGATATAATAAAAGTTTTTTTAAAAAAATATGCATATGCAGAAAACTATGTGTGGAAATAAAAAATTTATGTCATGATATAAGAAATGTCAGTTTAAAAAAATAGAAGTGCATATTAAAATTTTAATATTTTACCTTTCCTTGACCTTGCTCCATTTTACCCATTGATGCTTCAAGTTCAACTATCTTCCGTTAAGGGAGGAACCTAGAAAAAACATAATATATATATATATATATAAATAATTAGAACATCACACTAATTAATCATTATTGTAAAGTATGAAAATCCTAATATACAATAGCAATACTTTGCAAAAGAAATATTTTTTTCCAAGTTTACAAATCAAAATTCATGGTTAATAATTCATGATTAATTAATACAACTATGCATAAAACTATGTATAATTACACTCTTTACAAATATAACTACGTGTAACACAAATATCAATAAAAGATGCTTATATCATACCAAAATACCATCACAATCCTTCCTTATATAACTTTCATCCCCATCATCGACATCTCTATCATCAAGTAGTGACTCATCTACCGGTTTGCTAGTTGACTCATCCTCCTCATCATAGCTTTCCAACTCATGAAAACCTCTAGGGGGTGCTCTTAGCACAACATACCAATTTGAAAAACTACTTTCTCTACAAAAAAACACTTGTATGGCTTGCGTTGCCAAGATGAAAGGGTCGCTTGCAAATTGATTTTGGAATTGATGTAAATTGACTAACGTAAATCCATCTTCGACCTTAACTCCACGATCAATATTTGCCCAATCACACTTAAACAAGGCAATTTGAAACTGGAGGTAGTCAAACAACAAAATCTCACGCAAAACACCATAATATATTACTTTCTCAACGGATCCATCTATGCGAATAGTACTTGCCTCAATGGAAACACCACTATTTTGTGTAGATTTATCATTATCTTTAGTATGAAAACGGCGACCATTAATTATATAACCAGTAAGAAATTACTTGATGGCGAGGTCTATATTAAAGCCAATTTATTAGCTCACTAACATCGGATGTATTTCTATCATCTTTAACCTGGAAAAGCATAATGTTGTATATAAAGACTAATCACAATAACATATACTTCTATGTCGAACTTATCCATCTTAAAAGATATAACACTATCAACCTTTTTTTAAACCAATGACTAAAAGTCTCTGAATGCAGCTTTGAAAGTTCCAAATCATCTCGTGAAAGCCGGGGATGCAAACGTTTCAATTCCTCATTGTGCATCCTATATACGTAAACATACAAGTCAAAATCTAATTTATTTCACACAAAATAATTGAACTCAACTTATGCTTACTTTATATAAGGCTCCACTTCCTCGGTATTAAACAACACATACCGATGAGTGGCATCAATCACCTCCTTAGTGACTACCATAGGTTTTCCTTTGAAATAGGACTAATGCCGAATTTTACCTCTCAAATGGATACATCCACCGATATTGTACTGGCCCACAAATTCTTGCTTCCTTCGCTAAATGTATTGTCAAATGAATCATGATGTCAAAAAAAGAAGGAGGAAAAAATCTCTCAAGATCGCATAGTGTTAATGCGACCTGATTCTCGATGGATTCTAATTTATCTTTATCAGGCACTCTTTGGCAAATGTCGTTGTAAAAAGAACATAGTCGTAGTAATGCATTCCTTGTCCCTTTAGGTAGAAGTCCTCTCAGTGATACAAACAATAGTTGTTGCATCAAAACATGATAATCATGGGACTTCAGATTTGAAATTTTTTTTGTTTTGCAAAACATTTTCCAATATTTGAGCTATACCCATCGGGTACTTTCAAATTCCTCATTCTATTGTAAAAGATCTCCTTTTCTGGATCAGTTAAGGTGCATGGGGCGGCTGGAAGTAATGCTTTGCTTCCCATGTCTATAGGATGTAACTTTTTCCTAATACCCAGTACTTCTAGATCTTTACGTGAATTAATGCCATCTTTTGATTTTCCTTTAATATCAAGTAATGTACCAAGAATACTTTCACCGATATTTTTTTCAACATGCATTACATCTAGATTGTGACGCAAAGGAAGTACCTAAGAAAATCAAAAATAGACTATAACTAATTAATAATAAAGTATTGATTACATAGATAGAAAAGAAGAAGCAATTTTGTTTCTGATTAAACTTTACCTGCCAATAAGGCAAATCAAAGAAAATAGACTTCTTCTTCCACATTTGACTTCTTTTTTTCTTCTTATCTCCCCTTTTTCTTTTCCTTTTTTCTTTTTCTTTATCTTTCTCTTCCTCCTTTGATTTTCCCCCAATCATTGCAAATATCTTTAACAATATCAAAGACTTGAGCACCGGTTTGTATTGGAGGTCTTTGCCTAGTCTCTTTGGTTCCATCAAACAAGTTTTTTCATTGGCGATAGTCATGATTAGGATCAAGGAATCGCCTATGGCCTAAATATGCACACTTCTTACTAAATGGTAACCATATTGAACATGTATTAACGCCACAAACAGGACATGCTCTCTTACCCTTTATGGTGCAACCTGCTAAATTTCCATAAGCTGGAAAACCATTTATCGTCCACATTAAAACTGCATTTAATCTAAATTCATTAGAGTGTATGCATCATACGCCTTCACCCCTTTATCCCATAATTTTTTCAAATCTTCAATAAGTGGTTGTAGATACACATCAATATCATTCCCAGGTTGTCGTGGTCCAGGAATTAATAATGATAACATCATATTATCTTTGTGCATACAAAGCCACGAAGCAAAGTTGTACGCAACAAGAAATACTGGCCAACAACTATAGGCAGAGTTCCAATCCCCAAGGGATTAAAGCCATCACTTGCAAGACCAAGCCTTAAATTTCGTGGATCGGATGCAAAGGAAGGATACATCCTATCAATTATAGCCCATTGAGAAGACTCTACCGGATGATGTAATTTACCATCTTCACTCTTATGATTGCTATGCCTTCTTAATTGCTCTGATGTTTCTGCGGACATAAACATTCTTTTCAGTCTTGGTATTATTGGAAAGTATCTCAAGACCTTTGCAGGTACTTTGGTTTGCTTTCCATCTTTCTTCGTCTTGTTTTTTTTCCAACGAGATTTTCCACATTTTGGACAAAAATCACTATCTGCAAGCTCTTTCCTAAAAAGACAACAATCATTTACACATGCATGTATTTGTCTATAGCCTAAACCAAATGATTTAAGCAGCTTCTTTGTTGCATACGTCGAATCAGGAAGCGTGTTTTCCATAGGCAGCATATCTTTGAGAAGTTTAAGAAGTTCCGTAAATGCTGTGTCAGATACACCATTTCGAGCCTTGTGCTTGTAAACAAATATTGTAGCTGACAACTTTGTGTGGCTTGCACAACCAGGGTACAAAGGAATTTTAGAATTTTCTATCATCTCCTTAATCTCTACCCTATGTACCTCATGTCTTACATTAGAATGATCTTCCACCTCGTCATTACATATTTGTGTGTCTAAGTACATTCTATATGTATTTGTCACTTCATCGCCTTCATTTTCTGAAGGGCGTGCTTCCCAGTGAAAAATCCATACATCATACGTTGGGTCAATTTCAAAACAAACCAAGTGTGATACAACTTCCCTTGATGGATGGCAGATAAGATTCCTACATTTTGAACAAGGGCAAATGATTTTTTCTCGATTTCCCTTCCTTTCTGCATGCTCATATACAAAATTCCGAACAGCTTGCATATATTCTTCAGTCATTCTATGACACATAAAGGGATCAATAATCAACCGTAATAATTACAAGTATAAAACTGATAATCAAAATTGACAAAACCTTGGTAGGTGGATCCATGCTTTGTCCATCTTGATAATCCTTTGATGTTAGAACCTAATGAAAAGATGTTATGCCAACAAAAATATGAGTTTTTCTCATGACGGAATTGCGCAATTACCTCCCAATGAAAACTATATAGTAATGTGACCCTTCAAACTAAGCCTAAAAAGAAAGAAAACTTGTGCGTCATGTAGTAACTTGTGCGTCATGTAGTACCATATCCTAAATAGGACTAATCAGTACATATGCACATATTAATTTAACATGTCACTTCCTTACTTTCACAGTTTTATAGTAAGATCAATCATGCCACCTCGCTTGTAATTAAACTTAGTTGTAACTTGACATTTAGAAATGCTTGTTGCCTACACTTCAAAATTGACACCACTGGCACTATAACTAGGTAGTCTTTAATATAAAGTTGATATACGTTTCATAGTCCAAATGCCACTAAGCCATATATTTTTTATAAAGAACTATCTTGTTGTATGTGTTGTATATGTTAATATTTTATAGTTTGAATGTTATTAATACCCATCAGATTAAGTGGGTTGATATGTTACAGTCCAGGTAGTAAAAATATCTGGTTAATTCAAAATATTCTGCTAGAAACTTTTATAAAAAATGCACTATTTTTCTATGGTTTTCTAAATATTATAAAAAAATCTTCCTCGGAATTATAATTATTTTATGCGTTTACTACTGATTCATCTTTTAAAGTATTTTGCTAAGGATTTTTAGATGAATGAGAAACATATATGCTTAAGAAAGTCCTTTTTCACTTAGGATTCTAAATTCAATCCCATCTTGAATATAAATACATAACCTAACTGTTTTTTTAATTCAAAAAAATTAAATTGAAATCATCAGCTAATTGCACTATATCATTACCTATATGCATCCAGTATATAAATTTCAGAGATTCTGATTGTTGTATTTCGAAACTATTAGTAAAAGCACATTATATTCTGCTTTTAACAATAGTGAGCTCCATTAAATATGTGTATGTTTTTATTTTTTTGAAGCAACTTTTGATATTTATCTTTAATGAGTTGATTGGATAATAAAATAGTATTATAAGTGCATGATAGCAGCCTAAAATTGCGTTTTTGACCATGAAAACTTCAAAATTTCACAAAACATTTCAAATGAAATTTATAATTATGTTTTAGGTTTTCTCGAATGTGCAAGATCATCAAAATCAGATAAAAGAATCAAAAGTTATGTACAAATCAAGTTCAGCCTCGAAATAAACAAGTTGCATGACCAAAGCAAAACTAAATTTCGAATATAATGAAAGCAAATATGTTGGGTAGCAGGTACAAGTCAATAGTAGGGGAAAACTTTAAGTATTTGAAAAGCATATTAGAAATTTGTTACCATATTAGAAATAATAGGGGTGGCTCGAGATCTTTTATGGACCGTCAAAAGGATTTGGTATGTTTAAATTAGTTTTTAAATCAAATTATAAAGTCTACGTTGATGCCCGTTCTCCTTGTTTTTCAATTATGCTACAAAGTAACGAACGAATAAACATCATTTGCAAATTTGTTATTTATTAATCAATAATATAAATAACAATCAAACTAATAAAAATATATTAAATGTTTCAATTTGAAAATAAAAATTAGCTATACATGATTTCAATGTAAAAACATAACTAAATATTTATATAAATCATTTTCCGCGTAAACTAGTGGAAGCCAAGACCCCGAAGATTTTAGTCACGACTTGAACAAAGAGGAATGAAATGGTAAAAGTAGGAGATATCGTTTTTGCTACTCAAACATCACGTAAGTTTTACAAATCTAAATAACTTGTTGCATAATAGGCAGTGAACTACTATTACCCAGCAACAGCTTTCAGAATTAAATCCCCTTGTACTACCAGAAAACCACTGATGGAATGCTCTTATGTACGATTTTTGACTGCAATGGAATGAAAGTTTAAAGATAGCTAGTGACATTGCATATACAGATAGAACGAGCTTATTACATTGCTGACTTTTACGAACTCGTACATTTATCCTCTCCAGCAAAAAGTACCAAACTACTCAATACTCCCACCAACATCGATAACAAACAAAAGATCAAATACTACACAGATCCAAATGACAATGGACAGACACACACACAAAGACAACAAGAAACACCCCCACAGCCCACACACACATCAATATACAACAACACTCATTCACTCTCTAATGGCTTACTAAACCTATAGCAGATCCATAAATCTTACTCAAAGCCTGGGAACACCATCCATGCCCATCATCAACCATTGGCATCCTCACCTCAACAAAAGGCAAAACAAAATTATGCGTTTGCTTCCCAACAACACCAACAAACAATCAACAGATGAGTTTGACATAACAACAATCATCATTACAGAACTAAATATCAAACGAATGCATGATAGAAAATCAACAGATAGAAAATCAACAGATAGAAAACCTAAATCACACATAATCAAAACCCTAGATGCAATCATCAATCGGATACGAAAAACACAAACCATAGATACGAAAAGCACAAACCTATTCGCTCTTCACCAATATTGAATCCTGAATTCCTCGATTTCTTCAATCGCGAAGTGGAGAGAAGATAAAATACGTAGTGCCCTAGTGCCCTAATTTCGCGAAGTGGAGAGAAGATAAATTTTGTTTGTGTGGGGAGAGAAGTGCCCTAATTTCGTAGTCTGGAAAATGAAATACGTAGTCGATAAACTGGATAAAAAGTTAAAATTTTACATCGATCCTTTGTTAAAACGGTCCCTAATTTCGTTATCGATAAACCACGTGATAAACCACGTGATAACTGGGGAAAGAAGTGCCCTAATTTCATAGTCGATCTATTACAACGGGCATTTGCTTAATGTTGTAAAATAAACTTCCAGTACAACGGGCAGAAGTTGACCGTTGTAATATCTAGCTATTACAACGGGCAAATAATGTAAGTTGTAAGAAGGGCGTTGGACAGAGCATCTATTACAACGGTCCTAAAACGACCGTTGTAATAGCCGTCTATTACAACGGGCAGAATATGCCCGTTGTAAAAAGGACGTTGTAATAGGGTATTTTTGTTGTAGTGTTCACAAATCGATTCAAATCAACTCGAATTCCAAAAATCCAAATTTAATCAAATCTCAAATCATCAATTTCAATTCGATTCAGTTTCTCAATAAACCATTTCAATTTATCAATTTCAAATACATATTTGAACCATAAGATAAGCCATTTCAATTTCAATATATTTCAAAACTTTAAATATTCAAAATTTTAAAAATAAATTCGATAATTTCATATATATGTCAAATTCCTTTTACTATTATTTAGTTTTGCAATATTCACTAAATAAATTCAACATCATTTAAATAAAAGCCCAAATTTCAAATCTCTAAATATTTCCGTCAATTTATTTAACTTGAAATATTCAATTTAAATCATCTTAAACCAAAATCAAGTTATAAAATCATATCCTTTAAAAATCCCAAATTCCATAAGTTCAGATAGATTTAATTAAATATAATTCTTAATTAAATACAATTTCAAATCTATCTTTTCAACCTTAATTTATTTAATCATTTCGAACTCTATATTAAATATAATTTAAATAAATACTTAAACATATATATATCAACTTTATTGAATCAACTTTAATAAATCTTTAAAATCGATATTTATTAAAACCATAAATTTCTTTTCAAAACCATAGAAATCATTTTCAAAATATTTGTATATAGACCAACGGTGTCTGTATATTATTCTCTACCCTATGTTAAGTGATACAGATATTTATCATTTCAATCCGTAATTTAAATATATACGGGTATATATCTTTTCAACCCGCAATCCCAAATTCAATTCAATGAAAATCGCTTGGGTTTATCATTTCAACCCATAACGATTTTCCCCTATTCTATAGATCATTCGGGTATGTATAATTTAAACCCATAGTGAATTCTATACTAACAGGGAACTTGCAGAGTGATAACAGATATGATAATAATATAACAATCAGTAACAGGCATATATCATCAGTGATAAATAACAGATAATGGTGTCTGATGTCACAGGTGAACAGATACAGAAATGGCATATATATAGCAATGTAAATAACTAACAGCAGCATATTTCAATTGTTGTTTCAATTGAAATCAAATTTAATAAATATAAGAATATTAATCGTGAGTGATTGCTCACCTTTCGAGGCTATAGAGATTGGACAATGGAATTGTGTTACGAAATGCAGCACAACTTCCAAAACAAAGCTAGATTGGGCACGAATTTTTGACGGACCAAGCTGATAGATGGTAAATCAAGAATTAGAATTAGTTTGATATAACAGAAAAAAAATGTATATATATAATATTATAAACTTTTTTAATTCATATCTCATGAAATCCTTGTTTTTTTAATATTCAAAAATCAATGTTTATACTAAAATAAATATAAACATTCTTTGCAAAGTAAATATTTTGACTCAAAACAGAATATATGAACTCATATAATATACATATATATATCACTATATACACATATATAAACTCATGTACTTATTATATCACAATTAACATACCAATATACAAACCTGGGTATAAACTTAAGTAAACCTTAATACATATATATATATATATAACTAGAACTTAGCATATATAAACAATATACAAATGAATTGGACTACCATTCTGTAATTAAATCTGTAAATACATGCATTTGTAAACATACTTTATTACAAACATGTATAATACTTTTATAATAAAATCAGCAAGCCTATAAACTGAACTATATGGACTATATATCTTCCTTTCAAAAGGTTTACAATATTATCATAAATATTCTTCCAAACAATACCAAATATCAACAAAATTTTCATATGAAATATATATAATCAGTTGTAAAATCATAAACATATATATATATAGTAGAGGACTTGTAATATGAATATGACATGTTTTATATACCTATAAAATTATATATATATATATATAACTGCCGAACCCAAAACGTATACAACTTACAGATTCACAATAGGCTAATCTCTATACAAATATATACTATATATATTAGATACTACCTATATATAATAAAGTCAAAGAATATATATAGTACACGTACGCAACTTACGAAAAAGAACTATAGATTTACTAACAAATATACATATATACTTACATATATGTAAACTTACCAACAAATATAAAATTTTAAACGTATATATATATTTAAACCAATATAAACTATTATAAATCTTTGCATAAAACATAGCAGACCTATAAACAATACCAGTATCACATATATACCTTTATACCCTATGACTTATAAACTTCAGTGTACAGGCGTACAAGCTAAAATGTAGCAAACAAACTTATATACTATATATGCTATACTACAGACTCTAACTTATATACTATATATATGTATAACCAAAACTGGTATACTGGATACATATAAAACTATAAGTAAAGTAAAATACTATCATGATCAATACTCGTATAAACATCATTATAATTATATATGTGTCACAAATCATACATATATAGTTTGTAAACTTTCGGAGCAGAACATAGAAATTTAAAATACATAGTTACAGTTATAAACTAATATGCAACTCGTATATATTAGTGTATAGAAAACGTGTAAAATATATATAATATATATCAATATAGATGTACAACTAATATAAAACTATGTAATAAAACCCAATAGGATATACTTATATATAACTATTATATAGAATCAATACATAACTTATATAAAATATAAATATAAACAAATAACATACGACCCATAGCTGCAAACAGAATATGAAACATAAAATGTACTGTTATATAGACAATATATATTAAAATATATACAAATATATAAAGGATGAATTGATAAGAAGGTGCGGAAAAAGTATATATACAAATCACTTTATATATAAACATGTAAAAGTTGCATTATGAAGATTTAAGCTCATACGTACATGCATGCAGATGACGAGAAGAGCTAAGAGTGATGATGGAATTAGTGGCCTGGAGCACGGCTGCGCTTGTGGCCATGGGGTGAAAGGCTTAGGTGGTGGTGAGTGTTGCGTACGTGGCAAGGCCTTGGTGGCGGGTATGCTATGGTGGCTTCGGTAGGAGGATGGGTGAAGGGGATGGCCTGGTGAGTGAACAAGGGGTTGCGGTCATGGTGTTCGGTAGTCGATGATTGGAGGATGCAATACGAACGTTAGCAGCAGGGGAGGAGAAATAATGAGCGAACAAAAAATTTGGAACCAGTGAAATATTAACAGCCAGAGAATTCAAAATAATGAATGAACCATTAATCTATGGAAATAATGGAATAGTAACGGCTGACCATTGATTCGACAAAAATAAAAATGCTAGTAGCCGTTTATTTAGCCATTTGAATTTGAATGGGCACAACTATCAAAAAGGTTGAATTTCGTAACCGATGCGGCTATCTGTTTCACGGTTTTCGTCACGTAACGGACACCGAAATACAGAGGTGAATATACGGTGGAGATCAGCATGTTAAGACGATCAAAACAGTATACAGATATCAGTGGTACGATCATCCAATCAAAAGTCGGTATTGGTACCGAAATGCTGCTAAAATGTTAGAAATAAGATGAACGGAGCAATAGAAGTCCAAATTTGACGAAACGAAATATAACGTCTCACTCAGAAGATAATTTACAAATTTTCTATATAAAAATATTCAGGTTTTGAAAATATTTTATTATCATCAATTTTAACTGTTTTAAATTGGAATAGAATTACATAAGAAAATAAAATTCAATATTATCGGATGAAAATTTACCAGTTGCTATGTAAAATAGACGTATTCCAAATATCAAATTTTTATTACAAAATTTTATTGTTTAAATTTCCACCAAATTACAATTAAATATATAAATAAAAAATAAAATTATTTAAAATTTACGGGTCGTTACAGTTTAAATTTAATATTGAATTTAATTTTCAATTGAATACCTGCTAATGATAATCAGTTATATATTAATGTTTATTAGTTGATTTGGAAGATAATAGTGATGTATGTTTGATTGTTGATATTGGATGACTGGATGTTATATTTTTATATTGTTATAACACTACAAGTTCCCAATGGGTTGAAATGATACATACCCGAACGGTCTGATAGATTAGGGAGAAATCGTTATGGGTTGAAATGATAGACTCGAGCGATTTTATGGATTTTTATTTAATTCAGGATTGCGATTTGAAATGATATATATCCGTAAAGTTTTAAATTGCGGATTGAAATGATTAATATCCGTATCACTTCACCATAGGGTAGAAAATTATATATGGACACTGGATCGGTTAAATTAAATGATTTTAATTCTTTAAATTTTGAATTAAGTTAACTGGCATATTGAAATAGGAATTGATTTATATAATTGAATTATTTCCAATAATCTAAGCGTTAATGCTGAAATTGGAATTGATTTAATGAATTGGTCAAAGGATTTAAATTGGAATTTCAAAGTTGAAGTGTCGAGTATAAATGAATTTATCGGAATTGAGTTATTGAAAATGTTTGGATATAACTTTGAAATCTATTTTAAACTAATTTAAACTGTTTGAATTAAATTAACTATTTTAATCAATTTAAAACTAATTTAATTTATGTTAATCTATTATAACCTATTTAATCCAATTTAATCTATTTTACCTATTTTAAAATAATTAAATTTATTTAATCTATTTTAATCTATTTAATATAATTTAAATCTATTTAGTCTAATTTAAATTTATTTAATCTATTTTAAATCTATTTAATATAATTTAAATCTATTTAATCTATTTTAAATTTATTTAATCTATTTAAGATAACTTAAATCTATTTAATCTATTTCAAAATCTAATTAGATCAAATTTAAATCTTTTTTAAACTATTTCTACTATTTAAACTATTTTAATCTATTTTAAACTATTTTCAAAACTATTAAAAACTATTTATCACTATCTAAACTATATTCTAAAATTTCAGACTGTGTAAAGTTGAAGTATTTATATTTAAATCCTTGATGATGATACAACCTAAGTTGGAATTTGGAATTGATACCTTTTATGAAATGACATATTTGAGTAAATATGATCGTTTTGGAATAAGGATTTAATTAACCTATCTTATCGATAATTTCAAAAGTGAATACGATTTTGAAAGTTAATATGGTTTTGAAAGTGAATATGATTTTAAAAGTGATATGGTTTTGAGAATATGATAATTTGATATCAATTGTGAATTGACTTTTGAAACGTAAAAGAACCATCCGATGTGAAATAAGCATTTGGTTGTTAAAGAGACCGTGATCGGATATTGTCATACTCTCTGCCAATACCGAAAACCACTTTAACAACTGTGTACGTCGTGGAAATTCCAAAAATGAAGTAGGATGGTTTGGCGAACGATTCTATAAAAGGTATTTACGTGACCTTGACTCCCGTGAGTCAGCTTAGATGTGACTAAAATAGGAGCTATACCGGGCCAAGTGAGGTCGCACCTCCGATCGGGCACATTCTTCGATACCATACTATTACTTTGTGATTGATTTGGTGGCCAGCCCTCGATTTTGATTATGGGAGTGTGTTCCGAGGTGGGCGGTAGTAGCTGTTAGGCGTTACTACCAGTCTGCGAGTGCAATTGGTATATCTACCCTGGCATTGCCTCGAGTGTCGTGTTCACATGCCTATCGCGCCTTCTACGAGTTTGTTTTATACCATACCTATGGAGTGCCCTCTATGTAAACCTCCAGTTTACGAAGGAGCATACGGTACTGTATAGAATATGGGAATATATAAAATGTGTTAAGGGGGATATGGGTAGCGCCTTAATGCTATTTTAATACTTTACTTTACTGTAGACACTGTTATAATAGCGTATTGTACTACATAGTAGATAGTTTAACGGATCCTTAAGAGATGGAAATCCTGAACATCTCTTAAGTCATTGCACTCACGTTAGACACTAGATAGGAGACGTCAAACCCCATAAACATCTCTGACGCCGTTACACTCATATTTATTTACTGTTGATTTAAATTACATAAGATCTTTTAGTTCTGACTCGAGTGTTTTGTCTTTTCAATTCGCTCGAGTCAGTCTGAGCTTTTAAGTTTATCGAAGACTTCTTTCTGGAGGATGAAGACGAAGATTTTGTACTATTATTACTTATTATATGTATTCCATTACATCATGTTGTTCTGCTGCATTTATTTATTTATTCTTATTATATGTAACTCTGATTTTGTGTTGTAAAAGAATAATCAAATGTATTTGTAAACAGGTTCATGAACTATTATTTGATTATTATATTTGGTCATTCCACTGTGAGATTCTGTATTCATTTTATTTCTTACTCTTCTTTTTCTTATTTACCTCATAACAAATTTCCCCTTTGAATGGTTTGAGTCTGACGTGTGTGGTTTATCGTCAATTTAAATCGTTCAAAAAGGCAGGGCGTTACATTTAACCACTTTAATTAAAATAAATCCGAAGTTTAAACTAAAAAATTAAACCTTTCAAATATTCAATTGCAATACATAATCCAAATTCATAAATTGTATGGGTATATATCATTTCAACCAGTATCTAAAATCAAAATTTCCAAATCAATGAAACTCGCTTGGATTTATCATTTCAACCTATAACAATTTTCCCTAATCTATAAGATCATTCGGGTATGTATCATTTCAATCCATAGTGATACAGAGGGATAGACATAAATAAACATCCAATCATCCAAAATGTAAACTAATAACATCCATCACAATTCAACATCCAAATCAGCCAATAAATCACAACGATTAATTGGTTATCATTATCAGGTGTTTAAGTAGCAATTTATATTCAATATTAATTAAATGGCAATTTAATTCAATATAAATTCAAATTAAACTTAAATGACAATTTAAATACCAAACAACAATCAATAAATTTCTAATCACATCATAAATCTAATTCAACCAACATAAGATGTTTTAGTATTTGTGAGTGTGTCAAAACACTTACCTTTAATATTTTGAATGCAAAAATCCAAACAAAGACGCCTTTTCCAATAGTCCCCAAACTCAGCCAAACCTATTTCATGTCGTCAGGAATTCCAATACGAGTCCAACGGAGGAAACCACATGTTGATTGGAGTTTGTATGTGGATAATATCCAAGTTATATGAAATACTAATAAAATAGTATATGTACACAAATTTAATAAATATATATATATATATATATATATCTATATAATAAAACATTGATTGACTCACGTTCCCAAATGCTTAGGAGAAGGATTGGAAAAACACTAAAGGCTTAGGCACTCATGTGTATTCTTTTTTTTAAAGCATGCAGAAGGTATAAATGTAAGAAGAAAGAGACAAAATGAGAATGGGAAGAAATGAATATAGAGGAGCAGCATAGTTTGTGAAAGGAGGAGGTGACAAAAGAATACAAAAAATACAGTAAGCTTTTCAAAGAAACGATGTGGTTATGTGTTTAATAAATATGAACATGAACAGGTTAGTATGATGATGCGCGTGCATTAAATATGAATTGTTAATATTCACTAATGACTGAATTTATAGAAATGTTAACACTAAATAGAATATGAGCAGTTGGAAGCTTATAAATGAAGAATAGCAAGTTTGAATAGGTTAATGTGCACGAACATGTGAGTATTTAATGCATTGGAAATGAAAAGTTAATGGATGAATTAGTGCAGGCAGAAGTTATGAAAAAGAATGAATACTAAAAGTTGCAACGTGTAAAAGTAAACGCTTAGATGCAAATACAAGAAGTGTATAAGAATTTGGCCGAACAAAAGTAGGTGAGAGAATGTATAGCTAACAATAAGAATGGAAAATGAATAGACAGAGAATAAAGGAAAGTTTTATGAAATAAAGAGACAGGTTTTTTTTTTGGTTTTTTTAATATGAATAGTTGAAATGTAAAAGTGAACAAGGCAGAAAAAAAATGAATGAGATAGTAGTTAGCAAAAGTAATAGAATATGAAACGTGCACGTATATGAATTCATGATGAACATCACCTTTCATACTTCAAAATGAATATAATGACACATTAATTCAATATGGAAACATATTTCAATTTAATTAATTTCGTTAACCCCAAATCAACTCAAATTTTACGCCCATTTAAAAGTTTTGTTAACATACAATAAATAAAATTTGAACACACCGATTAAGGTAATGGGGACCCCTCTATATAAAATAAAAAGTGAACCATGATTCCAAATTCAAATTCAAAATTGGCATTTTTCTCAGCGCACAATCACGAACTTAAAATATTTAATTTATTCTAAATTTTACGATTAGCATTAAAATCACCTCTATACTGTCAAAGACTATTATTTAACGACCGTAAAATGTTGTTTCAAAATTCAATTTTTTCCTTTTTATAAAATTACACTTACTTTAAAAACAACAACGTTCATTTTGTTTTCATTAAGACATCCTTTTTATTTTAACAATAACGTGCGTTTCTTTCGTTAAATCCATTAATTACAATTAATGTTTCTTTTACTCCTTTAAATTGAAGGATTCCAAATTTGATATAATTGTAATTAGTTTCAAAATTACACTTTAAAACGGATCCTAACAAACGTACATTTCTATCATTAAAAGCCATTAATTTCAATTAAATTCTCTTTCCCTTTATTGAAAGATTCCAAATCAAATTAACTACAATAAATTTCAACATTACAATTTAAAATGGAACATAAGTAATGGACAGATAATTAAAATAATTGAATTCTTTTTACAGTAACTTAAATACATTTACAAAATTGTTATTTACACATAAGAGTTATAAATTAACTTGCTTAAATAGTTATCAATAACATACAAACAACAAAATTTAATTTATATTCTAATTATTTTCTCATTAGTAAATCAAAAAATTTAATTTCTCATAATATTTAAATTCTAAAATCTTATTAAATTTAATAGTTTTA
This sequence comes from Allium fistulosum, assembly GCA_030737815.1. Classification (NCBI taxonomy): domain Eukaryota; kingdom Viridiplantae; phylum Streptophyta; class Magnoliopsida; order Asparagales; family Amaryllidaceae; genus Allium; species Allium fistulosum. Next base: position 868,615,242 of record CM060905.1, on the reverse strand, counting down.
AGTATCAAAATTTACAGGTTGTTACACTCTCCCCCACTCAAAACTTTTCGTCCTCGAAAAGGAGCAACAAGGAACTAAGAAACTTGATATAATTTTATTCAAATTATTCAATTTATAAACACTTTAAATTTTACATCATTAAGTATTTTAAATAAATTATATCAACTTATAAATAATTAAATCTTTCATATTCAAGTTTAATAAAAGTTTGAAAATATTTTCACTTCCACAAAAAATTTCTAAGTCCTAAATTTACGAAAAATTTCGACAGAGTCTCCTCTGTACAGATAGGTCCAAAAAAAAAATAATATCAATAATTACAATATGTATATCATATTTAAAAAATAAAACATCCCAAACCATGAGAAAAACAATAAAATATCGGTATAAAACCATAATCCGAAAATGTACCTATTTGTCAGGCAAACAAACTTTATTTATGAAACCAAAAGAAGTAACTATTACTTCTATAAACCTGTATTTCACTTATATAATCCAAAGAGTTAAATTATATAAAAGAATAATATTTTAGTTGTTTCAATTAGTAGCAAAAGCAAATCAACATAAACATATGCAAACAAAACAACACGACATCATATGCAACAAAAAAAACTATCATACATCCAAAACGATCAATCTCATGGTTTGTTCAACTTTAGTGTAACATCTTGAAATTTTCAACCATTCGCATCCATACATGTCGGATTTGAATTGCTCAAAATATCAGATTGTTAATTTAAATTTGGCAAAACTCAGCATATACAGTAAATAAAGATCACAGAATCACACAGAGTAATATAACAATAATGCAGCAGAAACAAAAGAATAGTAGTTCATGAAGCTACTATATATATATATAACAGAGTTAAAACAAGATACATCAGAAGTCTCGAATACATAGACGTCTCAATACAATAGTCAAATACAAGATCAGAATACATCAGTGGAATCAACTGAATAACTGAAAACTGGATTGATAGCTGGATCTCCAAGCGAAGCTCCAACTCTAAAGGTGAGTCTCGAACACTGAACCACTCAGTCTAACCCGAGCGTAAAGCAAAACACAAAACACTCGAGTCAGGATTAACATTCTTATGTCAATAAATCCAACTCAAGTGAAATATCAACTGAAATACAAGTAACTCAAAGGATGTTTGGGACAACCATCCTCTAAGGATATGTTAAACTATCTACTATATAGTACAATACGCTATTATAATATGTCTATGGTAAAGTAAACTATTAAAATAGCGTTAAGGCTTTACATTTTCCACCTTAACACATTTTATATATTCCCATAGTCTATACAGTACCGTAATCTCCCCCGTAATGGGCGTCGTCAGAGGGCACTCCATAGGTATGGTAGAAAACAAACTCGTAGAAGGCGCGCTATGGTAGGTGACACTGCACAACTAGGCAATGCCAGGGTAGATATACCAATTACACTTCCGGGCCGGTGGTAATGCATAGCAGCCACTACCGCCCACCTCGAGCCACACTCCCGAATCAAGGGTGCGCACCAAATCAATCACAAAGTAATAGAATGGCATACAATGGAGTGTGTCCGATTAGAGGTATAACCTCATTAGCCCATCAATTGCTCCTGTTTTAGCCACCTTATGCCAACTCACGGGAGTCGGGTCCACGTATATACCTCATATAGGATCGTCGCCACCATCCTACTTCATTTTGGAATCTCCACCGCACACATAGTTGTTGTAATGACCCGGTATTTTCAACAATTCGCATCCGCACGTGTCGGACTTGAATTGCTCAAAATATCATATTGTTAATTTAAAATTTGGAAAAACTCAGCATATACAGTAAATAAAATAATCACAGAATCACAGATAGAGTATTATAATAGAATGCAGCGGAAACAAGAGAATAGTAGGGAAGCTACCATTTATATATAATAGAGTAAAACAAAATACAACAGAAGTCTCGAATACACGGGAGTCTCGATACAATAATCAAATCTGAATACATCACTGGAATCAACTGAATATCTGAAAGCTGAATCGATAGTTGGATCTCCGAAATAGGCTCTAACTCCAAAGGCGAGTCTTAAATGCTATGACACCCAGTCTAATCCGAGTGTAAAGCAAAACACAAAACACTCGAGTTAGGATTAACATTCTTATATCAATAAATCCAACTCAAGTGAAATATCAACTGAAATACAAGTAACTTAAAGGATGTTGGGATAACCATCCTCAAAGGATCCGTGGAACTATCTACAATATAGAAATATACGCTATTAACAACCAAACGTCGTTATAACACCATGGTCATTTCAAATTAATTTATACATCAAAACCAAAATATCATTTCCATTTCAAATATATATATTTCCAAATTATAGCACTTTCAAAACTAAATTGATAATTTCATATATATCTTATTTTAAGTTTAGTTTTGAAATATTCACTTAATAAATCCATTATCATTTAAATAACCTTAAATTGCATTAAACTAAATATTTCCTTCGATATATTTAAAACTTGAAATATCCATTTAATCACTTTAAATCAAAATCAAGTTATAAAATCATAATTAAACAAAATTCAATAAGTTTCAAAAAATTTTAATTAAACAAAATTCTTAATTAAATACAATTCCGAATAAATTCAAATTTATCTTCCCAACCTTAACTTATAAAAATCAGTAAGAAATCTATTTTAAAATAAATTTAAATAAATATTTAAACAAAATATAAATATTAATTAAATCAAACTTTATTAAATCAAATCTTATTATTAAACTTCTTACATATTAAAACTTATTATATATATTTAAACCTTATATAATATCTTAAAATCAATATTTAATAAAATCATATATTCATTTCAAAACCTTGGAAAAAAATCATTTCAAAAATATATATTTAGACCAACTGTGTCTGTATAAAATTTTCTATCCCAGGTCAAGTGATACGGATATTTATCATTTCAGTCCGTAATTTAAATATATACGTGTATATATCATTTCAACCCGCAATCCCAAATTCAATTCAATTGAAAATCGCTCGGGTCTATCATTTTAACCCATAACGATTTTCTCCTATTCTACAGATCGTTCGGGTATGTATCATTTCAACCCATAATGAATTCTATACTAACAGGGAGCTTGTGGAGTGAGAACATATATGAAAAAAAATATAACATATAACAACAGGCATATATCATCACAAACGAACTGAATAAAATATAAACAACAAGATATGGTGTCATATCTCACATGTGAACAATTACAGATAATGGCATAAATATAGCAATGTAAATCTAACAGCAGCATATTTCAATTGTCGTTTCAATTGAAATCAAATTTAATAAATATAAGAACGTTGATTGTAACAACCCATAATTTTAAGAAATATTTTAATTCAATTTTATTTGAAACTTTGATTTTTAATCATTTTAAATGGAAAGTTTGGAATTTTTCCAATGTATTTTGGATTCTGTTTCTAATTTGTTTTCCAAATATAATTAAATAATGATTTTCTGGAATTTATATTTTGGTCAACTTTGGTCAAACTTTGACTTTCAGTTGAAATTTTTAAATTTGAATTTTATTTTTCTAATCTTTTTCTGTGAAACTGTATTTGATTCAGATATTCGTCTTGCTTTTCGTTTCGTCAAATTATGTTTTAAACTTTTTAAAATTGATAAAATTCAGCGTTTCACACACAAATTTTCTCTGCATTTTCATTGTTCATTTTCAATTTTATTTTCCCATCTTTTATTGTGTTTGGGCCTTGTTTATTTTATTGTGTTAAATTTGTTTTGATATTGGGCTTGGAAATTCCTAAGGGCTTAAGTTACTTTTATTGGTTGCCTCTTCAATTTCTTACCCGTTCACTTCCTCACGTTCTGCCGTTCAAAACTCTTCATTTTTCACGTACAGCATATCACTTCTCATCTCATTTCTCTTCTCATTTGCATTCTCATTTTCTACTGAGAAATTCAGTAAGTTTTTTCCATGGTTTCCTCCTTTTTCCTTCTCTTTTCTTTTTCTTCTTCTATTTTTCTTTGTAAGCATGCTCGGCCTCCAATATGATCACCACCAGACCTGACCTCACCACCGACCATCACCTCCTCCTCCTCCACCTTCAATGGCCAGCACCACTACCTCCACTGACCAGACTAGCCGTGACCAATTCATCACTAAAACATGCAAAACCCCCTAGCCGAACTCCATTTTTATCACCACCTTCTTCCTTGGTTGCCTAGGCCTCCACCACTAGCTCCTCCTCCAGCCACGACATGACCTGACATGACCTTTGGCCGCCCCCTTTAGACCTGAACCTGACCTTGTAGCACTTAAGACCGAGCCATGTTGCTTTGGGCCGAACCAATGCTTGAACCCACAACCTTCCATTTCCTTGCCTTTCTGGATTCCATAACCCCTACCTTTTCTTTGCTTCCTACTTTTAGACCATAGCCGTGTATGTTGCCCAGATCTGAACCATGGCCGAGCCTATGCCTTGGTGGTTGAGCCTTTGTGTTGTGGCCGAGCCACTTGTTTGTGCAAGTCTTGTTTTCCACTTGTTCTTTCTTTTGCTTTGTTAATTCTTGCATTCTTTTGTGACTTAATATATACTTATATTTGTTTTATTTTATTTGTTTGCAAGATCTACACCTTAGCTCATCATCTTCTCCTCGAATCTAGTCGTGCTTTTCATGCTTTGCGGAGTTTGAATTGTGTTTTGAATTTGATCTCTAGCTTTAGAGGTGAGTTTATCACTCTCGACAAACTGTACTTATATAAATGTGAAACAGTGTCACTTGAATTATAGTAATTGATATGCCATGTTATATGTTCACATCTGCCTGTTATCTGACATTATATGATGATATTACCTGTTTATATACCTGTTACATCACCTGACATCATATGATATGTTTTACGATTTATTTATTTTCTGTTTCTCACACTGCAAGTTCCCTGTTAGTATAAAATCACTATGGGTTGAAATGATACATACCCGAATGGACTTTAGAATAAGGAAAAATCGTTACGAGCTGAAATGACAGGCTCGAGCGATTTTTATTTGACTTGGGATTGCGAGTTTAAAATGATGAAACCCGTAATTTTTACTAATTGCGGATTGAAATGGTATATTATCTGTACCACTTGACCTAAGTTAGAAAATATTATACAGACCCATGGTTAATTTTAGAATATGATTTTCTAGAAATCATTAAATACTCTAAATGTAAAAATGTGAAATTTTGACTTAAATTGGATTTAAATGATTTAAACAGTGATTTCCAAAAAGTTAAAATTGTATAAGTTAATAAATGGTTTAAATTGTAATTCAAAAATTTGATTTAACTTAATAATTGAAATTTGATTAAAAATGGGATTTTAGAAATTATTAAGTATTTTTTAAATGTAAAAATGTGAAATTTTGACTTAAATTAGATTTAAATGATTTAAACAGTGATTTCCTAAAAGTTAAAATTTTATAAGTTGATAAATGGTTTAAATTGTAATTTAAAATTTGATTTAACTTAATAATTGAAATTTGATTAAAATGGGATTTTAGAAATTATTAAGTATTTTTAAATGTAAAAATGTGAAATTTTGACTTAAATTGGATTTAAATGATTTAAACAGTGATTTCCTAAAAGTTAAAATTTTATAAGTTGGTAAATGGTTTAAATTTTAATTTAAAATTTGATTTAACTTAATAATTGAAATTTGAGTTAAAATGGAAATTTTAAGCTTAACTTAGTAATTAAAGTATTTATTTATGAAATGGATACCTTTTTAAAGTAAAAGAAAATATCAAGTTATTTGTTAAAATAAAAGTTAAGCAACTTATAGTGAATTTTGACTTAATGTAAATGAATTATAATTTAATTGGATATTTATTAAAATGTTATTTTATTAAATTTATAAGTTAAATGATATCCTGATAAATAATTTGGAAAAGTGGAATAAGTTTGATAAGTTAAAAATGATAAAAGAGGAAGATGTATTGTTTAAAAATGTCATAGTACAACTTATAACAGAAATTGTAGCATTCCCGAAATGCTGTGGTTTCAGTGTATTGTTTTTCAAATTTACTACTGTCTCCACAGCAGCAGTTTATAAGTGCTGCTGTTTCCAACAATGAATTGTTTTCAAATTACCACTGTATCTACAATAGCAGTTTATAAATGCTACTGTCTTTGAATTGTGTTGTTTTTCAATTTTACCACTATACTTACAACAGCATTTTCTAAGTGTTGTGAATGCTGAAAATACAATGTTTTGGATTATTACAATTGAATAAACGAGCTTCGGAAAATGTTGAAATTTTAGGAATTGAATATTTGATTTGAAAGTATAATGACTTCATTTTAAATGGTTTAAATGAATTATTTTGATTGAAATATAAACCATTTTTTGAAAATTTATAACCACGGGTTATAATAACGATTTGGTTGTTGAAGAGACCGAAATCGGATATTGTCATACTCTCTGCCAATACCGAAACCGCTTTAACAACCATGTACGTCGTGGAGTTTCTAGAATGAAGTAGGTGGTTGGCGACGTTCTGTTTGAGGTATAAACGGGCACACCTCTTCGTATGCTATTCTATTACCATGTGATTGATTTGATGCGCGCCTTCGATTTGGGAGTGTGGCTAGAGGTGGGCGATTGCTGCAAGCTTTGCGCTACCCCAGTCACATTAACACTATTACCTTTTTATAGTTTACTAGTATTATAATGGCGTATATTACTGCTTAGTAAATAGTTTAACGGATCCTTAAAGGATGGGCGATCCAAAGCATCCTTTAAGTTACATGTGCATTGCTATTACAGTTCACTTGAGTTGGTTTACATTGTATAAGTATGTATGTCCTGACTCGAGTGTTTGTGTTTTGCTTTACGCTCGGGTCAGCCTGAGTATCACAGCTTTGGATTCATCTTCTGGAGCTAGAGATTTGTTGGAGCTTATTTATCTATATGTCATCTATTTATATCCCAGTTATTTCCTATTCAGCCTTTGCTTATGTATTAGTGACTTATGTATTCAGACTTCTGTTGTATCTGGTTTATCTGTTTTTCAGACTATGGTATTTTGTATCGGTTTTTGAGAGTATGTATGTAGTAGCTTCATGAACTACTATGGTATTTTATTTCTGCTGCGAGTTATTCTGATATTCTGTGTCTGTGATTCTGTGTTTGATTTTATTTGCTCCAAATTTTCTTCACAATCCACTGTTTTGAAGTATTCAAGTCCGACAATTGTGGATTTATTGTCGATTTGAATCGTCCAAAATAGTGTGATGTTACATTTGGTATCAGAGCTTTGGTTTTAGGCAAACCTTAGCCTGCGGAGCAAAAACTCATTAGAAATAGGATAGAAATACCCTAGAATGAGTGAAATCAATCTTAGAATCATTCTTTGTGAGTGTAACAACCCGGTATTTCGTACCGATTAACTATCGTCTTTAGACGATTTCTTTTCCTAGCTAATTGTTATTTGGAAATTATATCAAGTAAAATTCTTTTATAAAGAATTCGTTGACTGTTGAGTGGGCTTTACACTGTGAATAATTGCCCACGTATTCGTTTAATTGTTTCAGCCGTGATATCATTCAACACCCAAATCCCCCTTCCTCCATTTGTAAACCCTAAGCCCAAAATCGAAGAAAGCGAAATAATGGCGGCCTCGTCTCCTCCAAACTAGGGCATCGTAGAAATCGAGTATAGTGGCTGCTAACTTCGTTCGTCTTCCCCGAAATGCTTCGTCTTTTCGCATGGCTCAGCTGCCTCGAATGTAACAGAGGTGAGTGATTTATTGCTCACATCTAATTCAAGTACTCTGTTTCGTGACTTGGGATTTAAGTGTTTTAGTAATCGATGATTTCCTACTTTTGCAATTTACGTGATTTTTGAACTGTGATTTGGTACAACTCCTTTAATTTATAGCTTCGGCTGTTTTTATTTTGATTGAGTTTGATTTTGGAGCATTTTGTAGATGACTTGTTCATCACAGTGGTTTCCTTTTGACTTCGATCTCATTTTTCTCCGTGTTTGACTTGGTTTCACCGTTGGTGATTTCTGACTCGTTTAATATCGGGTCTTGGCATTTTCGTGACATTTGATTTGACTTTGTTATAACTGCACTTTGGTTTGCACTGTCATTGATCATCTTGATGCAATAACCAAGCTTCGACATTGTTTTTCTGGTGACATTGGTTACTGTTCGGTTCAGTTCCTGTTAGCTTCGACTTGATTAGTTTGACTCGATCATAACTGCTGCACATATGTTTATGCTTGTTGTAGATATTTGCTTTTTCCTTAAGCATTTCACTGTGGCTTAGGCACTTGATACTTCATATATATATATATATATACATTCATGTATGTATATATGTGACTGTTTCATGGTTCTCTGTCTACTTGACAGTTTCGCATTTCTTGTATGCTACATTGTATTTATCTTGATGACATTTGGTTTGCTGTTATTGCTTCCCTGTCCATTGTCTTAAGTCTGGTACTTCATTTTGATTATATGATATTGTACTTGATTAAGTGCACTTGAGCTTGTTCTTGATTGTGATACTTGGGCATTTGTCACTAGTGCATGTTCATATACTTTTTCTATTGGGTTGCACTGTCCAGCCTCACGTAGTTGTTACCTGGTGATATGGTTACGGTACTAAAATTGTTACATATGTTCTGCCTATCTAGGTGTTCATGTGTTTGTAGTCTTCACATTGGTTTCATGTTGTCTCCTATTTTGGTCTGGGCACGTGAGTTTTCAGGCAGTCTTCATTTCAGGCAGTCTTCACATTGCATTTGCACTTGGGCTTATGCTTGAAACTGATACATTGCATATGCTCCTGTTAGGATTGGTGTAGTTGTTTCCATTTTCACTCGAGTTCGACCTGTATCTTGCATTGTCAGTTGCACTTCATTGTTCATAAATTTCTTGTGTCCACACATAACCAGTGTGTACACATATATACGGTCTAGTATCAATTGAATACTTTTGGTTTTGTATACATGTACACTTATATCGTTTCGAAGTTCCAGATGTACTTTTTGACTTGATGTTTGAGTTTTCGAGTTTCATACTTTTTGGAGTTGCCATTTGTTAGCTTGTAGTTCGTGGGTTTATATTGATTATGTGATTTGGACATGTATTATTGTAGACCACATGATCATTTGTCCTTATTGCACTTCTATTTCATTTGGTATAGATATGAATGTCATGCTTGGAATTCGTAATTCTATTGCATGACTTCATGGGGTCTGGTTTATGTATACTTGATGTATGCACAGTACATATATATTGGGTTGTAGCAGCATATATGACTATATTCATCTGATCTGAGCATTAGGGTATGTAGCTTGTTGTTTACCTGCTGTGGTCCTTATGTGTCCACCAATTTGCATTTTCGATTGTTCCACATGAGTTCATACTGTAGAGTGTCTTTGAGTCTGAGCACGTGAGCTTCTTGTAGTCTTCACTTTTGCACTGTGATGGACTACCTCGGATGTGTCTTGGTCTTTGATGATTTCTTTTGCATTGTATTAATGCATTTAGAGTTGTTTTCGAAATCACTTGAGTTGAATCCAGTTTGTTGCTCAGATTTGACCTTGTGTCGTTGTGAACTTTCATTGAGCTTTTGTGAAATTTCTTCACTGTTGTGGCGAGGCAGTACACGTTAGCGTGTACTACAGCCACCCAGTAATTGATTTTTAATTTACATTTTTCTTTGTTTTGATTCATTGATCTTTTGCGTATTTCGTAAGTAGTATTGGCGAGGCCGTACACGTTAGCGTGTACGGCAGCCAATCAAACTTTGATGTTTTAAAGGGACAATTTTGATTGTTTTAAATGATTTAGTCAATTTGATAAATTGTTTATTTATCTCTGTTGATGATTTAAATTTGCTGATTTTTGTTTAACACTGTTAAGTGTTATATCGACCGTCATCTGATTTCTTTGTTTAAAGAGTCGGATAGACGGGAATTATTGTGACTGTCGTCTATTCGATATTGATTATTATTGCTCCTATGCATTAATAACTGAGTTTGAATTAGACTGACCCGTGTATTATTTTCTTTTGAATTTAATACTCGGGTCAGACCCGAGTTGTTTCAGGTTGTAGATTTCCTGCTTTGAGTTGCTGATCGGGATATGAAGACTTTTTATATCTTCTGAAGCAGTCTTCGTCGTTTTGTAGAAGTCGTGTCATTGTATAGGATGATATGTATTCATGTATATTAGTTGATAATGTACTTGTATATATAACTTCCAGAGTCGACAATTGTAGTTGTATCATTTGTATTGTGTCAAATGTATCGTAACTGATATCAGATATTATATATATGAGACTTTTTGTTCCATCTGTGTTCCGCATTTATGTTATCTGTGTTATTTTTATATTTATTGTCCTAAACTATTATAGCCACTGTGTAGTAGCTTTGTGTTTGTATCGGTACGTCGGATTTCCTTCTGAAATAAGAATGCATGTTATACTATCTGACATATTGGTGCTCGCACAAAGTAATTACACGGATGGTCGCTCCTCAATAGCCTTATTCTCCGTGCTAGTTGACAACATTACACCGTAGGGTTCTTGGCTAGCGTGGGTATAGAGGTGGGGCGTCACAGCTTGGTATCAGAGCCTGGGGTTTAGGACAATTATAAAATATAACTTAGATGGAACATGTGTTACAACTATTTGTTGATGTTTTATCTCTCATCTTTACATATGATTATCTTTGATTGTTAGGTATGAATTCCTAACGCTTATTCATGTGTATTTGATTTTGATTTCGTGAAAGTATTTTGGCTTCTGTCTCCGTTTTCTTTGCGAACTTAAGTTGGGTTTTTGGATGATGAGGAATTTGATTTTGTGTTTTCCTCGGCTTGAATTCCATTCGACTTCGGTCACTTTGTTTTTGTGAAATTGCTAATTTCTTGATTTCCAAGACTCTGACTTTGTTTGCCGTTGGATTCTTTGATGATATTGATTCATTTTGTACTCGACAGTGACCATTAATTGTTGACTTCGACATCGACTTGACTCTTATTTTTGTTGAAGTCATTTATGCATTTATGCTCGTTTTGCTTTGTTTTTCCAATTGATAATCGATTCTTCTTTTCCAATTAGTTGTTATCACCTTTGTCGATTTTGATAACTTCTATTTCTGGAATTTTTGGGTATTCCTACTTTGGTGAATTTGGAATCGAATTCTTTGGATTTTATTCACGTCTTCGAATGTGAATTTTAGTGAATTGATTTGTTTCCTAATTTAATCGATTCTTGATCATTTCCCCGATTTGTTGCTATCGTTTATTAGGAACTTTAATGACATTTTCTTCGGGATTTTTGTGAACATACTTTTTGATGGATTCGGTATCGATTTCTTTGGATTCTATTCACATCTTTGTATGTGAATTCTTGTGATTGATTGTTTCTACAATCATTTTTGTGATTTGTCACTTTAAAAATATAAAGGTTTTCTATACTAGTAGAAAATATTAAAATCCTTTTTCTCCAAACAATTTCAAAACTATTTTACTACAAAGCTCTTTTTCTTAAACCGTTTTCCAATCTATTAGTATATACAAACCTTTATTTCCCTCGTATGAGAAATTGAATTAAACGGCTTAGTAAAACAAGTGGTATGAAACGCTTGCGTTCACTTCGTCGATTAACTCTTGGACTTGTTCGATTGAATTTTTTGTGACAATTTTCTAGTGAAGACCTACAACTTGTTCGTAAATATTTAAGTTAAGCTAGTGGTTATGGGACATGAAGCTAAACTCATATATTTACTAGCTTGGTGTGATTGACACTTCTTGATGATCATGACGATCATTTTTGTGATTTGATTTAGGCTAGCAATTGTGCGATGCCTCTTTGTCTACGAGGGAGACTAGACCCCGCTTTTTGTGATGTTTCGCCATCACATATGTGGGATAGCGACCCACGGTCTTCGGGCCATTCCTGTGTGAAAATTTAATAGATAGCTTCCATGAGATAGCTTCTCGTCATGTGTTATACGCGTAGGTGAGTTTTCATGCTCCCATTCATGTGTTAGGCCTCCCCCCTATTTATGTGTTTTCTGGATTTCTTGTGTGATTTCTGGAATTTGTGCTTCACCAATTTTCATGATTTTCATTGATATGATATCAGTTTTTGTGCATTGGTGAATTCATGTGTTATTAACTTGTTATGAATACAAGTTTAGGGTATGATACCCTATTTTATCTTTGAAAAGATTCATGTGATACCGTTCGGTGAGTTTTCATGCTCCCATATTTTGTGATAGGCCTTCCCCTATTTTTATGATTTAGACTAGCGATTGTGCGATGTCTCTTTGTCTGCGAGGGAGACTAGACCCCGCTTTTTATGATGTTTCGCCATCACGTATGTGGGATAGCGACCCACGGTCTTCGGGCCATTCCTGTGTGAAAATTTAATGGATAACTTCCATGAGATAGATTCTCGTTCTTGTGATACCGGTGTTTTGAGTTTTCATATTCCCGTTTTGTGATAGGCCTCCCCCTCTTTGTGATTTCTGGTTTTCGTATGTCGATTTCTAGAATTAGTGTTTTCTGGATTTCTTGTGATGATTTCTGGAATTTTATGCTTCACCAATTTTCATGATTTTCAGTGATATGATATCAGTTTTTGTGCATTGGTGAATTCATGTGTTATTGACTTGTTATGAATACAAGTTTAGGGTATGATATCCCTTTCTATCTTTGAGAAGATTCTTGTGACATTTTTTATGAATGAAAATTCATTGGTATTATATTTTGATGCCTGTTATTTTGATGAGATTTTGATGTGTTAACTTCAGTAACCGTCAATTTTGAAATGGATTTACAAGCGGTTCTCCCGCAATACTGATATTGCTAATTTAATCACGTATTTTCAAAATTCGTTATTTTTAAAAAGTTGTTTCAAAATATAAATTAAAATTGTTTTCAAAATTTTTACAGTTTGCATTTTCAAAAGAATGAGGAAGCGATTTAAACGTTTCAGCAAAATCGAGGACTATGACCCTTTTCTTTTACTGGTTCGCTTAATTCCGGACTTGTCCGTTTGAGAATGTGAAATGTTATTTTAAGAATACACAATTTTGCACTTTCAAGGAAATGATAAAGAGATTTAAACGATTTAGCAAAAGTACGGAGTATGCAACCATACTTTTACTATTTCGGTTAATTCCGGACTCGTTAATTGAATATTTGTGTTTCTGATTATCGTTTTGATAATCAGATATTTGTGAAATTTGATTATCATTTGTGATAGTTAAATATTCGTGTTTCTGATTATCGTTTTTGATAATCAGATATTTGTGATTTCTGATTATCGCTCGTGATAATTAGATATTTGAGATTTAATTATCGTTTGAGATAATTAAATATTTTTCGATTTAATTATCGTTTGAGATAATTAAATATTCTTCGATTTGATTAATCGAATATTTGTGATTTCTGATTATCGTTTTTGATAATCGGATGTTTGTGATTTCTGATTATCGTTTTTGATAATTAGATAATTGCTAATTTTGCTGATTATGAAGTTCGTGTTTTCTATTATATCTATTGGATAACTAGATATTTGCAGTTTCGTGATTTGCGAATTTTGTTTACTAATTATCTTTATTGATAATTGGTTTTTATTGTCTTCTAATTATTGTATCGATGATTAGGTATTGCTGTTTTGTGATTTTTGAATTCTAATTGTCTATTTGATAATTGAATATTGCTGATAATTGTGTTCATTCCGTTTTGTTGTTTTCTGATTATCTATTTGATAGTTAGATTTTGTTGAAAATTTGTGAATTTCTTTTATGAAATTAAAAGATGATTTTGTGATTGTATTGCCCATTGAGTGCTTTAAGAATTCTGGTCGATGCGCTTGATCAACGTTATCGATAGGAATCTCCTAAACGCTTTGATGAGACAATCAGACACGGTAAATTGAATTGTAAAATGCAAATTTTTCTGAAAAGATAATTACATAAAGTAAATTGTAAATCTTGAAAATTTTAGCTTTTTCGGGAAAGAATATTATTTGAAACAACTCTTTTTCGATACTTCTATCATTGCGATTCCCGAGGGGAACCAAGTCATTATCTTTTGTACCAATGTTAATCGTATTGGTTTGGATGTCGTTCTCTTGTAAAAGAGAACGTGCTACCTCTTGTGCTTCTAAATCATTAATGACTATTGAGACTAGATATGCCACTCATGATCTAGTGCTCATGGCTATTGATTTGGCATTATTACTTCTGGGTGAGAAATTGTTCTCTACCCTGATCATAAATTTTGGGAATATTTATTTCTCATAAGGAACTTAATGTTCGTCAAACACGTTCAAGCTTACTCTTTCATGCCCTATATGGTGAACTTCCTATATCAAATTTCTTCATTTTGTGATGTTAGGTTCTTATGGTTGTTACCTTTTTCCCACTTATCCCTTAGGATTGCGAGGACGCAATTTCTTTAAGGAGGGGAGTCTGTAACAACCCGGTATTTCATACCGATTAACTATCGTCTTTAGACGATTTCTTTTCCTAGCTAATTGCTGTTTGGAAATTATATCAAGTAAAATTCTTTTATAAAGAATTCGTTGACTGTTGAGTGGGCTTTACACTGTGAATAATTGCCCACGTATTCGTTTAATTGTTTCATCCGTGATATCATTCAACACCCAAATCCCCCTTCCTCCATTCGTAAACCCTAAGCCCAAAATCAAAGAAAGCGAAATAATGGCAGCCTCGTCTCCTCCAAACTAGGGCATCGTAGAAATCGAGTATAGTGGCTGCTGACTTCGTTCGGCTTCCCCGAAATGCTTCGTCTTTTCGCATGGCTCGGCTGCCTCGAAAGTTACAGATGTGAGTGATTTATTGCTCACATCTAATTCAAGTACTCTGTTTCGTGACTTGGGATTTAAGTGTTTTAGTAATCGATGATTTCCTACTTTTGCAATTTACGTGATTTTTGAACTGTGATTTGGTACGACTCCTTGAATTTATAGCTTCGGCTTTTTTTATTTTGATTGAGGTTGATTTTGGAGCATTTTGTAGATGACTTGTTCATCACAGTGGTTTCCTTTTGACTTCGATCTCATTTTGCTCCGTGTTTGACTTGGTTTCACCATTGGTGATTTCTGACTCGTTTAATATCGGGTCTTGGCATTTTCGTGACATTTGATTTGACTTTGTTATAACTGCACTTTGGTTTGCACTGTCATTGATCATCTTGATGCAATAACCAAGCTTCGGCATTGTTTTTCTGGTGACATTGGTTACTGTTCGATTCAGTTCCTGTTAGCTTCGACTTGATTAGTTTGACTCGATCATAACTGCTGCACATATGTTTATGCTTGTTGTAGATATTTGCTTTTTCCTTAAGCATTTCACTGTGGCTTAGGCACTTGATACTTCATATATATATATATATATATACATTCATGTATGTATATATGTGACTGTTTCATGGTTCTCTGTCTACTTGACAGTTTAGCATTTCTTGTATGCTACATTGTATTTATCTTGATGGCATTTGGTTTGCTGTTATTGCTTCCCTGTCCACTGTCTTAAGTCTGGTACTTCATTTTGATTATATGATATTGTACTTGATTAAGTGCACTTGAGCTTGTTCTTGATTGTGATACTTGAGCATTTGTCACTAGTGCATGTTCATATACTTTTTCTATTGGGTTGCACTGTCCAGCCTCACGTAGTTGTTACCTGGTGATATGGTTACGGTACTAAAATTGTTACATATGTTCTGCCTATCTAGGTGTTCATGTGTTTGTAGTCTTCACATTGATTTCATGTTGTCTCCTATTTTGGTCTGGGCACGTGAGTTTTCAGGCAGTCTTCATTTCAGGCAGTCTTCACATTGCATTTGCACTTGGGCTTATGCTTGAAACTGATACATTGCATATGCCCCTGTTAGGATTGGTGTAGTTGTTTCCATTTGCACTCGAGTTCGACCTGTAGCTTGCATTGTTAGTTGCACTTCATTGTTCATAAATTTCTTGTGTCCACACATAACCAGTGTGTACACATATATACGGTCTAGTATCAATTGAAGACTTTTGGTTTTGTATACATGTACACGTATATCGTTTCGAAGTTCCAGATGTACTTTTTGACTTGATGTTTGAGTTTTCGAGTCTGATACTTTTTGGAGTTGCCATTTGTTAGCTTGTAGTTCGTGGGTTTATATTGATTATGTGATTTGGACATGTATTATTGTAGACCACATGATCATTTGTCCTTATTGCACTTCTATTTCATTTGGTATAGATATGAATGTCACATTTGGAATTCGTAATTCTGTTGCATGACTTCATGGGGTCTGGTTTATGTATACTTGATGTATGCACAATACATATATATTGGGTTGTAGCAGCATATATGACTATATTCATCTGATCTGAGCATTAGGGTATGTAGCTTGTTGTTTACCTGCTGTAATATCCCGGAAATTTTAACAATATCAATTTAATAATCTGTTAAATAATTAAATTGATATTGATGATCTTTGATAATAAGATTTGAATTTAATTTAATAATCTGATTAAATTAGTATTAATTGGTGATTTTATCTTTTAAAAGTTAATAAGATATTTTCTATTTGAATATATATATTTATTTATATATATTGTAAATAGAAGCTTTGGGTAAATTGGGAATTTAGATTTAATTTAATATGACTTTTCAAAGTTATTTAAATTAGTAAATTTATAGTTTTAAAATACTTTAATTGCTTAAGATATTTTTACTTAAGTTTAAAATTATATAAGAGTTAACAAAAAGGCTTGTTTTGTTTTTTGTTTTTTTAAATATCACTTGATAATATAATCTCTTATATAAATAATTTAAATATCAAATATGTTAATTTCAAATAATAAGTATAATATATTATTTTTATAAATATGATTGGATTTTGAAAATTATGAAATTGTTATTTAATTGAATAAATAGTTATATATGTATATATATATATATAACTTGACTTTTTAAATTGAATCTTAGGATTTAATTTAATTGAATTTGAATTTAAGTTTTGAAATTCAATGGAATAAATATTTAAATTTGTTGTGGAGTTTAGAAAATTGTATAAACTTTTAGTTATAAATAAATTTAGTTTTCTTTCTTTAAAAAGTAATTTGTATATATATAGATAAGTATTTTATAAATAAGAAAAGCCATTTTATATACTTCTAAAATAAATAAATATGTAAAAATTACTTAAGAGACATGTGTTATTTTCTAAAGTCATTGTTTTAACATGTGTAATTTAAGTAACCAATGTTTATGACAAGTGTCTTATTTATTTTTATTTTCTTTTATTTTTATTTATCATAAATTCACTTATATACACATATGCATTTCTTTTACTTCATTCTTTCTAATTCCTTTTCAAAACAAGAGAAACTCAAACCTTTCCTCTAATACAAATCTGAAAATAGATCAGTAACCATTTCTCAAACCTTTCTCTAATCTAAAATCTAAGATCAATAATCAAAACTCCTCAAAACCAGAAGTTTTCAAAATCAAATCCCTGTAATCTCATTTTCAAAAATTCAAACCAAAGCCTGTAACCCAGTTTGCAAATCTGAAGTCTTCAGCCTGAATTTCTTTTCAATCTAAAATCATCTCAACAACTTAGTGTTTCCAGCAACATGCATGTAGTTTAAATAAGTAAAGCTCCTGCAACTCAAGTTTAAAAAGCAAATTTAAAGAGGCATGCAAGTTTAAAGTTTCAAAGCAAGGCATTCCGGTCTTAAGTTCAAAACTGTTTCAAGTTTTTCAAAAATAAAGGCTCTGTTTCAATGCATATCAGGTGAGTAACATTCTTATTAAAATAACTTAAGTAGAATTATGGTTGCATGCTAATTTCTGTGATAATTGTGTTTTGTGTGAATGTATATAGATGGTTCTGCATATATATATATGAATGTATATAGGTGTGCATGTTGTTTTGTATCAGTGTTTCTCTGTTTTCTTTTAAATTCCAGGCTCCAATTTTTGATTAAAAAACCATTATCCCATGATCTAGTCTTGATTTGGATTTAAGACTTAAACAAAATTTGTTTGATTTATCTTGAATTATAGTTTAAAATTTTATTTAAGACAAAATAAGTTAAAATGTATTTGGAATCAAGAAAAGAACAGAACAAGCTAAATATAAGTGAAAATTCAAATACTCTAATTTATTAATTCAGGGTTATAGATTGAATGCTTATCCAAAAACATGAATTTTAAAAATAAAATCAAAATTTTTAGTCGAGTAATCACTGAGATAATCAGTGTTGTATGGTTTTGGGTTTATCGCGAATCCATGGCGATCGGCGTGATGGACGGCGTCAATATTTTGGTCGAAGGAAGCTTATAGGGGGTTGGATCCAGGAAAAATGACTGTGGATTTTTCTGGTGATTAAGGCGGCCTAGCGGAGGCAAGATAGGGTTTAAGGTGATGTTTGGTTGGTCGATGTTCTTGAGGTTACAGCGACGTCTAGGGTGGGACGGAGATGATCGCGTATGGGGGAAATCAAAGACTGGAGATCGAGGCAACATTGGTGAAGACGGCGAAGATCATCGAAGTCAGGATTGTCGTTGATGGGTGATTTTCCGATAATGGATTGTTTCCTGAATTTAGTTCGTGGGTTCGATTTTGATTCGTGGGTCTTATCGTTGTTCTGGGTGGACGATCGAGTAGGCA
This sequence comes from Allium fistulosum, assembly GCA_030737815.1. Classification (NCBI taxonomy): domain Eukaryota; kingdom Viridiplantae; phylum Streptophyta; class Magnoliopsida; order Asparagales; family Amaryllidaceae; genus Allium; species Allium fistulosum. Next base: position 868,596,524 of record CM060905.1, on the reverse strand, counting down.
GGGTCGGCTTTGGCTTGTCGATGGTCGAGGGAATTGTCAGAGATGGTCGGAGGGTGGTGCACTGTGCACACGTGCACATCGACATTTCTGGTGAGTCTGGGTTTTAACAGGGGAAGGTCTCGAGTTTTTTTTGAGTTTTATTTCGTGTGAGGATCGAAGAACTTAGGGATGCGACGCGAAGAAATTTATGGTGGGCTCGAGTACATTTGTGTTGCCAGGAAAAAACCCTGTCTGTTTAAATTTTTTTTTAAAACTGAATTTAAATTTTGAAGAAATATTAAAAGAGGAATTTAAATCAAAGATTTAATATAGATTCAAGTTTAGTTTGAATTTTAGATTAGATATTTAAATGTTTTAAAATTAAAAAGGAATTTGGTTTAAGCTCTTTTAAAAAAATCCTTTTATAAGAAATAGGAATTCTTTAACATGTAAAAGTTTTTAAATTGGTTTTAAAACTTTGTTAAAGATAAGTTGGTATTCATTTTAAATCCCGAATTAAAATGAAATTTAAAAGTAAATTCGAAAATGGATATTTTCAAATGTATTTGTGAAAGATCATTTAACCATGGATAAGAAAATGTATTATCTTAAAGTTAAAATCATTAAATCTTTAAGGTATTTAAAATGGTTTAAATAATCTAATTAATTAATGATTTGTATTAATTAATTAAAGAAATTAAGGGTTTAAATTTATCAATTAAGGTTTAAGATTAATTAATTAGGAATAATTAATTTGTAATTAAGGATTATAAATTAGAATATTAATTAATGATTAAGAATTAATTAATAAAGTAATTAAAGATTAATTAAGTTATGGTTAACACTTAATTAACTAAATAAATTAGATTAATTAAATTGGTTATTAAGATTTATTAATTTGAAATTAATAATAATTAATCTAAGTTAATTACTTAAGAAAAGTAATTAAAGGGTTGTTAATAGTTAATGTAGGTCATTAACTTGTGATTATTTAAATAACTAATTAATGTGATTAATTTTGATAATTAATTAGATAAATTGATTTAAAGATAATCATTTGTGAAAATGGTTTAAATGTAATTACTTAATAAAAGTAATTAAGGAATTAATTACTCATTTGTAATTTATGGAGTTAATTTGATTTAGTTAAGTTAATTAATTAAGTTTAATTAATTTAGGATAATCAAGAGATGGTTTAATAATAATTACTTAATGTAATTGTTAAGGTGTGATTATTTAGGGAAGTTAGTAATAAATAATTACTGGAAGTAATTAAGTGAATAATGATTTTATTAATGGAAGTAATTTGAGTTTAATTACTTGTTAATTAATCAAGGGATTAATTAAAAGAAATTAATTAAGGAGAATTAATTTAGTAAATGAAAGTAATTAAGGGTAGTTAATTACTGATTGAAGATTAATCAAGGTGATTAATAAATGTTGTTTAATTTAAAGTTAATTACTTAATGTAATTAATTTAATTAAAGTAATTAATAATTAAGTTGTAATTAAGGATCATTAATTAATATAATTAATGATGTAATTAAGATTGATAAATTAAGTATAATTAATAAATGAAGTGATTAATTAATGTAATTAATTAAGGTTTAATATAATTAATTATAGTGATTAATTTAATTAATTATAGTTAATTAATTAATGAAGTAATTAAAGGTTAATTACTATAAGTGGTTAAGGTTAATTAATTTGAGTAATTAATTAAAGATAAATTACTTGAAGGTAATTAAAAGATAATTAATCAAAGATGATTAATTGAAAAAGGTAATTAGAGGATAATTAATTAATTTGTAATTAATTAATGTTTAAGTAAGAAGGATTTATAAAATAAAAGTAATTAATTTAAGTAACTTTAAATTAATTAGAGATGATATAGATCATTACTTATGGATGGATGATAATACTGAATGCTTTGCATTTGATTGATATCTCTGATGAGATATATGCTATGTGATATGGATGTTAGTTGAATTGTGATAATATGGATTATCTGATGATATTGATAATGTTGATTATCTATTGTGAATTATCTTTCTAAGTGTATAAAGATAATTGAATTAAATTGTTTTAACCTTTAAAACAACTTGGCCTTAAAAGATACGTTTTGGATTTCGATGAGACCGGGATCGGGTTTCCGTATACCGGATTTCCAGGTCTGGAGACCCGAATACCACATCGATCCAAATTAACGATAGGTCGTGAATCAAGTGAAGATGAAGATTCAGAGTGCAAGGGTTATTGTCGTTAACTCTGAGGGTGATTCCAAAACGAGTGTAACGAGATAATGCCTTCGGTTTCGTTCGAACCCGGAACGAACTTGTATGGATTGAATGCTTTCAGCACATCGTCAGGTGGACGATGAGCATTCTAAGTGATGTGTTCTTTTCTAAGGTAATCGTGACCTCAAGCCTCACAAACCGGGAATGGCTAAAACAGGGGAGGTGCAGCAAGGTTAGTGGGTAGCACCCAAGTAGGACAAGATTACCTCTGTCTAGATGTCCCTTTCTATTTTCGACTTAGTGTGTGCGGTTGAATCATGACAACCGTGGGGTATCTTGTGCGGGAATTATCCAGTAAGGGATGTTCCGACCTTGTGTTGCAGGGGATTGGGAGTGATCCTCGGTACGGTGATCTAGGCCACGTACTGTGACGGGCGGTACCCCGGTAGCCCTGCCATTGATGGAATCCAAACTCCAATAAGTGCCGTACGTTTTAGTTGTGCCCAACTATGTTGGAACGTGAGATGTAAGCATTCCAGCTATTTCATAGTTATTTGAAAACCCTAGACCTATTATAATACAATCGAATTTCCTATCAAATGTTTTGGTTAGCGTAAGGTAAAAACTTACCCATATTTATTGGTGGGGAGTCTTACGTGATACCTTTTCTTTCAAAAGGTTTTGAAGTTAAACAAGTTTAACCTGTTACTCACACCAGACCCATGTCTGACCCAAGTTGTTTATTTCTGTTTTATAAACTCTTGGGTACTCAAATTTTTACGAGTAGCCAAGGGATTCAGGTTTAGCTTTGACGAGTAATCTGGAGGAGCAATGGAGCAGGAGGCTTCGGCGTTGTAGATATAGATAGTAGTTTTCCGCTGTGTTGATCTTTGTATTGATCTGTATTATGTTGAGATGTAATAACTAGACAGATGTTTATAACTGTCTAGTATGTGATGTATAATCTGTGTAACTCTGATAGATGATGTATATGATACTATGTAATATTTATGTGATATATTATATTTCGTTTCGTTTCCGCTGTGAGTATCTGTTGTTGTTTTCTTTTCTCTTCTTCTCTTTTCTATTTCTCACCCCTTTCTTTCTTTCTGTCGATGCGATTTTCCGGGAGTGGAAAGTCGGGTCGTCACACCTGCTGTGGTCCTTATGTGTCCACCAATCTGCATTTTTGATTATTCCACATGAGTTCATACTGTAGAGTGTCTTTGAGTCTGAGCACGTGAGCTTCTTGTAGTCTTCACTTCTGCACTGTGATGGACTACCTCGGATGTGTCTTGGTCTTTGATGATTTCTTTTGCATTGTATTAATGCATTTGGAGTTGTTTTCGAAATCACTTGAGTTGAATCCAGTTTGTTGCTCGGATTTGACCTTGTGTCGTTGTGAACTTTCATTGAGCTTTTGTGAAATTTCTTCACTGTTGTGGCGAGGCAGTACACGTTAGCTGTAACGACCCGCTATTTTGGACCATTCAAATCGACAATAAATCCACACATGTCTGACTTGAATAATTCAAAATATCAGATTGTTAATTTAAATTTGGCAAAAATCGGCATATGCAGTAAATAAATCAATCACAGACACAGAGTAATACAATAACACGCAGCGGAATAGATAAAATAGTAGTTCATGAAGCTACTATATAAACATCAGAGTTAGAAATAAAATACAACAGAATATCACAAATGCAGTGAAGTCTCCAGTACAACAGATGACTTCTCTGGACGAATTTACTAGAAGAGCTGAAAGCTGAGGCGATAGATGGATCTCCAAAGGAAGCTCCAAACTCCAAGGGTGAGTCTCAAATGCTGTTTCACTCGGCCTGACCCGAGCGTAAAGAAAAACACAAGAACACTCGAGTCAAGATTAACATTCTTATATAAATAAATCCAACTCAAGTGAAATATCAACTGAAATACAAGTAACTTAAAGGATGTTTGGGATAACCATCCTCTAAGGATCTTCAGAACTATCTACAAGGTGGAAATATACATTATAACACCGTGGTCATTTAAATTTAATTTATACTTCAAAACCCAAATATCATTTCATTTCAAATATATCTATTTTCCAAAATAGTATATATAGGTTAAATAATTTATAAAGTAAAGTATTTATAATTTCCTCAAGTTTCATAAATCGGTTCAAATCAACTCAATTTCCAAATTTCAATTTAATTCAATCTAAATTTTCCCATTTTAATTCAATTCAGTTTCTAAATAACAAATTCAAATTATATCGATTTCAAATACAAATCTGAATCACAAAATAAACCTTTTAAATTTCCAATATATTTCAAAGCTTTAATATTCAACAATTTCAAAGTTAAATTTAACAGTTTCATATAACTCTTGGTTTAACTTTATTATTATTTAATCAGGGAATATAAATTCAATATCATTTAACTAGCCTTAAATTTCATTTTTACTAAATATTTCCTTAAATATATTTAAACAAGAAATATTCATTAAATTATTTAAATCAAACCCAAGTATTAAATCATATCTTAAATCCCAATTTCAATCAGTTTTAAATCGGTTTAATTAAATAAAATTCTTTACTAAACTCAAATTTTCTTCCCAACCTTAACTTATTCAAATTATTACTGAAATCTATTTTGAAACATAAATTTAAATACCCAACCATATTATATGTATTAAATCAATCATTCCCATTTATATATATTAATTTAAGGCTCAACATTTTATTAAAAACATATATTTCTTTCAAAAACCATAGAATTCATTTTCAAAATATTTATATATATGGACCAACGGTGTCTGTATATATATTTATCATATGGTTAAGTGATACAGATATTTATCATTTCAATCCGAAATTAAATATATACGGGTAGATATCATTTCGACCCGTAATCCCAATTTCAAATCGAATGAAAATCGCTTGGGTTTATCATTTCAACCCATAACGAAATTCTCCTATTCTAAAGTCCGTTCGGGTATGTATCATTTCAACCCATAGTGAATTCTATACTAACAGGGAACTTGCAGAGTGATAACAGATACTAAAAAAAAATAACAACAGGCATATATCATCAGTATAATAACAGATACGGATGTCAGATGTCACAGGTGAACAGATACAAATAATAGTAATAACAGGCATATAATACTAGATACTGGTGTCAGATGTCACAGGTGAACAGATACAAATAATAGTAATAACAGGCATATAATACTAGATACTGGTGTCAGATATCACAGGTGAACAGTTATAGATAATAGCATATATAACAATGTAAATAACTACAGCAGCATATTTCAATTGCTATTTCAAATGAAATTAAATTTAAATAGTAAAAGAACGTTAATCGTGAGTGATTGCTCACCTTTCGAGGCAAGATAGATTTGACAAAGAAATGAGTTACGAATTCAATCACGAATCCCCAAACCAAAGCTAGATTGGCACAAATTTGGACGGACAAAGCTGATAGATAAAGAAATTGACGAAATAATTAGAATCAGTTTGACAGAAATAACAAATGTATATATATATATATATATCACTTCCTTGAAATCAATATTTAAAACACATATATTAAAGTAAAATATATATATATAATAAAATCATTATTTTTAAATTAAAACATATATATTAAAATCAACCATGTAATTAAAATAATACATATATATTTATTTTCAAATCAATGTTATTACAAACTTATATACATATATACTAACCAACATATGTACATATATTTCAAAACTAAATTCACTTTATTTTATATGCTTTAGGATGTATGTTATTAAAACACACCCTATTATAGTGAAAACAGCAGACTCGTACAACTTCTATGAATTCATACCTACATATGTAGACCCTATGTGAAACCACAACTAGGTATATAGATTAACATATATGCAGGTTACTCACCCCCCATATGCAGACAGGACAACTATATGCATAGACAAAATACTCACAACCAACACATAATATAACTAATATAATATACTGATATAAGTCTATTTAATATAAATGTAAGTACATAGAGATATATGCAGACTGTTCATATGGTAAACCTTTTTTTTAGAAGTCAAATCTATATGTACTGTGACTATACAACCTACAAAGAACTTAACAGAACACACGTCTATAGGCTAATACAGAAGCATATGTATGACTTACACCCTGTTTTGTTTTAAAAATCAATTACAAAAATCAATATAACTAAATCATTATAACATAGATGGAAACTCAGCAGATTAAATTTATATAAAAATCAAATTGTATAAATACGAATATAACTATATAATACAATGAAAACCAAACAGTTTACCCAACTTTAACTAATTATACTATACCATCATCCTATTATGAGATATTATAAATATAGGTATATCCGAACAAATTGATGAAACAACCCTTATGCAGACAACATACACACGTATATTATATATCCAATTTATAAATAGACATGCCTGGTTATAACATATAAAATCCTATATTCAATCTTACTCTACAAATATCAATAGAACCAATCAGGCATAACAAAATATAAACATATGCAAACTTAACATATTAAAACAAAATCTATACATATTATAGTTTTAAAACTTCATCATAGTATATATAAAACAAGGTAATTAGCACGTATAAGTTTATATATACTGTACTGTGATATATGAATAAAACAACAGTTTGAAATATTTTATAAATATACTAACAAAATCAAAATATAACAGTACTTAAGTGTATATAAAATAAAACAGTAAAAACATTATAAACAATGTATATATACATAAAAATCAGTCTATATAGTGATGTATGTAGATTACCAATTTAGGAAGGAAGGAGAGATGACAAGCACGGCAAAGGCTGCAAGGTTTTGGGTGATGGGTGGATTCGAGTTGGGGTGGGCTCAGCTGCGCAAAGCGAAGGGGCAGGACGAGGCGGCTGCGAGGAGGAACGAGATTTGCGTGATGGGTGTTGCTGCATGGCTTCGACCTAGATTTGTGGAGGAGGAAAGTGAAGGGATGAGGCCGAAAGTTGATGGGATGAAGCAAGTGATTCTCGGTGGGTCGTGGTCAGTGGTGTCGGAGATGAGGGGAAAGGCGGTGCTCGTGGGTGGTGGCGGCAGGTCGGTCGGGTTAATTGTGGAGGAGGTGGGACGAGCAACGTGGAGGTGGAGATTGGGTTTGGGAAATTTGGGAGAGGTGTTACTGCTTCGGGTCTAGGGAGAAAATGCGTGGGTGAGTCTCTGGGTTTTTTGGCATGGGTGGACTTCGGCAAGAACGAAGGGAAATTGGAGAGGGGAGGGAGCTGCTTCGAGAATTTTGAAAGGAGGCGCGGGTGGGGCTTCGGGAATGCAAGGGAAGTTTGTGGCTGCTTGGGGTAGAGAGAAGGGAAACCCAAAGTAATATACAGTCGGTCACGAAGCAACTGAAAATTAATAATAATAAATATATTATTAGAGAAGAAGGGAAATGAACCGCGTAGTCTCGAAGCAAACGCAATGATATAAATGAAATATTGAACCCAAGAATATAGAAGGTCAAAAGTGAATTGATGAGAAAATGAGGGTTATGTGTTAAATTTCATAGAGTAATAATAGCAAATGACTAGTAGAATTATACTGCAGATAAATGAAGAGTCACAGAAACTCAAAAGCCCAAATTCAAAACCGATACGGCGAATCGTATTGTCGATTTTATCGTGTACCGAACCTCGAACCAACAAATGGATATACCGCAAAGATCAGCATGATGCGACGATCAAAACGGTATACAAATATCAATGGTACGATCATCCGATCAAAAGTCGCTAATCGGTACCGAAAATGCTGCTAAAACATCAAAATTAAGATAAACGGAGCAACATAAGTCTAAATTTCGCGAAACGAATTCCGCAGTCTGATTCAGAATGATCTGAATAAATTTTCTCCTGTTGACATATTTTGGTTTCAGAAAACTTTTAAATTCACTGTTATTAACCGGTTTGATTTGAAATAAAATTTCACAGGAAAATAAACTTCAATATTATCAGATGAAAATTTACCAGTTGCTATATTAAAAATAGACGTATTCCAAATAATAAATTTTATTTCAAATTTAAAATTTCACAAAATTTTCAGTTAAATACGTTATTAAAACATGTCGAAATTTATGGGTCGTTACAATCTCCCCCACTCAAAACTTTTCGTCCCGAAAAGGAAGGAGGTAGGAGAATAGAAACAACCAGACAGAAAAGATAGATTAAAAGGCAAGGCTAAACAAACAATTTAAACTATATAAGTTTTACTTGAAATATTCATTTGAAAACTTCATTTACAATTCAATTATCTTTAATACTTTAATATTTTTCAAACCCACTTGTAAAATTTCTTGCTTTATTTATAAATACCATTTATATGTTTAAATAACACCTTTATAATTATATGAAAACTATTTGAAAACAATTATTTACATTATTACTTATATTTACAAAGAAGCTATTTGAAAACATTAAATCCATAGTTCATAAATTTATTAATTCTATCTAAAATACTTTTCAAATATTATTAATAAGTCAATAATCATTTACTTTAAATATGTTTTATTTAATTAATAACTTCTAAAATATCTATAGCACTAAAATTTTCTATTAAACCAAATAATATATAAATAAACAATATTTAAAAGGATATAGTCAACAAGGAAAAGGACTTGGAAAGACAGAATATAGGTGAATCAATAAAGCTGAGCAGATAAGGTAGATTCGAAAGAATAGTATCGGGCATGAATAATTAATTAGAACCATAAGAATTTCAATTTCAAATATTAATACAAAATTTCTTTGTTGGAAATACTGTTATAATAAAATACCTTTATAGTCGAAACAAATTTCCTTTCGAAAATATTTTTATAACTCGATGTCTTAACAAGTTTATCCTCGTTCCTATAGACTCTGGCAGTGCGTTGATCAGGCGCAAAACTAGAATTCTCCAAGTACTTAGTAGACTTGTTTCAACACCCAGTGAAAATACTGGAAAAACTTTTAAAACAGATATGGAAAGTACAATCCAAACAAAACAAACAACCAAAACCTTTGTCGAACCATGGTTCGTAGATACACAATGGTTACGCCTGGTTCCCCCAGGAAACAATCCATATCCGTAAGCTTTCTCAGCCCTGCGAGTTACGCCATGATGACTAGTAGAATGCAGGATACACAATGGTTACGCCTGGATCCCCCAGGAAACAATCCGTACCCCCAGGCAAGACTCAGCCAAGCATTTGCGCTACTATTCGCGACCTACACAGATTGCAGGATACACAATGGTTACGCCTGGATCCCCCAGGAAACAATCCGTACCCCTAGGCAAGACTTAGCCAGGCAGTTGCGCTATGCAGTCACGAGAGAAAAATAAGACCATGGGTAACGCCATGGAATTCAAAGGACACTCGAGTATCATATCCGGAAAACCAAAATCAGAGAGAATAATATCGATAGAATGAATCCAAGATGTGGCCACAAATCGGATATCAAGCAGAAGGCACTTTCCATATCTTTACTTCGAAAATATGTATCATATAGTACCTTTTCAAATCACTTTCAAATATCATACTTATATAAAAATCCATTATATATAAGATTTAATTTTCAAATCAATTACTTTCCAAAATCAATAGTATATCAAATCATACTTATATAGACTTTAATTATATAAGATTTCACTTTTCAAATTGAGTACCCTTTTCAAATCCATAGTTTTCGAATCAATTTCATACTCATACAAATCAATTTTATATAAGTTCGACAACTCCCAAATCAAGTGTTTAGTAACATAAGGTTCTCAAATTTCAATTTGTTTCAATATCAGTTCAATTTCAAAATCATATACAATTTCACCAAATTATTTCTTCTCAAATTAAATATCTTTAGTTTCAAAGTTTCCAAAATAATAGATTTAGAAAATAAATCCAAATTTCCAAATCAACATAATTTAAGTCGACCAATTCATTTCCAAAATCAAATGTTTTCAAAATCATCTTATACTTACGTAAGGTCTATCTTATATAAGGATCAAATTTTCAAAATAAATTTCGCTGTATGAAGAGCCATGTGGGATTGAATATCTTTGCTTTTATGGGTTATATATCTTTGTAATTTAAATTGAAAATTTTCTTTTAGTAAGCAAAGATATTCTAACTCGACAGCCTTCAATTTCAGCGTCAAAATATATCAATGATATTAGAATATAAGATGTACATAAGTCATCATTTCGCAAAATCACATTCGATCGCTCGCTCGACCACACAAGTTCGCTTTCGAACTAGTATTGTCCATTCGACTTCCCTAATGCGGATTTCGATATGGTTTCTCGACTAGAAGCCATCAGTCTCCTTGCATAGCCATATACTATGATAGAGAATTCTAGAATCAAGCCCAAAATCCATATCAAATATTCGCCATCGAGAATCAAATGAAAAATCCTAACACGAAATGGTGTAATTCACCTCGAACTTGTGTACTCAAACTTGGATCAAATTAATTATGCGAATAAAACAGCATACGTACAACTTATATATTTATTCCAACCTGTTAAATATAGTTTCATAAAGATGTTACTAAGTTAAAACATTTAGACTAAATTTTATTCAAATTTTTTTTTCAAAACATTTCAAATCTAAATTTAATACTAGAAAAAATTCAAAATAGCCTTATTTATCTACTTAACAAAACAGTTTCAACTTATTTAAATCATATTACTACATACTTTAACATACATACCTAACTTATATACTTTATAGTTTTCAAAATTTCTTAGCTTTGAAAAGTTAACCTTGATTTGGAAGTGCTCGAACCTTTAAAAATAGTTGAAGAAATCATTTTCAAATTCAAGAGTTGGAAATCAGCAATAAATCGGTAAATCAATTTTAATAGATAGGGTTATATCAAATCCGAAACTCGAGGACTGAACACCGGCTTACTTCAAATCATTTCAAGTATAGATATACATATATCTTTCGAATATCAAATCATACTTTGGAATTTGAAATCAAAATCGGTTTCGCAAAAAATCACTCACGTAGCAATGCTACTAAAGTGGCCTATCCCCCACTCTGAAACTCGAAAATCAATGTCGATGATGCGTGCACTCATCACCGAAATTATTTTCCAGCGACATAAATGAGTTCTGGACTTCTATTTTCTCAAACTTCTTTTGGAATTTCTTCGAAATCATTCGAAACTCATTAAAATCATTGGAACATTTCTTATTCGGAAAATACTTTTAAATCATACTATTATTATATATTTCAAAATCTTAAAACCAATTTCAAAATACCGGAGTTCAATTCTCGAATTTCAAATTTCAAATCCTTTGTTATAAATCATTTTTTATATAAATCAATTTATTATATAACTTCAAAATTTCAAATCCTTTCAAAAATTCAAATTCTTATTTTTTTAAAAGGTATATATAATCCTTATCGAAAACATTTTCACTTTTATATATAGAATATAATCATACTTATAAAAATTTCGATATATAAAACAATTTCCAAAATACGAATAAACCCGATTTTTCAAAAGGATGATCCAAGAATGGATTTCAAAACGAAGATAGATATTCAAATTAGAGGTACTCTAATCAAATTGGATTCTGATTCGAAGATAAGTTCGAACAAAAATGAGATAATCAATTACAAAACAAATAAGGGATATACTTATATAAATCGCGGGCGACCTTAACCGGTCAACCGTGATTTCAAAACAAGATCAGTGCAGAATTCTGAGGCAAATCGACATTCGATCGCCAGAGATAGAATTCGACATAACAGGAGATAGCAGCATCTAAACCGAGGGATATATAAATCTCCGGTGAATCAATGCCAATTGTAAAGGAGTTTCACCCCTTTACAAAAACATTCAAAGATCGACGGGATCGCTTATTCTTATAGAGATTATTCAAAGTGGAGTTATAGGATACTCCAGAATCAAAAGAATACCAATAGAGAGAGACAAGAATGAATTTTGGAACCGTAGGGAACGTTCCAAAGTTCAAAGGAAATCGAGTCAAAAGGAAGAGATTAAACTCAAACGAAAGTGATTCTGTAAATAAATTTACAATATATGCTAAGTTTCGCCTAGAGCCAAAGCTCTGATACCAACTGTAACGACCCGCTATTTTGGACCATTCAAATCGACAATAAATCCACACATGTCTGACTTGAATAATTCAAAATATCAGATTGTTAATTTAAATTTGGCAAAAATCGGCATATGCAGTAAATAAATCAATCACAGAATCACAGACACAGAGTAATACAATAATACGCAGCGGAATAGATAAAATAGTAGTTCATGAAGCTACTATATAAACATCAGAGTTAGAAATAAAATACAACAGAATATCACAAATGCAGTGAAGTCTCCAGTACAACAGATGACTTCTCTGGACGAATTTACTAAAAGAGCTGAAAGCTGAGGCGATAGATGGATCTCCAAAGGAAGCTCCAAACTCCAAGGGTGAGTCTCAAATGTTGTTTCACTCGGTCTGACCCGAGCGTAAAGCAAAACACAGAACACTCGAGTCAGGATTAACATTCTTATATAAATAAATCCAACTCAAGTGAAATATCAACTGAAATACAAGTAACTTAAAGGATGTTTGGGATAACCATCCTCTAAGGATCTTCAGAACTATTTACAAGGTGGAAATATACATTATAACACCGTGGTCATTTAAATTTAATTTATACTTCAAAACCCAAATATCATTTCATTTCAAATATATCTATTTTCCAAAATAGTATATATAGGTTAAATAATTTATAAAGTAAAGTATTTATGTGACGCCCCACCTCTATACCCACGCTAACCAAGAATACTACGGTGTAGTGCTGTCATTTAGCACGGAGAATAAGGCTGTTGAGGAGTGACCATCCATGTAACTTCTTTGTGCGAGCACCGATATGTCAGATAGGATAGAATGCATATCTTTTAAGGAGGAAATCCGACATACCGATACAAACACAAAGCTATCACACGGTGGCTATATATAATCTTCGGAAACAAACATAGAAATAAATGTAACATAAATCAGTCACAGACAATTCATATCACAGAGGCGGAAATAGATATGAATATAACACATGAAAGTGTACATCGGAGTAGTGGTCAAAAAAAAGATCCACAATAAACACAAAAGAATAGATACAAGTGCAAGACAACAGAATATGTATACATCAAGGAGTCTCAATCTCAAATGTATACGACAAAAACTACTAAACTAGAGTAGTTAGCCAAAAAGTCGGATGATGGCTCCAGATAGGAAGTCATGAGGAAGCACCTGTAAAATCTCAGTCTGACCCGAGTATTATTTAAGAAGAATATAATAAACGGATCAGTGTAGCTATAATTATCAGATAAAATGAGATAGAATATGAGATATGATAATAGAACGTATGATAACAAAAAGGTGTCATACTATGAAAAGTATACATTAGAAATCCCAAAAAAGTCATACAATATCTCAATAATCTCAAAACAGAGAAAAGAATGTCATATTCTTAATTTAATTCACCAAGCCACAATAAAATGACATACTCATCAATGTCAATGGTAAAAGCTGGTGAAACATAAAATTCCAGAAATCAATAATTAGAAATCCAGAAATCACAAGAAAGGGGATGGCCATTCCCATAAACTTAACACCGACGCACCTAGAAAGGTTCGCCCCATGTAAAGTCTAGCATCGATACACCTAGAAAGACGTACCCCATGCAAAGTCGAACATTGACGCACCTAGAAAGATACGACCCATGCTCTAGCATCGACGCACCTAGAAAGATACGCCCCATACATAAATAGACATCGACGCAACTAGAAAGATACGCCCCATGTAATGTCTAGCATCGATACACCTAGAAAGATACACCCCATGCAAAGTCGAACATCGACGCACCTAAATAGATACGCCCCATGCCCCGACTTATTGAGCCAATTGCTCCACGAAGTAAATAAACATCGACGCACCTAAATAGGTACGACCCATGTTCTAGCATTGATGCACCTAAATAGATACGCCCCATGCATAAATAAACATCGACGTATCTAGAAAGATACGACCCATGCGATAAATGAGACGAAGTTCAAAAAATGAGGTACAGTCCTTCATACGGATAAAGAGACATCGCACACTGCTAGTCTAAACCATAAAATGATCATCATCGATCATGAAGAAGTGTCGATTACACCAATGAGGTATAGACTAACCTTGAAGATAAAGAGATATGTGTGAATCGAAATCACACAAATGGTTTCTAGTCTGAAAGTATGTATGCTCTGATACCAAATGAAAGTGTGTGTACGCTTGTGCACACTGATTACGGATCGTGTAATATGGACTAATATATGCGGAATGTTATTTACAATTGCTATATAAGTAAATATTCAATAAACTAACTATATAGCAATTCACAGATATAGAATAGTAAATGCAGTAAATAGTAAAATCACACCAGGGATTTTTATACTGGTTCGGACCTCCCGTCCTACGTCCAGTCCCAGACTTCTATCTGGATTTCACTACCAACTACCTCGCTTCACCCGGAGGAACAGGTTTATAACACCCGAACAGCCGAACGGGATTTCGTGCCTCTTACAACACCGAGGACTTCAACAAAAATAAATACAATTATCGTTGACAACTTGTGCTCTTGATAACACGGATTTGCCACTTGTAATACACCCTTCCTATAATCTTATCCTCAAAATATGTGAATGATGTTTGTGAAGATTGAAGGAAGTATATTACTTATAGAATCAAAAGATATGAAATGATTTCAATGATTCAATAAGCAATTGAAATGTTTGAGAGCTCAAGACAGAGATCAATAGAATAGAGATTAGAATAATAGAATTGGTTAATTGGAATAATGATTTCATGATGTTTATATAAGAAATAAACAGTTGTAACCCTTTGTGAAAAGATACAAACAAAGGTCATGATCATTGGTGAAGAGAAAGAGAAGCAACCGTTGAAGAAAAGGAAGTGTCTGTACGAAAGGTTGCTTTCTGTTTGAAAACGGTCGACAGGTCAAAATGGACCAGTAGACAAGAATTTGAATATATATACGTTATGTACACTTGTGCACGTTATCTGTGCATTCTGGGTAAAAACGATCGACCGCCTTGTTTTAAACCGGTCGACCGGTTTAGCCCAGACTGCACAGTTAATGTGCACTCATACATATATACATTTATATTCAAAGATTGAAGGTATGAGATTATTTGAGGATAGATTTTAACATAAATAACACTACTAACATACCAAATAATCAACCTCTAATGTATGGAGCTCTTTGTGTCTCTTTAAAACAATGAATAACTTCTTTTTGTCGATCACGGCTTATCCCTTTGTCAGAAATCAAAACTCTATAAAAATCTTGACTCAACATTCTCCCCCTTTTTGATTGATGACAACATATATCTGAAACTCTGAATCTCCCCCTGAATATGTGATCTCCCCCTGAGATTTTGTCTGTATTCTTTATATAAATATATATATTCCTGCAGATAATTGTTAGCACTTTCTCCCCCTTTGTCATCGACAAAAAGGAGTAATAGATAATGGAATAATATAGGAATGTATCAACCAGAATATCCACTTTCCTCTTTTCT
This sequence comes from Allium fistulosum, assembly GCA_030737815.1. Classification (NCBI taxonomy): domain Eukaryota; kingdom Viridiplantae; phylum Streptophyta; class Magnoliopsida; order Asparagales; family Amaryllidaceae; genus Allium; species Allium fistulosum. Next base: position 868,580,663 of record CM060905.1, on the reverse strand, counting down.
TAAGTGGGACCTGCAAAAAATAGAATTAAGTCCATGGTACCCACTTTTTATGGGGTCCTAAGAGTTAGGTCTTAGGAGTCCAAACCCATACGGGTCCGGTATCCCCTTTATATATATAATTAGTATTAAGATGTACAGTATTCATGAAATTCTGAATATATTTATTCCTAATCAAATTGTTATTTGTTTTAGGAACCCATATTTTGATAGTCTTGACATTTTTCTTCTGAAATTTCACAACTGGTTTTGGTTTGGAATATAATAAACTAAGATTTTTCTTAGCTTCAGTCTTTTGTATTTTCCTCTTCCTTTCATTACCAAGATGTTTCTTGGTTTCTTGTTTCCTATATCCCAAACCTTGTTTATTTGAAACAGATTGTGAACTTTCAATGATTTTTGTCAAATTTTCTCGACCTTTGTTAAAGTTAGAAACATTTTGAGTTATGTCATCTAACTTAGTTTGTAAGCTCGCCTTTTCTAGGTCCAGATTTTTGACTTTTGCCTTAAGCTCATGATTTTCAATAGTGAGAGCATCATTTTTCTCTTTTTGAGTTTCAATTTCTTGACTCAAAAGAGATAATTGAGAGTCAACATTAGATGATGATTCTTGAAGTTTTTCAAGTTCTTCTTCTAATATTTTCTTCTCGTCTTTTAACATATCTCGTTCAAACTCTACTCTACTCAAATCTGCTTTGGCTACTTTTAATTGACGTTTTATGTCTTTATATTTGACTATCAATTCAGAATTTATATCAAGTAATTCATCAAATGTAGGAATTTGTACCTCATCTTCTGTTGCCATAAAACAAACATTAGCTTGTTCATTCTCCTGATCACTTTCACTTTCAGATGAGGATGAGTCTGAATCATCCCATGTTACTGAGAAGGCTCGTTTCTTTGACTTGTCCTTCTTATGTTTGAATTTATCATTTTCTGACTTCTTCTTTTGTTCTGGACAATCCTTCTGCATGTGCCCCTTTTTGTGACAGTTGAAACATTCTATAGTTGATGAAGATGATTTGTTTGATCCAGATTTCCTTTTGTTGTAACGACTGGCTTTTCGATATATTAGGAATTTTTTGAATCCTTTTGCAATGAATGCCAAATCTTCATCTTCAGAATCTGATTCATTTTCATCTTTCTCAGCATGAAATGCTACATTTTTCTTTTCTTCTTTCTGTTCTTTTCTAGCCTGCAAATTTGCTTCATAGGACATTAAATTTCCTATCAATTCATCTGGCTTCATGATGGAAAGGTCATTAGCTTCTTCAATTGCTAATACTTTTCCTTCCCATTCACTAGTCAGAGAATGTAGGACTGTTGAAACAACATCAAAATCTGAATATTTTTGTCCTAATCCGATAAGTGCATGATGAATAGTTTGAAACCTTGAATACATATCATTGATTGTCTCATTCGGTTTCATTTTAAAATTTTGAAACTGACTCTTCAGCATGGCTATTTTGGCTTGTTTAACCTTGTTAGTACCTTCATGAGTGGTTTTCAGCGTTTGCCAAATTTGATATGCAGTAGTGCAGATACTAACACGATTATATTCATTTTGGTCTAATGCACAAAACAACATATTTATTGCCTTTGCATTTACGGCTGCTGCCGTTTTCTCAGCCGTTGTCCATTCTGAATATTCAGTTGTTGGATTTACTATTTCTTTTTGAGTAGCATTCCAAGCATCATAACTATTTGATTGCATGAAAAATGACATACGTGTAGCCCAATAGCTATAGTTGAGACCATTAAAGAATGGAGGTCTTTGTGTTGATTGACCTTCCGTGTAAGTGCTAGTGCTAGTGCTTGCGTTATTTGCCATATTACAAGAATATATCAAATAACGGTGTTACGGTTATATGATGACCGTGCTCTGATACCAAATGAAAGTATGTATGCTCTGATACCAAATGAAAGTGTGTGTACGCTTGTGCACACTGATTACGGATCGTGTAATATGGACTAATATATGCGGAATGTTATTTACAATTGCTATATAAGTAAATATTCAATAAACTAACTATATAGCAATTCACAGATATAGAATAGTAAATGCAGTAAATAGTAAAATCACACCAGGGATTTTTATACTGGTTCGGACCTCCCGTCCTACGTCCAGTCCCAGACTTCTATCTGGATTTCACTACCAACTACCTCGCTTCACCCGGAGGAACAGGTTTATAACACCCGAACAGCCGAACGGGATTTCGTGCCTCTTACAACACCGAGGACTTCAACAAAAATAAATACAATTGTCGTTGACAACTTGTGCTCTTGATAACACGGATTTGCCACTTGTAATACACCCTTCCTATAATCTTATCCTCAAAATATGTGAATGATGTTTGTGAAGATTGAAGGAAGTATATTACTTATAGAATCAAAAGATATGAAATGATTTCAATGATTCAATAAGCAATTGAAATGTTTGAGAGCTCAAGACAGAGATCAATAGAATAGAGATTAGAATAATAGAATTGGTTAATTGGAATAATGATTTCATGATGTTTATATAAGAAATAAACAGTTGTAACCCTTTGTGAAAAGATACAAACAAAGGTCATGATCATTGGTGAAGAGAAAGAGAAGCAACCGTTGAAGAAAAGGAAGTGTCTGTACGAAAGGTTGCTTTTTGTTTGAAAACGGTCGACAGGTCAAAATGGACCAGTAGACAAGAATTTGAATATATATACGTTATGTACACTTGTGCACGTTATCTGTGCATTCTGGGTAAAAACGGTCGACCGCCTTGTTTTAAACCGGTCGACCGGTTTAGCCCAGACTGCACAGTTAATGTGCACTCATACATATATACATTTATATTCAAAGATTGAAGGTATGAGATTATTTGAGGATAGATTTTAACATAAATAACACTACTAACATACCAAATAATCAACCTCTAATGTATGGAGCTCTTTGTGTCTCTTTAAAACAATGAATAACTTCTTTTTGTCGATCACGGCTTATCCCTTTGTCAGAAATCAAAACTCTATAAAAATCTTGACTCAACATAGTCTAACCTCGCAAACAAAGAGACATCGCTCAATCGCTAGTCTAAATCACAAGAATGATCATCATGATCATAAGGAAGTGTCGATCACACCAAGCTAGTAAATATATGAGTTTAGCTTCATGTCCCATAACCACTTGCTTAACTTAAATATTTACGAACAAGCTGTAAATCTTCACTAGGAAATTGTCACGAAAAGGGTTCAATCGAACAAGTCCAAGAGCTAACCGACGAAGTGAACGCAAGCGTTTCATACCACTCGTTTTACTAAGTCGTTTAAGTCGATTTCTCATTCGAGTGAAGTAAAGGCTTATATATATTAGTAGATTGGAAATTGGTTTGAGAAAACGAACTTTTGATATTAAAAATAGTGTTGAAATCGATTTGATGAAAGAGTTTTGATATTTACTACTAGTATTAAAACCTTCATATCTTTAAAGTGACAAGTCATAAAACGATTGTTGGAACAATCTATCACAAAAATTCACATTCGGAGACGTGAATAAAATCCAAGGAAATCAGCTCAAAATGCATCAAAGTGGAAGTTCTGATGAATGCTTTTCAGATAAGATTGCCTACGCAGAGTAATACGGGGTTCGACCTGCCCGGTCAGGTCGCGGGGGTCCAGGGGGCAGCGCCCCGTCACGGTACGACCTAGTGGAGGCAAGCTGGTCAAGCGACCTAAGGAAAAGTAGGTCATACGACCTAAGGAAAATCGCGACCTAGCGAATCACAGGTCATTCGACCTAAGGGTAAGGTCGGGGGCGACCTACGACTTAACAAAGTCGAGCGACCTACGACTTAACAAAGTCTAGCGACCTACGACTTAACAAAGTCTAGCGACCTACGACTTAAGGTTAAGCGACCTAGTGAAAAGGCAGAGGGAATGTTAGGTCGGAGACGACCTACGACTTAAGGTCAAGCGACCTAACCCATATGAGCGACTCAAGGTCATACGACCTAACAGTTGCGAGCTAGCGGAGTTGGCATGACCGAGCGACTTAGTAGGAGCAGCGACCTACGACTTAACGATTTAAAAGCCAACGACCTAGGACTTAAGAGCCATACGACCTAGGATTTAAGAGCTAACGACCTAGGACTTAAGCTCAAATACGAGCTACGAGCTAAGGTCAATACGACCTAACGACTTATCTCAGTACGACCTAAGCCTGGACGAGATAGCAGAAGGCAACGACTTAACTCTTAACTCGGGGACGACCTAAGATGTTAACTCGTGGACGACTTAAGGCTTAACTCGTGAACGACTTAGCACAGGCGAACAGAAATACAAAGGCGGTGACTTTTCAACGCGCGCGACTTAAGCCCTTAACTCGCGAACGACTTAGCACACCCAGAACGACTTAAGGCCTGGAACGACTTATGCTCCATGTGACTTTTCAACGCGAACGACTTACGACTTAGGCTTAACTCGTGGACGACTTAGCGATGGCTAGAAACGACTTAAGGCCAGAAACTCACCAAAACGCCAAAATTTGTAGTTTTTCGCCAATCCAATCCAAACCAAATGCAAACAAACATGCTAAAGTGATGAGGGATCATTCCCAACAGTCCAATGACAATCATAGGCAAGATGTGAGATCAAAAATCTCACCTTTTCACGGAATTTGATGAAGACGAAGCTCGGGGGCAAAGCAAAGATCAACCACAAGCTTGAATCAATGTCTTCACTTTGAATATGGAGTTAGATGTTGAATTTGCTAAAGAACTTGAGCTTGGAATTTTAATTTCCTATTCCCTCCACCATTTTTGCTAAAGCTTCAAAGTTTATGCAAGTAGATGAAGAGAAGGAAGGGGTTGGGCTGAGTTAGAAGAGGTGCAGCCCAAACCAAAAGCCCAACACAAAAAGTGACGAAAATTTCACTATCTCCAAACATATCGAAGTTTACACTCAAAAAGATCGCAAACGTCATTTTGAACTCAATGGGGGTGGTCTCGAGTCCTAATTTGACCGTATGCAAAAAGTAGCTTTTCGGACTAACATCCGACGAACGATAAAATATTTAAATATAAAATCGATAAATATGCGGGTTGTTACAATTTATAATTTCCTCAAGTTTCACAAATCGGTTCAAATCAACTCAATTTCCAAATTTCAATTTAATTCAATCTAAATTTTCCCATTTTAATTCAATTCAGTTTCTAAATAACAAATTCAAATTATATCGATTTCAAATACAAATCTGAATCACAAAATAAACCATTTAAATTTCCAATATATTTCAAAGCTTTAATATTCAACAATTTCAAAGTTAAATTTAACAGTTTCATATAACTCTTGGTTTAACTTTATTATTATTTAATCAGGGAATATAAATTCAATATCATTTAACTAGCCTTAAATTTCATTTTTACTAAATATTTCCTTAAATTTATTTAAACAAGAAATATTCATTAAATTATTTAAATCAAACCCAAGTATTAAATCATATCTTAAATCCCAATTTCAATAAGTTTTAAATCGGTTTAATTAAATAAAATTCTTTACTAAACTCAAATTTTCTTCCCAACCTTAACTTATTCAAATTATTACTGAAATCTATTTTGAAACATAAATTTAAATACCCAACCATATTATATGTATTAAATCAATCATTCCTATTTATATATATTAATTTAAGGCTCAACATTTTATTAAAAACATATATTTCTTTCCAAACCCATAGAATTCATTTTCAAAATATTTATATATATGGACCAACGGTGTCTGTATATATATTTATCATATGGTTAAGTGATACAGATATTTATCATTTCAATCCGAAATTAAATATATACGGGTAGATATCATTTCGACCCGTAATCCCAATTTCAATTCGAATGAAAATCGCTTGGGTTTATCATCTCAACCCATAACGAAATTCTCCTATTCTAAAGTCCGTTCGGGTATGTATCATTTCAACCCATAGTGAATTCTATACTAACAGGGAACTTGTAGAGTGATAACAGATACTAAAAAAATATAACAACAGGCATATATCATCAGTATAATAACAGATACGGGTGTCAGATGTCACAGGTGAACAGATACAAATAATAGTAATAACAGGCATATAATACTAGATACTGGTGTCAGATGTCACAGGTGAACAGATACAAATAATAGTAATAACAGGCATATAATACTAGATACTGGTGTCAGATATCACAGGTGAACAGTTATAGATAATAGCATATATAACAATGTAAATAACTACAGCAGCATATTTCAATTGCTATTTCAAATGAAATTAAATTTAAATAGTAAAAGAACGTTAATCGTGAGTGATTGCTCACCTTTCGAGGCAAGATAGATTTGACAAAGAAATGAGTTACGAATTCAATCACGAATCCCCAAACCAAAGCTAGATTGGCACAAATTTGGACGGACAAAGCTGATAGATAAAGAAATTGACGAAATAATTAGAATCGGTTTGACAGAAATAACAAATGTGTGTGTATATATATATCACTTCCTTGAAATCAATATTTAAAACACATATATTAAAGTAAAATATATATATATAATAAAATCATTATTTTTAAATTAAAACATATATATTAAAATCAACCATGTAATTAAAATAATACATATATATTTATTTTCAAATCAATGTTATTACAAACTTATATACATATATACTAACCAACATATGTACATATATTTCAAAACTAAATTCACTTTATTTTATATGCTTTAGGATGTATGTTATTAAAACACACCCTATTATAGTGAAAACAGCAGACTCGTACAACTTCTATGAATTCATACCTACATATGTAGACCCTATGTGAAACCACAACTAGGTATATAGATTAACATATATGCAGGTTACTCACCCCCCATATGCAGACAGGACAACTATATGCATAGACAAAATACTCACAACCAACACATAATATAACTAATATAATATACTGATATAAGTCTACATTTAATATAAATGTAAGTACATAGAGATATATGCAGACTGTTCATATGGTAAACTTTTTTTTTTAGAAGTCAAATCTATATGTACTGTGACTATACAACCTACAAAGAACTTAACAGAACACACGTCTATAGGCTAATACAGAAGCATATGTATGACTTACACCCTGTTTTGTTTTAAAAATCAATTACAAAAATCAATATAACTAAATCATTATAACATAGATGGAAACTCAGCAGATTAAATTTATATAAAAATCAAATTGTATAGATACGTATATAACTATATAATACAATGAAAACCAAACAGTTTACCCAACTTTAACTAATTATACTATACCATCATCCTATTATGAGATATTATAAATATAGGTATATCCGAACAAATTGATGAAACAACCCTTATGCAGACCACAGACACACGTATATTATATATCCAATTTATAAATAGACATGCCTGGTTATAACATATAAAATCCTATATTCAATCTTACTCTACAAATATCAATAGAACCAATCAGGCATAACAAAATATAAACATATGCAAACTTAACATATCAAAACAAAATCTATACATATTATAGTTTTAAAACTTCATCATAGTATATATAAAACAAGGTAATTAGCACGTATAAGTTTATATATACTGTACTGTGATATATGAATAAAACAACAGTTTGAAATATTTTATAAATATACTAACAAAATCAAAATATAACAGTACTTAAGTGTATATAAAATAAAACAATAAAAACATTATAAACAATGTATATATACATACAAATCAGTCTATATAGTGATGTATGTAGATTACCAATTTAGGAAGGAAGGAGAGATGACAAGCACGGCAAAGGCTGCAAGGTTTTGGGTGATGGGTGGATTCGAGTTGGGGTGGGCTCAGCTGCGCAAAGCGAAGGGGCAGGACGAGGCGGCTGTGAGGAGGAACGAGATTTGCGTGATGGGTGCTGCTACATGGCTTCGACCTAGATTTGTGGAGGAGGAAAGTGAAGGGATGAGGCTGAAAGTTGATGGGATAAAGCAAGTGATTCTCGGTGGGTCGTGGTCAGTGGTGTCGGAGATGAGGGGAAAGGCGGTGCTCGTGGGTGGTGGCGGCAGGTCGGTCGGGTTAATTGTGGAGGAGGTGGGACGAGCAACGTGGAGGTGGAGATTGGGTTTGGGAAATTTGGGAGAGGTGTTACTGCTTCGGGTCTAGGGAGAAAATGCGTGGGTGAGTCTCTGGGTTTTTTGGCATGGGTGGACTTCGGCAAGAACGAAGGGAAATTGGAGAGGGGAGGGAGCTGCTTCGAGAATTTTGAAAGGAGGCGCGGGTGGGGCTTCGGGAACGCAAGGGAAGTTTGTGGTTGCTTGGGGTAGAGAGAAGGGAAACCCAAAGTAATATACAGTCGGTCACGAAGCAACTAAAAATTGTGACGCCCCACCTCAATACCCACGCTAGCCAAGGACACTACGATGTAGTGCTGTCAACTAGCACGGAGAATAAGGCTGTTGAGGAGCGACCATCCATGTAATTGATTATCACACGGTGGCTATAAAATAATCTTCGGAAACAAACATAGAATTAAACATAACACATAGCAGTCACAGACATCCATATCACAAAGGCGGAAGAAGATATGAATATATAACTAACACATGAAAGTGTACATCAGAGTAGTGGTCAAAAAGTTCCACAATAATACAAAAGAATAGCAACACGTGCTATACCAAAAGAATACAACTATGAGTCCATATCTCAGGTGTATACAACAAAAAAGTGCTAAACTAAATAGTCAGCCAAAAGTCAGAGTAGCAAATCCCGGAAGGAAGTCAAGCAGAAGCACCTGTAACATCTCGGTCTGACCCGAGTATTATTTAAGAAAATAATAAACGGATCAGTCTAACTATAAATATCAGATGACATGATATATAATAAAAGACATGGCAAAAACATAGAATATCCATACTGACATACTACTATAAGAATGAAAATGATGATCAACAGGAGATCAACCGATGAGAAATGATCAATATCACGAGAATCTTCTCAAAGATCCAAAGAGGGCATCATACCCTAAACTTGTACTCATAACAAGTCAATGACATATAAATCCAGAAATCAAACAGGAAATCCAGAAATCATAAAAAAGAGAAAGAGGCCTATCACATGATGGTCCGAAGACCATGGGGAGCTACCCCATATGTGTGAGTCGGAATCACACTGATTGAGGCCTAGGCTAACCAAAAAGCAAAAAGGTATGTGTGAATGGAATCACACAAGTGGTGTCTAGCCTAACCTCGCAAACAAAGAAGATTTGTGTGAGTCGGAATCACACTACTGCGGCCTAGACTAACCTTGCGGACAAAGAGATGTGTGTGAGTCGGAATCACACTACTGCGGTCTAGTCTTACCTTGCAAACAAAGAGACATCGCACAATTGCTAGTCTAAATCATAAAATGATCATCATGATCAGCGAGAAGTGTCAATCACACCAAGCTAGTAAATATATGAGTTTAGCTTCATGTCCCATAACCACTTGCTTAACTTAAATATTTACGAACAAGCTGTAAATCTTCACTAGGAAATTGTCACGAAAAGGGTTCAATCGAACAAGTCCAAGAGCTAACCGACGAAGTGAACGCAAGCGTTTCATACCACTCGTTTTACTAAGTCGTTTAAGTCGATTTCTCATTCGAGTGAAGTAAAGGCTTGTATATACTAGTAGATTGAAAATTGGTTTGAGAAAACGAACTTTTGATATTTAAAATAGTGTTGAAATCGCTTTGATGAAAGAGTTTTGATATTTACTATTAGTATTGAAACCTTCATATATCTTTTAAAGTGACAAGTCATAAAACGATTGTAGAACAAATCAATTCACGTTCGAAGACGTGAGTAAAGTCCAAAGAAGTCAATCCCAAAACCATCAAAGTAGAAATTCTGATAAATGTTTTTCAGAAGAGATTGCCTACGCAGAGTAATACGGGGTTCGACCTGCCCGGTCAGGTCGCGGGGGTCCAGGGGGCAGCGCCCATGGCGGGGTGCGGGGCAGCGCCCCGTCACGGTACGACTTAGTGAAGGCAGGCTGGTCAGGCGACTTAAGTAAAAGTAGGTCATACGACCTAGCAGAAGAACAGGTCGAACGACCTAAGGGAAAACTGCTCAAACAACCTAAGTGCTAACTCGCGAGCGACCTAACGAAGTGCGCGACCTAACAGTGAGGCGCGACCTAAGGATGTGCGCGACCTATCAGTGTTACGCGACTTAAGGTGATTCGCGACCTAAGGGTACGCGACCTAACATGGTTCACGACCTAAGACTTAGTGGGATCGAGCGACCTAAGGGATAAGCCCACACGACCTAACAGTTAAAAGGTCCTACGACCTAGAGAGAATGCGCGACCTAACTGGGTTCGCGACCTAAGATAGGCGAACGACCTAACTGGGTTCGCGACCTAAGGAGGGTGCGACCTAAGGTCTTGCGACCTAAGGTCTGCCTGGGGGTTTATAGGTCGGCAACGACCTACGACTTAAGGGCGAGCGACCTAAGGATGGTGCGACCTAAGGTCTTACGACCTAAGGAAAAGAAAAGTCTTACGACCTAAGAAGTTAACTCGCGAACGACCTAAAGCCTTTAACTCGTGAACGACCTAGGCCTTTAACTCGCAGACGACCTAAGACTTTAACTCGCAGGCGACCTACGACCTATGGATGGTGCGACCTAACTCCGAACGAGCTAAAAATGGCCAGAACGACCTAGTAGCAGTTTTTTCACCAAAATCACTAAAATTTGGAATTTTTCGCCAATCCAATCCAAACCAAATGCAACAAACATGCTAAAGTGATGAGGAATCATTCCCAACAGTCCAATGACGATTATAGGCAAGATGTGAGATCAAAAATCTCACCTTTTCACGGAATTTGATGAAGATGGAGATTTGAGAGCAAAGCAAGAACACCAACAAGCTTGAATCAATGGTCTTCACGTGAATTTGATGTTGAATCTCGGATTTGCAATGGAATTGGAGTTTGGAGTTTTAATTTCCACTTCCCACCACCATTTTTGATGAAGCTTGAATGTTAAAACAAAGGGTGAATGAAGTGAGGAAGTGGGTTGGGCTGAACTAAGGAAGTGCAGTCCAAACCAAAGTCTCAAGCGGGAAAAGTGACGAAAATTTCACTATCTCCAAACATATCGAAGTTTACACTCAAAAAGATCGCAAACGTCATTTTGAACTCAATGGGGGTGGTCTCGAGTCCTAATTTGACCGTATGCAAAAAGTAGCTTTTCGGACTAACATCCGACTAACGATAAAATATTTAAATAAAATATTTAAAGATAGAATCGATAGATATGCGGGTTGTTACATATATTATCCGAGAAGAAGGGAAATGAACCGCGTAGTCTCGAAGCAAACGCAATGATATAAATGAAATATTGAACCCAAGAATATAGAAGGTCAAAAGTGAATTGATGAGAAAATGAGGGTTACGTGTTAAATTTCATAGAGTAATAATAGCAAATGACTAGTAGAATTATACTGCAGATAAATGAAGAGTCACGGAAACTCAAAAGCCCAAATTCAAAACCGATACGGCGAATCGTATTGTCGATTTTATCGTGTACCGAACCTCGAACCAACAAATGGATATACCGCAAAGATCAGCATGATGCGACGATCAAAACGGTATACAAATATCAATGGTACGATCATCCGATCAAAAGTCGCTAATCGGTACCGAAAATGCTGCTAAAACATCAAAATTAAGATAAACGGAGCAACATAAGTCTAAATTTCGCGAAACGAATTCCGCAGTCTGATTCAGAATGATCTGAATAAATTTTCTCCTGTTGACATATTTTGGTTTCAGAAAACTTTTAAATTCACTGTTATTAACCGGTTTGATTTGAAATAAAATTTCACAGGAAAATAAACTTCAATATTATCAGATGAAAATTTACCAGTTGCTATATTAAAAATAGACGTATTCCAAATAATAAATTTTATTTCAAAATTCAATCATTTAAAATTTCACAAAATTTTCAGTTAAATACGTTATTAAAACATGTCGAAATTTATGGGTCGTTACATTAGCGTGTACTACAGCCACCCAGTAATTGATTTTTAATTTACATTTTTCTTTGTTTTGATTCATTGATCTTTTGCGTATTTCGTAAGTAGTATTTGCGAGGCCGTACACGTTAGCGTGTACGGCAGCCAATCAAACTTTGATGTTTTAAAGGGACAATTTCGATTGTTTTAAATGATTTAGTCAATTTGATAAATTGTTTATTTATCTCTGTTGATGATTTAAATTTGCTGATTTTTGTTTAACACTGTTAAGTGTTATATCGACCGTCATCCGATTTCTTTGTTTAAAGAGTTGGATAGACGGGAATTATTTTGACTGTCGTCTATTCGATATTGATTATTATTGCTCCTGTGCATTAATAACTGAGTTTTAATTAGATTGACCCGTGTATTATTTTCTTTTGAATTTAATAATCGGGTCAGACCCGAGTTGTTACAGGTTGTAGATTTCCTGCTTTGAGTTGCTGATCGGGATATGAAGACTTTTTATATCTTCTGAAGCAGTCTTCGTCGTTTTGTAGAAGTCGTGTCATTGTATATGATGATATGTATTCATGTATATTAGTTGATAATGTACTTGTATATATAACTTCCAGAGTCGACAGTTGTAGTTGTATCATTTGTATTGTGTCAAATGTATAGTAACTGATATCAGTTATTATATATATGAGACTTTTTGTTCCATCTATGTTCCACATTTATGTTATCTGTGTTATTTTTATATTTATTGTCCTAAACTATTATAGCCACTATGTAGTAGCTTTGTGTTTGTATCGGTACGTCGGATTTCCTCCTGAAATAAGAATGCATGTTATACTATCTGACATATCGGTGCTCGCACAAAGTAATTACACGGATGGTCGCTCCTCAACAGCCTTATTCTCCATGCTAGTTGACAACATTACACCGTAGTGTTTTTGGCTAGCGCGGGTATAGAGGTGGGGCGTCACGGTGAGAGAACGTATTTTCAAAGTATAAAATGATTTTCAAAGGATTTTTCAAGATTATTTTGATAATTTTTCCTGTTTTGAAAGTAAAAATTTTCTAAACTTCATCCATTTCGTATCCACCTTGTTAGTAATTTCTTTGATTAGGATTCCCTTAAAAATTTTGTACTTCTATCTTGTTGATCTGGATTCTTTGATGATAGGAAGCTATTTTGTGTATGGAAAAATCGGAAGAGCAGAAAGCAGTTCGTTGAGCACGAAGAGCACTAGCGCATAAGGAACGGGAGGAAGCAATCGAGGAGCGAGAAAGGCTGTGGAGGGAAAGGGCAGAACCTAGTCCATATGACCATGTCATTTGTTATCGGTGTCAGGAAAAGGAACACTATGCATCCATGTGTGGGAAGAGAGATAAAGGAAAGAAGATGGAGGGCAAGCGTTTTCGATCCAAGATTTTCTGTTTTAAATGCCGTGAGAAGGGCCACTTTCCAAGTCGCTGCTTGAAGGCGAAGAAAGTGAAATCTGCACTCCCTACATCAATCGACCAATCAACTATTTGCTACCACTGTAGGAAGACTGGGCATATAGCCAGAGATTGTTCTAAGAGACAGCACAGAAAGCAAGCTGTGTTCCCGAAGTTCATTAAGGAAGATGGGAATGTAGTGCACTTATGCAGGAAATGTAATAGTTGGGGGCACATTGATGTGGAGTGTTCTAGACCCATTGAAGCACCACCCGGAAGAATTAATACCGATGCTTTGTTTATGTAGCGGTATTAATCAGTGGATCTGTTTGATACCAGTAATATGTTAGGTTGCATTAAGTGAACTCTATTGTATCTTTTGCTTAGCTGAAGTTTTCGAACTAAAGATATTTATGCTCCTGTATTTCGTATGATAAGAATTTGAGATTTTCCATATAATGAATGAATTGATATAGGTTATATACCTCGAAATCTTGGTTAGGATTCTCATCTATTAGGATTCCTTTTAATTTTGGAACGCTCCCATTTGTTCTAAAATCCATTCTTGTCTTCCCTATTTATATTCTTTTGATTCTGGACCATTCCATAACTACACTTCGAATGACCTCTATAAAAAAAATCGGCGATCCCGCCAATCTTTGAATGATTTGTAAAGGGGGAAACTCCCTTACAATAGGCATTGATTCACCGGAGATTTCTATACCCTCGGTTTAGATGCTTCTATCTTTTGCTATGTCGAATTATATCTCTGGCGATCGAATGTCGATTTGCCTTAGAATTCTACATTGATCATATTCCTGAAGTCACGGTTGACCCGGTTAAGGTCGCCCGCGATTTATAAAGTATATCCGTCTACTATTTTGTAATTAATTATCTCATCTTCATTCGAGCCTATCTTTGAATCAGAATTCTATTTAATTAGAGTTCCTCTATTTTGAATCTCTATCTTTGTTTTGAAATCCATTCTTGAATCATCCCATGAAAATTTGTGTTTGATTGTATTTTGAGATTGTTTATATATCGAAATTATTATTTTGATAAGAATGATTATATTTTATATAAAGGTGAAATGTTTTAGATAAGAATTATATACCATTTAAAAAAAACGAGAATTTGAAGTTTCGAAAGGATTTGAAATTTTGAAAGTTATATAAGAAATTGATTTAAATAAAAATTATTTATAACTGAAGGGTTTGAATTTGAAATTTTGAGAGATTGAACCTCGACATTTTGTAATTGGTTGTAAGATCTTGAAAATATATAATAATACGATTTGAAAGTATTTTCTGAATAAGAAGTGTTTCAAATGACTTCAAATGAGCTCCAATGATTTCAAAAAAATTTCAAAGAAGTTTTCAAAGAAAATAGAAGTTCATAACTCACTTATGTTGAGTGGGGAGAGGCCACTTTAGTAGCTTTGCTATGCGATTGATTTGTGAAACCAATTTTGATTTAAAGTTTCGAAGTATGATTTGATATTCGAAAGATATATGTATATATATTTGAAACTGTTTGAAGTGAGCCCGGTGTTCAGTCCTCGAGTTCGGATTTGATTTGGTATAACTCTATCTTTTGGAATTAATTTACTGATCTGTTGATGATTTCCAACTCTTGGATTTTAAATATGATTTCTCCAACTATTTTGAATGTTGGAACACTTCCAAATCAAGGTTTATTTTTCAAAGCTAAGTAACATTGAAAAGTATAAATTATTGGATAAAGTATATAAGTTTAGTTTGTATGTTTAAAGTATGAAGTAATATGATTTAAATAAGTTTGAAACTGTTTTGTTAAGTAAATGAATAAGACTATTTTGAATTATACTAATATGAAATTTAATTTTAAAATATTTTGAATAAAATTTAGTTTTAAATGTTTTAACTTAGTAACATCTTTTATAAAACCATATATATATATATATATAATAATAATAATTTTAAAAGGGTACAGTGGAAATTCCAAATAAAAATAAATAGTTTAAAGGATTTAAAGGGATGGTTATAAACTGGGTAATCATTTTGGGTATAATTGATTTTGAGAAAAAGATTTGGTTTCGAAAATAGATTGGGATTTAAAACCCCGTATTTATATGATGATTTTGTAAATTAATTCATTTGACCTAAATTATATTGATTTGGAAACTTTGAAACCGAAGATATTTAGTTTGGAAGAAAATTTGGTGAAATCGTATATGATTTTTTTTCTTAGAACTGAACTGATATTGAAACAAATTGAAATTGAGAACTTTGTGTTACTAAATACTTGATTTGGAGTTATAGAACTTATATAAAATTGATTTGTATATGTATGATGTTGATTCGAAAAATGTTGATTTGGAAAGATACTCAATTTGAAAAGCGAAATCTTATATAATCGAAGTCTATATAAGTGTGATTTGATATACTATTGTTTGGAAAGTATTCGATTTGAAAATGAAAATCTTATATATGATGGACTTTATATAAGTATGATATTTGAAATTGATTTGAAAAGGTAGTATATGATACATATTTTCGAAGTAAAATATGGAAAGTGCCTTCTGCTTGATATCCTATTTGTGGCCACATTTGGGATTCATTATATCGATATTATTCTCTCTGATTTGGTTTTCCGGATATGATACTCAAGTGTCCATCGAATTCCATGGCGTTACCCATGGTCTTATGAACTCGACTGCATAGCATAATTCGCAGGGGTTGTGATGGGCTATGGGTATGGATGTTTCCTGGGGGATCCAGGCGTAACCATTGTGTATCTGTGATCTATGGTCGTTTTGTAGCATAATCCGCAGGTGCTGTGACGGCCTACGGGTACAGATGTTTACTGGGGGATCCAGGCGTAACCATTGTGTATCTGCGGTCTACAGTTGTTATCATGGCGTAATTTGCAGGGGCTGTGACGGCCTACGGGTACAGATGTTTCCTGGGGGATCCAAGCATAACCATGTGTATCTGCGATCCATGATTCGGTTTGTTCGGTTGATTTGTTTGGATTGTACTTTCCATATCGGTTTTGAAAGTTTTTCCAGTATTTTCATTGGGTGTTGAAACAAATGTACTAAGTACTTGGAGAATTCTAGCTTTGCGCCTGATCAATGCATGGTCAGAGTCTGCAGGAACGAGGATAAACTTGTTAAGACATCGAGTTATAAAAGTATTTTGATAAAGTATTATATAAAGGATATTTTGACCATTTATTTTTCCTTTCTAAGTAATCTAAAATGTTTTAAATATTGTTTACTTTTGAACTAACAAATTTGAATCGAATGACTATTTATGGATATAATAAAATGGGTTTAACCAAATTATTAAATATTAAATAATTATAATTGAAATTTATACGGTTTTAAATTAATTGTTTATCCTAGCCTTTCAACCTATTTTTCTTTCTAGTTGTTTCTATTTTCCGAACTTCTTCCTTTTCGAGGACGAAAAGTTTTGAGTGGGGAAGAGTGTAACAACCCGTAATTTTAACAAATATTTTAATTCAATTTTATTTGGAACTTTGATTTTTAATCATTTTAAATGGAAAGTTTGGAATTTTTCCAATGTATTTTGGATTCTGTTTCTAATTTGTTTTCCAAATATAATTAAATAATGATTTTCTGGAAATTTATATTTTGGTCAACTTTGGTCAAACTTTGACTTTCAGTTGAAATTTTTAATTTTGAATTTTATTTTTCTAATCTTTTTCTTTGAAACTGTATTTGATTCTGATATTCATCCTGCTTTTCGTTTCGTCAAATTCGGTTTTAAACGTTTTAAAATTGATAAAATTCAGCGTTTCGCACGCAAATTTTCTCTTCATTTTCATTGTTCATTTTCTATTTTATTTTCCCATCTTTTATTGTGTTTGGGCCTTGTTTATTTTGTTGTGTTAAATTTTTTTGATATTGGGCTTGGAAATTCCTAAGGGCTTAAGTTACTTTTATTGGTTGCCTCGTCACTTTCTTACCCGTTCACTTCCTCACATTCTGCCGTTCAAAACTCTTCATTTTTCACGTACAGCATATCACTTCTCATCTCATTTCTCTTCTCATTTGCATTCTCATTTTCTACTGAGAAATTCAGTAAGTTTTTTCCATGGTTTCCTCCTTTTTCCTCCTCTTTTCTTTTTCTTCTTCTATTTTTCTTTGTAAGCATGCTCGGCCTCCAATATGATCACCACCAGACCTGACCTCACCACCGACCATCACCTCCTCCTCCTCCACCTTCCATGGCCAGCACCACTACCTCCACTGACCAGACTAGCCGTGACCAATCCATCACTAAAACATGCAAAACCCCCAGCCGAACTCCATTTTTATCACCACCTTCTTCCTTGGTTGCCTAGGCCTCCACCACTAGCTCCTCCTCCAGCCACGACATGACCTGACATGACCTTTGGCCGCCCCCTTTAGACCTAAACCTGACCTTGTAGCACTTAAGACCGAGCCATGTTGCTTTGGGCCGAACCAATGCTTGAACCCACAACCTTCCATTCCCTTGCCTTTCTGGATTCCATAACCCCTACCTTTTCTTTGCTTCCTACTTTTAGACAATAGCCGTGTATGTTGCCCAGATCTGAACCATGGTCGAGCCTATGCCTTGGTGGTTGAGCCTTTGTGTTGTGGCCGAGCCACTTGTTTGTGCTAGTCTTGTTTTCCACTTTTTCTTTCTTTTGCTTTGTTAATTCTTGCATTCTTTTGTGACTTAATATATACTTATATTTGTTTTATTTTATTTGTTTGCAAGATCTACACCTTGGCTCATCATCTTCTCCTCGAATCTAGTCGTGCTTTTCATGCTTTGCGGAGTTTGAATTGTATTTTGAATTTGACAAACCGTACTTATATAAATGTGAAACAGTGTCACTTGAATTGTAGTAATTGATATGCCATGTTATATGTTCACATCTGCATGTTATCTGACATTATATGATGATATTACCTGTTACATCACCTGACATCATATGATATGTTTTACTGTTTATTTATTTTCTGTTTCTCACACTGCAAGTTCCATGTTAGTATAAAATCACTATGGGTTGAAATGATACATACCCTAATGGACTTTAGAATAAGGAAAAATCGTTATGAGCTGAAATGATAGGCTTGAGCGATTTTTATTTGACTTGGGATTGCAGGATTGAAATGATGAAACCCGAAATTTTTACTAATTATAGATTGAAATGATATATTATCCGTACCACTTAACCTAAGTTAGAAAATATTATACAGACCCGTAGTTAATTTTAAAATATGATTTTCTAGAAATCATTAAGTACTCTAAATGTAAAAATGTGAAATTTTGACTTAAATTGGATTTAAATGATTTAAATAGTGATTTCCTAAAAGTTAAAATTGTATAAGTTAATAAATGGTTTAAATTGTAATTTAAAATTTTGATGTAACTCAATAATTGAAATTTGATTAAAAATGGGATTTTAGAAATTATTCAGTATTTTTTAAATGTAAAAATGTGAAATTTTGACTTAAATTGGATTTAAATGATTTAAACAGTGATTTCCTAAAAGTTAAAATTTTATAAGTTGATAAATGGTTTAAATTGTAATTTAAAATTTAATTTAACTTAATAATTGAAATTTGATTAAAAATGGGATTTTAGAAATTATTAAGTATTTTTAAATGTAAAAATGTGAAATTTTGACTTAAATTGGATTTAAATGATTTAAACAGTGATTTCCTAAAAGTTAAAATTTTATAAGTTGATAAATGGTTTAAATTGTAATTTAAAATTTGATTTAACTTAATAGTTGAAATTTGAGTTATAATGGAAATTTTAAGCTTAACTTAGTAATTAAAATATTTATTTATGAAATGGATACCTTTTTAAAGTAAAAGAAAATATCAAGTTATTTGTTAAAATAAAAGTTAAGCAACTTATAGTGAATTTTGACTTAATGTAAATGAATTATAATTTAATTGGATATTTATTAATAAAATGTTATTTTATTAAATTTATAAGTTAAATGATATCCTGATAAATAATTTTGAAAAGTGGAATAAGTTTGATAAGTTAAAAATGATAAAAGTGGAAGATGTATTGTTTAAAAATGTCATAGTACAACTTATAACAGAAATTGTAGCATTCCAGAAATGTTGTGGTTTCAGTGTATTGTTTTTCAAATCTACTACTGTCTCTACAGCAGCAGTTTATAAGTGCTGCTGTTTCCAACAATGAACTGTTTTCAAATTACCATTATATCTACAGCAGCAGTTTATAAGTGCCACTGTCTCTGAATTGTGTTGTTTTTCAATTTTACCACTATACTTACAGCAGCATTTTCTAAGAGCTGCGAATGCTGAAAATACAATGTTTTGGATTATTACAATTGAATAAACGAGCTTCGGAAAATGTTGAAATTTTGGTAATTGAATATTTGATTTGAAAGTATAATGTCTTTATTTTAAATAATTTAAATGATTTATTTTGATTGAAATATAAACCATTTTTTGAAAATTTATAACCACGGGTTATAATAATGATTTGGTTGTTGAAGAGACCGAAATCAGATATTGTCATACTCTTTGTCAATACTGAAACCACTTTAACAACCATGTACGCGGTGGAGTTTCCAAAATGAAGTACGTGGTTGGCGATGTTCTGTTTGAGGTATAAACGGGCACAACTCTTCGTATGCCATTCTATTACCTTGTGATTGATTTGATGCGCGCCTTCGATTTGGGAGTGTGGCTAGAGGTGGGTTATTGCTGCAAGCTATGCGCTACCCCAGTCACATTAACACTATTACCTTTTTATAGTTTACTAGTATTATCATGGCGTATATTACTGCTTAGTAGATAGTTTAACGGATCCTTAAAGGATGGGCGATCCCAAGCATCCATTAAGTTACATGTGCATTGCTATTACTGTTCACTTGAGTTGGTTTACATTGTATAAGTATGTATGTCCTGACTCGAGTGTTTGTGTTTTACTTTACGCTCGGGTCAGCCTGAGTATCACAGCTTTGGATTCATCTTCTGGAGCTAGAGATTTGTTGGAGCTTATTTATCTATATGTCATCTATTTCTATCCCAGTTATTTCCTATTCAGCCTTTGCTTATGTATTAGTGACTTATGTATTCAGACTTCTGTTGTATCTGGTTTATCTGTTTTTCAGACTATGGTATTTTGTATCGGTTTTTGAGAGTATGTATGTAGCAGCTTCATGAACTACTATGGTATTTTATTTCCACTGTGAGTTATTCTGATATTCTATGTCTGCGATTCTTTGTTTGATTTTATTTGCTCCAAATTTTCTTAACAATCCATTGTTTTGAAGTATTCAAGTCCGACAAGTGTGGATTTGAATGGTCCAAAATAGTGGGATGTTACATTGATCGTGAGTGATTGCTCACCTTCCGAGGCTAGAGAGATTTAACAATGAAAAGGGTTACGGATCCAAGCACGAATTGCAAAGCAAAGCAAGATTAGCATGAGTTTGACGTCAAAGCTGATAAATAGGAATTGATGTAAACAAGTCAAATTAGCCAAACTGATCGATGAAGATAATTGATATAAGTGAACTCATATATACAGCTATATATAACTATTTATATATAAAGATCATATTCTAAATTTAACCACATACTAAATTAAATATATATATATATATTTCAAAATCAGTATTTTAAACAAAACCCCGTATATTAAAGTCAAACATATATATATAATAAATTTTGAATCAATACATTAAAACTTAACAGTTTTATATAAACTAATATATATATATAAACTTATTATAAAACTGCCAAGCTTCTCATATAAAATATATATATATATATATACACACATCTATTTAATTAAAACAAACTCCATACAGGTATTAAATTTGAAACACCCTAAATCAAACAAAAATCTATATATATAGTATATCACAAAAATCAAAATAACTTACTTTATTATAATATATCTATAAACACAAACAAGTCATATACACTTATATAAACTTGTATGTCTATAAATAATCAGATGGACAAATATGCAGATTAATATATATATATAACTTTTATATGGAATCATATATATTATAAACTGACCTATCTATAACTTGTACCTACAAATATACCCAACAGAATTATGAACCAGACTATATTTAACATATATATATTAGACAGGTATACGACAAAAGCATATAGTTATAAGATGTATAATATTTCTTGGATGATAAATGGTATACATAAAAAGTACATAACGTGAGAAATATGCAGACCTACTTTATGATTATGCACACAAAGGAAGAGATAGCTTCAATATTAAAATATAAAAGTACCCATAAATAGTAAAGCTATATACCTTACTGTGTAAATATAAATCTATATATTGTTACCTAATAAAAAAATCTACACACTTTTTAAACATATATAACTGACACACCAAAATCTCAAAACAAAACCATAATGCAAGCTATAATGATAAACATATATATACTTTAAATCATAAACTACCATATGACTCATATGAATTCATATATAACTAACAGTTAAATACTATGCAGACTAAATGTGTAGAAAAATATGTATGCAGGTTATTATGAAGACTTTGAATGAATAGGTATACAATGAAATATATATACATATGACAGAACAAAACAAAACAAAAATAGGATTATCATATAATATATGCTTCACTCAGGCTGTAGATGCAACTTAAAACATACATAAATATATATATTCTTAGAGTTTTTAACCAACCATATTGTACATAACATATCATATAGATAACTAAAATATTGTACTACACACATCTGTTTCAAATATAATCCCAAACTTTTGATAAACAGACATATTATAAACATTTTCTTTAGACAAGGTCGAAATATGTAAGTACACATAAATATAAAGATTATATGCCATGTTGTATCAATAGGCGAGCATACGCATCATATATTATATAAGACCCAGGTAATAAACTATATATATATACAACTACATAAATATTAATACTTTCAACATATATATATATATAACCATACTCATAAATATAACTTACATTATACAATATATATATATACTGACATACAATACAACAAAAAAATATACGACATATGCGCATATACTTGCTGTTATAACTTATCTCATAACTTAGATCATAAACAAATATATATATATATAAGCTATCATATAAACTCATATAATAATAAAAAGAATCTGATATACCCAGATAATATAAATGTTATACAACAGATAAATATCTAACTTTAATATAAACTGCAACTGCACTTTATTTCATATATATTTTATATCAAACCCATCCTTTTAAAATCATTATTATATTAATAATATATATATATATATATTTACCACACTAAAAAATATGCATACGGTAACTTATATATAAATTCAAATAGCAAAAAATATAACTAACCTATCTATGCAAGAAGATGGAACCGAGGAGAGGATAAGCTTGGTGGATGCTAGCGAACGAAGGCGAACCCGAGGTTGCTAGTGGTGCTTGCTCGGCCAAGGGGGTGGGTCGCATGCTCAGGTCGGAGGGAGATCGAAGTGGACAGTGACTGGTCGGTCGTTGAACGGCGGAGGTCGGTTGCGTGGAGAGGGGATCTGGGTGCGGGTTCTCTGGCGATGACCAAATCTGGTGGAAGGGAAAATAAAGGGTGGATGGCGGAGCTAAGTCGACGTTGGGTTGTCATGGTTTGGTGATGCGGTCAGAGTCTGGAAAAAGGGGAGGGGTGAGGCACTACGCGTGGGTGATGATGTGCTGTTCGCGGAGGTGCGAGGCAAGTGGGGAGAAGAAACGTGGGGTTGCGAGCCGTCGAAGGGAAGAGGAAGAGGGGAGATGCGAATAGGCATGGATATGAGTGAATGCATAAATCATGCTTCAGTGAGAATTTCAATATATATATGTTTTGTTTTGATTTGCAATATACATATACTTTTCACCATTCCAAAAGCAACGAACGTATCTAAAATGAATAACCCCAAAATAAAACGAAACATTGGGATAGCCAAACGTCCAAACCGATTTTCAAGGATATAAAGAGGAAAATGGTTGATTGAATTCAATAGTTAAGTAGATGAAGGGACAAAACTCAAAAGGTTTAAATCGGGAACCGATACAATAATGGTTTTCCTCATTTCGTGGTGTACCGGACCTCGAAACACAGAAGTGAATATTCCGTTGAGATCGGCACGACGAGATGATCAAAATGATATACAGATATCAGTGATAGGATCATCCGATCAAAAGTCGATATCGGTACCAAAAGCTGCTAAAATGCCAGAAATAAGATGAACGGAGCAATAACAGTCCAAATTTGAAGAAACGAAAGATGACGTCTCACTCAGAAGATGATTTACAAATTTATAGTGTAAAAATATTCAGGTTTGGAAAACATTTAATTATCATCAAATATTACCTGATTTGAACTGAAATAGAATTACACAATAAAAATAAACTTCCAAATTATTTGATAAAAATTTACCAATTGCTATGTTTAAATAGGCGTGTTCCAAATATCAAATTTTCAATTCAAAATTTTATTATTAAAAATTCACAAAAAATTCGGTTAATTACGTTACTAAAACCATTAAAATTTACGGGTCGTTACACTCTCCCCCACTCAAAACTTTTCGTCCCCGAAAAGGAAGAAGGTGGGAGAATAGAAACAACCAGAAAGAAAAATAGATTGAAAGACCAGTATAAACAATTAATTTAAAACTATATAAATTTTACTTGAAATATTCATTTGAAAACTTCATTTGCAGTTCAATTATCTTTAATACTTTAAAACTTTTCAAAACCCATTTGTAAAATTTCTTGCTTCCTTTATAAATACCGTTTATATGTTTAAATAACACCTTTATAAATATATGAAAACTATTTGAAAACAATTATTTATATTATTACTTATTTTTACAAAGAAGCTATTGAAAACAATAAATCCATAATTCATAAATTTATTAATTTATCTCAAGATACCTTTCAACATTATAAATAAATCAATAATCATTTTCTTTAAATATGTTGTATTTGCTTAATAACCTCTAAAATATTTACAACACTAATAATTTACTATCAAACCATGTAGTATATAAATAAACTATATTTTAAACATTTTAAATTATTTAGAAAGAGAAATGATCAAAATATCCTTTATGTAATACTTTATCAAAATACTTTTATAACTCAATGTCTTAACAGGTTTATCTTCGTTCTTGCAGACTCTGGCTATGCGTTGATCAAGCGCAGAGCTAGAATTCTCCAAGTACTTAGTAGACCTATTTCAACACCCAGTGAAAATACTCGAAAACCTTCAAAACCGATATGGAAAGTACAATCCAAACAAATCAACCGAATCGAATCGAATCATGGATCGCAGATACACAATGGTTACGCCTGGATCCCCCAGGAAACATTCGTACCTTTTAAGCAATCACTGCCTTGCGAATTTCGCCATGATAACAAAAACTGTAGACCGCGGATACAAAATGGTTATGCCTGGATCCCCCAGGAAACATCCGTACCTTTTAAGCAATCTTTGCCTTGCGGATTATGCTACTAAAATGACCATAGATCGTGGATACACAATGGTTACGCCTGGATCCCCCAGGAAACATTTGTATCCGTAAGCCATCACTGCCCTGCGAATTACGCTATGCAGTCGAGTTCGTAAGACCATGGGTAACGCCATGGAATTCGAAGGACACTCGAGTATTATATCCAGAAAACCTAAATCAGAGAGAATAATATCGATAGAATGAATCCAAAATGTGGCCACAAAGAGGATATCATGCAGAAGGCACTTTCCATATCTTTACTTCGAAAATATGTATCATATAGTACCCTTTTAAAATCAATTTCGAATATCATACTTATATATAATTATATATAAGATTTCATTTTCAAATCGAATACTTTTCAAAATCAATAGTATATCAAATCACACTTATATAGACTTCGATTATATAAGATTTCGCTTTTCAAATTGAGTACCTTTTCAAATCAATAGGTTTCAAATCAACTTCATACTTATACAAATCAATTTTATATAAGTTCGATAACTCCCAAATCAAGTATTTAGTAAAATAAGGTTCTCAATTTAAAAAAAAGGGCAGAGACTAATTCCAGACGTCTGAAATTTAGGACCAAACGTCTGGATGAGTCTCAGACGTCTGACTTGAAGTTTCAGACGTCTCGGGGTTCTCTGGATTATTTCCAAAAAACAAATCCAGACGTTTGGATCCTAAACCAGACGTCTGGTCATGGCTCAGACGTCTACTTCGATATTCCAGGCGTCTAAGTGGTTTTCTGAACTATTTCCAGAAAATGAATCCAGACGTCTGGATTCCAAACCAGACGTCTGGAAACGTTCATTTTTGCCTATTTAGGCTGTTTTGTGTGGATTTCCTATTTTAATCGATTTTAGTTGATCCAGATAGTTGTTATCACTTATTATCGACTTTGATGACTTCTTTCTTTGGATTTTTTGGGAATATCCATTTTGATGGATTTGGTATCGATTTCTTTGGATTTGATTCACGTCTTCGAATGTGAATCTTTGGTGATTGATTGTTTCTACAATCATTTTTGTGATTTGTCACTTCTAAATACAAAAGTTTCTATACTAGTAGTAAATACTCTAACTCTTTCATCAAAACGATTTCGACAATATTTTAAATATAAAGCTCTCTTTTAAAACCGTTTTCCAATCTATTAGTATATATAAACCTTTACCTCATTCGTATGAGAAATCTAATTAAATGGCTTAGTAAAAAAAGCGGTATGAAACGCTTGCGTTTACTTCGTCGGTTAATTCTTGGACTTGTTCGATTGAACTCTTGTGACAATTTTTGAGTGGAAATCTACAATTTTTTCGTAAATATCTAAGTTAAGCCAGTGGTTGTGAGACATGAAGCTAAACTTATTTATTTACTAGCTTAGTGTAATCGACACTTCTTGATGACGATGATGATCATTTTATGGTTTAGACTAGCGTTATGCGATGTCTCTTTGTCCACGTGGGGGACTGTACCTCGTTCTATTGAGCTTCGTCTCATTTCTTTTATGGGATAGCGACCCATGTTCTTTTATGGTGTTCGGTTCATCGGATGTACCGTTATAGTACTACATCAATATCCCGGCTTTTCAGTTCATTGGACGTACCGTTATTGTACTTCGTCGGTGTTCCGCATTATTTGAGTTTTGGTTCATTGGACGTACCGTTATTGTACTGCGTCGGTGTTCCGAATTATTTGAGTTTCGGTTCATTGGACGTACCGTTATTGTACTGCGTCGGTGTCCTGAATTATTTGAGTTTCGGTTCATTGGACGTACCGTTATTGTACTACGTCGGTGTCCCAAATTATTTGAGTTTCGGTTCATTGGACGTACCATTATTGTACTGCGTCGTTGCACCGACTCTATGGTTAGCGACCATGGAATAGCGTTCCATTTGTGATGCACGTGTTGGTGAGTTTTCATGCTCCCGTTTGTGATAGGCCTCCCACTTTGTGATTTCTGGATTTCTGGTTGTGATTTCTAGAATTTGTGTTTCACCAATTTTCGTGGTTTGCATTGATAAGCTCTATCAATATTTGTGTTTTGGTGAATAATTTAAAGAATGTGATTCTTTTTGGTGTTTCGAGATCATGAGATATTGTATGGTTTTTGTTGATATTTAATGTATACTTGACACAGTATGGCATTTTTGTTATCATACGTTTTTGGTCATATCTCTTATCCTATCTCATTTTATCTGATATTTATAGCTAGACTGATCCGTTTATTATTTTCTTCTTAAATAATACTCAGGTCAGACCGAGATATTTCAGGTGCTTCTGCTTGACTTCTTATCAGGGTCCGTCAACTGACTTTTGGCTAACTACTTTAGATTAGTAGTTTTTGTTATTATACATTTGAGATGGGGACTCCTTGATGTATAATTATTCTTTGGTCTAGCACTTGTATCTATTCTTTTGTGATGTAGTGGATCTTCTATGCCCACTATTTTGATGTACACTTTTATGTGATATATTCATATCTGATTCCGCCTTTGTGATATGAATGTCTGTGATTGATTTGTGTTATGTTTATTTCTATATTTGTTTCCGAAGGCCACTTAGCCACTGTGTGGTAGCTTTGAGTTTGTATTTGATATGTCGGACTTCCTCTTGAAATGAAATGCAAGTTATATTATCTGACATATTGGTACTCGCACAAAGCAATTGCACAAATGGTCTCCCCTCAACAGCCTTATTCTTCGCGCTAGTCGACGACATTACCCCGTAGTGTCATTGGCTAGCGTGAGTATAGAGGTGGGGCGTCACAGCTTTGTATCGGAGCCAGACTTCGGAACAATGTAGAATAATCTAACAAGGATCATTGTCCTAAGTCTTTCTTAGGAATCGTGCCATAGGATTTAATTCGAGTCTCCGTACAGTTCTATCGTATTTTCTTTTGTGATGCCTTGTTTTATTAATCAAGTTTTTTTGATATTCATTCTGAGAATAACCTGTTTCCTCTTCTTTCTTTCTTTCTTAGAGAAGAGAACTGGTTAGACCAGGCCGTCCTAGCGCCGATCAATCCAGTGCTACTCCTCAGGATGGAGTATTTATGTTTACTCAACAACTTTTAGATCTTGTGAACAATGCCCAAGCTGCCGGACCCGTTCCAGCGCCTACTCACCCTAAATCCGGGTTTGCACGCTTGTGTAGAGATTATGCCGCCTTGGGTGGAAGGCCATTCAAGGGATCCGAAACTATTATAGAAATCCAGGCTTGGCTTAGATCATGCGATCGCATCTTTTCCCGCATGGATCTTATTGATTCACTTCGAGTCCAAGTGGCTTCTAGCATGCTTCAAGAAAGAGCATTAGATTGGTATGAGCTTTTGATTTCTGAAATTATCGAAGTGGATCTTACTTGGGAGCAATTCTGGGAAAGATTCGAGTTAAAATTTGTGCCGGAAGCTGAAAAAGTAACTTTAGCCCAACGCTTTATTTACCTTGTTCAAGGTGAATCTTCTGTGGCAGATTATGTCGCATCTTTTGAATCTCTCTCTAAATATGGAGTCGAATATATTAATACCCCATTAAAGAAAAATCAGAGGTTCGTCTATGGGTTGAATAAGAACCTCAAAAAGTCGTTACTTCTGAAACTAGAAGTTTCTTTTGATCAGCTTGTTGATACCGCTCTTTGGCTTAAAGAGGCCGATAGAGAAAGTGATGTTGAAGTTATGCGTGCCAAACAGAACTTCAACAATAACATGAAGAGACCTATTAAGTTCAGAGGCCCCAATCCCAACAAGAAAGGGAAGCATGAAACATCGGTAGCAAAGACTCCTACCTCTAGTCGTGGACGATGCTACAATTGTGGTCTTACGGACCACTATGCAAATGAGTGCCCAAAACCTTTTTTGTCGTTATTGCAAAAGTTCGGGTCATCTTTTACCTTCATGCCCCAAACTTCCAAACAAGAAAGAGGGAAAGCTAAATGTTGTGCATGCTCCTAGTGACACTTCTCTTGGTCAAGGTATTTTTTATCCTTGATGGCACTATTTTAATTTGTGATCTTCCTATTTGATTTCTTTTGCTACGGGTGCATCCTACTCTTTTATATCAAAAGAACTTGTTGATTCTTTTTCTTTAAATATTATGGGCTTGATGACTTCATTGAGAATTGCGAATCCCGTTGGTGGATCCGCAACACTCAATTTGCTTTGTAAAAATGTCTTGATTATTTTATAAGATTATTCTTTTCGAACCGATTTGCATATTATGCGTTACTTAGGCTTCGAAATTTGATTTTTGGGAAAGGATTGGCTTGATTATTATGAAGCCCACATCCTATGACCTGAGCGGACTATATATCTTCGACATCCTCAATCTGTTAACCAGATTTCTATAGTTCTTAATGATTTCGATTTCCAAATTCGGTGGCATCATTTTATTCTTTAAACCCACTTAATGAGGAGAATGTTATTTCTCTCATTCAAGTAGTTTGTGAATTTTCCGGAATATTTGAGCTTGTCTTAGGATTATCACCTAAGCAATCTATTGAATGGTGCTAATGTCTTTTCAGCTCGACCTTGCCACCAGTTTTCATCAGCTATGAGTTGCGGAGGATGGCATCCACTTACCACATTCTGCACTCGTTATGATTCTTGTGAGTGGTTCGTTATGTCATTCGATTTGACGAACCTTCTACCTTATTTCATCCATCTTATGAATCGAGTATTCTACGAATAACTTGATGAATCCATCCTTGTATTTATTAATTATGGATGAAAACAACAATTTAAAATTTTCAAATCTTTTTAATAAGATATTTATAAGTATGATTGGATTTTGTTCTTAAACAAGCAAAGAATATTTGTAAAATTTTTAAGAGACATGTTTATCATATAGAAGATGATTTTGTGTTGTTTTGCCCATTGAGTGCTTTAAGAATTCTGGTCGATGCGCTTGATCAACGTTATCGATAGGAATCTCCTAAACGCTATGATGAGATAGTCAAACAAAGTAAGATAACTTGTAAAAAATAAATTTTTCTAAAAAGATGATTACATAAGTTAATTATAATTTTTGAATGTCTTAGCTTTTGGGAAAGAGGATCAATTAAAAGAACTCTTTTTCGATGCTTTTATTCTTGCGATTCTCGAAGGGAACCAAGACTTCACTATTTGTACCGATGCTAGTCGTATTGGTTTGGGTGCCATTCTCTTGTAAAGGGAATGTGTTATCACATATGCTTCTTGACAATTAAAGCTTGTCGAGACTAGATATGCCATTCATGATCTGGTGCTCGCGGCTATTGTTTTTGCTCTTAGAATTTGGCGACATTATCTTTTGGGAGAGAAATTTATTCTCTACACCGATCATAAATCTTTGAAGTATTTATTTTCTCAAAAGGAACTTAATTTGCGTCAACAACGTTGGCTCGAGTTCCTTGCATCTTATGATCTTGGTATTCTTTATACTCCGGAAAAGGGTAATCGTGTTGCCGATGCCCTTAGCCGAAAGCAACAAGCAGTTGTTTCAATGATAATATCCGAATGGAATGATCTCGAGACTTTATCCACTTGTGAGATTCGAGATCATGAATCCAATTTATGTTCATCTCTTGTTTTGTGTAACCTTGAGGCCCGTCCTTCTCTTTTGGACTGTACCTCTTTCGGCTAAACTCTATGTCAAAGAAATTATTAAATTGCATGGAGTTCCTACTCCTATCGTTAGCAATCGTGATCCATTATTTTACTAGTGGATTTTGGTAAGGTCTTCAAAAGCTTTGGGAACAAAGCTTAATTCTAGCACCGCTTATCGTCCTCAATCCGATGGACAAATAGAGCGTGTGAATCAAACTCTTGAAGATCTCCTTCGTTCATGTGTTCTTGATTTTGGTGGAAGTTGGGAAGATCATATTTCTCTTGTTGAGTTTTCCTATAATAATAGCTTCCAATCTAGTATTGGTATGGCACCTTTCGAGGTACTCTACGGAAGGCCATGCTGATTTCCTTCGTGTTGGCTTGAAGCCGGTGAGAAGCTGGTTTTAGGTCCAGATTTTATTCGTGTTTCGCCTATGATGGGTGTTGTGCGTTTCAGTTGATCGGGAAAATTAGCACCTCGATATGTTGGCCCATTTCCCATCATCGAACGTATTGGTTCCGTGGCTTATCGCTTTTCATTACCGGCTCAATTTTTCTGCTATTCATGACGTTTTCCACATCTCTCAACTACAGAAATACCTTAGGGATTCCGATTCTATTCTTGTGTCCGGTGTTATTGAAGAAATTGAGGTTTCACCAAATTTAACTTATGAGAAACATTCTATTCGTGTCATTGCTTCGGAGGTTAAACGCCTTCGAAATAAAGATGTTCTTCTTGTGAAAGTTCAATGGTCCTCAAATCCTAAGGATTTCTCTTGGAAATCTTGAGAATTCATCGAGCAAACACATCTGGACTTACTCTTTCGTGCTCTTTATGGTGAACTTCTCATTTCAAAATTTCTTCTTTTGTGTTGATATGCTTTTATGGTTGTTACTCTTTATTTTCCTCTTAATTATTGCGAGGACGCAATTTCTTTAAGGAGGGGAGTCTGTAACAACCTGCATATTTTACGATTGTATATTCAAATGTTTTATTTAAATATAGCATCATTAATCGGATTAAATTCTGAAAAGCTACTTTTTTGTAAACAGTAGAACTGGGATTCGAGACCACTTCCATTGAGTCCAAAATGACGTTTACAACTTTTTTTAGTATAAACATCAATATGTTTGGAGTTGAGTAGAATTTGCTATTTTTCTACTTGGGCTTTGGGTTTGGGTTTCAGCCCACTAACCCATCTTAATACCCTAACTTAGCTCCTCTTCTCATTTCATTCTCATTTTCCTAATACATTCAAGCTTAAGTAAAAATGGGGGAAAAGGATTGGAAATAGAAATTCCAAACCCTAGTTTGATTTGTAAACACAAGTTCTTTCTCCAAAATCAAAGAGAAGCTTAGGTAAGCATCCTCTTCATCTTCTCCATCTCTATCTCTCTTCAATTTCAGAAATTCCTAAACCCTAACTTAGGAAATATTCTTCTTATGAGCTTAGATTGAAGCTTCTTGAGTCGTTGTTGAAGAGGAATTGATCTTAGCTTGTTTTAGAGCTTCTCACTTGTGTTTTGAGTTAAAAGGTGAGTTCTTTAACTCACATCTACGTCTATAACTCTCTTTGTTGTTAGGTATGAATTCCTAACACTTGTGCATATTCATTTGCTTTTGATTTGAATTGATTTGGTGAATTTTCCGAATTTTGGTGTTTTGGTCCAATTTTTATGAAAATCCTATTATGGATATTTGGACATTGATATTCGAGGTGTATTGAAGAGCCGTTAAGGCTGGGTTGTCGCTTGGCTTAAATTCTTAGTCGTCGTTGCTCGTCAGATCGCTTCCGATACATTTTTTCCACTTTGGCCTAGGCAAATTGTTGCCCAGACCAGGTGACCAGACGTCAGGTGATCAAGTCCAGATGTCTGGTTTGGACCTGGAGCAAAAAATATATGCACGTAGAATTTAAAAAAAAGACAGAACCCAAATTCAGACATCTGATTTTTTGGTTCAGATGTTTGAAAAGGTTTCAGACATCTGGTTTGACCCCCCAGACGTTTGGAAGGGTTTTTCTGGAATTTCCAAAACCTAAATCCAGACATCTGGATGGACCCCCCCCCCAAACGTCGGGAACTGTGTATTTTCGCCTGTGTAGGCTTTTCTTGATTGAATTTCCATTGTTTATCGATTTTAATTGCTCCGATTAGTTGTTATCACTTTTATCGACCTTGATGACTTCTTTTTCGGGATTTTTGGGAATATCCATTTTGATGGATTTGGTATCGATTTCTTTGGATTTAATTCACGTCTTCATATGTGAATATTCGGTGATTAATTGTTTCTACAATCATTTTTGTGATTTATCACTTCTAAATACAAAGGTTTCTATACTAGTAGTAAATACTCTAACTCTTTCATCAAAACGATTTCGACAATATTTTAAATATAAAGCTCTCTTTTAAAACCGTTTTCCAATCTATTTGTATATATAAACCTTTACCTCATTCGTATGAGAAATCTAATTAAACGGCTTAGTAAAAAAAGCGGTATGAAACGCTTGCGTTTACTTCGTCGGTTAATTCTTGGACTTGTTCGATTGAACTCTTGTGACAATTTTCGAGTGAAAATCTACAATTTGTTCGTAAATATCTAAGTTAAGCCAGTGGTTGTGGGACATGAAGCTAAACTTATTTATTTACTAGCTTAGTGTAATCGACACTTCTTGATGACGATGATGATCATTTTATGGTTTAGACTAGCGTTATGCGATGTCTCTTTGTCCACGTGGGGGACTGTACCTCGTTCTATTGAGCTTCGTCTCATTTCTTTTATGGGCTAGCGACCCATGTTCTTTTATGGTGTTCGGTTCATCGGATGTACCATTATTGTACTACATCGATGTCCCGGCTTTTCGGTTCATTGGACGTACCGTTATTGTACTGCGTCGGTGTTCCGCATTATTTGAGTTTTGGTTCATTGGACGTACCGTTATTGTACTGCGTCGGTGTTCCGAATTATTTGAGTTTCGGTTCATTAAACGCACCGTTATTGTACTGCATCGGTGTCCCGAATTATTTGAGTTTCGGTTCATTGGATGTACCGTTATTGTACTACGTCGTTGCACTGACTCTATGGTTAGCGACCATGGAAGCGTTCCATTTGTGATGCACGTATTGGTGAGTTTTCATGCTCCCGTTTGTGGTAGGCCTCCCCATTTGCGATTTTTGGATTTTTGGTTGTGATTTCTTGAATTTGTGTTTCACCAATTTTCATGGTTTGCATTGATAAGCTCTATCAATATTTGTGTTTTGGTGAATAATTTAAAGAATGTGATTCTTTTTGGTGTTTTGAGATTCATGAGATATTGTATGGTTTTTGTTGATATTTGATGTATACTTGACACGGTATGGCATTTTTGTTATCATGCGTTTTTGGTCATATCTCTTATCCTATCTCATTTTATCTGATATTTATAGCTAGACTGATCCATTTATTATTTTCTTCTTAAAATAATACTCGAGTCAGACCGAGATATTTCAGGTGCTTCTGCTTGACTTCTTATCAGGGTCCGTCACTTAACTTTTGGCTAACTACTTTAGATTAGTAGTTTTTGTTATTATACATTTGAGATGGAGACTCCTTGATGTATAATTATACTTTGGTCTAGCACTTGTATCTATTCTTTTGTAATGTAGTGGATCTTCTATGACCACTATTTTGATGTACACTTTTATGTGATATATTCATATCTGATTCCGCCTTTGTGATATGAATGTCTGTAACTGATTTGTGTTATGTTTATTTCTATATTTGTTTCCGAAGGCCACTTAGCCACTGTGTGGTAGCTTTGAGTTTGTATTTGATATGTCGGACTTCCTTTTGAAATGAAATGTAAGTTATATTATCTGACATATTGGTACTCACACAAAGCAATTACACAGATGGTCGCCCCTCAACAGCCTTATTCTTCATGCTAGTTGACGACATTACCCCGTAGTGTCCTTGGCTAGCGTGAGTATAGAGGTGGGGCGTCACAGTTTATCATTTCAACCCATAACGATTTTCTCCTATTCTACAGATTGTTCGGGTATGTATCATTTCAACCCATAGGGAAATTCTATACTAACAGGGAACTTGCATAGTGATAACAGATATGGTAATACTAATAACAGGCATGTATTATCAATAACAATAAAATATAAACAGCAGGATATTGTGTCATATCCCACAGGTGAACAATTACAGATAATAGCATATATAACAATTAAATAATTAACAGCAGCATATTTCAATTATCGTTTCAATTGAAATTAAATTTAATAAATATAAGAACATTAATCGTGAGTGATTGCTCACCTATCGAGGCTAGAGATTCAACAATGAGAGTAGTTACAACTCGAGCACGAATTACAAAACGAAGCACGATTTGAACGCGAATTTGACGACAAAGCTGATAAAAAGGAATCGGCGAAATAAATCAGACTGGGCTGATGAAGATAATTGATATAAGTGAACTTATATATGATATATATAACTATATATAAAAATCATATACAACTTATAATTTAAGATAAACAAATAACTTTCAAAATCTATATATATATACACATATAAATAAATAGCAATTGAAATTTTAAACTTACCCATATATATACGACTATATAGAGTCAATATTTTATTTAAAACTTATATTAAAAAAAATCTATACATATATATACAATATCGTATGATCCATATATACTAATAACATATGCATAAACAAACTACAAACTAATACAAATTAACATAAAATAAACTATAACACATATTTATCACACATAACTATCCTATATGTAGACAGCAATCACGTATGATCTAAATAACTTAGTATATACGTACTAATATATAAAACCACACTATTATATAGAACTAGTAAAAAAATATACATATCCTCAAAATCTCCTTATTAAATATATAATAAATGTAGTACAGCTCCTATAAATATATATATATAATACTTTATTTCTACACATATCAACCTCACTGTTCAATCTCTTTTTATACTACTATATGTAACATCTTCCTTTAAACCAACATGATATACTAATATATACAGGTTTATAAAACATATAAAATCAACAACTTATAACCTATAACTTGTATAAACTTTATTTTCAATAATTCAAAATAGGAAAATCAAAACAAAGGTATGCATAGGCCAGCTGACCTTATGCACTTACTAACATATATAAAATAAAATTTGTATAAACAGATAACAGCTAGTATAGTGACCTGTTCATACCCCACTTACATGCAAATGTAGCCTACTTTATAAAATTATATATATATATATATACACACACTACAAAAACAGGTCATATATAAATAAACTAACATATATACTATACTAACAGAAATATATATATAACTAATATAGAACACAACTGTTTATGTAATATAGACAAAAAACAGCATATATAACAGTACTTATACAAAGTAAACAAACGCGTATTATATAAGAATATATATAAAAAGTACTTATGTAATAATAGTCTGATAGAAAATATAATAAACACATGTATGTAGTAACTTATATAATATATACCACTTACAATATCATATATGGAAGAGGGAACAAGCTCGCTGCTCAGTCAAGTGGAAGCAGTTTCGCTCGGTGATGGCAGGCATACGGTGATGCAGAGAGGATTTGGTCACGGGTTGTTGTTACCTCGGGTTGGAGAGAAGGAGGACAGTGGTGTCTAGTTTGTAGAGGGTGCAGGTGAATTGGCATGAGGCTGTGGTAGGGGTCGATGGTGACTAGGTGGGGCTCGGCAAAGGTGGTGGTTTAAGTTTTGAAATTGATTATGGGAGAAGAAGGAATGAGATTGTCTAGATAAAATGTTGCTGCCATTTTTTTTATATATATAAGAGGAAGAAGGTGAAACCAGATGATATTATATTGAATGTCAGGGAAGAGTGATAAGGACGGGAATTTTTGAATAAATAAAAGCAAAGAGCTGTACATTTTTCAACCGTTAAGAAAATTTGAATGGACACAGGAAAAGTTAAAACGGATACCGACATTGTTATCTGTTTGCCGGTACCACCGCGTACCAGATACCAAAACACACAAATGAATATACTGTAGAGATCAGCATGACGAGACGATCAAAATGGTATACAGATACCAGTGGTACGATCGAGTTATTAAAAATCGATATCGGTACCGAAAATGCTGTTATAACGCCGAAAACAAGATCGACGGAGCAATAGCAGTCCAAATTTGATGAAACGGAAGATGACTCTCACTCAGAAGATGATTTACAAATTTATTGTATAAAAATATTCAGATTTGGAAAGCATTTTATTATCATCGATTTTTAACTGATTTGAATTGAAATAGAATTACACAAGAAAATAAACTTTCAAATTATTTGATGAAAATTTACCAGTTGCTATGTTTAAGAAGACGCATTCCAAATATTAAATTTTCATTTAATTACATTATAAAATTATTAAAATTTCCGGGTTGTTATACTGACACTGATATACGTTGCTATCTCGTACGGAAAAATCCAAACAGAGCTAGACACGTCCGAATTTCGCGAAACGGATTACGCAGTCTTATTCAGAGTGTTCTAAATAAATTTTATCATGTTGACATATTTAGGTTTCGGAACACTTTTAAATTCAACTGTTATTAACTGATTTAAAGTGAATTTCTAGCGACTGATAGGACATCTATATTATTCGACGAAAATTTGCCATTTGCTATGTCTAGATGGACGCATAGCAAATATCAAATTCCCGTCATAAAATTCTATTGTTTGTTTTAAATGGTAGATTTCAGTTTATTATATTCAATAAAATTCACCTTTATTTAATTTCAAAATAAACTATATTTCAAATTAATATAATTGAATATTCATTGGTTTATAATTTCTAGTTTCTTAATTAAATTGCTAATATTAACTAATGCAGTGTTAAATTCTCAATTTTCTCAATTCTGAATCGTTTAACTAATTAAGTCTTATTAAAATTTATATTTCTTTCCTTTTATGTAAAATCCAATTATACTAAATTTTATTAACAATTTAATTTCAAAAGGTTGATATGTAAGATGAGCAAAAACCAAGACTAAAATTTGAATAAGTTTGAATACATAATTATACATTTATTGGTTACAAATAGATTAGAAGTTAATTTACAATTAAAACCCAATTCTAGTTAATCATAAATCTATTTCATGCTTTACACAATATTAAATCTATCTAATTAACTTTTATTAAACCATACGTTTGAAATCACATAAAATAGTTATCACTTTATTAAATCAAAATCAGATGTTATAATTCAAAGTAAATTTTATTTAAAATCATAAATTTTTAATTTTTTACTGTATTAAATTCTAAAATTTGAATTTTCTTCTTTTTCGAAAAAATACGGGTCGTTACATATACCAATTATATAAATTTTATTTGAAATATTCATTTGAAAACTTCATTTGCAAATCAATCAGCTTCAAAACTTTAATACTTTAAAAAAATGCATTTGTAAAATTTCTTGCTTCATTTATAAATACCTTTTAAAAATTTTAAATAACATCTTTATAAATACTTTAGCAAAATACTTTTATAACTCGATGTCTTAACAAGTTTATCCTCGTTCTTACAGACTCTGGCCAAGCGTGGATCAAACGCAAGGCTAGAATTCTCCAAGTACTTAGTAGACCTGTTTCAACATCCAATGAAAATACTTAAAAAAGATATGAAAAGTACCGCTCAAAATCTGATGTCAAATGATGATGTTATGATAGAAGTGGCCCACTGTTGATCAAGTATTTACGCAATGGACACAAAAAATTCCAGAAGATCCTTCCACATTCCGGATTCCAGAAAAATATCGTAGCCATTTCGTAAACAAGGGACCATTGACCCCTGCTACAGTGGTACGCTGCTGATTCAATGATTTATGCAATCGATGCACCTCCTTCCCGAAAGATCCATAAACAACAGATCCTAGGATTGAAAGCGCCTTCATTGGCAAAACTTGTAACGACCGGGGTTTTTGGACACGTGTTATTTGAATATTTTACTAATTTTAAACGTTGGAATGTTATTTTTTATCAGTCAAATAATAAATTCTGATCTTTATAGATATCTATATATATATTCGGGAAGGTCTGAATTAAAAATCTAAAATCTTAATCTCTCAAAAATATTTAAATAAAAACTCCACTGTTCTATTACAAGATATAATTATATATAGATATATGCGTGTGTGTGTGTGTGCATAACTTTGATATAAAATTTAAAAATAAAATATATAAAAATAGGAATAAATACATGTAAGTGGCTAATTATATTTGTATGTTAGTTATAGGGTATAGGTAAAATCTATATTAATAACACAAGGCTTACGCATGTGAATATATATATGTTTGTATAAGGTAAAAATGTGTCCATATGGTAAAAACAAAGCTATGTCATATACAAAGTATATATGTATATTCTATTATGTATATGTAAACATATAAGGGAACATAGTAATAAATTCATATCAATTCAAAGCACATAATAAATCAAATCCCCCTCTCATTATCAAATCACTTAGTTCATATCAGGTCAATTTTCAAAACAA
The DNA here is from genome assembly GCA_030737815.1 of Allium fistulosum. NCBI lineage: Eukaryota > Viridiplantae > Streptophyta > Magnoliopsida > Asparagales > Amaryllidaceae > Allium > Allium fistulosum. Next base: position 868,541,526 of record CM060905.1, on the reverse strand, counting down.
AAAATCAAAATAAAAAAAATAAAATGAAAAAAAAGAATGAAGCTTACTGGACAGGATAAAACTATAGGTGTGATATCCCGGGTTTTTGGGCAATATAAATTTAATAATCTGTATTAATAATTTAATTGAATTGATAATTTTCTTTATAATTTTAAATTTAAATTGGTTAATTTAATATTTTAAAGGATAAAAATATTTAAATCTGGCAATATTGATAAGATAAATTTTCAATGCTAATAAAATTTTATTCTATTTATAATATATATATTTGATGTATATTGTGAATGAAAAATCTTTTTGTTTAAATAAAAGATGTACTTTCAAATTGTAATATATATGTATGTATATATTATTATTTGAAGTTGTATTGAAATTTAATATGATAATTCTCAAAATTTATGTTAAAAATATTTTCTATTTAGATATATATGTATATTTGTATATATTGGGATTTTGGTTTGAAAGTTAACAAAGTGTTTCAAAATTCTAATATATATATATAATTGTAATTTGTAAGTATAATTTAATATAATACCTTTCAAAAGCTATTTAAAAACTAATCATATATTTTCAAAACTCTTAAGGTAAATATTTATTTTATTAAAAGTATTTTAGCTCTAGTGTAAATAAGATTTAATAAAAGATTTTAATTTGTTTTCTTTTAAAAAAAAGTACTTAATCTAAAATATAGTTATATATATATATATAGATTTAATTAGACCTTTCTTCTTAATATCTCTTTAATTTAAATGGTTTGTAAACATAAATAAATTTAGTAATAATTCACATTTACATAAATACATAAATATAAATACAAATTCATATTACATAATTTAAAGAAAATCATAAATACTTTTATAATAAGGGTTTAAACATAATTATGCAAGGGTTTTAACACTTGTAAGCTAAATGAATTTGCATAGACATTTGTCTAATTTATAAAATTACAAGTGGCCTAATTCTCTTATATTACAAATATAATGTTTTAAAGAAGAAAACGTGTAAATTGTTTCCAGTTCAAAAGTTTTTCAGTTCAAAACATTTTTCTCAGTCTTTCTTTCTTCTTCTAAAAATCTGAAATCAAATTTAAAAGAAAATCAAAATCTGAAACCTGAAATTCAAAATCAAGCAAAGTTCTTCACAACAATAAAAACTGCAACTTCAACCTGCTATTCAAATAAAGTTCAACTGAAAGTCAGATCTGTTCAACATTTTAAATCAAGATGAAGATTCAACTATTAACAAGCATGCAAGGATTCAAATTTCAACAGCAAAGAAATTTAAAAGCTTTTTGCCAGAATTCAAAAATCTAAAGCCTGGAACAATGCTCTGCTCTGTTTGTTCTCTGCTTATAAAATAGGTGAGTAAACATTTTAAAAACAGTTTTAAAAATTTGTGGATTAACTTTGATGCATGAGATGGATTGTATTGTGATGATGCATATATGTTTAAATGAATATTATATGTGAATGCATGTTAAATTATGGAATGTCTGTGATTATTTAAGTTCCTGTATGCATATATCCTTACATGATTTGATTCCTTTAAGATAAAAATTCAAATCTCCCAATAGAATTAATATTAGACTTTGATATTTAAAGGAAAGTTGGTTGTTAAGGCATGATGATGATTTTTAAAAATAGTTAAGGAATTTAAATTCAACAAATAAATTTAAAGAAGGAAATAACAGTGAAACTCAAATTTATGTTAAAAATCAAAAAACTCAAGTTTTGATTTGAATTATATGAATGAATTCGTGTTTGAAAATCACGAATTTTAATATACATATCATGATTTTTAGATTGTTAATTCATGAGAATTCTCGAGATGTTCGTTTTGGGAATTTTTGGTGATAACTGATGATCGGCATGATCGAGTTGGTTGATATTTGGGTTGAAGGTGGTCTGAGTGATGGAGAGTATGGGAAAAATGTCGATGGATTTTTCTGACGACTGTGGTGGACAGGCATGGGAGATTTAGGGTTTTAGCAGTGGGTTCTGTCGTTGACGTTGTCGAGTTTTGTTCGACCAGGGTGACGCATCGAGCACGATCGCGATAGGGGGAAAAGTTCGCTGGTGATCGAGGCAATGATTAGTGAGGTCGGAGGGGCTTCTCGAGGCGGAGTTCGTCGACGATGGGAGGATTTCTGGTGATGGCAAATTCCAGATTTTTTGGTTGTTTGGGTTCGATTTCGATTCGATCAAGTATTTTTCGATCTGGGTTGGTTTTCGTGTTCGTACGTGGTCGAGTGGTTGTAGGCGATGGTCGCGACGAACGTTGGTGGCCGGCGACGTTAGTGCACGTGCACGTGTGCACGTTTGGGTGTACTGGAGTTCGAGAGTTTGGGGAAGACGAGTTCGACTCGGTGCAGCTTCGTGCTTTTTGATGATTTTCTCGAAGCAGATACGTAGGGGAAGGACTCGAAAACGACTCGGGTTTGCAAAGGGTATGACTCGGGTTGTAATGTTGAGATAATCTGACTTTTAAAGAAAGCAATGTTTTTATAAAGGAAGATCAGTTTACATTTTTAAATATCTAAAAATTTAATGTTTTAAATTGTTTGTTTCTTAAGTAAAATTTTATATTTCAAATATATAATTGATTTCTAAATTGGTTTTATTAAAGTTAATAATTGGAATAAGTAATTAAAATAAATAAAGAGTTTATTCTTAATTAGTTAAGTTACGATTAATTAAGGATAATTAATTTTAAGGTTAATTACTTAATTGTAATTAAGGATAATTACTTAATGAAGTAATTAGTAGAAATAAATTAATTAAAAGATTAAGGTAAATTAAAAATGTGAATAATTACTAGTTAAGGTAATTAACTAAAAGAGAGTAATTAATTAAGGGAGTAATTAAAGATCATTAATTTATGTAATAAATAATGTAATTAAGGGTTGATTAATTAAGATTAATTAATCAATAAATAAGTGATTAAAGAGTAATTAATTAATATAATTAATTAAGGAGTTAATTCATTAAGGTAAGTAATTACAGGATGGTTAATGACTGTTTATGATTAATTAAGGTTAATTAATGAATATGGTTAATTAAAGATTAATTATTTAATTAACTAGAAGGTAATTAATTAATGAAGTAATTAGAGGATTATTAATTAATAAAATTAATCAAGGTTGATTAATAAAAGTGATTAATTAAAGTATGATTAATTAATTATAATTAATTAAGAATTAATGCAAATAATTATAGTTAAATTAATTAATGGAAGTAAATGAAGGATCATTAATTATTGTAATTTAATGATAGTAATTAAAGGTTAATTACTGTATATGGTTAAGGATAATTACTTGAATGTAATTAAAGTATAATTAATCAAAGAACATTAATTAAAGAAGATCATTAGAGATGATTAATTTATTTATTTGAAATAAATAAATGGAAAAGGATTTAGGTAATCCAATTGATTTAGGAGTTAATCAATTCTGTTTTTGAATGATTGGTTAATATTGGATGATTGATATTTGGTGATTGGTTGATACTGGATGATTTGGATATGATATCTATGATATGTGACATGCTGCTTTGTGAGATGAATGTTTGATATGAATTATCTATTGTGATAATATGATTTATCTATCTGTTTATATCATCCTGAATATAAGTTTAAATGTTTAAACCTTTAAACAACTTGGCCTTAAAAGATACGTTTTGGATTTCGATGAGACCGGGATCGGGTTTGCATATACTGGGATTCCAGGTCTGGAGACCCGAATACCACATCGATCCAAATTAACGATAGGTCGTGAATCTCAAGTGAAGATGAAGATTCAGAGTGCAAGGGTTATTGTCGTTAACTCTGAGGGTGATTCCAAAACGAGTGTAACGAGATAATGCCTTCGGTTTCGTTCGAACCCGGAACGAACTTGTATGGATTGAATGCTTTCAGCACATCGTCAGGCGGACGATGAGCATTCTAAGTGATATGTTCTGATTAAAGGTAATCGTAACCTCAAGCCTCATCAACCGGGAATGGCTAAAACAGGGGAGGTGCAGCAAGGCTTCGTGGGTAGCACCCACTAAGAGCAAGATAGATCCCTGTCTAGAGGTCCCTTTTCTTTTCGGCTTAGTGTGTGGTTGGTCGCGCCAACTACGGGGTTATCTTGTTCGGGATTATCCAGTAAGGGATGGTTCCGGCTTTGTGTTGCAGGGGAGCGGGCGTACTCCTCGGTACGGTGATCTAGGCCACGTACTGTGACGGGCGGTACCCCAGTAGCCCTGCCATTGTATGGAATCCAAACTCCAATAAGTGCCGTACGTATTAGTTGTGCCCAACTATGTTGGAATGTGAGATGTAAGCATTTCAGCTATTTCTGTATTTTACTTGAAAACCCTAGACCCTATTATAATACAATCAGATTTCCTATCAAACGTTTTAGTTAGCGTAAGGTAAAAACTTACCCATGTTTATTTGTGGGGAGTCTTACGTGATACTTTTGTTTTCAAAAGTTTTCAAAGTTAAGCAATCTAACCGTTTACTCACACCAGACCCATGTCTGACCCAAGTGTTTATTTTCTGTTTTATTAAACTCTTGGGTACTCAATATTGTATTGAGTAGTCGAGGGATTCAGGTTAGCTTTGACGAATTCTGGAGGAGATTTGGAGCAGGAGGCTTCACCGTGTAGATATATGATGATTCCGCTGTGTATATGTTGTGTCTGTATCTGTGATACTTGAGTTGTATGAATTAGACAGATGTTTATAACTGTCTAATATGTGTTGTATAAGTTGTGTAACTCTGATGTATATGATACTATGTAATATTTTATATGATATATTATATTTCATTCGTTCCGCTGTGAGTTTCTGATGTTGTTGTTCTTTCTTCTTTTCTTTCTTTTCTTCTTCTATCCCTTTCTTTCTTAATTCACGATACGTCTTTCTGGGCATAGAAAGTCGGGTCGTGACAGTTGGTATCAGAGCAGTAGGTTGAGTGAATACCTAGGCTCTGAAGTGGTGTCTATCTTGAGAGCGCGTAATTGTTAGTTATATAAAAATGGTTTTATATTGTGTTAATTGATCGGTTGAGTGGTATATGGATTCTGGTCAATACGAGTAGCTAACGTTATTGATAGGGATCTCTAAACACTTGAACCAGGCCAACGGACACAATATTGTTTTAAAGAGGTAGATGAAATAATTTTACCCATAAATAATTTCTATATAAAAAAATATATATCATTTTAAATATATATATTTATGTATTTCTACCTATTTATTGGGTTACCTGTTCGGGTTTTCCAATATAAGTTATAAAGGTAGATAAGGTGGTAGTGTGTGTAACACAATTACCAATAGTTGGAGTTTGAATGTTTGAGGTTGGAAGTATATATCGAGACTGTAAACCCAATATCGTCTCGAGTAAATTGGCAGTATGGAGTAAGGATGTCTCGGATCTCTGAAGAAAATCCTTTTCAAGATTCGGAGTCCATTATTGGAATGTAAGATTGGTTGAGCTCGGGTGAGCAGATTTTCTAGAGTTGAATCTATCAGTTGTGCAGAAGTAAGTGATGGTAGTTTGGCGACTTCAGGAAGGAGCAGTTGTGTGATAAGACACAGTATCTATGGATGTTCCCGAAGGAGATTTTCTTTTTGGAACAAGATTAAGAAGGTATTGGAGGAACAGTTGATGTCTACCGCAGGAAAGACTCGACTGTATAGGAATTCTCTGATATCAAGTAAGAGAGTTTTGTCTATATTGAAGTATGGGACTAAGGTCGATTTGTTGTTCTTCGGACATGGTCTCATTGTTCCCTTAAGAAGAGTAAGTTATTGGCGATTGGTTTGGAGCCGAGTTTCTTTTGGATGTCTGCCATCTCGGAGATTCGTTGAGAGGTTTGTTGATGGTTTTAGTTTTGAAGCCTTTGGATTAGAAGTTCTTGGTTAGCTGTGATAGCAGTGCAGCTCGGAGTGTTCGGTGTGCTGTCGAGATAGAGTTTGGAAGCAGCAGTGTGGTCCGTTTCTTCGATGGTTCCGGAATCTTTGTGGTTCTTCTATCAGCAGTCCAGGAAGATGGTGAATGTTTTCTTGAAGGGTTAACCTTGTTTGGAAAAGTTTAAGGCTGTTTTAATTAGTAAAGAGAGAACAGTTTCTTTGGAATCCGAACTAGGTAGGATCGCAAAAGTGACTTGCGATTAGTTTGAGAGTTCATCTTGAGTAATCTTTTGTATGGAGTTGAGGCATCTCAAGAGGAAGTAAAAGTTATCAAGGAGGTCAAAGGTTTGCCCATAGGTAAAGATTTAGTTTATATCGATTTGTTCCTAGAGAAGGATTGGTGAAGTATCTTAGAATTTTATGGAGTATCTGTGTTTTCTCTTCTGTTTCTAGTTTCGAGTTTCCTCTAGCCAAGGATAGCTGAAGACAGTACCATTGACCGAGGACTCGTCCATTCTTTGAGTTGTTGGCTATGTCTTTAAGATAACCAATGTTCCCGCTTGTTTGTGGATCTAGTTTGTGCTCAAGTTCATCAACATTGTCATTTACTTCAGAATAAGAGTTGTGCAGCGGAAGCAAAGGTAGTAGCTGTGCAAGAAAGGAAGTAACCTCAGATTTCTACAAGAAGTTTATGTGAATTTCTAAGTGTGTATAGAATTTTTTGAAATCTGGGAAAAGGAAGTTCAGTCTTCTATTTCTTGTGGAGTAGAGTTTGTGGATTTCAGCAGATTTGAAGATCATTTTGTGCTTGGTTCATAATTTTTTTCAAAAAGCATCAGCAAAGGTTGAGCTGATCAGGAAGAGATGAGGTAGCTCGGGATCGTCTAGTGAGTTATGCAAGAGATGAGACAGAGTTTGGAATTCGGAATTGGAGATTGGAAGTTGTTTAAGTTTTTCTCCGATTAAAGAGCTATAAGATTTGGTAAGTGGAAAGCTAGCACTGAAGTATTTTGGATTTTCCTGTATTCTCGAGAGAAGTAGTTCTTTGTCTACAGGATTGAATGGCCAGTTTGGATATCTGGAAATTCGTTGTATTTCACGTATCTCTGAGGGAGTACGTGTATGACCTATTACTGATTGTAGAATCTGCAGTTCAGTTGGATTTGGAGGTTGAGCTGGACTTGAGGTGGTCTGATATTTTTGTTCAGATTAGTGGATCTAGAGATGAGGGAAGCTCTGGATCATAGTGGTGTTGTTTGTTTAGCTTCTATAGAGCGAGTATCCCGGTGATTTATACTCGGGGAAACTCTTGATAGCAGTAGTAAGATCTATTCTGATTTATATTAGAATAGTTAGTTAGGTTTGTTTGTTTGTTTGATTGATTGATATGGTTGTTAGGAATTAGATGATAGGTATGTGGTTGCTGTTGAAATTAAAAATCTTTGCTAGAGTATTAAATTAACTTTGGTTTTAATTTCGGGGACGAAATTATTTTAAGGGGGAAGGAATGTGATATCCCGGGTTTTTGGGCAATATAAATTTAATAATCTGTATTAATAATTTAATTGAATTGATAATTTTCTTTATAATTTTAAATTTAAATTGGTTAATTTAATATTTTAAAGGATAAAAATATTTAATCTGGCAATATTGATAAGATAAATTTTCAAAGCTAATAAAATTTTATTCTATTTATAATATATATATTTGATATATATTGTGAATGAAAAATCTTTTTGTTTAAATAAAAGATGTACTTTCAAATTGTAATATATATGTATGTATATATTATTATTTGAAGTTGTATTGAAATTTAATATGATAATTCTCAAAATTTATGTTAAAAATATTTTCTATTTAGATATATATGTATATTTGTATATATTGGGATTTTGGTTTGAAAGTTAATAAAGTGTTTCAAAATTCTAATATATATATATAATTGTAATTTGTAAGTATAATTTAATATAATACCTTTCAAAAGCTATTTAAAAACTAATCATATATTTTCAAAACTCTTAAGGTAAATATTTATTTTATTAAAAGTATTTTAGCTCTAGTGTAAATAAGATTTAATAAAAGATTTTAATTTGTTTTCTTTTAAAAAAAAAGTACTTAATCTAAAATATAGTTATATATATATATAGATTTAATTAGACCTTTCTTCTTAATATCTCTTTAATTTAAATGGTTTGTAAACATAAATAAATTTAGTAATAATTCACATTTACATAAATACATAAATATAAATACAAATTCATATTACATAATTTAAAGAAAATCATAAATACTTTTATAATAAGGGTTTAAACATAATTATGCAAGGGTTTTAACACTTGTAAGCTAAATGAATTTGCATAGACATTTGCCTAATTTATAAAATTACAAGTGGCCTAATTCTCTTATATTACAAATATAATGTTTTAAAGAAGAAAACGTGTAAATTGTTTCCAGTTCAAAAGTTTTTCAGTTCAAAACATTTTTCTCAGTCTTTCTTTCTTCTTCTAAAAATCTGAAATCAAATTTAAAAGAAAATCAAAATCTGAAACCTGAAATTCAAAATCAAGCAAAGTTCTTCACAACAATAAAAACTGCAACTTCAACCTGCTATTCAAATAAAGTTCAACTGCAAGTCAGATCTGTTCAACATTTTAAATCAAGATGAAGATTCAACTATTAACAAGCATGCAAGGATTCAAATTTCAACAGCAAAGAAATTTAAAAGCTTTTTGCCAGAATTCAAAAATCTAAAGCCTGGAACAATGCTCTGCTCTGTTTGTTCTCTGCTTATAAAATAGGTGAGTAAACATTTTAAAAACAGTTTTAAAAATTTGTGGATTAACTTTGATGCATGAGATGGATTGTATTGTGATGATGCATATATGTTTAAATGAATATTATATGTGAATGCATGTTAAATTGTGGAATGTCTGTGATTATTTAAGTTCCTGTATGCATATATCCTTACATGATTTGATTCCTTTAAGATAAAAATTCAAATCTCCCAATAGAATTAATATTAGACTTTGATATTTAAAGGAAAGTTGGTTGTTAAGGCATGATGATGATTTTTAAAAATAGCTAAGGAATTTAAATTCAACAAATAAATTTAAAGAAGGAAATAACAGTGAAACTCAAATTTATGTTAAAAATCAAAAAACTCAAGTTTTGATTTGAATTATATGAATGAATTCGTGTTTGAAAATCACGAATTTTAATATACATATCATGATTTTTAGATTGTTAATTCATGAGAATTCTCGAGATGTTCGTTTTGGGAATTTTTGGTGATAACTGATGATCGGCATGATCGAGTTGGTTGATATTTGGGTTGAAGGTGGTCTGAGTGATGGAGAGTACGGGAAAAATGTCGATGGATTTTTCTGACGACTGTGGTGGACAGGCATGGGAGATTTAGGGTTTTAGCAGTGGGTTCTGTCGTTGATGTTGTCGAGTTTTGTTCGACCAGGGTGACGCATCGAGCACGATCGCGATAGGGGGAAAAGTTCGCTGGTGATCGAGGCAATGATTAGTGAGGTCGGAGGGGCTTCTCGAGGCGGAGTTCGTCGACGATGGGAGGATTTCTGGTGATGGCAAATTCCAGATTTTTTGGTTGGTTCGGTTCGATTTCGATTCGATCAAGTATTTTTCGATCTGGGTTGGTTTTCGTGTTCGTACGTGGTCGAGTGGTTGTAGGCGATGGTCGCGACGAACGTTGGTGGCCGGCGACGTTAGTGCACGTGCACGTGTGCACGTTTGGGTGTACTGGAGTTCGAGAGTTTGGGGAAGACGAGTTCGACTCGGTGCAGCTTCGTGCTTTTTGATGATTTTCTCGAAGCAGATACGTAGGGGAAGGACTCGAAAACGACTCGGGTTTGCAAAGGGTATGACTCGGGTTGTAATGTTGAGATAATCTGACTTTTAAAGAAAGCAATGTTTTTATAAAGGAAGATCAGTTTACATTTTTAAATATCTAAAAATTTAATGTTTTAAATTGTTTGTTTCTTAAGTAAAATTTTATATTTCAAATATATAATTGATTTCTAAATTGGTTTTATTAAAGTTAATAATTGGAATAAGTAATTAAAATAAATAAAGAGTTTATTCTTAATTAGTTAAGTTACGATTAATTAAGGATAATTAATTTTAAGGTTAATTACTTAATTGTAATTAAGGATAATTACTTAATGAAGTAATTAGTAGAAATAAATTAATTAAAAGATTAAGGTAAATTAAAAATGTGAATAATTACTAGTTAAGGTAATTAACTAAAAGAGAGTAATTAATTAAGGGAGTAATTAAAGATCATTAATTTATGTAATAAATAATGTAATTAAGGGTTGATTAATTAAGATTAATTAATCAATAAATAAGTGATTAAAGAGTAATTAATTAATATAATTAATTAAGGAGTTAATTCATTAAGGTAAGTAATTACAGGATGGTTAATGACTGTTTATGATTAATTAAGGTTAATTAATGAATATGGTTAATTAAAGATTAATTATTTAATTAACTAGAAGGTAATTAATTAATGAAGTAATTAGAGGATTATTAATTAATAAAATTAATCAAGGTTGATTAATAAAAGTGATTAATTAAAGTATGATTAATTAATTATAATTAATTAAGAATTAATGCAAATAATTATAGTTAAATTAATTAATGGAAGTAAATGAAGGATCATTAATTATTGTAATTTAATGATAGTAATTAAAGGTTAATTACTGTATATGGTTAAGGATAATTACTTGAATGTAATTAAAGTATAATTAATCAAAGAACATTAATTAAAGAAGATCATTAGAGATGATTAATTTATTTATTTGAAATAAATAAATGGAAAAGGATTTAGGTAATCCAATTGATTTAGGAGTTAATCAATTCTGTTTTTGAATGATTGGTTAATATTGGATGATTGATATTTGGTGATTGGTTGATACTGGATGATTTGGATATGATATCTATGATATGTGACATGCTGCTTTGTGAGATGAATGTTTGATATGAATTATCTATTGTGATAATATGATTTATCTATCTGTTTATATCATCCTGAATATAAGTTTAAATGTTTAAACCTTTAAACAACTTGGCCTTAAAAGATACGTTTTGGATTTCGATGAGACCGGGATCGGGTTTGCATATACCGGGATTCCAGGTCTGGAGACCCAAATACCACATCGATCCAAATTAACGATAGGTCGTGAATCTCAAGTGAAGATGAAGATTCAGAGTGCAAGGGTTATTGTCGTTAACTCTGAGGGTGATTCCAAAACGAGTGTAACGAGATAATGCCTTCGGTTTCGTTCGAACCCGGAACGAACTTGTATAGATTGAATGCTTTCAGCACATCGTCAGGCGGACGATGAGCATTCTAAGTGATATGTTCTGATTAAAGGTAATCGTAACCTCAAGCCTCATCAACCGGGAATGGCTAAAACAGGGGAGGTGCAGCAAGGCTTCGTGGGTAGCACCCACTGAGAGCAAGATAGATCCCTGTCTAGAGGTCCCTTTTCTTTTCGGCTTAGTGTGTGGTTGGTCGCGCCAACTACGGGGTTATCTTGTTCGGGATTATCCAGTAAGGGATGGTTCCGGCTTTGTGTTGCAGGGGAGCGGGCGTACTCCTCGGTACGGTGATCTAGGCCACGTACTGTGACGGGCGGTACCCCAGTAGCCCTGCCATTGTATGGAATCCAAACTCCAATAAGTGTCGTACGTATTAGTTGTGCCCAACTATGTTGGAATGTGAGATGTAAGCATTTCAGCTATTTCTGTATTTTACTTGAAAACCCTAGACCCTATTATAATACAATCAGATTTCCTATCAAACGTTTTAGTTAGCGTAAGGTAAAAACTTACCCATGTTTATTTGTGTGGAGTCTTACGTGATACTTTTGTTTTCAAAAGTTTTCAAAGTTAAGCAATCTAACCGTTTACTCACACCAGACCCATGTCTGACCCAAGTGTTTATTTTCTGTTTTATTAAACTCTTGGGTACTCAATATTGTATTGAGTAGTCGAGGGATTCAGGTTAGCTTTGATGAATTCTGGAGGAGATTTGGAGTAGGAGGCTTCACCGTGTAGATATATGATGATTCCGCTGTGTATATGTTGTGTCTGTATCTGTGATACTTGAGTTGTATGAATTAGACAGATGTTTATAACTGTCTAATATGTGTTGTATAAGTTGTGTAACTCTGATGTATATGATACTATGTAATATTTTATATGATATATTATATTTCATTCGTTCCGCTGTGAGTTTCTGATGTTGTTGTTCTTTCTTCTTTTCTTTCTTTTCTTCTTCTATCCCTTTCTTTCTTAATTCACGATACGTCTTTCTGGGCATAGAAAGTCGGGTCGTGACAATAGGATATCCTCCTCTGTTTATAAATAACCACTTGAGCATTCTTGCATTCGAAATATATATATATATATATATATAATACAAAGCTGCCATTAGAAACTTAGAGGAGTTGGGATCTCAAACTACAAAAAAAAGAAAAAAAAGAAGAAGCATGCTTTCATTGTTAAAGGAAAACTATGAGTAAAAGTTTTTAAAACTTTTACTGTAAATCTTATATACAATTATATGTTTATGGAACTTGGATAGATTCTTTATTTGTCAATTATAAATGTTTAAAATTAGTTCCTATGCTTTTATACATGTGTTAGTTATGGAAGAATACCTGTAAAAGCTCAAAGGTCATGTACAGTCTCTGTTTTTTAAAAAGTGTTGAATTTGCAACTTTAAACTTCATTTTCTCACAATCCAGTAAATTTTGTATGATGATTCCAAAAGCAAAGTCGTGTGTTTATGAATGTAGTTTATTTTAAAATTTGTTTTGTTCGATATTATGAAGCATGGAGGAAATAAGGAACATTTTACAGTAAACAACTTAAAATGAAAAAAATTCAAATATCAAAATTAAATACTTTGTTTACATGATTGTATTCGTCCTCGAAAATGCTGATTTTTGAAGGTGATTAGGTAATTTTTAGTGAGGTATTGGGTGAGGAATTTGGGGATGAACGATTTTGGGTTTTTGGTCGATCGTCGGTGAACTGCTCGTCTTTGAGAGTCGAGTTTGGGTCAGAAGGGAGCTTGGAAGGTGGGAAGCGCATGAAAAATGATGAGGCTTTTTATAGGGTGGTGTGGTGGCCAATCGGAGGTGATGTAGGGTTAGAAGTAGGTTTGGGTCGTGATCGGTTTTCGATGGACGGCGGCGTCGAGGAGGCAAATGGGACGTGCGGTATGGAGGGGAAAGGAAGAGGAGAGTGTGACGATGCTGCTGGTGGATTTTGGCGATGGCAGGTGGTCGAACAAGGTGGAAGAAGGGGACGAGTTCATTCCTGGACGCGAGTTTGAGTTTGAAATTTCGAACTAGGGTTTGCTGGGGTTTTTGTGTGGGCCAGAGGTTCACGAAGGTCGGAGGTGGCCTGGGAAGATGGCCGGCGGCGAGAGTGATGGCCGGAGGGCGTGTGCATATGCACGTGTGGTTCAATTTTTGGCTGTGTGCACGTTAAGGAAGGAAGAAGGAAGGCAATGGAATAAAAGAGAAGGAAAGAGGTGGAGTTGTTTTCTTATGTGGGCCGAACAGGTCGGGTACTGCTTTTTTTTTTAAAAAAAGAAAAGTATTTTTAAGTGATTTCATTATAAACCTATTAACCCTTTAAATTTTTTATTTTTCTTCGTCTAAATTCAATACAAAATGGGAACTTGTATTTTTACCTAGCACCAAGCCATTATTCCTAAATTACTTTGTTAAGTTTGGTAATAAAGAATTAAATCAATTTTAATAATTAAGGTTAATAAACGAATTAAACTTTTAAATTGATAAATCCTAAGTTAATTTATATAAGATAATTATTAATGGATTCTAAATTTAATTAAAATAAATTATAAATAGTTTGTAATCAATTTTAATTATAAGTATTCAGGGTAAGAAAAAAATAATTAATTTTGGGTCATTTAAATTAACTAGATGATGATTTGTGATTGGTTAATAGTGGCTATAAATCGTTAAAATAGTTCATAATACGTGATTTGTCTTGATTTCTCTTGTGTATTTATTTCAAGTTGTTCTGCGCCTGTGACATAACGTACCCTAATGAATTGAACGTTTTAAATGAAACGTTGAGACGTTTTATTGAAAATAGACATATGTGATTAAATTTCCATTTGTAATTGTGGCATCCTAAATTGAAATTGTCTGTTAAAAACAGCTTGTCCTTTAAAAATCTGTCGTTTTGGATTCGATAAGACGGGGATCGGATATCATTATTATCCGAAAACCACATCGATCCAAAATAAACGATTAGGTTGGGAAGATTCCAGGGAAGATTCGGAATGAATATTTCAGAGTATAAGGGCTATTTGTCGCTAACTCTGAGGGTGATTCCAACATGAGTGTAGTGGAAATGATGCCTTTGGTTCCGTTCAGACTCGGAATGGACTTGTATGGACGAATGCTATCAGAACATCATCATTAGAGGACGATGCGCATTCCAAGTGAATGTGTTCTTAAAAGGTAATTGTTGCCTCAAGCCTCATCAACCGGGAATGACTAAAACAGGGGAGATGCGGCAAGGCTAAGTGGGTCGCACCCAAGTAGGGTAAGGTTATCCCTTCTAGAGTCCCTTTTTATTCGGTATGTTTGGTATGGTTGCTGATCCCAACCATGGGGTAATCTTACTCGGACTATCCAGGTTAGGGGTAGTCCGGTCTTGTGTAACAGGGGATCCATGTGAGGAATGCGGAATATGGATCTTAAGGCTAGAATGAACACTAGAGGGGGTGAATAGTGTTTATAAGAAATTACTAAATCTTTTTGAGTTATTGTTGATTTGTACACAAATGTATGCAATATACAGACACGGATATAATCACAGAATCAAACATAGATGTAGAAATAAAGTAAATGCAGTAATGGAAAAAACACACCGGATTTTATACTGGTTCGGAGTTACCCTACATCCAGTCCCGCACAACTAAGTACGGATTTCCTTTCAAAAGCAATTCAACAATTACAACCCTCGATTTCAAGGCCACGGGGTACACCCTCTAGAATCACAATCCTCTGGTTAGAGATACTTGATTTCCAGGAAACAAGTTCACCCAATTGATTTCTCAAGGCTATAATCACACCTTTTCTCACTTGATTGATTTCCAAGGCTACAATCACACCTTTTACTCTATTGATTACAAAGAAAGCCTATAACTCTGAATAACACTGAGGATCTTGATGAGATAGTGACAGAGAATCAAACTAAAGATTATCTAGTTAGATTCAATGTTGATTTCGGCAGAGTAATGGTAAGAATATGTATAAAGAATTGTGGAAGAAGAAGAGAAGTGAAAAACCAAAAAATCTATATTCAAATTCGTTGAAACTAACCATTATTTATAGAAGAGCAACAGCCATGTCCATTCGTGAAAGGTTATGGCGAATAGACACTTCTTTTGAAATTCAAATTTTTGAATCTAACTGTCATTATGTCGACATGGGGTACTAGGGCATGTCGACATCCCAAAGCATTTTTTGAAGATTTGATTTTCTTTGAAAATAACCTTTATCTTATATTAAAAACAATTTAAACTTTATAAATATACTTGACTATAGATAAAATACATAGATAAATATAGAGAATAATATATACAATTTTACTATAATTTTATGTTTAAATCTAAGTATAAATATATTATAATTAAAAGATAGTTTAAAAAAACGAAGTTTAAAACAAGAGTTTATTAAAAACAATAACAAAGAATATTTTAAGGCTAAAACAACTTTTTGAAAATCATTTGAAAAGATAATTTTTAAGGCTAAAACATTTTTGAAAAGCAGTTTTGAAAATCATTGTGAAGTAGTTTTGAAAATCATTTTGAAGTAGTTTTGCAAGCTTCTTCCTGTAGAATATCTCATCACATCAGGACTCGAGTACTTGTTCAAAACCAGGATGTTCGTGGGTTTGTAAGCTACTTGTCATAGGTTTGTAAGCTACTTGTCGTGGGTTTGTAAGCCACTAAAAAGGTAGAAATGGGTTCCATCCCAAAAGAAAAATGGAGTGAAGATTTCAATGCTATTATGAAGTTTTAACATAATTCTAGACTTAATACTTATCTTAAAATCTTGAACTCTTGATAATCTTGATATTCTTGATACTCATGAGTCTTCAATCTTGATATCTTGAATCTCTATACTGTATAGTCTTCATTCTTGGTACCTGCATGGTTAAATCCTGCATATACATATATATCTAAACTATAATGTTAGTATTTATATTTTATAATCTTATTCTAAGGTTGTTGTCATCAAAACCATCAACTCATGGACTAACAATCCCAGCATGGTCCTCGGTATTATTTTTCTAGAGATCCACCGTGACAGGCGGTACCCCAGTGGCCCAGTCATTGTATGGATCCCATTCTCCATTAAGTGCCTTCGGTCTTAGTTGTATACCTATTATGCTGGAATTTAATTAATGTAACAATTTCAGCTATGTGAATAATTTATCTGAAAACCCTAAACATTATTATAATATCACTGGATTTCCTATGAAAGCGTTTTGGTTATCGTAAGGGAAAAACCCGTCCGTGCTTATGTACGGCGAGTCTTACGTGATACCCTTGTTTCAAATGGTTTTCAATTTAAAGTAGTTTAACCGTTTTACTCACACTAGACCCATGTCTGACCCAGAGTTTATTTTCTGTTTTCCCTAAACTCTTGGGTATCAAATTTTTATGAGTATCCAAGTGATTCCAGGTTTGCTCTCGACGTATTTTGGAGGAGGAGTTGGAGCAGGTGGCTTAAACGTATCTAGCTATATCTATATTATGCTGTATTGGTATCTATGTCTGTATTTTGGCTTGTAATGAATAGACAGGTCACTACGATTGTCTGGTATGATGTATGTATAATTATGACTCTGTGAATTGCATTAGTGACTATGTGATATATGTCTGTAATATATATTATCCGTTCCACTGTGAGATTTGTGATTTGTTTAGTTCTTTTCTTCTATCTTTTCCCTTTTCTACCTATTTATTTCTATATTATGACTCATCTTTCGAAGTAAGAAGTGCGGGCCATCACATTTGGTATCGGAGCGCTAGGGTGAGTGAATACCTAGGCTTTTGGGTTAATATCAATCTAGAGAGAGCGTATTTGTAAATTTATATATATATATATATATATACACACACACACACACCTCCCTGATAGTTAGATCAGCTTTGATAAAATATTATTAGTGCCATCTTTGGAATGTTTTTCGTCCCAGTGCTAAGTATTCTCTTACTATGTCCAGGTAGTCAACAATGAGCACAAGGGGAAGGCGAGGCAGAGGAGCCAGTAGCACAACAACGACTAATGGAAGGACCCCTAATGTTGGAGGTGGTAGAGTAGCTTTTGAGGCCGTAGCTCTAGTACAGCCTCGAGTAAACTTCACAACACTGTGCAAGGACTTTGCGAATCTTAGGGGAATACCCTTTAAAGGTACTGAATCTATTATCGAGGTGCAAGCATGGTTACGCTCTTGTGAGAGAATTTTCAAGGGTTTGGGTCTTTCTGATGAACAGAAGCGAATCCTGGCATCATGGCAGTTACAGGAAGGGGCAGCCGCGTGGTGGGACTCAGTCATGGCGAATATCCCCGAGGATGAATTTTCATGGAGTAAATTCAAAGAAGTGTTCGAGGAGCAGTTCATGCCGACTACGGGTAAGACCCAATTGTATAGGAGTTTCCTTGATCTTAAGAAAGAAGACATGTCTATGGCCGAGTATGAAGTGAAGTTCAATGAGTTATCCTGTTATGGCCCTGGATTCATAGACACCCCTCTTAATAAAAATGAAATGTTTGTGTTTGGTATGAGGGCATAATTCCATGAGAAGCTGACCGCTCATCTTAAGGGATCGTTTGTGGAGCTTGTGGATATGGCTTTGAGGTATGAAGAACTTTTGGAGAAGAAACCCTCAGCAGCATTTGCAACACAAAGTGGCGGTGCTACAAATCAGCATAAGAGAAAGTTTAACCCGAACTGAAAGAAACAAGGGAAAGGAAAACAAGGAGGCAAGCATGCGAACATGGAGTGTTATAATTGCAAATAGAAAAGTCATAATGCCAGATTCTGTCCGAGAAGTGAAGCCCCAAAGCAGCTAAGCAAACCTATCTCAAATGGTTCAGAAGACCCTGTGCTTCGATTTCCATCAACCCGGGCACATGGTAAAGGATTGCCCACTCCTATAGAAGGCGCAGTTAAACAAGGTGTTTTCCATCCAGAATGAACCATCAGCTTCAACAGACATGAAGGGTAAACACGTCCTTGAAGGTACTTTGCTTATAAATGGTGTTTATGTTAGAGTATTATTTGATTCTGGTGCTTCTCTTAGCTTTATTTCTTTAGGAATGGTAGTGAAATTTCACCTTATCTCTGGTATCATAAACAATTCTATTTGCGTCTCCAATCCCATAGGAGAAGTGACCCAACAGAATATGATTTGTGAAGGCTTGCGAATTACTTATCTTTCCCATAGCTTTTCGTGTGATCCATATGTATTAGATTTTAAAGGATTTGATCTTATACTTGGAATGGATTGGTTAACAAAATATAAAGCTATTCTCGACTGTGAGGAGAGAACCGTATCTTTGGAAACCGAGTTGGGGAGGATTGCAAGGGTAAAATGTGATAGCCCCGAAATTCATGTGTGTAGTCTTTTGCATGTGCTCGAAGCAACCCAAAAAGGATTAGGATCCATTGAAGTTGTTAAAAACTTCCCGGACGTTTTTGAAGAAGTTAAAGGTTTACCCCCACATCGAGAGATTGAATTTCGTATCAATTTAGTTCGAGGGGCAAGGCCTGTAGTCCAACCAAAAAGGAGAATGGCTCCGAAGGAAAGGGAAGAGTTGGGGAGTCAAACACAGGATTTGTTGAGGAGAGGATTGATTAGACCCAGTCGTTCGAGCTGGGGGTCTGCTGTAGTGTTTGCAGCCAATTCAGATGGATCGTTAAGATCGTGTGTAGACTATAGGGAGTTAAATAAGCTGACCATTAGAAATAAGTACCCCTTACCTCGCATCGACAATCTTTTTGACCAGCTACATGGGGCTACCGTATTCTCGCAAATGGATTTAGCTTCAGGATTTCACCAACTAAGGGTTGCTGAAGACAGTATACCCTTAACTGCATTTAGAGGGCCTAACTGTTTCTTTGAGTGGCTGGTTATGCCTTTTGGGCTAACCAACGCACCGACTTATTTTGTTGATTTAATGAACCGTGTCTTCCATGATGTTCCGAACAAGTTCATGCTAGTATTCATCGACGACATTCTTATCTACTCCAAATCAGAGAAGGAGCATAGACATCATCTGGAGGTGGTATTGGAAAACTTGAGAAGGCATGTCATAAAGGCGAAGTTTTCAAAGTGCCATTTTTGGCAATCAGAAGTAAAGTTGTAAAGGCACATTGTATCGGGAGATGGTATTTCAGTGGACCCAAAAAAGGTGACGACTGTTCAGGAGTGGAAGCAACCACGAACTCCTACGAAGGTTCGCAGTTTCCTTGGTTTAGCAGGATACTATAGGAGATTTATTCGGGATTATTCTAAGATTTCCTCCCATTTGACCAAGCTTACTAAGAAGGGAGAGAAATTTGAATGGACTCCAAAGTGTGAAGAGGCGTTTCAATAATTGAAGGTGAGATTAACCAGTGCAGCCGTTTTGGCTGTTCCAGATGGGAACAGTGAATTCGCAGTGTGCACAGATGCTTGTGGAGTGGGACTAGGAGCTGTTTTCATGCAGCGCGGTAGAGTGATTGCTATGCGAGTAGGCAGTTGAAGCCTCATGAGAAAAATTATGCTACACATGATCTGGAATTGCTGGCTGTTGTCTTTGCACTAAAAATGTGGAGGCACTACCTGTTAGTTAAGGATCCTTCTATTTCTTGTTAGTTTCTTGTTAACCCATAGAGATTTAGGAGTGAACCTCTTTCTTATCTTAGGTGAAAAGTTCGAGCTCTTCATGGATCATAAACCCTTGAGGTATCTTTTCACCCAGAAGGATCTGAACCTGAGACAGCAAAGGTGGTTTGAATTTCTAGCATCCTATGATTTGGATATTCTCTATACACCGGGAAAGGCAAATGTGGTGGCGGATGCTTTGAGTAGAAATGCAGTCTTGGCTCTTTTGGAGGTTACCCCGACTCTTCTAGAAAGAATAGCAAGAAAGCAAAAAGCAGATACAAGCTTAAGAGCATCATCAGGAAGGTTAAGGACGGGCAATGCACCAGTTTCAAGGTTGATGACCGAGGAGTTTTAAGGATCAATGGAAGAATTTGTGTTCCGAGTGTCAAGAATCATAGATAGGAGGTTTTGTCAGAATGCCATCACTCAAGGTTAAGTATCCATCCAGGTATCTCGAAGATGTATAGGGATATGAAGCGGATGTTTGGTGGAAGGGAATGAAGAAAGACATCTATACCTTTGTTAATAAGTGTGCGAGCTATCAATAGATAAAAGGCGAGCAGCAAAAGACAGCAGGACTGTTACAACCTCTGGAGATTCCAAAATGGAAGTGGGAGATGATATCGATAGATTTCATCGATGGGTTGCCCAGAACTAGGAAGGGGAATGAGGGGTGTGGGTTATTATAGATAGGCTAACCAAGAGCGCTAACTTTATTTCGGTTAAATCATCTAGAACTGCAGCTTCCTTGGCAGAAATTTTCATGAGGGAAATCGTGAGATTGCACGGAGTTCCCATAAGCATAGTAAGTGATCGTGACTCGATTTTTACCAATAAATTTTGGGAAGCTTTGCAAACAGCCCTTGGTATGAAGTTAAGTTTAAGCACTGCTTATCATCCTCAAACGGACGGACAAACTGATAGGCTAAACCGTATTCTGGAAGATATGTTGAGGGCCTGCATTCTGGACTTCGGTCGGTCTTGGGAAGATCATCTACATTTGGTAGAATTTTCTTACAATAACAGTTTCCAGACAAGCATAGAAAAGGAACCCTACGAAACTCTCTACGGAAGGCCACACAGATCACCAGCTTGTTGGGTGGTGTCAGGAGATAGCTTAATCCTTGGTCCGGATATGATTCGAGAAGAATCTAAGAAATTCGAGCTGATCAAGAAGAGAATGAAGGTAGTCCAGGATTGTCAAAAGAGCTATGCCGATAAAAGGCGGAGGGATCTAGAATTCGCAGTTGGTGACCTAGTATTCGTTAAGATTTCTCCGATAAGAGGAGCAATTAGATTTGGCAAGACTGGAAAATTGGCTCCAAGATATATCAGACCTTTTCGTATACTCTGGTATATAGAATTGAATTACCAGAAAGGATGGTAGGAATTCATAATGTATTTCACATATCTCATCTAAGGAAATACGTGCATGATCCATCATTGGTTATAGAACCATTAGTCCAGGAAGATTTGGAGGTTGAACCAAACTTGACCGCAGTCAGGCATCCAGTTCAGATTATTGATTAAGAAGAAAAGAAGCTCCGAAACAAGGTGGTGAAGTTGGTTAAGATCCAATGGAGCGAGGATCCCAAAGATTGTACCTGGGAAACTCTGGATAGTGTGAAGGAAGCCTATCTGGAACTATTGTTAGGGTAGTTGTTGTTGTTTTGTTCTGTGTAAAACTGTTTGTTATGGTTGTTAGGATATGATTGGTGTATGTGCTTTGCTATATGAATATAAAACTTTTGTTACAAGTTGAATTATTTATTGCATTCAAAATTTCGGGGACAAAATTCTTTTAAGGGGGAGGAATGTAACGACCCGGGTTTTTGGACACGTGTTTTTTGAATATTTTACTGATTTTAAATGTTGGAATCTTATTTTTTATCAGTCAAATAATAAATTCTGATCTTTATATATAGCTATGAATTAAAAATCTAAAATCTTAATCTCTCAAAAATACTTAAATAAAAACTCCACTTTTCTATTACAGGATATAATTATATATAGATGTGTGTGTGTGTGCGCGCATAACTTTGATATAAAATTTAAAAATAAAATATATAAAAATAGGAATAAATACATATAAGTGGGTAATTATATTTTTATGATAGTTATAGGGTATATGTAAAATCTATATTAATAACACAAGGCTTAGGCATGTGAATATATATATGTTTGTATAAGGTAAAAATGTGTCCATATGTTAAAAACAAAGCTATGTCATATATAAAGTATATATGTATATTCTATGATGTATATGTAAACATATAAGGGGACATAGTAATAAATGCATATCAACTCAAAGCACATAATAAATCAAATCCGCCTCTCATTATCAAATCACTTAGTTCATATCAGGTCAGTTTTCAAAAAAAAAAGTCAAAATCAAAGAAAATAAAATAAAAAAAAGAATGAAGCTTACTGTACAGGATAAAACTACAGCCTATCCTCCTCTGTTTATAAATAACCACTTGAGCATTCTTGCATTCGAAAAAAAATATAATACAAAGCTACCATTAGAAACTTAGAGGAACTGGGAGCTCAAACTACAAAAAAAAAGAAAAAAAAAGAAGAAGCAGGCTTCCATTGTTAAAGGAAAACTGTGAGTAAAAGCTTTTAAAACTTTACTGTAAATCTTATATACGATTATATGTTTATGGAACTTGGATATATTATTTATTTTTCAAGTATAAATGTTTAAAATCAGTTCCTATGCTTTTATACATGTGTTAGTTATGGAAGAATACTTGTAAAAGTTCAAAGGTCATGTACAGTCTCTGTTTTTTTAAAAGTGTTGACTTTGCAACTTTAAACTTCATTTTCTCACAATCCAGTAAATTTTGTATGATGATTCCAAAAGCAAAGTCGTGTGTTTATGAATGTATCTTATTTTAAAATTTGTTTTGTTCGATATTATGAAGCATGGAGGAAGTAAGGAACATTTCATAGTAAACAACTTAAAATGACAAAATTTAAAATAACAAAATTAAATACTTTGTTTACATGATTGTGTTCGTCCTCAAAAGTGCTGATTTTTGAAGGTGATTATGTAATTTTTAGTGAGGTATTGGGTGAGGAATTTGGGGATGAACGATTTTGGGTTTTTGGTCGATCGCCGGTGAACTGCTTGTTTTTGAGAGTCGAGTTTGGGTCAGAAGGGAGCTTGGAAGGTAGGAAGCGCACGAAAAATGGTGAGGCTTTTTATAGGGTGGTGCGGTGGTCGGTCGGAGGTGATGTAGGGTTAGAAGTAGGTTTGGGTCGTGATCGGTTTTCGATGGACGGTGGCGTCGAGGAGGCGAATGGGACGTGTGGTATGGTGGAAAAGGAAGAGGAGAGTGTGGCGATGCTGCTAGTGGGTTTTGGCGATGGTAGGTGGTCGGAGGTAGAGGAAGGGGACGGGTTCATTCCTAGACGCGAGTCTGAGTTCGAAATTTTGAACTAGCGGTTGCTGGGGTTTTTGTGTGGGCTAGTGGTTCATGAAGGTCGGAGGTGACCTTGGAAGATGGCCGGCGGTGAGAGATGGTGGCCGGAGGGTGTATGCATATGCACGCATGGTTCAATTTTTGGCTATGTGCACGTTAAGGAAGGAAGAAGGAAAGGCAATGGAATAAAAGAGAAGGAAAGAGGTGGAGTTGTTTTCTGGTGTGGGCCGAACAGGCCGGGTCTTGTTTTTTTTAAAAAAAGAAAAGTATTTTTAAGTGATTTCATTATAAACCTATTAACCCTTTAAAATTTTTATTTTTTTCATCTAAATTCAATACAAAATTGGAACTTGTATTTTTACCTATCACTAAGCCATTATGCCTAAATTACTTTGTTAAGTTTGGTAATATAGATTAAATTAATTTTATTAATTAAGGTTAATAAACGAATTAAACTTTTAAATTGATAAAACCTAAGTTAATTTATATAAGATAATTATTAATGGATTCTAAATTTAATTAAATTAAATTATAAATAGTTTGTAATCAATTTTAATTATAAGTAAGTAGGGTAAGAAAAAAATAATTATTTTTGGGTCATTTAAATTAACTAGATGACGATTTGTGATTGGTTAATAGTGGCTATAAATCGTTAAAATAGTTCATAATATGTGATTTGTCTTGATTTCTCTTGAGTATTTATTTCAAGTTGTTTTGTGCCTGTGACATAACGTACCCTAATGAATTGAACGTTTTAAATGAAACGTTGAGACGTTTTATTGGAAATAGACATATGTGATTAAATTTCAATTTGTAATTGTGGCATCCCGAATCAAAATTGTCTGTTAAAAACAACTTGGCCTTTAAAAATCTATTGCTTTGGATTCAATCAGACCGGGATCAGATATCAGTATTATCTGAAAACCACATCGATCCAAAATAAACGAGTAGGTCGGGAAGATTTCAGAGTACAAGGGCTATTTGTCGCTAACTCTGAGGGTGATTCCAACATAAGTGTAGTGGAAATGGTGCCTTCGGTTCCGTTCAGACCCGGAACGGACTTGTATGGACAAATGCTATCAGAACATCGTCATTGGAGGACGATGAGCATTCCAAGTGAATGTGTTCTTAAAAGGTAATCGTAGCATCAAGCCTCATCAACCGAGAATGACTAAAACAGGGGAGATGCATCAAGGCTAAGTGGGTCGCAACCAAGAAGGGTAAGGTTATCCCTTCTAGAGTCAATTTTTACTCGGTATGTTTGGTGCGGTTGCTGATCCCAACCGTGGGGTAATCTTACCCGGACTATCCAGGTTAGGGGTAGTCCGGTCTTGTGTAGCAGGGGATCCCGGCGTGGTCCTGGGTGTTATTTTTCTACAGATGCACCATGATGGATGGTACCCCAGTGGCCCAGTCATTGTATGGATCCCATTCTCCAATAAGTGCCTTCGGTCTTAGTTGTATACCTATTATGCTGGAATTTAATTAATGTATCAATTTCAGCTATGTGAATAATTTATTTGAAAACCCTAGACATTATTATAATATCACTTGATTTCTTATGAAAGCGCTTTGGTTATCGTATGGGAAAAACCCGTCCGTGTTTATGTGCGGCGAGTCTTACGAGATACCCTTGTTTCAAATGGTTTTCGATTTAAAGTAATTTAACTGTTTTACTCACACCAGACCCATGTCCGACCCAGAGTTTATTTTATGTTTTCCCTAAACTCTTGGGTACTCAAATTTTTATGAGTAGCCAAGTGATTCCAGGTTTGCTCTCGACGTATTTTGGAGGAGGAGTTGGAGCAGGTGGCTTCAACGTATCTAGCTATATGTATATTCCGCTGTATTGGTATCTATGTCTGTATTTTGGCTTGTAATGAATAAACAGGTCACTACGACTGTCTGGTATGATGTATGTATAATTATGACTATGAATTGTATTAGTGACTATGTGATATATGTTTGTAATATATATTATCTATTCCGCTGTGAGATTTGTGATTTGTTTTGTTCTTTTCTTCTATCTTTTCTCTTTTCTACCTATTTCTTTCTATATTATGACTCGTCTTTCGAAGTAAGAAGGGCGGGCCGTCACAAAACTAAAGAACCATCTACCTTGAAAAAAACTGAGGAACTCATGAGTTTAAGTCTGGACAACCATATCGGCTCGAATCAATTTCTGAATTCACCCAAGTATATTAGGGTTTTTCGGTCGAATCCATTCCTGGATTCCTCAAGTCCATCTAGGTCGAAGCATATCATACAATACTTCTTCGCGGAGGGTACTTCTCCATACCTTTTACTTCAAAATATATCATACCATATATAGTACCCTTTCAAAATCATAACTTAAAATATCACACTTATATAAATTAAATTATATAAAAGATTTCATTTTCTAATAGAGTACCTGTCAAAATCAATAATCTTCAAAATCACCTTATACTTATACAAAGTCCTTCTTATATAAGAATCGAACTTTCCAAAATCAAATACTTTACAAAATTAAAGGTCTTCAATCCCCAAATAAATTTCAAGAATCGCTTCAGTTTCATACTTATATATAGTCTCATTTATATAAAAATAAAAATTTCATTTCAAAATTAATTTCTTTGCCTAAAACATATGGGGTTGAACATCTTTTCTTTATAAAAGGTTTTGAATCTAAAATAGTTTTGTATATAAAATAGTTTGTAAAATAGTTTTGTATATAAAATAGTTTGTAAAATATTTTTGTATGTAAAATAGTTTTGTATGTAAAATAGTTTGTAAATAGTTTTGTATGTAAAATAGTTTGTAAAATAGATTTGTATGTAAAATAGTTTGTAGAATAGTTTTGTATATAAAATGGTATGTAAAATATTTTTGTATGTAAAATAGTTTTGTATGTAAAATAGTTTTGTATGTAAAATAGTTTGTAAAATAGTTTTGAATTTTAAAATAGTTTTAAATATTAAATAGTTTTCTTTCTTTCTTAAACAAATTTATATTAAAATAACATCCACTGAACCACTTATAATTTCAATGTCAAAATATATAAATTATATTACATCACATAAGATGTACATGTGTCATCATTACGCAATATCACTTTCGATCGCTCGCTCGATCACACAATTTCGCTTTCGAACTAGTATTGTTCATTCGACCTCCCTAGGGCGGACTTTGATAAGGTTTCTTGACTAGAAATCATCATTCTCCTTGCATAGCCATATACTATGATATAGAATTTTAGGATCAAACCAAAAATCCATATCAAATATTCGCCATCAAGAATCGAATGAAAAATCCTAACACGAAATGGTGTAATTCACCTCGAACTTGTGTACTCAAATCTAGATCAAATTAATTATGTGAATAAAACAATATACGTACAACTTACGTATTTTTCCAATTAGTTTCATTATTATACAACTACTTTTTAATTTAAATTCATTATAAGTCTCAGTTATTAACACAAATATCACTTCATACTTTAATATTTGTTTCGCGGAATTTCTCCATTTAATATAAAACATTAATATAATCATTCTTATAACATTACTTATATTTCTCTTCACTTTAAGTCACATTCATTTTAACATGTAATATTTCTTATTTAATACTACATTTATTTCCGAATCATTTCATAAGAAATTTCCTTAAGTTTATAACCAATTTATAAAGGCTTAACTTCTTTTATAAGACATTACTCGAGTTTAAAGTTATTACAAATTATATTATAACTATTTCTTGAAACATCCATTTGTTCCATAAAAAATTTACAAGTCATGATTTTATTTATAATCATTTCATTTTAATTCATATTTGTTTATCCAATTAGTTTTCACTTTTACTTTCAAATTATTTACACATTTCATAGATTTTAATTAAGTTTATAAACATTTTTACAACCATTTAACTTTATTTATAACACATTTTTCTCCACAATTTCAACTCAAACACTCCCTTACTTAAATTCTGTAATGACCCAACTTTTTGGATGGTTTAAATCAACGATAAACCACACACGTCCGACTCAAACCATTCAAAAGGGAGGATTATTATGGGGTAAATAAGAAAAAGGCACTGAAAGAAAGAAACAAACACAGAATCTCACAGCGGAACGACAAAATATAATAATCAAATAAACAATTCATGAAGCTGTTTTACAAATAACATTAGATTACACCTTTATAATAATAATCAGAGTTACATACAACAGAAATAAATAAATAAATGCAGCGGAATAATATGATGTAGTGGAATAAATGAAATAAATAATAATAGTACAAATCTTCGTCTTCGTCCTCAAGAAAAGCAGTCTTCGGTACACTGAAAAGCTCAGACTGACCCGAGCAAATTGAAAAGACAAAACACTCAAGTCAGAACTAAAAGATCTTATGTAAATTAAATCAACAGTAAATAAATATGAGTGTAACGGCGTCTGAGACTTTTACGGGTTTTGACATCTCTTGTCCAGTGTCTAATGGATTACCATCTCCTAAGGATCCGTTAAACTATCTACTATGAAGTACAATATGCTATTATAATATGTCTATAGTAAAGTAAATTATTAAAATAGCATTAAGGCGTTACCCATGTCCCCTTTAACACATTTTATGTATTATCGTAGTCTATATAGATACTGTAAACTCCACCATAAACTGGTGGGCTATCAGGGATCATTCCATAGGTACAACACAAAACAAACTCGTAGAAAGGCGTGATAGGGCATGTGAACACGACACTTGAGGCAATGCCAGGGTAGGATTATCTAAATTGCAGATCCGGACTACCGATAACGCATAGCAGCTACTACCGCCCACCTTGGAACACACTCCCATAACCAAAATCAAGGGGTGGCCACCAAATCATCACAAAGTCATAATAGGGTATCGAAGAAGCATGTCCGATAGGAGGAATGACCTCACTTAGCCCGACGTGGCTCCTGTTTTGGTCACATCTAAACTGACTCACGGGAGTCAGGGTCACATAAATACATCATATAGAATTGTTCGCCAAACCATCCTACTTCATTCTGGAACCTCCACCACGTACACAGTTGTTAAAGTGGTTTTCGGTATTGGTAGAGAGTATGAAAATATCTGACCCCGGTCTCTTTAACAACCAAATGCTTATTACACACCATACGGTTCTTTTACATTTCCAAACCATTTCATATTGATATCAAAATATCATATTCAATTCAACCGTATCACTTTCGAACCATAAATTTAAAATAGGTTAACCCTCACTTCAAAATCATCATATTTACTCAAAATATGTTATTTGAATCCCAACTTAGGTTATTACATCATTTAATCATATTTGCTTTTAAACCAAGGATTTAAATATAAACACTTCCAATTTACAATTTAGAATTTAGAAAATAGTATAGATAGTTACAAATAGTTTAAATAGTTTAGTATAGTTTGAAATATAATTTAAATGGTTTGAAATACTTTAAAATAATTTAAAAAGTGGATTAAAATAGTTTAAATAGATTTAAATTTAGTAAAATTAAAATAGACTAAATAGATTTAAAATAGATTAATTAGATTTAAAATAGATTAAATAGATTCAATATAGATTAATTGGATTTAAAATAGATTAAATAAATTTAAAATGGATTAAATAAATTTTAAATAGATTATAATGGGTTAATTAGTTTAAAATAGGATAAAATAGATTAAATTGGATTAAATAAATTAAAAATGACTAAAATAAATTAAAATTGTTTAAAGTGATTAAATGGTTTAAAATGTTTTAAAATAGATTAACTTAGTTTAATAGTTTGAAAATTTTACTAATAAGAATTTAAAATAACATTTTTAACAATTTATATTAAAATAATAAATTTTAAATTAACATCAAATTTAACTATTTCTTCCATTTCAACAAATCTGGACCATATCCAGATTTCGAATCAAAACCCAATTTCAAATCTTGAAGTATCAATTTAAGCTATTCCAATTTCAATAGATTTCAGATTTGCAATTTCAAACGTTTTCAATAACTCAATTTCAATAAATTTCGCTTATACCTCAGATTCAACTTTAGAATTCCAATTTAAACCCTCTAAGCAATTTACTTAATACAATTCCGAAATTTCAAATTTAATCTTTTAAACAATTCATTTAAACAATTCATTTAAACAATTCAGTTTATATAAATCAAATTCTATTTCAAAATATCATTTAGCTGAATTCAAAATTTAAAGATTTAAAATCATTTAATTTAACCAATCCGGTGTCCGTATATAATTTTTTACCCAATGGTCAAGTGATACGGATATTTATCATTTCAACCCACAAATATTTAAATTTACGGGTATATATCATTTCAACCCGCAATCCTGAATTAAAATAAAATCCATAAAATGCCCGAATTTACCATTTCAACCCATAACGATTTTTCCCTAATCTATAGATCGTTCGGGTATGTATCATTTCAACCCATAGGAAACTTGCAGTGCTATAACAATATAAAATATAACATCCAGTCATCCAATATCAACGATCAAACATCCATCACAATCATCATCCAAATCAACCAATAATTAACAACAATTTACCGATTATCAATAACAGGTATTAACTGGAAATTAAAAATTCAATATTAAATTAAATGACTATTAAATTCAAAAAAGTCAGATTTTACTAGAATGACAATTTAAATATACCAAACATCAACCGATCAATTTTTAATCACATCATAATTTAAATTAACAAACATAAGACAATTTAATAGTTGTGAGTGGGTTAAAACACTCAACTTTTATTTCAAATCGATGATTTAAAATCCAATTAAAGGCCCAAAATTCAATAGTCTCATAATTCATCCAAACTAGTTGGAAAATGTCCAGAATACTGGTACAATCGCAACAGAACAAACTGCGTGTAACTCCGACCTCGTATGTGAAAGTTATTAACTTTAGAAGTTACACGATTTTAAATTGTAATAAATAAAATAACAAAATTCGAAATACACGTCACCTGCCCTCTCTCTCAATAGATCGCGGCCATCACAGTACGAACCCCAATATCGCACGCCCGCTACTAACCGAGCCGCCGCCTAGGTTCGAAAAACGCCGCAACCACAGGAAGCTACGACAAGATCTACGACCACCATCGCCTTGCTCGTGCTCCGCCGCCCCTAACGACCCATGCGCGACCCTCCCTAGCGCCTCCAGGCGCCTCGCGCCGTCACCCACTTCCTCGCCATTTCTGGCGAACCCTGATGACCTACGACGTGAACGACAACACCCCCAAGACCTACTCGACCTCCTCTTTCCAACGCAACGCTCCGATCGTTAAACGGTCGAGGATCCGCCATCCAAATCCCAAAACCTAATATGAACAGTCGGGAAAACATCACCAATTTCTGGCCAAACGGTGATTCAAATCGAAAAACGAACAACAGTAGTGAATTACACTTGTCGAGAGCTTCGAATCGGTATATAATATGATAGGGTTTGGAGAGTTTGAATTTTTGAAATTAGTTTTGGAATTGGATTTAGGATTTGCAATTTGAAATTGATTTCTGCCATTAAAGAAAGAACAGATAGAAGTTGATGTGCGTACATAATAGACTGAAAGACAGCCAGGGTTTGAGAAACAAAGTCTATTTATACGAACAAAGCCCGATAAGAATGAATAACACCCAAATTGATTTGAATTGACAATAACGACCCGAAAAGCCCGTTTCGCTTTCGAAACGAAAGTGGGTCATCCCATATAACAAAATAGATGTTTCTGATATTTTTAAACTCAATGGAACAGGTTTCAAGTCGTAATTCCATTGTATGAAGAAGTTAGCTTTTAAAATTAGGTCATTTAAATTGATTTCAACTAAATTAATTTCTACGCGTTTCGATCCCGTACGATCAAACGACAAGTCCTATT
Source organism: Allium fistulosum (assembly GCA_030737815.1). NCBI lineage: Eukaryota > Viridiplantae > Streptophyta > Magnoliopsida > Asparagales > Amaryllidaceae > Allium > Allium fistulosum. Next base: position 868,510,348 of record CM060905.1, on the reverse strand, counting down.
GCTACAAAACTTGAAATTCTATAATAATTCACTGTTACGGATCCGATGAAACTAGTTTTGTCAAAATCCGAGACAGTGGCCAAAATGGCTATTTTCACGTTAATTAAATAAATTACTATTAAATTGATTAAATCACTTTTTAATTTCAAATTTAATAATTAGCAATTTTCATCTTTTTTGATTACTTAGACAGTTACAAAAAATTTAAAACAAATTAACACATCAATCCAGGGTTAAATATTACACTATTTGCAGTGTTCAATTTCAACTGTAATTAAATCCAATTAATTATAATTAATTCCAATGAATTTGATTAGTTTGATTTCAATCTTTTTATTCATTCAAACATTACCCTATGGACATAGTTAACATTTTTTTAACGTCTTATTGCATTAATATTCTACAATTGTCATCTTTTACTATATTATTTGCAATATTCCAATTATATTGAATTTTTGTCGATTTTCACATTAATTATAATTTAAAGTCCCAATAAATTCATTTATCTTAGTTTCACTCTTTTTTACTAAATAAATTATTACCTTAAGAATATAATTGACATTTCTGTACATTTTATTACCTTCACAGTTTACAGTTATCATCTTAACTCCTAATAACGTAATATTTAATTACATTTAATTGCAATTGATTTCCAACTTAATTCAACATATTAAATAAATTGGTAACAAATAACAATTGTTACCTTTTCTTAATTTAATCACATTTATACGTTTGTTATCTATATACAAATGTTATAACTACTAACACAACACAAATTTTATTTAATTTCAATTTATTACATATTAGTTCATCAATTAATATAACATTTAAATTTATTTCCTTATTTTAAATTTATAACCAATTATAACTTACAATTATTACAATTACTTGAGATTACATTCAAATAGTCATCTATTACATTAATTTACATTATTAAAATTCATTCTAGTTAGTTTTCTCGTTCCTACATCATAAATTTTATTTTATTCCAATATTAAATTACAAAATCTTATTTAATTCAATATTTTAATTATCGAAAAAATGCGGGTCGTTACACTCTCTCCCACTCAAAAATTTCGTCCTCGAAATGGGAAAAGAAGGGAAAATGGATGAATAAGGAATTAATATATCTTATTCAAATATTAAATTTATAAACAATCAATTTACACAATTAAATAATTTAAATAAATATCAGTTTATAAACAATAAAATCCTTTTATATTCAAGTTAATAAAAGTTTGAAAAACATTTCACAAAATTTTTCTAAGTCCAAAATTCACAGAAAATTTCGGTAGAGTCTCTTTTGTACGGAGAGGTCCGAAAAAATAATAATATAAAAAATAATCAATATATACAATATATTTCAAAATAATATATCCCAAACCATGGGAAAAACAATATATATCGCTATAAAACCATAATCCGAGAACGTACCTATTTGTCGGACAAACAACGCTTTATTTTATGAATACAAAAGCAGTAGTTATTGCTTCCTTAAACCTGTATTTCACTTATATAATCAAAAGAGATTAATTATTATATAAAAGAGAAATATTTAAGTTGTTTCAACTAATAACAACCAATCATTGCAACATAACAACAATCACTTACAACCAAAACCATAAAATCATCACATGCAATCAAAGTAATCAACCACCCATCAATAGCAATCAACAAATGGTTTATTCAGGTTCAGAAACTTTTAATCGTATAAAATGATAAGTAAACTACTAAGTATACCATACACTAAATAGTCTTAGATAAAACTTAGTAGATTATTCATACATTATAAACAATTTAAAGTATCACTTCCCAAACATCCCATAAGCCAAAACAAACAATAACTTCAAATATTATTTACATTTATTCTCATTACTCTTCTTTCACATTATTTACTATTCATTTTTTTTATTCTTTCATACAATAATCATTTTCTTTAATTTACATTCATTACTTACAAAATTTCATTTCTCATTTATAATACAATGCCATTTTCCTTTTATTACTTTATATTCATTGCTCACATATGTTATTTTTATTCCAATTATTCAGATTATTCATTATTATAATGTAAGTCTCTTTACAATTTAATTCACCATTAATGGATTTTTTTCTCCACATTCATTTCCTTCGTATATAATATTATTGAATATTTAATCTATTTCTGAGTTATTTCACACTATCTAAAGTCAAAATCATTCAATTAATAGAGTATTCACTTTAATTATAAATGGCTTCAACATTAACTTAAGTTTATAATTATATACTTACAGTATTCATCTTTTCTATTACATTTAACTTGTAGCACTTCAAATTATTAACTTAAGTTTATAACATTTTATAACATAAAAATTCTTATTTATTGAAATAATTCTACTGAATAATTTCATTACCGTAAGTTTACTTGTAAAATATTCTATCACATATTTCTATTTAGCATTTCAACTTTTTACATTTTGGTAAGTTATATTTATGTCTTTTAGAATGTAATGGAATGTTACACAAGTTCATCTTATTCATTTAGTAGATAAAATGTTCAATAATTACATCCTTTAAATTTTCATTATTCTTTAATTTAAAAGTTTCCAATTTCTTATCTATTTCATTAATCACTTAGCATCCAATTTCTTATTTTCCCATTTCAGTAGTTTCCAGTTATTAATATAGTCAAGGTTTCATTTCATTATAATAATTGAAAGCTACTAATTATCAAAATGTTTAAGAACTAAACTCCATGTTACAATTCAAGTCATTTTAATATAATATAGATTAATATCCTTTATAGATCAAATCATATTTGGAAACAAACATGTAGTAAACTACTACAATGGTCTTCCCACTTTGAAACTCGAAAATGAACATCGATGATGCGTGCACTCATCATCGAAATTATTTTCCAGCATAAGAGAGGGGAGTACAGAACTTATTTCCTTTAAAAATTCCTTTAAAACATTCCTTTCAAATCATATTGAAATATTTATATCGGAAAATACTTTCAAATTACTAATATTATATTCCAAAATCTTTTGAAAGAAATTTTCAAAAATCCCGGAACTTAAGTTCTCAAATTCCAATTTATATTCATTTTATTTACAATCCCATTTTGCAACCAATATTTATAAATTTTACTTCCTATCAAACAACATATAACATCCAACTATATCATTTATAAAAGTTATCCATTTATATACAAAATATAATACTATGCAAAATTATTTCATTTACCTATATTTCAAAATAATATTGTGTCGGTCTACCTTATTAAGTGTTTAGAAATCCCTAATGGTGCCAAAGCGTCTCATGTACCGAACGGAATTTATAAATACAAAAAAGAACAAATTAACATAATACAAAACCTTTTATAACACTAACAAATACGCTCTCTCATATATATACACTCAGCGACTCATTCTAGGGTATTACTACCCTATTTTATATGAGTCAGACTCCACAAAGCTAAGGTTATCGCTAAACCTTGCTTTGATACCACTTATAACGACCCAAATTTTTGGACAATTTAAATCGATGATAAACCACACACGTCAGACTCAAGCCATTCAAAAGGGAGGATTGTTATGGGGTAAATAATAAAAAGGCAGAGAAAGGAAGAAACAAACACAGAATCTCACAGCGGGACGATAAAATATAATAATCAAATAAACAGTTCATGAAGCTATTTTACAAATAACATTTGATTACACCTTTACAATAAAAATCAGAGTTACATACAACAGAAATAAATAAATAAATGCAGTGGAACAACATGATGCAGTGGAATAAATGAAATAAATAATAATAGTACAAATCTTCATCTTCGTCCTTCAGAAAAGCAGTCTTCGGTACACTGAAAAGCTCAGACTGACCCAAGCGAATTGAAAAGACAAAACACTCGAGTCGGAACTAAAAGATCTTATGTAAGTTAGATCAACAGTAAATAAATATGAGAGTAACGGCGTCGGAGACGTTTACGGGTTTTTACATCTCCTATCCAGTGTCTAATGTGAGTGTAGTAACTTAAGAGATGTTCGGAATTACCATCTCCTAAGAATCCGTTAAACTATCTACTATGTAGTACAATACGCTATTATAATATGTCTACCGTAAAGTAAAGTATTAAAATAGCGTTAAGGCGTTACCCATAACCCCCTTAACACATTTTATATAATGTCGTAGTCTATACAGATACTGTAAACTCCACCATAAACTGGTGGGCTATCAAGGAGCACTCCATAGGTACGACACAAAACAAACACATAGAAGGCACGATAGGGCAGGTGAACACGGCACTCGAGGCAATGCTAGGGTAGGATTCTACCAATTGCGGATTCGGACTGGTGGTAATGCATAGCAGCTACTACCGCCCACCTTGAAACACACTCCCATAATCAAAATCAAGGGGTGGCCACCAAATCATCACAAAGTCATAGTATGGTATCGAAGAAGCATGTCTGATAGGAGGAATGACCTCACTTGGCCCAGTGTGGCTCCTGTTTTAGTCACATCTAAGCTGACTCAAGGGAGCCAAGGTCACGTAAATACCTTATACAGAATCATTTTCCAAACCATCCTACTTCATTCTGGAACCTCCACCACGTACACAGTTGTTAAAGTGGTTTCTGGTATTGGCAGAGAGTGTGACAATATCCAATCCTGGTCCCTTTAACAACCAAACGCTTATTACACACTGGATGGTTCTTTTACATTCCAAACCATTTCATATTGATATCAAAATATTATATTCAATTCAAACCATATCACTTTCGAACCAATAATTTAAAATAGGTTAACCCTCACTTCAAAATCATCATATTTACTCAAAATATGTTATTTGAATCCCAACTTAGGTTACTACATCATTTAATCATATTTGCTTTTAAACCAAGGATTTAAATATAAACACTTCCACTTACAATTTAGAATTTAGAAAATAGTATATATAGTTACAAATAGTTTAAATAGTTTAGTATAGTTTGAAAATATAATTTAAATGGTTTGAAATACTATAAAATAATTTAAAAAGTGGATTAAAATAGTTTAAATAGATTTAAATTTAGTAGAATTGAAATAGATTAAATAGATTTAATATAGATTAATTAGATTTAAAATAGATTAAATAGATTAATTGGATTTAAAATAGATTAAATTGATTTAAAATGGATTAAATAAATTTTAAATAGATTATAATGGGTTAATTAGTTTAAAATAGGATAAAATAGATTAAATTGGATTAAATAAATTAAAAATGATTAAAATAAATTAAAATAGTTTAAATTGATTAAATGGTTTAAAATGTTTTAAAATAGATTAACTTAGTTTAATAGTTTGAAAATTTTACTAATAAGAATTTAAAATAACATTTTTAACAGTTTATATTAAAATAATAAATTTTAAATTAACATCAAATTTAACTATTTCTTCCACCCATTTCAACAAATCTGGACCATATCCATATTTTGAATCAAAACCCAATTTCAAATCTTTGAGTATCAATTTAAGCTACTCCAATTTCAATAGATTTCAGAGTTACAATTTTAAACGTTTTCAATAACTCAATTTCGATAAATTTTGCTTATACCTCAGATTCAACTTTAGAATTCCAATTTAAACCCTCTAAGCAAGTTACTTAATAAAATTCCAAAATTTCAAATTTAATCTTTTAAACAATTCATTTAAACAATTCAGTTTATATAAATCAAATTCTATTTCAAAATATCATTTAGCTGAATTCAAAATTTAAAGACTTAAAATCATTTAATTTAACCAATCCGGTGTCCGTATATAATTTTCTACCCTATGGTCAAGTGATACAGATATTTATCATTTCAACCTGCAAATATTTAAATTTACGGGTATATATCATGTCAACCCGCAATCCCAAATTAATATAAAATCCATAAATTCACCCGGGTTAATCATTTCAACCCATAATGATTTTTCCCTAATCATAGATCGTTCGGGTATGTATCATTTCAACCCATAGGGAACTTGCAGTGTTATAACAATATAAAATATAACATCCAGTCATCAAATATCTACGATCAAACATCCATCACAATCATCATCCAAATCAACCAATAATTAACAACAATTTACTGATTATCAATAACAGGTATTAACTGGAAATTAAAAATTCAATATTAAATTAAATGGTGATTAAATTCAAAAAAGTCGGATTTTACTAGAATAACAATTTAAATATACCAAACATCAACAAATCAATTTTTAATCACATCATAAATTTAAATTAACTAACACTACAACAAAAATATCTTTTCGCAACTGCCAAAAACAGTTGTAATATGTCTATTACAACTAGCACCCGCTAGTCGTTATATCCGCAGTTGTAATAGATCCGAATTATTTTACAACCAGCGGAAACAGTTGCAGAAGTAGTTGTAGAAACTTAGTTTACAACTGCGACATGTTAGTTGTAAATGACTAGTTACAACTGCTTTTAGCACTTGCAAAAGGTCTTTTACAACTGCACTGCTAGTTGTAGAAAACTTATTTACACCGCGGAAAACCATTTACATCTGCAACATGCAAGTTGTAAATGACTAGTTACAACTGCTTTTAGCACTTGTAAAAGGCTTTTTACAACTACCGCTTGTAGTTGTAGAAGGATGAAATACAACTAACAATGACAGTTGCAACATATATTTTTACAATTGCTACAAACAACTATAATCATCTTTTCACAGCTGCTATAAATTTCTTAATATCATAACTAAAACCAATATTTCGTTAATATTATACAAAATCATGCAAATTACTTGAAACAACACAAACCATTTGCATTCAAGAAAATCGAAAACAATTCGAGTTTACACCATTTATGAATTCATAAGTTCAATACAAAACACAACTAAATCCATAACATATTTCAGTAAGAGTACATATACCACAACTAAAATAACTGCCTCACCCACCATCTATCCTCAACCTGCACATGAACCACAACTAAAATAACTGCCTCACCCACCATAACAACAACCACCACCATCCAATTCACAATTACGTACCAAACCATCCAATTCACCTACAGTTGAAGCCTGCTTCAACTACAACCACTATTTCCTCCACTACAAACACAAATAAGCTCTTCTACAAACCAAAACAAACTCCACAGCATTGCTATCACCTCCCTCCTCTGCAACTTCAGCCAACAAACACTCATCATACATCACTGCACCACTGCCTCAAACCTCCTCTGTATAAACTTCCTACACATCACCACACTTCCATGAGCATCAACTGCTTCTACTAAACTCCACTGCATTATACAACTTTGCATAGAAACACCTTCAACTACATAGTAACATGAATTCATCCCCTTAAAACTATCAACAATCCACTACTGCCTTCCTCTAATTCAACCAACAACATCATCCATCACTGCTCTGCATCACTTCAACCAGTCATAACCCCTTCACCTTCCTCTGCCTTTTTCCAAGAACAATGGGGTAAATTTTGGTGTACGGTGTCATGTCTCTGGGTAGCTCCTTAAGACTATTTCTATTTAAAGGTATCAATAATTTTAGAGGAAAGGATAACCTCAATTGAATCGGCAAGATGAATACCATATAAGAAAATCAGAGCTAAATAAAAGAGAGAAGAAGGAGGCAAGCAACCCACATACCTTAGAGCGGCTGTCATGTTGAGTTTGAGAGCCACATCATGATAAACAACAGTACACTACCTTTGATAAATAAGGAGAATATATTAACAAATTATAGTAAATGTAATAGACTCATGCAACTATCGGAATATGTTTGAAAAAAATTCAGAAAGTCTTGGAAGGAAAATAGTATTCAAATGTTTGAGTACTTTTCCACGCAGTGCAAAAAATATAATCAAACAGCAAAGTGTGGTAGTTAAAGGCCGCAGTCCATCTTCTGCAACTGCAGATAGAAATAAATATAGCTGTAACATAATGTACTCTTACCGGTATATTCAAATACAATTTAAATCATGTAGCTATAGAGGAACTAACAATAAGAAAAATGATATAATTGAAGGGATATAACCTCCATATTTAGATCGAACTATAAGCTTCTTCTATCATTAACATACATCCTTTCTATATTTAAACAACTTGACCAAATAGTTGTTTCCAAATTGGACATCTATACTATGGTCAAAAGAGTAGTAGAAAAGAGTACATAAATTGTTTACTACTGTTGGACTGCAGTAGTAATGTGGTGCAATGGTAAATATGTAATGTGAAAAAGAAAAGGTTAGCCAACCAATCTCTCTGGACCCTTTTTTTTGAAAAAACTAAGGTTTTCAATGCTGAGCAAATTATAAAGATGGAATGCATAAAAGTAACAAATTACATGAAGAAATATGCACCTATCTGTTGCGCAAATTATAATGATGGAATGTAGAAAACTCGTAAATTAATGGAAGAAATATGTACCTATTTAATCGCCATGCATAAAGTACATGATTAACACATTGATGACGTCGAGAGGTGGGCCTGTAACATATGAATAGATGATAACAGTAAATATTGTCATTACTACCATAATGTTTATAGGCAATGGAATAAAGTATCTATTTTATGTATATAATAATTCATATACTTATTTCTTTTATATATACTAGTACAAAGCCCGTGCCGATGGCACGGGTGTTCCTATTCTCCTATACTTATGTCATCATATGTTGCACGAACGTATTTTGTTGTCTTATGTTTTTTTGTTCATTAAAATATAGTGAGATACAATTTGTTATGAGAATATATGAAAATGATCACAATCTTTGCGTACTTAATCGTATGATACAAAAAAGAGAATCGGTTGCATGTAGTACAAATCTGCTTTTCTCTTAACACAATCGTCAAGTGCATGTTCAACCGAATACCAAAACTTTCTCGATTAATAGGTAGCAACTTTTGTCTAGTGTACAAAGGCCGAAGGAAATAAATAAAAGAAAGTATGATAGTACTTAATCTCAATACAGTACAAAAGGAAAAGAAACAATTGAAACAATGGATAAGGATGGGAAAAAAGTGTGAGTATTTAAACCTATTATATATTCAGGTTACATGTTAAGGGAAAAAGTAAATAAACGTGCATATGGTATGAAAAGTAATGAAGCATATTAATTATTAGCACAATTATGGATGGGAATAATATTTTTGGTAGCTACCATCATATAAGGAGAATAATGATCTAACATATCATGACTTTGACTAAACAAAAGCTTAAATGTGTTATGCTTTAATTTCTTCGTCCAATATATGTGTTTGATGCCACATCAACATCCATGACGAAGCTATATTTCAGTCAAATTCCCAGTCTTGCAAGAAAATGACAGGGATGTCTACTCATAAAATGTTCAATAATGTGAACCCATTGTGAAATATACTGCTTTTAGTTGTCAAACCATGGAAATGCAAGACCATACCATCATCTTAGGACCTTGAAATTGACAACAAAAAGTACATGTCACTTCCACCACGTTTACCACTTACACAGTAGTCAAACCTCAATTTCATGAGAATAAATAATCTCTTGTCATAAGCATCATTTTTTCATAACAAAATTGAGGAGTACATGCTACTATATTAGAAGTTAGAACATAAACATATAAGGAAGCATTGTAATTTGGGATAAAGACAACATGAAGGTTAGGACAGTACATTATAACTAAATTATATGAAATAAGAAACAGAAAGAGGGGGAAGTACTTACTAATGAAGAATCATGAACATAAGTTTATATTAGTAAAAATTAACTGTACACATGCACCTTTCTGCAGATTCAGATTCTTTATTATAGATAATCAAAACACTATTAATGCTTCTATGCACTTTAATAAAAGATTTTATACGACAAAATTAATAATATATGTTATCAAATGGTAGAGCAGTGATATTACACACGATCAATGTCTCCCACAGACCAAAGTGTAGAAGAGTCGACACATGATATTCAGTTGAGTTAATATTAAAGCTTATTACACTACAATGTACCAACTAATGTAACCTTTCTTATACTAATTTAATTTTATTATTTATTAATGCTAACATGCTAATAGGTGTGGTTCCAAGTGATATCAATAAATAAACCACATAAATGATAATTTGTACAAATTAACTGGTTTAAAAAAGAATGAAGTTGGCGATTAAAATTAGGCATTACATTATATTTGTACTATTGCAGAATAATAGAATACCCTTATGAACCATATAAGCATGGCAACACAACTGAATCAGGGCCATTTTATATAAGTAAAGTCTCACTTTAGTAACCAATACAACAGGTTGTTGATTCTATTTGGTTGTGATCATCATTGATTTTTTTTTTGCACTCGTATATGCTATCATTCATCTTTGTTGCAGTTAGCAATAATACAATATATTCATTAAATAAGTTATTTAACAACCACATGGTTATGAGAAAAACATACTTGAATTATCTCCTCTTTCTTCACACCAAGACAGTTGCCACGTCTTCTTAATTATGCAATCCAGTGCCACATAAGAGAATTGCAATATAAACCTATTCAAATTATAACAAAATGAAATCCAGTTCTTTAATATGACTTTTATTTACTTTAATTGATTAAAATATAATATGAAATAGAAAAAAAGATCTTCACTGTTAATTATCAACGCACATGACAATCCAACTGGAATACCAATGTCACAATCAATGCTGAAACCAAAACCAAATTCATTTGATGCTTCTGGAATCATTTTTGGTAAAGTCCACAACACTGCAAAATAAATCAGTGATTTGTTTAGTGCCATAGAAACAAAACAATTTCACTTTATCATAAATACCTAAGTTCATAAAAATTTATGTTTATCTTTCGGTTACGGATATAGCCATGTTCGTAAACCATAATATTTCAATGAAATCCAAAATGATGAAACTAAAATACATGAAATTGAATGGCAAATCTATGGCGGGGGTTAAGGAAAGAAAAGGTATCATGTAACCAAATGGAATAGGAAATACCTTTTTTAAGTTGTGGATCATAAAGCAAAAAATCTCAAACCTTAACGTATAAGTAAATGTTGGATATGAGAAGAAAGGCATGGATTACAGAAAAGATAGTTTTGATTGCACTTGCAAATGGTTAGTGGATTAACATGATTTTAGAAGAGAATCACGCAGTGCGATAGTGGGAGCGGTTGAATTGAGGTTTAAGCGGAATTGATAACGTCGTCATCCAGATTGTTAACAATGATGAGGTGGCTGATAAATATCCATTTGATATCTATTGCATTATTAAATCTCCAGCGTTCTTTGTCTTTCCTTTATTTTGCCGTTAAACCAAAGGAAATTTGTTATATAGATCTTATATAATTTATTATATAATAATTCATATATAATTTTTATTATTTTCGTACATATAATTCTATGATAACTTTACATTCTGTGGTTCAATAAGTTTATCAAGACATTATTGTTACTACTACTATTACAATTACTATTTGTATAAGAGTTATACACACAAACACGTGTGTGTGAGTGTGTATTCATATACATATAAATAATCGACATCATGTATTTTGCTTAGTGGTTAATTTTGCACTACCTTACTGGACGTCGCCTTAGAAACTTCCCACTACATTCCAAAGAACTTTGCAATAGGACCATTAGCTCTGTTAACATCAAACGAATTGTTCTTAGTGGTTCGATAATGAACATTAGCTCTGTTAACATCAAACGGAGATATATATTGTGAGATAATAATAAATTTTTATAGGGTGTATTAGTATATAAAATAGGACCAACTGATTGTTCATGAACTTTGCAATAGAAATATGAATCTGGGCAAAAGAAAATTTTCTATGGCATTTGAATATACAGAATCTAATAATACAAAAAATACTTATTTCCTTTATCTTATACTTATATTTCTAACATAATACAAAAAATCGTTTTCCCCCAAGATTGGAGGTTGTAATAAAAATTTAATAAAATTAATAATTTCAATTATAAGGTGTATTTGCATTCATAGAACGCTTAAGTATGAGTGAAGCATTCACATAATTGATCTGTACCAACAAATTTGCAGTTATAAGATGGTTCATTAATAGAATTGTTGATATGCTAGATACAGTAAATGGTTTCTGGTAACATAGCAAGATATTACGCATATAACTAAGTAATAGAAAATAAAATTTGTTATAGAGTTTTTTTCTTCATCCAAACAACTTAATGTTAACTTCAAAAAAGTTCAAAATGATTAATAACAAGAATAATGGTACCTTCACTGCCCATAAGAAATGCCTATGCAAAAAGCTTGACTGTCATGAATCCTTGCACGGTCAAATTGTACCAGCATAGCTCCCATCACAGATGACATTGAATGTTGGGACTGGTACAAGGAGCTCCATCGTTCTTGAAATTTCTTGAATATCATTGTATAGATTATTCTTTTAGCTCTTGCTCGAGTCCTACGTACACCTAGCGAGAATACAAGAATGTCATTTGCTCCAAGTTTTGATTTATTTAGAGATCCGTCTATCTAAAGCATTAGTGCATCAATCTCGGCTTGATTTCCTGGTTAAAGAAGACAATATGCTATTAAGATATTATATTCAAAACATAAGTTTGGATCAATGAAATCGATGATTTTTCAGTTTAAAACAATGGTTTAGATAAGTTAGTCCTTTTCATGCACTAAGCAATCCAACAACAAATCATGTCAGTTTTTTCCCTTTTAATCTTTATAATTATTATTTTCAAACTGTATTTGATTTTTGAAGCAATAGGTGTGAATGCTTTCATCAAGCAAGCAAATCAAGATAGTTTAAATAAGCTGAGTAATGATTTAATTCAACTAAATTGAAGAAATTCAGATTACTAAGACAATGATTTGTTTATAAAAAAATACATTCTAGCAATAGATGTGGACTAGGCATGATAAACAAATGAAGCAAGCAATGCTTTCATCAAGCAAGCAAATCAAGACAGTTCAAATAAACTGAGTATATTCAACTAAATTGAAGAAAATTCAGATTGCTAAGACAATGATTTGTTTATAAAAAACACATTTTAGAAAATGAATCCGTTGGTTGAAATTTTTGGAAGAACAACTATATTTCTTTGTATAATTTTTTTTATTTATTGATTTAGAACAATTTTTTCCCCGAACCTCTCTAACTTTTTCATTTTTTTCACTTTTTTAAAAAGATTTAATGCTTGACCAAATTTTAGTTTCTTTAAAAGTTATACTTCCAAATTGAATTTACACTTCTAAACATATTACAGTTATTTCAGAAAACTTGAACTCTTTTGAAAAATACATTTTTTGTAAATTGAAACATGGTAAACTTTTTTGATCTCTTTTTGAAAATATTTGTATCTTTTTCACAAACTCTCATTTTTTTATCTATTAATATCAGATTTATAATTATTTATTTGTTTAAACTTAAAAAATATAAGCAAAAGAAGTCTTGATAAATTATAGATGGCAAAGAAAATATTTTGAAGAGATTTAAAATACATTTATTGAATATGGACATGTTATCACCTTATGTTTCCGTTCCAGGAATCTTTATGGCATTAAAACATATTTGTTAAATGATTTATAGAAAATTAGTATATTTTCTTAAGTGAAAATTAACCACAAGGGCCTCTTTAGCAAGTGGAATTAGTTTCTAGGATACATAACTGAAATAATTACTTTCAAGGACAAAACGCAAAATAATTAGTTTCTAGGACCTAAAAACCTATGAAATTATGTCCTTGAAAGTAATTGGACTGCTGACTTTGTCCTTGAAATTAATTATTCTGCTGACTTTGGCCTTGAAAGTAATTTCTTTGAATGTGTGTCCTAGAAACTAATTGGACTGCAAAGTTTGTCCTTCTGGTGAAATGCCCCTTTTCTTAATCTGTAGATGAACTATGACTGTTACACAAAAAGTCAACAAACTAGATCAAATTCTTCCCATTGACTAAACATATATATCTATAATAAATAGTGGATGAAACAGATCGTTCAAATAAATTAGAAAAATTATTCCAATCTCCAAGTTAAAATCCAATTCCAAATTAATCATGTAGATTACATTTAACTTCTGTTTCTAAATTATGTCCATAATGCATTGTAACAACTAGTTATGTATAACTTTGGGTAATAACTTTAATTCCAACCATGATTTCATGATATAAGTAACAAAGCATAAATGCAGAAACAGAACAATAAACTCCATCTCAAAGTCATAATACTTTTTGGAAAGATATTGCCTAAAAATGTACAGTTAAATGCATAGATGGATTCAAATTGATGTTCAAAAATGTTGGATAACAAACTGAATCAAGGTTATCCTCTAACTTTATTGTTATATACATGCAACTCAAAAAATAAGCTTATACAGAATACACTAAGTGGAAGAAAGAGTTGGCACAAGCTTTGAGCCATTAAGACCTTCACACAACAAATTTTGATTATAAAGATATGCAGTATGTAGCAAATTTATATAGAAAATTTCTTCATATGTAGATCTGTTAGCCACTAAGAATACACTAACTTTATCTAGAAAATTTCTTCACATGTAGATCTATTAGCATCAGTTAGCTGCCAGGAAAATCAAAGAAAGTTGGGCACACTCCAACGTACCTATAACTTTGACGATGGCAAGGCAACGGCGGTGAGCACAAGGGCCGCGAGCACAACGGTCGAGAGCGGAAGTGGCGACGAGTGGCAACGGCGGCGAGCGGCAACGGAGGCGAGCATGCATGGTTTAATTTCCTGGATGGAAACGGTGGAGGGTAGAGGGATGAGGTTAGGGTTTAGGTTTAAGAATAGGAATAGGAAATTTTGCGGCCAATTTACGTTATTTAATATAAAATGAGCGGTTAATGAAAATGAGGGAGGGAAATCGAAATTATTTAGAGCAGAAAAATAACGTGGGGGAGACAACTATCGAAAATAGTTGTTATAAATAGATATCTACAACTGGCAAAAATTAAGCAGTTGTAACCGATCGCACATTACAACTGCTGCATAAATAAAGTTGTTAAAAGTGCCTTTGTTACAACTGCTAACATAAACAGTTGTTACAGAATACCTATTACAACTGTCCATTTGTGTTGGTTGTAAAGGAAAGGTTGTAATATGATTGTTTTGTTGTAGTGTAACATAAAAAAATTTAATAGTTGTGAGTGTGTTAAAACACCCACCTTTTATTTCAAATCGATGATTTAAAATCCAATTAAAGGCCCAAAATTCAACTATCTCATAATTCATCCAAACCAGTTTCAAAATGTTCGGAATTCTGATACGATCGCAATGGAACAAACCGCGTGTAAATCCGACTTCGTATGTCAAAGTTATTAACATTAGAAGTTACACAATTTTAAATTATAATAAATAAAATAACAAAATTAGAAATACACGTCACCTGCCCTCTCTCTCAACAGATCACGACCATCACAATACAAACCCCAATATCGCATGCTCGCTACTAATCCAACCGCCACCTAGATTCGAAAAACGCCGCAACCACAGGAAGCTACGACACGATCCACGACCACCACCGCCTTGCTCGTGCTCCGCCGCCCCTAATGACCCATGCGCGACCCTCCCCAGCGCCTCACGCCATCACCCACTTCCTCGCCATTTCTGGCGAACCCTGATGACATGCGATGCAAACTACAACACCACCGAGACCTGCTCGACCTCCTCTTCCCAACGCAACTCTCCGATCATCAAACGGTCGACGATCCGCCGGCCAAATCCCAAAACATAATATGAACGGTCGGGAAAACATCGCCAATTTCTAGCCAAATGGTGATTTGAATTGAAAAATGAACAACTACAGTGAATTACGCTCGTCGAGAGCTTCGAATCGGTATATAATATGATAGGGTTTGTGTAACAACCCATAAATTTTAACGGTTTTAATAAAAAAATTAACTGAAATTTTGTGAAATTTTAAATAATTAAATTTGGAAATAAAAAATTTGATATTGGAATACGTCTATATAAACATAGCAATTGGTAAATTTTCATCAGAAAATATGGAAGTTAGTTATGTTGTGTAATTTTATTAAAATTTAAATCAGTTAATATTTGATGATAGTAAAATGTTTTCAAATCTGAATATTTTTATACAATAAATTCGTAAATCATTTTCTGAGTGAGACGCCATATTTCATTTTGTCAAATTTGGACTTCTCTAGCTCCGTTTATCTTATTTTCTGCAATTTTGCAGCATTTAGGATAACGGAAATTCGAATTTTTATAATTCGATCGTATCACTGATACCTATGTACCGTTCTGTTCGCCTCGTCGTACTGATCTCTGTAGTATACTTATCTCTGCTTTTAAGGACCGGTACGTGACGGTAACAAGGATAACAATTCGTCGTAACGGTACAAAAATTGGTGACTTTCCACTTTCTTACCTTTTCAAATTTAAACGTGTTGTCCAATCAAGCCACAAATTATTTAATTATTTTAGCTGTATCATAGGGTGATTGTTGAAATTTCATTTTATTCTATATAAATATTCATCGGGGACAATGCTGCTGATTGTTCGTTTCAAAGGAAAAGGGTACGTTTTCCTTTTTCCTCTTCTTTTCTTTTGCTTCTTTACTTTTCTCTTTAGCTTTCTTTCTTCCCCTCCTTTCCATCACGAGTTCCATGCAAAGTCCCCCTGCTTCCACGTCTTCTTCCTTTCACTTCCGTCCCCACGTCAAACTCAAAAATCGCCACCAAAGAAGCCATCAATAGCCAAACCCATACTCCACCTTCATCCTAAAGTACTCCGCCCCTTCATCTCCATCTCACTCCGCCGATCCGCC
The DNA here is from genome assembly GCA_030737815.1 of Allium fistulosum. NCBI lineage: Eukaryota > Viridiplantae > Streptophyta > Magnoliopsida > Asparagales > Amaryllidaceae > Allium > Allium fistulosum. Next base: position 868,493,574 of record CM060905.1, on the reverse strand, counting down.
ACCGTGTAGCCACCACAACTCCAAGCTCTGACCCACTTCACTTCCCCTGACCTTTAGCCCTCTGTGCCAGACCCAAAGCCTCGGCCTCACCAAACCATTCTTCTCCGACCACCCACCTGCCACCATAACATCGGCCACCTTGCCGCCCCTTGCTCCTCTCCTCCAACATCACTCTTGGCAACCATCCATCTCCTCCACGTCGGCCTTCCAATCTCCGACCCTACCTCCACCGTTTGCAACACCCAGCGAGCAACTTCTTAAGGGATTTTATATATATACACATATATATATATAAGGTTGTTACACGTGTCAGGTTGGTGTATATATATATATATATTATACATATTGATACTTGATTTCTATATTGCAGTTTTGTTTTATATTTTAGTATATTTAGTTATAATATATACATAGTTATATTTGCTACAGTATATTATATGTAGTGTTTGTTTATATTTTCTTTTACCAGTATTTGTAGATTTGGTTATAGTATAAGATTTGCATGGAATAGTTTATATTTTTTAGTTTATATAAACTATAAAATTTGTAGGTATATATCTATATATAAAAGTTTACATAAGTTTTGTAACAGATTGCTCATATAACAGTTAGATAATATTGGTAAGCTTTTGTATTCATTTTGTGAAGTCTGCATATGTAATAACATGAAATTTGTACATATAGTTGTGATTTTATATTTGTAGTGTCTGAATATATAGTAGCTTGCGAATGTACACTTAGTCGAAATTTTATATATGTATTTTGTCTGCATATGTATATATTATCCTATATATTTAGTTACATATAGTATTGTCTCCATAAATGTTTAGCCTAGAGATATATTTTGTTTGAAAATATAGTCTGCAGCTCCTTTTGTTTCTGTTGGTCTTATTCGTAGATTTAAAGTTAAAAAATGATATATATACTAGGTATTAAGATGTTGCAAATTTCTGTTAATTTATATATATAATAGTAGTTATATATGTATGTTTATATATGTAATTGTATGACGTTGTGATAGCTTTAAATATACATATATTATGTTTAAAAGATTTACTTGAATTATATATAAATTTTATCTTAAGTATATATTTCTAAAATTGATTTTTGAAAAATATGTAGATAATATATATATTAGTTTCAATCTATACCAAACTGATTTGATTTGTTCTATTAATTTCGATTTATCAGCTTGTCTATCAAATTCGTGCCCATCTTGCTTTGCTTTAGACTCTACTTGGATTCCTAACTCATCTCATTCTCGTTCATCTCTAGCCTCGAAAGGTGAGCAATCACTCATGATTAACATTCTTATATTTATTAAATTTGATTTCAATTGAAATGATAATTGAAATCTGATGCTAACTTGAACTGTTAATTATTTAATTGTTATATATGATTTGCTATTATCTCTAATTGTTCATCTGTGGGATATGACACCATATCTCATTGTTTATATTTTGTTTTATTTATCACTAATGATATATCTTTGTTATTGATATGTTATATTATTATCATAACTGTTCTCACTCTGCAAGTTCCTTGTTAGTATAGAATTCCCTATGGGTTGAAATGATACATACCCGAACGATCTTGTAGAATAGGAGAAAATCGTTATGGGTTGAAATGATAAACCCAAGCGATTTTCATTGAATTGAATTTGGGATTGCCGGTTGAAAAGATATATACCCGTATATATTTAAATTTCGGATTGAAATGATAAATATCTGTATCACTTGACCATAGGATAGAAAATTATATACAGGCACCGTTGGTGTATATATATATATATATATTGAAAATGATTTCCAAGGTTTTGAAAAGAAATATATGTGGTTTTAATAAATATTGATTTTAAGATATTATATCTTTAATATAGATTTTATAATAATTTTAATAAATTAAGTTGGAAAGAGAAATAGAAATTAATTTGAAATGTATTTGAATTTTTTTTCTTAAATAAAACCGATTTGAAACTTATTAAATTTGAGATTCTAAAGATATGATTTATAACTTGATTTTGATTTAAAGTGATTAAATGAATATTTCAAGTAAATAAATTGATGGGAATATTTAGTTTATATAAATTGTTATTTAAGGTTTTATTTAAATGATATTGGATTGACTAAGTGAATTTTTCAATATTAAATAATGGTAAAGTTGAATTTGAAATATAAATGAATTTAAGCTTTGAAATCTATTGGAATTGAAATGATTTAAATTGTAGTTTATATATGTATTTGAAATCGATCAAAATTTTAAATGGTTTTGAACTGAATTGAAATTGGTGAATTTAGATTAAATAAAATTGAAATTTGGAATTCAAGCTGATCCGAACCAATTTGTGAAATTTGAGGAAACTATTTTTATTTTATATAAAGTTTTTTAATATATAAAAATATTTTACTTTATGGATTATTTTTAATATAAAACTATTTTAATAAACTAATTATTTTAATATAAACTATTTTTAAATTTATAACTATTTTAATATACAACTATTTTATTTTATACACTATTTTAATATATATAAACTATTTTAATTTATAAACTATTTTATTATATATACTATTTTTAATATCTAAACTGTTTAAGTGGGAAGTATTATGATTTCAAAGTGTTATGGTTTTCAAAGTGTTATGGTTTCCAAAGTGTTACGATTTCCAAAGTGTTACGGTTTCCAAAGTATTATGATTTCAAAGTGTTATGATTTCCAAAGTGTTATGATTTCAAAGTGTTATGATTTCCAAAGTATTATGATTTCCAACGTGTTATAATTTCAAGTTTTATAATTTCGAAAGTGTTATAATTTTTGGAAAGTGTTATGATTATTGAAATGTATATTATTTTAAAGTAGGTAATGATCTCGAATTGATATGGTTTTGAAATGATATGATATTCTGACATGAAGTATAAACCATTTAAAATAAAATGACCGCGGTGTTATAATAACGTTTGGTTGTTAAAGAGACCGAGATCAGATATTTTCATACTCTCTGCCAATACCGAAAACCACTTTAACAACTGTGTACGTGGTGGAGATTCCAGAAATGAAGTAGGATGGTTTGGTGAACGATTTCCGTATAAGGTATGACGTGACCCTGACTCCCGTGAGTCAGCTTAGATGTGACTAAAATCAGGAGCTATACCGGGCAAAGTGAGGTCATTCGTCCTATCGGGCATATTTCTTCGATACAATATTTTGACTTTGTGATTGATTTGGTGGCCACCCCTCGATTTTGATTAAGGGAGTGTGTCTGAGGTGGGCGGTAGTAGCTGTTATGCGTTACCACCAGTCCGAGAGCACAATTGGTATATCTACCATGGCATCTCCTCGTGTGCCGTATTCACATGCCCTAGCGTGCCTTCTACAAGTTTAGTTTGTACCATACCTATGGAGTGCCCTCTGATAGCCCTCCAGTTTACGGAGGAATTATGGTACTGTATAGACTATGGGAATATATAAAATGTGTTAAGGGGGATATGGGTAACGCCTCAACGCTATTTTAATAGTTTACTTTACTATAGCATATTATACTAGCGTATTGTACTACATAATAGATAGTTCCACGGATCCTTAGAGGATGGTTATCCCAAACATCCTTTGAGTTACTTGTTATTTCAGTTGATATTTCTCTTGAGTTGGGTTTACTAATATAAGAATGTTAATCCTGACTCGAGTATTTTGTGTCTTTGCTTTACGCTCAGGTCAGACTGAGTGTCACAGCATTTGAGACTCACCTTTGGAGTTTGGAGCTTCGCTTGGAGATCCATCTATATCTATTCAGCTTTCAGCTATCCAGTTGTTCTATCTAGACTTGTCATCTAATTGTATTCGAGACTATATTGTATTTGACATATTCTGTTGTATTTTGTTTCAGACTCTGCTATTTTATATAGTAGCTTCATGAACTGCTATTTATTCTATTCGCTCCTTATTGTTGTAATACTCTGTGTCTGTGATTCTGTGATTGATTTATTTACTGTATATGCTGAGTTTTGCCAAATATAAATTTACAATCTGATATTTTGAGCAATTCAAGTCCGACACATGCGGATGCGAATGGCACGAAATACCAGGTCATTACAGTTTGGAGAGTTTGAATTTTTGAAATTGGTTTTGGAATTGGATTTAGGGTTTGCAATTTGAAATTAGTTTCTGCCATTGATGAGAGGAATAGATAGAAGTTGATGTGCGTACAGAATAGACTAAAAGACAGCTAGGGTTTGAGAAACAAAGTCTATTTATACGAACAAAACCCGATAAGAATGAATAACACCCAAATTGATTTGAATTGACAATAATGACCCGAAAAGCCTGTTTCGCTTCCGAAACGAAAGTGGGTCATTCCATATATCAAAATAGATGTTTTTGATATTTTTAAACTCAATGGAATAGGTTTCAAGTCCTAATTCCATTGTATGAAGAAGTTAGCTTTTAAAATCCGCTCATTTAAATTGATTTCAATTAAATTGATTTCTACGCGTTTTGAGCCTGTACGATCAAATGACAAGTCCTATCGCTACGAAACTTCAAATTCTACAATAATTCACTATTACAGATCTGATGAAACTGGTTTCGTCGAAATCCGAGACAGTGGCCAAAATGGCTATTTTCACATTAATTAAATAAACTAGTGTGTGGCCCGTGCTACGCACACGGGCAACACCGTAATTATACTAAGATGATCGTATTATATTTGTAATACGTGGATGAGTTTTGCTTACATTGGTGTATTTGTATTGAACACTAATGCAAATTGAAAATAGGATATTTTATGCAGTTACTTTTATTGAAAGAAGATTATATTCTTAAATATTCATGTTCATGTATTGTTATGATTATGATTATTGTAGAATATTTTATCTAAAGTGTTTGTATGTATTTGAAGGTATGTTTTTTTCATATAATACTTACCCAAATGATTTTTACGTTTATGACCATGATACTGTAAATTAGTTGAATTTTAGTATACTGGTAAATTAGGGTCAACCATGCTTAAGTCTATTAATGGATTCCAAATCCATTTACACATGAATATGGAAAATGAATACATATATGGTAGGTAGGAAGACAAATGTTTATGTGAATATGAAGCCATTCGTATCCCAAAATTAACCATTTGGTTTTAGTCAAGTTTACAGTTTATATATTTTAATTTATTATACTGAAGGATATGCGTTTTGTTATTTATTAGGTAATGGTTTATATTATATACATCTAATGCACGTTAACTTCTCAAAACTATTTATGAGCATCATATTTGTTTTTTTTTGTATTTTTGTAAACAATAAGACTGAATTTTTTTAAGGTTAACCTAAAATTTCCGATGTATATTTTTAGATTTATCAGCATTAGCAAATATGATAAATAGTTTGTATCCATCCATGTCTACAAACACAAATATCTGATATCCAAAAGTAGTTGTGAATGCGGTTATGACGCTATTCTTATCTGAAAGTATCTATTGGCAGACCTAGCCAAGCCTACGGATTCACAGTGCTCCTATCCAAGATTCAAATGAGTAGAGAGTCCATTTTAAGTGATTATTACTATCAATAATTTTAAGGTATATAGTCTTACGATAAGATATGCAGTCGAGGTGGTCTTCACTCTTTCAATACATTGAATACCATTAAATAACACCCAAATATTCAATTGTCCAAATGGACATGCAAACTGGCTTAAAATTATTTTATGTTTGTTTCTAATATGATTTCATACACTTCCTCAAACAGAGGAGAAAAGATGAACATGCATCCCACCACCAAATTGCTTACTTGAAAAAGCAAAGAACAAATTGAACATCAGATGCAAACATGTAACAGATGACATGTACAAATTGTTCGATTGTAAAAGCAAAGAGCAAAGAACATCAGATGCAAACATGTACAAATTGTTCGATTGTAACAAAATAAACATATAATAGAGTACTAATGCTGCATATATAGTTTACAAAAAATAAATGAAACATTCTTACAATGAGAAATTTACAACATAATTACACATAAACATAGCAAAATAATATAGATCTTCCTCAGAACTTCGCTTTTCACTTGTATAATTGAAGTGCAAATAATAGAAAGCCATGTATTGAATAAACTTTTTTGTCAAACAAAGAATGCAAGTGTGATCCATGCTACCTTGATGGGAAGCATTGGAAGATGGATGTAACTTCTATGGATGAGTCACAGTAGCCAACGATAGGTTTGAAGTTTCCCTGTTTGGTATCAAAAATTGAATTTTGTAATACTGTATAAATTTAAATAGAAATAGCAACAAAATTAATTAATTTGTTAAAGAATCCCAAATCATAATCATTACATGGTTTCACTTCCAAGTACATGTCAAGTACTACATAAATTTGTAAGCAATTATATATTTAAACTTCTCTTGGATTTATTATGTCCTCGCTCTTTACTATGTAGCTTTGTGTTGATAAGCCAAATAGGAATCCTCACATTAATTTTATTCCAGTAGTACCTGATCCATTGTCATGCTTTAAATCATCCATCACCAGATCATCCAGTGAAAAAACACTATCAAATCATGAAATATTGTTTGTCTTTGAACTTTCTAAGTAATAACATAATACATAGCATTCTGATAGTAATAAAATAAATATCAGAAACTATTGTGCATAATGCATTCTTTGCATGTAAACATAAATGATACCTTGTTCTCTAAGGAAAAGGGATATGCCTATAGATGGTCGATCTAAAGATACTGGGATTGAACCCTTCTAACATAAGTTAGGAGTTAGGACACCCAATTTCCAAGGGAAAAACGTAGATGATACGACAATTGGCTGTAGTTTCTATTGCTTCATATGTACATATATATGAACAACTATTAATTGCAAATTTAGAGTAAACATCTGCTTCTAATAACGAATAATTACAAATTACTCAAAGTATATAGACATAGTTGTATGACTACTCATTATCAAGGAATTAAACAAAAAATTATCCATAAAACGGAAGTGGTAATGTAAAAAACCAGTTAATATAAACAGTAATGAGTCATCTTAAATGCGATTTAACTTAAATTTAAAATGAAATACAGATTTGCTATCAGAGGCTAAGCTAGGACACAATTGAATTAGTGATGGGATCCTAAAATTTTAAATCAGTCATGTACCAATACATTGATATTTGTTGTGTCAAGGTAAACTGCCAGATTTTATCAACTTAATCATAATTTGTTACATGTTAATTTACTACAAGCAATTGTATCAATATTTATGAAAAGCGATGGTCTGTCAAGGCATGATGATATACTATTTTATTGCAAGAAAATATATCAATATTTATGGAAACGAACGATAGTCTGTCAGGTATATCAATATTTATGCAATCAAATGACAGATATTGCAAGCAAGACTCGATCCCCTTATCCATACTCTTCCTCCTTGTTCCCTGGTTGAAGCTCATTCAACTACCACTAGTTGCTGCAATCAAATGCAAAAGCCTGTGCATCTCATACAAATGCACTGTCCAATAAATTTCACCAGTCAAGCTATGCTTCGGCCATTTATCAATGATCAGCCTAGTCATGCTTAAGATGCAGTCCAAGTCGACCAGTATGCCACTAACACATAAACTATTGTGGCATTGCATATGCCTGATCCTCAACGAATTGTTCCTAAAGCTCTTGTTATAGGCTGTGAATATGCACACTCAGCACATCCAACAACTGGCGTTGAACCACCATGTTATCAAACACACGTTGTCCATGTTCGCATGATGATGCTTTAGTTGCTCTATAAGTTCAAGATGTTGCAATGGTCCAGGCTTATGCGTAACCATTGCAGTTTGATGTTCATCTTCTTGTCCAAGTGCAACCTCTATCTACTGCACATTCACACATGACTTCTTCATCATCGAATGCTTCAGCATGACCAATATCATCTTTAACCGAGTTTTGAACCTACACGTGTTATCTAGTGCACCTTCTATACATGACCAATATTCTTTCTCATAGCCTTATCCAAAAAAAAAACCTACAAATGCTCGGGTTTTTCATCATTATCCTTGGTTTCTTTCAATCTGATGCGTTGGCCTATGCGCTATTGCAAGTCCATGCTTAGCCAGTTGAGTTTCATGATCAGCATGTTTCCTACCAGGCATATGTGGATATGCTGTGTGTCCTCCCTGATCCCCTACATATCGTTGCTTCCACACTTATAAACTTACTCATTCAGCAATTCATGCACGTGGTGTGCATGCACAACTTGCTTAATTATGTGCAAAGATTACTTCGCCTATTTCTGCTCTTTCAATTCAAATCGGGAGTATAATAAACACAATAGTAAAAAGTGAAGTGTGTATTGCATCAATTGAAAGAAAAGAAAATCAAAATAAATCTGAATACCAACTCATGTATATCACTGAACAATTTTGAACCCAGACGTAATTAGCAGAGCAAGGATTAAGCTACTAATACATAAAACAGAAAGCTCCCAACGAATAAATGAATTAACTTTAGTATGTAGAAAACCTGTGTGCGTACATTAAAAACCAATGTATATAAAGTAATAAAAGAATGTAACTAATTAACTGTCATATGCAGATGCCATACATACAAAAAGAAAACTGTTCTACTTAGTAGCACCGAGCTTATGTAATACTTCATATATACAAAAGTTGCCAGATCAGTTATGCTGTTAATATTCTGAGAAGTTATGAAGTCATCTGAGGTAATGGTAATTATTTTCCAAAATGCCACCAATTTTTCTTCTTTTTTGTTTCCATTTCTGGAAAATCTGAATATCAAATTAAAAAAAAATTCATATGCAGTGTTTAATGTAAGAAAAGTGTTACATGCTTACCTCCTTCTGGGTATATAGAATTGTAATGAACCTTGGCCCAAAAGCTTAAGAAAATAACTACAGTATAGAAAAAAGATACATGAAAATAAATCAATAACGGCCTCATAATTAAAAACTCCCAGGCTTCTCGTGATCTTCTTTCTTTCTAATCTATTGACTGCGCTTTATTAGTATAATACAGTATAACAAATTCATTCAATAATAATAAAAAAGACTATTCCATATCACACACCTCACATTTAACAATCACTCTGTTTCTTAACCTTTGCAGCACAGAACAAACACTACTACAGTCCTTTCTTACCTTTTACCTGCCAGTAATTATTCTTCTTCTTCTGTCTCTCTATGAACCTCTCCTGACCATGCACAAGTGCAATCCGAATTGCACCCCAGGCTTTGTCAATTAACAGTCACTGCTTGTCTTACTGCACTGCTACATGCTTATGATATGCACGATCTAGAAAGCCAAATCCCCAATCTGAAGCGTGACCTAGTGCGCAAGCTTCCCTGGTTCAGTTTACCCATGCCCTCTCACCACAAATGTCCATGCCATTATAAGCAACACTGTGGTAAAAAAGGGTTGTCGGATCAGTGCATATAGAAAGATTGCAAATGATATAAAAGGCATCTAAGTTAAATCGAACTGAGGGTTAAGGAATAATAACAAAGAAAAATATCTAAGTACACATGTCAATGATTATAGGAAAAAACTACATTAACAAACGAACTGCTATCGCCATTTTCATGGTATTCACAAATTCTTCAGAGCAGACAGTCACAGTCGACATCAAATTATTGATAATATGCGATTAAGAAAACCTAAGATAATTGGATGAACACAAATATGATTCATTGCAACATATATCATATTAAGGATAACTAATTTTTTGCACAGTTAGTTATTCCAAGAAAATAATTTTTGAACTATTAAATAATATAAAAAATAAGAGAATTAATACAATGCAAAGTTTGCAACAGCTAGTGGTATCAAGGTTGTAGAAATGACATCACGATAACATAATTTAAAATCAAATTCCTTTATCCATTGAACCACAACCAACAACAACTAAAATAAGAATAGCATAATTATTTTATCCTTAAATGAATATTAACCAAATGAATTATATGTATTCTAAGTGATTAAAAAAAGAAATGTGGTAATGAAAATATCATATTTAAGCCCGTATAAGTTTACCTAAACCATTAGATGCTCATGGATTTTAAGTTCAAATTTAAAGGAGTAACTTGGAAATTGAAAATTACATGTGATTTAAGAATCAAAATAATGTTCAACTGTTTCGCTTGCACCAGTAATTGTTACTTTGTGCCAGATTCAAGTATGATGAAAACTGGTAGTCTATCAAATTTACAAACCAAAGAGATATATTTTTCCTTAAATTTGACAAATACTTTTTGCTTAAATTAAAAATTTACTATCTAAACATACTGAACAGAACTGGAACATGTATAAAAAATGGAATAAAACATCATTATCATCTTCATATCAAACCTCCAATTTTAGGAGCTATTCATCCATTCTACTTTGCTTTGAGAAACAAACTTGTTTGACTATTTTTAATTGGTAGTTTACACATCCTAAAGAATGCAGTTAGTCAGCAAACAAATAATATGAACGATTCAAAGAAAAAAATTCATCGCTTTTTACTGCCGAAATATCTATCGTAATATCGCTCTATAGTGTATTTTGAGCTTAAAGCTTTTAGTTATTGTAGTTGAAAGTCCTCCTTTAATCATAACTGGTTTGGAAAATGAATATTGATGAAAATGGAGAATTTAGTGTAATAATAAAATTTATATGTAGGATAAAGGTGATTAATACTAAGTTTGTACTCATACATTTCATTTAGAACTAAATTTCAAATCATATGAACAATAGACTGAAATTCTATTTGTCTTTTTATGGGTACAAAACAATAATATTTAGAATTTTTTACTGTTGAATGAAAAGAAGAATTCATAGTAATATCCATTAAGATAAGTTTTAGAAAAACTATGTAACAATTTAGTAATTTGTTGGAGTATCGTTTAAGAACAAAGTAGAAAGTTACAATATTTTTTCAGGCACTCATAGTATTAAACCGAGAAATACAAATTGTTCGTTTGCATACATTTATGACAAAATAAAACATCACTTTTGTATGGGCATTCAATTTTATGAGTTAAAGCATATTCATTATCTACAATAAGGAAGAATCTTATTATACTACTCTTGGCTTCAAAGTAAAAAAAATTCATCAGTCCAACTTAAATTTGTGTACGACAGTTTAAAATTTGAAGTGCTTACAGTAGCCCATGCAGTAAAACAAATATTTAGCAAAATACAATCGTATGGATAAAAAGTTATTTATAGTTATGTGTATGAGTGATCGGGTTAGGTTATCCTTGTGTTGCAATGCAAACACAGTTTTTGCAATTTTTGAACAATGCAAAAACTGGTAAGAAATGATATATCTTCAACCAAAAAACCCATAAATTGACCATGACTCTATGTTCATTATTCTTTGTTATATAATCAGGCCAAGTCATACCCAAACAAATTGTGGTTACATGCGAATTTATAGAAAACTCATACAATAAGTCGATGAATTTCAGGCGTTACTTTATAAGAAACGTTGCATTATTTAAGAGTGCACAAATACCCAAATCATGTAGATTCAGTAAGAATTCTATAGGTAAGATTAAATCGATGTTAAAAGCTAATTATGGTTTTGATTTTCACTCAACTGGTGTCCACATGGCGAAAACCGTTGTTCTACATAACAAAACCATAATTAATATATGTATGTATGTATATGTATGTATGTATATGTATGTATTAAAAATAGAATAAAATGAATCAACTGATTATGTAAGGTACTTACCACAAACTATGGTATAACATCGCATATAAAAATATCAAATTGCCCTTCATAGTTGGAAATTGATGGATTTTAAGGAAATTATGTTTTTAATATATCTTATCGTACAATTGAAATAACTTCATTTATATAATATAAAAAAGTATCTCCACTTAAGCCGTTTACATTGTCATGTATTCAAAAAGTTTTTTTTTTACATTTTCAGTTAATAAAAAGGTTAAGCACTTTGGTTGAATGAAATGATACATGAACATTTTCTAGTGGATAATCTATATCAAAATTTCTTATTCCTGTTGATATGATTCAGAAGCTATTTTTATTGAATTCTTGAATCACCACATCATCGATGTGAAGGAATAATTGCTTCTAGTAGCAGCTAGTAGGATAATATTACTATGTTGTGACCCCAATTAATTGATACTGACTTTTTTTTTTCTGATAGCATCGGATGAATTTATTTATGCAACATACAACATGTATTTGTTACTCATAATTAGGATTTCCTAGATAATACTTCATAGAACATTATATGTCTTTTTAATAATTAGAACCATTTACAGTACAAAAACATAACCAAGATTATAACAGTGGATTAACCATTACTTCTTAAGTTAAGCAAAAATGGTATCTAATTCTGATCATTAATTTCAAAACATATAGAATTATTATGCAAAAATATGATAGCTAAACGGGAAAATCCTTGAAAACTACAATTGATTAGTAGTTCAATCGGTTGTGGTTGAAGCAGATATACCTATTAAGGCTTTTAACTCATCTCCTAGACATCCAAATTTAAAAGCAGAGTACAATAAATGTGTGAAAAAGATAATAATGAGACACATGACATGCAAAGCACTATTTTTCAGGGGTAGAATTTAAATCTACATCAGACCATTGTCCTGTATGGCCAAAACAAACCCAACATCTATAATTTGTTTCATATTTATCCACAATTATTAGAATGAGGAAAAATGGTATGTCGGAGAGAGTAGGTGCAGCCAATGATCAGATTATATTGAACAATAACCATTTGGAACAACCACTTCCTAAAAGAGAACTACAAAAATTTTGCAGATTATATAAACAACATTTCGGTCCAAGCAAACAGTTATGAATAATTTTAAGATTTATCCACCGTTGTCAAATTTAAAAAAGGGTATGTGGCATATCGTAGGAACAAAAATATGCATATATATGTATATATATGCAACTTCATAGTGCTGAAATATGCATGACATTATATTATATGATTTGAGTAGTAATCCATGTTCAATTAGGATTTCACGCCAACCTGGTAGGAGATATAGTGATCACCATTTTGTAATAATTGGGAACAAATTACATGGAGTTAGAGGGTAAAACAACAATGTAAAAAAAATTCAAAGCAGCAGGTTCAAATATGTCATAGGTAAAGTTGGAAAAAGTAGTGCCCCTATATATCTGCTGATTTGCTATCAGAATAAAGTAACATAAACATTAACTGAATGAAATATATATATATATATACATACATATATATATATATCATAGCCTTTATGTATATCATGCAATTAAGTTTATTTATTTAGAAACATTGAATTGGGAAAATATACTTATGTGTCATTGAAATTAAACATTCTTCAAATAAAGATGTTTACGTTTGAAACTAAACATGACATCCAAGTTAGCTATAGATTTAAGTTTATGCAATCATAAACAAACAAATAAGGCTATGACAATTTACCTAATTTACATTATTATTTCAGCACAAAACCACAATATATCCTATTACTATGTTTATACCCAACTCTTACATTGTATAATATATATATATATATATATATGATCATTACAAATTTGATGGTATAATGTAGGAACTAAAATATGGGAGGTGAAATTTATGCTAGGCAATGGGCCTGTTACCAATAAAAATACACCAATTTCACATGCTTAATATGACAGCTGGTAATGTGTCGTAATAAAACCTCTCGCCAATTAGTAAAACAATTCAACACTGTTATGTCAGTACTTGCTAATCCATGAAGTACAACATAGAAACTAAGTGTGAAAATGAATATTAGCATCCAATATGAGATATGTACATATTGAAATTAACCGGCTAAACGTTGATCAAGTCGAAGAAAAAAAAGCAGTCAAAATTTTCATTTTATTATCTAAAATGGAATATTTGGATGGCAAGATATCAACAGATGAGCAATGGAACCAAAGCTATTACCTCTTCAATGTAGATCATAAAAAAAGTGTGAGTTTAGGCAGAATATTTTTGTGAAGTAGATTACTAACAACTCCCGAGTAAATACAACGGTATTGAAAATAATAATTTGTCCAATCTACATCTAATACACACGTACATATCACTCATTGCCTTGAAGAAATTTTTTAATTCTTTCTTGCAAAAATTATAAATTTAATGAAACGACAAAAGACAGGCAATGTGCAAAGATAACCCGTTACTCGTATTACTCTCATCGTGTTACGATAAATAAAACTAATTGAAACTGCACAAAATAGTTTATTAACCGTGTAATTACAGAAACTGAGAGTAGTAATTCAGCCTCAGTTATAGTTTTTAAGAAACAAACCAGTTGAATGGACAACAAAGGGGAAAATAAAGAATACAAACTTTTATTAAATGAGAGATCGTAGAGAAATATGTAGTGGAAATTAACAATAAAGCATCATCACTCGTGACTAATAACAACGGAAAGTAAAAAAAGAAAAGTGATGGAAAATAATATATGCAAAAGGATAACAATTAGAAATGGTAAAATGATCTCAGAAGATTTATATGCAAAACATTTAGTCATGTTGTTTGTTATTCATTTTGTTATTAAATTAGTTTCAAATAGTGGGAATATAGCGTAAAGTGCAGCAACTTTAATTTTCCCTACCATATGAACATATCCATATTTTGCAGTTCGTATGAACATATCCATATGTTTAAGTTTTTTTATGTAAATATTAGAAGAGCAACTAAAAGCTAAAAAATAAACCAACTAATGAAACATATATCGAACATTTTGCTCCAGCTTTCCAAAACTATATATCACATTTGTATCTGTTTCATGAAGATCTAAATTCTTGTTCACATTGTACTGCACTAAAGAAAACAGTGGACAAATTTACAAAAAAAGGGTTTAATCAAACTCATGCTTACTCATCAATTCTGGCACATGGAGCACCCATCCACAATATCTTTGACCACGACAATCAGCATCTACCACTGCATAATGAAGACAAAATATAAAAATGTTCTGCACATACAACTTTATAAAATTAATCAGATACAGTAAAATCCAATTAACGAATTTGCACACGAGGTTAGAAAATTTAGTATCACAGTATGTCAATCCAGTAATAAATCAAGCTAGTGTTTCTTTTCCCATGAGTAACCTTCATCCTAACTTCATCATTTACTGCTTTACTGATGATTGATTAGTTTAAAACAGGGGATGAGTTTGTGGGTTTTCTGAATAACAATTGAAAAGAAAGAAAATGGGAAATAGTGGAATATAGAGGCAGTGAGAAATTATTTTGTTGTTGTATGCATTCAGTAGTTGTACATGTACTCGTAGTAATATAAGGTCATATATAATACGTAGAAACCATAAATTACAAAATATACACTGATCTTTTTCTGGAGTTGAAATTACAATTGAGAAGCAAAAACCCAAAAATCAAACAGAAAAAACGATAAAACCTCCACGAATCCAAAGTCTAGATAAAATAACCATAAGTTGCAGCGAAATCAATAGGGTCAAAAAATGAAATGCTAAAAGATATGTGCAAGATTATCTTCAAAAAATCATCTACTAACATGAATCATCATTTTCAACTAAGCTAAATACACATTGAACTAAGTATTTAGATTTTTCTTCTTTTATCAGTTCGAAAATTATATTAAGATTTATAAATATTTTGGAAACGGTATATTGAGTTCAAACTCTTTTCCAACAAATTAGTAAGTAAGAAAGGTACTAAAGTCAATGTTTAACATAAAATTTATTCATCTGCATCTTTCATTATTGCTTTCAAACAATTGTAAAATATAGGTGTAGAGCTCAAGCAATCAAGCAATTTAAGCTAGATTTGTCACCTTATATAAAGAGAACTATTCAATACCAAGCCTAAGTTTGGCAACCTATAATATGTATGGTCCAACAAATAAAAAATGAAATTCATATTTAGAGTACAAACCACAACGACTATGCTTAAAAGTGTTTATTGATGTTTAGCTTGGAAATGTACTACTAATATCAAAATGTAAGATTGGTGTGGTAACAACATAATGAGTGAAATATATGAATAAGCAATGGTTGTTATGAACGACTAAATCAGTACCTTTACTGGCTGCAACTTGAAAAAATTTCATTCAGTCTCCAGGCATTACATCTTTGTTAGAACTTTAGTTGTTTATACGAAACATTTTTCCTTGTAATGCATTATCTTCTTTTTTAACCTTTTCTTCTTCCTCTCCACCTGAAGCAAAACAAATCATGTTTGTATATTACGATGTCAAGTTAACCTATATTGTTATCAACTAAACCATGGAAGTAATAAAAGATTGAGAAAAGGTTACAGGTTCAACAGAAGTTGCCTCTTAGTAGCATCCTTCTTGTCGATTCCTCCTTAGTATTGCCTCTCTCCACACCTAGTTTTTTTGCTTTTCCAATTATTAAGGTCCCACCTAAGATTAGAGGAAAAAATGGTGAATCGGTTCTAAAGTTAACTACATCATAAAATATCGGTAGTCTGTAGCAAAAGTTTGATTCAAGCAAATACCAAAGATTTTGTTTGAAATAGAAAGTAAACACTTTACCAAATATCCTATTGAGGTTTTGTTTTATGAACCTGCACAAATTCGAGCATGCATATTTTGGTCATGACAACAATGAGTATTTGGGAAGAATGAACACTTTCTTTCGTTGAATGTGGAGATAGTAGGATATTAGATTGACTAAACTGCCCTCGCTTGGATAAATTGGAGATAATTTGTAACATGGATGTTTTGTGCAATTTTAAAAAGGCTTCAGTTTGACTTGTAAACCGGATGTTTTGCTTCATAATATATAAGATACTTATATACACATACATATATATGAACACATACACACATATACACACATATATACATATATATTCTTTAGCCTGTGAGATACCTTCAACATTTCCATATGTTTTCTTTGAGTGAAATCATGAGATTTGGGAGCTGTTCATCTTTAAAAATATATGGTTGACAAATTATGATTATCTATGACATGCTTGGAGAATAAATATTAGTTGGATCTTCTACAGTAATAATAGAGGTTTGTATGCTATAGAGAATAAGCATAGCACAGATGTTTGATGATGTAACCCCTTTTTTCCTTACATATGAACATGAACATGCATATTCTTTGCGAATACAGTTGTAAAATAGATTAAACCAATCAAAATATTCAAATAGAAAAGCATAATTTTTACTTGTTAGCGAGTGAATTGCACGTAATAATCTTTGGCAAGACTTTTCACAATTTTTATATCATATATGTGTTATAACTCATAAAAAATCTATTACTTAATAATAATAAATTCTTAGGTTGAATAAATAGTGTAAGAAGATGTGTGATAATGAAGCTATTATCAACAACAGGAGACACTGTTTCCTGTGTAGAAAGATTGTAAGTAGTATAGTCATATTGTTCATTGATTAAAGTCGAATCATTAATCCAGTAAAAGAAAAAGTAGCAGGAAAATAATTATTTCAGTACGAAATATGTAAAATCCGGTGAATAGTCCCAATGTTAAGGTTGTAATTACATACAATTTTCTCTATTGCTAGGGGTATACACATTAAATTACGTATTATACCTCAATTGCTGTAAACTCCAATAAAGCATCGTTTAAAAATGAAAAGTTTATTCAATTACTAAGCATATTCTCCTGCCCTAATTTACCAAAAGTAATATTCAAAAAAACAGGGAAAGATGGTTCCTTTGTTAGAGTTTACGGACAGAAAATTAGTAGATTTTGGATCCAATTACCTGAAGAGTGGCAACAAATCAGCGTTGGAAGGGTGGAAGTCGGTGACTTCGTAGTCACTTGGGATAGTGAGAATTAGGCGATTTTGGCGAATGTCGCGATGTTGTTCTGTCGGAGGTATGGTTCGTTGGTGTAAGTGAGAATGTCGATTTGGAATTTCTCACGTCATTTTTCTGTCAATATTTTTGGAAATGGTAGGGAAATAATAACCGTCAGGGTATGGGAGAGAGAGAAGAAATGAACGTTTAAGGGAACGGTAAGATTTGTCCAGTAGTTTGATGTAAAGAAGGGACACATGTCGAATAAACAGGATGTGGATTCTCCTTTCCTATTTAAGTAAGATTACTATTAAATTGATTAAATCACTTTTTAATTTCAAATTTAATAACTAGCAATTTTCATTATTTTTGATTACTTAGACAATTACAAAAATTTTAAAACAAATTTACATATCAATCCAGGGTTAAATATTACACTAATTACATTTTTCAATTTCAACTGTAATTAAATCCAATTAATTATAGTTTAATTCCAGTGAATTTGATTTAGTTTGATTTCAATCTTTTTATTCAATCAAACATTACCCTATGGACATAGTTAACATTTGTTTACATCTTATTGCATTAATATTCTACAATTATCATCTTTTACTATATTAGTTGCAATATTCCAATTATATTGAATTTTTGTCGATTTTCATATTAATTATAATTTAAAGTCGCAATAAATTCATTTATCTTAGTTTCATTCTTTTTTATTAAAGAAATTATTGCCTTAAGAATATAATTGACATTTCTGTACATTTTATTACCTTCGCATTTTACAGTTATCGTCTTAACTCCTATTAACGTAATATTTAATTACATTTAATTGCAATTTATTTTCAACTTGATTCAACATATTAAATAAATTGGTAACAAATAACAATTGTTACCTTTTCTTAATTTAATCACATTTATATGTTTGTTATCTACACACAAATGTTATAACTACTAACACAACACAAATTTTATCCAATTTCAATTTATTACATATTATTTCATCAATTAATATAACATTTAAATTTATTTCCTTATTTTAAATTTATAACCAATTATAACTTACAATTATTACAATTACTTGAGATTACGTTCAAATAGTCATCTATTACACTAATTTACTTATTAAACTTCATTCTAGTTAGTTTTCTCATTCCTACATCATAAATTTTATTTTCTTCCAACATTAAATTACAAAATCTTATTTAATTCAATATTTTAATTATCGGAAAAATGCGGGTCGTTACAAATTCACACTTATAGTACCATATTTCATCCTAAAAGTACATACAAACTTTCAAAATCATTTTCTTAACATAAATTTTAACAATTCAAATCTTATTTTACTCAATTTTTCTTTTCCAATTAAGATTATAAAATTCAACCTTTATAATTTTACAAAATTACTAAGTTTCTAACACTAAAATTAATTTCAAAATTTTAGACTGTCTAAAATTTCATAACAATCCATTTTATTTCAATAGTTGAAACTTCCAATCAACAAACAACAAGATTCACAACAAAACATTTCAATTACATAAACAAATATCCTAATTATTCACTTTTGAATGATACTACCATCATTTACAAAATATTAGGAAACCAATTTCTAAAACATCAGAATTTTAGTTCTCAAATTTTCAGTTTAAATTCTCTTTATTAAGACTAAACTTGGAAATCATGTTCATATGATCATTCACTTTATTTTCTTCAATATACCATTATTGAACTAGTATTTATTTCATAAATTCAAATCAACAATAATAGCCAACACTTGTAAACTGACTAAATACAACTGATCAACGATAAATGATAATAATTAAATATTTACATTTCCTAAAACAAACACATTACATATAACTATATTAGTTAAAATAATTTATTCCTTTATATATAACATATAATACTAGGAAAAAAAATTCATTTAAAACTATATAAAACATTTTATAACACTTAATAAATACGCGCCCTCGTATATATATATATACACTCAGACTCATTTTAAGGTATTAATAACCCTATCTCTAATGAATCAAACCCCACAAAGCTAAGGTTCGCTAAACCTAAGCTTTGATACCAACTGTAACAGCCCACCTTTTTGGACGGTTTAAATCAACAATAAACCACACATGTCAACTCAAACCATTCAAAAGGGAGGATTGTTAATGGGGTAAATAAGAAAATAAGAGAAAAGAAAGGAAAAACAAAACATAGAATCTCACAGCGGAATGACAAAATTTAATAATCAAATAAACAGTTCATGAAGCTGTTTTACAAATAACATTTGATTACACTTTTACAATACAGATCAGAGTTATACATACAGTAGGAATAAATAATGCAACGGAACACATGATGTAGTGGAATAATTATAATAAATAGTAGACTCATTATAACGATACGAGACAGTGGGCATCGGTAGGCTTTGCAACCATCCCAGCCCCACCGTGGCTTACACTGGTACCCTGCCCTTGCTTTTACGGCCAGCCTTTCGACTGTCACAACCAACCCCTCCCACTCAGGGACATGTAGGGGTAAGAGTCTCCCGTTCGCCACCAAACTGCGAAGCGAGAACCTCCTATCATGCTGTAATGAAGCAAGTTCAGTCATGGTGACTGGTGTGAGATCGTAAAACGGTTATTTTCACAAAGAAAATAAAACAGATTCGCAATGCTTTTGGAAAATGAAACTACCATAAGGCCTCCCGCCACACACACAATGCAAACGCAGAATTGGAGGAGATTTCTCCTTATGATAGTCAAAGATGCTTACTACGCAAAATCATTGGATATTATTATTAATGTCTAGTGTGGAAAACATTTCGAAAGTATAATATTAATCTTAGCCAGCATACAACCATTATTGTATGCCTACTATAGCTACCATCTAAACAGTGGTGACCACCATAAGTAAATGGCAGGTTCTACAACTAAAACTGTACAAGGTTCCTATTGTTTCTTTGGATTTCCAACAAATGGTCAGGCAAAGGAACTTCCTTGCATCGAAATGGAAACGCCTCTGGAAAGACGCCCCGAGAACCTAACCGGATCTCTGCAAACACAAGGCCGACGCTACCTCACGTTGTACAGCTGTAACTAGGTAGCTAACACACGAGCTATGCCATCCCCCGGTCGTTACCGACCTTTATCCGAGGATCCTCAACCACAAAGCAACAACAACAAAGTATAATAAATTTGCAGCATCAACATAGGTAAAATATCTAGGCTCCATACCATGATATCACCTTTTATCCAGAAGGAAATGGCATACCCTAGGGGCGCGACCCCTAACAACCTTGCCGCAACATTCCTGTTTCGACCATTACCGAGTTGTGAGGCTCGACGAAGTCTCGTCCACAAAGCTACGCTTTTTTTCACAAAGCCACGCTTTTTCACAAAGCCACGCTTTGATCAACAAATGATCAACAGCACTTCGTATGCCACATTACCAAATTGGGAATGTATCACTAGTAACCATCAACTACATAACCTCTGAGCTCGTACGTCTCAGAGAAGGGTGTTAATCTAAGAGAATAAATTCTCCACCACCAACAGAAATGTATTTGATAGAAACCAGCTTTACATCTCAAAGTGTAACGTCAGACACACATCCATACAAGTCCGTTCCGGGATCGAACAGAACCGAAGGCACTTCCAAAGAAGCCCTTGCAATTCGGGTATTCACTAATCACGTCCGGACTTCCCATCACAAGAAGAGTGATATAAATCTCTATACGGAGCAACTCGGTGCAGAGACATTCGACAGGTTGTCCTTTTATTTTCGAAAATACCTGGTCTTCACACCGGTCTTCAAATGATGTCCATTCACGACGTATCGCTATTCGGAATGGGTTATATGACACAAGGTCCTCTCCCGGCTTAACCGAATAATGAGCGTTTGTTTTAAAAACAAATCATGTAACGACCCGATATTTTGGACCATTCGCATCCGCACATGTCGGACTTGAATAATTCAAAATACCGCGTTGTTAATTTAAATTTAGCAAAACTGAACATATACAGTAAATAAATAATCACAGATCATAGACACAGAGTAATAAATGCAGTGGAAATAAAAGAGATAGTAGTTCATGAAGCTACTATATAAATATATAAGTTACATCAGAGTTAAACCAGATACAACGAAAGAGTAACATGATACATCAGATAAAAATCAGAATACATCACTGGAATCATCGAATACTGAAAACAGAATAGATGGCTGGATCTTCAAGCAAAGCTCCAACTCCAAAGGTGAGTCTCGAATACTAGTACACTCAGTCTGACCCAAGCGTAAAGCAAAACACAAAACACTCGAGTCAGGATTAACATTCTTATATCAATAAATCCAACTCAAGTGAAATAGCAATTGAAATACAAGCAACTCAAAGGATGTTTGGAATAACCATCCTTTCAGGATCCGTTAAACTATCTACTATGTAGTGGTGTACGATAATTAAATAATGCCTATTAGTAATCTAAATATCAAAATAGAGTTAAGGCGTTACCATTATCCCCCTTAACACATTTTTATATAAGTGTTATAGTCTATACAGCACTGTAAACTCCACCGTAAATGACGCAGCGGATATTACAAAAACAATGTAGATCAATGAATGTAGTAATCGGTGGATTGATGAATACTGAATTCCCCAAATTCGTTGATCCGAAGATACCGAATTCTAGCTATCTCTGACACGTTGATCGCGCACGATACCGTGAGGAGAGATCTTCAATTCTTCGAGCGGTGATCAAGCGCACTTGATTCCGCGAATCGGCTTCTGCAATCGTTGAATCGACCGCACTCGATTATCCGAGAGAGGAGATAGTAGATTACACTAAACTACCAATTTGAATGAAAGCACAAAGCTAACAAAAGATAATTTTATTCAAAAATCAACAACCTTTACAAATGACTCACACGGCTTATTTATAGCCGTTACAACTCATTCACAATTCTGTCCAAACTCATAAGTCGGCTCCGACTTAGACCCCTTTCCGACTTACGACTTAAGAGTAACGACCTAACACACCCAGTCACATTACAACACCATTTCAACGGCTTCCGACTTATAAATGCACGACCTAAAATCATACGACTCAAGACTTATGTACAGAACGACTCAACTTAGGTCGGCGACGACTTATTTACAATTTACAATGATTTACAGTCATGGTCGACCTAACCTGGTACGACCTAAAAATTACAACACATTAGAAGTATACGACTTAGGAAACAGACGTCATACGACTCAACTTAAGTCGGCAACGACTTATCAGCAACTCGTTCTTCGACTTAAAGCATCAACGGTTCAGATTAACGCGGCATAAGGATCTTCGGTCTTCAGGCTTCAGCGACATAAGATGGTACGACTTAACTGAGTAGTAACTTGATGCTGACTTATCATTTTCCTTAAGTCGTATCCGGCTTATCCCTTGTGCATTCTCAACTGCTCCTCCCATATCATTCTTGTTAAGTCGCGCGAGCGCCTTTCCCTGTAGCTGGTTAACTCGCGTTTCTCCATAAGGTCGGTCACGACTTAGTCCCTTTAGCTTGTTAACTCGCCGCTCTCTACTAGGTTGGTCACGACTTATGATTGCCTTAAGTCGGTCACGACTTAGGACTTCCTCGCGAACTTCCTTGATAGCTTCCTCGGTGATAGGTCGCAAACGACCTATCGTTCCCAAATGACTTAAGCTTTTACTAGGTCGTTGGAACGACTTAAAATCTTCGTTAGGTCGGCTGCGACCTAAAACGTTAACTTTCCACAATTTCTCACAAAATCCTAACTCGTTAGCTTCCTCTTTAGGTCGGACTCGACCTATCAACATGTTAGGTTGTACACGACCTATGACTTCTTCTTTCTGGGCTGCATCATCCTCCCCGGGTTGAGAAAAATTCGTCCTCGAATTTGTACTTTATGCATCCACAACAAACTCATCCCCGTGATATGGTACGAGATGCTTAACATTGAATACGTCAGACGTATACACATCATCTGGCAGCTTCAATTTATAAGCATTTTCATTAATTCGTTTCACGACTTCTACAGGACCAATTTTTCTGGCTTTCAATTTGTTATACGCGCCCACTGGAAAACGATCCTTCGTTGACACGGCATAAACCCAATCACCTTCATTAAATTCAACACTCCTTCGCTTCAGATCTGCAGATCGTTTGTATTTCTCATTTGCCTTTTCCAATCGTTCTTGAACGGTTCTATGACACTCCGTCAACCCTTCAACAAAATCAGCAGCTTTCTTAACTGTTCCCTTCGAGTGTGGTATTACCGTTAAATCCAACGGTCCCTTCGGTAAGCTCGAATACACTACCTGAAACGGACTGAACCCAGTACTTCGATTTACAGCATGATTATGAGCAAACTCTGCCTGGCATAACTTCACATCCCAACTCTTCAGATTGTCTTGCACAAGACACCTCAACAAATTTCCCAACGATCTGTTCACGACCTCGGTCTGTCCATCCGTTTGCGGATGATAAGCGCTGCTAAAGTTCAACTTCGTTCCCACCATCTTCCACAAACTTAGCCAAAAATGACTTAGAAAACGAGTATCCCTATCCGATACGATAGATTCTGGCAATCCATGAAGTCGATATATCTCTTTGAAAAACAACTGAGCAACATGAACAGCATCCGCCGTCTTCTTACAAGCAATAAAATGTACCATTTTCGAAAACCGATCAACCACCACATAAATGGAATCATTACCACGCTGTGTTCTCGGCAACCCCAACACAAAGTCCATACTCACATCAACCCATGGTTTAGTTGGTACAGGTAACGGCATATATAACCCAGCATTAGTTGCAGTTCCTTTCGAAACCTAACAGATATGACATCGCTCCACAAACCTCTCCACTTCTTTCCTCATCGATAGCCAAAAGTAAGATTGTGAAATTAACTGTAATGTACGGTCTCTCCCAACATGTCCTTCTTCATGTAGTTCTTTTACAATCTTCATTCTCAAACTGCAATCAGGTATGCACAATCGATTTCCCTTGAACAGAAAACCGTCTACCATCATAAACTCATCTGTCTTTCCCTCCTTGACTTTATCAATACACTTCGCAAAGTAAGGATCATCGACAAATAATTCTGGCAACACATCAAACCCTGTCACCTCAACTTTCAGTATAGTCAACAAATGACTCCTCCTACTCAAAGCATCATCCACTCGATTCGTCACCCCTGACTTGTGTTTAACAACAAAAGTAAACTGTTGCAGATATGCAATCCACGATGCATGTCTCGCTGAAATCTTGTCTTGCCCTTGTAAATGCTTTAACGCCTCATGATCAATGTAAAGAACAAACTCCTTCTGAAATAGATAGTGTCTCCAGTGTTTAATAGATTGCACGACAGCATAAAATTCTACATCATATGTACTGTATCTCATCTTTGCTCCTGATAACTTCTCGCTAAAGTATGCAATCAGACGTCCCCTCTGACTCGACACTCCTCCAATCCCAACCTTGGATGCATCAGTATGTAGTTAAACACTAGTTGAAAATCTGGTAATATTAGAATTGGTGCAGACGTCAGGAGTTCTTTGATTCGATCAAAAGCAACCCCGGCTTCCTCCATCCATGCAAACTGTTTACCCTTCATACAATCAGTCACAGGCGCCATCACACTACTAAAGTGTGGAATAAACCTTCGATAAAATGAAGCCAACCCGTGAAAACTACGAACTTCCGTTATCGTCTTGGGTTGCGGCCAATCCCTGATAGCTTCAACTTTACTTTGATCAACCTGTATTCCTTCTTCCGACACAACATACCCCAGAAATAAAACACTATGCGTCATGAACACGCATTTCTTCGTTGCAGCATAAAACTGTTCTTGTCGCAGTACCATCAGCACTTCTCTCAGATGATTCAAATGTTCCTCTGGACTTCCACTATATATCAGAATATCATCGAAATACACCACCACAAACTTCCTAATGAATGGTCTAAAAATCTGATTCATCACCCGCATAAATGTACTTGGTGCATTTGATAAGCCAAATGGCATTACCAACCATTCATATAGACCCTCCCTGGTTTTAAAAGCAGTCTTCCACTCATCACCTGGTCTGATATGAATTTGATGATATCCGCTCTTCAAATCAATCTTCGAAAAGATAGTAGGCCCGCTCAACTGATCCAACAAATCATCAAGCCTCGGCATCGGAAATCTATATCTCACAGTAATCTTATTCAATGCTCGACTGTCAGTGCACATTTTCCACGTCCCATCCTTCTTGGGTACCAATAAAGCTGGTACAGCACAAGGACTTAGACTCTCCTGCACACGCCCATGTTCAAGCAATTCTTCTACCTGCCTCCGCAACTCTGCATGTTCCTTCGGACTCATTCGATAATGTGGTCTATGTGGCAACACAGCACCTGGAACAAGATCTATCTGATGTTGTATGTCCCTCAACGGTGGCAACTCCGTTGGTAACTCTTCTGGAAATACATCGTCAAATTCTTTCAAAACTGGCTTCGCTTCTTCTGGTATTTCAACCTCTTCACTGCTCTCACGCCCAATTAACAAGAATACTTTCGGCTCTTCCTCTACTTCCTTCACAAACTCCTTCAAAGATAACAAAGTTTTAAGCTCTTCAATCTCTTCTGACTTACTTCCTCCTGGTTGTCTTTTCTTTGGAACTAAGATAATCTTCGTGCCTTCAAACATAAAGCTGTAGCTATTGGTCCGACCGTCATGTTGTACTGCTCGATCATACTGCCATGGTCTTCCCAATAGTAAGTGACAAACATCCATCTCTACTACATCACACCAGATCTCATCTTTGTATTTCTTCCCAATAGAGAATGGAACACGAACTCGTCTATCCACTTTCACCTCTCCTCCTTTTCTCAACCATGCTAACCTGTATGGATTCGGATGCTTCTCTGTCTTCAACTTCAACTTTGTTACAGCCTCGGTTGATATGATATTGTCACAGCTTTCCGCATCAATCACAAATTTACACACCTTCCCCAGTATAGTACATGTCTACTGAAAGATATTACTTCTCAACCAACTAGCTTCTTCCTGCTTCGGTGTCAAACACGATCTCCTCAGCATTAGATTACAACCTTCATCTCCTGACGCAATATCCTGTTCATCCTCAACTGGACTAGAATATTCTCCATCACCATCCTCATCTTCAAGTTCAGCAATCATAGTTCGTTTCTTCGGCTTTGGACACTCATTGCTTTTATGACCCAATTCCTGACAATTGTAACATTTGAAACCATTGTTAACCTTCGCCTTCTCAGCCTCCTTCACCACCGGTTTACTGATAGGTTTAGAAACATTAGAACTTCCATTAACACCCTTCATTTGATTGTTGGAACTAGTTAACACACCACCTCCTCGTCTACCCTGCTTCTCCCAAGCTAACGCTTTCTGATGTGCTTCCGCTACAGATCTTGGATCGAACATATTAACCATATCCTGAATCTGCATTCTCAATCCCCCAATGAATCTAGATGTCAGCTGCTCTTCCGTTTCCATAATATCATTCCTTGCAATAAGTTGATAAAATTCGTCAGCATAGTCATTCACAGATTTCGTCCCTTGTCTCAAGTTCTGCAAACGTTGATACATCAAAGATTGATAATTGTAAGGTAAGAACGTTGCTTTCATCAATTTCTTCATCTTCTCCCAAGATTCAACTTTTGACTTTCCCATCCGTTCACGTGTAAGTTTGGTCTGCTGCCACCACGCCAAAGCTCTACCCCTCAACCTTGTAGCAACCAACTTCACTCTACGATGTTCCGGAACTTCTTTGAAGTCAAAAATCTCTTCAACGTTAGCTACCCAATCTAGAAACTCCTCCGCTTGCATACCACCTTTGAATTCAGGAATTTCAGTCTTCATCCCCGACTCCCACTTGTGATCATACTCAGAGTGATTTCTTCCTTGTCCTCATCCTTGTCCTCGAACACTACCACCATCATACTCCTCTTCAAAATCAGAGGTATATCGTTGTCTATCTCGTCCACCCACATCTCTACTACCTTCACATCTACCACCATCATCCCTTCTATCTACATTCCTCCGTTCACGATCATCCACGTTCCTCCCACGCCTTTGATCATTTTCAACACTTCTTTCTCGATTGGATTGTGGTGAGACTCTACTTCCCCCATGGTTAGATTCAGGTGAAACCCTTCTCCGATTCTGATTCATCTCTAACATCATCTTCTCTAATCGTCCAATTCCTTCGTTAAGCTTTTCACTAAAGTTTTCATTGATTCTTTGCTCCATCTCATCAGCTTCTTCTCTTCGATACAAAGCTTCTACGTTTTGGTGACGATTAGCTCTTCTCAGCGGCATACTTGAAATCTTCACAAACTCTTCACAAATCAAAATTCAAACACCTTTCGGACTTTGATCCAAAATGAAATGGATCGAAAACTCCCACTTTGTTGTAACTTCGCGATGAACACGATGAACACAACTTCTCCAAATCACAAATCCGATCTTCAAACTTCAAAAGTATGCACGACCCACTTCTTCAAATTCTCGGCCGTGTTCAAATCTATACTTCGTCTTCAAATTTCTTCAAAGTGATTGGCTCCAAGACTCGATTTAGCTATGATTGGCTAAACAAGCTCTGATACCAAATGACGCAGCGGATATTACAAAAACAATGTAGATCGATGAATGTAGTAATCGATGGATTGATGAATACTGAATTGCCCAAATTCGTTGATCCGAAGATACCGAATTGTAGCTATCTCTGACACGTTGATCGCGCACGATACCGTGAGGAGAGATCTTCAATTCTTCGAGCGTTGATCAAGCGCACTTGATTCCGCGAATCGGCTTCTGCAATCGTTGAATCGAGCGCACTCGATTATCCGAGAGAGGAGATTACACTCAACTACCAATTTGAATGAAAGCACAAAGCTAACAAAAGAGAATTTTATTCAAAAATCAACAACCTTTACAAATGACTCACACGGCCTATTTATAGGCGTTACAACTCATTCACAATTCTGTCCAAACTCATAAGTCGGCTCCGACTTAGACCCCTTTCCGACTTACGACTTAAGAGTAACGACCTAACACACCCAGTCACATTACAACACCATTTCAATGGCTTACGACTTATAAATGCACGACCTAAAATCATACGACTCAAGACTTATGTACAGAACGACTCAACTTAGGTCGGCGACGACTTATTTACAATTTACAATGATTTACAGTCATGGTTGACCTAACCTGGTGCGACCTAAAAATTACAACACATTAGAAGTATACAACTTAGGAAACAGACGTCATACGACTCAACTTAAGTCGGCAACGACTTATCAGCAACTCGTTCTTCGACTTAAAGCATTAACGGTTCAGATTAACGCGACATAAGGATCTTCGGTCTTCAGGCTTCAGCGACATAAGATGGTACGACTTAACTGAGTCGTAACTCGATGCCGACTTATCATTTTCCTTAAGTCGTATCCGGCTTATCCCTTGTGCATTCTCAACTGCTCCTCCCATATCATTCTTGTTAAGTCGCGCGAGCGCCTTTCCCTGTAGTTGGTTAACTTGCGTTTCTCCATAAGGTCGGTCACGACTTAGTCCCTTTAGCTTGTTAACTCGCCACTCTCTACTAGGTTGGTCACGACTTATGATTGCCTTAAGTCGGTCACGACTTAGGACTTCCTCGCGAACTTCCTTGATAGCTTCCTCGGTGATAGGTCGCAAACGACCTATCGTTCCCAAATGACTTAAGCTTTTACTAGGTCGTTGGAACGACTTAAAATCTTCGTTAGGTCGGTTGCGACCTAAAACATTAACTTTCCACAATTTCTCACAAAATCCTAACTCGTTAGCTTCCTCTTTAGGTCGGACTCGACCTATCAACATGTTAGGTTGTACACGACCTATGACTTCTTCTTTCTGGGCTGCATCAATAAACTAGTGGGCTATCAGGGAGTACTCCATAGGTATAACACAAAACAAATCGTAGTGGTCGCGTATATAGGAATACAAGTATGACAAGGCACATGAGGCAATACCCAAGGTAGTGAAACTACCGTTTGCCTGATCTGGACTGGTGAGAACGCATCGCCGCAGCGATCGCAACACCGCGAAACAACACTCCTAAATCAAGGGTGCACCAATCGACAACAAGTAATGAGTAGTTCGAAGAAGTGTGTTCGCTCGAGGTAGCTAGCCCCCATTTGGCCCGGCACGGCTCCTGTTTTAGTCATTTCCAATTTGACACAAGTGTCAAGGCTATCCATTATCGTTCTCTTTCTTCAGTCATCACGTACATCATTCCAACCACTTCATTCTGGATCACACTCCGCGTATAGTTATTAAAGTGGTTTTCGGTTTAAACAGAGAGTATGTCCATAACCGATTCCGGTCTCTTTAATAACTTTCGTAATTATTTCACCGATTGGTCGTTTATATATTTCAAAAGCAATCAAATTCAATTTCAATTAGAATTTGTAAATCAACATTTCATTTGCCTTTATAAACCAATTTCCATAATTTACGTTTCAAAACTTCCAAATTCATAATTTCAAAATCTTATAATTCAATTCCAATTTCTATTTAAAACAATTCAAATATTGATTCAAGTTCGTATATAAGTTTCATTTCGAAATCATTTAAATTTATTTAATTTAACATTCAAATCAATTTAAATTCATTGATCTATTTCATTCAATATTCATTAAGTAAATTTGTCATTCAAACAATTCATATTTAATTTCCAATTCATTAAATCAATTACTTAAGTTCAACTTCATTGTATCAAAACTTACAAATTGCATTAAATTCATCAAATCAAATTCTTTACATTTCAAATCTTACGTTAATTTCAATAAACACATTTTATTTCTTGTTAGAGGAATTCAATTTCACTTATTTATTCACTTAGTTACAATTTCAAAACTCAATTAATAAAGAAACTTAAATTCACGTATTCAAGAAGTTCAATTTCACTTAATAAAGAATTCAATTTCATTTAATTGTTAAATAATTCCATCTTATTTAATTATTAAATAATTTCAAAAAATTAATTATTAACTAATTTCAAAACTTAATTATTAATAATTCCAAATTTAATTATTTAATAATTATTTTAAAACAACGTTCATTCATCAACTATTATGTTAATATTTTGATTCAGATTATTAAATATTAACATTTCCTTTCATTAAAATTCAATTTCCAACTTCGTTTCAAACCATATTATTTATTCAAATAAAATCTTCATTTATTTTTAAATCAAAGTATTGACCGATCGGTTTTTATTTAATTCTCTATCCAAGGTCAAAGTTCAATTTAGGTATTTATCATTTCAACCCGATTCCAATTCAATTCAAAAATCAAAGCATAACAAAGGGAACTTGCAGTGTGATAACTGGGATGGTGTCAAAGTAAATAAACAAGCAATAACAACAACCAATATCAATCCAATAATCAATTCAAATAATCCCGAAATAATCGTATTAATTCACATTGTTGTTTGTGCAAATTAATATAATTATTTTTAGAATCTACACTATCATTTCATGTAGATTAAAGATTATTACACAAATCTTTATACGTTTCTTCACTTGTCATTCATTTTTCCAATTTTATACTACATCAATTTATACAACATACATTCAATGGTTCAAAGTGAAATTAGCCAAATTTCTACATGTCAATAAATTTAACATTAAAGGGGTCATATTATACGAATTTTTAACTAATCAAATTCAACATATAGATCCAATTTAAATCGTTAACTATCATATATCAATTCAATTGCATATTATTTATCACTTTAACATTAACAATTTAACGTCCAATATAAACATCAACAATCAATCATTTTTCAACTAAACTGGATTATCATTGTATAAATATCAGATAATGGTGTCAGATGTCATAGGTGAACTGATTCAGGTAATAACAGATATATAACAGTGTAAATAACTAACAGTTGCATATTTCAATTGTCGTTTCAATTGAAATCAGATTTAATAAATAAAAGAACATTAATCGTGAGTGATTGCTCACCTTCCGAGGCTAGAGAGAGGTTTGACAATGAATTGAGTTACGAATCCAAGCATGAATTTCAAGGCAATGCAAGATTGGCACGGATTTGATGGATAAGCTGACAAAAAGGAATTGATGAAATAGATCAGAATCTACCTGATATAGACTGAAACGAAATATATATTATATTATTATATTATTTTCTTAAACCAATATTAAATTTGGAACTCATATT
Source organism: Allium fistulosum (assembly GCA_030737815.1). Taxonomy (NCBI): domain Eukaryota; kingdom Viridiplantae; phylum Streptophyta; class Magnoliopsida; order Asparagales; family Amaryllidaceae; genus Allium; species Allium fistulosum. The sequence continues at coordinate 868,461,544 of CM060905.1, read as the reverse complement.
TGAAATAATATATATATATACAAATTTCAAATAAATATAAATTAGTATATAAATATATACAAACTCACATACAAATTATATTTTAAAATTTGCTATTAAAACATATATTACAAATCAAACCTATATACATAATATATTTGAAAATACTAACATGGCCTATATATACATATCTACTATAACACATACAATAATCCATGGACCATATATCCAAACAAAACTTCTCGTGTATACATATATTAAAACAAATTTTTTTTCTTTGAATCCAAAATACATACTTGCTTTCAAAACTAAATTTCAAAACTACCATTTGATTTATAAACAGAACATATATATAAATCTATACAATGTTCAGATCAAATACCATTTAAATATTTACAACAACATATTATATATGCATTTAAATATATATATACTGCAGGCTTTATAAAATAACATACTGTAACTTACATGAATTAACAAAATAAACTGACATACATATCTATATAGCAACTGCTTACAATGACAAGTTTCATGGTTTGCATAAACTTATATATATGCGTGGCTAATATGTAAAGGCATGCACAAAATATACTACCATAGACAGGTTTATATTTGTCATAAACAATATACAAAGGCCTATATATATATACATTTAAAACTTATTTAAACTATATATAGGAACAGTAGCTATCCCACATAAATTTTTTATATATATATATATATATAAATAGTGGCTTCCTTTTCGCACTTACATAGCTATATAAATACGAAACATGCAAATAAAAGCCAAAAAAACATGCAGACTACATGTTTTTAAAACTTTATAAAACTAATGTATAAAGCTAATGTAATATAACAACATCACAATGTAAATAACATAAAACTGGGATGAACGTATCACTGTAATTATATATGTGTTGTAAACATGGTTAGTGCTTCCTCAAAAATATAATATATTATAAACAAATGTATGTAACATCATATTGTAAACAAAACATATTATTATACATTTTGTACGTATATATATATGCAATGTTGAGTAAGTTTGAACATATATAGACTATAATATATATAAAAACAATATCCATCAAAAATCAATATATTATCTTTATTAAAATGCACATACATAATCAACTGAACTCTCACAAACATATATATGGTTGTAATTATATACAATACTTGGAAAAAACCCAAACATATATATACTTTTCTGCAATTACAAACACAAATAACATATGTATATTAATATATATAATTACCTTCACCAATAAGGACAAGAGGGGAAGGCACAGCTGCCGAAAAGAAAGGAACAAGCGATTGGAGAGGAGTTTAGTGGAGGAGATGATGAGAGGCAGTTCGTTGGCCAGGGTACTTGGCGGATGCGTAGGCTGGACGTGGGCTTGCGATTGCACAAGTGGAGCTGCAGGCGGCTGCTACGGTGGAAGTTGGAAGCACGGGTTGCACGAGCCTGGGTGAATCACGTGGGTTGCTCGACGGGGGTAGGGAAGGTTGTATGGATTCTAGGTTAGAGGTTGCCGCGACGATGAGACATGCGGAGGTGAGTGTGTGCGGCCGAGAGGAAATGTAACAACCCGCATATCTATCGATTTTATATTTAAATATTTTATCGTTAGTCGGATGTTAGTCCGAAAAGCTACTTTTTGCATACGGTCAAATTAGGACTCGAGACCACCCCCATTGAGTTCAAAATGACGTTTGCGATCTTTTTGAGTGTAAACTTCGATATGTTTGGAGATAGTGAAATTTTCGTCACTTTTCCCACTTGTGACTTTGGTTGGGACTGCACCTTCTTAACTCAGCCCAACCCCCTCTTCTCTTCATCACTTCATCAAACACTTCAAGCTTCTTCAAAAATGGTGGGGGGAAAGAGAAATTAGAATTCCAAGCTCGAGATCTTCAGTAAATTCAACATCAAACTCCGAATTCAAGGTGAAGAACATAGATTCAAGCTAGGGGTTGATTCTTGCTTCGTTCTTAAGCTCTCCAACATCAATTTCGTGGAAAAGGTGAGATTTTTGATCTCACATCTTGCCTATAATCGTCATTGGACTGTTGGGAATGATTCCTCATCACTTTAGCATGTTTGTTGCATTTGGTTTGGATTGGATTGGCGAAAAATTCCAAATTTTAGTGATTTTGGTGAAAAAACTGCTACTAGGTCGTTCTGGCCATTTTTAGCTCGTTCGGAGTTAGGTCGCCCATCCATAGGTCGTAGGTCGCCTGCGAGTTAAAGTCTTAGGTCGCCTGCGAGTTAAAGGCTTAGGTCGCCTGCGAGTTAAAGGCCTAGGTCGTTCACGAGTTAAAGGCTTTAGGTCGTTCGCGAGTTAACTCCTTAGGTCGTCCAGGCTGCTAGCTCGCGTGTTGAAAAGTCTCCACTTTCTTAGGTCGTTGCCGACCTAAAATTCCAAGGCAAACCACTAAGTCGCTCGAATTTTGTTAAGTCTTAGGTCGTTGCCGACCTAAAATCCCCAGGCAAAACGTTAGGTCGTTGCCTACCTATAATTTCCAGGCAAAACGGTAGGTCGTTGCCGACCTATAATTTCCAGGCAAAACGTTAGGTCGTTGCCGACCTATAATTTCCAGGCAAAACGTTAGGTCGTTGCCAACCTATAATTTCCAGGCAAAACGTTAGGTCGTTGCCGACCTATAATCCCCCAGGCAAACTTTAGGTCGCTCGCACTGGCTTATCTCGTAGGTCGTCTCCGACCTAAGCTTCTTTTCCATAAGTCATTCGCGAGTCAAGTGTTAGGTCGTCTCCGACCTAACGCCCTCGTCACCTTAGGTCGTAGCTCGTAAGTCGTAGGTCGTCGCCGACCTTACACTTGGTCTTTTTAGTTCGCGATTTCCTTGGGTCGTATGACCTATTTTTCCTTAGGTCGCTGGACCGCTTGCCTTCACTAGGTCGTACCGTGACGGGGCGCTGCCCCGCACCCCGCCGTGGACGCTGCCCCCTGGACCCCCGCGACCTGACCGGGCAGGTCGAACCCCGTATTACTCTGCGTAGGCAATCTCTTCTGAAAAACATTTATCAGAATTTCTACTTTGATGGTTTTGGGATTGACTTCTTTGGACTTTACTCACGTCTTCGGACGTGAATTGATTTGTTCTACAATCGTTTTATGACTTGTCACTTTAAAGATATATGAAGGTTTCAATACTAATAGTAAATATCAAAACTCTTTCATCAAAGCGATTTCAACACTATTTTAAATATCTAAAGTTCGTTTTCTCAAACCGATCTTCAATCTACTAGTATATACAAGCCTTTACTTCACTCGAATGAGAAATCGACTTAAACGACTTAGTAAAACGAGTGGTATGAAACGCTTGCGTTCACTTCGTCGGTTAGCTCTTGGACTTGTTCGATTGAACCCTTTTCGTGACAATTTCCTAGTGAAGATTTATAGCTTGTTCGTAAATATTTAAGTTAAGCAAGTGGTTATGGGACATGAAGCTAAACTCATATATTTACTAGCTTGGTGTGATTGACACTTCTCGCTGATCATGATGATCATTTTATGATTTAGACTAGCAATTGTGCGATGTCTCTTTGTTTGCAAGGTAAGACTAGACCGCAGTAGTGTGATTCCGACTCACACACATCTCTTTGTCCGCAAGGTTAGTCTAGGCCGCAGTAGTGTGATTCCGACTCACACATATCTTTTTGTTTGCGAGGTTAGGCTAGACACCACTTGTGTGATTCCATTCACACATACCTTTTTGCTTTTTGGTTAGCCTAGGCCTCAATCAGTGTGATTCCGACTCACACATATGGGGTAGCTCCCCATGGTCTTCGGACCATCATGTGATAGGCCTCTTTCTCTTTTTATGATTTCTGGATTTCTTGTTTGATTTCTGGATTTTTATGTCATTGACTTGTTATGAGTACAAGTTTAGGGTATGATGCCCTCTTTGGATCTTTGAGAAGATTCTCGTGATATTGATCATTTCTCATCGGTTGATCTCCTGTTGATCATCATTTTCATACTTATAGTAGTATGTCTGTATGGATATTCTATGTTTATGCCATATCTTTTATTCTATATCATGTCATCTGATATTTATAGTTAGACTGATCCGTTTATTATTTTCTTAAATAATACTCGGGTCAGACCGAGATGTTACAGGTGCTTCTACTTGACTTCCTTCCGGGATTTTCTACTCTGACTTTTGGCTGACTATTTAGTTTAGCAGTTTTTGTTGCATACACTTGAGATATGGACTCATAGTTGTATTCTTTTTGTATAGCACAGGTTGCTATTCTTTTGTATTATTGTGGAACTTTTTGACCACTACTCTGATGTACACTTTCATGTGTTAGTTATATATTCATATCTTCTTCCGCCTTTGTGATATGGATGTTTGTGACTGCTTTGTGTTATGTTTATTTCTATGTTTGTTTCCGAAGATTATTTTATAGCCACCGTGTGATAATCAATTACATGGATGGTCGCTCCTCAACAGCCTTATTCTCCGTGCTAGTTGACAGCACTACATCGTAGTGTCCTTGGCTAGCGTGGGTATTGAGGTGGGGCGTCACAGGAAACCATGAGAAAGGTTGAATTGCTGATTTGTTTTGGAAAATAGAAAGGAGAGGAAATGAAAAGGAGAAGGCTGCTATTCACGTTCATATTATTAATGTAAAATGTGACAACAGAAAAAAAATGAATAGACAAATGGAAAAATGAAATGGTGAAATTTTCAAAAGCCAAAATTTGAATTAATAAATGCTGATGGCGCTTGGTTAACACATGGTGAGAAATGAAATATCACGGGAATCCAAAAGATTTTTAAAACCGGTAATACGAAATTGTTTCTGTGGATTCTGCCGCGTATTGAATTTCAAAACACAGAATTGGATATACCACAAAAATCAGCACGACGAGACGATCAAAACGGTATACAGATGTCAGTGGTACGATCATCCGACCAAAAGTCGTTCGGTACCGAAAATGCTGCTAATTTGCCAAAAATAAGACAAACGGAGCAATATATGACAAAATTTGGAAAAACAAAAATGATGTCTCACTCAGAAGAGGATTTAGAAATTTTCTATAAAAAAATATTCAAATTTTAAAAATATTTTATTATGTCAAATTTTTAACTGATTAAATTTGAATAAAATTACACAATAAAAAAAAAATAAAAAAAAAATTAAACTTCAATATTATCTGATGAAAATTTACCAGTTGCTATGTTAACTAGACGCATTCCAAATATCAAATTTATATTTCAAAATTTTATCGTTTAAAATTTCGCAAAATTTCAATTAATAACGTTATAAAAACCAGTTAAATTTACGGGTCGTTACACTCTCCCCCACTCAAAATTTTTCGTCCCCGAAAAGGAACGAGGTAGGAGAATAGAAACAACCAGAAAAAAACAGATTTGAAATACAAAATAACAATTAATTTAAACCATACAAAATTTAAATTTAAATTAATTGATATTCAATAATTGATTTAATCCATTTGATTTCACTTAAGTGAAATCAATCTTAATTATTTCTAAATTTATTATCTTATTATCCAATTATGTTTAATTAACAAATTTCTAAAATCGTAAATCAGAATAGTCATTTAATAAAATCATATTTATTCAACAAATTTAATTCTTCTTTATTCCAAATTATTATTAAGTTTATTTCACTTAATATATCTTATTACATATATTTAAACCATATAAATTAATTTAAACCATATAAATTTCAATTTAAATTAATTTATATATTTTTTTAATTTGATTAAATCCATTTATATTAAATCAATAAATAGTCATTCGATTTAAATTTGTTAGTTCAACTATTAATTCTAATCATATAAATTTCATTTTAAATCAATTAATTTTCAATAATTGATCTTAATTCAAGGTATTTCATTAAGCTGGTTCAATTCAATTTGTTAATTCTTTCAAAACAAAATTTACTTTATTTATCTCATTCAATTAACTTATTATTCTATCATCTTTATAAGCATTTTTATAATTAAAATCTAAGTGCATAACATTTATTAAACACTCAAATTTTATTTATAAATTTTATTTTATATTGTATATTATCCAATTACATTTTAACTTCTGAATAATTTAGGTAAGTTATATTGAAATGCAATTTAGTACTATACAAATAAAATTTTCAAATTCAAATTTTTCAAGTTTAATACTAAATCAAAATTTAGCTTTATTTATAATTGAAAACCTCCTTTAACATGATTTTTAAGAATTCAATTTCCGTTTAATTCCAAATCCTTTAAAAAAATTATGTATATACTATATATATTAAATCAAATTAAATTTAAAATAATATACCCATATGAATCAAGTCATACTTAGGAAATTCAAATTTAAAATATTTTTCCAAACAAAACCGTAGCAAAGCTACGAAATGGTTTCTCCACTTCGAAGCTCGAAAATGAATGTCGATGATGCGGCCGCCATCACCGAAATTATTTTCCAGCGACAAAGAGAAGAGCACTAGTTTCAATATTTTAAAATTCTTTGAAAATGATTTATATTCGAACATTTTTTAAATACTATACACTTTAAAACTTTCAAATCAAAGTTGAAATCACCAGAAATTAAATTCTCAAATTCTTTATTTAAATTCCTTTCAAATCCTAAATCAAATTATAACCAAGTTTCATAAATTCATTTATTTATATTATGCAATAATCAATGGTTTACAAAACAATAAATGAAAATCAAATATTATTATTTTTGACAACAGATTCATTAACAATTTAATTTCAGAAAACTTATATTTATATATAATATAATCATACAAAACTTTTATTTTATCTACCAAATTTGAAAACAATATTGTGTCAGTTTGCTCTGCTCAAGTGTTTTGGAAATCCTATCGATAGCGTTGATCAGACGAATCGATCGAAAACCCAAATCAACATCAACAACTCAAACAACACAATGTATATTAAAACATTTTATATATTAATTTACAAATACACTCTCTAGCTCGACGATACAATAATGGATTGCAAAGCAAGGATAGAGATTCAAATTTGATGGACTCAAATCAAAGAGAATTTTAAATTCGAAGATAGATTGAAACAAAGCCAGGATGATTAAATAATCAAAATAGGAAGATGAATAAGTTATTAGATCGCGGGAAACCTTAACAGGGTCGACCGTGACTACAAGAATAAGATCGATGCAGAATTCCGAGGTAAATCTACATTTGATCTCAAGAAATAGAATTCAGGTATGGCGGGAAGTAGGTAGCATCATAAACCGAGGATACAGAAATTTCCGGTAAATCAATGTCAATTGTAAAGGAGTTTCACCCCTTTACAAATCATTCGAAGATTGGCGAGACCGCCAACTCATTATAAAGATCATTCGAAGTGAAGTTATGTGATACTCCAGAATTCAGAAGAATACGGATAGTGAGGGACAAGAATGAATTTCAGAACCGTAGGGAATGTTCCAAAATTCAAAGGAGTCAAGTCAAAAGGGAGAGATTCAACTCGAATGAAAGTGATTCTGTAGATACATTTACCCTATATGCTAAGTTTTGCCTAGAGCTACCAAAGCTCTGATACCAACTGTAACGACCCGATATTTTGGACCATTCGCATCCGCACATGTCGGACTTGAATAATTCAAAATACCACATTGTTAATTTAAATTTGGCAAAACTGAACATATACAGTAAATAAATAATCACAGATCACAGACACAGAGTAATAAATGCAGCGGAAATAAAAGAGATAGTAGTTCATGAAGCTACTATATAAATATATAAGTTACATCAGAGTTAAACCAGATACAACGGAAGAGTAACACGATACATCAGATACAAATCAGAATACATCACTGGAATCATCGAATACTGGAAACAGAATAGATGGCTGGATCTTCAACCAAAGCTCCAACTCCAAAGGTGAGTCTCGAATACTGGTACACTCAGTCTGACCCGAGCGTAAAGCAAAACACAAAACACTCGAGTCATGATTAACATTCTTATATCAATAAATCCAACTCAAGTGAAATAGCAATTGAAATACAAGTAACTAAAAGGATGTTTGGAATAACCATCCTTTCAGGATCCGTTAAACTATCTACTATGTAGTAGTGTACGATAAGTAAATAATGCCTATTAGTAATCTAAATATCAAAATAGTGTTAAGGGGTTACCATTATCCCCCTTAACACATTTTTATATAAGTGTTATAGTCTATACAGCACTGTAAACTCCACCGTAAACTAGTGGGCTATCAGGGAGTACTCCATAGGTATAACACAAAACAAATCGTAGTAGTCGCGTATACAGGAATACAAGTATGACAAGGCACATGAGGCAATACCCAAGGTAGTGAAACTACCGTTTGCCTGATCCGGACTGGTGAGAACGCATCGCCGCAGCGATCGCAACACCGCGAAACAACACTCCTAAATCAAGGGTGCACCAATCGACAACAAGTAATGAGTAGTTCGAAGAAGTGTGTTCGCTCAAGGTAGCTAGCCCCCATTTGGCCCGGCACGGCTCCTGTTTTAGTCATTTCCAATTTGACACAAGTGTCAAGGCTATCCATTATCGTTCTCTTTCTTCAGTCATCACGTACATCATTCCAACCACTTCATTCTGGATCACACTCCGCGTATAGTTATTAAAGTGGTTTTCGGTTTAAACAGAGAGTATGTCCATAACCGATTCCCGTCTCTTTAATAACTTTCGTAATTATTTCACCGATTGGTCGTTTATATATTTCAAAAGCAATCAAATTCAGTTTCAATTAGAATTTGTAAATCAACATTTCATTTGCCTTTCTAAACCAATTTCCATAATTTACGTTTCAAAACTTCCAAATTCATAATTTCAAAATCTTATAATTCAATTCCAATTTCTATTTAAAACAATTCAAATATTGATTCAAGTTCATATATAAGTTTCATTTCGAAATCATTTAAATTTATTTAATTTAACATTCAAATCAATTTAATTTCATTGATCGATTTCATTCAATATTCATTAAGTAAATTTGTCATTCAAACAATTCCTATTTAATTTCCAAATCATTAAATCAATTACTTAAGTTCAACTTCATTGTATCAAAACTTACAAATTGCATTAAATTCATCAAATCAAATTCTTTACATTTCAAATCTTACGTTAATTTCAATAAAACACATTTTATTTCTTGTTAGAGAAATTCAATTTCACTTATTTATTCACTTAGTTACAATTTCAAAACTCAATTAATAAAGAAACTTAAATTCACTTATTCAAGAAGTTCAATTTCACTTAATAAAGAATTCAATTTCATTTAATTATTAAATAATTCCATCTTATTTAATTATTAAATAATTTCAAAAACTTAATTATTAAACAATTTCAAAACTTAATTATTAATAATTCCAAATTTAATTATTTAATAATTAATTTTAAAATAACGTTCATTCATCAACTATTATGTTAATATTTTGATTCAGATTATTAAATATTAACATTTCCTTTCATTAAAATTCAATTTCCAACTTCGTTTCAAACCATATTATTTATTCAAATAAAATCTTCATTTATTTTTAAATCAAAGTATTGACCAATCGGTTTTTATTTAATTCTCTATCCAAGGTCAAAGTTCAATTTGGGTATTTATCATTTCAATCCGATTCCAATTCAATTCAAAAATCAAAGCATAGCAAAGGGAACTTGCAGTGTGATAACTGGGATGGTGTCAAAGTAAATAAACAAGCAATAACAACAACCAATATCAATCCAATAATCAATTCAAATAATCCCGAAATAATCGTATTAATTCACATTGTTGTTTGTGCAAATTAATATAATTATTTCTAGAATCTACACTATCATTTCATATAGATTAAAGATTATTACACAAATCTTTATACGTTTCTTCACTTGTCATTCATTTTTCCAATTTTATACTACATCAATTTATACAACATACATTCAATGGTTCAAAGTGAAATTAGCCAAATTTCTACATGTCAATAAATTTAACATTAAAGGGGTCATATTATACGAATTTTTAACTAATCAAATTCAACATATAGATCCAATTTAAATCGTTAACTATCATATATCAATTCAATTGCATATTATTTATCACTTTAACATTAACAATTTAACGTCCAATATAAACATCAACAATCAATCATTTATCAACTAAACTGGATTATCATTGTATAAATATCAGATAATGGTGTATGATGTCACAGGTGAACTGATTCAGGTAATAACAGATATATAACAGTGTAAATAACTAACAGTTGCATATTTCAATTGTCGTTCCAATTGAAATCAGATTTAATAAATAAAAGAACATTAATCGTGAGTGATTGCTCACCTTTCGAGGCTAGAGAGAGGTTCGACAATGAATTGAGTTACGAATCCAAGAATGAATTTCAAGGCAATGCAAGATTGGCACGGATTTGATGGATAAGCTGACAAAAAGGAATTGATGAAATCGATCAGAATCTACCTGATATAGACTGAAACGAAATATATATTATATTATTATATTATTTTCTTAAACCAATATTAAATTTGGAACTCATATTTAAAATAATATATATATACAAATTTCAAATAAATATAAATTATTATATAAATATATACAAACTCACATACAAATTATATTTTAAAATTTGCTATTAAAACATATATTACAAATCAAACCTATATACATAATATATTTGAAAATACTAACATGACCTATATATACATATCTACTATAACACATACAATAATCCATGGACCATATATCCAAACAAAACTTCTCGTGTATACATATATTAAAACAAAATTTTTTTTCTTTGAATCCAAAATACATACTTGCTTTCAAAACCAAATTTCAAAACTACCATTTGATTTATAAACAGAACATATATATAAATCTATACAATGTTCAGATCAAATACCATTTAAATATTTACAACAACATATTATATATGCATTTAAATATATATATATACTGCAGGCTTTATAAAATAACATACTGTAACTTACATGAATTAACAAAATAAACTGACATACATATCTATATAGCAACTGCTTACAACTTGAGAACTTACATATTATATCATATATAAATAAACTCACAAAGCACGTGTAAACCCATATACACCTATATATACAATGACAAGTTTCATGGTTTGCATAAACTTATATATATGCGTGGCTAATATGTAAAGGCATGCACAAAATATACTATCATAGACAGGTTTATATTTGTCATAAACAATATACAAAGGCCTATATATATATACATTTAAAACTTATTTAAACTATATATAGGAACAGTAGCTATACCACATAAATTTTTTATATATATATAAATAGTGGCTTCCTTTTCGCACTTACATAGCTATATAAATACGAAACATGCAAATAAAAGCCAAAAAAACATGCAGACTACATGTTTTTAAAACTTTATAAAACTAATGTATAAAGCTAATGTAATATAACAACATCACAATGTAAATAACATAAAACTGGGATGAACGTATCATTGTAATTATATATGTGTTGTAAACATGGTTAGTGCTTCCTCAAAAATATAATATATTATAAACAAATGTATGTAACATCATATTGTAAACAAAACATATTATTATACATTTTGTACGTATATATATATGCAATGTTTGGTAAGTTTGAACATATATAGACTGTAATATATATAAAAACAATATCCATCAAAAATCAATATACTATCTTTATTAAAATGCACATACATAATCAACAGAACTCTCACAAACATATATATGGTTGTAATTATATACAATACTTGGAAAAAATCCAAACATATATATACTTTTCTGCAATTACAAACACAAATAACATATGTATATTAATATATATAATTACCTTCACTAATAAGGACAAGAGGGGAAGGCACAGCCGCCGAAAAGAAAGGAACAAGCGATTGGAGAGGAGTTTAGTGGAGGAGATGATGAGAGGCAGTTCGGTGGCCAGGGTACTCGGCGGATGCGTAAGCTGGACGTGGGCTTGCGATTGCACAAGTGGAGCTGCAGGCGGCTGCTACGGTGGAAGTTGGAAGCACGGGTTGCACGAGCCTGGGTGAATCATGTGGGTTGCTCGATGGGGGTAGGGAAGGTTGTATGGATTCTAGGTTGGAGGTTGCCGCGACGATGAGCCATGCAGAGGTGAGTGTGTGCGGTCGAGAGGAAACCATGAGAAAGGTTATATTGCTGATTTGTTTTGGAAAAGAGAAAGGAGAGGAAATGAAAAGGAGAAGGCTGCTATTCACGTTCATATTATTAATATAAAATGTGACAACAGAAAAAAAATGAATAGACAAATGGAAAAATGAAACGGTGAAATTTTCAAAAGCCAAAATTTGAATTAATAAATGCTGATGGCGGTTGGTTAACACATGGTGAGAAATGAAATATCACGGGAATCCAAAAGATTTTTAAAACCGGTAATACGAAATTGTTTCCGTGGATTCTGCCGCGTATTGAATTTCATAACACAGAATTGGATACCATAAAAATCAGCACGACGAGACGATCAAAACGGTATACAGATGTCAATGGTACGATCATCCGACCAAAAGTCGTTCGGTACCGAAAATGCTGCTAATTTGCCAAAAATAAGATAAACGGAGCAATAGAAGTCAAAATTTGGAAAAACAAAAATGACGTCTCACTCAGAAGAAGATTTAGAAATTTTCTATAGAAAAATATTCAAATTTTAAAAATATTTTATTATATCAAATTTTTAACTGATTAAATTTGAATAAAATTACACAGTAAAAAAAATAAACTTCAATATTATCTGATGAAAATTTACCAGTTGCTATGTTAACTAGATGCATTCCAAATATCAAATTTATATTTCAAAATTTTATCGTTTAAAATTTCGCAAAATTTCAATTAATAACGTTTTAAAAACCAGTTAAATTTACGGGTCGTTACAAATCAAGTGCTATTTCAAAGACAAATATTGATTATCGGTTATTTAACTATCAACAACATTCACAAAAATCAACCAATTTAAATAATTTTTCCCAAATTATTAAATTTCAAATATCTTTGTAAGATATATATTTTCCACACTTCATCACTTTGAAAACAATTTTCAAATCATATTTACACTTGCGAAATAAAATTTCCGAATGTTATTTATTTTCACTTTTCCTTTACAAATTCCATTGCGAATTTAAATTTCCAAATATTCAGTTATATACGATTTTCAAATCGTTTTCCCAAATATTCACTTTCAACTCCAAATCAACTCTCAAATTGATTTCCACATTTATTTCAAATTCCAAATCAATTACAAATTGATTTCTAAGTTTATTTCCCAAATATCAAATCATTTGCAAATCGATTTCTAAATTCATTTCAACACAAAATCCATTTTTATAATTTTCAATTTTATTTCAACATAAAATCCATTTTAATTCAACACCAAATAAATTTTCATATCGATTTCCCAAAGATTTGATTTCAAATACCAAATCAAATATCAATTTTATTTTAAACAAATTTATCACTTTTTAAAAATAAATTCCTTTATCTCTCCCAAACCATCTAAAATTCCATTTTAAATAAATTTCCCAACTTTCGAATAATACTATTCAAAATCCATTTATAAAAATCTTTTCCCATATTTTGGAAATAATTCGATAAGATTACAAAAATCAACTTTATACTTTTAAATTCCTTCTTTTAAATTCACCCAATTCTTTCAAAAGAAATTTACTTAAAATTTCTTGCTTTAAATTTCAAAAATCCAAATTTATTTATTTCTGGTATCCAACGATACCAAAAATACATTCGGCTAAATTATAGCCTTCAACAAATTCAATCACAGATATAATCATACACGGATTATAAATAATCAACACACAACATATGAAACCAATTCAAATGTTTTGAGGAATCCTGTTGGATCCCTCCAACCTGTTTCCCTGCGTCCATAGATGTTAGCACAATACCAATTCCACTTCGAGGTGGAATATCGCGGTATATGGGATTTATAAAATATCATCCGCTATTATGCGGCGCATAGGGTCTCATCCGCTATATAATGCGGGAAAATCAATCACCAATATATATATATTCCAATATATATATATTGCTATATACTACTATCATATATACTATCATTCAAGCACACAATCAACACAATCAATAATTTTAAATATAACTATTTAAAATTTAACAAAACCCTTTGTTTGAGTGAGAAGATCTCACCTTTGCCATTTTTATTTTGCAATCCATTCCAGCTTGTTTTCTTTGCAATTTTAACCTAGTATAAACAATTTATACAATTTATTAATATTAGAAATAAATCGAATAATTAAATTCCCATTTAATAATTTAATCAACCAATGATTTTATTTTGAACCACTCATCTAATTTTATATAAATTTCATAGTTAAAATCTCTATATTTCCAAACTCTCATACATATATACTTATTTATTGTTCTCTTATACATATTAAAAATATGTGGAGATTTATATATATATAAGTCTATCCCATTTTTAATCGGTTTCCTAAATAAATATACATATTTTGAAAACTGAATTTATAGTTATCTTACTGCTTAAAAAAAACTTTATCTTACTGAATATACTTTTCCCTCTCTTCATACACATACATATACCTATATACATATATATATGTATAAATTTAGAAAAACAAAATAATAAAAACTGCTATACCTCACTCCCGACCCTGATGCCATCATCACGGAATCACCACCCACGCCTCGGCGAACTCCCACAACCCACCGAGTCGCCACAGACTTGCGAGCTCGACGTCGCCTACGCGAGCGCGTGCGCGACTCTCTGAACTTCGAATGACCCCTAGCCCCTCTGCTCGCCTTCGTCTCGAGCTTCCAGTCAAGCCGCCGCTTGAATGATCGAACGGCAAGGACCAAAAATCGAATGCCACAGCAGCGCTCGAATCCGCCGTCGATAGGGTTTCCTAGCGCCTGAAATCGCGAGTGACTCGATCGAGTCTTTCGATTCGAAATGAGGGGAATTAAAGGAGACGAGAGAGGGAAAAATGAGGGCTTCGGCCATTTATTTCTTCAAATTGATCTGCCATTTATTATTATTTTTGTCAGTGAGGGTTTCCGATTTTTTGAAATCGAAGAGAGCTCTCGATTTTTGATTTTTAAATGAAAAGGATAGGCTCTTGAGTTTTAAAAAGGAAGGAGGGGACACGATGATGTTTGCGTGTATAAGAACAATTACAGTGATTAGCAGAGGAGACCAAAAAGCTTTGATGCTGAAAGAATCTCAACTGATGGAAAGAAAAAGCTGATGGGATGAATTTGACTAGCCAACTTATATATAAAATATCATTCAAATTTAAATTGTCTCGATAAATGCAACTCAACATTTCAAACTCCTATCGAGGCGTGCCGCCAGGCGTTCGTAATGTTATACACCTATTCCGAATACAATGGAAAAGGTTCCGAGTCCAAATTCAATCGTATGGAGAAGATAGCTTTTTGGACCAGTTATAATATTAAATTTTCGATTTAATTTCAGCGCGTTTACTTATCGTACGCTCACACAACAACTCCAATTGCTACAAAAATTGAAATCCGATAATAATACACTATTACGGATCCAATGGAACTGGTTTCGTCGAATTCCGAGACTGTGCCCCGGAACGCTATTTTCAAATATCGATTTAAACGAAAGAATTCAAAACTGAACAAAACAGTTTCAAATTCAATTCTGAAAGTTCCATTACCTTCAGTATTGTTAATATGAATTTTCTAAGACTTTATATTATTTTTAAATCAGCTTAAAACTGAAGGTTCAAATTTTTACCCAGATTTAATGATTAAATTCAAAAATTAAATCGCCAAATTCATTCTGATATCTCGAATTTCAAATTAAACTATCATTCAAATATTTAAACTCAATTAAATATTCTGTCACGACCCAAACTCGATGTCCGATAACAACATCAAATTCGTATCGCGGGAGCTTGCAACAACATTAAATGATAAACAACACAGCAGAAATAAAAGATGATATCATTGATACAACATGAATACAATATCCAATACATCAATCTGATACAATGATAATCATCAACATCAGAGAATATACATATACAAGATACAGCGGAATATGACACAATATATAAGATGAGTTTTCACAGAATCCAATACTGCAACTCTGATCCAAAGCTCCAAAGACAAAGCTCCAAAACTCCTAGCTCAATCCACCATCATCGTTGCACCCAGATAAACAAGTGCAATCCATATCCAAAGACTGAACTAACTCCAGATGATCTACTAAATCTGAATAACTGAAAAACCAAACTCTAGACTGCTCGTGTAGAAAATTTTTGAGCACCCAGAGTTTAGGAAAGAAACAATAAACTCCGGGTCAGTCATGGGACTGGTGTGAGCAAACAAAACAGTTTATCTTTAAAAACAAACAACAAGAGGATTTTAAAGTCAATTCGAAATGCTTTTAGAAAATGAAACTACCATAAGGCCTCCCGCCACACACACAATGCAAACGCAGAATTGGAGGAGATTTCTCCTTATGATAGTCAAAGATGCTTACTACGCAAAATCAAATCATTGGATATTATTATTAGTGCATAGTGCAGAAAACATTTCGAAAGTAAAATATCAATCTTAGCCAGCATAGACATTTCGAACTATGCCTACTATAGCTACCATCTAAACAGTGGTGACCACCATAAGTAAATGGCAGGTTCTACAACTAATACCGTACAAGGTTCGTATTTGGAAGATGGATTTCCAACAAATGGTCAGGCTAAGGAACTTCCTATTCCACGAAAGAAACGCCTCTGGCGGGACGCTCCGAGAACCAAACTGTTCTCTTCCAAACAAGGCCGGCTACCCCTTTTCCCAAGGGATAAAAGAAACCTCAGATATGCCACCCCCGGTCCTTTGGGACCTTTAACCGAGAGCTCTCTAACCAACATCACACAGTAAATAAAGTGTGTCCACATGAGTAAGTATCTGGGCTCCATACCATGATACTACCCTTTTCCAGAAGGAATGGTCATACCCTAGGGAAGCTACCCCTGAAACCTTGCCGCACAATTCCTGTTTCGACCATTACCGGTTTGTGAGGCTCGACGAAGTCTCGTCCACAAAGCTACGCTTTTTCAAAAAGCCACGCTTTGGGTCAACAGATGATCAACCTATGATCACAAAGATAAATGATCAAACAAATGATCATATCACAAATGATCAAACACTGATCATCACACAGCAACACTCAGCATGCCACATTACCAAATTGGGATATATCGCTGATAAATTTCAACTACATAACCTCTGAGCTCGTACGTCTCAGAGAAGGGTGTTAAGCTAAGAGAATAAATTCTCCGCCACCAACAGAAATGTATTTGAAAGAAATCAGCTTTATATCTCAAATTGTAATGTCAGACATACAGTCCATACAAGTCTGTTCCGGGTTCGAACAGAACCGAAGGCACTTCTCACGAAGCCCTTGCAATTCCGGATAATTTCCAATCACGTCCGGACTTCCCATCACAAAAAGAGTGATATAAATCTCTATACCGGAGCAACTCGGTGCAGAGACATTCGACAGGTTGTCCTTTCATTTTCGAAAATATCCGGTCTTCACCACCGGCCTTTAATGTTATCCATAACGTCGTATCACTAATTCAGAATGGGTTATACGACCCAAAGGTCCTTTCCCGGCTAACCCGAATAGTGAGCGCAATATTTAAAAACATATGGATCTGGGGTTCAATTAAGTCACAACTTAATAATTTCAAACTTTCTTTCAAATGGTTTAAACCAATTACCATTTTAAATCTTTTAAACAAAAAGATTTATTTCATAAAGTTCATTCAGTTCCACAAATATTCATTTACAGATTTCAAAACAATTTCAATTGGATTAAATTTATTTTAAATCTTTAAGTCAAAGATTTAACTTATAGTTTTCAAAAACTGTTTCCACAGATTTATTCATAATTTGGAAACTATTTCAATTCAAACGTGGAATTCCTTTTAATACAAATTGGAAATTCGTTTCTTATACGAAAACTTTTATTTTGAAAACAACTGTTTTCATTTTGGAAAATCCGATTTTATTTATACAGGTTAAAATCTTTGGGTTAACTCAAATTCCCAAAACAACACTTTATAAATAGTTTAAAACCCATATAAGCTTGTATATCGTTTTAAAATCATAATTGCTAAATATAAAATTCAATTTCAAATATTGAATTCCAATTGAAATCAAGTTATTCAAATTTTTAACTAAGTGGTGGAGAATACTTTTATTTTTGGAATCCATTTCTAAAAGCTTTTTATATTTAATTCAATTTCATTTCCAAAGTTGTTTGAATTTAAAATTCAACTTTTTAAAACTATTTTAAATTAAATTCAAATATCTGTGACTTAACCGTTTTCCACGTGCAACCCATATCTGTGTGTGTATAAGTGTGGTCCAGGGGTTCAACACAATAGAAGTATAACATCAATCATCACAGATATATATCAATATCGATAAGCGGTATAACTCATAACGCTTAATTTTTATTCATAGATTCATCATTACAATTCGATGTGGGTTTCGGATAACCAACTGGAATCCGACTCCCTGTCGCATCGATATTCAAATGCCGTGTTACGGCAAAAAGGGGTTTCACATATATATATATATATAGAAACAATCACAGTTCAGCATATGGCAATCTACATCACATAGTATCATAATCACAAACAGAAAATATCAATCCTGTATACACACTTCATGATAGTCAATCATCTTCAATTTAAGGTGAAGGTAAAAAGAGTTAACCACATCACTATTTTTATTAACTTATTTAAATCAAAGGTTAATTATTCGTAATAATTAAATTAATTAAATTTTAATCAACTTTGTTAATAAATTATTTCTTAATCAATTAACTTAATTAACTACTAATTATAAATTAATCAGCTTGAATTATCTAATTAACAATTCTTAATTATCAATAAGTTAGACAATTAATTATTAACCAAATTATAAATTATTCTTAATTACCTTTTTCAAACAATTGATTAATAACAATTTCTTATCTTAATTCATATTTTAAAATCTTCCTTAATTTCTTTGAAATCAATTTATTATAATAATAAAAAGTTTTAATCGTTAATTAATTTTAACCCTTAACTCACGTTAAAATACTAATTAGCTTGTTTAATATTTAACTTAAAATTTGTTTGGGCTTAAACCCATTTTTTAAAACAATTCGAGCCTCTCTCCTACTAACACGAGTAACAACACATTCTACCCGAGTTCAAACGCAGAAACTCCCGTGTCATCCCCGAAGACCTTCCAGCTTTCCCTTACCTCGAGCTGAAACCAAGAATACGCGAGTACTACTCCGAGTTCAACTCGTCTTCCCCAAACCCATCTTCCAAGTGCACACAACGTGCACCGTGCACCTACCCACGAACTTCCGGCCGCCGTTGAGCGTCTCGATCATCCCCTACAACCACTCGAACACGTGAGAACCCAAATACAAACCCAGATCGAAGAAAACTTGATCGAATCAAAATTTCGACCCTAAGCTCGAAAATCTGCAAACATAACCAGCAACAAAAATGCCTCGCGATTGCCGTAGAGATCACCAGAGACTACCGAAACTTCATCAAAGCGTCGCCACAACCCTACGCGTCAACTTCCCCCAGTCCTATCAAATCCGACGCCATATTGATGACGAACTCCCCTTCTAAACTTCGCTGAACAAACTGGGTCGTTAAACCCTAAATCAAACCTGTTTGCCATCCACAATCATCTACAAATTCTCTAACTATTTTTCTGGTGATCTTCATCCTTCAAACTATATTCGATAGCAAACACACCTTTCAATTCGTCATTTACAACCGAGAATTGACGAAAATGGGTTTTCCCATCATCTTAAGAATTCCATCTCGAATCGAAACTAAAAATCCTGTTTTTCATCTTAAAAATCATCGTTTGTAAACTCAAACCCATTTGTGTAACCAAAACTCTAAAATAAAATGTTCGAATTTTCAAGTTTGAAGATAACTTACTGTAAAATTTAGATTTTTGAAATGATTACCTCACATAAAATTTTGAAAACATTCAAAAAGAAAAAAAAAAGATGTTATACTCTTCTAATCATTTTTCATTTGGGAATCATAACCTATAATCAATCATAGAAGGAGCAATTGAATTTAGTTTTAAATTTTGTTCCTGTAACTTAACAGAGGTATATGCATATGGACATACACAGGCTTATATATATTGATATATGAACAAACATGCATTTTCAACATCTACTCAAACATATTTCACAACAAATTTCAGATATCAACCACAAACAATTCAGATATAAACATAAGTTAGGTTAAATCTGCTCACCGTGAAAGGGAAAAACAGAGAGAACTTGTTGCTTTGAAAACTGCAGAGTTGATCTTGTTGAACTTGAAGGATATTTTGGGTTTGTAAATAATGATGTTTTATATATTTTTTTCTTTCTCTGGTTTTACTTGAACGAACTGGAATGAAAGTCACAAATATCATATAGGAGAACAGTTTGTATATAGGGGAAGGTATCTAGTATAGGCTATTTCTTCCAATTGTTTACTGATAAAATTTGATCCTACCTCGGCTGAGATGTGCCTGAGAGGATGTGGCATTAAATGCAAGTCCTTGTTTACAACCCATGCTGCAATGTATTCCATTTGTTTACTTTGCTTGTTGACTAAGTCTATTATTTTATAGCTGAGAAGTGATCCATCTCGGCTGAAATGATCTTCATTTGTACTGAGAAGATGGGATAATAAATGCCATGTCCTATTTATTTTACACTTATACCTTTTTGTTTATGTATGAATATCTGCAGTTTTGTTTATTTACTTACAATTCATATTTGTTTTATTTTATAAGCTTGTCCTATGCTTTGTTTACTTGTTTTGTTTTTATACTTGCATGTTTATATTTTGTCTTGCCTACACATTTGAAAAAAAGTGTTTATATTTTTACTTTGTTTTGTTTTAGTTATATTCTTATACTTTAT
Source organism: Allium fistulosum (assembly GCA_030737815.1). NCBI lineage: Eukaryota > Viridiplantae > Streptophyta > Magnoliopsida > Asparagales > Amaryllidaceae > Allium > Allium fistulosum. Next base: position 868,440,516 of record CM060905.1, on the reverse strand, counting down.
TTCCTTATTATTGTTCTCATACTTATGTTAATACTTATGTCACTTATTATTATTTCAAACCATTTGTGACAATTTCTATTTATATACCAATCAATTTTGTAAAGATATTACCTTAATAACATTGTTTAAAAATAACTCCTTATCGCATAAAAATGATTTATAAAAGAAACCATTTCTATGTTAATAAATAACACATTTTATACATTTAAAAATAATCATATTATTCCTTCCAAAGTACAATTCTTTTAAATACATTTTTAAATTCCAATCAAAGTTTATTTATAGTTCAATTCAATTGAACACATTTATTTTGAGTTTCAATCCAAATTCAAAAGCAATAAGTATACATTTATTATTAAATTTGAAAAATTCAAACAAATACATAATTTAATCCAAAAATTAAATTAAATTAAAATTTTAAATTCGTCATTAAACTGGGATCGTTACATATTCACATTTCAAATGTCAAAATTTCAAGGTCGTTACAATCTTCCCCCCTTAAAAGAATTTCGTCCAGAAATTACAAGTCAAGAAGAATGCTCCAATACCCGTTTATCATTTTCCCAAAACCAAACAGTTTTATCAAATTTTCAAAACAAATCTATTTATTAAAGATCCGTTATCACTTCAGTTAACTTTCCAAACACTTTCATAGTTTCAAACAACTTTATTTTGCTTGACAATTCAAATTTTTAAGTTATCCAAAATTTCTCAAAAATTTCCTAACTCTCTAAATTTTCAAGAAATTTCACCAGCGTCTCCTTTGCGCGGCTAGCTCGGTACGACTACAAAATGTCCATACGTACTCCCAAATTCCAATAGAAAACAAAATGCCAAGTGGCAAAATAAAAAACTCAGTCAAATTTCATACTGAAATTCAAATACATATCTTTTGTTGAGAAATTCAAATTTATCTTCGAAATCTAAATCCAACTCCATTCTCATTTATAAACCCTGTATGTTTTACTTAACAACAATGTCCAAATTTACTTATTGGATTCCAAATACCAATTTACTTAAGAATTTTTCTCCATTCATTTCTTAAGTTCAATATAAGCATTTACATACTTCTTATATTTATTTTCACTTTACTAACAAAGTTATATATTCATTTCCATTCAACTTTGCATTTTCAATTCCATTTGAATTCAATTTACTATTTCAATTCAATTTGAATTCATTTTATCTTCAAAAACCAAAAATTCATTTTAGTGAAAACTCGATGTTCACTTTTTTTTCCAAGACTTTTTAATTTCGACCAAAACAATGGTTTTCATTTTCTAGTTCAATTCCTACGTTTCCATTACAATTTGAAAATCAATTTTCCGTTAACAAAAATTTTTCCAAATTTTCAAAAAAATTCTAACTCCCAAAATTTTCAGAAAATTTTGGCAGAGTCTCCTTTGAATGGAGGAGCTTTTGCAATTTGACAAAAGATATAAATATATATACATCGACTCACTCGGTCGGAAAAGCAAAAACAGTTCATATTTCCTATTTTGTATTGCGTAGGCGTACCTTTTTAGCATTTTTAAGCAAAGCAATTTATTTTTAAGCATTTCGCGAAATCAAAATGCAGCCAAACGGCTTCCAAAAACCTACTTACTCAATTTAAACACGTAAGTGACATATATAGGAAATCTATTAACATTTCACTTATTTCAATAGCAAATATATAGATTTCATTAGCAATACATCCAAAATCATTTCCATTTGCAATTCATAAAGTTTCAATACAAATTAAATTGCTTTCATCTAATTACATACCATTTCTATTTAATTTTAACGGTTTACAACACATTTTCTTTCAATTCAATTCATTTTTTTTAAACGAAACGAATTCATATCCATTTCAATTGATTTCAAAATCAATTCTATTTGCTTTCATTAACTCATATAATTTTATACAATCTCGTTTGCGTCAAACGACAATCATTTCTATTCAGTTCAACGATATTCACTTAATTGAATATCCATTCTAGTTTATAACTAGTTTAAATTGATACCAACTCAATTTATTTTAAATTCATTTCATTTTCAGTTGATTCCATTCAATTTAATTTGCATTCTATATTCACATTCGGTTTATTTCATTAACCAAACAAATTCTATTCAAAACCATTCAATAAAAGTCGATGACGACCATTTCACAATTTTTCTTTTTAAATTTCAAATTTCCATATTCAATTCATCTCGAATTTACTTAATTAATAACAAGGAAATTTTCAATTTATTTATACTACTTGAATTTATATACAAATTCAAACCATTTTTATTCAACTCACAATTCACTTTTAATTTAACTAATTCAACTTCCAATTCATTATTTACAAATGTAGCCTCATTTGTCCATTCATAATTTCATTCATTTTCAATTTGAATCTTAGTCCAATCAGATTTCAAATATTTTATAAGTTACCAAACTTATTTACATTCCATTAATGAATTTTTATTTTCAAATACTTCTCTAGAATTATATTTCCAGTTATAAATCACATTAAAATTTACATTTACAAATCCCATTCGTATATGAATTCATTTCCTTATACTTTCAATTCATTTTTATAAATTTCATTTGTTAAATGAATTTATCTCCAAATCTTTAGTTATACCATTTTATTTCTTATTTGATTTTCATATAACAATGATAATATTTTAATATTATTGCTTCCTAACAACAAAGCATCCATATACTATAATAATTCATAGAAAATCATCTCTTTTCTATACAAAAATAGTTTTGGGTAAAATTATTTCATTTACCCTATTAAAAACAATACTGTGTCAATTTATCTTGTTTAAGAGTTTAGAAACTCCTATCGATTTCAGTTGGCCAGACTGCAGCGACTAGAATCTATAAACAATCAACCGATAAGTCAACACAATACAAAACAAATTTTTTATATTCACTAACAAATACACGCTCATATCTATTATTACACTCACACTCATTCTAGAGTACTACTGACTCTATCTCTAATGAGTAATACCCAATAGAGCCAGGGTTGTCGCTTAACCAACAGCTCTGATACCACTTGTAATGATACGAGACAGTGGGCACCGGTAGGCTTTGCAACCATCCCAGCCCCACCGTGGCTTACACTGGTACCCTGCCCTTGCTTTTACGGCCAGCCTTTCGACTGTCACAACCAACCCCTCCCACTCAGGGACATGTAGGGGTAAGAGTCTCTCGTTCGCCACCAAACTGCGAAGCGAGAACCCCCTATCATGCTTTAATGAAGCAAGGTCAGTCATAGTGACTGGTGTGATATCATAAAACAGTTATTTTCACAAAGAAAATAAAACAGATTCGCAATGCTTTTGGAAAATGAAACTACCATAAGGCCTCCCGCCACACACGCAATGCAAACGCAGAATTGGAGGAGATTTCTCCTTATGATAGTCAAAGATGCTTACTATGCAAAATCATTTGATATTATTATTAATGTCTAGTGTGGAAAACATTTCGAAAGTATAATATTAATCTTAACCAGCATACAACCATTATTGTATTCCTACTATAGCTACCATCTAAATAGTGGTGACCACCATAAGTAAATGGCAGGTTCTACAACTAAAACCGTACAAGGTTCGTATTGTTTCTTTGGATTTCCAACAAAGGGTCAGGCAAAGGAACTTCCTTAGACCGAAATGGAAACGCCTCCGGAAAGACGCCCCGAGAACCTAACCGGATCTCTGCAAACACAAGGCCGACGCTACCTCACGCTGTACAGCTGTAACTAGGCAGCTAACACACGAGCTATGACATCCCCCGGTCGTTACCGACCTTTATCCGAGGATCCTCAACCACAAAGCAACAACCACAAGGTATAATAAATTTGCAGCATCAACATAGGTAAAATATCTGGGCTCCATACCATGATATCACCTTTTATCCAAAAGGAAATGGCATACCCTAGGGGCGCGACCCCTAACAACCTTGCCTCAACATTCCTGTTTCGACCATTACCGGGTTGTGAGGCTCGATGAAGTCTCGTCCACAAAGCTACGCTTTTTTTCACAAAGCCACGCTTTTTCACAAAGCCATGCTTTGATCAACAAATGATCAACAGCACTTCGTATGCCACATTACCAAATTGGGAATGTATCACTAGTAACCATCAACTACATAACCTCTGAGCTCGTACGTCTCAGAGAAGGGTGTTAAGCTAAGAGGATAAATTCTCCACCACCAACAGAAATGTATTTGATAGAAACCAGCTTTACATCTCAAAGTGTAACATCAGACACACATCCATACAAGTTCGTTCCGGGATCGAACAGAACCGAAGGCACTTCAAAAGAAGCCCTTGCAATCCGGGTATTCACTAATCACGTCCAGACTTCCCATCACAAGAAGAGTGATATAAATCTCTATACCGAAGCAACTCGGTGCAGAGACATTCGACAGGTTGTCCTTTTATTTTCGAAAATACCCGGTCTTCACACCGGTCTTCAAATGATGTCCATTCACGACGTATCGCTATTCGGAATGGGTTATATGACACAAGGTCTTCTCCCGGCTTAACCGAATAATGAGCGTTTGTTTTAAAAACAAATCAAGTGCCATTTCAAAGGCAAATATTGATAGTCGGTTATTTAACTATCAACAACATTCACAAAAATCAACCAATTTAAATATTTTTTCCCAAATTATTAAATTTCAAATATCTTTGTAAGATATATATTTTCCACACTTCATCACTTTGAAAACAATTTTCAAATCATATTTACACTTGCGAAATAAAATTTCCGAATGTTATTTATTTTCACTTTTCCTTTACAAATTCCATTGCGAATTTAAATTTCCAAATATTCAGTTATATACGATTTTCAAATCGTTTTCCCAAATATTCACTTTCAACTCCAAATCAACTCTCAAATTGATTTCCACATTTATTTCAAATTCCAAATCAATTACAAATTGATTTCTAAGTTTATTTCCCAAATATCAAATCATTTGCAAATCGATTTCTAAATTCATTTCAACACAAAATCCATTTTTATAATTTTCAATTTTATTTCAACACAAAATCCATTTTAATTCAACACCAAATAAATTTTCATATCGATTTCCCAAAGATTTAATTTCAAATACCAAAATAATATATCAATTTGATTTTAAACAAATTTATCACTTTTTAAAAATAAATTCGTTTATCTCTTCCAAACCATCTAAAATTCCATTTTAAATAAATTTCCCAACTTTCAAATAATACTATTCAAAATCCATTTATAAAAATATTTTCCCATATTTTGGAAATAATTCGATAAGATTACAAAAATCAACTTTATACTTTTAAATTCCTTCTTTTAAATTCACCTAATTCTTTCAAAAGAAATTTACTTAAAATTTCCTACTTTAAATTTCAAAAATCCAAATTTATTTATTTCTGGTATTCAACGATACCAAAAATACATTCGGCTAAATTATAGCCTTCAACAAATTCAATCACAGATATAATCATACACAGATTATAAATAATCAACACACAACATATGAAACCAATTCAAATGTTTTGAGGAATCCTGTTGGATCCCTCCAACCTGTTTCCCTGCATCCACAGATGTTAGCACAATACCAATTCCACTTTGAGGTGGAATATCGCGGTATATGGGATTTATAAAATATCATCCGCTATTATGCTGCGCATAGGGTCTCATCCGCTATATAATGCGGGAAAATCAATCACCAATATATATATATATTCCAATATATATATTGTTATATACTACTATCATATATACTATCATTCAAGCACACAATCAACACAATCAATTATTTTAAATATAACTATTTAAAATTTAACAAAACCCTTTGTTTGAGTGAGAAGATCTCACCTTTGCCATTTTTATTTTGCAATCCATTCCAGCTTGTTTTCTTTACAATTTTAACCTTGTATAAACAATTTATACAATTTATTAACATTCGAAATAAATCGAATAATTAAATTCCCGTTTAATAATTTAATCAACCAATGATTTTATTTTGAACCACTCATCTAATTTTATATAAATTTCATAGTTAAAATCTCTATATTTCCAAACTCTCATACATATATACTTATTTATCGTTCTCTTATACATATTAAAAATATGTGGAGATTTATATATATATATATATAAGTCTATCAAATTTTTAATCGGTGTCCTGAATAAATATACATATTTTGAAAACTGAATTTACAGTTATCTTACTGCTTAAAAAAACTTTATCTTACTGAATATATTTTTCCCTCTCTGCATACACATACACATACCTATATACATATACATATGTATAAATTTAGAAAAACAAAATAATAAAAACGGTTATACCTCACTCCCGACCCTAATACCATCATCACGGAATCACCACCCATGCCTCGGCGAACTCCCACAACCCACCGAGTCGCCACAGACTTGCGAGCTCGACGTCGCCTACGCGAGCGCAACTCTCTGAACTTCGAACGACCCCTAGCCCCTCTACTCGCCTTTGTCTCGAGCTTCCAGTCAAGCCGCCGCTTGAATGATCGAACGGCAAGGACCAAAAATCGAATGCCGCAGCAGCGCTCGAATCCGCCGTCGATATGGTTTCCTAGCACCTGAAATCACGAGTGACTCGATCGAGTCTTTCGATTCGAAATGAGGGGAATTAAAGGAGACGAGAGAGGGAAAAATGAGGGCTTCGGCCTTTTATTTCTTCGAATTGATCTGCCATTTATTTATTTTTTTGTCAGTGAGGGTTTCCCATTTTTTGAAATCGAAGAGAGCTCTCGATTTTTGATTTTTAAATGAAAATGATAGGCTCGTGAGTTTTAAAAAGGAAGGAGGGGACACGATGATGTTTGCGTGTATAAGAACAATTACAGTGATTAGCAGAGGAGACCAAAAAGCTTTGATGTTGAAAGAATCTCAGCTGATGGAAAGAAAAAGCTGATGGGATGAATTTGACTAGCCAACTTATATATAAAATATCATTCAAATTTAAATTGTCTCGATAAATGCAACTCAACATTTCGAACTCCTATCGAGGTGTGTCGTCAGGCGTTCGTAATGTTATACGCCAATTCCAAATACAATGGAAAAGGTTTCGAGTCCAAATTCAATCGTATGGAGAAGATAGCTTTTTGGACCAGTTATAATATTAAATTTTCGATTTAATTTCAGCGCGTTTGCTTATCGTACGCTCACACAACAATTCCAATTGCTACAAAAATTGAAATCCGATAATAATACACTATTACGGATCCAATGGAACTAGTTTCGTCGAATTCCGAGACTGTGCCCCGGAACGCTATTTTCAAATATCGATTTAAACGAAAGAATTCAAAACTGAACAAAACAGTTTCAAATTCAATTTTGAAAGTTCCATTACCTTCAGTGTTGTTAATATGAATTTTCCAAGACTTTATATTATTTTTAAATCAGCTTAAAACTGAAGGTTCAAATTTTTTACCCAGATTTAATGATTAAATTCAAAAATTAAATCGCCAAATTCATTCTGATATCTCGAATTTCAAATTAAACTATCATTCGAATATTTAAACTCAATTAAATATTCACATTTCAAATGTCAAAAATTCAGGGTCGTTACACTCATCTCCGTCTTCATCCTCTAAAATAAAATGGTCTTCAATACATTGGAAAGCTCAAACCGACCCGAGTGTAATGAAAAAACAAAACACTCGAGTCAGAACTAAAAGACCTTATGTAAGTTAAATCAATCTTAATAAAAATATGAGTGCAATGGCTTTAGAGGTGTTACAAGATTTTACATCTCCTATCAAGTGTATAATGTGAATATAATTATTTAAGAGATTTAAAAAAAATTTGAAACACCAATTTTAACCACTTTAATTAAAATAAATCCGAAGTATAAATTCAAAAAAAATTAAACCGTTCAAATAATTCAATTCCAATACATAATCCAAATTCAAAAATTGTATTGGTATATATCATTTCAACCAGTATCCAAATCAAATTTTCCAAATCATTGAAAATCGCTTGGGTTTATCATTTCAACCCATAACAATTTTCCCTAATCTATAAGACAGTTCAGGTATGTATCATTTCAACGCATAGTGATACAGAGATATAGACATAAATAAAAATCCAATCATCCAAAACCTAAACCAATAACATCCATCACAATTCAACATCCAAACCAGCCAATAAATCACAACAGTTAATTGGTTATCATTATCAGGTGTTTAACTAGCCATTTATATTCAATATTAATTAAATGGCAATTTAATTCAATATAAATTCAAATTAAACATAAATGACAATTTAAATACTAAACAACAATCAATAAATTTCTAATCACATCATAAATCTAATTCAACCAACATAAGATGTTTTAGTATTTGTGAGTGTGTCAAAACTCTCTCCTTTGATATTTAGAATGCAAAAATCCAAACAAAGTCGCCTTTTCCAATAGTCTCCAAACTCAGCCAAACTTATTTCATGTCTTCATGAATTCCAATATGAGTCCAACGGAGGAAACCACATGTGAATTTGAGTTTGTATGTGGATGATATCCAAGTTATACGAAATATTAATAAAATAGTATATGAACACAAATTTAATAAAATAATACATATATAAAATAAAACATTGATTGACTCACGTTGCCAAATGCTTAGGAGAAGGATTGGAAAAACAATAAAGGCTTAGGCACTCATGTGTATTCTTTTTTTTAAAGCATGCAGAAGGTATAAATGTAGGAAGAAAGAGACAAAAATGAGAATGGAAAGAAATGAATATGGAGGAGCAGCATAGTTTGTGAAAGTAGGAGGTGACAAAAGAATACAAAAAATACAGTAAGCTTTTCAAAGAAACGATGTGGTTATGTGTTTAATAAATATGAACATGAATAGGCTAGCATGAATGATGCGCGTGGATTAAATATGAATTGTTAATATTCACTAATGAGTGAATTTATAGAAATGTTAACACTAAATAGAATATGAGCATTTGGAAGCTTATAAATGAAGAATAGAAAGTTTAAATAGGTTAATGTGCATGAACATGTGAGTATTTAATGCATTGGAAATGAAAAGTTAATGGACGAATTAGTGCAGGCAGAAGTTATGAAAAAGAATGAACACAAAAGTTGCAACGTGTAAAAGTAAATGCTTAGATGCAAATACAAGAAGTATATAAGAATTAGGCTGAACAAAAGTAGGTGAGAGAATGTACAAATAAGAATGGAAAATGAATAGACAGAGAATAAATGAAAGTTTTATGAAATAAAGAGAGAGGTTTTGTTTTTGTTTTTTTTAATATGAATAGTTGAAATATAAAAGTGAACAAAGTAGAAAAAAATGAATGAGATAGGAGTTAGCAAAAGAAATAGAATATGAAATATGCATGAATATGAATTCATGATGAACATCACCTTTCATACTTAAAATGAATATAATGCCACATTAATTCAATATGAAAACGTATTTCAATTTAATTAATTTCGTTAACCCCATATCAACTCAAAATTTACGCCCATTTAAAAGTTTTATTAACATACAATAAATAAAATTTGAACACACCAATTAAGGTAATGGGGATCCTTGCTATATAAAATAAAAGGTGAACCAAGATTCCAAATTCAAATTCAAAATCGGCATTATTCTCGATGCACAATCACGAGCTTAAAATATTTAATTTATTCTAAATTTTATGATTAGCATTAAAATCACCTCTATACTGCCAAAGACTGCTATTTAACAACCGTAAAATGTTGTTTCAAAATTCATTTTTTTTTCTTTTTATAAAATTACACCTACTTTAAAAACAACAACGTTCATTTTGTTTCCATTAAGACATCCTTTTTATTTTAACAATAACGTACGTTTCTTTCGTTAAATATATTAATTATAATATTTTTTTTACTCCTTTAAATTGAAGGATTCCAAATCGACATAATTGTAATTAATTTTAAAATTACACTTTAAAACGGATCCTAACAAACATACATTTCTATCCTTAAACGCCATTAAGTTCAATTAAATTCTCTTTCCCTTTTATTGAAAGATTCTAAATCAAATTAACTGCAATAAATTTCAACATTAAAATTTAAAACGGATCCTAATTAATGGAAAGATAATTAAAATAATTGAATTCTTTTTACAGTAACTTAAATACATTTACAAAATTGTTGTTTACACATAAGAGTTATAAATTAACTTGCTTAAATAGTTATCAATAACATACAAACACAAAATTTAATTTATATTTTAATTATTTTCTCATTAGTAATTCAACAAATTTAATTTCTCACAATATTTAAATTCTAAAATCTTATTAAATTTAATAGTTTTAAGTATCAAAATTTACGGGTTGTTACAATAATAGGTCAAGTATAAAGATATTAGATGATAATTGTTCTCAATAGAGAAGAAGCAACAACATCAATGTTGACTCATAATACATGAGTTGGTAACAACTCAATCACCATAAGAAGGTCCTATGTAAAGGGCAACATCAACAACAACATCGATTAAATTAAGTATAAATGCCTCAAATCATCGGCATTAACATCAACATAATAAAAGGCTTCCATCAACAACTGGGAGCTAGGCTCCATGGCTAAACCATATATATATTATAACGACCCATAATTCTCGATAATTAAAATATTAATTTAAACAAGATTTTTTTTAATTTAATATGGTGAGAAATTAAAATTTTATGATTTGTTAATAAGAAAACAATTAGAATGAAATTTAATAATACTAATTTAATGTAATCGATGATTATTTGAATGTAATCTCAAGTAACTGAAATAATTGCAAAGTTAAATTGGTTAGAAATTGTAAATAAGGAAGTAACTTAAATGTTATATTAAATGATAAGATATTATGTAATTAATTGAAATTTAATATAATTAGTGTTGTGTAAGAAGTTATAAAATTTGTTCGTAGATAATAAACTTATAAATGTGATCAAATTAAGTAAAAGGTAACAATTGTTATTTATCACCGATTTATTTAATCTATTGAAATTAAATTGGAAAGCAATTGCAACTAAACTAAGTAAATATTGCATTTAATATGATAAAAGATGATAATTGTAGAATATTAATGTAATAGGATGTAAACCACTATCAATTATATCCGTAAGATGATAGTTGAGTGAATAATTAGATGTAAATCAAAATGAATGAATTTTTTTGAATTTAAAGTGTTAATTATTGAATTTATTGCAATGACAATTGAAAACTGTAATTAGTGCAATATTTAATATTGAATTTGATGTGGGAAATTTGTTTTAAAGATTTTAAATTTCTAGATAATCAAAAATGATAAAAATGGTTAACCATTAAATTTGAATTGAAAGGTGATTAAATTAATATAATAATAATTTATTTAATTAACGTATAAAATAACCATTCTGGACACTGTCTCAGATTTTGTGAAACCAGTTTCATTGGATCTACAATAGAGGATTATTGTAGGATTTCAAGTTTCGTAGCGATCAGACTTGTCGTTTGATCGTGCGGGCTTGAAACGCGTTGAAATCAATTTAATGTCAATTGAAATAAGCTGATTTTAAAAGCTAACTTCTGTACACAATGGAATTTGGATTTGAAACCAGTTCCATTGAGTTTAAAATTATCGAAAACATCTATTTTGATATATGGGATGACCTACTTTCGTTTCGGAAACGGAACGGGCTTTTTGGGTCGTTATTGTCATTACGAACCAATTCGATATGCCATTCATTCTTATCGGACCTTGTTTATATAAATAGTTTTCCTAACCCTAGCAGCCTTTTATATTTCTTATTACTATACGTATCTATCTATTCAATCATCAGCTTCTTCCTTCTTCTAATGGCAGAAACCAAATTGCAATTACAAACCCTAATTCAATTTCAAATTCAAATCGAAAATCAAACTCCTCAAAACTATATCGAATTGTATATCATTGGAAATCTCTCGACGAGCGCAATTTAGATCTGAAATTTGTTTTTCAATTGGATGCATCGTTTGACCATAAATCGACAATGAACCTCGGCCGCCCATTCCTTGGGTTTTCGATCCAACGGTGGATCGTCGCCCTATCGACGATCGGGAGGCGCCGTTGCGAAGAGGGTGATTAGCAACACCCATCGGTGTGGTTAGTTCGTCGAAACCGTCAACATGGTCACTAGAAATTGGTGATCTTTGGCCGACTTTCGTTCTTGGCATGGCAGCCCTATGCGGCAGCGGAGGGGTCTGCATTCATGGCCTGGGTAGAGGGCGACGGCGGCATTCTGGCGATGGTGGTTGATTTGGTCGAAGTTGAGGCATGAGGGCACGATAACTGGGTGATCATCGGCGGCTGCAAACTTTCAAAGTTGCGTACGAGGTAGGGTTTCTGAAAGAAGACAAGGTGACGTGTAAATCTTTTTTTATTATTTATTTCGTATTTTAAATCGTATAACTTCTAATGTTAATAACTTTTTCATAAGAGATCAGATTCACGTGCGGTTTTCTCCACTACGATCGTATTGAAATTTCGGACATTATGGAACTGGTTTGGTCGAATTTTGAGACTATTCAAATTTGGGCCTTTATCTGGATTTTAAATCGATTTGAAATCAAAGGCGAGTATTTTAACCCGCTCGTAACTACCAAATCATCTTATGTTAGTTAAATAAAATTTATGATGTGATTAGAATTTGATTGATTGCTGTTTGGTATATTTAATTTGTCATTCCAGTTAAATCTGAATTTTTTCCGAATATAATTTCCATTTAATTTAATATTAAATTTAAATTGACTATTAAATACCTGTTAATGATAATCAATCAATTGTTGTTATTTACTGGTTGATTTGAATGGTGATTGTGATGGATGTTTAACTGTTAGTATTGGATGACCGGATGTTATGTTATTTTATATATACTGATATCACATTTCAAGTTCCCTTAGTTTATTATTAGTAAATCACTATGGGTTGAAATGATACATACCATAATGATCTATAGATTAGTAAAAAAATCATTATGGGTTGAAACGATAAACCTGAGTGATTTTATGGATTTTGAATTTTATTCGGTATTGCTGATTGAAATGATATACATCCATAAATTTAAATTATTGCGGGTTGAAATGATATATGTCTGTATCACTTGACCATAGGGTAGAAAATTATATACGGACACCGGATTGGTTAAATTAAATGATTTTAAGTTCTTAAATTTTGAATCTAATTTAATGATATTTTGAAGTAAAAATTAGATTTATATAAATTGAATTATCTTCAAAATCCAAGCTTTAAATGTTGAATTTGAAATTGGTTTAAATGATTGTTTAAAGAATTTAAATTGAAATTTTAAAGTTGAATATTTAAAATATAAATGAAATTTATCAAAATTGAGTTATTGTAAACTTTTGAATATTTAAACTATGAAATCTATCGAATTTGAAGTGGTTTAGATTTGTAATTCAACATGGATTTGAAATCGATATAAATTGAGATGGTTTAATGAGAAATTGAATAGAAAGTTTAAACTTGAGTTGTTGATTTGAAATCTGGTAGATGAAATGGAAGAAATAGTTTAATTTGATACCAATGTCAAACTAAATTATTTTAATATAAACTATTTAAAGATATATTATTTTAAATTTAGATTTATTTAGGTTTCCAACCTATTTTCTATATAAACCATCTCCAATAATCAAAGCATTTATATTAAACTATTTTAATATATTCTAATCCATTTAAACTATTTTATCTATTTTAAACTATTTTAATCCATTTTAAACTATTTATCTATTTTAATCTATTTAAACTATTTTAATCCATTTTAAACTATTTATCTATTTTAATCTATATAATATATTTTATCTATTTTAAACTATTTTAATCCATTTTAAAATATTTTAATTTATTTTAAACTATTTAATTTATTTTAAACTATTTTAAAACCATTTTAACTATTCAAACCATGTTAACTATTTTAAAGTATTTTAAACAATTTTAAAACTATCTAAACTATTTTCTAAAAATAAAATGGTGCAAGGTCGGACTGTTATATTTAAATCCTTGATTTGAAAGCGAAATGGTTAAATGAATGTTATAACTTACGTTGGAGTTTGAAATGATATTTTATGGTGAAATGACATATTTGAGTAAATATAATTATCCTGGGTGTTACGTAGTATCCTACCCTGGGCATTGCCTCGCGTGCCTTGTCACTTGCCTTATCGCGCCCAATATGAGTTTGGTTTGTACCGTACTTATGGAGTACCCTCTGATAGCCCTCCAGTTTATGAAGGAATTATGGTGTTGTATAGACTACAGGAATATATAAAAATGTGTTAAGGGGGATATGGGTAACGCCTTAACGCTATTTTAATACTTTATTTTACTGATAGACATATTATAACAGCGTATATTACTACATAATAAATAGTTTAACGAATCCTTAGGAGAAGGTTGTAATGACCCAAGATTTTAGGAATTTATTCTGGAAAATATAAATAAATTTAAAATAATTTTTAAATAAATTTTGAAGGAGGAATTGATATAGCTTGATAGTGTATCAGTGTGTGTACATGTGTGCACAGGAAATGCACATGAATATAAGCTAAAACCCTGAACTCCAAGAATACATACATATTGATGTGTATGGAAATATATATATATATATATATGTAGATTAAATTCTTAAAAGTAGTATGCATGAGTAAATGTATATATGAATGCTACTGAATATTTTTGAGTGTACATGTGCATGTGTGTGTCAGTATAGAATGATGTATGAATATATATGTGGGTATACTAATTATTTCAGTAAGACTTATATAAATATATATGTGTTAATGAAATACTAGAGTTTAAACTAGTGAAATAAAATATACAGACATATTTTAAGATAAGCAGAAATAAAAAGAATGAAGATATAAAAAAGGAATAATCCTCTTATAAATAAATGAAGGAAGTACATACCATTTGCATGAAAGCTAAAAATAGAAAAAAAAATAAGATAAAACAGGGAAGTTCTTGGTATAGGCAGAATTAAAAAAGAGTATTTAATAAATAACAAAATCAAGTCACATTTTTAGCATGATTGTAGACAAGGGGAAAAGTATTTTCTGAAAAGCAAATTTCTGAAAAAAATGTGTAACCACTTTTCTCTTCACCCAAATTAAGCCGGGAAGGGTAAAACTTTGGGTTTAAAAAAAAAATGCAGATAACATGATTTTTCTGGTGGGCAAAAATGGACTTAGCCAATACCCAAAACCCTAAGAGAGACCCTGTATATATATATACATGTATATACAGCAGCCTCCTCTCCTCCTCAGAAAAGAATTTTGAAAAAAAAAGAAGAAAAACAACACCACAGAAATCATAAGACAAGGGAAGAAAGAGAGCTTGAGGATAAGGGCAGAAGTTCATCAATTAATTAAGGAAACAAAGAAGAGAGCTAGGTGAGAAAACTCACTCAAAAATCTAAGGCAATAAGTCCTAATGTAGGCAGCCAGATAAAAGTATTTTTCTTAAAAGAGTATTTTCATATATGAATGCTTATCTGTGAATTTAAAATCTGAAAATGTTTTGACTCTCTTTGGTTGATCACTTGTTTTACTATAACAAAGTTTTATGTGTTGTTAGTATACATATCTGTTTTATACACTCAGATCTCTGATTTGTTAATGTTTAGGGATATAAACAAATACCCAGAAAATAAAATGTTGAGAATAGGCAAGTAGTATTGGTTTTGGCTCAACCCAGAAAGATGTAAATAATGTTGAGCTGCAATATACTCATGTATAAGTGCTGAGGCTTGAAATAGAAAGGAATTAGGGGTGCAATGGGGTTGCCTATGTGCTGATGCCCCTGATTCAATAAAATGCATAGCAAACAAAATTTTGTGATTCAGTGAAACCAGGTCATCCTGAGTTTAACTCAAGCACAAATGTTTGCAAAAGAAAAACTCTCCCAGAAACCATAAGCCAATGTTAGTTGCCTAAACTCCTTTTAAAATACCAGGATGAATATATATATATATATATATATACAGAACCTTATTTTGTAATCACCAATGGTTGTTTGCTTGTTTGCCTCTGTATGGTCATGAAAAATCAAAAGAGCTATTATTAACTTAAACCTGATTAGGAAATTGGGGTCAAGAACACTGCAGGAATGACTTGTGTGCTTGAGTAACACAAGTTGACACATGGCTTGTTTAAGTCCTGAGATCTTTGTGTAATGGAGTGAATTAGTTCATTACAGTGTGTCCATTGATTCATAAATATTGCAGATGAGACCAAGGATAGATAAATATACCAAGGGAATAATACTTGAGAAGATGAGAAAACTAGAGTTTTTCCCAGATTTGAAATATGAGAATTGAATAAATGATTTAACTCATATTAGTTATTTTCCTGTTTGGTATGAATGATTGTTTGTCTATGATTGAGTTGTATGCTTGAATGTATGTGCCATATTCACATGTGTAGTCTCTGGAAAGAAAATTAAAGTGTGCACATGCACAATGACACAGAGCATGCACACAAGTATTTGCCTGATTCCAAAGGGCTGAACTTTCTGTATATGTACTTAACTTAACTTTAACCTGATTAACTAATTATTTTGTGAGCTTTCTCATACCAGACATGTGTCTGACCCTAGTGTGCTAATGGCATCTGGGGTGTCTCATTTAAAATGAGGCAGCTTCAAATGCTTTTTCAGGGATTGCAGCAACTAAGTAGGAGTAGGAGCAAGGCTTTGAGAAGAAGATATAGCATGCTAACTTAGTTAGATAAGAGCCTAAATGTTGAAATCTGCATGTATTGACAATTTAAATTGCTACTTGTATTAAGTGATGAATATTGGATGGATATTTTGTTAGGTATTTTGTTAAGAGACTGACTTGTATCTGGAATCTATGAACCAAGTTAAATATCTGTTATGTTTAAAAAGAATTTTAATTAAATCTTGTAAGTGGATTTAGCAAGAACACCATGTTAAAATTGAATGATTACATTTTATAAATGTATTAGTCAATCTTGAGTCTTCGGAAAGGATTTAAGTTTTGGAGAAATCTGGATAGTTGATTCTCAGCAAATTAAATGGTTTTATTTTCTACCATGACATATGTATACAAAAGAAATAGGCATAGGTTGAATGTTTTATATGGCTGCAAGGTTCCCATAATTAAACTTGTTTCATACAAATGTCTCATGTCCTATATTTTTAAAGAAAGGATTTGTAATAAGGGAATTGTAAGCCAGATCCAAAGAGTTGCAGATATATATGCACATAAACATGTTTAGTGCAAATATTACCACATCTTTTCCTTTGTATTTGTGATAAGAATCTGAATTTCACCCAGATTCTAACCAAATGCATTTTTAAATTCCAGACAGATTTTGTGAGAAGAAATTCAAACCTGGATAATGATAAACACTTCTATCATTTACAAAACCCAAGCAACAGACCCTTAACTTACATCAATCATGAAGCCTTCCAGGTTGTAGAAATGGGTTTCAAAAATAATTAAGCAAGAATTATTGTTTTGTATGATAGAATATAGGCAAAAATAAAGTATATATGTGCTGATATAGGTAGATAACAGGTTCCAAACTGTACAGGAGAAAAATGTAAAAGAAAAAAAAAACAAAATTTGTGTTTGAACCAACCAGCATAGTACTTGAACTCGTGACCTCTCGTGTATAAGTTAGGCGCGTTTCCATTACGCCTAGATGTTGCTTGTGTTCACTTAGGATCCACTTCTTTTTAGCTTGATTTTGTCACTATTCAGAACTTAACACAAACATCTATATTAAAAGCTTGCTTTCCACTGATTATTACTTGATCACTTCTTAGTTAGGATAAACAGACTAAAGTATATGTTTCCAGTGGATTGTTTGGTCAAAAAAAAAAATCAGCAATCCAATATCCTCTTGTTTTCCAGAACTCTGATTCAAACAAGAGAGGCATATACATCCTCACATGTATGTGCTTATCTTTGTGAATGTACTGATATATTTATATTGGTTGATTATTGTGATCCTGGATATATTTTTGGTTTATTGGAGAAAGATATTGACCCTGAGAATTATAATTGCAATGGATGATATATCTATATATATATATATATATATCCTCTTTACCTTAAAAAAAAATCCTTATGGAATTAGAGTAGAAATAGGAGGGTCATTTCAGTTGGTATCAGAGCTATGTTATTTAACATAGTAGAAGTAAGGATCAAGTTCTTAGATAGAAATAAAATTTAAAGGAACTATATATATATATATAACAATGTGTTCAGTGTGAAAAAAAAACCACTGAAACAACCAAATTACCAATCAAACTGACCAGCTATGTAAATTATTATTAGCAAACTATGGTAGGGAGACCACCAAATCAGGGAGCAGGATCTTCCCATGTACCACCAATGGTCAATCTGCAAGACTTGGTGAGAGCATTTAGGGATGGGGCTGGACAAAGGCAAGAAAATCCCTATGAAGAACTCTCAAAATTGCTTAAGACATATACTCATTTAGGAGGCAAAAGCTTTGAAGGGACAGAAAGTATCATGGAAATTCAAACATGGTTGAGAACATTGGAAAGAATTTTCAATGACATGCAACTTGATGATCAAAGAAAGAGGCAAGTGGCTTCAAGACAGCTAAAAGGAGTAGCTTTAGGCTGGTGGGAAGTAATCATTGCAGGAAGGAATGAGAATGAAATCACTTGGAATCAATTCAAAGAGATGTTGGAAGCAAGGTTTGTACCAGCATCAGCAAAGACTACCTTGCTAGAAGAATTCATTAGACTTAGACAAGGAACCATGACTGTCACAGAATACACTCAAAAGTTTGAGGGGCTTTCCACATATGGAGCAATGCTTGTGGCAGATGAGGCATCTAAAAATGATAGGTACATAAAAGGTCTGAACCCAGGACTTAGCAGAGCCATGTTACCCTATGCAGACAAGACTTTTGATCATGTGATAGACTTAGCTTTGAGGTTGGAGCAGCATGACAAGGAAAGGGAGAAGTTCAGAAATTTTAAGAGCAATAATACCAAGAAAGGTAAGGGGAGGTATCACCCTTATGATAAGAAGAAAGAAGAGGCTAGTAACAAAAGCACTGGAGATGACAAAGCCAAGGAAAACAAGAAGAAAATTGTGTGCCATCAGTGTGGAAAGGAAGGGCATATCAAACCAAGATGTCCAGAATTGAAAGGAGGAGCTTTCAAATGCTATCTATGTGGGAAAGAGGGGCATATGAAGAGGAATTGTCCTGAGTATAAACAGCAAGGCAAATTGGCAAATTTGGAAGGAAAAGGCAAAGCCACAGTGGAGAGTAACACTGTAAACCATAGCCAAGTGGAAGGTACATTACTTATTTGTACCATACCCATAACAGTAGTATATGATACTGGGGCAACTCACTCTTTAATTTCTTATGAATTGGTTAAGATGCTAAAACTGAATTGCATATTGGTTGAAACCCCATTGCATATACACAGTCCATTGGGAGTTCTAGTGTTTTAAATATGATTTGTGTGGATGTGGAATTAAACATAGGAGGAAATATTTTTATTTCCAATTTATATGTTTTGAATTACCCAAATATAGGTGTTATATTGGGGGTAGACTGGTTAAGGCAATTTAAAGCCATAATTAATTTAGACTCATCCACCATATCATTGCAAAATTCTAGAGGCCAGAGAATCACAGTTTTATGTGAGGTAGCTAAGGAAGGAAAACTATATCATTTAGTTGACTCAGAAAAAGATTTCAGTGAACTAACCATTGAAGAAATTCCCATAGTCAATGAATATTTGGATGTGTTTGGTGAGGTCAAGGGTATTCCACACCATAGACCAGTAGAATTCCAGATCAATCTAGTTCCAGGAGCAAGCCCAGTGATTAAAAAGCCAACTAGAATGGGGCCAAATGAACTAAAAGAATTAAAGAAACAGTTAGAAGAATTGGAAGAAAAGGGTTTTATAAGACCAAGTAATTCTTGCTGGGGAGCACCAGTGGTATTTGTTAAGAAGCAAGATGGCTCCTTAAGACTCTGCATAGATTATAGAGAATTAAACAAAGTAACTATTAAAAATAAATACCCATTGCCAAGAATAGATGATCTTTTTGATCAATTAGCAGGGGCAAAAGTATTTTCTAGACTAGACTTAGCATCTGGTTTTCATCAAATGAAGGTGGAAGAATCAAGCATCAAGTACACTGCCTTTAACACTAGGTATGGGTTGTATGAATTTTTGGTTATGCCATTTGGCTTGACCAATGCACCATCTTACTTTGTAGATTTAATGAACAGAACCTTTAGAGATTGTTTAGACAAGTTTGTGCTTATTTTTATAGATGACATTTTGATTTATTCCAAGACAGTGGAGGAACATAAGCATCATTTGCACCTGGTTTTGTCTAGATTAAGGGAAAAAGATTTAAAGGCAAAATTTTCAAAATGTGTGTTTTGGAAGGAGGAAGTACATTTTCTTGGCCATGTTATATCTGCCAAAGGAATTTCTGTGAACCCCAACAAAGTAGTGGCTATTCAAGCATGGAAGAGGCCAAGCACTGTGAGTGAAGTGAGGTCATTTATGGGGATGGAAGGGTATTATAGAAGGTTTATAAAAGATTTTTCAAAAATTTCTACACCACTCACTAACCTAACCAGGAAGAACCAAGCTTTTGTTTGGTCAGAAAAATGTGAAAAGTCTTTTGAACAGTTGAAGGAGGCATTGGTGAATGCTCCAATTCTTAAGGTACCACATGGAAATGAAGAATTAGTGGTATACACTGATGCTAGTGGATTTGGCTTGGGTGCAGTGTTGATGCAACAAGGCCAAGTCATTGCATATGCATCCAGACAACTTAAACCCCATGAAGTAAGGTATGCCACACATGATCTCGAATTAGCAGCTGTGATATATGCTTTAAAACTTTGGAGACATTATTTGTTGGGCACTAAGTTTGAACTTTACACTGACCACAAGTCTCTAAAATATTTGTTTTCACAAAAAGATTTGAACATGAGGCAACATAGATGGGTGGAGTTCTTAGCTGCCTATGACTTTGACATACTTTATACACCAGGAAAAGCAAACAAAGTTGCAGATGCTCTAAGTAGACAGCATGCTAAATTGGCTATGATGACGATAGAAGAATTTAAAAACTTATTTTTGCTAACTGAGTTAGAGATTGGGGAGAATGGTTGTGTGCACATTAATGAGCAGATGCATGGTGCACAAGAAGATAAAGGGAAGTTAAGCTTAATGACACTTCAACCAGATTTAATTCTGAAGGTAGGAAAAATGCAAGAACAAGATGCTCACTTATTAGAGAAGAGAATGCTCCTCTCAAGAGGGGAGGAAGTAATGAATCACCACATTGATAAAGATGGTTATGTGAGATACCAGAATAGGATGTGTGTACCAGAGGACATAGAATTGAGGAAGGAGATATTGAATGAATATCACAGAAGTAAATACTCCATACACCCAGGTAACACAAAAATGTATCAAAATTTGAAAAGAGACTTCTGGTGGAAGGGGATGAAATCTGATATAGCTAAGTACATTGCCAAATGTATGACTTGCCAACAAGTCAAGGCTGAAACTCAAAGACCATCAGGGTTGATGCAACCTCTTAGTGTACCACAGTGGAAGTGGGAAGACATATATATGGACTTCATAGATGGACTGCCTAGATCTAAGAGAGGTAATACAAGCATATGGGTGATAGTTGATAGGCTAACCAAGGTAGCACACTTCATCCCAGTCAAGTCAGAAAGAACAGCACCAAAACTAGCTCAAATTTTTATAAAAGAAGTGGTAAGGTTACATGGCATTCCCAAAACCATTGTGAGTGATAGGGATACCATCTTCACTTCAAAATTCTGGAGAAGCTTTCAAGAAGCAATGGGAAGTGAACTATGTTTAAGTACTGCCTACCATCCTCAATCAGATGGGCAGACTGAGGTGGTAAACAAAGTTTTGGAGGACATGTTGAGGGCATGTATACTGGATTTTGGGGGCAACTGGGAAGATTATCTTCATCTAGTTGAATTTACATACAACAACAGCTACCAAAGCACCATAGGAATGGCTCCATTTGAAGCCTTATATGGAAAACCCTGTTTGTCACCTGTTTGCTGGGTAGAAGCAGGAGAAAGGTCTATTTTAGGACCTGAGTACATACAAGAAACCAAGGAGAAAATTGAGTTGGTAAGAAGAAGAATGACAGCAGCTCAAGATAGGCAAAAGAAATTTGCAGACATGAGAAGGAGGCAGGTAGAATATGAGGTGGGAAATTTTGTTTTCATCAAAATCTCACCCATGAAAAATGTGCTGAGGTTTGGAAAACAAGGCAAATTAACCCCAAGATATATTGGACCATACAAAATTCTGGAGAGAATTGGTCCCTTGGCATATAAGTTGGAATTACCAGAAAACATGCAAGGTATACATGATGTTTTTCATGTATCACAATTGAGAAGATGGGTCCATGACAAGGCAGAAATTCTTGAAACCCCAACCCAAGTGCAGATAAATCCTAATTTGATTTATGAAAAGGATCCAGTGGGAATTTTGGCAAAAGATGTGAAGAAGTTGAGGAATAAATCTCTGAAACTTGTGAAGGTACAGTGGAGTCTTGATCCTAGTGATTGCACATGGGAATTAGAAGACAAAGTTAGGATGAATTATCCTAAGCTATTTTCAGATTAAGGTAATTCTGATTTTTGATTGTTTTCTTTATTTTGGATGAATATATTTTTAGTTAGTATAGAACTAAGAATCTATTTGGTAGAGAATAAACTTGTTCTCTGAATTAAGTTTAAAATTTATTTTAAGCTTAGGAAAATTGTGGGACACAATTTCTAAAAGGAGGGGTGTATGTAATGACCCAAGATTTTAGGAATTTATTCTGGAAAATATAAATAAATTTAAAATAATTTTTAAATAAATTTTGAAGGAGGAATTGATATAGCTTGATAGTGTATCAGTGTGTGTACATGTGTGCACAGGAAATGCACATGAATATAAGCTAAAACCCTGAACTCCAAGAATACATACATATTGATGTGTATGGAAATATATATATATATATATATATATGTAGATTAAATTCTTAAAAGTAGTATGCATGAGTAAATGTATATATGAATGCTACTGAATATTTTTGAGTGTACATGTGCATGTGTGTGTCAGTATAGAATGATGTATGAATATATATGTGGGTATACTAATTATTTCAGTAAGACTTATATAAATATATATGTGTTAATGAAATACTAGAGTTTAAACTAGTGAAATAAAATATACAGACATATTTTAAGATAAGCAGAAATAAAAAGAATGAAGATATAAAAAAGGAATAATCCTCTTATAAATAAATGAAGGAAGTACATACCATTTGCATGAAAGCTAAAAATAGAAAAAAAAATAAGATAAAACAGGGAAGTTCTTGGTATAGGCAGAATTAGAAAAGAGTATTTAATAAATAACAAAATCAAGTCACATTTTTAGCATGATTGTAGACAAGGGGAAAAGTATTTTCTGAAAAGCAAATTTCTGAAAAAAATGTGTAACCACTTTTCTCTTCACCCAAATTAAGCCGGGAAGGGTAAAACTTTGGGTTTAAAAAAAAAATGCAGATAACATGATTTTTCTGGTGGGCAAAAATGGACTTAGCCAATACCCAAAACCCTAAGAGAGACCCTGTATATATATATACATGTATATACAGCAGCCTCCTCTCCTCCTCAGAAAAGAATTTTGAAAAAAAAAAGAAGAAAAACAACACCACAGAAATCATAAGACAAGGGAAGAAAGAGAGCTTGAGGATAAGGGCAGAAGTTCATCAATTAATTAAGGAAACAAAGAAGAGAGCTAGGTGAGAAAACTCACTCAAAAATCTAAGGCAATAAGTCCTAATGTAGGCAGCCAGATAAAAGTATTTTTCTTAAAAGAGTATTTTCATATATGAATGCTTATCTGTGAATTTAAAATCTGAAAATGTTTTGACTCTCTTTGGTTGATCACTTGTTTTACTATAACAAAGTTTTATGTGTTGTTAGTATACATATCTGTTTTATACACTCAGATCTCTGATTTGTTAATGTTTAGGGATATAAACAAATACCCAGAAAATAAAATGTTGAGAATAGGCAAGTAGTATTGGTTTTGGCTCAACCCAGAAAGATGTAAATAATGTTGAGCTGCAATATACTCATGTATAAGTGCTGAGGCTTGAAATAGAAAGGAATTAGGGGTGCAATGGGGTTGCCTATGTGCTGATGCTCCTGATTCAATAAAATGCATAGCAAACAAAATTTGTGATTCAGTGAAACCAGGTCATCCTGAGTTTAACTCAAGCACAAATGTTTGCAAAAGAAAAACTCTCCCAGAAACCATAAGCCAATGTTAGTTGCCTAAACTCCTTTTAAAATACCAGGATGAATATATATATATATATACAGAACCTTATTTTGTAATCACCAATGGTTGTTTGCTTGTTTGCCTCTGTATGGTCATGAAAAATCAAAAGAGCTATTATTAACTTAAACCTGATTAGGAAATTGGGGTCAAGAACACTGCAGGAATGACATGTGTGCTTGAGTAACACAAGTTGACACATGGCTTGTTTAAGTCCTGAGATCTTTGTGTAATGGAGTGAATTAGTTCATTACAGTGTGTCCATTGATTCATAAATATTGCAGATGAGACCAAGGATAGATAAATATACCAAGGGAATAATACTTGAGAAGATGAGAAAACTAGAGTTTTTCCCAGATTTGAAATATGAGAATTGAATAAATGATTTAACTCATATTAGTTATTTTCCTGTTTGGTATGAATGATTGTTTGTCTATGATTGAGTTGTATGCTTGAATGTATGTGCCATATTCACATGTGTAGTCTCTGGAAAGAAAATTAAAGTGTGCACATGCACAATGACACAGAGCATGCACACAAGTATTTGCCTGATTCCAAAGGGCTGAACTTTCTATATATGTACTTAACTTAACTTTAACCTGATTAACTAATTATTTTGTGAGCTTTCTCATACCAGACATGTGTCTGACCCTAGTGTGCTAATGGCATCTGGGGTGTCTCATTTAAAATGAGGCAGTTTCAAATGCTTTTTCAGGGATTGCAGCAACTAAGTAGGAGTAGGAGCAAGGCTTTGAGAAGAAGATATAGCATGCTAACTTAGTTAGATAAGAGCCTAAATGTTGAAATCTGCATGTATTGACAATTTAAATTGCTACTTGTATTAAGTGATGAATATTGGATGGATATTTTGTTAGGTATTTTGTTAAGAGACTGACTTGTATCTGGAATCTATGAACCAAGTTAAATATCTGTTATGTTTGAAAAGAATTTTAATTAAATCTTGTAAGTGGATTTAGCAAGAACACCATGTTAAAATTGAATGATTACATTTTATAAATGTATTAGTCAATCTTGAGTCTTTGGAAAGGATTTAAGTTTTGGAGAAATCTGGATAGTTGATTCTCAGCAAATTAAATGGTTTTATTTTCTACCATGACATATGTATACAAAAGAAATAGGCATAGGTTGAATGTTTTATATGGCTGCAAGGTTCCCATAATTAAACTTGTTTCATACAAATGTCTCATGTCCTATATTTTTAAAGAAAGGATTTGTAATAAGGGAATTGTAAGCCAGATCCAAAGAGTTGCAGATATATATGCACATAAACATGTTTAGTGCAAATATTACCACGTCTTTTCCTTTGTATTTGTGATAAGAATCTGAATTTCACCCAGATTCTAACCAAATGCATTTTTAAATTCCAGACAGATTTTGTGAGAAGAAATTCAAACCTGGATAATGATAAACACTTCTATCATTTACAAAACCCAAGCAACAGACCCTTAACTTACATCAATCATGAAGCCTTCCAGGTTGTAGAAATGGGTTTCAAAAATAATTAAGCAAGAATTATTGTTTTGTATGATAGAATATAGGCAAAAATAAAGTATATATGTGCTGATATAGGTAGATAACAGGTTCCAAACTGTACAGGAGAAAAATGTAAAAGAAAAAAAAAACAAAAATTGTGTTTGAACCAACCAGCATAGTACTTGAACTCGTGACCTCTCGTGTATAAGTTAGGCGCGTTTCCATTACGCCTAGATGTTGCTTGTGTTCACTTAGGATCCACTTCTTTTTAGCTTGATTTTGTCACTATTCAGAACTTAACACAAACATCTATATTAAAAGCTTGCTTTCCACTGATTATTACTTGATCACTTCTTAGTTAGGATAAACAGACTAAAGTATATGTTTCTAGTGGATTGTTTGGTCAAAAAAAAAATCAGCAATCCAATATCCTCTTGTTTTCCAGAACTCTGATTCAAACAAGAGAGGCATATACATCCTCACATGTATGTGCTTATCTTTGTGAATGTACTGATATATTTATATTGGTTGATTATTGTGATCCTGGATATATTTTTGGTTTATTGGAGAAAGATATTGACCCTGAGAATTATAATTGCAATGGATGATATATCTATATATATATATATATCCTCTTTACCTTAAAAAAAAATCCTTATGGAATTAGAGTAGAAATAGGAGGGTCATTTCAAAGGTAGTCCCGAGCATCTCTTAAGTTATTGCACGCACATTAGACACTGGATAGGAGATGTAAAACCCCGTATACATCTCAAAAGCCCTTACACTCATATTTATTTACTGTTGATTTACTTACATAAGATCTTTTAGTTTTGACTCGAGTGTTTTGTCTTTTCATTACGCTCGGGTCAGTCTGAGCTTTCCAGTGTACTTAAGACCATTTTATTTCTGGAGGACGAAGACGGAGATTTGTCTACTATTTATTATACGTATTCCACTACATCATGTTGTTCCGCTGCATTATTTTTTAATTTCTACTATATGTAACTCTGATCTGTATTGTAAAAGTGTAATCAAATATTATTTGTAAACAGCTTCATGAAGTGTTTATTTGATTATTATATTTTCTCATTCCGCTGTGAAATTCTATATTTTTTTTTTATTCTTTCTCTTCTTTTTATTATTTACTCCATAACAATCCTTGCTTTTTAATGGTTTGAGTTTGACATGTGTGGTTTATAGACGATTTGAACCGTCCAAAAAGGTGGGTCATTACATTTGGTATCAAAGCTTTGGTTTTTAGCTTTGTGGGGTCTGACTCATTAGAGATAGGGTAGTAATACCCTAGAATGATTTGTTTGAGGGTATATGTATAAGAGAGCATACTTGTTAGTGTTATAAAATGATTTTATATTGTATTAATTTTGTAACGACCCGGATTTTTCGCCGTTCGATTTTGAATATTTAAATGGTTTAAATTTGGGATTTGGAATTTTTAATTTAGTTAATAGGTTTTTAAAACTGAAATTTCAAGTGATTTCACTAATTTTTGAAATCGTCGATTTAATCGACGCGTTAAAATAGCGATTCGGGGCACAGTTTCGGAATTTGATGAAACTAGTTCCATTAGATCCGTAATAGTGTATTATTATCGGATTTCAAATTTCGTAGCATTTGGAGTTATCGTTTGGTAGTACGGATACAAACACATTGAATTTAATATCAAAAATTCAATATAATAATTGGATCCAAAAAGCTATCTTCTCCATACGATCGAATTAGGACTCGAAACATTTTCCATTGCGCTCTGAATAAGGGTATAACATTATAAATGCCTAGCGGCACGCCTCGATAGGGGTTCGAGATTTTGAGTTGCATAGATCAAGACATTTTGGAAATTAATTTAATATATATTTTTGTCAACCCTTCAAATCTGTCACTTTCTTTCCATCAGCCTCCTAGATTTGATCTGGCTTATTCAAACGCACCTATTTCTTTTCTCTTATATCACTACACGCAACTGCCAGAAAAAAGAAAATTTATAATCACGCTATCCCCATTTTCTTTAAATCACACGCCCCTCTCTTTTTTAAAAAAATCACCTATTATTTCCTCTCTTCCTTCCAATACAAAATCGAATGGAGAAATAAAAAAAGAAACAACATGCGATGAATCTCAATCGAATAGGTGGAGACGAGGCGGCACACGTTTTGATTTACTCTGGGTTTTGGAACGCTCGACCAAGACGTTCGTGTATGTAGGCAATGGGTTGGGGGATCGCATGCGACATAGAGGAGTTAGGAGGTGAATTGCGATTGGAAAGGGTCGCGATGGGTGGTGGAGCACTCGAGATGGTGGAGCTGCTAGGGCTGAAGTCGAGCAAGTTGAGGGAGGAGTGCAACATGGTCGTGGTAGTGAGTTGTGCATTAGGGCTTGCGATGTTGCATGTACATAGAGTAGGCGAGGATGGAGGTGTGGTGTTTGGCTGAGTCGCATTCGACAAAGGGCGATGACATGGCGGCACGATGTCAGAGGGGTGCCTAGAGGCGCAAATTCGATCTGTGGAAGTTTAAGGCGAAGTCAGGTCGTAAGGAGGTAGTCGTGATCTAGGGATGAGGTGCGGTTGTGAAATTGGTGGTCCGATGATAGTGGTTTAGTCGAAGTAGGGTTTGGCGTGCAACGAAGTGGGACCGAGGCAGTTCGATGACTGGAAAGAGCAGCGCCAGTTCAGTGGTGTTCTGGAGCATCGTCGAGTGGATTCAATGCTGTGATTCTCGCGCCTGGAAGTATGCTCGAGCTTATGAGGAGGATAATTTGTTTAATCGTGTTTTTAATTTAAAGAAAATTTTAATTTAATTATTCTGTTGTTAATAAATTTCGTAATTCATTCTTACGAGATCCAAAAATCATGGGAATAGTCGTGTGGAATTCGTAGTTGCGAAATCGACGTAATACAATAAAATTGAATGGATTTGCAAATAAAATCGAGGTGAGTAAAATTTCACTCATTTGGATTTCTAGTATAATTTAAAAATGTTGAATTTAAATTATTGGTTGTTTGGATGAATTTATAAATTATTATCATTGTCGTTGTTATATATATATAGTAGTATATATATTAGTTGTAACGACCCGTAAATTTTCAATAATTTAATTTGTTAGGTAAATAAGTTTTGGGTGATTTAATATAGAAAAAAAACTTTATCTATTAATAATTGAACAATGGTAATTAGAACTAATTAGTAACTATTGAAATGAAGTTCCAATGATGAAATAATGTAAATTAGTTATAAATTTGAATGTAAGAAACAAGTGTGAATGTTGAATCAGTAATGAAATAATGTGATAAATAGAAATTGAAGTAAATCAGTGTTAATTGAGTAATTGTAACATTTGATTTGTAAATAATAATGGATTCATTAATGTGGATTAAAGTAATAGTAACGGGTGTGAGTTACTATTTAATTAGCCTATTGATTTAGTTATAACAGTTATATTTGAGTATAAATTTAAATATAAGTAAATAAGGGTTTGTGGTGTATAAATAAATAAATTTGTATAATTGATTGTAATTGAATGAATTCAATATTAGGTAAGTAATTATGGTAATGTTTCCTGGGGATTTGACCAGGCAACTAGTACTCGGCAATAAGTGCTCGGCATCAGAGAGTGTCCGGCATCTAGGAGTGTTCGGCGAAGCACTTGCCATCCAGGAGTGTTCGGCGAAGCAACTGTCATCCATGAGTACTCGGCGTAGTACTCGGCATCCATAGTGTCCGGCGTCCAGGAGTGTTCGGCAAAGTACACGGCATCCATAGTGTCCGGCGTCCAGTAATGTTCGGCGTAGTACTCAGCAGTGTTCGGCGTCAACTGGCACTCAGCGTCAACCAATGCTCGGCATCAAGGCTGCTCGGCATACAAGACTGCTCGGCATCAAGACTGCTCGGCATCAAGGCTGCTCGGCATCAAGACTGCTCGGCATCAAGGCTGCTCGGCATACAAGACTGCTCGGCATCAAGACTGCTCGGCATCAAGACTGCTCGGCATCAACGCTGCTCGGCATAAAGAGCACTCGGCGTCGAGACTACTCGGCAACAGGAGTACTCGGCATCCCATGGTGTTCGGCGTAATACTCGACATACAGAAGACATTCAGCATGCACAACTAATCAGGATACCGGTATCGTTCGGCATGCATACGCCGTTCGCTCAAGAGCTTGAGATGGAGGCACGTTCGGCCTCAACAGACAACCGTCCTACACTTCCCACGACACCAACATACCGTTCGGCATAGAAGGAATGGTTCGGCGCAGAGCGTTCGGCATGCCTGGTTCGGCATACAGCGACCACTGCACTGGGGCTTGAGCGTTCGGCTATCCAGCCCACTTGGGAAGTCCAGCCCATATTTGCCTATAAATAGAGGGGCAGGGTCACAGTGAAATGGATCCTTTTTTGGAGAGAGAATACTGGGGAGACTCTGCCATTTTCGAGACTCGTCTTCCCTACTTAAACAACTTCATTCAAGCATTTGATTCACGAATTGTATTTGTAATCAACTATAAAGAAGATCAATAAAGTTTAACCTCAAAGTGGACGTAGGCAATTACGCTGAACCACTATAAATTTGGTGTTCTTACTTTCTGTATTTAGATTAGCACTGTCTTCTCTGTTTAATTTGATTTCATTACTTATATCTCTTCACAATCTTCTTCTACGAGGTTAGTGACCAATTTTGGTGCTAACACTTTGGTGCTTTCACTGAGAATCGAATTCTCAGACCTCAAGGATCTGCTTTGAAGCTACTGGATTGAACAAATCCCCCGAAGAAGATCCGACTCACTGATAGGACATCCGTTGATTCTACTCAGAGTTCATACCAATAACTCTACAATGGCAAGACCACGTACCAGGTCAGCTTCTCATAATGCGGATGCCCGCGAGACTGCTAGCGTGCAACAAGCAGGACCTAGCAATCAACCAGCGATCCCGAGTGCAGGGATTGCCGCTGAAGAACAGACTCCAGTTGTCACCAGAGTAGAGTTCAATGACTTGATGAGAGAACTTAGGGAAAGCAGGAGACAACTAGGAGAACAGATGCAAGCTAATGCCAACCTGATGGCACAACTCACTCAACAGCAGCAACAGAATGCTGGGGGTAATCCCGCTGCTTACTCCTCATCTGACAGCTCAACTTCCTCTGATGAACCTCCCAGGCGCAGACGCCGTAAGACTGATGCTGCGCGAGCAGATGCTGCTGTTCGAACAGCTGGAGACCGCGACCAAGCAAGAGCTGGAAGCTTCAGGACCGGGATATAGATGGAAGATAGAGGCCTAGATCATCAAAATGCTAACGATGTCGAACCTCAAGATGCACGATTGGCAGATCGCCAAGAGAGGAGGGATCAGCATGGACAGGCGCGTAGAACAGACTCCAACCTTCCGCCTTCCATACAGACACCCGATCTGACAGCCATGATCAGGCAATTGATGAAAGAGAATCAGGGCTTATCAAATGATGACTGGGGAGTGTCAAGAAGTCATACTCCGTTCACGGATGTTGTGTTGCAAGCGGCGTACCCCAGGAAGTTTAGTATGCCTACTATTCCTGCATATGAAGGAAAGACTGACCCTAGACAACATGTCATGAGGTACGAATGGATGATGGATTCAGCCAGATCGAATGATGCCACCAAGTGTAGGTGTTTTCCGATTACTCTATCTGGGATCGCTACTATGTGGTTCACCCGACTTCCTCCGCGATCCGTATCAAATTTCGAGGAGTTGGCAAAGAAGTTTATTGAGCAGTTCAGGATACACACTACACGCCCAAAAGACGTGATGTCTCTGTCAAGTGTAATCCAAAACCCTGGGGAATCGTTGAAGGAATATTTGCAAAGATTCCACGTAGCAGCAACTGAAGTCAGTAACCCAAATGACCATGCAATTCTGATGGCTGTGATGAGAGGTGTGGATCCAGACTCTGAGTTTGGAGACTGGCTGGCAGGAAAACCTCCAGCTACGCTAGAGCGTTTCTACTCTAAGGCACACCAGTTCATAAAAAGAGAGGAAGCTAGGTGGGTACGACGAGATAAGGCGCCAGGACCTGTCCAAGAGTCAATAAAGAGCAACATTGCTGTGAAGCAATCCGGAGACAGCTCGGGAAAGGTCCAAGTCAATGTCCAGAACAAGCCTGGGCAACCCAAGGAGTCCGGAGGAAGAAGCCAAGGGAAAAGGAAAGAAGCAGGAAAGTGGAAGTCGAGAATTCCAAGCTACATCGAGTACACTCCGCTAAACGCCCCACTTGAAAACATTTACCTATCCACCTGCAATACTTTTCAGTACAGAAAACCACGTCCAAAAGAATCAACTGAAGAACAGAAGCGGACCGGGAAATATTGTCGCTTCCATGAGACTTATGGACACAATACGGAAGAATGTAGACACTTGCACGACGCTATCGAGAAGTTGATCAGGCAGAAGAAATTGCAAGAATTTGTGAAGGATCCACAAGAAGGAGGACAGGGAACGTCGAACCCAGGTCGTGCACCGGCTCCACGTCATCCCGAGGAGCCTGCCCGGACCGTTGGTAGGCTGGTCATAAATACAATTATCGGCGGGCCTCACCCCACGGATAAGAATTGGCAGGAGATGGAGCGATATGCAAGTTCCTTGAAGCATGCAGATTTTGAGTGTTGTTCGAACATGGAGGACGGAGCCCCTGCTAAGCAACAGCGCGTAATGACAGACGATATTATGTTCAGAAGCAGAGACGCTGATCAGGTAGAGGCTCCGACCATCGACCCCATGGTCATATCTGCAACGATCGGACCAGCATACGTAAAAAGAATTCTGATCGATTCTGGAAGTTCAGTCAACATCATCTTCAAGAAGGCCTACGATCAAATGAAGCTAGAAACAAAAGACTTGAAACCATCCAAAGCCCGTATCCACGGCTTTAACGGCACTGCAACTGATGCAGTGGGATATGTCGAGTTACCAGTTGAACTGGGACAAGGCGAGCGTCGGAGAGTGCGAATTCTACCCTTTGTAGTTTTGGATGTGGGCTCTCCATATAACGTTTTCTTGGGCCGGCCAGCCCTGGCGGAGTTTAGGGCAGCGTTAGCCCCGTGGTGTTTAACTTTGAAGTTCCCGACTGACAAAGGAG
Organism: Allium fistulosum; assembly: GCA_030737815.1. Taxonomy (NCBI): domain Eukaryota; kingdom Viridiplantae; phylum Streptophyta; class Magnoliopsida; order Asparagales; family Amaryllidaceae; genus Allium; species Allium fistulosum. The sequence continues at coordinate 868,407,511 of CM060905.1, read as the reverse complement.
TAGGCGTTGTTCACGGCGATCAAGCAGCTGGTCGTTCCTGTTATGTGGCCGAGCTCCGAGAGGCCCACCGGAGGGAGAAAGGAAAGGTTGCGGACGATCCCGTCCGCATCCTCAATACGGATAATTGACAAGTAGTGCCCGAGCCCTGGCTCGGGCATAGTTCTCGGATCTACGGAGATATAAATCCGAGAGACGACGATGAGAAACCCAGGGAAGAGAAGGCGGCACCGGCTGAATTAACTGTTGACATTTCAGTTAGCCATGACGACCCTTCGCGAATACTGAAGATCGGATCATAGCTAGGCCCCGCAATGACTGAAGACCTTAGCGACTTCCTCCGGGCGAACCTTGATGTTTTCGCCTGGACGCATTCTGATATGTGTGGGATTTCTCCCGCCATCACGAGTCATATGTTGAACATAGACCCGAAATACGTCCCAGTCAAGCAAAAAAGGAGAGGAATGGATCCGGAGAGGTCCGCCGCTCTTGGAGATGAGGTGGACAAACTCAAAGCAAATGGGTTCGTCCGCGACGCCCTCTACTCGGAATGGGTCTCCAACCCCGTGCTAGTAAAGAAGGTGAATGGGAAATGGAGGACTTGCGTAGATTATTCCGACTTGAACAAAGCATGCCCTAAGGACAGTTTCCCGTTGCCTAGGATCGATCAGTTGGTCGATTCCACCGCAGGACACGAGTTACTTTCATTCATGGATGCGTACTCAGGATACAACCAAATCCCAATGCATATTCCGGACCAAGAACACACCAGCTTCGTTACAAATGTCGGGCTGTATTGCTATGTAGTGATGCCCTTTGGATTGAAGAATGCTGGAGCAACTTACCAACGTCTGGTGAATCGAATGTTCAAGGACCAGCTGGGTAGAACCATGGAAGTCTATGTGGATGACATGCTCGTGAAGTCACGACGGTCAAACGACCACATTCAAGACTTGGCTGAAATGTTCGACATACTCAGGTTTTACGGCATGAAGATCAACCCGTTGAAGTGTTCATTCGGCGTTGCATCAGGGAAGTTTTTGGGATTCATCGTCAACGCTAGGGGAATCGAAGCCAACCCAGAAAAGATCCAAGCTATTCGAGATGTACAAGCGCCCAGGACTATAAAGCAGGTACAGAGCTTGAGCGGAAAAGAATTACCCTAAAATCGAGAAATTGGCTTACAGCTTGGTGATTGCATCACGCAAGCTGCGCCCATACTTTCAAGCGCATTCAATCGGTGTTTATACCGATCAACCCCTGAGGCAGGTACTCCAACGACCGGAAACTTCTGGAAGATTGCTAAAATGGAACATCGAGTTGAGCCAATTCGATATCGCGTACTTACCACGGAGAGCCATCCGAGGGCAAGCGTTAGCAGACTTCATCGCTGAATTTACCATACCCACCAAACCGGACGATCACGACATCATTCCCCCCGTTCGATGGAAATTATACATTGACGGTGCATCAAACGACCATTGCTCCGGCGCAGGCATAGTTCTTGTAACTCCGGAAAACCGATCGATCTGTTATGCCCTGAAGCTCGATTTCCCGGCTACAAATAACGAAGCTGAATATGAAGCACTAATCGCTGGCTTGAAGCTCATCAGGGAACTCGGGATCGAATCAGTCGAAATCTTTTGTGACTCGCAGTTGGTGGTTTACCAAGTACGGGGAGACTACCAAGCAAAGGGACGAAGGCTAGCTCCGTACCTCATTCAGGTCCAAGAACTACTATCAAATCTTGAGCGTTATGACATCTCACATATCCCGCGCGAACAGAACAAAGAAGCCGACTTATTGGCTAAATTCGCAAGCACCGACGATGCGCAACAAATGGGATTGTATCCCGTCGAAGTCTTGCATGCCCCGAACATAGACGAAATGAAAGTCGATCGCGTGTTGGGAACAGAAATCGAGAAGGAGTCGTGGATAACCCCATTCAAACTGTACCTGACAACCGGGGCTTTACCAGAAAAAAGAAGCGAAAGACGACAGGTCCTTCGAAAGGCTGCGCGGTACGTAATGCAGGGTGGATCCATGTATCGAAAAGGATTCTCAGTCCCATTATTACGGTGCATCGCTCATGATGAAACAAAGCGAGTCTTGAGGGAAGTTCACGAAGGGGAATGCGGCGACCATACTGCGGGGCAAACGCTAGCAAAGAAGATCCTCCGCTATGGATATTACTGGCCCACCGTAAACCGGGATGCCGTGGACTACGCAAGAAAATGCGACAAATGTCAAAGATATGCAAAAATCCCGAGGGCTCCATCAACGGAACTCACACAAATGATCAGTCCCTGGCCATTTGCGATCTGGGGAATCGACATAATCGGCTCTTTGCCTTTATCCAAAGGTGGTGCGAAATATGCAATAGTTGCAGTCGACTATTTCACGAAATGGGCCGAGGCAGAACCTTTGGCCACTATCACCTCTAAGAAGGTCATTAACTTCGTTGTACGAAACATTATATGCCGCTTTGGCCTTCCACGCACCATCATTACGGACAACGGAACGCAATTTGAAAGTAGAGAGTTCAAAGAGTTTTGTTTGAAGTACGGCATCGAGAAAAAGTTCGCCGCCGTTGCGCACCCAAAAGCTAACGGACAAGTCGAGGCCGTTAACAAAATAATCAAGTCCGGATTGAAGAAGCGTCTGGAGAAGGTTGGAGGCAAGTGGGTAGATGAGCTCCCGACAGCATTATGGGCGTATAGAACTACCCACAAGTCCGCGACCGGCCACACTCCGTTCGCCTTGGCATACGGCTCTGAAGCCGTTATACCCGTGGAGCTTGAAGTTCCATCGCACCGAGTGACATACTATGATCCCAAGACGAACCAAAACCTCCTGCTGGAATCACTGGACTGCATCGACGAAAAGCGGGAAGAAGCTGAATTAAGGGCGGCGGCGCACAGACATCGAGTCAAGCGTTACTACGACGGCAGAGTCCGCCCAAGAATCTTTGATGTGGGAGATCTCGTTCTGAAACGAGTCTTCCCGGTACCATCACGCATGAATCCCAGCTGGGAAGGTCCATACACCATTGAACGGAAGCTTGGAGAAGGAACATTCAAGCTAGCGACCGTTGATGGCGCGACACTCCCCCGAGCATGGAATAGTGAACATTTGCGGCACTATTACATTTAGCATGTTTTCCTTTCTTGTTGTAGGCGCTGTTGTTTCCTGCATGTTTCCATTCAATAATGACTTAGTTTCCTTTTAAAGTTGTAATCAAGCAATTTAGTTGATTTTCATTAATAAAGGCTTGAAGCCACATTTTCTATGAAGTTTCTATATCTCTTAATTGGATGATAAATTACATTATCCTGCACGACATACAGACTCGTACGAACGATTCCGAATCTCCGAATCCCCAGAGCGCGGATCAGAGTACTCTAAGTCCGCAGAGCGCGGACTAGAGTATAAACGATTCCAAATCTCCGAATCCCCAGAGCGCGGATCGGAGTACTCTAAGTCCCCAGAGCGCGGACTCGAGTATAAACGATTCCAAATCTCCGAATCCCCAGAGCGCGGATCGGAGTACTCTAAGTCCCCAGAGCGCGGACTAGAGTATAAACGATTCCAAATCTCCGAATCCCCAGAGCGCGGATCGGAGTACTCTAAGTCCCCAGAGCGCGGACTAGAGTATAAACGATTCCAAAACTCCGAATCCCCAGAGCGCGGATCGGAGTACTCTAAGTCCCCAGAGCGCGGACTAGAGTATAAACGATTCCAAAACTCCGAATCCCCAGAGCGCGGATCGGAGTACTCTAAGTCCCCAGAGCGTGGACTAGAGCATAAACGATTCCAAATCTCCGAATCCCCAGAGCGCGGATCGGGGTACTCTAAGTCCCCAGGGCGCGGACTAGAGTAGAAACTATTTCAAGCCTCCAAGTCCCCGGGGCACAGAGTCAGCAAGAAGTCCAAGTACTCAAAAGATGTGGGACGGGAGGCACGCCATGTCCAAAAATGTTTGAACAGCACAAGAATGGACCGGGAGATAATGCAACTCATAAGAACTTGAGTTATGGCTACAATTAGTCAACAAACCAAATAAAGACAAGAGAGTCATTCAAGCAATAAAGAAACTAAAATTTTATTCGATAAGTCCAAAATGGGGATACATGATCACTCCTACAAAATTCAGACCTCTCTATACAAACTGCAAGTTGTGAAAGATAAAAGCAATTACAAGACTTAAGCAAAGAACTCGTTGAACGAGTGTATCGATTATTTCTTCGACTTCTTCTTTTTGTCTTCCTTTGATGTTTCCGACGACTCCTCTCCCTCACGTTTTTTCTTGGACTTTTTGCTTGCTAGAGAAACGGAGTCAGGAGTAGGAGACGGAACATCTAGTGGTTTGGACCTGCCCGGGAGAATGATTTTCAAAGGTCTGTTCCGCGGGTCAGTGAGTTCCAGTATTTCAGACTCGACTTTGACTTTTCTCTTCTCCTCGTCGGCAAGACGGTCCTTCATGCTCATCTCTGAAGTATGCTCAGAGGCGCCAGTGATTTTAATTTCATCGCTTCCTTCGACAGGAGACGAAGTATCAAGTTTGTCATCATCAAGCGCCCCGATCACTTGGGCGTTGGGACCGGGAGTTACCCTTGCGTAAGCAACGTCGCTTGTTTTCCCTGCTTCCTCCTTGGCATCATCGCTCCTCGGAGTTGGCTCGGCGTCAGAACAACCTGCACGAAAATATAAGAAATGGGCATTAGAACGAATAACCATTGCTGAAAAATGACGGGATCTCTTCGACTTCTAGAGAAAGAAGAATTTCCTACCAGGATCCGGTTGGCTATCGGTGGTGCGTGGGGTTTCACCCTCCAGGATAGGTGACAGCACATGAACGCCGAGCCTGGGATCTTCGGGATCATAACTGGCATGCTGCTCGAATGGATCAAGCGTCGACCGACCGGCCGATTGAGCAGCATAAGGAGCGGCGATGTGAGGAGTAGTAGCGTCGGCCTCTGACGGGCTGGCCTCGTCGTTCTTCTCTTTCGAAGGGGAAGAGCCTTTGCCATAAAGATCCAATGCTGCGGATAAGTCCGATGGCTCATTCCCCCTCAAGAACTCCTTCACCAATGCATCCTCGTCGACCTCTTCGGGGCCCGACTCGACTTTCCTGATCTTTATCAGAGTTTCCCATGCCTCAGCCAGGGATTCGAGGTAGTCGTCGCCCAAGAATGTTAAGTCACGGTGCATAAGGACGCGGGCTCCGTACTCGGCGATCAACGGGTCAAACATACTTTTGACCTCTTCCCTGCCGGCCTCTGCGGCCGCCTCAAGGCGAGAATCAAGCTCCTCCACAGCCATTCTTTTGCCCTCCTCACGGGCCTCATCCTTCATTTTCTCGACCCCGGCAAGTTCGTTGTCGAGCTTTGTCTTCAGGAGTCGGGTAGCAACAATCTCATCACAATATCGCTGTGATTCTTCCTGAGCAGCTATTTTGTCTTCTTTCTCCTTGGAGAGTTGTTCTTTCAGCTCTTTGACTTGAGTAGCGAGCGCGTCCCTTTCTTTTTGGACAGAGTTTTTTTCTAGGGCAAGGGCGCCGCTGCGCTGAACCGCTTCGTCAAGCTCCTTTTTGTGAGCCACCTCTAAGCGAGTAACTGCCTCAGCAGTATCTTTCGCACCTTGTTCAGCGGCTTCTAGCTTTGACTTATACGAAGCGAGCTCTTCGTCTTGGAGTTTGATGATTTTCTTATCGCTGTCATCCTCCAGATTCAGACGGTCAATCTTGTGTTGACGCTCGACAGATACTTCCGAGATCTTCTCCACCAAGTGCACGAATGCGTCATGTTGAACATAGACGTCATTGTTGCAGGCAATGGCACTTTGCTTCACGTGCCCAGGAATGTGATGGATGGCTGGGAGGAATTTCAAGCCGTCAAAACAGATTTTCAGAAACTTGGCCTTAAGGTCGACCATCTTTTCCGCAATAGTTGGGTCCACGGCAGGAATAGGAGGAGGAGGCTTAGAGAATTTCGTTCTTTTACGTTGCTCTCGAACTTGCCTCGTACTCGACGAACTGGAATGTTGTTCTCGAGCAGCATCAGACTGATAACCCTTCTGCAAAGACTTCTCTTTATCCGGCTCAATTGGAGGAGGAAGATCGCGGGACTGGGAAGATTGAAAGTGTGCTTTCTTGCGGTGAGACGACTCGCGAGGACGATTGTCCCTATCTTCATAATCACCTCGGTCCCTGCGTCTGCCTGAACCGGAATCCCGTCCGGAGTGATGGAATATAGAAGACCCCTGAAGGCGATCAAGTCCATGTGAGCGGCCCATATCACCTGCAAAGAATGGAGATAACAATGAGTTAAGGAGAATTCACGAATTAAAAAGACTTGAAGTATATTATGGAATGCACATGTGCGTGTGTGTCCTAGTGTTCTCCCCGACGGACCCGTTCGTTTATCTTTGCTAATCGGAGTATTGTCTCCTTGAGCCGGGAGTTGAACTCCTACATTGCCTCTAGCGGGCGAAGAGAATTTGAGAGCTTCAGGATCATCGAATCCGTAATTAAGTAAATCATCGGGGATGGACAAGTTGGACAGACCCCTCAGAGAACTTTCCAGATGCTGCGAAGAAGCCTCTTTCTCAGGAGGGATAGGCGTAGATTTTGAGGTGCCACCAACTTTCTCCTTTTGAACCGTATATTTCAGCTTCTTTTTTCCCTTCGAAGGGGAGGATGATGTCTCAATATCCTGAACTTCGATTGCCGGATTCCAAGCGGGACCCACGTTCTCGCCCTGAGTCTCAGGAGCAACATCCTCTCTACGCTCGCTTTCTCCGTGCGTATCGGGAGTGCGGCGCGACGACGGTCCGGCCTGCTTTTTCCCTTTACCAGATGAAGGCTTGGGAATAGTGACACCTTCTGGAAGGCTGATCCGATGACCAGGGGCTAGCAAGCCAAACCCCGACAGCGATTCATTTGAAATGATAGTCCGGATGTCTTGATCCTCAGCAGGAAGAGCTCTAATGGCTTCAACGGCCTCAGAATATCCTCGGCCTTCCGGACGCGGGTTGATGCCTGAAAAGATGAAATGAAGAGTTAGGAAAAGCATGACTCCAATTAAATACGAATAGCGATTCGGCAGAGAGACTTACTGCCTTCAACCCATCTCCTAGCGAAACCAGACGGGCAGCGCACATAGAACCATTCCTGTTTGTACAGGGCGAATTTGCTGCAGGCCCCTGTCAAGATCTGGCACTTGTGGTATGGCTCGAGGAACACAAAGGAAGGGCTATCTTTTCGTCTCTTGAACATATAAATATATCGGATATCACCGGGGGTTGGAGGTCTGGAGAAGACGGCCATGAAAAGTAAGTAAGTCTCATATAGAAACGCATGACCGTTCGGGTGCAGTTGCGATGGAGCCATGTCTATGTACTGCAGAACGTCCCGGAGAAATAAGTTGAAGGGAGGCACGCTGCCCATCCAACACATGAACTTGTTGCAGGTAGTGTACCCGACTGGGGGCAGATGAGGGCGATCGTGTCTCGAAGGGACTAACACGTCGGCGAAAGGAATCCCGTGAATAGAGCATATCCGCCTCAGGGCAGCTTCGTTGATCTTCGAAGCTTGAGAATCGATCGGATTGTCTAGTAAGATGGTTGCCTCCAGAGCGTCAGGCGCCAAATTATGAGCGGGAGAAATTGACGGGTTAGAAGAATCAGTGGCTCCTTGCCTTGCTGACGGCCCAGGCCTGTCAGATATGGTGGCAGAACTAGATTTTCTCGACATCCCGAATAAATAATGAACCTGGCTAAATGCTTGAGAAAGCTATACTTAAAAAACGTTGAACGTTAGAATTAGCAACACGATTTTTTTCCCCCGTGTGGTGTGTGAACTAATGCAAGCAATTGTGTACAGGCAATAAGAATCTAAAGGTTTTAAAGATATAACAAATAGCTTCGAATCATCGCCTTCGAAGACCGTCATCGCTGACCGTCTCAAAAAGCTCGCCTTGAGGTGATTACAGTTCCAGATTCAGAAAGCATATGATTTATAAAGTGACCGGCCTAAGTGTAGTTTGACGTTTATGTTGTTCGACATGTATGTGTTTGTTCGGCATTTGAATGTTGTTCGGCATTGACATTGCTCAACCTAAGTTCTGTTCGGCATGTATGTGTTTGTTCGGCATTGAGACTGTTCGACCTAAGTTCCGTTCGACATGTATGTGTTTGTTCGGCATTTGAATGTTGTTCGGCATTGGAATTGTTCGGTCTAGGTTCTGTTCGGCAATAGTATTGTTCGGCCTCAATACTGTTCGGCATCTAAGAATGCTCGGCTTGGGTTTTGGTCAGCTAAGTTTTTGTTCGGCTGAGTTATCGTTCGGCATTTGTGTTTAAGTGTCGTCTTTAGTTCGTTCGGCTAAGTTGTTGTTCGGTTGAGTTATCGTTCGGCTAAGTGGTTGTTCGGCTGAGTTATCGTTCGATATTTTTGTAAGTGTTCGTCTTTAGTCCCTTCGGCTAAGTTGTCGTTCGGCACTCTAACGAGTATTCAGCCTCATTAAGACGAGATACTATTCGCTATCGTTCGGCGCACGACAACGTACGCCGAACCATAACTATGCCATCCAACACCCTTACCACCTCCAACGTTTCCCTTGTTCCTTCATTTTTGGCTGTGGTTCGACGCGATGGAGCTAAATACTATAGCCACATATTTGCAAACACCTCGAATCCATCCTCCTCGCCTCACATTATCGTTCGGCAAGGGGAACAACCTACTCGAAAGCTTTCTATAGAACACACTTGACTCATTTGAAACGTATTCAAGTTATACGAGGAGCGGTACCTAGATTGCAGTTAGGAGTCTAAGAAGGAGTGTTCAAGTTGCAAATCTGTTCGACTGGAGAAGGTTAGAAATCTTGGAAGAATGACGGAAACGAAAAAGTAAAGGAAAAGGGACGGGAAGGACCCGGTTATATAGAGGGAGGTAGAAGTCGAAGAGGCTATACCCGGTAGAGCCGGTCAATACCAGAGTGTTCGGCATCGTACTGGAGAGACGTTCGGCACGCTAGGTACGTTCGGCTTCGAACGTATCGTTCGGCATCCCAACCTCGTTCGTCTTGCACCACCTTCGCTAGCATTCTCGAGAAGGTACATCCGAGGTAGATTGTACCAGATTCAAAGCGCATCACGTTCGGCCACGCAATACACTTTGGGGGGCAAGTGTTTCCTGGGGATTTGACCAGGCAACTAGTACTCGGCAATAAGTGCTCGGCATCAGAGAGTGTCCGGCATCTAGGAGTGTTCGGCGAAGCACTTGCCATCCAGGAGTGTTCAGCGAAGCAACTGTCATCCATGAGTACTCGGCGTAGTACTCGGCATCCATAGTGTCCGGCGTTCAGGAGTGTTCGGCAAAGTACACGGCATCCATAGTGTCCGGCGTCCAGTAATGTTCGGCGTAGTACTCAGTAGTGTTCGGCGTCAACTGGCACTCAACGTCAACCAATGCTCGGCATCAAGGCTGCTCGGCATACAAGACTGCTCGGCATCAAGGCTGCTCGGCATCAAGGCTGCTCGGCATCAAGGCTGCTCGGCATACAAGACTGCTCGGCATCAAGACTGCTCGGCATCAAGACTGCTCGGCATCAAGGCTGCTCGGCATAAAGAGCACTCGGCGTCGTGACTACTCGGCATCCCATGGTGTTCGGCGTAATACTCGACATACAGAAGACATTCAGCATGCACAACTAATCAGGATACTGGTATCGTTCGGCATGCATACGCCGTTCGCTCAAGAGCTTGAGATGGAGGCACGTTCGGCCTCAACAGACAACCGTCCTACACTTCCCACGACACCAACATACCGTTTGGCATAGAAGGAATGGTTCGGCGCAGAGCGTTCGGCACGCCTGGTTCGGCATACAGCGACCTCTGCACTGGGGCTTGAGCGTTCGGCTATCCATCCCACTTGGGAAGTCCAGCCCATATTTGCCTATAAATAGAGTGGAAGGGTCACAGTGAAATGGATCCTTTTTTGGAGAGAGAATACTGGGGAGACTCTGCCATTTTCGAGACTCATCTTCTCTACTTAAACAACTTCATTCAAGCATTTGATTCACGAATTGTATTTGTAATCAACTATAAAGAAGATCAATAAAGTTTAACCTCAAAGTGGACGTAGGCAATTACGCTGAACCACTATAAATTTGGTGTTCTTACTTTCTGTATTTAGATTAGCACTGTCTTCTCTGTTTAATTTGATTTCATCACTTATATCTCTTCACAATCTTCTTCTACGAGGTTAGTGACCAATTTTGGTGCTAACAGGTAATTAGTGAATATATGATAAACTTAAGTGTAAATTAAAGGTTGGTGATAACAGCTATTATGAGTTGCCTATTTAGTCTATAAAATAATTAGAAAATCTTTAATGTCATTAATGAGAATTTATGCAGTAACGGGAGGTGTGAATGTATAAAATAAATAGAAACGTAAATTTATTTATAAAGTAATAAATTGGAAAAAGGAATGGAACTAAGGTAAATTAATTAATTGGTGTTAACGCTAAAAATGTACGCTAACACCCCAGTGTGAGTTGTGGTATAGCAAAAGCACCACCCGTTGATACGGGAACTAAAAGCAAGCAGAAAATAGTAGAAAATAGTAAAGAGGCAACAATTTTTATAGTGGTTCGGCTCAAAGTCAAGCCTACGTCCACTTAATCTCTTCTATTACTGATTTGATTACAAACTTTACAACAATTCTTCAATTACAACACAATTAGGACAAGTAGTTAGAACTTTGATGTAGAAAAGCTCTTTGAATTCATGTTGAATGAACTTGATCTTTCCCCAAGGTTCTTTGAAGTGTCTTTCTTATCTGAAGTGTTGGAGCAAATGTAGAAGTAGTGGAAACAGCAAAGTCTTGGCGCTCCCGAAAAATCATCCCACTTCTAGTGCGGAGTAGGCGGGGTATTTATAGGAGAAGTTGGGCTTAGGTCGGTCATGTCATAGGTCGTAAGCGACCTAGGGAGTTGCGACCTGAGAGTGTTCCCGAGGTAGCATAAGTCGTTAGCAACTTAATGGGGCCATCATGGACGAGATATATGCTGTGAGCGACTTAGCATGTGTAGCTCAGAAGTTATGTCGGCTGGTTTAGGTCGTAAGCGACCTAATGGATGAGGTAGTGCGCATACGGCTTAACTCTGAAGCTTGCTAGGTCGTTAGGTCGCTCTTTTCTCAACTCGTTAGGTCGTTGCCTTCATTGAGTTGCTAGGTCGTTAACCCGTTGAATCGCAGGAGTCTTTAGGTCGTTAGGTCGCTGGAGCTCCTTAAGTCGTTGAGGTGTGCCATATTGAGCCGCTCTGTGCTTTAGGTCGTTAGGTCGCTGGAGCTTTTTAAGTCGCTTATTCCTTGGATAGTTAAGTCGCTTATTCCCTTAGGTCGTTGAGTCGAATAGGTTGCTAAGTCGTGAATAATAGAGGTGTTAACACTTGCCCCTCGAAGTATATGCCTAGGGGCTAGGTCGTGTGCTTCGATGCCTCTTAACACGCGTCATCCTGAGTCGTTAAGTCATGAGCGACTTATGAGAGAGCTAGGTCGTTCGTGCCGATTCGAGTTCCACTGCCCCTGTATATAAGTCGCTTAGGTCACTCCTTCTCTTCACCTGCTCTAACACTCTAACCCGCCATTGAAGAATTTCCGAGCTCTCGAAGAAGAATTCAAACTAACCAGTCGTCGATCATCTTCACCATCACACTATGTAAGTGAATCTGATCATTATCCAACCACGACCATCACCGAATCGTGAATCCCCCATTTTCTGACCCTAATCCGATTTCACGTGCCGCATTTCACCATGAGTCATGTTATGATCGATTTTTGATCGTTATTGGACATGTTGTCATTGTAATTCATGAGAGCACAGTAGTGCATCGGATTTATGATGGATCCGAGGCGATTTGAATCGATCTTAGATGATCTGGCGGTGTGGAGAGATGGTGGATTTTATTGTGGAGATGCTAACGGGTTATCGGGTTACGAGTTAACGGGTTAGTGAGTTAGGCGAGTTTCTTGAATGAAGAGGAGTTAGCGGGTTAAGGAGAGTTAGGAAGTGCCCGACTTAGGAGCTTCGAACGACCTAGGGCTTAGCAGTTTGGACATGAATCGCATGACTTAACTTAGTGAACGACTTAACGACTTAACATCCAAACTCTGAACGACATAAGGGACTGCGACTCATATGACTTGCGACTTAACTTGCCAAAATAGCACATGACTTAAATCAGAACGACTTAAAGAATTAGCACGACCTAATTTAACCCGCAGCATAGCTTTAACTCGTAGGAACATGACTGATGAACTCTATAACTCGAGCAGAGCGACTTAGGGAAGCCCGACCTATGCTAAGTCGTTTGAACACTTGTAGAATTTGACAGAACTTGATTGAGTTTCCAACTTGAACTGCCAGAATGAACTGCTTGAACTTGTTGCACTCTTTCACAGATTGTATTAACTTTTAAGCTAACAACCTGTTAAATACAACATTTGCAGAAAACTAGGACGAATATACTCATCATCGACTGCCCACATCGAGTGATGGATTAGGTCAAAGAGATAATATTCTACTTAAGTAAAATAATATGAATCTAATTAAAAGTGAAATGTTGTGAATCAACTAGCTTAAATGAAGCATCAACGCAGAATTCATACAGTTATGACTGCTTATCGCCGAATATTATCTACATTGATACTACACTTAATTTTGATCCAATAACAAGCCTTGAATCTTCCTGAATTGACGTGCGCCAACCAGTATTATTTCAAGTTTTACTTTATTTACTTGTTATTTCAGTAGCTTTGCACAACACTTCACACGCTTTTAGGAAACGTGCACCTTCATATTTGAATATCCAGTTCCTTGTGTAGAATGGCTTCTCAACAAGTGCAAGAAGAGATAGTAGAGCGGACCGATGAGGTTTTCCCAATTGCTGATCCTTTAGAGAATCCTCGGGAAAGAGTTTCAACTTCATTGAACCAACAGACTTTCAGCCAGCTGTGTATTCAATTCGGCATTGCTGAAGCGGATGCTCTACTTCCTGGGGTAAATGACACTGCCGATATGCCGCCGCCTGGCTTCATTGCAGTCAATTGTCAAATGTGTCTGAATGGAGCTATTCCCCCTTCAATGATTTTCTTAGAACACTCCTCCTTCGACTAACTATTTCTCCATTCCAGTTGCACCTAATGGCTATGCCATTTTGATGGGGTTGTGCGTACTATTTAGGAGGACGCTTAACCGCCTCCCAAGCTTCAAGGAGATCTGCTATTTGTGCTCATTCGGGAGGAACAAAGATCACCCTTCCATTACTCTTGTAAGGAGCGCAAGAAACCGCAAGCTAATTACGGATCTGCCCGAGAGCGCTCACGGGTTTTTAAACCAGTTCTTCTTCGTCCGTTGCCCCCCAGGATTCTACGGTATCTGTAGAGTAGGAAGTAAGACTACCTATCTCTGTTTACTTCATTTCTGAGCCTTTCAAAATTTGAGTCATCAAGTGCTAACTTCATTCTTTACTTTTGCAGCACTTCCTCCTCCCTCTAAAGATTCTAGTCACAAATCAACTTTCGAGAGATTGAGTGTCGTAGCTATCAATGAGAGAAGTATTAAGTTTCTACAGAAGAACGAATTTTTGCACCAATTCGGACTCTTGCACTCTTCTCGATCCATTCAGTCCCGTGATGCCCCCAGTTCTCAAACAGAAGCGTCAAATGCCCCAGCCTCCGTAGAGGAGCTTGCACCGAAGGAACCTATTGTAGAGACTTCATTAGTGAAATGCTCCAGTTCTGCTAACGGTGTGGGGTTATCTGGCAAATCTAAACTTCCCCCAGTTATTGAAGAAGAGGAATTTTCTCAACATTCTGGGAAGGCTACTAGAGAAGCTGATGAGGGAGCGGAGAAAGAAAGCTCCGTTACGGAGAGTGCAAAACGTGCTGAAGAGGGCACTACTGATATGACCCATTCTGTTGGGCATGATGGTGATGATATCTTTGGAGGACTGAGCGATCTTATGGTGACTTCCCATGAGCTCTTTAAAGATGACACCACCACTTCTAAGCTTGTTTCTCCAGCAATCGAAGCGACTTCCATCCTACGATTAACCCAAGAGTTGACTCCTGCTGCAAAAGCCGACATCACTCCTAAGCCAAAGAGTGGTTTGTAGCTTGACGCGCGTAGTTCGCACGCCACACACACACTTAGGATTTTTGGCAATTATGCGCACTTAGCTTCTTTATTTCAAAGATTTCTAAATTTTGTCTCTTCTTTACTTTTAGGTTCTCCCATGGGACGCAGCAGCTCATATTACGATGACTTTCAACGCTATGCGAGGCGTGATTCTTATGACCCCAGGCGCTATCTTCCTGCCCCTAGGGAAACTGATGAGGAAAGAGCAGCTAGGAAAGCTCACGAAAGGCAGGCTTATGAGGAGCGTTATGAAAGAAGAGACGACCGACATGACTCTTACCAGAGGGATGATGACTCCCATAAGAGAAAGTCTCATGACGATAGGGGGAAGAGTCATATAGCTGAAGAATCAAGCAAGCGAGCCAAGCTCAGCGAAAAGTCTACATCCGAAATTTCTCAAGTGCCTGCTGCTTCTATCTCTCTAGACATCCCTTCTAGCTCTCCTGCCCTTAAAAGAGCTAAAATTCAAGCGATCATTAATGGGCCTTCTTATCAAGTTGAGAAGCCTCCGCCTGCACTCCAAAGCCGATTTCTGCATTGGTGTTTGAAAGGAGTACGTTTCGATTTGGACTTGGTTCCAATTGATAAACAGGCCATGCTAAAAAATCTCGACGCTGTCAAGCTTAATATTGAAAGAATGTCCGATTGGCAAAAACTAGTTGATGAGCTTCAAAGAGTAAATCGTTTAAACCTCGAGGCTATGCTGACCATGGAAAGCGATAAGCCTGAGTGGCAAAAAGTTCTTGATCAGCATGATACGGAGATGAAAAGCATCACCGCCCACAACGAGGAACTTGAGGCTGAAATTAAGAAGCTTAAAGATGATCTTGCCACCTCTTACACTTCTTATACTCAAAAGGAAGAGGTTCTTCAAAAGCAAGTAAGAGACGCCCACGCTACTCAACGAGATGCTGAGGCTAAACTTGAGGCGGAGCGGAAAATCGTGGAAATTTACCGCAAAGATGCTGCTCAGTTGCGGGAAAAGACTAACTCCCAAGACTTGGAGATTACAATGCTAAAGGCCCAGCTTTCTAAGGCTGAAAAGGAGCGTGACGAGGCCATCCCTGGAAAAGCAGCAGTTGAACATTCACACGAGGCGACTAAGGCCAACATTAGCTCCACTCTATTCGAGTTTTATGTTCTCAGCGTCTTAGGGCGTGGTAGTCTTTCATTTTTGGGCCCAAAGTATGAGGTTACCCTGGCTGAAGTGTGTGAGGCAGCATTTGAAGTGCTTAGAGATGCTGGCTACGCTAAGGGGGATTTTGAGGCTTATTACTTGGATGATGAGGGTCGTGCCTCCCTTGCCAGAGGGAAAGAACAACTTGCCAAGGAACGCGCCGAAGCGGCGGAAGGTGAGCATCCAAGGAAGGCCCCTTTGGCCAACCCAACTCGTCCTTCATCTTCGGTCGACATTGATATTATTGGCTCCAGTTCCCACTCTCCGCCTCCTGCCAAAGCCAAAACCGAAACTACAGCTGCTCATGCCGAAGACGAGGCCCAGGAAGACACCGAAGGCCAAGATTATGGAAATTGACATGATAAAGCCAATCTCTCCAGGTAACTTCAATACTGATCTAGCTCAAGTGGACTACTCGTTTGCTTCACATGAGCTCGATGAACTTCTTGCTTATTACTTAAGCCTCAACGTGCCACTATCTCCTCTCTTTGCAAGGAATACTGATGTTTAACTTTTCTTCTTCTGTAGTGAAAACAACAAGCGTTGTACAGGCTTCGCCTCCTCCAGCTGTTGCCCCTCCACCACTTCAAGTTACTCCTTCTTCTGCCTCTCAACCGGGGTCGCAAGAAGAACAAATAGGAGCTCTTCAAGGCTTAGATGACCCGGCCGCTTCACAAGAGCAAAAAGCTGAAGAACTTGAGGAGGGTGAGAGGACCCCGGAGAAATTTACTGCCGATGATACAAAGTTGATTGATCTTATCACTTCGGGCAGCGAACCTTCTTCAAAGAAGAGGGGAAAGCGCGGAATTTCGAAGAAAAAGAAGTACACTTCTGCTAGCGATGAGAAAGCGGAAGAGGACCCAATTGAACCTATTTCTCCTTCTTCCTCGACTCGTTTAGGCCGACTCAAGAAATTAACCATTAGGCCAGGCGAGGGCTCCAAAGGCGGCGGGAAGAAGAAGTAATGAGTCTGGTTTTATCCTTCTTGTTCTGCTTTTTGCTTTTTGTTTGTATCTAAAGACTTGTATCGACCGGAGATTGTGCGGGTACCGGCCCCCGCTTTTTGAAACCTGCACATGTATACAAATCTTTTATAGTATGGAATAAAATGACTCCTTTTACTTGTACAATCTTTTGTCTGTATTTTTGAATGCATTTATTCCTTATTTTAGCACAAGTTTCTTTTTTTTCTTTATATGATACTGCAGTGAGCTCGTGGTATGCTGCTTGAGTGTTGCTTTTATTAATGTAGCTATATTGCCCCCATACCACGGCTTATTGCAATCTTCTCCGTTTTGAAAAGACTTGTACTCTTACTCTGGAGAATAATTCTTCCACTTTGAGGAAATATTATTCTGCTCTAGTAGAGTGTGCCTTGTATCGGAGAAGTTTTCTGTTGTTTTTTTTTTAGAAAAAGTTTTTACACTTCAACTTTCGGAGATGGTCACTTTTATTTTTGAGAAGTGGATTCCCCTACGCGGTGAAGCGGGCTTCCGAAGAAGGCTTTGATTTGTTTGCCAGAAAGTTATATCCCATCGCTAAGTGGGCCCACGGGACAGGCGTCAGCTGCTTTATCGGATATTTGTTTGCACAAATGATCACGAGCAGTTAGTTGCGGCCTAGAACCTTCTTTTTGAGAAGGTGCCCCTTCGGTGGTTCCATCAACGACTTTTTCAAGAGATAACATTTCATTTTTGGGCGTGCCTCGTTAGAGGGCTTTATTTGGCACTTCAACTGTTTTGGGGAAGAATGTTCTCATTATGGAGAAATTGATTTTTCCTTGAGAGTAGAAGTGTGCCTCCGAAGAGGGCTTTATTTGGCACTTCAATTTTTTTGGGGAAGAATGTTCTCATTATGGAGAAATTGATCTTCCCTTGAGAGTAGAAGTGTGCCTCCGAAGAGGGCTTTAAGTGGCACTTCAACTTTATTGGGGAAGAATGTTCTCATTGTGGATAAATTGATCTTCCCTTTAGAGTCGAAGTGTGCCTCCGAAGAGGGCTTTTTTTTTCGTTTGCCAGGAAGGTTGCATCTCACAGTTGAGTGAATCCACGGAGCAGACGCAAACTACCTAACTGGATGTTTGTTTGCACAAACGGTCACAATTAACTAGCAAGGGCCTGGATCCTTCACTTGGGAAGGTGCCCCTTCGGTGGTCCCACCAACCCCTTTTTTGTTGAGAGACAAGATTCCATTTTGGCTGTTTTTGTCTGCTTGCCCATGTCTTTTCACCATCCGTCCCTCAGCGATTCCTCTTTATCACCTCTAAGTACATGTTCCTTTCTTTTGCAGGTTATTTGATTTTTCCAGAGAAGTGTACTTCATTGTTAAGTGAATCCACGGGGCAGGCGCAAGCTACTTAACCGGATGTCTGTTTGCACAAACGATCGCAATCAGTTAGCAAGGGCCTAGAACCTCTACGTTAGGAAGGTGCCCCTTCGGTGGAATCACCAACTGTTTGTGAGAAGCACTTCTTATGTAGGAATTGAATCTGGAATTTTTGTGGCTTGACATTTGTTTGTTGAGTGATTTGTAGGAATCGCTTGGCCTTGTGATGTGTTGAATAGGTAAGTTTTGCTTTGATAGCCTGCAATATTAAATTGACATTTTAGCAGCATATTTAAGATATTTGCACATCGAAATGAGACAGGCATTTTATAGCAGTAGAGAACACAAGATTTATAGTGGTTCGGCCAAGAATTGGGCCTACATCCACTTTATAGTTCTTATTATTGATTCACACTGATTTTACAGTGGCTTACAATACAAGAGTGATACATCCACAATCATTTTACAAATTTAAGCATAGCTTCTAAGTAAAATATGGACGCAAGTGATTGCTGTTCAAGGCTCTCGGAATTGGATCTCCTTCGACGGTTGTGAGCTTGAAAGTGCCATCAAGAAGTTTTTTGCCTATGACATATGGCCCTTCCCAGTTTGGCCCAAACACTCCTGTTGTTGTCATGACCCTTTTCAAGATTAGATCCCCAATTTCAAAGCTGCGCTGGCGAACTTTAGAATTGAAGTGCCTGGCTATCCTTTGCTGATGAGCTGCAACTCTGAGCTCGGCCTCTTTCCTTCTTTCATCAAGCAAGTCAAGTGCTTCAAGTTGCAGCTTTTCATTTTTAGCTTGGTTGAAATAAATTCTCATGTGTGAGGGGACCTCTATTTCCACTGGAATCATTGCTTCTGATCCATATGCTAATGAGAATGGAGTGTGCCCAGTTGCAGTTTTGTGGGTAGTTTTATATGCCCAAAGTGCTAGTGGCAGCTTATCGACCCAACCACCTTTTGCTTTTTCCAGCTATTTTTTGATGGTTGATTTGATAATTTTGTTCACTGCTTCCACTTGCCCATTTGCCTGCGGATGAGCCACTGCTGAGATGCTTTTTCGGATCTTGAATCGCCTGCAAAAGTCCTGGAATTCTTCGCTTTTGAATTGGGTACCATTGTCTGTGATTATCTTCTGAGGCACACCATACCTGCAAATGATATTTTTAGTCACAAAGTTTATCATCTTTTTATAGGTAATAGTAGCTAATGGTTCAGCTTCAGCCCATTTAGTGAAATAATCAACAGCGACAATAGCATATTTGATTCCGGACTTGGCAATCGGCAAAGGCCCAATGAGATCTATCCCCCAAATGGCGAATGGCCATGGACTGACCATCTGTGTTAGCTCGGTGGAAGGTGCTCTTGACATTTTTGCAAATCTCTGGCATCTGTCACACTTTCGGGAGTAGCCAGCAGCATCTCGATTAATATCTGGCCAAAAATACCCATAGCGGAGAATTTTCTTTGCAAGAGTTTGGCCTCCTGAATGATTCCTACACTCTCCTCCATGCACCTCAGCTAAAATTGTCTTAACTTCTTCCTTGGTTACACATCAGAGTAATGGTATCGAGAATCCTCATCTGTACAGATGGCCATCTTGAATTACATATCTCGGGGCTTTTCTTAACAGCTTCTGGCGCTCTTTTGAGTTTTCTGGCAGAGAGCCGTTGAGTAGATATTCCTTGATCGGGGTCATCCATGACTCCTGCTCTTGAGATACAGCCATAATCCAGTCAATATCCATCTCATCAGTACTTGGAGCTGACAAGACTTCCACAGGGACAAATCCCAATAATTGAGCTTCGCCAGAGCTTGAATATTTTGCGAGAGAATCTGCCTTCTTGTTCTCTTCCCGGGGTATATGGCTTATTGTATAATGATCAAAATAATCGAGAAGCTCCCAGGCCTTTGACAAGTAAGCAGGCAGATTTCCTCCTTTAGTTTGAAACTCTTTCTTGACTTGGCATACAATAAGCTGAGAATCACTGAAGATCTGCAATACTTTGATGTTCAGTTCTTTAGCAATCTTCAAGCCGGCAACAAGAGCTTCATATTCCGCTTCATTATTTGTCGAAGGAAATTTTAATCTCAATGCATAGCACAATGACCACCCTTCGGGGGTTTCAAGCACAACCCCAGCTCCGGAACAATAGTCATTTCTTGCGCCATCAACATATAATTTCCATCGGATCGGGATGTCATCAATTACCTCTTCCTCACTACCACCTTTATCTGTGTATTCTGCAATGAAATCTGCTAAAGCTTGTCCATTGATTGCTCTTCGGGGATGGTAGGTGATATCATATTGGTTGAGTTCAATATTCCACTTCAGAAGATGACCCGAAGTTTCAGGGCGAAATAGAACTTGCTTTAGAGGTTGATCAGTGAGGACTTTAATAGGATGAGCCTGGAAATATGGCCTCAACTTTCTGGATGCGATCAACAGACAATAGGCGAGCTTTTCCAGCTTTGAATAATTCATCTCTGCCCTAGTGAATCTTTTGCTGATGTAATAAACCGAGTGTTGAACTTTTGCGTCTTCCTGTACCAGTGCTGCATTGAGAGCATAAGATGAAACCGCTAAGTATATGAAAAGATCTTCACCATTGCTGGGCTGAGAAAGTACTGGAGGCGTTTCCATGTGATGAATCAGTTCATCAAAAACTTTCTGACATTCAGGAGTCCATTCAAAGTTTTTCTTTCCTTTCTTCAAAGCGTCAAAGAAGGGAATGCATTTATCAGTGACCCTGGAAATAAACCGACTCAAAGCAGCAACTTTCCCGTTGAGGCTTTGCAATTCCTTCTTTATTCTAGGGGCTTTGACTTCTCTTAAAGCAGTAATCTGAGCAGGATTAGCTTCGATGCCCCTAGCACTCACAATGAAACCCAAGAATTTTTCGGACTCTACCCTGAATGAACATTTCAGAGGATTTAGCTTCATCCCATACTTTCGGAGGACCGTGAACATTTCTGCCAAATGATCCATGTGGTCTACTGCCTTCTTCGATTTTACCAACATATCATCAACATATACTTCCATAGTCTTGCCAATCTGGGGTTTGAACATGGCATTAACAAGTCTTTGATAAGTTGCCCCCGTGTTCTTTAGTCCAAAGGGTATGACTTTATAGCAGTAAAGACCAACATCAGTGATGAAGCTCGTGTCCTCCTGATCGGGCTCATGCATCATGATTTGATTATATCCTGAGTAAGCATCCATAAAAGACAATAATTCATGCACGGCTGTTCCATCCACCAACTGATCAATCCTGGGCAACGGGAAACAGTCTTTGGGGCATGCTTTGTTCAACTCTGAAAAGTCGATGCATACTCTCCACTTCCCATTTGCTTTTTTAACCAACACTGGATTAGAAACCCAATCTGGATAAGTGGATTCTCTGATGAAGCCATTTTCCATGAGCCGATCTACTTCTTCTTTTAATGTTGTCGACCTTTCAGGACCCTGGGTTCTTCTTTTCTGCTTTACGGGTGTGAATTTTGGATCAATATCCAAAGCATGCACTACGATTTCTGGAGATATTCCACACATGTCGGCATGACTCCAAGCGAATACATCCAGGTTTGCTTTCAAGAATGAGATCAGCATATTCTGAACCGTCATACCGAGTTGTGAACCCACGTTCAGCACCTTGTTTGGACCATTCAGGTCAACAGGTATTGGCACCGTCACTTCCACCGGCACCACCCTACTCTCCCATGCACTGGTTTTTCTGGGATCAATCTCTTTTCGTGCACCACTATGCTCACCAATGCAGGGTCCACCCCGTAATTGCTACAAGGTGGGCTCTTTGATGCGGAGCGGAGCTGCTGCACCTTTACCCATTTATCTTTTCTTTCCTTCCCGTAACTCTATGAAATAGCATTCTCGTCCGGCATTTTGGTCCCCCTTCACAACACCGACGCCATTATCAGTGGGGAACTTCATAGTCAGGCACCATGGGGCGAGAATGGCCTTGAATGCGGCAAGAGTCAGTCGACCCAAGAAGGCATTGTAAGCGGAGAATTCATCAACAATCACAAAAGTTTGTTTTCGGACCACCTTCTTTTCCCCTTCTCCGAACTCTACAAATAAGTCAATAGTCCCAATAGGCTGTTTTGGTTCTCCAGTGAACCCAACAATTTTTTGTGAGGAAGCTTGGACATCAGCCATGGGAATTTTCATCTGATCGAATGTCTTTCTGAAGAGGACATTGCAAGAGGAGCCGCAGCCAACAAGCACCCTTCTTACAATGGCTGATCCGATGCTTGCTGGTATCACCAAGGGATCCATGGTGGGAGCCTCAACACCAATAGAATCTCTAGCCCGGAATATGATGTCATCGTTAAAAGTTCTTTGCTGTTTTAAAGGTGCAGCATCTTCCAAGACAAAAACGTTTTCTTCCACCGGGGCATATCTCAAAGCATGAGCATACCTCTCCATCTCACCCCAACTTCTGCCCGCTGGGTGAGGACCCCCTGTGATAACATTAATGACAGGCCTCTCAGATTCCTACGCCGCAGTCCTTTCACCTGAGTTGGATTGATGAGCAGGAACTTGCTGCCCCTGAGTAGATGAGGTCGGGTCACTTCTGTTTCTCTTCACATATTGTTGTAGTTTGTTCTGTCTCAACAGCTCTTCAATCAAATTCTTTAAATGGCGACATTCATTAGTGTCATGGCCAGGTTGATTGTGGAACCGACAGAATCTCCCATTATGCACAACATTTTTCCCAGGCTTCATCTCAGGTGGTTTGGGGTATTCGACAGCATCCTTGGTTGTGAAAAGGATATTTTCTGGAGTATTAGTTAAGGGAGTAAAATCTGAAGGTCTAAAGTGGCGATTTTTCTTCACATCTTTCTGCTCTTTCCTACCGTCATTCTCCCTCTTCTGGCCACCAGATTCCTTTTTGTTAGAAGCAACATTGTTATTCTTAACTTCAGCCATGTCTACTTTTGCTGGCACGGGAAGGCTTTCTAAGCGCATGAATTCATCGGCCTTCTTGTAGAACTTCTCAAGTGAATTTGGCTCTTTGATCTTTAGCCATTTTCCGAATTCACTTGATTTGTCGATAGCTCGCATCAAGTAAGTCAGAATCATCCGAGGCTCTGCATTATCAACTTCGGCCAAGGCTATATTGAAGCGGTTTAAGAAAGGTTCGATAGACTCTCCGGGTCTTTGTTCGAGGCTGGATAATGACATTATTTCCTTGGACTTCGAAGCATATAACCTGAACTAATCTCTGAATTTCCGAGTTAGGTCGGAAAACTGATCCACGGATCGAATTGGCAGCTTTGTGAACCAAAGCAAGGCCACTCCCTCCAAGTACACAGGAAAGTATCTGCACTTGATCTCGTCTGTTGCTCTGGCACCTGTCATATGCCAGTCATACTTGTATAAGAACTGGTTAGGATCGCTTGTCCCCCTATAAGCTGGAATAGTGGGGGGAACAAACTTCTTTGGAAATTCAGCCTTCAGAATTCTTTCAGTAAAAGGAGTTCTGCTCGGAGCAAACCCCCGGTCACTTTCATCTTCCTCCCTTTGCATGCTCTCTTTCATAATTTGTCGAATCATTCCCGAGAGGTACTCCTCATCATTTAGAAGCCCCGTGGGACAGACGTCAGCTACTTTTTCGGAAGTTTGCCTGGACAAATGTTCATGAAGAGTTGGTTGCGGCCTTGAACCTCCAGCTTGGAGAGGTGCCCCTTCGGCGGTGCCAGCTGCCCTCTGAGGAATACTTTTCCCTTGGGAATCATGAACATCCTCAGCAAAGGTTTCTTCATTATTTTCTGCTTGCTGGTTAACTCCAAGCAAAGCATTCAACTTGTCCAACATCAAAGTGTTCTGGGTTTCCATTTGTTGATACAACCCAGACACTACAGCATCCAATTCCACCCTTGTGACTCCAACACTAGGAGCCGCTTGATTTGACGCGGGAGAAGTGGCGGTGTTGTCATAAGCATTTCCAGATCTAGTAGATTTACTTTTTCTTCCAGGAGCCATAATTTCGGATAGACTTCTGGTTATTAGGGAGAGTCTTTCCACAAATATTTGTGGAGCAATGATGAGAGCACCCCTGAGTTCAGTTTTCTCAGTAAAAGCACCAAAAATGTTAACGCTAAAAATGTACGCTAACACCCCGGTGTGAGTTGTGGTATAGCGAAAGCACCACCCGTTGATACGGGAACTAAAAGCAAGTAGAAAATAGCAGAAAATAGTAAAGAGGCAACAATTTTTATAGTGGTTCGGCTCAAAGTCAAGCCTACGTCCACTTAATCTCTTCTATTACTGATTTGATTACAAACTTTACAACAATTATTCAACTACAACATAAACTTTGATGTAGAAAAGCTCTTTGAATTCATGTTGAATGAACTTGATCTTTCCCCAAGGTTCTTTGAAGTGTCTTTCTTATCTGAAGTGTTGGAGCAAATGTAGAAGTAGTGGAAACAGCAAAGTCTTGGAGCTCCCGAAAAATCATCCCCCTTCTAGTGCGGAGTAGGTGGGGTATTTATATGAGAAGTTGGGCTTAGGTCGGTCATGCCATAGGTCATGAGCGACCTAGGGAGTTGTGACCTAAGAGCGTTCCTGAGGTAGCATAAGTTGTTATCGACTTAATGGGGCCATCATGAATGAGATATATGCTGTGAGCGACTTAGCATGTGTAGCTCAAAAGTTATCTCGGCTGGTATAGGTCGTAAGCGAACTAATGGATGAGGTAGTGCGCATACGGCTTAACTCTGAAGCTTGCTATGCCGTTAGGTCGCTCTTTCCTCAACTCGTTAGGTCGTTGCCTTCATTGAGTTGCTAGGTCGTTAACCCGTTGAATCGCAGGAGTCTTTAGGTCGTTAGGTCGCTGGAGCTCCTTAAGTCGTTGAGGTGTGCCATATTGAGCCGCTCTATGCTTTAGGTCGTTAGGTCGCTGGAGCTTCTTAAGTCGCTAAGTCGCTTATTCCTTGGATAGTTAAGTCGCTTATTCCCTTAGGTCGTTGAGTCGAATAGGTCGCTAAGTCGTGAATAAGAGAGGTGTTAACTTTTAAATCTTAATTGATGTGTACAATTGACAAGATTTCACATTTAGAAATGTAACATTTTATACAAATTTAAGAATAGAATATATACAAGATCTTTTTCCTTTAGTTGTTGCCTTTTCTTTTCTTGCCTTCTCATCTTTCCTTAGCCGTGAATTCCTCTTATCAATTCACGTGAAAGGAAGAGTATCTCATCTCATTTTCCATTTGTTTCTTTTTATTAAATAGGTAACAAATCCCTTCAAATCTCTAGCCGTTTAAAACATTTAATTACTTGCCATTTTCTTTCCACTTGATTAGCCGTTTCTTTTTTTTCTTCCATCTTTAGCCGTGTATTTCTTTTGATAACTCACGCACAAACAATTCTCAAAACTCCTCATTATCATTTGCATGAAGAAAAATATATGTTCAAGCTCTAAAGTCATGGCTTCTCTTCTTTTTCCATTTCTTTTCTCTTTACTTTTCCTCTTTCTTTGTTTTGCTTCAAAGCCTGGCTCGGCCTCTTGCCTCTAGCACACCTCTAACCATCATAGCCGAGCCCTCATGAAGATGGTCAGGCCTATTAGTGATGTAGCCAAGCCCAGTGATTGATTTAAGCAAAGGTTATGTCACTTTGATTCATTCTTTTCCATTGTTTTAATTTATAAATCTTTGTGTTGAATCATAATCTTATATTTATGATATTATGTTGTTTACAAGTTTGGATCTTGGCTCTCCATCTACAAAAATCTTATTTGTGCTTTGTCGTGCTTTTCGGAGTTTCAGTTGTGCGTCTAGAATTGTTATCTTCAGCTTTAAAAGGTGAGTTTTATCACTCTAGACATATGTACTTATATTATTGTGAAATGATGATAAGTGAATCTGTATAAATTAATATGTTATTCATACAAGCCTGTGATATATTTATATGATGTTAAATGATGTTTATATACCTATTACTTTACCTGATATGTTATTATATGTTATACTGTTCATTTTAATTACTGTATCTCACACTGCAAGTTCCCTATCACTATGGGTTGAAATGATACATATCCGAACGGACTTTAGAATAGGGAAAAATCATTATGGGCTGAAACGATAGGCTCGAGTGATTTTTACTGTTACTTAGGATTGCGGGTTTGAAATGATAGAACCTGGATTTTTCTTTTTAAATTACGGATTGAAATGACACATATCTGTATCACTTGACCTAGGTTAGAAAATATTATACAGGCCCATGGTTATATTTTTAAATAATATTTTCCTAAAAATCATTGAATATTTTGAATGTTTTAAATATATGAAATCTGAGCTAAAAGATTTGATTTAAATGACTTAAATATAAGAAGATGTTGGTTTTCTATAAGTTAAGAGTTTATAAGTCAATAAGTGGCTTTAATGGAAATTTTAAAGATGTGTTGGTTTTAAATTGAATTAAAGACAATTATTGATGATAAATAACTTAATAATATAATTGGACTTAATATGGAATTTTAAATCTAACCTAGTAATGGTAATGAATTTTACTTTATGAAACGGACATGTTTTGTGTAATAAATAATGTATTCTAAATTGGTAAAATAAAATACAGTTTTGCTTAGACATTGGTAATAAAATTTGTTTAATTGAAATTCATAGTTATTTGATGTCAAATGAATATATTTATAAGGAAATTGGATTGTTATATTAACAATGGTAAGATATTCTATTTATGAATATGTTTGTAAAATAAATAATTAGGATTTAAATGGGAGGAAATTGTAATTTAAAATACGACTTAACTTGATAATTGGAAAATTTGGTTCCAAATGAAATTGTTAAGTTAAGTAAATAAATGGGAATTTAGTTTTATTTATAAAGTGGGTATTTTAAAATAAAATGTTAGGTTATTTGGTGAAATAAAAGTTAAGTAAAAGAATGTGCTTTTGACTTAATAAATGAATTATAGTTTAATTTGGATATTTATTTATAAAAGTTTATCTTATTGAATCTTAAGTTTAATGATATCCAAATGAATAATTTCTGAAGTGGAAGATGTAATTTTATAGGTTAAAAATGGCTAGAATTGGAGTTTTAATGTTTTTGAAAGTTAAGCAATTTATAAAGGATTGACTAACAAATGAAATTAATTTAAATTCGACATTTATTAATAAAAATGTTGTTTTATTAAAAAATTAAGTTAAGTAATATCCAAATATTTTTTTTTGAAAAGTGGAATGAGTTTGATAAGTTAAAAATGAGAAAATTGAAGATATATTGTTTTAAAGGGTATAATAGAAATTGTAGCATTTCTGAAATGCTGTGGTTAAATGAACTATGGCTGGAAATATACTAAAAGACCTATAACTGCATTTCTGAAGTGTTGTAATTTCTGGAAATTGAACTATGGCTGAAAATATACTCAAATATACTAAAAGGTCCTATAACAGCATTTCTGAAGTGCTGTAATTTCTGAAATTTTGAACTATATGCTAAAATTACTAAATAGACCTATAACAGCAGTTCTGAAATGCTGTAGTTTCTGATTTTGAACTATGTTTTAATATATAATAAATATACCTACCGCAGCACTTTATAAATGCTGCTGTTTTGAAATTTCAATGTTTGAAATGATTGAACGAATGAACTTAGAAGTGTTACAACTTCGAAATGAATATTATTTGACATTGAATTTAAATGGGTTGGAAATGAATTTATTTGAAATAGTATTTAATTAAGAATTGTCTTTAAATATATTAGCTTGAAGCTTATTGGAATTGAAGATTTAAGAATATGACTTTATAAAGTGGTTTGGTTTAAGATAATTTAAAGGAATATTTCAAGTTTAATAAATTTAAGGAAGTATTCAGTGATTTGGAGATTTGGGTTTTAAATGATATATTGATTTGGTTTTTGGAATTTAAATGATATATTATTGCTTTGAGTTTTGAAATGGATATGATATTTTGGGTTTTAAAGTAAATGATTTTGAAATAAATATCCATGGGTTATAATAATGATTGGTTGGCAAAGAGACCGGGATCGGATATGGGCATACTCTCTGTCGATACCGAAAACCACTTTGACAACCGTGTACGCGGTGGAGATTCCAGAATGAAGTAGGATGGTGGTGACGATCCTATTGAGGTATATACGTGGACCCGACTCCCGTGAGTTGGCATAAGGTGGCTAAAACAGGAGCGATTGACGGGCCAATGAGGTAGCACCTCTGATCGGATGCATTTCTTCAATACCATTCTATTACTTTGTGATTGATTTGGTGGCCACCCTTCGATTTTTATTGGGAGTGTGTTCCGAGGTGGGCGGTAGTGGCTGCTATGCATTACCACCAGCCCAGATGCGTAATTGGTATATCTACCCTGGCATTGCCTAGTTGTGCCATGTCACCTACCATATCGAGCTTTACTACGAGTTTGGATTTGTGTCGTAGCCTGTGGAGTATTGAGGGTAGCTCCCGATCTGGGGGTATGCTGGTACTGGATAGACTACTGGGACTATTATGTGTTAAGGGGAATATTGGGTGACTCCTTAACGCTATTTAAAAGTAAGTTTATTTTATTATAGACATTATTATAATAGCTAATATTACTACATAGTAGAAAGTTTAACGGATCCTTAAAGAATGGGTGATCCCAAGCATTCTTTAAGTTACTTGTTCCTTTATATTACTGTTCACTTGAGTTGGTTTACATTGTATAAGTATGTCTGTCATGACTCAAGTGTTTTGTGTTTTGCTTTACGCTCGGGTCAGACTGAGTTGTGCCAGCATTCGAGACTCACCTTTGGATTTGGAGCTTTTCTTGGAGATCCAGCTATCTATTTCGCTTTCAGTTATCCAGTTGATTCCAGTGATGAATTCTGATTTATACTTGATTATCATATTGAGACTTCTGTTGTATCTTTTACTTCTGTTGTATCTTGTAACTCTGATGTATATATATATAGTAGCTTCATGAACTACTATTTCTTGCTTCTGCTGCATTGTTATATTACTCTGTGTCTGTGATTTGTGATTTATTTTCTGTATATTCTGAGTTTTTCCAAATTTTATTTACAATATATTGTTTTGAATTATTCAAGTCCGGCATGTGTGGATTTATTGTCGATTTGAATGGTCCAAAATATCGGGTCGTTACATTAGTAGTTGGATATATACCCACCGATTGGAGCAGATGAGACCCTATGCGCCCGCATAATAGCAGATGACCATATATACCGCGATATCCCCCTCGAAGTGGCATTGGTGTTTTTATGTTGTATTAACATCTGTGGATGCAGGAAAACAGGTTAAAGGGATCCAACTGGATTCCTCAAAATATTGAATTTAATTTCATATATTGTGATATATGGTTTGTGTAGAATAATCTATTATAGATTATTGTAGTGATTGGAAGTATTGGATGCTATTGTAGCACTGGCTTAAATTTTGGTATTTTAGATACCATAAATATATTTTTAAAATTAAAGGAATTAAAGGGAATTTTTGATGTAAAATATTTATATTGGAATTAGGGGTATTTTAAAGAAATTGAGTTAGAATAATATATTTAATTTTTGGTTATACTTAACTAGTCGTGAATTGTTTAAATAGAGATTTTAAAAATGAATTATATAAAAGAATTTATAAATGATATTCTGGAAATATAAAAAGGAGTTGAAGTCGATATTAAAAATAGATTGGAAGTTATAAATGGGATTTATAAATAAATGGATTTATAAAATGGAATTTTATAAATAAGATTGTTTTTATAAATAAATAAAACTCAAAGGAATATAAAAATTTATAAACGATGTTTATAAATAAGGTAAGCGATATAAGTTGGTATATTAGGAATATAAATTCATAAGGTGAATTTATATTAGAATATGGAAATAGGGTTGAGGAAAATAGTGGATACTATTTTTCAAAAGTGGAGATGGTTAGGAGAATCGGAATGAAATCGATGGGTTGTGAATCGAGAGGAAATTATAAAATTAATTGGTTATTGAGATTTTTAAAATATATTTTTATTAAGATGTTAAGTTTGGTTTTTTTAAAAGGGAATTTTCATTTATTAAACCGTGATTTTAAACTAGTTAGTTTTGAAATATTTTTTTAAATGGGTAGATTATCCAAATATTTAATATTAATTGAAATAAATTCTATTTTTTATAATTAGCTTTGTAAATTGATTAGTTTTATTTTAAAATGAGTTGGAAATGAGTTATTGATGTTTTATTTAAACTGTTTAAATATTTTTAAATAATTACTTAAACATGTTTTAAAAGTAATTTATTATTCTTTAAAAATACTTATTAAATAAATAAATAGATATATATATATATGTAGTTTTTGAAATGATCGTAATTATTTATAAGTTCTCTTGAAAATATGTAACGGAGTTGTTTAACGGATATGATTTTATAAGAGAAATCTTATAGTGGAATTTTGGGAACCTAAGGGAATTTTCGAAGAGTTTAAATACAGAAGCTTCGAAATGAACTAAAATTCATAAAAGGAGTTTGAAATGAGTAATTGGAATGGTAGACAGGTATAATCGATTTTGGGAAAAATTAAAGGAAATAATTAAGGAGTTCTGGAAAGGTGTAGAACACGTTTTTAAACGAGTTAAGGAATTTACAAAGGGATTTGTAAATGATTTTGGGAAATCGGGAATAAATGGAATTTTTCCTAAGTATTGGAACAATTTGGGAAATATACTTATAATATTTTCCTAAGTACTGAAAGGAAGGTTTTGGAAATATTTTTAGTGGGAAATGATTTGGAATAGGAATATTTTTCCAAGTGTTATAAAAATGGAGTTTGGGAATATTGCTAAATATTGGTATGGCAAAATATCCTGTTATGGATTTGAGTAATTGAAATTTGTTTCAAAATATTGAGAGGGATTTTGAATTATATCTTTGAAAAGATATTTCAAATAAATAATTTGGAAGAAAATTATGATAGGGCTTAGTGACTGCTTTTGGATGTTATTTGATAGTTAAATAACTGATTATCAAATTTGGCCAAATTCGTTGATCGTTTCGAAGAGACCAGGATCAGATTTAAATATCCGAAAACCACTTTGATCCGGTTTGAACGATATGAATGGATATCGTGAAGATAGTGAAGACGGTGATTCGGTTTGTCCAGACCCAGGACAACTTGTATGGACGATTGCTATCAGTACATCGTTGTTGGAGGACGATGAGCATTCTAAGTGGAATTGTTCTTGAAAGGTAAACGTTAGCCACAAGCCTCATCAACCGAGAATGACTAAAACAGGGAAGATGCAGCAAGGCGAAGTGGGTCGCACCCAATTAGGGTACGTTATCACTTTTCTAGATACCCTCGGAAATATATATAAATTATAGATATGGTTGTGCATGAAAGAGGGAGCGTCCGATTTTTAAAGGTGGGAACACCCGGGGTGATAACATATTCGGTCTATCCAGGTTAGGGGTAGGCCGGTATTGTGTAGCAGGGGATCCCGACGAGGTTCTCTGTACATTTTTCTAGAGGTGTACTGTGATGGGCGGTACCCTAGTAGCCCAGTCATTATATGGGATCCATTCTCCAATACGAGCCTTTACGGTTTTGTATGTAGAGCCTAGTATGCTGGAATTTAATTAATGTAACAATTTCGGCTATTTGAATAAGTATTTGTACTTAGATACTATTATAATATCACTGGATTTTCTATAAAGTGTTTTGGTTATCGTAAGGGAAAAACCCGTCGTGTTTATGTGTGGCATGGTCTTACGAGATACCTTTGTTTTTCAAAAGATTTTGATAACTTTAATAATTCAAACTGAGTGTGTTTTCTCACGCAGATTTTCCAGACTGACTCGGGTGTTATTTTATTATAACGCTCAGGTCAGACCAAGTATTACAGATTCAGGATAGGATGTTATGGAGCTCATGAGATGAGCTGGATGACAGAGACGTATTTCCGTACTTGACTTATATTTCCACTGTATGAGGACAAGTTATTATAACTGTCCAGATTGATGTATCGATTGCTGTACTCTGATGATTGTAAGTATAAAACAGTTACATATTCTTTTGTATAAAAATATGTCATTATATATTATATTTTGTTCCGCTGTGATTGTGAGATTCTTTGTTTGTTGTTCTATTTTCTTGTACCTTATTCTTCTTCACCCCTAGAGATTCGTATTTTCGTTCAATTTGAGTTGAACTGATGTGAATTATGGTCGACTCAAAGGGGTACGGAGATACGGGCCTTTACATTTGGTATCTGAGTTGAAGGTTAAGCGAGAACCTTGGCTTTGGTGGGGATTACCCATTAAAGATTGGGTCAGTAGTACCCTAGAATGAGTTTGAGAGTATTCATAGATACGAGCGCATACTTGTTATTGAATATAAAATGGTTTTATATTGTGCTGATTTATCTGTTGAGTGGCATATGAATTCTGGTCGAGTAGTGGGACGCCACTAGATCGATAGGAGTTTCTAAACACTTAAAACACGGTAAACCGACACAGTATTGTTTTGAAGCGGGTAAATGAAATAATTTTGCCCAAAATTATATTTTGATATAAAAGGAATAATTTTCTAAAATTATTATATTATATTGGTGTGTTTGGTTATTATATAATCAAAATAAGACTATAAAATTGGAAATGGTTTATATAACCAAATGAAATTTTGTATAAGTATGAATTATAAAAGTGGATTATAATTAAAATAGATTCAAACTAGAATTTGGAAATTAAAAATCCTGGAAGCTTTGAGAAATGTTTTAAATGGGTTTAAACTAAGCATTTGGAAATTTTGAAATCCCGAAAGTTTTAAAAATGTTTTCCAAAGTGGTTGAAAGAATAATGGAGTTAAATTTGAGATTTTTGAAGAGAAAATGTTTTATAAATATATTTTTGAGGTAATAAAGCACTGAACTCACTTCAGTCGCTGGAAAATAATTCTGGTGATGACGACCACATCATCAGTATTCATTTTTGAGTTTCTAAGTGACGGATTGCTACCAGGGTGATTTGATATGTGGATTTTTGGTGAAAACAAGTGTTGTTTTGGGAGTTCTGGAGGGGATTCGTTTTAGATTAAAAAATATCGACTCGGATTTTGACAAGTTATTTATGGAAATTGATCAGAAAATCGCCACGAACAGAATGGTATAAGTTTCGAGGCCATATTCAGACAATTACAAAAATGTTTATTTTCACTATTCATTATTATTTGATTATTCAATTATCGAAAAATGCGGGACAACTTCCCTAACCTGTGTTGTAATGAGGAGAGAGTCAGAACAACAAGTGTCTGGTAAATAAAAACCTCGAGCCTTACTATTTCAGTACTTGGGTAGTATATTTCAGAATAAAAATATGTGTTACGTATTTAAAACCAATTAATATTTCATAAAATGGAAAAAGGCGGACCCTCAAACAACAACTTAATACCTTCAATTCCCTGAAGCAAATTTTATAGTCTCATAACCCAAACCCATCATTATAAATGTCTAACGATGTAAAAGATAGTATCCAAGTCAATTAATACCCCTTTATGGTAATAGGCAAACTTGACCATTTAAGACCTCAATCGAGGTAGGTCCTCATCATTTAATACCTACATCTAGGGTGGACTCCTTGTGGATACCTATCTAGCAGACATTGTAAGTAATCTCTCTGAGCCACTTAATACTTTAAGGGCGGACCCTACAGCCACTTAATACCCATATGAAGCGGACTCTTTTCAAGATACCATCTATCGTAACCCTTTATTAATTTAATACTCCACTTAAGGAAAAGAGGTGGGCCTCAAACCACCACTTAATACCTACAATTCCCTATAGTAGTTCCTTCGTATTAAGACATGTACCAACGGTGATGTCTCACATTAGCCCGACTATTTGTAGGTAGCGGTAGCTAGAATAGCTGGGAAAATTTATCATACAAAATTGGGACTAACCTCAGGTCATCGTAGTCACTTATCTAGGTGATGTATCACATCAACCCCAACCTCACATTGTTGGTAGCCAAATTAGTTGAGAAGACTTTTATGTGTCTCTTGACTGACCTTGCATCCCTATGATTATTCATAATTTACATTTACACTCTATATATGATACACATCTCATTGTTTCGTAATTAAGGCCTTATAAAGAATCTTCCTTATTATTCCTTAAAATATTAATTTTTTTCCTAAAGGGGATTTAATAAGATTAACGACCTATTTATCTATGCAATTATATGTTTATTGCACTAATATATAAATATATATATTCGCGCCCAGTAATTTCTAAGCATGCGGCTTATATGCCTTAAACTAGCGTTAATGTCAATTCCTTTTTAACCATAATAATACAAGTCCTTTCTCCACATTATCAATGATGTCAAAATTCCAATATCCATAACAAGGGATTCTAATATCCATAACAAGGATTCAATACTCATATCAGAAATTGCAATAAATAGACATATAGACAAAAGTCTAAACTCAATCTATTACATCAAACCAATGGAATAACGTTAACAATAGAAATTGCAATTCTAATTTCATCTTCTATTCAACTCCTCCTTTACAAAGAAATAACAAGGGATTTTAATTTTTATGGATAAGTGTTGCAAACGACGAACAAGATTCATACTTCACACCCTTATTTTATATCAAATTTTCATAATCAAATCAAAGAATAAGGACGAGCGGAATAGACATTGAAATTATCAAAATTTCAAAAACTATATAATTCCATCAATTCAACATAAACAATTGAGAATCTCCATCTAGAATTGACATTCCGAATTAAAGGACTTTTGGGGGGTTTTATAGTGTTTTGTTTTCGCAATCCCAAAACCCATACGGCATATTCAAATCCATCATATACTAATCAATTACTGAAATAGAAATCTAAAATTTTCACTCATAGAATATCCTTAGCTTTATCTTCTTTAGATTTGCAACGCCTTATAACCTCTTCCAGATCTCTCTTTTGATATGTGTGTGTGTGTGCGCGTGCGCGTGTGTGCGTGTGTGCGCATAGAGCAAAGGATGTGTATATATATTTGTTAGATTCAGAAAAGTTGGAGAAGAATAGGTTGGAAGAATTAATAGAAAACTAAATAAAACTATTACCTGAATTTCTAATGGAGTTTCTAAATCTATTGGAGAGAAAGTGGCAGAGGTTCGCTAAATTCTCAAATATTTTTATGAATAAAAGTGGAGAAGGTAGGGTTCTATTTATAGGGGTTGAAATGCATCAGAACCATGGGATTAAAGTAGGTTAAAAATAGAGAAATCTGGTACGATCAACACAAGAAAACCCTAGTCATCGCCACGGGGTAGCGGTCAACTGCCCCTATGCATCGGTCAACCGCTAGGGGTCTACCGGTCACCTAATAGGGTCGACCACTCCCTCCTTATGTGGAACGTTATTTTATTTACCATTTTCTAATTAATTTCATTTCTTAATTAGTTTTAACATTATTGTTAATTTTAACGTTAGTTAACCCCTATGTCTAATGTAAGCTAACTTTTTGAAATATAAATTTCAAATTTATTTATTTTTTAGAATTTGAATTCAAACTAAATTATTTTAAAATCTAAAAACTTCAAATGCTCATAACTTCTTCATTTGAGCTCCGTTTTCAGCATATTATATATGGAAATTCATCAAAATTTCACCACGAACGCAAAGGTAAAAATTTCATGGCCATATTGCAATTTTTACAAAATTTCCATTTTTACCTTTGTCTTATTTAATCTAATTTATTTATTTTATTTACTTATTTATTTATGGTCGATTTTATATGGTGTTAAAATCATAGAAAATGATGAAGGGATAAGAAAAGATGCAAAGGCTTACTAGGGGATTGGAAGGCGAAGTTCGCAAGCCCGTGGTTGATCCTATAGGGAACAAAGAAATATCTGGTCGCCCAACCGGGTGCAGCTTTGTTGGATACGACCAAAAGATCGCTAGCTTAGTGTTAGCCTAGAAATTGTAGCAAGTATAGGCTGGGTACTCCTTTTATAGCCTGAAGGCCATCTCAACAAGGTTTGACTTAGGCTGCGAAAGGCGGAGTGCCATACAAGTGCATAGACATCGCATAAGAACCGCTGGCTATTGGGAGTCAACTAATCGAGAGCAAATTTATATGCATTGATAATGTAAACGAAGTAGGGGTGAAGGAGCAGCATAACTCCGACCTTGAAGTAGCCCGTGGAGAAGGCAAAGTGACCAGAGGAGGGTGATCCGGATGGTCAGTAGGAGTAAGGTAGCATACCATCCCCAGTTGCATCCATGGCTAGCCAAAAGCTTGGCTAGGTCGATCTTTCCCTATTCTAATTTGAAGGCCTTGAGGCTAATGTCCCTAGTTAAAGTTGAATAGTTGGTAGAGGTAGATCTAAAGGCTACCATATGAAACATAAATGAATCGATTATGTAATAGCCTAATGACTAAGTCCAGCAAAGCCAGGAGGAAAACCCTCCTGCAAGAGATGGAAACTCGGCGACCGTCTTCAAGGTGTGCCCATACCAGACACTCCATGAAGACCAGTTCACAACTTGACTCCTACGCTAAGTATTAGGCCTTGCGGCCCTAACTGATTCCTATTTTTTACTTAAAGCCCATGCTTATGAAATTAACCTTAGCCCATGGCCCATTATCTAAATAATTGCTAATATCTCTGTTTGACACTTGCAGGCCCACTACAGCCCATCAACGTCGATCGACATGTCAGCGATGGTCAATCAATGTCAAAAGTTGACTAGAGGAGGCAAATTATGACCAAAGCACTATCTCATCATAAGTATTACAATAACAATGGTTTCAACATTAAAAGAAAACTGAAAGCAAAAAAAATACATGGAAGAATGAAAAAAAGCTCAATTCTTTGCCACAGCAGCGATGCCTACGACAACGAAGATAGAGGTGGAGAAGAAGGCACTTACTATTTGTCGAAGGAAGTTTGGCGAGTCAAAGTTTTGAAAGGGCGTTGAAGGTTTTTAATGGCATATGGCTTTTTCATTCTCAGTAAAGAATAAAGGAAGGAGAAGGGGCAACTTTTATAAACCTGCCCTGTCGATCTCAACCGTTGGATTTAAATCGCCTTTAGATCTCGGTTATCTAGTTGTGGTGAATGTAACTATCAATTCATCCATATTGGAAATATGAGCTCCCTTCCACATTTTAAAAAGCATATCTTCATAGTTAATGACATAGCACGGTGTGGGTAAGCATTAAGTATAGCAGAAGGGTGGGACGACAACAACCTTGTGAAATGACAAGCTTGTCCTTCCTCATAAAACGGGATTGGGGGCAAAACGTTGCTCAATTTTATCACAATAATAGCAGGCCAATCCAGGCATAATCCGATCCAACTAATCTTCCATCGGTCTGCCCTTATCAGCCCAAGTCCAAGATAGCCTCGAGCCATCCCATCTGATCAGTAGCTTATCAGGTCGACGACTGGTCGGCTCAACCCAAAATGGCTTCAACGACCAACTCATTGAACAAGGATAGAACTAAGTTGAGCCTAGCTCTCCAACGACCCACTCCCTCATGCCTACTCACACTCAGCTTCATGCCAAGCCAACTTCCAGCCAACTAGCTCATTAGACAAGATCAGCTTAAGCATGATCTGTCTTCGGCCTGGCTTCATCACAGCCACCTTCGATCGATCCCAAGTAGCCCGTCTCATCATCTCTTCGTCGGCTTGGCACCTCTTTTGTAACTTAGCCCTTATCACCAACCAATT
Source organism: Allium fistulosum (assembly GCA_030737815.1). Taxonomy (NCBI): domain Eukaryota; kingdom Viridiplantae; phylum Streptophyta; class Magnoliopsida; order Asparagales; family Amaryllidaceae; genus Allium; species Allium fistulosum. The sequence continues at coordinate 868,370,075 of CM060905.1, read as the reverse complement.
CTCCTCAAGGACTGACATTTAGCAATTGGCCCGCTCATGGTAGTCTGCATCTAGTCTGGCTCTAGACCAGCCTATCAAGATTGACTCCATAGCTAACCGGCACGCTCAAGACGGCTTCAACAATAAATTCACCAATTAAGACCGACTCAAGCATGAATTGTCTCTGGCCCGACATCACCATAGCCCATCCCATCATATCATATCCAACCGACGTGTTTTTGGCACTTGGCACCTAATAGCTTTCGGCATCGCTTGCAGCCTGGCTAAAATCACTCGTCTTTCTTGTCACGTAGGCATGCAAAAGTAAACGACAAATCGTACAACCTTCTATACGAGGTACTGTAGCAAAGCGGCCAGCCACATGCCTACTCCTATAACTTGCTATTAGCATTTAATGCACATTAAATGTAAAGTTTGCACTGGTACAAAAGGACAATTAGCACACCTCTCGGCCATTCATTCCTTTTTACCTTTACGACTATCTACCATCAGCCCATGCGACCAAATCAACGGCCAAGCATGCTTCCTACCTATTTTACCATGCAATCTTAGTCATCCATCATCCATTTTAGCCACTACATATACACTATGCATTGCCACTCCAAAAGGGTTAGAAATTATTAGAATTCTGGCCCTTATCACTTTCCAAAGCTCTCCTCGTAGTAAATCAAAGCCCTAAGTACTTAAGATTAGCTAAATTTTTAGCCTTAAGTGCTTTATTTCTTATTATTCTCTTGTAATTGTAAGGTAGAAATATAGTAAGAGATCTTAAGGGTCCATCAAAATATCTATATATAGTAGAATACGCTATATATGTAATGTCTAACTAATAAAATAAATATTTTTCCTAGCGTTAAGGCTTTACATTAATTCCCTTAAGGCATTTTTAAGCATTGTCGTATAGTTTGCATATAATGCCCCAGTAGCACGTCGGGGGATAGGGATGCGCCATGATACGACAATACTAAACCAAACTCATAGTGGTCTCGTATAAGGATAAAAGTATGACAAGGCATGTAAGGCAATGCCCAAGGTAGGATACTACCAGTTCGGGTCACAAGACTGGTGGTAACGCATCGTAGTCACGATCGCCCACCGCGTCCATCCATCCCATATCGAGTCAAAGGAAGGCCATCCCAAATCAAGGTGCACTAATCGAAACCAACATCAAAAGTAATAGTATGGAGAGAGTCCAAAAAGAAAATCGAAGAATAGATGTCCGCTAGAGGTAGCTACCCTCATTGGCCCTGTCAAGCCATCCTGTTTTAGTCATTTCAAATTGACAGAAGTGATCCATCATCATTCTCTTTCTTCAAATCCAGCAAACGTGCACCAAATCCAACCGCTTCATTCTGGAGTCTCCTCCGCATACATAGATGTTAAAGTGGTTCCAATATTGATAGAGAGTATGCCAATAAGAGGCCCTGGTCTCTTTAACAACCAAACGTCTTTTTACACACCGGTTCATTGTTTTACATTTCGAAAACGATTTATACTTGATATCAAAATATCATATTCACTTCAAAGTATCATTCATTTCAAAATTATCATATTCTCTTCGAAATCAATTCCATTTCATAAATTATTTCGAATTTCGACTTTGGTTATGAGTTCATTTTGACCACATTCGTACTTAAATCAAAGATTTAAATATAAACGTTCCAACTTAGCACAGTTTGAATTTTTAGAAAATTTTTTGAATAGTGAAAATAATTTAAAATAATTTAGAGACTTAAAATAGTTTGATATAAAATGGTTTGAGTGTTGAAAATGGTTTATATTAGGGGTATATGCGGTGCGGTAACCGTTAAAATTTAAGCCAACCGTTACCATACCGTTGTTTGATGGTTAGACTATTTTGTCAACCATCACCGTCAACCGCCGGTTACGGTTTACCGTGAAACGATGCGGTTACCGTCGCATCTAATACGGTACGGTTGAGCTCCAACCATTGTAACACAAAATGAAAAAAATTCATTAAACATCAATAATTACTTCAGTCATAAATAATCACTTTAATGTTTACCGATAATCAATAAATGCTAATAAATAATTCAGCAAACAAACTTCCATAGTTCACTTGTTCATAATTCACTTGTTCAGTAGTCATTCACAATCAACATAGTACATAAGAGACTATAAATACTAAATAGAGTTCAAGGCTTACATTTGTACAACTAGTCTTACTCATTACTTCATTATACATCGCAGTAATTCTTTTTCTTTCTCTGCAGAACCGTGGTGCAGCATCCAAATTTTGTCTAGTCCCCACTGACCAATCTTGTTATGCAGTCCACAGACTTCATTCTCCACAAAGATTGAGTAGACTATTTGTAATGGAGCCCAACTCCATGTGGTGCAGTAGAGCAGCAATTAGCAATTATCATCACATGACTTCATAGGTCCATATATAAGCTGCAACAAAAATTGCAAAAACCTAAAGAAGAAAAAATACATGTTAATAAATGTCTAATGTGATGCAATGAAATGGTAATGTAATGTAATGAAGTACTGGTTCAATGATGTAACTATATGTCAGTTTACATAATTTAGATTACTAGTAATGTTTATAAATACAAACAACAAGATGTTAATAACGTAATATACATACCACAACTTAATTCGAAATGATGTAATGTTCAATATTTGGCACACATATACTGTAATGATGTAATGGCTTAATATACATCAAACTTACAAAGCAACTATAAATTGATGAAGTAATATTCAATATAAACCAAAAGCTTACCAAATGATTAGGCAGACAGTAAGAAAATAGTCCAGTATAGCATAAATTATAATGACCAAACAACACTTGTTTAAGATGTAAAGAAACTAAAAATTAGGTACCTATTCATAATGCATTAACTTGCATTTGGGTCGGCACCTATTGAAGGAGCCACCACTTTCAAAGTACCTAATGCATGATCAAATAAACAAGAAGTAAACCATATTAATAAGTAATGGCAATATTTAATACAAAAACTGACATTTCTTACTTATTTCAAGAGCCTCAAGTTCCTTATACAACTGAACTTCATCTTCGGTTGGTTCTACGTAAAAGTTGAAGTCTTCCGCTCTAATCCAATCACTCGCACACACTAGAGCCTCTACTGTTTTTGGAGTAAGTGAAGATCTAAATGGATCCACTATTCTTCTACCCAAGCTAAATGCACTTTCACTTGCGATGGTGGAGCTTGGGATTGCCAGTACATCTTTAGCCACTCTAGAAAGAATTGGATACCAAGATTGGTTAACATTCCACCTGCTCAAAAGATCAAAAGAATCACCATTGAGTTTTTCACAAGGATCATAAAAATATTTATCAACTTCATTAGCAATATCCGCCACCTCCATGGCCTCTCTTCTTCGTTTGACTTGCAACTCAAACGGCGAAAGTCCAAATGAGATGCTCTTCGAATATGTAGGGATTTGGATTGTCGACGAAGAAGATACATTATTATCTACCCCTTTATATTCATTAAACAGAGAGAGTAATGTTCTTTTAGTTTCATTTACTATATGAGATATATTGACTTCATTATATCCAATGCATTCAAAACATGTTTCAATGATATCAAGCTTCCACCTAGGATTTAAAACATGAGCAACATATATCAACTTATTGACAGATTCAAAATCTCCCCAATATTTAATAAACTTCTCTTTCATGGAAATTGCAACATTTTGTAAAACTGGATTGGAACTGTCACCAATCTTCAAATCAATCTCCCATAACAACTCAGCCACCACCTTCAGAATGAGATGAGATGTGCTAGTTTTTGATGCACTAAGCATCAATGTGGACTCATAAAACTTCTCTAAAAAGTGCACAAAGGCATTAGCTTTCACCCAATCGTCAACACATGGTGGTCCAACCCTCTTTCGCTCCCTACCTTCTTTTTCATTAAAAAAATTAATGAAAGGAAGATCATCTTCCTCCATCATAGCAAACACTTTTTGATATTTTTCCGCACTTTCTAACATTTTATAGGTGGAATTCCACCTAATAGATACATCCATTGGTATATTGGACATTTGATCCATTTTCAACATACATGCATACACTCGAAATTTTTCTAATCGTGAAGGAGATGAGTGAATATACTTGACACAATTTCGGATTGCTTCAATTGAGCTGTAAAGTTCTTTTAAGCCATCCTTAACAATTAAATTGATAATATGACAAGCACATCTCATATGAATATATTTCCCATTGAAAAAAACCCCATTCATGTCATTTAGTCTTTTCCTTACATGCTCGATTGCCGGCTCATTGGAACTAGCATTATCTACCGTAATACATAACACCTTTTCTATTCCCCAACCCCTCAAGCAAGTCTCTAAGCTTTTGCCTAGCTCCAAACCAACATGACTAGTTATTTTAGTAAAATTAATTACCCTTTTGTGTAGCTTCCAATCACTATCCATAAAATGAGCCGTGACCACCATGTAGTTAATATTTTGTACGGATGTCCAAGTGTCTGTTGTAATACTAACTCTTTGTTTCCCTATTACACTCATAATTTTAGCTTTTTCCATGTGATACATTTCCCATACAAGAGAAGCAACTTTTTGCCTATTAGGTATTTTTAGTTTAAGACACAATTCTAATAATAATTTTCTAAAACCAACTCCTTCCACCATTCACTACGCCATAGATGGCCTTCTGCAACAGATTTGCATGGTGTTGCCAGCTAAAATGTTGCGATAGGTATGCTGATTTTTGTCTATTGCAACACACGCTTTAAGGTGTTAGCATAGATATCAGCAAAATGTTGCAGTAGCTATAGCTGTATTCAAATTAAAAAATTAATAAAATTAGCAATCCGCGTGAATACGATCCAACGATCTATATTTAATCCGACTGTTAAAATGGATCACCACTGCACTTTTTACCAAATTTTCGTTTTCCCGCCTATGTTGGTGTAGATCCCCTTTCAGTTTTCAATTCATAATTCTCAAATCAAAAAGCAAATTCACGAAATCCAGCAAATTCATACTTCCAATTCGCATATGCTTTTCGATGTCAGATTGGAATTCGGTATCAGACTCCTAGAGCTCCGGAATCAGATCCGGCATGAAGTGAAAAGCGCCACCTCCTTCATACTCCTAGAGCTCCGGAATCAGATCCGGCATGAAGTGTTTCAGGTTGGGGTCGTGGTTGGGTGAGGCTGATTGTAGAAGTAGGTCGCGGTGGGTTTGTTTGTCGCGGAATGTTGCGGGGTTTGTCAATGTTCGATTGGTGGTTAGTTGTTGATTTTAGAGGCAAATCGTGGGTTTTATTTGGGTTGATGGGTTGGTGATAAAGACGATTCATGAAGTGACGGGGAAGTCGAATTTGGGTACCAAAGTTAGCATTTTTGGAATTCACGATTAGAGGAGGGGGGTTCGGCTCACTGCAGTGTGATTAACGTGTTTGTTTGGTTTATGGGTTGAGTTTGTCGACTGCGTTGTAGCTGGAAGGTAGTGATGCAGGTTGTAGGAGCAGTTTGTACAGGGAGATGGTTCGTGCTGCCACTCGATTTTTGGAATTCACTATTAGAGGAAGTCATTGATGATGGTGCTTCGGGGATGAATGTGCTTCGGGGATGTAAGTTGCAGCAGTTTGGGGATGGTGGTAGTGTAGAGGTTCGTGCTGCCGAAGTCCGTGACCTGTTCGATGAAATGTCAATTTTGTGTAGAGGTTCGTGGCAGTGTAAGTTGCAGCAGTTTGGGGATGGTGGCAGTGAAGGGTAATGTATTACTTATTAACACGCAACCTGTTCGATGAAATGTCAATTTTTATTTATCATGGTTTCAGGTCTTTTACCAAGGCAGAGAATGATGGCTGGAAAAAGGTCGGATGATTCAGAAGAAGCCATGAAAGAGTTGCAAAAGTCAATCATCGAGGAGGTGTTCAAATTCGTAGGAGGTGATCATTTGTGCATCATTTTACGTCGTTTCAAAGACTGCGGTGCCCCGGACCCCCGCCGGCGCTGCGCCCGGACCCGCTTCTCGGCTCGCCTTCGGCTCGGCACTCGGCTCGCCTTCGGCTCGGCACTCAGCTCGTCATATATTCGTCAGTGTCGGTGTCTGTATAAATTGAAACTGCATATGTAATGAGTGAACTGAGTGATGTAGTGAGGAATATCTGTATATGTAAATATCAGTGTTATATATCATTGAATTGTAAAATAGTGGAGTCAGGAATTTGTACTATTTCTAATGTTGAAATAAAATATTTATTTAAATAAATTACTGTTTGAATATCAAATTCTGTGCAAATAGCATTTTATTAAATAAAAATTTATTTCTATTAAAAAATCAAATATGCTCTACATTGTGGGCCCCACAAATTCAGAAAGTTAATATCTATAGCAACATTTTGGAATGTTGGTACAGACACCTATGGATGTTGCTATAGACCCAAATATGGTTCTATTGCAACAATATTTCTTATGTTGCCTTAAATAGTCAAAATGTTGCCTTTGAGGTCTGCGGCAACGCGGCAAAATGCAACACCGAGAAAGTGTTGCCTTTGCCCTTTTTTAGCCTACAGCATCATTTTTTGGCACTTCCTGCATCACTTCTTTGGTGTTGCAGTATGCAATCTATGGCGTAGTGATTCTAAAAGACATTTCATCTTGAATAATAAACCGAACTAATTTTTCTTCACATCTTTTTTGGCTAAAGAAATGAGGAGTTAGTGGTGTGCCCATACTTACTTGAGTTATAATGGGTTGGCCTTTAAGCATACCTTGATAAGCTGGACAATTTTTACATTTACGTTTAAGATGATCGGCAATGGTGGTAGTCCCATAATGTATGCTATCAGCAGGTAATGCTGTTTTACAAGTATTGCAAATGCCAATTCTTTTTCCATTGACATCCTTAGACTCAGTGGCATGTTCCCATATCCAAGATTTACGTTTCTTACTAGACTTTGTTTTAGGATTTACCTGTAGAGAAGAGTTGGGAACAGATGAACTCTGTTCTAGAATAACAGGGGAATTTTGTTCTTGAATAGATATCCGATCTTGCTCTTGAACGGAGGAATTCTGTTCAGTAATTATATCCATTCCTGAGTCACAAAGTATGAAAAACAATAATTAACATCTTGCCTATTATGAACTATAAACAAAAACTGATGAATGCAGATAATTTTTTTTAACAGTTTATTTATTTTGAGTCAAAAAAAATTAACATTTTCTATCATTAATGCAGATAAGTATTGATGAATGCAGTCAAAAAAAGTTAACATTTTTCTATCATGAATAACAATCAAATAATACTTGGCATTAATGGTCATTAATACTTGGCATATTTGCAATCCTGATTTATAATGGGTTTACAATATTTTCATAAATACTTGGCATATTTGCAACTCTTGAATCTTCAACATTAATACTTGACATAGTGGCAAATTGGCAATAACCGTAACAGCAAGCAACCCATAAGATTTAAGAATTAAAGAGGATATGGTCATTAATGTATTTATTAATGCTATTACATAAATGTTGTCATCGTTATACAAATTAGTTTTTAGTTATATGCACCCACACAAAAATCTTACCATAGACAATTATTTACTTTACCAAATTACTGCTTCAAAAACTAAAGTAACAATCAAAGTTTACCGCTTCAACAAATTGATACTATAAATTAGAGCAACTAGACTCACAAAATTGCAACTGATAACTTGTGTAACTAAAAGTGAAAACTAAACAGAAAATCACTTCAAACGAACAATTAATTTAAAGAGAAAGTAGCAAATAAAGTTGAAAACTTACCATCAATTTCTGGTTGTACTTGGATGAAAGGCTGCTGAGAAACTTGAGATGGGTTAGAGAGAGATGCTAAAAGAGAAAGCATGATCGGCAATGATTTGAGGAAGTAACCCTCAACATAGAATATATAGCATAGAGTTCAATGGCTGAGATCATTCTCCTTTATTCCAACGGCACAAATTAATACACCAGTAACCCTAATTTTTTCAACAACGGTACAAAATTACATGCAGTACGGTTGGCCGCGGTTTTGATTCTCGTCGCCATTTCCGCTTCCGCATCTCACGGTGAGAAGAACCGCACCGTTAGTGGTCAAACGGCAACCGTTTGACTGTGATTTTAGCGGTATGGAACGGTCATTTTTTTGCGGTTATACGGTTGTTTTGTGAACCGGTTCATCCCTAGTTTATATACTAAACCGGTTTGGAAAATCAAAATAATTTGAATATTTAAAAAGATTTTTAATAGTTTATATCAAAATAATTTATTTTGAAAATAATTTCAAATCAAATTGTTTCTTTCCATTTCAACAAATATGGACTTAGTCTAAATTTCAAATCAAACAGATTAAATTTTCAAATCTTCCAATTCAAATCATCTTCAATTTCAATTCAAATCGACTCAATTTCGATTTCAATTTAAATCAATTTCAATTTCAATTCAAATAAATTTCGATTTCAATTCGAATTAATTTCTATTTCTATTTCAATTCGAATTAATTTCGATTTCAATTCAAATTAATTTCGATTCCGATTTTCATTTATTCTATTCATATAGTTCAAGTTTCAATTCAATTCTCAATCTGAAACCATTTCAATTTATATAAAGTTTGAGTTCAATTTCAGAATATCGATTTAAATTAGTTAATTCAAATTAACCTCAAAGTTCAAATTCTAGATTCAAATCTTTAAATCAATTCCATTTCGAATATTTCAATTCCCAGCCCAAATTAAGGAATATCAATTTAAATTACTAACGAAGAAAAATTTCAAAGTTCGAATAAAGGTTCAATTATTTGAAACAATTTCAATTTCCATTTCCATCATTCAAATGATTTCTCAATTATAACTTCAAAATTTCAAATTCGATTCTTTAAACAACTCCTATTAACAGATTTCAATTTCAACATTTCGAGCTCGAGTCCGAAAATAATTCAATTTCCATAAATCAATTATTTTATTCCTTAAAAACATATCATTTAAATAATTTCAAATCCAAGAATTTTAAAAACATTTAATTTAACCAATCTGGTATCCTAATATGATTTTCTACCCTATGATCAAGTGATCAATTATTTCAATTTTTAATTGCAGGGATGGATATATATCATTTCAATCCAAATCTCAGTGTCATAGGCGCATATCATTTCATACCTATTTCTTAATTTATTTAAAATAATTCAATTTATAGTTTTATATACTGTAAATAATATACAGGGTGATAACATGATATATATAAAATAAATAAACACCCAAATCATCCAATATATCAACCAATAGCATTCAATTTGAATCAACATCCAAATCAACCAATAATTCACAACAATTAGCTAGTTATCAATATCGGGTGTTTAACCAGCAATTTAATTTAAATTTTAAATTTAACTGTCGATTAAAATTACTAATAATTCAATTCAGATGTCAATTTAAATGTCAGTGAAATTATCAAACAACAATCAATAAAAATAAACACTTCATGATTTTGATTTAACTAACATAAAAATATTTTAGTATTTTGTGAGTGGTTTAAAACACTCACCTTTATGTGAAACTGAAAATATTTCAGATCCAAATAAATTCCAATCTAACTCCATGGCATAGCCTTCGTCGATACGATCGCAACGCAACTCGTTTCGCTCGAATCCGACCTCATATGAAAAAGTAACGAACTTATTAGCATAACAATATAATTAAATTTTTATTAACTTAATAATATATAAAAAAAATTAAACCTTAACCTCTCTTTCTCCTCAACGCGTACTCCAAGCAACCGAACCCAAACACGCGGCTCAAACTTCCATGAGCGAGCCACCCGGGCCACTGTTTGTCAATCGGAGATCACCGCCGTGACCACGCCGCCGCCCTCGACCTTCGCCGAAGTTGTCGCCTCCCACAACGCTTCGCTTCATCCACAAACAGGCCTCGACCACGCTGCCTTCCAACTTAATTTCTGGCGATCTCAAAAATTTTCGCCCCAATCCAACCGCATGATATGTAGAGCTCGTCGAGATCTCCATTTTTGCTTTTGGTGGCATTTCGATTTCATTGAGTGGATGAGGAGAAAACAAGAGGAAACGACGAGGGAATTTCAGCCATTAAAATCTTTAAATGGAGCGGCTGCGTTAGGGTTAGGTTATGCAAAAAATGAAATTAACGTGGCCTTTTATAGAAATTTTTTAATGGCACTATTCACATCTAAATTTTTCGAACTCCGAACGAGCGTGCCATCTGGCGTTCTATATGTTATACCCCTATTCCGAACACAATGGAATATGTATTAAAGGCCAATTCCATCATATTCAGAAGATAGCTTTTCAAATCGAATTATTTTAACTAAATTTCTTTAATAAAATTCTACGTGTTTCAAGCTCGCACGGCCAAACATTAAGTCTGATTGCTACGGAACTTGAAATCCTATAATAATTCAATATTACGGATCCGATGAAACTGGTTTTGTCGAAATCTGAGACAGTGCTCAAAAAGACTATTTTTACTCGTTAATTAAAACAAGTAATTTCCAAAATCAATTTAATCGCTTTAAATTCAATTTTAAAAGTTTACTATCATCATTCTAGTTTAAATAAAAATTTAAATCAACTTTTAGATTCATTTTCATTCATATTAAATTCAAGATTCAATCATTTAAATAATTTTCAATATTAAATTTAAACAATTCACTTATTCAATAAATCGTTGTATTTGAAATATAAGTTATTTAACTTTTAAATTTTAACTTTTAAAATGAATTCAAATAATAAAACAACCACTCCTGTTTTACAGTAATTCAACATCAATTCAATCATTTATGGGTCAATATTATTTAATTTACTTTCTAATATAAGTTATCATCTCTTATCTTATTAAATTTTGTTATTCAAAAATTTAATCTAACTTCATATCTAGTAAATTACATTAATAAATGATTTAATTTTTATTTCAAACCATTTTTGTTCAATAATCATATTAAATTTAATAATTTAAAATAGTTAAAAATTATAGGTCGTTACATAAGGCGATAATATCCATACAATATTTGAATAGCTTTGCAGCATAATATGTAAATGGGATATATTTCACTATAATTTTGTTATACAATATAATAACCAAGAAAAAAGAAATAAAATTCAAAAGATTATGTATAACACAAGCTCATGCTACTTATTTTGACACATAGAAAATCCCATAATTCTCCTAGAATATGTCAACTTAGGCACTTAACAACGAAACAAAAGTTTGCAGCCACACAACTTGAAGCCGATTAAAGTGGTTGAGAGGTTTTTGACGAATCCATGAGAAATGGAGATAAGGAATACTTTCAAATTACATGAATTCGCAATGAGGGACTAATATCTTTGGCTTATTACTACCATTTGTGATCATAATTCTCCTAGAAAGGTGGATATTATACAAAATCCTAAGAAGAATAAATAAAAGAAGAATAAAGAGATAAATAAGGTTAGGTTGAATTTGCTTACAATATTGTGGGTTGAAACAAAATCTACCTTCTTGAAGTTGGAATTATGCTCATATTCATGATTCGAAATTAATACATCAAAATTTTTTAGCATCCACCAAGCTTTAGGGCTGTGCAGTTAAATCCCCGTTGAATCCACGCAAAATCCCCACTATATCGCATAACACTCTTCGACACTATGCTATTTCATTTAGCAATGCTAAACAGTAGATTCGCTTTAAGCCCCACTATTTTCCGCTACATCTGCTAAATCAAGGCACTCTGACTTTGATTTTCTTAATAATGTAAAAATAAATAATATTTGTGTATGAAAAAGAAAACTTGTTAATAAAACCAAATATTTAAAGTTAATTTATATTCATTCTCGCATATTTGTGTAGGAAAAAGAAATAGTATTTAATCTTATACAATAGAATCGGAGAATATTATGATTTTGCAATCCAGATTTGGTGACTACAATAAATTTTTAATTTATATTTAGCACTTATGCCTTGAAATTAGGTTTGTATCATAACTTTATCGATTTTCTTTAAAAGAGAATCGGTCAAATCAACCTTTTTAAATTAATGTTGCTATAGTAGGTGCTAAAATGTCTTGATTTAGCGAGTATAATGGAAAATAGCGGAACTTAAAGCGGATCTGTTGTTTAATAATGCTATATTGAAAAAGCGTAGTAGTAGAAAAGCGCTATGTGCTATAATGGGGATTTGCGGGGCTTTAACAGAACAGGTTTCAAATGACTATTTTAATATATCCTTTTGAAATTACATACTTAGATAGTAGTACATAGTTGTACTATAAGTCATAGGTAGTGTATAATAGATTACAAGTCAGCATACGTCCAGTGGTTCATATCACGTTACACAGGATTCAAACCCGTGATCTCAAGGACCGAAGTCGGAGCGTCTAACCACTAGGACAGTGGTGTTGGCCATACTTTAACATTATTAACCATTTGATACTATAAATGTGATATCTCATATTTGAAAAATCTAATTGGAATATCGTTTTTGTTATCCGGCTTTTTAACGAAAGAAAATTTCCATTGGAATTGGGATGTCGAGATGAAAATGAAACGATTCACAGAATTGGAAATGCTTATAGAAGGGCAAGAAGATCATACTCAACAAGTAATAAAGGCAGAGCAAAATGGAGCACTCGGTACCGAGAGCTTTTTACTCCACTATGGACCTCTAAAACCACTTGCACATGAAGCTCTAACTTAAGTGACCGCTATGGAGTACTTTTCTTGAAGAATAAACAAACAACTCCAAGGATTCACGAGAATAAAGAAAAGAAGGTAGAGATGAACAAAGCTGTATTAGGAACTTCTCAGGAATAACTCAGCCACAAAGGAAATGTGCTTGGAACATAAGGAATTGAAGATAGAAGATCGAACAGGAGAGCAGGGGAGGTTTCCCCCAAGAAAACCTATCGGTGCTGAGTGGTTTAAATTGATTACTGGGCCTCACCATCCTCTCTTGAGTGCTTGGAAGTGGATTTGGATTTGATGTTTAGCGAGCCTTCGTTCCTACTAGCTAATTTCCCTATAAATACGGACCTTGTAACTACTAAAAATGGACATTTTGGCACTTAATTTCTTTTCTACCTTCTTCTTCTCCAGATACTCTAAACAATCTCAAATCCGAGATATACTAGATTGTGGTTAGATTTGAACTTTAATCATTGTATTCTAGAGAGAATCAATTAATAACAAAGATTAAAGTGGATGTAGGCTGGAGTACTTGCTGAACCACTATAAAAATTATATCTTTTCTGCTGCTTTTATGTTTATTTCATTAGATTTACACATATCTAGTGTTTTTAATTTCTTCTGGGTTGTTTGTGCCATTTTTGATGCTAAGATTTTTGGCGCTTTCACTAAGAGAGAGTAAGATTCGACAGCCTAAAGATTGGATCTGAAGTTTGGAGAAGATGAAGAGGCCTAACACTAGATCTATGATTGGAGGAAGTCAACCAGAGCATGGGGGTAGCCAGAAGGTGAAGAGAGGAGATATCGAGAATAGTGAAAGAGATACAATATGGGATAATGGTTCAATAACAGGAAATGCTGGAGGATTTTTTAGAAGGATGGGACAGCAAGATACAATCAGAGTAGTTGGAATTCAACCCGAAGACCAGAAACTAATGCAGGAGCATCTAGAGTTGGAGCAGAGCAAACTGGTGTGATGCACCCATGAGAAAAACTAGTCAATACTAGCCTGAATCGAGTCAGTACTGAGAGGAATTTACTCGAGGGCAATGTTGGTTTAAGCTTAGGGTGAGTTGGAATGTTAGGAGCGAATGATGCTGGAGCTAGAAATGCAAATTAGAACGTGAATGCGCAACAACCAGAGGAGTATACGCCAGAGTTTCTCCATAGGAATAGGGGAGCAGAACGAAGCTAGAAGCGTGGATCAAAATGCAGATGTGTAACCAGAGGAGTATGCGCCGGAGCTTCCCCGTAGGAACATCGAGGGGAGGGGAAATGCAGCAATCAATCGAAGACTTCCAATAGACGATAACGGCCAAATAGTTGAAATCATCAAAGGGATAGTGAGAAGTAGACCCCCAAACCAGAGTTTGGAAGATGTAGATAGGAATTCATTCAACCCTAACATCTGGTATGTGAGGGACCCTCATGATTTCAAGCTTCCAACGTTGGAAATATACGAAGAAAAGACAGATCCAACAATTCATCTAATGAGGTGCATCCGACATATGGAGGTGTTGGGTGTTTCTTAAAAGATGACAAGATGGTTTTTCCCATTATATCTAACAGATTTAGAAATAATGTAGTTCAAGCAGTTGGAGAATGGATCCATAAGCACATGGACCAAGTTAGTGAATAAGTTCAAGAGACGGTTCAAGGTTCATATTTGATGTACATGTAAAAATGTATATTTTACACTCACACTTATTCTTCTTTTATTTAAATAGATGACATATTATGGTGTTTTATATGTTTTAAACCAAAATATAAAAGTGCTTTCAAATCATCATTCACTCATCTACATTTGGGGAAAACGGTAATATTGTGAGTGAATTAATTTGGAGAATATTTATTTGCATATTTTATTTTTGTTCTGTAGGAAATTGAGTGCAAATTAGAAGTGCCTTCATGGATATATGCATCCATAAAGAGAAAGAAGCCAAAAGAATGAAAAGAGGAAGGAATTAAATCAACATGGAAGAGCCCATCTACCCACTAACTAATGTACCAACATTAAAAAGAAAAAGCATATGCTAGTGGAGCTTAATTAATTCCTTAATAATTACTTGGAGGCTATACGAAGTGAAGAGCAATTTTGGTAGTTCCCTAAAAGATATTATGGTTTTAGAATATGTATAAATAACCCTCTTATGTTCATGTAATAGATCTTCTTCCTTCTCTTTTTAATGCATGGAGTTATAACAAAAATTAGAAATAAAAGCTTCTCTTTAATGGATTCTTAGCATTGTTCTTTTTATGCAACTTTCTTTTATGCTCTTTTACTTTATGCTATCTTATGTTCTCTTTTATTTCATGCAAGTAGCTTAGTTTCTTTTTATGCAATTTAGTTAGTTTTTGTTCTCTTTACTTAGCTTTCCTTTCCTTTATGTTTATATTGAAATCAATTTATGTTAATATGTATTCAAATATAAAAAGCTAAACCTCTTCGATTTAGGGGTAATGAAGCTCTCATGAATCATATAAAATTAACATAATGGTTTCATTTATGATCTCTTGTTTTGTGCTTAATGGAAATTTTAATGTTAATGGAATTTTTGTTGTTTATTAGTGAATTTGATAGCCTATGTTGTTCATAACAAATAGGCTATGGTTAATCAAACATAAACACAAGTTACCCTTTCATCTAAATATGATTTTGGTGATGAAAGTGAAACTAGAATCAAAATTTGATGCTCTATGTTACTAATTCATAGTAAATAGATCATTCGATGACCCATGCTTGTTTTGTTCTAAACAAGATAAATACAAATTTCTATCCCAAGTGAAATATTTTTATTGAGACGATCCATGCTTGTTTAAGTATTGTTCCGACCAAATCATTCGATGATGCATTTCGGATAGAGAAATCAAGAGTGTTCTTTCATTCTGTCAAGATCAAGCATGTGGTGGACATTTCGGTCCTAAGAAAACTATGGAAAAAGTGCTCCAATGTGGCTTTTATTAGCCTGCACTTTTCAAAGACACGTTCGAGTTTTATAAAGCGTGTGATATTATCAAATGTTAGGAAAAATATCTCAACGAAACATGATGCCTTTGAACTTATCCTTAGGATTGAAATCTTTGACGTTTGGGGAATTGACTTTATAGGGCCATTTCCTAACTCCTTTGGAAATTTCTATATTCTTCTGGATGTCGATTATATTTCTAAATTGGTTGAAGTTGTTCCGTGTAAAACACATGACCATAAAGTTGTAAAATTCATAAAAGAAAACATCTTTTCTAGGTTTGGTACGCCTCGCACAATAATAAGACGTGATAACGGAACCCATTTTTGTAATCAATATTTTCGACCTTTAATGAAGAAATACTCGATAACCCACAAGTTATCCACTCCTTATCATCCTCAAATTTGTGGTCAAGTCGAAGTTTCAAATCGTCAAATCAAATAAATTTTGGAGAAAACTGTTATTAAAAATCGAAAAGATTAGTCTCAAAAATTGACAGATGTGCTTTGTGCTTATAGAACCGCTTTTAAAACTAATCTTGGAATGTCCCCTCTCCGATTAGTATATGATAAAGCATGTCACTTACTAGTGGAAACTTGAACATAAAGTGTCATGGGTAATAAAGAACATAAACAAACTTCGATCTTGAAAAGGCTAGCGAAAATAGAAAATTACAACACAATGAATTAAAAGAGATTTGGAAAGAGCGTATGAAAGCTCGAAAAAAACTCGAAAAAACTCGAAAATTTACAAGGAATAAACCAAAGTTTTTCATAACAAGTCAATCCTAAGAAAAACGTTTTCGCCAAATCAAAAAGTTCTTTTGTATGACTCGCAACTTCATTTATTCCTTGGAAAATTAAAATCAAGATGGTCTGAACCATATGTAGTACATTTTGTTTTTCTATACAGTGCCATAGAAATAGAAAACCCTAGAGATGGATCGATTTTTAAAGTCAATAGTAATCGTTTAAAGCCGTATTGGAATTGGCAAGTGATCGAGAGGAGGAGCTTATTTTTTTTCATGAGCCACACTACGTCTAGTAAGGAACTTTAACCCTTTCTTGAAAATATGTATATAATTTTCTCCTTTACACTTATTATATTATGCATTGACTATGGGGAAACAGTCAAAATCAAGTGTAGAGGGAGTAATGTTTATTTTGATTTTGCATTTCTCTTTCCTTTTTTTCAAAAACAAAAAAACTCAAAATAATTGCATTTTAATTTTCTTAAAAAATTCCAAAAAATATGCATCACAATTTACTTTTGAATAGGCATGATAGAGTAAGCATACAGTTTTGGTCATGAGGTTGAAATTTTTGAAAAATTACTTAACTCAAACGAATAATAAAAAGAAAAGCTTAAACTACAAGCCATTAGGTATAACTATTATATGAGGAGATTCATAATTGATGATTATGAATTTATTCTAAACTGTAGCCTTCATTTAAAAAGTGGTCAATTTAAAGTATATGCGTTAACATTTTTAATCTTTAAAGTTAAATGGTGCTAAGATGATTTTGCATAGCTCTCTCTTATCCTTTAAAAAAAGAAAAAAAACTTCATAAAACAGGAAAAAACACCTAGAGTCATGTGTCCACACATAAATGCATACACTTACCATGCTCTGTACTCTTCTCGTGCAAGCCCGCAAGGCAGTGCATGAACGGTATATCTGGCATCAGTTTTCTAAGTTAGGTGCATGTATATAAAAATAAAAAATAAAAAACACATAGAGTCAAGTGCACACATCGACACTCACCATGCTCTGTATTATTCTCACATAAGCTGAAAGGCAGTGCATGAACGGTATGTCTAGCCTTAGTTTTCCGAGTTAGGTGTATATAAATAATAATAATAATAATGTTAATATTTTTTTTAAATAAGGAGAGAGTAAGCAATTGAAATCCAAGCATTATCTGACTTTACGAATTTGACTTGTATAAATAGAAATGAAGATACCACTTTACAAACTTTGACAATCAATTAAAGAATTTATTTCATAGTTGCACCATGTTATCAACCGAAATAACTAGCCAAACTAGAGTTGAAATGTAATGAAAACTTAATTTTTATTGGATTTTTGATTAGTAAAAGATTGAAATTTCTTGATGATCACCGAGACTTGTATATTACTATCTAATGCCTATTTAGAAGTAAATTCTTCATTTTGTAAAGTAAAAAAATTTGCATTCGTAGCTTTGTAAATAAATATTGCATTAGGAACTTCGCATATCACGTTTGGATTTTATAGATAGTATCCGTTGAAAACCCTCACGTGATAACACTCATCCTGCTAGGGACACCTAGAGGTTTAAAGGCTTATTGCATACGCTCAACACAATCGTGATTTCTATGAAAGTAGATTTATCCAAGTTTTAGTTTATTCGAGGATGAATAAAAACATAAGTGTAGGGGTATTTGATGTACATGTAAAAATGTATATTTTTACACTCGTACTTATTCTTCTTTTATTTAAATAAATGACATATTAGGGTGTTTTTACATGTTTTAAACCAAAATATAAAAGTGCTTTCAAATCATCATTCACTCATCTACATTTGGGCAAAACGGTAATTTTGTATGTGAATTAATTTGGAGAAAATTTATTTGCACATTTTATTTTTGTTTTGTAGGAAATTGAGTGCAAATTAGAAGTGGCTTCATGGATATATGCATGTATAAAGAGAAAGAAGCCAAAAGAATGAAGAGAGGAAGGAGCTAAATCAACATGGAGGAGCCCATCTATCCACTAACTAATGGATCAATATTAAAAAGCAAAAGCACATGTTAGTGGAGATTAATTAATTCCTTAATGATTACTTGGATGATACACAAAGTGAAGGGAAATTTTGGTAGTTACCTAAAATATATTAGGCTTTAGAACATGTATAAATAACCCTCTTATGTTCATGTAACGGATCTTATTTCTTCTCTTTTTAATGCTAGAGTTATTATCGAAAATTAGAAATAAAAGCTTCTCTTTAATAGCTTCTTAGCATTGTTCTTTTTTTTATGCAACTTTCTTTTATGCTCTTTTACTTTATGTTATCTTATGTTCTCTTTTATTTCATGCAAGTAGCTTAGTTTCTTTTTATGCAATTTAGTTAGTTCTTGTTCTCTTTACTTAGTTTTCCTTTCCTTTATGTTTATGTTGAAATCAATTTATGATAATATGTGTTCAAATATAAAAAGCTAAATCCCTTCAATTTAGGGGTAATGAATCTCTCATGAATCATATAAAATTAACATAATGATTTTATTTATGATCTCTTGTTTTGTGCTTAATGGAAATTTTGATGTTAATGAAATATTTGTTGTTTATGGGTGAATTGATAGCTTATGTTGTTCATAACAAATAGGCTAAGCTTAATCAAACATAAACACAAGTTACCATTTCATCTAAATATGATTTTGGTGATAAAAGTGAAACTAGAATCAAAATTTGACGCTCTATGTTACTAATTCATAGTAAATAGATCATGCTTGAAATAAATTTCATAATCATGTTCATTAGATTGGACATGTGGATTTAGAGAGTGTATTAGAGTTTGATGGTTTAAGTTGTGTTAGTCAATATCACAATTAGGCCATACTTATAATAAATACATCAACTAAATCACAAGTGATTGAAAAAGAGAGATCATAAATTCATTCTGTATTGGTTCATATGATCATGAGAAGGGATTTGTCTCTAAATTGCCTTCTAATCTCATAGTTTTAAATTTCATTTCCCTCTTTTTTTTAACAATTTTTAGTTAACACCATTTCAAACATTCGGGATAATTTAATTGAGTGATTTTAAAAAAAATTCTTTCCATGTGGGATCGACCCATATTCGTGTACGTACTACGATTGTATGTCAGGCACTTGTGATTTTTATAACGATATAATTCGACGGTTTTCTAATCGATAGAAAGTCCGTTCCAAACAAGTTTTTGATGGCGTTGCTAGGGATAGCAATTTAATTTTAATTTTACTTTTCGAATTATTATTTTTCTTCTTCGTTTTACATTTGTTTTATTTTATTTTGCATTATTAAAAAAACTACATTGCATTGGAAGCATTTGAGGCATTTTGTTCGTTCACTTGTTCTTTGTGTTCTTGGTTCACTTGTGATTAATTTTTCTTTTAAAAAAGAACAAACATTTTGCATTTTCATTTACATTTTTTTCTGTTACACAATATCATTACACTTTGCATTTCAAAACATCTCTATGTCTTTGTTGCATCTCGTTGTTACATTTCTGTTTGTTCACAGTTCACATTCTCTGTTACATTTCATTTCAATACACTGCATTTTATTTCTATTTCGTTGCAACTAGGCTTAGGAGAATTCATATTCTTTGTTTTGCATTTATTTTGTTTTCTTTTTTTGTGTATTACATTGTATTCCATCTTCTTACAGTACTCCCCGCCTAAAACCTCCATGACCAACCTAATATGCAACTCAACTTCACCTTCAACCACAACCTCACGCAACTGCTCAACCTCCATCTCCTTCAACTTTAAACCGCCAACATCTACATTTGATTCAACAACCTGTTGTTCGAACCATTCACAGCCCCTTAACAACATCACCATAACCTACAAAACTGCCACCAATGTGTCACCAAAAGCAATCGCAACCTCCTCAAGCCCACCACAATCAACACCTCCCTCACCAGAACCGCAATCATCAAAACACGTCCACATCGACAACAACAACCTGACACCCCAAATCAAGCGCCTCATCTGAACATTCGACCACCACCCCAACCGCCTGAATCGGAACTGTGACTTCCCTAACATCACCAATTACAACTACCCACTGCCTACGCCACCCTTCAACACCTCCTTCATACATCACCGCAACTAGCAAAACCCAAATCATTCTACACCCAATAACCTGAACTCTCCACTACATCACTACTTCACCCATCCAATTTCCATTTCCCAAGCCACAACCCAAAGTCTCAATCTGCTGCAAACCAGCAACCATCATCCCATCACCTTCCATCACCTCAAACAAGCCACCTGAACCACCAAAACCTCCTCGAACTCAACTAGAACCACCAAACTCCACCTCCTACTTCTGTCATCCACTGCTCCACAAAACCATCAACAACAACCAACCTTCAATTGTGCAAAACCCACAACACACAAAATCGCAATCGTCTGAACCAAATCCGAAACCAAAACCAGAAATTCCAACCAATCGACCGAATTCGAGTTGAATTCGCGTTGAATCATGATTTCGACAGTTTCCTTTAATTTATTAATTTTTTATTAAGTCGCATTTTAAAAAGAAGAAGACAAGGGGATTAGGTTGTAATTACTATATGTGCATATTGGGCTTGTATTGGATTGAGTTTGAATTATTTTTTTACTTTAACTTTCATTTCTTCTCTTTAAAAAGGTACTTTGCTTTCGCTTTCACGTGGGCAAACGATAAAAAATAATTGCTTTTCTTTTGGTTCTATCCTTTAAAAAAAATTGTTTTCAACATTTTTACATGTTGCAGATTGCAGAAAATCAAAAACGAAAGAAATTGCTGTTAAAATTGTTCTGCTTTGCTTGCCAAAAAATGCGCTAAAAAAGGTACTTTTAAATAAATTTTACTAATAATTCTTTGCGCGTTATTATCGTGTTCTTATCTACTGTTTTATTTTAATTACATTGTTGGTTGCTTGCATTTGTTTAAAAAAATAAATATTCATTTGTAGTTGTATTGTTAATGCACGTTTAATTTCTGCTTTTCATCATTTCGTTTCGTTTTTATTTTCTAAGGGCGCCATCCAAATTCACATAATTGTAAATTTCATCACCCTTTCCTTAGCCCACAAATTGCATTTCATTGTAGAAACTTGAATTAATAGTAAAGATTAGATGTTAGACTTAAGAGTGTCACGGGCTCATCTAGGGAAAATTTGTATTATGACAAGTTGATTTCTTTTAACAAACTATTTCTTAGTGTCTATGACAACGGTAGAGCAATAATCAGTTATAATTATTATGGTGATTCAGAAGATATTATAGTGATTGTTTCTCTGAAGGTACTTAAACCTTCAGCTACATTGCTGCGGTGATTCGTGGTGCACTTATAACCCTTGTCCGTTACGTGGCTAAGAATTATTTTGTTGAATTAAGTCAAAGTGTGATTATACAATTTTTAATTAAGAGCTACTAAGGACAGAAAATTTCTAATTAGGTCCTTGCATTCATTTAGTTGCATTAGTTTCATGCATATATATATAAAAAAAAGCATTTTCATTGTAAAAGAAAAACCAATGTTCTTACCTTTTCCCTTAAAAAAATAAAAAGAAAAAGAATTAAAAAAAACAAAGTCCTTGTAAAAAAAATAACAAAAACAAAATAAACATTTTTCTTTAAACATTTTTTTAGTAAAATTAAAAACAAATATCTAAAATTTCTATTTTCCATCTTATTCTCTTTTCATTCTTGCTTTCTTTTTCTCCATAATCTTCTCCCTTGTGCATGGGTATTTGGACTCGTGACGTCAACGAATCATTTAACTCGAACAAACAATCCTTTAACCATGGCAAATAAAGATCAAACTCGTACTGTTGTGGACAGAATCTTTCCGGATTGAGTTTCTGTCCCAACTTGCATCACATTAACCGCACCAACGGGTAATCGTTTTGAAATCCATTCAAGTCACACTAACACACTTTCGAAATTTGGAAATTTCGAACACGACGATCCTTATATCTTTTTAACGAAATTTGAACAAGTTTGTGCAACCATAAAACTTCAACCATTATGCGACGATGGAATAAAACTTAGGTTAATCACATTCACACTTACCGATTGCACTGAGAAATGGTTGCATAGCCTGCCTTTGAATTCGATTAGAATGTTGGGACGAATTTATAAAAAATTTCCAAATGAAATTTTACCCCTTGGAAAAAACAACCAAAATTCAAAATGAAATTGTAAACTTTCATCAATTCGGGGGTGAATCCTTCGAAAAATATTTTGAAAGATTCAAACTTTTAATAAAATGTCCACATCACGATTATGAAAAATGGACTATTTGCCAAATTTTATATGATGCACTTGAAAATAACTCTCGAACAATGCTTAAACCAATTGCCAAGATAACTTTTTAGCACAACATCACGATGCCGCTTGGCAATTTCTTGAAAACCTAGCCGAAAAATCATCTCACTGGGAACGATATAATGAGAAATCAATCTATTCAAGATCGAGTGCACATTCGATAGGATCATCATTAGCCTTAGAAGCGAAAATCGATGCGATGATAAACAAATTTGATAACATTCTTTCATTTAATTAAATGAATCAAGCTTCTCAAATCTCATGTTATAAATGTAATGATCCAAACCACATTGCCGATCAATGTCCTCACTCATCAGTACAAATCAATGCTTTTAACAAAGTTAGGAACGATCCAAATTCTCTCTAACGTAGAATCTTGGTGGAGAAATCATCCCAAATTTGCTTGAAACTAAAACAATTCAAACAGGAATTTGGTTGGACCATCTTTTCAAGCATTTCTAAACAATGCTTAAATCCTCCTTTTCAACCAAATCAATTTCAACAAAATTTTGCACCACCTTCTCAAAACCAAGCGCAACAATCTTTTGTTCCCTAAGATAACAAATGAATGACTTCACTTGAGAAAAGTTTGGAAATGTTGGTGAAAGCGACAACGCAAAATCTTTAATCAAATTAAAAAAATTCAAGCTTATATATGCAAAATACGAGCCAATTGATCGCTGGACTTGAAATGCAAATGAGTCAATTAGCCACTTCTGTGAGTGAATGGAAAAAGAGTACCTTTGCGAGTCAACCTATTCCCAACCCTAGAAATCAAAACACGAACTCATACCAAGCTCATGTCATTCAAGATAGCAATTTGAATCAAATGAATGCTACACCACTTTGCAATCCGGTAAACAAATCATAACCAAATTGTCAATCCTAATGACTCACCGGAAATATTTTTCAAATCTCCAATACCCTCGACTGAGTCCAATCCGAACATTGAATCCACTTCTGAATCTCATCCTTCACCAACTCAAGTAGACTTACTTACTGAGCTGTGAGTTCCATTTCCATATTGACTTCGACCCAAGAAATAGTCCGATCAAATGGAAAAGATTTAGAAATTTTCAAACAAGTCAAAGTAAACATTCCTCTCTTAGATATCATCCAACAAGTCCCGACCTATGCCAAATTTTTAAAGGACTTGTGCACACAAAAATGACACACACAACTGCGGAAAATGTCTTTTTAGCAGCCGGTTTAAGCGAAATCTTGCCTAAATCCATTCTTGTAAAATACAAAGATCCTACCTGCCCTACAATCTCGTATACGATAGGAGACAAGAAAATCAACAAATGTTTTTTAGACCTAGGTGCTAGCATAAACTTACTCCCATACTCAGTTTACCAACAACTAGGTTTGGGTGAGCGTAAACCGACAAAGGTCACCCTTCAATTGGCCGATCGTTCTGTGAAGAAACCAATAGAAGAAGTCGAGGACGTACTCATTAAAGTAGGGGAATTTATATTTCCAGTTGATTTCATCGTTTATGAAACACAATCTGTAAACAATCTTACGAGCCAAATTCTTTTGATTTTAGAATGACCCTTCTTAGCCACATCGAATGCTTTAATCAATTGTTGAAATGGTTCAAAGAAAATTTATTACGGTAACATGACCATAGATCTCAACATCTTCAATTTAGAAAATCAACCAAACAAACCATTTTGACCAAACTTTGGAAATTAGCAGCTATTAACGAAAACTTTGAAAATGAGATAATTGACTTTAAAGCACACGAGGCAGATTACGAACAATTGTTTCAACATGTTCCAAACGAGATTGAAGACACACTTCCCTTCAAACCCCTCATGGTAGAGTCCGAAACTCAATCGATTTCTTCGATTGAGCAACCTCTTAGGTTAGATCTCAAAACTCTTCCTTCTCACATTAAGTATGCATACTTAAGTGAAAACGACACTTTTTCCATCATTATTTCCACCGAGCTTTCTCTTGACTAAGAAGCGTCTCTTCTTTCAATTCTTTTGTAAAATAAAGAAGCAATTGGTTGGTCTATTAATGACATTAAGGGAATTAGCCCTGCAATTGTTCAACATCGCATTCATTTATTTGACAAAGCTAAACCCACTCATGATGCGCAACGAAGGATTAACCCCAAAATGAAAGATGCAGTTCAATAAATTCTTAAGCTCCTTGATAACGGTATCATTTATCCGACCTTCGATAGTTCATGTGTTAGCCCAATTCATGTCATGCCTAAAAAGTTTGGACACGCCGTTATCAGGAATGACACTAGCGAACTCATTCCAGCCAGTACTCAAACGGATTGGCATATATTTGCATTGATTAGCAAAAATTAAATGCTGCGACACATAAAGATCATTTCTCTCTTCCTTTCATCGACCAAATGCTTGAAGATTATTAGATCATGAATTCTACTGTTTTGTTGATGGTTATTCTGGTTATAACCAAATTCCAATCGCCCCTGAAGATCAAGAAAAAATGACTTTCACATGTCCTTTCGAAACCTTTACTTATCAGCGTATGCCATTCGGATTTTGTAATGCCCCTACGACATTCCAACGACGCATGGTTGGCATCTTTTCTGATATGATCGAATGCTTTCTAGAAGTTTTTATGGACGATTTCTCTATCTTTATAATGCCCCTACGACATTCCAACGATGCATGGTTGACATCTTTATTGATATGATAGAATGCTTTCTAGAAGTTTATTGTGGACGATTTCTTTAACTTTGAAGTTTTTTTTCCCGAGTGCTTACATCATCTCAAGTTAGTTCTAAATCGATGTAAATAGAAACATTTAACTTTGAATTGAGAAATATGCTACTTTATGGTCAAACAGGGCATAGTCCTCCGACATGTCATTTCAAATAAGGGCATTGAGATAGATAAAGCAAAAGTCAATTTTATTTCAAATTTGTCCATCACCAAATACATTAAGAACATTCGAGCATTCTTAGGGCATGCTGGTTTTCACCGATGCTTTGTAAAAGACTTTAGCAAAATTGCCCGACCTTTGACTACTCTTTTGAGAAAAGAGGTTCCTTTCGATTTCAATTCTGATTGTGTCTTTTCTTTTGAACATCTTAAAAATAAACTCATTTTAGTTTCCATCATTTTCTCACCCAATTGGGATCTTCCTTTCGAAATAATGCGTGGCGCTTCTAACTTTGTGTTTGGTGTTGAACGCATCAACGGAATCCTTCACGTCATCTACTATGCTAGTATGACATTGAACGATGCTCAACTCAACTACAAAACCACCGAAAAAAGACCTTCTAGCCATCGTTTTTGCACTAGAAAAGTTTAGGCCGTATTTGATAGGCTCACACATAATGGTCAACACTGACTATTCCGCTCTTAGGCACCTTTTTGCTAAAAAGGATGCTAAATCTCATTTGATTCTTTGGATCCTTTTACTCCAAGAATTTGACCTTACAATTTAAAACAAAAAAGGATCCGACAATGTCATAGCCGATCATTTATCTTGTCTTCCAAATGCACCATCTTCTTTGCCCATCAATGAGAACTTTCCCGACGGACAACTCTTTTCAGTTTCCACCGATCCAGGGTTTGTCGATATAGTGAACTATTTAGTCACTAAAAAAACTCCTTCGTTTTGATCTAAACAAGTTAAATACAAATTTCTATCCCAAGTGAAATATTTTTATTAGGACGATTCATGCTTGTTTAAGTATTGTTCCGACAAAATCATTCGATAATGCATCCCGGATAGAGAAATCAAGAGTGTTCTTTCGTTCTGTCATGACCAAGCATGTGGTGGACATTTCGGTCCTAAGAAAACTATGGAAAAAGTGCTCCAACATAGTTGTAACGACCCACCTTTTTGGATGGTTTAAATCGACGATAAGCCACATACATCATACTCAAACCATTCAAAAGGGAGGATTGTTATGGGGTAAATAAGAAAAAGCAGAGAAAGAAGAAAACAAACACAGAATCTCACAGCGGAATGACAAAATATAATAATCAAATAAACAGTTCATGAAGCTGTTTTATAAATAATATTTGATTACACTTTTACAATACAGAATCAGAGTACATACAGCAGTAATAAATAAATAATGCAGCGAAACAACATGATGCAGCGGAATAAATAAAATAAATAATATGGTATACACATCTCCGTCTTCATCCTCTAGAAACGCAGTCTTTGATGCACTGAAAAGCTCAGACTGACCCGAGTGAATTGAAAAGACAAAACACTCGAGTCAGAACTAAATGATCTTATGTAAATTAAATCAACAGTAAAATAAATATGAGTGTAACGGCGTCAGAGATGTTTACGGGGTTTGACATCTCTTATCCAGTGTCTAACGTGAGTGTCATAACTTAAGAGATGTTCGAGATTCCATCTCCTAAGGATCCGTTAAACTATCTACATACATAGTACAATACGCTATTATAATAATGTCTATAGAAAAAGTAAAGTAAAGTATTAAAATAGCGTTAAGGCATTACCCATATCTCCCTTAACATATTTTATATATTCTCATAGTCTATACATATATTGTAAGCTCCACCAAACTGGTGGTTTACTCAGGGAGCACTCCATAGGTATGGTATAAAACAAACTCGTAGAGGCGCGATAAGGCATGTGACACGGCACGCGAGGCAATTCCAAGGTAGGATTCTACCATTTGCACTCCCGGACTGGTGGTAACGCATAGCAGCTACTATCGCCCACCTCGGAACACACTTCCATAATCAAAATCGAGGGGTGGCCACCAAATCAATCACAAAGTCATAATATGGTATCGAAAAAATGTGCCCGATAGGAGGAGTGACCTCACTTTGCCCGGTATAGCTCTTGTTTTAGCCACATCAAGCTGACTCATGGTAGCCACATCAAGCTGACTCATGGGAGTCAGGGATACGTAAATACCTCATACAGAATCGTTCATCAAACCATTCTACTTCATTTTGGAATCTCCACGACGTACACAGTTGTTAAAGTGGTTTCGGTATTGGCAGGGAGTATGACAATATCTGATCCCGGTCTCTTTAACAACCAAACGCTTATTTCACACCGGATGGTTTTTTTACATTTTCAAAATCAATTCATAATTGTATCAAAATATCATATTCAATTCAAACCATCTCACTTTCGGAATCATATTTACTTTCGAAATCATATTCACTTTCGAAATTATATCACCTTTGAAATCATATTTTCAAATCATCATATTTACTCAAAATATGTCATTTTACTAGAAAATATCCTTTCAAATCCTAAATTAGATTATAACATCATTTTACCATATCCGCTTTTAAATCAAGGATTTAAATATAAACGCTTCAACTTTACATAGTCTAAAATTTAGGAAAAGTTTAGATAGCTTAAAATAGTTTAAAATAGTTTAAATAGTTTTAAAATAGCTTTAAATGATTAAAATACTTAAATATAGTTTTAAATGGTTTTTAAGAATTTAAAATGGATTAAAATGGTCTAAAATATTTTAAAATAGTTTAAATACGTTAAAATAGTTTAAAATAGTTTAAATTAGTTTAAAATACTTTAAAATAGTTTAAATGGTTTAAATATAGATTAAAATAGTTTAATATAGTTTAAATAATTTAAAATAGATTAAAATAGATTGGAATAGTTTACAATAGATTAAAATAGTTTAATAGTTTTAAAATAGGTTAAAATAGCTTAAATAGTTCAGTAGTTGAAAATCTTAGAAATCAGGATTTTTGAAAAATAAATCTCTAACAGTTTATATTAAAATAATTAATTTGAAACTAATATCAAAATTAAGCCATTTCTTTCATTTCAACACATCTGGACCATGTCCAGCTTTCAAATCAACTAACTAAAATTGGTCCTTCAATTCAGATTTTCATTTAAAACCATTTAATCAATATCGATTTCAAATCCATGTTTGAATTATCAATTTAAACCACTTCAAATTAAATAGATTTCAAAGTTATATTCAAACATTTCAATAACTCAATTTCGATAAATTTAATTTATGCTTCAAAATTCAACTTTGAAATTTCCATTTTAATCTTTAAACAATTCATCAAATCAATTCCAATTTCAACATTTACTGCTTGGATTTTCAAAAATAATTCGGTTTATATAAATCAAATTCTATTTCAAAATATCATTTAACTGAATTCAAAAATTAATGATTAAAAAAAAATCATGGGTAGCATAACCGATACTGGATTGAAAACTGTTGTTGTAAGAAAATTCAACAAAAGACAAGTGGTCTTCCCAACTACCACCAAAATCTAAAATACAAGCTCGAAGGAGATCTTCCAAAACTTGATTCACCCTTTCAGTCTGACCGTCAGACTGTGGATGATAAGCGGTACTGAGATTGAGCTTAGTGCCCAAAGCTTTCTGAAGACTCCGCCAGAAACCACTAGTAAAAAGAGGATCTCTGTCACTAACAGTTGAACTAGGCACGCCATGAAGTCGAACGACTTCTTTAATAAATAGCTTGGCCAACAAAGGAGCAGTCCGATTGGACTTGATAGGAATAAAATGGGCTGATTTAGTCAATCGGTCAACAATCACCCAAATATTAGTATGGCCTGAACTCGAACTAGGTAGGCCATCAATGAAGTCCATAGAAATCTGATCCCATTTCCATAATGGAATCTCAAGAGGATGCAAAAACCCACTGGGACGTTGATGTTCTGCTTTAACAAGTTGGCAAGTCATGCAACGACTTACGTAACTTGCAACATCACGCTTCATACCCCTCCAAAAGTATAAGCGTTTCATAACAGCATACATCACACTACTATCCAGATGGATAGTATGCTTAGAACAATGACAGCCCTTACAATTGTCATTTCTAAGATTAGAAACACTAGGCACGATCAATCTACCCTTCTTCCGAATACAACTATGAATATCAATATCGAAATCCTTTAGATCATCACTTCGGGATTCCGATTTACAATTCTGAATAAGATAAGCAATATGTGGATCTTGTTTCTGGGCATCGGCAACACGATCCAATAAATTAGGACGAGCTTCCATGCTAAATAAAAGCACGGGAGAATCGGAAACTAAAGGACGGTCTCTAATATCACAAAGAGATAAAGCTTCCAATATATTCCACTCTGCCAACATCAGGGAAACAACAACTTGCTGCTTGCGACTAAGTGCATCAGCAACTCGATTACCCTTACCAGGGGTATACTGAATATCGAAATCATATGAAGCAAGAAATTCGAGCCAACGCTGTTGTCTCAAATTAAGTTCTTTCTGAGCGAATAGATACTTCAGAGATTTGTGATCAGTGAAGAGAACAAAACGCTCGCCCAATAAATAATGTCGCCAAATCTTTAGAGCAAAGACTATGGTGGCTAACTCCAAATCATGGGTAGCATAACGAATCTCGTTAGGCTTTAGTTATCTAGAAGTATATGCAACCATTCTATCCTTTTTGTATGAGGATAGCACTGAAACCAATACGACTAGTATGGTACAAATAATGAAGTCTTGGTTCCCTTCGGGAAACACAAGGATAAGAGTATCGGAAAAGAGTTCTTTCAAATAATCTTCTTTCCCGAAAAGCTAAAACTTTCAAAATTACAATTATCTTTATAAAATCATTTTCTAGAAAAAAAAATTCTTTTTATAGGTCAATTTATTGTATCAAATTGTCTCATCATAGCGTTTAGGAGATTCCTATCGATAACGTTGATCAAGCGCATCGACCAGAATTCTTAAAGCACTCAATGGGCAATAAAATCACAAAATCATCTTCTAAATGATAAACACAAATCCAATTATACTTGTAAATAAATCTTATGAAAAAGGTTTGCAAAATTTTAAATTTCTGTTTTCATCCAAAATCAATAAATACAGAAATGGAGTCATCGAGATATTCATAGAATACTCGATTCAGAAAATGGATGAAATAAGCTGGGCAACTGAATGACATAATAAGTCATTCATAAGAATCATAACGAGTGCGAAATGCGGTAAGAGGGATGCTATCCTCCGCCACTCGTAACTGATGAACACCGGTAGCAAGATCGAGTTGGGAGAAGAGCTTAACGCCACTAAACTGATCGAACATGTCGTCGATCCTAGGTAATGGATACCTATTTTTGATAGTGAGCTCGTTAAGCTTGCGATAATCAACGCAAAGCCTAAGAGTACCATCTGGCTTCTTAACGAAGACAACGGCGGCGTCCCAAGGAGATGAGTTAGAACGAATAAATTGTTTGACTTCCAACCCAGATAATTGTTGCTTGAGTTCCTCATTCTCCTTAGCAGACATCCTCGTGGGAGGACGACTGACAGGCTGTGCACCAGAAATAAGATCAATACGGAACTCAATTGCCCTTTTCGGCAGCAAACAAGAAACAGGCTCTAAAACATCAAAAAAAGCACAAACAACAGGAATATTAGCTATGACATCCTCCGCCTCGAGGGAAGAAATAAGAGCACTAGAAGCATGATCCATGTCTCGAAATATAATAGATAACTGCTCGCTAGCATCGGAATGTTTGAGATATAAAGTTCTTTCGGGACATAGAATTTGAACTTCATAACGAACGAGCCAATCCATTCTCAAAATTATATCAAAATCAAGATGATCCATAACGTGCAGATTTGCATGATAGGAAAAACCACAAAGAATAATCTCAACATCAACACATAACAAACCAAGATTAATGGATCCTCCAATAGGATTCACAATCCTCAAAGGGTCGCAAAGACTAACAACATCCAAAGGAATAACAACAAAGAGCTCCTTTGACACGAATGAACGTGATGCACCCGTATCAAAAAGAACTCTAATAGAATGGCCACGAAATAAAATAAAACCTTCCTAAATAGAAGGAGTAAAACCTTTGGGCTGAGAAGAATCACCAGAAGTTTAAGCAACATTAAGCTTCCCAAATTTGAAACCCTTAGGAGCAGTTAAACCAATCGAAAACAGAGGATTTTCCTTGTTTTACTCAAGGAAACTACAAGCAAGATTGATAAGGAATTTAACAAATGAAATACTACGGGGATAAGAGATTTATCCCTAGACATACTCCAATATGTTAAAGAGGATAAAGGTTTAAGAACATCGAAAGAATCGATTAGAAAGGCACGAACAAAACCCTTGAATAGTTGTAACACATGTTCCATTCTACTTCTGTTCTGTGTTTATTATAATTTGTTCTGAACTTCCGCTCTGATACCAAGCTGTGACGCCCCACCTTTATGCTCACAATAACAAAGGTTATTATAAGGAATAACGTCTGCTATTGCGAAGAATAAGGCTTGTGAGGAGCGACCATCTGTAAGTTATGCCTTAGACGAGTATTGATTACATCGATAGGAGTTGTATAAATTACTCCCAAAGATATATATTCAATCCAAATCTAAAACGAAACTACAGTGGCTAAAGAAAAATTCAAAACAACTCATAATAACAACAACACTGATAGTATAATCACATCAGAACAGAAATATCAAATATATAGCGGAAGACAAGTCTGGAATATATGCTACAACAGTCGATGGTTCACATGAACCAAATGTACATAAACATATACATCAACATACATAAGATGAGAGTCGAATAACCAAAAGAACTCCTCGAAGGCTAGACAAAAGATGATGCGATATCCCAAAAGCTGAAGCTGCTACAGAATCAGAGATAGAGACTACCCTGAAATAACTCGGTCTGACCCGAGTATTATTCAAAAAGAAATAATAAACGGATCAGTCTAATTTATTCTTATATGTGAGTGCATCATAAATAACATCAAAGTAAAATAATAATAATCTCGAATGAGACTATTCAACATAAGAAATCAACATAGTTAAATGAAGAAATCACATCAAACTCCATCAAAATCAACTTTCAAATTCACAATTGA
Organism: Allium fistulosum; assembly: GCA_030737815.1. Taxonomy (NCBI): domain Eukaryota; kingdom Viridiplantae; phylum Streptophyta; class Magnoliopsida; order Asparagales; family Amaryllidaceae; genus Allium; species Allium fistulosum. Next base: position 868,337,503 of record CM060905.1, on the reverse strand, counting down.
ATTCAAAACAACAATTCACAAAATCTAGAAATCAAAAATAGATAACTAGAAAATCAGCATAAAAGTGGATCGATCCCAACAAATGGCGAGTTTTAGCTACGCCGCACGTGCATCAACATATGGCCGAAGCCTACCAAGTACTGTCATCATAATTTTGGCGCCCAACATATGACCCGAAGGTCCAACATATGACCCGAAGGTCTAGTACTGGTATTTGACCCGAAGGTCCATCATATGACCCGAAGGTCCATCATAGTCGCTCGAAAGCGCACAAAATCATCAAAATCATCCAACAACAAATATTTCAATTAACGAGTCCGGATTTAACCGAAATAGTAAAAGTGTGGTTCCATACTCCGCACTTTTGCTAAATCGTTTAAATCTCTTCATCGTTTCCTTGAAAGTGCAAAATTGTGTATTTTATAAAAATACATTTTACGTTCTCAAATGGACAAGTCCGGAATTAAGCGAATCAGTAAAAGTAAGGGTTCATAGTCCTCAATTTTGCTGAATCGTTTAAATCGCTTTCTCATTCTTTTGAAAGCGCAAACTGTAAAATTTTTGAAAACAATTTAAATTTAAAACCATTTTTAAAACACGTGATTAAAATAGCAACCTCTGTAGCAATTTCGTCAAGGAAATTGCATTTCACAAAACACCGTAAAAACGGATGCCAAATCAGCGTTGCGGAATAACAGCTTAAAAATTCACTTCATACTGACGGTTACTGAAGTCAAAATAACAGACCTTTTTTTTTCGTCAAAAATGTCGTCAAAACAACACGCAACAAAATATAGTATCGGCATAAAAGTTCTGTTGTAAAAATAACGACGCAAAATACGTTCTAAAACGTAACACCGGTTCTATGCAATTTAAATAGTAAACTGCACTACTATACTTATTCACCAAATGTTGCACTGCCTGAAACTTGATTTCTGTACAATGCAACTCGCACCATATACTTGTTCATAGTAACCAAGTAAAAAGAATTTTTAAGCACACTTAGCCAATATACTTTCTTTCACCAAAATAGAAATAAAGAAGAAGAACAAAAAACTTAGACTTGTTACCATTTACACAATATTTGCCCGACCAGGAACAATGACGTGGGCAAATATGAAATTTAACAATGCAACAATAAAATAATAATTAATATAGACCCAAATGTATGTAGACCTGGACTTGCATCACAACATACTACTTCTATATGCTTGAAAGAAATGCTAAAATAAATGACCTGGTCACAACCACTTTGATACAATACGTGTGCATTGTCCCTGGAACAAGTATACACAACATGCAATTTCGAGTTATATATACTTGCTTCATACATAAAGTGGTGGCCTAGTTTGCAAATTGTTTCTTGAATACACGTACATGCAATTTCCAAAATATGCTAACTGTAGTGTAACTGGCACACATTACCTCAAAGCAAGTTGTAGCTTTAGATAATGCCTTGGTGTACGTAACAGGCTAGGCCTAATGCGTGGACGTGACCACTTTCCCAAGGGCAAAGTCATGAAGGTAGCAATACTATATGAACCTAAGAACCAGAGCACATAAAGAAATAAGTAATCGGCCTAATCTCGTGCACCCTTGAAAAATTTGCAACCTGTAACATAAAATGTATGCGCATGCACTCTACGCAAACATTACAATTCACCCTCTCCATACGTTGCTTTATAATAAAAGAAATGCTAGACTGGATCATTGAAGTACCCTGTTTTTAAAATGGGAAGCACTAAAAATTGTTACTAGCAAAAATATGCGAGTGCGGTGGGTATGGATGTACGCATGCAGAAGAGCAAAAATGAAAAATAATGGAGAAGCATGTATAAGAGATGAATTTCTTATTTCAAACAGCTTTATACAACCTATTGAAAAGCAAGAGTAATTAGAGACGTGAGTTACACTCACCTTTGATTTGATTTCAGAAACGACTAGCAACCGAAATTCAAAAGAAGCAAGAAATTAAGAACCGCAATTAAGAACCGCCATTAAAGCTTTTGAACAACCACTGAAATGTACAAAACCAAGTGAAGATAGCTACTGGAAATTTTGAAAACAATGTAAAGGAGGAAGTGTTTACTTTTCTTTTCTCACAGTTATGAACAAGTCAAAATGAAGTGTGCTGGCCATACTTTGGTACAATGCATTCAATGAAAAACGTGCTGAAGTGGAAAAGAAGGACACACTGCAATAAAGAGGGTGGCTACAAAATGTTTCAGCTTTACTCTTAAATTGATTGACGACAAGTTCATTTTGCATAAAAGAGACCAACAAATGTACACGTGAATGAATTTTACCAATTCATTTCAGCTGCTACCCCAAGTAGGAATTCAACTGATCTTTAATTAATTTTGCAATAATTTTTTTTTTCTTGTACAAATTTTTATTTAAAATTTCTATTTAACATTTTTACTCCGACCGTAACTCAAAAATCACGATCGTTACTGATTTTAAAATATTTAATACGACGGTACAAATTACAGTCGTTACAACCATGATCCAAATCGGAAAACGAATCATAGATTTAGGTTGCGCTCATTGAGAGCTTCGATTCAGTATATAATATGTAATGGTATCGAGGAGTTTGAATTTTTGAAATTGGTTTGAAATTGGATTTAGATTTGGGAATTTGTTTTCTAGCCATTGAGAAGAGAGAAACAACAGAAATTTCAGTACGTACACTAATGAGAAATAAAAATGCTGCTAGGGTTAGGACAAAACTATTTATATGAACAAAACCCGATAAGGAAAATGAACACGTATCAAATCGGTTCGAACGACAATAACGACCCAAAAAGCTCATTCCGTCTCCGAAACGAAAGTGGGTCATCCATATATCAAAATAGATGTTTTCGATACTTTTAAACTCAATGGAATAGGTTTCAAGTCCCAATTCTAATGTATGAAGAAGTTAGCTTTTAAAATTAGCTTATTTCAAATTGAATTTATTAGATTGATTTCTACGCGTTTCAAGCCCGTACGATCAAACGACAAGTCTGATCGCTACGAAACTTGAAATCCTACAATATTTCACCATTACAGATCCGATGAAATTGGTTTCATCTAAATCCAAGACAGTGACCAAAACGGCTATTTTCACGTTAATTAAATAAATTATTATTGAATTAATTAAATCACTTTTTCAATTCAATTTTTTTTATAATTAACAAATTTCATCATTTCTAATTACACAGAAATTAACAATCTTTTTAAAACCAATTTCCCATGTAAAATTCAATGTTAATTATTGCACTAATTACAGTATTTAATTTCAATTGCAATAAACCCATTAATTATAATTTAAATTCCAATAAATTGATTAAATTTGATTTCAATCTTTTTATTCAATCAATCATTATCTAATGGATATAATTAACATTGGTTTACCATTTATTTCCTTAATATTCTACAGTTACCATCTTAATTCACATTAACTGCAATATTTAAATAGATTAATTGCAATTGATTTTCAATTTAATTTCAACAAATTAATTAGTGAATTGATAACTAAGCCATTGTTACAACTTACCAATTCAAACACATTTCCAAGTTTATTGTTTACAAACAAAACAAATAAATTCACATATTGATTGATTATTCAATATTAATCAATTTCAATTAATTACATGCAATTTCACCATATATTACAACATTTGGTTTATTTACTTATTTACAATTTATAACCAAATTTAACTTTAAAATCATTTTAATAAATTGAAATTGCATTAAAATAGTTGTCGATTGCCTTAAATTAACATTACATTCTAGTTATTTCTCTCATTATTAAATCTTAAATTTTAATTTTTCACAACATTAAATTCCAAAAGTTATTTAATTAATAAATTTAATTATCGAAAATTACGGGTCGTTACACTCTCCCTCACCCAAAACTTTTCGTCCTCGAAAAGGAAAAATAAGGAATTAAGAAATTAATATATTTTATTCAAAATATTAAATCTATAAACAATTAATTTACATAATTAAATAATTTAAATGAAATATATCAATTTATAAACAATTAAACCCTTTCATATTCGAGTTCAATAAAGTTGGAAAAACATCTTTACTTTCACAAAAATTTCTAAGTCCAAAATTCATGGAAAATTTTGGCAGTCTCCTTTATACAGAGAGGTGCGGGAGAAATAATAATATCAATAATAACCATATATATCATACTTCAAAATAAAATATCCCAACCATGGGAAAAACAATATAATATCGCTATAAACCATAATTCGAAAACGTACCTATTTGTCGGGAAAACAATGTTTTTTTATGAAACCAAAAGCAGTAGCTATTGCTTCCATAAACCTATATTTCACTTATATAATCCAAAGAAGTTAATAATTATATAAAAGAGAAATTTAAGTTGTTCTAATTTATAACAAAACAATCAACACAACATAATAATAGTCGCTTCAACAAAACCATACAATCATCACATGCAATCAAAGTAATCAACTATCCATCCATAACAACCAAACAAATGGTCTGTTCGGGTTCAAAAACTTTTAGTCATATAAAATGATAAATAAACTACTAAGTATTTCATACACTCAATAGTCTTAGATAAAGCTTAATAGATTATTTATACATCTTTATACAGTTAGAAGTATCTTTTCCTAACCATTCCATAAGAAAAAACAACCAAGAATTCCAAATATTATTTAAGTTTGTTCTTATTAATCTCGTTTCACATCATTTACTGTTCATTTTTTCTCTCATTCATACAATGATTATTTTCTTTAATTTACGTTCATTTCTTACAAAATTCATTTCTCGTTTATTCACACAATGCCCTTTTTCCATTACTTTACATCCATTTATTTACATAATATTTTAAAATGCAAGTTTCTTTACAATTCTAGTTCACCATTTTTATTTACGTTGATTTCCTTTTATATCAATATGCATTTGTGAATCAACCTATACATAGAAATTTTAATTCCTTTTCTTTTCACATTTATTTCTTTCATATATAGTCTTCACTTCTACTATTCACTTTAATTATAATTGGCTTCAAACACACTTAAGTTTATAATCATTTACTTATAATATTCACCTTTTCTATTAAAATTGATTACTAGCCGTCTCAAATTATTAACTTAAGTTTATAACAATTTATAACATCAGAATTCTTATTTATAGAAGTAATTCCATTGAACACTTTCATTATACTTAAGCTTTACTTGTATAATATTCTATTACATATTCTTATTAACATTTCAACTTTATATTTTGGTAAGTTACATATATGTTTTCTAGAATGTAATTGAATGTTACATAAGTTATCTTATTCATTTCGGTTAACAAAATGTTCAATAATTTCATTTTCTTAAAATTTCATTATCTTTGATTTACAAGTTACAGACTTCCAATTTCTTATACTTTCCATTAATCACTTAGTATCTAATTTCTTATATTTCTCTCATTTTAGTAGTTTCTAATTATTAATAAAGTCAAATTTTCATTCGTTAAAATAATTGAAAGCTACTAATTATCAGAAAGTTTTAGAACTAAACTCCGGGTTATATTTCAAATCATTTAAAATAAAATATATATACATATACCCATAACTTATATATATCCAATCATATTTAGAAATTAAAAATTAAGAGTCATTTTCAAAACAAATGTGTAGTAAAACAACTACAGCAGTCTTCCCACTTTGAAACTCGAAAATGAACGTCGATGATGCATGCACTCATCACCGAAATTAATTTCCAGCGACAGAGAGGGGAGTACAAACTTATTTCCTTCCCAAAATTCCTTTAAAACATTTCTTTAAAACTCTTTTAAAGCATTAATTTCAAATTACATTGAAAATATTTCTATCCGAAAATTACTTCCAAATAATACTAATATCGTATTCCAAAATCCTTTTGAAAGCAAATTTCAAAACCCGGAACTTACGTTCTTAAAATTTCTATTCTTATTTACTTTATTTGTAAATCCTATTCTATAATTCAATATTTATAAAATTTCACCACCTAACAAACAACATATTACATCCGACTATATCCTTTATAAAAATTATTCTTCTATATACAAAATATATACTAGGTAAAATTATTTCATTTACCCATATTTCAAAACTAATATTGTGCCGGTCTGCCCTATTAAGTGTTTAGAAATTCCTATCGATGCCATAGCGTCCTATGTACTGACCATGATTTATAAATATTAAACAGAACAAATTAACACAATATAAAAATATTTTATAACACGAACAAGTACGCTCTCTCATATATGTACACTCAACGACTCATTCTAGGGTATTACTACCCTATTTCTAATGAGTTAGACCCCACAAATCTAAGGATCTCACAGCGCAATGACAAAATGTAATGATTAAATAAACAGTTCATGAAGTTGTTTTACAAATAACATTTGATTACACTTTTACAATACAGAATCAGAGTACATACAGCAGTAATAAATAAATAATGCAGCGGAACAACATGATGCAGCAGAATAAATAAAATAAATAATATAGTATACACATATCCGTCTTCGTCCTCCAGAAACGCAGTCTTCGATACACTGAAAAGCTCAGACTGACCCGAGCGAATTGAAAAGACAAAACACTCGAGTCAGAACTAAAAGATCTTATGTAAGTTAAATCAACAGTAAAATAAATATGAGTGTAGCGGCGTTAGAGATGTTTACGGGGTTTGACATCTTCAATCCAGTATCTAACATGAGTGCAATTACTTAAGAGATGTTCGACATTCCATCTCCTAAGGATCCGTTAAACTATCTACATACATAGTACAATACGCTATTATAATAATGTCTATAGTAAAGTGAAGTATTAAAATTGCGTTAATGCATTACCCATATCCCCCTTAACACATTTTATATATTCCCGTAGTCCATACAGATACTGTAAGCTCCACCAAACTGGTGGTTTACTCAGGGAGCACTTCAAAGGTATGGTACAAAGCAAACTCGTAGAAGGCGCGATAAGGCATGTGACACGACACGCGAGGCAATGCCAGGGTAGGATTCTACCATTTGCACTCCCAGACTGGTGGTAACGCATAGCAGCTACGATCACCCACCTCTGAACACACTCCCATAATTAAAATCGAGGGATGGCCACCAAATCAATCACAAAGTCATAATATGGTATCGAAGAAATGTATCGATAGGATGAGTAAACTCACTTGGCCCGGTATAGCTCCTGTTTTAGCCATATCAAGCTGACTCGTGGGAGTCAGGGCTACGTAAATACCTCGTACAGATTCGTTCGCCAAATAATCCTTTCATTCTGGAATCTCCACCACGTACACGATTGTTAAAGTGGTTTCGATATTGGCAGAGAGTATGACAATATCCGATCCCGGTCTCTTTAACAACCAAACACTTATTTCACACCGGATGGTTCTTTTACATTTTCAAAATCAATTCATAATCGATATCAAAATATCATATTCAATTCAAACCATCTCACTTTCAGAATCATATTTACTTTCAAAATCATATTCACTTTCGAAATCGTATCACCTTTGAAATCATATTTTCAAATCATCATATTTACTCAAAATATGTCATTTCACTAGAAAGTATCCTTTCAAATCCTAACTTAGATCATTTTACCATATCTGCTTTTAAATCAAGGATTTAAATATAAACGCTTCAACTTTACACAGTCTGAAATTTAGAAACAGTTTAGATAGTTTAAAGTTTTAATAGTTTTAAAATAGATTTTAAAATTTTAAAATACTTAAATATAGTTTTAAATGGTTTTTAATAGTTTAAAATAGATTAAAATATTTTAAAATAGTTTAAATACTTTAAAATAGTTTAAATTAGTTTAAAATACTTTAAAATAATTCAAATGGTTTAAATATAGATTAAAATAGTTTAATATAGTTTAAATAATTTAAAATAGATTAAAATAGATTGGAATAGTTTACAATAGATTAAAATAATTTAATAGTTTTAAAATAGGTTAAAATAGCTTAAATAGTTCAGTAGTTGAAAATCTTAGAAATCATGATTTTAAAATAATAAATCTTTAAACATTTTATATTAAAATAATTAATTTGAAATTAATATCAAAATTAAGCCATTTCTTTTATTTTAACACATCTGGACCATGTCCAGCTTTCAAATCAACTAACTAAAATTGGTCCTTCAATTTAGATTTTCATTTAAAACCATTTAATCAATACCGATTTCAAATCCATATTTGAATTATCAATTTAAACCACTTCAAATTAAATAGATTTCAAAGTTATATTCAAACATTTCAATAACCCAATTTCGATAAATTTCATTTATGCTTCAAAATTCAAATTTGAAATTCCCATTTTAATCTTTAAACAATTCATCAAATCAATTCCAATTTCAACATTTACCGCTTGGATTTTCGAAAATAATTCAGTTTATATAAATCAAATTCTATTTCAAAATATCATTTAACTGAATTCAAAATTTAACGATTTAAAAAAAATCATTTAATTTAACCAAATCGGTGTCCGTATATAATTTTCTACCCTATGGTCAAGTGATACGGACATATATCATTTCAATGCATAATAATTTTAAAATTTACGGATATATATCATCTCAACCCGCAATCCCAGATTTAACTTCAAATCCATGAAATCGCCCGAGTCTATTATTTCAACCCATAACGATTTCTCCCTAATCTATCAGATCGTTCGGGTATGTATCAGTTCAACCCATAGGGAACTTGCAGTGTTATAACAATATAAAAATAATATTCGGTCATCCAATATCAACAATCAAACATACATCACAATCACCATTCAATCAACCAATAAATAACATCAATTAATTGATTATCATCAACAGGTATTCAATTGACAATTAAATTCAATATTAAATTAAATGAAGATTAAGTACAATAAAAATCATATTTAACTGGAATGACTATTTAAATATACCAACATCAACCAATCAATTTCTAGTCACATCATAATTTTAAATTAACAAACATAAGACAATTTAGTAGTTGTGAGTGAGTTAAAACACTCACCTTTGATTTCAAATCGATTTGAAATCCAAAATAAGGCACAACAGTCTCAGAATTCATCCAAACCAGTTCCATGATTTCCGAAATCTCGAAATGATCCCAACAAAACAAACCGCGCGCAATTCCAAGTTCATATGTAAAAGTTATGTAAATTAGAACAACTGGAAATTTAATTTAAATTAAAACAAAACAAAATATAGTCACTCAACATTACCACGTCAGCAAGCTACCAGGTACGTGCGCAAAACCCTAGCTCCTCTACTGTTCATCACGTTCGAACGAATACATGACCACGAGCTGCCACCAAGATCTCCTTGTTGTGCCGCCTTCTTTCATCATTGATCAAATCAGAGTCCTCTATTGGAAAGCTCGAGCCAAGCCGCCCTGACCACCAGAAACTCGTCACCTCCGGCGTCCCCTGGACGTACGTCACCGCCAAGCTTCACAGGCCAACCACAGTCATCCAAGCACCATCTAGCCCAAACCAACCATATAGATCATCATGCCTCGACACCCTCCGATCGTCGCCAGGATGACGATCCATCGTCCAATTCAACAACCACCTATGAACGGCCAAGAATGTTTTGGCCAATTTCGGCCAAACCATAATCCAAATCAAAAAACGAATCACAGATTTGGGTTGCGCTCGTCGAGAGCTTCGAATCGGTATATATCAAAATCGGTATATTTCAATTCAAATGAACACGTATCAAATCGGTTCGAACGACAATAATGACCCGAAAAGCCCGTTCCGTCTCCAAAACGAAAGTGGGTCATCCAATATATCAAAATAGATGTTTTCGATATTTTTAAACTCAATGGAATAGGTTTCAAGTCCCAATTCCATCATATGAAGAAGTTAGCTTTTAAAATCAGCTTATTTCAAATTGAATTTATTAGATTCTACGCGTTTCAAGCCCGTACGATCAAACGACAAGTCTGATCGCTACGAAACTTGATATCCTACAATAATTCACCGTTACGAATCCGATGAAACGGTTTTGTCAAAATCCGAGACAGTGACCAAAATGCAAAACGGCTATTTTCACGTTAATTAAATAAATTATTATTGAATTAATTAAATCACTTTTTCAATTCAATTTTTTATAATTAACAAATTTCATCATTTCTAATTACACAAAAATTAACAATCTTTTTAAAACCAATTTCCCATGTAAAATTCAATGTTAATTATTGCACTAATTACAGTGTTTAATTTCAATTGCAATAAACCCATTAATTATAATTTAAATTCCAATAAATTGATTAAATTTGATTTCAATCTTTTTATTCAATCAATCATTATCTAATGGATATAATTAACATTGGTTTACCATTTATTTCCTCAATATTCTACAGTTACCATCTTAATTCACATTAAGTACAATATTTAAATAGATTAATTGCAATTGATTTCCAATTTAATTTCAACAAATTAATCAGTGAATTGATAATTAAGCCATTGTTACAACTTACCAATTCAAATACATTTCCAATTTTATTGTTTACAAACAATACAAATAAATTCACATATTGATTGATTATTCAATATTAATCAATTTCAATTAATTACATGCAATTTCACCATTTATTACAACATTTGGTTTATTTACTTATTTACAATTTATAACCAAATTTAACTTTAAAATCATTTTTATCAATTTAAATTGCATTAAAATAGTTGCCAATTGCCTTAAATTAACATTACTAACATTACATTCTAGTTATTTCTCTCATTATTAAATCTTAAATTTTAATTTTTCACAACATTAAATTCCAAAACTTAATTAATTAATTAATTATCGAAAATTACGGGTCGTTACAGTAGCTTTTATCGGCCTGCACTTTTCAAAGACTCGTTCGAGTTTTGTAAAGCGTGTGAGTGTTGTCAAATGTTAGGAAAAATCTCTCAACGAAACATGATGCCATTGACCTCCATCCTTAGGATCGAAATCTTTGACGTTTGGGGAATTGACTTTATAGGGCCGTTTCTGAACTCCTTCGGAAAATTTTATATTCTTTTGGTTGTCGATTACATTTCTAAATGGGTTGAAGCCGTTCCGTGTAAAACAAATGACCATAAAGTTGTTGTAAAATTCATAAAAGAAAACACCTTTTATAGGTTTGGTACGCCTCACACAATAATAAGTGATAACCGAACCCATTTTTGTAATCAATATTTTCGACCTTTAATGAAGAAATACTCGATAACCCACAAGTTATCCCACTTCTTATCATCCTCAAACTTGTGGTCAAGTCAAAGTTTCAAATTGTCAAATCAAACAAATTTTGGAGAAAACTGTTAATAAAAATCGAAAAGATTGGTCTTAAAAATTGATAGATGCGCTTTGGGCTTATAGAACCACTTTTAAAACTAATCTTGGATTGTCCCCTCTCCGATTAATATATGATAAAGCATGTCACTTACTAGTGGAACATGAACATAAAGTGTCATGGGCAATAATGAACATAAACTTTGATCTTGAAAAAGCTGGCGAAATAGAAAATTACAGCTCGGTGAATTAGAAGAGATTGGGAAAGAGCGTATGAAAACTCGAAAAAAAATTCAAAAATTTACAAGGAATAAACTAAAGTTTTTCATGACAAGTGAATCCTAAGAAAAATATTTTCGTCAAATCAAAAAGTTCTGTTGTATGACTTACGACTTCATTTATTCCTTGGAAAATTAAAATCAAGATGGACCGGACCATATGTAGAACATACTATTTTTCTATACGGTGCCATAGATCGAATTTTAAAGTCAACGGTCATAGTTTAAAGCCGTATTTGGAATTGGCAAGTGATCGAGAGGAGGAGCTCATGATTCTTCATGAGCCACATTACGTTTAGTAAGGAATTTTAACCCTTTCTTGTAAATACGTATACATTTTTCTCCTTTACACTCATTATATTATGCATTGACTATGAGGACACGGTAAAAATCAAGTGCATGGGGAGTCATGTAACTCAAAAAAATTGAATTTTAATTAAAATTCCAAAAAATATGCATCATAATTTACTTTCGAATAGGCACGATAGAGTAAGCATACAGTTTTGGTCATGGGGTTGAAATTTTTGAAAAATTACTTAACTCAAACGAATAATAAAACGAAAAGTTTAAACTACAAGCCATTAGGTATAACTAGTATATGGGGAGATTTATAGGTGATGATTATAAAGTTATTCTAAATTGTGGTCTTCGTTTAAAAAGTGGTTGATTTAAAGTGCATGCGTTAACATTTCTAAACTTTAAAGTTAAGTAATCTAATATGATTTTGCATAACTCTCTTTTATCCTATAAAAAAAAGAAAAAAACACCTATAGTGATGTGCCCACACATACGTGCGTACACTTGCCATGCTCCGTACTCTTCTCACGTAAGTCCGCAAGGCAGTGCATGAACAGTATATCCGGCCTCAGTTTTCTAAGTTAGGTGTATGTATATAAAAATTATAAATTAATAAACACCTAGAGTCGAGTGTACACACCTAGGTGGGAACACTTGCCATGCTCTGTATTCTTCTCACATAAGCCCGAAAGGCAGTGCATGAACGGTATATCCGGCCTTAGTTTTCTGAGTTAGGTGTATGTAAATAATAATAATAATAATAATGTTAATATATTTTTTCAAATAAGGAAAGAGTAAGCAATTGAAATCCAAGCATTATCCTAACTTTACTAATTTGACTTGTACAAATAGAAATGAAGATACCACTTTGCAAACTCTGACAATCAATTAAAGAATTTATTTTATAGTTGCACTTTGTTATCAACCGAAACAATTAGCCAAACTATAGTTGAAATGTAATGAAAACTTAATTTTTATTGGAAGTTTTGATTAGTAAAAGATTGAAATTTCTTGATGATGACCGAGACTTGTATATTACTATCTAATGCCAATTAGAAGTAAATTCTTCATTTTGTAAAGTAAAAAAATTTGCATTCGCAGCTTTGTAAATAAATCTTGCATTAGGAACTTCGCATATCGTGTTTGGATTTTATAGATAGTGTCCGTTGAAAACCCTCACGGGATAACACTCATCCTACTAGGGACACATATAGGTTTAAAGGCTTATTGCATACGCTCAACACAATCGTGTTTTCTATGAAAGTGGATTTATCCAAGTTTTAGTTTATTCGAGGATGAATAAAAACATAAGTGTAGGGGTATTTAATGTACATGTAAAAATGTATATTTTTACTCTCATACTTATTCTTCTTTTATTTAAATAAATGACATATTATGGTGTTTTTACATGTTTTAAACCAAAATATAAAAGTGCTTTCAAATCATCATTCACTCATCTACATTTGGGCAAAAGGTAAATTTGTATGTGAATTAATTTGGAGAAAATTTATTTGCACATTTTATTTTTGTTTTGTAGGAAATTGAGTGCAAATTAGAAGTGGCTTCATGGATATATGCATGTACAAAGAGAAAGAAGCCAAAAGAATGAAGAGAGGAAGAAATTAAATCAACATGGAGGAGCCCATCTACCCACTAACTAATTGACCAACATTAAAAAACAAAAGCACATGTTAGTGGAAATTAATTAATTCCTTAATGATTCCTTGGATGATACACAAAGTGAAGGGCAAATTTGGTAGTTCCCTGAAATATATTAGGGTTTTAGAATATGTATAAATAATCCTCTTATGTTCATGTGATGGATCTTCTTTCTTCTCTTTTTAATGCATAGAGTTATAATCAAAAATTAGAAATAAAAGCTTCTCTTTAATGGCTTCTTAGCATTGTTCTTTTTTTTATACAACTTTCTTTTATGCCCTTTTACTTTATGCTATCTTATGTTCTATTTTATCTCATGCAAGTAGCTTAGTTTCTTTTTATGCAAGTTAGTTAGTTCTTGTTCTCTTTACTTTGTTTTCCTTTCCTTTATGTTTATGTTGAAATCAATTTATGTTAATATGTATTCAAATATAAAAAGCTAAATTCTTCAATTTAGTGGTAATGAAGCTCTCATGAATCATATAATATTAACATAATGATTTCATTTATGATCACTTGTTTTGTGCTTAATGGAAATTTTGATGTTAATGGAATTTTTGTTGTTTATTAGTGAATTTGATAGCCTATGTTGTTCATAACAAATAGGTTATGCTTAATCAAACATAAACATAAGTTACTCTTTCATCTAAATATGATTTTGGTGATGAAAGTGAAACTAGAATCAAAATTCGATGCTCTATGTTACTAATTCATAGTAAATTGATCATGCTTGAAATAAAATTTATTTTTAATTTCATAATCATCTTCATTAGATTGGACAAGTGGATTTAGAGGGTGTATTAAAGCTTGATTGTTTAAGTTATGTTAGTCAATATCACAATTAGGTCGTACTTATAATAAATACATCAACTAAATCGTAAGTGATTTAAAAAGAGAGATCATAAATTCATTTTGTGTTGGTTTATATGATTATGAGAAGCGATTTGCCTCTAAATTGCCATTTAATCTCATAGTTTTAAATTTCATTTTGCTCTTGTTTTTAACAATTTTTAGTTAACATAATTTCATACATTTGGGATAATTTGATTGAGTGATTTTAAAATTTTTGCTTTCCCTATGGGATCGACCTGTACTCGCATACGTTCTACGATTGCATGCCCTACGCTTGCTATTTTTATAACGATATAATTTGACGCTTTTCTAATCGATAGAAAGTCTGTTCCGAACAATATTTCACGAGCAAAGAATGATGACACCATCGAGCATGAAGCAAAGGGTTGAAGAGACCCTTAGAAGTTACTTGACTAGGTTTAATAAGCCGGATCCACCAATGGATCCATCGGTGATTCTGATAGTGGCAGTATTGGGAGTTGCAAGTAAGACTGGCTTTAAAATTGCTTTGAAAAGGAATTCACCAATGGATCTTACAGAGTTCTATCATGAAATAGAGAGGTACTTGCGTCAAGAGGACACTGAATCTGAGAATATTGGACTAAATGTTGTGAAAGACGAAGGACGGTCCAGAGCAGGATATGATGGAGATAAAGAAAAGCGAAAAGTTATGGATGGCTTTGGAGGACCAAAGCAGGAAAGAAGGGAGCCGAAGTTCTCTTCCTACACCGATCTAACTAAAACCCCAAAGAGGATATACCTAAACACTAGGGATAGGTCTCCTACCAAAAGCCAGCTAAAAGAAAACTCACGGATTATGAGAGAAGATTTGGGAAGTTTTGCTTGCTCCATGAACTGGATGGACATGAAATGAATGAGCGCCGACACCTTTGTGATCTGATATAAGAGCTAGTTTAAAGTACCAGCTAGAATAGTATGTAAGGAACCAAATTGCAATGGTGCAGCCGAAGCAGCCGCCGTTTGCAGCAAATACATCAAGATAAGACTACAGATCTTAGTCAGGATTGGTAATCCCATGATCAGGATGGACGGGAGTAAGGTACGTTTCCCACATTTTGGTTTCCATTTTGAATAGGTAAGACAATAATAACCTTATACCGCTTACACGTGTACAAGACCTCGATTAGTCCCTAAGCACCCTCTAAGTTGGATGTCCGAGATGAATGTTTAGGATGTTTGCTTGATTGCTTTGATTTGAATATTTGAAAACAAACTTGAATGTGATGACTGATATTTATTGAACTTGGTAGTCCCATCCGAAGAGACGGGACGATGACCATAAGGTGCAAGTTCCCTTGTCAAAGAGCAAGTGGATGGACTTGTACATGAAAGTAAGTCACACTTTTGAAGAGTAAGCAGGTGGACTTACTTGGACATTGAGTCCCCTTGCCGAAGAGCGAGCAGATTGGACTTAACAAGGATCCAAAGAGATCAAACCTAGATTAGATGATTAAACGATCCGAAAAGATCGAACCCTATATTGGATGAGTAAACGACCCAGAGAGATCGAACCCTAAATTGGATGTTAAATGATCCTAAGGGATCAAATTCTAGTTTCGATGGTAAATGATCCGGCGAGATTGGACCCTAGAGTGGCCGTTGACTTGACTTTAGGACTTGAATGCCCGGTAACCATACTAAAATAGATAAATCCTGGACACATATGTGAATATTTTGATATACGTATGGATGAAAACAAACTGATTATGATTTATGATTAACACTCAAGTAAGGACCAAAGTCCTTAGCTATGATGGTTTGGAATGACCACCATAATGCGTAATTTGAGGGGCAAGTGCTATCCGGCTTTTTGACCAATGCAAATTTCCACTGAAATTAAGACGTCGAGATGAAGACGAAATAATTCACAAACTTGGGAAAGCTTACGGAAGGGCAAGAAGATCATAAGTAAAAAGGCAAAGGAGCAAAGTGGACCACTCGGTACCGAGACAAACCACTTGGCGCAGAGAGTTTTTTGCGCCACTATGGATCTCCAAAACTACTTGCACGCAAAGCTCTAACTTAAGTGGCCGTCACAGAGTGATTTTCCTGGAAGAATAAATAAACAACTCCAAGGATTCACGAGAAGAAAGCAAAGAAGGTAGAGATGAACAAAGTAGTATTAGGAACCTCTTAGGAATAGCTCAATCATAAAGGAAAAGTGCTTGAAACACAATAAGTTGAAGATAAAGATCGAATAAGAGAAGGGAGGTTTTCCCCAAGAAAACCTATCGGTACCATTTGGAACCACTCGGTATCAAGTGGTTTAATTTGATTATTGAGCCTCACCTTCCTCTCTTGAGCGCTTGGGAGTGGATCTAGACTTTATGTTTAGCAGGCCTCTGTTTCTACTGGTTAATTTCCCTATAAATATGAACCATATGTCTACTGAAAACGAACTTTTTGGCACTTGATTTCTCTTCTATCCTCTTCTTTCTCAAATACTCTAAACACCTGCAAATCCGAGATCTACGAGATTGTGATCGGATTTGAGCTTTAACCACTGTATTTCAGAGAGAATCAATAAATAACAAAGATTAAAATGAACATAGACCAGAGTATTTGTCGAACCATTATAAAAATTATCTTTTCTACTAGTTTTACGTTTATTTTATTAGAACGATATATTTTTGATGTTTTCAATTGCTTTTAGGGAGTTTGTGCCATTTTTGGTGCTAACAGTTTTTATTATTAAATCACAATTTTTATATTTCTTTAAACAATGTTCATGCTTATATGTTGCTTTTAAATTTTTTTCATTGCAGATGTTTGAAAAGAATATTTATGGTTTAACAAAAAATGCAAATATTCGTTATTTACTTGCACTTTGAAATTGACACATAAAATGATTTGCAGTCTATCTCAGTTTTTGAACAGACTACCCCTTATTTAGGTTAACGGTATGTGCAGAGCCGACCACCACTTCAGAAAACGCGATGAAAATAAGACTTAAAACCAAGGCTTCTCACCCAATTTGAAAAGTTGCGAAAGTGGTCCCTGTCTTCTCTTCTCCTTTTCTCTAAGTTCTCTTGACCCTAATTACAACTTTACACCTAGGGTTTTCACAACGTTATTTTCTCAAAACCCCAGTCCCAATACAACAAATCTCTAATTACTTCGGATTACCACCCTTGCTGCTCCAGTCGGTTAATGGATGGCGCCATCACGAATTCAAGTTCTGAGGAAGAAAACTTGTCAATCTACTCTCGAAACCAGTTGGAGATTTCTCTTCTTAAATCGAACTTTCCACCGGCTTATTTCAGCATTTGCGGCAATAACCTTGATTCGACACCTAGTTCGGTTGTGAAAAAGATCGAATATTTTCTCGATGAGAGCAAGGCTTTACCACGGAAGTCACCTTCAGTTGATTTCGAGAATTTTCAAGTTAAATTTTCAATCTGGTTGTGGAATTTGGAGATATGTAGAGGTCCACACAGGGTTTGTTTTCTTTTTTTCTCGGGAGAGACAAGGAATTTGAAGTGGTTGAAAATGCTATCCATTTGTCATTTATCCATTAGGTACTTGTGGAATTCTGGCAACTATGGCATTTAAACTTCTACGCGCACTTATTTTTATATGCTTTATCTTAAATATTCTTTGTGCCACATTAGCATGGTTTGGTCATAAAACCATATTTTAACATAGAATATTCACAAACTATTTAGATGATTTTGTTACTTGTAGCGATTAGAACCTGACTCCAGATGTCTCTTCTGGAGGACTGATTAGAACCTGACTCCAGATGTCTCTTATGGAGGACGGTGTTGAAATATATAACACATAACCATAGAAAATTACGTTCGTATGGTTTGGTCATATGCTTTCAAATGTTAATAGTGTGTGCGCTTTTTTATAGTTATGTGATATATTTACCAACTTACACAATTGAAAGCATACGACCAAACCATGCAAATGTAATTTTCTGTGGTTATGTGACACACCATGCAAATGTAATTTTCTGTGGTTATGTGACACACTGTGTCACATAACCACAGAAAATTACATTTGCATGGTGTGTCACATAACCACAGAAAATTACATTTGCATGGTTTGGTCGTATGCTTTCAATTGTGTAAGTTGGTAAATATATCACATAACTATAAAAAAGCGCAATGCAAAAAACAGAATACAAAATAAAAATAAATATATTAAAATACCACAACATATATTATATTACTTACGTTTCATAAATGGGCTGCGTATCAAAAAGGAACAGGTCTTTCGTTGTGCTATGCCATCAGTTCCAGAATTATCTTGCACCTTTGTGTGCCATGCACTGCATATAACACTGCTTGGACTATATATCCAAATGTCAAAATCATGGAAAATTGTAATCCTAACATGTTTATTTCTACTGCAAAGGTGATTATATAGGAGACATTGTTAGGTAGTGGTCTGGTTAGAACACAAATTTTACAAATTTTGTGGGGGTCAAAACGTCTGGTCTTTGAGATAACTGGTTAAACCCCCTATGAACACCATTTTCACATTATGTTATATATTTATATTTATGTATATATTTATATAATGCATCTAATTCTCCATTTGCAGATGCCTACCTTCAGAGATTGGTTCTCTTAAGAAACTTGTGGAGCTTGATCTTTCATTTAATAAATTGAAGAATTTGCCTGATGATATAGGTGAACTAGATGCTTTGAAGTCCCTTACAGCTGCCAACAACAGATTAGTTGATTTACCTCCAGGTATATCTAGTCTGAGGAGCTTAGAAAAATTAGACCTATCCGGGAATAAACTCTCTTTATCAGCTCAACTTAAATTGGCTTCCATGCAGAGCCTTCAGTGCCTGAGCATTCAGGTATATGCAATACGATACATACACTTATAGTTTTTGTTTGGCTCAACTAGGTGCTTTATTTAATTGTTATAACTTGCTTGACTCAACATGGTTCTTGATCGCTTTTACTGTTATTGGTTCACAGCAATGATAAGAGAGGGGCTATTCACACCAAAATATCTTCTTATTTTTTACCAACAATTTCTTCGATAACCAGGCTGACGTGTATCTAAATGTTATTTTTCAAGTTCTTTGTGATTTTTCTGTTGGAATCTGAACCATCCTGTGGTCCTGTGAAGATAAATATAACGTTTTCTTTTGCATTTGACTTCCGTATTTCTATTTTTATTTGTATGTAACTTGTTGCCATTTTTTCCGGTATATCATGCATTGCATTATTGCTTAATCATTATTTGCTGTCTCTGTTTCTTATTACTGTATATTACTGTACAGACTGATTTATGTTATAAGAAATTTCATGCTTCATAAGCTCCTTATTACGGCTTCTCATTTTACTTGCTACATTACAGTATACCGCAAAGATTCACCGTATTCCTCAGAATTCTTTTCATCAAAGTATACCGTCATTAGATCTCAAATTAGGAGATGGAGAAGTTATATCTATGGAGGACATGGACAGTACTCTAGTGGAGGCCAAAGTAGCATATGCTTCTGTACATAGAGATGTTCATGGTCATCATTCATATAATGGTACAACTCAATCCTTTCTGCTTCGATTTCCTGCAACCTCGGTTTTTGCTATTTATTTACAGACAATCTTATTTCTCATCTTATTACAAATCAGATTGTCACATCAATTCGCCATGTTTCCATCCTGAATCTTTTCCAGCTTGTAGATGTTCATCAAGTCGAAGGATAAAGAAGGGAAATAAGCAGTATGACTCTATGCAGCAGAGGGCTCGTCAAGAGCGTTTAAATTACAGTAGGCGGTGGAGATTAAACAGATATTGTGAGGATATGATAGTAAAGATGGATGAAGAACACAGCTCTAGTAAATCAACTTTGTCAGGGAAAGGGCAGTCTAATTTACAGCTTTGTGATAATGAAGAAAATTTAATTGATTATTGTGCAGTAGGTGAGATATTCGACTCACATGACTGTGTAGACAATGGATTCAGCGAATTAAGCAATATTACTATAGATGACAACTCGTGCTTAACTGAATCTGCAAGCATGGACAAGGAATCAAGTAGTGAAAATGAAAGCGTTTCTTCTGAACCAGTTAATTCTTCATCAATAAGAGTTAAGCATAAATTAAAGTCAAAACGACATTGTGATAGGGAACTTGATAATCCTAAACCAAGCAAGTTTCGAAGACCTATTAATGATAGTTCGGTGTCATGGAAATATAACACAGAATCTTTCTGTAGCATTGATGACCATTTACCTGATGGTTTTTTTGATGCTGGACGTGACCGGCCATTCATGTCACTAGAAGAGCATGAAAAGAGTCTTTGCCTTGATTCACGCGAGGTTATTCTATTGGACAGGTGAATGTTTTTACTCTATTGATTTTCAAGTTTAATTAAACACATGATAGTTAATTTTAAGTGAATCAAATTTGCTTAAAATTCAGTCTGTATTATTGGTCTCCTTATATGCAGTGTGTACAGTATAGTTTATTTTTCAATGCAACGTAGAATACATAGTTGCTGAAAATAAAATAAAAAATAACGTTGAATGAGAGGGTAATGGTGTTGACTTGCATGGAGTTAGGTGTTTGACTTTATATTTATTTTTTTTCTTCATGAACATGAATTATTAAATGACAGTGGGTGATAGTCTCCAGCATCATATACTGCACTTAATTCTGTATGTTATTCGGAGTCTACTATTTAAGTTATCTTCCTATCCGGTGCCGGTGGGAATTGCTTACTTATTTCTAACTGTTTTAGATACCGGGATGAGGAGTTGGACACCATTGTCTCTTCTGCACAAAGGCTATTATCTGGTTACAGGGGGACATGTTCTCAGGAAAATACAGATTTTGAAATTGACAACCTTAAAAGGGCATCGATCCTTGCATTGTTTGTATCAGATTGTTTCGGAGGAAGTGATAGAAGTATTTCTGTCAAGAAGTTGCGAAGGGGAATGGTTGGTTCGAAAAAACAACAACCATTTGTTTGTACCTGTTTGTCCATAAATGAATGTGATAATGGTGAAAAACAAGCTCTTGGGATGGAAACAAACTTCAATTTTAATGATTTATGTGATAGCTATTTGCGTTTGATCAAGGTTGCACGCAATTCTAATGTTGTGCCGATTGGAACCGTACGGTTTGGTGTTTGCAGACACAGAGCAGTTCTTATGAAGGTCAAGTCTCGTCTTATGCTACTTCCCACATGATACTATATAGTAAATCATACTAACACCATAGAATTGAATTTGCAGTATCTATGTGATCGGGCAGATCCTCCAATTCCATGCGAGCTTGTAAGAGGGTATCTTGATTTCATTGCACATGCATGGAATGCCATTCATATTAAGAAAGGAAATTCATTGATTCGAATGGTTGTCGATACATGTTGTCCCACTGACATAAGGGAAGAGACGGATCCAGAGTACTACTCCAGGTTAGTTGTTCAAATAATTGTTCTTGCAAACAATGTTATACACGTTAAGAACACAGACAAAAAACAACATTCTTTAGATAAATTTTCTTGGAATGTAACACATCTGAAAGCATATAACTGCTATTCAGGAAAAAAACCTGCTGTGATCCTACCTTTTTCTCTAGGGGAGGATAACATGTCTGTCCAAAATAGCAAAAAATCATGGATTTTTTCAAGCGCAACTTTTGCGAATTCATTATTTTTAGTTGTATATAATACTCCTAAACCCCATATCGAAATATACGCGTGATGAATGAAATATAATATTGTATAGAAGTAATATAATTTGACCAACTGGCTTTAAGAAATGTTGGCTGCTCGCTGAACCGTCAGCTCTCGAACGTTAAGGCTTACATGTTTCACATATGAATTGAAATAAAAGCATATGACCATATAAATATTTCAAACCATTCAAATAGTGAGCAACAATGAGAAATAAACAGATCAAACCTCACATTTGCTTGAATTATGATTTTCTCATTGGAGCTTGATTTAGGGAACTGACAACTTTGTCTATATCAGCATTAATGAATGGACTACCTGAGTGGTGATAATGTGGATTTTTTTAAAAATTTCTTCAATTTTTGTTTCAATTTGGAACCCCTTTGTGTATAGCATAAAATTGTGAAAAACTGCTGCATCGCTGCATTATATAAGCTGCATTGTTAATAGGTCTGTAAATGGTCGGAACGGATTCAGATAGTGCCATATCCGTATCCCCATCCGCATCCGAAATCATTTTTGGATATCAAATATCCGTATTCGCGGATGCGGACAAATATCAGATTTTTATCAGATATTCTTCGACCTGTTTACAACTAATAAATCTACACATAAATAGAAAATTTTGATTTATTATAAATCCATTTTAGTACTATATATATAATTTAAGCAGCAAATATTGTTTTTTATGCACATATTAAATTTTTTTACCTAGATAAAATAGGACAATCATTTTATATATTAAATACAGAAAATGTAACCATGATCTTGATAAAAACCGAACGGATAATTATCGGATGCAGATATGGTCATATCCACATCCGTATCCATTTTTTGGATATCGGATAATTTTTCGTATTTCGGATATGGATACAGACGCATTTTAGATTATTTGGGTACTCATTGACAGTCCTAATTGTTAATAAAAAAAATAAGTTCAATTTTTATTACGGTAGTAAGGTTCGCTATGTAATAAAATAAAGCTAGCTCATACCAAAGGGCGTAATAATGTGAAACAGTGTTGCAGCATTGCATGATTAAGTTGTTCAAAAAGTGTTAGCTAAATTGTCAAGTTATTTAGGTTCTATGCAGTATAAAGATTGTTCTATGCTACGATAACAACATAGCAAGTTTGAGATGTTCTATTGATGAGTTTGAGCTATTATGATTGAGTTATTTTGATGTGTACCAATACCAATGATGGAGCCATTACATGATTTCAGCTAGGGTACCGTTCTTACTAAAAAATTCTATAAGTAAACATTGTTAAAGTTAAAATATACTTAAACGATGTATTGATTTTTTAGCCCTAAATTTAATATTTCATATATTATACACAACATGCTTGCTATAGTTCCAAATTAAAATTTAGAATAGAAGAAATGATGACCTTAAACAAAGAAAAAATTGGAACTCTTTGTTGAGGTGTGATATAGACCTTTTAAAGATACTACATTCTATGAATTAGAATATTAGAACCTTGTGAGGATCAAATTTAAATTGGTTTTTTGAATTCCGGGTATAAAAAATTAAGGCTTTGGATGAAAGAAAGCAAGTCTCAAACAACTGTGAATTTATTTCTGGAGGAATGGATGTTTGGAGTGATATAGCAATGAAATCAAGTTTGATATTTGTATTTGGGTTGGGCTGAGCCTGAGAGCTACAATTTGGCCTTTTTTGAGATAGGACTAGTTATCAAATTGTGATAGGGCTGGAAAATGTATAGATTTTTTCAGAAAAGCAAGTTATGGTCTTAGGTAGTGCAGTCACCCCACCTCATCATAGACTACATCCTTCCCCGCCAATACCCTCCCTTTGCTCGACGTACTGTTATGTATTCTTTACTTAAGCTTGATTGTACGCACTGTTGTTCTACGATAATCTAAAATACCATAAATGTAAAATGGGTACTGTTACAAATAGTCAATGCCAACGACTGTTTAAGTGGAAAAAATTGTTTGTTGCTCCTTCCTAGCGCAAGGGTAACCTGTTAGTTATATTTATCGTACTGTAGAGGAATTGGTTTATAATTTACAAGTGCATATTCTTTTGTGCTTTGGCTGGTTACTAATTAATCAAGTTTTGATTTCTGCCTTTCAGCTTGCAAAGTAGAGCTTGGATTCTGAACTAACTTCTTATCCTAAAAAATCGATGCGTACATGAATAACAAATATAATTTGAATCTACACGGACACAGGGAAGGATCCATATCCCTTTTATTTATCCTCGTAAAAAAACCCCATTTTGTCTTTTTATGCCAAAAAGTTTTGAAATAAAGCAATTTTTTTGTAGATTTGATCCATATGCTATCAAGATTTTCTCCATGAATTTTTGAGTCATTTTGAAACTTATAATTGATTCATAACTGCATTTAAAATCGACGCTTGAAATAATTATTTTTGATGGAGTGAGAATCTTTTTGAGTTAAATTTTGTGTGTTTGATCTGATAATAACAAGATCGTAAAATTTTCTTGTATCTCAAAAGTTTTAGCTACATCAGAATTTTGGGGGGTTAAAAGAAAAGAGGACGAGGATCCTTCCCCTATTTAATGTATTAATTTTTTGTTATAAAGTAAATGTATTAACATTTAGCTGGAAAATAAAATTGTAGTCGGCTGGTGGCATATGTTAATTGTGTTGGATTAGAAGCAGGGTAAAATGGGCAAATTTCAAAAAGATCTCTTTTATTAATTTTGCACTGTATCTTTAATTTGTGGTATCATGAATAATATGGTCAGATTAAATCATATTTATCAATTTCAATATTTCGTTTAATAAATTCAATTCAATTTAATTTTGACTTAGATCTAATTAACCATACTTTAGGTTTGTACACTTTGTATTTTATTCATTGTAAGGAAATTTCACATATTCAAAATGATTAATGATATGAAATATGAATATATACATATGCCAATTTAAATGAAATATGAAATAGACAACATTTGGTGCATATGTGATTATTGAGATTTATGATCACATTATATATACAATGTGTATATTTAATATTGAATTATATCTATGTAATATTTAGTTAATATATGTATATATACATGTTATTTGATACACAAACACTCTTTCAGCCCTTCTAATAAAAGTTGATTTCTTTTATTAAGGCTCATGACCTAATAAAAAATCATTTTTTACTAATATATATATATATATGTAATAAATATGTTTAGGATCATATATATAAATTTATTATTTTATTATATATGTATATATACTATATATATGGTTCAATTAATTTTTTTAACATAACTTTAAACATACATTTACATTGCACACATTATATGTATATTATATGTATATATAATACATATATATACGAGTACATATGCATGTCCAGGTGGGCATGCATTTTTAGTTGTATCCGTGGAAATAGATTTGGTAGTAGCATCCCCATATTTTAACTCTGCCTAGGCAGAAGTCGCTATTTTTTTCGTTCAGACTGCAATAATTTCTTCATACTAACTCGGAATCAGGCGAGACTTCGACCGATGTACTCCCATCTAAATTACAGACAATAAGGAACACTCAGATACTTCATCTGGTGAACGTATGCCATAGTTCTCCATGGTGACTAACAATTGTACTTGGAAAATAATAGGCTACACTCCATATATTTGAACTCCGCCTGGCAGAAACCGCTATTATTTTCTTCAGACTGCAATAACTTCTTCATACTAACTCGGAATTAGGCTATACTTCGATCGATGAACTTCCACCTAAATTACAGATAATATGGTACACTTGGATACTTCATCTTGTGAACGCACACTATAGTTCTCCATGGAGACTAACAGTTGTACTTAGAAAATAACATGCTACATCCTCGTATTTGAACTCCGTCTAGACAGAAGCCGCTATTTTTTTGTTTATACTGCAACAACTTCTTCATACTAACTCAGAATCGGGTGAAACTACGACCGGTAAACTCCTACCTAAATTACGAACAATATAGAACACTCAGATACTTCATAAGCGGATATCGTAGTTCTCCATGGTGATTAACAGTTGTACTTAGAAAATAACAGGCTATATTCTCACTTCAACGCTCACTGTAGTTTTTCATGGTGACTAATAGATGTACTTAGAAAATAACATGGTACATCCTCATATTTGAACTCCGCCTAGGCAGAAGCCGCTATTTTTTCTTCAGACTGCAATAACTTCTTCATACTAACTCGGAATCAGGAAAACTTCGACCGATAAACTCCCACCTAAATTACAGACAATATGGTATACTCAGATACTTCATATTGTGAACACGCACTGTAGTTCTCCATGGTGACTAACAGTTGTACTTAGAAAATAACAGGCTACATCCCCGTATTTGATTTCCGCCTAGGCAGAAGCCGCTATTTTTTTGGATACTTCATCTTGTGAACGCAGACTGTAGTTCTCGATGGTGACTGATTGTTGTACTTAGAAAATAACAGGCTACATCCTCGTATTTGAACTCCTAAGCAGAAGCCGTTATTTTTTTTGTTCATACTGCAATAACTTATTTATACTAATTCGGAATCGGCGAGACTTCGATCGATTAACTCCCACCTAAATTACGGACAGTATGAAATACTCGGATACTTCATCTTGTGAACGCACACTGTAGTTCTCCATGAGGATTGACAGTTGTACTTAGAAAATAACAGGCTACCACATCCCCATATTTGAATTCTGCCTAGTGCAGAAGCTGCTATTTTTTTTGTTCCGACCGCAGTAACTTCTTCATACTAAATTGGAATCGGGCGATACTTCGACCGATGAACTCCCACCTAAATTACAGATAATATGTTACACTCGGATACTTCATCTTGTGAACGCACACTGTAGTTTTCCATAGTAACTAACAGTTGTACTTAGAAAATAACAGGCTATATCCACATTTCAACGCTTACTGTAGTTCTCCATGATGACTAATGGTTGTACTTAGAAATAACATGCTACATCTTCATATTTGAACTCTGCCTAGGCAGAAGCCACTATTTTTTCTGCAAACTGCAATAACTTCTTTATACTAACTCGGAATCAAACAAAACTTCGACCGATGAACTCCCATCTAAATTACGAACAATATGGTACACTCGAATACTTCATCTTGTGAACGCACACTGTAGTTCTATATGGGGACTGACAGTTTGCTTAGAAAATAAGATGCTACCACATCCTCATATTTGAACTCCACTTAGTGCAGAAGCTGCTATTTTTTTATTCAGACCGCAATAAATTCTTCATACTAACTTGGAATCAGGAAAAACTTCGATCGATGAATTCCCAGCTAAATTACGGACGATATGGTATACTCAGATACTTCATCTTGTGAACGCACACTGTAGTTTTCCATGGTGACTAATAGTTGTACTTAGAAAATAATAGGCTATATTCTCACATTTGAATACCATTTCTCTATGAGATTTAAAAGGGTATATTTGGAATTTCAAAAAGACACCGAGTAAATCTATTTAATGAATTCTCTTTATCAATTGTAAAGATATATTTACATTTAAAATTTCAAAGTTAAACTTATCATTAATATTATATACACGTATATTTCACTTTTTTTAAAGGCGAAGGGAAAAAATGTTTTTTAAAAATCCAAGAACAATATATATATGCGTTGTTTTCAATTATATGCACGCATGTATATACATAAAATATTATAACTATAAATGTGTATTGTCAAAAGAAAAACAAATGTTTTTTATATCATATATATACATATACATACATATGTATACTTATCAGTAAATTAATATATTTTAAACCAATTATAAATTTGTATTCAATCATTTTTTTAATGATGAAATGTAATTAGGGGATGTAAAAAAATACAAATCAAATATTTACATTCATATCTTGTCGGTTGTCGACAGGGCGTAGTCGTATAACTTACTTTTCCATTTCGGAGTATGACTCCTTTTTCCTACTAACTTAAGCTAGAGGCTTCAACTTGTCTGCAATGAAGTCTAGGGGTTTTATTGAGTCGTGTAAATAAAATTGGAGAGAGGAGCGGTATTTATAACCACAAGGTATTCATAATATCTTCTTATATTTCTCCCATTACCTAATCTCTTTAAACGAGATTTTCAATATTTCAAACCCTTCTCCCCTTTAGTATGGCCGGCCCCCTTGTCCAGATTTAATTTTAATTTTTGGGCCTAATAAATATCTCACATTATTTATTTATTCATTCACTTAGATCTATCTAATTAATTAAATTAATATATAATTTTTATATACTATTTTAATTAATTATAAGGCCATAAATAAATAAAAACCATGTAATTTTTTTTCCATTAATTTATAATATTTATAAATTAATTTAATCAAGTTGGACTAGGAAAATTGGTAACACAAATTAATTCCCTTGTGTGAATTCGAATCTCAGCAATATTATACAATTTAAATGTTAAAGCCTGTACATACTTTGCTGAAGTAGCGTCGAACACAAGTTCAGTCGTTTACAGATCATTCAGTCAAAATCCAATTGTGATCTTTATTAAGTTACACTTTAAGCAACGATATTTTATTTTTGTTTTTTTCATCATCACCATTTCATTAAGATGTATTGAGTTTGATCAACAGTATTTTTTTTATAGTAATATTCATAGTTAATTGCGTAGTGCTACTTTAAAGCCATTGGTTCAATTTAATAATTTAATAATATTGATTGATTAATCGCACTTTGGAAAGATATTTTGATTTTAAGTTGACTATCAATTACGGTTATGTTAACATTCTACAATGAAAGAGACAAATCTTCTTTTGAGTAGTGTCACCTCACGTGGTTTAACATGTGCCCAACTATGGTTGTAACATGATCGTGATGTCATGTGATTGATCATAATTGACGTACAGTCTAGATATTTAAATATCGCTAACACTCAAGTCTGAAGACCGCTATCGTACATCGTTATATGAGATCTTCTATTTTAACTTGGTTGTATTAACATATGAAAGATTGCCGTTGAGTAGTTCTGTGATTGTTGCAAATATCCACAAATATGCAATTCCTTGGTATTATTTCCAACGTTCATGAGTAATTCACGGTCCATAATATGGAGAGCGTTGCATACATTATTCTCAATAGTTCCGTTGATATTTTTTTCTTGATACATTTAGACTAGAAAATTTTAATGATATGTATTTTAAACATTTGATGCAATACTCATGGTTACAAATACATTCACAACTGCAATCGATTAAATATTTTTTCTACAGATTTCCTACTTGTATATATTTAATGTATTTAGACCATTACTTATATTACAATATAATAATACAGACAATACAAAACCAAAAACATACTTTACTTTGAACAAGATTCTCATATAAGAGTTAAATTATATAAAAATTACATAATTGTCGCTAAGACACACACTCAACTCTATCAAATTGTTTGAATTAACACAAATGCGGTTTCTGTTTAGAATGAGTTCTCACATTGCGAGAGTCCATTTCTTGGTATGCTGGTCCTTGTCTTTGTATGGAACCCCATGATTCACCTACACCTTAGCTTTCTGCCTAAATTCATAAAAAGTAAAACATATCAATTACCTAAAATGATTTATGTTTGCAACCAGAGTGTTGGGAGCGTGTAAGTGCATGACTTTTAATAAAGAAAAAAGTGTATTGAATTCATACACTCTCTGTTGATGAGAGGGTTGCAACCATTCAGTCAATCGTGAAACATGCTCCTAACATAACCTGGTTCATATTTCACGTAAATGTCTTTACTCTTTCGGCTAAGGACGTATTATAATCATTTTCTTTGGTATTTATTTTAGGATGGGTAAGTGACCATGGTGTTTTTTGTGTGCCTGTTGCTCAGTCATATGATGTATTATTTTTTGCATATGATGTATTACCGTTTGTTGTTTGGAACTTTGGATGCCTTTACAGAAGGGCTTTCTTGGAAACTTTTCTGTTCAACAACACATAGCCTTGACCATCACTCAGATTTAGCTATGATATAGTAAACCACTTGAACTATCCATTAAGCACTTAAGCTGGCTTGTGAGTTAGATGTAGTTAATATTTCCATTTTTCCACATTATGACTTGTGTGTGGGAAAACCTTGTTGGCTTATGCTAATGTAGTCTCTGCATGATATATCAAGACAAATTAAGCTGTGACGTTTCTTCTTCTTATATTGGAGTTGAAAATCTTCCCTTTTTGTCAATGATACCAGTGTTCTTTATTTGCTTCTTGCATTATTGTTAATAAACCAAAATTGAGTAGTATATTGATAGCTGACTTTTTTGTTTCAGGTATGTTCCTCTTTGTAGAGTTCATCTTCCCTTGACAACTGAAAATTCAGTCTTCTGTGGAAGTCCCTTGTCTTCTTTGATCTTGTCCCATGAAGCCGAAAGTACACAACCACGCAATGTCTTTCGTTGCCGATTTGGGACACTTGATGCTGTCGCAAAGGTACATCTAGCTCAACATTTAGTTAGTATTTCTTTTTACTCTTTAATGGCTCAAACTTTGTGAAATATGTAACTGTCCTTGTTCTATTCCAATTCACTTGTCATGTTCTGTCAATTTTTAACTATTATTATATCCAGGTGCGCAATTTAGAAGCCTGTCGGGCATCACAAGAGGAATTGAAAACCTTTGAATGCTCATTTCTCGGTGAGGTTAGAATGCTTGGGGCTTTGAGGAAGCACAGCTGCATTGTAGAAATTTTTGCTCATCGGCTATCATCTAAATGGACTCCTGCAGTTGGGGGTAAAGAAAATAGGTTATTGCAGGCTGTTATTGTTATGGAATACATAAAGGGGGGATCTGTGAAGGTATAGCGATAGTTTCTATACGTTCGTTAATGATCATTGTGCACATAATGATCATTGTGCACATATTCTTTATGTTGTTTATGTTGGGTTTATAATATTTGTTAAAGTTCA
This sequence comes from Allium fistulosum, assembly GCA_030737815.1. Taxonomy (NCBI): domain Eukaryota; kingdom Viridiplantae; phylum Streptophyta; class Magnoliopsida; order Asparagales; family Amaryllidaceae; genus Allium; species Allium fistulosum. Next base: position 868,306,547 of record CM060905.1, on the reverse strand, counting down.
TCACGGATTGGGTTAAATAATTGGACGCTGTTAGAATGATGGTAATTACGATGATACAATTTCGTAGCAAAATGCAGCAGCAATATTTTTTAAGTGCGTTTAATATCTGTGCCTTGCAGGAATATGTGGAAAAATTATCCAAAAGGGGCGAGAAGCATGTTCCAGTTGACGTAGCCTTGCATATTGCTAGAAACGTTGCTTGTGCATTAGTTGAGCTGCACTCCAAGCATATTATTCATAGGGATATTAAAAGTGAGAACGTTTTAATTGATCTTGAAAGTAAGAGAATTGATGGCACACCTATAGTCAAGCTAGCTGATTTTGATATATCGGTCCCTCTTCACTCTTTTATGCACACATGCTGCAATGCACATTTTGGCATTCATGCACCAAATGTCTGCATAGGAACTCCAAGATGGATGGCTCCAGAAGTGGTTCAGGCTATGCATCATAGAAATCTATACGGCCTGGTATGATTTCAATTATTTTTTCCTGTAGTAATTTGAATGAAAATCAACATTGCGGGGATTGCAGTTTAAATATAAGCGTTGAACTAATGGTGGATTTTTAAATGTTAAGTTTGTAGCACTGAGCAAGAGTTTTGAACGAAGTAAATCCGCCTAAATAAAAGATCGAAACAATTTCCCAAAACATTTGGAGCTTATTTGGTTTGTTCTCAAAATGCCTTGTGTTTGAAGTTTTATGGAACACCCAAATACTTCTAGTTTATTGTTTTTCAATATGCATTTTGGAAAGGAAAATACTACTTTTATTGGGTTCCGGGCATATATTCGTTGGAAGAAAAAATGTATTATAGTTGTTCTTCTACCCACTGCATCATAGTATCTGCCCGTTCTTTTATATTGGATAACAGTTCGTTTCGTGTAGCATATCCCTTTCAGAAAATATCATTTCTCAAATGGCCGTAACACTTATAACTCAATGGTTTAGTTGCATGTCGATATATCAGTAATTGCATTGAAAACTTAGAAGGCAATTATAAATAATGCAAACACCCTTATGTTATGTAATGGTATTTTTGAATTCACGTTATAGCATGGGTTTGTATTAACATTTTCAAAATTTTAAAACAGGTTCAAGGTTCCAATGAAACACAATCTGAAAACTCAAAAAACAATTTAGAAATGTGAAAAACAAATTAACACAAAGAAAAATCTCTTTGTATTTTAAAGTAGCTTTTATGAACTAAAATTAAACGAAAAACATATTGAAAGTCTATGCTAAAATGTATTTTTAATGTTTATATAGTTAACCTTAAACAAAAATCAAACTTAAATTCTCATTTCAATTGTTTCTATGAAATAATCGAATCAAACACGCCTACACAAAAACCGGAGTATCCAAAAACTAAAACAAATGATGTTTAAATCTTAAAATCAAACTGAACAAAATGCTTCAACAATTATGATATTTATTGATGGTGGAATTGTTTAGTTGTCCATGTATAATTTGTGTTCACTTTGATGGTTGAAAAAGATCAGACTTTTTGACTATTAATATTAATATTAGCACGTTGGGCACACACTATGTTTGCACTTGCACTAGTTGATCTGTTAATCTCCACACTCTAACGTTGGTCTCCATCACTCATGCTTTTATAACCTTATCATCACTACGAAGATGTCCACTGTTACTTCTCTTTTAAAAGATGTTGTTTGTAACAATTAATCCACTCTCACAGGCAAAAGAAAATATTAATACATATATAAAATAAAAGAGAATTTGCATAGTTAGAGATATTACCAGAGTTTCAGCTTTTGGTTATGATCATACAGTGAGAAATATACATAAGCTTTTAGAGTTTGGTTTTTTAATGTAACGTTACAAAAATTGCAAGTAATCAATGCACACACCCTTAGTTCTTATAAGTTTGAACAAGCATATTTTTGAGTATTTGATGATCTTTTGGGATTTTATGAGTGCTTGTGCTTTTGAGTATTTGATGATACTCATGTTTTTGGGGCTTTTAGGGATGGTCATGTTTAATCATAAAAGCACTATATTATATATGCTTGATTAGAATTAGATTGGATACCAACTTATGGAAGTACGTCTTTAGTATAAACCCATAATATAAGCGTTTTGAAATAAGATCGGAGGGATGTTATGGAAGAGGGATGTTATGGAAATGTTTTTATGTATAACCCCATGAAATAAGCCAACTGTGACAATTCAAAAGTGTGGTATTTTAACAACTTTCATTATGAGTAAAAAAATAAACATACACCTACCATATTAAGTGGGAAAATTTGTTGATTCTCATTGTTGAAATAAAGATAGGAGGGATGTTATGGAAATGTTTTTTTATGTACAACCCCATGAAATAAGCCAGCTTTGACACTTCAAAAATGTGTAGCATTTTAACAACGTTCATTATGAGCAAACATAAACACACCTACAATATTAGGTGGGAAAATTTGTTAATTCTCATTGTTTTACCACCAGCTAATTATTTTTGCCCATGTTGATCTACATGCCTAAAGTACAGATACGATCTTTTTCACGAGAGTTCAACCTATATTTTTCTACCGTCAGGGTTTCAACATTATGATTTATTATAAGCGTGTCGTAAATCCAAACGAAAAAAAAACCATTAGGGTTTCAGCACTATAATTTATTATGAGTGTCATAAGTCCAATATATATGTGTGTGTGTGTATGTACATGTATATATATATGTATGTGTGTGTGTCTGTGTGTGTGTGTGTGTGTGTGTGTGTGTGTGTGTGTATAACGGGTACCATGGTGGAGCATTGTTCTCTTAGTTAGACCCATGATCTCTGAATGAGTAGTGTAACCAAACAACATACATTTGGTAGCTAATGCATAACCAATATTGACCAAATATACTTTTGAATGCGGTCTCTCAGTTTACGTTATTACTAAAAGTCTAAGGGTGCTCAAGTATTTTATTATTTGAAGCGTTCTCTATATATGAAACATTTGTTCTCAACTCTTGTTGTAGGAAGTGGATATCTGGTCATATGGGTGCCTTCTGTATGAACTACTTACTCTTCAAGTACCCTACAATGGCCGATCTGAATCAGAGATTTATGGTCTCCTGCAGGTAATTCTGGCACCACATATTTTTAGTGGATATTACCTGGGCCGCTAATTCTTGGTTTTTATCCATTTCTTATTAATAAAATGGCGTTCTAGCATTTTTATTCTTTCTTTTGATTAGAAAAAAAGTCAAATATTATTCTGCTATATGTTAATTTACACTCTTCAATTATATCAGGATATTATCAGCGGTGTATCTCCCATATCTAACCAATATCTTACAGATACTAAAATTTCTGTAAGAATGAAAATATAGAGGAATCTTATAAACTAATATATTTATGGTGTTCTCATCTTAGAAGCCGGAACTGTCCAACGACTGATGTTTTTTAGGAGCCCATCAGTAAACAAATGCAAAAATGTTCAAGGCTTTAATCAAAGCTCCTTTTCTTTTAAAATGCTAAAAGGTCAAATTGGCACAGCAAACAATAATAAGTTATTGTTATTATTTATGAAAACAACTTTAACCATACATTCCTAAATGTACTTATCAAAAACCAAAAATATTTGCACTTCCAATCTTTTTTTGACTTTTGCTTTTGAAAGCAAAGAAGTAACTTTCCAGTGCTGTTTTTGTGTGTGGGTGGGTCTGTGGGAGGTCGGTCTTTATCTTGAATCGTGGTTCAGGCACTCTTACATTCAAACTTTTGGAACATTAGTAGATGAATTAAAGATGATACAAAGGGTGTTGAGTAATATTTAAAATAGGAATAGATAAATCAAAAACTGAACCAAAAAAGACAAATAATTTTGATCTATTCAATCCATTCTTTGGTTTAAATTGAACGAAAAAGTTATAATTAAAATAGAACATATAATATTGATTAAGCTGTTTTTGTTGATTATTTTATGATTCTCATGAATGCTATCTATGGGAAGTTCTAATTGGACACAATTTGATGACACAAAATGTAACAGAGGAGATGTCAACCAGTAGACCTCTCCATGATTTCCACCTCCAATGTAAAGACAAAAGGATCCAATGATCAATACTTGTGTCAAATTTTGTGTTCCAATAGCCGCTTCTGATTGTTTTTTAAATATTTGATCGATAGAGATTATTCTGATTTTTTAATTAAGCTTAAAAGATATAAAAGGCATGCAATCTCTGAAGATGTAATAAAATGAATATTGCTCACTTTGGACATGTGGACGTGAATTTGAACTGCTACAACTGTTTGAAAATGGAAACAGTTGCAGCTTAACTTGATAATTATACTGTTATTTCAATTTTTAAATGTCTCTTCGATAATTATTGGTATTTTTATTTCAATTTCAATTTCATTGGCAGATGAAACGAAGGCCGAAGCTTACACCTGAATTGGAGGCTCTGGTTTTGTACAATGACTATGAACAAAGTAACACATCATCAGATGATATGGATAAACTAAAACTTTTGAGCGAGCTGTTTTATGATTGCACTTCAGGCGATCCATCAGATCGACCTACAGCCCAATATATCTATGATAAATTATGTGAAAGTACAGGGCAAAATTTTGCAGTTTCCTGATTATAGAATTGATTAATTTATATCATGAGGTAGGTGTCAAACACAAAGCAGAGCCACATAGTTGATATCTCAAATTATTTGGCATCATTTTTCCAATTATTGATTTGTAAACGTGGCAGCAGGGCAATTCTTGACTTCAAGGTCTTTATTATCGTTAGAAATGGATAGTTTGAAGATATTTTCTGAAACTGAACATATATCAAATAATAACATTGCTTCTTTCCGTATCATTTAAAGATGCCCAATTAATCTCAACATGCTAGCGTGTGTTTTTTATTTCATATATTTCGTATTTCAAATCCATGAGAAGATGCTTGTTATGTTTCCCTGTCTAGTTTTTGGAATGATCCATCTTTTATACCTGCGCTGTTAATAAATATCTTTAATGCTTTCGATCGAGTTTTAGTATGGAAAAACATTAGTTGAAATATTGTTGCTCAAAATGATCTTAAGTTGTTTTTTTGATTAGTGAATTTCTCATAAACCATCGTTTAAGTTAATGATCTCTGAATGTATCGTGAATATCGTACACGTTTAAAAAATAGGGAAATCATGGTTTTTGTACACGTTTAAAACGTAAGGCAATAATAATTTTTGTTCTGTAATAACATACAATAGGTAAAAACATGTGCCATATTTGCATTTTTTGAAATGTACGAGCGTTTGAGTGTTGTGTGACAATCCTAATAGCTTTAAAAATATATTAAATATATTGGCACTGGAATTATTTGCAGCAACTTGTACATTTGCGTTGCAAATGGATGGATTGTTCAAGCTCCATCTTCACTATACTAGTGCTACAGCTATAATTATTGTCTTCTTGCGCCTAACGCCCTCTACTTCTCTAGTATATCTCTGTAATATTGGCGATGGTGGTTTATGCGAATCTTGTGTTTTTATACGTTGAGCATGTTGATTATAATAAGTAAATAATAGTTATTATAATAAGTAAATTATAGTTAAATGAACAAAATAAATTGTTTTCCAAAAGTAGAATGTTAAAGGATGGGTGGAATAGTCATACCCTAGAATGATGGATGGGGTCATTCTCTCCATAGTTGGGAGTCTTAAGAAACAAGGGTTCCATTTGAGTACTAGAATATGCGAAGGAGGCAAACACGGACGGTATGAGGTGACGTGTGAAGGGGGTGAACGGGTTACACAAGGCGATAATGTTAGTACCTGATACGTGTTGCATGAGTTGGCGAAACATATACTTAACATGTGTTGCATGACATGAGGTGTCATGTGAAGGATGTGGATACATGGAAGAAAAGTAAGGATTGTCAATGGATACTCAAAAAATTTGATATCCGTTCTAATTTGTATCTAGAAAAAAATCCAATATCCAAAATCTAATTTGAATACAGATATGATAGTATTGACATTCAAAAATTATTCATTCACTTTTCATCAAATTAACAGTTGAGACTTTGTATATATTTTAGTACCCAAAATGATTAGCATTTACTATTTCATTAGAGAAAAATTTATATTACGCGTATATAAATGAATATTTATTACCGAAAACTTTTTGTTACAATTGTACTTTTTATTTCTTGTGTTTATATTAACATTATTACTGAAAATGTTTTATGTTGGATTAAATTTTCTATATAGTTTTTTGAGTTTATTATTTATGAGTGGAGCAAATAGATATTTGATATTCAAAAATGATTTCCGATATCGATATGGATATGACACTATCCGTATTCGTAAGAGATGTAACTATGCATGGATGCCACCTAAGTGAATATGTGTCACGGTCCGAATTTTGCTTATAATGTTTTTATATGTATCCCAAAAGTAAATGACCAAAATACCCTTAGGATAAGGATACAAATAAGAAGCATTAATGATATACTTCCATTTCTTAAAAACAAAGTTGAACATAAGAAATGAAGGAAAGAAGAAAAAGAAGTGAGAAAAGGGGAGTTTAAGGCGAAGAAAAAGAAGAAGAAATTAAGAAGAGGATTGGAGTTTAAGGAAGAAGGAAAAACATAAGAAGGAAGTATGGAGGAAACGAAGGACATGAAAGGGTAGGATGGTTGAGAATAAGAATGATAACAAAAGTAAGGAACGAAATGAAGCGACAAAGTAAAATCTTAAGGTAAGCTTACATAAGGTGGTAACTTTAGTTAATCATTTTTAATACTTTATGCAAGTCTTATATGCTGGTATGTTTAGAATAATCTAATGTTAAATAATGCTCATGCGATGATGAATGTTTAGGAACTGCACGTAGGAACTATGGTGGCTTGATCTTGCATGGTTTGATTCCAATGGTAAGTAGACGGTCATTAATGTGATGCAGCCACTTTCATATACATGTTTTTCTTTTCTATGTTTTCTTTTCTACATAAATATTAGTTTATAAAGTAATTTAGAATATTTATAATATGAAATTTGAACTGAAATTATATATATATATATATATATATAATTAAATTAAATACATATTAGATATACACATACAACTAGTTATAATTATGTTGAGCCAGAAAATAAAGATGAAGAAAGCAAGTGCCGAAATAGTCATTTTCCAACTGCTATAGGTGCTGTATTTATAGAGAAATCATCCAACAGAATCATCAGATCTCAATTTACCAGGTCTAACTTCAAATTCGAAAATGTAGGAGAGGAAAATGGAGTCCCCAAAGCCGAATCTCGGTACCGACCAAAATTGGTCGGTATCAACCTGGATTTACGGGGGAATGTTGCTCTAATTTCCTTCCCTTGGTCTTCTATCTTCGATCCCTCATGTTCCAAGCACATTTCCTTAGAAATCCTGTTGTTTCCGAAAGGTTCGGATATCTCCAACTTCCTTGTAGTTGTTCACCTACTCCTTCAAAAAGGTATCCCGAGATGATCACTTAAGCCATTATTCCATAAGCCTTGACTTCCAGAGCCAACCGGGGTTGAAAAAACTGCTCGGTACCGACCTCTTTCCTTGATTCCAATGATTCTCCAATTTATTGAGATCATTCCTATTCCTTTTCCAAGCTTGCTCCCAAGTCCTTGAATCATCTCTTCTTCATCCTGATGTCCAGATTCGTTTGAAAACTGCTTATTTAAAAATTCGAATAACACTTGCTCCCAGAGCATGCTTCAGTTGGAAACAAAGTGTGCTCTGAAACAAGACAAACATATATCACAATCCATATACATCTATTGGTTATCCAATAGTTTCTTCGAAGCGTTGTGTCCATCCCGTTGTTATCCATTCAACTACTTTCTATAGTTGAAATTTTATTCTACGTGCTAAAGACATGATCTACACTTCAGAGATCGTTCTAAGCCTTAAATAGGTAGATGCTACTTCCCTTCTACCTTTCCTTGCATTTTCTTTTTATTTTGGTCTAAAATTCACCTCGATACCAACCTGTTTTGATTGGTACCGAGTAGAATTCTCTTGCCTATTCGGTATGTGTATATAAGCTGATTACTTAGCTTATTTTCCTTCCACACTTTCATTTCTCGATTGCTACCGCGACTTAAACCCCTTCATCCAAACTGATTGCCCTCGCCTTCTCAGAACCGTCGTTGTTTACTTAAAAGCGCCGTCGCCACCTAACATCTACCTTGACCATCGTCATTCACTCCAACGATCTCATCACTGAACTCCTTGAACCTTGGGACAAATTCAGACCCGAATTCATCAGGGTTAGTGGTCGTTCATTTTCGGTTGTTATCGTGGTTGTTGACGATCGTGCCTGGAGTTCGTCGACAACCAATGGATGGATGGAGCATTAACTTATGACCGATCAAATCTTTGAACCAAAATCTTTGTCAAATCCATGTACCTGTACTGAGTTAAACTTGAGGCAACCGTGCTATTCACAATTTTGCAAAACTTTTGCATTTCAATCCATTCAAAAATTGTGAACACACATTGTCGATAAACGGTCGATCATAAGTTATTGTTCACAAATTCCAACATTCAAATGATCCCATTGCATAGCATTTCCAATTAATACACTTCTCATCTTCTTGGAAAGAATGCTCCGCGTCATTATGGATAGCGGTTTCGTTATTGATTGTCCGATGATAACGGGTAAAATCTGATGAATAGTTCCTTCATGCGACGTGGCTCGTTTTCCAGCATGAGCGGGTTATTTTCACAGAATGGTCCATTCGTCAAGTATATGACACAAGACTCATACCGTATAGATTGAAACTTTCGCCTCCCTTAGTTAATGTTCAGAGTCCGATTGGTTAACACACATTGACATCCGCTGGATTCTAGGCGTTAGTCACATGGGTTCACTCTGAAAATAGAATTCCAAAATAAACATATCTAACCATGTTGAACACCAAATTTTTCTATCCAGAATGACTTGCCATTCTCCTAGATTCAACGCTAGCGCTGGATCGTCAACTCCTCCTTAAGCCGAGTCTACAACAGCTCAGGGCTCAACCTCCACGTCTTCTGAACCTAGGCATTCAATAACCATTGAGTTACAAAGAATGATAGTTTCAATAGAACCGATCCAAGATCCACCTCCTCCTACCAATGTCCATGTGGGCTTAAGAGTTTTGGATGATCCCATAGAGAAAATACCAATAATTCTAACAGTTAAGACGCCCCGGACTATATGTTGGCAACATGAGATTATAGAGGATGATGTCTTGCTTCCAACACAAAATCAATGGACGCACAATCCTCCAATAAGCTATACGACATGCAATAAAGATACATGCTTAGGAAGTGATGTACCACCCTTTAATTCATTCTTATGCATGTTCCTTCAGGAGCTCGGGCTTGCTCCAACTCAAGTCCACTCTAATAGATATGCCTTGTTAAGCTCCTTATACATAATGTTCATGAACTAGTTCTAGTGACCTCCTACCTTTAGAGAGCTAACTCATGTCCTGAGTTTCAAATAATTGAGGGAGTCGCCTTCCTACATGATCAAAGCCTAGTGTCGTTGTAAAGTCATTGAAGCACTCCACAATAAACCTTCGTACTTCAAGAACTAATATTTCTCCGTTCATTGTCCATACGGATTCAATAGGCTATGGTATTTCGGAAGTAAGATCCTTTCCTTACTGTTTTTCTCCATGCTTCAACTTTCATCTTCTATCATTTAACTTGTTATCTCCTTTCTTCTCAGATATTCCTACTCAAGGCATGAGCATAGAGCATTTTGATACTCTTAAGACCTTCAAGAGCATCCCCACCTATCTCCTGATGAATGAGAACCTTCGTCGGTTCAACTTCCTACATCCCAATCATTTTGCCGTTCCTACTGAAACTCCACTTAGTAGCTCCAGAATGCCGACTAGGTCTTTTGTCCCTACTCGAAATTCCAGCGATGACGTCCAAGGGGGCGGTGAAGGGCCATCTAGCACGGCTAACGTTGGTGAACCAGTTGATAGAGCAACAAATAAGAATGTTACCGGTGAAGTACCGAAAAAAATGAAGAGAGAGTTGAGATGCGAATAATTTAGGAAGAAGGAGGTTGGGAAGAAGGAAGTGATGAAGAAGGAGAAGAAAATGATGAAGAAGGCGATAGTGATGATGACATCGGTTAAGAGGGAGATGAGTCATACAGAGAGTCTCCCGAAGGCACTGAACTCTTAGATTCACCGCGTCCAAAGCACATGATCATTAAGACTTCTAAGCAAACCGCAGAACTAGGCATTGTGTGAATAACCAAGGCGACTACTCCGGGCGATTCTAGATATGACATTTTTGGCTCGTTAAGCGACTTTGATATTCTAATTGCCGATCTCCTTAAGGATGGCACTTCGGGCTTTAGTTTCCCCTCCAGGTGAATTCTAGTCAAAGGAGATGAGACTCCATCTCTAATTCCTTCCAAACACGGTCTGTAGAGTACTTAGAGGGACATCGACGCTCTACACACTTCTAGGATCATGAACAACAATCCTTACATTCACATGCATTCCAATACTCCAAACTGATAGGATCCTTTGCTTCGTTTTAGGTACATTGAGCAAAGATTGATTTAGTAATCTCTAGTATGGTATTTTTAAAGAAAGGAAGCGCACTTCCATCCATATTTGTCTCACTCTAACTATCTCAAGGAGCGGGAAACCAACGATGAAAGATCATGAAGAAAAGGTAGAGAGCGAGAGGAAGAAAAAGACTGCCAGCCCGAGAGGGATCGGAAGAAGAGGTGGGCCGAAGGAAGGCAACCCTATGGTCGTAGAAAGAGGCACAAAGATTCATATGACCATCATGATTCCTCTTATAGGGTTCCTCTGCTCCGATCTCAACCTTAGCTTCCTCCATCGCAAAAAACTTTAGCTTCACTTTTTTGCTACCGTTCCTCCTCTCCCTCAATTCAAACGAATCACCACTTATCCAACTCCTCCTCCGGCCTCGTCCAGCTGCATGCAGGCCGCCTTCCCTTACCTTTTCTTAACTGGTGACATGTTTGATCGCGACATCAAAAAAAGAAAGAAGAAGATCGCAAGGTTGGATGGGTCCAAGAGCTTGCGACCAAGGATACTAGTGAAAGAAGCTTTGGTATGCCCTCTTTAGTGTCAATTGTATCAACCAAACGACTATCCAATCGTTTGAATTTGAAAAGAAAACCCAAGACAGCCTCAAAGAGAAGTAGAAGAGGGATTTGGAGAATGGGAAAGGAAAGAGATGTGGCTTTGGAATCTAAAATAAAGGCAAAAATTAGTTGCGGAGATGACGAAGGCTCACAACCAGGCTGAGATCTTGATGAAAGACCTGTTAAGGACCACACATGAAGGCAATGCTGCTCTCAAGACATAGCTTGCAGACAAGAACTTGGCCCTCCACATGAAGAACAAAACTATCCTAGGAAAAGATGATACTATCAAGGACCAAGCAGCTGAAATTTGAGAGCTCCATGCTGAAAAGGAGAGACTTGAATCTGGCCCAGGTGGACTATACCAAAACTACACATGATTCAGGTGAGCTGAAGGAGAAAATGGCCAAAGAGAGGGAAGAATTGAACACCATGCTTCAACAGTTCTTTGTAAACGTTATCCAATATAAGAATTTGAAGTGGTTGGGAAGTATATACATCGTTACCTTCGCCAATGTCTGGGAGGAGATATTACGCCGTTCAAAAGTAGTCGATGAAGGCCTCATTGTGGATAAACTAAGAGCCAAATACCTCGATGCCAATGATATAGACTCGAAGATCAGGGAAAAGATATATGGCTATGTAAGATGCTGTCGTCGAAGCTCCTGCTAACCCAAGTGCACCAGGTTAGGCATAATCATCAACTCCTAAGTCCCAAGAGCTTGCAGCGACTATCCCGATATCTGAGGGGGGTCTGCTTCATGGCCATTCTAGTCATTCTAGCTTCTGTAGCAATTACTTCTATTGAACCGTGTATTCCAGTTTTCATCTCTCAGCCTATCCTGTAGGCTCTAAAAGAGGGTGAGATTGCCGCGTCTTCCACCAAGGAGACTCTATCTGGCGAAGGTATATCCCTTATTTATACAGTGTTTGAGATTCGTCAGTTCTCGCCCGAGACTGTAACTAGCCTTTACTTATCCGTTTGTGAAGTCACACATCATCCTTTTCTTCAGCTTCCTCTATGGCCAATTACTCAAGGTTTAGGTGATGCTGCTATTGCAACCGAGTTAACCTCCGTGATCACGGGACTAGTCAGTCCGAGCCTTCCTTCTAGTTCTATTCTAGGTCCTGATTCAAAGAGAATTGTAGTTTTGGAGGGATTAGACGACACTTCCCAGTCTCGGGGGAAAACCTCACCATCACCAGTGCCTCAGACCTGATTAGGCCCATCTCCATAGCGGAGAAGTTGAAGATTAATGCTTCCAAAGTCAAAATCAAGGCCGAGCCTAGTCTTGAAAAGACTGCTAGTTTCGAGGAGCCCAAGCCATTTCTGCCAATCCTTCCCATTACTATCAAGGTCCCGAAGGGCAGCATCACCGATGCTGCCACGGAGACCTCTGAGCCCTCGGTCGACCATCTCGAAGATCATGCCACCATTACCATTGAAGGCAATACAACTCCTTCTAAAGGCAGCACACCAAGAAATGAGAAGGACTAGAAGAGGCCTCACGATGGCTCAAGCAGCAAGGCGGGCAAGAAAAAGAAGAAGGGTCACAAGAAATATGCTCCTCAACCATCATCCAAAGACTATGAGATAACATCAATTTGTATCATTTTGGGTTGCAATTTTTTTTTTTCCGTTTCATTGTACATAGGTCGTGTTTGTGCAGGAACGACCCCTGCGTTGGTTGTGTATAAAGTTTGAATGAAATGAAATAATGTTTTTTTTCATTTCAATATTTGTTCTATTTACATTTTCTCACTTTATACTCTATTCCTGTATATATATAACCGCCTGCATATATAATATAACTGCTTGTACTGCAAGTACGATGCTTTTATTTACTATAACTCTGTGCATATAAATAAAATTCATGCAATTGCTCTATGTAGTTCTATTTTACCGTTGCCAAAGTGTTTCCCCTTGGCTAAACATAATTATTATTTAACCAACTTTGTGGTTGCTCCTGTTTATTTTAGGTCAACTTTCCTTTGACTGTTAACGAGTTATAAATAATCCAAGTTCCATGTTATTTCCTATCTCTGGGGAACAACGGTTCGAACATCTATTTTCCAACGTCTACGATCTCGTCGATAACTGAGCATGACCGATGTTATCCATAGATTTCCACTACTTAACCTCTGCAAAGCAAATCCCACTAGACCGTGAGTGATACCGTACTTTTAATGTGACTCCATGTCATACCAAGTCCTGTCTCTAGGACATGTCCAAATGCTAGAATCCTGGCGTTGTTTTCTGACCTTGCCAATTTCTAAGCATTGGTTAGAGATTAACCACATGGTGGCAAATTAATCGATTGCCACTAATCTGATTATACTCTCCCGGTCCTAATCCTAGACCGAAGGAGTCTGGTAGTACCTGGTTTCAACCTTCAACGACCATCCTTGCTTATACTCGGCCAAGCGCGTCTTGTTGGGCCGCAAGTGTAGTCGTGGAAGTCCCGTCCATTTACTCGTTCCTATCTTCAGGAACTGATGGCTCAAAGGCCTATCTCCGGACATCTATTCTCAGTTACACCTATTGCCTAGCATTAGACGAGAGTGTCCGTTGACCATCCTTGCTTATCGTCCACCTAGCACATCCTGCCAGGGTACAAGCATGGTCATTAGAATTTGAACCGCGCACCAGTTTCTATCTCCAAAAACTGGCACTTTAGTTGCTTTATCCTAGGCATTCCTTCTTGACATTGCCTATCTTCGTGCAGCAGTTAGTACTTAAAGGATAAGGTCGAATTATCTGATCGACTCCTATGATTATACTTCCCGATCTTGATCCTGGATCAAAGGAGTTCGTACCGTTTCCAAGTATCTGAACGTACTATTATTATGCAACATAAGATTTTTCTTATAAGAACACGGTTTCATTGGTTTGAGAAGCTAACTTTATTCATAAACGAAAAACACGCCAATTTACGTTGCCCCCAGAATCCTTAGATGGCTTATTTGCAAAAAAATAAACTAAATAACACAAAATGAAATAACATCACAAAAGATCGTTATTCCATGCCCATGGAACCAAGATTCCATCAACAATAGCCAGCTTGAATGGTCAATCTCCAAGCTTTTGTTCGATTGGATAAGGACCTTCTCAATTTGGACCAAGAAACCCCGTACCCGGGATAACTTGTTCAAAATGAGATCCCCTACCATGAAGGTACGGCTCCATACTTTGGTGTTAAAGTGTCATGCTAGTCTTTTCTACTAAGCAACTACTCTTAATCCTACTTCTTCTCTCTTCTCATCAATCAAATCGAGGGACTGAAACAAGAGTTCCTCGTTTACCTTCAGATTGTAATGCATTTTATGATGAGAAGGGACTTCAAATTATATCAAGATCGTGACCTCTAATCCATAGGCCAAAGCGAACGGTGTATATCCAGTCGTAGACTTATGAGTCACCCTATAAGCTCATAGTGCCAGTAGAAGCTCATTGACCCAGTTGCCCTTGGCTTTAGTTAATCACTTCTTTAAGGCGGACTTGATAATTTTATTCACCACCTCCACTTATCCATTCATTTGTGGGTGGACCACTGCTGAAAATCTTTTCTCAATCTTGTGCAGGTTGCGAAAATCCTTGAACTGGGTACTTTCGAACTAAGTTCCATTATCTGTAATAATCTTTTGAGATACTTCGAACCTATAGATAATGTTCTTCATCACAAAGTTAATCATCTTTTTAGCTATGATCGTGGCAAGAGGCTCTGCTTTGGTCCACTTCATGAAATAATCCACTACAACTATATCGTACTTAGCTCCCCCTTTCGTCTTTGGTAGCACACCAATTATATCAATTCCGCAAACTGCAAATGGCCATGAGCTAACCATTTGTATAAGCTCTATTAATGGGTCTCTCAGAACCTTTGCAAATCTCTGGTAATGGTTGCATCGTGTGGTGTAATTAGCTGCATCTCGATTTACCATTGGCCAGAAATATTCGTTGCGAAGTAGCTTTTTCGCTAACATCTGCCCTTCGGTGTAATCACCATAACACCCTCATGGATTTCCATGAGGATTTTCTTGGTTTCATCCTTGGTTACACACCTGAGAAAGGGGGTAGAAAATATTCTTCTGCAAAGAAATCCTTCTTGCATCATGAACCATAGTGCTTTCGCAGGAGTTTCTTCCATTCATTCCTTTCTCTCTGAAGATTTAACTTAAGTAAATAATCCTTGATTGGAGTCATCCATGACTTCTCTTCTTCCACGATCTCCAAAATCCATTCGACATCCATCTGGTCGATACTCGGAGCTGTCAAAACTTCCACTGGAACCAAACCTATCATCTATGCTTCCTCGAAACTAGCTAGCTTGACAAATGAATCAGCCTTCGTATTCTCCTCACTAGGTATGTGCATAATCATGAAATGCTCTATATCATCCAACAATTCTAGTGCCTTTATCAAGTAAGGAGCAAGTATCACGCCCTTAGCCTAATATTCCTTCTTCACTTGATAAACTACCAACTGGAAATCACTGAATATACGCAGCATCCTTATTCCTAGCTCCTTTGCTATCCTTAGTCCCTCTATCAATGCCTCTTACTTTGCTTCATTGTTAGTTGCGGGAAATTCCAACCTTAATGCATAAAAAATTAATCGTCCTTCCAGGGTTACAAGCATTACTCCTACTCGTTCGAAGCTCCATCCACTAACAACTTTCAATGAGAAGGTGTGACCATATTGTCTTCCTCTTCACCATCTCGTGTGGTAAACTCTGCGATGAAGTCCACCAACGCCTGCTCGTTTATCACCCTCCTTGGATGGTAAGTGATATCATACTGGCTCAGTTCAACATTCCACTTTACCAACCTTCCTGGAGTCTTGGGTCGATACAATACCTGCTTTAAGGGTTGATCTGTAAGCACCTTAATCGGATGAGCTTGAAAGTATGGTCCCAGCTTCCTCGACGCAATCAGCAAGAAATAGGCAAGTTTTTCCAACTTTGGGTAGTTCTTTTCAGCTATAGTAAGATAAACCGGCCTTTAAATCCTTGCCTCCTCACATTCGAATGTTGCGCTTAGGGCATTAGCAAACACTACCGGATAGACAAACAAGTTCTCTCCGTCCAATGATTTAGATAGAACCAGTGGTGTTTCCATATGCTTCATCAATTCTTCAAAGGCATCCTAGCATTCCTTATTCCATTCAAAATCCTTCTTTCCCTTCTTGAGGGCATCAAAGAACGATATACGTTTGTCTATTTCCTTTGAGATAAACCGACTCAAAGTGTCAATCTTCTCGTTCAAGCTTTGTAACTCCTTTTTCATAGTTAGGACAGTTACGTTCCTCAAGACGTTAATCTGCTTTGAATTGGCCTCAATGCCCCTTGCATTCACAGTAAATCCCAGAAAATTCCCCGATACAACTTCAAAAAAGCACTTCAACAGATTTAACTTCATTCTATATTTCTACAACACTTCGAACATCTCTGAAAGATCATCCAAGTGGTTCCTTAATTGTCATGACTTCATGACCATATCATCCACATATACTTCCATCATCCATCCGATTTGGTTCCCGAACATAGAGTTCACCAATCTCTGGTATGTAGCTCCAGTGTTCTTCAAACCTAATGGCATCACTTGGTAACAATACTATCCTAAATCCATTATAAAGCTGGCGTGCTCCTGATCCAGAATGTGCATCAGTATTTGGTTATAACCAGAATAAGCATTCATAAAAGAGAGCAACTCGTGTCTCGTGATCTCGTCTACCAACTGGTCGGTCCTAGTAAAGGAAATTTATCTTTTGGGTATGCCTTATTCAAGTCCAAATAGTCAATGCATGTCTGCCACTTTTCGTTTGATTTCTTTACCAACACAGGGTGTAATACCCACTCAGGGTACAAAGCATCGTGAATAAAACAATTCGCTTTCAATTTATCTGCTTCCTCCCAGTATAGCGAATATCTCCAGACCCAGGCTGTGTCTTTTCTGCTTCACTAGTGGAAACTTTGGGTCCATATTCAGTGCGTGGCATGCTATCTCCAGCGATATACTGCATATATCTGAATGTGTCTAGGCAAACACATCCAAGTTTTCTTATAGAAAACTAACCAATTCCTTCCTCCATCCTGTGCTGAGTTAAGATCCTATCTTAAGAGCCCGAGTAGGATCATCCATATCGATCGAAACATTGAGTGTCTGCTCAGCTGGCACCGCCCGCACTTCCTCTGACTTCTTCCCGAGATCCATAGACTTATCAAACTTGCTATGGTTCTGAGCCAGGGCTTGGGCTTTAATTGTGCTTTCGAATTTTTAATGTAGTAAGCCTTCTTCACATTCTTGCCTTTCTCCCATCGCTTTGCTTGTCTTAGCCTAGCGATATAACATTCTCGTCCAGCTCTCTAGTCTCTTCTAATTGATCTGACCCCATTCGCTATGGGGAACTTCATCATTAAGCACCAAGGAGCCAGTGTTGTCCTGAAACCAGTATAGGACGATCGACCCAAAAATGCATTAAACATCGAGTACTCATTCACTATTGCAAACTTTTGAATATGCACCACCTTTCAGTTTCCATCACCTAACTCCTCAGACAAATCAATTGTCTCAATCAATTTTTTTGCTTCGCCAGAAAATCCTTGAATCCTGGATTCACAAGGCTTAACATCCTTCAAACTTATTTCCACTTGATCGAATGCCCTTTTAAATAAAATATTTACAGAACTTCCACTATCCACCCAACACCTGATGCATCGTAGTTGTAACAACCCGTATTTTTAACACTTTAAAAATACGAATTAAAATAAAAAAATTTGGATAAAAATCCGAAGGAAATAAAATTTTGTGTTGTTAAATGTGAATTACAAGTTAAAATACAAAACTGAATTCTGAAATAACTTATTTGTAAATTAAATAAAGATGTTAACTTGTAATTGAACGTAAGTAAAGATTTAAATTTGAATGTAACAAGTAATTGAATTGAATTGAATTTGATTGTAAACAACGAAATAAATAAAATGTTACATTTAATATTGAAGTTATAATATTGAAATCAACGTAAATGAATGTAATTTAATATTACTGTGAATTTAAATAAGGTGGTAGTTGAAGAAAATGAAAGTAAATGAATTAGAAACTATTGATAATAATGTATAAGTAAATGGTTGATTCAATAATGAAAGTGTAAATCGAAATAAAAGAATTCAATTGGAATTAAATAACTTGAATTTGAATTACAATAAAATTGAACGCTGAATCTACTATAATCTTTTATATTGGATTTATAATGGAAAACTGCATTGTAAAAGATTGTTAATTACTGTGAAATTAAAAATGGAATTTGTGAACAATTGAAATTTGATTTAAAAGTTAATAATTTAAAATTGGGAATTTTATATTGAAATTAAACAGTCGAATAATTTATTTTTCGAATATTGGATTTAATTAGACAATTAAATCGATAATTTAATAAGTTAAATTTCAGAAATAATTGAAATCGAGTTGAATATGATTGAAAATAATTTGTAAAATTTTATCTTATCATATTGGAGTTATAGTAATGTTATAGAACTTTTAAAATTGAATTTAAAGTTAATTTGTGAAAATTGAATATTTTAATATTTAATTATCGACTGAAAAATAGCCATTTTTCGAACAGTCTCAGAATTGAACGAAACTAGTTCCATTAGATCCGTAATAGTTTGTTATTATCGGATTTCAATTTTTGTAGCAATCGGAGTTATCATTTGACCGTGGCAGCTCGAAACGCATCGAATTGTTTTTAATATTAATTCGGCGAGAGAAAATAGTCATTTTTCAAAAAGTCTCGGATTTCGACGAAACTAGTTTCATCGGATCCGTAATGTGATATTATTGTATGGTTTTAAATTTCGTGTCAATTGGATGTACCGTTTGTCCGGGGCAAGCCAAAACGCATCAAAATCGGTTTAAATCGGTTTAATTTAAAACTGATCGTTTTTCTCCGTAACTCGCACAGATGACCGAATTAGCCTCCGAAACCTATTCCATTGTGTCCGGAACGTGGGGTAAACCCTAGAAACGCCAGCCGGCACGCTTCGTTTGGAGTTCGGAAAATTTCGGGTGAATAGTGTTTTGCAATTTTCTATAAAAGGCCCTCCATTTCACAATTTGCAAACAAAGGCTAGGGTTTCAAGCCAGCCGCCACTTATACTTCAATGGCCAGAAATGCACGAATCTTCTCTCCTCAATTACTCAAAATCCGTCGATAATTAGAGAAAACTTCCAACACGAAAGTTGTAGAGCACGACGAGAGCTTCAAATCCATACGGAGATGATCGAAAACGGAGCTTCGAGTCAACGGGAAATCGAGCACGAAGGGGCTGCGTTTTTCACGCAATTCGAGGCAGAGGAGGAGGCCGAGCTTCAAGCTATTCCAGGTGAAGGTGGAGTAAGGCGGTGGCTTCGAAGTGGTGTAACCTGATCGTCTTCAAGTTGCTCGGTTTGGTCGTGAAAATTCATGGAGTAAAGGCGGCTATGGGTTTGTGTTGTACGTATTTATCACGTTGAAGAGGAAGATGAAGGGGCGGTCCAGATCTGAAGCAAGCAAGATTGAACGGCCAGAATCTGATCTGGTATAAAAAAAAAAAAAAAATTTTTTTTTTATATATATATTTGTATACAAACTTTGAAAATTCATATCTTTTTCATACGAGGTCGAAAACGCGTGAAACTTTTTGCGTTGGAATCGTGGCGACGAGCTCTACATCATGGAATTGATTTGGAGACATTTGAAGCTAACTAAAATTTTAGGTTAAATCGAACGTCGTTCGATTTGATTTAAAATTGAAAATCAAGGTGAGTGTTTATACGCTCACAATTGACTAAAATAATTTATGGTAGTTAAATTTGATATTGTGAAGTGATATGAATTTTATTTGTCATTGTTTGATAAAAATTTAATTGTCATATAGTTTGTCATTTGAATTCACCGTTGAAAATTAAATTGACAGTCAAATTGAAATTAAAATTGAATTGCGATTAAATTACCTGACATTGATAATTATGAAATTGCCATGAATTGTATTGTCTATTGGATGATTTATTTCGATGGATGCTATTGGTTGATATCTAAATGTTTGGATGTTTATTTGCTTATATGTATCCTGTTATACATACATATGACACTGTGATTGGTTTAAGTAATATATATTCATCCCTGACATTTAATTGAAATAACTAACCACTTGGCCATAGGTTAGAGAATTATATACGGACACCGGGTTGGTTAAATTAAATGATTTTAAAAGTTGTTTTGAAATTATTTAAATGAATTGATTTAAGAATAAAAATCCAATTTATGGAAATTGAATTATTTTGAATTGGAGCTTGAAATGTTGGAATTTAAACTTGATAAACGAAATTGTTTAATTAATCGAAGTTTAGATTTTTAAGAAAAATTGAAATATGGCGTAAAGTTTCGAAAGTCGATTTGTTTTAAAAGATTGGACTTTTAATCGAACTCTGAATATTTCTAAGAAAATTTATATGAAATGATATTTCAAGTTTGAGTTTGGAAGTGAAAATTAATTTGAAATTAAGATTTAATTAATTTGGAATTAAATTGAAATTTAAATAAATTTGTGAATTGAACTAAATTGAAACTATTGAATTAAATTTGAAGATAAAATTGATTTGAATAGGATTTGAACTGAAATTGATTTGGAATGTAATACTTAAATGAATTCTTGAAATCCGAATGTTAATCTAAGTTTATTGAATTGGAATTGTTCTAGAAATTAAGTAAACTACTTAATACGGATGTTTAATTTGAAGAATATTCTAATTTGAATACGAAATGGTTTTAAAGCGAATCTTATATTCTTATATAAATATATGAACTGTTTTGAAATGTGAAATATTTAAAGTTTCGAAATATATTGGAAGTAAAATTGTTTATTTTGTGGTTCAAATATGTATTTGAAATTGATAATTTGAAATGGTTTATTGAGAAGCTGAATCGAGTTGAAATTGATGATTTGAGATTTGATTAAATTTTAAATTTTGAAATTCGAGTTTATGTGAAATCGAAATGAGATTTTGAGGCGAAAAGTGATTTTGAAATCGAAATGAGATTTTGAGGCGAAAAGTGATTTTTAAATCAAAATGAGATTTTGTGGCGAAAAGTGATTTTGAAATCGAAATGAGATTTTGAGGCGAAAAATGATTTTGAAATCGAAATGAGATATTGAGGCGAAAAATGATTTTGAAACGGAACCTTACATCTTGAATGGATATGATGATATTTGAAATGGATTTGATTTTGAAGCGAATATGATATTTTGATATCAATTATGAATCGATTTGAAAATGTAAAAGATCGAACCGGTGTGAAAAATATAACGTAGTTATTAAAGAGACCGGGATCGGATATGGACATACTCTCTGTCGATACCGAAAACCACTTTAATAACTAATACACGTGGAGTGTTGATCCAGAATGAAGTGGATGGTTTTGGTGAACGTGTTGATTTGAAGAAAGAGAACGATTTTGGATGACCCCTGACATGACTAAAACAGGAGCCGCGCCGGGCCATTGAGGATCGCCATCTCTAGCGGACACACTCCTTCGATACCATGTCTATTACTTTTGTGATTCGATTTGGGTGCACCCCGCGATTTGGGAGTGTTGTTTCGCGGTGTTGGGGTAGTAGCTGCTATGCCCAACATCAGTCCGGATCACGCAACTACTAGTATCCTAGTTGGTATTGCCTCATGTACCTTGTCATACTGATTATCCTATTCGCGACCACTACGATTTTGGTTTGTACCTTTAGTATATGGATTGCCCTCTGGTGACTTCCGGTTTTGGGGAAACTACGGTCTTGTATATGCTCTTGGGAATATAAACTGTGTTAAGGGTGGAATGGGCCATGGCTTAACGCTATTTTAATACTTTTACTTTAATGTAGACATATTATAATAGCGTATTGTACTACATAGTAGATAGTTTAACGGATCCTTGAGAGATGGAAAATCCCGTAACATCTCTTAAGTTATTGCACTCACGTTGACACTGGACAGGAGATGTCAAACCCCGTAAACATCTCTGACGCCGTCACACTCATATTTTCTTATTCGATTTGACTTACATGAGATATTTTAGTCCTGACTCGAGTGTTTTGTCTTTTCATTACGCTCGGGTCAGCCTGAGCATTTCAGATAATGTTGAAGATCTATTTTGGAGGACGAAGACGGAGTTTGGTATTACATCATTTGTATTCTACTACTATATTATTTTTTCCGCTGCATTATTGTATTATCTCTGATATGTATGTAACTGTGATTTATGATGTATAATAATAATCAAATTTATTTATTTAACAGCTTCATGAACTGTTATTTTATTATTATATCTTGTTCCTTCCGCTGCAAGATTCTGAGTTTGCTTCTGTTCTTTCTTTCCTTTTCTTATTTAACCCCAATAACCATCTGCCTTTTTGAACGGTTTGAGTTGGACATGTGTGGATTATTGTCGACTTGAACGGTCAAAAATGCGGGTCGTTACAGTTGGTATCAGAGCTTTGGTTTAGATTACCTTGGCTCTAGTGGGGAATAACTCATTGAAATAGGGTTAAACCTTACGAATGAGTTTGAGTGTATATGAGAGAGCGTATTTGTAATTTTGATATAAAAATGATTTTATATTGTGTTAATTTGTTCCGTTGAGTATTTATGAATTCTGGTTGGTACTTGGGACGCCAAGGCATCGATAGGAATTTCTAAACACTCGAATAGGACAGATTGACATAATATTGTTTTAGATTATATTTTATATATAAAAGAATTATCTTGAAAATTTATAAATTTTGATTGTATTGGTTGTTAGGAGATGATAATATTAGATTATCATCGTTTATTGTTGATTAGTCAATATTTCTAACTATTGACTAATGGATGATTTTAAGGAATGAAACTTGTAAATATGACTAACAATGAATATAAATGGTAAATAAAATAAAATAAAAATGAATTTAAATTAAGATGGAGAATTTAAATTCCGGTGTTTTGAAAATTTATTATCAAAAATTTGAAATGTATAATATAAGTATTATATGATAGTATATTCGATTAGAAATTGTTTTCAAAGGATTTTCAAATGAAGTAAGTGTTATACTCCCCTCTTGACACTAGAAAATGATTCCGGTGATGAGTGCACGCATCATCGACTTTATTTTCGAGAATCCAAGTGGGGGAGATCACTTAATAGTTTTTCTAAACCCTGTTTTGATTAAAATTGAATTTTATTTTATATTCTCTATAGTATGACTTGATATATATTAATATAAGTATATATTATTTCAAAACTTGATTTGAAATGAAACCGGGATTGGAATTCTTGAGTTCTTTAATAATTAATGATTTTTCTTTTAATGGTTGAAATGAATTAATACTTGAATCATTACGGAACTTCTGAATTGCGAAATGAGAAATGAACCTAAGAGCTAAGTGGAATATCAATTGAAGTAGAAATCCTTAGAATTAGGAAATTATGAATTTAAAATAAAATTGAAACTGTAAAACTCACATAGTATTAAATTTCATTCTATAGCATAGATATAACTTACCAAATCATTTAAGAAGTTCAAAAATGTTATATGAATTGTTAATTGGATAATATACAAGTATAGGTTTGAATAATGAAATATGCATTTAATTAATGGTTTGCAAATATAAATAAAATTGTTAGTAAATAATTGGAATTTAAATTAACATTTAAAGGTGATTCACAATTATGTTAATATAAAATGGAAATACTATATGTGAATGTAAATGTGAAATTAAATTATAGTGAAATTTAAGTAATGACTTAAGAATTAATTAATTGAAAATTCAACTTTGAATGAAAAGAGGTTGTATGTTGTTTAACTACATTCTATTTGCATAACTATAACTTACCAAATACTTAAAAAGTTTAAAATGCTAATAAGGATAAGTAGAGGAATAATATACCAGTGTGAGAGTGAATAATAAAATGTGAAGATCTATTGATAGTTGTAAATATAAAGGAAATTTAAGTTGTAAAATGAATTAAATTTAAAATTAATTAAATATAGAATTAGTAAATGGAAACTAATTAAATTTGAATAAAACTAAATGTCAATAAACTTGGAAGTGTATGAAATTAAAATTTTAACTTGGAAATGTATAATTGATTTATTATAGATTTGGATGGAGGTTAATGTTGATATGCATTGGTTGTTAGATGGATGTTAATTGATTAAGTATGATTCATTTTGTTAATAAATTGAATAAATGGAATATAAATTTAAATAATTAAATTCAATTTGAAGTAAGGTGATGTTGAATATAATTGTATTCAATTTAATTTGAAGAAAAATTGCCTTGAGTTAAATGTGGATGTAATAAAGTGAATAAACCGGAAAACAAATTTAATGTAAACTTATTTCATAAAAATATAAAAGAAATTAACAACTTTGTGTTAATGCTTGATTTTCCGGAAACTTTAAATTGGATAGTTTGTATTTGTAATAACAAACAAATGTGGAAATCTAAAATTGTCCGGTATGTGCTGAAACTAAAAGTACCATAACTTTTAAATAAATAATCGGAATTTGATGATCTTGGACTTTTCGAAAAGCTTAGAATCTGTAGCACGACTTTTGTTTAGAGTGTCTTGAGAAATTCCTTCATCTACTAGGTTAAAAACTTGAATGTTACTCGCTGTCCTGTGTAAAAATAAGTAAAATCAGTAGCATATACCCTTAGTATTTTCGCCATAACTTTTTACTGGTGTATCGGATTTTGACGATCTTGCCCTTTCTGGAAAGCTTAGAACTTAAGATAAAACTTTTGTTTTAAATGTCTTGTGTTTTTCTGTCATTTAGAAGGTCAAAAACGTGAGGGAACGTCGCTGACCTGCGCAATTCATTGCCAGGCTGAGGCGTATCTATTTAGTAAAACAGTCGTAACTTTTGAATGGAAGGTCCGAATTCAATGATTTTGGACATTCCGGAAAGCCTGAAACGAATGCAACAACTTTTGTTTAGATTCCATTGTCAAATTTTATCGTTTAGGTGACCAAAAACCGAGATTCATTTGCTGTCCTGGAATTGGAATTTCAGTTTTGAAGCTAAACATGTTATATTTATGTTGTTTATGCTAAGTATATCGATCTATCTTTATATGCATGGTTCTAACTTGGTTATTGAGCATTTTAGTAGGTAGCAAAGGGGTTGCGCTTCGCTGTGGAGCTCGCTTCTGCGCTAAATGCAAAATGTAAGTTAAAATGCTAATAAACGCTTAATAAAAGGTACGTTCTCAGATTACGGTTTATGTTGTGGTATATTATTGTGTTCCCCATGTTTTGGGATGCCTCATTCTTGCAATGAGATGTATATCATGCAATTATTACCACTGTGAAATTTTTCGGTCCTAGCCGCGCAAAGGAGGTGCTGCCGAAATTTTTCAAAAATCCGGGAGTTAGAAAATTTTGAGGTTTTAAAAAAATCCTATAACAAAATTTTGCAAATAAGTCGAATATTTTGAATGAATTATATCTAAATGATGGTTTCGCCTTCTCCGTTCCTTTTCGAGGACGAAAAGTTTTAAGTGGGGGAGAATGTAACAACCCGTATTTTTAACACTTTAAAAATACGAATTAAAATAAAAAAATTTGGATAAAAATCCGAAGGAAATAAAATTTTGTGTTGTTAAATGTGAATTACAAGTTAAAATACAAAACTGAATTCTGAAATAACTTATTTGTAAATTAAATAAAGATGTTAACTTGTAATTGAACGTAAGTAAAGATTTAAATTTGAATGTAACAAGTAATTGAATTGAATTGAATTTGATTGTAAACAACGAAATAAATAAAATGTTACATTTAATATTGAAGTTATAATATTGAAATCAACGTAAATGAATGTAATTTAATATTACTGTGAATTTAAATAAGGTGGTAGTTGAAGAAAATGAAAGTAAATGAATTAGAAACTATTGATAATAATGTATAAGTAAATGGTTGATTCAATAATGAAAGTGTAAATCGAAATAAAAGAATTCAATTGGAATTAAATAACTTGAATTTGAATTACAATAAAATTGAACGCTGAATCTACTATAATCTTTTATATTGGATTTATAATGGAAAACTGCATTGTAAAAGATTGTTAATTACTGTGAAATTAAAAATGGAATTTGTGAACAATTGAAATTTGATTTAAAAGTTAATAATTTAAAATTGGGAATTTTATATTGAAATTAAACAGTCGAATAATTTATTTTTCGAATATTGGATTTAATTAGACAATTAAATCGATAATTTAATAAGTTAAATTTCAGAAATAATTGAAATCGAGTTGAATATGATTGAAAATAATTTGTAAAATTTTATCTTATCATATTGGAGTTATAGTAATGTTATAGAACTTTTAAAATTGAATTTAAAGTTAATTTGTGAAAATTGAATATTTTAATATTTAATTATCGACTGAAAAATAGCCATTTTTCGAACAGTCTCAGAATTGAACGAAACTAGTTCCATTAGATCCGTAATAGTTTGTTATTATCGGATTTCAATTTTTGTAGCAATCGGAGTTATCATTTGACCGTGGCAGCTCGAAACGCATCGAATTGTTTTTAATATTAATTCGGCGAGAGAAAATAGTCATTTTTCAAAAAGTCTCAGATTTCGACGAAACCAGTTTCATCGGATCCGTAATGTGATATTATTGTATGGTTTTAAATTTCGTGTCAATTGGATGTACCGTTTGTCCGGGGCAAGCCAAAACGCATCAAAATCGGTTTAAATCGGTTTAATTTAAAACTGATCGTTTTTCTCCGTAACTCGCACAGATGACCGAATTAGCCTCCGAAACCTATTCCATTGTGTCCGGAACGTGGGGTAAACCCTAGAAACGCCAGCCGGCACGCTTCGTTTGGAGTTCGGAAAATTTCGGGTGAATAGTGTTTTGCAATTTTCTATAAAAGGCCCTCCATTTCACAATTTGCAAACAAAGGCTAGGGTTTCAAGCCAGCCGCCACTTATACTTCAATGGCCAGAAATGCACGAATCTTCTCTCCTCAATTACTCAAAATCCGTCGATAATTAGAGAAAACTTCCAACACGAAAGTTGTAGAGCACGACGAGAGCTTCAAATCCATACGGAGATGATCGAAAACGGAGCTTCGAGTCAACGGGAAATCGAGCACGAAGGGGCTGCGTTTTTCACGCAATTCGAGGCAGAGGAGGAGGCCGAGCTTCAAGCTATTCCAGGTGAAGGTGGAGTAAGGCGGTGGCTTCGAAGTGGTGTAACCTGATCGTCTTCAAGTTGCTCGGTTTGGTCGTGAAAATTCATGGAGTAAAGGCGGCTATGGGTTTGTGTTGTACGTATTTATCACGTTGAAGAGGAAGATGAAGGGGCGGTCCAGATCTGAAGCAAGCAAGATTGAACGGCCAGAATCTGATCTGGTATAAAAAAAAAAAAAAATTTTTTTTTTATATATATATATTTGTATACAAACTTTGAAAATTCATATCTTTTTCATACGAGGTCGAAAACGCGTGAAACTTTTTGCGTTGGAATCGTGGCGACGAGCTCTACATCATGGAATTGATTTGGAGACATTTGAAGCTAACTAAAATTTTAGGTTAAATCGAACGTCGTTCGATTTGATTTAAAATTGAAAATCAAGGTGAGTGTTTATACGCTCACAATTGACTAAAATAATTTATGGTAGTTAAATTTGATATTGTGAAGTGATATGAATTTTATTTGTCATTGTTTGATAAAAATTTAATTGTCATATAGTTTGTCATTTGAATTCACCGTTGAAAATTAAATTGACAGTCAAATTGAAATTAAAATTGAATTGCGATTAAATTACCTGACATTGATAATTATGAAATTGCCATGAATTGTATTGTCTATTGGATGATTTATTTCGATGGATGCTATTGGTTGATATCTAAATGTTTGGATGTTTATTTGCTTATATGTATCCTGTTATACATACATATGACACTGTGATTGGTTTAAGTAATATATATTCATCCCTGACATTTAATTGAAATAACTAACCACTTGGCCATAGGTTAGAGAATTATATACGGACACCGGGTTGGTTAAATTAAATGATTTTAAAAGTTGTTTTGAAATTATTTAAATGAATTGATTTAAGAATAAAAATCCAATTTATGGAAATTGAATTATTTTGAATTGGAGCTTGAAATGTTGGAATTTAAACTTGATAAACGAAATTGTTTAATTAATCGAAGTTTAGATTTTTAAGAAAAATTGAAATATGGCGTAAAGTTTCGAAAGTCGATTTGTTTTAAAAGATTGGACTTTTAATCGAACTCTGAATATTTCTAAGAAAATTTATATGAAATGATATTTCAAGTTTGAGTTTGGAAGTGAAAATTAATTTGAAATTAAGATTTAATTAATTTGGAATTAAATTGAAATTTAAATAAATTTGTGAATTGAACTAAATTGAAACTATTGAATTAAATTTGAAGATAAAATTGATTTGAATAGGATTTGAACTGAAATTGATTTGGAATGTAATACTTAAATGAATTCTTGAAATCCGAATGTTAATCTAAGTTTATTGAATTGGAATTGTTCCAGAAATTAAGTAAACTACTTAATACGGATGTTTAATTTGAAGAATATTCTAATTTGAATACGAAATGGTTTTAAAGCGAATCTTATATTCTTATATAAATATATGAACTGTTTTGAAATGTGAAATATTTAAAGTTTCGAAATATATTGGAAGTAAAATTGTTTATTTTGTGGTTCAAATATGTATTTGAAATTGATAATTTGAAATGGTTTATTGAGAAGCTGAATCGAGTTGAAATTGATGATTTGAGATTTGATTAAATTTTAAATTTTGAAATTCGAGTTTATGTGAAATCGAAATGAGATTTTGAGGCGAAAAGTGATTTTGAAATCGAAATGAGATTTTGAGGCGAAAAGTGATTTTTAAATCAAAATGAGATTTTGTGGCGAAAAGTGATTTTGAAATCGAAATGAGATTTTGAGGCGAAAAATGATTTTGAAATCGAAATGAGATATTGAGGCGAAAAATGATTTTGAAACGGAACCTTACATCTTGAATGGATATGATGATATTTGAAATGGATTTGATTTTGAAGCGAATATGATATTTTGATATCAATTATGAATCGATTTGAAAATGTAAAAGATCGAACCGGTGTGAAAAATATAACGTAGTTATTAAAGAGACCGGGATCGGATATGGACATACTCTCTGTCGATACCGAAAACCACTTTAATAACTAATACACGTGGAGTGTTGATCCAGAATGAAGTGGATGGTTTTGGTGAACGTGTTGATTTGAAGAAAGAGAACGATTTTGGATGACCCCTGACATGACTAAAACAGGAGCCGCGCCGGGCCATTGAGGATCGCCATCTCTAGCGGACACACTCCTTCGATACCATGTCTATTACTTTTGTGATTCGATTTGGGTGCACCCCGCGATTTGGGAGTGTTGTTTCGCGGTGTTGGGGTAGTAGCTGCTATGCCCAACATCAGTCCGGATCACGCAACTACTAGTATCCTAGTTGGTATTGCCTCATGTACCTTGTCATACTGATTATCCTATTCGCGACCACTACGATTTTGGTTTGTACCTTTAGTATATGGATTGCCCTCTGGTGACTTCCGGTTTTGGGGAAACTACGGTCTTGTATATGCTCTTGGGAATATAAACTGTGTTAAGGGTGGAATGGGCCATGGCTTAACGCTATTTTAATACTTTTACTTTAATGTAGACATATTATAATAGCGTATTGTACTACATAGTAGATAGTTTAACGGATCCTTGAGAGATGGAAAATCCCGTAACATCTCTTAAGTTATTGCACTCACGTTGACACTGGACAGGAGATGTCAAACCCCGTAAACATCTCTGACGCCGTCACACTCATATTTTCTTATTCGATTTGACTTACATGAGATATTTTAGTCCTGACTCGAGTGTTTTGTCTTTTCATTACGCTCGGGTCAGCCTGAGCATTTCAGATAAGGTTGAAGATCTATTTTGGAGGACGAAGACGGAGTTTGGTATTACATCATTTGTATTCTACTACTATATTATTTTTTCCGCTGCATTATTGTATTATCTCTGATATGTATGTAACTGTGATTTATGATGTATAATAATAATCAAATTTATTTATTTAACAGCTTCATGAACTGTTATTTTATTATTATATCTTGTTCCTTCCGCTGCAAGATTCTGAGTTTGCTTCTGTTCTTTCTTTCCTTTTCTTATTTAACCCCAATAACCATCTGCCTTTTTGAACGGTTTGAGTTGGACATGTGTGGATTATTGTCGACTTGAACGGTCAAAAATGCGGGTCGTTACAGTAGTAGAGCCAAAAAGTACCGTAATCACCATGGGATCAAAGGTTGGTGCTTCTACCCCATCAAAATCCCTATTCCTAAACACAATATCATTAATTACCACCCTTTGCTGTTTAACCGAAGCTTCGTACTGGATGGTAAAGCAGCTCTTCTATGGTATGTGCCTTAAAGAACTCATGTACCACTCCATTTCCCTCCATCTTTTCTCTGTTGGATGAGGCCTTCTGTTATAGTATTTATGACTATTCTTCCATCAGTACACCTGAGCCTCTCTCCACTAGGTCCAGGTTGGTTTCCTTAGGCATTCGACCCTTGGGGTCTCGTATTTTGTCTGCCATTATGTAGTCTCTCACAAGCTGTTATAATTATTTCTTTCTTCTCAACCCTCGATAAAGTCCCTAGGACGTCGACACTCGTTTGTGTTATATCTATGAGTTCCATGGAAACGAACAATACTCGCCTGAGCGTCGCTCTTTCCTAGTCGCCTCCCTCCTAGGCGGCTTGTTATACTTTTCCATGCCTTGCATGGCAAGGTATATATTTTCCAACGTATCATTCAGAGGTGTATACTCATCTAGCCTTATATTTCTCGGATGCTCCTTGGCTTCATTCCGCCTGCCTCCAAGGCCCTGATTTCTCTTTTACAGATTATTAGAATTACCAACATTTACTTCCACATTATTAGAACTCTCATCGGTTTGCTTGATCGCTATGTTACTTTGAACCACCTCTTTTGACTATCCACCATCAATCTTTCTGCTAGCCTAACTTGCTTCTTCCAAACGCAAGAATCAATTAGCTTTTTTGTGGGATTCCTCTATTGTCTTCGGCTGTTTCGTCTTCAACCATTTTCCAAAGTCCATATCCAGATGTATGCCTCGGACCAAGGACATAAAACACCAAGTCTTCCTTCAAATTATTAACCTCCATTACTGAAATATTAAACCTATTCGTGAACCCCTTTAATAACTCCTAAAGTCCTTGAGAAAGGCTCGACAAGGGCTTCACATCCTTAGGATGAGCAGTCTAGAGCCTAAACTGCTCCGGAAACTTCTTTGCCAACTCATCGAAAGTTGATATAGATTTCGGTGCAAGCCGAGTTAACCACATTGACACCACACCATTCAGAAAAATAGGAAAACATCTACACCGAACCGCATCCGTTGCTTTGGCACCATCCATATGCCATTCATATTTAAACAAGTGTTTCCCGAGATTGACAGTCCCTCTATATGCTGGCATCGTTGGCATTATAAAATTTTAGGATACTCCTCCCTCAAAATATTCTCTATGAATGGAGTTCTGCTCGACGCAAAACTCCAATCTTCATTCATCCCTCATCTATTTTCCTCCATCAACCGCTTCATCATATATGTTATATGTTCCTCACTAGCTTGGTATTTTGAAGGTCGACTGTCAAGAGCTAAGTTGATTGTTATGCTATGCAAACAGTCTTGGTTTATCCGTTGATGCCTAAGTTCTCCAGTCTTTGGGAGAACCATTCCCTCAACTTTTTTTGACGCCTGATTTGCTCCGTAGTGGTTGTTTGTACACCTACATCTCGAACTCCAACATCCAATTCATTATCATCACCATCATGCTATAGATCATCCTATGAATTGGATAGGTCAACTGCCTCAACTCCCTACCCCTCTAAGGGCCTTAGATTCATCTTAGTACCGACCTAATTGAATTCGGTACCGATCTGAATCCCATTAGAGTGAGCTCTCCTACTTCCTCCAGCCCGCTTCACCAGTAGCCGTTTCCTTTTACTTTTGTTTTCCATCTCTTCTATTCTGACTAGAAGTGGATGAGTTCTCTTCTTCAGATCTAACAAGTAAAGTCTCCCTCCTACTCTTTCTAGTTCTCTATGATTGCTGGGTCAGCAAAGCTATGCTAGCGTCCATCTTTTCCAGTAGAGCCTTCTGACCATTAGCCATCTTCTGGTTCAACTCTGGTGTCATCTTATAAAATTCCACTCATGTGACCATCTCTTGAGGGGTAGGTGGTCCTGCTATGCTGTTGCCGGTTGGTTGCTAACTTCAGTACGACGAGAAGCTCCTTCGTCTGCACCAGATACCTCTCCAAATGCCATTGATTCCAATATGCAAATCCTTCAAATCCTTTGATGAAAACCCTTTGGATCTAACTTCTAGACACTCTAATCCATAATAGAAAGCTAGATCTACGCCTAAGAATCGCCCTACTCAACGAAAGCACCAAAATGTTGAGCCAAAAAATGGCACAACATCCAAAAACGAATTGAAAGTAAGAGATCTAGTAAAAATAGTAAATAAATTAGAGACTTTTTAAAGTGGTTCAACAAATCTAAGGCATACATCCACTGTATTATTATTGATTATGGATTTCTGTCATAAGTGCAAAGGTTTGGCCAGTCTGATAGCCTAGAATAGCCATGAGGAACTTCCTTAGTGATTAGGGATGAGCAAAGATAAAAGAAGAAGAAAGTAAGAGCCAAAAGAGTTCTTTTCCAATTGCTATAGATGCTGTATTTATAGAGAAATCGTCCAACAGAATCGCTAGATCTTAATTTATCAGGTTTAGCTTCAGATCCGAAAATGTAGGAGAGGAAGATGGGGTCCTCAGAGCCAAAAAATCATCTCGATACCAACATGAATCTATGGCGAAAGGTTGCTCCATCTTCCTACCCTTTGTCTTCTATCTTTGATCCCTCGTGTTCCGAGAATTTTTCCTTAGAAATCCTGTTGTTTTTGAGAGGTTCTGATATCTTCAGTACTTATCTTCTTTCTCTCATAACACCTAGTAGTTGTTCACCTACTCCTTTAGAAAGTTATTCTGAGATGGTCACTTAAGCCATTATTCCACAACCCTTGACTTCTAGAGCCAACTAGGGCCGAAATAAGTGCTATGTACCAACATCTTTCCTTGATTCCAATGATTTTCCGATCACTTAAAATCATTCACATTGCTTTTCTAAGCATGTTCCCAAGTCCTTGAATCATCTTGTCTTCATCTTGATGTCCAGATTCCTTTGAAAGCCGCTTAGTTAAAAAGCCAGATAACAAATTATATATATATATACAATTTATAATTAAAAATATATTTTGCTTCTGCTTTCGGCCTGATAATAAAAATATTTTTTAATTTAATTTAACTTTTGATTTTTAAATAATTTATTACTTATAAACTTATAATTAATTAATAAACCGCACGAAATTAATAATTTAAGAAAAATCATTTTCGAAACCATAATGTATTTTTTATATCGTTTAATTTTTTCTCTCCAGAATGTCATATTATTTATAAATATGTATATATATACATTTTATTTATATAATCAATTTTGAATTAAATAATAGTAATCATATATATATATATATATAAAATATCCAAAAAAAATTAATTAATTTTTATTATTTCTAAAAGCCATCTAACAAAATTAAATTTTGTAAAGTAAAATTATATATTGTATTGTGTTAAACTATTAAATTAGATTTACTATTTAAGTTCATATAATATATTGTTATCTTAAATTTAAAAATGAAGAGTTTTTTTATTTTCAAGACTAGAGCATGTACTAACAAATATGCATAATTTTTTTGTAATATATACAAACACACACTTATATATATAACCATCAATATGTGATAATTCATCAATATATCGATTTGTGATATTTCTAACAAAATAATATATGGTAAAATGATCATATAAAAATTAATATATAATATGTTGGAATGAAGAAGCAAATTCCTTGAATCAAATTCCAATCCCAAAGTTGCTAGCTTTCGAATTGCCTTACCACCGATGATTATTTGATTTTAATTTGTATATAAATGTAATGACCCTAATTTTGACTAAGATTATTTAGGACATTTAATTAGATTAATTAAATGAAATAATGTAGATAGTTAAGGGATTGAGATTTGTTAATTAATAAGGGGTCGTGCCTTAATGAATGTATAAGCAAAAGAGAATTAAAAATAAGTAAGTAGGAGGAATATGGTAAGAGCAAAATAGGAATAGCCTTTGTTCTTATACCCTAAACCCTTTTATCCTTCATTTCTTATTCATTTCAACATTCACAAACAAAAATAAAACACTAGTGAGCTCGACCGGCCACCATTAAGGATATTTAAGAAGAAGAAAAACTAGGATTCGAGTAGAAAGCTTAAGCAAACCAATCAAAGAGTAAATCTCAACCTTCTTAACACCAAGCTAAGGTGAATAATTTGATTTACATCTCACTTTTGATAATGATTTCAGTTTCAAGGTTTGATCCGAACTATTTCACAAATAATATGCCATGTTATGTTTGTTTAAATGGATATATATGCTTGCTGATGGTTTATATTGTTTCATATAGATTCTATGATAAGTTTAGATAGGAAAACCTATTAAATGACATCCAAATGAGTTGCGTTTTTGATATATGAGCAAAACCATTATTTTAGAAGCGGGTTTCAAGTTTCATAATTTTATAAGTTATTGTGGATTTATTATGAATTTTCTATGAGTGAAAATAGTTAATATTGGGTTTAAATTATTTAAGGCAATTAGATAATGATTTCGGGTCTGAAATTTATATATGTTAGAAAACATATTAAAAATGAATTATTTTGATTTCTGAGGAATTTTCCTAAGTATTTTACTATGGTTATAAAATTAATTAAGTTGGTGGGCTTAAATGTTTTAAATGTTTTATTGAAGGGAATGGATTTTTAAATTGATTTCAATTATTAATTATTGAATTCGGCAGCCTTTATAGAAAAGATTTTGATAAAGAATTGGCAACCATTCATATTTTGATAAATTGGGCAAGTTAGGTAAAAAGGAATTACTTTGAAAGGCAATAAACTAGATTTGTTTCGAATTAGAAATTCACCACTACCTTATCTAGTTTTCGGCAACATGCCGAGAAGGCCTTTCGCATCCATTCAAAACTAATGCACATGATACAAGCAATTGGTGTGTAGTGTATTATAGAAAGGCGGAAGGGATGATGGTGCCGAAGGCATGCTTTCGAAGGGGTTGCATTTAACTTGTCTTTGTTTTTAACAAAAAGAGGCTTTCAAACAAGTTGCTGCTTGCCTTTGTTTTCAGAAAAGAACTTTTGAAAGAGTTGCTGCTTATTTTTTTTAAAAGAAGCTTTCAAAAGGATATCCACTTTTGAACCTATTCAAAACCCATTCTGCCACATTCATAACTTTGAACTAGTTAAGGCTGCTTTTCTTTATAGCCTTAAAACGATTTATTCGAAAGAGTGCTTTCGCCTTTTTTACTTTGAAGCCGCCTTCTCAGTGCGTTCGAAAGGGTCGAATAACCACTTTCAAATGGTTTCGGAGGCAATGGTTTCGAAAGGGTGGGTTTCAAAACTATCCTCTTTCTTTTACTTGGGATTAGTATTTTTGAAAGTAATGCTTTCGCCTCTGTTCCATATGACCCTTTAGGTTAAACCCAATGGTTTCAAAAGGAATAATTTTAAATGGTTTCGAATTAATGTTTCCAAAAACCTTTACTTGAACCCAATGCTTTTGAAAGGTATGTTATAAGTGTTTCGAAGAGGAAGCCTCCAATGCTTTTGAAAGGTATATTTAAGTGTACCAAAAGGTTTGTTTTAGGTGTTTTCAAAGGAAGATTTCCAATGCTTTCGAAAGACACGTTTAATGGTTTCGAAAGCGGATGTCTAAGGTGGAAGTGATGATTTCGAAAGGTCTATTTTCAATACATATGTTTTGGCCTTTCGGTTTAATTTTTTCAAGGTTAAAGTAGTAACTTATTTGAAAGGGGTACTTTCAATGAATTTGAAAGGGATTGTTTAAGGTTTTAAACAAGAGTTTCAAAAGTATTGCTTTGGCTTTAAGGCCTAAAGATTTCTAAGTTAGAAATGAGTATTAACTTATTTTGATAGAATAGAAAACTCCCTTAATTAATATTTCAACAACATTGTTTTGTGTAAAGCATATATCATGGTATAAGTGTTAACCCGCCTTTTGGGCAAGGCCATGGACAGGAGGATTTAATTAAATCGACTACTCATTTGTCGAGATTGGAATACGATGGGTTTGAGCTAGTTGGATGGATAGATGATCGGTCATGCATGGGTCGGTCATGTTCGAGTGGATCGGCGAGTTAGAGTGGTTCGGCGTCAAAGTGGATCAGCGAGTTAAATTGGTTCGGCGTCAAAGTGGATCGACATCAAGGTAGTTCGGCGTCATGAGTGGATTGGTAGTGGAGTGGATCGGTCAGGGTAGATAGGTCAAAGTGGATTGATTGAGGAGGTTCGGTCGGGCAAAGGAAGGGAGGTCATGTCGTTCGGTCATGATGTGAAAGTTGAGATGGGTCGGCAAGGTATGGTTCGTCATAGGTGGTTTGGCCTCGATGGGATCAGCCTTGATGGTTCATCATGTTCTGGTTCGGCAAAGGTAGTTGGGCAGAGGTGGTTCAGTAGGATGGTGTGGACCGGCATTGTTGAGTGGATCGGCGTGCTGGAGTTCACGAGTGGGTCGACATTAGGTGGTGGTTTGGCATGCTGTGGGTCGGTCGAGTGGATAGGTTCGGCTAAAGAGGGTTGGATCGGCAGACAAAGTGGAGATCGACATGTTATAGCTGCTTTGGGTCGGCTGCTCGTTTGCTTCGAGTTTTGGATAGGCAAGCTTCGGGTTAATACCCAGGATGCTTCAGGTCGGCATGTACAAGGCTCAAGGTCGGTCGTAAAAAAGGGCATAGGTTCGGCTATGGTCTCAATGGTCCCGGACCACTCAAGAAGCCCGGTAACTCGAATTTTGCCTATAAATACAGCATGAGGGGCTTCAGAAAAGAGGATCTTCATTCTGTCTTCCTTCATCTTCTATACTAAGGCTGCTCTGCCATTGTTGTTCTAAATTTTTTGGATTGTAACTATACTGGATTTTCATATCAATAAAAAGGAAATTTCTGGAGTGGACGTAGACCGGAGTCAGCCGAACCACTATAAATCATCTGTTATTACTGCTTTCTTTTTAATTTTTACTGTTCTTCACATTTATACTCACTACATACATTCTATCTGTGATTTGTGATTGTTGGTTGGTGCTTTCATCTGGATTTGGGTGTTAGTGACCAATTTTGGTGCTAACATTTTGGTGCTTTCACTGAGAAAGCTAACATTCAGGGATTCTGAAGCTCGAATTTCATATTTAAAGGCTTGGGAACTTGGATTCTAGAGACTATGGCAAAGCAATCAACCAGGAGGCAGAGGACGGAAAGGATCCAATAAGAAGGAAGTCAGGAGGCTTCCTCTGGAGTTAACCAAGCCTCGATCTATATTACTAGGGACATGATGGAGACGATGCTGAAAAGGCAGGAGGACATGATACAGAACCTACTCCAGCAGATTGGACAAGTTGGAGCACAAAGTCAAGGGAATGGACCAACCGCAGCTGCTGGCAATGCAGAACAAGGAACTGGGGCTGTTGAGGTTTCTGGAGGTCAAAACCAAAACCAGACTTGAGAGATTGAAGGAAATCAGTAAAGGCCTGGGGGCAGATCCCTAGGGTTGGATGTTGGAAGGACTGCGAATGAAGCTCAACGAGCTGGGACCAATGCAACCGCAGATGAATAACAGGAAGAGTACCGCCCCGAGTATCCTCCAGGACATGGGGGGCAGGGTGGAAATGCAAGCAGGGGACCGCCCCCAGACGGAGATGAGCGGATGGCTGGATTGATAAGAAAGATTATGAGAGGAGGACTATCGAGCAGAGGCTTGGAAGAAGTTAGTCGGAGTCCATTCACTCCGAATATCAGGAACGCATGGAACCCTCCAAAGTTCAAACTGCCAACGTTGGAGGTCTATGATGGAAAATTGGACCCAACAATGCATGTGACTAGATACATCAGACATATGGAAGTGCTGGGGGCATCTGAAGAGGTGATGGCAAGATGTTTCCCTCTATACTTGACTGATTTGGCTGCACTCTGGTTCAGCCAGCTAGAGAATGGATCAATCAGAACGTGGGGCGAGCTAGTGGAACGCTTCATGAGACAATTCAGGGTTCACATGACACGACCCAAGAATGTGATGAAATTGGCATCAATGAAACAGAGGATCGGGGAGTCCGTGAGGAGTTTTTTGATGCGGTTCAATGCAGCCGCAGCTTCGGTAGATCGCCCGGATCGATCAATGAGTTTGATGGCGGTGATAGCAGGGATTGCAAAAGGCACCGAGCTTAAGGATTCATTGGCAAGAGATCCACCATAGGATCCTGGAGAGTTCTATCATGAAGCGAAAAGATTCATTCGGTTAGAAGATTTGCGTGCCGAGAGGCAAGAGATAAATGTCGTGCAAGGTGAAGGAACGTTTGACGAAAGACGAGGAATGGATAAAGGAAAGCGCAAGCAAGATGATGGGAATAGTGGATTTGACAAACGGAGGAGAGGATGGGAACCCAAATTCGCGACGTACGCGGACTTGACAGATAACCTGGAACGGGTTTATTTGGACACTAGGGGGCAACTCTCCTATCGAAAACAACCCAGGAGGGATCCCACAGAACGGGAACGTAGGAGTGGGAAGTACTGCCTATTCCTTGAGCTGGAAGGGCACTCCATGGATGAATGTCACCACTTGAAGGACACAGTGGAAGAACATGTTAGAAGTGGCAGGTTGCCATAGTATGTGAGGGATCGGACGAGAGCAGTAGAACACGAGCAGCTACCGCTTGGATCAAACAGGAACGACCTTGGAATGGGGTTGTGACTCGTCATCCGCTGATCGTGATGGCAAGGACCGAGTTCCGGATTTGGACCATGGACATCGAATAATCTTTTCTGATTTTTGTTCTAAAAAATAAATAGCATCTATTCCACTTACACATGTAAGGGAACCAGAATAATCCCAGGCATGCTCTGAGATGGTAATAGGCTGCTTTGCCCAGAGAGGCAACACTTAGTTTTTTTTGTTTTTCTTGTTGTAAAACGTTTGGAACTTGGATTAAATGAATGAATTTCAATTTTATTAAACAAATCCTTAACCGGAGAGTCATGGGACAGATATTGGAAGTCAGTTTGAAATTAATCGCTTTATGTTCAGGGACACTGAACCGGAGTGCAGGGAACAACGCCGCTTCACCGAAGAGCGACAGGATCGGCTCGCTCGTCGTTGCTTCCCCTTCACCGGAGAGTGATAGGATGGGATCCAACAAGAGCCCGGAGAGGCTGCAATCGGTCTAGGACTTAGGCCACGACATCGCTTAATGTACAGGAATACTGAACCAGAGTGCAGGGAGTGATGCTGCTTCGCCGGAGAGCGATAGGATCGGCTCACTCAACGTTGTTTCCCCTTCACCAGAGAGTGATAGTATGGGATCCAGTAAGAGCCCGGAGAGGCTGACATCGGTCCAGAAGGATCAGGGCATCGCTTAATGTTCAGGGACACTGAACCGGAGTGCAAGGGATAGGTTGCTTCGCCGAAGCGCGACAGGATCAGCCTATTCAATCGTTAAGTTTGGATTGAACTTAACAAGAGTCCGGAGAGCCCATCAACGATCCGGAGAGATCGTAGGATTCGATTAATGACTTCCAAGGTGTGAAATGGATTTTGATAGTGGCTTCGAATGTCCACATATTTGAATAAGGACCTGGCAAGGTCCTGAATACGGATTTTAGGACCCGATGAGATCCCGGCTTAGGATTTGGACCCGGCAAGGTCCTCAATTTGGACTACAAGACCCGGAAAGGTCCCGGACTCGGATAAAATGATCTAGAGAGATCGTGGATTCGGTTAATGGATGTGGGATGGATTCATAATTTAATAACGACTCGGAACAGTCACGGAGTAGACAATCAGACTTGGATGGAATTGCTTGATAATGAATGGAACATGGACTTCGGATATCGGATTTGAGGCTATTCAAAACACACCTTCCAATAGCAAGGCATGTTTTGGGGGGCAAACGTTAACCCGCCTTTTGGGCAAGGCCATGGATAGGCGGATTTAATTAAATCGACTACTCGTTTGTCGAGATTTGAATACGATGGGTTTGAGCTAGTTGGATGGATAGATGATCGGTCATGCATGGGTTGGTAATGTTCGAGTGGATCATCGAGTTAGAGTGGTTCGGCGTCAAAGTGGATCGGCGAGTTAAAGTGGTTCGGCATCAAAGTGGATCAACATCAAGGTAGTTTGGCGTCATGAGTGGATCAACAGTGGAGTGGATCGGTCAGGTAGGATCGGTCAGGGTAGATAGGTCAAAGTGGATCGGTTGAGGAGGTTCGGTCGGGCAAAGGAAGGGAGGTCATGTCGTTCGGTCATGATGTGAAAGTTGAGATGGGTTGGCCAGGTATGGTTCGGCATAGGTGGTTCGGCCTCGATGGGATCGGCCTTGATGGTTCGTCATGTTCTGGTTCGGCCAAGGTAGTTGGGCAGAGGTGGTTCGGCAGGATGGTGTGGACCGGCATGGTTGAGTGGATCGGCGTGCTGGAGTTCACGAGTGGGTCGACATAAGGTGGTGGTTCGGCATGCTATGGGTCGTTCGAGTGGATAGGTTCGGCATGCTATGGGTCGTTCGAGTGGATAGGTTCGGCTAAAGAGGGTTGGATCGGCAGAAGAAGTGGAGGTCAGCATGTTATAGCTGCTTTGGGTCAGCTGCTCATTTGCTTTGAGTTTTGGATAGGCCAACTTCGGGTTAATACCCAGGATGCTTCAGGTCGGCATGTACAAGGCTCAAGCTCGGTCGTAATGATGGGCATAGGTTCGGCTATGGTCTCAATGGGCCCGGACCACTCAAGAAGCCCGGTAACTTGAATTTTGCCTATAAATACAGCATGAGGGGCTTCAGAAAAGAGGATCTTCATTCTGTCTTCCTTCATCTTCTATACTAAGGCTGCTCTGCCATTGTTGTTCTAATTTTTTTGGATTGTAACTGTACTGGATTTTCATATCAATAAAAAGGAAATTTCTGGAGTTGACGTAGGCCGGAGTCAGCCGAACCACTATAAATCATCTGTTATTATTGCTTTCTTTTTAATTTTTACTGTTCTTCACATTTATACTCACTACATACATTCTATCTGTGATTTGTGATTGTTGGTTGGTGCTTTCATCTGGATTTGGGTGTTAGTGACCAATTTTGGCGCTAACAATAAGTATTTTGAGTACATCAAAGAACATATTTTCCTTGTTTAGGTATGATTTATTAAATCATTTTTAAAGAAAATTTTTCAAAGAAATTTGGATGGGGTAGTTAACCTTAAGTATATGACTCAGATATTAGAAGACCAGTTGGGACTAGTGTTAGGTTGCGCCCTATACTTTAGCTAGTAGCCCTTAGCTCATATAAGTCCAAAATTCCAGTGTGTAGGGCTTTGTCACAGGTAAGACTAAAATGATGTTACACACAGAAAGGAATACACAGAGTAAAGGTAGGTTATTGGTGAGCCTGTAGAACCATTAGGATCAGTTGACCCTTGGAAAAGAAAGTTAAGGACATATCTTCCAGTATTGTGTCTAACAGAAGTTGGATCATTGATTATGTCTGGTAGGCCCGAGTCAGCCAATGGTTAATAATTAGCCTAATAAAACTACATTGTTTGGATAGACAGTTTATTGATTACCTGATTTATTTGCATATATGTTATTGCTGTTATTGTTATAATCAGTTTGATTACAGGATTTTGATTTACAAAAGACATATTTTTAAAAGGATATTAGTGAGGGGAAACCCGTTCTACTAAGCGGCGTGATCTCACTTAATATCAGTAAACCGGGATCTATTATTCACACCGGGTTTTATGTATGACTCGAAGTTTATGTTTTCCCCTTAAATTCTTGGGTGTTCAAAATTAAATTTGAGTAGACTGAGAGTTAAGGACTTTTCAGGTTTAGTAGGTTGGACGAATAAGCATTCGAAGACGTGTAAGAGGCAAAGCTAGCTATGTAGGAGTTATATAGTATTATTTCCGCTGTGATGTATTTATGACTGATATGTCTATCTAGTACTATGATCATCCAAGGGGCATCTTCATATGTCGCTCTTGGCATAATTTTTAATAATTATATTTGATCAAAATCTGGGGATCGTTTTGGGATTATGGAACTAAATATGAACTATGGATTTGAAATAAAATCAGAAAAGTTATTTTTGAAATCTGTGTTGATTTTACTCATATTCATGTGCTTCTGATATTATGGATACCATTAACATTACTGTATCTTGTCATCAGAAGTTAATACTATAGATGACTGCAACTTCTGTAGCGCTTAGCTTCGGGCCTCAAGATAGGGGATGTTACAACTTGGTATCAAAGCATAGGTTTATGAAAACTTAAAAGAAATTTTAAACTTAAAATGGTTTTAAAAACATAATCATAAGGAATTAGAGAAAAAGATTAGGGTATGAGATAACTCTATAGTAACGTACTTGTATTTGCTATATATAAGTATACACTTTATCTCTATTCTCACATCTCACTTAAACTATTCTTTTATATCTTACATAGACTCGAATGTAGATTTTATGGAAGTAAGATATGGAGCTAGGAGTGGAAGAGTCAACATTGGTGGAGAAAGCACCACAACCAATGGAAATGCCAGACCAAACACTAGAAGGAATCCAGGTCGGGAACAAACTGATAATGTGGGTGCTGAAGCACCGCAAGTTGATATGGGAGTTATGTATCAATTCTTTGTCAACATGTTGCAAGCTGGAGTTGCTACGAGATTAGTTGGAGGAAATCAGGAAGCTTCGGTGGTCAATAACTATGTAATACTAAGCAGAGATTATGCTAGGCTTGGATGAAAGCCACTTATTGGGACTGAGGATGCAATTGAAGTGGAGAATTGGTTGCTTCATTGTGAAAGGATTTTTGCTGATTTAGGACTCAATGATGAGCAGAAAAGAAGATTGGCATCTAGACAGTTGCAAGGAGCAGCATTGTACTGGTGAAACAATGTTACCGTGGGAGTAAATGAAGAGACCATGACTTGGGTAGAATTCAAAAGGAGGTTTGAGGAAAGATTTATGTCGGAGATCGCCAAGTCGACTCTACTGAAGAAGTTTGATGAGTTAGTGCAGGGAGACATAATAGCGTTGGAGTATGCTACCAGATTTGAAGAGCTATCGAGTTACGGATATGCTATGGTTGATACGGTTATTAAAAGGAATGAGAAGTTCATCCACAGATTGAAACCCGAGCGTGCTAAAGCAACTTTACCACATATTAGGGATCCATGCGATGTAGTTATTGAGATGGCTTTAAGGAATGGGGAGATTCTCGCTTTCTTTGGTAGTAAAGTAGTGGAAACTCAAGGTAGGAAGAACCAGAAGAGAATGTTTTTCCATAAGAAGGGAGCTCAGAAGAGTAGAGCTGCTAAGAAAGAAAAGACCGAAGTTATCTGCTATATGTGTGATAAGAAAGGGCATTTCGCTAATGAATGTTGTTCAGAAGATGGAAAGATAGCGATCGAGAAGAAGAATATCAAATGCTTCAACTGTGATCAGATTGGACATTATAAGAACCAGTGCAAGGAACCAGCTAAGGATGGAAAGGGCAAAGTGTTTGCATTGGAACCAGCTACCTCGAGACCAACAACAAAGGAGAAAGGAAAAGTTGTGTTAGGGGGTACGCTTTTGATTCATGGTATGTCAGTTAGAGTTCTATTTGATACTGGTGCATCACATTCTTTTATTTCTCATTGTTTGGTAGATAAGCTTAACCTAGAACCCTTATACTTAGTTACTTACTTATGGGTTGCGAATCCGATAGGAGGGTATGCGACTCTTGGGTTGAGATGTGACCACCTAGAGTTTGAATTGTTAGGTCATGTATTTACTTACAGCTTACATGTATTTTATTTCGTAGGGTTTGGAATTATTTTGGGTATGGATTGGTTAAGTAAATACGATGCTAGGATATTTTGCCATAATAGGAAAATATCACTTAGACACCTTAGTTGTAATGATCAGATTATATACTCCATAAAAAACCCTACTTTCGAGGTTAATGCTATGTTGGATGTTATGGAGGCAGAATACGCATTAAACTGAGTTTTCATTGTTAGAGAATTCGTAGATGTTTTTGAGCCCGTGATAGAACTACCGCCGAAATGAGCCATTGAGTTTCAGATAGATTTGGTATTAGGAGCTGAACTGGTGAGTAGACTGCCAAGTAGAATTACACCTACCGAGATGAAGGAGTTAAATGTGTAATTGGTGGATTTAGAAGGTAATAATTTCACTAGACTAAGCAGTTTGCCTTGGAGAGCAGCCGTAGTGTTTGCAAAGAAACCAGATGGATTGTTGTGGTTGTGTATCGATTATCG
Organism: Allium fistulosum; assembly: GCA_030737815.1. NCBI lineage: Eukaryota > Viridiplantae > Streptophyta > Magnoliopsida > Asparagales > Amaryllidaceae > Allium > Allium fistulosum. Next base: position 868,261,775 of record CM060905.1, on the reverse strand, counting down.
TAAGATGAATGAGAAGATGATAAAGAATCGATATCCTTTACCTAGGATTGATGATTTATTCGATTAGTTGAGTGGAGCCAAAATATTTTACCAGTTGGATTTGGCAATAGGACTCCATCAGCTTAGAGTAGCAGAGGATAGTATTCCTTTGACGGCGTTTAGAACCAAATATAGATCGTACGAATGGTTAGTGATGCCGTTTGGACTAACTAATGCGCCAACATTCTTCGTAGACGATATGAATAGAATCTTCCGGGAACATCTAGACAGATTCGTGTTAGTATTCATAGACGACATTTTGATATACTCTAAGGATGAAAAAGAGCATGTAATTCATCTTAGATTGGTGCTTGAGACGTCGAGGCAGCATCAACTGAAAGTGAAATTTTCGAAGTGTCACTTCTGAAAGAAGGAAGTAAAGTTTCTTGGTCATGTAGTCTCAGAGAAAGGGTTGTCAGTAGATCCGGCTAAGATCGAGGCAGTGAATAGTTGAAAGAGACCCGAGATGGTGACTGAGATAAAGAATTTTCTTGGATTAGTTGGTTATTATCGGAGATTCATTAATAATTTTTCATGGATGGCGACATCGATGACTAAGCTAACTCGAAAATAGGTGAAGTTTATCTAGACTGATAAGTGTGAGGAGGCATTCCCGAAACTGGAACACTTATTGACTAATGCACCTGTGTTAGTTGTTCCAGAGGGGAATCAGGACTTAGTAGTGTACATGGACGCATGTGGAACAGGATTAAGAGCTGTGTTAATGCAAAGAGGTAAAGTGATTGCCTATGCTTCTCGACAACTCAGACCACATGAAGTTAGATATCCAACTCATGATTTAAAATTAGCTGCAGTAATTTTCTCATTGAAGGTGTGGAGAGATTACCTTTTGGGAGAAATATTTTAGTTGTATACGGATCATAAGTCACTGATATATTCGAGCTTACACACCAGGAAAAGGAAATAAGATTGTAGATGCATTTTAGCAGAAAATATCAGAATGCAGTATTGACAATGATAACCGAATGGAAAGATTTAGAAGCATTGACTACATGCGGAGTACGATGGAGGTCTAACAGTAGTTCTAGTCAAGAAACTACTATGTTGTTTTCTTTAGAAGTTCGACTGGTGATGATTGAAAGGATTGGTTCTAAGCAAGGAGAGGATCCATTACTAGTTGAATGAATCAGAAAGTTAAGGAATGGAACAGAGAGTGATGACTTGAAAGATTTTAGTCTTGACCAGAATGGGTAGTTGAGAAATAAAGGACGATTATGTGTTCCGAATGTGGGAAACATTCGGGAGAATGTCCTTGGAGAATGCCATCGTTCGAAGTTCATTATTCATCCGGAAGGAACTAAGATGTATCGGGATATGAAAAGGAGTTTCTTCTGGGAAGGTATGAAGAGAGATGTAGGCTTATCGGTAAGGCAGTATTTAACCTATCAACAGGTAAAAGCTAAACATCAGAAACCAAGTGGGTTACTTCAGCCTTTAGATGTTCCAGTATGGAAATGGGATTCTATCTCAATGGATTTCATAAATGGGTTACCAAGGTCGAATCGAGGAAATGAGAGTATATGGGTTATAATGGACAGATTGACTAAGAGTGCAAACTTTATACCCATTAAGTCGACCAGGACAGCACCAGATTTAGTTAAGTTATTCATGAGGAATATAGTTAGACCGCATGGAATTTCTAGTAGTATAGTAACTGATAGAGATTCCTTATTTACTAGCGATTCTGGAAGAGTCTACAGGAGACCTTAGGTACCAAGCTCAAGATGAGTACCGCTTACCATCCACAGACAAATGGGCAAAAGAAGAGAATTAACAAAGTCTTAGAGGATTTGTTAAGAGCTCGTGTGCTAAATTTTGGAGGATCATGGGAAGACCATCTACACTTAGTCTAGTTTTTGTATAACAATAATTATCGGACTAGTATAGGGATGACACCATTTGAAGCTTTGTATGGAAGGCCATGCAAATCTCTCGTTTGTCGATTAGAGATCTAGGATATGTTAGTTCTTGGTCCAGATTTGGTTAGGGAAGCTGTAGAAAAGATTGAGTTAATTCGAGCTAGGATGAAGGATGCTCAATTTAGGTGGAAGTGTTATGCTGATAAAAGACGGAAAGACTTAGAATTCTCAGTTGGAGATCATGTTTTCGTCAAGGTGTCACCGATGAAAGGTGTAATCAGATTCGGAAAATCAGGAAAATTGACATCAAGATTTGTTGGGCCATTTACTATTATAGAAAGGATCTGGAAACTTGCGTACATAGTAGAGTTACTAAACAGTTTGGCAGGAGTCCACAATGTTTTTCATATTTCTCATCTAAGAAAGTGTATTCGAGATCTAGAAACTACTATTACACCGATTGTGTTAGATGATCTAGTAGTAGAACCGAATATGACTATAGTTAGAAAACCAGTTCGTTAGTTGCGAGAGATGAGAAGAGACTAAGGAACAAGATAGTCATATTAGTCAAAGTCCAGTGGAGTGACAACGAGAGAGACTATACTTGGGAAACCGAGAGCAGAATTACAAACAATTACCCTGACTTGTTTCATGGTATGTTTTACCTTTATGTTTGATTGTTGTGGGTACCTTATCGTAATTTCGAAGACGAAATTCTTTAAGGAGGGGAGTTTGTAATGACCTTAATTTTGACTAAGATTATTTAGGACATTTAATTAGATAAATTAAATGAAATAATGTAGATAGTTAAGGGATTGAGATTTGTTAATTAATAAGGGGCCGCGCCTTAATGAATGTATAAGCAAAAGAGAATTAAAAATAAGTAAGTACGAGGAGTATGTAAGGGCAAAACAGGAATCGCCTTTGTTCTTATACCCTAAATCCTTCTATCCTTCATTTCTTATTCATTTCAACATTCACAAATAAAACTAAAACACTAGTGAGCTCGGCCGACCACCATTAAGGTGATTCAAGAAGAAGAAAAGCTAGGATTCAAGTAGAAAGCTTAAGCAAACCAAGCAAAGAGCAAATCTCAACCTTCTTAAGACCAAGCTAAGGTGAATAATTTGATTTACATCTCACTTTTGATAATGATTTCGATTTCAAGATTTGATCCAAACTTTTTTGCAAATAATATGCCATGTTATGTTTGTTTAATTGGATATATATGCTTGTTGATGATTTATATTATTTCATATAGATTCTATGATAAGTTTAGATTGGAAAACCTATTAAATGACATCCAAATGAGTTGCGTTTTTGATATGCGATCAAAAATATTATTTTAGATGTGGGTTTCAGGTTTCATAATTTTCTAAGTTATTGTGGATTTATTATGAATTTTCTAAGAGAGAAAATAGTTAATATTGGGTTTAATTATTTAAGGCAATTAGATAATGATTCCGGGTCTGAAATTTATATATGTTAGAAAACATATTAAAAGTGAATTATTGTGATTTTTGGGGAATTTTCCTAAGTATTTTACTATGGTTATAAAATTAATTATGTTGGAGGACTTAAATGTTTTAAATGTTTTGTTGAAGGGAATGGCATATTTGTTAAATTGATTTCAATATTGAATTTGACAGCTTTTTTAGAAAAGATTTTGATAAAGAATTGGCAACCAATCATATTTTGACAAATTGGACAAGTTAGGTAAAAAGGAATTACTTTGTAAGGCAATAAACCAGATTTGTTTCGAATTACAACTTTACCACTTCCTTAGCTAGCTTTCGGCAACATACCTAGAAGGCCTTTCGCATCCATTTGAAACCAATGCACATGATATCAAGCAATTGGTGTGTAGTGTATTGGAGAAAGGCAGAAGGGATGATGGTGTCTAAGGCATGCTTTCGAAGGGGTTGCTTTTAACTTGTCTTTGTTTTTAACAAAAAGAGGCTTTCGAGCAAGTTGCTGCTTACCTTTGTTTTTAGAAAAGAACTTTTGAAAGAGTTGCCACTTATTTATGTTTTATAAGAAGCTTTCTAAAAGATAGCTGCTTTTGTACCTATTCGAAACCCATGCTGCCGCATTTATAACTTTGAAGCTGCATTCTCAATGCTTTCGAAAGGGTCGAATAGTCGCTTTCAAATGGTTTTGGAGGCAATGGTTTCGTAAGGGTGGGTTTCAAAACTATCCTCATTCTTTTACTTGGGATTAATACTTTAGAAAGTAATGCTTTCGCCTCTTTTCTTCTAACCCTTTTGTTATATAAAAGGTTAAACCCAATGGTTTCAAAATGAATAATTTTAAATGGTTTCAAAGCAATTTTTCCACAAACCTTTACTTGAACTCAATACTTTCAAATTGAATGTTATAAGTGTTTCGAAGGGGAAGCCCCCAAGGTTTTCAAAAGGTATATTTAAGTGTACCGAAAGGTTTGTTTTAAGTGTTTTGAAAAGAATTTTTCCATTACTTTCGAAAGACATGTTTAATGGTTTCAAAAGAGGATGTCTAAGGTGTAAGTGATGATTTCTAAAGGGCCATTTTCAATACATTTGAAAGGTATGTTTTAGCCTTTTGCATAATGTTTTCTAGGTTAAAGTTGTAACTTATTTGAAAGGGGTACTTTCAATGAATTCGGAAGGGATTGTTTAAGGTTTTAAACAAGGGTTTCGAAAGTATTGCTTTGGCTTCAAGGCCTAAAGTTTTCTAGGTTAGAAAGGAGTATTAACTTATTTTGATGGGATAGAAAACCCCCTTGATTTAGATTTCATCAACATTGTTTTGTGTAAAGCATATATCATGGCATAAATATTTTGAGTAAAGCAAAGAAATATTTGCGTTATTTAGGTATGATTTAAAAATGGTTAAATCATTTTAAAAGAAATGTTTTCAAGGAAAATTGATGGGGTAGTTAACCCTAAGTATATGATTCAGATATTAGAAGACCAGATGGGACTGGTGTAGGGTTACGCCATGTACTTTAGCTAGTAGCCCATAGCTAGTATAAGTCTAAAATTCCAGTGTGTAGGGATTTGTCATAGGTAAGATTAAAATGATGTTATACACAAAAAGGAATACACAGAGTAGAGGTAGGTTATTGGTGAACCCGCAAAACAATTAGGATCAGTTGACCTTTGGAAAAAGTAAGTTAAGGACAGATCATCCAGTATTGTGTCTAACAGAAGTTGAATCATTGTTTATGTCTGGTAGGCCCGAGTCAGCCAATGGTTAATAGCCTGATAAAACAATATTGTTTGGATAGACAGTCTATTGATTACTTGATTTATATGCATGTATGTTATTGCTATTATTGTTATAATCAGTTTGATTGCAGGATTTTGATTTGCAAAAGATATATTTTAAAAGGATATTAGTGAGGGGAAACCCGTTTCGCTAAGTGGCGTGGTCTCACTTAATATCAGTAAACTGGGATGTAATAGTATTATTTACACTAGGCTTTATGTCTGACTCAAAGTTTATGTTTTCCCCTTAAACTCTTAGGTGCTTAAATTTTAAATTTGATTAGATTGAGAGTTAAGGACTTTTAAGGTTTAGTAGGTTGGACGAATAAGCTTCCGAAGAATGCATGAGTCAAAGCTAGCTACGTAGGAATTATTTAGTCTTATTTCCGCTATGATGTATTTATGACTAATATGTCTATCTAGTACCATGATCATCCAAGGGGACATCTTCATATGTCGCTCTTGGCATAATTTGTAATAAATATATTTGATAAAAACTCGGGGATCGTTTTGGGATTACGTAACTGAATATGAATTATGGGTTTGAAATGTAATTATAAAAGTTGTTTTTGAAATCTATGTTGATTTTATTTCATATTCATGTGCTTCTGATATTATGGATACCATTAACATTACCGTATCTTATCACCGGAAGTTAATACTATAGATGACTGTAGCGCTTAGCTTTGGGCCTCAAGATAGGGGATGTTACAGTAAATTACTTGAAGATTTAAGAAGAGGGAGGGTTGTGTTCAGCTAGCCATAGAGGAGATGGAGGCCCCAAAGGATCAAAAATAAAGTGAGGGTTAAGATGTTTATATGAGGGAGAGAGTAGAGAGCAAAAGTAGGATCAAGATCCTTAAATTTTCTCTTACCCATTCCCTTCTTTTAAACATTCAAAATACCTCCCTCCTTGCCATCTTATGGCCGGCCTCTATGTCCTGATCATTGCCAAAATTAGCATGCCCCATATTGGCCTCAAATCTATTTAAATCCCAAACAATATTTATTGCATTTAAATCTAAACTAAACGCGTATCGATATCGAATATCGATTGGTGTTTATATAACTATTATATGCACACTATTTAATTTTGTTCAATATAAATAAAATAAAATTTTATATAATTAATTTATAATAATTACCAATTAACTAAATCATGTGAAAAAGGAGTACTTAACGTTTTGATTGTGTGACCCTTAGGTGTAAATTTGGTCAACGATTAGTATCGAACAATTCAAATTTTAACGTTCACAGTTCACTTAGCAGGTGGTGTGATATTATGATCAAATTTATCGCTTACTTAGTACCGGTAAAATCTAGTTTTAATTATTAAGCGTTAACTGGTAGTGACAATTATTTACACCAATTCTCTTCGTCAAAACTATATCATTTTGGGCTTGTGGAATTTGGTAATGGTCGAAATTCCAACATCATCCATATTCAAATTTATACTCCAAAAACTTAGTCCTAGGTTCAATATTAACAATTATTATTACTCGCACTACTCTAGCCAGAGATTTTGACTTTGAGTTGACTTTAGTTGACTATGATACTAACCTCATATAACCGAGGAAACAAATCCTATTGAATAGTATTTCACTTCCAATAATTCCACTTGACCGAACTATAGTCATTCGAAGGGCGTCGTGCCATGATTTGACTATAATTAAAGTGAAGCTTTCATATTGAAGATCGTTAGTATTCTTAATTTAAGAGAACTGTGTAAGTTAGTCACATCGATAGTTTCTGTTTGACCTTAGTTATATTAACCAACAAAAAACTATCGAGTGAGTCATTCCTTAGTTATCCAATAACTATCAGTACATCACACCTTTATGCCTTCAGCAGTCATGAGTAATACAATGCCCAACATTTGGAGAGCATTATGTACACTAATATCAACGGATGGATCGATATCCAGTCTCGATACATCTTGATTGGGAATATTTAAAATGATGTGTTTATTATATTGTGATACCTGATTATAACTATTTATAATTACTATCACCATTTATGGATTTGCATTTAAATATATTTTAATTAGACATTTAATTATTTATAACACATTATAGAAAATATATAACAAAAAGAAAAGACCTTTTATTACGAATGAGAATTGATCACAGAGTTAATAATCTACAATAAATTATAGAATTACTCCTAGGACGTACCCCTAACTCTATTAATCTCCCACTTGCACTTTGGGCCAATTATGAAACCTCAATCCCATCCCTTCTAAGAACCGACCTACTTAAACCCTTAATGAATGGATATGCTATATCGTCTTTGGTATCCACCCTTTTTATCACAACCTATTTCTTCTCAATGAATTTTCTAATGAGGTGGAGCTTCCGAAGAATATGCCATGACTTCTTGTGTGCTTTGGTCTCCTTTGCGATCTATGTCACCATATTGTTATCATAGAGCAATACCATTAGATTCTCGGTATCAAAAATCCCTCCAAGCTCACTCAAAAACTTACACATCTAGACTGCCTCAATACCATTAGATTCTCGGTATCGAAAATCCCTCACCATATTGAAGTTTTGATTTTTGAAAAATATGATAAAGATCAAACTAGAATTTTAAATGTGCAGTAGACAAGAGTTGGTGCCTAAGTGAGACGGAAAAAAATAAGGCTATAAAGGAGATAACTATAACTACTTTTGGAATAGTGACAAGAAATCCCCATAGAGTGTGTAGGATGCTAGAAGAGCCTACGAATGTTATGTTGATATGTATGTAAACCATAAGGAGGATGTTAAATTATACTTATATAAGTTTTGGATATGTTGTAGGAGGCTTATGGGTAAAAGAAATACCAAGGATTGAGGATACTATTAAAGGAATGGGATTAAAAGAAGATAGTAACAGTGGTAAACACACATGAAGGATATTGGTAGACCTAAGTTGGGGAAGCAAGAGAGGAAATTGGCAAGGTTATTTTCCCAAGCTTAGTTGCCATCTAATATGAAGATTTCATAGATTGTATTTCTTATCCACTGCAGTGAGAATAGGCATAGTTATTTCATAATTGGAATGGAATGGGAAAGTACGAATATACCCTATTCGTCGGAAGTAATAAAGGAAGGATAAGGTATGAAGGTTGTTGTAGAAGGATGGCCTATTAGGAAGGTCCATTCTAGTAGAGATAGTAGTCAGTGGTGTTGTGTTTCCTTCCAGCGTTATTTTTTTCGTGGGTTGTAAGCAATAGTTGTTGTTTGAACTACGTGCGTTTTGGGAATTTCCTTTTTATGTGTTTTCTAGTTGGACCGCAATGATTTGAGAAAACAATAAAATAAAGAAATTTTAGGAAGCTACTTAATTAATGCGAGGAAAAAGAAAATAGTTGAGACTGTAAGTTAAGTAATGATTTAAGAAAATTTATTTAACTAACTACTAAAAGAAAATTGTAGGTTCCGAAAAGAATGGGAATTTTTCGAAAGATAAATTTCAGTAGATGGGGGACAAGGATCTGGAGTGGTGAGCCATTGGTCAATGTTCCTATTCCTCAAAGACTGAAATTTAAAATGTAACATGTGTGCTGGTTGATATTAATAAGAAAGAAAAGTACTTGAGAACTTAAAATTTTACCACGCAATTAAGTGGTGTCCATTATGGATGATGAACTATTGGCTAAACCCAGATATCAGAAATGTGGAAAATTATTTATAAAATGTTATAAAGCATATATTTTGAAAAAGGAAAATTTTATGAAAATATTATTTATGAAAGTTTTCATTATAAATAATACGAATTTGAAAGGAAAATATACATATCTTTGGAAATATTATAAAAGCTAATGATTTTGAGTTTTGGGAATTTTAAAATACCGCATTTTGAAGTTGGGGAATAGTCAATAAGTTGATTAGTGTAGATTTTACTGTGTAGTGGTAGTTGTAGTAAAATGGATACGGTGAGCGACAAGAAAGCTATTTGTCTATGGAAGATTTTCTAAGGTACTTGTCGATGAGTGAAATTAAAAGATGATTTTTGGAAACATCAATGTTTTTGAACTTTAAAACAAAAGTTACTTATGCAAACGGTGCTTGGGAAAGTGGAAAAAGGGTTAGGGGCAAAGGAATAGGTCCCAAAGTATAGTGGAAAGAGGTTACATAAAAGGTTGATGGAAATATGGAATTTTCTGTCTAGACCCTTTCCAAGCATAAGAAGATAGGTTTAGAAAACTGATCTTTTTTTTTAAATTTAGATGCTAGTAATGGTGTGCTATGAAATTGGATGGTAAGAATTTGATGAAAAGTTGACTGAACTATGCTTCTACTCATAGAAGTATAGGAAAATTTAGATGAAAAATCGTTTTGATTTTTCAAAAAGTTGTATTCATGTAGAACCACCTGTATATTTAGGATGTCGACATCATGTTTTCGAAATTGATTTTAATAAAACCATTCATATAGGAGGCGCTAATTATAAATTATTGTTAATATATATATATATCATATGTATTAGGATGCACTGTGCACATGTATACAGATTATTACAAAATTTGTTGTACATTAATTGATTGTTAGTGTAGAATGGATGTGCGATGGTTTACACGATGAACCCTGCGAAATTCCGGGGACGAAATTCTTTTAAGGGAGGAGAATGTACCATCCTACATTTTACGGTAATTAAAATAGAAATTAACCAATAAATAATAAAAAGTGAGAATGAAATTTTATAAATATTGGAATTTGGCTACAAAACTTATACCATTGGATTCGTAGTGATTTTCCGATCAATTTTTATATATAAACTTTTCCAATCAGAGTTCAAACAAAAAAGTTATGAACATTTGAATTTTCATAGTTGGAAATAATTATATATGTGATTAAGGAAAGAATTTAAAATTAATTAATGATTGATTAACATCGTTAAAGTTAACGGTAACATAACATTTAGGAAAAATTAATTATGGCATAAGTTAACGTTGGTTAGCGTTAATTGAAGAATGGATGTAAATAAATCAATCAAAATAAGAGAACGCACAAGAATGCATCAATTTGGTCTAGCCAGTTCAACCCAGACCATGCCCATGTCGACCTAGGGTCATAGGCGGTCGACCTGCACTAGGTAGATAACGGCTGTAAAATATGGCTGCATGACCTTGATTTTATAGAGCTTGATTCGATGGTTAGTGCTGATTTGAACCTCTATAAATTAGGACCTAGGGCCTTACTTCCAACCCATTGTTTTCTAATGAGCACAGAAGCTCTTCCATTTTCCTTTCTTCTTCAAAATTTCTAAGTATACAGAAATAGATCTAGATTGCACAGATATACTTTTGAGAAAAATAGAAAAGAATAGAGGGTAGGAAATAGGTTCACATTACTTTGCTACATCAAAGGTAAACTTTTAGATCTGATTCTAATTAATATCTAAATCTGAATCTCTTTTCCCTAATCTAATTTCTAACGATATTTGTATAAATATTGTCCGTGGATCCAAACAGGGAGTTAAAAATGGAGATACATATAATAGGGTTAGATCTGGATTAAATCTAGAGATTTGGAAGAGTTAATTAAATGTGAGTGAGAATATTATATATTTTTATATAATATTAGATTATATCATTGCAGATCTATTTCATATGTCTGCGGATTGAATTTAAATTGCAAATAAATTCACATGTATGACTGTTGAAAACTATAAACTTTCCATAAATCAGCATTGATAATTGTAGAAGTGAAATGATTTTAATTATCAGTTTTACGTCTAATTAGTTACCTGAAATGTAATGAATTGGAACTCCATTTTATATGAGATTGACAATAAAGTTAACCGGGCTTTTGGGATTTTGGTGATATTTTAATTTATTGGAATGTATAATGTTGAATGTGGATTTTCAAATATTATCAAGTCTAAGTTTAGCAAAAGTATGATGTTTGAAATGACAAGTAATAAATAAATACTTGAAAAAGTAAAGATGTATAAAATAGAGATGATTACTGTATTTTGTACTGTCTATTTCAATAAATAAAAGAGAAATTATTATAATTATAAACATCGCACAAACCTCCTCTTTTGGGTAAAATATGGAAATTTACCATGTAATAGTTAATTATTAGAAGTCTGATTCCAATTTATTTAAATGTAGTTAGTCCCAAAAGTGATCAGTTTGCATAGCAAAAGTTTGATTCCAATTATAGGCAAGAAAGGAAATAAGAATTGGAATAGAAATCAAAGGCTGAACTAATGAATGTAGTAGCAACAATATCGATGACTGAAAATGAGAGGGGGTAAATAAATTTGATGAATTAGAAGATAAACACATATTAAGAACAAAGACTTAGAGTCAGAATTAAAGATTAGAGGCAATAAAGAAAATGAAAAAAGAATAAATGAAAGAAGAATAAACATACATGAGTATGAAATATGTATATACGTAGCCTCGAATATGCGTTTATGACGGGTGTGAATAATTATAAGTTGTCAGTTATAATTATAAATTGTCTCTTATAATTATAAAGGATAAATGACTGAAGGTCGTTAGACTGGGTTGGGACACTAAAAAATATCCAAGCAATAGGACCCATAGAGAGTACACACTTGCATATAGTTGAAGGGATACCCTTAGTTTAGGTGTTCTTGGATTGGAATCTCTATAATTGTAGGCACCGGGTGGACCTTTGACAGTTGACAAGACTGTACAAGCACTAGTGGTCTGTTTCAAATTTGTTTGAGAGGGGTATTGCCTTGATTGCACTAGGCAATCTAAATGGACGATGGATGTGATCAGACTTATGCAATAGGACGTGCAAAAGGCTAGCATGTGTAGGTACCAATCGAGTTGCAACAGGATGCAAAAAAGGCTGGTGTATGTGGGTACCAAAACTAGGGGTAGAAGTTGCATATTTAGCCAGCTCACCATCGGTCCCTTATGGTCAACGAGAAGGATAGGGTTGCACCTAACTGGTCTCTGCTGTCTACCCGGATTAATTCGGTTGGGTTATGCACCGCCATAGTTGTTTGTTAGTTTGTTTGATAGGACAAGGCTAGTTAACCCATAGAGAGGTTCCTTCAACACATGGATGGGGCAGAGGTGTGTGGGGTCGAAAATCCATGATAAGAAGTAGACAAAGGTGCGCGGAAGGCTAGTGTACGTGGTGAAATGTCCTCGAAGAATACATGGCCTCATGGACTGGAGGTCGTCGATGCACACAGTAGTATTTCCTCAGGTGATACGATGATCATGATGTAGCGCGATGATGGATCCTTATGAGGTGCTGACCGGTAGATACTAGTTGGGATAGTATCTAGGTCCATTAGTGGATGATGGGATATATGTGACGACCCAACTTTTTGACCCTTGAAGATCGACACTGATACATCCACGGTATTCACGTGCTGCAAATTCAAGTGCCGAAAAGGCAGATAATCAGGGGTTTATAAGAAATAACGGTAGAAAGTAGAATAATAACAGAATCTCACATTGTATTACACAACATAATCATACACATGGAAAGTACATATAATCACTCCAAGTGACCCATCAGAGTTACAATAAGTACTAACCCAGCCAAGGATATTTATAACCGCATATCATTGTATGGCTGGTAGATACAAAATAAATGATACATGATACAACAAAAAGTTGAGAATAGATAAATATAGACAAAAAGGACCCTCTAGTCTTCATACTTCGGGCTCCTTTGAAATGCTCCAAGCTACCTGACTACTTGACTACCCAAAAAATAGGGCACCCATAGTTTAAGGGGAACAGAAAAATAAACTCCGAGAGTCATGGGATTGGTGTAAGAAACTCAAAATATGGATTTCAAAAGTAAAAGGGTATCCCATAAGACCACGTCGCACATAAACACAAAATAAGTTTTTACCTTAAGATAATCGAAATCTTTGATACGCAAAATTTTGAAATATTATTTTTAGTAACATTCTTTCGAAAACATTTTCAAATAAACTTATAAATCTTAGCTAAAATGCTTGTGTCTCACATTTCAGTATTTGCACAACTAAGTCTGTACGGCACTTATTGGATACTGGATTTCCAACTGAATAGCGAGGTAAGGGACTACCTCCTGTACAGTGCATTTCTAGAGGAATGCACCCAAGGCCCTTATTTGGTCCTCATGTGAATTAAGACTGGCCTAGCCGAAAATCACACGGATAGCGCCGAGTATTTCATCACCTGGCCGTTACCGACCTATTCGGGATCCCAAGCATACACCACATAATTTAAACCCGACGTTATAGCGGGTAAAATTTTTATCCATCTAGAAGGTGATTTCATACCCTGATTGGTTGCGACCCACTTTATCCCTAAAGCATCCCCTATTTCACTATTCCTAGTATGTGAGGCTTTGAGGTAACGATTACCTTTCACATAGCACATCTTCCACTTTGAATGCCACTTTGCCATTTCACAATCACACAACTAATTTCTACAAACGTATAACTCCTGAGCTCGTATGTCTCGGGAAAGGGTGTTAAGCTAAGAGAAGTTGCCTTCTTCACAACCAAACAGATGATATGTTCATAGAGATTAATCAATATGATCTAGAAATGCAACGTTAGACATTCATCCATACAAGTTGTCCAGAAACAGGACAAACCGAAGGCACTTTCCTACCATAATCTGTTGGGAATTATCCCTAGGATTAGTAGCGAATAGTCCTTGTGTCTCGGAGATTTCCAGAACGAAGGGACCACTGCTATTTATTTATCTCAGGAGCTACCTAGAGATTATCAATAAGAAGTCCTTCCAAAATAAAGATCTTCTATCTTTTAAAATCATGGTCTTCAATATATCTTCATCACTTTTGAATGTGTAAATTGGTTCGAAGTGGTTTTCAGATAGGGATTACCCAAATCTGACTCCGGTTCCTTCAAACCAATCATCGATTAAAAAAATGGTTTATAAATAGGTGATTAATATTTCATTAATTTATATCTTTTTATCCAAAATATCCTTTAGAGATATTTATCTTTTGCAAACATTTGGTTTCAGTATGTACATAATTCATTATGAAAATTTACCAAATCATTTTCATAAACTTTTTAGAAAACATTATTGAGAAAAATAGGGTCAAATAGAAATTGTACTACTTTTACTCAATTTTAGTTTTCATATTCACCAAATACTATGGGCAGAATAACAGTGGAATCACCTTTTATATTCCATGAATAGTAAGAGTTCCCTCCTCTGAATTTAACACCAAGTATAAGAAGATTATTTCTATGCGACCCAAGTTGTTTAAATTTGAAAAGTGTAATCTTTTATACTTGTTTCTGACATTTCGACCTTATCTATCCCTCATCGAGGGGAGGCCAGGTGAGCCAGGACACTGGCTGCTCCTGAACATGTGACGCCCCACCTCTATACTCACACTAGCCAAGGACACTACGGGGTAATGCCATCGACTAGCACGAAGAATAAGGCTGTTGAGGAGCAACCATCTGTGTAATTGCTTTATGCGAGTACCGATATGTCAGATAATATAACTTACATTTCATTTCAAGAGGAAATCCGACATATCAAATACAAACTCAAAGCTACCACACAATGGCTATGAGGCCTTCGGAAACAAATATAGAAATAAACATAACACAAATCAGTCACAAATATTCATATCACTAAGGCGGAAACAGATATGAATATATCACATAAAAGTGTACATCAAAATAGTGGTCATACAAGATCCACTACATCACAAAAGAATAGATACAAGATCTAGACAAAAGAATAAATATACATCAAGGAGTCTATATCTCAAATGTATAACAACAAAACCTACTATGCTAAAGTAGTTAGCCAAAAGTCAGGTGACAGACCCTGATAAGAAGTCAAGCAGGAGCACCTGAAATACCTCGGTCTGACCCGAGTATTATTTAAGAAGAAAAAAAATAAACGGATCAGTCTAGCTATAAATATCAGATAAAATGAGATAGGATAAGAGATATGACCAAAAACGTATGATAACAAAAATGTCATACTGTGTCAAATATACATCAAATAACGACAAAAATCATACAATATCTCAAATCATCTCAAAACACCAAAAAGAATCACATTTTTTAAATTATTCACCAAAACACAAATATTGATAGAGCTTATCAATGCAATCCACGAAAATTGGTGAAACACAAATTCTAGAAATCATCAACTAGAAATCCAGAAATCACAAAAGGGGGAAGGCCTATCACAAACGGGAGCATGAAAACTCACCAACACGTGTATCACAAATGGGTCGCTATCCCATGTTCGTTAGTATTAGAGCCGGTGCCACGACGTAGTACAGCGAACGCCCGAGGAACCAGAAACTCAAATAATCTAGAACATCGATGTAGTACAACGTTATGCTCGATGAACCAAACTCAAATAATCAGGCACAACGACGTAGTACAGCGAACGCCCGATGAACCTGGACACAAATAATCTGAAACATCGAGATAGTACAGCGAACGCCCGATGAACCAAACTCAAATAATACAGAACAATGACGTAGTATAGCGAACGCCCGATGAACCAAACTCAAATAATACGGAACAACGACGTAGTACAACGAACGCCCGATGAACCGAACTCAAATAATACCATAGGTCGCTAGCCTATAAAAATGAGACAAAGCTCAACAGAACGACGTACAGTCCTCCACGCGGACAAAGAGACATCGCAAATCGCTAGTCTAAACCATAAAATGATCATCATCGATCATCAAGAAGTGTCGATTACACTAAGCTAGTAAATAAATGAGTTTAGCTTCATGTCCCATAACCACTGGCTTAACTTAAATATTTACGAACAAATTGTAGATTTCCACTCGAAAATTGTCACAAGATTTCAATCGAACAAGTCTAAGAACTAACCGACAAAGTAAACACAAGCGTTTCATACCACTTGTTTTTCTAAGTCGTTTAATTGGATTTCTCGTACGAATGAGGTAAAGGTGTGTATATACTAATAGATTGGAAAACGGATTAAAAAACGAGTTTAATATTGAAAGTAAATGTTGAAATCGTTTTAATGAAAGAGTTTGAGTATTTACTACTAGTATAGAAACCTTTGTATTTTAAAGTGACAAATCACAAAAATGATTGTAAAAACAATCCATCAACAAAGATTCACATTCAAAAACGTGAATCAAAACCATAGAAATCGATATCAAATCCATCAAATGGATATTCCCAAAAATCCAAAGAAAGAAGTCATCAAAGTCGATAATAAGTGATGACAACTATCCAGATCAACAACAATCGATTAAAAATAGGAAATCCACTCAAAAACATAAGCAAATTGGCAAACTGCTCAATTCCATATGTCTGAAGGTTCAATCCAGGCGTCTTAAAACTAACCAAACGTCTAGTTTAGAATCCAGACGTCTGGATTTGTTCTTTGGAAATAATCCAGAGAACCCCCAGACGTCTGAAACTTCAAGTCGGACGTCTGAGACCTATCCAGACGTCTGATCTTGAATTTTAGATGTCTGGAATTAGTCTCTGCCTTTTTTTTTATATTCTGCATGCTTATATTTTTTCTCTCCAGGTCCAAACCAAACGTCTGTACTTGGTCACCAGACGTCTGGTCACCTGGTCTGGGCAACAATTTGCCTAGGCCAAAGTGGCCAAAACGTATCGGGAGCGATCGGACGAGCAACGACGACTAAGGATTTACGCCTAGCGACAACCCAGCCTTTAAAGCTCTTCGATACACTCCAAATATCAATGTCCAAACATCCATAGTAGGATTTTCATAAAATTGGACTTCAAAACCAAAAATTGGAGAATTCACAAAACTAATTCAAATCAAAAGCAAATGAATATACACAGATGTTAGGAATTCATACCCAACACCAATGAAAGTTATAGACGTAGATGTGAGTTAAAGAACTCACCTTTAAACCCAAAAACAATAAACGAGAAGCTCTAAAGCAAAGGAAAGATCAACTACTCTTCAATTTCAACTCTAGAAGCTCCAATATAAGATCATAAGCAATATTTCCTAAGTTAGGTTATAGGAAATTTCTGGAATTGGAGAGAGATTGAGATGGAGAAGAAGAAGAAGATGCTTACCTTAGCTTCTCTTTGATGTTGGAGCTAGAATTTGTATTTCCTAATTAAACTAGGGTTTGGAATTTTAATTTCCTTTCTCTTCCACCATTTTTCCTTTGACTTGAGAGTGTTAGGAAAATAATAGAATGTAAGAAGAGGGAGTGGAGTGTTAGGGTATTAGATGAGTTGATGGGCTGAAACCCAAACCCAAAGCCCTAAATGAAAATATCAAAATTCTACTCAACTCCAAACATATCGATGTTTATACTTAAAAAAATTGTAAACGCCATTTTGGACTCAATGAAAGTGGTCTCGAGTCCCAATTCGACTGTTTACAAAAAGTAACTTTTTGGACTTTAATCCAATTAACGATGCTATATTTAAATACAACATTTAAATACACAATCGTAAAATATGCGAGTTGTTACAGACTCCCCTCCTTAAAGAAACTGCGTCCTCACAATAATTAAGAGGAAAATAAAAAGTAACAACCATACTAAAGCATAATAACACAAAAGAAGAAATTTTGAAATGAGAAGTTCACCTTAAGGAGCACGAGAGAGTAAGTCCGGATGTGTTCGCTCAATGAATTCTCTAGATCCCCAAGAGTAATCCTTAGGATTTGAGGACCATTGAACGTTCACAAGCGGGACATCTTTATTACGAAGGCGTTTAACCTCCGTAGCAATGACACGAATAAGATGTTGCTCATAAGTTAAATTTGGTTAAACTTCAATTTCTTCAATAATACCAGGCTCAAGAATAGAATCGGAATCTCTAATGCATTTCCGTAGTTGAGAGACGTGGCATACGTCATGAATGGTAAAAATCGAGCCGGTAACAAAAGGCGATAAGCCATGGAACCAATGCGTTCGGTGATGGAAAATGGACCAATATATCGAGGTGCTAATTTTCCCGATCGACTGAAACGCACAACACCCTTCATAGGTGAAACACGAATAAACATAAAATCTCCTACAGAAAATTCTAATCTCCTTCTTCGGTTATCGGCATAGGATTTTTGTCTACTTTGAGCTTCTTTCATCCTATGACGAATAAGGTCTGTTGGACAAATTCCCATCACCGAACCAGGTCTCCATCGAGTGAAGCTACCCACCGAACCAGGTCTCCACCGAACGAAGGTTTCCACCGCACCAGGTCTCCACCGAGTGAAGCTACCCACCGAACCAGGTCTCCACCGAACGAAGGTTTCCACCGAACCAGGTCTCCACCGAATGAGGGTTTCCATCGAACCAGGTCTCCACCGAGTGAAGCTACCCACCGAACCAGGTCTCCACCGAACGAAGGTTTCCACCGAATCAACTCAGCTGCCACCGGACCGAGGCATTCCGAACCAAGCTCCTTCCGGACCAACCATACCAGGCCAGACCGTGTCAGCCCAAGCCCACCAGCAGTTATATACATCCAAGATCCCTACCCCCAGCCTCACTCTATAAATAGAGGGGCGGGGGTACAACAATGGAGGACAAGTTTTGAGAGCTCAAGCACGGATAGAACTTTCAAACAACTTTCTTTTACTGGTATCAAAGCTTTGTACTTGTAATAACAACAAGAGAAGAGAAATAACATATAAAGTGGACGTAGGCACATTCTGGCTGAACCACTATAAATCTGCGTGTCTTTTTACAGTTCAGCCCCTGTTTTTCATATATTTGCATAAATCGCTCAAATCACTAAGAATAACATAAGATCCACTAAATCATACAACTTTGAGGTGTTTGTCCATTTTTTGTGCAAACATTTTTGGTGCTTTCACTGAGAACTAGAAGCTCGAAGCTTCAGCTTCATCCACTTATCAGTTTTCCTAACAGCATCGTTCGCCACTTGGAAAACATGCCTCCCAAACAGAGAAAAGATGTTAACAAAGGAAAAAACATCGCATCCAGCAGTCTTCCAGATCCAGCTGTCACGGATCAAGTAAATCGTCCTCCTCCAGTAGCAGTAACAAATGAAGGACAGGCTAACCCAACCACTCCTGCCACAAAACAGCCTGCAGCAATTACCAGGGCAGATTTGGACAGAGTTGTGGTTGAAGTAACTAACCGCTTCACGTCCCAGCAGGAAGCCTTGATGGACCATCTCATGTCACGCTTAAGGGACGCTGAAGAATCCAACCGCAACACTGAATCATGGGGCGAGTCCCAGTCTGGAGGATCTCAGAGACAACAAAGATCTTCCTTCTTCGAAGGAGCTAACGGCAGGAGTAGCCATGGTAGGAGCCGAGACCGGGCACAACCCGAAGTTAGGCCTGAGGAAACGTTTGGTACCGAACCCAACGGGGGAGGTACCGGGCAAAGGTCAACTTTAGTTGAGCCTGTCATGCTGCCTAACCACAGAAACGCCAGTGAACGGGGCCGAGCTAGAGTCCAACCCGAAGTTGGACCCGAGGAAGTGCTTAGATCAGAACCCAGCAAGGGGAGATCGAGGCAAGGGCCAACTGTAGCTGACCCGAGCATGCTCCCAGAAGATCAAAGGCAGCCACTGGAAAATATGAGGAATGATAGACGATACCATCCCTACAGGTCATCTGGACGGAATCAATCCCACAGAACAGAACCAAACTCATTTCTATCTGATCCAAGTTCTGATGAAAGGATGGAACGCTTATTCAGAGAGTGTGTCCAACGGGAGCAAAGAGATCGAGGGATAGGCGCTAGGGTAACCAGCCCTTTCGCCCGCAATATCGAAATTGCTATCACCCCCCGAGAATGGAAGATGCCAACAATGGAACCCTACAAAGGGACCTCTGATCCCGTTGTACACTTACAGAGGTACACGCAGCATATGCTCATGAGTGGGGCGACAGAGGGAGTACTATGCAAATGCTTTCCGCTCTTCTTAGTAGATCTTGCTACCTCTTGGTTCTGTCATCTACCCCAGGGATCCATCAGCTCGTGGGAAATGTTGAAAGAAAAGTTTATCAGTCAGTTCCGCATTCATGTGGAACAACCTAAGGACGCTTATTCCTTATCCAGTGTCAAACAGAAACCTGGAGAGAAGCTGCAGCAATACCTAACCCGATTCAACGCCGCAGCAGCCGCAGTCCAAGATGCCGATGAGAAGCTTATCCTAATGGCCCTCTGTAGTGGTGTGCATCCGGAGACTAAATTCGCTAGAAGGTTGACGAAAGAAAAACCAGCTACTTTACCCGATTTCTTCCATGAAGCCGGGAAATATATGAGGCTTGAGGATGCTGCCGTCGAGGGGCAGTCAGGACAGCAAAATAAGGCAACTCATAGCAACGTTCCTACTGTGGCAAGGGACGGTCGGAGAAATGACTCCAGAGACAATGCTGGGGGCAAGAAGGGAGAAAAGCGCCTATATCGGCCAGGACCAAGATTCGACACTTACACTCCTTTGAACGAGACCGTCGAAAATATATTCCTTGCCACCCAAGGCAAAGTTAGATACAAACGCCCACCATACAAGAAGGAATCAGATAACGCACAAAAGTTTGGAAAGTTCTGCCGCTTCCACGAATCTCACGGGCATGATACCAACGAATGCCATCATCTCCGAGATCTGATTGAGGAACACATCAGAAGAAAGAAACTGGAACGTTATGTAAAAGGTTAGGACAGGACCCCAGCTCCTGCCAATGAAGACCCAAGGCTACCCTCACCAGGGGCCGACAGAGGAAACCGCAACTCTAGCAGCTCTAGTCAAGAAAAGATAGTGGTCCATACCATCTCAGGAGGACCACACATCGCAGACAGAAGCTGGAAAGAGATGGAAAGGTACGGAAAGTCGCTTAGAGACAATAAAGACTATGTCAATTCGGTTATAGAAGAACGCCACCCGAAGCGGAAAGAAAGTGTTGACATCACATTCGATAAGCGTGACCTAGAAGGAAGGCAATACCCTCACATAGATCCCATGGTTATCTCTGCCCGACTCGGTCCCGCCGAAGTTTACCGAATCCTGGTAGATACTGGAAGCTCAGTAAACATCCTATTCAAACACGCATTCGACAAAATGAAGCTATCAATGAAGGATGTATCTCCCTGCGATAAACCACTACACGGTTTCACTGGAGATGCGAAGATGCCTCTCGGACAACTGGACCTCTTTGTTGAGATTGGAAGCCATCCCCGCTCCGTTGTATGGAAACAGACATTTATGCTAATAGAAAACCGTTCGGCCTACAACGCCTTCTTAGGAAGGCCAGCTTTGTCTGATTTCCAAATTGTCCTAGCCCCATGGTGCCTAAAGATGAAATTTCCAACGGACAATGGAGTAGGGGAAGTAGAAGGAAACCAGGACGTTGCTCGAGACTGCTATGTGACTGAACTTCGCAACAACCACAGGAAGGATAAAGGGAAGGGTGTAGAGATTGCCCTCTGCACAAAAAGTCTGGAAGCATAGCGGCTAAAGAAAGCCCCTCCTCTTCGATATACCAGCGACCCTTTCAATGAATTAGACCCTAGGGACAAAGAGGAGGAGGCCACCGCCGAGCCTGTAGAGGCTATGGAGTTTATATCTGTAGACAAGCACGACTCAAGTAGACTATTGAAAATTGGGTCCCAACTAAAAGCCGAATTGAAGGAACAACTCATCGATTTTCTCCGCCACAACTTGGATGTATTCGCTTGGTCACACGCTGACATGACCGGAATCTCCCCCGACATAGCATGCCACGTATTAAACATTGATCCTACCAAGGCGCCTGTAAAACAAAAAAAGAGAAGTATGGGGGCAGAGCGATCAGCAGCCCTCGATGAAGAAGTAAAGAATCTACTCGCCAATGACTTCATACGAGAAGCTGTTTACCCAGAATGGATCGCCAACCCGGTACTAGTAAAGAAGGCTAATGGGAAGTGGCGGACCTGCATCGACTTCTCCAACCTAAACGACGCCTGCCCAAAGGATTGCTTCCCACTTCCCAGAATCGACCAACTTGTAGACAGCACAGCCGGGCACGAGCTCCTATCTTTTATGGACGCATACTCAGGATATAACCAAATTCCTATGCATGCTCCCGACCAAGACAACACTAGTTTCTTCACCGACCGGGGTTTGTACTGCTATAAGGTAATGCCTTTCGGACTTAAAAATGCAGGAGCCACCTACCAGCGCCTCGTCAACAAGATGTTTGCGGGGCTAATAGGACAAACTATGGAAGTATATGTGGACGACATGCTGGTGAAATCACGGAAAGCCAAAGATCACGTAAGCCACCTAGGCGAAATGTTCCAGGTACTTCGACAGTATGGAATGAAGTTGAATCCACTAAAGTGCTCCTTCGGAGTATCATCGGGAAGATTCTTAGGGTTCATCGTCCATGCCCGAGGGATTGAAGCAAACCCTGAACAAGTCCGAGCGCTAAGGGATATCAAGATACCTTCCACCCGAAAGGAAATGCAAAGCCTAAATGGAAAAGTGGCCGCCCTAAGCCGATTCATCTCCAAGGCAATGGACAAGTGCGTCCCCTTTTTCGAAGCTCTAAAGAAAGATAAAGGAAAGTTCGAATGGACGGACGAATGCTTAACCACTTTCCTTAACCTAATCGAACACCTCCAGAAACCACCGGTACTCTCGACTCCAAGCGAAGGCGAAGAATTATACCTATACCTTGCTGTGTCATCTCACGCTCTAAGCGCTGCCTTGGTAAGGGAAGACAACCGCACGCAACGACCAGTTTACTTCGTCAGCAAAAGGTTTACTGGGGCAGAAGTCAGATATCCTAAACTTGAGAAGTTAGCATACTGTTTACTAATCACATCACGGAAATTGCGTCACTACTTCCAGTCCCATTCCATCAAAGTTCTGACCGATCAACCGCTGAGGCAGGTACTCCATCGTCCCGACACTTTTGGGCGATTACTTAAATGGTGCATTGAACTGAGTCAGTATGATATCACCTATCACCCTCGCACCGCCATCAAGGGACAGGCCATGGCTGATTTCATTGCAGAGTTCACTACCAACGAAGATCAGGAGCAATTGGAAATAACAGAAGATATCAAGTGGAATCTTTTTGTGGATGGTGCATCAAACGAACAAGGCTCGAGGGCAGGTGTGGTAATAATCACTCCCAGTGGAAACAAACTGCACTATGCTATAAGGTTGGAGTTCGCTGCCACCAACAACGATGCAGAATATGAAGCAGTGATAGCTGGACTAGAAATTGCCATAGAAATCGGGGCCAATTCTTTGTGTCTTCACAGCGATTCTCAACTTATTGTTAATCAAATACTAGGAGAATTCCAAGCTCGAGAAGAACGACTCATAGCATATCTAAAGAAGACCAAGTTACTTCTCAGCCGATTGGACCACTACTTAGTCAAACACATCCCTCGGGAGGAGAACCGAGAGGCCGACGAATTAGCAAAGCAAGCAAGTGTGAGAGACATCACCATCTTCGGGGCAGTAACCATCTCAAAGCAACTGGCCCCAAGTTTTGAGCAAGTGAATCTGATAGCTGCAGCCAAAGAATCAACTTGGATGACTCCCATCCGAGACTACCTACAAAGTGGCACTCTACCCAACGGGCGTAACGAAGTCAAGAAAATCTTGAGGAAAGCATCCCGCTACACAATACAAGAAGACATCCTCTATCGGCGCGGATTCTCTAACCCGTTATTAAGGTGTGTCGCTGGGAGAGAAGCCAAGGAAATCTTATCCAACATCCATCAGGGGAGCTGCGGAGATCACACCGGAGGGCAAACATTAGCAAAAAAGATACTCCGATACGGATATTTCTGGCCCACCTTAAGCAAGGACGCCTTAGATTTCGTCAAGAAGTGTGACAGATGCCAAAAATTTGCTAAGATTCCACGGCTACCAACAACTGAGATTACTCAAATGACCAGCCCTTGGCCCTTCGCAATATGGGGAATTGACTTAATCGGCGAGCTACCGATGGGCCGAGGCGGGGCCAAATATGCTATAGTGGCAGTTGATTATTTCACCAAATGGGTGGAAGCGGAACCTCTGAATAAAGTATCTTCAACAAAAGTTATTAACTTCTTAATCAAAAATGTTCTATGCAGGTACGGAGTCCCACTCAAAATCATATCAGACAATGGACTTCAGTTTGACAGCGAGGAATTCGCCAATTGGTGCCAAGAACACAGAATTCATAAAAGCTTCTCATCCGTAGCATATCCCCAGGCAAACGGACAAGTCGAAGCAGTCAACAAAATTCTGAAAACTCTGATAAAAAATAAGCTCAAAAAGTCAAAGGGCGCTTGGGTGGATGAACTCCCTACGGCACTGTGGGCCTACCGCACATCTTTCAGAACATCAACGGGGCACACTCCTTTCTCTTTGGCATACGGATCGTAGGCTATGCTTCCAGTTGAAACCATTGTGCCTTCCCACCGTAGGATCCACTATAACCCGGAAGAGAATGAAGAGCTCCTCCACATGTCTTTGGATCTAGTTGAGGAGAGAAGAAATGATGCAGTCCTTAAAACAGCAGCCCACAAGCAGAAAGTGGCAGCGCAATACAACTCCAAAGTCAAGCATCGTACCTTACAAGAAGGGGATCTTGTCCTCAAGCGAATCTTCCCTCGCCTCGGAGCACTAGACCCAATCTGGGATGGACCATATGTAATTCATAAAGTTCTCCACAACGGAGGCTATATTTTGTCAACAGTGGACGGAGAGGTGTTCCAGAGGGCATGGAACATCCAACACCTCCGTCGATACTTTTCTTAACTTGTATTGCCCATATGAAGTGAATTAACAAAGAGAATCAGTGGACGTAGGCCTTTTTCATGCCGAACCACTTTAAAAAACTTTGTCTCTTTTTTAACTTGTTCCTTTATATCTTGGCTACTTGTTAACTTTATCCTTTTCTGTTGAACAAAATCCTGTGCGTATAGCATTTCCACTCGAAGCACTCCACGACGCAACTTCGCCTAGGCAAAACCTAACAGGTACTATGCGAATCTATGCCCTCGCCAATGAGACACTTTTGCTCCAGCATCCCTCTGCTGTGGGTTAACTCATTGCTCGCGACGGCCCTTAAAGCCAACTGTAATGAGCCGATTATAAGCCACCGAGAAGGCCGACTATAGCCGAGGCAGCTCATTACGGCGTTAGGCTCGCCGACAACTGTGAACCGACTATAAGCCCCAACATAAGGTGTGGCCAGCCAGGGGCAGTTCCCAGTTGACGATCGGCACCCACGCTAGCCGGCCACAGTAAATCGAATAATACCCACGATTACGGGCCATAATGGCCCGGGTAGTTACTGTGCGCGATCTCGGCTCCGATGTGTCTTAGGTGCGGCTGTGGTAAAAAAGAATTAACTCCCCGCGGAGGCGTAAGATGGGTGACAAATGTCTCCAAGACCGCTAGGGAAAGTGACTACAAAACCCGTTTGCCACGAACTTAAGCACATCGAAGGCCTTCCGTGATTGGAAGTTTTACTATTTCACATATTTCAATTTTACTTAAAAAGCTTTCCTCCTATCCTCTATAACAATCCATAAAGTACAGGATACAGAGTAGGAGATACTCGCCAATGGATGCAGAGATTCATAATCGGATGGCAGGGCATTCAACTGCTTTCCATGCTCGGTCATACAAGATATTCGAAACTGCCATCTACAAACAGAACATGAAAGGCGGTATTTTCTTCCTTTATGTGCAAATGCATGACTATAATTTGTTCACACCACACACTAACATTGCAAGTCATGGGATTATGTCTTAAACCAGAACCCGACATCAAACACAATTTAATTACAAGAATATACTTAGCTATATTTCTCATACGACATGCCAAAATAACAACAAACATTCAAAAGACGACAAAATCAGCTTAAGTTAAAGAATTACACGTTAAAAATAAGACTATTTATTACAAGTGGCAAAATATTACAACCTAAAGGCTACTTTACTATTTTTCGACTAACATATACAACACTGTCAAATCCACAAAAAGAGTTTTTCCAGGTATAATCAAGGGGCCGGCTGCAGTGGAGCTTTATCCTTGTCCTGTTGACCCCCTGTCCAGTCAGAAAAAGGATTCATTAGTAATAAGCAACCAAGTTGATGGAGAAACTAAAAAGGGAGACTTACCAGCGCCTGCTTCCTGACTATCCTGATCGTCATCCTCTACCTGCACGCCTACCTCCTTAGCGGCAAGCAACCGCATACCTTCCTTCACCGCCACCTTCTCCTCCTTGGCAAACTGAGAAGTGACCGCATCCATGCTGAAGACCACGCCACCATCTTTATCCGCATCGGCCTTAGCCTCCTCCAAAGCCCGAAGATAGATCTTAGCCATGACCCTAGGATAATCATCCATCCAAGATAGGTTGCCCTGCTTCCAAGTTCGGAAGTACATGTCCTGAAGCATTTCATCCATCATCCCCTCATTCTCCTCAAACTCCCTCATCCGGGCCTCGGAAGCCGACAACCTTCCAACAGCAGCTTCTATCCAAACGGTATCTCGAGCAGTCAGCCTGAAGGGATTTCCGCATCGCCTCCATCTCCTCCTTCAGCCTAACCTGAGCGAGCTCTGCGGCTTCAAGCTTCCCCGACAGCTCCTCTACCCGCTCAAGATCCGCCCTCCGAACCTCATCCACTGTCGAGATGGCCATATTTATCTGTTCCTTGCAGGCGGCCTCCATCTTCCGCAGTTCCGCCTTACTAGCCTCCTCCATAGCCTTCCTCAATTGCCCGGAGGCAACCTCATGCTGAGAAATCTGAATGGCCTGGTCAGCGAGCTGTTTGGCCTGGTCCGAAACCATCAATCTTAGTCGGATGTTGGCACTCCCAATCTCCTCTCCAGCCTTAACCAGTCGGGCATGATGCCCCATCAGCTTCCTAGTCTCCTCCGCCACCCGATCAATACTAGCCTTGGCCTCGTCTCCCATGGTAACTATCCGAGTGGTAAGTAGATCAAGATCTAAGGACTTAGCCTCATCAAGCACCCGTACCATGGGATTGCGGGGAAGAAGGTGCTCACCAGTAACCTCGTCAAAGGTAATGTCGTGGGAACTTGGATCCAGATCAGGATGACCCGCAAATGGATTACGAGCCAAGTCAGGATGGTCGACATGAGTAACAGAAGGGTTTCCGGATGGGTGCGAAGAAGGTGCAAACTCGCTGTCCTCCTCCGTGATATCATGAAGAGGCTGAGCCGGGAGCTGAGGACTGGGCGAAGGTTCGGATAAAGGACGACTCCGCTTTCTCTGCTGAATACCCTCTTCGATAACCCCGAGAAGAGGATGGTAGCCGACTACATCCCCGGAGCGGTGGGTCGAAGGCTTCGGCTTGACAGAAGTTTTGGAAAGCTTGTACTGTTCAAGCCTGTGCCGAAGATCTGAAGCCTTGGCCGTTTTACCTGCTCCTTATATGAAGAAAAAGTGTCACAAGCATATATTGATCTATAATTCGAGAAAACACGGCAAATTAAAAGGTAATAAGAAAGGAAACACATCTGTGGTTGTACAAACCCTGGGGAGGAGTAGGATACTGCAATAAGTCCTGGATTTCATTCCAGGACGGGAGCGGGTCATAAAATATTCCTAAGTCCCTATCATAAATGGAGCCCGCAGGAATCAAAAGTTCACCTTGAGTCGTCGGAGCCACCTTGGCTGGGATAGTCTGAGGAGGCTCGCTTGCGCCAGTTCCAGCCTTGTCAGTTTTCCCAGTTTTCTCTACCAAAGCCGGATCTTCGTCCAGCCCCTCGAAAGCCTGGTGGAACGCATCATCCGTCCACTCCTGAATCTCACCCGCTTGCCCAGGAAGCAAGGCCCCGATGCCATCGCCACCTTCATCACCTTCCCGACCATCTCCACCCTCACCTCTTTCCTCCTCTATGTCTTCCTCCTCCTGGGTAAGTAGACAATTGCTGGGGGAGGGACCGTCCGACTTCTTGAGTTTCTTACCTCCGACGGCTGGAGGTTTTGTGAAAGGCTTCCTCTTGCTACTCTCTACCGTAACACCTCCCTTAGTCTGAACAGCCGCCCTCTCCTCCGCCATTTCCCTCAGCTTGACTACTGACTGCTGTGGAAGGATTAAGTTATACTCCAGAAGGGTCGCATTTCTGATCAGGAAGGCAGATGATCTATATTTCCCGAGAATAGCTTCTATCTCAGCCGCCATCTGAACCAGGCGGTCAGTCTCCACAATCGCAAAGCCACCTGTCGCTAGCAAAAATGAGAAAGTATGAGAAGAAGCATCGCAATCGGAATGGAAATTAGAAGTAAAAGCATCAACTTACATCCAGAAGTAAAGCGCCGAATTGAGACGGAGTCGTCCCTGACAAAGAACCACTCCTTCTTGAACATGCTGAATTTAGAATACAGATCCAAGACCGGTTTGAAGGTCACAGCTGACTCCAAGCTAATGTATGGGGACCCCTTCTTATAGCCCCTCAGATTATATAGATACCGGATCTCCCGGTTGGAAGGAGCACGACCATACTTCCTCTGGAAAATGACGAAGAGGCTCACCAATATAGCATAGGAGTTGGGTTGAAGCTGGAATGGGGCCACCTTTAGATATGTGAGGAAGCTGGCTATCCAAGCGTTAAGAGGAGGAATGGCACCACACATACAATGGTATCTGCTATAGGCGAAGTACCCCTCAGGAGGATCGTACGGCATAACTTCTCTCCCTGGCAATAGCAAGTGCGCCCTATCAATTCCAAAAGATCGGGAAATGACATCAAGCTGCTCCTCCTTGAGGGAGCTAGGAAAACAATCGGGCGGGGAGTTCAGAAGTTCCTGAGGGCCGTACCCGTCCACTAGTGATCTCGGGGTTGGTCCGTGACGCTCTGGATTCGGCTGAGCTGGGGGCACGGCAGAGGAACCTCCTTCGCCCCCGGATTTCTTTTTGTCTGAGCGAGTTTCTGCCTTTCGAGACATTTATCTGCAACACAAAAGCGCGTTGTTAAAACAAAAGGTGTAGAAGTATAAAACAAACACGTAAAGTTTTCAAATTCATCCGGTACTAAGTTCATTCGACACTCATAGAGTACACAGGTTCATTCGGCGCTCATAAACACTAAAGCTCATTCGGTAGTACGACACAAGGGTTCATTCGGCGGCAAGAGAACTCACCTGGTTTGAATAACACTTTGGTTCGGCAAAAAGGTCACTTCGGTTCGGCAAAGACAAAACTTTGGATCGACAAAGACAGCACTTCGGTTCGGCAAAGACAGCACTTTGGTTCGGCTACACACTTGATTCGGCAAATGACAAGGGAATGGTTCGGTTGATATATAAAAAAAACAAAGGCATAGGCCCCCTACTTATAGGCAAGCACGAAGTAACCAGACCAGACGACTCAGCGCTAAGGACCGAATGGGACTGTCCAATTAAAAAGCATGGCATACGCAGGCGAATGCCCTACTTTGGGGGGCAAGTGTTGGACAAATTCCCATCACCGAACCAAGTCTCCACCGAGTGAAGCTACCCACCGAACCAGGTCTCCACCGAACGAAGGTTTCCACCGAACCAGGTCTCCACCGAGTGAAGCTACCCACCGAACCAGGTCTCCACCGAATGAAGGTTTCCACCGAACCAGGTCTCCACTGAATGAGGGTTTCCATCGAACCAGGTCTCCACCGAGTGAAGCTACCCACCGAACCAGGTCTCCACCGAACGAAGGTTTCCACCGAACCAGGTCTCCACCGAACGAAGGTTTCCACCGAACCAGGTCTCCACCGAGTGAAGCTACCCACCGAACCAGGTCTCCACCGAACGAAGGTTTCCACCGAACCAGGTCTCCACCGAATGAGGGTTTCCATCGAACCAGGTCTCCACCGAGTGAAGCTACCCACCGAACTAGGTCTCCACCGAACGAAGGTTTCCACCAAATCAACTCAGCTGCCACCGGACCGAGGCATTCCGAACCAAGCTCCTTCCGGACCAACCATACCAGGCCAGACCGTGTCAGCCCAAGCCCACCAGCAGTTATATACATCTAAGATCCCTACCCCCAGCCTCACTCTATAAATAGAGGGGCGGGGGTACAACAATGGAGGACAAGTTTTGAGAGCTCAAGCACGGATAGAACTTTCAAACAACTTTCTTTTACTGGTATCAAAGCTTTGTACTTGTAATAACAACAAGAGAAGAGAAATAACATATAAAGTGGACGTAGGCACATTCTGGCTGAACCACTATAAATCTGCGTGTCTTTTTACAGTTCAGCCCCTGTTTTTCATATATTTGCATAAATCGCTCAAATCACTAAGAATAACATAAGATCCACTAAATCATACAACTTTGAGGTGTTTGTCCATTTTTTGTGCAAACAAGGTCAATCTTTTCTATGGCATCACGAATAAAATCTGGACCTAAAACCAGCTTCTCACCGGCTTCAAGCCAACACAAAGGAGATCGGCATGGCCTTCCGTAGAGTGCCTCGAAAGGTGCCATACCAATACTAGATTGGAAGCTATTATTATAGGAAAACTCAACAAGAGAAATATGATCTTCCCAACTTCCACCAAAATCAAGAACACATGCACGAAGAAGACTCCAAGAGTTTGATTCACACGCTCGGTTTGTCCATCGGACTGAGGATGATAAGCGGTGCTAAAATTAAGCTTTGTTCCAAAAGCTTTTTGAAGACCCTTCCAAAATCCACTAGTAAACAATGGATCACGATCACTGACAATAGAAGTAGGAACTCCATTCAATTTAACAATTTCCTTGACATAGAGTTTTGCCAAAAGAGGTACGGTCCGAATGGGAATAAAATAGGCGGATTTTGTAAGTCTATCTACAATCACCCATAGGCTATCATAACCCGAACGATAACGGGGAGACCGTCAATAAAGTCCATGGAAATTTGATCCCATTTCCAAATTGGAATTTCCAAAGGTTGCAATAACCCACCGGGCCTTTGCTGCTCGGCCTTTACGAGTTGGCAAGTCATGCAACGCTTAATAAAGTTAGCAATATCAGATTTCATTCCATCCCAATAATAAAGTCGCTTCATATCCGCGTAAATTTTACTACTACCGGGATGAATGATAAATTTAGAACGATGAGAATCATCTAAAATGTCTTTACGATGATCACAAATGTTTGGCACAATAAGTCTACCAAGCTTTCGAATGCTGCCACGAGCATCGATTTCAAAATCTTTCAAACCATCAACCTTATTTCAAGGATGCGGTCTAAAAGAGAAGGATGAGCCTCAAGGCTACACAAAACAAGAAATGAACATGAATTGGATTCACGATCTCGAATCTCACAAGTGGATAAAGTCTCGAGATCATTCCATTCAGATATCATCATGGAAACAACCGCTTGTTGCTTATGACTAAGGGCATCGGCAACACGATTACCCTTTCCGGGAGTATAGAGAATATCAAGATCATAAGATGCAAGGAACTCGAGCCAACGTTGTTGACGCAAATTAAGTTCCTTTTGAGAAAATAAATACTTCAAAGATTTATGATCGGTGTAGAAAACAAATTTCTCTCCCAAAAGATAATGACGCCAAATTCTAAGAGCGAAAACAATGGCCGCGTGCTCTAGATCATGAGTGGCATATCTAGTCTCGATAAGCTTTAATTGTCAAGAAGCATATGTGATAACACATTCCCTTAGCAAGAGAATGGCACCCAAACCAATACGACTAGCATCGGTACAAACAGTGAAGTCTTGGTTCCTTTCGGGAATCGCAAGAATAAAAGCATCGGAAAAGAGTTCTTTTAATTGATCCTCTTTCCCGAAAAACTAAGACTTTCAAAATTATAACTAACTTTATGTAATCATCTTTTTATAAAAATTTACTTTTTTACAGGTCAATTTATTGTGTCTGACTGTCTCATCATAGCGTTTAGGAGATTCCTATCGATAACGTTGATCAAGCGCATCGACCAAAATTTTTAAAGCACTTAATGGGCAAAACAACACAAAATTATCTTCTATATGATAAACATGTCTCTTAGAAAATTTACAAATATTCTTTCCTCGATTTAAGAACAAAATCCAATCATACTTATAAATATCTTATTAAAAAGATTTGCAAATTTTAAATTGTTGTTTTCATCCATAATCAATAAATACAAGGATAAACTCATCGAGATATTCGTAGAATACTCGATTCATAAGATGGATGAAATAAGGTAGAAGGTTCGTCAAACCGAATGACATAACGAACCACTCAGAAGAACCATAACGAGTACGAAATGCGGTAAGTGGATGCTACCCTCCGCAACTCGTAGTTGATGAAAACCGATGGCAAGGTCGAGCTGAAAAGACCTTAGCACCACACAATAGATTGCTTAGGTGGTAATCCTAAGACAAGCTCAAATATACCGAAAAATTCACGAACTACTTGAATGAGAGAAATAATACTTTCCTCATCAAGTGGGTTTAAAGAATAAAATGATGCCATCGAATTAGGAAATCAAAATCATTAAAAACAATAGAAATCTACTTAACAGATTGAGAATGTCGAAGATGGATAGTCCTCTCAGGACATAGGATATGGGCTTAATATCGATTAAGCCAATCCGTTGCTAAAATCATTTCCGAAACCTAAGTAGCACATAACATGCAAATCGGCTCGGAAAGAATAATCACACAAAATAATCTCAACATTTTTCACAAAGTAAACTGAGGGCTGTGGATCCACCAACCGGATTCGCAATTCTCAGTGAAGTCATCAAGCCTATAATATTTAAAGAAAAAGAATCAACAAGTTCTTTTGATATAAAAGAGTAGGATGCACCCGTATCAAAAAGAACTCGAATAAGATAATCACAAAACAAATATCGTCAAGGATAGAAAGGGAAATACCTTGACCAAGAGAAGTGCTAGTAGAGGCTTGCACAACCTTTAGCTTTCCCACTTTCTTGTTTGCAAGTTTGGGGCATGAAGATAAAAGATGACCCAAACCTTTGCAATAGCGAAAAGTAAGAGGTTTTAGACATTTATTTGCATAGTGGTCCGTAGAACCACAATTGTAGCATCGTCCACGACTAGAGGTAGGAGTCTTTGCTACCGAAATTGCCTACTTCCCTTTCTTGTTGGGATTAGGGCTTTTGAACTTAATATGCCTCTTCTTGTTGATGTTGAAGTTTTGTTTGGCATCCACAACTTCAACATACTTTCTTTATCGGCCTCTTCAAGTCGAAGAGTCATATCTACAAACTGGTCGAAAGGCACATCTAATTTCAGAGGTAAAACCTTTTTGGGGTTTTTACTCAAAGCACAGATAAACTTTTGATTCTTTACCAGATCCAAAAGCTGTTGGGCAGACATGAATACGCCATCCAGAGAAGGACTACTGGATTGACCAGCGCTAGGACTGCTAGATCTAACCATTTCTCTTCTTTAAGAAAGAAAGAAGAGCAAAAATGTTATTCTCAAAATGAATATCAAACAAACTTGATTGATAAAACAAGGCATTATAAAAAGAAATAGGATAGAAAGGTACGGAGACTCGAATTAAATCCTATGGCACGATTCCTGAGAAAGTCTAAGGACAATGATCCTTGCTAGATTATTCTACATTGTTCCGAAGTTTGGCTTTGATACCAAGCTGTGACGCCCCACCTCTATACTCACACTAACCAAGGGCACTACGGGGTAATGTCGTCGACTAGCATGAAGAATAAGGCTATTGAGGAGCGACCATCTGTGTAATTGCTTTGTGCGAGTACCGATATGTCAGATAATATAACTTACATTTCATTTCAAGAGGAAATCCGACATATCATATACAAACTCAAAGCTACCACACAGTGGCTATGAGGCCTTCGGAAACAAATATAGAAATAAACATAACACAAATCAGTCACAGATATTCATATCACTAAGGCGAAAACAGATATGAATATATCACATAAAAGTGTACATCAAAATAGTGGTCATACAAGATCCACTACATCACAAAAGAATAGATACAAGAGCTAGACAAAAGAATAAATATACATCAAGGAGTCTATATCTCAAATGTAAAACAACAAAACCTATTATGCTAAAGTAGTTAGCCAAAAGTCAGGTGACAGACCCTGATAAGAAGTCAAGCAGGAGCACCTGAAATACCTCGGTCTGACCCGAGTATTATTTAAGAAGAAAATAATAAACGGATTAGTCTAGCTATAAATATCAGATAAAATGAGGTAGGATAAGAGATATGACCAAAAACGTATGATAACAAAAATGCCATACTATGTCAAGTATACATCAAATAACAACAAAAATCATACAATATCTCAAATCATCTCAAAACACCAAAAAGAATCACATTCTTTAAATTATACACCAAAACACAAATATTGATAGAGCTTATCAATGCAATCCACGAAAATTGGTGAAACACAAATTCTAGAAATCATTAACTAGAAATCCAGAAATCACAAAAGGGGGAAGGCCTATCACAAACGGGAGCATGAAAACTCACCAACACGTGTATCACAAATTGGTCGCTATCCCATGGTCGCTAACCGTAGAGCCAGTGCCACGACGTAGTACAGCGAACGCCCGAGGAACTAGAAACTCAAATAATCCAGAACATCGACGTAGTACAGCGTTACGCCCGATGAACCAAACTCAAATAATCAGGCACAACGACGTAATACAGCGAACGCCTGATGAACCTGAACACAAATAATCCGGAACATCGACGTAGTACAACGAACGCCCGATGAACCAAACACAAATAATACGGAACAACGACGTAGTACATCGAACGCCCGATGAACCAAACTCAAATAATACCATAGGTCGCTAGCCTATAAAAATGAGGCAAAGCTCAACGGAACGGCGTACAGTCCCCCACGCGGACAAAGAGACATCGCAAATCGCTAGTCTAAACCATAAAATGATCATCATCGATCATCAAGAAGTGTCGATTACACTAAGATAGTAAATAAATGAGTTTAGCTTCATGTCCCATAACCACTGGCTTAACTTAAATATTTACGAACAAATTGTAGATTTCCACTCGAAAATTGTCACAAGATTTCAATCGAACAAGTCTAAGAACTAACCGACGAAGTAAACGCAAGCGTTTCATACCACTTGTTTTGCTAAGTCGTTTAATTGGATTTCTCGTATGAATGAGGTAAAGGTTTGTATATACTAATAGATTGGAAAACAGATTTAAAAACGAGTTTAATATTGAAAGTAAATGTAGAAATCGTTTTAATGAAAGAGTTTGAGTATTTACTACTAGTATAGGAACCTTTGTATTTCAAAGTGACAAATCACAAAAATGATTGTAAAAATAATCAATCACCAAAGATTCACATTCGAAGACGTGAATCAAATCCATATAAATCGATATCAAATCCATCAAATGGATATTCCCAAAAATCTAAAGAAAGAACTCATCAAAGTCAATAATAAGTGATGACAACTATCCGGATCAACAACAATCGATTAAAAATAGGAAATCCACTCAAAAACATAAGCAAATTGGCAAACTGCTCAATTCCAAACGTCTGGAGGTTCAATCCAGGCGTCTGAAAACTAACCAGACGTCTGGATTTGTTCTCTCGAAATAATCCAGAGAACCCCCAGACATCTGAAACTTCAAGTCAGACGTCTGAGACCCATCCAGACGTCTGATCATGAATTTCAGACGTCTGGAATTAGTCTCTGCCTTTTTTTTATATTCTGCATGCTTATATTTTTCTCTCCAGGTCCAAACCAGACGTCTGGACTCGGTCACCAGACGTCTGGTCACCTGGTCTGGGCAACAATTTGCCTAGGCCAAAGTGGCCAAAACGTATCGGGAGCGATCGGACGAGCAACGACCACTAAGGATTTACGCCTAGCGACAACCCATCCTTAAAGGCTCTTCGATACACCCCAAATATCAATGTCCAAATATCCATAGCAGAATTTTCATAAAATTGGACTTCAAAACCAAAAATTGGAGAATTCACAAAACCAATTCAAATCAAAAGCAAATGAATATGCACAAATGTTAAGAATTCATACCCAACAACAATGAAAGTTATAGACGTAGATTTGAGTTAAAGAACTCACCTTTAAACCCAAAAACAATAAACGAGAAGCTCTAAAGAAAAGGAAAGATCAACTACTCTTCAATTTCAACTCTAGAAGCCCCAATCTAAGATCATAAGCAATATTTCCTAAGTTAGGTTATAGGAAATTTCTGAAATTGGAGAGAGATTGAGATGGAGAAGAAGAAGAGGATGTTTACCTTAGCTTCTCTTTGATGTTGGAGCTAGAATTTGTATTTCCTAATTAAACTAGGGTTTGGAATTCTAATTTCCTTTCTCTTCCACCATTTTTCCTTTGACTTGAGAGTGTTAGGAAAATAATAGAATGTAAGAAGAGGGAGTGGAGTGTTAGGGTATTAGATGGGTTGATGGGCTGAAACCTGTACCCAAAGTCCTAAATGAAAATATCAAAATTCTACTCAACTCCAAACATATCGATGTTTATACTTAAAAAAATTGTAAACGCCATTTTGGACTCAATGAAAGTGGTCTCGAGTCCCAATTCGACTGTTTACAAAAAGTAACTTTTTGGACTTTAATCCAATTAACGATGCTATATTTAAATACAACATTTAAATACACAATCGTAAAATATGCGGGTTTTTACAGAACATCTCCTTAATTTAAGCACCCCAACTAGTTCTCATGAATAGAAAAATCAGGTGTACTCATCGGCTTATTAGAGCCAAGATTAAATCATTTGCTTATAATAGCTTTTCTTCAAATTAACTTATTTAAACTATTTAAATAAATTATAAAACCTTTAAATCTTTTTTAAAGAACTTTTCTATTTATTTGAGAACATTTATAAAAGTTTGAAAAAGAATTGTGAATTTTGAAATCACATTTTAAAAGTTATTGTAGAAGTGCCGCGAAAAGTGTTTTAAAAGCTATATTGATTAAAACGAATTTTATATCATTTGGAAATTTGTATATATAACTCAAATCTCTTTTAAAACATTTTCAAAGATTTATAAAATTTATTCCATATTTTAAAAACATTTAAAAACGTTAAATTTTAAGAAATCCATTTTTGTATTTTGAATTGTAAATTTTCAAAACTTGTTTTGGACTTATTTGAAAATCTATAAGATGAAAACTCAATTTTCTTTCTTTGATTGAAAACTATGGATATAATAGTCCAAAAAGTTCTTACTCTAAAGAATTTCGAGCTATAATTCCACTTTATATACTTATTTGAATTCTACGGCATGAAATCGCGAACTACCGTTCCACGACGCGCCTAGTTTTGACTCGATTTTTAAATTTTCATTTAAAACTTATTGAGGCAAGTTTAAATGATTATAAAACATTTCTAATCATTTTCAAGGGGTTTAATGATTCTATATTTACTTTTATAACATAATTCGGAAAGTGATTTCCTTATGCAATATCGATGTGTATTTGACGTGACTTGTTAAACAACCATATTCAACAATCAATACTAAATGAACAACATATAAATAAGCATCCATGGAAATCATTTCACATGATCATATATATACATATATTAAATAGAGTTTTCTTTCCTTGGAATAAAATGGTTAACTAGAAAATGGATTAGCTACTCTAACTCCAATCGGAGCTCATGAACACTCGTCCCGAAGCTTCTATAGGGTTGGCCGTACTTGTGAAGGGGGGTAGGGGTTCACGTCCTTGGTTTGTGAGGGTGGTAGGCTTGGCTACGGTGGATGTCCATGGGTTTGAAGATAAAGAGGAAGGGTTTGGGTGAGTTTTGAAGTGCTATATGTATATGTATACTATATAAATTTAGATATAATTTGCTATAATTTTCTTTATATTTTTTCTTAGATGGAAGCCATTAAAATATGGAGGAAGCTTTTATAAAAACGAAGAAGAAGATGAAAGAATAAGGTGAAGAAGTGAAGTGGTATTTATAGGCAAATGGAAGAGTGTAAACATCCCTTTCTTACATCACCGTATATCACCACACCATCTCCTCCTACCATCACCATGTGCCGGCTACCACTCCCTAGGTACGGCCGTGGGACAGATTATATAGGGGCAAGGCCATGTGCCTCTTTGATTTGATGTTTGATGGTGACAATATGTGATAATTAGCTTGGATTCTTACTCCACCACCACATGCTCCACCTCCTTTCATTATAAACCTATGCATGGCTACATCCTTCCACCACTACCTTAGCTCGACCATGCCACCTCCATCATCTCTTAGCTCGACCATGTCACATCAAGGCATGTGCTTGCATCGATGTGATGTTTGATGGTAAGGGTTAGTTGCTTAAGTGAGAAGGAGTTGTATATGTTTATATATTTAGTATATATGTATATATGTGTTTATATAGTGTTTATGTACATATGCACATGTTTTCTTAGATGGGTATATGTATGTGTTCATTTGGATGTCACTTGGAATTCACAATGTTCTACAACTTCTATACGTTGAATCGTTATGAATTTCGATTTCGATTTTCGGTCATATTTTCACTTCTTATTTACTATACATGTATTTGTAAATGAAGTTTGAAAATAATATTTCTATTATTATTTTTTAAATAAAGAGCTTTTAAATTTGATTTAAAAACCATTATTTATTCATTTAAACTAAAATTTTAAATTCAATCATATTTTTATGAGTGATGAATTTACGAGTCGTTTTAGACTTCCCTCCTAAAAAGAATTTCTCCTCTAAATTG
Source organism: Allium fistulosum (assembly GCA_030737815.1). NCBI lineage: Eukaryota > Viridiplantae > Streptophyta > Magnoliopsida > Asparagales > Amaryllidaceae > Allium > Allium fistulosum. The sequence continues at coordinate 868,222,987 of CM060905.1, read as the reverse complement.
AAGATGAGAAGAAGATCTCAAAAGAAATATCATATATGATGAAATATATATAAGATATGATAAGTGAATACACCATAGGCGGTGAGTACATTATATCGATACATATATAATCTATTCATCCATCCTAAACTAGAGATAGGCTTTCTTCATTCTATCCTCCTTTCTCATGTACAATCATTACCATCGTAATGCCATTGTACTTTAACCAACTGCACAACCTTTCTTCTTAATCATTTCTCATTACGATCCACGATTTGATTGGGTTGTTTGATGATGGTTAAATTTAGTTCTACTTCCATGTCTTCTTGGGCAGCTGTTTTTATGACTTGGTCTGGATCATACACATACATACGTAAATGAGATATGTGGAAAACATTTTGTACGCTTGAAAATCTTTTGGGCGGTTCTACTCGATAGAATAATGGGACAATTTGCTCAAGAATAGGAAAAGGTCCAATATATCAAGGAGCCAGCTTACGAGATTCAAATCTTACAACTCCACTCATTGGAAAGATCTTCAAAAATACTAAGTCTCTGACCGAGAATTCCAAATTTCTATGCCTTCGATCATCGTAACTCTTTAGTTTACTCTATGCCTCCTTTAGCTTCTTTCCGATCATGTCTACTTTCTCTGGGGCTTCTAAAATCATGTCGGGGCCAAGTACCAACCGATCTCCAGTTTCGATCCAACATGCTGGAGATCTGCATGGACAACCATACAAGGCTTCATAAGGTGCCATATTTATGCCAGCCTGATAGCTGTTATTGTAATAGAACTTTATAAATAAAGGTAGCATTCCCAAGAACCTCCAAAGTCTAATACACATGCTCTCAAAAGATCTTCCAGCACCCGGTTGACTCTCTCCTTTTGCCCATCAGTTTGGGGATGATATGAAGTGCTTACATCCAGCTTCATCCCCAAAGCTGTCTATAAGGCATCCCAGAATAGATTGGTAAAGATTGGGTCTCGATCGCTTACGATACAGATAGGAACTCCATGTAGTCTAATAATCTCCCTTATATATATCTCAGCCAAGCTTGCGGCTGTTCTTGTAGATTTTACTAGGATGAAGTGTGCGCTCTTAGTTAATCTATCTATGATAACCCAGATGCCTTTATTCCCTTTCCTTGATCAAGGCAAGCCATTGATAAAGTTCATGGATATCTGGTTCCATTTCCACTTTGAAATCTCAAGTGGTTGGAGTAGTCCAGCAACCTTTAGTTGGTCACTCTTTATCTGATGACAATTTGCACATCTACTCACATGGATGGAAATGTCTCTATACATCTTAATAACTCTGGGATGTATTGCGAGTGAGTAATTGTGACATTTTATTAAAGCTTCTTAGCCAATCCCATAAACATTGGGAACACATAACCTTCCATTCATCCTTAGAATTCCTTGGTCATCCACTTTGAATCCTAACCATCTTCTTGGTATTTCATTTTCCTCCACTTTCTTGGATATTCTTGCAAGAATCAGATCCTTGAGCTGATTCTCCTTAATGCGATAAACCAATGCTGGATGCACTACTAAATAAGCTATAATAGCATGCTTTCTGCTTAGCGCGTCAGCCAAAACATTGGCTTTTTCCGGTGTATAAAGAATATACAAATCATATGATGTGAGGAATTCTAACCAACGTTGTTGCCTCATATTTACATCCTTTTAAGTGAAAAGGTATTTCAAAGATTTGTGATCCGTGAAGAAATCAAAATTTTAACCTATTTAAAGAAGGACTATTATTTACTAAGAGGCTGCGGATGTCCTTTGGAGTACGTGGTTGCCTCCAATCCTGTATAGCTGACATTTACCCCGGGTCTACTGAAACTCCATCTCTTGACATAATATGTCCTAGGAATATCACTTCTTTTTTTCCAGAAATGACATTTTAAGAACTTTGCTTTTAGTACATTCCTCCTTAATATCTCCAACATGATCTCCAAATGCCTTTCATGTTCTTCTTCAGTCTTTGAGGATATAAGAATATCATCAAGAAAGACTAACATGTATTTATTAAGTACATCTCTCAATACTCTGTTCATAATGTTTATAAAATAGGCAGGTGCATTGGTTAGCCCGAATGGCATAACTAACCATTCATAGAAACTCTTTGGCCTTCAGAATGTAGTAATGGGAATGAAGTCTTCTGCTATTCTTAATTGATGGAATTCCATAGCTAAGTCCATCTTTGAGAATAACCAAAAACCATGTAATTGATCAAACAAGTCATCTATGTGGGGTAGAGAATACTTGTTTTTAATTGTTTGCTTATTTAGGTCTCTGTAGTCTAAACAAAGTCTATGGGAACCGTCTAACTTTGCTACAAAAACTGCAGTTGCACCCTAACTTGAGCGACTTGACCTAATTAGTCCCTTCTTTAACAATTCATTAGTTTGGTTTGCCAACTCAACCTTTTCCTTTGGAGCCATCCTACAAATAGGGTGTATAACAGGTCTGGCACCAGGGTTTAAGTCAATTCAGAATTCTATTTCCCGATGCGGGGGCAAACTCTTTTCTTCCTCGAAAACATCTTGAAATTTTTTAACGATAGATATCCTTTCTAAGTCCATTTGAGATGAATCCAATGCATACATGAAGCTGTCTCTTTCTGGACTAGGTCCTTCATATATTATTTTGTCCAACATTCTTTCGATTATGGTTTTTAATATGACTACTCGATTGTTGCAGTCTAGAATAGCTCTATACTTGGATAGCCACTCCATTCCGAGTATATTTTCAGATCCAATGAAATTAATGATGAATAGGTTGCAAAAGAATATGTGGGTTTGGTAGGTAACTCTTACATTTTCACAGGACATATAGAGATTGATCTACCATCTATGGGATTAGATACGCAAAGAGGGGTTTCTACTATTTTTGGAGTAAGGTTTACTTTGCCGACTTACTTCTTAGAAATAAAACTATGGGAAGCTCCAGTATCAAATAAAATAATAACTGAAATATCATTAATGCATATATTACATTCTAGGACTCCCTTGCCCTTTATGTCTTCAGTGGTTGAAGGCTCGACTTTTATAGCATAGACCTTAATATGTTCTCCCTTCTTCATCAACGAGCACTTGTCCTTCCAGTGACCTGGCTGATGGCAATGGTAACAAAGACTTTTATGAACGATAGGAGAAACATTTTCCTGCTTCTACATCTTGGGACTCCTATAGTGTCTTGAGAAATGACCTTTCTTGTGGCAATTGAAACAAACAACATCCTTATAACGATTCTCTTGGGACCCTCCATCATTCTTTCCTTGCCATGACTTCTTCCTCTTGTTCTGATTGTTGCGATTTCCTTGGGCTACCACTAGATTTCTTTTGTCCAATGCTTCGTATCAAAAGCCCATATCTAGTAGGTCCATAAATGTTTCCTTCACATGATCGGTCATTCGTTCCTGATATTGCTCTTTCATTCCCGCAATAAACTTTTCATTCTTCTTCAAGGGCGTGTCTATTAGTCCCAGCCCAAAATAGGATAACTCAGTGAACTTATTTGAGTACTCCTCTGCAGACATATCCTTTTGTCTTAAGTCCACGAAATTTCTATAAAGAGGATTTTCTAGCTGTAGGTATATATTGCTCCTCGAATACTTCCTTATATTTATCCCATGAGAAGTTATCTTCAGATTCATTCAAAGTGATGGAATCCCACCACACGAGACCTCCTTCTCCTTCCTATAATTGCTAGGAAGCCAAGAATCTCTTTTTCTCATCCCCTACACTCAATCCTTTGAATATCTCCTCACAGGAGCGGAGCCATGCTTGTACTTCAACAATAGACTCGGTTCCTTATAATGGTTTCCCTTTCAAGTTAGTATAGTTCTTTCAAAGAGTAGAAAATTTTCTTTGAGGCTATACTGGAATTACTACTTCTTCCACAGCCACATCATTATGACCATTAGTGTTTGTCGTGTTGCCGCTTCCCCTTCCTCGTACTCTGCGAATGCTCATTTCTTACTATCTGAATATAGTAAATAGACAATTTAGAACATACAGACGAGATTGTCTTAGGGAATAGGTATTAAGCTTTTAAACGATTTTGGATGGATTTATTTTGATAAATACGCTCTCTCATCGACTAAACTCACTCTAGGGTATTACTAACCCTATCTCTAATGAATCGACCCCATCAAGGCTTAGGTACTCACTAAACTAAGCTCTGATACTAGCTGTGATGGCCCACCTTTTCAACCCTTGAAGATCGACACCAATATATCCACGGTATTCATGTGCTGCAAATTCAAGTGCCGGAAAGGCAGATAATCAAGAGTTCATAATAAATAAAGTAGAAAGTAGAATAATAACATAATCTCACATTGTATTAAACAACATAATAAAACACGTGGAAAGTACATAAAATCACTCCAGTTGATCCATCAGAGTTACGATAAGTACTGACCTAACCTAAGATATTTATAACCGCATATCCTTGTATGGGCTGGTAGATACAAAATACATGATATAGTGGAAAGTTGAGAATAGTTAACTATAGACAAAGGACCCTCTAGTCTCCATATTCCAGGCTCCTTCCAAAATGCTCCAAACTACCTAACTGCTTGACTACTCGAAAAATAAGGAACCCGGAGTTTAAGGGGAATAGAAAAATAAACTTCGGCTTAGTCATCGGATTGGTGTGAGAAACTCAAAATACAGGTTTTGAAAACAAAAGGGTATCTCATTATACCACGCCGCACGTAAAGACGCAACGGGTTTTTACCTTGTGATAACCAAAATCTTTAATACGAAAAATTTTGAAATATTATTTTAAATGACATTTTTTGAAAATATTTTCAAATAAACTTATAAATCTTAGCTGAAAAGCTTGCATATCACATTTCAGTATTTGCACAACTAAGTCCGTAAGACACTTATTATGGATATTTAATTTTCAACTGAATATTAAGGTATGGGCTACCTCCTGTATAGTGCACTTCTAGAGGAATGCACCCGAGGCCCTTATGTTGGTTCTCATGCGAATTAAGACTGGCCTATCCGAAAATCACACGAATAGCACTGAGGGTTACATCCCCGACCGTTACCCACCTATTCGGGTCCCAAGCATACACCATATAATTTAAACTCGACATTATAGTAGGTAGAAATTTATCCATCTAGAATGTAACGACCCCAAATTTTATAAGTATTTGAATTAATAATTAATTGAGTTTTTGAATTTAAAATTGTTAATTTATTTCATTCTGAATAAAAATAGTAAAACAAATGGTTTAAAGTGAAAGTAATCGATTTATTTATTGCGAGTTTCCCCGATATCCAAGTATATTCTGTATAAACCATTTGAGATTAAAATATTGTAAATATATATATGTAAGTATATATGTAAGCATGAAAGCTGCCAGCCGAAATTAAGTATGGCTAAAGCAAAACAAAAATATCTTCACACAAACAAATGTAGGTACATACAAAATAAACAAAGACAAAATAAAATATGTAAACCATCCCTAGTAACATCATTCCAGCCGAAGTCAAAATGAAATAAACAAAGCATATGCACCATACCTCTAATATATCACCAGCCACCATAACATAGCATCTCCAGCCATGCTTATTGTACAAAGAAAACATACTATCACCTGTACATTCAATTTATATGTACATCCCCTTTTGTTTCATTCTCGTTCAACAATTTAACAAAGTTAAGAAGAAAACCTGGAAAAACATTCCAGTTTTAATAACTTCTACCTTTTCAAGTAAGACAAGGTTTCTGGAATCAAAACAACAAAGGCATACACATTTTCAAATCGAGTTTCAATTTTGCAAAATTTTCTCAAATCTGTTCAAAGTGTTAAAGCAACTCTGTTCTTTCCCTGTTCTTCTTTTCCAGGTGAGCAAACTATCTTCTTTGATCTCAACCCTGTTTATATTTTTGATTGTGTGCCTGATATTGAAACCATGGTATAAAGTATGATATATGGAAGAGAATATATCTGTAAGTATATATATGTATATATATGTGTGAATTGAGGTATGCATGCCTGTGTTTATGCATGAACAACTCTCTGTTGTTCTACAGGTTTAAAGCTACTAAAACAAAATTTAACTGCTCCTTATACAATCAATATTAGGGTAAGATCATTAAAGATGAAATGATGGTATGAATGTGAAGTGATTTTTAAAAAATAATTCCAAGTAGAAATATTTAGAAAATATTTTCAAAACAGGATATTACAGTGGCAACTCTGGTACATGATAAATTCGAACATCGTGATTTTTGATTTCACCTAGGTAATCAAAATTCTCTTTGAAAATCATGAATTTTAAGAATAAAATCAAGATTTTTAGTTTGTTAAATTGTGGGAAATCGTGAGTTGAACGGAAATTGTATCTTGGGCAAACACTAGTGATCCGCGAAGGTATGACGGCCGCGCTTGATGCTGGAGGTGGAGTGGAGAGTGGAGATCATCGGAAAAATGCTAGTAGAATTTATCAAACACTGTTATAGCGTATTGACATTGATCTAGGGTTCGATGTCAGTTTTTCAACGAGGAGAGGCGTGAGGCAAATCCGTGGTCATCAATGGATCGAGTTGGACCGGACAATAGGGTGAAGGTTCGTGGGGAAGTGGCTAAGCTTTAGTCAAGCTCGCGTGATTTCCGATGGTCAGGAGGACGTTGGCGAGGTGGTTTTCTGATGGAAGTTGGTTCCAGTTTTTGAGCTAGGAAGCTCGATTTAATTCTTGCGTTCGAATCGATACTCAGGTGATTGGGAACGATGGAGGAGGCCAGCGGTGATTTGTTGGCAATGACAAGGGTGGTCGGAGGCGACCGGAATCGCTGTGCACGTGCACGCGTGAAATTCGTGCATCTGGGTTGAGAAGGAATTGGGGAAGACGAAGAATAGGAAAGAAGCTCGGGTTTCAACTCGGGAAAACGAATAAATGACTCGAAGTAAAGTGGGAACGCGAGTGTTCTCGAAGTCACGCTCGAGTGAAATAAGGAAAGTCTCGGGTTTTATGTTTCCAGATTTGAACTTTAACAAAATTTAGTTAAGTAAATTTCTAAAATTATTCCTTTTAATAAACGATAATGTTATTGTTCGTTTATAAGTTTATTGTTAAGTCAAAGATGATTTAAATTTATAAGGTAATTAAAGAGTGATTTATTTAATTTATAAATAAATAATTTAGATGTATTTATAAAAATAGAAATGATTTAAAGATTTAAATGAATTAATCCAAGGAAAATTTCTTAAGAAAACAATTAAGGAAATATTAGTAGTTAATAAGGATGATTAACCAGGGAATTTTAAGTAATTAAAATATTGTGATAAACCTTGATAATTAAATTTATTTATTTAAGATAATCAATTGAAATTGTTAATTACTTAATGAAAATAAATTAAGGGGTTAATTAAATCATGTAAATGGTTTAAAGGATAACTTGATTAATATGATTAATTAAGAAAAATTTAATTAATTAAAGTGCCTGATAAATTAATCTATATGAAATAATTTATAAATTGATAAATCAAGATTTGATAATTAATTCATAAGTAATTAATTTACTTGGAAATAAATTGAATTTATCAGGATTAAACGATTAATTGATTCTGCTTATAAATAACTATTGAATACTTGACTTGACTTATGAATGTTTGGATTCTATTGGATGATTGAATTGTTGATATCCCTGATATATGATGCTTTGTGATATACCCTGATTTATGTTATGATCTGTAATTTCTTTATCTGTGATATTTATACACCTGTGATCTGTATGTGAAAGATAAGCGTTATAGTTTATATCGCTTATCAACTATATCCTGTATTTTGTTATGTGATGATTGATGTTGCACTATTGTGTGTGAAACCCCTAGACTACACCATACACACACAAATATGGATTTCACGTGGAAATCGGTTAAGTCACAGATAATTTAAATTTGATGTTTTTGAAATTGAAATTTTAATTTCAATTGATTTTGAAATTAGAAATTTCGGTTTAAATGTGAAAAGCTTTTGAAATAGAATTTCAAAGATAAAAGTTATTTTGAATAACTTAATCGAGTTTTGAAATTTAAATAATTTGATTTAAATTTGAATTCAATTGATTTTGAAATTGAATTCTATGATTTGAAATTAGGGATTAAAGATGATATAAATGTGTTTATATAAAGTTAAACCATTTAAAAGTAAAATTTTGAGAATTTGGATTTAACCCAAAGATTTTAACTTGTATAAATGGATCAGATTTCCGAAATGAAAACAGTTTGTTTTCAAAAGATAAAAGCTTTCAGATAAGAAATGAAATTCCAGTTTAATTAAAGGAATTTCAAGTTTGAATTGAAAAATGTTTTTCCAAGTTATGAATGAATTCTCTTTTTGAAAGCTATGAATTGAATCTGTTTATTTTTAACAGATTTAAAGTGATGATTTGTTTAAACCACTCGAAATGAAATTGTTTTGAAAGATATAAGTTGAATCTTTGTTTTAAAGATTTAACAAGTTAATCAAATTGAAATGGAAATTGATTTGGAAAATCTGTGAATGAATCTTTTGTTTAAAAGATAAAAATGTGGAAATTGTTTAAACCATTGAATGTTGTTTAAAATGAATCTTTTTATTTAAAAGATTAAAATGGTAACTTGTTTAAACCATTTGAAGAAAGATTTTTGGGTAATAAGTTGTGACTTAATTGAAATCCCAATATCCATATGTTTTGAATATTGCGCTCACTATTCGGGTTAGCCGGGAAAGGACCTTTGGGTCGTATAACCCATTCCGAATAGTGATACGTCGTATATGGATGGCATTTGAAGACCGGTGGTGAAGACCGGATATTTTTCGAAAATGAAAGGACAACCTGTCGAATGTCTCTGCACTGAGTTGCTCCGGTATAGAGATTTATATCACTCTTTTGTGACGGGAAGTCCGGACGTGATTGAGAATTATCCGGATGTGCAAGGGCTTCGTGAGAAGTGCCTTCGGTTCTGTTCGAACCCGGAACAGACTTGTATGGATACATGTCTGACATTACACTTTGAGATATAAAGCCGATTTCTTTCAAATACATTTCTGTTTGGTGGCGGAGAATTTATTCTCTTAGCTTAACACCCTTCTCTGAGACATACGAGCTCAGAGGTTATGTAGTTGACATTATCAGCGATATATCCCAATTTGGTAATGTGGCATGCTGAGTGTTGCTGTGTGATGATCAGTGTTTGATCATTTGTGATATGATCATTTGTTTGATCATTTATCTTTGTGATCATAGGTTGATCATCTGTTGACCCAAAGCGTGGCTTTTTGAAAAAGCGTAGCTTTGTGGACGAGACTTCGTCGAGCCTCACATCCCGGTAATGGTCGAAACAGGAATCGTGCGGCAAGGTTTTTAGGGGTAGCTCCCCTAGGGTATGACCATTCCTTCTGGAAAAGGGTAGTATCATGGTATGGAGCCCAGATTCTTACTCATGTGGATACACTTTCTTTATGATGTGTGATGTTGGTTATTGAGCGCTCGGATAAAGGTCCCAAAGGACCGGGGGTGGCATATCTGAGGTTTCTTTTATCCCTTGGGAAAAGGGGTTGCCGGCCTTGTTTGGAAGAGAACAGTTGGTTCTCGGAACGTCCCGCCAGAGGTGTTTCTTTCGTGGAATAGGAAGTTCCTTAGCCTGACCATTTGTTGGAAATCCAAACAAAACAATACGAGCCCTGTACGGTTTTAGTTGTATTACCTGCCATGGAATGTGGTGGTAACCTGCTATTGAACATGGTAGCTATAGTAGGCATAAGTGCGAAATGTCTATGCTGGCCGCTAAGATTTATATTCTACTTTTGAAATTGTTTTCTACACTATGCACTAGTAATAATATCAAATGATTTGATTTTGTGTAGTAAGCATCTTTGACTATCATAAGAAGAAATCTCCTCCAATTCTGCGTTTGCATTGTGTGTGTGGTGGGAGGTCTTATGGTAGTTTCATTTTCCAAAAGCATTGCGAAATTCAATTTTACTTTGTTCGTTTTAAAGATAAACTGTTTTTGTTGCTCACACCAGTCCCATGACTGATCCGGAGTTTATTGTTTCTTTCCTAAACTCTGGATGCTCAAAATTTTTCTACACGAGCAGTCTAGAGTTTGGTTTTTCAGATAGTCAGATTAGTAGGTTATCTGGAGCTAGTTCAGTCTTTGGATCGGACTGCACTTGCTTATCTTGGTGTATCGTTATTGGGAGTTCAAGCTATTTCTGGATTAGTGCTTTGAAGATGGAGATTATCCGCTGTTGATGTTATCGTTTTCTTTTCCGCTGCTATTTGTTGTATCATATCTCTGATGTATATTGATATTCATTGTATCATTCTGTTGTATCAGATATTGTATATCAATGTATTATTCATTTCTTCCGCTGTGTTATTTACTTAACTGTGTTATAAGCTCCGGCGACTCGGATTTGAACGCTCGAATCTACGACATTCGAGTACGATGTAAAGTATGGATGTCGATTTTCGAACGCGAAAATCTGGGGCGTTACATTTGGTATCAGAGCTAAGGTTGAACTTTAGCTCAGGAGTATAACACGTTAAGTAGCTCATTAGAGATAGAGTGAAGTAAACTCTAGAATGAGTAATTCTCAGATATCCGTCTGAACGTCTCAGTAAATTCTCTTACTATCCACTGATAGTGAGTGTGAGTGCAAGAAGAAGACGAGATAGGGGACGAGGAAATATGACTATAAATGGTCAATACCCCACGACAGTGGAAACAACTTTCTTATCAATATCCTTTGATTCGTCTTTTCAATTCTTTTGATTGCTTCGTATCAGCTACAAGAAGAAGTTTCGATGTGATGATGGCTCTACGAATCGTTGTAGAAATTCTTACCTCGTATCTTAATCGGTTTCTTATCAGCTTTTTGATTTAAACCTTAATGAGTTTGAAATTGAAAATTTTAAATTGAGATAAATTGATTAATAGAATATGAAGGCTAAATTGAATTGTATCAATTAAAACGATTTCGTTTGAAACCAAATTTTGAAATTCTATTCTAATTTCTTGTGAATACCAAAGTTCGAAGATGGAAGAATTGGTATGTATTCTTAGATATTCCGACTTGAGTTTGGAATTCATATCGTAAGTTGAGGAATTATAGGAGATCGAATCTGTCTATCTCTGTTGTTTTCGTGCCTGCGAATTTCGAGGACGAAATTCTTTTAAGGGGGGAAATTTGTAACGACCCCAAATTTTATAAGTATTTGAATTAATACTTAATTGAGTTTTTGAATTTAAAATTGTTAATTTATTTCATTCTGAATAAAAATAGTAAAACAAATGGTTTAAAGTGAAAGTAATCGATTTATTTATTGCGAGTTTCCCCGATATCCAAGTATATTCTGTATAAACCATTTGAGATTAAAATATTGTAAATATATATATGTAAGTATATATGTAAGCATGAAAGCTGCCAGCCGAAATTAAGTATGGCTAAAGCAAAACAAAAATATCTTCACACAAACAAATGTAGGTACATACAAAATAAACAAAGACAAAATAAAATATGTAAACCATCCCTAGTAACATCATTCCAGCCGAAGTCAAAATGAAATAAACAAAGCATATGCACCATACCTCTAATATATCACCAGCCACCATAACATAGCATCTCCAGCCATGCTTATTGTACAAAGAAAACCATACTATCACCTGTACATTCAATTTATATGTACATCCCCTTTTGTTTCATTCTCGTTCAACAATTTAACAAAGTTAAGAAGAAAACCTAGAAAAACATTCCAGTTTTAATAACTTCTACCTTTTCAAGTAAGACAAGGTTTCTGGAATCAAAACAACAAAGGCATACACATTTTCAAATCGAGTTTCAGTTTTGCAAAATTTTCTCAAATCTGTTCAAAGTGTTAAAGCAACTCTGTTCTTTCCCTGTTCTTCTTTTCCAGGTGAGCAAACTATCTTCTTTGATCTCAACCCTGTTTATATTTTTGATTGTGTGCCTGATATTGAAACCATGGTATAAAGTATGATATATGGAAGAGAATATATCTGTAAGTATATATATGTATATATATGTGTGAATTTAGGTATGCATGCCTGTGTTTATGCATGAACAACTCTCTGTTGTTCTACAGGTTTAAAGCTACTAAAACAAAATTTAACTGCTCCTTATACAATCAATATTAGGGTAAGATCATTAAAGATGAAATGATGGTATGAATGTGAAGTGATTTTTAAAAAATAATTCCAAGTAGAAATATTTAGAAAATATTTTCAAAACAGGATATTACAGTGGCAACTCTGGTACATGATAAATTCGAACATCGTGATTTTTGATTTCACCTAGGTAATCAAAATTCTCTTTGAAAATCATGAATTTTAAGAATAAAATCAAGATTTTTAGTTTGTTAAATTGTGGGAAATCGTGAGTTGAACGGAAATTGTATCTTGGGCAAACACTGGTGATCCGCGAAGGTATGACGGCCGCGCTTGATGCTGGAGGTGGAGTGGAGAGTGGAGATCATCGGAAAAATGCTAGTAGAATTTATCAAACACTGTTATAGCGTATTGACATTGATCTAGGGTTCGATGTCAGTTTTTCAACGAGGAGAGGCGTGAGGCAAATCCGTGGTCATCAATGGATCGAGTTGGACCGGATAATAGGGTGAAGGTTCGTGGGGAAGTGGCTAAGCTTTAGTCAAGCTCGCGTGATTTCCGATGGTCAGGAGGACGTTGGCGAGGTGGTTTTCTGATGGAAGTTGGTTCCAGTTTTTGAGCTAGGAAGCTCGATTTAATTCTCGCGTTCGAATCGATACTCAGGTGATTGGGAACGATGGAGGAGGCCAGCGGTGATTTGTTGGCAATGACAAGGGTGGTCGGAGGCGACCGGAATCGCTGTGCACGTGCACGCATGAAATTCGTGCATCTGGGTTGAGAAGGAATTGGGGAAGACGAAGAATAGGAAAGAAGCTCGGGTTTCAACTCGGGAAAACGAATAAATGACTCGAAGTAAAGTGGGAACGCGAGTGTTCTCAAAGTCACGCTCGAGTGAAATAAGGAAAGTCTCGGGTTTTATGTTTCCAGATTTGAACTTTAACAAAATTTAGTTAAGTAAATTTCTAAAATTATTCCTTTTAATAAACGATAATGTTATTGTTCGTTTATAAGTTTATTGTTAAGTCAAAGATGATTTAAATTTATAAGGTAATTAAAGAGTGATTTATTTAATTTATAAATAAATAATTTAGATGTATTTATAAAAATAGAAATGATTTAAAGATTTAAATGAATTAATCCAAGGAAAATTTCTTAAGAAAACAATTAAGGAAATATTAGTAGTTAATAAGGATGATTAACCAGGGAATTTTAAGTAATTAAAATATTGTGATAAACCTTGATAATTAAATTTATTTATTTAAGATAATCAATTGAAATTGTTAATTACTTAATGAAAATAAATTAAGGGGTTAATTAAATCATGTAAATGGTTTAAAGGATAACTTGATTAATATGATTAATTAAGAAAAATTTAATTAATTAAAGTGCCTGATAAATTAATCTATATGAAATAATTTATAAATTGATAAATCAAGATTTGATAATTAATTCATAAGTAATTAATTTACTTGGAAATAAATTGAATTTATCAGGATTAAACGATTAATTGATTCTGCTTATAAATAACTATTGAATACTTGACTTTACTTATGAATGTTTGGATTCTATTGGATGATTGAATTGTTGATATCCCTGATATATGATGCTTTGTGATATACCCTGCTTTATGTTATGATCTGTAATTTCTTTATCTGTGATATTTATACACCTGTGATCTGTATGTGAAAGATAAGCGTTATAGTTTATATCGCTTATCAACTATATCCTGTATTTTGTTATGTGATGATTGATGTTGCACTATTGTGTGTGAAACCCCTAGACTACACCATACACACACAAATATGGATTTCACGTGGAAATCGGTTAAGTCACAGATAATTTAAATTTGATGTTTTTGAAATTGAAATTTTAATTTCAATTGATTTTGAAATTAGAAATTTCGGTTTAAATGTGAAAAGCTTTTGAAATAGAATTTCAAAGATAAAAGTTATTTTGAATAACTTAATCGAGTTTTGAAATTTAAATAATTTGATTTAAATTTGAATTCAATTGATTTTGAAATTGAATTCTATGATTTGAAATTAGGGATTAAAGATGATATAAATGTGTTTATATAAAGTTAAACCATTTAAAAGTAAAATTTTGAGAATTTGGATTTAACCCAAAGATTTTAACTTGTATAAATGGATCAGATTTCCAAAATGAAAACAGTTTGTTTTCAAAAGATAAAAGCTTTCAGATAAGAAATGAAATTCCAGTTTAATTAAAGGAATTTCAAGTTCGAATTGAAAAATGTTTTTCCAAGTTATGAATGAATTCTCTTTTTGAAAGCTATGAATTGAATCTGTTTATTTTTAACAGATTTAAAGTGATGATTTGTTTAAACCACTCGAAATGAAATTGTTTTGAAAGATATAAGTTGAATCTTTGTTTTAAAGATTTAACAAGTTAATCAAATTGAAATGGAAATTGATTTGGAAAATCGGTGAATGAATCTTTTGTTTAAAAGATAAAAATGTGGAAATTGTTTAAACCATTGAATGTTGTTTAAAATGAATCTTTTTATTTAAAAGATTAAAATGGTAACTTGTTTAAACCATTTGAAGAAAGATTTTTGGGTAATAAGTTGTGACTTAATTGAAATCCCAATATCCATATGTTTTGAATATTGCGCTCACTATTCGGGTTAGCCGGGAAAGGACCTTTGGGTCGTATAACCCATTCCGAATAGTGATACGTCGTATATGGATGGCATTTGAAGACCGGTGGTGAAGACCGGATATTTTTCGAAAATGAAAGGACAACCTGTCGAATGTCTCTGCACTGAGTTGCTTCGGTATAGAGATTTATATCACTCTTTTGTGACGGGAAGTCCGGACGTGATTGAGAATTATCCGGATATGCAAGGGCTTCGTGAGAAGTGCCTTCGGTTCTGTTCGAACCCGGAACAGACTTGTATGGATACATGTCTGACATTACACTTTGAGATATAAAGCCGATTTCTTTCAAATACATTTCTGTTTGGTGGCGGAGAATTTATTCTCTTAGCTTAACACCCTTCTCTGAGACATACGAGCTCAGAGGTTATGTAGTTGAAGTTATCAGCGATATATCCCAATTTGGTAATGTGGCATGCTGAGTGTTGCTGTGTGATGATCAGTGTTTGATCATTTGTGATATGATCATTTGTTTGATCATTTATCTTTGTGATCATAGGTTGATCATCTGTTGACCCAAAGCGTGGCTTTTTGAAAAAGCGTAGCTTTGTGGACGAGACTTCGTCGAGCCTCACAACCCGGTAATGGTCGAAACAGGAATCGTGCGGCAAGGTTTTCAGGGGTAGCTTCCCTAGGGTATGACCATTCCTTCTGGAAAAGGGTAGTATCATGGTATGGAGCCCAGATACTTACTCATGTGGATACACTTTCTTTATGATGTGTGATGTTGGTTATCGAGCGCTCGGATAAAGGTCCCAAAGGCCCGAGGTGGCATATCTGAGGTTTCTTTTATCCCTTGGGAAAAGGGGTTGCCGGCCTTGTTTGGCAGAGAACAGTTGGTTCTCGGAACGTCCCGCCAGAGGCGTTTCTTTCGTGGAATAGGAAGTTCCTTAGCCTGACCATTTGTTGGAAATCCAAACAAAACAATACGAGCCCTGTACGGTTTTAGTTGTATTACCTGCCATGGAATGTGGTGGTAACCTGCTATTGAACATGGTAGCTATAGTAGGCATAAGTGCGAAATGTCTATGCTGGCTAAGATTTATATTCTACTTTCGAAATTGTTTTCTACACTATGCACTAGTAATAATATCAAATGATTTGATTTTGCGTAGTAAGCATCTTTGACTATCATAAGAAGAAATCTCCTCCAATTCTGCGTTTGCATTGTGTGTGTGGTGGGAGGTCTTATGGTAGTTTCATTTTCCAAAAGCATTGCAAAATTCAATTTTACTTTGTTCGTTTTAAAGATAAACTGTTTTTGTTGCTCACACCAGTCCCATGACTGATCCGGTGTTTATTGTTTCTTTCCTAAACTCTGGATGCTCAAAATTTTTCTACACGAGCAGTCTAGAGTTTGGTTTTTCAGATAGTCAGATTAGTAGGTTATCTGGAGCTAGTTCAGTCTTTGGATCGGACTGCACTTGCTTATCTTGGTGTATCGTTATTGGGAGTTCAAGCTATTTCTGGATTAGTGCTTTGAAGATGGAGATTATCCGCTGTTGATGTTATCGTTTTCTTTTCCGCTGCTATTTGTTGTATCATATCTCTGATGTATATTGATATTCATTGTATCATTCTGTTGTATCAGATATTGTATATCAATGTATTATTCATTTCTTCCGCTGTGTTATTTACTTAACTGTGTTATAAGCTCCGGCGACTCGGATTTGAACGCTCGAATCTACGACATTCGAGTACGATGTAAAGTATGGATGTCGATTTTCGAACGCGAAAATCTGGGGCGTTACATTTGGTATCAGAGCTAAGGTTGAACTTTAGCTCAGGAGTATAACACGTTAAGTAGCTCATTAGAGATAGAGTGAAGTAAACTCTAGAATGAGTAATTCTCAGATATCCGTCTGAACGTCTCAGTAAATTCTCTTACTATCCACTGATAGTGAGTGTGAGTGCAAGAAGAAGACGAGATAGGGGACGAGGAAATACGACTATAAATGGTCAATACCCCACGACAGTGGAAACAACTTTCTTATCAATATCCTTTGATTCGTCTTTTCAATTCTTTTGATTGCTTCGTATCAGCTACAAGAAGAAGTTTCGATGTGATGATGGCTCTACGAATCGTTGTAGAAATTCTTACCTCGTATCTTAATCGGTTTCTTATCAGCTTTTTGATTTAAACCTTAATGAGTTTGAAATTGAAAATTTTAAATTGAGATAAATTGATTAATAGAATATGAAGGCTAAATTGAATTGTATCAATTAAAACGATTTCGTTTGAAACCAAATTTTGAAATTCTATTCTAATTTCTTGTGAATACCAAAGTTCGAAGATGGAAGAATTGGTATGTATTCTTAGATATTCCGACTTGAGTTTGGAATTCATATCGTAAGTTGAGAAATTATAGGAGATCGAATCTGTCTATCTCTGTTGTTTTCGTGCCTGCGAATTTCGAGGACGAAATTCTTTTAAGGGGGGAAATTTGTAACGACCCCAAATTTTATAAGTATTTGAATTAATAATTAATTGAGTTTTTGAATTTAAAATTGTTAATTTATTTCATTCTGAATAAAAATAGTAAAACAAATGGTTTAAAGTGAAAGTAATCGATTTATTTATTGCGAGTTTCCCCGATATCCAAGTATATTCTGTATAAACCATTTGAGATTAAAATATTGTAAATATATATATGTAAGTATATATGTAAGCATGAAAGCTGCCAGCCGAAATTAAGTATGGCTAAAGCAAAACAAAAATATCTTCACACAAACAAATGTAGGTACATACAAAATAAACAAAGACAAAATAAAATATGTAAACCATCCCTAGTAACATCATTCCAGCCGAAGTCAAAATGAAATAAACAAAGCATATGCACCATACCTCTAATATATCACCATCCACCATAACATAGCATCTCCAGCCATGCTTATTGTACAAAGAAAACCATACTATCACCTGTACATTCAATTTATATGTACACCCCCTTTTGTTTCATTCTCGTTCAACAATTTAACAAAGTTAAGAAGAAAACCTGGAAAAACATTCCAGTTTTAATAACTTCTACATTTTCAAGTAAGACAAGGTTTTTGGAATCAAAACAACAAAGGCATACACATTTTCAAATCGAGTTTCAGTTTTGCAAAATTTTCTCAAATCTGTTCAAAGTGTTAAAGCAACTCTGTTCTTTCCCTGTTCTTCTTTTCCAGGTGAGCAAACTATCTTCTTTGATCTCAACCCTGTTTATATTTTTGATTGTGTGCCTGGTATTGAAACCATGGTATAAAGTATGATATATGGAAGAGAATATATCTGTAAGTATATATATGTATATATATGTGTGAATTGAGGTATGCATGCCTGTGTTTATGCATGAACAACTCTCTGTTGTTCTACAGGTTTAAAGCTACTAAAACAAAATTTAACTGCTCCTTATACAATCAATATTAGGGTAAGATCATTAAAGATGAAATGATGGTATGAATGTGAAGTTATTTTTAAAAAATAATTCCAAGTAGAAATATTTAGAAAATATTTTCAAAACAGGATATTACAGTGGCAACTCTGGTACATGATAAATTCGAACATCGTGATTTTTGATTTCACCTAGGTAATCAAAATTCTCTTTGAAAATCATGAATTTTAAGAATAAAATCAAGATTTTTAGTTTGTTAAATTGTGGGAAATCGTGAGTTGAACGGAAATTGTATCTTGGGCAAACACTGGTGATCCGCGAAGGTATGACGGCCGCGCTTGATGCTGGAGGTGGAGTGGAGAGTGGAGATCATCGGAAAAATGCTAGTAGAATTTATCAAACACTGTTATAGCGTATTGACATTGATCTAGGGTTCGATGTCAGTTTTTCAACGAGGAGAGGCGTGAGGCAAATCCGTGGTCATCAATGGATCGTGTTGGACCGGACAATAGGGTGAAGGTTCGTGGGGAAGTGGCTAAGCTTTAGTCAAGCTCGCGTGATTTCCGATGGTCAGGAGGACGTTGGCGAGGTGGTTTTCTAATGGAAGTTGGTTCCAGTTTTTGAGCTAGGAAGCTCGATTTAATTCTCGCGTTCGAATCGATACTCAGGTGATTGGGAACGATGGAGGAGGCCAGCGGTGATTTGTTGGCAATGACAAGGGTGGTCGGAGGCGACCGGAATCGCTGTGCACGTGCACGCGTGAAATTCGTGCATCTGGGTTGAGAAGGAATTGGGGAAGACGAAGAATAGGAAAGAAGCTCGGGTTTCAACTCGGGAAAACGAATAAATGACTCGAAGTAAAGTGGGAACGCGAGTGTTCTCGAAGTCACGCTCGAGTGAAATAAGGAAAGTCTCGGGTTTTATGTTTCCAGATTTGAACTTTAACAAAATTTAGTTAAGTAAATTTCTAAAATTATTCCTTTTAATAAACGATAATGTTATTGTTCGTTTATAAGTTTATTGTTAAGTCAAAGATGATTTAAATTTATAAGGTAATTAAAGAGTGATTTATTTAATTTATAAATAAATAATTTAGATGTATTTATAAAAATAGAAATGATTTAAAGATTTAAATGAATTAATCCAAGGAAAATTTCTTAAGAAAACAATTAAGGAAATATTAGTAGTTAATAAGGATGATTAACCAGGGAATTTTAAGTAATTAAAATATTGTGATAAACCTTGATAATTAAATTTATTTATTTAAGATAATCAATTGAAATTGTCAATTACTTAATGAAAATAAATTAAGGGGTTAATTAAATCATGTAAATGGTTTAAAGGATAACTTGATTAATATGATTAATTAAGAAAAATTTAATTAATTAAAGTGCCTGATAAATTAATCTATATGAAATAATTTATAAATTGATAAATCAAGATTTGATAATTAATTCATAAGTAATTAATTTACTTGGAAATAAATTGAATTTATCAGGATTAAACGATTAATTGATTCTGCTTATAAATAACTATTGAATACTTGACTTTACTTATGAATGTTTGGATTCTATTGGATGATTGAATTGTTGATATCCCTGATATATGATGCTTTGTGATATACCCTGATTTATGTTATGATCTGTAATTTCTTTATCTGTGATATTTATACACCTGTGATCTGTATGTGAAAGATAAGCGTTATAGTTTATATCGCTTATCAACTATATCCTGTATTTTGTTATGTGATGATTGATGTTGCACTATTGTGTGTGAAACCCCTAGACTACACCATACACACACAAATATGGATTTCACGTGGAAATCGGTTAAGTCACAGATAATTTAAATTTGATGTTTTTGAAATTGAAATTTTAATTTCAATTGATTTTGAAATTAGAAATTTCGGTTTAAATGTGAAAAGCTTTTGAAATAGAATTTCAAAGATAAAAGTTATTTTGAATAACTTAATCGAGTTTTGAAATTTAAATAATTTGATTTAAATTTGAATTCAATTGATTTTGAAATTGAATTCTATGATTTGAAATTAGGGATTAAAGATGATATAAATGTGTTTATATAAAGTTAAACCATTTAAAAGTAAAATTTTGAGAATTTGGATTTAACCCAAAGATTTTAACTTGTATAAATGGATCAGATTTCCGAAATGAAAACAGTTTGTTTTCAAAAGATAAAAGCTTTCAGATAAGAAATGAAATTCCAGTTTAATTAAAGGAATTTCAAGTTTGAATTGAAAAATGTTTTTCCAAGTTATGAATGAATTCTCTTTTTGAAAGCTATGAATTGAATCTGTTTATTTTTAACAGATTTAAAGTGATGATTTGTTTAAACCACTCGAAATGAAATTGTTTTGAAAGATATAAGTTGAATCTTTGTTTTAAAGATTTAACAAGTTAATCAAATTGAAATGGAAATTGATTTGGAAAATCTGTGAATGAATCTTTTGTTTAAAAGATAAAAATGTGGAAATTGTTTAAACCATTGAATGTTGTTTAAAATGAATCTTTTTATTTAAAAGATTAAAATGGTAACTTGTTTAAACCATTTGAAGAAAGATTTTTGGGTAATAAGTTGTGACTTAATTGAAATCCCAATATCCATATGTTTTGAATATTGCGCTCACTATTCGGGTTAGCCGGGAAAGGACCTTTGGGTCGTATAACCCATTCCGAATAGTGATACGTCGTATATGGATGGCATTTGAAGACCGGTGGTGAAGACCGGATATTTTTCGAAAATGAAAGGACAACCTGTCGAATGTCTCTGCACTGAGTTGCTCCGGTATAGAGATTTATATCACTCTTTTGTGACGGGAAGTCCGGACGTGATTGAGAATTATCCGGATGTGCAAGGGCTTCGTGAGAAGTGCCTTCGGTTCTGTTCGAACCCGGAACAGACTTGTATGGATACATGTCTGACATTACACTTTGAGATATAAAGCCGATTTCTTTCAAATACATTTCTGTTTGGTGGCGGAGAATTTATTCTCTTAGCTTAACACCCTTCTCTGAGACATACGAGCTCAGAGGTTATGTAATTGAAGTTATCAGCGATATATCCCAATTTGGTAATGTGGCATGCTGAGTGTTGCTGTGTGATGATCAGTGTTTGATCATTTGTGATATGATCATTTGTTTGATCATTTATCTTTGTGATCATAGGTTGATCATCTGTTGACCCAAAGCGTGGCTTTTTGAAAAAGCGTAGCTTTGTGGACGAGACTTCGTCGAGCCTCACAACCCGGTAATGGTCGAAACAGGAATCGTGCGGCAAGGTTTTCAGGGGTAGCTCCCCTAGGGTATGACCATTCCTTCTGGAAAAGGGTAGTATCATGGTATGGAGCCCAGATACTTACTCATGTGGATACACTTTCTTTATGATGTGTGATGTTGGTTATCGAGCGCTCGGATAAAGGTCCCAAAGGACCGGGGGTGGCATATCTGAGGTTTCTTTTATCCCTTGGGAAAAGGGGTTGCCGGCCTTGTTTGGCAGAGAACAGTTGGTTCTCGGAACGTCCCGCCAGAGGCGTTTCTTTCGTGGAATAGGAAGTTCCTTAGCCTGACCATTTGTTGGAAATCCAAACAAAACAATACGAGCCCTGTACGGTTTTAGTTGTATTACCTGCCATGGAATGTGGTGGTAACCTGCTATTGAACATGGTAGCTATAGTAGGCATAAGTGCGAAATGTCTATGCTGGCTAAGATTTATATTCTACTTTCGAAATTGTTTTCTACACTATGCACTAGTAATAATATCAAATGATTTGATTTTGCGTAGTAAGCATCTTTGACTATCATAAGAAGAAATCTCCTCCAATTCTGTGTTTGCATTGTGTGTGTGGTGGGAGGTCTTATGGTAGTTTCATTTTCCAAAAGCATTGCGAAATTCAATTTTACTTTGTTCGTTTTAAAGATAAACTGTTTTTGTTGCTCACACCAGTCCCATGACTGATCCGGAGTTTATTGTTTCTTTCCTAAACTCTGGATGCTCAAAATTTTTCTACACGAGCAGTCTAGAGTTTGGTTTTTCAGATAGTCAGATTAGTAGGTTATCTGGAGCTAGTTCAGTCTTTGGATCGGACTGCACTTGCTTATCTTGGTGTATCGTTATTGGGAGTTCAAGCTATTTCTGGATTAGTGCTTTGAAGATGGAGATTATCCTCTGTTGATGTTATCGTTTTCTTTTCCGCTGCTATTTGTTGTATCATATCTCTGATGTATATTGATATTCATTGTATCATTCTGTTGTATCAGATATTGTATATCAATGTATTATTCATTTCTTCCGCTGTGTTATTTACTTAACTGTGTTATAAGCTCCGGCGACTCGGATTTGAACGCTCGAATCTACGACATTCGAGTACGATGTAAAGTATGGATGTCGATTTTCGAACGCGAAAATCTGGGGCGTTACATTTGGTATCAGAGCTAAGGTTGAACTTTAGCTCAGGAGTATAACACGTTAAGTAGCTCATTAGAGATAGAGTGAAGTAAACTCTAGAATGAGTAATTCTCAGATATCCGTCTGAACGTCTCAGTAAATTCTCTTACTATCCACTGATAGTGAGTGTGAGTGCAAGAAGAAGACGAGATAGGGGACGAGGAAATACGACTATAAATGGTCAATACCCCATGACAGTGGAAACAACTTTCTTATCAATATCCTTTGATTCGTCTTTTCAATTCTTTTGATTGCTTCGTATCAGCTACAAGAAGAAGTTTCGATGTGATGATGGCTCTACGAATCGTTGTAGAAATTCTTACCTCGTATCTTAATCGGTTTCTTATCAGCTTTTTGATTTAAGCCTTAATGAGTTTGAAATTGAAAATTTTAAATTGAGATAAATTGATTAATAGAATATGAAGGCTAAATTGAATTGTATCAATTAAAACGATTTCGTTTGAAACCAAATTTTGAAATTCTATTCTAATTTCTTGTGAATACCAAAGTTCGAAGATGGAAGAATTGGTATGTATTCTTAGATATTCCGACTTGAGTTTGGAATTCATATCGTAAGTTGAGGAATTATAGGAGATCGAATCTGTCTATCTCTGTTGTTTTCGTGCCTGCGAATTTCGAGGACGAAATTCTTTTAAGGGGGGAAATTTGTAACGACCCCAAATTTTATAAGTATTTGAATTAATAATTAATTGAGTTTTTGAATTTAAAATTGTTAATTTATTTCATTCTGAATAAAAATAGTAAAACAAATGGTTTAAAGTGAAAGTAATCGATTTATTTATTGCGAGTTTCCCCGATATCCAAGTATATTCTGTATAAACCATTTGAGATTAAAATATTGTAAATATATATATGTAAGTATATATGTAAGCATGAAAGCTGCCAGCCGAAATTAAGTATGGCTAAAGCAAAACAAAAATATCTTCACACAAACAAATGTAGGTACATACAAAATAAACAAAGACAAAATAAAATATGTAAACCATCCCTAGTAACATCATTCCAGCCGAAGTCAAAATGAAATAAACAAAGCATATGCACCATACCTCTAATATATCACCAGCCACCATAACATAGCATCTCCAGCCATGCTTATTGTACAAAGAAAACCATACTATCACCTGTACATTCAATTTATATGTACATCCCCTTTTGTTTCATTCTCGTTCAACAATTTAACAAAGTTAAGAAGAAAACTTGGAAAAACATTCCAGTTTTAATAACTTCTACCTTTTCAAGTAAGACAAGGTTTCTGGAATCAAAACAACAAAGGCATACACATTTTCAAATCGAGTTTCAGTTTTGCAAAATTTTCTCAAATCTGTTCAAAGTGTTAAAGCAACTCTGTTCTTTCCCTGTTCTTCTTTTCCAGGTGAGCAAACTATCTTCTTTGATCTCAACCCTGTTTATATTTTTGATTGTGTGCCTGGTATTGAAACCATGGTATAAAGTATGATATATGGAAGAGAATATATCTGTAAGTATATATATGTATATATATGTGTGAATTGAGGTATGCATGCCTGTGTTTATGCATGAACAACTCTCTGTTGTTCTACAGGTTTAAAGCTACTAAAACAAAATTTAACTGCTCCTTATACAATCAATATTAGGGTAAGATCATTAAAGATGAAATGATGGTATGAATGTGAAGTTATTTTTAAAAAATAATTCCAAGTAGAAATATTTAGAAAATATTTTCAAAACAGGATATTACAGTGGCAACTCTGGTACATGATAAATTCGAACATCGTGATTTTTGATTTCACCTAGGTAATCAAAATTCTCTTTGAAAATCATGAATTTTAAGAATAAAATCAAGATTTTTAGTTTGTTAAATTGTGGGAAATCGTGAGTTGAACGGAAATTGTATCTTGGGCAAACACTGGTGATCCGCGAAGGTATGACGGCCGCGCTTGATGCTGGAGGTGGAGTGGAGAGTGGAGATCATCGGAAAAATGCTAGTAGAATTTATCAAACACTGTTATAGCGTATTGACATTGATCTAGGGTTCGATGTCAGTTTTTCAACGAGGAGAGGCGTGAGGCAAATCTGTGGTCATCAATGGATCGTGTTGGACCGGACAATAGGGTGAAGGTTCGTGGGGAAGTGGCTAAGCTTTAGTCAAGCTCGCGTGATTTCCGATGGTCAGGAGGACATTGGCGAGGTGGTTTTCTGATGGAAGTTGGTTCCAGTTTTTGAGCTAGGAAGCTCGATTTAATTCTCGCGTTCGAATCGATACTCAGGTGATTGGGAACGATGGAGGAGGCCAGCAGTGATTTGTTGGCAATGACAAGGGTGGTCAGAGGCGACCGGAATCGCTGTGCACGTGCACGCGTGAAATTCGTGCATCTGGGTTGAGAAGGAATTGGGGAAGACAAAGAATAGGAAAGAAGCTCGGGTTTCAACTCGGGAAAACGAATAAATGACTCGAAGTAAAGTGGGAACGCGAGTGTTCTCGAAGTCACGCTCGAGTGAAATAAGGAAAGTCTCGGGTTTTATGTTTCCAGATTTGAACTTTAACAAAATTTAGTTAAGTAAATTTCTAAAATTATTCCTTTTAATAAACGATAATGTTATTGTTCGTTTATAAGTTTATTGTTAAGTCAAAGATGATTTAAATTTATAAGGTAATTAAAGAGTGATTTATTTAATTTATAAATAAATAATTTAGATGTATTTATAAAAATAGAAATGATTTAAAGATTTAAATGAATTAATCCAAGGAAAATTTCTTAAGAAAACAATTAAGGAAATATTAGTAGTTAATAAGGATGATTAACCAGGGAATTTTAAGTAATTAAAATATTGTGATAAACCTTGATAATTAAATTTATTTATTTAAGATAATCAATTGAAATTGTTAATTACTTAATGAAAATAAATTAAGGGGTTAATTAAATCATGTAAATGGTTTAAAGGATAACTTGATTAATATGATTAATTAAGAAAAATTTAATTAATTAAAGTGCCTGATAAATTAATCTATATGAAATAATTTATAAATTGATAAATCAAGATTTGATAATTAATTCATAAGTAATTAATTTACTTGGAAATAAATTGAATTTATCAGGATTAAACGATTAATTGATTCTGCTTATAAATAACTATTGAATACTTGACTTTACTTATGAATGTTTGGATTCTATTGGATGATTGAATTGTTGATATCCCTGATATATGATGCTTTGTGATATACCCTGATTTATGTTATGATCTGTAATTTCTTTATCTGTGATATTTATACACCTGTGATCTGTATGTGAAAGATAAGCGTTATAGTTTATATCGCTTATCAACTATATCCTGTATTTTGTTATGTGATGATTGATGTTGCACTATTGTGTGTGAAACCCCTAGACTACACCATACACACACAAATATGGATTTCACGTGGAAATCGGTTAAGTCACAGATAATTTAAATTTGATGTTTTTGAAATTGAAATTTTAATTTCAATTGATTTTGAAATTAGAAATTTCGGTTTAAATGTGAAAAGCTTTTGAAATAGAATTTCAAAGATAAAAGTTATTTTGAATAACTTAATCGAGTTTTGAAATTTAAATAATTTGATTTAAATTTGAATTCAATTGATTTTGAAATTGAATTCTATGATTTGAAATTAGGGATTAAAGATGATATAAATGTGTTTATACAAAGTTAAACCATTTAAAAGTAAAATTTTGAGAATTTGGATTTAACCCAAAGATTTTAACTTGTATAAATGGATCAGATTTCCGAAATGAAAACAGTTTGTTTTCAAAAGATAAAAGCTTTCAGATAAGAAATGAAATTCCAGTTTAATTAAAGGAATTTCAAGTTCGAATTGAAAAATGTTTTTCCAAGTTATGAATGAATTCTCTTTTTGAAAGCTATGAATTGAATCTGTTTATTTTTAACAGATTTAAAGTGATGATTTGTTTAAACCACTCGAAATGAAATTGTTTTGAAAGATATAAGTTGAATCTTTGTTTTAAAGATTTAACAAGTTAATCAAATTGAAATGGAAATTGATTTGGAAAATCTGTGAATGAATCTTTTGTTTAAAAGATAAAAATGTGGAAATTGTTTAAACCATTGAATGTTGTTTAAAATGAATCTTTTTATTTAAAAGATTAAAATGGTAACTTGTTTAAACCATTTGAAGAAAGATTTTTGGGTAATAAGTTGTGACTTAATTGAAATCCCAATATCCATATGTTTTGAATATTGCGCTCACTATTCGGGTTAGCCGGGAAAGGACCTTTGGGTCGTATAACCCATTCCGAATAGTGATACGTCGTATATGGATGGCATTTGAAGACCGGTGGTGAAGACCGGATATTTTTCGAAAATGAAAGGACAACCTGTCGAATGTCTCTGCACTGAGTTGCTCCGGTATAGAGATTTATATCACTCTTTTATGACGGGAAGTCCGGACGTGATTGAGAATTATCCGGATGTGCAAGGGCTTCGTGAGAAGTGCCTTCGGTTCTGTTCGAACCCGGAACAGACTTGTATGGATACATGTCTGACATTACACTTTGAGATATAAAGCCGATTTCTTTCAAATACATTTCTGTTTGGTGGCGGAGAATTTATTCTCTTAGCTTAACACCCTTCTCTGAGACATACGAGCTCAGAGGTTATGTAGTTGAAGTTATCAGCGATATATCCCAATTTGGTAATGTGGCATGCTGAGTGTTGCTGTGTGATGATCAGTGTTTGATCATTTGTGATATGATCATTTGTTTGATCATTTATCTTTGTGATCATAGGTTGATCATCTGTTGACCCAAAGCGTGGCTTTTTGAAAAAGCGTAGCTTTGTGGACGAGACTTCGTCGAGCCTCACAACCCGGTAATGGTCGAAACTGGAATCGTGCGGCAAGGTTTTCAGGGGTAGCTCCCCTAGGGTATGACCATTCCTTCTGGAAAAGGGTAGTATCATGGTATGGAGCCCAGATACTTACTCATGTGGATACACTTTCTTTATGATGTGTGATGTTGGTTATCGAGCGCTCAGATAAAGGTCCCAAAGGACCGGAGGTGGCATATCTGAGGTTTCTTTTATCCCTTGGGAAAAGGGGTTGCCGTCCTTGTTTGGCAGAGAACAGTTGGTTCTCGGAACGTCCCGCCAGAGGCGTTTCTTTCGTGGAATAGGAAGTTCCTTAGCCTGACCATTTGTTGGAAATCCAAACAAAACAATACGAGCCCTGTACGGTTTTAGTTGTATTACCTGCCATGGAATGTGGTGGTAACCTGCTATTGAACATGGTAGCTATAGTAGGCATAAGTGCGAAATGTCTATGCTGGCTAAGATTTATATTCTACTTTCGAAATTGTTTTCTACACTATGCACTAGTAATAATATCAAATGATTTGATTTTGCGTAGTAAGCATCTTTGACTATCATAAGAAGAAATCTCCTCCAATTCTGCGTTTGCATTGTGTGTGTGGTGGGAGGTCTTATGGTAGTTTCATTTTCCAAAAGCATTGCGAAATTCAATTTTACTTTGTTCGTTTTAAAGATAAACTGTTTTTGTTGCTCACACCAGTCCCATGACTGATCCGGAGTTTATTGTTTCTTTTCTAAACTCTGGATGCTCAAAATTTTTCTACACGAGCAGTCTAGAGTTTGGTTTTTCAGATAGTCAGATTAGTAGGTTATCTGGAGCTAGTTCAGTCTTTGGATCGGACTGCACTTGCTTATCTTGGTGTATCGTTATTGGGAGTTCAAGCTATTTCTGGATTAGTGCTTTGAAGATGGAGATTATCCGCTGTTGATGTTATCGTTTTCTTTTCCGCTGCTATTTGTTGTATCATATCTCTGATGTATATTGATATTCATTGTATCATTCTGTTGTATCAGATATTGTATATCAATGTATTATTCATTTCTTCCGCTGTGTTATTTACTTAACTGTGTTATAAGCTCCGGCGACTCGGATTTGAACGCTCGAATCTACGACATTCGAGTACGATGTAAAGTATGGATGTCGATTTTCGAACGCGAAAATCTGGGGCGTTACATAGAAGGTGATTTCATACCCTGATTGGTTGCGACCCACTTTAGCCCTAAAACATCCCCCGTTTCACTATTCCCAGGTGTGAGGCTTTGAGGCAACGATTACCTTTTACATAGCACATCTTCCACTTTGAATTCCACTTTGCCATTTCACAGTCATATACTGATTTCTACAAACATTTAACTCCTGAGCTCATATATCTCGAGAAAGGAAGTTAAGCTAAGAGAAGTTGCCTTCTCCACCACCAAATAGATGATACATTCAAAGAGATCAATCAATATGATCTAGGAATGCAACGTCAGACATTCGTCCATACAAGTTGTCCAAGAACAGGACAAACTGAAGACACTTTCCTACCACATACTATCGGGGATTATCCCTAGGACTAGTAGCGAATAGTTCTTGTGTCTAGAAGATTTCCAGAACGAAGTGACAACTGCTATTTATTTATCTCGGGAGCTATCCAGAGATTGTCAACATGCAGCCCTTCCGAAATGAAGATCCCCTATCTTTTAAAATCATAATCTTTAATATATCTTCATCACTTTCAAACATGTAAATTGGTTCGAAGTGGTTTTCAGATAGGGATTACCCAAATCAGAATCCGGTTCCTTCAAACCAATCATCGATAAAAAATGGTTTATGAATAGGTGATTAATATTTCATTAATTTAGATCTTTTTATCCAAAATATCCTTTTGAGAAATTTATCTTTTGAAACCATTTATTTTCAGTATATACAGAATTCATTTAACCTCCTTACAAAAATTTACTAAATCATTTTCATAAATTATTTTATAAATATTGAGAAAAATAGGGTCAAATAGAACTTGTACTACTTTTACTCAATTTTAATTTCCGTTCAACGGGTACTATGGGAAGAATAATGGTGAAATCGTCAGTTAAATTCCATAAATAATATGATTTCCCTCCTCGGAATTTAACACCAAGTATATGAAGATTATTTCTATATGATCCAAGTCGTTTAAATTTGAAAAGTGTAATCTTTTATACTTAACTCGTTTATGATATTTCGACCTTATCTATCCCTCGTCTGGGGAAGGGTAGGTAAGCCAGGGCACTGGTTATTCGTGAACATCTCCTTAGTTTAAGCAGCTCAACCAGATCTCAGGAATAGAAAAATTAGGTGTACTCGTCGGCTTATTAGAGCCAAGATTAAATCATTTGTTTATAACGGCTTTTCTTCAAATTAACTTATTTAAACTCTTTAAACAAATTATAAAATCTTTAAATAATTTTTAAAACACTTGTTTATTTATTTGAAAACATTTATAAAACTTTGGAAAAGAATTGTAAAGTTTGAAATCATATTTTAAAAGTTATTGAAAAATTGCTACAAAAAGTGCTGCGAAAAGTGTTTTAAAAGCTGTATTGATTAAAACGACTTTTATATCATTTGGAAATTTATATGTATAACTCAAATCTCTTTTAAAATATTTTAAAGATTTATAAGATTTTTTCATATTTTTAAAACATTTAAAAATATTAAGTTTTAAAAAATCTATTTTTGGATTCCGAACTATAGAACCGCGATTATTTTCAAAACTTGTTTTAGATTTATTTGAAAATCTATAAGATGAAAACTTGATTTTCTTTCTTTGATTGAAACTACAGATATAATAGTCTAGGAAATTCTTACTATGAAGAATTCCGAGTTATATTCCACTTTATATACTCATATGATGTAACAACCCAAAATTTAACCCGTAATAATTTATTAATTCGTTAGTTAATTAAATAATAAAATAACTTTGTAAAATTATCAGAATTAAGCCACGGGAGTTGCACCATTGTGTCGATGGTAATTTTCTGGTCAATTTCCATATATAGAACGTCAGAATCCGAGCTAAAATGAATGAGATATGAATTAAACAAGACAACGAAAAAAAAAATTATATGGCCAGGTCGACCGGCCGGTCGACCTAGGCAAGGGGGCGGTCGACGGCCCGGTCGACCCGCTTGCCTATTTCCATGAACGAACGAACGTTCATTTGTTCGAAAGTTGAACACGTAATTTGCATTGTTTAAACTGATATGGTCCTTCTTTTCTTGCATCCGATGGCTCCTATTCAGCCTATGACGTGGTTGCATCCTATTTAATCCCCAAATCTAATGGTCTAAGATCCACTTTTACTTCTATAAATAGAACCCTAGGCCTAAAACTTTTTCCCATTCTAAGATTTTCTCCAATTGGGTTCACCTATTCAGGAAAGACTCTAAGAGGAATAATTTTCCAAGGAGGAAATCGTTTTAAATAAAAATATTTAACAACCCCAAGTGGATCCGTGAAGGCCCAAAGGAAAGAGCTAAGGACCAGAGGTGAGTGATTGTAATTATTTTAAATTTCTTTAAGTAATTTAAAATTATAGGGTTTCCAATAGTTGTAGTTTAACTATGATTTATGGAGTAACCTTTTTAGTAATTTATTTACAGTTTTTAGAATTATTTTCAGTCTATTCCTTCTAGCTATTCTTTTCAGTTAATTTTAGTTTATTTCTGTTAATTATAGCTTTTCCCATTTAATTACAGTTTATTTATAGTATTTTAATTTATTTACTGTTATGCGTTATTTACATCTTCTTCCCACGCCTTGGATTTCCTTATATTTTTAGTTTTCTTTTATTTCTCCTTCTTCTTCTTCGCGTATGTATTAGAATAGAATTAACATGAAATTGGATTAAATTATAAGAAATCCGAAATAATGGAATATGAGATGTAAATCACAAAGACTGTAATATAATTGGAATAGGACTGAAATTATGCCTAATTATGATATTAATTGGACTGAATTAAAAAGATTGGCCTAGTTATAACTTAGAATTATAACTAAAAAGAATAAAAGAAGAAAGAAGCTTATTTTCACACTTAGACCTTGGGTTAAGTAATAAGCATGATTATAACGTAAGTTATAAATTGATAAACTAGGGAAACTATGGCGCTTATTTTAAGACTTAGGATAAATTAATAAGCAATAATAGTAATTGATAAAAATAAAGGTTTATTTAAATAATTTATCAATGTTAATAAGCAAATATAAGAGTAGGACCTGTACCAAATAGCATTCCCCTAATATTTCTATAGTTACGGTGTTTCACTTAATCCTAAAGTGAGTCGAGGTGCTTCACATAATCCTGAAGTAAGGCGAGGGGTACGCTTATGCTTATAGTGGTAGTAAACGAACAATCTATGGTAGTTCAAATCAATTGGGTTTGAATAAGGGGCGCAACTAGATTATTGTTTGATAGGGACCAGTACCGACAGCATTTCCCTTATTTTTCTATGGACACAGTGTTTCACATAACCGTGAAGTGAGACGAGGTGCTTCACATAATCCTGAAGTGAGGCGAGGGGCATGCTTATGCTGGCTAGGGTAAATAAAAGGTCAAAAGAGTGAGCAACAGGTAGCATGGGCGTGGTGGCAGTTACGCATGCGACTTCCATTTCGGTGCTCAGTAATCGCTATGAGTTCCAAGCGCTTAATATGTGTGTCTTTCATGGACACCATTGCCTTCTGTGTAGGGAGCTATATAGCGTCTAGTCCATAGTAAGTCCATGGAGTAGCAGGCTGATCAAAGGGTGGAATTAGGACTTCAGCCTAATCAAAACATCTATCAAGGATAAGTGCAAACAATCAAAGTTAACCTATCTTACTAATTGAGCAATAGTTTATTCATATTTATTTCCAGTTTATCTCTTTCCTATTTCCTTTGTTTCCTTTGGTGTATACTAGAACTATTGAAGAGTCTATTACTTTACTTTGCTTAAAGATTCTAGTAGTTACTATCGCTCACCAGACTTTTAGTCTGACCCACTCCTCTATTTTCCTCTTTTCCCCCCAATAAGAAATCAAGGGAGAGGACTCGGATGCTCTTGGAGAAGATTTCTACCATGTATTTCTTTTATTCTAGCTTTAGCTCTTTCTGTATACTGGCTTATTATGAGGGATATTTATACTCTGATTTTTGTTGAGACTACGAGTTTTTATTTCATGAGACATATTGGGTCTTGAGGCATGTATGTTGTATTTGGTATTTGACTTATTTGGTTTATGAAGCAATTATGAAGTTTTTGTTTTGAATAAGTTATTATTTTAGTTTCCGATGTTTTACCTATTTTTGTCTTGTGAATCTTAGTCTCTGTTAGTTTCAGTTATACAAACAATGCATCATGCCTTTTAATGTGTCCTTTGGGTATATTAAGGGGCGTGGGGTGTTTCACTTTGTATCAGAGCCTAAGTTTGCACGATTCCTAAAACTTTATTAAAAGTAAAAGTATTTTCCAAAATAACTTCTTCTAAAAAGTATTTTTCAGAAAAGAATACTTAGAAACAGTTTTTAAGTATAAAAGATTTTTTATAAAAAATCCCCTCCAAGTCCAGTGCAATCTTCTTTCGATTCTTTCGAGCCTAAATTCTCTTTTCTTTGCATAGAATGGCCGACTGGTTCCATAGAGCTACGGTACCAGAGGTGCAAGGGCAAGTGCCCAATACAACACCAGTAAGTGGAAATCCCTTTAATCCATCCACATCAGCCCCCTTTTCTGAGCTATGCAAGGAGGCATAACGTTTTCTGGCATGGAGGATTCCGAGGAGACGCGGGTTAGTTTTGAGAATTTGGAGCAAAGGTTTAGGCGGTTAGGGTTGGAGGACCGACAGAGTGTTCAACCTATATCTTGGCAGCTAGAAGAAGAGCTTAAGGGGTTCCTACAAGCTCTAAGAAGCCATGGTGGAAGGGCAAGAAGGATAAGAGGAAAAGGGAAGACCCTTAGAAGCGAATTAAGAAAAAAGTGAAGTGCCATGGTTGCAGAATGATTGGTCATTACACAAGAGACTGCAAGAAAGAGAAGATGAGGGGAAGGTGTTATAGTTGCGGGCAACCTGGTCACTGGAGTAGGAGTTGCCCCCAACAGACGGTGTAGGGTGCGACTGTACCAGTAGCACAGATTCAGACTTTGGATACAACACCTTCCAGCAGCAGACCAAAACTAGGTAGGAAAATATGATTTCTATTTCAGGTTTTCCCATTTGGACTCTTTTCGATTCTGGAGCATCACACTCTTTTATCTCTAGTTCTCTTGTGGATTGTTTGCACTTAGACATTTCTTTAGTAGTAGACCCCATCTTTGTTTCAAACCCCATAGGAGGATCGGCACTCTTGTCTATGGTTGGTAGGGGTTTGAAAATTTGTATCCTAGGCGTAGAATTTGACTATGATGCCTATGTTTGGGATTCTCGGGGTATGGAATGATCTTGGGTATGGATTGGCTATCCACATATGGAGCTATATTAGACTGCGAGAGGAGAGTCGTTGGATTAGAGACATGCATCAGTAGGACTCTCGAGATTTCTTGCGACCAGCAAGGGTCAGTTATGTTGATCTTTCTTTATTCCCTCGATTCATCATCATCAGAGTTAGATTTGGTTCCTGTCGTTAGAGATTTTCCAGACATCTTTGAGGAGTTTAGGGGACTACCCCCCTAAGAGAGATATTGACTTCAGGATTTATTTTGCTAGCCGTGAGCTTTTGAGAAAGGTTTCATAAGAAGAAACATATCAGAATAGGGAGTGCCAGTCGTCTTTGCTACCAAAGCAGGTGGTTCTCTTCGACTTTGCATTGACTATAGAGAATTGAATAAGCTCACAATTATCCACTCCCTAAGATAGATGATCTTTTTGACTAGTTAGTTGGCTCTTCAGTATTTTCTCAGCTTGGTCTAGCCACTGGATTTCATCAGCTTAGGGTAGCTAATGACAGCATTGCTAAGACCACATTTAGGACACCCGACGAATTCTTTGAGTGGTTGGTTATGTATTTTGGGCTAACCAATGTCCCAGCCTATTCTATAGATTTGATGAACCATATTTTTAGAGATGTCCTAAAGTAAAGTTCGTGGTGGTATTCGTGGTTGACATTTTGGTGTTTTCCAAGAAGTATGGAAGAGCATGTTATTCATCTAAAGGAGGTTCTTCGTACGCTTCGTGTTCATCTGTTGAAGACAGAGTACTTGAAGTATCACTTTTGAAGTGCGTTTATTGGGGTATAGAGAATGTCTACACATGGTAGGGATTTAAGAAACGGTTTTGTACATTTAGGATCAGACTGTGGAAATCCAAAGAGAGGTAGGTAAAGATTGGAGGATGTACAATAGGTTCAGTTGATAAGAAAAGATGAAAACCCATGTGTAGATAATTACAGAATTTATAATTGTTTCATATATGTGGATTTAACGGTAGTACCTTGGAATAAATCTGACGAAAGACGTTAGTAAGGAAATGGGATTTCCAAGGTTTAAGAAAAGTACTCCTAGGTTAGTAAGGACAAATTGCCAAGCCTAATAAAATGAAAATTTTGAAATTTAAAAAGTTGAAAAAATGTAATTGTTAGAATTGAAAATTTTCATTATTAATATTTTCTTTTAGAAAATAAATATGGGGTTTTTGAAGAATGGTTTGAAATTTAAGTTGGTTTTTATATAATGAAAAATTGGAATTCTTTTTGAAGAATTATGGAGTATGTGTGTATATATATATTATATATATATATATAACTCACTAGTTTCTTTGTAAGTAAACAAAGATTTTGAATATAAAAACCTAGAGTGTATCAAGTATCGAAAACGTAGATTACAACTTTTATTGTTGTAATAAATGTTTTCGTGAAAAATAAGAGGAGCATAGGCTATAACACTATTGATATAGTAAAAGACTCCCAAGAGAAATATTTTTACATAGGTATATGATATTTATTGGTATTTATTTAATTGAATCCATACACTAGTATTTTTTTGGATTGTAGTAACGGTGTTTTATGCAACATCCGTTTTAACCCAAACAAAAATGTATTTTAAAAAGATAATCTCTAAGTATAGAAACAAAATGGTTTGTAAAGTACACTTATTATTTTTAATAAGTATAAGGAAATGTTTTTGCAGTTATGGGAATATTAAAACAGTTTTGAAGATGAGTTTTTCTGAAAGGAAAATGTGTAAGTTGGATATTAGAAAATATTTATCATGTAAGAAAATAAATTAAACATACTTGAATCTATTGGAATGAAAACAGTAATGGTATAATTTTCTATGAAACCAATAAAAATGTTTTGTGCAAGTTACAAGGAATACATGAGAGAGATATACAAGGTATGAAAAGCACCATATTTTGTATAGCCTATTTCGAAAAAATATAAAATAAGTTCCTTGTAATTTCACGTAAACATGAAATTCTCTTTTAAAAGGTTCATAGAAGATTTTAGCATTAATAATTTTTCATTTGAGAAGTAGTTCCAATACATTAAGGTATGAGACCGTGAGGTATAATAAGAAGATGTTTTGAAACACATAAAAACTGTTTAAAGGTATTTTAAAAGAAAATGGTTTGGTGAAAAAGTAAATAAGTTTTTGGAAATGAAAAACTTAATAAAAGTAGAATTTGAAAGTTTTTCCCTTTAGGTTGAGAAATAATGTTAAGTAACCAAATATTTTTGAATTTAATAGAAACTCAAAAATAACACTTTTTAAAGACAAAGATTTTGGGATTTGATGTTATGAAAATTTAGAAGTCTTAGTTTTTGAAACGATAAATACCCAACCAAACTCTTATAAATATGAAGTATAGAGAAATCGTTTCCTAGGTGTAACGGAAAAAAGTTCAAGACCATTGTTTGCGTCAAAATTGGTCACAAACCCCGAATGTCGTGAAAGCACCAGTGTATGAACACAAATCAGCAATATATAATCACAGATCACAGATCTAAGTAATATAGAGGATAAAAAGTGAAGAATAATGAACTTAAAACGGAAAGAAAAAGACAGAGACATAAGATTTATAGTGGTTCGGCTATCTCCGGCCTACGTCCACTCCAAAAGTCAATCTTTTATTGATGTTCATCGCTGATTACAGTGGGTTACAGCAGTAATTTTCGAGTACAATAATAGAGTTTGAGTCCAATCTTGATTTTGACGGAGTCTGGACGTTGCTCGATCCAAAAAATCCTCTTTCTGTAAGCTTTAGGGTGCTATTTATAGGTGTTCCATGCAAATATCTCGCTCAAACTTCGGGAGACTTCTTCTGGTACGTGAGTGGGCCCACGCGACCGAGCCTACGAAGTTTCGACTCGATCCGTGATCGATACGAACGTAATTCGTATCGATCAGGATTTCATCCAATGGGGTCGAAATTTGGTGTAGACATTCTTCATCTTGAACGTAAGCTCCTGTGAAAATTTCATAGCATTTGGACTTATGGTTTGCGAGATACGATCGATACAAGTTCGTGTTTTCTTTCGGCTGTTTCATTCGACTCGATCCTCTCAACGTCGCTTCTGTTCATATCGATACATTTCGTATCGATCTGTTCGACTCGATCTTGAGCACGTGCAGGCGAGATGACGTGGATCAAGATTCTCGGATCGATCCACTTTTTGTGCCGAATTGGTCGAGTCGTCCCGAAGCTTTCGCCTTGCTCGCAGTGATTGATGCAGTCTCCTTGTTCGTATCGAGGGAATCCGTCCTGTTCGCATCGATCATCATGGTGCTATTCGCATCGGCCACTTATAGGGGAATGACGCACTGTTTGTATCGATCGATCTTGGTTCTGTTCGTATCCATCAACTATTACTGATCGATACGAACTAGTGGTTGTAGATCGATACGAACAGTGAATGTTCGATCGATTCGAACAGATCGACACGAACAGTGTAGTTCTTGGAGGAGTGTGAACATGACCGATGCGAACAGAACCGCTGCGACGACTCTTTGGATCGATTCGAAAGGAACCGATACGAACAGGACTCCCTGGATCGATTCGAACTTGATGGATTCGAAATCAGATGTTCCTTGATGGATACAAACAGGGCGTACGGATCGATTCGAACGACGTGTTTCCCTCCTCTTGAATCGATCATATCTCGATCATACGAACTCTGATTGACCTGAAATTTGGAACATTATCTTTCATCGCTTTGGTTGCCATGTCTTGTCAGTTGTAGTTCATTCCGGACTCAGACAAAATTCATCGACATCCATAATGAACCTGTGACGTATAATCAATATCTGGGATGAACAATCATCGATTTTCAGTTAAATTCTTGATATCTCGACTTTTCTACAAAGTGGGATAACATTTTGCCCCCCAAAATATGCCTTTTGGTAAAAAGGCGTGTTTTGAATAGCTTCAAATCGAATGCTGTGAGCTCATGTTTTATTCGCAGCTATAGCATTGTTAATCAAGTTTATGGCTGACCGAAGCCGAATCAGTATCCATTTCCATTTGTGGAAGTCAGTAATCAAAGTCTATAGCCTCTCTGGACTATCGACGGTCACTCCGGACCCTTGCTAAGTTCATTCCAAACCTAGCGATTGAATAGAAAGATCCTGTTGCGGTCCGGCATTGCTCTCTATCCCCTGCACTCTGGCCCAAGTGAGGGAGTATAGCGATGTCTTGGTCTCTCTGGACCAATCATAGCCTCTCCGGGCTCTTGCTGAATCCCATCATGTCACTCTCCGATGAAGGGGAAACAACGTCGAGTGAGCCATCCTGTCGCTCTCCGATGAAGCGACAACACCCCCTGCACTCCGTTTCAGTGTCTCTGAACATTAAGTGATGTCTTGGCCTAAATCCTAGGACGATCACAACCACTCCAGGCTCTTATCGAACCCCGATCCAATCACTCTCCGGTGAATAGGGAACAACGTTAAGTTAGTCGATCCTGTCGCTCTCCGACGAAGCAACTCACTTCCTGCACTCCGGACCCCGCCTCTCCGGGTAGGGTCATAAAGCGATCATTTTCAAGCTGGTTTTCAATATTCATCCTTTAACTCTCCGGTCAAAGGTTTATTTCGGGAAATTCAAGTTCATTTATTAAATTCAAGTTCCGGATGTTCAATCTCAAACATTAGGAAAAACTAGGCATTGCCTCTCCGGGCAGAGCGATCTATTACCATCTCAGAGCATGCCTGGGGATCTCTCCGGTTCCCGTACATGTGTAAGTGGAATAGCCGTTTTATTTTGAAATCAAATCTAAGGAATCTAATCGACCAAAGTCCAAATCTTGAACTTGGCCCTTGCCATCATAATCAATTGATGACGAGTCGTGATCCTGATCCAGGATTAGTCCTGTTAAGCGGAGGCGGTAGTTTCTCAGGTCTTACGGCCGCTATCCGATCTCTTATGTATTGTGGCAATCTACCACTTCTGGCATGCTCCTCCACCTCATTTTTCAGATGGTGACATTCGTCGGTTGTATGCCCCTCCAGCTCATGGAATAGGTAGAACTTCCCACTCCTGCGTTCCCGTTCTGTGGGATCTCTCCTGGGTGGTTTTCGATAGGGGAGTTGTCCCCCGAGTCTCCGTGTAGATTCGTTCCAGGCTCGCCGTCAAGTCTGTGTACTGTCTGAATCTAGATTCTCGAAATTTCTTCCGTTTATCAGGACCATCATATCCGTCGTCCTGCTTTCGCTTTCCTTTGTCCGCTTCGGACTGTTCTTTAGATGTCCCTTCGCCTTGCACAGCGTTTTCTTCTCACCTTTCGGCGCGTGAGTCTTCTAGCCGAATGAATCTTTCAGCCTCATGGTAGAACTCTCCAAGATCTTGTGGTGGATCTCTTGCCAAAGAATCCTTAAACTCTATGCCTTCTGCAACTCCTGCTACCACCACCATCAAAATCATCGATGGATCCGGGCGATCTACTGAAGCCACCGTTGCATTGAATCGTAGTAGGAAATTTCTTATGGACTCTCCGGTCCTCTGCTTGATCGACGCAAGGGTCATCACACTTTTGGGTCGCGTCACGTGGATCCTAAACTGCCTCATGAAGCATTCCACTAGCTCGCCCCATGTTCTGATAGATCCGTTCTCTAGCTGTCTAAACCAAAGCGCAGCCAAATCTGATAAAAATAAAGGGAAACATCGTGCCATCACTTCCTCGGATGCTCCCAGCACCTCCATATGCCTGATATATATGGTAATATGCATGGTTGGATCTGATTTTCCATCATAAGGATCCAGCGTGGGTAACTTGAACTTCAGAGGATTCCTTGCATTTCTGATATTTGGAGTGAACAGACTCCGACTAACTTCCTCTAAGCCTCCGCTTGACAATCCTCCCCTCATAATTCGACGCACCAATTCAGCCATTCTTTCGTCTCCATCCAGGGGTTGTCCCCTTGGCATGCTTCTATCCTGCCCCCCAGGTCTCGTAGGGTACTCTGGGTAATATTCTTCAGGTGGCTCATTAACGTTAGCGTTGGCTCTGGCCTGCTGAGCTCCATCTGTGGGTCTTCCTATGTCAGATCCCGAGGGTCTGCCCCTAGGCCCTTGTTGATTTCCTTCAGGTTCTTCGTTCTGATCTTCGATTTGACCTCCAGTGGTTTTTGCAACTCTAGCTCCTTGTCCTGCACTTGCAGCCGCTGTAGTCGGTCTAGGATTCTGTGCTCCAGCCGCTCTCATTTGCTCAAAGAAGCTTTGCATCATTTCCTGTTGACTCTTCAATAATCTTTCATGGATTGAATCCGCCATAGCCTCCATTTCATCCCTGATGATGTAGATCGAAGCTGGTCCTTCTCCAGCTCCGAAGGACACCTCTTGGCTTCCCCCTTGTTGGCTTCTCTCGGCTCTTTGTCTTCTACTTGTTTGTCGCGTCATTGTCTTTCAAATCTGAATTCTTCAAGCTTTCAAATCTGAACTCCCAATCTGGTATAGCGGGTCCTGAGTTCAGCTCTCAGTGAGAGCACCAAAGTGTTTGCGCCAAAATTGGTCACAAACCCCGAATGTCGTGAAAGCACCAGTGTATGAACACAAATCAGCAATATATAATCACAGATCACAGATCTAAGTAATGTAGAGGATAAAAAGTGAAGAATAATGAACTTAAAACGGAAAGAAAAAGACAGAGACATAGGATTTATAGTGGTTCGGCTATCTCCGGCCTACGTCCACTCCAAAATTCAATCTTTTATTGATGTTCTTCGCTGATTACAGTGGGTTACAGTAGTAATTTTTGAGTACAATAATGGAGTTTGAGTTCAATCTTGATTTTGACGGAGTCTGGACGTTGCTCGATCCAAAAAATCCTCTTTCTGTAAGCTTTAGGGTGCTATTTATAGGTGTTCCATGCAAATATCTCGCTCAAACTTTGGGAGACTTCTTCTGGCACGTGAGTGGGCCCACGCGACCGATCCTACGAAGTTTTGACTCGATCTGTGATTGATACAAACGTAATTTGTATCGATCAGGATTTCATCCAATGGGGTCGAAATTTGGTGTGGACATTCTTCATCTTAAACGTAAGCTCCTGTGAAAATTTCATAGCATTTGGACTTATGGTTTGCGAGATACGATCGATACAAGTTCGTGTTTTCTTTCGGCTGTTTCATTCGACTCGATCCTCTCCGCGTCGCTTTTGTTCGTATCGATACATTTCATATCGATCTGTTCGACTCGATCTTGAGAACGTGCAGGCGAGATGACATGGATCAAGATTCTCGAATCGATCCACTTTTTATGCCGAAGTGGTCGAGTCATCCCGAAGCTTTTGCCTTGCTCGTAGTGATTGATGCAATCTCCTTGTTCGTATCGAGGGAATCCGTCCTGTTCGCATCGATCATCATGGCGCTATTCGCATCGGCCACTTATAGGGGAATGCCGCACTGTTCATATCGATCGATCTTGGTTCTGTTCGTATCCATCAACTATTACTGATCGATACGAACTAGTGGTTGTAGATCGATACGAACAGTGAATGCTCGATCGATTTGAGCAGATCGGTACGAATAGTGAATGTTCGATCGATTCGAACAGATCGATATGAACAGTGTAGTTCTTGGAGGAGTGTGAACATGACCGATGCGAACAGAACTGATGCGACGACTCTTTGGATCGATTCGAACGGAACCGATACGAATAGGACTCCCTGGATCGATTTGAACATGATGGATTCGAAATCAGATGTTCCTTGATGGATACGAACAGGGCGTACGGATCGATTCGAATGGCGTGTTTCCCTCCTCTTGAATCAATCATATCTCGATCATACGAACTCCGATTGACCTGAAATTTGGAACATTATCTTTAATGGCTTTGGTTTTCATGTCTTCTCAGTTGTAGCTCATTCCAGACTCGGACAAAATTCATCGACATCCATAATGAACCTGTGACGTATAATCGATATCTGGGATGAACAATCATCGATTTTCAGTTAAATTCTTTATATCTCGACTTTGCTACAAAGTGGGATAACAACCATGTAGCGGATAGCAGTGATTACTTTTGGAAGTAATGATAGAAGTTCCCGTGAAATGTATAGGACACTAGTAAGAACCTAGGAATGTTGATTCATGTGTGCAGACTAAAGAAGACAGTAAAGCGAAATGAGTAAGGTAGTAAGGCACGCATGTTTAAGAATGGATATTCTTGATTTTGGAGGAACTTGGGAAAATCATCTTCCTTTAGTGGAATTCGCATAAGATAGTAGTTCTCAAGCTAGCATTGGAATGACACCTTCCAAAGTTCTTTATAGAAGACCGCGCAAGTCGCTTTCGTGTTGGATAGAGTCTACAGAGGTTAAAAAGACTTCGAAGAAGATTAAATTGAGAAAATGCGTACTTCTTATCCACATCTCTCTTTGATAGTAAATTTCATATTTCATATTTCCATCTTTAGTTTTGAATAGGTTCGTTCCTTTATTATCCTTTTGGAGGGTAGAATTTAGGATTTAACCTATGGATGGTAGGATTTGATGTAAACATGTTATGAATGATGTATTTAGGCACTATTATTCTTTAGGATCGGCCTAACTAGGACACTAAAGCATATGCATATGGATGTGCGTGCATTTTTATTCTATTTTTCATGATTGCTATAAATGAATGATTATCACATGATTGTTGCATTTGAATGATGTTTGTAGCACGCATATAGAACTATCAGTTGTCATTAGAGAATTTTTGCATTCATTTGGATACATGGCACGGACATGATTGCATAAAAGGAGGCCAACTTAATCAGTGGACCGCCTAATCTTCTGCATTAGATAGGAACATTTACACCACACTAATTGCATAAGTATCATAAATTGCATTAGAAAAACTTAAGGACAATGGATGAATCGTTGATGATTGAGTAGTTGGTTGTAGAATTGGATGAAAACATTTAGTACATTTTTTTATCCTTAAAGATTTCGGGGACGAAATCCCTTAAGGAGGGGAGAATGTAACAACCCAAAATTTAACCCGTAATAATTAATTAATTCGTTAAATAATTAAATAATAAAATAACTTTGTGAAATTATCAGAATTGAGCCACAAGAGTTGCACCATTGTGTCCATGGTAATTTTCTGGTTAATTTCCATATATAGAACGTCAGAATCCGAGCTAAAATGAACGAGATATGAATTAAACAAGACAACGAAAAAAAAGATTTATATGGCGCGGTCGACCGATCGGTCGACCTAGCCAAGGGGCGGTCGACCTAGCCAAGGGGCGGTCGACCAGTCGGTCGACCTAGCCAAGGGGCGGTCGACCGCCCGGTCGACCCGCCTGCCAATTTTTGTGAACGAACGAACGTTCGTTCGA
The DNA here is from genome assembly GCA_030737815.1 of Allium fistulosum. Taxonomy (NCBI): domain Eukaryota; kingdom Viridiplantae; phylum Streptophyta; class Magnoliopsida; order Asparagales; family Amaryllidaceae; genus Allium; species Allium fistulosum. The sequence continues at coordinate 868,179,721 of CM060905.1, read as the reverse complement.
AAGTTGAATACGTAATTTGCATTGTTTAAACTGATCTGGTCCTTCTATTCTTGCATCCGATGGCTCCTATTCAGCCTAGGACGTGGTTGCATCCTATTTAACCCCAAATCAAACGGTTTGAGATCCACTTCTACCCTTATAAATAGAACCCTAGGCCTAACACTTTTTCTCATTCTAAGATTTTCTCCAATTGGGTTCACCTATTCAGGAAGGACCTTAAGCGGAATAATTTTCCACGGTGGAAATCGTTTTAAATAAAAATAACCCCAAGTGGATCCGTGAAGGCCCAAAGGGAAGAGCTAAGGACCAGAGGTGAGTGGTTGTAAGTATTTTATATTTCTTTAAGTAATTTAAAATAATAGGGTTTCCAATAGTTGTAGTTTAACTATGATTTTTGGAGTAACCTTTTTAGTAATTTATTTACAGTTTTTAGAATTATTTTCAGCCTATTCCTTCTAGCTATTCTTTTCAGTTAATTTTAGTTTATTTCTGTTAATTATAGCTTTTCCCATTTAATTATAGTTTATTTACAGTATTTTAATTTATTTACTGTTATGTGTTATTTACATCTTCTTCCTACGTCTTGGATTTCATTCTATTTTCAGTTTTTTATTTCTCCTTCTTCTTCTTCTTCGCGTATGGGTTAGAATAGAATTAACGCAAAATTGGATTAAATTATAAGAAATCTGAAATAATGGAATATGAGATGTAAATCACAAAGACTGTAATATAATTGGAATAGGACTGAAATTATGCCTAATTATGATATTAATTGGACTGAATTAAGAAGATTGGCCTAGTTATAACTTAGAATTAAAACTAAAAAGAATAAAAGAAGAAAGAAGCTTATTTTCACACTTAGACCTTGGGTTAAGTAATAAGCGTGATTATAACATAAGTTATAAATTGATAAACTATGGAAACTATGGTAAACTATGGAAACTATGGCGCTTATTTTAAGACATAGGATAAATTAATAAGTAATAATAGTAATTGATAAAAATAAAGGCTTATTTAAATAATTTATCTAAGTTAATAAGCAAAGATAAAAGTAGGATCTGTACCAAATAGCATTCCCCTAATATTTCTGTAGTTACGGTGTTTCACATAATCCTGAAGTGAGACGAGGTGCTCCACATAATCCTGAAGTGAGGCGAGGGGTACGCTTATGCTTATAGTGGTAGTAAACGGTCAATCTATGGTAGTTCAAATCAAGGGGGTTTGAATAAGGGGCGCAACTAGATTATTGTTTGATAGGGACCAGTACCAACAGCATTTCCCCTATTTTTCTATGGACACGGTGTTTCACATAACTCTGCAGTGAGACGAGGTGCTTCACATAATCCTGAAGTGAGGCGAGGGGCACGCTTATGCTAGCTAGGGTAAATAAAAGGTCAAAAGAGGGAGCAACAAGTAGCATGGGCATGGTGGCAGTTACGCATTCGACTTCCATTTCGGTGCTCAGGAATCGCTATGAGTTCCAAGCGCTTAGTATGTGTGTATTTCATAGACACCATTGCCTTCTGTGTAGGGAGCTATATAGCGTCTAGTCCGTAGTAAGGCCTATGGAATAGCAAGCCGATCAAAGGGTAGAAGACTTCAGCCTAATCAAAACAGCTATCAAGGATAAGTGCAAACAATCAAAGTTAACCTATCTTACTAATTAAGCAATATTTATTCGTATTTATTTCCAGTTTATCTCTTTCCTATTTCCTTTGTTTCCTTTGGTGTATACTAGAACTATTGAAGAGTCTATTACTTTACTCTGCTTAAAGATTCTAATAGTTACTATCGCTCACCAGACATTTAGTCTGACCCACTCCTCTATTTTCCCCTTTCCCCCCCACAGAAAATCAAGGGAGTGGACATTAAGTTGCGGTTGCTCGGAGGCTCTTGGAGAAGATTTCTACCATGTATTTCTTTTATTCTAGTTTTAGCTCTTTCTGTGTACTGGCTTATTATGAGGGATATTTATACTCTGATTTTTGTTGAGACTACGAGTTTTTATTTCTTGCGATATATTGGGTCTTGAGGCATGTATGTTGTATTTGGTATTTGACTTATTTGGTTTATGAAGCAATTATGAAGTTTTTGTTTTGAATAAGCTATTATTTTAGTTTCCGCTGTTTTTACTTATTTTTGTCTTGTGAATCTTAGTCTCTGTTAGTTTCACTTATACCTACAATGCACCATGCCTTTTAATGCGTCCTTTGGGTATATTAAGGGGTGTGGGGGTGTTTCATATGAATTCTACAACGTGAAATCGTGAAATACCATTATGTGACATGCCTAGTTTTGACCCGATTTTTCAATTTTCGTTTAAAACTTGTCAAGGCAAGTTTAAATTATTATAAAACGTTTATAAAACATATCTAATCATTTTCAAGGGGTTTAATGATTTCATATTTACTTTTATAACTTGATTCGGAAAGTGATTTCCTTATGTAATGTCGATGTGTATTTAACGTGACTTGTTAAACAACCATATTCAACAATCAATACTTGATGAACTACATATGAATAAGCATCCATGGTAATCATTTCACATCATATATATATATATTAAATAGAGTTTTCTCACCTTGGAATAAAACGATTAACTAGAAAATGGATTAGCTTCTCTAACTCGAATCAGAGCACACAAACATTCATCCCGAAGCTCATATAGGGCTCAATCTTGCTTTTGAACGGGGTAGGGGTTCACATCCTTGGTTTATGAGGGTGGTAGGCTTGGCTAGGGTGGATGGTTGTGGGTTTGAAGAAAAAGAGGAAGGGTTTGGGTGAGTTTTGAAGTACTATATGTATATATATATATACAGACACTATATAAATTTAGACATAATTTGCTACAATTTCCTTTATATTTTTTCTTAGATGGATGCCATTTAAATGTGGAGGAAGCTTTTAGAAAAATGAAGAAGATGAATGAATGAAGTGAAGTGGTAATTATAAGCAAATGGAAGAGTGTAGACATCCCTTTCCTACATCACCATACACACCACGCCACCTCCTCCAACCATCACCATGCACCGGCCTCCACCCTCTAGGTACAAACGTGGGTCACACCATATAGAGGCAAGTCCATGGCCTATTTAATTTGATGTTAGATGGTGACAACATGTGATAATTAGCTTAGATTCTTACTCCACCACCACATGCTCCACCTCCTTTCATCATTACCCTATGCATGGCTACCTCCTTCCACCACCACCTTTGCTCAGTCGTGTCACCTCCATCACCTCCTAGCTCGGCTATGTCACATCAAGGCATGTGCTTGCATCAATGTGATGTTTGATGGTAAGGGTTGGTTGCTTAAGTGAAAAGGAGTTGTTTATATGTTTATATATTTAGTATATATGTGTATATATAAGTGTTTATATATATGCACATGTTTTCTTGGATGGGTATATGTATGTGTTCATTTGGATGTTACATGGAATTCACAACGTTCTACAACTTCTATACGTCAAATCGTTATGAATTCCGATTTCAATTTTCAGTCATATTTTCACTTCTTATTTAATATACATGTATTTGTAAACGAAGTTCGAAAATAATACTTCTATTATTATTTTTTAAATAAAGAGCTTTCAAATTTGATTTAAAAACCATTATTTAGTCATTTAAACTAAAATTTTAAATTCAATCATATTTTTATGAGTGATGAATTTATGGGTCATTATAATATATTTATATATTTAGATATAAGTCAACATGGTATAGATGGATATGGTTCGTACGCAACGCTGGAGTCGTAACACTAATGATAATGTCTGACATAACATGAAATGGTGAACAATCGACATATTCTAGTGTTACGTATAAGATGTATAATTTACCAGTCACCAGAATGTTGTTTTCATCCTCTCCTCATAACAACCCATAGGATTTAGAAGTGAGGGTACCGGTATTGATTGGGAGAAGTTGTCTGGCTGAGGTTCTTGACATTTGAGATATCGATTTTTGGTTAGTAATTATATTGATCTATTATATTTACTTATTTCAGCTGTGATTTATACCATTAGTGCTCTGATATGATTTCTCTTTGTCGGATACCAAACCAACGATCCATATTTTAGTGGACTTGGGTTTACGGATCAATGAAAAATCTAGGCTCACTGGACTGCGGGTTGTTACAAGTAGTATATTATATACTACAGGTCAACATATGTCTAGTTGTCCGAATCACACGCTATATATGATTTGAACCTATGACCTCATGGATTAATGCCTGAGAGCCTAACCATTGGGTCAATGGTAGTGGACTTCCTTCTTTATATTTGACTACGTATATAAATTCCAATAAATTAATTCTATTTTATTTATGTATTTTACATTAATTTTTTTATAATTATATGGTGGTACATATATATTACATACATATATATTACATACATATAGATACACACACACATATACAATTAAGTTATACACACCTACACACACACACAGACATACATGCATACATACATACATGCATGCATGTACACATACACATATACATAAATACACACACCACACACACACACACATACACACATACATACACACACACACATATACATATACATACATACGCATACCTCGTACTATTAATATGTGTATGCAAACCATAAATATATATTATAGTATATTTAAACACGTGTATATACTTAAGCATCCATATTCCTAATATGCATATGCATTTTTGTTATGTATACGAGTATATATGCACGTCCATTTGGACCTGCATCTAGTTACTTGTGTATACACACACATTGATTTCATTCCTTCATTATATCCTATTTTAGAATTAATATAATGATTGTTATTAACCTAGATATTAACTATATTTTCTTTCTTCGTGCAATGTTTCAATGTTGCAATTGATCTTCACTTACTTTTTTATCTATTATTTTTATAACGAACCAAAATTATTGCTCAATTAACACCATTTAGCTCTTCCACCAAAAAAGTGGTGAACTGTATGACATATTTACAAATCAGGTTAGGCTTTTGTATTTTTTCAGTGAATGTAATAAAAAAAATCAAGTGTGTGATCTTCATACTTACCATCAACTTATTTACTAATGGATAAGAAGATTTTTTTTAAATTCACTGTAATATGTTTTTGACTCGAAACAAATATACCCTTTATTCATCGAAATTAAATATTTTTTGATGCATGACTAAGATTTTTAAACTAAGTATTACCTCATTGATTTTAACATTGGTCCCCACTTCAATATTGAATGTATCATATTACATGTTCCAATTAACACAAAATAGCAATAATGTCATTTAAATAAAAATAAAGTTCCATATTCATTATAAAGGAGGCAAACTATATACATATAAATAGGAAACTACAAAAGCATAGTTGGTCCTCTCCATAAATATGGTTCAGGGATAATCCATACTGTCCATAAACAAGTAAAATAAACCTATCTCAAAGATAGGGAATTATCATAACCCACTTTTCTCCTTTAATCGATGAGTCAATACAAATAAAATAAGTGATTGATACATAATGGTATATCATGATAATGGTAACTCAATATACAAATACAAGGGTAATATATAAATATCACAATATAAGCATATCCTAATATACAAAATTAATATCAACTATCTAACATAACATGTGTACAAACATAACAAGAAATGCCAAACAAAGAATATCTACCATTGTTCCATACCGAATGAAATATGAATCGAGCAACTACACCTTATGTGATCTTTGGATTTAACAAGTTCTTACCCTTTGAGAGTTTGCAAACGAAACTGAGCATCCTTATACGACCTCTCTACTATGCAGGTGCCTCCATACAGACCTAGACCGCTCTCCCGGCGCTAATAAAAATCCATACAACTATATTTCTCCCTAACATCTATACCTATGCTAGTGCTACCAGATACAAGTACCCCTTAAGCGTTACTCCAGACCCTCCCATGGTACGACCCAAATCTAGTCGCTTACCCTATGACTCTTTGCTGTGCACTTACTTCGACCCAATGGATCTCATGAGCACAACATCTCTTTGAACCATGGAATCAATACTAACCATCTATCTACACGTCTGCCCGATTTCATACCAATCGCCGTCTCACGTGTTCGTACATTTGCCCGAATCTAGTGTCAATTACTTTCCGTCATGTGTTCCCTCCAATCGTACATGCTCATGGTACATGATCGTACAACCAATAACCATACTAATCTCATGTTCGATAGTTTCTCAATCACTATCTCGATCTTCTACCATTTCTGTGTAGGAATAATCCATGTCCTGTGTCCCTCACCTTGATTGCTTCCTCAACCGCGTGCCCGAACACCTTATTGATCGTTATCGATCACATATACATTACTTTAGTTCCATATCAAAATCCCATGCTTTGCCTTACATTCCACTTTTCCAAGTCACTTAAAGCCTTTCCGAAGTCATGCCAAATCCTCATGTTGAATCGCATCCAAAACCGAGAAAAAAACACCTCCCAACTTGCACTCTTCCTGGTCTTTTTGTCCAGGCCTGCACCCCCCACTGGTGCACCAGTGGTATATCCACTGATGGATTATTGGTAGCCCGTCCCAGGTAATAAGCCTGGGTACGTACCTCCCATGCCACATCGACCGTTGATTCATGCGTTGTTTCCTCCCTCGCTTCACCTGATGAGTTGCCTAGTTCCTCTAGCTTGCTTCCACCACATCGGATCCCTTCTGGAGTCTATTGGTTGATATTTTGGAAGTGGTTCCCTATGTATTCGAAAACCGATTTTGGTATGAAATCCACTCTTTTATGGGAAGAGTTCCACGACACAATTGTTTTGACTCGACCTCCTCTAACACATCAATACGTACTCAATCAGCCTTCTTTCCTTATGTGATGCTTACGCGTGTGCCAATATACTCATTTGTGCACATTTAACCCACACACGTACACACTTTCACTTCACAAATCACCTTTTGAGCTTTACCGAAGCGATTACTCGGCCTTGTATTTTCTCATGCAGCCTAGCTCACACGACAGTAGTTCTAGCTACCTAAGACACTCACAACCATGTTTATACACAAATATAGATATTCACATACACATCTATATATTCATTCACACAAATATATTTATATATTCATACATGTATACACAAAAACATACACAACAATTCTAATTGCAATGCATAAATTGTTTTAATTGTTATATATATATCTTTAAGTACATGTATATGTATACTTACCCATATACATAAACATATATTTAAATATGTATTTCAATTACTACTTAATCAAACCTTACTTTTATTTACTAAACTTTTCAGTAAAAGTCCAATATCTTTTTCTACTATTTCATAAAATCATTCCATTATTTTATGAAATACAAATCTTGGTTATTAATCATTTTAAGCCTTTATAACACTTAATTTCGTCATTTAAATTAAGTATTCATCTCATAATTATTTTATAAAACTTATAATCATTTTATAAAATAATTCCTTCATACTATTTTATAAATTCTCATACTTTTATAAAATATCTCATTTATACTATTTTATAAAATCTCATTCTTTTATAAAATATACCATTTATACTATTTTATTATATCTCACACTATTTATATCTCTTTTATACTATTTTATAAATCTCATTCTTTTATAAAATATACCATTTGTAATATTTTATAAAATCTCACACTATTTTATGAAATATTTGTAACGACCCAAAATTTCAGTCATTCTAATAAAATGGTTATTTGAATATTTGAAATTGTTAAATAATTAGATCTTGAATTTTATATGAATGAAAAATGATTTCGGAAGTTGATTTAAATTCTATGTGGATAAGAATGAAGATAGTAAACTTTTGAATTTGAATTTAAAAGCATTTAACTAGTTTTAAATAATAATCGTGTTAATTAACAGGTGAATTAGCCTTCCGGGGCACTGTCTTGGAATTAGACGAAACTAGTTCCATTGGATCTGTAATAGTGAATTATTAGATGCCGTTGAATTTCGTGACGATCGGACATAATGCGTGGTCGTGCGAGTTTAAAATTCATAGAAACTAATTACATAAATTAATATAAAATAACTAGGTTTAAAAAGCTATCTTCTATATATGATCGAATTAAGTCTTAAGACTAGTTCCATTGTGTTCAGAATAGGGTTTTACATATAAACGCTAAGCGGCACGTCTCGATAGGAGTTTGGGATTTTTGGACGTTCAAAGCTTAATATTTTTGAATAAAATAATATATTAAGCCATACCCAAACCCATACCCCATCAACTTCATAGCCTTACCCTCCATGTATAAGCCCATACCCCATCTCTAATTTATATCAGTTCAGCTTCCTCCTCTTTTCATTTTTTTAAACCTACGTATTCAGAGAAAGAAAAAAATTGAAAACTTATAAATTCAAATTCCAAAAATCCATTTATTTAAAAATTATGAAATAAATATTTTTGGAATCCTAGGAGATTGGTCTTCTAGTTGATAGGTGAATAGGTGGGTGCGACATCGTCTTATGATGATCAATAGTGAGGAATTTGGGAGCTTAGTAATGAGGGTTTGATTTCTTGATAAATGGAGTTAGAGTTTGGGTAAATGGAGGTTGAAATCGGGTTGAGGGGACCAAACCGTGCCTTGGCGTGAAGTCCGAGGGGTGCGGTCACCTGAGGCAGGTCATAGTAATTTGTACAGATGCAACATGGGGGTTGGTCATGAAGTTCAAGTGGACTTTGGGGGTGATGTAGTAGTGTCGAGGTGGTGGAGATTGCAAAGAGAAGCTCGTCGGATTTGTCGGTTTTGAAAATCATGGAGAAACGAAGGAGCTTAAGGTGGATGAAGTGATTGACATGGTAGGTTAGCATCAGGAAATAAAAGCGGGAAGGTGAAATGAGGAAGAAGGTTTAAAATTTAATTAGATTTTAATTTAATAATTAGTGGATTTAATTATATAATTTTAAAATCTTTTAATTAAAATTGTATAACTCTCTCATACAAGGTCCAATCAAGGCGTGGATTTTTGCATTACGCTCGTAACGATGAAAGCTTTGCGATGGAACAGGTTTGGTCGGATTTGGAGATTGTTGAAATTTGGTCTAAAATCAAACTTCGTTTGATTTTAGTTTGAAACCGAAACACTTAGGCGTCAATTGGAATAATTGTGAGTTAAACTCACCTTTTTGGTTAACTAGTAATGTTATATAGTCGATAAAAATTATTGATTGGATATTTGGATGATTTACTGTTTTTATCAGTTGGTTTGGATTTATTCCCGCCCCTGGAGCAGATGACCTTTATATATAACCACCTAGTAGTGGATGACCCATATTATATGATTATATATTGTTTGTGATGCAAGAAAACAGGTTGGAGGGATCCAACGGGATTCCTCGCCATTGTTGAATTGTTTTAATTATTATTCCTATTATACGAATCATTGAAAATCAAACTTGATTTTTTTGACACTATTGGTTATGACATTATTATATGTTCAAAACTTAAACCCAGTATTAATAAAAAAATCAATATCGATATTGGTTAGATGTTGGGTAGCTATTGGCCTCAAATTAGTATTTTAAAAATACCATGAATTGCCATTGGAGTTAGAGTTGGTTTTTGAGATAGGAAATGATTTTAAATTTGAATTTGGGTTTCAAAATTATTTTGTTTAAAAGGGATAAAATTTATATTTTACTCCAACCTTATTATCTATCTTTTTCTAAGTCATTACAAATGTTTTTAAAAGTTATTTATTTATATTTATTGTTTAAAAGATTATTTATTTATATTTAATATCATTTTAAAAGTTTTTATTTATATTTAATACTGTTTTTAAAGTTATTTATCAATATTTTAACATTTTGAAAAGTTAATTATTTTAAATAATTAATATGGGTTGAAATTAATAATAATGATTTATTAATACCATTTTGGAAATTAATTATTATTATTTATAATAATGCTGAAAATTAACTATTGGTGTTTTATTAATAGTGTCTTTGAAATTATTAATTATTATTTTAAGATGTTTTATTAATAATTATAAATAAAATTATTTATTATTTATAATGTTTATTATTTACTATTATTATATAATAGTGTTTGAAGTAAATGATTATTATTTATTTATAAATATTCTTAATTTATAAATAGAGCTTTATAAACAGATTTGAGTTTTATAAGAGGAGTTTTATAACATGGTTTGGAAACTTAAAAGAAGATTAGTTAAAGGGCAAAATGAGTTGTTAAAGGGTAAAGAGTTTAATAAATTGTTTTAGATATTTATAAAAGAATTTTAGAAATGAGTTTATAGATTTATAAGAAGAGTTTATAAATAGTTTTGTGGATTTATAAAGAGTTTATAAATGTTTTCAAAGTTTATAAAAGATTTTATAATTGGAAATGAAGGTTGGGTTTTATAAGGGGTTTTTATAAAGGGTTTTATAAATGGTTTCAGAGATTTATAAATGGATTTTGAGATTTACAAGGGATTTATAAATGATTTTAGAATTTTATAGAAAGGAAATGTTTCTCGGTTTTGTGAATATGCTTATATCATTAATATAAGTATATAGATATTTTCCAAGTATTGAAAAAGTAAGGTTTTGTGAATGATTTTTTGTAAAAGCATTTTGATACAAATACGACAAAGTGGTTTAATTAACAAAAAGATTAATTAAGGAGGCTAGTGGTTACTTGTGTGCTTAACCAATGTTGGTTTTCCCTTTGGAAATGAATCCTTGATTTGGATGGTGTTTGTGGATAGTTAAATAACCGACTATCAACTATGGATAGAAAACGTAACTTTGGAGATATCCAGGAGAAACACGTGAGTTATATGGCACAATCATCTCCGTTGATGCTGTACTATGCGTGTAAATCTCGTTTCGTTCTCCTAGGACAAATGATAAGGAAATCCATCCACTAACGGTTTGGAGGTGACCTCCGCTCTTATCTTTAACTGTTTATTTCCTATAGAACCAGAGTTGAGTTTATCGCAAACTATCGAAAGTTGTTTCGAAGAGACCAGGATCAGATATGTTATCCGAAAACAACTTTGATCCAACCTAAGCATTTCAAAGTGAAGACATCTCGAAGATGATGGAATTTGAAAATGGAGCTCTTTAAAGTGCAAGGGCTGCTAGCTACTAATCCTGAGAGTGATTTCAAAATGGATGTAGTAGAAGCAGTGCCTTTGGTTCGTTCATCTCCTGAACGACTTGTATGGATGAATGTTGACTATTAACCTAAATAATGGATCAACACCCTGGATTGAGTGTGAAAGCACCAGCTATGTTTGTTAAGGCAAATAAAATAGAAAATGCAATAGTAGATCGCAGAAAAAGTAAAGGAACAAGAAGAGTTTTATAGTGGTTCAGCTGTTAATAAAGCCTACGTCCACTTTATAACTTTCTATTAACTGACTGTTATTACAAGTGGAACCAGATTACAATATGATTGAATCTCCTAAGTTAGATCAATTCAAAAGTGCTTGTTACTGGAGAGTCACAGTAAACCTCCAGGTGACTGTTGTATGGGAGAAGAAGAGTGAAGAATAGTTTCTGCAGCGTTTTAGCAGCCAGTCTAGAAGTCCCTTTTATGTTGCAGACATGTGAGTATTTATAGGGATTGGAGAGCTATTGGGCTAGGCCGCTTTTCCCGAGACCTAAACTTAATGATACAAAGGTGCTTCCAAAATTTTTATATCAACCTGACTTGAATTGATGGATCGCTAGCGATCCATGCTGTTAGAATATTTTTGGATCGTTTCACTTGGGTTGTACTCTTTGCCTTATGTAGATGCTCTTCATGTAATTTGGTAACCAGTTGCCTTGTTTTGATGGTGATTCGTATATGGGTTGTATTGAAATATGAATGGAATCAGATGAATGCTTACTTCTCGAACTAGTTTGCTTGGAATACCATGAAACTTGGCAAACATCCTTAGAAAAGATAATGGTTCATGATGCAAGAGGTTTGGAGAATTCACAAGCAATCCTCATGGATCCATGGGTGATGGATCGCTAGCGATCCATCCCCTTTGCCTATTTTGCTCCTTTCCTTTTGGGCCTTCCTAGTTCCTTCTTCTAATCCTTTTGGTCGATTCTGGAGTTGTTTTGACTTGTCATAGATGTTCAAACTTCCTTTGAATTCTATTGGGTTAAAAACCCGGTTAACATTGGCATTTTGTCGTCGAGTGGAGGGTGGTGTAGCATTCCATGTGGGAAGTGCTATATAAAGGTAAAACGTAGCTTCTAAACCCTAAACTTGCTCCCACCATCGCCATCGTCGATCTCCACCCCGTAGCTTCTTGCCACCGACCCCACTTGTCTTCACCGTTATCTCGAGCCAACCATTAGTGCCTGAAACATCACCTACCTAGATCGCCCCCAACTTTGCCCACCTTGGATCGCCAACAACTTGAAATTGACCATATTCGCCTTCTAATTTGAAGTTGGTGATGTGGATTTTGGCATTTATTTAGCGATTTGGTGATGAAGTTGTGTTGGTGACAGATGCAATGGAGAATTTGAGTTGATTACAACTTTATGGAAGAAGATAGTAAATCGAGTCTTGAATTTTTCATAGAACAAAACCCGGTTTTTGCCCCGGTGCTTGACATGTTTTGCTATCTTCATCCATAGAGTCTGAATTAACTTGCATCGAGTTACATTGTTAATCCGACACGGCATCTTGCGGATTGATTTTTTGTTTTTCTGGGATGTGATAATAGTTAGGGTAGCGTCTCGTATGCAATTCATGCTGTTATCACTTTCTAAAGAACTGAAATCAATTTATGCTGAGAATTCTCTATTCGATTTAGACCCATTGATCTACAGTTGCTCAATTTGGATTGGTTCTTTCATTGCATAGCTGGTGTACCTGGAATAGGAAGAGATTTCCATGTTGCTTCAAACAACGGATCTGTTATCGATCGTTGATTGGTAACGGGTAAGTGTAGGAGAAATAACTTTAATGAATTATACAAAAAGCTTTTTCCTTTCTTCACTGCGAGTGATCTATCTATATAGGATAGAGCGTTCGTAGTGTTTAGGACACCGAGAACCATCCCATGTAGAAAACACACTTCACTTTCCCCAGTCAACGCTTGAAATCCGATGAGTTGGCATAAATTAATATTTTTTCGAAATTCAGGTGTTAGGCGTAGGGGGCTTCTGGTTATAAATAGAATTATCTAACGGTGTTAGATACAAGTTCTGTTATATAGAATGAAGCAACTGTCATCCCGTCGTAAATCCGGTGGAGGAAGTTCGACACTCTAAGAAGCCGAACCGTCATCAGTTATGCCTTCACAAATGGTTTCAGCAACGCCTACTTCTTCGGCACCACCGGTTGAATATGGTCAATTGGTTCCAGTTGGTCTGGTTGTAGATCTAACTCCTCCAAACTTTAGAGTTTTACTCAACCCACCGAAGAGAGCTCCTCCGTAATCTCTGCTAAAGTTCTGCATAACATTTGTTTACAGCATGGCATTACGGATGATGTCGTACGCCTTTCATTGAAAAATGAGTTTGCACATATGCCACCTTCGAGGTATACCGCCTACCATCGATACATGTGCTTGAATAGAGCACTGCCCCCATTCAATCCTTTCTTGAGAGTGACTCTTCTAAATTTAGGAATTGCCCCATTTTAGATTCTCCCCAACGGATACACAATTTTGACTTGTCTTCATGTTTTGTTTATGAGGACATTCAATTATGCCCCAAACTTTAATGAGTTGAGATACTTTCTCTCATTCAAGTAGAGAGATGAATGTCCATCTCTTATGATCATCGAGGCTAAAAAAAATCAAAAATTATGCTGCAACTTTAAAGTAATTTGTTCCAGTTCAAGACCCAATATTTTTTCGTCAGATGTCTTGAGGGATTTAATCGCCTTTGGATGATAGAGGGTAAGTATTTTCTCTTACTCGCCGAGATTTAATATGATGATGCGGGATTTTGAATAGATTGAATACTCCTTGTAGTTATTCCAATACCAAACAAAGATCTATCACTTGATCCAATATTCCATGCTCTGGAGGCCATAAATGCTAGAGAGAGATCAGTCAAGTCTTTGCTAACGGATGAGAATTTGCTTCGTTATGGGCTATTGCATCCTGGGAGATCCGCCATCGCCATTGAAGTCCCATCTCCTTCTCATTCTAGGATTCGAACATGCTCCGCTTATTCATCACATGACTCCAAAGAGGGCGATCTACCAAAAGGAGAAGGTTCATCCAGTGGATCAACTGAAGAAATTCATGAAGGAAAAGGCGCTACTACCGAAGCTAGTTGCCCGATTAGGATGCCCCCAATCCCGGAGGAAGGGGAAGAAGAGTTCGAGCAACTTGAGGGCAAGGCTGCAATTATCACGGAAAAGGAGGAGGGTGAAACTGAGAGCAGTAGTAACTATGATTCCTCCTCTAATGATGAGGAATTTTATGTAAGTTCTAGTGAAGGAGACTTCGAATCGTGCGACAAAACTCCGGGCATGAGTCCTATTATCCCGGATTCACCTTCCCAAGAGATTATTGCTAAAGTTGCTCCCCCAACAGCCAAACGACTTCAAGGTTCTCCGCCCAAGGTAACCGATATCAACTTTGGGGATTGGGCAACGTTTATGTAAACATTGATGAACTCATAGGAACTGATTTCGAGTTCGAGGGATTGTCTTCTCGCCCCAGTCATGCTGTGTCAAGAGTTAGTCTGATTCCGACTATAGTAGCTTCCCGATCCGGTTTGTGAATTCCTTTTAGGCGCCTATGACACGTTACACATTTCACTACGGTCACGTACACTTACATTGCTTTATTTGAGTTCATTTTCTATCGCTAAAGTTCTTCATTTATTTTTTATATTAGGTATTATGAGAGGTTGTGGACTTTATGAGGACCTTTAATAATTTACAGATGCACAATGCGGGTCAAGATGGACTTCAAGCCGCAATCAGCCCCAAGAAACTAAGGAAGAGTGGAGAAGGAGGAAAGAATTCGAAAGCCGAAGTTCATTGTCGGGATGACAGAGACCGAGGCTAAGTCTATAAGAGTGATTATAAGAAGAGGGAAACTCCCGAAGATCGGGAGGAGCCATCCAAGAAATTGAAGGTAGATCATGGTTCTCATCCTTCCAAGCACGAAGTATTTGCCCCAACTCCAGTCTCTGTTGGAATTAAAGTTCCGACTTCTACTGTTCAAGTCTCTACATCAACCCAAACTCCATCAACTCACGTCGTGCCTACTTCTAGTTCTTCACGCCCCCGTAGGAGCCAGCTTATATTCTCCCATCTGGTCCCCTTAAGCTTGAAGTTGCACTCCCTGGATGGTTTTTGAAGGGAGTTAAATTTAATTGTGACCTGTGCCTGATCCATAAATATACTTATATGCCCCATCTCCAGGCGACTCAAAGCGATTTTGATCAAGTTGAAGGATATGAGAAGTTATGTAAGCAACTCGCAGACATAAACTATAATAACTACCAAGAGATCCTTTCCTTCGGGTCGAAAAAGATGATTATAAGAGAATGTTAATGGAACGTGAAGCCAAAATCGAGCAATTGACAAAGGAGAGGGAGGCTGCACTTCGAGAGAGTAAGAGCAACACTATTTTGCCAAAGGAATTGAAAGAGGCCCATACAAAATTTGAGATCATGTTCCGAGATGAAATCAAGAAGGCCTATGCTGATGAGGTTAAGCTGAAAAAAGAGCTTGAAATTCAAGACGAGATCATCAAAGCTCAGAAGAGAACTATTGCAGGTCATGACAAAACCGTCAAAGCTCATAAAAAGACAACTGCTGATTATGCGGGAATGGTGGAATCCCATGACAAGACCATTTCTAACAAGGCTCAAATGATTGCTTCGCTTCAGGAAAAAGTCGCGCAGCTTAACAACGAAAGGACCCAAGTGGAAGTTGAGAAGGCCACCGCGACAGTGGACTACTTAGAGCTATAGGATACTTTCGAAAGGAAGATGGAGAAAATGGATGACACCATCTTGAATTTCAAAGTTAACTCCTTGCTGCGTCAGGGCAGCCTCAGCTATTTAGGCCCTAAATTCCCACATAGACTTGTTATGCTTTGGGAAGTTCTGGCCAGTTTTCGAGAAAATGGGGATGTATACACCACGCAAGAGCTAGAGGATGCCTATCTCAACGAAGAATCGAAGAAGGCTTTGGTAGAGGGCCAAGAGATCATTCGGATTGAGAGGGAGCAGGAGACCGCCGATGCTACTGCAACTGCTAAAGCGCTATCAGAGACCTTCAATTCTGGGCCTAGCGAGACATCAATGTAGCCTCATGATCATTAGGGACTATTCTGGGTTCAGCCAATACTGCTTTGTTGTCCACCCCTTCAACAGTAGTTCGAAAGCCTTGGGTGGTCCTAGAACTTCACTAAAGATCGTGTAGCCTTCCAAAGGAGAAGACGTCGAGGAGTATGAGAATAAAATTCTTGGTCACACTTCTGATGCAGGTAACCTTCTTGTTTCCCCCAAGTTTGAGAATTTTCAACTCGGGCCGTAAGAACAAGACAGATTGAATGCTTTCATTTTTGATCTTATATGTCCGTTTTGTTTGCCTATCGAACTGCCAATTTCTTCGGTCTTGGAGCTTGCTGCTATTTTGATTGCTTCGATGCTTGTTTCTGTAGCTACTTCAGTCACCACACCCATGTCTGGCTCACAACTAGGGCCAGAATCTGAGAAGATTGTTGCATTACATGCCTGGATGACCCTTCCGTTTCTTTGGAGGGCGATTTAACAGCATCTAAAGCTCGAGAGTAGATAGACCAAGCTAGCCAGCTAAGTAAATCTGAACTACAGATGGTGGCCATTAAGAGGGAAAATACTAAGGAGAGAAGTCTTCAAGGAGCTCCCGCAAGTCTTGGAAGCATAAGACCAAGGTAGAGTCTTCTAAGGGGGTCGAAGAACTAGGAGGCGACCTAGGCACAAAGTCGATAATTGATATTTCGGGTAGTGACACTACTCCTAGCGGGGATTCTGAGAAGAAGAAGAAACTGCCGACTAAAGGCAGGAAGGGAAGTGGCAGAAAGAAACATTGATAGGCTCGAGTGACACTGGAGCTGGATGCTGGGACATTCTGATTTGTTTGACATGTATTTTGTACAAGTGCAGAGTCTGTACTTATTACTTTTGTTGTTGTATCATCTGTACTTTTCTTTTTGTTGGTCGATATTGTGTGGGTACGATCCCCACATTTTGACTTTGTATAGAAAATGATATAAGGAATGAAAGGTTTAATGTTTCAACTATCATCTCTTCTATGTTCTTCCTTATTTATCATGCACTTAGCTTTTTTTTATACTTCTTATGTTTGCATATGGCACGATTGCTTGTTTTGTTATTTCTATACTTCACATTGCCGTGCCGTGTTTCGCGGTATATGATGCCTTTATTTTATCATAATTTCATGCATTATGTATGCGTTTTTTAACTTTATAACTAGATCCGTTGTGATTGCCAAAATTCTTTGTTTGGAGAAACGGGCCCATGGAGTAGTTTTCCTTTCAACTAAATGTTGGTATATGTGTGCATCCTACTTTACAGGGTGGTTTTCTCCGAACACTTGACAAATGACCGGTTGATCCAAATAATTCCTTGGATGTCTGTAACCGAATCTACTTTGCGGTTGCTATCTTCATTAACTTGTGACTTAAGCATCTCGATTCCATAGATTCTGTCGGTCAACGATCGGAATTCTTTGCCAATTTCTAGTTGTGCGATACTGCTGAATTCATGTCAATTACTTTTGATAATGGAGTGGATTCTTGTTAGTCCTACAATAGATGGGTTTTCCAGTGTTATCAGGACAATGCCGATACTTACAAGATCTTAATGGTTTGTTGAGGTGTCAAAACAATATCGAGTAGTGCTTGCGTGAAATTCGCGGCTTACGAAATGTGCGAGTTTTAAGAGTGCACGGCTTATGAAATGTGCCGATTTTAAGAGTGCGTGGCTTTATTAATTATATTTTCTTAGGCATGATTCCACAACCCAAGAAGTGGTGCATGGCTTATGAAATGCACAGCTTATGGGATCGATAAGACCCGTCGATCTGGAATAGTTTGGAACTTCTTGGCGTTGCCAATCTTCGGGTAACGTGAGGAGTTCGAACTTTGAGAGTGTGGTCTCACAGCTCAAAAAGTAATGCGCGGCTTATTGGAGTACACGGCTTAAGTAATTATATTTTCTTGGGCATGATTCCACAACCCAAGAAGCGGTGCACGGCTTATGAAATGCACGACTTTGATTTGGGCCTTCTCGGTGTTGCCGGAGCAGCACCGGTTCTTAGAAGGTAGGGATCGAGTTCCGTCAATCCAACAGTTTGAGTCAATTTTCTTCCATCGACTCGGCCGGTAGATGCGCCGTACTTGAGCATGGTTCCAATATCTCAAGCAGTAATTGGATAGTTTTGAGTTGATTTGACCCCGTCGAATTGGCATGTTACTTTTGTGAACATAGTTTTATTAGTTCAAAAAGCAAAGCAATTTTATTAATAAAAGTTGGGCAAGTTCTGCCTATTTACAATGCCTTCGGTATTCCAGGATGGCTTATTTGTGGGAAATAGGAAATACATAAGATAGTCTTAGATAAAGTAATGACGTAGTGATTTGCTATTCCAAGCTCAGGGAATTTGGGTTCCATCAACGGTTGTTAGCTTGAATGTGCCATCCCCTAGCTTCTGGCCGATCACATAGATCACTTCCCAGTTTGGTCCCAATGTTCCTAATGGTGGGTAGACCGGTTTGAGGACAAGGTCTCCCACTTCGAAAGTACAGTTATGGACTTTGGAATTGAAATATTGTGCGATCCTTTTCTGGTGAGCAGCAGTCCTTAACTAGGCTTCTTCCCTCTTCTCATCGACCATATCGAGCGACTTGAGTAGAAGCTACTCGTTTTGCCTTTATTTGCAGTTTTTCCTTCGTTGGGAGGGGACTTCTAGCTCGACTGGGATTATTGCTTCTAAACCATATGTCAGGGCAAACTGGGAGTGCCCGGTTGCAGATTTGTGCATTGTCCTGTAAGCATATAGCACGAGTGGAAGTTCATCAACCCAATTTGCTTTAGCTTTAGTCAGCTGCTTTTTGATGGTGGACTTGATAATATTGTTCACTGTTTCCACTTGCCCGTTTGCCTATGGATGTGCATCAGCGGAAAAGCATTTCTCAATTCGGAAGCATTTGCAATAGTCTTTGAACTCAGTGCTTTCGAATTGAGTCCCCTGATCCGTGATAATTTTTTATGGCACTCCAAACCTGCAAATAATGTTTTTAGTGACAAAATTAATAACTTTCTTTATGGTAATGGTGGCTAGTGGTTTCGCTTCGGTCCATTTGGTAAAATAGTCAACAACAACAAATAACATATTAGGCTCCTCCTTTGGCCGTTGGTAATATACTAATCAGGTTGATTCTCTAGATTGCGAACGACCACGGGCTGACCATACGTGTCAGCTCTATCAAAGGAGTTCTTTAATCTTGCCGAATCTTTGGCATTGGTCGCACTGTCTGGCATAATCTGTTGTATTACGGTTTACCGTTGGCCAAAAATATCCATATCGGAGAACTTTATTTGCAGGGGTTTTCCCTCAAGTGTGATCTCTATAGTCGCCTTCATGAATTTCCCTAAGGATACTTCAGGCTTCGTCATTGGTCACACACATAAGCAATGTGGTAGATAATCCCCTTCGGTAGAGCATCCCAACCGATACTACAAATCATGGTGCCTTTAGAAGGAGCTTTTTCCATTGATTCTTATCTATGGGGAGGTTCCTCTGAGTAGGTAGTCTTTGATCCATGCCATCCGCATTTCTTGTTCTCCAATTGTCTTAAAGATCTAGTCGATATCCATTTTGCTTACGCTTGGAGTAGTTAAAGTTTCAACTGGGACCAGTCCCAATGACCGAGCTTCTTCGGAACTGGCCAGTTTGGCTAGATAGTTTGCCTTCGTGTTTTGTTCGGGATATGAGTTATGGTGTAATATTCGAAGCCATTTAGCAGTTCTTGCACTTTAGATAGATATAAGGCAAGATTCTCTCCCCGAGCTTGGTATTCACCTTTCACTTGGGAGATGACTAGCTTGAAGTCACTATAGATATGTACGGACTTTATCCCGAGTTCATTCACAACTTTCAGCCTGGTTATTAATGCTTCGTATTCTGCTCTGTTATTTGTCGCAGGGAATTCCAAGGCAAGGTATAGCAAACGGATCGTCCTTTGGGAGTTTTGAGCACTACTCCTGCCCTCAAGTAGAATTTGTTAGATGCACCATCGATGAACCACTTCCAACGTGTCTCCACTTCCGAAGTAATTTCTTCTTTATTATCTCGTATCGTAAACTCGACAATAAAGTCTACCAGCGCCTGCCCATTGATCATCCTTCAAGGATCGTATGTGATTTCGTACTGACTTAATTTGATGTTCTATATGATAAGCCGTCCAGAGGTCTCGGGGTGGTATAACACTTGCTTCAAGGGTCGATCAGTCAGCATTTTGATCGGATATGCCTGGAAGTATGGTCGTAACTTTCTGGATGCGATCAAGAGGTAATATGCCATTTTTTCCAATTTCGGATAGTTCTTCTCGGCTCTAGTGAACCGTTTACAAATGTAATATACGGGTCGTTGGATCTTAGCTTCTTCTTATATGAGCGCGTCACTTAATGCATGGGGCAAGACTGCTAAGTAGATGTACAAGCCTTCTCCGCCTGCCGGTTTGGACAAGATTGGCGAGGTTTCCATATGTCGCAGCAGCTCTTCGAATGCAGTTTGACAAGCTATATTCCATTCGAAGTTCTTCTTTCCATTCTTTAGCGCGTCAAAGAACGGTTACTTTTGAGATGAACTGGCTTAGCGCTGCAACTTTTCCATTTAAGCTTTGTAACTCCTTCATGTACCTCGGGGCCTCAACTTCCCTAAAGCGGTAATTTGTTCAGGATTTTATTCAATGCCTCTGGTGCTTACTATGAATCCCAAGAACTTTCCAGAGGCTACCCCGAAGTGACATTTAAGTGGATTAAGTTTCATTCCATATTTGCGGAGTATTTCAAACATATCGGCATGGTTGTCCAAGTGATTTGCAGCTATGGGCGATTTAACCAACATATCGTCTATATAAACTTCTATAGTCTTCCCGATCTGATGTTAAAACATGGCGTTCACTAGTCGTTGGTAGGTTGCCTCAGCATTCTTTAAGCCGAATGGCATCGCTTTATAACAGTATAGTCCTAGATCAATAATGAAACTGGTATTTTCCTGGTCAGGTTCATGCATCATAATCCGATTGTACCTCGAATAAGCATCCATAAATGATAGTAGTTCATGTCCAGCTGTCCCGTCCATAAGTTGGTCAATTCTAGGCTGAGGAAAGCTGTCTTTTGGGCAAGCTTTGTTTAGATCCGAGTAGTTGATACAAGTTTTCCAGTTTCCATTGGACTCCTTGGTCAAGACCGAGTTGGATACCCATTCGGGGTAAGTTGCATCATGGATAAAACCATTCGCCATCAACTTATCCACTTCTTCTCTTAACGCTCTGGACCATTCGGGTCCTAGGCTATGTCTCTCTTATTTCACTAGTGTATACTTAGGATCAATATTAAGTGTGTAACATGCAATCTCTGGTGAAACCTCGCACATATCGGAATGTGTCCAAGCAAATACGTCCAGGTTAGCATGAAGAAATTTGATGAGTTTTAATCGCATCTTGTTTCCAAGATGTGATCCAATTTTTAGGACCCGTGTTGGGTCATCCATATCGACTGGGTCAGACACTGTCAATTTTGCCAATGCTGCCCATTCCTCCTCTGAACTCTTCTTTCTAGGGTCCAAAGCCTTATCGAATCGGCTATGGTCCTCAAGCCAGGGGCGGCTCTATAGTTGCTATTCGGTAGGTTCACAAATGTGGAGAGTTCTCCCCACATTCTTTCCATTTTCATTTCTTCCAGACTCACGTAGTTCTATGATGTAACATTCTCTAGCGGCACTTTGGTCTCCTTTGATCACCCTAACTTAATTCTTTGTCGGAAATTTCATGGTTAGACACCATTGAGCTAAAGCAATCCTGAAATCTGCCAAAGCGATCTGACCTAAGAAAGCATTGCAGGCGGATATTTCATCTACAATTACAAAGGTTTGAATGTGGACGACTCTTCGGTCACCTTCTCCCAGTTCTAACGGTAAATCGATTATTCTGACAGGTTGCTTAGGTTCACCGGCGAATCCGTGGATCTTTGTTTGGCAAGCGGATATGTCCTTTATACTGATCTTCATTTGGTCAAACGTGTGTTTGAACATGATATTTACAAAGCTACCACTGTACACCAATACACATCGAACCATGGCTGGACCGATTCCTATCGTCACGACCATGGGGTCGAGGGTCGGAGCTGCTATTCCTTCAGCGTCTCGATTTCGGAATGATATGTCATCATTCAGGGTTCTCTACTGCTTGGCAAGAGTTCCATCTTCGATCGCGAAGCATGAGTCTTTCGGAGCATGCCTTAGTGAGCTTGCATATCGCTCCATTTCTCCCCAACTCTTCTGCGCGGGATGAGGTCCTCTAGATATTGTTCTGATAATGAGTCTCTAGTCGGTCCACCTAGATCCCTCTTCACTGGTTCCAGCTTGGTTTTGAAAGTGTGCTATGGATCATGTAATATGGATATATGATAATATAGAGTGTAGTGATGATAACTGTACGGTAAATAGTGCAGAATATAAAAGCAATATAGTAAAAATGACATCAGAGATTTTTGTACTGGTTCGGAGCACCGTCCTACGTCTAGTCCCAGACTCCTTCTGGAATTTCACTAATATCCCTCACCTAACCCGAAGGAACAGGTATATACAACCCTTGAGCAGCTGAACAAGGACCTGAGCAGCAGAATAGGATTTTGCCTCAGCAGCCGAAGAGGACTTCACACGCCTGAGCAGCAGAACAGGACTTCAACAAATACAAAAATACTTTTGACTTTGTGTGTTCTTAACAACACGAATTTGTCACTTGTAGTACACCCTTCCTATAATCTTCTCCTCGAGTATAAATATATATATTTGAAGTATATGAAGAATAGAAAGGTCTAGTATTGCTTTAATGCAGAATATTTGAAAGTGTATTGCAATAGATAGAAGAGCAAAGATAAGAGAATTAGATTATGATTCAGTTTTTTGAAATGAAGTTGATGTATGTATTTATAAAGATTAGAAAGCAGCAACTGTTGGTGAAGAGTTTCGATCGAAGTGTTGTGTTCGAATCTTTTCGTTAGAGGTTCGCAACTCTTCACAAAAAGTCGTGTCTTTTCGAAAAGTGGTTGTTATAGAAATTTAGTCGACTGGGCTCTGGTTCAGTCGACTGAATGTTCAAACGAAAATATTTAAATTGATATATTTGTGCACTGTGCATGTTGCACAAATTTTCCAGTGTCAGTCGGCTGGTCCTCTGGGTCAGTCGACTGACCTGGTGTATTTTGTGCAATATGCTCAGTTTTCATATAAAAAAATATATAACTTTCATACTTTTGTTATATGCTTATATATGTATAAAAGAAATGTGAAAATATAATAATAGAATATATATAAGCTAAATATATACGTAACCGAGGAGAGATTTTAACAATGTTGACCTAAGACTCAAAAACAAAATAATATAGTTGATGCACCGGTTTTGAAGTCTTGTCTCCTTGTAGTATATATTCTCTTTTTGTCGTTGCAGTCGTCAAATCTGTATTTCATAGTGATAGCTTTGTGTCATGAATCAAAACCAAGTCTCAACATTCTCCCCCTTTTTGATTGATGACAACCTCTAAATAGATATAGATTTCGACTGTATATATATAACATAATAACATAAATACTTACTCCCCCTGAATCTTTGACGCTCTATATCCTGCATTCTTATTGTTAGCAATAATAATTCTCCCCCTTTGTTATCGACAAAAAGGAATAAGTAATATAAAAGTATGAAGCCATAATGTCATAGATATGATGAAAGAAACAACCATTCATACATTAAACTTCCATAAACAAATAGTGTTAGAGCAATATCTTTCTCCCCCTTTGTCATTGACGAAAAGGAGAGTTTATATGATAACAAATATTATATTTCACATAAGTGTTAACAATATAGAACACAATAATTACTACTTGTAAGGTATTAGAAAACAATGAACATTTAAAGCATGCGATACCCAAGGTTCTTATAATTTCCTAATTTTTAGGAAACCATACCCATTTGGGTGTGGTTGTACCTTTATAAATATAATTTTCATTATTAACTATCATATCAAAATAATCATTAATGCATTTTTCTCTATTGTTCCAATTAACAGGAACCCAAATACTTAGATAATTTT
The DNA here is from genome assembly GCA_030737815.1 of Allium fistulosum. Taxonomy (NCBI): domain Eukaryota; kingdom Viridiplantae; phylum Streptophyta; class Magnoliopsida; order Asparagales; family Amaryllidaceae; genus Allium; species Allium fistulosum. The sequence continues at coordinate 868,155,381 of CM060905.1, read as the reverse complement.
TATTCATATTTCCCGTCAATGATTTTGTACTTCTAGAGAAATTATAAACATTATTGGTCATAGCAGTGTTTGAATTTCTATGAAAATTTGATTTCGAATTTACTCGAAATTTAGTAGTAGCACTAACATTTTTACTATACATAAAAGCGTATCTAGTGCTATTTATACAATTAGTTTTATTATACCCTAAACCACTTTTATCATGTAAAGGTCTAGAACTAGATAAAATCATGTTTAAATCGTTTTGACCTTTATTAAATTTTGTGACTTCAGTGTTAAGTTTATCAAATTTAGCTTTAAATTCACAATTATTATTTTCAAAAGAAATATTACTGCTTTTCAAAATATCAATTTGCTTGTTTAATTCAGAATTCTCCTTTTTTTAACGTACAGTTCTCATTTTCGAGAAGAAAAATTCGAGATTCTTTATCTAAAGATGATTGTAATAAATCATTTTGTCTTTTCAAATCCGTAATTTCTTTTGAAAAATTTTATTTTACTTTTTCAAACATAGTATTTTGTTCATCTAGAAAGTCTTTAAGAGCCTCAAAATTATTTTTAAAAACACCATGTTGATTTTCTAAATCTAATTTCTCATTTTTCAATTTCTCATTTTCAAGTTCAACAGATTTCATCTTTTCTAAAATAATAAAATTAAGCTTTGAAATCTTATTGCTTATACTAAGTAATTCATTGTTATCTTAAACTGAAATTTGTAAATCAGAAAGTACCTTTTTGTAGTCCTCACTGGTGGCTTTGACAGGGATTTTGCCCGTTGTATTTTGACTGGATCGTTTTCTGGCCGTTATTCTATGATGTTGTGACGATCGATAGAATTCCATGCTCTGATACCAAATGAAAGTGTTCTATGGATCATGTAATATGTATATATGATAATACAGAGTGTAGTGATGATAACTATACGGTAAATAGTGCGGAATATAAAAGCAATATAGTAAAAATGACACCAGAGATTTTTATACTGGTTCGGAGCACCGTCCTATGTCCAGTCCCAGACTCCTTCTGGAATTTCACTAATAACCCTCACTTAACCCGAAGGAACAGGTATATATAACCCTTGAGCAGCCGAACAAGGACCTGAGCAGCAGAACAGGATTTCGCCTCAGCAGCCGATGAGGACTTCACACGCCCGAGCAGCAGAACAGGACTTCAACAAATACAAAAATACTTTTGACTTTGTGTGTTCTTAATAACACGAATTTGTCACTTGTAGTACACCCTTCCTATTATCTTCTCCTTGAGTATAAATATATATATTTGAAGTGTATGAAGAATAGAAAGGTCTAGTATTGCTTTAATGCAGAATATTTGAAAGTGTATTGCAATAGATAGAAGAGCAAAGATAAGAGAATTAGATTATGATTCAGTTTTTTGAAATGAAGTTGAAGTATGTATTTATAAAGATTAGAAAGCAGCAACTGTTGGTGAAGAGTTTCGATCGAAGTGTTGGGTCCGAATCTTTTCGTTAGAGGTTCGCAACTCTTCACAAAAAGTCGTGTCTTTTCGAAAAGTGGCTGTTATAGAAATTCAGTCGACTGGGCCTCTGGTTCAGTCGACTGAATGTTCAAACGAAAATATTTAAATTTATATATTTGTGCACTGTGCATGTTGCACAAATTTTTCAGTGTCAGTCGACTGGTCCTTTGGGTCAGTCGACTGACCTGGTGTATTTTGTGCAATATGCACAGTTTTCATATAAAAAATATATATAACTTTCATACTTTTGTTATATGCTTATATATGTATAAAAGAAATGTGAAAATATAATAATAGAATATATATAAGCTAAATATATACGTAACCGGGGAGAGATTTTAACAATGTTGACCTAAGACTCAAAAACAAAATAATATAGTTGATGCAACGGTTTGAAGTCTTGTCTCCTTGTAGTATATATTCTCTTTTTGTCATGGCAGTCGTCAAATCTGTATGTCGTAGTGATAGCTTTATGTCATGAATCAAAACCAAGTCTCAACAGGTTTCCCCGCTCTATAGGAGCTTAGGGTGCTACAGGCTGGTCAGGATTTTGTGATTTCCTCATATACTACCGAAGCTTGTTTTCCTACATCCGCTCTTCAATTAGGTTCTTCAAGTGACAACACTCATTCCTGTTGTGACCATGTGTTTAATGGAAGAAGTAGTACTTTCTAGAATGATTTTGCTATTTAGTCGCTTCCTTTTTAGGCGGCTTCTTGTGCTCCTCCGTCTATTGTGTCGCAAGGTAGATGTTTTGCTGGAGTATCATTTAGTGGAGTGTAGTCTTCAGGCCTCAATCCTTTAAGTAGCTTGTTACTTCCATTTCGCTTGTTGGGATTTTGATTCTTCCTTTTCCAATTCCCATCCTTTCCCGCATTTACTGCAGTGGTCTCAGAGGTATTTGCATCTTGGTTCGCCGCCATATCGTTCTGCCCAATGTTGGTTGGTTGTAGGTTAGCATGTTTTCCTTCTAGCTCCTCTGCCTCTTCCAATCTTAAGTACTGGCAAGCCTTTTGATTAAAGTCCTTCCTAGTGATAGGTTATTTAATTTTGATCTATTTTTTGACTTTAGTGTCAGGATGGTTGTTGCAGACTAGGGGCCATGAAGACCATATCTTCGTTTGGGTTACTTACTTCAGTTACCGTGGTGTTAAACCGACTCATGGAGGATTTAAAAGATTTATTTCATCCCTAGAATAGGCCCGATAAGGACATCATGTATTTTAATTGTGCCATGTGAAGCCTAAACTGATCAAAGAACTTTGTTTCTAATTCATTGAAAGTGGAGATGGATTTAGGTGGGAGCCTGGTGAACCACATGGAAGCAATTCTCTCCAGAAAGATTGAAAAGCATCTACATCGAATACCATTTGAAGCATTCGCTCCATCGATGTACCAACTATACTTGTACAAGTGACGTTTTCGGTCTCTAGGTCCATCGTAGGATGGAATAGTCGGCATAGTGAACATTTTAGGATATCGTTCATTCAAAAAGTCATCAATGAAGGAAGTCCAACTTAGAGCGGATCACCATTCATCATCTCTCCTATTCTTACTTCTGTCTGTTAGGCGCTTGATCATGTCCGCGATACATGCCTCGGATGTTCGCTAATCCATGGCTTGGCTGCCAGTGACTATATCAAGTGTTTGATTTTGCAAACGGTCTTGGTAAATGGACTACTGCCTAGGCTCTCTGCCTTCCGGAGAGCCACTCCCTTGGAGTTCCGTTGGCTTGCAATTAGTCATATAGGGGCAGTTTGGACCTCTCTGCCGGTATTGAGTGCGTTACTATTTTCTTTCAAGTCGTCTTCATCAATTTGTTTATCATCTTCGGAGTTGAAAAGATCTGTTGCTATATCTTCCCATAGGGTTATCATTCCCAGATTCAAGTTCTTGGCGGGTTGCTTTGTATTTAGTGGAGTGCTTGCATTTCCTTCAATGGTGATTCCTGCAGCTCCACCTACTACTACTTTTTGGTGCTGCTATCTGTTTCTCCTGTTTAGGCTAGAAACGGAAGAGTTTTCCTGCATTGTGGCAGCCGCGGGCTCTGACATGGTTCTCGAGCAGCCAATGATGGTAAGGTTAGGAGGGCATTTAATTTTTCCATAACAGCTTTTTGGCTGTTCTCCAAATTTTGATTGATTTCATCAACCATCTTGTTTAACTCGCCTCTAGTAACAACTTCACGCTGGATAGAAGATCCCAGCATTTGATCTCCTGCGTTGGCGCCAGAATTTGCTCTGATTAATGGGTTGTTGGCGCCGTTGACTTCAATATGCTAAGGATTGATTTCCTCTCCAGCTATTACAGCCCCTATGGATCTACCAGAATCAGTTCTCTTTCTTCCTAGTTCCATTGATTCTCAACAACAGCAAATCTTTTAAGCAAAGATTGAGGATCTAACTTCCGAATCTGTCTGATCCAAAGTAGATGGGTAGATCTGAGCCTGATTTGGATTCTCACTGAAAGCACCAAAATGTTAACTCAAAAAATGGATCAACACCCTGGATTGTGTGTGAAAGTTCCGAACCTGTTTATCAAGGAAAATAAAATAGAAAAAGCAATTGTAGATCACAGAAAAAGTAAAGGAACAAGAAGATTTTTATATTGATGAAGCCTACGTCCACTTTATAACTTTCTATTATCTGAGTGCTATTACAAGTAGAACCATATTACAATATGACTGAATCTCCTAAGTTAGATCAAGTCACAAGTGCAAGAGTATTGGAAAATCAAAGTAAACCCCTTGGTGACTGTTGTATGGGAGGAGAAGAGCGAAGAATAGTTTCTACAACGTTTCAGTAGCCAGTTCAGAAGATCCCCTTTATGTTGTCGATAGGTGAGTATTTATAGGGATTGCAGAGCTATTAGGCTAGGATGCTTTGCCAGAGACCTAAACTTAATGATAAGAAGGTGCTCCAAAAATTTCACAACGACTTGACTTGAATTGATGGATCGCTAGTGATCAATGCAGTAAGAATATTCTTGGATTGTTTCACTTGGGTTGTGCTCCTTGCCTTATGTAGATGCTATCCATGTAATTTGGTAACTAGTTGCCTTATTTTGATGGTGATTCGTATACATGTTGCATTGAACTATGACTAGAATCAGATGAATGCTTACTTCTCGAACTAGTTTGCTTGGAATACCATGAAACTTGGCAAACATCCTTAGAAAAGATATTGGTTCATGATGCAAGAGGTTTGGAGGATTCATGAGCAAACCTCATGGATCGCTAATGATCCATGGGTCCATCCCCTTTGCCTATTTTTTCCTTTCCTTTTGGGTCCTTCCTAGTTCCTTCTTCACGTCCTTTGGTTAATTCTTGAGTTGTTTTGATTTATCATAGATGTTCTAACTTCCTTTGAATTCTATTGAGTTAAAAACTTGGTTAACACTGACATTTTGTCATCGATTGGAGGGCAGTGTAGCATTCCAAGTGGGAAGTGCTATATAAAGATAAAATGTAGCCTCAATCCTCGGCAACCGGGAAATGACAAAAGTCGGGCATGCAGCAAGGCCAAGTGGGTCGCTCCCATCAGGGTATGGTCATCCCAAATCTAGATCGATTACTATTTACTTATGTATGCTTTGGGGGAAATTAAATAAAAGGGGTGATCATATTTGGTACTACTAATCAAGGGGTAGGCCTGTAACACCCCAAAATTTTGTGAAAAATTATTTTAATGAAATAATTTAGTTTTGAAATATTTAGATTTAATTATGGAGGAATTTCTGGGATTGAATAATGTGCAAGGATATGTGTGCACGTGCACACTGGAATTGGCACAAGGAAGGATCCAAAATTCCTGAAAATAAAAAATAGGAAAAGAAAGAATTTCAAATATGATTTTGAAATGTGAATTATTAAACCAGGTGTAGATATTTTGTTTCTGGGTCATATGAATTATTTTGAAATGAAATGCAGAAAATATTTTATTTGAGTAAGAAAGTAAATTCTTACTTAAAGCACTGGATTTTTAACCCAGACCTAACCATGTTATAAATATGAAATATATGTATATATATTTTTCTGTGAAGCAAGTAAAATTAAATATATATATATATATATTTATACATGTATACTTTTCTTTGAGTAGAAGTATGTTAAAGCTAAGCAAGAAAAATAACATCAAAATGACATGAGACACAATACATGTAAGCATGTATGTGTAGGTAAAAAAAAAGAATAGAGGATTTCCAGAAATGAATAAATGTATAAAATATAGCTAAGTCACACTTTTAACATGACTTGAGTAAGTGGAGAGGTGTTCAAAAATAGCCATTTTCTGAAAAGCAAAAAGAGGAAAGCACTGACCATAACAACCTAATGTAGCCCGGGGTATTAAGGATGGGAAATGTGAAAATACAAAATGCAAAATGCCTGATGTTAGCCAGGACAAAAATGGGATTTTATCTTGATAAAACCCTAGTGAAAAACATTCATATAAATAAGAAGTTATGGCCAGAAAATCATTTACCCGAGATACTTAAAAATAAGAAAGGAAGAAAATATTTAAAAGGAAGGAAAAACATTCAAGGGTTTTCTGGATCAAATAAAAGGAAGTACTTAGGTGAGTAATCTCACTAAATCCATGGCATTAAGTCCTGATATGAGGCAGCCAAACTTTTATGTTGTTATTTGCATATTTCTGGTTTTGCTGAACATAGTCTTATTAGATATCTTATGGATGTTCTTTGGATGGTTTTGATCTGATATGATGTTTATTATGGATGTGCATCCCACTGTTTTATTATACTTAGAAAAGCTAAGGCACAAAACCTTGAAATTATGGGAAGAGTACTTACAACTGATATAGAACTATGGCATGAAAATTTCAATAGAGAAAATAATATGAGCTGCATTATACTTTGTATAAGTGCTGAGGCTTAAGAAAAAGGAATTAAGGGTGCAATAGAGATCTTTATGTGCTGAGCCCCTAATCAAATAGCAAACCCACAAGTCAAAAATTATGATTAAGCTAGATCTTGAATCTGGTTCAATCATAGTTACTTGCAAATCATAATAACCTAACATGCCATGTCTCTATTCTCAGTTGTAAATATTCTTATATTTGATTTAAAGTCAAGACATCTGATGGTAATGTCCTTGAAAATGATTATCTGCTTGCTTTTGAAAAATATGTTTGCATGATGTATGGGATGTTTCATGTACACAGTGACTTGTTCACCTAGCTATCTAATGATAGGATTAAACATAAATACAATTAGTAAATAAACTAGGGATGGTGAGCCAAGAAGGCTGCTGGAATGCTTGTCATATTTTAAGTATGCAAGTTGGCACATGGTTTGTTCAAGCCCTGAGATCTTTGTGCAATGATGTGAATTAGTTCATTGCAATGTGTCCCTGTGATTCCTTGATAGCAGATGAGGCTAGGATTTAAATTGATAGATACAACCTATAAATGATGAAATAGGAACTTGAGTATTTCCTAGATTGGTTGGAATGGAACCATGGTTGTTCCAGTGCATCTATATGCTACTGATTAATGTGCATGTTTGCATAATTATGTATGTGTACATGGTTGATTGTTGAAGTTATCATACATGCACAAAATTATCTGAAACATGGTAAAATAGTTGATTAAAGAAATTGCATAAGCAACAAGCCAGTACTCATGTATCACATATTTGCTTAATGTTATGGATATATTGTTGTTTCTCATACCAGATCATAGATCTAACCCTTGTTTGCTCATGGCATATGAGGGTGTCTCATTTTAAAATGAGGCAGCCACTAATGCTCTTTCAGGGAATGCAGGACCTAAGTAGGAAGGAAAGTTATGGCTAATGAGAAAGAATGAATGAGCATGCTAGCTAGTTTTTAATAAGAGCATAGGATGATTTATCTACATGTATTCATGAAAATTTGTGTTTTTAAATTTCCTGTTATGTAATGAACTTGTTATGTTTGATTAAACTAGTTGTTTCTGTTGAATTTTGTTATGTATTAAGGTTTGAGAACTGAAGGATTATCTGAGTTGTGAATAAGAAAATAAGCTTAAAGTATTATCTATGAAAATCTGAAAAAGAAATATATATTTGGGCAATTGTCTTACATAACCTATATTATGTATTAGTCAATCTTGAGTCATTCAAAAGCATTAAGTTTTGGGTAAATTCTGATTTTAACTTGGAGCATTCTTTTAAGTATTCAGTTGCTTTTCATTGAAATATTTTGTAAAAAAAGTTCAAGTCCATTTGTGAGTTGTTTTGAGAAGTGTATATATCTTAAAAAGGTTTCAAGTACTTTGCAAATGAATGGCATTTCAATTGACATGGTTAGAGTGTCTGGTTGACACAGTCACAAGGGTTAACTAGCTTCAAAAGAATGGAGTCTTGGTCGATCATGTTGGTCTGTATTTTGATAGTAAAATGCATTTCATAACCCTTTGTTCTTTTAGCAAGTGTTTCACCAAAACTCTCTTTCAAATACCATAGACAAATATGCACTTTGACTGGTTTGTATTATCAAACCATGGAGCACTCTGCATTCAAGCCCTGGTTCACCATAATCCAGGGATTGCACCACTTTTTAAACACTTTCAAGTCTAGTAGCCTAGTCATAGAAAACTTAGAAACTGGTATGCAAGTGATTAACACATTGCGGTCTGGTTTGCACAAATAAAACACAGAAAACACTTTGCCTAAGACACCAAATTCTGGACTTTCAAGTCCAGGAAATCAATCTTGTATTGATCTTCTGGTTAGATAACTTTAAGATTACTGAGTAGAAGTGACTTAGGGATATATATGTATGTATATTAAAACATAGTGTGTCTTATTGATTGAGTCAAAGAACAGATGAGTTTCAAAGAAAACCATAAGTTGAAAATGATAAATATAGATATCATTTTCTGGCCTTAATCAAATATCAAGCATTTGAACTATACTATGAAAAGGCCATGTATTCTGAGATTGTCTTGCCAAGATAAATTATTAGTAAATCATAGTTAGAATGATCAAAATCATTAAGAATAAATATGAGCAGGATCTACTCATATATTACAAATATCAAAAATAATATGGAAATTAACTATGTGTAGATTGATTCAATTCAAATCAAACAGAATATGCTCTTTTTTACCATAACTCTGATTTAAACAAGAGGGACACATGCATCCTCATATGTATGCGTATATCTTTATGAATACACTGATATATTTATATTAGTAGAAATTTGGATCCTGGATAATTGATTGAAAAGAAAAATGACTTTGAGAATTTAAATTAAGTTTAAATGTGTATATATATATATATATTCAAAAAAAAATCCTTGAAAAATTAAGGTAAAATATTGAGGGTCATTTCATTTGGTACCAAAGCGAGGTTGAAAATTTATTATGCATAGCTAGAAAATGTTTGCATTGATTGTTGAGTGCTATAGAAATATCTAAACACTTGAATAGAGCAATTCGACATGATATTGTTTTTAAATTGGGTAAATGAAATAATTTTACCTTAATTATATTTTATATAAAAAGGAATAATTTTTCATAAATTATTATAGTATATATTGTATGTTTGATTGTTAGTGAACTATAGTATTTGATTATTATCATTTGTTGTTTGTTGTTTGTGTTCTAATAAAAGTTGTTATTATTGTAATTTAAACAAAGATAAACAATTAAGAAATGGTTTTATATAACAATAGTGAAATTATATATTAGGGAAATGCATAAATATGGTTTGTAAATAAAAAGATTAGAAAGATGAGAATTTCAGAATTCAAATCCCGCTTGTTACGAAAATTGTTTTTCAATGTTTTGGAAAAGAATAATAATATCATTTGGAAAATATTTTTGAATGGGAATATTTTAAAATGGATTTTAAAGTGTTAAGAAAGTACTGAACTCTCTTCGATTGTTGAAAAATAATTTCGATGATGATTGCAGCATCATCGACGTTCATTTTCAGGTTTTCAGGAGAGGAATTGCTAGCATTGAAGTTGTGTTTTGGTAAAACAAGTTTAAAAATCCAAAGTATAATTTGATAAATACAATAAAATAAGTTTTATGACTTATAAATTTTGAGAATTAGCAAGTTAAAACAAAAATTTTAAATTTATTGAAAATAAATGCTAATAAAGTAAATTTGAAATTGAACTATGAAATGAAATTAACTTAAGTTATATGAAATGATTTTTGAAATGAAATTGATTTGATTTGAAATGAACTAACTAAATAAGTTAGTGAATTGACTATGGTTTGCAATGTTGTTTGATAGAATTGAATAAGGAAATGAGTTAAATGAAATTGAATTTGATTTAAAACGAATATATTCAAGTTGTGAAGTGAAAATAAACAAGAGAAGTGTGCATAAAATGTTTATAATAAGCTTAAGTAAAATGTAATGGAATGGTTCTTAAGTGATATTAGCATTGAAAGCAATATACTAAGTAATAAATAAATGTGAATAAAGCAATGTAAATAATGATTATGAATAAATGAATGTAAATAATAGAATCAGAATAATGAGAAATAATTGAAATAAATACGTAAGTTGTACGTATATTATTATATTCGCATAACCGTTCAATCCAGATTCGAGTATATAATTTCGAGATGATTTACATCGGTCTGAGTTGGAATTTTTCACTCGATTCTTGACGGTGAACACTGGATATTGATTTTTGATTGATTTTGGATTCTCTATCATAGCATATGGCTATGCAAGGAGGATGGCAGTTTCTAATCAAGGAACTGGATCTGAGTCCGCCCTAGAGTGGTCGTGTGAACAATACTAGTTCGGAAGTGAAATTACGTGATCGAGCGAACGATCAAGTATGGTTTTGTGTACGGATGGTATATGTGCATCGTATGGGCTTTAGTAAATTAAATGTTGACATTGGAAATGTAAATTGATATGGTTATGGATTAATAAAATGGATATTATTTGATTGATGGTTTCTCTGGTTACATTTGCTACATTTCAATATGGTTATTGTATTAGTACATATTATATATTGATATTACTTTCCCTATACTTATTCTCATTGGTTGTTGAGATTAGTAGGTGCGGAAGGCGAATGCTTCGCATTGAAGCTCGCTTTCACATTATATTGATTGTATACGCTTGCTAGCACTAATAGAAGGTACACATCTCTGATCACATATCGCATTTTTATATTTTCTCCTACGGGATGCCTCATCCTTGAAGACGAGATGTATATTTGTGATTATATATATATATATATATTGTAAATTCTTCAGATCGAACCGTGCAAAGGAGATGCTGGTGAAATTTTCTAAAAATTTAAGGCGTTAGAAATTTTTTGAGAATTTTGGAAAATTTTTGATAACTAAAATTTGATGTTATGTTATGACTTGGAATGGTATTAGTTAGTAACTATGAATGAATTTAAATACAGAAATTGTGATAACAAAGTTTCAACAAATTAATTTTTGAAAGTTAAAGGCTTAAAATAATTTGGTAATCTATTTCAACTAATTGGTCTTAAAAAGTTAATTGGTTTGGGGCGTTTTTCCTACTTGCTAATTTCGAGAATGAAATTCTTTTAAGGGGGGATATGTAATGACCCAAAATTTCAGTCATTCCAATAAATGGTAATTTGAAATTGTTAAATAATTAAATCTTGAATTTTATGTGAATGAAAAATGATTTTAGAAGTTGGTTTAAATTCTTTTTGGATAAGAATAGAGATAGCAAACTTTTGAATTTTAATTTAAAAGCGATTAAACTAATTTTAAATAATAATCGTTTTAATTAATGTGTGAAATAGCCTTCCGGGGCACTCTCTCGGAATTGAGCGAAACCTATTCCATTAGATCCAAAATAGTGAATTATTAGATGCCGTTGAATTCCGTGACGATCAGACATACTGTGTAGTCGTGCGAGCTCGAAATGCGTAGAAACTAATTACAGAAATTAATATAAAATAACGGGGTTTGAAAAGCTATCTTTTGTATATGATTGAATTAGATCTTGAGACTAGTTCCATTGTGTTTGGAATAGGGTATTATATACAGAATGCCAGGCGGCACGTCTCGATAGGATTTTGAGATTTTCGGAAGGTTAAAGGTTAATATTTTTAAATAAAATAATATATTAAGCCATACCCAAGCTCATACCCCCATCAACTGCATAGCCTTACTCTCCATGTACAAGCCCATACCCTATCTTTAATTTATATCACTTTAGCTTCCTCCTCTTTTCATTTTATTCAAACCTGCGTATTCAGAGAAAGAAAAAATAATATTGAAAACTTATAAATTCAAATTACAGAAATCCATTTGTTTAAAAATTATGAAATAAATATTTTTGGAATCCTAGGAGTTTGGTCTTCAAGTTGATAGGTGAATGGGAGGGTGTGGCATCATCTCGTGGTGATCGATAATGAGGAATTTGGGAGCTTAGTAATTAGGGTTTATTTCTTGATAAATGGAGTTGGAATTCGGGTAAATGGAGGTTGAAATCGGGTTAAGGAGGCGGACAACACCTTGGCGTGGAGTCTGAGGGGTGCGGTTACTGGAGGCAGGTCGCGGTGATTTGTACAGGTGCAACAAGAAGGGTAGGTAGCGAATTCCAAGGGGACTTCAGGCGTGATGTGGTGGTGTTGAGGTGGTGGAAATTGCAAAGAGATGCACGTCAGATTCGTTGGTTTCAAAAATCATGGAGAAACGAAGGAGCTTGAGGTGGATGAAGTGATCGACATGGTAGATTAGCATCAGGAAATAGAAGCGAGAAGTGAAAGGAGGAAGAAGTTTTAAAATTTAATCAGATTTTAATTTAATAATTAGTGGATTTAATTATATAATTTTAAAATTGTTTAATTAATAATTGTATAACTCTCTCATACAAGGTCCAATCGAGGAGCGCATTTTTGCATTGCGCTTGTAATGACGAAAGCTTTGCGATGGACCTGGTTTGGTCGGATTTGGAGACTATTGATATTTGGACTAAAATTGGACGCCGTTCGATTTTAGTTTCAAACTGGAACGCCCCGGCGACAACTGGAATAATTGTGAGTTAAACTCACCATTTTGGTTAACTAGTAATGTTATATAGTCAATAAAAATTATTGATTGGATGTTTGGATGATTTACTGTTTTTATCAACTGGTTTGGATTTATTCCCGCCCCTGGAGCGGATGTGTAACATCCCCTATCTAGAGGCACAAAGCTAAGTGCTACAAATGCTGCAGTCATCTATAGTATTAGCATCCGGCGAGTAAATATGGCTATGTTAATGGTATCAATAATATCAGAAGCACTTGAATATGAAACAAAACACAGATTTCAAAAACAAATTTTACTTCATTACATTTCAAAACCAAATGTTTCACATTCCCAACACATAATCCCAAATTCGTTCCTAGGGACAGATAAAATATACTAATTAGAAATATCCAAAGAGCGGTATATGAAGATATCCCTTGGATGATCAGAGTCATAGAGTCATAATAGACTTAATACAAAACACAGCGGAAAACATCAAAACATAAAATAAGAACTACAATTCCTAGATAGCTATCTGTTGCCTCCTGCATGCCTCCGATAGCCTTATTCGTCATCCTACTAAACCTGAAAAGTCCTTAACCCCTCAGCTTACTCAAATTAATTTTGAGCATCTGAGAGTTTAAGGGGAAAACATAAACTTCGAGTTAGACGTAAAACCTGGTACGAATAATTCTATACATCCCGGAATATATATCTTAAGTAAGACCACGCCACTTAGCAGAACGGGTTTCCCCTCACTAACATCCTTTTAAAACATATCTTTTCAAATCCTTTTCCTACAACCAAAACTGGCTAAACACTGTAAAGCAATCATTATGTAAAACATAAATATCAGGTAATAATGAACTATCGGTTCAAACACACAAGTTTTGTTTGGATAACTTTTAACCTTTGGCTGACTCGGGCCTACCAGACAATATAATCAAAATTAATCTAACATCTATTAGCTATTCTTCTTCTGGATTATCTATCCTTAACTATCTGTTAAATACTTTACATCTAGACGGTCTATCCTTAACTATCTGTTAAATACTTCTCTTCTGGACGGTCTGTCCCTAACGTAATCATCTCCCAAGTCTTCCTGATCCTAATGGTTTTTCGGGTTCACCAATAACCTATCTGTATACAACATATATTCCATTCGGTGTGTAATCATAATTTTAGTCTACCAATGACCAAGCCCTACACACTAGAATTTTAGACAACAATTAGCAGGGGCTATTGCAAATGTATAGGGCATGACCCCATCCTAGTCCCATTTGGTATTCTAATATCCGAGTCATTTTCACTTAAGGATCCCTTCCCATAATTGTCCTTGAAAACATTTTTAAAATGATTTAAAACCTTTATATCAAACTTAAACAAGGAAAAGTGTATAGTCTTTATACTTTACTCAAAATTATATCACCATGTTATATATATATATATATCTTCTTTACTCAAATCTTAGCCGATGAAAACATTTAAACTCTTGAGAGAACCTCTTTCTAAATTTTGAAAGCATCTCTTTCAAAATCAAACATCAAACCTTTCGAAATCAAACCTTTCGGAAATAATAAAACTTTTAGACATCCTTCTTTAAAATTACTTTAAAACATTACCAAAGAAAAACCCTAGAAACCTTCCATATCGAACCTTTCGAATCCTTTCAAAACAAACCTTTCAAAATCATCGAACTCAAATCTTTCGAATCCATTGAATCAAAACCTTTCGAAACCATTGAATAAACAAACCTTTCAAAACCATTCAATAAAAAAACCTTTCGAAACCATTCAATGAACAAACCTGTCAAAATCATTCAAAATAAACCTTTCGAAATCATTGAACTAAACCTTTCGAAGCCATTGAATAAACAAACCTTTCGAAAGCGTTAAACCTTTTAAAACATAAACCTTTCGAAGACTTACTGGGTTCAATTTAAAACAAGTGGAAAACCTACTTATAAAACCTTTCGACTTCATTGGAAGCGACCTTTCGACTTTGTCGAAAGCTCTGCTTCGAAAACTTTGGTTATACTTCATTTAGAAAACAAGAGTAAATCACCTAAGTCGAAAGCTTTCCTTTAAAAGCATGGAGAAGCGGCTAGTTTTAAAAATAGGTAAACCTTTTGACTTTATTGGAAGGTTCAAATCAAAACAAAACAAAAGCGGCACTAACCTTTCGATTATGTCGGAAGGTTTCAAAACAAAATAGTAATAAAACACAATAACCTTTCGACTTTGTCGAAAGGTTTAAAACCTTTATTTTAAACATTTGACCTAGTCAAAAGCAACCAAGTCAAAAGCTCTTATTCAGAAGCAAAACATGCTACCTTTGGTTTACAAAAAAAACACACTCCAACCTTTTTGGCAACTAACCTTTCGACTTAGAACCCTTCGGCTCTATCCAATTCATTACGTACCAATTAACTTGATACCATATGCATTGGTTTGACCTTGTCGAAAGCTTTGAACTTCTCGACCTTGTCGGAAGGTCTGGGTCGGAAGGTTTAATACCAGAATTAGCTGAAACATGCTAAAAGTATGATTTCTTTGTTTTTAACTTAAAAAGGATAATTTTCAACTAACCTGCCTTTATTTGTCAAATTCCCACTGGTTAATAAATACTTTTCAGAAAAGTGCTGCCACTGTTTTTCAGAATTAAATAATCATTTTATTTTATAAAATGCCCCTTCTCCTTAATTAAATATATAAAACATTTAAGTTCCATACCTTAAATAATTTTATATATTCATCAAATTACTTAGGAAAAATCTGGAAAAATTCTAGAAAATCTATTTTAATATGTTTTTCAACATATAAAAATTTCAAAACCAAACAATTATTATTTTACCCGTAAATAATTTATAACCAAATAAATCATTTTCCTCACTAGAAAATTTATATAAAATACACATTTATTCAGAAAATTATAAAAATTGAAACCAATCTCTAAAATATGATTTCTGACCTATATTTAAATTTTCAAGGCATTTGGATGTCATTTAATAAGGTTTTTATGTCAAACACATCATAAAAACTAACATGAACATATATAATTCATCAACAAACATATATATAACTTTAATCATCGAAACGTGGCATATACTTGCAACTACATTTCAGATCTAATTCTTAAAACCGAGATCATAAGAAAATGGGATGTAGTAATTATTCACCTTAGCTTTGAGATTATAAGATATGAGAGTTGATTTAGTTGATTATCTTCCTTCTCTTGAATCCTAGCTTATCTTCTCTTGAGAACAATAACGGTGGCCGACCTTGGTATAGTTTTTAGTTTGAGTGAAAATGAAATGAACGTGAGTTTCATTCCTAAGGGTTTAGGGTATAAGCCCTTCTCCTATTTCCCATATTTCCCTTCTCATATCCTAACACATTAGCTTATGTTATTTCATTTTAGTTTGTACACTAACATGGCACGGCTACCCTTAGCTAATCAATTATCAACTTATTCACCTCTACATTATTTTATTTTATTTTGTTAATTAAACATTCTAAATAATGTTATAAAAATATGGGGTGTTACAGACTCCCACCTTAAAGAATTTTGTCCTCGAAATTGCGATAAGGTACACAATCAAAACAACCAATGGTAAAACATACCATTAAACAACTTTGGATAAGCATCTCTACCCCTGCTCTCAGTCTCCCAAGTACAGTCTCTAGCATCGTCACTCCACTAGACCTTTACTAAGTTGACTGTCTTGCTCCTCAACTTCTTCTCATCTCTAGCCACAATCTGAATTGGCTTTCTAATTATAGTCAAGTCTGGCTCTACTACTAAATCCTCTAATACTGTAGGTGCTATAGTAGTCTCTGGGTCTCGAATATATTTTCTAAGATGAGAAATATGGAATACATCATGGACTCCAGCCAAACTACTCGGTAACTCTACTCTATAAGCGAGTTTCCAGATCCTCTCAACAATACGTAAAGGTCCAACGAATCTGGGTGCTAACTTCCCTGACTTTCCAAATCTAATCACACCCTTCATCGGTGAGACCTTAATAAACACATAGTATGCAACCGAGAATTCTAAATCTTTCCTTCTTTTGTCAGCATGACTTTTCTGCCTAGACTGAACTTCCTTCATCCTAGCTCGAATCAACTCAATCTTCTGTGCGGCTTCTTTCACCAAATCTAGACCAAGAATCAGTCTACTCTCGGTCTCTAACTAACATACAGATGATTTTCATGGTATTTCATACAAAGCTTCAAACGACGCCATCCCAATACTAGTCTGATAACTATTGTTATACGAGAACTCGACTAAATGGAGATGGTCTTCCTATAATCCCCCAAAATCCAATACATAAGCTCTTAACAAATCCTCGAAGACTTTGTTTAATCTTTCCGTTTGCCCATCAGTCTGTAGATGGTAAGTGGTACTCATGTTGAGCTTGGTTCCTAATGCGTCCTGTTGAATCTTCCAGAACTCACTAGTAAACAATGAATCTCAATCACTGACAATACTACTAGGAATCCCGTGCAGTCTAACCACATTCTTCATAAACAACTTCACCAAAATAGGTGCCATCCTAGTTGACTTTACTGGAATGAAATGAGCACTTTTTTAGCCTATCTACTGTGACCCATATGCTTTCATTCCCTCTACTAGATCTTGGCAACCCATCAATGAAATCCATAGAGATTGAATCCCACTTCCACAAAGGAACATCCAATGGTTGAAACAATCCACTTGGCTTTTGGTGTTCAGCCTTTGCCTATTGGCAATTCAAGCACTGCTTAACACATACACCAATGTCCCGTTACATACCTTCCCAGAAGAAACTTCCCTTCATATCTTGATACATCTTCGTTCCTCCTGGATGGATAGTGAACTTCGAACGATGACATTCCCCCAAAACTTCTTTCCTCATGTTTCCTACATTCGGAACACACAACCTTCCTTTCTTTCTCAACCACTCGTTTTGGTCAAGACTAAAATCCTTTAAGTCATCGCTCTTTGTTCCTTCCCTTGACCTTTTGATCCGTTCCACAAAAACTGGATCCTCCTTATTTTTAGAAGCTATCTTCTCAATCATTACCAGTCAAACTTCTAAACAAGACAATACAGCATTTCCTGCACTAGAACCTGCCTCGGATCTAAACTGCACTCTGCAAGCTGATAATGCTTCTAAATCTTTCCTCTCAACAATCATAGCCAATACTGCATTCTAATGCTTCCTTCTAAGTGCATCCGCTGCCTTATTTCCTTTTTGGGGGTGTGTACTCAATTCCAAAATCACAAGCAGCAATAAACTCTAACCATCTCTGTTGTCTCATGTTCAGCTCCTTCTGAGAGAACAAGTACTTCAACGACTTATGATCCATATAAAGCTCAAATTGCTCTCATAAAAGACAATGCCTCCACACCTTCAAAGCAAATATAATGGCAGCTAACTCTAAATCATGCGTAGGATACCTTACTTCATGTTGTCTGAGCTGTCTAGAAGCATAAGTAATCACTTTACCTCTTTGCATCAACGCAGCCCCCAATCCGGTCCCACGCGAATCAGTATAAACAATCAGATCATAATTCCCCTTCGGACCCACCAACACCGGTGCATGGGTCAATAAGTGTTTCAAGCTTTGGAATGCTTCCTTACACTTATCAGTCCATACAAACTTCACATCCTTTTGCGTAAGCTTAGTCATCGGTGTAGTTATCCACGAAAAATCTTTTATAATCATCGATAATATCCGGCTAATCCCAGAAAGCTCTTTATCTTGGTCACCGTCTCGGGTCTCTTCCAATTATTCACTGCCTCAATCTTAGTCGGATCTAAAGAGAACCCGTTATCTAAGACTACATGTCTAAGGAACTTCACTTCCTTCTTCGAAAAATGACACTTCAAAAACTTAGCCTTCAACTGATGTTCCCCAATGTCTCAAGCACTACTCTAAGATGAACTTCATGCTCCTTCTCATCCCTAGAGTATATCAAAATATCATCTATAAAGACCATCAAAATTCTATCCAAGTTCTCTCGAAAAATTCGGTTTGTCATATCTACGAAGAATGCGGGCGCATTAGTTAGTTCGAACGACATAACTAACCATTCGTACGATCCATCTCTTATCCTAAATGCCATTAAAGGAATACTATACTCTGCCACTCTAAGCTGATGAAATCCAGTTGCTAAATCCAGCTAAGAGAATAACTTATCTCCACTTAATTGATTGAATAAATCATCAATTCTCGGCAATGGATATCGGTTCTTTATCGTCTTCTCATTCAACTTATGATAATCGATACATTGCCTTAACGGTCCGTCCGGTTTCTTAGCAAACACCGCGGTAGCTTCCCATGGCGAACTACTCAGTCGAATAAAATTCTTGCCTTCCAAATCCACCAACTGCACCTTCAACTCTTTCATCTCTGTAGGTGTCATCTTGCTTGGCGGCCTACTCACTGGTTCTACTCCAAGCACCAAATCAATTCGAAATTCTATGGCTCGTTTTGGTGGCAGTCCAGTTACCGGCTTAAACACATCTGCTAATTCTCTTACCATGAAAACTCGACTTAACTCATCTTCCAACTCCATAACACCCAATAAAGCATTCACTTCGCAATTAGGGCTTTCTACGGTATAAACAATCCGCTCACTGCAATCCGGGTGACTAAGTGATATTTTCCTATCGTGGCAAAATATCCTAGCATCATATTTACTTAACTAATCCATCCCAAGGATAATACCAAATCCCATAAAATCAAACACATGCAAACAACAATCAAAAGTATGACCTAGCAAATCAAACTCTAAATGGTCACACCTCATCCCAAGTGTTGCATACCCTCCTATCGGATTTGCAACCCTTAAGGAAGTGACTAAGAATGAGTGCTCTAGGTTAAGCTTATCCACTAAACATCGAGAAATAAAAGAATGTGATGCACCAGTATCAAATAAAATGCTAACAGCCATACCGTGAATCTATAGCAAGCCTCCCAGAACAGCCTTCCCTTTCTCCTGCACAACTGGCCTTGAAGTTGCGGGCTCCAATGCGTAAACTTGCCGTTTACCTTCTTTAGCAGGCTCCTTGCATTAGTTCTTATAATGGCTGATTTGATCACAATTAAAGCATCGGATGTTATTCTTTCCAATCACCTCCTTTCCTTTCTCTTTTCCCTTTCCGGTCCGACACTCATTAGCATAGTGTCCCTTCTTATCACATTTATAACAAACCACCTCAGCTTTTCCCTTCTTTTGTGCTCCTCCCTTCTGAGCATTCTTCTTATGGAAAATCTTCCTTTTCTGCCCTATCCCAACCGGGCCTCCTTCATTTTCTTCCTCAAACAAGATAACGGCTCTTCTTGCCTCAGCGCCATTTCTACCACTTCATCACTTGGATCCCTTAAATGCAGCAAGGTAGCACTTATCAACTCAGGCCTCAAGCCTCTTATAACTTCTCATTCCTCCTAATCACCGTATCAACCAAAGCATGCCCATATCGGGCTAACTCTTCAAATTTTTTTGCATATTCTAGAACGAACATCTCTCCTTGCTCCAGTTCAGCAAACTTCCTAACCAATGCCGACTGCACCATCACCGACATAAGCCTTTCTTGAAACCTTCTCCTAAACTCCGCCCAAGTCATGGATTCCTCATCAACACCCGTTACAATAGTATTCCACCAAAATAGACCAGTTCCTTGAAGCTATCTCGAAGCTAGTCTCCTCTTTTGCTCATCATTCAATCCTAAGTCAGCAAAAATTCTCTCGCAGTGCAGTAGCCAATTTTCAACCTCAATCGCATCTTTAGTTCCAGTGAACGGCTTCCCTTCAAGCCTGGTATAGTCTCTGCTCAAGTTAACATACTGGTTGACCATCGGAACTTCCTGAACTCCACCTTCAACAACATTTCCTCCGACAACTCCAGCTGCAATTCGAGCTTGCATCATATTCACGAAAAAATGATACATGGCTCATATATCCACTTAGGGAATCCCAACACCAAAATTTTCAGCTTAAGCCTGACCAAGACCTCTTCTAGCATTTGGTCGGGCATTTCCATTAGTGGTGGTGCTATCTCCTCCAAGATTAACTCTGCCTCTTCTTCCTTCCATATCTGTATTTAAACCTTGTGAGATACAGATGAATAGCCTAACTAAGATAGGAGTCTAGAAATATAGCGTATACTTATATATATAGCAAATACAAGTACGTCACTATATTGTTATCCAATACCTTGATCTTAACTCTAATTACTAAGGATTATGTTTTCAAAACCATTTTTAGTTAAAGTATTTCATAAACCATGATCTGATACCAAGCTGTGACATCCCCTATCTAGAGGCCTAAAACTAAGCGCTACA
The DNA here is from genome assembly GCA_030737815.1 of Allium fistulosum. Taxonomy (NCBI): domain Eukaryota; kingdom Viridiplantae; phylum Streptophyta; class Magnoliopsida; order Asparagales; family Amaryllidaceae; genus Allium; species Allium fistulosum. The sequence continues at coordinate 868,134,570 of CM060905.1, read as the reverse complement.
GATGCTGTAGTCATCTATAGTATTTGCCTCCGACGACTAAATACAGCTATGTTAATGGTATCAATAATATCAGAAGCACTTGAACATGAAACAAAACACAGATTTCAAAAACAAATTTTACTTCATTACATTTCAAAACCAAATGTTTCACATTCCCAACATATAATCCCAAATTTGTTCCCAGGCACAGATAAAATATACTTATTACAAATACGCCAAGATCGGTATATGAAGATACCCCCTTGGATGATCAGAGTCATAGAGTCATAATAGACTTAATACAAAACAGAATGAAAATACATCAAAACATAAAATAAGAACTGCAATTCCTAGATAGCTATCTGTTTGCCTCCTGCATTCCTCCGGTAGCCTTATTCGTCATCCTACTAAACCTGAAAAGACCTTAACCCCTCAGCCTACTTAAATTATTTTTGAGCAACCGAGAGTTTAAGGGGAAAACATAAACTTCGAGTCAGACATAAAGCCTAGTATGAATAATTCTATACATCCCGGAATATATATATTAAGTTTAAGATGGTCTTCCTATAATCCCCCGAAATCCAATACATAAGCTCTTAACAAATCCTCGAAGACTTTGTTAAATCTTTCTGTTTGCCCATCAGTCTGTAGATGGTAAGTGGTACTCATGTTGAGCTTGGTTCCTAATGCGTCCTGTTGAATCTTCCAGAACTCACTAGTAAACAATGAATCTCAATCACTGACAATACTACTAGGAATCCCGTGCAGTCTAACCACATTCTTCATAAACAACTTCGCCAAAATAGGTGCCATCCTAGTTGACTTTACTGGAATGAAATGAGCACTTTTTTTAGCCTATCTACTGTGACCCATATGCTTTCATTCCCTCTACTAGATCTTGGCAACCCATCAATGAAATCCATAGAGATTGAATCCCACTTCCACAAAGGAACATCCAATGGTTGAAACAATCCACTTTGCTTTTGGTGTTCAGCCTTTGCCTATTGGCAATTCAAGCACTGCTTAACACATACACCAATGTCCCGTTACATACCTTCCCAGAAGAAACTTCCCTTCATATCTTGATACATCTTCGTTCCTCCTGGATGGATAGTGAACTTCGAACGATGACATTCCCCCAAAACTTCTTTCCTCATGTTTCCTACATTCGGAACACACAACCTTCCTTTCTTTCTCAACCACCCGTTTTGGTCAAGACTAAAATCCTTTAAGTCATCGCTCTTTGTTCCTTCCCATGACCTTTTGATCCGTTCCACAAAAACTGGTTCCTCCTTCTTTTTAGAAGCTATCTTCTCAATCATTACCAGTCAAACTTCTAAACAAGACAATACAGCATTTCCTGCACTAGAACCTGCCTCGGATCTAAACTGCACTCTACAAGCTGATAATGCTTCTAAATCTTTCCTCTCAACAATCATAGCCAATACTGCATTCTGATGCTTCCTTCTAAGTGCATCTGCTGCCTTATTTCCTTTTTGGGGGTGTGTACTCAATTCCAAAATCACAAGCAGCAATAAACTCTAACCATCTCTGTTGTCTCATGTTCAGCTCCTTCTGAGAGAACAAGTACTTCAACGACTTATGATATGTATAAAGCTCAAATTGCTCTCATAAAAGACAATGCCTCCACACCTTCAAAGCAAATATAATGGCAGCTAACTCTAAATCATGCGTAGGATACCTCACTTCATGTGGTCTGAGCTGTCTAGAAGCATAAGTAAACACTTTGCCTCTTTGCATCAACGCAGCCCCCAATCCGGTCCCACGCGAATCAGTATAAACAATCAGATCATAATTCCCCTTCGGACCCACCAACACCGGTGCATGGGTCAATAAGTGTTTCAAGCTTTGGAATGCTTCCTTACACTTACCAGTCCATACAAACTTCACATCCTTTTGCGTAAGCTTAGTCATCGGTGCAGTTATCCACGAAAAATCTTTTATAATCATCGATAATATCCGGCTAATCCAAGAAAGCTCTTTATCTTGGTCACTGTCTCGGGTCTCTTCCAATTATTCACTGCCTCAATCTTAGTCGGATCTAAAGAGAACCCGTTATCTAAGACTACATGTCCAAGGAACTTCACTTCCTTCTTCCAAAAATGACACTTCAAAAACTTAGCCTTCAACTGATGTTCCCTAATGTCTCAAGCACTACTCTAAGATGAACTTCATGCTCCTTCTCATCCCTAGAGTATATCAAAATATCATCTATAAAGACCATCAAAAATCTATCCAGGTTCTCTCGAAAAATTCGGTTTGTCATATCTACGAAGAATGTGGGCGCATTAGTTAGTTCGAACGACATAACTAACCATTCGTACGATCCATCTCTTATCCTAAATGCCATTAAAGGAATACTATACTCTGCCACTCTAAGCTGATGAAATCCAGTCGCTAAATCCAGCTAAGAGAATACCTTATCTCCACTTAATTGATTGAACAAATCATCAATTCTCGGCAATGGATATCGGTTCTTTATCGTCTTCTCATTCAACTTATGATAATCGATACATTGCCTTAACGATCCGTCCGGTTTCTTAGCAAACACCGCGGTAGCTTCCCATGGCGAACTACTCAGTCGAATAAAATTCTTGCCTTCCAAATCCACCAACTACACCTTCAACTCTTTCATCTCTGTAGGTGTCATCTTGCTTGGCGACCTACTCACCGGTTCTGCTCCAAGCACCAAATCCATTCGAAATTCTATGGCTCGTTTTGGTGGCAGTCCAGTTACCGGCTTAAACACATCTGCTAATTCTCTTACCATGAAAACTCGACTTAACTCATCTTCCAACTCCATAACACCCAATAAAGCATTCACTTGGCAATTAGAGCTTTCTACGGTATAAACAATCCGCTCACTGCAATCCGGGTGACTAAGTGATATTTTCCTATCGTGGCAAAATATCCTAGCATCATATTTACTTAACTAATCCATCCCAAGGATAATACCAAATCCCATAAAATCAAACACATGCAAACAACAATCAAAAGTATGACCTAGCAAATCAAACTCTAAATGGTCACACCTCATCCCAAGTGTTGCATACCCTCCTATCGGATTTGCAACCCTTAAGGAAGTGACTAAGAATGAGTGCTCTAGGTTAAGCTTATCTACTAAACATCGAGAAATAAAAGAATGTGATGCACCAGTATCAAATAAAATGCTAACAGCCATACCGTGAATCTATAGCAAGCCTCCCAGAACAGCCTTCCCTTTCTCCTGCACAACTGGCCTTGAAGTTGCGGGCTCCAATGCGTAAACTTGCCCTTTACCTTCTTTAGCAGGCTCCTTGCATTAGTTCTTATAATGGCCGATTTGATCACAATTAAAGCATCAGATGTTATTCTTTCCAATCACCTCCTTTCCTTTCTCTTTTCCCTTTCCGTTCCGACACTCATTAGCATAGTGTCCCTTCTTATCACATTTATAACAAACCACCTCAGCTTTTCCCTTCTTTTGTGCTCCTCCCTTCTGAGCATTCTTCTTATGGAAAATCTTCCTTTTCTGCCCTATCCCACCCGGGCCTCCTTCATTTTCTTCCTCAAACAAGCTAACGGCTCTTCCTACCTCAGCGCCATTTCTACCACTTCATCACTTGGATCCCTTAAATGCGGCAAGGTAGCACTTATCAACTCAGGCCTCAAGCCTCTTATAACTTCTCATTCCTCCTAATCACCGTATCAACCAAAGCATACCCATATCGGGCTAACTCTTCAAATTTTTTTGCATATTCTAGAACGAACATCTCTCCTTGCTCCAGTTCAGCAAACTTCCTAACCAATGCCGACTGCACCATCACCGACATAAGCCTTTCTTGAAACCTTCTCCTAAACTCCGCCCAAGTCATGGTTTCCTCATCAACACCCGTTACAATAGTATTCCACCAAAATAGACCAGTTCCTTGAAGCTATCTCGAAGCTAGTCTCCTCTTTTGCTCATCATTCAATCCTAAGTCAGCAAAAATTCTCTCGCAGTGCAGTAGCCAATTTTCAACCTCAATCGCATCTTTAGTTCCAGTGAACGGCTTCCCTTCAAGCCTGGTATAGTCTCTGCTCAAGTTAACATACTGGTTGACCATCGGAACTTCATGAACTCCACCTTCAACAACATTTCCTCTGACAACTCCAGCTGCAATTCGAGCTTGCATCATATTCACAAAAAACTGATACATGGCTCATATATCCACTTAGGGAATCCCAGCACCAACATTTTCAGCTTAAGCCTGACCAAGACCTCTTCTAGCATTTGGTCGGGCATTTCCATTAGTGGTGGTGCTATCTCCTCCAAGATTAACTCTGCCTCTTCTTCCTTCCATATCTGTATTTAAACCTCGTGAGATACAGATGAATAGCCTAACTAAGATAGGAGTCTAGAAATATAGCGTATACTTATATATATAGTAAATACAAGTACGTCACTATATTGTTATCCAATACCCTGATCTTAACTCTAATTACTAAGGATTATGTTTTCAAAACCATTTTTAGTTAAAGTATTTCATAAACCATGATCTGATACCAAGCTGTGACATCCCCTATCTAGAGGCCTAAAACTAAGCGCTACAGATGCTGTAGTCATCTATAGTATTTGCCTCCGACGACTAAATACAGCTATGTTAATGGTATCAATAATATCAGAAGCACTTGAACATGAAACAAAACACAGATTTCAAAAACAAATTTTACTTCATTACATTTCAAAACCAAATGTTTCACATTCCCAACATATAATCCCAAATTTGTTCCCAAGCACAGATAAAATATACTTATTACAAATACGCCAAGATCGATATATGAAGATACCCCCTTGGATGATCAGAGTCATAGAGTCATAATAGACTTAATACAAAACAGAATGAAAATACATCAAAACATAAAATAAGAACTGCAATTCCTAGATAGCTATCCGTTTGCCTCCTGCATTCCTCCAGTAGCCTTATTCGTCATCCTACTAAACCTGAAAAGACCTTAACCCCTCAGCCTACTTAAATTATTTTTGAGCAACCGAGAGTTTAAGGGGAAAACATAAACTTCGAGTCAGACATAAAGCCTAGTATGAATAATTCTATACATCCCGGAATATATATATTAAGTGAGACCACGCCACTTAGCAGAACGGGTGTCCCCTCACTATAATCCTTTTAAAACATATCTTTGCAAAACCTTTTCTTGCAACCAAAACTGTTTAAACACTGTAAAGCAATCATTACGTAAACATACTTAAATATCATGTAATAATGAACTATCTATTCAAACACACAAGGTTTGTTTGGATAACTTTTAACCTTTGGCTGATTCGGGCCTAATAGACAATAAAATCAAAATTAATCTAACATCTGTTAGATATTCTTCTTTTGGATGATCTATCCTTAACTATCTATTAAATACTTCACTTCTGGACGGTCTGTCCTTAACTATCAGTTAAATACTTCTCTTCTGGACGGTCTGTCCCTAACTTAATCATCTCTTAGGTCTTCCTGATCCTAATGGTTTTTTGGGCTCACCACTAACCTATCTGTATACAACATATATTCCTTTCGGTGTGTAATCATAATTTTAGTCTACCTGTGACCAAGCCCTACATATTGGAATTTTAGACAACAATTAGCTGTGGCTAATAGCTAATGTATAAGGCGCGACCCCATACTAGTCTCGTCTGGTATTCTAATATCCGAGTCATTTCACTTAAGGATCCCCTCCCATAATTTTCCTTGAAAACATTTTCAAAATGATTTAAAATCTTTAATCAAACTTAAACAAGGAAAAGTATATAGTCTTTATATTTTACTCAAAATTATATCACTATGTTATATATATCTTCCTTACTCAAATCTTAGTTGATGAAACATTTAAACCCTTGAAAGAACCACTTTCTAAACTTTTGAAAGTATCTCTTTCAAAATCAAACGTCAAATCTTTTGAAATCAAACCTTTCGAAAACAATAAAACTTTTAGACAACCTTCATTAAAATTACTTTAAAACATTGCCTTCGAAAAACCTTGAAAAACTTCCATATCAAACCTTTCGAATCTTTTCGAAATCATCGAACTCAAACCTTTCGAATGCATTGAATCAAAACCTTTCGAAACCATTAAATAAACAAACCTTTCGAAACTATTCAATAAACAAACCTTTCAAAACCATTCAATGAGCAAACCTTTCTGAATCATCCAAAATAAACCTTTCGAAATCATTGAACTAAACCTTTCAAAGCCATTGAATAAACAAACTTTTCGAAAGCGTTAAACCTTTTAAAACATAAACCTTTCGAAGACTTACTAGGTTCAATTTAGAACAAGTGGAAAACCTTCTTTTAAAACCTTTCGACTTCATTGTAAGCAACCTTTCGACTTTGTCAAAAGCTCTGCTTCGAAAACTTTGGTTATATTTCATTTAGAAAACAAGGGTAAATCACCTAAGTCGAAAGCTTTCCTTCGAAAGCATGGAGAAGTGGCTAGTTTTAAAAACAGGTAAACCTTTCGACTTTGTCGGAAGGTTCAAATCAAAACAAAACAAAAGCGGCAGTAACCTTTCGATTGTGTCGGAAGGTTTAAAAAAAATAGTAATAAAATACAGTAACCTTTCGACTTTGTCGAAAGGTTTAAAACCATTATTTTAAACATTTGACCCGGTCGAAAGAAACCAAGTCGAAAGCTCTTATTCGAAAGCAAAGCAGGCTATCTTTGGTTTACAAAACAAACACACTCCAACCTTTTTGGCAACCAATATTTTGACTTAGAACCCTTCGACTATGTCCAATTCATTACGTACCAAGTAACTTGATACCATATGCATTGGTTTGACTTTATCGAAAGCTTTGAACCTCTCGACCTTGTCGGAAGGTCTGGGTCGGAAGGTTTAATACCAAAATTAGCTGAAACATGCTAAAAGTATGATTTCTTTGTTTTTGACTTAAGAAGGATAATTTTCCACTAACCTGCCTTTATTTGTCAAATTCCCATTGGTTAACAAATACTTTTCAGAAAAGTGCTCCAACTATTTTTTAGAATTAAATAATCATTTTATTTTATAAAATGCCCCTTTCCTTAATTATATATATAAAACATTTAAGTCCCACGCCTTAAATAATTTTATATATTAATCAAATTACTTAGGAAAAATCTGGAAAAATCCTAGAAAATCCATTTTAATATGTTTTCCAACATATAAAAATTTCAAACCCAAATAATAATTATTTTAGCCGTAAATAATTTATAACTAAATAAAACATTTTCCTCACTAGAAAATTTATATAAAATCCATTGATTCAGAAAATTATGAAAATTGAAACCCATCTCTAAAATATCATTTCTGACCTATATTTATATTTTCAATGCATTTGGATGTCATTTAATAAGGTTTTTATGTCAAACACATCATAAAAACTAACATGAACCAATATAATTCATCAACAAACATATATATAACTTTAATCATCAAAACATGGCATATACTTTCAAAAACATTTCAGATCTAATTCTTAAAACCGAGATCATAAGAAAATGGGATGTAGTAATTATTCACCTTAGCTTTGAGATTATAAGATGTGAGAGTTGATTTAGTTGATTATCTTCCTTCTCTTGAATCCTAGCTTATCTTCTCTTGAAAACAATAATGGTGGCCGACCTTGGTATAGTTTTTAGTTTGAGTGAAAATGAAATGAACGGGAGTTTTGTAACAACCCGAATTATAGTGAGTCCGGATTTTTCGCAAAAATGCTAAAATCGAAGCCCACTGAAACCCGAGTTGGGTATTTGGTATCCTGCAAAATAGGCAAAGATAAATATATCAGAGTTCAGATAAATATCTCACAGCGGAATTGACTAAAATATAATAGTAAGTAGATACTCACTAATAAAATAACACTTTCTAAACAAGTGTCTCAAAGCTGGAAAGTCTCTACGATCTACCTAACCTGTAGGATGTTATGAGGAGGGGGTCAGAACTAAAGTTCTGGTAAATGGAAAAATTGTACACTTCTAAGCTTAATTCTACATATACCGTTTTATTTCCATTTACCGTTATATTAGGTTTATTGGGTTTATAATACTCTTGCCTCAGTGCGTGAATCGTTCCTATCTACTTAGATTAAAACCTAATAACTAATATATATATATATATATATAGCTTTATACCCCTTGACCGCATCGGTCCTAGATACTACCCATAGTACCTTCTGTATCCTCCTCTCAAAGGATTCCATCGTCTTGCTTCTATGGCGTTCTATGACTACATCTATAAAGGACTGCCTCATAAGGCCTACAATACAGGTGTTCCGTCGTCTACTATGAAAACGAAAACTGCATCCGCACTAGTCTATACTAATGCTTGGACATCCACAATGTACCACCCATTGCGTACCTTGAGGAGTATACATAATCATTCTGTCTACTCCTTGAATCCCGCTTAACAAGGTCCCATTAGGCCTACAATACAGATATTCTATTTGGCCTGTCTCTTTTCTTATCGTGGCTATGGCCCCACGCAACCACCCTTCAACTAATCGAAAGACCTCTAAAGAGATAAGTGGTAGTGCTCTACTGCAAACAATCTAAACGTCCAATTGGCTACATCCCTCATCCAATCTCCCGATAGTGAAAGAATCATTGGACTAATGGCTTAACTCTAGTCTTTCCCGAACTCACTTGTTGGTTTTGATGCTAGCCTGATATCCTCATGCGACTATCCTTTTGGGTACTGCCCACTAAAACTTACTTGCAAGTACTGGGACATACGAATATCCTACTCCAAACATCAACCCCTTTTAACTGCCTACAATGGTCCTTCCATGCAAAAAGCAGTCAAGGCATACTCTTTTGATGGAACACCTACAAACCTACCTCTGGAGGACTGCTTCACTATGCCTACCCCAGTGGGCCATCCTAGAGTACCCTCACGTCCCGTTGAAGTCTCGTACTTTCTTTTAGCCCAAAATAACTAAATTGGACGTGCTTCTTTTATGCTGAAATCTGTGATGAACTGCTTCGTTAGGCTCTTCATCCTTTGGGCTGCTCCAAATGCATCTCACTCTTTTATTAGACCCTAAGTCTAATCTTTTATTTTGCATTTAGTTTACTTTTCTTATTATGTTAGCTACTTATTTACCCTAGTTAGCATAATCTCGTCCCAGCCTCACCTAACTATTGTGAGACCATCAGTTCTTGACTGAAAGGGAATGTTGTTGGTATGAGCCACTTCTATTATTATGCTTATTAACTTAATCCAAGATCTAAGTTTATTAAAATAAGCCTTTTCCATTATTTCTGCTCTATTTTCTTATTAACTTAATTTAAGTCTTAAAATAAGTCTTTTCTGTTCTTTCTACTTAATTATAACCTATGTTATAATTTTACTTGCAATTTTCACTTTTATTCTCTTTCATAATCTATATATTATAAATATAATTACAAGCGTCTCTTTTATATTCTAATATGTCTTCTTTTATTATGATATTGAATTCTCTTTAATTCTCTTATATTATATGACAATCTTGGCTTGGGACTACGTCCGACTGTCACAAATTTACTTATCATAATAACTACTTTGCTTTTATTCTATTATCTGCACAATAAACGCAGATCCAGTTACGTTCCTGTCTATAGCTTCTAGTCTTGTCTAATAATTAACTTGATTCTTCTATAATTCCTTTAATCCTTCACTTTATTTTCTTATATTCTAGGAAGCAATTCTATTCTATTTGGTTGGTTGGTTACAAAAATTGTGTTAAAAATCCATTTCCATATTTTAATACTAAATGAAGCTATAAACAATAATCCGTAATTGCAAGATATTTCTTTTTGTCATTTCTTTACTTTTTGGATAGTGCTAAATACAGTAGTTTCTCTATTTTACTATAATTCCATTTTTCTTTATTTTATTCTTGCAACTACATTTATCATTATCTTTTAAATATTAAATTATAGAAATGTATTCTCTTTTCTAAATCAACCAATTAATCTATCACTAACTTCCCTATCAAGTGGTCCTTCTGGATCCCCTTCTAAGGTATCAAATATTTTAATTGAGAAGATCCCCTCCCTAGAAATATTTTCGTTTTAGGGTCCAGCCTCAAGCAATGAACCCAAAGAAATATTTTCTATTTTAGGGTCCAGCCTCAGGCAATGAACCCATTGGGAGAAAATCTGATTGTGAGAAAGTAGCTAGGCCTATGGTTCTATTTATAGTGGAGTTTGGGGATCTCAGACCGTTGGATTCTTGGATTGAATCTGGAGCCACCACGTCACAGGGTCCATCGGAGCCATCAGATGCATCAACGTATGGCTCGGATTGAATAAAAAATCGATTTTATTTCGTTTGGCACGTACCTGGATGAAATTACGTCTAGGTAGCAACGCGGGTCGACCCTAGGGTCAACCTCTGTTCTCCTTGGGTCGACCTATGGGTCGACCCTTTCATTTATTTATTTTTTTCGTTTCTCTTGATTTTTGTTTCCTTCGTAACTTCTCTGTATTAACTCGGATTTTGACAAGTTATATATGGAAATTGATTAAAAAATCGCCAAGAACACAATGGTATAAGTATCGAGGCCATATTTTGACAATTAAAAAATTATTTATTTTCACTATTCATCGTTATTTGATTATTTAAAAATACGGGGTGTTACAAGTTTCATTCTTAAGGGTTTAGGGTATAAGCCCATCTACAATTTTCCATATTGCCCTTCTCATATCCTAACATATTAGCTTATGTTATTTCATTTTAGTTTGTACACTAACATGGCACGACTACCCTTAGCTAATCAATTCTCAACTTATTAACCTCTACCTTATTTTATTTAATTTTGTTAATTAAACATTCTAAATAATGTTATAAAAATCTGGGGTGTTACAGGATGACCTTTATATATACCCGCTTAGTAGCGGATGACCCATATTATATGATTATATACTATTCGTGATGTAGAAAAACAGGTTGGAGGGATCCAACGGGATTCCTCAACATTGTTGAATTGTTTTAAGTATTATTTCTATTATACGAATCTTTGAAAATCAAACCTGATTGTTTGACACTATTGGTTATGACTTTATTATATGTTTAGAACTTAAACCCTATAGTGATAAAAAAATCAATATCGATATTGGTTAAACATTGGGTAGCTATTGGCCTTAAATTAGTATTTTAAAATACTATAAATTGCCATTGGAGTTGGAGTTGGTTTTTGAGACAGGAAATGATTTTAAATTCGAAATTGGGTTTCAGAAATATTTTGTTTAAAAGGAATTTAATTTCTTTTTTACTCCAACCTTATTATCTGTCTTTTTCTAAGTCGTTAGAAATGTTTTTTAAATTTATTTATTTATATTTAATGTTGTTTTAAAGATTATTTATTTATATTTAATATTGTTTCAAAAGTTTTTATATATATTTGAAATTGTTTTTAAAGTTATTTATAAATATTTTAATATTTTGAAAAGTTAATTATTTTAAATAATTAATATGGGTTGAAATTAATAATAATGATTTATTGATACTATTTTGGAATTAATTATTATTATTTATAATAATATTGAAAATTAATTATTAGTGTTTTATTGATAATGCCTTTGAAATTATGAATTATAATTTGAAGTTGTTTTAAGGTTAATAATTATAAATAAAATTATTTATTATTTATAATGTTTATTATTAATAAACATTATTATATAATAGTGTTTGAAGTAAATGGTTATTATTTATTTATAAATGTTTGGGATATATAAATAGAGTTTTATAAACAGATTTGAGTTTTATAAGAGGAGTTTTATAACATGGTTTAGAAACTTAAAGGAAGATTAGTTAAAGGGTAAAAGGGTTTTATAAATGGTTTTAGATATTTATAAAAGAATTTTAGAAATGGGTTTATAGATTTATAAGAAGAGTTTTATAAATAGTTTTATAGATTTATAAAGAGTTTATAAATGTTTTCAAAATTTATAAAAGAGTTTATAATTGGAAATGGAGGTTGAGTTTTATAAGGGTTTTTATAAAGAGTTTTATAAAGGGTTTCAGAGATTTATAAAATAGTTTTATAAATGGTTTTTGAGATTTACAAGGGATTTATAAATGATTTTTGAATTGTATAGAAATAAAATCTTTCTCAGTTTTGTGAATATACTTATATCGTCAAGATAAGTATATAGATATTTTCCAAGCATTGAAAAAATAAGGGTTTGTGAACGAATCTTTGCTAAAGTATTTTGATATAAATATTACAAAGTGATTTAGTTAACCAAAAGATTAATTAAGGAGGCTAGTGGTTATTTGTATGCTTAACCAATGTTGGTTTTCCCTTTGGAAATGAATCCCTGATCTGGATGTGTGTTTGTGGATAGTTAAATAACCGACTATCAATTATGGACCCAAAATGTAACTTTAGAAATATCTAGGAGAAACACGCGAGTTATATGGCACAGTCATCTCCGATGATGCTATAAGTGCATGTAAATCTCGTTTCTTTCTCTTAGGACAAATGATAAGAAAATCCGGCCACTAACGGCTAGAAGGCGACCTCCGCTCTTATCTTTGACTGTTTATTTCCTAAAGAACCAGGGTTGAGTTTACCAAAAACTATTGAAAGTTGTTTCGAAGAGACCGGGATCGGATATGTTATCCGAAAACTACTTCGATCCAACTTAAGCATTTCGATTTGAAGACATCTTGAAGATGATGGAATTTGAAGAAGGAGATCTTTGAAGTACAAGAGTTGTTTGTTACTAATCCTAAGAGTGATTGCACAATGGATGTAGTAGAATTATTGTCTTGGGTTCATTCATCTCCTGTACTTGTATGGATGAATGCTAACATTTTGTTGTCGACTGGAGGGCAGTGTAGCATTCCAAGTGGGAAGTGCTATATAAAGGTAAAACGTAGCCTCAAGCCTCATCAACCAAGAAATGACAAAAATAGGGCATGCAGCAGGGCCAAGTGGGTCACTCCCATCCGGGTATGGCATCATGTAATGACCCGCCTTTTTGACCATCAAAAGTCAATACCGAACACTACCACTGTGTTCAAATGTCGCGCATCCAATAAATAAAAGGGCAAATTGTTAGGGTAAATAAAAAGAAAAGAACGTAAAACTGAGGGAAAATAGAATCTCACAGTGGGATCGACAATATATATAATACAACAAGGACAATAAAAACTATCACTCCAAAAATACAAAGTATATCTGAGTTAAAAATAGCCTTATCAGCTAGGCAGTTATAAAATCCTGAACTTACAATTGCTGATAGAGATACTATGTAATAAAGCGGAAAATAAAACACTACGATAGGTGAATCTCTAGCTCCCCTCCAAGATCTCCATAACACCAAGGACAACCTGGGAAAATACTCGGTTTGACCCGAGCATTATAATAAAATAACACCCGGATCAGTCTGAAAATACCAGAGTGAGATAACTCGAATAATGGGGATCATAAAAAAGTTCCATGAGGCCACACCGCTAACGCGGAACAGGTTTTTAACTCACAAGAATAACATCCATACATGCTAGAGCAGAAACAAACTATAACGACCCAGAAATTTTAACGATTTTTATAACGTAATTAACTAAATTTTTCATGAAAATAAACAATAAAATTTTGCAATGAAAAATTGATATTTGATATATATCTATTTAAACATAGCAAGTGGCAGATTTTTATCAGAATATATGTAAGATTGTTCAGTTGTGAAATTTCAATTTAAAATTTAAAATAAGTTAAAATTGATGAAAATAAAATATTTTTGAAATCTAAATATTTTTACATAAGAAAAATGTAAATCATTTTCCGAGTGAGACGTCATATTTCATTTCGCCAAATTTGGACTGATCTAGCTCCGTTTATCTTATTTTCGGCGATTTAGCAGCAGTTTGGCAGCGGAAATCGAGTTTTGATAGTTTGGTCATGTCGCTGATATCTGTGTACCATCTTGTTCATCTCATCGTGCTGATCTCCGCAATATATTCAATTGTGTGTTTCGGCGTCCGGTATGCGGAGAAATCTGCGAAACGATTAGCCCTATCGGTTCCACATTTGGGCCTTTTGGGCATTCTGTGTCCTTTCGTTTGTCCATCTGGTAAAGCTAATAGCCACTAGCTATTAATATTCTCTGAATTCAACAATTGACTTTTGCTTTTCCCTGGTTTCAATTTATATCTTGATTCGTCCATTCACTTTTTGTTTCTTCACTTCTTTTCATTTATTCTGTGCTGTGAGAAATTGTATATAAAATAAATTATATATTAAATTTGCATTCTTTTTGCATTGAAACCTGAACTCGTCCTCCCTCTTTCCTTGTAACCCACCCTCGTCTCCTCTTCACCAAACTCCGACCTCCCTCCGCCCTGCTCAAACTCCGCCGCCATTAGCTGCTCTTAACTCGCCGACTACCATCTCTAGCCTCTGCCACGTTTTCCCCTCCAACGCCGGCCCTGCTCCACCGACCTACCTTTATCCGCTGCCAGAACCCCTGCCATGCCTCTCCATCATCCGCCTCCACTCCATTCCCACTAGACTCGGCCACTCCGCCTTCACCTTCCGCCTTTTTCCCTTTACCCAACACCTCGCCGAAGCAAGCTCCACCATCTGCCAGAACTCCATGCAACAACCCACCCAAACCCAAGCAACCCCTTACAGCATGCAATAGCCGCCCACGGTGCTCCACCCCTCTCCAGCCTCCGCATTACCTACTTCACTTGATTTTGCAAGCACCCTCACCAGACAATGCCGTCGAACCACTCAAACCCTATAGCCTCTCCACCCTTCTCATTTCCGAGCCCAGCAGCACCTCAAACCCGCCTGTCCTTCCACCCGCATCTAGTCACCACCGAGCGCCACCCTCCAAAGCCTATCCTGCCAACCATCCCCTTCCAACCGAGCACAGCCCACACAGTCTATCGCCGAGACCGCTTCAACCTACTGCTGACCCAACCAAGCTCCTCCAACCTCCTTATTGGACATGCACCATCCATCACAGCACTGACAGGTGCTGAGCATCTTTCTCCCCTCCTCTCTGGCCGAACAGCCAACAAACTTCTCTTTATATAAAATAAACAAAGGTATATATATATATATTCCATTGAATTCAAGATCTTGCTTGTCGCTATTCAGTTATCTAGCTTGTCGATGTCCAGTTATTTTCTTTTGTGCTCGGTGTCCGAAATTTGTTACAACAACACTTTGACTTGTCGTTGTTCCGTGTGCGTATCCATGTCACCTTCTTTGTTCTTGTTGTTTCTCTAGCCTCAAAAGATGAGCAATCACTCATGATTAACATTCTTATATTTAGTAAATTTAATTCACATGAAATGACGATTGAAATATGTTGTTAAATTTTGAATTGGTTAGAAATTTAATTGTTAAGTATGATATGTTATTATCTGCAATTGTTTACCTATGTTAATTGACATATGATACCATAACCGGTTGTATATAGATTATATTTAAATGGTTAATTATGATGTATGCTTGTAATTGATAGGTTGTGCTATTTTATATTATTATGTTATTGTTCTCACACTGCAAGTTCCCTGTTAGTTTAGAAAATCCCTATGCGTTGAAATGATACATACATGAACGATTTTATAGATTAGGGAAAATCGTTATGGGTTGAAATGATGAACCCAAGCGATTTTATTGATTTTTAAATTTTGGGATTGTGGGTTGAAATGATATATACACGTAAATATTAAATTATTGCGGATTGAAATGATAAATATCTGTATCACTTAACCATAGGATAGAAAATTATATACGGACACCGTTGGTCTATTTTGAAAAATGATTTCCAAAGTTTTGAAAGGAAATAGATGGGTTTTTAATAAATATTGATTTTTAAAATATAATATAAAGATATTTTATATAGATTTTTAAAATTATATGTTTTGGAAATTTTAAAATTATAAGTTAAGTTTTAAAAATTTAAATTATAAAATTTTACTTACAACTTTATTATTTGAAAAATATATATATAAGATTTAAATAGATTTAATAATAAAATTTAATATAATAAAATTTAATAAAAAATTAATTTAACTAATATATATAAAATATGTTTAAAATATTTATTTAAATTTATTTTAATATTTTAAATAGATTTTTGTATTAACTTTAATAAATAAAAGTGGGAAAGGTAAATTAAAGTTGATTTGTAATTTAATTTATTTAAGAATTGAATTTAAATAAAATTGATTTGAAACTTATTGATTTTAGATTTTAAAGATATGATTTTATAACCTCATAATTTGATTTTTGATTAAATGTGATTATACAAATATTTTCAAATTTAAATAAAATTGAAATTTAATATTTAATATTGATTTAAATTTGTAATTTGAGATTTTATTTAAATGTTATTAAAAGTGATTAAGTGAATATTTTCAAATTTAAATAAAATTAAAAGTTGAATTTTGAAATATAAATGAAACTTATCAAATTGAGTTATTATAAATTGTTTGAATATTTAAACTTTAAAACCTATTGAATTGGAAGTGGTTTAAATTTGTAGTTCAAACCTGGATTTGGAATCGATATAAAAAATGGTTTTAATGAGAATTTAAATTGAACCTTTAACCTTTTTAATTGAAATTGTTGAATTAAGATTGATTTAAATTGAATTTTGGAGCTAAGGTTGATTTGATTTGATTTCTGAAATTGGAAGAAACAATTCTAATTTGAACTATTTCCGATATAAAATCTTTTAAATATAAACTATTTTTAATATATAAACTATTTTAACCTATGACCTATTTTTAAATATAAACTATTTTTAATGTATAACATTCCAATATATAAACTACTTTCAATATTCAAACTAGTTAAGTTGGAACTTTTATGATTTAGATTTAATGGATTTAATGCGAATACTTTGATATGATGGTTTAACCTATTTTGTGGTTATGATTTTGGAAATGAATATGATTTAAAGTGAATAATGATTTCGGAAGTGAATATGATTTTGAAAGTGATATGATTTCGAAAGTGAATATGATTTCAAAAGTGATATGATTTTGAAATGAATATGATATTTTGATATGAAGTATGAACTGTTTGAAATATAAAATGACCACGGTGTGAAATAAGCGTTTAGTTTGTAAAGAGACCAGGATCGGATATTGTTATACTCTCTGCCAATACCGAAAACCATTTTAACAACTGTGCATGTGGTGGAGAATCCATAACGAAGTAGGATGGTTTGGTGAACGTCTGTATGAGGTATGAAAGCATCCCTGAATCCCACAGGTCAGCTTGATATGACTAAAACCGGAGCTATACTTGGGCCAAGTGAGGTCGAACCTCCGGTCGAGTATGCTTCTTCGAAACCATATCTATTACTTTGTGATTTGATTGGATGCACCTTTGATTTTGGGAGTGTGTCTCGAGGTGGGAGGTAGTAGCTGCTATGCATTACCACCAGCCCGGTTCTATAAAACGGTAGAATCCTACCCTTGGCATTGCCTCGCGTGCCTTATCATATGCCTTATCGCGCCCACTACGAATTTGTTTGTGTCATAAACTACGAAGTGCCATCTGATAGCCCTCCAGTTTATGGAGGAATTATGGTACTGTATAGACTATGGCATTTATATAAAAATGTGTTAAGGGGGATATGGGTAACGCCTTAACGCTATTCTAATATTTTACTTTACTGTAGACATTATCTATGTAGCGTATTGTATTATGTATGTAGATAGTTTCATGGATCCTTAAAGGATGGAATCCCAACATCCTTTAAGTTATTTGTATTTCACTTCGACATTTCACTTGAGGTTATTTACTTGCATAAGAAGTTAATCCTGACTTGAGTGTTTTGTGTTTTGCTTTATGCTCGGGTCAGCCTGAGTGTCGTAGCATTTGAGACTCACCTTTGGAGCTTGGAATTTTTCTTGGAGATCTATCTTTTATCCATTCAGCTTTCAGTTATTACCGGTTGTTTATGTTCAGACTTGTCATTTGTTTATGTATTGAGACTTCTATGTACTTGTAATTTCTGTTGTATTTTGGTTTAGACTCTCATGAACTACTATTTATCTATTCCGCTGCATATTGTTGTAATACTCTGTGTCTGTGATTCTGTGATTGATTTATTTACTGTATATGCTAAGTTTTGCCAAATATAAATTAACAGTCTGTTGTTTTGAGCAATTCAAGTCTGACATGTGTGGATTATTGTCGATTTGAATGGTTCAAAATGATGGGTCGTTACATAAACATCAAAAAACAAATCCGAATAATAATGGGCATATATAATATTAAAATCAAACTTGGAAGAATGAAAGTAATCCAAGAAAAATCCAAACTAGATAGAATGGATTAAACAAGATAATTGTCCAAACTTGATGGAATGGACAAAACGAGATAACTGTCCAAACGTGATAGAATGGATAAAAACTATAATTAAACATTGTGAAGAGTGGTTGACTCTTCCCGTTGCAATTATAGAAAAACTGATTCAAAGGTTCAAATCGAATAAGGAAAATGAAATTTATCCAACATAACTAGGAGGGTGCTCCCCCCTTCAACGGAAGTAAAACTCTAGATAAAATATACTTGAGAGCACATGCTTCACTCTCGGAAACTTCCAAGATGGACCCCGCTTCACATGAGCGTCCGAATATTTCACATCAATGCATGCATGCCGACACCTCTCTAGATGATGTGAACATATCCTGATGGGTGCGACCCACATGGCTTGGCTCTCACTCACGTTTTGGTTTTATTTTTTCTGGTATTGGATACCAATGCTAAAAAACGAGCGATAAATCATCTTAGAATGATAAAGCACAATAATGACTTGGAGGGTGCACCACCCTTTTCCGCGCTTTGGTTTTAGTCATTTTGATAAAGGATAACAAAGCTCAAAGAGCAGCAAATCATTTTTAAGGTGATGATACACCATAAGAAAAGTTAAATCCGATAATTAATAAATCTACTATCGGGGATGGTTAAAATGATCGTATATGGAATTAAATTTCATATATTTACCGCTACTCATTGATTCCAAACAAGTGCTATCCCTCGATTTAAAATGAAGCCATGCAAGTTGAGGTAGTGTTACCTTCAGGCATCGCTTTGACGACATTTTTAACCTTCGAGATAGAAACGAGTCTAAGCCTCAATGTTTAATGTTAAAAGTTTGGCTAGATCCTGTAACGACCTGGTATTTCGAACCATTCGCATCCGCACATGTCGGACTTGAATTGCTCAAAATGTCAGATTGTTAATTTATATTTGGCAAAACTTAATATATATAGTAAATAAATCAATCACAGAATCATAGACACGGAGTATTACAACAATAAGCAGCAGAATAGATAAATAGTAGTTCATGAAGCTACTATAAACATCAAAGTCTGAAACAAAATACAACAGAATCTCAAATACAAATGAATCTCTAATACATAAGCAACTGACAAGTTATAACATAAATGAGTGGAATAAACTGAAAACTTGATAGATAGACCTTCAAACAAAGCTCAAATCTCCAAAGGTGAGTCTCAATGCTGTGACACTCAGTCTGACCCGAGCATAAAGCAAAACATGAAACACTCGAGTCAGGATTAACATTCTTATATCAGTAAATTTAACTCAAGTGAAATGTCAACTAAAGTACAAGTAACTTAAAGGATGTTTGGGATATCCATCCTCTAAGGATCCGTGGAACTATCTACTATGTAGTAATATACGCTATTATAATATGTCTATAGTAAAGTAAACTATTAAAATAGCGTTAAGGCGTTATCCATATCCCCCTTAACATATTTTTATAATGCCGTAGTCTATACAGATACTATAAACTCCCCTCGTAGTTGGGCTATCAGGGAGCACTCCATTGGTACGACAAAAAACAAACTCGTAGAAGGCGCGATAGGGCATGTGACAAGGCACGCGAGGCAATGCCAGGGTAGATATATCGTTTACGGATCCGGACTGCTGGTAACGCATAGCAGCTACTACCTCCCACCTCAACACACTCCCAAATCAAAGGTGCACCCAATTAAATCACAAAGTAATAGAATGGTATCGAAGAAATGTGTCCGATAGAAGGAATGACCTCACTTGGCCCGGCATGGCTCCTGTTTTAGCCACATCAAGCTAACTCGTGGGAGTCAGGGTTACATAAATACCATATAGAATCATCGCCAATCCATCCTACTTCGTTCTGGAATCTCTACCATGTACACAGTTGTTAAAGTGATTTTCGGTATTGGCAGAGAGTACGACAATATCCGATCCCGGTCTCTTTAACAACCAAACGCTTATTTCACACCGTGGTCATTTTTATTTCAAACAATTCATACTTCATATCAAAATATCATATTAATTTCGAAACCATATCAATTCGATATCATTATTCACTTTGAATAATATTCATTTCCAGAATCGTAACACTTTCAAAATTATAACACTTTCGAACCCATAACACTTTCAAAATCATAACACTTTCGATCCCATAACACTTTTAAAATCATAACACTTTTGAAATCATAACGCTTTCCACTTAAACAGTTTAGATATTGAAAATAGTATATATATTAAAATAGTTATAAATTAGAATAGTTTATATATTAAAATAAGGGGCATTTCACCAGAAGGACAAACTTTGTAGTCCAATTAGTTTCTAGGACACGCATCCACAGAAATTAATTTCAAGGCCAAAGTCAGCAGAATAATTACTTTTAAGGACAAAGTCAGTAATCCAATTACTTTCAAGGACATAATTTCATAGGTTTTTAGGCCTTAGAAAATAATTATTTTTCATTTTGTCCTTAAACATAATTATTTCAGTTGTGTGTCCTAGAAACTAATTGCGCTTGCTAAAGAGGCCCTTATGGCTAATTTTCACTTAAAATAATTTATATAATAAAATTAGTTTCCTCCAATTTCGCAAATCGATTCAAATGAACTTAAATTCCAAAAATTCAATTTAAATCAATTCTAATTTAACCATTTAAATTTAAAGGTCAAAGATTCAATTTAAATTCTAAATAAACCATTTCAATTTATCTTGATTTCAAAATCCAGGTTTGAACTATCACTTCAATTCCAATAAGATTCAAAACTTAAATATTCAAACATTTTTAATATATGTTTCATTTGTATTTCAATATTTCACTTTAATTTTATTCAAATTTGAAAATATTCACTTAATCACTTTATATCAAATCATGTTATCAATCATATCTTTCAAAATCTCAAAATCAATAAGTTCAAATCAATTCTTATTTAAATTCAATTATTAACCAATTTAAATTCCATGTCAACATTAATTTTTCTTCCCAACCTTTATTATTAAAGTTATAAAAATCTATTTTTTTTATATTAATATAAATTTAAATAAATACTTAAACATATTATATACTAATTAAATTAAATTTCTGTTAAATTAAATCTTATTATTAAATGTATTTTGTATTAAATCTTAATTTATATATTATTAAAATAATAAAACTATAAGAAAAATCTTAAAAAATATATTTTCAAAACAACTTATAAATTAAAATTTCCCAAAAAATATTATTTTAAAATCTAAATTTTATACATATAAAAATAACATTTGTATATTATATTTTTAAAAGTAAATATTCAATAACACCCATATATTTCCTTTTAAACCATGGAAATCATTTTTCAAATATAGACCAATGGTGTCCGTATATAATTTTCTATCCTAGGGTCAAGTGATACGGATATTTATCATTTCAATCCGCAATTTAAATATCTATGGGTATATATCATTTCAACTTGCAATCCCAAAATTTCAAAATTTATGAAAATCGCTTAGGTTTATCATTTCAACCCATAACGATTTCCCCGTAATCTATAATATCGTTCGGGTATGTATCATTTCAACCCATAGAGATTTCTAAACTAACAGGGAACTTGCAGAGTAAGAACAAATATGATAATAATATAACATATTAACAATAGGCATATATCATCAATAACAAATTAAATAAAATATATACAACAGGATATGGTGTCATATATCATAGGTGAACAATTGCAGATAATGGCAAACCATATTTAACAATTAAATAACTAGCAATTCAAATTTAATAGCATATTTCAATTGTCGTTTCAAGTGAAATCAAATTTACTAAATATAAGGATGTTAATCGTGAGTGATTGCTCACCTTTCGAGGCTAGAGAAATTTGACAACACGACAAGCTATGAATTGAACCACGAACTAGACGATCGACCAAATCCAATGACAAATCTCAAAGCGAAGCAAATTGAACACGGATTGGACGAACGAAACAAAGCTAGGCTAGAATTCAGAAATCGATGAAAACGAAATATATATATTTTTTAAAAATCTATTATTTACTCATATAAAAATCTTTGTATTATATATTTTTCCTTTAAGAATCAATATTCAATTTGAAATACAAATCGAAATAAATTCGATATATATATATTTTGAAAATCAATATTTATTAAACACATATTTAAAATCAACTATCTATATCATTCTTTGAAAATCATTGTTATTATAAACATATATAAAACAAGGAAGCCACAATACAAAATAATTTGGAAAACATATATATATACATATAAACTTACTTTAATAATAATATTATTATTATTATTATAAACACACATATATATAAAACCAGAAATCAATAGGCATAGTATAGTATAATATATATATATATATATATATTACAAACCTAGTATATATATGTTCGAAAATCCAACAGAACATATTACACATATTATATAGTACATGCTATAATCAAGTCAACACTTAAGTAAACAAATATACTATTGTCAATATATATATTACTGAAACTATATATATAATATGTACTAGCAAAACAAGTTGAGGCAAAGTTCAAAAGCAGGGTAGCGGACTTCAGAGTAAAGCTTGTATATATATTTATAAAAGCCTATGTATATACATTTATAAAAGCTTATATATACAAACCCAACAGCTCAGATGTATAAACTTATACAATAAAAAAAACTAATATATAAACAAACTTATAACTTACATATATAAAATCTTGGAAGAAAAATCGTTTAGATCTGAAAACACCATAAAAAATTTCCAAAAATAAACTCACATATATAAACAGCTATATAACCTATAGAGTATAAACAGCTAATATATATGAACAATATATAACTTACATATATAAAATGGAGTTCATCGATGGGAAGGATAAGGATTTGCTGACTAGAAGGGAAACAGGTGGAGAGGCTTGTAGCGGAGGCCGGGGCAGTGGAGATTGATAGGGGTTAGGCATGGCCTTGGCTAGTGGTGTGTCGCTGCCTCGGTGGTTGCACAAGGGGATGATGGGCGGAGCTCTCGAGCGGCTGCAAGGAGAGCCGGAGCTAGGTTGTTGACTTGGGGTGGAGAGCGAACTGATGGGTAGTTGAAGGCGGAGATAAGAGGATCGGCTACTGACGTGGTGGAGGCTTTGGGAGGCTGGGCGAATAGGTGGCGTTGATGGTTGTTAGGCATGATGGTTGGCTAAAGGAGGAGATGGAGGGAGATAGATGATGGAAACGAAGAAAGGTGCAAGCGTGAGAAACCATTCAAGCTTTAGGAAAACATGTTAGCTTTATACTAACGTATTATTATTACAACATGATGAAAAATAGAAGCCAGAGAATGAAACGAATCAGCAACCCAAAATAAATATTGAACGCAGGGGAATGGTGAAGGTCACGCATTAAATTTCAGAGAGTAATAATAGCAAACTTAGTAATGTATATATATATATATTCTTTTGTAAATGAACAGAATGAAAAAGAGGCATAGAAAATGGACCACTCTGTAATAAATTGAAATGATGGAAATGGTAACAGCTGGCCATTGAATTCTGCAAATAATAAAGGCTAGTGGCTGTTTATTTTAGCCGTTTGAAAATTTGAATGGACACAGAATATCAAAAGCTAAAGCGGGGTACCGCTACGGCTAACCGTTTTACAGATTTTGCTACGTACCGGACTTCGAAATGCACAATGAATATACTACGGAGATCAGCAGGGCGAGAGGAATAGAATGGTACAGAGATATCAGCGATACGACCATCCTATCAAAAGTCGATATTCGGTACCGAAAATGCTGCTAAAACGCCGAAAATAGGATAAACGGGACTATAGCAGTCCAAATTTGGCGAAACGAAATATGACGTCTCTCTCAGAAAATGATTTACATTTTCATTATATAAAAATATTTAGATTTCGAAAACATTTTATTTTCATCAATATTAACTGATTTTAAATTTAAATTGAAAATTACATAGTAGAATTAAGTTTCATATTTTCCAACGAAAATCTGCCATTTGCTATGTTTAAATAGACGCATACCAAATATCAAATTTTCAATTCAAAAATTTACCATTTAATTTCAAGCAAAATTTTAGTTAATTACGTTATAAAAACCGTTTAAATTTTCGGGTCGTTACACTCTCCCCCACTCAAAACTTTTCGTCCCCGAAAAGCAACGAGGTAGAAGAACAGAAGTAACAGAAAGATAGATAGATTCAAAATACAAAGAACCAGATACAACAATTAATTCAAAACCATATAAATTCATTAGTTTTTAAATTGATTAATATTCAACAAATTTGGTTTCAATCTATTTTATTCAATCAATAACTATTCACTGTATTCACATTTGGTTGATTTCAATTCAATAATTGATTTTCTTTCAATTTATTAACAGTTATTACAGAATTTTCTTTCAAATAGAATTTATTTCATTTGACTTTTATTTATTCCATTTGACTTTACTTAAGTTAATTCCACTTAAAATTCAATTATAACTATTCTTCGGTTCATATTTATTTGATTAACTAGCATTCTCCTTTATTTATTTAATTTATTTCACTTAATATATATTTTGCAACATATATTACGTGTATAAACATTTATTATCCCTATATTATTCAACCAATTAATTATCTTTTTATTATTCAATTTATTATCTAATTTATTATTTAAAACTTCCCTAAACAAAATATCGTTTTTGGACATCTTGTTATTTACCTTTATATTGTATATTCAATTGCTTATTCTCATTAACATTTAACTATTTCTAGGTAAGTTATATTAAGGTTCTGAGGGTAATTAAATGCTATACAAATTTACCTTTTATCTACAACATTCATATTAAGCAGAATTTAATTTAAACATTTTAATTTAAATAATTTATTACTTAAGGTTTCTCTTGTATAACCTTTAATCACAAATTCACATTCATTTTAACTTTCGGATATTTTAGGTAAGCTATATATGTTTTAGAATGCAAATGAGTATTATACACATAAATTTTATCCTATTTTAATTGTTTCAAGTCATTTAAAATTCCAATTTAAAATTCAAACACTTCAAATATTTCACAATTTTTTGATTTATTTCAATAGTTGAAAACCCTAACTTAACACAGAATTTAAGAATTAAATTTTCGGTTTCACTTCAAAACCATTTTGAAATAAATATATACATATATATATTTTATACATCAAATCATACTCAAAAAATTCAAATCAAATCCACTTCCAAAACAAAGGTGTAGAAAAGCTACTAAGTGGCCTCTCCACTTTGAGACTCGAAAATGAATGTCGATGATGCTGCAGTCATCACCGAAATTATTTTCCAGCGACAAACAAGGATATAGCTGCTACGTGGTTCGGGCAGTTGGAATATGGATCTATTAGGACATGGACAGAATTGGTGGACAAGTTTTTGAAGCAGTTTCGGGTTCTTATCAAGAGGCCGAAAAATGTGATGACATTGACATCGATGAAGCAGAGGATAAGGGAATCGCTCAGGACATTCTTAAATCGATTCAATGCAGCGGTTGCTTCGGTGGACCGATCGGATCCATCGATGGTTTATATGGCGGCAGTATCAGGAGTCAGGGACAATTCGGATTTCAAGGTATCATTGATACGGGATCCACCAATGGATCTCGGGGATTCTTTCATGAGACCGAGAGATTCCTTCGGCAGGAGGATGCAAGTTCAGATATGAAATCAAAGGAAGTAAACGTGGTTAAGGATGGAGGACCATCCGGTGAGAGCTCGGATAAGGATAAGGATAAAGGGAAGAGGAAGTCGAATAACAATTCTGGCTGGGCAAGGAAACGCTGGGGAGAACCAAAATTCTGCACTTACACAAGATTGAACGAAACGTTGGAGTGGATATACATGGAAACCCAGGATCGCCTTCCCTACCGAAGGCCGGCAAGGAGAGAACCCTCGGAACGTGAGAGGGCATCAGGAAGGCACTGCCTCTTTCATGACCTGGACGGGCATGATACCAACAGCTGCATGCATCTAAAGGATATAATCAAGGAGCATGTAAGGAGTGGTCAGCTGTGGCAATATGTCGGGGCTAGGAATGCGACGGTAGAACAGGAGCAGCCACCGTCTACCTCAAATGACGATGGTGCAAGGCCCATGAATGATGGTCGATTGGTTATCAACTGATAGGGATGATATAAAATAAGTAGCAAACTCTGGGCAAACAGCCAAGTCACTTACTCATGTACGGGGATGGAGATTGCCCCTAGGCATGCTCTGAGATGATGATAAACCGCGATGCTCTAGTTTGTGAAATCTGCTTTTTCTTTTTTGGTTTGGACATTTGCTTTTTTCTGGTTTGGTTTTGGAGTTTGTTTTGAACTCCTGATTTTCTTTGTTTTCTGGTTTGGACTTTGGTTTGGATGCTTGTTTTCCGGTTTGGATTTTTGGTATGGATTTTTGGT
Organism: Allium fistulosum; assembly: GCA_030737815.1. Classification (NCBI taxonomy): domain Eukaryota; kingdom Viridiplantae; phylum Streptophyta; class Magnoliopsida; order Asparagales; family Amaryllidaceae; genus Allium; species Allium fistulosum. The sequence goes on along the minus strand of CM060905.1, from coordinate 868,107,848 downwards.
TTTCTAATTTAATCTAGATTTCAAATTGGATTTTGACTGGATTTTTATCTGGTTTTTGGTAAATGATTGTCGGGTATGGATTATGCCTAGCAAGGGGTAAGTCGCTTCGTCCGAACGTGACGAGACGGCTTATTCAGGTCGTCGAGTATGGACTATGCTCGGCAAGGGTCCATAGCGACCAGGATTTAGCTTAGGACTTAAGCCCCAACATTACTTAGCGTTTAGGGACACTGAACCAGGATCACTATTGAGCAAGGCATTGCTTGACACAGGTCGTCGAGTGTGGATTGCACTTGGCAAGAGCCTAGAGAGGTTACGGATTTAGATATTGGCTATGAACATCTAAGGATTTGGCGAAGGGCCCGTAACGGTCCCAGATTTGGATATCGACCCAGAGAGGTCATGGATTTGGTTATTGGTCACTGGATATGGATGGATTAGAAATCAGTTGTCGGGTTCGGATGGGTATGGAATTGGCTAAGGATTTGGTTGCTAGATTCAAAATTGGATAGCGACTCAGAGCAGTCGCGGATTTGGGTAAGGATATGGAACTCGGATATCATAGCTATGGATGGAATATGGACTTTGGATGTCGGATTTAAAGCTATTCAAAACATGCCTTCCTACCACAAGGAATGTTTTGGGGGGCAAATGTTACCCCGCCTTTTGGTCAAGGCCGGGACATCAACAAATTGGCTAAAAAGGATGGATATCAGGATTGGAGATCGATTGGAAACAAGGCTATGATCGATACCGTCAAAATTGGACCAAGCTCCAATCAAGGTGCGATCGATCGGGAATGATAAACAAGGCTCGGTGAGGCTACACTTCAAATTTCAAGTCAATCGGAGTTCATATACTCAAGTTATGGATGGATCAATATTGGTGAAAAATGTTTTCGTATCGATGGATTATAGTGTTTGGATTGGATCGATCGACATTCGTATCGTTACATTTAATATCGATTGAATTTGTATCGATCAAGCATCTTCAGGAAGGAAACAAGTCGATGGATGTTGTTATTTTCATATCGATGCATACGTATCGATTGGATGGATGCGGCAAAACATGTTGATGCGCTTTGTATCGATCAAGGCTGGGATCGATACAAGGAATGAAGCAAACTGATGGATACGAGGCAATGGCTACAAGGGATTTGGAGAAGCATTTCATATCGATCACTGATTGATCGATACGAAGGACATACACAGAGAAGGATATGTTGGATGGATACGAAAAGCAACAAGAGGGAAGGAGCCATTTCGTATCGATCAGATTCGTACCGATCGATACGAAGCGATCAAGGTGGAGCACAATACATGGGTCACTATGTGAGAATCAGATCGATGTGAAAGCTATGGACACGGAATGATGGATATGAAGACTCGGACCGATGCAGAAGTGATGGATACGAAACATCATGGATACAAAATCATCAGCCAACACTAGAAAATTGAAACTTGGATCGATCATATCTGATAAACTACACTCTGGAATTTCATGAAATTTGGAGAGCTTTGCACTATCATCTTTCACCATGATCAATCTCAGCTCGTTTGGAGTGATTCTTGATCGATACGAAAGCCATATGGATCGACCAGGGATCGATCCCAAACCACTCTAGATCTATCATGTGGGCCCACCTGCACGTGAGAAGAGGTATTCCGAGTTTTGAGGTAGATTTTTCTAGATCTACTCCTATAAATAGCCCTTCCATGGCAACTAAAAGGAGGATCTTCTTCTTCTTTTTTGGCGAGACTCTGTCATTTTGGTTATTGATATTCAAAGGATTGTAACTGTAATCACAGTATAAAGGAAATAAAAGGATCAATTCAAAGTGGACGTAGGCCGAAGATAGCCGAACCACTATAATCTTATGTCTTCTCTTACTTTCTTTCATTTTAATTTTGTTATTTCTTCGTTTTTACTCTCTACATTATCTGGATCTGAGATCTGTGTTTGGATATTGAGGATTTGTGTGTAAACACTGGTGCTTTCACTACTTTTGGGGTTTGTGACCATTTTTGGCGCAAACACAAGCGACTAACTTGTTGCCCTCCTTGTTCCAACAAACTTCAAAAATGCCACCTCCTCCACTATATGTTTTTATAAGCTTCCCTTCTTTCACAGACTATATGTTAAGGCATTGATCCAGTGATCCACTTGCTAAATGTTGCCCATTTAGGCTAAATGCAACAGCAAAGACTGGTTGCCTGCATTTGAAGGACGTAAATTTAAAAGAGGTAATTAGTTTAAAGGAAAAACTTTAAACTAATTTTTAAACCAAGGACGAAACTTTTAGAATTTAGCCAGAAGGACAATAGCGTGTTGTTTCAATTTCCCGACTTCGACAGCTTACTCCGCCTTCGTCCAAGCTTGACCTAGCCACCATCTACCTTCAGTTACTGCTTGCCCTATCCGCCGCCGTCCAAGCAATCATCGTCTGAAGTCATCGTCGTCCAAGCCGTCGCCGTCCAAGCCTCTCTGTTGTAGATGTTCGAATCAAATTGGATCTTTCACTGTCCACGTCGATTTCACCGAAATTGACAAAGCTTAACTTTACGCCTTAATCCAAACCTACGTTAGAAATTACTCGACCTTTGAACTCAAGAGCTGCAAATTCAAGATTTAAAAAACGAATGGAAAAGCGGAATCTAGAAGAAGACGAAAAAAAACCAAAAAATATCATGAATTACAAGTCGAATGATATTTAGATATAGCATTTCTATATTTGAAAAACAGCAAATTGTGTTTAATATGCTAAATTATAGACTAATATAGCATTTGTACTTTTAAATATAGTACCATTATCTGACTATGCAAAATGATAGTTGGATATAGCATAGCATATTTCAATTGAACAAGGATGAAAAAATATGCAAAATGATACATGAATTTAGCATAAGTATATTTAAATTGAACTAGCATGAATAGAATATACAAAATGAAATAAGTATTCCTAAAAGAACTACCATGAATAAAACATGAAAAATGATAACAACATATAGTGTTTGTATTTTTTAATGTAACATTTCAATCACAAAATTCACTACCATGGTAATGGTATGCAAAAATGATAGTTTAATTTAGCATTTGCGTTAAGTAGTCACTATCATGTTTAAAATAGCCAGAATGATAGTTTAATGTAGCATTTTAATTACGAAGTCCAATATTATGATTACAACATGCAAAATGGGATTTAATGTAACATTTTATTCACAAAGTCCACTATGATGTTTATGATATGCAAAATGATAGTTTAATGTAGCATTTGAGTTATGAAGTCCACCATCACGTCTAAAATATGGAAAATGATAGTTTGATATAGCATTTTAGTTATGAAGTCCATATGAAAGTTACAATATGCAAAATGACAGTTTGATGTAGCATTTAATTTATGAAGTCCACTAGCATATTTAAGGTATACAAAATGATAGTCTAACATAGCATTTGAGTTATGAAGTCCAATATCATGTTTACAATATGCAAATGATAGTTTAGTGTAGCATTATAGTTATGAAGTCCAATATCATGATTACAATATGTAACATGAGATTTAATCTATCATTTTAATTACAAAGTCCACTAGCAAATATAAGGTATGCAAAATGATAGTTTAACACAGTATTAGACTTATGAAGTCCACTATCATGTTTACAATATGCAAAATGATATTTTAATGTAGCATTTCAATTACAAAGTCCACTAGCATGTTTAATGATATGCAAAATGATAGTTTAATATAGCATTATAGTTATGAAGTTCGCTATCTTGTGTAAAATATTCAAATGATAATTTAATGTAGCATTTTAATGTAGTAAAAGCTAACCGGATATAACGTTCAATCATGCTATTACAAATGCATAAACTATAACAACAACAATACAAAATATAGCGTTCAATTATGCATTACACGTATAAAATTATAATGATAAGTTCATATAGCATTTTTTTCTTAGTTCATTTCAACACACTTAATCTTCATCATTACCTTCGGCACCACCAGCAATCTTAACCTCCACTCCACCGTCGCTCATCTAAACTCAGTTGGCGAAGTCATCGCCCAAGTCACCGAAGACCTTCAAAGTAGTCGCCACCACCTACAGACCATCACCTTGGTCTGACGAACGAGCTCCGCTTTCACCTGAACGAGATCCACCTTCGCCTGAACGAGCTCCGCCTGCGGTTGTGCCGCCTTCGCCTACGGTTGCGCCACCGTCGCCTGTTCTTGTGATGCAGCGCCGCCTATTATTGTGATGTCGCCGCCCGTACTAGTGATTTGATAACGAGATTTGAGAATGGTCTAATTTTTTTGTGAAGAATTTCCTTCAAGCGAAAGAATAAAACTTGCGTCCTTAAAACGTAAAAATAATTGCCTCGTCCTTCATTCCAAAAAGAATGCTAAGTTTTTCCTTCAGCCGATTTTCTTGAATTTAAAATTCATAGTCAATAACATGTTACTATGGAAAGTATTTAATCAAACTGGGATATGTAATATCTAGTGAATTTTTATCATCACTTTTCAACACTTATAACTCAGCCAAAAATAGATCACTTTGTTGTTTGAAACCACTCCAGTATTTATGTTATTGTACCGACACTTTTTCAAACAACAGCCATACAAAAGTTCACTTTTTACCATAGTCATTTTTATAAATAGCTTCAAAAGAGGTCTACGTGTGTAATAAGTTTTGAAAAGTGAGGTAAACATGTAAATTACTCACACTATCCTAACATATAATATCATTGTCAATTGGTTTGAATTAATATGATAATATCGAAGTATTATGCATATTAAAATGCCTACAGAACAGATGGCAAAAATAATTTTAGATTCCATTCGAATGGCATAAACTGGGTACCCAATGCCTTATCAGATCTGTAGTTGTCGTGAATTGGGACTAGTCAAGTTGCTGAGTAATGGACTCTTAAATCTCAAGCAAGACATTAATCCGTACTTGTTTTTACCAAGAAATATGTAATGACAAACCAAGGAAATCACACATCTATTGATAGTGTCATTTGATACTTGTGACCATTTAGGCTATAAACTGGCCTTCCCTGCTCAAGTTCCCATAGAGTGATAGTAGAGTCAAAAGAAGCACTGAAATTATGCCATAATAAGTACTACTTGTGAAAAGTACAATTTAAAAACAGAGCAAAAATGTAACATAACTATTAGATAACAATAGTAAATTTCCGGTTGATTCTGATCTTTGGATTTAAATTCCTTAAGTCTGAAACAATATTTTTAAGTTGCATAATTATTAAGCAGAAAAAAAAATGGTCATACTTGTAATTCTCACATATCATATCTTGTTCTTCTAGACCCATAGCTCAATCTATTGATTCACCTTTTTGCATTATCTTTCTATTCTTGAAATTGCAATTCAGAATAAAAGATGCAAAGCTAGATATATATGTGCAGTTTGCATATCTTAAAGGAAAATGTGCAGTTTGCAAACTTTTATATATACATATATATATATATATAGGTATAAATTTTACAGATACAACCTATGATCCAAAGTTCGATAGCAGATGCAGGGGTGGCTCTAGCTTATGGCAAGAAGGCACCCTGCCTATCGATATGGATACCCGTAATCTTGACTTTGTTTACTTACTTTCTACTTTGATAACTTATCACTTTAAAACTTTCTAGATTTTTGAAAATATAAAGTAATTATTTTAAAAACAAAACAAAGTTTCTATCTTCAAAAATGATTTGATATCAAAATCCAAGCTCATATTTTCACATAAGGATCTTTGTCGACAATCCAACTCAAAGCGCTAAATTCTAGCTTACTAACATAACTTTTTCATTTTAGTTTGCTAACTTAGCTTGACAAGTTACTTATTAACTTGACTTAACAAGTTACTTACTAACTTGACTTAACTTACTAACTTAAGTTACCCACTTCCTTACTTATTTCACTTACTATCCTTCCACTTACTAGTTTAACTTACTACTTTCCCTTACTAGTTCACAACTAGTTTACTTACTAACAAATGTCTATACAACATATACATGCTACAAACCAACCATAAGCAAGATTACATCATATAAACAAGTTTACAATTTTCCAAAACAATAATATAAACAACATCATCTCATTTCAATCATATCATAAGCAACCAAACATGTAATAATCCAACACAAATTTGCATTTATCATTCAATAATATAATCAACATAGAAAAGTTTAAAACTTTTTTGTTTAAACTAAATTTACTCACCAAATGCCATCCAAACAAGACCAAACAAGCTACCACTTGAATCTTAGCTAGAACTATGCTTTCCCTTCTAGAAAGATGAAGTTTTTGGTGGCCTTAAAGGCCAAATTAGGTTCAGCCTTACTAGGTGAGCTTGGCCATGACATGTTTTATAAGGCGTGTGAGCTTGATAATGAAAGGAGAAGAGGTAGGTAGGAAGAAGAAGTGACTTAAACAAGTTTTCCAAGGATTTTTTTCTCTCTTCTCTCAAGGCTAAAAGAAGAAGCCATGAAAATTTTAACAAGGAAGAAGAAGATGGAAATGAAAACAAGGATAAAAGAAGGAGAATAGGTGGGTATATATAGGCACAAAATGAATCAAAGTATATAACTTGTCATAATTATATCTAGTCACATCACAAACCTTTTATAATATATATATATATATAATTATGTTTAGTCACATCACTCTTTTATATATATAATTATGTTTAGTCGCATCACGTTCTTTTATATATATATAATTATAATGTTTAGTCACATCACATTCTTTTATATACATAAATTATTTTGTTTAGTCACGTCACTTTCTTTTATATAAATATATATAATTATTATGTTTAGTCACATCACTTTCTTTTTTATATATATAATTATTATGTTTAGCCACATCACTTTATTTTATATTTATATATATATATAAGTTTAATTATTAATTAACTAAGATGTGTCAAGAGATAATTATGGTTAATGATTACAAATCTAAGATGTTACAATACTTAATATATATTTATATATATAAGTTTATTGTTTTTGAAACTATGTCTTGTCACATCATTTACTAATTCAAATTAACATAAGATAATTTATTTCAAAGTGAATTGTTATTTAGTTGATTAACTCTTATATATATGTACATATAGTACACAAAGACGAATAATGTTCCTGACAACTTTCCGGTGTCGAAAGGTCGAAATTTCGGAAATCGTTCTTCGGTCACATTTTCTATTTTTCTACGAACTATTTAATTTGGTAAACAAATTTTGAAAATGATTTTACCATCATTATTAATTAATGGAAGGGAGTTTATTTTCATTATAAAACCTATATATTGAATATTTAAAATTAATTAAATATTCATTAATCAATGCAGTGAAATTCCGAGTCATTGCATTCTTCCCCCCTTAAAAGAATTTCGTCCCCGAAATTACACCTCGATCTATCCTAAAAAACACTTAACACTATACATCGGCTTTTATGATGTACATAGATCATTTTTATGCAAAATTTGAATCGCTCTCAACTCGAATGCATAACTTTCCTTTCAAACTAGTATCGCTCACCCGATTCTCTAGTGCGGCCTCCTATAAGGCTCCTTGATTTGGAACCTCTAATCTCCTTACATAGTTGCAACTTTGATAGAAAACTTTGGTCCCACACCAAGAATCCTCATCAAGTGCTCGCTGTCAAAAGTGGAGTAATAGATTCTTATTCGGAACGGTGCAACACCTCAATCCATGTACTCGAATCTTGGATCACTCTATATGGAAAGAGAAATGATCTACGTCCAACTTACGCACTTACTTAATTGGTCCCCACTAATACCAATTCTATTTCCACCAAATTATTTATGAAAACATTTCATAAACTACACTAGTTCAACTTGGATGCTACTCCACAACATCTTAAGAGTATATAACCCTATTAGATTTAACTATTTCATTTTTCATTTATTTTCTTAAGAAAACTCAAGATCCAAATACCTGGCTTTTATTTAAAAACTTTTTGAAATTGAACTATATACTTTAAATCACACATACATACATACATACATATACGTATATATAGACCGACTAACTCCAGAATGATACTTAGGAACTGGGTACTACCTAACGGTGTTATACATTCCCTTACAAGGAAGAGTAATACTTAAGAGAAACGTTTACCATCCGAACACATCTCTTGCCCAATTTTAAGTTATTTTCGAGCCACTCGAACTAGTTAACTTAAAAATATTTCTATTTTTATTTCAAAATATCATTTTTGGAACAATACTTTGCATTTTCCAACAAAACATCTGTTTCCTACTTACTGTGGGTTCGTTCAGGTTGAGCTTGTTTCAATCGTACAATGATAAAGAGAATAATTAACTAAGTGCACTACAACGTTTGCCTAGGCAAACATCTGATCGTTACTTAGAAAATTGTTTTTTTCATCACAAAACAATCAAGACTTGTTCCCCATACCAATCCAAAGAGAACACTTCTTACTTACAATTTTATTCCCAAAAAATTTATACTTAAACCAAATTGGTTTCAAATATTATTATTTTTTTCCCAAAATCTTGAAAATCATTTTTCCAAAAGCACCTGGATTTAGGTTCTCAAGTTTTCAACCTAAATTCTTCCAACTTAAATGATACATTTTTATAAACCCATTTTATAAATCACTTCTATTAAACCATTTTAAATATTTATCTCAAAATATTCTAACTTTAAAATCAAATTCTACTTCAACATTAACATCGAACTCCCTATAGTCAAACTGTGAAAATTAATTCATAAGGTGTTCGTTGCCATATTTTTCTCAATCCTTATCCACCCAACCCATATCTTAAAAAGGAAACTTCCTATACACACTAACCATAGTCAATGCTCAACTGGACGAACATGACTAAACAAGCCTTCAATGAAAATAATAACGTATTATTATCTCCTAATACCTCAGCCAACTATACCGTACTATTCTTGAAAATCCTTCTTTTTTATATATATAATATATTCTAGTTAAATTTATTTCATTTACCTTATTTCGAAATAATACTGTGTCGATTAAACTTGTTTAAGTGTTTTGGAAATCCCTATCGATAACGTTGGCTAAACACATCGACCAGAATTCTTAAGCCACTCAACAGATCAAACAACACAATATAAAGCATTTTTATATCACCAACAAATATGCACTCTCATATATATACACTCAAACTCATTCTAGGGTGCCACTTACCCTATCTATAATGAGTTAACCCCACCAAAGCCAAGGTTCTCGCTTAACCTTCAACTCTGATCCAAATGTAACGAACCAGATTTTCGACCCTCGAAAATCGACACTAATACATCCACCGTATCACATGCCAAACATTCAAGTGCCGGAAATACCGATTTGTTAGGGTGAAAAAAGAAGGTTGAAGATAGAAGAAAACTAAACGACACAGAATTTCACAACGCAGCAAATAATATATAATACAATAATGATCTTTACAAAAATGAAACGTCTGTATTCATATATACAACATCAGAGTACACTAGACTTATCCTAAATTTGGATAGTTATAGAAACCTGTCCTTTTATTAACAAACATATAGACTCTATAATATAGCAAAAGAAAAATATATGTGAATACGTCTTGACCATCCAACTCCTCTCCAACTCCAAAGTATTCAGCTAAACCTGGGAAAACATGCTCGGTCTGACCCGAGCATTACAAGGAATAACACCCGGGTGAGTCTAGGAAACCAATATGAGTAAAACTCGATAACAATTAACAACCAAATTGATTTCTACATTTGAAAACTTTTCAAACAAAGGGTATCTCGTAAGACTACACCGCACATAAAAACGGATGGATTTTTACCTTACGATAAACAAAACATTTTGTATCAAAATACAATGATATTATTATAGTGTCTAGATTTAAAGTACATAGATAAAATAGCTGAGATGCTTGCATCTCACATTTCAACATACTAGGTTCTACAATCGAAAACGTAAGGCATGTATTGGAGATTGGATCCCAACAATGGCAAGGTAAGGGACTACCTTTCGATGATACACCTCTAGAAAATGCACCGATGCTAACACAGAGCCGGCTGCCCCCTTAAACATGATAGACCAGATTACCTCACCCCCTTAACACCGAGACTTTATACTACCATGGTATTTGCACGCAAACCAACTCTGAAAGGGACATTTAGAGTGGGGTGACTGCTCCTAACCACATAACTCTACTGCATGCCATATTTTTGCCATTCCTCCTGATTGTAAGGTTTGACGCTACGTTTTACCTTTCTGAATAGCAATCCATCTTGGAATGCTAACACTGCCCTCCAAGCATCAATGCAATGCCATCATTCATCTATATAAGTTCGTTCTGGGTCTGAACGAAACCGAAGGCACTAACTCTACTACATCCATTTTGGAATCACCCTCAAGATTAGTAGCAGTAGCCCTTGCACTTCAAAGAGCACCATCTTCAATCATCATCAAGATGTCTTCCACTCGAACGTACATGTTGGTTTGGAGTGGTTTTCGGATATATAAATCTGATCCCGGTCTCTCCGTACCAACAACCGATAATTTTTGGTTGACTCATTCCCGGTTCTTTTAGAAGTTAGTATTCGAGACCTTATTGGGGAACTCAAATTTACATTCATACTTCCTAAGTCAAACTTGATAGTCGGTTATTTCACTATCAATAAACAAACATCCAATCATGGTTAATTTCCATATAGGATCCACTAAGTCTTTATTAATTCTCTTTAATTAAAAAGATACTTTATAAAACTTGATCAAAAGATCTTTCCAAAACACTATTTATAAACCCCTAACGTTCCCCTTAAACTTGGAAACAATTCACATTATTTACCAAAAACATTTTGGAAATTCCCTCTTCAAATTTCCATATCAAATGGCCAACAATTCCCTTTTAAAAACATCACCTACAATTAAACCCATTTACTTCACATTCCAAACCTCTTTATAAATTTCCAAACTAGATTTAAACTTCCTTTGAAATCTCTAAAATGATTTATAAATCTCTTTCTAATTTAAAACTCTTTATAAAACTTCTTTATAAAACCTTTATAATTTTTTTTTATAAAATACCATTTACAAATTATCTTTTGTAAAACACTTTAAGTAAACCTTCAGTAAATCTCTTTATAAACAAGTTATTACTTATAAACAACTTTACAACATAATAGCACAACTTGGAAATCATTTATAAACTTTAAACTCTAAATTGATTAAAGAATTTAAGTAGTTCAAAACACACTTTACAATTTCTAAAGGAGGCTTATCAATCCCAATGGTACTAGTTTAAGTTACTATTCACTTTCAATTCCAATTCACTTAATAGTTATTTACATAAGCAACCATATATGTAAATACAGTTCATATCTAATCAGGGAATAACACGTCAATATAACCAGTTGGCATATACAAGTCCAAATAACATAACAACGGGACAGTGATTTATCCTGCTAAATAGATGTCCAGACAATTCACTACTTAGAGCAAAGTGGGAATTTATTCTACTAACATATGTCCACACAATATACAATTACATTATAGCAGAACGGAGATTTATTTTGCTAACAGATATCCAAACAATCAACTTATAGCAGGACGGGGATTTATTCTGCTAACACATGTCCACACAATCAAACCCTTTACATAACTCATTCACAATTGTTTTATCTACTTAATGGTATCGATATTTGAATCCTTTGTGTTCAAAACCATCTTTGGAAAAAAAGTACCTTTAAAACAATTTAATTCTCGAAACAAAGGATTTAAAACTTAAAACTCCGCTTTAAAATGATTAATTACAATTTAAGCTCTTTATTAAATCATAATTAATCTTTATTAAATTTGAACTTAATTTAGTTATAAAGTAATAAATAATTAAACCTTTAATAAATAATATATTTATTAATTAAACTCTCGATTAATCCTTTATTAATTATTAAGTAATAATTTAAACTTTCATTACTAATTAACTACTAATTAATTAAATAATCTTTTAATTAAGACTTAAATAATAAATTAAACCTTTAATAAATAATTATTTTAAATTATAACCTTAATTAATTTATAATTAAAAATAATTAAACATTACCTTAATAATTAACCCTATATTAAGTTAATAATTAATTAAAAATAAATCATATACTTAACTCATTAATAATTAAAAAAATTAATCTTGCTTCAATTAATAATTAATTAAAATTAATCTTACCTTTGAAAGATAATTAATTAGTATCCAATCCTTAGTTAATTAAAATTAATAAACCTTGTTTAATACTTAATTAATTATTAATTATCAAAACTAATTGCTAAATAAATAAGTATTAACTTCTTAATTAACTTTCCTTAAACATCATTGTTAAGTTTGTAAAATATTTCTAAAACACTTTTAATTGAAAAAACAAATTTTGCAAAAATCGGATTTTTAAGCCTAACTACATCCATAGCGACTATCGCTATGGATACCCGTAATCTTGACTTTGTTTTCTTACTTTCTACTTTGATAACTTATCACTTTAAAACTTTCTAGCTTTTTGAAAATATAAAGTAATTATTTTAAAAACAAAACAAAGTTCTAACTTTCTTTTATATATATAATTAATTATAATGTTTAATCACATCACTTTCTTTTTTATATATATAATTATTATGTTTAGTCACATCACTTTCTTTTATATATATATATAAGTATTATGTTTAGTCGCATCACTTTCTTTTATATATTTATATATATAATTATTATGTTTAGTCGTATCACTTTCTTATATATATATATATATATATATAATTATTATGTTTAGCCACATCACTTTCTTTTATACATATAAGTTTAATTGTTAATTAACTAAGATGCGACAAGAGATAATTATGGTTAATGATTACAAATCTAAGATGTGACAATACTTAATATATATAATTATATATATATATATATAAGTTTATTATTTTTAAAACTATGTCTTGTCACATCACTTACTAATCCAAATTCACATAAGATAATTTATTTCTAAGTGTATTATTATTTAGTTAATTAACTCTTATATATATGTACATATAGTGCACAAAGATGAACAACGTTCCCGATAACTTTCCGGTGTCGAAAGGTCGAATTTTCGAAAATTGTTCTTTGGTCACATTTTCTATATTTCTACGAACTATTTAATTTGGTAAACAAATTTTGAAAACAATTTACTATCATTATTAATTAATGAAAATGATTTTATTTTCACTATAAAACCTATATATTGAATATTTAAAATTGATTAAATATTCGTTAATCAAAGCATTGAAATTCCGGGTCGTTACATTCTTCCCCCCTTAAAAGAATTTCATCTCCGAAATTACACCTCGACCTATCCCAGAAAATACTTAACACTATACATCAACTCTTATGATGTACATAGATCATTCTTATGCAAAATCTGAATCGATCTCAACTCGAATACATAACTTTCCTTTCGAACTAGTATCGTTCACCCGATTCTCTAGTGTGGACTCCTATCAGGCTCCTTGATTTGGAACCTCTAATCTCCTTACATGGTTATAACTATGATAGAAAACTTTGGCACCACACCAGGAACCCTCATCAAGTGCTCACCGTCAAAAGTCGAGTTATAGATCCTTATTTGGAAAGGTGCAACGCCTCAAAGTCATGTACTCGAGTCTTGGATCACTCTATATGGAAAGAGAAATGATCTACGTCCAACTTATGCACTTACTTAATTGGTCCTCCCTAATACCAATTTTATTTCCACCAAATTATTTATGAATTTTTTTTCATAAACTACACCAATTCAACTTGGATGCTACTCCACTACATCCTAAGAGTACATATACCCCCATTAGATTTAACTATTTCATTTTTCATTTATCTTCTTAAGAAAACTCAAGATCTAAATACCTTTAACGACCCGTAAAATTTTAATGGTTTTAATAATGTAATTAACTGAATTTTTGTGAAATTTTAAATAATTGAATTTGGAAATGAAAATTTGATATTTGGGATACGTCAATATAAATATAACAAATGGTAAATTTTCATCAGAAAATATGGAAGTCTATTTTGTTGTGTAATTTTATTTAAATTTTAAATCAGTTAAACTTGATGATACTAAAATATTTTTCAAACCTGAATATTTTTATACAATAAATTTGTAAATCATCTTCTAAGTGAGACGTCATATTTTGTTTCGCCAAATTTGGATTGCTATTGCTCCATTTATCTTAATTCCGGCGTATTAGCAGCATTTTCGGTACCGATATCGACTTTTGATAGGAAGGTCGTGCCATTGATATTTGTATACCGTTTTGATCGTCTCGTTGTGCTGATCTCTGCGGTATATTCACCTCTGTGTTTCGGAGTCCGGTACGTGACGAGGTCTGGGTAATGTTTAGCCGTACTGGTTCTGCGTTCAAGCCTTTTGGTTTCCTACGTCTCTTCATTTCCCACCATGTAATATCAATGGCCACTAGCTTTTTAATATTCCCAGAATTTAATTTTACCGCTTACTATTCCCAACTGTTCATGTATGACTTTTGCTTTTCGTACCTTCTATTTGCTTCCATTTCTCTCTGTCTTCACCTAGTCTATAAAATGAAAAAGAAAATTTTATATATATAAAAAAAGTTTATATTGCATTGTACATTCGTTTTGCCTGAGCCTACTTCCTTCATGCCGAACTACTCCCTCCGTTTCTTACATGACCCCATCACCTTTCTTCACACCTCCCTTTGCCTAAGCCTAGGCCGAAGCCTTCCCCTCCATCACCACCACTCTCTCCCTCTCTCTTCACCTCTCAGCCTCCCTCGCAACCTCAACACCAGCCCAAATCTTCCCTTGCCGCAAGGCCTCACCCACATCCATCTCAAACCCTCGGCCTGCAACTCCAACCTACCCCGCCTCGGCTCTTTGGCCCGCCACCTACATAACAGCCTGGGTCTACAGCTCTAATTCCTCCGCACCTCTCACCATCACCCGAGCTACCTCAGCCTCCAGCCGAGGCCATGGCCGCATTCCCTCTCTCCCACAAACCAACTCGCGAGCAACCTTTCTCCTCCCCTCTCTACAGGCCTCACCTCACCACCT
Organism: Allium fistulosum; assembly: GCA_030737815.1. Classification (NCBI taxonomy): domain Eukaryota; kingdom Viridiplantae; phylum Streptophyta; class Magnoliopsida; order Asparagales; family Amaryllidaceae; genus Allium; species Allium fistulosum. The sequence goes on along the minus strand of CM060905.1, from coordinate 868,092,744 downwards.
TTCGCCACCTTTTCCGGGTACAACTTCCTCCTCCTTTATGTTATTATGTATATATATATATATATATATATTTATGTTTGTTTGTTTAGTATATATTTTCATTATATATATCTGTGTGTTTTCTTATATTGTTTATATATATATTTACTGTGATAATATGTATATAGGTATTGTGATGAATATGTTACATATGATATGTTAGTATATATAGTATGCAAGTCATATATGTAGATGTGTCTGCAGGCTATGTGTGTGTTAGTCTATATATATACTTTTATAATATATGGGTTTCATTCTAAATTTTAAAATGTATTTGTTTCCAGAATTTTTCCTGTGACAGCATCTTTTGTATAAGGGGTATATTATATATATGTTATAGTTCTATTTTATGTTAGTTTATATAAATTTTAAAATATGTTAGTATTTGAAATATAAGTTGTAACCTAGAACTATACAGTTCATACAAATCATATTATATGTAAATTTTATAAGTTATAATATGCTGTTTTATATGTATGCATGACAGTGTTTGTTATATAATGTATAAGTATATATATGAGTATAATTTATGTCTGTTGTATCTAATGTTAGTAATATTATATGTTAGTTGTATATAATATGTAAGTTTATATTTTTTTATATATTAACTATATATATTAGTTATACGGATATTTATATAAGTTTACATGGATTTTGACTTTCAAATGTGATATGTTTGTGTATATTATATAAGTATTTATTTCAAATTATATTATGTATATATGTTTGATTTTAATATATGCGTTTTAATTTAAAACAATGATTTTCGAAATACATATATATTTAATTTAATATGTGTTGAATTTAGAATATGATTTTATATGTATATATAAATAGTTATATATAGTTATATATATAAGTTCACTTATACCATTGATCTTCATCAAATCCAGTTCATCGTGCTTTGCTTTGTCGTTGTCCCATTGTCACTTAGTGCTTATCCTATCAGTTTGGTGATTTGTCGACTATCTGTGCCCATTTCCATCTTGTTCTCGTATTTTCCTAGCCTCAAAAGGTGAGCAATCACTCATGATTAACATTCTCATATTTATTAAATCACTTGAAACGACAATTGAAATATGCTGCTAAATTTAACTTTTAATTTTATAATTGTTGTATATGATATGCCATTATCTGTAATTGTTCACCTGTGATATAACACCATATCCTGTTGAATATATTCTATTTGATTTATCACTGGTGATATATGCATGTTATTGATCTGTTATAATTTATCATATTTGTTCTCACTCTGCAAGTTCTCTATTAATTTAGAATTCCCTATGGGTTGAAATGATACATAGCCGAACGACTTTGTAGAATAGGAGAAAATCGTTATGGGTTGAAATGATAAACCCAAGCGATTTCATTTATTTTAAATTTTTGGGATTGCGGGTTGAAATGATATATACCCATAAATATTTAAATTGTGGATTGAAATGATAAATATCCGAATCACTTGACCCTAGAATAGAGAATTATATACGGACACCGTTGGTCTATATTTTGAAAAATAATTTCCAAAGTTTGAAAGGAAATATATGGGTTTTAATAAATATTGTTTTATATAATATTTATAAGTGTAATTTCTATATATGTATAAAATTTAGATTTTAAATTAATATGTTTTGGAAATTTTAATTTATAAGTTAGTCTTGAAAAATATAAATTTTAAGATTTTCTTATAGTTTTATTATTTTAAAAATATATAAAATTAGATTTAATACAAAATACAATTAATAATAAGATTTAATTTAATAAAAATTCATTTAATTAGTATATAATATGTTTTAAAATATTTATTTAAAAATTTATATTAATATTTTAAAATAGATTTATAACTTTAATAATAAAGGTTGGAAAGATAAATTATTGTTGACTTGGTATTTAAATTGGTTAACAATTGAAATTAAGAAATATTGGTTTAAACATATTAGTTTTGAGATTCTGAAAGGATATGATTATAACTTGGTTTATAGCTTGATTTGATGAAAAGTGATTAAATGAATATTCTCAACTTTGGATAAAATTGAGATTGGATATTTAATATTGATTTAAATATATAAATTGGGATTTAAATAAATTGTTATAAAAATAGTTAAGGGAATAATTTCCAATTTGGATAAATTTAAAGTTAAATGTTGAAATATAAATGAAATTTATATTGTAAATGTTTGAATATTTAAACTTGAATCTTTGAACTTTAAATTGAAATGGTTAAACTGGAATTGATTTATATTGAATTTTTAGAATTTAAGATGATTTAAAACGATTTGCGAAATTGGAAGAAAACAAATTTTATTATAAAAAGTATTTTATTATATGTATAAACTATTTTAATATATAAATTATTTTATTAGATATACTATTTTCAACATCTAAACTGTTTAGGTGGAAAGGGTTATGATTTCAAAGTGTGATGGTTTCAAAGTGTTATGATTTCAAAGTGTTATGATTTCGAAAGTGTTATAATTTTTAAAGTGTTATGATTTTTGGAAATGAATATTATTTAAAATTAATAATGATATCGAATTGATATGGTTTTGAAATGAATATGATATTTGATATGAAGTATGAACTATTTGAAATGAAATGACCACAGTGTGAAATAAGCGTTTGGTTGTTAAAGAGACCGGGATCGGATATTGTCATACTCTCTACCAATACCGAAAACCACTTTAACAACTATGTACATAGTGGAGATTCCAGAATGAAGTAGGATGGTTTGGTGATGATTCTGTATGGTATTTACGTAGCCCTGACTCCCATGAGTCAGCTTGATGTGGCTAAAACAGGAGCCAACCGGGCCAAGTGAGGTCATTCCTCCGATCGGACGCATTTCTTCGATACCATTCTATTGCTTTTGTGGTTTGATTGAGTGCACATTTTGATTTGGGAGTGTGTCACGGGGTGGGCGGTAGTAGCTGCTATGTGTTATCACCAGTCTGGATCAACAAACGATATATCTACCCTGGCATTGCCTCGAGTGCCATGTCACATGCTCTATCACGCCTTCTACGAGTTTGTTTTGTGTCGTACCTATGGAGTGCTCCCTGATTGCCCACCTACGGCTGGAGTTTATAGTATCTGTATAGACTACGGCATTATAAAAATGTGTTAAGGGGGATATGGGTAATGCCTTAACGCTATTTTAATAGTTTACTTTACTATAGACATATTATAATAGCGTATATTACTACATAGTAGATAGTTCCATGGATCCTTAAAGGATGGAAATCCCAAACATCCTTTAAGTTACTTGTATTTTAGTTGACATTTCACTTGAGTTGAATTTATTAATATAAGAATGTTAATCCTGACTCGAGTGTTTGTGTTTTGCTTTACGCTCGGGTCAGGCTGAGCGTTACAGCATTTGAGAATCACCTTTGGAGCTTTGCTTGAGGATACTTCTATATCTATTTAGCTTTCAACTATCCAGTTTTTTTGTTCAGACTTGTCATCTGTTGGTATTCGAGACTATATTGTATTTGAGATATTCTATTGTATTTTATTTTAAACTCTAATGTTTATATGGTAGCTTCATGAACTACTATTTATCTATTCCGCTGCTTATTTTTGTAATACTCTGTGTCTGTGATTCTGTGATTGATTTATTTACCGTATATTCTGAGTTTTCCAAATAATAAATTAACAATATAATATTTTGAGCAATTCAAATCCGACATGTGCGGATGCAAATGGTTCGAAATAGCGGGTCGTTACAATACCCGACTTTTATTTCAAAACTTTTTGAAATGGAACTCTATACTTTAAATCATACAAATATATATATATATAGCCCGAGTAACTCCAACATGATACTAAGGAACTGGGTACTACCAAACAGTATTATACATTCCCATACAAAGAAGAGTAATACTTAAGAGAAATGTTTACCATCTAAACACATCATTTCCCCAATTTTAAGTTATTTTCGAGCCACTCGAACTAGTTAACTTAAAAATATTTCTATTTTTATTTCAAAATCTCATTTTTGGAACAATATTTTACATTTTCCAACAAAATATCTATTTCCAACTTACTTTGGAACTTTACATTTTCCAACAAAACATCTATTTCCAACTTACTTTGGGTTCGTTCGGGTTGAGTTTGTTTCAATCATACAATGATAAAGAGAATAATTAACTAAGTGCACTACAATGTTCGCCTAGGCAAACATCTGATCGTTACTTAGAAGATTATTATGATCATCACAAAACAATCAAGACTAGTTCCTTGTACTAATCCAAAGATAACACTTCTTACTTACACTTTTATGCCCAAAAATTTTATACTTAAACCAAATTGGTTTCAAATATTATTATTATTATTATTCCAAAATCTTGAAAATCATTTTTCCAAAAGTACCGGGATTTAGGTTCTCAAGTTTTCATCCTAAATTCTTACAACTTAAATGATACATTTTTATAAACCCATTTTATAAATCACTTCTATTAAACCATTTTAATATTTATCTCAAAATATTCTAACTTTTAAATCAAACTCTACTTCAACATTAACATCGAACGCCCTATAATCAAACTATGAAACATAATTCATAAGGTGTTCATTGCTATATTTTTCTCAATCCTTATCTAACCAACCAATATCTTAAAATGGAAACTTCCTATACACACTAACCATAGTCAATGCTCAACTGGACGAACACGACTAAACAAGCCTTAAATGATAATAATAATAATAATAACATATTATTATTTCATAATACCTCAACCAACTATACTATAATATTTTTGAAAATCATTCTTTTTTATATATAAAATATATTCTAGTTAAATTTATTTCATTTACCCAATTTCAAAATAATACTATGTCGATTAAACTTGTTTAAGTGTTTAGGAAATCCCTATCGATAACGTTGGCCAAACGCATCGACCAAAATTCTTAAGCCACCCAACAGATCAAACAACATAATATAAAGCATTTTTATATCACTAAAAAATACGCACTCTCATATATATACACACTCAAACTCATTCTGGGATGTCACTTACCCTATCTCTAATGATTTAACCCCACCAAAGTCAAGGTTCTCGCTTAACCTTCAGCTACCAAATGTAACGAATCAGATTTTTGACCCTTGAAAATCGACACTAATACATCCACTATATCACTTGTCGAACATTCAAGTGCCAGAAATACCAATTTGTTAGGTTGAAAGAAGAAGGTAGAAGATAGAATAAAACTAAACTACACAGAATCTCACAACGCCACAAATAATATATAATACAACAATGATCTTTACAAAAAGGAAACATCTTTATTCATATATACAACATCAGAGTACACTAGACTTATTGTAACAACCCGCATATTTTACGATTGTATATTTAAATGTTTTATTTAAATGTAGAATCGTTAATCGGATTAAAGTCCGAAAAGCTACTTTTTGTAAACAGTTGAATTGGGACTCGAGACTACCTCCATTGAGTCCGAAATGGCGTTTACAACATTTTTGAGTATAACCATCGATATGTTTGGAGTTGGGTAAAAATTATGACCTTTTCACTTTGGGTTTGGGTTTGGGTTTCAGCCCACTAACCCATCTTAACACCCTAGTTCAGTCCACCTCTCCTCTTCACTTCATTCTTATTTTCCTAACATTCAAGCTTCAATAAAAATGGGGAGAGGAATGGGAAATTAAAATTCAAAACCCTTCTTTCTTTTGTAAATACGAATTCTTGCTCCAAATTCAAAGAGAAGCTTAGGTAAGCATCCTCTTCATCTTCTCCAACTCATTCTCTCTTTAATTTCAGAAATTTCCTAAACCTAACTTAGGAAATGTTCTTCTTTTGAGCTTAGATTCAAGCTTCTAGAGTTGAAGTTGAAGAGTATTTGATCTTCCTTTACTTTCAAGCTTCTCCTTCATCGTTTTTGGGTTTAAAGGTGAGTTCTTTAACTCACATCTACGTCTATAACTCTCATTGTTGTTAGGTATGAATTCTAAACATTCATTTGTGTTCATTTGCTTTGATTTGAATTGGTTTTGTGAATTCTCCAATTTTTGGTTTTGAAGTCCAATTTCATAAAACAATCCTACTATGGATGTTTGGACATTGTTGTTTGGGGTGTATCGAAGAGCCTTTAAGGCTAGGTTGTCGATTGGCATAAATCCTTAGTCGTCGTTGCTCGTCCGATCGCTCCCAATATGTTTTGGCCATCATTGGCCTAGGGTAATTTCTGCCCAGCTGAGTGGTTCAGACGTCTGAAATGCAAGTTCAAACGTCTGGAATCAGACCTGGAGCAAAAATATTCACGGCAAAAAATAAAAAAATGGCAGAGAACAACTTCAGATGTCTAAAATTATGGTTCAGACGTCTGAAAAGGGTTTGAGACGTCTGTTTGGAAACTTCAGACGTCTGGGTGGTTTTCTGGAATATTTCCAGAAACCAAATCCAGACGTCTGGAACTGCCCAGTTTTGCCTATTTTGCTTGAGGTTCCAATTTTTATCGATTCGTGATTACCTGAATTATTGTTATCATTTATTATTGACTTTGATGGCTTCTTTTTCGGGATTTTTGAGAATATCCATTTTGATGGATTCGGTATCGATTTCTTTGGATTTGATTCACGTCTTCGTATATGGATTTGGTGATTGATTGTTTCTATAATCATTTCTATGCTTTGTCACTTTAAAGTACAAAGGTTTCTATAGTAGTAGTAAATATTCAAACTCTTTTACAAAGATGATTTCAACTCTATTTTTAATACAAAGCTCGTTTATAAAACCGTTTTCTAATCTATTAGTATATACAAACCTTTACCTCATTCGTATGAGAAAATCTAATTAAACGGCTTAGCAAAACAAGTGGTATGAAACGCTTGCGTTTACTTCGTCGGTTAATTTTTGGACTTGTTCGATTGAAATTCTTGTGACAATTCTCGAGTGGGAATCTCAATTTGTTCGTAAATATTTAAGTTAAGCTAGTGGTTATGGGACATGAAGCTAAACTCATATATTTACTAGCTTAGTGTAATCGACACTTTTATTGATCGATGATGATCATTTTGTGATTTAGACTAGCGATGTGCGATGTCTATTTGTTTGTTTGGGGATTACAATCCCCGTTTGTGGAACTTCGGTTCAATTTGGCGGGGTAGCGACCCGTGGTCTTCGGGCCGTTTGTGGAGCTTCGGCTCAAAATTTATGGTTAGCGACCATGGAATAGCGTTCCGTTTGTGATACACGTGTTGGTGAGTTTTCATGCTCCCGTTTGTGATAGGTCTCCCCCCCTTTGTGATTTCTGGATTTCTGAATTGATGATTTCTAGGATTTGTGTTTCACCTCTTTATGTGATTGGCAATGATATGTTTGTCAATATTTGTGGTTTGGTGAATGAAATAAAGAATATGATATTCTTTTTGTTGCTTTGAGATTTCTTGAGATATTGTATGATTTTTTTGTTGTTTAAAGCATACTTGTCACAGTATGGCATTATTGTTATCATACGTTTTGTTATATCTCTACTTATTTCTCATTTTATAAATGATAATTATAGCTAGACTGATCCGTTTATTATTTTCTTATTAAATAATACTCGGGTCAGACCGAGATGTTATAGGTGCTTCTGCTTGACTCCTTATTTGGGATCATCTTCCGACTTTTGTCTAACTACATTAGATTTGTAGTTTTTGTTGTTATACATTTGAGATAGAGACTCCTTGATGTATACATATTCTTTTGTCTAGCACTTGTATCTATTCTTTTGTGATATTGTGGATCTTGTTTGACCACTACTCTGATGCACACTTTTATGTGTTATATTCATATCTGTTTCCGCCTTTGAGATATGAACATTTGTGACTGATTTGTGTTATGTTTATTTCTATATTTGTTTCCGAGGTCCACTTAGCCACTGTGTGGTAGCTTTGAGTTTTCATTTGATATGTCGGATTTCCTCTTGAAATGAAATGCATGTTATACTATCGGACATATCGGTACTCGCACAAAGCAATTACACGGATGGTCGCTCCTCAACAGCCTTATTCTTCGTGCTAGTCGACAGCATTACTCAGTAGTGATCTTGACTAGCGTGAGTATAGAGATGGGGCGTCATAGCTTGGTATCAGAGTCAATCTTCGGAACAATGTAGAATAATCTAGCAAGGATCATTGTACTAAGTCTTTCTTAGGAGTCGTGCCTTAGGATTAATTCGAGTCATTGAACCCGTTCTATCCTATTTCTTTTTATGATGCCTTGTTTTATCAATCTAGTTTGTTCAATATTCATTCTGAGATTAACCTTTTTTCTCTTTTCTTTCTTTCTTAAAGAAGAGAAATGGTTAGACCTAGCCGTCCCAGTGCCGGTCAATCTAGTGCTACTCCCCAGGATGGAGTATTTATGTCTGCTCAACAACTTCTAGATCTTGTAAGAAATGCTCAAGCTATCGGACCCACTCCAGAGCCCACCCATCCTATATCTGGGTTTGCACGTTTGTGCAGTGATTACACCAATCTGGGTGGAAGGCCATTCAAAGGTTTTGAGAGCGTTATAGAAGTCCAGGCTTGGCTTCGAACATGCGATCGCATCTTTTCTCGCATGAATCTTAATGAACTCTATCGAGTCCAATTGGCTTCTAGCATGCTCCAAGAAAGAGCATTAGACTGGTACGAGCTTTTGATCTTTGAAATCAATGAAGCGGATCTTACTTGGGAGCAATTTCGGGAAAGATTTGAATTGCAGTTTGTGCCGGAGGCTGAAAAAGTAACTTTAGCTCGGCGCTTTATCGACCTTGTTCAAGGTGAATCTTCCGTGACGGACTACGTCGCTTCTTTCGAATCTCTATCTAAATATGGGGTCGAGTATATTAATACCCCATTGAAGAAAAACCAGAGATTTGTTTGTGGCTTGAACAAGAGCCTCAAATAGCCATTACTTCTGAAATTAGAAGTTTCTTTTGATCAGCTTGTTGATATTGCTCTTCGACTCGAAGAGGCTGATAAAGATAGTGATGCTGAGGTTAAACAAAACCTCAACAAGAAGAGACCTTTTAAATTCAAGCCTAATCCCAACAAGAAGGGAAAGCAAGCAACACCGGTAGCAAATACTCCTACATCTCGTCGTGGAGAATGTTACAATTGTGGTTCTAAGGACCACTATGCAAACAAGTGCCCGAAGTCTCTTTCTTGCCGCTATTGCAAGAGTTCGGGTCATACTATATCTTTATGTCCCAAACTTCAAGGCAAGAAGGAGGGAAAGCTAAATGTTGTACAAGCTCCTGCTAACACTTCTCGTGGTCAAGGTATTTCTCATTCTATCCTTGATGGCATCATTATATTTCGTGATCTTCCTATTCGAGTTCTTTTTGATACGGGTGCATCTCACTCTTTTATATCAAAAGAACTTGTTGATGCTTTGTCTTTGAATGTTATTGGCTTGATGACTTCTTTGAGAATTGCGAATCCGGTTGGTGGATCCGCAACACTCAGTTTACTTTGTAAAGATGTCAAAATTATTTTATGTGATTACTCTTTCCATGCCGATTTGCATGTTATGCGTTATTTAGGTTTCGGAATGATTTTGGGGATGGATTGGCTTAACCGTTATGAAGCCCATATCCTATGTCCTGAGCGGACTATATATCTTTGGCATCCTCAATCTGTTAAGCAGATTTCTTTTGTTCTGAAAGATTTAGATTCCAATTCGAAAGCATCCTTGTACTCTCTAAATCCTCAAGATGACGATAATGATGATGAGGAAGATGTCATTTCTCTCATTCACATTGTTCGTGAATTTCCCGACATATTTGAGCCCATTTTAGGATTACCACCTAAGCGAGCAATTGAGTTCAGAATTAATCTAATTCCTGGAGCCCTGCCTATTACTCGTCCTCCTTATCGTATGTCCAATAAAGAAAATGAGGAGATGCGTAAACAATTATCCGAATTGGAAGCAAAGCAATTTATTCAATCTAGTTCCTCTCCATGGGGAGCTTCAGCCATTTTTGTGAAGAAATCTGATGGTACACTTAGGCTTTGCGTCGACTACCGCAAGCTTAACGATCTCACCATCAAGAATAAATATCCCTTACCGTGGATTGATGATTTATTCGATCAGCTTAGTGGTGCTAAAGTCTTTTCACAGTTGGACTTAGCAACCGGTTTTCATCAGCTCCGTATTGCAGAGGATAACATTCCTTTGACATCGTTCCGTACTCGTTATGGATCTTATGAATGGCTTGTTATGCCATTTGGCTTGACGAATGCTCCAGCTTATTTCGTCGACCTTATGAATCGAGTTTTCAAAGACTTCCTCAATCGATTTGTTCTCATCTTTATAGATGATATTCTTATTTAATCTAAAACCGAGGAAAAGCATAAAAATCATCTTTGGATTGTGTTGGAAACTCTTAGGAGCAATCAATTGAAAGCAAAATTTTCTAAATGCCACTTTTGGCAATCTCGTGTGAACTTTTTGGGGCATATTATTTCTGAATCCGGAATTTCCGTGGATCCTTCAAAGATTGAAGCAATTCAAAATTGGAAGAGATCGGAGAGTGTGACGGAAATTCGTAGCTTTCTCGGATTGGCGGGCTATTACCGTCGGTTCATAAAAGACTTTTCCAAGATTTCCGTACCTCTTACTAGTTTGACAAAGAAGGGAGTTAAATACATTTGGTTAGGCAAATGTGAAGCTTCATTTCAAAAATTAAAAGAACTCCTTTCCGATGCTCCTATTCTTGTGATTCCCAATGGGAACCAAGATTTTATTGTTTATACCGATGCTAGTCGTGTTGGTTTGGGTGTCGTTCTCATGCAACGGGAACGTGTTATTGCTTATGCTTCTAGGAAATTAAAGCCTGCTGAGACGAGATATGCCACTCATGATTTAGAGCACACGGCTATTGTTTTCGCCCTTAGAATTTGGCGTCATTATCTTTTGGGAGAGAAATTTGTTCTCTACACCGATCACAAATCTTTGAAGTATTTATTTTCTCAAAAGGAACTTAACTTGCGTCAACAACGCTGGCTCGAGTTTCTTGCATCTTATGATCTTGATATCCTTTATACTCCCGGGAAGGTGAATCGTGTTGTCGATGCCCTTAGTCGTAAGCAACAAGCGGTTGTTTCCATGATGGTATCCGAATGGAATGATCTCGAGATTTTGTCCGCTTGTGAGATTCGAGATCGCGAATCCGATTTATGTTCATCTCTTTTTTTGTGTAGCCTTGAGGCTCATCCTTCTCTTTTAGACCGCATTCTTGAAGCTCAAAAGCATGATCCCGAATTGGTCCTTCTTAGCCAAAGTTGTAGGGATAAAATTGATATCGAAGGTTTGAAAAACTTTGATATTGATGCTCGAGGCGGTATTCGAAAATTTGGTAGACTTATTGTGCCAAATATTATTGATATTCGTAAAGATATATTAGAAGATTCTCATCATTCTAAATTTACCATTCATCCCGGTAGTAGTAAAATGTATGCGGATATGAAGCGACTTTATTATTGGGATGGAATGAAATCTGACATTGCTAACTTTGTTAAGCGTTGCATGACTTTCCAACTTGTTAAGACCTAGCATCAAAGGCCCGGTGGGTTATTGCAACCTTTGGAAATTCCAATATGGAAGTGGGATCAAATTTCCATGGACTTTATTGACGGTCTTCCCCGTTCTCGTTCGAGCCATGATAGCCTATGGGTGATAGTAGATAGACTTACAAAATCCGCCCATTTTCTTCCCGTTCGGTCCAATCGGACCGTACCTATTTTGGCCAAACTCTATGTCAAGGAAATTGTTAAATTGCATGGAGTTCCTACTTCTATTGTTAGTGATCGTGATCCATTGTTTACTAGTAGATTTTGGAAAGGTCTTCAAAAAGCTTTGGGAACGAAGCTTAATTTTAGCGCCGCTTATCATCCTCAGTCCGATGAACAAACCGAGCGTGCGAATCAAACTCTTGAAGATCTTCTTCATGCATGCGTTCTTGATTTTGGTGGAAGTTGGGAATATCATATTTCCCTTGTTGAATTTTCCTATAATAATAGCTTCCAATCTAGTATTGGTATGGCACCTTTCGTGGCACTTTACGGAAGGCCATGCCGATCTCCTTCGTGTTGGCTTGAAGCCGGTTGGTTTTAGGTCCAGATTTTATTCGGGATGCCATAGAAAAGATTGACCTTATTCGACATAGGATGAAAGAAGCTCAAAGTAGACAAAAATCCAATGCCGATAATCGAAGAAGGAAATTAGAATTTTCTGTGGGAGATTTTGTGTTTATTCGTGTTTCACCTATGAAGGGTGTTGTGAGTTTCAATCGATCGGGAAAATTAGCACCTCAATATATTGGCCCATTTCCCATCACTGAACGCATTGGTTCTGTGGCATATCGCCTTTTGTTACCGGCTCAATTTTTTGCTATTCATGACGTATTACACGTCTCTCAACTACGGAAATGCCTTCGAGATTCCGATTCTTTTCTTGAGCCCGGTGTTATTGAAGAAATTGAAGTTTCGCCTAATTTGACTTATGAACAACATCCTATTCGTATTATTTCTTCGGAGGTTAAACGCCTTCGAAATAAAGATGTTCCTCTTGTGAAAGTTCAAAGGTCCTCAAATCCTAAGAATTGCTCTTGGGAATCCAGAGAATTCATCAAGCGAACACATCCGGACTTGCTCTCTCGTGCTCCTTAAGGTGAACTTTTTATTTCAAATTTCTTCTTTTTGTGTTGATATGCTTTTATAGTTGTTACTTCTTATTTATTTCTTAAAGATTGCAAGGACGCAATTTCTTTAAGGAGGGGAGTCTGTAACAACCCGCATATTTTACAATTGTATATTTAAATGTTTTATTTAAATGTAGAATCGTTAATCGGATTAAAGTCCGAAAAGCTACTTTTTGTAAATAGTTGAATTGGGACTCAAGACTACCTACATTGAGTCCGAAATGGCGTTTACAACTTTTTTAGTATAAACATCGATATGTTTGGAGTTGGGTAAAAATTATGATTTTTTCACTTTGGGTTTGGGTTTGGGTTTGGGTTTCAGCCCACTAACCCATCTTAACACCCTAGTTCAGTCCACCTCTCCTCTTCACTTCATTCTTATTTTTCTAACATTCAAGCTTCAATAAAAATGGGGAGAGGAATGGGAAATTAAAATTCAAAACCCTACTTTCCTTTGCAAATACAAATTCTTGCTCCAAATTCAAAGAGAAGCTTAGGTAAGCATCCTCTTCATCTTCTCCAACTCATTGTCTCTTTAATTTCAGAAATTTCCTAAACCTAACTTAGGAAATGTTCTTCTTTTGAGCTTAGATTCAAGCTTCTAGAGTTGAAGTTGAAGAGTAGTTGATCTTCCTTTACTTTCAAGCTTCTCCTTCATCGTTTTTGGGTTTAAAGGTGAGTTCTTTAACTCACATCTACGTCTATAACTCTCATTGTTGTTAGGTATGAATTCCAAACATTTATTTGTGTTCATTTGCTTTGATTTGAATTGGTTTTATGAATTCTCCAATTTTTGGTTTTGAAGTCCAATTTTATAAAAAAATCCTTCTATGGATGTTTGGACATTGTTGTTTGGGGTGTATCGAAGAGCCTTTAAGGCTGGGTTGTCGATTGGCATAAATCCTTAGTCATCGTTGCTCGTCTGATCGCTCCCGATATGTTTTGGCCATCATTGGCCTAGGGTAATTTCTGCCCAGCTGAGTGGTTCAGATGTCTGAAATGCAAGTTCAGACGTCTGGAATCAGACCTGGAGCAGAAATATTCACGGTAGAAAATAAAAAAAATGGCAGAGAACAACTTCAGATGTTTGAAATTATGGTTCAGACATTTGAAAGGGGTTTCAGACATCTGTTTGGAAACTTCAGACTTCTGGGTGGTTTTATGGAATATTTCCAGAAACCAACTCCAAACGTCTGGAACTGCCCAGTTTTGCATATTTTGCTTGAGGTTCTAATTTTTATCGATTCGTGATTACCCGAATTATTGTTATCATTTATTATTGACTTTGATGACTTCTTTTTCGGGATTTTTGAGAATATCCATTTTGATGGATTCAGTATCGATTTCTTTGGATTTGATTTTGTTTGATGTGTGTTTCTTGTTTGATGATAACAAAATATATATATCAATTTATAGATGTGTTTGTAGATTATACTATACACATATAGGAATAAATATTCGTATTGAATAATAATACTATTGCATAGAATTTAACAAATTCAATCAGTATTTTTTATTCAATATAATATTTTATACAATACAAAGTTTTCAGCTCATACACTGATTTCATACATTTCACACTCATACACTGGTTTCATACATTTTTCATTTACAATCTATTCCTCACTACATCACTCAACACTCAGCTATAACTATCTGCATCTATCTGCATTGTCCAGCTCCAGTTCTTGTCCTGTCTCCTATGTACCTGTATAATTAGCAACTACAACAGTAATCTGAAAATAAACAAATTTGAATTTGCAAAAATAAATTTTTGTTTTTATCATTGTCTCAGATATATGGGTTATTGTCATCATCTTTGATTGTGTAATATCTGTGCGTATCAGTATTCATATCAGAGAGTAGTTCCAGTGACTGATGCACAAATGACATCAATGACTACAAGTTCAGCTACAACTGGTAACAACAACACAACTTCAAGTACATCAGTGAACAAGTGACTTATGGATGAACTACAAGCAACTGGTAAATACACAAGTACAAGTAATAAAGTACTGTAACTCGAAGTCACAGTGAAACTGTACAAAACAGAAGAACCACAACAATATCAAGTGAAGGAAACAGCAAAATGAAGACTACAAGGTCAAGTCTAGTTACAACAGCTACAGTTCAAATGACCAGATCAAAACAATTATCAAAGACAGTACAATACACAATTCTAATGAATATTCAAGTCAAGCTATAGTCAAAACAGTGGATATCTACATGAATAGTGATGTATCAACTGCAACCAATGATATCAATGAAGTCAACCATCAGCACACACATGAAGGCAAATGCAGACTAAGGCTACACAATGCAAACTCAAGAAATAAAACTCCTACAATATCAAGACCAACCAGAACAGATGTTGAATACATCAAAGGCAACTGCAGCAATACAAACCAGTATAGCAATGCACCAGTGACACCAGTGTGAGTATACAAGGATATGCACAAGAACGAGACTACATGAATATGCAAATGCAACAGGAAAACAATGCACAGCAACTAGCTGATCAAGTCAGGGATAAACACAGATGGTCAGATGGTCAGAGACAAAAAGATCAAAGTCAGGTGATGTCAGAATGTACAAGTCAGTGAAGAATAAGTTCAATCATTAGAGTATAAGTGCATAACAAACTCTAGGTCAAACATGTACAGTAGTGAAGACAAAGTCAGGTGATCATCACCGAACAGTAAATGCAATACTACAGAGATGTTTGTGTACGCAGAGGCAAAGAGATAACAGAACAAAAACAATACAAAGTTCAAATGCCAAAGTAAAGTTAACTGCTTCAAGAAGTTACAGTTCATACATGTATGCAACAAGAAGATAGAAAATCGCAAAAACAAATGGCCACAAACAAATATCAAAGCCATATGTTTTAAATAAGTAAATCAAGTGATGATTCGAGCAGATCAGTATGGCTAGAGAAGATGGTCAAAGTCATAATCAATTCAAGTCGAAGCCGAGAGGAACAGGAGGCCAGGAAATCACAAAATCAAAGTCTACAAAGTCAACTGCAGTTTCTAGAAATCACAGGGGCCAGAAAGAAGAAGTCAACCAGAGAATATTCTCGAAATCAAGTAAAAATGGAAAAAGTCAAAAATCAAATAAAAGAGGAAAGTTTTCTTCCGTATCGATCAAAAAGAGTGATCGAACGATTTAAAATCGAAACCGTGAGAAGCAAGTATCAAATATACGTGAGTGACCAAGTCACAAATATCACAATCGTTTAAGAACTATCATGCGACCGAGAAAAAGAATTAACAAAGTCAAATAAATTTTACACGAACGAAATTATAGGAATTAGACTCCTATATAAACCCAATCATCACTGACAGTAAAATCATCGAGTTCAAGTATCTATCCAGAGAACAAAAGGCAGAAACCATATACCGAAGTCAAGAGTCGAATTCGATCAACAAACAAGGAGTAGTCGAGGCCAAGCTGAAATAGCAACGATTGAATCATCTCGAGGCAAGCATTCATCAATTGACAGAGCGCAACTCACAGAGAAATCAAGGCGCAAAATCGATCAACATAAATCAATCAGAAGCATCGAGCAAAAGCCCTAGAGAATCGCCAGAGATTGAGCCGAAGCCTCAATTCCAGATTCGCCAGCAAAAAGAAAGAGAGCCGAAGCCCTAATTCCAGAAGCATCAACCCTAATTCAAATTACAGAGGAACAACGACGAGGCCGAAGCCCTAATTCTAAAGGAGCACCATTATCTCAACAAAAACAAGCGGGTCGACAAAAGTGAAAAGGGGTCGGCCTTGTTTAAAAGGGATTTATTTTAATTTAGGCCGGGATTAATATTTTAAGAGCAAATTTGGTTTTAAAGTTTTAAATTTAATTTTGCTCTTGTTTTTCTGTTTTTAAGTATGTACTTTTTGAATCAATCAGGGTAAATCACCACCTAGGGTTTAGGTAGTGTCAGATTGTCTAGTTAGGATTAGTTCAGTGAGCAGGGTGTGCGAGTTTGCAAAACTCTATAGGCGGTAGCAGGGTGTGCGAGTCTGTTAGAGTGTTTGTAAGCGGGATATTGTTTAATTCTAATAGAAATCTGGGAATGCAGCAGTAGGCAGGGGTTGCCGAAGCTGGGTAAATTTTGTGTGTGATTTACTTTTCAGCATATTTATTTATCTGCAGTTTGATTTCGTGTTTAATTCAAGAAAATTTGCTATAACCCTATTCACCCCCCCTCTAGGGTTAATCTAAGATCCTACAAGTGGTATCAGAGCCCGGTAATTTTTTCTTTAACTCTAGAGTCATGAATCCACCAAATAATGCTTTTTCTGAGGGGCAATCTATTGCTAGGCCACCAATGTTTAATGGGAATGATTATGCGTATTGGAAGGTTAGGATGGATATTTATCTTAGTTCTGTTGATTATGATGTTTGGGATATTATTGAATCTGGCTATAAATCTCCCACTATAACTGTTGGTGTTACTGAGATTCCTAAACCAAAGGATAGGTGGGATTCTAACGATAAGAAATTAAAAACTACAAATGCTAAAGCGATGAATGCTTTGATCTGTGCTCTAGATAAGACTGAATTTAATAGAATTTCTCATTGTAAAACAGCACAGGAAATTTGGCATACCTTGGAGGTGACACACGAAGGAACTTCTCAAGTCAAGGAGTCTCGTCTAGCCCTGTTCAGCAATGAATACGAGAACTTCGTGATGGACAAAGGCGAAAGCATAAAGGATATGTTTGGACGCTTCTCAACCTTGGTATACAATGCTAGAGAACTTGGGAAGGTATTCACAGAGGTAGAGCTAGTGAGGAAGATACTACGAGTCTTACCAATGAACTTTGAGGCAAAAGTCATAGCAATACAAGAATCCAAAGATCTGAGTAAACTGAGCATGGAAGATTTGATCGGCAACTTAATGACATATGAGCTTGAGCTAAAAGCAAAGGAGGAACGCAACAACTCCGAATCAAAGAAGAAGACGATTGCCTTAAAGAGCAAAGAAGAGAGCGATGAAGAAGAAGAAGATCTAATTGAAGAACTTGCAATGGCTATCAATAATCTTAGAAAATTGTCGAGATTCAGGCCACGCAAGAAGAAAACGAGTGGTAATAGGTCAAAAGATTCTGACAATTCCGAAAATGAATTAACCTGTTATAACTGCAACAAGCCTGGTCACTTCAAACAAAATTGCCCACTTCTCAAAAACACCAAAGGAAAGAAAAAGAAGAAAAAGGCCTTCGCAGCAACTTGGGATGATGAAGAAGGAGAGGAAGTCTCGGATGATAAACTCAGAGGAGGCTAACTTGTGTCTTATGGGAAAATCAGATTCAGAAGCAAGCTCAGAGGAATCTAGTGAGGTAAGTAATTATTCATACAAAGAACTTGTTTTTATGTGCCTTGATCTTACTAATACAGTTGATGCTCTTGATTCTAAAATTGAAAAACTGAAATCTGATAGAAGAAAACTTGCTCATGAAAATTTTAGGTTAGAAACTGAACTTGAAAATATTCAAAATCTAGACTGTAAAAACTGTAAAATTCTAGATTCAGAATTATCAAAGCTGAAGAATAACTTTGAGAATCTTGAAAAAGAAAACTTGAATCTTAAGGAAACCATTGACACTAGGAAAAAGGATTTTATAAATAGGTGCACCTCACTTGTAACTGAAAACACAACACTGAAAACCAAAGTCCAAGATCTTAAGAAATCACTGAATAACTTTTCAAGAGGAGAAAAATCATTCAACATGTTATTGGGAAATCAACTGTCTTCTAACAACAGAAAAGGACTAGGCTTTGGGAAAACACAAGTTGATGATAGTGTAAAAGGTAAGAGTGTCTTTGCTAGATGTGAAATAATTGAACAACGTGTTGAAAATTGTAGTCATAGGAACAAGAACACAAAATTTATACAAGTTTGGGTTCCTAAAAATTTTACAAACAAATTTCATGTCTATTGGAACAAGAATGAAAGGACAAAACAAGTTTTGGTGCCAAAAGGAACATATATTAATAGTTTTGGGTCTACTCAAACATATTCATCTTATTCTGCCACTAACAACCATGGACCTATAAAAAAATAGGTCACAAAAATCATTTACCGTGTAGGTGTGGTGGCAGGCTAAGGAACAACATTAGTGTTATCTGGATTCTGGCTGTTCCAGACACACAATGAGTGACAAATCAATGTTCCTTAGCCTAGTATAAAGGTGACAGATTCACAATGGGCAAACAACGAAAGATTATCGTACAGGTAAGACAGGTAATTGTATTTATTTTCAAACGATAGATAAAGTTTGAAAATCTGCACCATAATCTGAATTAAATCAGCCAGTTATGTGAAATGATTGATTTTGATTTTTCATCTTTAAATAGAATTACTCGAAGTAATTATGATGGTTGACAGATTCTAACTTACTTGATATGACTTGTTCTTATCTATGACTTTGATTTGTGCTTAAAAATTGACCAACAATCTTTTTCCATTGAACTTAATCTGTTTGGTCAAATTATGAGGTTGATTGATTATTGAGTACTCATGCTATAAAAGGGAAGTGCTGACACGACACTGTTTCTATTACATAAAGAAAGTGATTTTTTGATTGTTCAGATTTACGTGGATGATATTATTTATGGTGCTACTAATGAACTCTTGCGCGAGAAATTTGAACAAGTCATGCAGGCTAAATTCGAGATGAGCTTGGTTGGAGAATTGAAATATTTTCTTGGATTTCAAATCAAGCAAAGCAGTGATGGTATTTTTATTTCACAATCCAATTATGTATTGGAACTATTAAAGAAATTTGGAGTTGAGAACTCCAAACCAATGAAAACTCCTATGAGCCCATCAACAAAGTTGGATAAAGACGAGAAAGGAGTTGCTGTTGATCAGAAGAAACATCGAGGGATAATCGGTTCACTTCTCTATCTTACTGCTTCTAGACCTGATATTATGTTTTCTGTGTGTTTGTGTGCACGTATTCAATCTAACCCTAAAGAATCTCATTTGAAAGCCACTAAACAAATTTTAAGATATCTTTCACACACACACAAATTTGGACTATGGTATCCTTCTTGTGAAAATATTGATTTAGATGCTGATTATACTGGTTCACTAGTTGACAGGAAAAGCACTAGTGGGACATGTTTCATGCTAGGACATTCATTAGTCTCATGGTCAAGTCGAAAATAGAATTGTGTTGCATTATCAACCACTGAAGCAGAATATATTGCTTTAGGAAGTTGTTGTGCTCCAATTTTATGGATGATGCAAACTCTGTCTGATTTTGGCTTAGTTTATAAACAAGTTCCGTTAAAATGTGATAGTAAAATTGCAATAGACTTGTCTAATAATCCTGTTCATCATTCACGCACGAAACACATTGATATGAGACACCACTTTCTTAGAGATCACATTGTTAAGGAAGACATATGCATTGAATTCATTTCAACTGAGGATCAACTTGCTGATATTTTCACAAAACCCCTCCCCGAAGACAGATTTTCCAGATTACGTTTGGATTTGGGGATTATGGAAATTGACTAATCATTTTTCAATTTTTGGTTGAAATATTCTTGGATATTTATTTTCAACTTCAATTTCTAGGATTCAAACATGTTTTGGATATCATTCAAAGATTGATTCGAATATGGTATTCAGTAGTGGAAATATGTTTGTTTTATTTTAAGAAATTTCATAAAATGATTAATTTGGTAATTTATTCCACGGCCATTTCTATTTCTACCATCTTTCTATCATTCATAATGGTTTTGAAAAATGAGAAGAGTGAATTACTTTTTAAATTAAAAATAAAAATAAAGAAATTTTTTTTTTAAAATATTTCTCATGCATCCATTCTCATTTAAAAGTCCTTATGGTTATGTATGGATGGATCATGTGAATTTTAGTTTATCATCACTCCATTCTCATTTAAAAGTCCTTATGGTTATGCATGGATGGAGCTTGATAGCTAATGAGTAACTGCTAATCCTATTTAAAAGTCCTTATGGTTATGCGTGGTTAGTAAGTGCTTATTTTTGTGTTTAAATGTCAAATTATTTCTAAAGAACATCCATCTTCTCGTTATATACAAACCAAATCATCGATCCATTTTCTAAAATGTGGAAATTGTTATCTTGTTATGATATATTATGGTTTTTCTTGGTTTTACATTTATTTTTCCCCTACTGTTCCATTATTTTTTTTGTCAGTCTTTTGATGATAACAAAAGGGGGAGAAGAACGAGATTTTGATAAGGAAATAAGTATTTTTGGAATTCTTCACCAAATTTGTTAAATGTTGTTAGTAATTTTTCTATAGTTTCTTTATTCTTCTGTAATTTCCTAAATCTTCTAAATAGGGAGTGGTCTCAGTTGTAGGGGGAGTATTCATGAAGGGGGAGCATTCATATAGGGGGAGCTAAAAATGTCATGCTCAAACACATTTACTAGAATTTCAAAATCTTTAATATATATGTTTGTCATCATCAAAAGGGGGAGATTGTTTTATGTGTGTTTCTTGTTTGATGATAACAAAATATATATATCAATTTATAGATGTGTTTGCAGATTATACTATACACATATAGGAATAAATATTCGTATTGAATAATAATACTATTGCACAGAATTTAACAAATTCAATCAGTATTTTTTATTCAATATAATATTTTATACAATACAAAGTTTTCAGCTCATACACTGATTTCATACATTTCACACTCATACACTGGTTTCATACATTTTTCATTTACAATCTATTCCTCACTACATCACTCAACACTCAGCTATAACTATCTGCATCTATCTGCATTGTCCAGCTCCAGTTCTTGTCCTGTCTCCTGTGTACCTGTATAATTAGCAACTACAGCAGTAATCTGAAAATAAAAAAATTTGAATTTGCAAAAATAAATTTTTGTTTTTATCATTGTCTCAAATATATGGGTTATTGTCATCATCTTTGATTGTGTAATATCTGTGCGTATCAGTATTCATATCAGAGAGTAGTTCCAGTGACTAATGCACAAATGACATCAATGACTACAAGTTCAGCTACAACTGATAACAACAACACAACTTCAAGTACATCAGTGAACAAGTGACTTATGGATGAGCTACAAGCAACTGGTCAATACACAAGTACAAGTAATAAAGTACTGTAACTCGAAGTCACAGTGAAACTGTACAAAACAGAAGAACCACAACAATATCAAGTGAAGGAAACAGCAAAATGAAGACTACAAGGTCAAGTATAGTTACAACAGCTACAGTTCAAATGACCAGATCAAAACAATGATCAAAGACAGTGCAATACACAATTCTACTGAATATTCAAGTCAAGCTATAGTCAAAACAGTGGATATCTACATGAATAGTGATGTATCAACTGCAACCAATGATATCAATGAAGTCAACCATCAGAACACACATGAATGCAAATGCAGACTAAGGCTACACAATGCAAACTCAAGAAATAAAACTCCAACAATATCAAGACCAACCAGAACAGATGTTGAATACATCAGAGGCAACTGCAACAATACAAACCAGTATAGCAATGCACCAGTGGCACCAGTGTGAGTATACAAGGATATGCACATGAATGAGACTACATGAATATGCAAATGCAACAGGAAAACAATGCACAGCAACTAGCTGATCAAGTCAGGGATAAACACAGATGGTCAGATGGTCAGAGACAAAAAGATCAAAGTCAGGTGATGTCAGAATGTACAAGTCAGTGAAGAATAAGTTCAAACATCAGAGTATAAGTGCATAACAAACTCTAGGTCAAACATGTACAGTAGTGAAGACAAAGTCAGGTGATCATCACCGAACAGTAAATGCAATACTACAGAGATGTTTGGGTACGCAGAGGCAAAGAGATAACAGAACAAAAACAATACAAAGTTCAAATGCCAAAGTAAAGTTAACTGCTTCAAGAAGTTACAGTTCATACATGTATGCAACAAGAAGATAGAAAATCGCAAAAACAAATGGCCACAAACAAATATCAAAGCCATATGTTTTAAATAAGTAAATAATGTGATGATTCGAGTAGATCAGTATGGCCAGAGAAGATGGTCAAAGTCATAATCAATTCAAGTCGAAGCCGAGAGGAACAGGAGGCCAGGAAATCACAAAATCAAAGTCTACAAAGTCAACTGCAGTTTCTAGAAATCACAGGGGCCAGAAAGAAGAAGTCAACCAGAGAATATTCTCGAAATCAAGTAAAAATGGAAAAAGTCAAAAATCAAATAAAAGAGGAAAGTTTTCTTCCATATCGATCAAAGAGTGATCGAACGATTTAAAATCGAAACCGTGAGAAGCAAGTATCAAATATACGTGAGTGACCAAGTCACAAATATCACAATCGTTTAAGAACTATCATGCGACCGAGAAAAAGAATTAACAAAGTCAAATAAATTTTACACGAACGAAATTATAGGAATTAGACTCCTATATAAACCCAATCATCACTGACAGTAAAATCATCGAGTTCAAGTATCTAATCCAGAGAACAAAAGGCAGAAACCATATACCGAAGTCAAGAGTCGAATTCGATCAACAAACAAGGAGCAGTCGAGGCCAAGCTGAAATAGCAACGATTGAATCATCTCGAGGCAAGCATTCATCAATCGACAGAGCGCAACTCACAGAGAAATCAAGGCGCAAAATCGATCAACATAAATCAATCAGAAGCATCGAGCAAAAGCCATAGAGAATCGCCAGAGATTGAGCCGAAGCCTCAATTCCAGATTCGCCAGCAAAAAGAAAGAGAGCCGAAGCCCTAATTCCAGAAGCATCAACCCTAATTCAAATTACAGAGGAACAACGACGAGGCCGAAGCCCTAATTCTAAAGGAGCACCATTATCTCAACAAAAACAAGCGGGTCGACAAAAGTGAAAAGGGGCCGGCCTTGTTTAAATGGGATTTATTTTAATTTAGGCCGGGATTAATATTTTAAGAGCAAATTTGGTTTTAAAGTTTTAAATTTAATTTTGCTCTTCTTTTTCGGTTTTTAAGTCTGTACTTTTTGAATCAATTAGGGTAAATCACCACCTAGGGTTTAGGTAGTGTCAGATTGTCTAGTTAGGATTAGTTCAGCGAGCAGGGTGTGCGAGTTTGCAAAACTCTATAGACGGTAGCAGGGTGTGCGAGTCTGTTAGAGTGTTTGTAAGCGGGATACTGTTTAATTCTAATAGAAATCTAGGAATGCAGCAGTAGGCAGGGGTTGCCGAAGCTGGGTAAATTTTGTGTGTGAATTACTTTTCAGCATATTTATTTATCTGCAGTTTGATTTCGTGTTTAATTCAAGAAAATTTGCTATAACCCTATTCACCCCTCCCTCTAGGGTTAATCTAGATCCTATAAGTGGTATCAGAGCTCGGTAAATTTTTCTTTAACTCTAGAGTCATGAATCCACCAAATAATGCTTTTTCTGAGGGGCAATCTATTGCTAGGCCACCAATGTTAAATGGGAATGATTATGCGTATTGGAAGGTTAGGATGGGTATTTATCTTAGTTCTGTTGATTATGATGTTTGGGATATTATTGAATCTGGCTATAAATCTCCCACTATAACTGTTGGTGTGAGACGACCGCCCATGACCCCTGCACTAAACCTAGAAATAGTGCACTGTAAAGTGTGCCAGGCAGCCATGGACGATTGCCAAGGTAAATTAAAACAGCAGAATCTATCGTATAACTCACAGCGCATGGATAAAATACAGTAGAATATATATATAGTGAAGCTTCACAGAATAGAATGTCATCATATAAAACTTCATAATAGTTGAATACAACATCTGAATAGTCAATACATCAAGCCTCACTACATATCACTCAGAGAATTATACAAGCAGCGGAACATCCAGTACATATAGTAAGAAAATAATATGCAAGCCTCCAGCTCGTCTTCGTCATCAGCATCGTTGGAAGCAAGAACAGCACCTGTCACCTGCTACCTAGTCTGCCCGTCCCAAAATGGACGAACAGCCCAAGGCAATAAGAGTTAAAACATAAAGCCTTGAGTCAGACAACAGTCTTAGTGAGCGGTAAATTAACTAACAACATACCAAAAGAGCATAAAGGAAAAAGGAATAGGAATCCAACCCTCCCACTCCACCTCTTTCTACAGTGATAGCCCCCAGACACACACTAAGCAGAAACAATCATAGCAAAGCAAACATTTAAAGTAAAGCAATTATCACTCGCGTCAAGGGCGATGTTTTCCAAGTACAAACCCCCAAGGCCTAAACCAAGATCAGATAAGCACCCAGAAAATACCGCTCTTGAGACCGAATGACGATACAACCAAACATCCATGACTCTGGCTATCATTGTTATCATTGCTTCGATATCACCGTTAATTGAATGACCGGCACATTCTTTCAGCCGTCCGTCAAGGGCTAATGGAAACCCCGGTTCTAGACATAACCCTGCACGTCGTTGCAGCCCGTGCCTAGGACTATCGAATCTGCCCAGAGTACTCGACTACCAATCAGTAGTCTTTTGGGACTATCGAATCTGCCCAGTGTACCCTTGCTTTTAGCATGCTAGAACCTTCAACAACGATGAAATCTCAGCCTTCTAGTCATCCTCCTCGACGACTATTTCCATACTAGCTCAAGCGCCTCTCGAGCAAACCATTATCCTCAAACCCGAACCATTTCACCGGGTTATCAACATGCTTGGAATGATCCCGTCTGGATTAGACCAAGACTATCTCATATCATGCCTCGCTTCATCACATCCTAGCAAAGCCTCATCTCAACATCATCATCATCAAATCTATCCATATGAGCTTCATCATCCGCTACATATGCCACGAGCACCTTTTCCAATTCAAGAGCCTTTCTCTTAGCTTTTGAATCATCTTCGACCATCTTGTCTAAATCAAATCATCAATCAACTAATTCATAACAATCAATCAAGTCAATCATCAATCCAAGTAATCAAACATTCAAACATGATCTAATAAACA
The DNA here is from genome assembly GCA_030737815.1 of Allium fistulosum. NCBI lineage: Eukaryota > Viridiplantae > Streptophyta > Magnoliopsida > Asparagales > Amaryllidaceae > Allium > Allium fistulosum. The sequence continues at coordinate 868,067,042 of CM060905.1, read as the reverse complement.
ATTATAACAATAATGGCAATCTTGTAAATAAAGAGTCCAAATCTAACGAGTATGAAAATATGAGCAATATCTCTATAACTTGATGAATGAGCTTGCATAGGTTAACATGTAGTAAAATGGATGTCAAATCATCATGAACAATGGATCTATACTTAAGTTTACGGAAATGCATGGAAATCACTACTTTAACACAAAATCAAGCCAACGATCCGATATACTCCTTTGGATCCGTGTGAGAGATAATCACCACTCACCAAATCACCTAAACCCCTCAAAAGCAACACACTTCAGATTTGGACAGCGAAGGATCTAACTCGATCTATCACAAATCCGCTTCAAACGATGAAATCTCTCTTCGATGGATGTAGATCTTCAATCTAAGCTCTAGGATCTTTGATTTGGATGGAAGGAATCACAAGATTAGAGTGGAGAAAAGAAGTAAAGAAGTGTAGAACTCGAGCTCTCAAAATAGCAGCACTTCGTCGCTTCAAAATCCGGATCCCAAAAAGTGAGGCAACAACCGTGTATTTATAGGAAATCCTTAAGTCGTTTGTTCGCTTTTAAGTCGTCCACGACTTAAGAAAATCCACGACCTACGACTCATAGATACCATGACTTACGACTTAACCATCCCCTTCGACCTGCGACTTATAAAAACTTACGACCTAAAACCCCACGACTTAAGACCTTCGACTTAAGTACCCATGCGACCTAACGACTCAACTGGGATACGCCTTCACGACTCAACGACTCATCAACCTCACGACTTAGCTGGGTTACGACTTAACATATGCGCGACTTATCTAAACAAAGTGCTTACGACCTAACTTCACCCAAACATAGGTCGCCTACGACTTAACACGCCATAGCAACCCAACGACCTAACATCTTAACTCGTCCACGACTTAACTTCCTTAGGTCGTAAACTCACTTCAACCCCTAGGTCGCTAACTGCTACCACCAGCTTCCTTAGGTCGTTGCCGACCTATCCTCTCTAAGTCGCTAACTCGCCCAGTTTCCTATGCCGCTAACTCTTAAGTCGCCCTATTCCTTAAGTCGCCTATTCCTTAAGTCGCCTATTCCTTAAGTCTAATAATCCTATAGGTCTCTCCAATCCTTAAGTCGTCTACCCTCCTAAGTCGCCAACTCCTTAAGTCGTCTACGACCTAACCTTCTTCACGACCTAAGCTCCGAACGACCTAGGCTCTGAACGACTTAACTCTGGACGACTTATCAACATTACGACCTAATAACAACTGTTTTACAACGTTTTGATTCGTAAAAATACGGGTCATTACATTCTCTCCCCCTTAGGAATTTCGCCCCCGAAATTCCAAACAAACAAGAGCAATCAAAAACTATTCTGCATGCCTACCATCCATAGCAATCAACAAACCATGCGTCCAATTTCTAGCCTAACATGCAGAATTCTAAAACTAGAACAAGTTACAATGTCATGAGATGACACGACACCTTATGGCCATACCTCGAAGAGTTCAGGATGAGCTGCCTTCATCCTCTCTTCCACCTCCCATGTACAGTCGTTATCATCATCACTCCATTGTATCTTGAGCAACCTAACTAACTTCCTCCTAAGCTGTTTCGTGTCGGTTTCCACAACACGAAGCGGCTTACGAGGTCTCTTATCGACTGGATCAATCTCAAAATCTTCACAGCTATCAGCAGAAACCACTGTATTAGAGTCGTGCACATACTTCCGTAGATACGATACATGAAAAACATTGTGCACACCCGCCATCTTTTCTAGTAATTCCAATCTGTAGGCGAGCTTTCCAATTCGCTCGATGATCGGGAATGGTCCAACAAATCTTGGAGTCAATTTTCCTTTCTTCCCGAATCGAATAACATTCTTCAGTGGAGAAATCTTCACAAAAACCATATCACCTACGTCGAATTCCAAATCCTTACGACGCTTATCGGCATAACTTTTCTGTCGGTCTTGGGCTGCTTTCATTCATTGCCGAATGATCTCTGTACAATCCGAAGTCTGTCGAATCATCTCTGGCCCAAGTATCAGCTTTTCTCCTATTTCTAACCAACATGTCGGAGAGTTACACGGTCTTCCATACAATGCTTCATATGGTGCCATACCAATGCTTGACTGGTAACTGTTATTATATGAAAATTCTACCAAATGAAGATGATCTTCCCATGATCCTCCGAAATCTAAAACACAAGCTCTGAGGAGATCTTCCAAAACTCGGTTGACACTCTCGGTCTGACCATCTGTTTGGGGATGATAGGCTGTACTCAAACACAACTCGGTTCCCAGAACTTCCTGAAAGCTCTTCCAAAATCCACTAGTGAACAATGGGTCTCGATCGCTCACTATACTCTTCGGGATACCATGGAATCGAACTATCCACTTAACATACAACTCAGCCAACTTTGATGCAGTCCTAGTCGATCGAACAGGGATGAATCTTGCACTCTTAGTCAAACGATCTACAATGACCCAAATCCCTTCATTTCCCGTTCTTGTTCTAGGTAACCCATCAATAAAATCCATCGATATTTGTTCCCACTTCCATGTAGGAACTTCTAATGGCTGAAGAAATCCACTTGGCTTCTTCTGTTCGGCTTTTACCAACTGGCAATTCATGCATTTGGAAATAAAATTTCCAACATCCTTCTTCATACCTTCCCAGTAATAGGTTCTCTTCATATCCCGATACATCTTATTTCCACCTGGATGAATTGTTAGCTTCGAGTGATGATTTTCCTTCAGAACTTCATTTCTCAATTCATCTATATCGGGAACAACTAGACGTCCTTGCTTCCTAAGCCAACCTTCTCGATCGACCTCGAATCCTTTATCCTTTTCTGGATCCAATCCAGATTCCAAATCACGGATAGTCTTGACAAGCTTATCGTCTCGCTTTTGGCTCTCGCCAATCCTTTCCACAAGAGTCGGTCTTATCGATAAGTTTGCCAACATCTCAGGTTCCAATTCATATCTGGGCCTGAAGTCAAATCCAGCTAAATACTCGAGACTCTTCCATTCTGAAAACATGGCTCCCAATCCTGATGTCTTTGACTTAACGCATCTGCGACTGCGTTACCCTTTCCCGGAGTATAGGCTATACCAAAATCATATGATGCTAAAAACTCTAGCCATCGTTGCTGCCGAAGATTCAAATCCTTTTGGGAGAAAAGATACTTCACTGATTTATGATTTGTAAACAACTCGAATCGAACTCCCAATAGATAATGTCTCCACATCTTCAGAGCAAATACAATCGCCGCTAACTCCAAATCATGAGTCGGATAATTTCTTTCATGCGGCTTCAGTTGTTCGACTTGCATATGCAACAACTTTATCCTTCTGCATCAGCACTGCTCCATGTCCAGTACCACATGCGTCGGTGTAAACCACCATCTCATCATTTCCACTAGGAATAGTCAAAACAGGAGCACTTGTCAATCGCTCTTTCAGGATTCTGAAAGCTTGCTCACTCTTAGCATCCCATCTGAATACTTGGTTCTTTTTCGTCAATCCTGTTAACGGTGCAGCTATCTTGGAAAAGTCTTTGATAAATCGACGATAGTATCCTGTTAATCCAAGAAAACTTCTTACAGCAGATGCATTCTTAGGTCTAACCCAATCCTGGATTGTTGCCACCTTAGCGGAATCAACCGCTATTCCATTTCTAGAGATAATATGGCCTAAGAACCTCACTTCACTCTTCCAAAAGTGACACTTCGAAAACTTAGCCTTCAGCTGATGTTTCCGTAAGATTTCCAAAACAATACGCCAATGCGTCTTGTGCTCTTCTTCAGTTCTGGAATAAATCAAAATATCATCCACGAACACTAGCACGAACTTGTTCAACTGATCTCTGAACACTCTATTCATAAGATCCACAAAATATGCTGGCGCATTAGTCAATCCAAACGGCATTACCAGCCACTCAAAGAAACCGGATGGTGTCCGAAAAGCAGTCTTCGGTACACTATCCTTAGCCACTCTCAACTGGTGAAATCCCGTTGCCAAATCCATCTGAGAAAACACCTTAGCTTCGTGAAGCTGATCAAACAAGTCATCTATTCTCGGCAATGGATACTTGTTCTTCTTAGTCACTTTATTCAACTCACGATAATCCTCACACAATCTCAATGATCCATCTGCCTTGGTTGCAAACACAACTGGTGATCCCCATTCGGACACACTACGCCGAATGAATCCTTTTTGTAAAAGGTCATCAACCTGCACCTTCAACTCTTGCTGTTCCCTAGGCGCCATCCGCCTAAGAGGCATCACAACAGGTCTGGCTCCTTCGACTAGATCTATACGAAACTCGATCTCTCTATGCGGTAGTAACCCTTTGACCTCGTCAAAGACATCCTCAAATCCATTAGCGATTGGTACAGATGATAGTCCATCCCGTGGAACAACCAGCGAATACATGAAGCTCATGAAGACGCCTTCTTCATGCTTACATCGTATCACAATCTTTCGCCCCTCCACATTCTCGACTGTCACCTCCAACCTATCACAATCAACCTTTGATGCATACTTCCTAAGCCAGTCCATACCCAAAATAATTCCGAACCCCGCAAAGTTCAGAACAAAACAATCACAAACAAAAGAGCAATCATGACTCGATACAATCAGACCACGGCATAGCATACACAAACAAGACGAACCCCCGACTGGATTAGTCACAACCAATGGCCTATCAACGATATCCGGTTCTAAACCCAACCGGCCTACAAGTTCATTACAAACAAAAGAATGCGACGCCCCAGTATCAAATAACACTCTAACTGGAACACCACATATGGAAAGAGTACCTTGAATCACCACACTCTTTCCTTTCTCTTCAGCGGTAGAGGCTTTTGTAGATGACGGAACAGCCCCCAAAGCATAAGCTTGCACAATCTGCTTGTCCTTCCGCGGCTCTGGACAATTCTTCTTAAAATGCCCCGGCTTGTCACAGTTGTGGCACTTCACCGGCACCTTCGGATTCTTACAATCCCTGGAGAAATGGCCCTTCTGCTGACAATTGTAGCAGGTCACTTCACCCTTCAGCTTCTTCTGGCCATCCTTACCCTTCTGCTGCTGCTGCTTCCTCTTCTTGTTTCCACCCTGCTGTGGTTTAAACTCCTCCTTGGTCACAGCAACAACAGATCCTTCTTTAGGAAACAGATTCTCATGCTTGAGAGCTTTCTCCACAAGCTTCTCAAATGAATCATCCAGATGATCCACCAACTGCCTCCCAAGATAACTGTCCAAGCCTGTCACAAACTTCTCATTCTTCTGATAAGGAGATTCAATATACGACCGGGCATACTTGGACAAAGCTTCAAACTCAGAAACATACTCAAGAACTGGTCTCCCATTTTGCTTGAGCTCCACAAACTTCTTGAACAGAACAGACTTCTGAGCTGTAGAAATGAACTTAGCTTCAAATCTGACTTGGAATTGCTCCCAAGTAATTTCTTCCTCCAGAGTATCAATGGTGATAGAGTTCCACCAATCAGAAGCTCTCCCTTGAAGCTGTCTTGATGCTAAATTCCTTTTAGTCGCATCCTCAATTCCCAAATCACTAAAGATCCTTCTACAAGCATCTATCCACCTCTGGACTTCAATGGTTGATTCTGTTCCTAAGAAAACCTTTCCTCCAAGAGCAGTATAGTCTTTACACAGCTTAGCAAAATCCACTGGTTTTGGAGTTTGAACTTGAACTCCAACATCTACTGATGGCCCCGGGGCTGGCATCCTTCTCATGATCGAAGTCATCATAGCTTCGAACATAGCAACATAATCAGCAGCCCCCTCAACAGCACGGCCTTCCCTAGCAGCTGGTCTCCCTCTTCGACTCATTCTCAATATCTATAAAAAGGAATGATTAATACACCTTGAGAAACAACTGCATAAGGAATTCAAATCCTTCTAAGCTACTATATTATATATAGTAATCATCCATCAAAATACAATTACGTCTCTCATACGTAGTTACGTCAGCGAGCGTTGGGTAAAATCGATTAACCAAGGCTCCGATACCAAATGAGACGACCGCCCATGACCCCTGCACTGAACCTAGAAATAGTGCGCTGTAAAGTGTGCCAGGCAGCCATGGACGATTGTCAAGGTAAATTAAAATAGCAGAATCTATCGTATAACTCACATCGCATGGATAAAATACAGTAGAATATATATATAGTGAAGCTTCACAGAATAGAATGTCATCATATAAAACTTCATAATAGTTGAATATAACATCTGAATAGTCAATACATCAAGCCTCACTACATATCACTCAGAGAATTATACAAGCAGTGGAACATCCAGTACATATAGTAAGAAAATAATATGCAAGCCTCCAGCTCGTCTTCGTCATCAGCATCGTTGGAAGCAAGAACAGCACTTGTCACCTGCTACCTAGTCTGCCCGTCCCAAAATGGACGAACAACCCAAGGCAATAAGAGTTAAAACATAAAGCCTTGAGTCAGACAACAGTCTTAGTGAGCGGTAAATTAACTAACAACATACCAAAAGAGCATAAAGGAAAAAGGAATAGGAATCCAACCCTCCCTCTCCACCTCTTTCTATAGTGATAGCCCCCAGACACACACTAAGCAGAAACAATCATAGCAAAGCAAACATTTAAAGTAAAGCAATTATCACTCGAGTCAAGGGCGATGTTTTCCAAGTACAAACCCCCAAGGCCTAAACCAAGATCAGATTAGCACCCAGAAAATACCGCTCTTGAGACCGAATGACGATACAACCAAACATTCATGACTTTGGCTATCACTGTTATCATTGCTTCGATATCACCGTTAATTGAATGACCGACACATTCTTTCAGCCGTCCGTCAAGGGCTAATGGAAACCCCGGTTCTAGACATAACTCCGCACGTCGTCGCAGCCTGTGCCTAGGACTATCGAATCTGCCCAGCGTACTCTTGCTTTGAGCATGCTAGAACCTTCAACAACGATGAAATCTCAGCCTTCTAGTCATCCTCCTCGACGACTATTTCCATACTAGCTCAAGCGCCTCTCGAGCAAACCATTATCCTCAAACCCGAACCATTTCACCGGGTTATCAACATGCTTGGAATGATCCCGTCTGGATTAGACCAAGACTATCTCATATCATGCCTCGCTTCATCACATCCTAGCAAAGCCTCATCTCAACATCATCATCAAATCTATCCATATGAGCTTCATCATCCGCTACATATGCCACGAGCACCTTTTCCAATTCAAGAGCCTTTCTCTTAGCTTTTGAATCATCTTCGACCATCTTGTCTAAATCAAATCATCAATCAACTAATTCATAACAATCAATCAAGTCAATCATCAATCCAAGTAATCAAACATTCAAACATGATCTAATAAACAATTATAACAATAATGGCAATCTTGTAAATAAAGAGTCCAAATCTAATGAGTATGAAAACATGAGCAATATCTCTATAACTTGATGAATGAGCTTGCATAGGTTAACATGTAGTAAAATGGATGTCAAATCATCATGAACAATGGATCTATACTTAAGTTTACGGAAATGCATGGAAATCAATACTTTAACACAAAATCAAGCCAACGATCCGATATACTCCTTTGGATCCATGTGAGAGATAATCACCACTCACCAAATCACCTAAACCCCTCAAAAGCAACACACTTCAGATCTGGACAGCGAAGGATCTAACTCGATCTATCACAAATCCGCTTCAAACGATGAAATCTCTCTTCGATGGATGTAGATCTTCAATCTAAGCTCTAGGATCTTTGATTTGGATGGAAGGAATCACAAGATTAGAGTGGAGAAAAGAAGTAAAGAAGTGTAGAACTCGAGCTCTCAAAATAGCAGCACTTCGTCGCTTCAAAATCCGGATCCCAAAAAGTGAGGCAACAACCGTGTATTTATAGGAAATCCTTAAGTTGTTTGCTCGCTTTTAAGTCGTCCACGACTTAAGAAAATCCACGACCTACGACTCATAGATACCACGACTTACGACTTAGCCATCCCCTTCGACCTGCGACTTATAAAAACTTACGACCTAAAACCCCACGACTTAAGACCTTCGACTTAAGTACCCATGCGACCTAACGACTCAACTGGAATACGCCTTCACGACTTAACAACTCAACGACTCATCAACCTCACGACTTAGCTGGGTTATGACTTAACATATGCGCGACTTATCTAAACAAAGTGCTTACGACCTAACTTCACCCAGACATAGGTCGCCTACGACTTAACACGCCATAGCAACCCAACGACCTAACATCTTAACTCGTCCACGACTTAACTTCCTTAGGTCGTAAACTCACTTCAACCCCTAGGTCGCTAACTGCTACCACCAGCTTCCTTAAGTCGCTGCCGACCTATCCTCTCTAAGTCGCTAACTCGCCCAGTTTCCTATGCCGCTAACTCTTAAGTCGCCCTATTCCTTAAGTCGCCTATTCCTTAAGTCTGCTAATCCTATAGGTCTCTCCAATCCTTAAGTCGTCTACCCTCCTAAGTCACCAACTCCTTAAGTCGTCTACGACCTAACCTTCTTCACGACCTAAGCTCCGAACGACCTAGGCTCTGAACGACTTAACTCTGGACGACTTATCAACATTACGACCTAATAACAACTGTTTTACAACGTTTTGATCCGTAAAAATACGGGTCGTTACATGGTGATACTGAGATTCCTAAACCAAAGGATAGGTGGGATGCTAACGATAAGAAATTAAAAACTACAAATGCTAAAGCGATGAATGCTTTGATCTGTGCTCTGGATAAGACTGAATTTAATAGAATTTCTCATTGTAAAACAGCACAGGAAATTTGGCATACCTTGGAGGTGACACACGAAGGAACTTCTCAAGTCAAGGAGTCTCGTCTAGCCCTGTTCAGCAATGAATACGAGAACTTCGTGATGGACAAAGGCGAAAGCATAAAGGATATGTTTGGACGCTTCTCAACCTTGGTATACAATGCTAGAGCACTTGGGAAGGTATTCACAGAGGTAGAGCTAGTGAGGAAGATACTACGAGTCTTACCAATGAACTTTGAGGCAAAAGTCACAGCAATACAAGAATCCAAAGATCTGAGTAAACTGAGCATGGAAGATTTGATCGGCAACTTGATGACATATGAGCTTGAGCTAAAAGCAAAGGAGGAACGCAACAACTCCGAATCAAAGAAGAAGACGATTGCCTTAAAGAGCAAAGAAGAGAGCGATGAAGAAGAAGAAGATCCAATTGAAGAACTTGCAATGGCTATCAATAATCTTAGAAAATTGTCGAGATTCAGGCCACGCAAGAAGAAAACGAGTGGTAATAGGTCAAAAGATTCTGACAATTCCGAAAATGAATTAACCTGCTATAATTGCAACAAGCCTGGTCACTTCAAACAAAATTGCCCACTTCTCAAAAACACCAAAGGAAAGAAAAAGAAGAAAAAGGCCTTCGCAGCAACTTGGGATGATGAAGAAGGAGAGGAAGTCTCAGATGATAGCTCAGAGGAGGCTAACTTGTGTCTTATGGGAAAATCAGATTCAGAAGCAAGTTCAGAGGAATCTAGTGAGGTAAGTAACTATTCATACAAAGAACTTGTTCTTATGTGCCTTGATCTTACTAATACAGTTGATGCTCTTGATTCTAAAATTGAAAAACTGAAATCTGATAGAAGAAAACTTGCTCATGAAAATTTTAGGTTAGAAACTGAACTTGAAAATATTCAAAATCTAGACTGTAAAAACTGTAAAATTCTAGATTCAGAATTATCAAAGCTGAAGAATAACTTTGAGAATCTTGAAAAAGAAAACTTGAATCTTAAGGAAACCATTGACACTAGGAAAAAGGATTTTATAAATAGGTGCACCTCACTTGTGACTGAAAACACAACACTGAAAACCAAAGTCCAAGATCTTGAGAAATCACTGAATAACTTTTCAAGAGGAGAAAAATCATTCAACATGTTATTGGGAAATCAACTGTCTTCTAACAACAGAAAAGGACTAGGCTTTGGGAAAACACAAGTTGATGATAGTGTAAAAGGTAAGAGTGTCTTTGCTAGATGTGAAATAATTGAACAACGTGTTGAAAATTGTAGTCATAGGAACAAGAACACAAAATTTATACAAGTTTGGGTTCCTAAAAATTTTACAAACAAATTTCATGTCTATTGGAACAAGAATGAAAGGACAAAACAAGTTTGGGTGCCAAAAGGAACATATATTAATAGTTTTGGGTCTACTCAAACATATTCATCTTATTCTGCCACTAACAACCATGGACCTATAAAAACAAATAGGTCACAAAATTTTTTACCGTGTAGGTGTGGTGGCAAGCTAAGGAACAACATTAGTGTTATCTGGATTCTGGCTGTTCCAGACACACAATGAGTGACAAATCAATGTTCCTTAGCCTAGTATAAAGGTGACAGATTCACAATGGGCAAACAACAAAAGATTATCGTACAGGTAAGACAGGTAATTGTATTTATTTTCAAACGATAGATAAAGTTTGAAAATCTGCACCATAATCTGAATTAAATCAGCCAGTTATGTGAAATGTTTGATTTTGATTTTTCATCTTTAAATAGAATTACTTGAAGTAATTATGATGGTTGACAGATTCTAACTTACTTGATATGACTTGTTCTTATCTATGACTTTGATTTGTGCTTAAAAATTGACCAACAATCTTTTTCCATTGAACTTAATCTGTTTGGTCAAATTATGAGGTTGATTGATTATTGAGTACTCATGCTATAAAAGGGAAGTGCTGACACGACACTGTTTCTATTACATAAAGAAAGTGATTTTTTGATTGTTCAGATTTACGTGGATGATATTATTTATGGTGCTACTAATGAACTCTTGTGCGAGAAATTTGAACAAGTCATGCAGGCTAAATTCGAGATGAGCTTGGTTGGAGAATTGAAATATTTTCTTGGATTTCAAATCAAGCAAAGCAGTGATGGTATTTTTATTTCACAATCCAAGTATGTATTGGAACTATTGAAGAAATTTGGAGTTGAGAACTCCAAACCAATGAAAACTCCTATGAGCCCATCAACAAAGTTGGATAAAGACGAGAAAGGAGTTGCTGTTGATCAGAAGAAACATCGAGGGATAATCGGTTCACTTCTCTATCTTACTGCTTCTACACCTGATATTATGTTTTCTGTGTGTTTGTGTGCACGTTTTCAATCTAACCCTAAAGAATCTCATTTGAAAGCCACTAAACGAATTTTAAGATATCTTTCACACACACACAAATTTGGACTATGGTATCCTTCTTGTGAAAATATTGATTTAGATGCTGATTATACTGGTTCACTAGTTGACAGGAAAAGCACTAGTGGGACATGTTTCATGCTAGGACATTCATTAGTCTCATGGTCAAGTCGAAAACAGAATTGTGTTACATTATCAACCACTGAAGCAGAATATATTGCTTTAGGAAGTTGTTGTGCTCAAATTTTATGAATGATGCAAACTCTGTCTGATTTTGGCTTAGTTTATAAACAAGTTCCGTTAAAATGTGATAGTAAAATTGCAATAGACTTGTCTAATAATCCTGTTCATCATTCACGCACGAAACACATTGATATGAGACACCACTTTCTTAGAGATCACATTGCTAAGGAAGACATATGCATTGAATTCATTTCAACTGAGGATCAACTTGCTGATTTTTTCACAAAACCCCTCCCCGAAGACAGATTTTCCAGATTACGTTTGGATTTGGGGATTATGGAAATTGACTAATCATTTTTCAAATTTTGGTTGAAATATTCTTGGATATTTATTTTCAACTTCAATTTCTAGGATTCAAACCTGTTTTGGATATCATTCAAAGATTGATTCGAATATGGTATTCAGTAGTGGAAATATGTTTGTTTTATTTTAAGAAATTTCATAATATGATTAATTTGGTAACTTATTCCACGACCATTTCTATTTCTACCATCTTTCTATCATTCATAATGGTTTTGAAAAATGAGAAGAGTGAATTACTTTTTAAATTAAAAAGAAAAATAAAGAATTTTTTTTTTAAAATATTTCTCATGCATCCATTCTCATTTAAAAGTCCTTATGGTTATGTATGGATGGATCATGTGAATTTTAGTTTATCATCACTCCATTCTCATTTAAAAGTCCTTATGGTTATGCATGGATGGAGCTTGATAGCTAATGAGTAATTGCTAATCCCATTTAAAAGTCCTTATGGTTATGCGTGGTTAGTAAGTGCTTATTTTTGTGCTTAAATGTCAAATTATTTCTAAAGAACATCCATCTTCTCATTATATACAAACCAAATCATCGATCCATTTTCTAAAATGTGGAAATTGTTATCTTGTTATGATATATTATGGTTTTTCTTAGTTCTACATTTATTTTTCCCCTACTATTCCATTATTTTTTTTGTCAGTCTTTTGAGAAGAACGAGATTTTGATAAGAAAATAAGTATTTTTGGAATTCTTCACCAAATTTGTTAAATGATGTTAGTTATTTTTCTATAGTTTCTTTATTCTTCTGTAATTTCCTAAATCTTCTAAATAGGGAGTGGTCTCAGTTGTAGGGGGAGTATTCCTGAAGGGGGAGCATTCATATAGGGGGAGCTAAAAATGTCATGCTCAAACACATTTACTAGAATTTCAAAATCTTTAATATATATATTTGTCATCATCAAAAGGGGGAGATTGTTTTATGTGTGTTTCTTCTTTGATGATAACAAAATATATATATATCAATTTATAAATGTGTTTGCAGATTATACTATACACATATAGGAATAAATATTCGTATTGAATAATAATACTATTGCACAGAATTTAACAAATTCAATCAGTATTTTTTATTCAATATAATATTTTATACAATACAAAGTTTTCAGCTCATACACTGATTTCATACATTTCACACTCATACACTGGTTTCATACATTTTTCATTTACAATCTATTCCTCACTACATCACTCAACACTCAGCTATAACTATCTGCATCTATCTGCATTGTCCAGCTCCAGTTCTTGTCCTGTCTCCTGTGTACCTGTATAATTAGCAACTACAGCAGTAATCTGAAAATAAACAAATTTGAATTTGCAAAAATAAATTTTTGTTTTTATCATTGTCTCAGATATATGGGTTATTGTCATCATCTTTGATTGTGTAATATCTGTGCGTATCAGTATTCATATCAGAGAGTAGTTCCAGTGACTAATGCACAAATGACATCAATGACTACAAGTTCAGCTACAACTGATAACAACAACACAACTTCAAGTACATCAGTGAACAAGTGACTTATGGTTGAGCTACAAGCAACTGGTCAATACACAAGTACTAGTAATAAAGTACTGTAACTCGAAGTCACAGTGAAACTGTACAAAACAGAAGAACCACAACAATATCAAGTGAAGGAAATAGCAAAATGAAGACTACAAGGTCAAGTCTAGTTACAACAGCTACAGTTCAAATGACCAGATCAAAACAATGATCAAAGACAGTGCAATACACAATTCTAATGAATATTCAAGTCAAGCTATAGTCAAAACAGTGGATATCTACATGAATAGTGATGTATCAACTGCAACCAATGATATCAATGAAGTCAACCATCAGCACACACATGAATGCAAATGCAGACTAAGGCTACACAATGCAAACTCAAGAAATAAAACTCCAACAATATCAAGACCAACCAGAACAGATGTTGAATACATCAGAGGCAACTGCAACAATACAAACCAGTATAGCAATGCACCAAATGACACCAGTTTGAGTATACAAGGATATGCACATGAACGAGACTACATGAATATGCAAATGCAACAGGAAAACAATGCACAGCAACTAGCTGATCAAGTCAGGGATAAACACAGATGGTCAGATGGTCAGAGACAAAAAGATCAAAGTCAGGTGATGTCAGAATGTACAATTCAGTGAAGAATAAGTTCAAACATCAGAGTATAAGTGCATAACAAACTCTAGGTCAAACATGTACAGCAGTGAAGACAAAGTCAGGTGATCATCACCGAACAGTAAATGCAATACTACAGAGATGTTTGGGTACGCAGAGGCAAAGAGATAACAGAACAAAAACAATACAAAGTTCAAATGCCAAAGTAAAGTTAACTGCTTCAAGAAGTTACAGTTCATACATGTATGCAACAGGAAGATAGAAAATCGCAAAAACAAATGGCCACAAACAAATATCAAAGCCGTATGTTTTAAATAAGTAAATCAAGTGATGATTCGAGCAGATCAGTATGGCCAGAGAAGATGGTCAAAGTCATAATCAATTCAAGTCGAAGCCGAGAGGAACAAGAGGACAGGAAATCACAAAATCAAAGTCTACAAAGTCAACTGCAGTTTCTAGAAATCACAAGGGCCAGAAAGAAGAAGTCAACCAGAGAATATTCTCGAAATCAAGTAAAAATGGAAAAAGTCAAAAATCAAATAAAAGAGGAAAGTTTTCTTCCGTATCGATCAAAGAGTGATCGAACGATTTAAAATCGAAACCGTGAGAAGCAAGTATCAAATATACGTGAGTGACCAAGTCACAAATATCACAATCGTTCAAGAACTATCATGCGACCGAGAAAAAGAATTAACAAAGTCAAATAAATTTTACACGAACGAAATTATAGGAATTAGACTCCTATATAAACCCAATCATCACTGGCAGTAAAATCATCGAGTTCAAGTATCTAATCCATAGAACAAAAGGCAAAACCACATACGGAAGTCAAGAGTCGAATTCGATCAACAAACAAGGAGCAGTCGAGGCCAAGCTGAAATAGCAACGATTGAATCATCTCGATGCAAGCATTCATCAATCGACAGAGCGCAATTCACAGAGAAATCAAGGCGCAAAATCGATCAACATAAATCAATCAGAAGCATCGAGCAAAAGCCCTAGAGAATCGCTAGAGATTGAGCCGAAGCCTCAATTCCAGATTCGCCAACAAAAAGAAAGAGAGCCGAAGCCCTAATTCCAGAAGCATCAACCCTAATTCAAATTACAGAGGAACAACGACGAGGCCGAAGCCCTAATTCCAAAGGAGCACCATTATCTCAACAAAAACAAGCGGGTCGACAAAAGTGAAAAGGGGTCGGCCTTGTTTAAAAGGGATTTATTTTAATTTAGGCCGGGATTAATATTTTAAGAGCAAATTTGGTTTTAAAGTTTTAAATTTAATTTTGCTCTTGTTTTTCTGTTTTTAAGTCTGTACTTTTTGAATCAATCAGGGTAAATCACCACCCAGGGTTTAAGTAGTGTCAGATTGTCTAGTTAGGATTAGTTCAGTGAGCAGGGTGTGCGAGTTTGCAAAACTCTATAGGCGGTAGCAGGGTGTGCGAGTCTGTTAGAGTGTTTGTAAGCGGGATACTGTTTAATTCTAATAGAAATCTGGGAATGCAGCAGTAGTCAGGGGTTGCCGAAGCTGGGTAAATTTTGTGTGTGATTTACTTTTCAGCATATTTATTTATCTGCAGTTTGATTTCGTGTTTAATTCAAGAAAATTTCCTATAACCCTATTCACCCCCCCTCCTCTAGGGTTAATATAGATCCCACAGATTCACGTCTTCGTATGTGGATTTGGTGATTGATTGTTTCCACAATCATTTCTATGCTTTGTCACTTTAAAGTACAAAGGTTTCTATACTAGTAGTAAATATTCAAACTCTTTTACAAAGATGATTTCAACTCTATTTTTAATACAAAGCTCGTTTATAAAACCGTTTTCTAATCTATTAGTATATACAAACCTTTACCTCATTCGTATGAGAAAATCTAATTAAACGGCTTTGCAAAACAAGTGGTATGAAATGCTTGCGTTTACTTCATCGGTTAATTTTTGGACTTGTTCGATTGAAATTCTTGTGACAATTCTCGAGTGGGAATCTACAATTTGTTCGTAAATATTTAAGTTAAGCTAGTGGTTATGGGACATGAAGCTAAACTCATATATTTACTAGCTTAGTGTAATCGACACTTTTATTGATCGATGATGATCATTTTGTGATTTAGACTAGCGATGTGCGATGTCTATTTGTTTGTTTGGGGATTATAATCCTCGTTTGTGGAACTTCGGTTCAATTTGGCGAGGTAGCGACCCATGGTCTTCGGGCCGTTTGTGGAGCTTCGGCTCATAATTTATGGTTAGCGACCATGGAATAGCGTTTCGTTTGTGATACACGTGTTGGTGAGTTTTCATGCTCCCGTTTGTGATAGGCCTCCCCCCTTTGTGATTTCTGGATTTCTGAATTGATGATTTCTAGGATTTGTGTTTCACCTCTTTATGTGATTGGCAATGATATGTTTGTCAATATTTGTGGTTTGGTGAATGAAATAAAGAATATGATATTCTTTTTGTTGCTTTGAGATTTCTTGAGATATTGTATGATTTTGTTGTTGTTTAAAGCATACTTGTCATAGTATGGCATTATTGTTATCATACATTTTGTTATATCTCTACTTATATCTCATTTTATAAATGATAATTATAGCTATACTGATCCGTTTATTATTTTCTTATTAAATAATACTCAGGTCAGACCGAGATGTTACAGGTGCTTCCGCTTGACTCCTTATCTGGGATCATCTTCCGACTTTTGTCTAACTACATTAGATTTGTAGTTTTTGTTGTTATACATTTGAGATAGAGACTCCTTGATGTATACATATTCTTTTGTCTAGCACTTGTATCTATTCTTTTGTGATATTGTGGATCTTGTTTGACCACTACTCTGATGCACACTTTTATGTGTTATATTCATATCTGTTTCCGCCTTTGAGATATGAACATCTATGACTGATTTGTGTTATGTTTATTTCTATATTTGTTTCCGAGGTCCACTTAGCCACTGTGTGGTAGCTTTGAGTTTGCATTTGATATGTCGGATTTCCTCTTGAAATGAAATGCATGTTATACTATCGGACATATCGGTACTCGCACAAAGCAATTACACGGATGGTCGCTCCTCAACAGCCTTATTCTTCGTGCTAGTCGACAGCATTACTCAGTAGTGTTCTTGGCTAGCGTGAGTATAGAGGTGGGGCGTCACACTTATCCTAAACTTGAACAGTTATAGAAATCTGTCCTTATATTGACAAATATACAGACTCTATAATATAGTAGAAGAAAAATATACGTGAATACGTCTTGACCATCTGGCTTCTCTCCAACTCCAAAGTATCCAACCAAACCTGGGAAAACATGCACGGTCTGTCCCGAGCATTACATGGAATAACGCCCGGGCAGTCAGGTAAACCAGCATAAAACTCGATAACAAGTAACAACTAAATTGATTTCTACATTTGAGAACTTTTGAAACAAAGGGTATCTCATAAGACCACACCGCACATAAAAACAGATGGGTTTTTACCTTACGATAACCAAAACATTTTGTATCAAAATCTAGTGATATTATCATAGTGTTTAGGTTTAAAGTAAATAAATAAAATAGCTGAAATGCTTGCATCTCACATTCCAACATACTAGGTTCTACAATCGAAAACGTAAGGTAGTATTGGAGATTGGATCCCAACAATGGCAAGGTAAGGGACTACCTTTCGATGATACACCTCTAGAAAATGCACCGATGCTAACACAGATCTGGTTGCCCCTTTAACATGACAGTGCGGATTACCTCACCCCCTTGACACTGAGGGCTTATACTACCACGGTATTTGCGCACAAACCAACTCTGAAAGGGACATCTAGAATGGGGTGATCGCTACTAATGGTAGCTTACCACATAGCTCTGCTACATGCCATATTTTTGCCATTCTTCCTGATTGTAAGGCTTGAGGATACGTTTTACCTTTCTGAATAGCAATCCATCTTGGAATGCTAACACTGCCCTCCAGGCATCAATGCAATGCCATCATTTATTTATATAAGTTCGTTTTGGGTCTGAACGAAACCGAAGGCACTAACTCTACTACATCCATTTTGGAATCACCCTCAGGATTAGTAGCAGTAGCCCTTCCACTATAAAGAGCATCATCTTTAATCATCATCACAATGTCTTCCACTCGAACGTACATGTTGGTTTATAGTGGTTTTCGGATATATAAATCTGATCCCGGTCTCTCCGTACCAACAACTGATTGAATAAATGTATATATATACATATATCATATGCTATAATATTTGCAAATATATGTTGTTTAGATTGAATTATTAAATAGTATTAATCATGTATACGGAAATATACATGTTTAGTCTAATTCAAATTTTAAGAGGATTTTGTGCAACAATGTAACCTTTGTTATCTAATCATTCTTTAATTGAAATCATTCCCGTAAATGTTAATTTTGGATTTCAAATTATTTAAACTAACTAATAGGTTTTCATTTTATGTATATATATGGAAAAGAAAGACGTTTGTAAATTTGGTTGATAAGTTATAAATATCATTTAATATATTAATTGTTATAGTTAAAGAGGGAGCGAATTGAATGGTTTCTCTCTCTCTCTCTTCATATATTGTCATATCTTCTCTTTCTTAATTATATAGGGTAAGAGCCGGAAATAAAAGGTTTCCTTCTCTAAATCATAACAGTTCCAACCTACACGGTTTGAATATTGAAAATAGTTTATATATTAAAAATATTTTATATAATAAAAATAGTTATATTTAAAAATAGTTTATATATTAAATAGTTTATATATTAAAATAGTTTCAAATTGGATTTGTTTCTTCCAATTTCACAAATCAATTCAAATCAGCTTTAGTTCCAAAATTCAATTTAAATCAATCTCAATTCAACAATTTCGATAAAAAGGGTTAAAGGTTCAATTCAAACTCTCATTAAACCATTTTAATTTATATCGATTTCAAATTCATGTTTGAACTACAAATTTAAACCAGTTCCAATTCAATAGATTTCAAAGTCCAAATATTCAAACAATTTACAATAACCCAATTTGATAAATTTCATTCATATTTTAATTCAGCTTTAAATTTATTTACATTTGAAAACATTCACTTAATCATTTTAATACATTTATCAAATTACCAATTTAAATCAAATTTAAATGTCTAACTTCAATTATATTTAATTTGAAAATTTTCAATTAATCATCTTTTTATAAATATTTAAATAAAATCTTAAATAACAAATTTAAATCAAAATTTAATATTCAATTACAATTTTATTTAAATTTGAAATATTCATTAAATCACCTTTGTAAAAATCAAGTTATTAAGTTATAAAATCATATTATTAAAAAAAATCTCAAAATCAATAAGTTCAAATCAATTCCAATTTAAATTCAATTCTAAAACAAAATTAATTTACAACTCAATTTCAATTTATCTTTCAGCCTTAATTTATTTAAAGTTACTCCAAAATCTATTTTCAAAAGGTTAATAAAATTTTATATAAATAATTAAACATAATATATATACACATGCATACTAGCTAAATTAAATCTTATTATTAAATTTTATTTTATATTAAATCTAATTTTATATATTTAAAAAAAATATAAGTAAAATCTTAAAATTTATATTTTCAAAACTAACTTATAAATCTAAATTTCCAAATATATATATATATATATATAATTATTAAAATCTAAATTTTACACATATATTAAAATTAAAATCTTTATATTATATTTAAAAATCAATATTTATTAAAACCCATATATTTCCTTTCAAACTTTGGAAATCATTTTAAAAATAGACCAATGGTGTCCGTATATAATTTTCTACAATATGGTCAAGTGATGCGGATATTTATCATTTCAATCCGTAATAATTTTAAATTTACGAGTTTATATCATTTCAACCCGTAATCCCAAAATTTAAAATATCAATGAAAATCGCTTGGGTTTATCATTTCAACCCAAAACGATTTTCCCCTATCTATAAGATCGTTCGGGTATGTATCATTTCAACCCATAGGGAATTTCTAACCTAACAGAGAACTTGCAGAGTGAGAACAAATATGATAAAAATATAACATATCAACAACAGGCATATATCATCAGTAAAAAATTTAAATATAATATATACAACAGGTTATGGTGTCATATGTCATAGGTAAACAATTGTATATAATGGCATATCATATTTAACATTTCAATAACTTAACAATTCAAATTTAACAACATATTTCAATCGTCATTTCATGTGAATTAAATTTACTAAATATAGGAATATTAATCGTGAGTGATTGCCCGCCTTTCGAGGCTAGAGAAATTGACCAAGAAAAGATGCGACGATCCGCGGATATGGACACGAACTAGTGCACATGGACACGCGACAAGCAAAAGATGGCTACGACAAGCTAGATAACATGAATACGAATTCGATGGAAACAAAATATAATACACACACACACACCCTTTTCCTCCTTTAAAACAAATTTTAAATTAAAAAAATACATATTTAAATATCTTTATATACGTATGTTTTAAACCCAATATCCAAAATAAATCTTTATAAATATAATTTAAAATCAATATTAAAACAAATTAACATAAAATCTATATATATTATCTCAAATTCACTATTTAGCTTAAACACGTATATAAAATAAAATATTTATATATAAAATTTGAAATCAATACTTAATTTTAAACACGTAGATTTAAAAATCAAACATATATATATAATATAACATATATATAATTTACTGCTTATTTTTTTCTAAAATAGGACCTTTTGCTAACAAAATATAGACAACATACATATCTTTTCAAGATTTTCAAATGTGTGTGTGTGTGTGTATTTGCGAATGTATGTGATACTACTATGCAAGACAAAATGTATAGACTTATACTTTATACATATATAAACTAACTGTAAACAAAAATTTATAAACTCATATTTTATAAACAATAATTTACTCACATTTTATCAAATACACCTGAAGCTTATCAAATCTCATTTTCAATGTATAAAACAACAAAAACAAATGTAAAAAAATCATAACTCGCATTTATAAACAATAGAAGAGGTGAGAAACAAAATAGGCAGTGGAGCTTCATGCGAGAGGAAAGGTGGTGGAGTTCGACTACTGTCGTGCTCAACGAGGTAGAGAGAGGGGAGATGGACGGCAGCCGTGTGTAGGCTCGGAGGGGAGACTTGGTGCAGGCGGTTGCGGATCTAGGTCGGGTGTTGTGATGGTCTGTCGCTGGAGCGGGGTGGTGGCCAGAGGCGGACGGTGATCAATTGGAGGGTGGGTGCGGCTTCTGTTGTCAAGGGGGAAGGCTGCTTGGTTTCGGTGGAGCTGTTGTATCTCGGCCAGCGAGGAGTGGCTGATAGGAGGCCTGGACGTGGTTGTGTGGTGTTGAGGTCGTGGAAATGGAGGGAAGAGTTGACGTGGAGGGTGGAAGGCAGAGAGGCCTGAACGGAATTGGGCGTAGGTGTTTGGGTGAAAGGCCGAGCGCTCGAGGGCAGTGGGTGGAAAAAGCGGAAGGGAGGAAAAGAAGCTTAAGGGATGATGCATAGGTGGATCGAAGAAGAAAGCATGCAGGCATGAACTATATTATATACAATTTATTTTATTTTATTTCCTCTCAAATGGAATGACAGGACCAAAGGAAGGAAAGAGAAGAGGCAAATGAACGAACTAGGAAAATGAATAGCAAATATATTGAACAGGTGGAATTGCAATAGTCGTATGTTGCATTTCAGCAATATAAATGCTAGTGGCTATTTGATTAATACACGGTGGAAACTGAGTGGACACAAGAACCCAAAAGGAACGAAACGGACCGATATGGCTAACGTTTTGTCGATTTCGCTGTGTACCGAATGCCGAAATGCACAAATGAATACACTGCGGAGATCAGCACGACAAGGCGAACAGAATGGTACATAGTATCAACGGTATGATCATCCTATCAAAAGTTGATATTTCACTACCAAACTACTGCAAATTCGAAGAAAATAATATAAACGGAGCTAGAGCAGTCCAAATTTGGCGAAATGAATTACGACGACTCACTCAGAAAATGATTTACATTTTTATTATATAAAAATATTCAGATTTCAAAAATATTTTATTTTCATCAAATTAACTAGTTTAAATTAAAACTGAAAATTACACAATAGAGCTGACTTACATATTTTCCAATAAAATTTACCATCTGCTATGTTTAAATAGACGTATTCCAAATATCAAATTTTCATTTCAAAATTTTGTTATTTATTTTTCACGAAAAATTACGTTATAAAAATCGTTAAAATTACTAGGCCGTTACACTCTCCGCCACTCAAAACTTTTCGTCCCCGAAAAGGAATGAGATAGGAGAATAGAAGCAACGGAAAGGAAAGATAGATTTGGAATACAAAGTCCAGATCAATTAATTTAAAACCATATAAATTTTATTAGTTTTTAATTGATTTATATTCAACTAATTTGGTTTCAACCAATTTATTAAATCAATAAATATTTATTGTATTCACATTTTGTTGATTTCAATTTAATGTATTCTCATTCAATTGATTTGTTTTAAATTTATTAACAGTTATTACAAAAAAATTCTTTCAAATCAAAATTTATTTTATTTAACTCATTTATTATTCAATTTATTCACTAAACAATTTTTATAACATAGATTAAGTGCATAAACATTTATTATAACCACCAAATTTTATTTATAAATTTCCTTAACAAAATTTCATTTTCGGACATCTTATAACTTACATTTATATTGTATATTATTCAATTACATTCAAACTTTCCCTAGTTAGTTTTATTAATGTTTTCAAATGTAATTGAGCACTATACATATTTACCTTTATTGACAATATTTATATTAAGCAAAATTTGGTTTGATCGTTTTATTACTTAAGTTTTCTCTTGTATAACCTTTAATTACATTCACATAAACATTTTAACTCTTTGAATATTTCAGGTAAGTTATATATGTTATCGATATGCCATTGAGTATTATATAAATTAAATTTTATTCCAGTTCAACTGTTTCGAGTTGTTTCAATTTCATTTCTTATTTTAGACAATCCAATTATTTAAAAATTTACTTCATTTCAATAATTAAAAATCATTACTTAATATAAAATGTGAGAGTTAAATTTCTGGTTTCACTTCAAACTAGTTTGAAATAAATAAATAAATATATATATATATTATAAATCAAATCATACTCAAGAAATTCAAATCTAAATCCATTTTGCAAAACAAAAGTGTTGCAAAGCTACCAAGTGGTCTCTCCACTTTGAGACTCGAAAATGAATGTCGATGATGCTGCAGTCATCACCGAAATTATTTCCCAGCGACAAAAGAGGAGATACTGATTTTCTTCTTTTTAAAATTCTTTGGAAACAATTTCCTATTCAAAATACTTTCAAATAATAATATTTTCCAAAACTTTGAAAACCAAATTTGAAAAGCACCGAAAAATAAATTCTCGACCCTTAATTTAAATTCATTTCATTTGCAAAATTAGTTTATAAACCACATTTTAAAATTTCATCTCTTCATAATATATAACAAAAGTTAATAGTTTAGAAATGGTGACCAAACAACAATTGATAATCTAGTATTATCATTTCTAACAACCAATTCATTTAACTATCTACTTTAAGAAAATTATACCTTTATATATATAAAATATAATCATACACAAAATTATTTCATTTACTAATACCGAAAACAATATTGTGTCAGTTTGCTTTGTTCAAGTGTTTTGGAATTCCTATCGATAGCGTTGGCTAGACGAATCAATCGAACCCTAAATTAAACTTAACAACTCAAACAACACAATATAAAACATTTTTATATTAATTGCAAATACACTCCCTCGCAGGATGATTCAAGAATGAATTTTAGAACAAAATTTAGAGGAACCAAATCAGATAAAATTCTAACTAAGAAGATAGGCTCGAAAGAAACATAGGATAATTAAATTACAAAAGAAGAAAGATGGATGGACTTGTATAAATCGCGGCGACCTAAACCAGGTCAACCGAGACTTAGAAAAACGAGAATAACTCCAACGAAAATGGGGATAAACTCGTTGAGAACATCGCGAAAAACGTGATTCAATGAGATCGACGAAGAAGGCAGAAGCATTAGTTAATCCAAAGGGCATGACTAACCGTTTATAGAAACCATTCGTCCGGGAGGAAGGACAACAGGTCGAGCTCCAGGAACCAGATCGATGCGGAATTCAATTTCCTGCTTGGGAGGAAGAAAAGTGACTTCAACAAAGAAATCCGGATAGAGTGGGACAACAGGGGTGGAGTTAATATCACTAAGCTGGTCATCAAGCGAATAGATAAAACTTCCTACAAAAGTTTGAGGCACTCGACATTTGATCATAAGATAATTACCCTGGTCGTCTACTAGAGAAACGGTTCGGGCTTTGCAAGAATTAACAGCATCAAAACCGAGGACATAGAAATCTTTGATGAATCGACGCTTATTATAAAGGAGTTCCACCCCTTTACAAATTATTCTAAGGTTGGCGGGACCGCCGATGGAATGAGTCACACAAGGATGAAGTTACCAATTGAGGTGGCAGGATGAGCTCAATTTTATTACAGAGATTAACATAAAGCTATGGGATGCTCCAGAATTAAAAGAGAACACGAATAGGACACGACAAAAATGGATTTCAGAACAAAGGGAAAGTTTCAAAATTCAAAAGAAATCCTAATTAAAGAGGATTCTAATGAAGAATTTCAAGCTCGAACGAATATGATTCTATAATTGATTCTACTCATTCCAGGGTACCACTATCCTATCTCTAATGAGTTTTTACTCCATATACTAAGTTTTTCCTAAACCAGAGCTCTGATACCACATGTAACAACCTGGCATTTCAAATCGACAATCATCCACTCATGTTAGACTTGAATTGCTCAAAACAACATATTGTTAATTTATATTTGGCAAAACTTAGCATATATAGTAAATAAATCAATCACAGACACGGGGTAGTAAAACAATAAGCAGCAGAATAGATAAATAGTAGTTCATGAAGCTGCTACAACATCAGAGTCTGAGCAAATACAATAGAAAATCTCAAATACAGAGTAGTCTCAAATACAAAAGCAACAGACAAGTCCGAACATAAACAACTGGAAAGAATTGAAATAACAGAATAGCTGAGTAGATGAAGAAAGATCTCCAAGCGAAGCTCCAAAGCTCCAAAGGTGAGTCTCAAATGCTGTGACACTCAGTTTGACCCGAGCAAAAAGCAAAACACAAAACACTCGTGTCAGGATTAACATTCTTATACCATTAAATTCAACCCAAGTGAAATGTCAACTGAAATACAAAATAACTTATAGGATGTTTGGGATTCCCATCCTTTAAGGATCCATTATACATACATAGTACAATAAGCTACATATATAATGTCTAAAGTAAAGTAAACTATAAAAATAGCGTTAAGGCGTTACCCATATCCCCCTTAACAAATTTTTATATATTCTCGCAGTCTATACAGTACCATAATTCCTTCGTAAACTAGAGGGTTATCAGAGGGCACTCCATAGGTACAGTATAAACCAAACTCTTAGAATGCGCGATAAGGCATGTGACAAGGCATGCGAGGCAATGCCTAGGGTAGGATTCTACCGTTTTGCATAACCGGGCTGGTGGTAACGCATAGCAGCTACTACCGCCCACCTCGAGACACACTCCCATAATCAAAGGTGCATCCAATCAAATCACAAAGTAATAGAATGGTATCGAAGAAATATGCCCAATCGGAGGTGCGACCTCACTTGGCCCAGGTATAGTTCCTGTTTTAGCCACATCAAGCTGACTCGCGGGAGTCAGGGCTACGTTAATACCTCATACAGAATCATCGCCAAACTATCCTACTTCGTTTTGGAATCTTCACCACGTACACAGTTGTTAAAGTGGTTTTCAGTATTGGCAGAGAGTATGACAATATCTGATCCCGGTCACTTTAACAACCAAAAGCTTATTTCACACCGTGGCCATTTTATAAACCAAACAGTTCATACTTCATATCAAAATATTATATTCATTTCAAAATCATATATCATCTGAAATTATATTCACTTTCGGAATCATATCACTTTAAATCATATCACTTCTGAAACCGTATCACTTTAAATCATAACAGTTCCAACCTACACGGTTTGAATATTGAAAATAATTTATATATTAAAAATAGTTTATATTTAAAAATAGTTTATAGATTAAAATAGTTTATATATTAAAATTGTTTATATAAAAAGAGTTTATATCGAAATTAGTTTCAAATTGGATTTGTTTCTTCCAATTTCACAAATCAATTCGAATCAGCTTTAGTTCCAAAATTCAATTTAAATCAATCTCAGTTCAACAATTTCGATAAAAAGGGTTAAAGGTTCAATTCAAACTCTCATTAAACCATTTTAATTTATATCGATTTCAAATTCATGTTTGAACTACAAATTTAAACCAGTTCCAATTCAATAGATTTCAAAGTCCAAATATTCAAACAATTTACAATAACCCAATTTGATAAATTTCATTCATATTTCAATTCAGGTTTAAATTTATTTAAATTTGAAAACATTCACTTAATCATTTTAATACATTTATCAAGTTACCAATTTAAATCAAATTTAAATATCTAACTTCAATTATATTTAATTTGAAAATTTTCACTTAATCATCTTTTTATAAATATTTAAATAAAATCTCAAATTACAAATTTAAATCAAAATTTAATATTCAACTACAATTTTATTAAAATTTGAAATATTCAATAAATAACCTTTGTCAAAATCAGGTTATTAAGTTAAAAAATCATATCTTTAAAAAAAATCTCAAAATCAATACGTTCAAATCAATTCCAATTTAAATTCAATTCTAAAACAAAATTAATTTACAACTCAATTTCAATTTATCTTCCAACCTTAATTTATTTAAAGTTACTCCAAAATCTATTTTCAAAATATTAATAAAATTTTATATAAATACTTAAACATAATATATATATATACTAGTTAAATTAAATTTTATTAAATTAAATTTTATTATTAAATTTTATTATTAAATTTTATTTTATATTAAATCAAATTTTACATATTTAAAAATAATAATAAAATTATAAGCAAAATCTTAAATTTTATATTTTCAAAACTAACTTATAAATCTAAAATTTCCAAATATATATATATATATATATAATTATTAAAATCTAAATTTTACACATATATTAAAATTAAAATCTTTATATTATATTTAAAAATCAATATTTATTAAAACCCATATATTTCCTTTCAAACTTTGGAAATCATTTCAAAAATAGACCAACGGTGTCCGCATATAATTTTCTATCCTATTGTCAAGTGATACGGATATTTATCATTTCAATCTGTAATAATTTTAAATTTAAGGGTTTATATCATTTCAACCCGCAATCCCAAAATTTCAAATATCAATGAAAATCACTTGAGTTTATCATTTCAACCCATAACGATTTTCCCCTGATCTATAAGATCGTTCGGGTATGTATCATTTCAACCCATAGGGGATTTCTAAACTAACAGGGAACTTGCAAAGTGAGAACAAATATGATAAAATATAACATATCAACAACATGCATATATCATCAGTAACAAATTTAAATATAATATATACAATAGGTTATAGTGTCATATGTCATAGGTAAACAATTACAGATAATGGCATATCATATTTAACAGTTTAATAACTCAACAATTCAAATTTTACAACATATTTCAATCGTCGTTTCATGTGAATTAAATTTACTAAATGTAAGAATGTTAATCGTGAGTGATTGCTCACCTTTCCAGGCTAGAGAATTGACTAGGAAAAGGTGCGATGATCCGCGGATATGGACACGAACTAGTGCACACGGACACACGACAAGCAAAAGATGGCTACGACAAGCTAGATAACATGAATACGAATTCGATGGAAAAAAAAGCCTTTTCCTCCTTTAAACCAAATTTTAAATTAAAAAAAATACGTATTTAAATACCTTTATATACGCATGTTTTAAACCCAATATCCAAAATAAATCTTTATTAATAAAATTTAAAATCAATATTAAAACAAATTAACATAATATATATATATATATATTATCTCAAAATCACTATTTAGCTTAAACACATATATAAAATAAAATATTTATATATAAAATTTAAAATCAATACTTAATTTTAAACACGTACATTTAAAAATCAAACATATATATAATATAAAATATATATACTTTACTGCTTATTTTTTTCTAAAATAGGACCGGTTGCTAACAAAGTATATACAACATACATATCATTTCAAGATTTTCAAATATATATATATATATGTATATATATATTTGCGAATGTATGTGATACTAATATGCAAGACAAAATGTATAGACTTATACTTTATACATATATAAACTAACTGTAAACAAAAATTTATAAACTCATATTTTATAAACAATAATTTACTCACATTTTATCAAATACACCTGAAGCTTATCAAATCTCATTTTCAAAATATAAAACAACAAAACAAATGGAAAAAAATCATATCTCACATTTATAAACAATAGAAGAGGTGAGAAACAAAACAGGTAGTGGAGCTTCATGCGAGAGGAAAGGTGGTGGAGTTCGATTACTGACGTGCTCGACGAGGTAGAGAGAGGGGAGATGGACGGAGGATGGCAACCGTGTGTAGGCTCGAAGGGGAGACTTGGTGCAGGCGGTTGCGGATCTGGGTCGGGTGTTGTGATGGTCTGTCGCTGGAGCGGGGTGGTGGCCAAAGGCGGACGGTGATCGGTTGGAGGGTGGGTGCGGCCTCTGTTGTCAGGGGGAAAGGATGCTTGGTTTCGGTGGAGCTGCTGTATCTCGACCAGGGGGGAGCGGATGATAGGAGGCCTAGACGTGGCTGCATGGTGTTGAGGTCGTGGAAATGGAGGGAGGAGTTGACGTGGAGGGTGGAAGGCGGAGAGGCCTGAACGGAAGTAGGCGGAGGTGTTTGGGTGGAAGGCCGAGCGCTCGAGGGCAGTGGGTGGCAAACGCGAAAGGGAGGAAAACAAGCTTAAGGGACGAATGCACAGGTGGATCGAAGAAGAAAGCATGCATGCACGAACTATATTATATACGATTTATTTTATTTTTCATCCTCTCAAATGGAATGACAGGACCAAAGGAAGGAAAGAGAAGAGGCAAATGAACGAACCAGGAAAATGAATAGCAAATATATTGAACAGGTGGAATTGCAATAGTCGTATATTGCATTTCAGCAATATAAATGCTAGTGGCTATTAGATTAATACACAGTGGAAACGAATGGACACAAGAACCCAAAAGGAACGAAACGGGTACCAATACGGCTAACCGTTTCGCAGATTTCGCCGCGTACCGAACGTCGAAATGTACAAATGAATACACTGCGGAGATCAGCATGATGAGGCGAACAGAATGGTACATAGATATCAACGATATGATCATCCTATTAAAAGTCGATATTTCACTACCAAACTGCTACAAATTCGCAGAAAATAATATAAATGGAGCTAGAGCCGTCCAAATTTGGCGAAACGAAATACGACGTCTCACTTAGAAAATGATTTACATTTTTATTATATAAAAATATTCAGATTTCATAAATATTTTATTTTCATCAAATTAATTGGTTTAAATTAAATTGAAAATTACACAACAGAACTGACTAACATATTTTCCAATAAAATTTACCATCTGCTATGTTTAAATAGACGTATTTCAAATATCAAATTTTCTTTTCAAAATTTTGTTATTTATTTTTCACGAAAAATTACGTTATAAAAATTCTTTAAAATTACTAGGTCGTTACAATAAATCTTTGAAATTATATAATTTAATTAAATTAACTAAAGGTTAATTAATTGATTAAATAAATTAAAGGTTAATAATTGAATATATTAATTAAAGGTTAACTAATTAAATAAAGATACAAGTATATAAGATATATGTGATATACTATAAAGGTTATAGTGTGTGTCTGTGTGTTATGAGTATGCCCTAGATGCAATTATATAATTTGTTACATATATCTTGACTCGATAATCAATCTTGTTCGAAATAAAAGGTGTTTTCCTTTCATTATATACTTGATATTATGTGTTATATTAACTAATTAATTTAATTAAAAGTATATCTAATAGAAAATCCACAAATAGTGTCTTTTATGATAGTAGTTACAATATGTTGTAACCATGTTGTAACCATGAGTGTTTTGTCACAATAAAATAAACATACCATTTTAAATATTCCTGGTCAAGATGTATCGTGACTGGATATCAATGCATCCATTGAGACTAGACTACGTAACACTCTCCAAAGTTTAGACCATGTATTACTCATGACATTGGGGACACTAAGGGGTTACGTACTAAAGTTATTGCATAACTATGGAATGACTCACTCGATAGTTTTCTGTTGGTTAACATAACTAAGGTTAAATAGAAAATATCGACATGACAAAATTACATAGTTATCTTGACTTGAGAATACTGTTGATTTTTAATACGAAAGCTCCACTTTAATTATAATTAAATCGTGGCATGACGTCCTTCGAACGACTATAGTTGGATCGAGTGGAAGCATTGGAAGTGAAATACTATTCAATGGTAGATTCGTCTTCTTGGTCATATGAGGTTAGTATCACAGTCACTGAAGTCAACTCAAATTCAAAGTCTCTGACTAGAAAATTTCGGTTAGTAATAACCATTATTAGTGAACCAAGGTGTAACGACCCGGTTTTTAAGTTATAATTAATTTAAGTTAATTGTAGTAATTTGATTAATTAAATTAGAATTAGTGGAACTATTTGGAAATGAGTTTTGAAAATTTAATAAAAGGATTAAATGGTGAGAATATGATATTTAAAACTTAAATTTTACAAGATGTGAAAGTAATATTTTATAAAAGCGATAGAAATGGAAAAAAATACTAATAATAATAATCTAAAAAAGAAATAATTTTAAAATGTAAACTTGTATTTACTTAGATCAAATAAATTTTAGTTTAAGAATAAAACCCAACATGTATATACTTGATTACTTTATAAATTAAGGCCCAAACTTTTATACTTAAAGCTCGTGAATCCAAAATCCAGAATTCTTAATTTTCTCTTGAACTCTCTCTGTTCACTCATTTTATTTTCACGTTTTCTTTCTCTTTTAGATGATCATCTTCCTGAAGCTATCAAACCTAAAAATTTACTTCATTTATAAATTCAACAACAAATCTGATAAATTACTAAAAATCCACAAAATTTGAATATATGTTTTCCGATGCATGCGCGCACTTATGGATGGAACCGAGTTCGCTTTGGAGCTAAGATTGAGTGCGCGATCAGAAAGAGTGAATGACAGTGAAGAAGAATGAACGCAATTGTCAGGTGAGTCCTTTGGCTCACGAAATCTATGTCAATCCAGTTTTTAATTCTTGCAAATGAAACGTAAGGTTTTGCTTATCTAAATTCATTCCTTTATGCATTGAAATTGAATCGATTAAGAGAAAAATAAAAATGGGAAAAAAATAAAAGCACAGCCTGGAGCAGCAATGCCCCAGCTAGCTCCGACCGATCGACCGATCTTAGATGACCGGTGGACCAGTCAGGTTATCTTACACCTCCAGGTGCACATGGCTATGTGATGCTCGAGCGTGATAGGTGCATGTGTTTTAATTTCTTTTGTGTGTATGTATTTGGAGTATCAATGCATATTAGCTGTTGTTTAGTTTTAACAAGAGCATTTTTCTTTGCCGAAATCAACGTTTTCTTCTTCTTCATGTATATTCCATTAGTCTTCTGATCTTTATTGTATTTTAGAATTTTATTAATATGCCTGTATATATTTATACATGCGTGCATTTTTTAGCCTGTACCTGCTCCCATATACTTTTATATACATACAATTGGGTGCGTCATGCGTGTGTTTATTTTGTATAGGTGTTTTCTTCTGTATGAGTTGTGTGCTTTGCCCACCTTGTGGCTGGGGAGGGCAAGTGACCCTTCCAGAAATTCTAAGAATTATTGTTCAAAAAAATTAAATATTTTTTTTTCGGTCTGAACTCCAAATTTTGGTGAGAACAAGTGAAGAAAGAAGACTTGTTAGCATTGAATAAAGTATATTTTATGTTTTGCTGCCACGTGCATGTGCTTTCTTATCATATGCTCATTCTCTTTTATTTGTGTGTTGTACCTTTATGTCCTATGTCACATCACTGGACAAGTTTGTTTGTTTTTTAACTTTTGACCGTACCATGAAATTATAATTAGTTGGAAAATATGTAAGCTATGAGCATTATTTTCATTTTTATTTTTATTTGAATAAATGACTAAAATAATTAGAGGTATCATCTAGAAAAATTTCAGTTTTATTTAATCGTGACCCCGCCAACTTGGAATCCTGGCTACGCCACTGCTTTGCTGCCCTGTAATTTTCTTTTGGCTGTTACATTATTTTCTTTATTATCTATATTTTCGTGTGTTGTATATGTTCCATGTTTTTCCTTGTCATTTTCTTTTACTGCTACTCTGTATTTTGCTGAGCCACATTATACCTGAACTACAATATATGTATATTTATATATTAAAGCGATTTTTAGTTTATTCCACAAACAAAGTGAATTTATTAGTTTTTATTGAAATGAAACATATATTGTTATTTGATGGTAATTTTAAATTTTGTATTAACAAATGGAAGCGCATAAAAGAACGTAGAGAACACTATATGGATCCACAAACGGGCCGTATATAAATAAATATACAATTCCTACCTTCTCTCATGCAACACATACACATATATGTGCCTTCTTCTCACTTATGCTAGA
This sequence comes from Allium fistulosum, assembly GCA_030737815.1. Lineage (NCBI taxonomy): Eukaryota > Viridiplantae > Streptophyta > Magnoliopsida > Asparagales > Amaryllidaceae > Allium > Allium fistulosum. The sequence continues at coordinate 868,034,257 of CM060905.1, read as the reverse complement.
ATGACAGTTGGATATATTTGTGACATTTGGCTAGAATTTGAACACTTGTCTCATATGAAAGTTTGCTATATTTTGCATCTAAAGAAAAGTAAGAAACTAAAATGCAAATATACCGCTATATGTATGCAACTTTCCTCAATTTTAATTAGCCATACACATTCACATTCTCTTCCACTAAACTATTCCACTCCACATGATAACTCGTATAAAAACATAATAATGAAAGTAATTTCATTTACAAACAAGAGCACCCATAGAACTAACAATAGAGAGAAGATTAACAAGCATAGCTAATGTCATCGGGATTGTGGTGATGATTGTAGTTCATTGGTGACAGGTGCAAGCTGCCATGCAATTAGAGTGTATCGGAAATGGTGTAGAGCCAATGGAAATGGGTTGTGTCTACCATCACTAGAGAAGAAACAAGGGGAACTATGGTGTTCAACGTTACGAGGCAAGAAATATTGAGGTGGTTTCAAAAGCAAAATCAAGAAGTGGTGATCGATAGGAGGTGTTTCCCAACATAAGGTGGTGGAATTTTGGGTTTGGGTGCAGTATCTCTGGACTCTATGTAGAGAGCACCGTTGGGTGTCGGCTAGCGAGAGAAGAAAAACGACGGCGTTTGGTTGGCCGGTAACGGATGAAGGCAGCATGTTAGTGGGTCAAAATGACGAAGTAGGTTTTTGACCAAGGAGGAGCTCTTAAGTCGACGTTCTTGGGATGGTTTTTGCTCAACTGATGATGGTGTGTAAAACGATGGTTTCGATGGAGGCTTTCGTAGTCAAATGTGGTTGTTATGGCAGCGTGGTAGCGGACGTCGAATCGAGTTTATGTGGCATTGAGCAGGAAGATGAAAACAAATGGATACTTTGTGGAAAGAACCCTAGGGATTTAATTATTGATGTTGGGAGAAGAACAAAAGAGCATTGGAAGAGCAGGGTGAGATATGATTTTTAAACCCTCCCTTGGGTTGGCTAATAGGTAGGAAAAAGAAGAACTATCCGGGCCTTATCCTATAAGAGTACTGGATAATAGCATTGGCAGTGCCGGCCCAAACGTTTTTGTTGCCCTAGTCAACTTTTGAAAAAGTGAATTGTTTATAGAAAAAAAATGTAAGTTTCCAAGACCTGAACCCGGGTTGATGCTCAAAATTGACTGTTGTTTACCATCCTACTACTACATCAACATGGAAACTTGTTGCTGGAACCTATTTAGATAAAATTAATTTTGAGTTCTTGCCCCACGCCGTCGGTTGCCCTAGTCGACGAGCTCACCCGACTCCCCTTGGGCCGGGCCTGAGCATTGGTATGGTGATGCAATCCATCCAGTTAATATCCTGTGTTTGTGCATATTATTAGTACAATAAATTGTAGGATAATTGCAACTATGAGAAAGGCTAGATGAAAAACCACTGTGATTGTTACGTATGATTGATATGAATTTTATACTATGAGATAAAAGTATCGTTGGTTTAACTTAATAACTATATAGCACTTTGATTGATATTTTGTTATTCACTATGTATCTTATCACATCTTTACTTTATCACGTCTTAACTAACATGATTATTGTTAAGTGTAATATCACATATTTTATCATTATAATTATTAGGTAGTTGAATCTTTTGTATTGGTCAAACACTCTTTTTACTTTGCTTAAAATGGGTGTTGAAAACTAAGGTGTTACACAAAGAAGCTTAAGAATTAGTACAAACTAGCAATAACCTAACCTCATTGTAGGGATGGCAATTAGAACCATCAAGCCAGATCCGAACCAAGTCCGATGGGTCTCGCTTCTAAGCGGGTTGGTTTTGTCGAGTCTAAACTATACATTTTCAAAACCTAAACTTGGACCGATCCGGCGTTTGGTTTGGATTGAGTCGGTTAGGGTCCGATTGTGCAATAACACAAAATTCACATATTTTTATGTTTTTTGGTTGGGTCATTGGGTCAGGTCGGGTTTAATCGTGTCTAAATGGTATTTTTCATCATCCCGATCCGAGAATCATTGGATTCGGGTCGGGTTTTGGTTTGCTCAGATTGGTTTGATTTTGTGGGTCCCTATTTTAATTGGCATCCCTCCCTCATTATTGAAAGAAATTTTCACTCGTTCTTCCTTTGGAAGAAAGCAAGTATAAGAGTTAAAAAACAAAAGTTAAAAGTCAAGCTACATGAAAAGGAGAGCTAATACAAGTAGCCAACGAGAGAACTAGAGTGAAGATGACTCTAAAAAATGTCAAAGAAACAAAAATAGAATACAGTTGTATCCCAAGATATTACTTGAAGCTCTGTTGAAACGGGTATGTTCTACAAAGACAATGTGAGACTTTAGACTCTTGGCCCCAAAGAAGTCGCCAAGGATAGGTAGGTCTGTCGAAATTCAACACAACCCAACCCTTTTTAACCGAATTTTAATAGGGTTGAGCTTGCCTATTTTTAATAGTAGGCCTAAGCCCATTCAAACCACTAAAAAATCAGTACAACCTTGTTATCCCGTGCCATTTCAAAACCCTAAAATTTCATTTCTCATTTCGTAATCTTCTCCCGTTATATTTCGAATTTTCACTTTGAAGATTCGTGATTTCTTTGAAATATTGCTCGATTCAGATTAAATTCGAACCTCTAGCCAATCAAAAAGGTATGACTTTTATATCAGAAAATTATTATTACAGTTGCTGATTGAATTAGTTGAGCGTGTAGCAGTTTGCTTGTTGAGTGTAATCCGCAAAATTAGATGCATTATTGCAAATGCCACTGTTTAGTAAGAGTGTCATCTATGTTTGTATGTGGCCAACCAATGATTTCTTTATTTTCTATAGACTTCATTTTCTCTTTACCCTTGTCTTCACCATAAATGTTTCTAACAAAGATTTCTTCTTCTTCTTCTGAACGACGAATTTTGTTTAATTAGTGTATATTTACTTTGATTTTGTAAGTGGTGTGTGGAATGAATAGTGATGATTTTCTTGTTGGCACTAATTTAAGTTGATACTAATTTTTCATCAATACAGATTTGAAGTGTTCTATTACCAAATGTAAAAAAGAGGAAGAGTTTTAGGTCCTTCTTAAACCCAGTTTAGGCCTTTCTTACACATTAATTAAAACATTTAAAAAGATAATGTACTATCTACTTGATGGACGATCTCGAAATACATAATTGTTGCATATTCTCACAAGTTATTCATTTTATATATGTCAATTCACCGGTGTTCATTTAAGCCTGGTAGAAATAGTAAATGCTAGTAACTGTTATGCAATAAAATATATTATTGTTACTCATATTTTAGCTAAACACCTCGGTGTTTACTAGTCTAGTGTCATATACATAGGAGAGCATGGTCCTATATGTTTGCTCAACATATGTATACTATATCTAAAACAATATGTTTATGTTATATAAGATAAAATGGTGTTGTAATGGATTTATCGAAATAAATTTCGCCATATTGGCTAAATTAGCTGAAAAGGAATGACTTATTAATTTGTATTTGAGCTATTAACAACTATGCATTAGTTGCTAATACGTTATATCATTCTAAATTCATAGTTTGGTGGCTTTGTACCTCATTAGTCATTGCTTATCTGTTATGTCATTCTAAATTAACTATTTGGTTGCTTTGTGCATATATTAAATTTATACCTTTCATCAAGATTTTTCAAAATGGGTTTTAAAATTTAAACCATAAATTGTATTATCAAAGGTAATTTTTGGTTGTGTAACACTAGTAATAAGACTTTGTGATTGATAATGTATAATGTATTAGTTCATGCTTTCATAGTATCAGAATTTGTAGCAAATTTGGAGATTAGATTTATATTAATGTAGTGTTGATTTTATTAACATAAAAGGAAAGAAAACTTAAATTATAGAGATGTTATACGGTTATACTAGCTATAATGATAATTATATTATGTAACGATCCTTATTTTTCGACAATTAAAATATAAAATTAAATAAGATTTTGACATTTCATATTGTGAGAAATTAAAAATTTATGATTTATTAATGTGAAAATAATTAGAATTGATTTAATAATGTTGTTTAAATGTTATTGACAACTATTTTGATGCAATTTCAATCGATTGAAATAATTGTAAAGTTAATTTGGTTATAATTGTAAATAAGGAATTAAATTGGTAATTAATGAAATTAATGAAATTGAAATATTATAGTTACTATGTGCGACGACCCGTAAATTTTGACGGTTTAAATAACGTAATTAATTAAATTTTTGCTTGAAATTAAACAATCAAATTTAGCAATGAAAATTTGGTATTTGGAATGCGTCTATTTAAACATAGCACTTGGTAAATTTTTATTTGATAATATGAAAGATGGTTCTAATGTGTAATTTTCAATTTCAATATTAAATCAGTTGAAATTAGATGAAAATAAAACAGTTTTGAAAACTGGATATTTTATATAATAAAAATGTAGACTATTTCCTAAGTGAGAGTCATATTTCGTTTCACCAAATTTGGGCTTCTCTAGCCTCGTTTATCTTATTTTTGGCAAATTAGCAACAGTTTGTGCAACGAATATCGGCTTTCGATGGGATGATCATATCGTTCATATCTGTGTATCATTTTGTTCGTCTCGTCATACTGATCTCCGCAGTTTATTCATTTGTGTGTTTCGGCGTCCGGTGGACGGTGAAATCTGTGAAACGGTCGACAGTATCGATACCGTTTTGAGCCTTTTGGTGTCCTGTTTTCTTTCAAATTGTGTAGCCGTCAGATAATGAATGTTCACTAGCCTTTGTTAGTTTCCTGGATTCATGAGCTGGCTTTCACCATTCCTACTGGTTGATATTTATGGGTTGTCCTTTCATTTCCAGTTCGGTTCTCTGTTGCTTTTGGAAAAGTGATAAATGGATATAAATATATTATTAGTTGAATACAGCAGCTGCTCACTTCATCTTCTCCCCTTTAGCCTATTCATTTTCATCAACATGAAATCTGCTCGTTCATCCTCCTTCCTGTTCAGATCTAAAAAAAGAAGCATATAGCTTCATTTATATTTTGCCTATAGGCTGCATGCTCGTCTTCTTTACACTCAAACCCATCCTTTCCCTTCATGGCCGAACACCCAAACAATCGAATCCACCTTGTCGCACCTCTCGCTTGCCCTTCCGAATCGCCACTTTCATCCCGCCTCCCTCCACCAGTTGTGCTTCGACCGATCCACACCCCAAACCAAACTCCGCCTTCCCCTGACTGCCTCAAACCCATCACCCTATAAGTCGCGGTCCGCCTCAAGCCATCCACCTCCCCATGTTCGAACCCACGTCTTCCCCTTCATCTCGAACCCCGCACAACCTACAGCCCTCACCGTCCCATCTTCCTTCCGATCTCAAAGCCCAGGTCTGCATATATGTTGTTTACCTATCAAGTCTGTGTATATATTTTTACATATCAAATCTGCATATATATTGCTTACATATCCAAGTCTGCATATATGTGTTTAAGGTATATACTTAGATCTATGCTAATACTGTTGACTAGATTTTTGTAATAGCTAAAAGAAAAAATTATATATATATATATATATATATATGAATGCAAGTCTGCATATAGTTGAGTAACACGCATATAGATTGGATATAGTCTGCATATATTGTTACGTATGGTGTCTGCATGGTGTCTGCATATATTTATGTATTGTGTGTGCATACATTTCGAGTAGCATGCATATGTATTTATTTACATATATATAGCTTACATATATGTTTGTTTGTGTGTGTGTGTGTGTGTGTTTATAGTATAAAGATTTTGCTTGATTTCTTTTATATATAAACATTGATACGTTTTATTTTATATAATATATAAACTGTAAAATCTGGTTATATATATATGGTATATAAGTTATAATCTGTTGTATATATATAAAGTGTATAAATTATAATCTGGTTTCAATAAAACTATAATCTGTTACTATATATATATATAGCTTTATAAACTATATTACCCGTGTTTTATAAAAAATTTCGATGAATGGCAGTTTATAAAGCTCCAGATTTATATAGGTCGTTTTCATTTTGTCTGCACTGTCCTTATTATGGATTTTTCTTTTTCTTTGTGTTAAGATTTCTAAATAAGTTTTGGTAATAACTTAATATACATGGATTATGTTTAATATCGGTTTGAGGAATTTTGGGAAAATAAGGGTTTAATAAATATTGATCTTAATGAAATATACTATGAAGAGTTTTATCTTAACTATGTGATTAAAAATTGAATGTTGATTTTAAGATAAGGTAATATACATTTGTTTTCTTTGAATTCTAGATCTTGTCTATCGATGTCCGTATCGCAGCAGTTGATCTCTTGTCTCGCTGTCTCGTTGTCTATCCGTGCTTATCTGTACCCGTCTACATCTTGTTATCATTGTTTTCTCTAGCCTCGAAAGGTGAGCAATCACTCACGATTAACATTCTTATATTTAATAAATTTAAATTCACATTGAAATGACAACTGAAATATGTTGTTAAATTTGAACTGTTAATTATATAATTGCTATATATGATATGCCAATTTCTGCAATTGTTCATCTATGACATATGACACCATGACCTGTTAATTGTATATTTAAATTGTTAGCTGTGATATATGCTCATCATTGATATGTTATGTTATATTATTTTAGTTTTCTCACTCTGCAAGTTCCCTGTTAGTTTAGAATTCTGTATGGGTTGAAATGATACATACCGAACGATATTCTAGAATAGGGGAAAATCATTATGGGTTGAAATGATAAACCCAAGCGATTTTCCTTGATTTTGAATTTTGGGATTGTGGGTTGAAATGATATATACCCGTAAATATTTAATTTGTGGATTGAAATGGTAAATATCTGTATCACTTGACCATAGGATAGAAAATTATATACGGACACCGTTGGTCTATATTTTGAAATGATTTCCAAAGTTTTGAAGGGAAGGATTTTATTAAATATGGATTTTTAAATATAATATAAAGATATTTTATTTTGTAAAATTAGATTTTTAAATTATATGTTTGGAAATTTTAGATTTATAAGTTAATTTTGAAAATATAAATTTTAAGATTTTACTTATAATTTTATATAAGATTTAAATAGATTTATTAATAAGATTTAATTTATTTAAATAAAATTTAATTTAATTAGTATATATATATATTTAAATATTTATTTAAAATTTTACATCAATATTTTTGTATAGATTTTTGTAATAACTTTAAATAAATAGAGGTTGGGAAAATTAAAGAAAAATTGACTTTAATTTTAATTGATTAATAATAAAATTTAAATAAGAATTTATTCGAACTTATTGATTTTGAGATTTGAAAGGTATGATTTATAACTTGATTTGATGAAAAGTAATTAAATGAATATTCTCAACTTTAAATAAAAAAATTGAGACTGAATATTTAATATTGATTTAAATTTATAAATTGAGATTTTATTCAATTGTTATTAAAATTATTAGGTGAATATTTTCCAATTTGAATAAATTAAAATTGAATGTTGAAGTATAAATGAAACCTATATTGTAAATGTTTGAATATTTAAACTTTGAATCTTATTGGAATTGAAATGATAGTTCAAACCCGGATTTGAAACCTATAAAAATTGAAATGGTTTATTGAGAATTTGAATTGAATCTTTAACCCTTTTAAATTTAAATGTTGAACGGGGATTGATTTAAATTGAAATTTGGAATTTAAGTTGACTTGAATCGATTTGTGGAATTGGGTGAAACAAATTATAATTTGGAAACTATTTCAGTATAATCTCTTTAAATAAATATAACTATTTCTAATTATAACTATTTTAATATATAAATCATTTTAGTATATAAACTAATTTAATTTATAACTATTTAATTTATAACTATTTAATATATATACTATTTTCAATATCTAAACTGTTTAAGTTGGAACTGCTATGATTATTGTAACGACCCTGAAATTTAAATTTATTTAAATTAATAATTTATTGAATTTTTGAATTAAATAGAGTAATTAAATAAATTTTTGGATAAAAATTTGTAAATTTAATTAGAAAATTAGAGCGAGTTTCCCCGATTCAAATATGAGTGAATTTGAAAATAATAAATATATAGATATATATTTGACTTGAGTTTAAATTGTAAATAAATAATTGATAATAATAAATAATTAGAATTGATGGTTAATAATGGTTCGAGTTATAAAATGAGATAAACAAATATAACTACCTATTTACAAACAAATAAAATATAAATATGCTCAAAAGTGAACAAGTAAAAGAAAGCAAAGATATGCATGTAAACTAAAATAGAAACATATGTACTTGAGGCTATCATCTCCAGCCGAAAACAAAGAAATGCAAGGCAAGGGAATAAACAAAGTAATATGTACATAAGGTAATAAATGAAACATACCTCTAGCCTATCAAAGCATCTTCAGCATGGTCAAGTATCACCTCAGCCATACTTATTGAATAAATAAAGACATCACTTTGTACAACCACTTCTTTTTATATACCAACCTCATTCATATCAGCCTTCTCCTCTCAATTCATTCGAAACTGAAAAGAAATCTAAAATGAATACCATCCCAACTTTAAAACAATACAAATCAATGCAACTCAGGGATTTAAAGAAGGTTTCAGCAAGCAAATTAAAAGCAACTAAAACAAAACATTTCAAGCCTGAGTCTCCTCTGTTTCAAATCTGTGTCTAATAGCAGTCCCCTGTTTTCTTTCAAATTGAGGTGAGCAAACTTAAATTTTTAACCAGTTTCTTTTGATTTTCATGCCTGTGATGATAATGGTTTGGAAGTCTTGTATGAAGTTGTTTATATCTGCAAGTTTATATGTGTAAGGTGAGTAACATTCCCTTTAAAACAGTTTATATCCCTGACGTTACTTAAATGTTGTGATGGAGATTTGTTTTGAAATATGGTATGGGTATGGATATGAATGAGAAAGCAAGCTTGAGTGTATGAAATGCCTGTATGAATACAACATATGCCCCTCTGTTTATCTACAGGTTACAGATAAAATAAAAAATTCAAAATCTCTTTCTGTGATCAAATTTAAGCATTGATCTTTAAATAAAAGATGATCGAAAGGTTATAATCTTATTCTTAAAAATAATCTCAACTATAAAATATTAGTAAATAATGAAAAATTGTGAAATTACAGATAAAATCCAAATATATAAAAAATTCAAATGTCACGAATCTTCAATTCATTAATATAACTTGAATCACTATTAGAAAATTGGATTTTTAAGATAGAAATGAGGATTTTTAATCTGGTAGATTGTTGGAAATTATGAGTTGAACAGAAAATCTATTTTTGTCAATTTTGGTTAGTTTAACAAATCTTAGAGGTTGAAAATTGTTGTATAGATAGTTTGTTAATGTATGAACATAGGAAAAATATTGAAAAAAATTTCTATTGTGTGAATTTGAAGAACGAGGCCGAGTTAGGGTTTTTGTCGAGTTTCTGAATTTGACTGTAAACGAGGTGAGTTCGCTGTTTCCTGGAGATTTGACCAGGCAACTGAGTGCTCGGCATTGGCCACTACTCGGCATGAAGGACTGTTCGGCATCCAGGAGAACACGGCGAAGCGCGCGGCATCCAATGGGAGCCGGCATCCATAGCGTTCGGCATCCGTAGTGCTCGGCGTCAGTTAGTGTTCGGCGACAACCAATGCTCGGCGCTAGCGTTCGGCGTCCAGTGGAGCTCGGCATCAGAGAGTGTCCGGCATCCAGGAGTGTTCGGCGAAGCACTTGTCATCCAGGAGTACTCGGCGTGGTACTCGGCATCAGGAGAACTCGGCATCCCAAAGTGCTCAGCGTCGAGTGGTGTTCGGCATCAGGAGAACTCGGCATCCCAAGGTACTCAGCGTCAAGTGGTGTTCGGCATCAGGAGAACTCGGCATCCCAAGGTACTCGGCGTCAAGTGGTGTCCGGCATCAACTGGCACTCGGCTGCAAGAGCGCTCGGCGTCCCTGGTACTCGGCATCGCAGGGTACTCGACATCAGTAACACTCGGCGATAGGATAACTTGGCAACGAGAGCGCTCGACATTCAGAAGGCATTCAGTAAGCACAACTTCACAAGGACCGTTCGGCACGGAAAGCATCGTTCGGCATGGGAAAGACTGCTCGGCATCAGAGCGTTCGGCATACCAGGATCGGCATGCAGCGACCACCGTACTGAGGCTTGACCGTTCGGCTATCCAGCCCATTTGGGAAGTCCAGCCCATATTTGCCTATAAATAGGGGGGCAGGGTCACAGTGAAATGGATCCTTTTTTCGGAGAGAAAAGACGGCAAGACTCTGCCATTTTCAAGACTCATCTTCTCTACTTAAACACCTTCATTCAAGCATTTGATTCACGAATTGTATTTGTAATCAATCATAAAGGAAATCAATAAAGTTGAGCAAAGTGGACGTAGGCAATTACGCCGAACCACTATAAATTTGGTGTTCTTACTTTCTGCACTTGAATTAGGATTGTCTTCTCTGTTTAATTTGCTTTCATCACTTATATCTCTACATAATCTTTCTGAACGAGGTTAGTGACCAATTTTGGTGCTAACACTTTGGTGCTTTCACCGAGAATTGAATTCTCAGGCCTCAAGGATCTGCTTTGAAGCTACTGGATTGAATAAATCCCCCAAAGAAGATCCGACTCACTGATAGGACATCCGTTGATTTTACTCAGAGTTCATACCGATAACTCTACAATGGCAAGACCACGTACCAGGTCAGCTTCCCTTAATGCGGATGCCCGAGAGACTGCTAGCGTGCAACAAGCAGGACCTAGCAATCAGCCAGCAATCCCGAGTGCAGGGATTGCCGCTCAAGAACAGACTCCAGTTGTCACCAGAGTGGAGTTCAACGACTTGATGAGAGAACTTAGGGAAAGCAGGAGACAACTGGGAGAACAGATGCAAGCTAATGCCAACCTGATGGCACAACTCACTCAACAGCAGCAACATAATGCTGGGGGCAATCCAGCTGCTTATTCCTCTTCTGATAGCTCAACTTCTTCTGATGAGCCACCCAGGCGCAGACGCCGTAAGACTGAAACTGCAAGGGCAGATGCCGTTGTTCGAACAGCAGTAAACCGCGACCAAGCCAGAACTGGAAACTTCCGAACCGGAGTACAGGTGGAGGAGGGAGCTCCAGACCATCAAAATGTTAACAATGTTGAACCTCATGACGCACGATTGGCAGATCGCCAGGAAAGGAGGCATCAGCATGGACAGGCACGTAGAACTGACTCTAACCTCCCAGCTTCCATACAGACACCCGATCTGACAGCCATGATCAGGCAACTGATGAAAGAGAATCAGGGCTTATCAAATGACGATTGGGGAGTGTCAAGAAGTCATACTCCGTTCACGGATGTTGTGCTGCAAGCGTCCTACCCCAAGAAGTTTAGCATGCCAACCATTCCTGCATACGAAGGAAAGACTGACCCCAGACAACATGTAATGAGGTATGAATGGATGATGGATTCAGCCAGAGCAAATGATGCCACCAAGTGTAGGTGTTTTCCGATTACTCTATCTGGGATCGCTACTATGTGGTTCACCCGACTTCCTCCGCGATCCGTATCAAATTTCGAGGAGTTGGCAAAGAAGTTTATTGAGCAATTCAGGATACACACTACACGCCCGAAGGATGTGATGTCTCTGTCAAGTGTAATCCAAAGTCCTGGAGAGTCGCTGAAGGAGTACTTACAAAGATTCCACATGGCGGCAACTGAAGTCAGTAATCCCAACGACCATGCAATTCTAATGGCTGTGATGAGAGGTGTTGATCCGGATTCTGAATTCGGAGATTGGCTGGCAGGAAAACCTCCGACTACGCTAGAGAGTTTCTACTCCAAGGCGCACCAGTTCATAAGAAGAGAGGAAGCTAGGTGGGTACGACGAGACAAGGCACCGGGACCTGCCCAAGAGTCAATTAAGAGCAACGTTGCTGTGAAGCAATCCGGAGACAATTCAGGGAAAGTCCAAGTCAATGTCCAGAATAAGCCTGTGCAGCCCAAAGAGTCCGGAGGAAGGAGTCAAGGAAAGAGGAAAGAAGCGGGAAAGTGGAAGTCGAGAATTCCAAGCTACAGCGAGTACACTCCGCTAAACGCCCCACTTGAGAACATTTACCTATCCACATGCAATACTTTTCAGTACAGAAAACCACGTCCGAAAGAATCAACTGAAGAACAGAAACGGACTGGGAAATATTGCCGCTTCCATGAAACCTATGGACACAACACGGAAGAATGCAGACACCTACATGACGCTATCGAGAAATTGATCAGACAAAAGAAGTTGCAAGAATTTGTGAAGGATCCGCAGGAAGGAGGACAGGGAACGTCTGACCCAAGTCGTGCACCGGCTCCACATCATCCAGAGGAACCTGCACGGACTGTTGGAAGACTGGTTATAAATACAATTATCGGCGGACCTCATCCCGCAGATAAGAACTGGCAAGAGATGGAGCGATATGCGAGCTCCTTGAAGCATGCGGATTTCGAGTGCTGTTCAAACGTAGAGGACGGGGCCCCTGCTAAGCAGCAGCGCGTGATGACAGACGATATTGTGTTCAGAAACAGAGACGCTGATCAGATAGAGGCTCCGACCATCGATCCCATGGTCATATCTGCAACAATCGAACCAGCGTATGTAAAAAGAATTTTGATTGATTGTGGAAGTTCAGTCAACATCATCTTCAAGAAGGCATATGATCAGATGAAGCTAGAGACGAAAGACTTGAAACCATCCAAAGCTCGTATCCACGGTTTTAACGGCGCTGCGACTGATGCAGTGGGATATGTCGAGTTACCAGTTGAACTGGGACAAGGCGAGCGTCGGAGGGTACGAATTCTACCCTTTGTAGTTTTGGATGTGGACTCTCCATATAATGTTTTCTTGGGTCGGCCGGCCCTGGCTGAATTTAGGGCGACACTAGCCCCGTGGTGCTTGACTTTGAAGTTCCCAACTGACAAAGGAGTAGGCATTGTTCACGGAGACCAAGCAGCTGGTCGTTCTTGTTATGTGGCCGAGCTCCGTGAAGCCCACCGAAGGGAAAAAGGAAAGGGTGCGGACAATCCTGTCCGCATCCTCAACGCGAATAATTGACAAGTAGTGCCCGAGCCCTGGCTCGGGCATAGTTCTCGGATCTACGGAGATATAGATCCGAGAGACGACAATGAGAAACCCAGGGAAGAGAAGGCGGCACCGGCTGAATTAACAATTGACATTTCGGTTAGCCGTGACGACCCTTCGCGAATACTGAAGATCGGATCACAGTTAGGCCCCGCAATGACAGAAGACCTTAGCGACTTCCTCCGAGCAAACCTTGATGTTTTTGCCTGGACGCATTCTGATATGTGTGGGATTTCTCCCGCCATCACAAGTCATATGTTGAACATAGACCCGAAATACGTCCCAGTCAAGCAAAAGAGGAGAGGAATGGATCCAGAGAGATCCGCCGCTCTTGGAGAGGAGGTGGACAAACTCAAAGCAAATGGGTTCGTCCGCGACGCCCTCTACCCGGAGTGGGTCTCCAACCCCGTGCTAGTAAAAAAGGCAAATGGGAAATGGAGGACTTGCGTAGATTATTCCGACTTGAACAAAGCATGCCCTAAGGACAGTTTCCCGTTGCCTAGGATCGATCAGTTGGTCGATTCCACAGCAGGACACGAATTATTGTCATTCATGGATGCGTACTCGGGATACAACCAAATCCCAATGCATATTCCGGACCAAGAACACACCAGCTTCGTTACAAATGTCGGGCTGTACTGCTATGTAGTGATGCCCTTTGGATTAAAGAATGCTGGAGCAACTTACCAACGTCTGGTGAATCGAATGTTCAAGGACCAGCTGGGCAAAACCATGGAAGTCTATGTGGATGACATGCTCGTGAAGTCACGGCAGTCAAACGACCACATTCAAGACTTAGCTGAAATGTTTAACATACTCAGGTCCTATGGAATGAAGATCAACCCGCTGAAGTGTTCTTTCGGCGTTGCATCAGGGAAGTTTTTAGGATTCATCGTCAACGCTAGGGGAATCGAAGCCAACCCAGAAAAGATCCAAGCCATTCGAGACGTACAAGCGCCCAGGACTGTAAAGCAGGTACAGAGCTTGAACGGAAAAGTGGCTGCGCTAAGTCGATTTATATCCAAGGCAACTGACAAATGCATCCCATTCTTCGACATAATAAAGAAAGGAAAGAGGAATTTTGAATGGACGTCTAGCTGCGAGGAAGCTTTCCAGAACCTGGTAAGGCATCTGGAGAGCCCACCGATGCTATCTAAACCAGTTGACCATGAGATGCTGTACGTTTACTTGGCTATATCCCCTCATGCGATAAGCGCAGCTTTGGTCCGTGAGGAGGATCGAGTCCAGAAGCCGGTATATTATGTTAGCAAGCGTTTAACGGGGGCAGAGAAGAATTACCCTAAAATTGAGAAATTGGCTTATTGCTTGGTGATTGCATCACGCAAGCTACGCCCATACTTTCAAGCGCATTCAATCGGCGTTTATACCGATCAACCCCTGAGGCAGGTATTTCAGCGACCAGAAACTTCTGGAAGATTGCTAAAATGGAACATCGAGTTGAGCCAATTCGATATCGCGTACTTACCACGGAGAGCTATCCGAGGGCAAGCGTTAGCAGACTTCATCGCTGAATTTACCATACCCATCAAACCGGACGATCACGACATCATTCCCCCCATTCGATGGAAATTATACACTGACGGTGCATCAAACGACCGTTGCTCCGGCGCGGGCGTAGTTCTTATAACTCCGGAAAACCGATCAATCTGTTATGCCCTGAAGCTCGATTTTCCGGCTACGAACAACGAAGCTGAATATGAAGCATTGATCGCTGGCTTGAAGCTTATCAAAGAACTCGAAATCAAATCAATCGAAATCTTTTGTGACTCGCAGTTAGTGGTTTACCAAGTACGAGGAGACTACCAAGCAAAAGGACGAAAGCTTTCTCCGTACCTCGTTCAGGTCCAGGAACTACTATCAAATCTTGAGCGTTATGACATTTCACATATCCCGCGAGAACAAAACAAAGAAGCCGACTTGTTGGCTAAGTTCGCGAGTACCGACGATGTTCAACAAATGGGATTGTATCCCGTGGAAGTCTTGCATGCCCCGAGTGCAGACGAGATGAAAATCGAACTTGTGTTGGAAACAGAGAACGAGAAGGACTCGTGGATAACCCCATTCAAACTGTACCTGACAACCGGGGCTTTACCAGAAAGAAGAAGCGAAAGACGACAGGTCCTTCGAAAGGCTGCGCGGTACGTAATGCAGGATGGATCCATGTACCGGAAAGGGTTCTCAATCCCATTGTTACGATGCATCGCTCATGATGAAACAAAGCGAGTCTTGAGGGAAGTCCACGAAGGGGAATGCGGCGACCATACTGGGGGGCAAACGCTAGCAAAGAAGATCCTCCGCTATGGGTATTACTGGCCCACTGTAAACCGGGATGCCGCGGACTACGCAAGAAAGTGCGACAAGTGTCAAAGATATGCAAAAATCCCGAGGGCTCCGTCAACGGAACTCACACAAATGATCAGCCCTTGGCCATTCGCGATCTGGGGAATCGACATAATCGGCTCTTTGCCTCTATCCAAAGGTGGTGCGAAATACGCGATAGTTGCAGTCGACTATTTCACGAAATGGGCTGAGGCAGAACCTTTGGCCACTATCACCTCTAAGAAAGTCATTAACTTCGTTGTACGAAACATTATATGCCGCTTCGGTCTTCCACGCACCATCATTACAGACAACGGAACGCAATTCGAAAGTAGAGAGTTCAAAGAGTTCTGTTTAAAGTACGGCATCGAGAAAAAGTTCGCTGCCGTTGCACACCCAAAAGCTAACGGACAAGTCGAGGCCGTTAACAAAATAATCAAGTCCATACTAAAGAAGCGTCTGGAGAAGGTTGGAGGCAAGTGGGTAGATGAACTCCCGACAGCATTATGGGCATATAGGACTACCCACAAGTCCGCGACCGGCCACACTCCGTTCGCCTTGGCATACGGCTCTGAAGCCGTAATACCCGTGGAACTTGAAGTTCCATCGCACCGAGTGACATACTATGACCCCAAGACGAACCAAAACCTCTTGCTGGAATCACTGGACTGCATCGACGAAAAGCGTGAAGAAGCTGAGTTAAGGGCGGCGGCGCACAGACATCGAGTCAAGCGCTACTACGATGGCAGGGTCCGCCCAAGAATCTTTGATGTGGGTGATCTCGTTCTGAAACGAGTCTTCCCAGTACCATCACGCATGAATCCCAGCTGGGAAGGTCCATACGCCATTGAACGGAAGCTTGGAGAAGGAACATTCAAGCTAGCGACCGTTGATGGCGCGACACTCCCCCGAGCATGGAACAGTGAGCATTTACGGCACTATTACATTTAGCATTTTCCCTTTCTTGTTATAGACACTATTGTTTTCTGCATGTCTCCTTTCAATAATGACTTAGTTTTCTTTTGAAGTTGTAATCGAGCAATTTAGTTGATTTTCATTAATAAAGGCCTGAAGCCACATTTTCTGTGAAGTTTCTGTATCTCTTAATTGGATGTTAAATTACATTATTCTGTGCGGCGTACAGACTAGTATAAACGATTTCCAATCTCCGAATCCCCAGAGTGCGGAGCGGAGTACTCTAAGTCCCCAGAGCGCGGACTAGGGTATAAACGATTTCCAATCTCCGAATCCCCAGAGTGCGGAGCGGAGTACTCTAAGTTCCCAGAGCGCGGACTAGAGTATAAACGATTTCCAATCTCCGAATCCCCAGAGTGCAGAGCGGAGTACTCTAAGTCCCCAGAGCGCGGACTAGAGTATAAACGATTTCCAATCTCCGAGTCCCCAGAGTGCGGAGCGGAGTACTCTAAGTCCCCAGAGCGTGGACTAGAGTATAAACGATTTCCAATCTCCGAATCCCCAGAGTGCGGAGCGGAGTACTCTAAGTCCCCAGAGCGCGGACTAGGGTATAAACGATTTCCAATCTCCGAATCCCCAGAGTGCGGAGCGGAGTACTCTAAGTTCCCAGAGCGCGGACTAGGGTATAAACGATTTCCAATCTCCGAATCCCCAGAGTGCGGAGCGGAGTACTCTAAGTTCCCAGAGCGCGGACTAGAGTATAAACGATTTCCAATCTCCGAATCCCCAGAGTGCGGAGCGGAGTACTCTAAGTTCCCAGAGCGCGGACTAGAGTATAAACGATTTCCAATCTCCGAGTCCCCAGAGTGCGGAGCGGAGTACTCTAAGTCCCCAGAGCGTGGACTAGAGTATAAACGATTTCCAATCTCCGAGTCCCCAGAATGCGAAGCGGAGTACTCTAAGTCCCCAGAGCGCGGACTAGAGTATAAACGATTTCCAATCTCCGAATCCCCAGAGGGCGGAGCGGAGTACTCTAAGTTCCCAGAGCGCGAACTAGAGTATAAACGATTTCCAATCTCCAAGTCCCCCAGAGTGCGGAGCGGAGCACTCTAAGTCCCCAGAGCGCGGACTAGAGTATGAACAGTCTCAAGTCTCCAAGTCCCCGGAGCACAGTGTCAGCAAACCAAATAAAGACAAGAGAATCATTCAAACAAGAAGAAACTAAAATTTTATTCGATAAGTCCAAAATAGGGATACAAGATCACTCCTACAAAATTCGGGCCTATACAAACTACAAGTTATGAAAGATAGAAACTGTTACAAACTTAGGCAAAAAACTTGTTGAACAAGTGCATCGATCATTTCTTCGACTTCTTCTTCTTGTCTGCCTTCGGTGTTTCCGACGACTCCTCTCCCTCACGTTTCTTCTTGGACTTTTTGCTTGCTAGAGAGACGGAGTCAGGAGTAGGAGACGGAACATCTAATGGTTTAGACCTGCCCGGGAGAATGATTTTCAAAGGTCTATTCCGTGGGTCAGTAAGTTCCAGGACTTCAGATTCAACTTTGACTTTGACCTTTCTCTTCTCCTCGTCGGCAAGACGATCCTTCATGCTCATCTCTGAAGTATGTTCAGAGGCGCCAGTGATTTTAACTTCGTCGCTTCCTTCGGCAGGAGACGAGGTATCAAGTTTGTCATCGTCAAGCGCCCCGATCACTTGAGCGTCTGGGCCGGGAGTTACCCCTGCGTGAGCAGCGTCGCTTGTTTTCCCCGCTTCCTCCTTGGCGTCATCGCTCCTCGGAGTTAGCTCAGTGTCAGAACAACCTGTGAGACATATAAGAAGTGGGCATTAGAACGAATAACCACTGCTAAAAAATGACGGATCACTTCGACTTCTAGAGAAAGAAGAGTCTCCTACCAGGATCAGGTTGGCTGTCGGTGGCGCGCGGGGTTTCACCCTCCAGGATAGGTGACAACACATGAACACCAAGCCCAGGATCTTCGGGGTCGTAGCTGGCATGCTGCTCGAATGGATCAAGCGTCGACCGACCAGCCGATTGAGCAGCATAAGGAGCGGCAGTGTGAGGAATAGTAGTGTCGGCCTCTGACGGGCCAGCCTCGTTATTCTTCTCTTTCGAAGGGGAAGAGCCTTTGCCATAGAGAGCCAATGCTACGGATAAATCCGATGGCTCATTCCCCCTCAGGAACTCCTTCACCAGTGCATCTTCGTCGATTTCTTCGGAGCCTGATTCGACTTTCTTGATCTTTATCAGAGTCTCCCATACCTCAGCCAGGGATTCATGGTAGCCGTCGCCCAAGAATGTTAGGTCGCGGTGCATAAGGACGCGGGCTCCGTACTCGGCGATCAACGGGTCAAACATACTTTTGACTTCTTCCCTGCCGGTCTCTGCGGCCGCCTCCAGGCGAGAATCAAGCTCCTCCTCAGCCATTCTTTTGCCCTCCTCACGGGCCTCATCCTTCATTTTCTCGACCCCGGCAAGTTCACCATCAAGCTTTGCCTTCAGGAGCCGGGTAGCCACAATCTCATCACAATACCGCTGTGATTCTTCCTGAGCGGCTATTTTGTCTTCTTTCTCCTTGGAGAGCTGTTCTTTCAGCTCTTTGACTTGAGTAGCGAGCGCGTCCCTTTCTTTTTGGACAGAGTCTTTTTCTAGGGCAAGGGCGCCGCTGCGCTGAACTGCTTCGTCAAGCTCCTTTTTGTGAGCCACCTCTAAGCGAGTAACTGCCTCGGCAGTATCTTTTGCACCTTGTTCAGCGGCTTCTAGCTTTAACTTATAAGAGGCGAGTTCTTCATCTTGGAGTTTGATGATTTTCTTATCGCTGTCAGCCTCCAGAGTCAGACGGTCAATCTCGTGTTGACGCTCAACAGATACTTCTGATATCTTCTCCACCAAGTGCACGAATGCGTCGTGTTGAACATAGACGTCATTGTTGCATGCAATGGCACTTTGCTTCACGTGCCCAGGAATGTGATGGATGGCCGGGAGGAATTTCAAACCGTCAAAACAAATTTTCGGAAACTTGGCCTTAAGGTCGACCATCTTTTCCGCAACAGTCGGGTCCACGGCAGGAGCAGGAGGAGGAGGCTTAGAGAATTCCGTTCTTTTACGTGGCTCTCGAACTTGCCTCGTACTCGATGAACTGGAATGTTGTTCTCGAGCAGCATCAGACTGATAACCCTTCTGCAAAGACTTCTCTTTATCCGGCTCAGCAGTAGGAGGAAGATCACGGGACTGAGAAGATTGATAGTGCGCTTTCTTGCGGTGAGACGACTCGCGAGGGCGATTGTCCCTATCTTCGTAATCACCTCGGTCCCGGCGTCTGCCTGAACCGGAATCCCGTCCGGAGTGGTGAAATATTGAAGACCCCTGAAGGCGATCAAGTCCGTGGGAGCGGCCCATATCACCTGCAAAGAAGGAAGATAACAACGAATTAAGGAGAATTCACGAATTAAAAAGACTTGAAGTATGTTATGGAATGCGCATGTGCGTGTGTGTCCTAAGTGTTCCCCCCGACGGACCCGTTCGTTTGTCTTTGCTAATCGGTGTATTGTCTCTATGAGCCGGTAGTTGAACTCCTACATTGCCTCTAGCGGGCGAGGAGAATTTGAGAGCTTCAGGATCGTCGAACCCGTAATTAAGTATGTCTTCGGGAATAGAGAGGTTCGAGAGACCTCTCAGAGAACTCTCCAGACGCTGCGAAGAAGCCTCTTTTTCAGGAGGGATAGGCGTAGATTTTGAGGTGTCGCCAACCTTCTCTTTCTGAACCGTATATTTCAGCTTTTTCTTTCCCTTCGAAGGGGAGGATGATGTCTCAATGTCCTGAACTTCGATTGCCGGATTCCAAGCAGGACCCACGTTCTCGCCCTGAGTGTCGGGTGCATCATCCTCTCTACGCTCGCCTTCTTCGTGCGCGTCGGGAGCGCGACGCGACGACGGGCCGGCAAGTTTTTTCCCTTTACCAGATGAAGGTTTGGGAATTGTAACACCTTCTGGGAGGCTGACCCGACGATCAGGAGCTAGCAAGCCGAACCCCGACAGCGATTCATTTGAAATGATAGCTCGAATATCTCGATCCTCGGCTGGAAGAGCTCTAATCGCGTCGACAGCATCGGAATATCCTCGGCCTTCCGGACGCGGGTTAATACCTGAAAAGAGGAAATGAAGAGTTAAGAAAAACGTGACTCCCATTAAGTACGAGTAACGGTTCAGCAGAGAGACTTACTGCCTTCAACCCATCTCCTAGCAAAACCAGACGGGCATCGCACATAGAACCATTCCTGTTTGTACAGGGCGAACTTGCTGCAGGCCCCTGTCAAGATCTGGCACTTGTGATACGGCTCGAGGAAAATGAAGGAGGGGCTATCTTTCCGTCTCTTGAACATGTAAATGTATCGAATATCACCGGGGGTTGGAGGTCTGGAGAAGACAGCCATGAAGAGTAAATAAGTCCCATATAGGAACGCATGACCATTCGGGTGCAGCTGCGACGGAGCGATGTCTATATACTGCAGCACATCCCGGAGAAATAGGTTAAACGGAGGCACGCTGCCCATCCAGCACATGAACTTGTTGCAGGCCGTGTACCCGACTGGGGGCAAATGAGGACGGTCGTGTCTCGAAGGAACTAACACGTCAGTAAAGGGAATTCCGTGAATGGAACATATCCGTCGCAGAGCGGCCTCATTGACCCTCGAGGCTTGAGAATCGACCGGATTGTCCAGTAGGATGGTTGACTCCAGAGCATCAGGCGCCAGATTATGAGCGGGAGAGATTGACGGGTTGGAAGCATCTGCGGCTCCTTGCTTTGTTGACGGCCCAGGCCTGTCAGATATGGTGGCAGAACTAGATTTTCCTGACATCCCGAATAAATAATGAACCTGGCTAAATGCTTGAGAAAGCTATACTTGAAAAACGTTGAGCGTTAGAATTAGCAACACGAGTTTTCCCCCCACGTGGTGTGTGAACTAGTGCAAGCAATTGTGTACAGACAATAAGAATCTAAAGGTTTTAAAGATATAATAATTAGCTTCGAATCATCGCCTTCGAAGACCGTCATCGCTGACCGTCTCAAAAAGCTTGCCTTGAGGTGATTACAGTTCAAGATTCAGAAAACATGTAATTTATGAAGTGTCCGGCTTAAGTCTAATTTGACATTTATATCGTTCGGCAGTTACATTGTTCATCCTGAGAAGAGTTCGGCATGTATCTTGGTTCGGTTAAGTCATTGTCAAGTGTTCGGCATTTGAATGTTGTTCGGCTTGAATTATTGTGCGACAATTGTATTGTCCATCCTAAGTATAGTTCGGCACATATATTGTTCGGCCTAGGTATTTATGTTGTTCGGCATTTTTGATGTTCGGCGATTTATATTGTTCGGCATTTTTGATGTTCGGCAAATATGATGTTCGGCACGTATATTGTTCGGCCTAGGTATTTATATTGTTCGGCATTTTTGATGTTCGGCAAATATAATGCTCGGCAGTTATATTGTTCGGCAGGTATGTAGCTGTTCGGCATGACAGTTGTTCGGTAATTATGTCGTTCAGTCTAGGAGCTACTCGGCATATATGTCTATTCGGCATAAGGGTACTGTTCGGCCTTAGTTCGTTCGGCTGAGGCAGTGCTCCGCCCTCGATCATAACTCCGCCCTGCTCTTTCTCCATTCACGACGAGCGACAGAGACAAGATCGCCCGGCGAAGGTTACGCCGTTCGACGCCCCATCTCCCTTTTTCTTCCAATCTTGATCGGCACAAAGGAGCTAGGTCTAACTACCATGCACTGTTCGGCGACTCCGAACGTGCGAACCACTTCTACTAGCCACACATTGTACACCATGTGATGAACCTAAAGATTGAAGTAATGTAATCGTGGAGGGAATGATACCTAGTTCGACGATCGAGATTGAGGAAGGATCAACTAGACTTTAAATCTGATAGAGTGGCAAGAATTGCAAATCTCTGGGAATAATAGAAGAGAAAGCGTAAAGGGAAAGTGGTGGAAGGGCGACTGGTTATATAGAGGGAGGTAGAATTCGAAAAGGCCATGACCGGTAGAACCGATCAAGGTCATAGCGTCCGGCCCCGGCGCATAACGGTTCGGCACTGAAGCATCGCTCGGCAAGGAAGCACCGTTCGAACGCGCATGTCTCATTCGGCATTTGGAACACGTCCGGCACACATCGATCCCACAAAGGGGACGTCTCCGTTCGAGGTTAGCCAAGGGTTTAAGACGTGACGAAAAGGTTGCACAGTTCAAAGCGTACCACGTTCGGCCACGCGATACACTTTGGGGGGCAAGTGTTTCCTGGAGATTTGACCAGGCAACTGAGTGCTCGGCATTGGCCACTACTCGGCATGAAGGACTGTTCGGCATCCAGGAGAACACGGCGAAGCACGCGGCATCCAATGGGAGCCGGCATCCATAGCGTTCGGCATCCGTAGTGCTCGGCGTCAGTTAGTGTTCGGCGACAACCAATGCTCGGCGCTAGCGTTCGGCGTCCAGTGGAGCTCGGCATCAGAGAGTGTCCGGCATCCAGGAGTGTTCGGCGAAGCACTTGTCATCCAGGAGTACTCGGCGTGGTACTCGGCATCAGGAGAACTCGGCATCCCAAAGTGCTCAGCGTCGAGTGGTGTTCGGCATCAGGAGAACTCGGCATCCCAAGGTACTCAGCGTCAAGTGGTGTTCGGCATCAGGAGAACTCGGCATCCCAAGGTACTCGGCGTCAAGTGGTGTCCGGCATCAACTGGCACTCGGCTGCAAGAGCGCTCGGCGTCCCTGGTACTCGGCATCGCAGGGTACTCGACATCAGTAACACTCGGCGATAGGATAACTTGGCAACGAGAGCGCTCGACATTCAGAAGGCATTCAGTAAGCACAACTTCACAAGGACCGTTCGGCACGGAAAGCATCGTTCGGCATGGGAAAGACTGCTCGGCATCAGAGCGTTCGGCATACCAGGATCGGCATGCAGCGACCACCGTACTGAGGCTTGACCGTTCGGCTATCCAGCCCATTTGGGAAGTCCAGCCCATATTTGCCTATAAATAGGGGGGCAGGGTCACAGTGAAATGGATCCTTTTTTCGGAGAGAAAAGACGGCAAGACTCTGCCATTTTCAAGACTCATCTTCTCTACTTAAACACCTTCATTCAAGCATTTGATTCACGAATTGTATTTGTAATCAATCATAAAGGAAATCAATAAAGTTGAGCAAAGTGGACGTAGGCAATTACGCCGAACCACTATAAATTTGGTGTTCTTACTTTCTGCACTTGAATTAGGATTGTCTTCTCTGTTTAATTTGCTTTCATCACTTATATCTCTACATAATCTTTCTGAACGAGGTTAGTGACCAATTTTGGTGCTAACATTCGCCATCACTTCGCGATCGAGTGTCACGAGCATTTGGGAATTGGAAGGTGGGCGTGTTGTCGTGGTGTGGCCAAAGGATGAGGGTCTCAGGTGGTCTTGGCAGCGGTGGCGAGACGTTTTGCCGAAGGAGTTAGTTCCAGTTTTTTTTGGGCGATTGCCTAAAATTTCGAATTCGAATTTTTACTGGCAATTCGAATTTTGATTTTGAGCCTAGAGACAATTTGCGACTTGCGGTCGATGTTGGTGTTCGCCAGAGTGGCGTCGCCGCCTTGTGCACGTGCACGGGCACGGGCACGTTATTGCGTGTCAGAAAGTTCTGTAGGTTAGCAACTCGAGTGATGCTCGAGGAAGACGATGCGTGCTCCGGGTTGAATCGCAAGGTTCTCGAGCTTGAAACACGCGAGCCTGGGAGCAGTTATTCGAGATTAAAACTTAAGCTAAAAAAAAGAAGAAGAAGAGAATACGAGAGGGAAAGGAAGATGGATCTCGGGTTCGAGCACGAGAAAAGATGGAAAGGACTCGAAGCGGGTGGAAACGCGAGTTACTCGGAGCTGCTCTCGGGTATTCTATGGTTTGTCTCGAGTAGTTCTATGATGTCTAAAACTTGTTAACAGAAGAGTATATTTTTAAACAGTTTTAAAAAGGGGTTTAAACCCTAGTCTTTGAAATTTAAACAAATGAATTTGGTTAAAAACTTCTTATATAAGTTACTTTAAATGTAATAAATTGTTTCCTTAAACATTTAAATTAAGAAATCTTGAAATTCGTTTAAATTAAATTTGATTACGAAAGATTTCAAGTTATTTTCAATCTTAAATTAGAAATGGAATAAAAAGGAAATTAATTACTTGAAAGTTAATTACTTAATAAAAGTAATCATGGTAAATTAACTAATAATTTAAGTTTGATTTAATAAGTAATTAAGGTTAATTAATTTAAAGAATAATTAATTAATGAAATTTATTTATTAAGGTAATTAATTTGAGAATAATTAATTTAAAGCTAATTAATTTAAAATTAAGGATAATAAATTAAATGGTAATTAATTAAAGGTTAATTTATTAATTGAAGATAATCAATTAAATGGTGAAATTTATAATTAAAGATTAATTACTTAATAATTAAGGGTTGATGAATTTAAAATTAAAGGTTAATTAATTTGTTGTTAATGGTTAATTTATAAATGATTAAAGAATAATTAATCAGAATGATTTGTAATTAATTAATATTGATTAACCAGGATTAGTAATTCATTGGAAATTAATCTGATTTGAATAAATCGGACAATTAACTGACCTTACTTATGAATGTTTGGATTCTATTTAATGTGAATTATTTGATATCCCTGATATATGATGCTTTGTGATACACCCTGATTTATGTTGTGATCTGTAGTTTACTTACCTATGATATATATCTGTGATCTGTGAATGAACGATAAGCGTTATAGTTATATCGCTTATCAACTATATCCTGTATTTTGTTATGTGATGATTGATGTTGCACTATTGTGTGTAAAACCCCTAGACCACACTGTTACACACACAAATATGGATTTCACGTGGAAATCGGTTAAGTCACAGATAATTTGATTTTGATATTTTTGAAATTAAATTTTTTTAATTTCAATTGATTTTGAAATTAGAAATTTGGGGTTTAAAGTGAAAAGCTTTTGAAATGGAATTTCAAAGATAAAAGTTATTTTAAATAACTTAATCGAGTTTTGAAAATTTAAATAATTTGATTTAAATTTGAATTCAAGTTTGAAATTAAATCTATGATTTGGAAACTAGGGATAAAAGATGATATAAATGTGTTTGTATGAATTTAACCATTTTAAAAGTATAATTTGGGAATTTGAATTTAAACCAAGGATTTCAACTCGTATGAATGAATCAGATTTTCTGAAATGAAACTGTTTGTTTTAAAATGATAAAAGCTTTCAGATAAGAAATGAAATTCCAGTTTAATTAAAGGAATTTCAAGATCGAATTGAAAAAATTATTTTTTCCAAGTTATGAATGAAATCTTTTTGAAAGCTATGAATTAAATCGGTTATTTTCAACAGATTTAAAATGACGATTCGAAATGAAATTGTTTTGAAAGCTATAAGTTGAATCTTTATTTTAAAGATTTAACGAGTTAACCGAATTGAAATGGAAAAATTGTTTTGGAAAATCTGTGAATGAATCTTTGTGAAATTTAGTGAACCTTGTGAATTGAATCTTTTTGTTTAAAAGATTAAAATGGTAATTTGATAAACCATTTGTAAAGAAAGTTTGGGTTTAAGTTGTGACTTAATTGAAATCCCAATATCCATATGTTTTCAAATATTTCGCTCACTATTCGGGTTAGCCGGGAAAAGACAATTGTGTCATATAACCCATTCTGAATAGTGATACGTCGTATATGGATAGCATTTGAAGACCGGTGTTGAAGACCGGATATTTTTCGAAAATGAAAGGACAACCTGTCGAATGTCTCTGCACTGAGTCGCGCCGGTATAGAGATTTATATCACTCTTTTGTGACGGGAAGTCCGGACGTGATTGAAAGTTATCCGGAATTGCAAGGGCTTCGTGAGAAGTGCCTTCGGTTCTGTTCGAACCCGAAACAGACTTGTATGGATACATGTCTGACATTACACTTTGAGATATAAAGCCGATTTCTTTCAAATACATATCTGTTGGTGGCGGAGAATTTATTCTCTTAGCTTAACACCCTTCTCTGAGACGTACGAGCTCAGAGGTTATGTAGTTGAAATTTATCAGCGATATATCCCAATTTGGTAATGTGGCATGCTGAGTGTTGCTGTGAAATGATCAGTGTTTGATCATTTGTGATATGATCATTTATTTGATCTTATATCTTTGTGATCATAGGTTGATCATTTGTTTGACCCGAAGCATGGCTTTGTAGAAAGCGTAGCTTTGTGGACGAGACTTCGTCGAGCCTCACACCCCGGAAATGGTCAAAACAGGAAGAATGCGGCAAGGTTCTAGGGAGTAGCGCCCCTTAGTGTATGTCATTCCTTCTGGATAAAGGTGGTATCATGGTATGGAGCCCAGATACTTAACCTCTGTGGTTGCTGCAAATTTATTACTTTGTGGTTTGTTGGAAATCGAGGATCCTCGGGAAGATCGGTGACGATCGGGGGATGGCATACGCGTGTCAGTAGTTACCTATTTTTGCAGAGGTAACCCGGCCTTGTGTTGGCAGAGATCCGGTTAGGTTCTCGGGTCGTCTATTCCAGGGACGTACCCATCGTGGAAAAGGAAGTTCCTTAGCCTGACCATTTGTTGGAAATCCATCTTCCAATACGAACTTTATACGGTATTAGTTGTAGAACCTGCCATCTAATATGGTAGCTATAGCAAGCATACTATAATGGTACCTATGCTGGCTAAGATTGATATTCTACTTTCGAAATTACTTTCTGCACTATGCACTAGTAATAATATCAAAAAAGAATTTGATTTTTGCATAGTAAGCATCTTTGACTATCATAAGAAGAAATCTCCTCCAAGTCTGCGTTTGCATTGTGTGTGTGGTGGGAGGTCTTATGGTAGTTTCATTTTCCAAAAGCATTGCGAATTGACTTTAAAAATCTCTGCTTTTTGTTTTTAAAGATAAATTGTTTTTGTTGCTCACACCAGTCCCATGACTGATCCGGAGTTTATTGTTTATTTCCTAAACTCTGGATGCTCAAAATTTTTCTACACGAGCAGTCTAGAGTTGGGTTTTTCAGATAGTCAGATTTAGTAGATTTACTGAAGCTAGTTCAGTTTTTGGATCGGACTGCACTTGCTTAGCTTTGTGCATCGTTATTTGGAGTTTGAGCTATATTTGGATTTGCTGCTTTGAAGATGGAGATTATCCGCTGCTGATGTTATCGTTTTCTTTTCCGCTGCTATTTGTTGTATCATATCTCTGATGTATATTGATATTCATTGTATCACTCTGTTGTATCAGATATTGTATATCAATGTATTATTCATTTCTTCCGCTGTGTTATTTACTTAACTGTGTTATAAGCTCCGACGACTCGGATTTGAACGCTCGAATCTACGACATTCGAGTACGATGTAAAGTATGGATGTCGATTTTCGAACGCGAAAATCCGGGACGTTACAATTATGGAAGTGTTATGATTTCAATAGTGTTATGATTTCAAAAATGTTTCGATTCTGGAAATGAATATATTTTTTAGTGAATAATGATATCGAATTAATATGATTTTGAAATGAATATAATATTTGATATGAAGTATGAATTATTTGAAATGAAATGACCATGGAGTGAAATAAGCATTTGGTTGTTAAAGAGACCAGGATCGGATATTGTCATACCCTCTACCAATACCGAAAACCACTTTAACAACTGTGTATGTGGTGGAGATTCCAGAACGAAGTACGATGGTTTTGGTGATGCTTCTGATGTGGTATTTACGTCTCCCTGACTACCGTGAGTCAGCTTGAAGTGGCTAAAACATGAGCCCCCTTAACACATTTTTATATATTCCCATAGTCTATATAGTACCGTAATTCCTCTGTAAACTGGAGGGCTATCAAAGGGCACTCCATAGGTATGGTACAAACAAGATCGTAGAAGGCGCGATAGGGCATGTGACATGGAACGCGAGGCAATGCTAAGGTAGATATACCGTTTGCGGATCCGGACTGGTGGTAACGCATAGCAGCTACTACCGTCCACCTCGAGACACACTCCCAAATCAAAGGTGCACCCTATCAAATCACAAAGTAATAGAATGGTATCGAAGAAATGTGTCCGATAGGAGGAATGACCTCACTTGGCCTAGCACCTTAATGTTATTTTAATAGTTTACTTTACTATAGACATATTATAATAGCGTATATTACTACATAGTAGATAGTTCCATGGATCCTTAGAGGATGGAAATCCCAAACATCCTTTAAGTTATTTGTATTTCAGTTGACATTTCACTTGAGTTAAATTTAATGATATAAGAATGTTAATCCTGACTCGAGTGTTTTGTGTTTTTCTTTATGCTCGGGCCAGACTAAGTGTCATAGCATTTGAGACTCGCCTTTGGAGTTTGAAGCTTTGTTTGAAGATCTATCTATCCAGCTTTCAGTTATTTTAGTTTATTCCAGTCATTTATGTTCAGACTCGTCGGTTGCTTATGTATTAGGGATTCATTTGTATTTGAGATTCTATTGTAATTTGTTTCAGACCCTGATGTTTTATAGTAGCTTCATGAACTACTATTTATCTATTCTGCAGCTTATTATGACATTACTCAGTGTCTGTGATTCTGTGATTGATTTATTTACTGTATATGTTGAGTTTTGCCAAATATAAATTAACAATTTGTTTTTTTGCACAATTCATGTCTGACATGTGCGAATGCAAATGGTTCAAAATACCGGGTCGTTACACTGTGGTAAAAGATGATAACTGTAGAAGGTAAATGTAATAAAATGTAACTAATGTTAATTATATTTATAAGGTAACAGATGATTATATAATAAGAATGTAAACCGGAAAAAAGAAATTGTTTGGATTTAAAATATAATTAATTGGAATTTTGTTTCATATGCAATTGAACTCTGAAATTTATGTAATATTTAAATATTGGATTTAAAAAGGAAAATTTATCTTAAAAGATTATTAATTTCTATGTAATCTGAAACAATGAAAATGGTTAACTTTTAAATTTGAATTTAAAAGTGATTAAATTATTTTAATAATATTTTATTTAATTAACGTGAAAATAACCATTTTGGCCATTATCTCGGATTTCGATGAAACTAGTTTCATCGAATCCGTAAAGTGAATTATTGTAAGATTTCAAGTTTCGTAGCGATCGGACTTGTTTGGTCGTGCGGACTCGAAACCCGTATAAATCAATTAAAAGAATTTAAAATGAATGTAATTTGATTTTGAATGCTAACTTCTATATACAATGGAATTAGGGTTTGAAACTGTTAGTCCATAAGATAGTGGTTTTGATGACAACAACTATAGAAGTGTTATAAAATATATATGTCCAGGAAATCTATATGCAGGTATCAACAAAAGAAGACTGTACAGTAAAGAAAACAAAATTGATGAAGACAAAGATCAAGAGTTCAAGATTGAAGACTCATGTGATTCAAGATATTCAAGAGTTCAAGACAAATAATATAGTTAGGTTAGATATTTGTTAAAACTCCTTGAAAGCACTATCATTCTTTTTTATCCAATTTACTCGTGGAATGGAATCCACTTCGTTCTTGTTAAAGGGATGGAACCCTAGTGAGATGGAACTCACGAAATATCTAGTGGAATGGATAGTAGCCCTATTTTGTTATCCACTAATTTTGATTCAAAATGATTTTCAAAATTATCTCTTGTTTTATAAAATGATTTTCAAATATTCCTTTTCAAAAGAAAAACCTTCGTTCACATTTCCAAAAATGTTTTAGCCTCAAAATCTATTTTAATATTATATTTACTTTAGTTTATTTACTTTGATTTTAAATATATTTTAGTATATATACATATATACATTTATAAGTATTTCTACTTCTAAATACCTTCTACAAATACATAGAGTCCATTTGAATAAAGTTGCATATGTTTTAAATCATCATTTTCAAAGTAAAGCAAATCATCACTTTTTACTAGACCATGTCGACATCCTATTTACCTGTCATGTCGACATGCTTCCCGTTACAGCAAAGGTTGTTTTCAAAAGAAGTGTCTATTCGTTTAAACCTCTTCGAATGGACACATCCATTCATTCTCTATAAATAGCGACTGTTATGGACGTTTTTCTAGTAACTACTTTCTTTATTTTCTCTCCTCTTTACTCTCTTATCTTATTTTCTAATCATCCTATCCATATTTTGCCGAAATCTTAAGTGAATCAAACCAGAATATCTCTAGTTTGATTCTCTGCCACTCTCTCCAAAGAATCTCAGTGCTTATCAGAGTTATAGATACATTTGTACTCAAAGAAACTTGTGTGGGGTTATAAAGGTGTGATCGTGTCCTTGGAAATCGATCGGGTGAACTTGTGTCCTGTGAATCAAGTGGTTCTACCCAGAGACCTGAGAATCTGGAGGGTGTACCTCGTTGCCTTGGAATCGAGGGATTGTAATCTAGATTATTGTTGAATAGAAAGCCGTACGGGTTGTGCGGGACTGGATGTAGGGTAACACCGAACCAGTATAAAATTCCTGGTGTGTTCTTTCCTTTACTTGCTTTTTATTTATATTTGCATTTGTTTGTGATTCTGTGATTTGATCTGTGATTGTGTATTTGCATTAAGTTAGTTAATTCAATTTAAATCAAAGAAGTTTTAAAGAAATTCTTAAAACACTATTCACCCCCCCCCCCCCCCTCTAGTGTTAAATAGCCTTAAGATCATCTTCCGCGTCCCTTTCATTTGGTATCAGAGCAAGTTTTTCAAAGTATTCATAACCTGATTTTTGAAAAGTAACAATGGCTACCAACACTGGTATTTCTAGTTCATTTGTAGAGGGTCAGTCCATTGCCAGACCACCACTTTTCAATGGCAGTAACTATGCATATTGGGCATGTAGAATGAAGATATATTTACAATCCATTAGTTTAGAAACATGGAATATGACACAAACTGAATACACAGAGCCCACAACTGATTTTGCTCAATGGACGACCGTTCAAAGAGAAGTGGCTCAAAACAATTCAAAAGCCATGAATATTTTATTTTGTTCACTAGATAGAAATGAATTTAATAGGGTATCTGTTTGTAAAACTGCATATGAAATCTGGAAAACTCTGCAAGTTACTCATGAAGGAACAAGCAAAGTTAAACAGACCAAAATTTCTATTCTTACTAATCAATTTCAATTATTTAAGATGTTGCCTAGTGAATCTATTCCAGATATGTATAGTCGTTTTCCTGGATATTGTTCATTCACTAGTATCTCTGGGAAAAGCAATCTCCGAAGAAGATCAAGTCAGGAAAATTCTGAATTCACTCACTCCAGAATGGGATTTGAAGACACTGGCGATTGAAGAAGCAAATAACATCAGTACCTTGAAGATTGATGAATTAATTGGAAATCTGATGTCATATGAAGTTCAAATTCAGGGAAGAAGGGAGAATAAGTCATCAGAAAAAAATGTCCATTGCCTTCAATGCACTAACTGGTGAATCAGACTCTAGTGATGATGATGAAGAAATAGCCTTCATGACAAGAAACTTTCGAAAATTCTTGAAGTATAGAAAAATGAATAATCACAAGAGAAAAAGTTTTGGAAATAACACTGAATCACTCAACAACATCAAATGCTTCAATTGCAATGAGTTTGGTCATTATCAAAGAGACTGTCCACATCTAGAAAAGCAAACTCCTCAATCAAACAAAGAATATTCAAAGAAAAGAAAGAAAGCATTTGCAGCAACACTGGATGATTCAGATACGTCCTCAAGTGATGATGAACAGAAAACAGAATTGGCAAATATGTGTTTTATGACAACTCAGAATTCAGATAATCAGGATGATATGGAACTCAAACAAGGTACACGTTTACTATTTTAATTGGTTGAAAATTGGTTGCTTAGAATAGTTTATTAGTTAAGTATATAATTGATTTTATTAACTTAAATTTTTTTAAATATCTTTTAAAAAATTTATAAAATATTATTTTTATATATTTTCTGTATAATATATTTTCAAAATATATTCAGACAATAATCATAATATATATAAGTATATATATATATATATATATAAATCTTGTACATGCTTGAAATCATTTTTGCAAAATCTGATGTGCATGTCGACATGGCACTTATTGGTAATGTCGACATACCTGTAGCAAATCAGATTTCTAAATTTGAATTCAAAATTCAAATTTTCCTCCACCTTTTCACTAACTCCTATGTTCTGAATAGTTATGACTCTTTGACCAGAGAATCCACCTATTCAACCTCTTTATATCTATCTTCTATCAACACTTATCTCCATCTTCAATTCAAATTCAAAACAACTTTTATCTTCAAACGCTCTTATCTCTTCAAAAATGGCATCCACTAGCAACGTAGCCGGAATGAGGCTGTCAAGAGCCACCAAAGATCATCTCTACAATAATAGAGATGCCATACTTGCATACATTAATTATGCAACTTATGGAAAAGTTCATTCGGGTAATTTTGCTATTTTTAATGACTTCGCTTCTTATGAAATTGATGCTCTCTTTCAAAACAATGGTATTCTAAGCTTGGTTGACAATAACCAAAATGATTTTGTTTGCTATCCAAACCTTGTCAAAATGTTTTATGCAAATTTAAATCGTGGTTTTTATAATGGAAGGGATGATGAAGTGTGGATTGGTGTCAAGGGGACACAAATTGTTTTGGATACCGATGTTTTAGGAACCATACTTGAGTGTAAAAGTACCGGTTCCAATCTTTCTTCTTTTGAAATCGAGGAAACCGATCGTGAAACTTTTCACAATATTTTTGAGGAAGAAATGGATTTCAAAAACAAATTTTTTCGACCAAAAGCTCGTATTGTTAATCTTCTCCTTCAACGCACTATTACTCCGAGATCGGGAAATTACAATAACCCGACTCAAAATGTGTGTAAGGCTCTTTTTGCAATTTTTGGAAATTATGATATTAATTGGGCACAAGTTATCTTGGATGAATTTCGACACAAAAACTTGGATTCGGGAGAGAATGCATTATATCATGGAATATACCTCACTAGAATTTTTAATTACTTTGGAGTGGATATGAGAGGTGAAGAATTCTTTCCACGAAAGGTTTTTAATCATTCCAATATTTCACTTATGAAAATTCCGCACGTGTTTCAACCATACGAAACACTAACGGAAAAAGAAGCACGATTGGGGTATGAGGAAATGCAAGAAGATGAGGAGGAAGAAGAAGAAGAGGAAGAGGAGGAAGAAGAAGGTGAGGAAGAAGAAGGTGAGGAAGAAGAAGAGGAAGAAAG
Source organism: Allium fistulosum (assembly GCA_030737815.1). Taxonomy (NCBI): domain Eukaryota; kingdom Viridiplantae; phylum Streptophyta; class Magnoliopsida; order Asparagales; family Amaryllidaceae; genus Allium; species Allium fistulosum. The sequence goes on along the minus strand of CM060905.1, from coordinate 868,000,485 downwards.
TGAAGAAACTTCCTTAGAGAGTATTGATTTTCCCACACGACCATCAAACAAGACTCTCCTTCACAATCAACGAGTGATTGTGAAAAATCAAAAAGCTCTCAAACACTCCATAAACAAAAAATTGGACAAAATGTCCAATACTATGAACAAGTTCTTCTCCAAAGTCAGCAAGAAGCTCAATATCTCATCATCTTCATCCTCATCTACTAGTTTCTAGAGTTTACTTTTTGTATATCAATGAAATTTGGTGTATTGAAAGTTGTATCTTTATGTTTTCTTTATGAAATTCATGTACTTCTCTGTTCTAGTATGAAATGAAGCTTATTCTCAGTTTATCTTACTGTTACTCTTATTTATATCAAGTAATATATATAAATCATATGTATATACACTGAAAATTCAAAAATAAGATGTGCAAAATCTGCTATGTATGTCGACATACTGTATAGAGGTCATGTCGACATATACTGGTAATATTCTGAATGGACATTTCAATTTGAAATTCAAAATAACTCCTTATGTCTATTCATTTCAAACGACTTTCCTGTCTATTTAAGTCCTATTTTCTTCCAGAAAACTTCTCATAACTTCTCTCTACTCTTATCTACTTATTTCCTTCTTACTTATCATCAAAATGGCTTCATCCTCTTCAAATCTAAGTGATAATCTTGAAGAGACTCTCAAATCCTTCAAAGATATTCTTACTTTTATTCTACGAAATCAGAGGCACTTAGAACTGAGTCAAATGCAGATGATAAAGGAACAAGAAAGGCATTTCGATGCACTACGATGGATGATCTCCGCTCTCAACAAAGAGGATCTCCAAGTAAATCCACCGAAGACATTGCTCCAGGACGATGAAGATTGGGAAGTAATCAAAGCGGATCCCATCTTTGGAAAAGAGGGATGGGTTGAAGTTCCACGTAACATTTAACTTGTTTGATTTGGTTTAAAATTGATTTGATTTGAAATACTTGATTTGGTTTGGTTTTAAACATGGTTGATTTATGATAACTTACTATATTGATTATGTAATAAGACATAAATAGGTGTGCTTATGTTTGATTGATTTGTCTACTTATTGTATGCATTTTCTTTTCATTTAACAGTTATGTATATAGTGATATGAATAAAATAATTTGTGGTTACACTTATTATTCTCATTCTTATATTACTCATATATATCATTCTGAGTATACAATATTTAGCATTGTTATATCTAGTTTCAGTATTATTAATGATAACACTATCATTAATATCATAGATTTAGGGGGAGTTAGTGTCATTTTTTTGTTGATGACAAAGGGGGAGAAGTATAAAATAGGTTAGTTAGGCATAGATTAAGGGGGAGTTATTAGATTTAGGGGGAGTTATAAGGAGAATATAAATATTTTATAAACAAAGGTTGTCATCATCAAAAAGGGGGAGAATGTTAGTCCATAAGATAGTGGTTTTGATGACAACAACTATAGAAGTGTTATAAAATATATATGTGCAGGAAATCTATATGCAGGTATCAACAAAAGAAGACTGTACAGTAAAGAAAACAAAATTGATGAAGACAAAGATCAAGAGTTCAAGATTGAAGACTCATGAGATTCAAGATATTCAAGAGTTCAAGACAAATAATATAGTTAGGTTAGATATTTGTTAAAACTCCTTGAAAGCACTATCATTCTTTTTTATCCAATTTACTCGTGGAATGGAATCCACTTCGTTCTTGTTAAAGGGATGGAACCCTAGTGAGATGGAACTCACGAAATATCTAGTGGAACGGATAATAGCCCTATTTTGTTATCCACTAATTTTGGTTCAAAATGATTTTCAAAATTATCTCTTGTTTTATAAAATGATTTTCAAATATTCCTTTTCAAAAGAAAAACCTTCGTTCACATTTCCAAAAATGTTTTAGCCTCAAAATCTATTTTAATATTATATTTACTTTAGTTTATTTACTTTGATTTTAAATATATTTTAGTATATATACATATATACATTTATAAGTATTTCTACTTCTAAATACCTTCTACAAATACATAGAGTCCATTTGAATAAAGTTGCATATGTTTTAAATCATCATTTTCAAAGTAAAGCAAATCATCACTTTTTACTAGACCATGTCGACATCCTATTTACCTGTCATGTCGACATGCTTCCCGTTACAGCAAAGGTTGTTTTCAAAAGAAGTGTCTATTCGTTTAAACCTCTTCGAATGGACACATCCATTCATTCTCTATAAATAGAGACTGTTATGGTCGTTTTCCAGTAACTACTTTCTTTATTTTCTCTCCTCTTTACTCTCTTATCTTATTTTCTAATCATCCTATCCATATTTTGCCGAAATCTTAAGTGAATCAAACCAGAATATCTCTAGTTTGATTCTCTGCCACTCTCTCCAAAGAATCTCAGTGCTTATCAGAGTTATAGATACATTTGTACTCAAAGAAACTTGTGTGGGGTTATAAAGGTGTGATCGTGTCCTTGGAAATCGATCGGGTGAACTTGTGTCCTGTGAATCAAGTGGTTCTACCCAGAGACCTGAGAATCTGGAGGGTGTACCTCGTTGCCTTGGAATCGAGGGATTGTAATCTAGATTATTGTTGAATAGAAAGCCGTACGGGTTGTGCGGGACTGGATGTAGGGTAACACCGAACCAGTATAAAATTCCTGGTGTGTTCTTTCCTTTACTTGCTTTTTATTTATATTTGCATTTGTTTGTGATTCTGTGATTTGATCTGTGATTGTGTATTTGCATTAAGTTAGTTAATTCAATTTAAATCAAAGAAGTTTTAAAGAAATTCTTAAAACACTATTCACCCCCCCTCTAGTGTTAAATAGCCTTAAGATCATCTTCCGCGTCCCTTTCAATTTGGATTTTTTAAATCAATTAGAAATCAAATGTGAGTGTATTAACCCACTCACGAATACTAAACTATCTTATATTAGTTAAATTTAATTTATGATGTAACGACCTGGATTTTTCAACGTTTGATTGGAATATTAAAATGGTTTTAAATATTGAATTTGAAATTATAGATTGATTTTGAGTATGAAAACTGGGTTTTTAAATTCAGAAATTAAATATAACGGTTTATTTGATAAATTAATTATTAAAGTTTAAAATTGAATATTGGTTAAATTATTGTACCTGGGGTTTTAAGCTTGATAAAAATTATTTAAAGGCTTGTAAAATTTATATTAATAATAATGAAGATAATAAAAGTTTTCAAATTTTATTTAAAAGATTTTTTCAGTTTTAAAAATATATCGTTTAAATTGACATTTAAAAATAACCATCCGGGACACAGTCTCGGAATTAGACGAAACTAGTTCCATTGGATCCGTAATATTGTATTATTATCAGATTTCAAATTTTGTAGCTTTTGGAGTTATCGTTTGGTCGTACGGGATATGAACGCGTTGAAAATAATATCGAATTCAATATAATAATTGGGTCAAAAAGCTATCTTCTCCATACGATCGAATTAGGACTCGAAACCTTTTCCATCGCGTTCGAGATAGGGGTATAACATTATAAACGGCTAGCGGCACACCTCCGTAGGGGTTCAAAATTTCGTGATATGTAAAGTAAGATAATTGAAATACAAAATAAATATATATGGTCAAGTCAAAGTCAAGTCTGAGGTGACCCAAACCCACCCCTATGCGTTAAAGTCGCATCCCCCCTTTTTTCTCCTTTCAGTGGTCTTCAAAAATTCACATCAGAAACAAAATGATTCGAGCTAAAATAAAATATAAAAAATGGCGGAACTAAAATTCAAAATCGTGAACTATCTCATTTCTGCTTCAATTGTTCAAATTCAAGTGTTCCAAAAAAATGGCAGGCAATCAAATCGCATTCTTTCTTTTGCCCTGAAGTCAGTATCGATTCGTGATTCAATATAAAAAAAATATACGAATAAGGTTCGAACGCGATTGCTCTCGGGCATTTTGGAATCGAGTGGCGGCTAGGTGAATTTCCTCAATCCTCAAATTTATGTATTTTCGCCGAGTTTCAGATTACTGTAGTTCGAGTGGCGCGTTGAGCTAGGTGATGGCATCGGCAAGTTGAAGTGGCGTCGTGGTCGAGTTTCCGAAGGTGATGGTGGAGGCGAGCGCGCGCGAGCAAATGGTGGTCGCGTGGGGCAGTGGTGTGCGCGAGGCCGGTGGATGAGGCATAGTCTGGTCACGATTGGGAGGGCTCGGCCGTCGAGGTGGTCGTGGCATCAAAAGTCAAGACTTGGGGGATGGGCGATCGAAGATGTCGTGCATCAGCGATGAGGCCAGGGAGGTTAGAGGTAATATATACAGTAATTAGTTTTATTCAATTTTTATCAAGTTATTAAATAAGTTCATAAAATCTCGAATTGTTAATTAATTCGTAATTTGTTTGTACGAGGACTAAATTATGAAAATCAAGTCGAGTTTGGAATGGTCTACAAATAAAAAAAGGTGAGAATTTTCTCACTCATTTTTGGATTGCCGTATTAAAAATTTAAATATTGACCCCTCTTTCACTCCATAGAAAGACGTATCATTATTAAGAAAGAAAGGGATAGAAAAGAGAAAAGATAGAAAAGAAAGAACTAAACAATACCAGAATCTCACAGCGGAACGAATAAAATATATTAATCACATAGTTATTACATAGTATACAGCATCTATCAGAGTTACACAGCTTATACATCACAATACATTAGACAGTTATAAAACTCTGTCTATTATACAACTCAAATACATCTCGGAGATATAGACACAGCGGAAATATTATATCTACATGCTGAAGGCTCCTGCTCCAAATCTCCTCCAGAATTCGTCAAAGCTAACCTGAATCCCTTGGCTACTCATAAAAATTTCAGTACCCAAGAGTTTAATAAAACAGAAAATAAACTCCGGGTCAGACATAAATTTAAATTTATTGGATGCCGATTAGATTGAAATTTTTTAAATATTGGTTGGATAATTATATTATATATAGTAATATATATATATATATAATTATATATATATATATATATATATATCTGTATTGGAGTGATATTCCCGCACATTATAAGGGATGAGACCCTATGCGCCCCGCATAATAGCGGATGGCCCTATATACCACGATATCCCCCTCAAAGTGGGATTGGTATTTATTTTATGCTGTATTAACATCTGTGGATGTAGGGAAACAAGTTGGAGGGATCCAACTGGATTCCTCAAATATATCGTTATTTTCATATATGGTGATATATGAATTGTGTAGAATAATCTAGTATAGATTATTGCAGTGATTGAAATTATTGGATCATGTTGTAGCACTGGCATGAATTTTGATAAATTTTAAAACTATAAATATATTTTAAAATTTATGGAACTGAAGAGAATTTGACAATAAAATACATATATTGGAATTGGAGCTATTTTAAAGAAAATGAATTAGAAAAGAAAATTGATTTGGCTATACTTAACTATTCCGGATAAATAAATGGAGATTTTAAAATGAATTATATTAGAGAATTTATAAATGATATTCTGGAAATATATAAAAAGGATTCAAAATCAATATTGAAAATTGATTGGAAGTATTAACGGAATTTATAAGAAATAAATTTATATAATGGATTTTCATAAATGAGTTTTTTTTTTATAAACAAGTAAAACCAAAGGGGTTATAGAATTGATAACGATATTTGTAAATAAAGAAATTCGATATCAGATGATAATTGGGAATATAAACTCATAGGAGGAAATTATATTAGAATATGGAAACAGGGTTGAGAAAAAAATGGAAAATTCTATTTTGGAATGGGAATGGTTAGGAAATCGACAATTAATTGATATCTGTGGAACCGAGAGGAAGTTATAAAGTAAATTGGTTATTGAAATTTTAAAAGTATATTTTGAATTTTAATAAGTGAATTTGTTTAAAAGGAAAATTTTATTATTTTAAAACTATGGGATTTTAAACTAGTTAAGATTGAAATACTTGTAAGACGATTTTTAAAAAAGATGTATTTATTTTTAGTAAATTCTAACTTTGAAATCAGCTATGAAAATTTATTTATTTAACTTAAATGAGTTACTGATGTTTATAAAAGTGTTTTCGATATTTTAAATAATTATTCGAACATGTGTTAAAAATAAATTATTTTTCTTTAAAATACTTATTTTTATATATAGATTAGAGTTTAAAGTGATTGAAATGTATATTTTATAAATTCTCTCGAGACTCGAAAAAAAAGGCTTATAAAAGGATATGATTTTGAGGAAAGGAAATTATTTGTGATTTCCAGAAATTTTGGAATAATTTACGGAGTAATATCCTGGGGCGTTAATATTGAAAGTATTTTGGAAATTAAGACTGGTAATATTTTCCTAAGTATAGGAAATAGAAATTTGGAAATATTTCTAAGTGTTGAAATGATGGAAGTATGTTGTTACAGATTTGAGTATTTGAAAAATTATTTTCAAATGTTGGGGAGAAATTGATATATCTTTTAAAGATATTTGAAAGTAAATACTTTGGAAAAATTTACATTAAGGCCAGATGATTACTTATGGGTGTTTTATTGATAGTTAAATAACCGACTGTCAATATTGGCCAATTTCGAATGTTGTTTCGAAGAGACCGGGATCGGATTTGCGATACGAAAACCACTTCGATCCAACGAGTACGTTTTCGTAATGAAGGCAAGAGCTTGGAGTCGAAGATGGAGCAGTGAAGTGCAAGGGCTAATCGCTACTAATCCTGAGGGTGATTCTAAAATGGATGTAGTAGGAGTAGTGCCTTCGGTTCTGTTCGGACCGGGAACGGACTTGTATGGATGAATGCTATCAGTACATTGTCATTGGAGGACAATGAGCATTCTAAGTGAATATTTCTAAAAAGGCAACGCTTAGCCTCGAGCCTCATCAACCGGGAATGAATGAAAATCAGGGGAGATGCAGCAAGGCTAAGTGGGTCGCACCCAAGTAGGGTAAGGTTACCCCTATCTAGAGTCCCTTTCTTTTATTCGGCTATGTGGTGCAGTTGCTGATCCCAACCACAGGGTAATCTTACTCGGGCTATCCAGTTTAGAGGATAGTCCGGTCTTGTGTTGTAGGGGACCCCGGAGTGGTCCTCGGTACGGTGTTTCTAGACAAGTACCGTGACAGGTGGTACCCCAGTGCCTAGTCATTCAGTTGGAATCCATTCTCCAATAGGTGCCTTTATGGTTTTGATTGTAGAACCTAGTATTGCTGGAATTTAATTAAAGTAACAATTTCAGCTATTTGAATAAGTATTTGTACTTAGACATTATTATGATATCAGAGGATTTTGATATTGAATGTTTTGGTTATCGTAAGGTAAAATCCGTCGTGTTTATTTGTGGTGTGGTCTTACGAGATACCTTTGATTTTCAAAAGGGTTTTGAAACTTTAATAATTCAAATTGAGTGCTTTTGCTCACGCTGGTTTTCCAGACTGACTCGGATGTTATTTTATTATAATGCTCAGGTCAGACCTAGTATTACAGATTCAGGTTAGGACGCTATTGGGCTCAGGAGACGAGATGGAGGATTTCTGACGTATATCTCATACTTGTTTATTTCCGCTGTGTGAGGACAGGTATTTATAACTGTCCAGATTTATGTATTGATTGTGTACTCTGATGATTGTAAGTATAAGCAATTATAGATTCTTTGTATTAAATCTATTATTATATATTATATTTTGTTCCGCTGCGATTGTGAGATTCTGTGTTGTTGTTTCTATCTTTCCTTCTATCCCCTTATTCTTCACTCCGAATGAACTGGTATTTCCGGCATTCGACTGCTCGGCATTTTATACAGTGGACGTATTAATGTTGATTTTCGAGGGTTGAAAATCATGTTTGTTACATATGATGTGATTAGAAATTGATTGATTGTTGTTTGGTACTTTAAATTGTCATTTGAGTTTAATTTGAATTTAAATGGAATTTAATTGCCATTTAAATCGATATTGAAATTTAATTGCTATTTGAATCCCCAATAATTATAACTAGTTTATTTGTTGTGATTTATTGGTTGATTTAAATGATGATTGTGATGGATTTTTAATTGTTGGTATTTGGATGATTGGATATTATATATATTTTATATGTTGTTATCACACTGCAAATTCCCTTAGTTTGTTGTTAAGAAAAATCACTATGGGTTGAAATGATACATACCCGAATGGACTTATAGATTAGGGGAAAATCATTATGGGTTGGAACGATAAACCCGAGGGATTATATGGATTTTGAATTTTACTCGGGATTGTAGGTTGAAATGATACATATATCCGTAAATTTAAATTATTGCAGATTGAAATGATATATATCTGTATCACTTGACCATAGGATAGAAAATTACATACGGACACCGAATTAGTTAAATTAATTGGTTTTAAAACCTTGAATTTGGATTTTATTAAATGTTATGATTTTGAAGAAAATAAATTTTAGATTTATATAAATTTAATTATTTTCTAATTCAAGCTTTGAAAGTTAAATATTTTTGAAGATTTGGATCTTAAATTTTAGCAACAAAGTTAAATTGATTTAAGTGGTTTAAATAAGTAAATTGAAATTTTAAAGCTGAATTTTGAAATATAAGTGAAATTTATCAAGATTGAGTTATTGTAAGCGTTTGAATATTTAAACTTTCAATTCTATTGAATTTGAAGTGGTTTAGATTTGTAGTTCAAATATGGATTTGAAATAGATATAAATTAAATGGTTTTAATGAGAAATTGAATTGAAAGATTTAGAATTGAGTTTGTTGATTTGAAATCTGGATATGGTCCACATTTGTTGAAATGGAAGAAACAGTTTGATTTGATATTATTTTAAAATTAATTATTTTAATATAAACTGTTTAAAAATCTATTATTTTAAAATTCAGATTATTTAGATTTTCAAACTATTTACTATATAAAACATTTCTAATGAACAAACCATTTTATATTAACTATTTTAACTATTTTAAAATCCTTAAACTATTAAACTATTTTAAACTATTGTAAACTATTATAAACCATTTTAATACATTAACTATCTTAATTTATAACCTATATATATATATAAACTTTTTCTAATATGTGAACTATTTTCACTTATAACCTTTTTTTTTAAATATATAAACTTTTTTTAATATATAACTATTTTAATCTATAACCTGTTTTTAAAATATAAACTATTTTTAATGTATAACTATTCCAATATATAAACTACTTTCAATATTCAAACTATTTAAGGTTGGAACTGTTATGATTTAGATTTAACATATTTAAATGCGAATATTTTGATATGATGGTTTAACCTATTTTGTAGTTATGAGTTTGAAAATGAATCTGATATAAAGTGTATAACGATTTCGAAAGTGAATATGATTTCGAAAGTGATATGATTTTGAAGTGAATATGATATTTTGATATCAATTATGAATCGGTTTTGGAAATGTAAAAGAAACAACCGGTGTGCAATAAGCGGTTGGTTGTTAAAGAGACCGGGATCAGATATTGTCATACTCTTACCAATATCGAAAACCATTTTAACAACTGTGCATGTGGTGGAGAATCCAGAACGAAGTAGATGGTTTGGCCAACGTTTCTTTATGAGGTATGAACGTAGCCCTGACCCCCTCGGGTCAGCTTAATGTGACTAAAACAGGAGTCATGCTGGGCTAAGTACCCCCGATCGGGCACATTTCTTCCATACCATATTTATTACTTTGTGATTGATTTGGTGGCCACCCCTCGATTTTGATTATGGGAGTGTGTTCCGAGGTGGGCGGTAGTAGCTGCTATGCGTTACCACCAGTCCGGATCCACAAAACGATAGTATCCTACCCTGGGCATTGTCTCGCGTGCCTTGTCATATGCCTTATCGCGCCCACTACGAGTTTGGTTTGTACCGTACGTATGGAGTGCTCCCTGAGTAACCCGCCGGTTTGGTGGAGCTTACAGTATCTGTATAGACTATAGGAATATATAAAAATGTGTTAAGGGGGATATGGGTAACGCCTTAACGTTATTTTAATACTTTACGGTAGACATATTATAATAGTGTATTGTACTATGTATATAGATATTTAACGGATCCTTAGGAGATGGAATCCCGAACATCTCTTAAGTTATTGCATGCACGTTGGACACTAAATAGGAGATGTAAAATCCCGTAAACATCTCTGAAGCTGATACACTCATATTTATTTATTTTGATTTAACTTACATAAGACCTTTTAGTTCTGACTCGAGTGGTTTTTCTTTTCATTACGCTCGGGTCAGTCTGAGCTTTTCAGTGTATTGAAGACTATTTTTCTAGAGGACGAAGACAAAGTTTTAGTATATTTTTCTATATATTATATTTATTCCACTGCACCATGTTGTTCCGCTGCATTATTTATTTGCTCCTACTATAGGTATAACTCTGATCTATATTGTAAAAGTGTAATCAAATGCTATTTGTAAAACAGCTTCATGAACTATTTATTTGATTATTATATTTTGTCATTCCGCTATGAGATTCTGTGTTTTTTTTTCCTTCTTTTCTATTATTTTCTTATTTACCCCATTAACAATCCTCCCTTTTGAATGGTTTGAGTTGACATGTGTGGTTTATTGTCGATTTAAACCGTCCAAAAAGGTGGGTCGTTGCAAGTGGTATCAGAGCTAGGTTTAGCGATAACCCTTGGCTTTGTGGGGTCTGACTCATTAGAGATAGGGTAGTAATACCCTAGAATGAGTTTGTTTGAGTGTATATATATGAGAGAGCGTATTTGTTAGTGTTATAAAAATGTTTTTATATTGTGCTAATTTGTTTTGTTTAGTATTTATAAATTCTGATCGGTACATAGGACTCTATGACATCGATAGAGATTTCTAAACACTTAATAGGGCAGACCGACACAATATTATTTTTGAAATATAGGTAAATGAAATAATTTTACCTAGTATTATATTTTGTGTATAAAAGAATAATTTTTATAAATGAATACAGTTGTTTGTGATATGTTGTTTGTTAGGCAGTGAATTTTGTAAATACTGGTTGCAGAATAGAATATACAAATAAAATGAATTTAATTGGAAATTTGAGAACTAAGTCCGGAGTTTTGAATTTGTTTTCAAAGATTTTGGGATATAATATTAGAATATTTGGAAGTATTTCCAGATATAAATATTTTCAATGCAATTTGAAAGAAATGTTTTAAAAGAATTTTAAAAGGAAATAAGTTATGTACTCCCCTCTTCTGTCGTTGGAAAATAATTTCGGTGATGAGTCCACGCATCATCGACATTCATTTTCGAGTTTCAAAGTGGAAAGACCACTGTAGTAGTTTTACTACACATTTGTTTTGATAAACAAATCTAAATTTTTAATCTCTAAATATGATTAGGATAAAAGCAGTGAGTATATATATATATATATATATATATATATATATTATTTTAAATGATTTGAAATGAACCTGGCATTTAGTCCTTAAGTTTCTATAAATTAGGGATTTCAATTATTATAATGAAATGAAATCTTAACTATTTTAATAGTTGGAAACTTCTAAAATGAAAAATATGAAATTAGATGCTAAGTGATTAATGAAATATATATGAAATAGGAGATTTGTAACTTGTAATTTATAGATAATGAAAAATTAAGAAGATGTGAACTTTTGAACATTTTGTTAATTAAATTAAATAAGATAAACTTGTGTAACATTCAATTACATTCTTAAAACATATATATAACTTACCAAAAATGTTTAAAAAGTTGTAATGTTAAATAGGAATATGTAATAGAATATTATACAAGAAAAACTTGAGTAATGAAAGTGTTCAAATGGAATTATTTCTATAAATAAGAATTTTGATGTACAAGAAATGTTCTAAGCATAAGTTAATGTTTTGAAATGCTAATAATCAAATTGAGTAGTAAAAAGTGAATACTATTTAAGTATATATTTATAAACTTAAGAAAATGGCAGAAATGATTCATAAATAAATTATTATTAAAAGATACTGTATATGAAGGAACAAATGTGAGTTTAAAAGTAGAAACTTAAGTATGAATTGACTCACTAATGAATATTAATATTAATATTAAATGGAAATCAAGTATATAATTAAATAATAAATGTGAATTAAACTGCAATAAAATATATGTAATACTTAAATAATGAATTCATTGATTGTTTTAAATATTAAATGGAAAATAAATTATGTAAGAAAATGAATGTAAATAAAAAAATGATTTTGTATGAATGACAGAGAATTTAAAATAAATGGAAAGTAAATGATGTGGGAAGAAACCAATAAAATATAAAATTCTGGATTGTTTGGCTTATGGGATGTAACGACCCGTAAATTTCAGTGGTTTTATTTATTTAATTAATTGAATTTTTGTGAAATTTTAAATAATAAAAATTTGATATTTGGAATACGTCTATTTTAACATAGCAACTGTTAAATTTTCATCTGAAAATATGGACGTTTATTTTATTGTGTAATTTTATTTTAATTCAAATCAGTTAAAAAATTCAAATCATCTTCTGAGTGAGATGTCATCTTCTGTTTCATCAAATTTGAATTGTTATTACTCCATTTATCTTATTTTCGACAAATTAGCAGCATTTTCGGTACCGATTATCAACTTTTGATAGCTCGATCGTACCACCGATATCTGTATACCGTTTTGATCGTCTCTTCGTACTGATCTCCACAGTATATTCATTTCTGTATTTCGGTGTCCGTTGCGCGACAAAAGAATCACAAAACAGATATCCGTATCGGTTACAAAATTTCAACTCTTCCTTTTCTTTGTCTTTTCAATTCAACTGCCCACCATTTTAAACCTATGGTCGGTAACTTTAATATAATGTAGAAATTCGTCCCTGCCTTTCCACCGGTCCACTGTATATTGATTTTCCCTTTCGTTATCTATCATGTAAAATCAAACAGCACTTGTTTTTGGTATTCCCAGAATTTTTATTTGACCTTTTATTTTTCGTTCTACAGTTAATAAATTACTATTTCATTTATTTTCTTGCTATTCGTCCTGAATGCCTGCTTCACAAACAGAGTGTGTACTATTCTTATATATATAATAGTATAAACCAAATTTTTCACGAAGCCTATATTATTTGGAAACAGTTCTCCTACATGATCGCATCTCCCCTTTCCCCGTCTTCCTAGAGTCATCTTCCCCTTTGCTTTCGGCCTCCCCTCCGCTAAACTCACCCACGTCACCAAGCCGTACGGCAACACCGCCTCCACCTTGAACGCCGAGCAACCTACGCGTCCTTGTCACCGAGCAGCCTAGCACCTCCTCTCTCTCCTTTTGAAGGTATTTGCTGTATATATGTGTACAAGTGTTATTTATATATATTTCATATATATAGTTTGTATAAAATATGGCAGCTTTATATATATCACATAGATATATATTGGTTTGTATAGAATATGGTTTGGTATAAAGAGTATTTATATAAAAGTATATTACCTGTTAGTAAATATAGATATGTTAATTGTTAAGTATGCATGGGTGTAGTTTATATATATTTGTATATATAAATTTCTATTCGGCTATAGTTTATATACTTGTTGGATTGTATAAGTTTAGTTTCTATAATTGTACAACATTGTGCATTCTATTATATATATATAGTTATAAAACAGTATATATTTATACATATTTATATATAGGCTGAGTTATATGAATATTTGATCTGTATAATACTTTATTTAATAACTGAAGAACGGTTCGAAATATATAATACAAGATCTGTTTATATATAAAGTTGCTGTGATTCTTTTTATTTTATATATTGTGATTTATTTGGTACAGTAGTATATAAATATATATATAGTAGTACTTGAGTTTTGTTTTGGTATAAAAGTTGGGTATTTGAAATTTTATATATTGTTAGTTATATATTATACATATATATTGTTTTATAGTTGCAGCTCATATATATAGTTTACGCGTAATGTATACAGGGTTTATTTAAGGTTTTATAAAAAGAAAACATGTTATGATATATATATATATATGTCTCTATATATATTAATTTTATAATAAATATCGATTTTAAATTATTTATGGTAATTGTGTGGGTTACGTATAGATGCAGCTTTAATCTACCACTTGCTTGGTCTTTGTGATATTGATATTTGTTATACGTGTTATAACAATATTGTTTGTTAAGGTATTATATATATATATAGTTATAGTTTTGGATATGTTAGTTTTATGAATATAGTATGTTAATTTGTATATACTATGTTATGTCCTTATATATATATATATTAGTTATATGTTGTATGATATATAGCTTATATATTTGTGATACATATACAGTATTGATTTCAAAGTTTATATATATAAGTGGTATTATTTAATTTCAGTTTTAAGACTATACAAATAATAAGAGGTATACAATATATATATTATATATTGTATATAAGTGATTTTGAAATATATATTTAATTTAATATATGCCTGGAATTAGAATATATATATATAGTTATATATCTATATACGTCTACTTAGACCCATTTATCTTCATCGACCCAATTCTGATTTGATTTCGTCTATTCCTTGTTATCAGCTTTGATCATTGAAATCGTGCTTGGATTCGTAACTCAATCTCAGTGTCCGTTCCTTTGTGCGTATCTGTGTCATCTCCTGTTCTCTCTAGCCTCGAAAGGTGAGTAATCACTCATGATTAACGTTCTTATATTTATTAAATTTGATTTCAATTGAAACGACAATTGAAATATGCTGCTGCTAGTTATTTTCATTTTATATATATGCCATTATCTGTATCTGTTCACCTGTGACATCTGATACCATTATCTGTTATTTACATTGATGATATATGCCTGTTATATTATTGTCATATCTGTTATCACTCTGCAAGTTCCCTGTTAGTATGGAATTCACTATGGGTTGAAATGATACATACCCGAACGATCTGTAGAATAGGAGGAAATCGTTATGAGAGTGTTGAAATGATAAACCCAAGCGATTTTCATTGACATTGAATTTGGGATTGCGGGTTGAAAAGATATATACCCGTATATATTTAAACTGCGGATTGAAATGATAAATATCTGTATCACTTGACCATAGGGTAGAGAATTATATACAGACACCGTTGGTCTATATATAAATATTTTGAAAATGATTTCTATGGTTTTGAAAAGAAAGATATGGTTTTAAATAAATATTGATTTTAAAATTTTATTTAAGTTGATTTAATAAAGTTGATATATAATATGTTTAAGTATTTATTTAATAAATATATTTTCAAATATAGAGTTTATAATGATCCAGGTTGGAAAGATAAATTTGAAATTGATTTGAAATTATATTTATTTAAGAATTATACTTAAATAAGTTTGATTTGAAATTTATTAAATTTGAAATTTTAAAGATATGATTTTATAACTTGATTTTTGATTTAAAGTGATTTAAATAAATATTTCAAGTTTAAATAAATTGAAGGAAGTATTTAGTTTATTGTAATTTGGGGTTTGTTTTAAATGATATTGGATTTATTAAGTGAATATTTCAAAACTAAAATAATAGTAAAGTGAATTTGATATATATATATATGAAATTATCGAATTTAGTTTTGAAATGTTTGTAATACCCCAAAATTTTGTGAAAAATCATTTTTGTAAAATGATTTAATTTTTGAAATATTTAGATTTAAATATGGTGAAATTTCTGGAATAAATAGTGTGCAAGTATATGTGTGCACGTGCACACTGAAATGGCACAAGGAAGAACTCCAGATTTCTTGGATTTAAAACAAGAATTAAAAAGCAATATAAACATGATTTTTGCAACATGGATATTTGATTTCTGGAATTATATGGATCATCTTAGAAAATAAGAAAAGTAAGTTTTACTTTAAATCAGTAAACAGATTTTATTTAAAACCCAGAAAAGAAAATTATACATATATATGTTATAAGGATTTGTAAACCTGTATACATATAGGCGCATATGTTTCTGAAATTAAAGAGGAATTAAATAAGCCTAGATAAGATATGTATACAAATATACATTTTTTTTAAGTACTGAAAAGTATATATATATATAAGCAAGTGAAACTATAACATTAAAATGACATGAAATGTGATACAAGTCAATATGCTTGTGTAGGCAAAAATAGCAAAGGGGATTCTCAGAAATAATTAAAATATGAAATAGGATAGTCACACTTTTAACATGACTAGGTGAGTGGCCATTTTCTGAAAAGCAAAAGAAAGAAAATGCAGCCTTTAAATTGGTTAATATGGCCGGGGTATTATGAATGAAAAATGCATGATGCTAGCCAGGACAGAAATGGAATTCTGTTTTAACAAAACCCTAGTGAAAAAATGCATATAAATAGGCAGTTTTAGCCAGTAGAATTATCTTTACCCCGAGCTGCACAAAAATAAGAAAAGAAGAAAAATATTGGAAGGAAGGAGAAAACACTCATACAAGGATTTTCTGGATTAATAAAAAGAAATATTTAGGTGAGTAACCTCACTGAGTTCATGGCATTAAGACCTGAAATGAGGCAGCCACTTTTTATATTGCCATTTATATATTTCTGGTTTTGATGTATATGATTTCATCAATGCTTTTTGGATGTCTTATTTTAAATCTGATATGATTTAATATGGATGATTTTGATGATCTTTGATTGGTTGAGACATTTGTCTTTGGATGTGTATCATACTGTTTTATTTATACTCATAAATGTTAAAGTCTAGGATCTTAAAATTATATAGAGAATACTCTCAACTGTTATAGATCTATGGCATGGAAACTTTACAAAAATGTTGGGAGCTGCATTATACTTGGTATAAGTGCTGAGGCTTGAGAAGAAAAATGTTAAGGGTGCAATAGAAATTTTCTAAGTGCTGAACCCTTAATCAAAAAAAAAAGAAACTCACAAGCTAAAATTATGATTGAACCAGATCTTGAATCTGAATCAATCATAAAGGCTTGCAGATCAATATAATAAGAACATGCCATGCCTCTTTTTACAGTTGAAAATATTCTTATATTTTACTAAGATCAAGACATATTGACCCCATTTAGGAAATAACTGTCTGCTTATTTCTGAGGAGAATTATGCTAGGAAAGATTATGGATATTTCCATGTTTGCAGTGACATGTTCACTTAGCATATTTGATGATAGAATTTAAGACAATACACTAGTAAATAAAACTAGGGAAGGGAAGGCCAAGAAAGCTGCTGGAATGCTTGTCATATTTGAAGTATGCAAGTTGGCACATGGTTTGTTTAAGCCCTGAGATCTTTGTGCAATGATGTGAATTAGTTCATTGCAATGTGTCCCAGTGATTCCTTAATAGCAGATGAGGCAGGGATTTAAATTGAATTATACAACCTGTAAATGAAGAAATAGGAATATGGATATTTCTTAGGTTGAATGGTATGGAACCAAGATGGTTCCAGTGAATGCAATTGTTGCAAATAGATAATTATGTTTGCATGACTATGTATGCAAGTGTAAGAATGATAAATGAATATATCATACCTGAATCAACTTAATTATACTATGTTAAAGTAATTGATTGCAGGAATTTGCTTAAATAACTAATTGGTGCTCTTATATTCTCTATTGCTTAATATCATGAATGTATTGATGTTACTCATACCAGATCATAGATCTGACCCTTGTTTGCTCATGGCATCTGGGGTGTCTCATTTTAAAATGAGGCAGCCACTCATGCTCTTTCAGGTAACCCAGGCACTAAGTAAAAATGAAGTTATGGCTATTATGGAGGAGTGAATGAACATGCTAGCTAGTTCAATAAGAGCTTAAATTGATTATATCTGCATGTATTCAGGAAAAATTTTATGTTTCTAAGATTTCTAGTCATGTAATGAATTCTATTATGGTTAGATGGACTAGTTGTATCATGTTAAATATATTGTTATGCACTAAGGTTTAAAATCTAAAAGAAATATCTGAGTGGGGAACAAGGAAATGAGTTTAAGTATTGATATGGATGCTTGGAAAAGAAATTTGCATATGTAGATAAGCTACTGTTTTGCATAATTTATATTATGTATTAGTAAATCTTGAGACATAACAGAGCACTGAGTTTCAGAATAAAATCTGGATTTAGCTAGAAGTAAACTTAAAAGGATTTTAGTTTCTTTTTACTGAAATGCTTTGTAAATAAGTTTGAATTCATTTCTGAATCGTATTGAGAAAAGTAAAATGTTTTTAAAAGCTTCAGACAGAATGCAATGAATGGTATCTCCATTGCTTTTAACTAGTGTGTAGCAGATACAGGATATATGAGTTAACCAGCTTCAAATAAATGAAGTATTGGTTGATCATGATAGATTGTATTTTGAAAATAAAAATGCATTTCAAAAGCTTAGTACATTTAGCAATTGTTTCACCCAGTTTTCTGGAAAATGAGCAAAGATATTGACATGTACATGTATATCTGTGTACATGTTGATATTTGGGCAAAAATATAAACATAAATTCCTAGAACAATTGTAGGAAAGGGTTTTAAAAATAATAAAGCAAGAAATTTTGTTTTGTATGTTAGATTATAGGATGAAATTAAGTATATATGTGCCGATATAGGTAGATATCAGATTTCAAACCATATAGGAGAGAAAAAAACAAAAATTGGGTTTGAACCGACCAGCATAGCACTCGAACTCGTGACCTCTCATGTATAAGTTAGGCGCGTTTCCATTACGCCTAGATGTTGCTTGTGTTCACTTATGATCCACTTTCTTTTAACCTGAGTTTGACACTATACAGACTTTAACACAATCATCCATATTAAAAGCTTGCTTTCCACTGATTATTACTTGATCATTTCTTAATTAGAATAACAGACTAAAGTACATGTTTCCAGTGGATTCTATGGTCAAAAATCAATTAATCTGAATTGCTAAAAATCTAAATCAAACAGAATGTTCTTGTACAACAAATAAAAAAAATAAAAATAAAGTATATACTCTGAATATAAACAAGAGGAACACATACATCTTCATATGTATGTGTATGTTATTAGTAATACACTGATATATTTATATTGGTAAGTTATCTTGATCCTGGATATATTTTGTTTATTGGAGAAAGAAAATGACCCTGGGAAAATATATTTGTAATGAATGATATATCTATATATCATCTCTTAAAAAAAATCCTTATGAAATTAGGGTGGAAATTAGGAGGGTCATCTCAGTTGGTATCAGAGCACTTGGTTGCATTGATTGTTAAGTATTATAGAAATGTATTATGTCTGTTTGTTTTGGATGAAATAATTTAGATAAGAAAATAGAAATTATAGAAGTATTCATAATATACTAATACCATTTGCCCAGAATTTAGTTAGCAGACCATGGTAGGAAGAGGATCTCATCACAATGCAGGACCCAGTGCACCTCAAATGCTTGATATGCAAGAATTTGTGAGGGTTTTAAGAGATGGAATTGGGCATAGGCCTGAGAACCCACATGAAGAGCTTTCAAAACTACTGAAGACTTATTCCAATTTGGGAGGCAAGAGTTTTGAAGGAACTGAGAGTGTGATGGAAATTCAAGCATGGTTGAGAACACTTGATAGGATTTTTAATGACATGCAGTTGGATGACCAAAGGAAGAGGCAAGTAGCTTCTAGACAACTGAAAGGGGTAGCTTTAAGCTGGTGGGAGGTGATCATAGCTGGAAGAAATGAAAATGAAATCACTTGGAATCAGTTCAAGGAGATGTTGGAGGCAAGATTTGTACCAGCATCAGCCAAGACCATTTTGCTTGAAGAATTTATCAAACTTAGGCAGGGAACTTTGAATGTCACTGAATACACTCAAAAGTTTGAGGGGCTATCCAATTATGGAGCAATGCTAGTGGCAGATGAAGCATCCAAAAATGATAGGTATATAAAAGGACTGAACCCAGGACTTAGCAGAGCTATGCTACCATATGCAGATAGAACATTTGATCAAGTAATTGATCTGGCCTTGAAACTGGAACAACATGACAAAGAAAGAGAGAAATATAGGAATTTTAAGAGCAACAACAAGAAGGATAAGGGAAGATATCACCCTTATGATAAAAAGAAGGAGGAGGCAGACAACAGGAAGAGTAAAGATACAAAAGCCAATGATACTAAGAAGAAACTGGTTTGCCATCATTGTGGAAAAGAAGGACACATCAAACCAAGGTGCCCAGAGTTGAAAGGAGGAGCCTTCAAATGCTACCTATGTGGGAAAGAGGGGCATATGAAGAGGAACTGTCCTGAGAATAAACAGCAAGGGAAATTGGCAACTTTGGAAGGTAAAGGAAAATCTGCAGTGAAAATTGATGCTGAAAATCATGGCCAAGTGGAAGGTACATTACTCATTTGTGCCATACCCATACCAGTAGTATATGATACTGGAGCAACACACTCTTTGATTTCCTATGAATTAGTTAAAGTGTTAAAATTAAACTGCATATTGGTTGAAACCCCATTGCTTGTACAAAGTCCCCTAGGGAGTTCTAGTGTTTTGAACATGAATTGTGTGGATGTGGAGTTAAACATAGGAGGAAATATTTTTATTTCCAATTTATATGTTTTAAATTACCCAAATATAGGAGTTATATTGGGGGTAGATTGGTTAAGGCAATTTAAAGCCATAATTAATTTAGACTCATCCACCATATCATTGCAAAATTCTAGAGGCCAGAGGATCACAGTTCTATGTGAAGTAGCTAAGGAAGGGAAATTGTATCATTTAGTTGACTTAGAAAAAGATCTGAGTGAACTAACCATTGAAGAAATTCCCATAGTTAATGAATACTTGGATGTGTTTGGGGAAGTTAAGGGTGTTCCACACCACAGACCAGTTGAGTTCCAAATTAATCTCATTCCAGGAGCAAGTCCAATAATCAAGAAACCTTATAGAATGGGGCCAAGTGAACTGAAAGAATTGAAAAATCAGTTGGAAGAATTAGAAGGCAAGGGATTTATAAGGCCAAGCAATTCCTGCTGGGGTTCTCCAGTAGTGTTTGTAAGAAAACATGATGGTACCTTGAGAATGTGCATAGATTACAGGGAACTAAATAAAGTAACCATCAAGAATAAATACCCATTGCCTAGAATAGATGATCTCTTTGACCAACTCAGTGAAGCTAAAATATTTTCTAGGCTAGACTTAGCATCAGGATTCCATCAAATGAAGGTTGAAGACTCAAGTGTTAAGTATACTGCATTTAACACAAGATATGGCTTATATGAATTTTTGGTTATGCCATTTGGTTTGACAAATGCTCCTTCATATTTTGTTGATTTAATGAATAGAATATTTAGAGATATTTAGACAAGTTTGTACTGATTTTTATTGATGATATTTTGATTTATTCTAAGACAGTGGAAGAGCATAAAAATCATTTGCATTTAGTTTTGTCAAGACTAAGGGAAAATGATTTAAAAGCAAAATTTTCAAAATGTGCATTTTGGAAAGAAGAAGTGCATTTTCTTGGGCATGTTATCTCTGCCAAAGGAATATCAGTAAACCCTAATAAGGTAGTGGCAATCCAAGCATGGAAAAGGCCTAGTACCATCAGTGAGATTAGGTCATTTATGGGGATGGCAGGATATTATAGGAGATTTATAAAAGATTTCTCAAAAATATCAGCACCACTTACCAATTTAACTAGAAAGAACCAATCCTTTGTATGGACAGAAAAATGTGAGCAAGCTTTTATCAAAATAAAGGAAGCTCTGATTAATGCACCAGTATTGAGAGTGCCAGAAGGAAATGAAAATTTGGTTGTGTACACTGATGCAAGTGGCTCTGGGTTAGGGGCTGTGTTGATGCAGCAAGACCAGGTGGTAGCCTATGCATCTAGGCAATTAAAGCCACATGAAACCAGATATGCAACCCATGATCTTGAACTAGCAGCAGTTGTGTATGCTTTGAAACTTTGGAGACATTATTTGTTAGGTGCCAAATTCATTTTGTACACTGATCATAAGGCACTGAAATATTTATTCTCACAAAAAGATTTGAATATGAGGCAACATAGATGGGTAGAGTTCCTAGCTGCCTATGATCTAGATATACTGTATACACCAGGCAAGGCAAATAAAGTTGCAGATGCCTTGAGTAGACAACATGCCAAGGTAGCCATGTTGATGATGGAAGAGTTTAGGGATTTGTCTATACTTACTGATTTGGAAATTGAGGAAAACAGTGAGGAACAAATGATGTCCATTGAAGAAGGTGAAGGTAAAGGGAAATTAAGTATGATATCTTTGCAATCAGATTTACTTCTTAAGATTGGGAAAATGCAGGAACAAGACCTAAACATGGGGGAAAAGAAGATGCTCATATCAAAAGGGGAGGAAGTAATAAATTATCAAATTGATAAAAATGGTTATTTAAAGAATAAAAATAGGATATGTGTTCCAGAAAATATAGAATTGAAGGAGGAAATATTAAATGAGTACCATAGGAATAAGTACTCCATACACCCAGGTAGCACCAAGATGTATCAAAATTTGAAAAGAAATCTTTGGTGGAAGGGGATGAAGTCAGATGTGGCCAGATATGTTGCAAGGTGCATGACTTGCCAACAAGTCAAGGCAGAGACACAAAGGCCATCAGGACTGTTGCAACCCCTTAGTATACCACAGTGGAAGTGGGAGGATATATCTATGGATTTCATAGATGGTCTGCCTAGATCTAAGAAGGGAAACACAAGTATATGGGTAATAGTGGATAGGCTAACTAAGGTAGCACATTTTATCCCAGTTAAAACAGAAAGAAATGCTCCAAAATTGGCTCAAATATTCATGAAAGAGGTAGTAAGGTTGCATGGCATACCCAAAACCATTGTGAGTGATAGGGATACCATCTTCACCTCAAGATTTTGGAAAAGTTTTCAAGAGGCCATGGGGAGTGAAT
This sequence comes from Allium fistulosum, assembly GCA_030737815.1. Lineage (NCBI taxonomy): Eukaryota > Viridiplantae > Streptophyta > Magnoliopsida > Asparagales > Amaryllidaceae > Allium > Allium fistulosum. The sequence goes on along the minus strand of CM060905.1, from coordinate 867,977,546 downwards.
TGTGCTTAAGCACTGCCTACCATCCACAATCAGATGGTCAAACTGAGGTGGTGAACAAAGTCTTAGAGGATTTGTTGAGAGCATGTACACTGGACTTTGGAGGCAACTGGGAAGACCACCTCCATCTAGCTGAATTCACATACAATAACAGTTACCAAAGCACCATAGGGATGGCACCATTTGAAGCCTTATATGGCAAGCCATGTTTATCACCTATATGCTGGGTAGAGACTGGAGAAAGGGCTGTTCTTGGACCTGAATATGTTAAAGAAACTACAGAGAAAATAGGGTTAATAAGAAAAAGAATAGCAGCAGCTCAAGATAGGCAAAAGAAATTTGCAGATAGGAAGAGAAAGCAAGTGGAATATGAAGTGGGAGACTTTGTTTTCATCAAGATTTCACCTATGAAGAAAGTCATGAGATTTGGCAAGCAAGGTAAGCTTACACCAAGGTATGTTGGACCTTATAAAATTCTGGAAAGAATTGGTTCATTGGCTTACAAATTAGAATTACCAGAGGAAATGAAAGCAATGCATAATGTTTTTCATGTGTCCCAACTTAGAAGATGGGTACATGATAAAGAAGACATTTTGGAAGAGCCTACCAAAATTCAAATAAATCCTGACTTGGTTTATGAAAAAGAACCAGTGGGGATTGTAGCCAAGGAAGAAAAGAAATTAAGGAGCAAAACCTTGAAACTAGTTAAGATCCAGTGGAGTAGTGATCCTAATGACTGCACATGGGAGTTAGAGGATAAGATTAGAATGGATTATCCTAAGCTTTTTGCAAATTAAAAGGTAATTTTTTTTTTCTGGAAAAATTTGTTATGCATGGTTGATATGGTTGAATTTGTTTGCTTATGCATATGTTTGATAAGTTTTCAGAAAAGAAAATGATGCTTGATATAAATGTTAGAAAAATTGTGAGGACACAATTCCTAAAAGGAGGGGTGAATGTAATACCCCAAAATTTTTTGAAAAATCATTTTTGTAAAATGATTTAATTTTTGAAATATTTAGATTTAAATATGGTGAAATTTCTGGAATAAATAGTGTGCAAGTATATGTGTGCACGTGCACACTGAAATGGCACAAGGAAGAACTCCAGATTTCTTGGATTTAAAACAAGAATTAAAAAGCAATATAAACATGATTTTTGCAACATGGATATTTGATTTCTGGAATTATATGGATCATCTTAGAAAATAAGAAAAGTAAGTTTTACTTTAAATCAGTAAACAGATTTTATTTAAAACCCAGAAAAGAAAATTATACATATATATGTTATAAGGATTTGTAAACCTGTATACATATAGGTGCATATGTTTCTGAAATTAAAGAGGAATTAAATAAGCCTAGATAAGATATGTATACAAATATACATTTTTTTTAAGTACTGAAAAGTATATATATATATATAAGCAAGTGAAACTATAACATTAAAATGACATGAAATGTGATACAAGTCAATATGCTTGTGTAGGCAAAAATAGCAAAGGGGATTCTCAGAAATAATTAAAATATGAAATAGGATAGTCACACTTTTAACATGACTAGGTGAGTGGCCATTTTCTGAAAAGCAAAAGAAAGAAAATGCAGCCTTTAAATTGGTTAATATGGCCGGGGTATTATGAATGAAAAATGCATGATGCTAGCCAGGACAGAAATGGAATTCTGTTTTAACAAAACCCTAGTGGAAAAATGCATATAAATAGGCAGTTTTAGCCAGTAGAATTATCTTTACCCCGAGCTGCACAAAAATAAGAAAAGAAGAAAAATATTGGAAGGAAGGAGAAAACACTCATACAAGGATTTTCTGGATTAATAAAAAGAAATATTTAGGTGAGTAACCTCACTGAGTTCATGGCATTAAGACCTGAAATGAGGCAGCCACTTTTTATATTGCCATTTATATATTTCTGGTTTTGATGTATATGATTTCATCAATGCTTTTTGGATGTCTTATTTTAAATCTGATATGATTTAATATGGATGATTTTGATGATCTTTGATTGGTTGAGACATTTGTCTTTGGATGTGTATCATACTGTTTTATTTATACTCATAAATGTTAAAGTCTAGGATCTTAAAATTATATAGAGAATACTCTCAACTGTTATAGATCTATGGCATGGAAACTTTACAAAAATGTTGGGAGCTGCATTATACTTGGTATAAGTGCTGAGGCTTGAGAAGAAAAATGTTAAGGGTGCAATAGAAATTTTCTAAGTGCTGAACCCTTAATCAAAAAAAAAGAAACTCACAAGCTAAAATTATGATTGAACCAGATCTTGAATCTGAATCAATCATAAAGGCTTGCAGATCAATATAATAAGAACATGCCATGCCTCTTTTTACAGTTGAAAATATTCTTATATTTTACTAAGATCAAGACATATTGACCCCATTTAGGAAATAACTGTCTGCTTATTTCTGAGGAGAATTATGCTAGGAAAGATTATGGATATTTCCATGTTTGCAGTGACATGTTCACTTAGCATATTTGATGATAGAATTTAAGACAATACACTAGTAAATAAAACTAGGGAAGGGAAGGCCAAGAAAGCTGCTGGAATGCTTGTCATATTTGAAGTATGCAAGTTGGCACATGGTTTGTTTAAGCCCTGAGATCTTTGTGCAATGATGTGAATTAGTTCATTGCAATGTGTCCCAGTGATTCCTTAATAGCAGATGAGGCAGGGATTTAAATTGAATTATACAACCTGTAAATGAAGAAATAGGAATATGGATATTTCTTAGGTTGAATGGTATGGAACCAAGATGGTTCCAGTGAATGCAATTGTTGCAAATAGATAATTATGTTTGCATGACTATGTATGCAAGTGTAAGAATGATAAATGAATATATCATACCTGAATCAACTTAATTATACTATGTTAAAGTAATTGATTGCAGGAATTTGCTTAAATAACTAATTGGTGCTCTTATATTCTCTATTGCTTAATATCATGAATGTATTGATGTTACTCATACCAGATCATAGATCTGACCCTTGTTTGCTCATGGCATCTGGGGTGTCTCATTTTAAAATGAGGCAGCCACTCATGCTCTTTCAGGTAACCCAGGCACTAAGTAAAAATGAAGTTATGGCTATTATGGAGGAGTGAATGAACATGCTAGCTAGTTTCAATAAGTGCTTAAATTGATTATATCTGCATGTATTCAGGAAAAATTTTATGTTTCTAAGATTTCTAGTCATGTAATGAATTCTATTATGGTTAGATGGACTAGTTGTATCATGTTAAATATATTGTTATGCACTAAGGTTTAAAATCTAAAAGAAATATCTGAGTGGGGAACAAGGAAATGAGTTTAAGTATTGATATGGATGCTTGGAAAAGAAATTTGCATATGTAGATAAGCTACTGTTTTGCATAATTTATATTATGTATTAGTAAATCTTGAGACATAACAGAGCACTGAGTTTCAGAATAAAATCTGGATTTAGCTAGAAGTAAACTTAAAAGGATTTTAGTTTCTTTTTACTGAAATGCTTTGTAAATAAGTTTGAATTCATTTCTGAATCGTATTGAGAAAAGTAAAATGTTTTTAAAAGCTTCAGACAGAATGCAATGAATGGTATCTCCATTGCTTTGAACTAGTGTGTAGCAGATACAGGATATATGAGTTAACCAGCTTCAAATAAATGAAGTATTGGTTGATCATGATAGATTGTATTTTGAAAATAAAAATGCATTTCAAAAGCTTAGTACATTTAGCAATTGTTTCACCCAGTTTTCTGGAAAATGAGCAAAGATATTGACATGTACATGTATATCTGTGTACATGTTGATATTTGGGCAAAAATATAAACATAAATTCCTAGAACAATTGTAGGAAAGGGTTTTAAAAATAATAAAGCAAGAAATTTTGTTTTGTATGTTAGATTATAGGATAAAATTAAGTATATATGTGCTGATATAGGTAGATATCAGATTTCAAACCATATAGGAGAGAAAAAAAAAACAAAAATTGGGTTTGAACCGACCAGCATAGCACTCGAACTCGTGACCTCTCATGTATAAGTTAGGCGCGTTTCCATTACGCCTAGATGTTGCTTGTGTTCACTTATGATCCACTTTCTTTTAACCTGAGTTTGACACTATACAGACTTTAACACAATCATCCATATTAAAAGCTTGCTTTCCACTGATTATTACTTGATCATTTCTTAATTAGAATAACAGACTAAAGTACATGTTTCCAGTGGATTCTATGGTCAAAAATCAATTAATCTGAATTGCTAAAAATCTAAATCAAACAGAATGTTCTTGTACAACAAATAAAAAAATAAAAAATAAAGTATATACTCTGAATATAAACAAGAGGAACACATACATCTTCATATGTATGTGTATGTTATTAGTAATACACTGATATATTTATATTGGTAAGTTATCTTGATCCTGGATATATTTTGTTTATTGGAGAAAGAAAATGACCCTGGGAAAATATATTTGTAATGAATGATATATCTATATATCATCTCTTAAAAAAAAATCCGTATGAAATTAGGGTGGAAATTAGGAGGGTCATCTCAATGTTGAATATTTAAAGCTTTGAAATATATTGAAATGGCTTATTTTATGGTTTAAATAAGTATTTGAAATCGATAATTTGAAATGGTTTATTGAGAAACCGAATCGAATTGAAATTTATGATTTGAGATTTGATTAAATTTGAATTTTGGAATTTGAGTTGATTTGAATCGATTTGTGAAATTTGAGGAAGCTATTTTTATATAAAGTATTTTTAAACTATATCTAAAACTATTTATATTTTACTTTATAAATTATTTTAATATAAACTATTTTAATATAAATCATTTTCAATATAAATTATTTTATTATAAACTATTTTAACTTATAACTATTTTATATAAACTATTTCTATTTTATAAACTATTTTATTATATACTATTATTAATATCTAAACTGTTTAAGGGTGGAAGTTATGATTTCAAAGTTAAGGTTTTCCAAAATATTATGATTTCTAAGTGTTTTGGTTTTGGAAGTGTTATAACTTTGAAAATGCTATGATTTTGGAAATGGATATTTGAAGTGAAAACAATATCGTATTGATATGGTTTTGAAATGGAAATGATATTTTGGTTTTGATGTATAAACTATTTTGAAATGACCACGGTGTTATAATAACGATTGGTTGTTATAGAGACCGGGATCGGATATGGGCATACTCTTTGTCAATACCGAAAACCACTTTAACAACTGTGTACACGGTGGATATTCCAGAATGAAGTAGGATGGTGGCGACGATCCTATATGAGGTATATACGTGGACCCAACTCCTGTGAGTTGGCATAAGGTGGCTAAAACAGGAGCAATCGACGTGCCAATGAGGTAGCTCCTCTGATCGGACACACTCCATCGTATGCCATTCTATTACTTTGTGATTGATTTGGTGCGCTCCTTCGGATTTCGGGAGTGTGGCTCGAGGTGGGCGGTAGTGGCTGCTATGCGTTACCACCAGCCCGGAAGTGTAATTGGTATATCTACCCGGGCATTGCCTAGTTGTGCCGTGTCACCTACCCTAGCGCGCCTTTTACGAGTTTGTTTTGTACCATACCTATGGAGTGCCCTCTGACGACGCCCATTACGGGGGAGATTACGGTACTGTATAGACTATGGGAATATATAAAATGTGTTAAGGTGGAAAATGTAAAGCCTTAACGCTATTTTAATAGTTTACTTTACTATAGACATTATTATAATAGCGTATATTACTACATAGTAGATAGTTTAACGGATCCTTAAAGGATGGTTATCTCAAACATCCTTTGAGTTACTTGTATTTCAGTTGATATTTCACTTGAGTTGGATTTATTGATATAATAATGTTAATCCTGACTCGAGTGTTTTGTGTTTTACTTTACGCTCGGGTCAGATTGAGTGGCTCAATATTTGAGACTCACCGTTGGAGTTGGAGCTTCGCTTGGAGATCCAGCTATATCGATTCTGCTTTTAGTTATTCAGTTGATTCCAGTGATGTATTCAGATTTTGTATTTGACTATTGTATTGAGACATCTATGTATTCGAGACTTCTGTTGTATCTTGTTTTACTCTGTTATATATATATTTATATATATATATATATAGTAGCTTCATGAACTACTATTCATTTGTTTCCGCTGCATTATTGTTATATTACTCTGTGTCTGTGATTCTGTGATTATTTATTTACTATATATGCTGAGTTCTGCCAAATTTAAATTAACAATCTGATATTTTGAGCAATTCAAATTCGACATGTGTGTCTTCCTATGCACTTGGCGAGTGCAGCATGATAGGGGGTTCTCGCATTTGGGTTTGGTAGCGAGCGGATGACTCTTACTCCTACATGTCCCTGCGGGGTTGGTGTAGTCGAGAGGCTGGCCGTAAAGGCAGAACACAGGTACAGCTGTATGCTACGGTGGGCGTTACCCCACTGGTGACGTCCCGTTACAGTTGGTATCAGAACTCTGGTTTTAGGCAAAGCTTAGTATATATAGTAAATTTAATTACAGAATCACCTCCGTTCGTGCTTGAATCTCTTCCTCTTTGACTCGGTTTCCTTTGAATTTTGGAACTCTCCCACTTGTTCTGAAATCCGTCCTTGTCTTTCTTATTCTGGTTCTTTTGACTCTGGAGCATCCCATAACTCCACTTCGATTGATTTCTATAATAATCGGCGGTTCCGCCAATCTTAGAATGATTTGTAAAGAGGTGAAACTCCTTTACAATAGCATTGATTCACCGAAGATTTTGTATACTCGGTTTAGATGCTACTATCTCCTGTTATTTCCAAACTCTATCTCTTGTGATCGAATGTCGATTTGCCTCAGAAGTCTGAATCGATCTTATTCTTAAAGTCACGGTTGACCCGGTTAAGGTTGCCCGTGATTAATATTAGTCTATCCATCTTTCTCTTTTGTTATTTAACCTTCTCATCTTCGTTTCGAACCTATCTTCGAATTAGAAATTCTCTTTGGTTAGAGTCCCCTTGTACTCGAATCTCTATCTTTGATTTAAAATCCATTATTAAATCATCTAGTGAGGGAGTGTACTTGTGTTAATATAGAATTGTTTTATATATTGTGTTGTTTGAGTTGTTGATGTCGATTTGGGTTTTCGATCGATTCGTCTGATCAACGATATCGATAGGATTTCCAAAACACTTGAACAAAGCAAACTAACACAATATTATTTTCCAATTTGGTAAATGAAATAAATTTGTATGATTTATTATATATATATATATATAAGTAAATTTTTTTGGAATATAATAAGTTAATTAAATTGGTTGTTTGAAATGATAATATTTGGTTATCATTTATTGTTCTATAAATGAATTTATAAACATTGTTTATAAATTGATTTGGAATTGAAATGAATTTAAATAAGGAATTTGAGAATTTAATTTCCGGTGATTTAAAACTTTGGTTTTAACGTTCTAAAGTGTATATTATTTAAAGTATTTTCAAATAGAAATTTATTTCTAAAGAATTTTAAATGTTTAAATCAGTACTCTCCTCTTGTGTCGCTGGAAATTAGTTTCGATGATGGCGGCCGCATCATCGACATTCATTTTCGAGTTTCAGAGTGGAGAGACCATTCAGTAGCTTCGCTACACTTTTGTTTTAGAAATTAATTTGATTTGAATTTCTTAGGTATGACTTGATTTATATTATATATATAGTTATATATTTATAGATTTGATTTGATATATATAGCATATATATGTATATATTTATCTCTAAATTGTTTGAAGAAAATCGGAGATTTAAATTCTTAAATTTATGATTTAAAGATGATTTCAATTATAAAATGAAGTCAAAAAAGAATTGGATAAATATTTAACTTGAAATAACTGAATTGTAAAATTTTATTTGTATGATACTCAATTGCATTCCATATATAACTTACCTAAATTATTCAGAAGTTAACTATGTAATTGGATAATATACAATGTAAAATGATGTTAAAGGAATTTATAAATAAATTTGAGTGGTTATAATAAGTGTAAATATACTTAATATATGTGATAAGATATATTATGTGAAATAAAAATAATAATAATTTGGAATAAAAGAATTAAATTTGTTGAATAAAATATGAGTATAATAAATGACGATACAAATTGATGATTTTAGAAATTGTTAATTGAGGATGACTAGATAATAAGATAATGAATTTAGAAATAGATAGATTGATTTAACTTAGGTGAAATCAAATGGATTAAACCAAATTGTTGAATATAAATTAATTGAAATTTATATGGTTTTAATTTAATTGTCTTATTTGTATTTCAATCTATTTTCTTTCTGGTTGTTTCTACTCTCCTACCTCCTTTCTTTTCGGGGACGAAAAGTTTTGAGTGAGGGAGAGTGTAACGACCCGTAAATTTCAGTGGTTTTATTTATTTAATTAATTGAATTTTTGTGAAATTTTAAATAATAAAATTTTGAAATAAAAATTTGATATTTGGAATACGTCTATTTTAACATAGCAACTGGTAAATTTTCATCTGAAAATATGGAAGTTTATTTTATTGTGTAATTTTATTTTAATTCAAATTAGTTAAAAAATTGATGATAATATATATTTCCCAAACCTGAATATTTTACACAACAAATTTGTAAATCATCTTCTGAGTGAGACGTCATCTTCCGTTTCGTCAAATTTGAACTGTTATTACTCCGTTTATCTTATTTTTGACAAATTAGCAGCATTTTCGATACCGATTATCAACTTTTGATAGCTCGATCGTACCACCGATATCTGTATACCGTTTTGATCGTCTCATCGTACTGATCCCCGTAGTATATTCATTTCTGTATTTCGGTGTCCGCTGCACGACAAAAGAATCGCAAAACAGATATCCGTATCGGTTACAAAATTTCAACACTTCGTTTTCTCCGTCTTTTCAATTCAACTGCCCACCGTTTTAAACCTATGGTCGGTAACTTTAATATAATGTAGAAATTTGTCCCTACCTTTCCACATGTCCACTGTATATTGATTTGCCCTTTCGTTATCTGTCATGTAAAATCAAACAGCACTTGTTTTTGGTATTCCTAGAATTTTTATTTGACCTTTTATTTTTCGTTCTACTATTAATAAATTACTATTTCATTTGTTTCTTGCTATTCGTCCTGAATGCCTGCTTCACAAATAGAGTGTGTACCGTTCTTATATATATAATGGTATAAACCAAATTTTTCGCGAAGCCTATATTATTTGGAAACAGTTCTCCTACATGACCGCATCTCCCCTTTCCCCGTCTTCCTAGAGTCATCTTCCCATTTTCTTTCGGCCTCCCCTCCGCTAAACTCACCCACGTCACCAAGCCGTACGGCAACACCGCCTCCACCTTGAACGCCGAGCAACCCACGCGTCCTTGTCACCGAGCAGCCTAGCACCTCCTCTCTCTCCTTTTGAAGGTATTTGCTGTATATATGTGTACAAATGTTATTTATATATATTTCATTTATATAGTTTGTATAAAATATGGCAGCTTTATATATATTACATAGATATATATTGGTTTGTATAGAATCTGGTTTGGTATAAAGAGTATTTATATAAAAGTATATTACCTGTTAGTAAATATAGATATGTTAATTGTTAAGTATGCATGGGTGCAGTTTATATATATTTGTGTATATAAATTTCTGTTCGGCTATAGTTTATATTCTTGTTGGATTGTATAAGTTTAGTTTCTATAATTGTACAACATTGTGCATTCTATTATATATATATATATATATTTGTTAGTTATAAAACAGTATATATTTATACATATTTATATGTAGGCCGAGTTATATGAATATTTGATCTGTATAATACTTTGTTTAATAATTGAAGAACAGTTCGAAATATATAATACAAGATCTGTTTATATATAAAGTTGCTGTGATTCTTTTTATTTTATATATTGTGATTTATTTGATACAGTAGTATATAAATAAATAAATATATATATAGTAGTAGTACTTGAGTTTTATTTTGGTATAAAAGTTGGGTATTTGAAATTTTATATATTGTTGGTTATATATATACATATATATTGTTTTATAGTTGCAGCTCATATATATAGTTTACGAGTAACGTATACAGGGTTTATTTAAGATTTTATAAAAAGAAAACATGTTGTGATATATATATGTCTCTCTATATATTAATTTTATAATAAATATCGATTTTAAATTATTTATGGTAATTGTGTGGGTTGCGTATAGATGCAGCTTTCATCTACCACTTGCTTGGTCGATGTGATATTTATATTTGTTATACGTGTTATAACAATATTGTTTGTTAAGGTATATTATATATATATATATAGTTTTGGATATGTTAGTTTTATGCATATAGTATGTTAATTTGTATATACTATGTTATGTCCTTATATATATATATATATATATATTAGTTATATGTTGTATGATATATAGCTTATATATTTGTGATACATATACATTATTGATTTCAAAGTTTATATATATAAGTGATATTATGTAATTTCAGTTTTAAGACTATACAAATAATAAGAGGTATACATTATATATATTATATATTGTATATAAGTGATTTTGAAATATATATTTAATTTAATATATGCCTGGAATTAGAATATATATATATAGTTATATATCTATATACGTCCACTTATACCCATTTATCTTCATCGATCCAATCCTGATTCGATTTCGTCTATTCCTTATTATCAGCTTTGATCATCGAAATCGTGCTTGGATTCGTAACTCAATTTCATTGTCCGTTCCTCTGTGCGTATCTATGTCATCTCATGTTCTCTCTAGCCTCGAAAGGTGAGTAATCACTCATGATTAATGTTCTTATATTTATTAAATTTGATTCCAATTGAAACGACAATTGAAATATGCTGCTGCTAGTTATTTTCATTTTATATATATGCCATTATCTGTATCTGTTCACCTGTGACATCTGACACCATTATCTGTTATTTACATTGATGATATATGCATGTTATATTATTATCATATATGTTATCACTCTGCAAGTTCCTTGTTAGTATGGAATTCACTATGGGTTGAAATGATACATACCCGAACGATCTGTAGAATAGGAGGAAATCGTTATGAGAGGGTTGAAATGATAAACCCAAGTGATTTTCATTGACATTGAATTTGGGATTGTGGGTTGAAAAGATATATACCCGTATATATTTAAACTGCGGATTGAAATGATAAATATCTGTATGACTTGACCATAGGGTAGAGAATTATATACAGACACCGTTGGTCTATATACAAATATTTTGAAAATGATTTCTATGGTTTTGAAAAGAAAGATATGGGTTTAAATAAATATTGATTTAAATTTTTTATTTAAGTTGATTTAATAAAGTTGATATATGATATGTTTAAGTATTTATTTAATATCTATATTTTCAAATATAGAGTTTATAATGATCCAGGTTGGAAAGATAAATTTGAAATTGATTTGAAATTATATTTATTTAAGAATTATACTTAAATAAGTTTGATTTGAAATTTATTAAATTTGAAATTTATTAAATTTGAAATTTTAAAGATATGATTTTATAACTTGATTTTTGATTTAAAGTGATTTAAATGAATATTTCGAGTTTAAATAAATTGAAGGAAATATTTAGTTTATTGTAATTTGGGGTTTGTTTTAAATGATATTGGATTTATTAAGTGAATATTTCAAAACTAAAATAATAGTAAAGTGAATTTGATATATATATATATATATATATATATATATGAAATTATCGAATTTAGTTTTGAAATGTTGAATATTTAAAGCTTTGAAATATATTGAAATTGAAATGGCTTATTTTATGGTTTAAATATGTATTTGAAATGGGTTATTGAGAAACTGAATCGAATTGAAATTGATGATTTGAGATTTGATTAAATTTGAATTTTGGAATTCGAGTTGATTTGAATCGATTTGTGAAATTTGAGGAAGCTATTTTTATATAAAGTATTTTAAACTATATCTAAAACTATTTATATTTTACTTTATAAATTATTTTAATATAAACTATTTTAATATAAATCATTTTCTATATAAATTATTTTATTATAAACTATTTTAACTTATAACTATTTTATATATACTATTTGTATTTTATTATATACTATTATTAATATCTAAACTGTTTAAGGGTGGAAGTTATGATTTCAAAGTTAAGGTTTTCCAAAATATTATGATTTCTAAGTGTTTTGGTTTTGGTAGTGTTATAACTTTGAAAATGCTATGATTTTGGAAATGGATATTTGAAGTGAAAATAATATCGTATTGATATGGTTTTGAAATGGAAATGATATTTTGGTTTTGATGTATAAACTATTTTGAAATGACCACGGTGTTATAATAACGATTGGTTATTAAAGAGACCGGGATCGGATATGGGCATACCCTCTGTCGATACCGAAAACCACTTTAACAACTGTGTACACGGTGGAGATTCCAGAATGAAGTAGGATGGTGGCGACGATCCTATATGAGGTATATACGTGGACCCAACTCCCATGAGTTGGCATAAGGTGGCTAAAACAGGAGCAATCGATGGGCCAATGAGGTAGCTCCTCTGATCGGACACACTCCATCGTATGTCATTCTATTACTTTGTGATTGATTTGGTGCGCACCTTCGGATTTCGGGAGTGTGGCTCGAGGTGGGCGGTAGTGGCTGCTATACGTTACCACCAGCCCGGAAGTGTAATTGGTATATCTACTCTGGTATTGCCTAGTTGTGCCGTGTCACCTAACCTAGCGCGCCTTTTACGAGTTTGTTTTGTACCATACCTATGGAGTGCTTCTGACGATGCCCATTACGGGGGAGATTACGGTACTGTATAGACTATGGGAATATATAAAATGTGTTAAGGTGGAAAATGTAAAGCCTTAACGCTATTTTAATAGTTTACTTTACTATAGACATTATTATAATAGCGTATATTACTACATAGTAGATAGTTTAACGGATCCTTAAAGGATGGTTATCCCAAACATCCTTTGAGTTACTTGTATTTCAGTTGATATTTCACTTGAGTTGGATTTATTGATATAAGAATGTTAATCCTGACTCGAGTGTTTTGTGTTTTGCTTTACGCTCGGGTCAGATTGAGTGGCTCAGTGTTCGAGACTCACCGTTGGAGTTGGAGCTTCACTTGGAGATCCAGCTATATCGATTCTGCTTTCAGTTATTCAGTTGATTCTAGTGATTTATTCACATTTTATATTTTACTATTGTATTGAGACATTTATGTATTCGAGACTTCTGTTGTATCTTGTTTAACTCTGTTATATATATATAGTAGCTTCATGAACTACTATTCTTTTGTTTCCGCTGCATTATTGTTATATTACTTTGTGTTTGTGATTCTGTGATTATTTATTTACTATATATGCTGAGTTTTGCCAAATTTAAATTAACAATCTGATATTTTGAGCAATTCAAATCCGACATGTGTGTCTGCCTATGCACTTGGCGGGTGCAGCATGATAGGGGGTTCTCGCATTAGGGTTTTGTAGTGAGCGGATGACTCTTACTCCTACATGTCCCTGCGGGGTTGGTGCAGTCGAGAGGCTGGCCGTAAAGGCAGAACACAGGTACAGTTGTATGCTACGGTGGGCGTTACCCCATTGGCGACGTCCCGTTACATGGGATGTTTGGGAGAGGATACTTCTAATTGTTTAAGGTTGTATGGATAATCGATTAAGTTATTATCTAAGACTGTTGAGCATATGGTATACTTAGTAGTTTATTTATCAACCTTGTACGATTAAAAGTTTCTGAACCTGAACAAACCATTAGTTTGGTTGCTATGGATGTATGGTTGATTTCTTTGTTGCATGTGATGGTCGCGCTGTTTTGTTTGCATATGTTTTTGTTGATTTACTTTTGTTACTAATTAAAAACAACTAAATATTTCTCTTATACATAATTCTCACTATTTTGGATTATAAAAGTGAAATACAGGTTTATGGAAGCAATAACTACTGCTTTTGGTTTCATAAATAATGTTTGTTTGCTTAACAAATAGGTACGTTTTCGGATTATGGTTTTATAGTGATATTATATTGTTTTTCCCATGGTTTGGGATATTTTATTTTTGAATATAATATATATATTAAAATTATTAATATAGTTAATTTCCTGGACCTATCCGTACAAAGGAGACTCTGCCAAAATATTTCGTGAATTTTAGACTTAGAAATTTTTTTTTGTGAAAGTGAAAATATTTTTAAACTTTTATTAAACCTGAATATGAAGATTTAATTGTTTATTAATTGGTATACTTTGTTTAAAATACTTAATTAGGTAAATTAATTGTTTATAAATTGAATACTTTGAATAAAATATATTAATTCCTTCTTTTCTCTTTTTGAGGACGAAAAGTTTTGAGTGGGGAAGAGTGTAATGACCCGTATTTTTCGACCATTAAAATATTAAATTAAATAAGATTTTGACATTTAATATTGTGAGAAATTAAAAATTTATGATTTATTAATGTGAAAATAATTAGAATTGATTAATAATGTTGTTTGAATGTTATTGACAACTATTTTGATGCAATTTCAACTGATTGAAATAATTGTAAAGTTAATTTGGTTATAATTGTAAATAAGGAATTAAATTGTTAATTAATGGAATTAATGAAATTGAAATATTATAGTTACTATAGTAAAAAATGATAACTCTAGAAGGTAAATGTAATAAAATGTAACTAATGTTAATTATATTCATAAAGTAACAGTTGATTATATAATAAGAATGTAAACCGAAAAAAGAAATTGTTTGGATTTAAAATATAATTAATTGGAATTTTATTTCAGTTCCAATTGAACTCTAAAATTTATGTAATATTTAAATATTGGATTTAACAAAGTAAATTTATCTTAAAAGATTATTAATTTCTGTGTAATCAGAAATGATGAAAATGGTTAACTTTTAAATTTGAATTTAAAAGTGATTAAATTAATTTAATAATATTTTATTTAATTAATGTGAAAATAGCCATTTTGGCCACTGTCTCGGATTTCGACGAAACCAGTTTCATCGGATCTGAAACAGTGAATTATTGTAAGATTTCAAGTTTCATGGCGATGGGACTTGTTGTTTGATCATGCGGACTCGAAATGCGTAGAAATCAATTAAAAGAATTTAAAATGAATATAATCTAATTTTGAAAGCTAACTTTTGTACACAATGGTATTAGGGTTTGAAACTAGTTCCATTGAGTTTAAATTATTGAAAACGTATATTTTGATATATTGGATGACCCACTTTCTTTTCGAAAACGAAACAGACTTTTCGGTTCATCGTTATCGTTTCGACCCAATTCGATCTATCCATTCATTCTTATCTACCTTTGCCTATATATAGGCTGTTGTAAACCCTAGCAGGCTTTTTATTTCTTATTCATGTACCTACAATTCTATCTGTCTGTTCCTCCTTCTCAAATGGCAGAAACTCTAATTCCCAAATTCTATTGCAAATCAAAATTAAATCGAAAATTTTAAGCTCCTCAAACTATATCGAATTATATATCGTTGGAAAGCTCTCAACGAGCGCAATCTACTGCAACAATTCATTTTTCGATTTGATGCATCGTTTATCCAAAATACGATGAAGAAACCTCAACTGTTGAAACTAGGGTTTTCATTTTAATGGTGGATCTTCGACGAGGGTTCGATCGGGAGGTATGGGTGTGTAGAGGAGACTAAGGGCTTTCGATCCATGGGTATATGTTGGGTCATCGATGATCAGAATCACCTGGAATGGCGAGAATAAGCGGCGGTGGCATGATCGCCTAGAGGCATTGGGGAGGGGTCGCACGACCATCTATGGGGCGGCCGAAGACGTGGAAGTGAACAGCGAAGTCTGGTCGTGGGTCAGGCAAGCGAGGCAGTGGCGAACGGAGATAAGATGTAGTGGCTGCATGCGTTTAGGTTTAGGGTTTGTTGCTGATCATGTACGTGAACGAGACAGGGAGCGATCGGTTCGAACAGAAGTCAAACGTGACGTATATTTATTTTATTTTATTTTATTTAAAATTTAAATTCTCAAACCTTCTAACGACCATAACTTTTTCATACGAGCTCGGATTCACACGAGGTTTTCTCCATTGCGGTCGTATCGAAATTATGGATATTATGGAACAGGTTTTGCTGTATTATGATACTGTTATATTTTAGGCCTAATTTGGATTTTTTAAATCGATTAAAAATCAAAGGTGAGTGTTTTAACCCACACACGAATACTAAATTATCTTGTGTTAGCTAAATCTAATTTATGATGTGATTAGAAATTGATTGATTGTTGTTTGGTACTTTGAATTGTCATTCGAGTTTAATTTGAATTTATATTGAATTTAAATGCCATTTAAATTAATATTGAAATTTAATTGCCAGTTAAATCCCCGATAATTATAACCAGTTTATTTGTTGTGATTTATTGGTTGATTTGAAGGATGATTGTGATGGATGTTTAATTGTTGATATTTCGATGATTGGATATCATATTTATTTTATATGTTGCTATCATACTGCAAGTTCCCTTAGTTTGTTGTTAAGAAAAATCACTATGAGTTGAAATGATACATACCCGAATGGACTTATAGATTAGGGAAAAATTGTTATGGTTTGCAATGATAAACACGAGCGATTTTATGGATTTGGAATTTTACTTGAGATTGCGGTTAAAATGATATATATATCCGTAAATTTAAATTATTGCGGATTGAAATGATATATATCTTTATCACTCGACCATAGGATAGAAAATTATATAAGGACATAGATTGGTTAAATTAATTGGTTTTAAAATCTTGAATTTGTGTAACGACCTGCGTTTTTGGACGGTTTAAATCGACGATAAACCACACACGTCAAACCATTCAAAAGGGCGGATTGTTATAAGGTAAATAAGAAAAGCAGAGAAGGAAAGAAAACAAATACAGAATCTCACAGCGGAATGACAAAATATAATAATCAAATAAACAGTTCATGAAGTTGTTTACAAATAACATTGATTAAACATTTATAATACAGATCAGAGTTACATACAATAAGAATAAATAATAAATAAATGCAGCAGAACAACATGATGCAATGGAATAAATATAATAAATAATAATAGTACAAAATCTTCATCTTCATCCTCCAGAAAGCAGTCTTCGATAAACTGAAAAGCTCAGGCTAACCCGAGCGAATTGAAAAGACAAAACACTCGAGTTAGAAATAAAAGATCTTACGTAAGTTAAATCAATAGTAAATAAATATAAGTGTAACTACGTCAGAGATGTTTACGGGTTTTGACACCTCCTATCCAGTGTCAACCGTGAGTGCAATAACTTAAGAGATGTTCGGGACTTACATCTCCTAAGGATCTGTTAAACTATCTACATACATTGTACAATACGCTATTATAATAATGTCTATAATAAAGTAAAGTATTAAAATAGCGTTAAGGTGTTACCCATATCCCCCTTAACACATTTTATATAATGTCGTAGTCTATACAGATATTGTAAACTCCACCCGCAGATGGGCTATCAGGGAGCACACCATAGGTACAACACAAAACAAACTCATAGAAGGCGCGATAGGGCATGTGAACATGGCACTCGAGGCAATGCCAGGATAGATATACCAATTGCGGATCCGGACTGGTGGTAATGCATAGCAGCTACTACCGCCCACCTCGGAACACACTCCCATAATCAAAATCAAGGGATGGCCACCAAATCATCACAAAGTCATAACATGGTATCGAAGAAATGTGTCCGATCGGACGTGCGACCTCACTTAGCCCGGCGTGGCTCCTGTTTTAGTCACATCTAAGCTGACTCACGGGAGTCAGGGTCACGTAAATACCTCATACAGAATCGTTCGCCAAACCAACCTACTTCATTTCTGGAATCTCCACCACGTACACAGTTGTTAAAGTGGTTTTCGGTATTGGCAGAGAGTATGACAATATCTGATCTCGATCTCTTTAACAACCAAACTCTTATTACACACCGGATGGTTATTTTACATTTCCCAAAACCAATTCATAATTAATATTAAAATATCATATCACTTTCGAATCATATTCACCTTTGAATTTGTCGATAAGATATTTTAATTAAATCCTCGTTCCAAAACCATAATATTTGCTCAAATATGTCATTTCACAAAAAGGGTATCAATTTCAAATCCCTACTTAGGTTTATCATCATCAAGGATTAAATATAAATACTTCAACTTTACACAGTCTGAAATTTTAGAAAATAGTTTAGATGGTCATAAATAGTTTTTAATAGTTTAAAATAGTTAAAATACTCTAAAATAGTTTAACTGATTTAAAATAGTTTAAATAGTTTAAATAGATTTAAATTAGATTAAATTAGATTTAAAAATGGTTTAAATAGATTTAAAATAGATTAAACAAAATTAAATTATATTAAATAGATTTAAAATAGATTAAATAAATTTAAAATATATTAAATTGGATTAAATAGATTATAATAGATTAAATAAATTAAATTTTGAATTAATTAAAATAGTTTAAATTCATTAAAATAGTTTAAATTAATTTAAAATAGATTTCAATGTTATATCCAAACATTTTCAATATTCCAATTCCGAGAACTTCATTTATATTTGACACTTCAACTTGAAACTCCAATTTAAATCCTTTAAACAATTCATTAAATCAATTCCAATTTTAGCGTTAACGCTCGGATTATCGAAAAGAATTCAATTTATATAAATCAATTTCTATTTCAAAATACCAGTTAACTGAATTCAAAATTTTAAAGATTCAAAAATTATTTAATTTAACCAATCCGGTGTCCGTATATAATTTTCTACCCTTTGGTCAAGTGATACGGATATTTATCATTTCAATCCGCAATTTACAATTTCACCGTTATATATCATTTCAAACCGTAATTCTAAATTAAATAAAAATCCATAAAATCGCTCGAGTCTATCATTTCAACCCATAACGATCTTTCCCTAATCTATAGAACGTTCGGGTATGTATCATTTCAACCCATAGGGAACTTGCAGTGTTATAACAATGTAAAATACAACATCCAGTCATCCAATATCAACAATCAAACATCCATCACAATCATCATCCAAATCAATCAATAAACGTCAATAGATAAATGAAAATCAATAACAGGAATTAAATTAACAATTAAATTAAATATTCAATTAAACACTGATTAAATGCAATAAAAGTCAAATTTAACTAGAATGACAATTTAAATATACCAAACATCAACCAATCAATTTCTAAACACATCATAAATTTAATTTAACTAACATAAGATAATTTAGTAGTTGTGAGTGGGTTAAAACACTCACCTTTGATTTCAAATCGGTTTGAAATCCAAATAAAAGCCCAAAATTCCAATATAAGAAATCGCGCGTGAATCGAAGTTTATATGCAAAAGATATTCATGTTATAAGAAATATTATTAAAATAATAATTGGTACACATTTTAAAAAAAATAAACAAAGTTTAATACTTACATTTTTCTCAAGATAAGGCTTCAGGCAAAGATTGAAGAACAAACTAAGATGTAGGCAGGACATGTAGGAAAAATGAAAAAAATGAAACTCGTGTTTCATAAAAGAAAGCTTTTGAATTTGCAAAAATGAGAGCTTTTGAATTTGCAAGTTCACATTAAAATGATTCAGGGGAAGGATGATTTGAAATGGAGATCTAAACATAGGATATGAAGCGGTGACAAAAAAATGAAGAAACAATTAAAAAAAACATGAACAATTTGCTGATGAGATTATAACTTCAGCAAAGAATAATTTGAACTAAATGAATATGAGGTGTCAGGAGAAACAAAACATAAAAGAAGAAATAAAGTGATAAAAGAAAAAATAAAGTGACAGGTTATTTAATAATAAAGAAATGAAGGTGGAGGGACAAAAATGAATGTCACGTTTCTAAAATGAAGGCTTTAGGAAATATAGGCTACCAAAATAAAACAAAAATACGAGGTTGTGGAAGAAGGATACAGGAAAACAAAATGAAAAGAATTGAAGTGGCTGTAGAAATATGAAATGAGATGGAGAAAACAACGAACTCACGATTTTTTTTTAAGAATTGGAGGTAGGACATAGTGTAAAGAGGTGAAGAAAGGTTAAATAAAAAAAATGTATACATATAAAATGAAACTCACGGTTGAGAAGATGCAGCTTCAGGAAAAAGAAGAAGGAACAACCAAAATGAAGAAACAAACAAAAAATGAGGAAAGAAATGAGGCAGGTATTAAATAAAGAATGAAAAATACACGTTTGAATTTTAAAAGATATGTTTACAAAGCAAGCAATACTTTTGGTATAAAATTTCAAAACGTGTGCTACCTCAATTAATTTCATTAATAGGAAACGTTTCAGAGCAAGGCTCACGTGTAAATAAATGAAACTTATAGAAAACCCAAAAAAGGCTTGTATTTAGTAAAAGAAAATAATAATGGAAATAAATAAATGAAAGGGGCGGTTCAAATTTTAGAAGATAAATAAATGAAAAGATTAATGAACGTGAATAGTGGAATAAGAAATTCTAACATATTTAAGACTATTCATTACACAAAGAAAGAACATAGCATTTAATTCAGTTTAGACTGACGTGCTAGGTGAAAAGTTTTTTTTGTTTCTGAAGGGAAATGAATGCATGCATGAGTGAATGTGCATGCAAATTAATTCATGAATCAATGCACATACACGTTTCATTTCAAATGCAAAGTAACGCCTCATTAATAATTCAATTTATGGCAAGAAGTGAGAGAACAAATGGAATGAAATATGCAAAAGAGAGGGGTCAGCGAAACGTGAGATGGCACCAGAATAAAGTAAGGTAATAATTAGTATACTGTAACAACTTTTGAAATTCAATTTTAAAACGTATATTTCCTTCAATACATTTTATTAACTCCAAATATACACATAAATATATGTTAATTTAACCAATATTTTTTTTACACACAATAAATAATATTGAACACACCAATTAACTTAATATTTCTCATTAAAATAATTATTGTATTTTTAACACAAAAACATAAGTTGCACATATCACTAATAAATTACAATTCACTTCTATTTCTTATTAATGGAAAGATTTTAATTATTATTAATTCCAATAGTAAAATTTCAAAACATACGCTGCTTACTGGGAAGATGGTTAATCCAATTGTTTTCCTTTAAATTGTATTTCAAACATATCTATTAACATTATTGGTTACAAATATGAGTTAGAAATTTACTTACAAATAATTAATTTCTTACTCTATGCTAAAACACGTTTCAAATAATTAATCATATGTTTTCTCCTTTAATAAATTTATTCATTTTATTCTTCACTAACATTTATTATTATAATCACCGTTATTAATTACATTCAAACAATGTCATTAAATGAACCTGATTTCTTTGACATTGTTAGAGAAGTTTGGGCGAAACCTGTTTATGGTAACCCTATGTCTATTTTGCAGGTCAAGTTGAAAAATACCAAGCTTGCTCTCAAACAATGGTCAAGAAACAGATATGGAGAAGGAAGTAAACAAAGTAATTACTGGAGGAACAAGCTGGAAGAGATTCAAATCAACTTGCAGGATGATCCCCACAACTCTACTATCAGCGCTATGGAGACGTATATTTCTTCGCAGTATTTCAATGCTCTAACCAGTGAAATCTCTATGATGAATCAAAAAGAAAGACTTAAATGGAGTACTGACGGTGACAGGAACAGTGCTTTCTTCCACGCTAACTTAAAAGCTAAGCATTCCAGAGAAAATATAGTTACCATTCTCGACGTAGGTGGTAACGTTCAGAATACTAAACAGGGAGTGGACGAGGCATTCATACAACACTTCACCAATCTTTTCAACAACTCCGAGAACTATGAACCTGACACTAACCTCATCGATCCATCAATCCATCCCAAGCTTTCTGCTGACGATCATGCGTCCTTGGAACTAGCTGTTACTGATGAAGAGATCAAGTCGGCTATGTTTTCTCTTAATAGGAAATCTGCTGGTGGTCCGGATGGTTTCAATGCTAATTTCTATTTTGTTTGTTGGGACATTGTCAATCTGGAAGTGCTTCGTGCTGTGAAGAACTTTTTCAAAAATTCCAAACTGATTCCTTCTTTCAACAACACTAACATTGCGTTGATTCCTAAAGTTAACAATCCTAACACGGTGTCTTCTTTTAGGCCTATCTCTTGCTGTAATACTATCTACAAATGTATCTCTAAAATTATTGCGACCAGGATGAAATCTGTCATGCATAACATTATATCTTCTAACCAAGCTGCATTTATGCCAGGACGAAACATCTTAGACAATGTATTACTTGCTCATGAACTTCTGAATGGTTATAATAACAAGAACTCTACTCCTAAAGCTACGCTGAAATTGGACATCATGAAGGCTTTCGACACGCTTAGGTGGGAAGCCATTGTCAAAATTATGCGGTATATGAATTTTCCTGCTACCTTTATTGCTTGGATTGTTGAGTGTATATCCACCGCTCGTTTCTCGGTCACCGTTAACGGTTCCAGTGTGGGTTTCTTCGGTAGCAGGCATGGCATCCGTCAGGGGGACCCAATATCGCCGTATATATTCATTCTTGCCATGGAACTTCTCACGCAACTGTTTAAAAAAAAGTCGTCTACTGGACATATTAGGCTCCACCCGAGATGCTCTAACCCTGAGATTCTATCTTTAATGTTCGCCGATGACCTTGTTATTTTCTGTTCTCCGGACAATTCTACTATGCACGCCATTATGGATACTCTTCATGTTTTTTATGCCATAACAGGATTATCTGTCAATCTTCACAAATCTGAAATGAAAACTTCTGGCCTCACTACTACCCAAAACACTGCTATTCAGGATATTACTGGTTTACTGATCAGTAACAACACTATCTCTTATCTTGGGCTTCCCAGCACTTCCTCTAAAATAACAGTCAACCAATGTTTACCCCTTTATGAAAAGATCATCTCTAGACTTGAATCTTGGTCGAACAAAATGCTGAGCCAAGCAAGAAGAGTTACTCTTACTAAGTCTGTGATCTTCTCTATTCAGGTCTACTGGGCTAGAACGTTCATATTACCTCAGAAACTCATCAACAAAATTCGGTTTGCATTCATGAGATTTATTTGGACTGGAAAAACTATGGGTCGATATTTAGCCCTTGTTAGTTTCAAGAAGATTGAAAAGCCCATTGCTTTCGGTGGCCTTGGAATTATTAACATGCTTCACTGGAATAGGTCATCTATGGCACGTCTTATTTATGACTGCTGTTAGCACCAAAATTGGTCACTAACCTCGTAGAGAAAGATTGTGTAGAGATATAAGTGATGAAAGTAAATTAAACAGAGAAGACAATGCTAATCTAACTACAGGAAGTAAGAACACCAAATTTATAGTGGTTCAGCGTAATTGCCTACGTCCACTTTAAGGTCAAACTTTATTGATCTTCTTTATAGTTGATTACAAATACAATTCGTGAATCAAATGCTTGCATGAAGTTGTTTAAGTAGAGAAGATGAGTCTCGAAAATGGCAGAGTCTCCCCAGTGTTCTCTCCAAAAAAAAGGATCCCTTTCACTGTGACTCTGCCCCTCTATTTATAGGCAAATATGGGCTGGACTTCCCAAATGGGCTGGATGGTCGAACACTCTAGCCCCAGTACAGTGGTCGCTGCATGCCGATCCTGGTATGCCGAACGCTCTGATGCCGAACAGTCCTTCTATGCCGAACGATACGCTGGATGTGTGGGAAGTGTGGGATGATTGTCAGTTGAGGCCGAACGTGTCTCTATCCGAAGCTCTTGAACGAAAAGTGCACGCTGGCCGAACGACATTGTCACCTTGAGTAGTTGTGCATACTGAATGTCTTCTGGATGCCAAGTACTCTCGTTGCCGAGTACTACGCCGAGTACCTTGGAGTGCCGAGTACTCCTGTTGCCGAGTACTACGCCGAGTACCAAGGAGTGCCGAGTACTCCTGTTGCCGAGTACTACGCCGAGTACCAAGGGATGCCGAACGCTCTTGTTGCCGAGTTCTCCTATCACCGAGTTCTAATGATGCCGAACGCTAGGGATGCTGAGCCCCACTGGATGCTGTGCGCTTCGCCGAACACTCCTGGATGCCAAGTGCTTCGCCGACCACTCCTGGATGCCAAGTGCTTCGCCGAACACTCCTGGATGCCAAGTGCTTCACCGAACACTCCTAGATGCCGGACACTTTCTTGTTGCCGGGTGCTACCTGATGCCGAGCACTAGTTGCCTGGTCAAATCTCCAGGAAACAACTGCATTACTGCCAAAAGTAATATATGGGTAAAATGGTCCAAGGTTCACGTTCTTCGTGGCTCAAACTTTTGGAATATGACTGCTCCATCTAAGATCAGTTGGACGTGGAGATCTATTTTCAAGCTTAAGGATGCAATTCTTCCCCTTGTCCGATACCCTATTAGTAATAGCAATGTTATTAGTTTTTGGGACGATCCTTGGATAGATAGTGGAGTGATCTTGAGGCGTGTTCTTTCGTACGCCAAGTTAGTGCAAACTGGTGTGAGACAGGAAGCGTCTGTTCAGAGCTTCATCAATGGCAATACATTACGTCTTCCTAGGACTTCTAACTTTAGAGTTCAACAGCTATGGAATAAGGCGGCTCATTGTGAAATAATGAACGATGGTGGCTGTTGTGTCCAGTGGGGAAGTAAAGCTAATAATTTTAGTATTAAAGAAACTTACTCTTTCCTGTCTGGGGCAGTAGGAGAGAAATTCAAATGGAGGAAACGAATATGGAGCACTGATAGTGTTCTATCTGATAATCTCTTTCACTGGAAAGTTATGAATAGGGCTCTCAACACTAAAATTAAGTTACTATCCAAAGGGGTTCCTATTAATGCATGCTGTGTCTTCTGCTATCATTCCCCTGAGATGGTTGAGCATTTGTTTTTCGAATGCACTTATCTTAATGCTCTTTGGAGGACTTGGATTGGGAGAATAGGTCGAAACTGGAAAGGAGCTAACAATGTCGTGCAGTGGAAGTACATCTATGATAACACCGGTGGTAAAGGTGATTCGAATAGACTATTCTTATACGTCGTCAAAAGATTCATGAAAGTGGTCTGGGACGAAAGAAGCCGTCGCGTTTTCCAGCCGGACAAAAGCTTCACGCCAGCGTTGTTCGAGAAGCATTTGATGCGGGAGATTAGGCGTGATTTTTGCCATGTCTCTTTTGCTTTTGACCCTGGCATCTTCTGTTAGTCTACTCATCTTCTTTATGTTTATTTGTTGTGTTTTCTTTGTTTCCTCAGTGATTGTTGCACTATGTTTTCCTTGTATTTCTTGCAAGTTTTTGACTTGTTCTTCCGCCCCCTCCTGGTGCAGCAATAAAATGGTAGGGGTCCATTTAACCCCGTCAGCTTTGCCAAAAAATGTCATTAAAAACACCTAACATATGTTATCATTTTTTTTATCTTACTGTAATACATGTTATTAGTAGAAATTCAAATTAATATCATGAACATATCTCTTAACATACGTTAACACAAATAAAATCATAAATTTTTATTTTTCTACCACTTATATTCCTAAATTATATTCCTTATTACAATTAGCCTTTGGTATTCCTATCCATTAATAACATTTGAAACAATGTCATTAAAATACACATTAATATACGTTCTAGATTCCAACCTATGTCATTGATAGAAATTTAATTTAAGATCACAACTTTATATTATAGTTTACTTTGTATCAAAAAAACTTAAAAATTAAATTCCTAACAATTTTATTCAAACTTTCTTATTTAATTTAATATATTCAAAACTTTAAAATATGTGTTAGCACCAAAATTGGTCACTAACACCCGAGAAAAGATTTGTGTAGAGAGATTAATAAAGATAGAAAATTAAAATAGAGGAACGTATGCCAAATTAACTGCAAAAACTAGAACACCGGATTTATAGTGGTTGGCGCAACTGCCTACGTCCACTTTGAGTTTTATCTTTGTTGCTTTTCCAAATAATTGAATACAGATACAATCTGTACACCAACAACTTGAATAAAAGTTTGAACAGAAAATAAATGAGCCTTGAAAATGGCAGAGTCTCCCTGGAGTTCCCCAAAAAATGTCCCTTTTCACTGTGCCCCTGCTCCTCTGTTTATTGGCGAAGATAGGCTGGACTTCCTTCATGAGCCCAAAAACAAAGTACTTCGGCCATAGTAGGTGACTTCTGCACACCGAGCCTGGGATGCCGGACGAGGAATGCCGAGCGAGGAATGTCGGTCGAGAATTATCCGGTCATTGAAATAGTGACTCGAAGTAAAACCTCAAAGTACTCGAAGCAAATAGTGGGTTGATTCGAAGTAAAACCATGTCGATCGCCTCACTTTGTTGTAGTCCCGATAGCCTAACAATTTCTCTGGAATGCACCAAGCTATGTGCGCCGAACGTTCCACACCGAGCGACATGCGCCGACCATCTAAGCCGAGCGACATGTAACTGTGCTTCCTCGACCGAACACCCATGCTGAGCCGTCTTTCCCGAGCATCCAGATCGAGCTGTATCACCCTTAACTTTATTGGCCGAACGGCGATTGCCGAGCGAAGTTAGAAGAGCGACTACTCCCTCTCCAAGACCGAGTGAGAGGTCACCAAACCATGCGGCCTTCCTTACCGAGCCACGTAACTATCTCTTTATGGCCGAGCGGTACGCGACTAAAGCATTTATGTCGAACGACCAAGTGCCGAGCCATCCTAGCCGAGCGTTGATGGTCGATTGAAGGATGCCGAACGGTGCGTTTAGGCCGAACGGTGCGTTCAGGTCAATAATCAGTATCTCGTACCCAAGACAAGTAACTGGGTAACATTTGCCCCCCAAAGCATATCATGAGAGTCAGTCATGATACGCTTTGAATCTCAAGCAGGCCATGTATCCCACTCTTCTTCACTTATTGGGCGGAATCTGTTTCTCTATCGCGTTGCCATCTCTAATGTGGTCCGGTCGATGTACACATGCCGAGCCACTTGTTCGGTACACTTATTGCCGCTCGGTATCATTATTTACCGAACCAGTGAAATACTTTAACCGGGTCCATTGGTTAACGCCTGTTGACCTCCCCTTTCTCATATAAAAACTAACACTTCCCCTTTTCCTCTCTTCATTATCCCATCAACACCACAGGATATTTTAACCTATCTTCTACCGAATTTCAGCTACCACTTAATCTTCCTCTCTCATCCTAAATCCACTACGTCTTCTCCACAACTTCCCCTAATAACAAATCGAGACGAACTCCGGCCTCTAATCTTCCAATTCTCCAAGCCTCGACTCGTTCTCTTAGGTATGAATCTTCCATACGACCAACCTTCTCAAGCTAGGGGTTTTGTACAAAATTCGGTTCCGCGAGTTTTCTTCAGGTTACATACGGTAGGAGTTGCATAGGTGATGAAGTCAAATCCGAGGTTAGATCGTGTTTTAGTTTGGAACCGGCGGTTCCCAGGACGTTGGTTCCTTTTAGGCCACCAAGTGAGGGGGGAGGAAGTAGTAGTGGTCGGTAGGAGTTAGTGAGTTCAAGAGGTGTTGGCCGAATGTTAATGCTGAGCCGTTAGGTTGTGGAAGTGGAACTAAGTTGGTGATTGAGGTCGTTCGGTAACCAAGGAGCGAGGGAGAAGTGAGTGTGAACGGGTCGGCATTTTCTTTTGGGTGGAAGCCGGTCAACTACGAAGTAGGTGGCTCGGTAGTCTTCATGTGAGAGTAATGTTAGGGAGGTAGAGGGATAGGGCGTCGTTCGGTCTAAGGAGAGAGAGAGAGAGAGATAGAGTGGGTCGGCGTGTCTGGTTTAGGTGGTCGTTTGGTCATATGTTTTGAATGTCGCTTGGCATTAAGCCTTGAAGTAGGCAACATCAGTCAAAATCATTCCAAATTGAACACAACTTATGTCAAATTCACTTATTTCCCATGCCTAATCATATGACAATAAACAAGGATAAGGACTTAAGCAAACAAGCATATCGAACTAATCCGGACTGATAACTCCTCAGTTTCAACAACTATAAACCTGAGTTTAACTCGATTAAAACAAATAGTAGCCTTCAACCTATAGTGCCAATGTCCGAGTTCAAAACTGAAACCATCATACGACAAGCTCTCAGAGACGGTCAGCAATGACGGTCTTCGAAGATGATAGTTCAAAGTTTAACTTTACTTTATCAGCTTCATGACTTTTAATTCTTTTACACTTACACATGAACGATTGCACTAGTCCACACACCACATGGGGGGAATATTTTTGTCCTTATGCCTAATATTGATTTTCTTTCAAGTATAGTTCAAACAGGTGTTTAATCAAATTCAACATTCATTGAAGATGTCTAGAAAGTCAAGCTCCACCACAGTTTCAGATAAACCCGGGCAGAGTTCTCGACAGGAAGTAGTGGAAACTTCGAAGCCATCGATGACTCCTGCACAAAATATCTCGAGTCCAACGACTATTGACTTAGCTCCTGATGCCATAGATGCAGTAATTATCCTAGACAATCCGGTCGATTCTGAAGCTTCGAGAATTAACGAAAACGCTCTTCGCCGACTATGCTCAATCCACGGAATCCCTTTTGATGACGTGCTGGTTCCATCGGGCCAACATCGTCCCCACCTTCCCCCAGCCAGGTATACGGCTTGCAACAATTTCATGTGCTGGGTTGGTAGTGTGCCACCTTTCAGCTCCTTCCTTCATGAAGTGTTGCAGTATATGGAGATCGCCCCAGCACAATTACATCCCAATAGTCATGTGTTCCTCTACGGCACGTGTATTCTTTTCATGAGTGTTCTATTCATACTATCCACACCCGGGGATATCCGATATATCTATCGTTTCAAGAGACGGTCCAATAGCCCATCCTTCATATTCCTCGAGCCACACTCCAAGTGCCAAATCTTAACAGGGGCGTGGAGCAAATTTGCCCTATACAAGCAGGAATGGTTTTATGTGCGCTGCCCCCCTGGCTTCGCGAGGAGATGGCTGGAAGGGAGTAAGTTCCTTTTCTTGATCAATAGTTGTACGTGGCAGGAAATGCGTTCTTTTTAAACCTTTTTTCGATTTTTACAGGTATAAGCCCACATCCCGAAGGCTCCGGGTACTCTGAGGCCGTCGAAGCTATTCGAGCTGTTCCCGCGGGAGACCGGGACATCAAATTCATCATTTCCAATGAATCGCTTTCAAGATTTGGATTGTTGGCGGAAGGTCGCCGAATAAGTCTTCCTCATAGTACCACCACAACCGGACCTGCCTTGGATAAAGGCAAAAGGCAAGCTGGGCCTTTGGTGCCTTTGACAAGAGAGACTCCCGATGTATCTGAGGAAGGTGAAATAAAGTAGGCTGAAGCTCCGGGTGAGAGTGTAAGTCCTGCCCCGGAACCAGTAGTTGAAGCACATGGCACTGATGAACCACCTCCCCCTCAAAAGGAAAAAAGAAACTAGCTTACAAGCTGAGGAAGAAGGTAGTGGGCGGAACTTCGAAAGTGACAATTACTCCAATGGAGAAAGAACCATCTCCACAACACTTAGAGGGTTCATTGAAAGGCTTGTTTGACCTTACAATCCCTGATGATTTGCTCAACTACGGTTTCGACGACCCGGAAGCCATAAAAATTCATTCGCCGGCGAGAGGTAGTGAAGGCGTTCAAACCCATAACCAAGGAGAAAAAAATCTGATAAGTAAAGCTAAAGAAACTGGTCCGTCGGGGGGAAACACTAGGACACACATGAACACTCACACTTCACCTTGCACCTAAACTTTAGCCATCATGCCATTTTTTGCTAACTTGTCATCACTTAACTTCTGCGCAGGTGATATAGGACGCTCACATGGATTCGACCGCCTTCGCGGCTCTTCTATTTTCCATCATTCCGGCCGAGACTCTAGATATGGCAAACGCCGAGATAGAGATGACGACAGCGATAGAGATTATCGCCCCCGAGATTCATCTTCTCGAAGGAAAATTCACAATCACTCATCGTACTCCAACGACCCTCCTCCTCCACTGGAACAAGGTATGGAGAAATCAGGTCAAAGGGGATCATAATCTGAAACTCCTCGCGACCAATACTCGGGTTCCTCAAGTACTAGGCAATCTCGGGAGGCTCACAAGAAGTCTGTGGTTTCGACTAAACAAACTCCCTCTACTCCTGCACATGATCCGTCGATAGCGGAGAAACTTGCTGAGCTTAAAGCCACATTCCCAAAAATATGCTTTGATGGACTAAAATTTCTTCCAGCCATCCATCCTATTCCGGGGCAAGTTAAACAGAGTGCCATTGTTTGCAACAATGATGTTTACGTCCAACGCGACGCATTCGTTCACTTGGCAGAAAAAGTTTTTGAAGTTTCTATAGAACGCCAACATGAAATCGATCGTCTGAAGCTTGAGGCCATCCATGACAAAGACATCATTAGAACCCAATATGAAGAGCTTTCCACGTATAAATCTCAACTTGAGGCTGCCCAGAAGAACGCTAAAGATACTGTTGAGGCAGTCAGTCGTCTGGAGGCCACACACAAAAAGGAGATCGATGAAGCTGTCCAACGCTGTGGCGCTTTAGCTTTAGAGAAAGACTCCGTTCAAAAGGAGAGAGATGCATTCGCTCAACGAGTCAAAGAGTTGGGAGAGCAACTTCTCAAAGAGAAGGAAGAAAAGATTACTGCTCAGGAGGAGTCGCAACGATATTGCGACGAAATTATTGCTACGTGACTCCTGTAAACAAAGCTCGATGAAGAACTCTCCAAGGTCGAAGCGCTGAAGGACGAAGCCTGTGAGGAGGGTAAAAGAATAGCGCTCTTAGGAATTGATTCTCGCCTTGAGGCGGCTACTGAGGCTGGTAGGGAGGAAATCAAGTGCATGTTTGATCCGCTCATAGCCGAATATAATGCTCGAGTTCTCATGCATCGCGACTTAACATTTCTTGGCGAGGGTTACCTCGAATCTTTGGCCGAAGCATGGGAAACTTTAATCAAAATCAAAAAGATTGAGTTGGGAACGGAAGAGATTGACGAAGAAGCTTTAGTGAAGGAATTTCTTCGGGGGAATGAGCCTTCGGACTTGTCTGCGACGAAGGCTCTTTACAGCAGAGACTCCCCCTTATCAAAAGGAAAAGATGCCATTGCCGGTCCGTCCAGAATTGGGTCTCCGGTTCCTCCCCATACTCTACCGTCTAGTCGCCCATCACTTGACCCCATTGAGCAACATACTGGATATGACCCAGAGGACCCTGGACTTAATATTCATGTTCTATCTCCTATTCCAGAAGGCGAAACTCCCCGAACGGTTGAGAGTCAACCAGAGACAAGTACATAACTTTTCCTCCAAAGTTCAAAGGGTTTTCGTGTTCAGCGAGTGATAAATGTATTCTAACATTTGTTTCTTATGAATTCGTGTAGGCCATCCTGATCCTGAGCCTACTCCAAGGAGCGATGTTGCCACAAAGAGGGAAGAGAAAATGGGAGAGGCTATTCAAACTAAAGAAACTCCTGGACCTGGCGCTCAAGTGATCGAGGCGCTTGATGGAGACAAATCTGAAAGCCCTTCTCCTTCAGAAGAACATTATAAAGTCGAAATTATGGGCGCCTCTGAACATACTTCAAAATTGAGCATGGCGGAGCAAATCATAGAAGAAAAGAAAAAGAAGGCTGAGATTAAGATTGAGCCTCAGGTGGTGGAACTTGATGATCCATTGAACAGACCCCTGAAGGTTATACTCCCCGGTGGAGCCTTGCTACATAAAGTCCCTCTTCCTTCCCCCAAGCACCATTTCCCTTGTAAGCAAGGCGTCTAGGAAAAAGCGATCGGTGGAGGAGTCTTCAGAAAAACTGAAGAAGGAGAAGAAGTCGAAGAAGTAGCTATCATGCTTCGTTTAACGTGAATAAGCCCGGATTATGTAATTATTTCTATTTATTTTCATAGTCGATGTTAATAGACTTTTAACTCCGAGTTTAGGAGGAATTGTAGTGGAATTCTGTTTTGGGATTAGTGAATAAATTTTTTATTTTTTCTGATGATGTTCGATGATTAGCTTCACCATCCGTCTTGTGTTTGAAATCCAAAGTTATGTGGGTCAGGCAAGTACTTGCTCACTTCCACGTGACTCGAAGTTTTCTGAATTGCTTCAATTTTAGTCCGTGCTCTGGGGACTTAGAGATTTTTTCAAGTCGTTTATACTCTAGTCCGCATTCTGGGGACTCAGAGTACTCTAGTCCGCACTCTGGGACTTAGAGATTTTTAAATTGTTTATACTCTAGTCCACACTCTGGGGACTCAGAGTACTCTAGTCCACACTTTGGGGACTTAGAGATTTTTTCAAGTCGTTTATACTCTAATCCGCATTATGGGGTCTCAAAGTACTCTAGTCCGCACTCTGAGGACTTAGAGATTTTTTCAAGTCGTTTATACTCTAGTCCGCATTCTGGGGACTCAGAGTACTCTAGTCCGCACTCTGGTGACTTAGAGTTTTTTAAATCGTTTATACTCTAGTCCGCATTCTGGGGACTCAGAGTACTCTAGACTGGACTCTGGTGACTTAGAGATTTTTAAATCGTTTATACTCTAGTCCGCACTCTGGGGACTTAGAGATTATTTCAAGTCGTTTATACTCTACTCCGCATTCTGGGGACTCAGAGTACTCTAGTACGCACTCTGGGGACGTAGAGATTTTTTTTCAAGTCGTTTATACTCTAGTCCACACTCTGGAGACTTAGAGATTTTTTCAAGTCGTTTATACTCTAGTCCGCATTCTGGGGACTTAGAGTACTCTAGTCCTCACTCTAGGGACTTAGAGATTCTTAGTCTGTGCATGCGTTCATACGCCGTACAGAACAATGTAGTTTAATTCTTGTTACAGAGCTGTAGCATACAAAAACACCAATAGTTCATAGAAAAGATGGCTTCAAGCCTTTATTGATCATATAAATGAAAACAAACTAAATTGTCTTATTAGATGCCGAAACCTAAAAACAACGAAAGGAACATACACTGGAAAAAATTGCCACTAAAATGCAAAAGAAAAATACTAGGTGTAATAACGACGCAAATGCTCGCTATTCCATGCGTGAGGAAGTGTCACGCCATCTATGGTCGCTAGCTTGAAAGTTCCTTCTCCAAGCCTCCGTTCGATGACAAACGGACCTTCCCATGTGGGATTCAGATGTGATGGGGTCGGAAAAACTCGCTTTAAAACGAGATCACCCACATTGAAAATTCTCGGTCGAACTTTTTCATTATAATATCGAGAAACTCGGTGCCTATGTGCAGCCGCTCTTAAATCAGCTTCTTCACGTTTTTCGTCAACAAAGTCCAGCGATTCCAATAGGAGATTTTGATTCGTCTTGGGGTCGTAATAAGTTACCCGATGAGAAGGAACTTCAAGTTCCACGGGTATCACAGCTTCAGTGATGTATGCCAAGGTGAATGGAGTATGGCCAGTCGCGGACTTGTGGGTGGTTCTGTAAGCCTAGAGCGCCGTTGGAAGCTCATCCACCCACTTGCCTCTAGCCTTCTCCAAATGCTTCTTTAATATTGACTTGATTATTTTATTTACGGCTTCCACTTGTCCATTCGCTTTAGGTTGAACGACCGCCGAAAACCTTTTCTCAATGTGATATTTTTGGCAAAATTCTTTGAACTCACTACGTTCAAATTGAGTTCCATTGTCCGTGATGATAGTTCGTGGGAGGCTAAAATGGCATATGATGTTTCGTACAATGAAATTAATTACTTTTTTGGTGGTGATCGTGGCTAGAGGCTCTGCTTCTGCCCACTTAGTAAAGTAATCGACTGCAATTGCATATTTTGCACTACCTCTGGAAATTGGTAAGGAACCGATTATATCGATCCCCCAAATCGCAAATGGCCAGGGACTAACCATTTGTGTGAGTTCTGTTGGCAGAGCACTCGAGATTTTCGCAAACTTTTGACATTTGTCACATTTTCTAACATAGTCTGCAGCATCCCGATTTACAGTGGGCCAATAGTATCCATAGCGGAGGATCTTTTTTGCCAGTGTCTGCCCCCAGTATGGTCGCTACATTCGCCCTCATGAACTTCTTTCAAGACCCATTTTATCTCGTCGTGGGCAATGCAACGAAGTAATGGAACCAAGAACCCTTTTCGATACATTATTCTGTCTTGCATCACATATCTTGAGGCTTTGCGAATGACTTGTCGTCTTTCGTTCTTCTTTTCAGGCAAATTAAGCTCCGTGTAACAGGTACTGCTTGAATGGGGTTATCCATGACTCCTTTTCAATTTCTGCTTCTAGTAGAAAGTCTATTTCCATCTCGTTTATACTTGGAAATTGCAAAACTTCAACAAGAACCAAGCCCATCTGTTGTGCGTCGCCAGTACTTGCGAATTTTGTTAATGAATCGGCTTCCCTGTTTTGTTCACGCGGGACATGCGAAATATCATAATATTCAAGGTATGCCAAAAGTTCTTGAACCCGAGCGAGGTATGGAGCAAGCCTTTGCCCCTTTACTTGATAATCTCCCCGCACTTGGTACACCACCAATTGAGAGTCACAAAAGATTTCAATCGTTTTTATTCCGAGCTCCCTGACAAGTTTTAAGCCAACGAGCAATGCTTCATACTCTGCTTCGTTATTCGTAGCTGGGAAATCAAGCTTCAAAGCATAACAAATCGATCGGTTTTCAGGAGTCATAAGAATAACACTGGCTCCAGAACAACGGTCATTTGACGCCCCATCGGTGTATAACTTCCTTCGAATGGGGGGAGTAATGTCTTCATTACTTTGCTCGATAGGTATTGTGAATTCTGCAATAAAGTCTGCTAACGCCTGTCCTTGGATAGCTCTCTGCGGTAGGTAGGTGATATCAAATTGACTTAACTCGATGTTCCACTTTAGCAACCTTCCAGAGGTTTCTGGTCGCTGGAGCACCTGTCGTAGAGGTCGATCGGTATAAACACTGATCGGGTGTGCCTGAAAGTACGGACGAAGCTTGCGTGATGCAATCGCTAAGCAGTAGGCTAGCTTCTCAATTTTAGGATAATTTCTTTCTGCCCCCGTTAAACGTTTACTAACATAGTACACCAGCTTTTGAACTCGGTCCTCCTCGCGAACCAAAGTCGTACTAATGGCATGTTGAGATACGGCCAAGTATATGTATAACACTTCGTGGTCTATAGGCTTCGACAGCACCGGGGGACTTTCCAAATGTCTTACCAGAGCTCGGAATGCATCCTCGCAGTTGGGCGTCCATTCAAAATTTCTTTTCCCTTTCTTTATTACATCGAAGAAAGGAATGCACTTGTTGGTCGCTCTGGATATGAATCGACTCAGTGCGGCAACTTTTCCGTTCAGGCTTTGTACTTGCTTTATAGTTCTGGGCACTTGAATGTCTCGAATAGCCTGAATCTTTTTTGGGTTAGCTTCAATTCCTCGTGCGTTAATGATGAAACCCAAGAACTTCCCTGATGCAACGCCAATGGAACACTTCAAAGGATTGATTTTCATTCTGTAATACCTGAGTATATCAAACATTTCCACCAAGTCTCGAATGTGGTCGTTTGACTATCGTGACTTCACGAGCATGTCATCCACATAGACTTCCATCATCCTACCGATTTGGTCTTTAAACATCTGATTCACCAGACGTTGATAGGTTGCTCCCGCATTTTTCAATCCGAAAGGCATCACTACATAACAGTACAGTCCAACGTCCGTGACAAAACTAGTGTGTTCCTGATCCGGAATGTGCATTGGGATTTGATTGTATCCCGAGCACACGTCCATAAATGACAACAACTCGTGCCCAGCAGTTGAATCAGTATCCTTCTAACAAACGCTGGCCCGATAGTGGCCGAGATGACCATCCGATCAGTGGTAGGTGCCTCCACCTGATCGGCATCTCTACTTCTAAACACTATATCATCCGTCATCATTCGCTGCTGTTTAGATGGGGTACCATCTTCCGTGTTTGAACAACATTCGAAATATGCATGCTTTAGGGAACTAGCATAACGTTCCATCTCTTGCCAACTCTTGTCTGCCAGGTGAGGCCCTCCGACTATCGTGTTTATGATTAGTCTTCCTACGGTCCAAGCTAGTTCCTCAGGATGGCGTGGAGCTTGCCGCGACCGGGGTCTAATGCTCCTTGTCCACCCTCCGGTGGATTCTTTACAAATTCCTGCAACTTCTTCTTTCAAATCAACTTTTTTATAGCATCGTGGAGGTGTCTACACTCCTCGGTATTGTGCCCGTAAGTCTCATGGAAGTGGCAATACTTCCCAGTCCGCTTTTGCTCCTCGGTGGACTCTTTTGGCCGTGGCTTTCGATATTGGAAAGTATTACAAATCGACAGGTAAATATTTTCCAAAGATGCGTTCAGAGGATTGCATTCGTTGTAAGTGGGGATCCTTGGTTTCCACTTTCCGGTATTTCCCACTCCAGATCCTTTAGACTGCTCAGGCTTGTTTTGAACATTGACTTGGACCTTTCCAGAGTTGTCACCAAATTGTTTTACAGCAATGTTGCTCTGCACAGTCTCCTTGCCAGGTACTGGTGCATTGTCTTGCCTTGTCTACCTAGCTTCCTCCCTTCTTATAAATTGGTGTGCCTTTGAATAAAAATGTTCCAGTGTAGTCGGAGGCTGAATCACCAAACTCCGAATCCGGATTTACTCCTCGCATCATGGCCATTAAAATAGCATGGTCGTTAGGGTTGCTAACTTCAGTTGCGGCAACGTGGAATCTTTGTAAGTACTCTTTTAATGACTCCCCTAGAGCCTGAATCACACTGGACAAGGACATCACATCCTTGGGACGAGTGGCATGAATCCTGAACTGTTCCACAAATTTCGTCGCTAACTCATCAAAGTTGGAGATTGTCCGCGGAGGAAGTCGGGTGAACCACATGGTAGCGATTCCAGATAAAGTTATTGGGAAACATCTACACTTAGTTGCATCGTTCGCTCTAGCAGAGTCCATCATCCATTCATATCTCATCACATGCTGTCGGGGATCAGTCTTTCCTTCGTAGGCCGGAATAGTCGACATGTTAAACTTCCTGGGGTACTCGGCCTTTAAGATAGCATCTTTGAATGGAGTATGACTCCTGGAAATCCCCCAATCATCATTTGATAAGCCTTGATTCTCTCTCATCAGCTGTCTGACCATAGCTAATAGGTCTGGGGTTTGTATGGAAGATGTCAGGTTGGTGTATGTCCTGCGAGACCGTTCTGGTCGGTGTCTCCTCTGTTGGCGATCTACCAAGTGTGTATCCTGGGGACCAGCATCATTAGGACCTTGGTGTGCCGGCTGTCCAGCTTCCACTCATACTCCATATCCTAAGTTTCCTGTTCCAGCTTGAGTGTGATTTTCTTGGTGTAAGTGAGGGGCCATTGCTCTAGGTAGGGAACCCGGACCATCCCTGGTTGATCGATCAGCAGCACCTGCTTGCGCTGTTTCTGTTCTACGACGTCTACACCTGGGAGGTTCATCGGACGAAGAAGAGCTGTCAGATGAGGAGTAAGGAGCGGGGCTTCCTCCAGCATTCTGATGTTGTTGTTGAGTAAGCTGAGTCATAAGGTTGACGTTAGCTTGGATCTGTTCGCTAAATTGTCTCCTGCTTTCCATGAGTTCTCTCATTAGCTCGTTGAACTCTGTCCTAGTGACAGCTTCCATTTGGTTTTGGGCGGTGACAGTCCCTGCACATGGATTAAATTGTTGATTGCTGGGTCCTGTTCCCTAGACGCTAGCAGTCTCGTTTACGTCCGCATTGTGTGAGGCTGACCTGGTACGTGGTCTTTCCATTGTAGAGTTATTGGTAGAAACTCTGAGTAGAATCAACGGACTTCCTGTGAATGACTTGGATCACCTTCGGGGGATTTCTTCAATCCAGTAGCTACAAAGTAGATCCTAATAACCTGAGAATGAGTTCTCAATGAAAACACCAAAATTGGTCACTAACACCTGAGAAAAGATTTGTGTAGAGAGATTAATGAAGATAGAAAATTAAAATAGAGGAATGTATGCCAAATTAACTGCAAAAACTAGAACACCGGATTTACAGTGGTTCGGCGTAACTGCCTACGTCCACTTTGAGTTTTATCTTTGTTGCTTTTCCAAATAATTGAATACAGATACAATCCGTACACCAACGACTTGAATACAAGTTTGAACAGAAAATAAATGAGTCTTGAAAATGGCAGAGTCTCCCCGGAGTTCCCCAAAAAAGGTCTCTTTTCACTGTGCCTCTGCTCCTCTATTTATAGGCGAAGATAGGCTGGACTTCCTTCATGAGCCCAAAAACAAAGTACTTCAGCCCATAGAGGGTGACTTCTGCACACCGAGCCTGGGATGCCGAAAGAGGAATGCCAAGCGAGGAATGCCGGTCGAGAATTATCTGGTCATTGAAATAGTGACTCGAAGTAAAACCTCAAAGTACTCGAAGCAAATGGTGGGTTGATTCGAAGTAAAACCATGCCGATCGCCTCACTTTGTTGTAGTCCCGATAGCCTAACAATTTCTCTGGAATGCACAGAGCGATGTGCGCCGAACGTTCCACACCGAGCGACATGCGCCGACCATCAAAGCCGAGCGACATGTATCTGTGCTTCCTCGACCGAACCACCCATGCCGAGCCGTCTTTCCCGAGCATCCAGACCGAGCCGTATCACCCTTAACTTTATTTGTTGAACGACGATTACCGAGCGAAGTTAGTCGAGCGACTACTCCCTCTCCAAGACCGAGTGAGAGGTCACCAAACCACGCGGCCTTCCTTACCGAGCCACGTAACTGTTTCTTTAAGGCCGAGCGGTACGCGACTAAAGCATTTATGCCGAACGACCAAGTGCCGAGCCATCCTAGTCGACCGTTGATGGTCGATTGAAGGATGCTGAACGGTGCGTTCAGGCCGAATG
Source organism: Allium fistulosum (assembly GCA_030737815.1). Lineage (NCBI taxonomy): Eukaryota > Viridiplantae > Streptophyta > Magnoliopsida > Asparagales > Amaryllidaceae > Allium > Allium fistulosum. The sequence continues at coordinate 867,938,546 of CM060905.1, read as the reverse complement.
GTGCGTTCAGGTCAATAATCAGTATTCCATACCCAAGACAAGTAACTTAACAATATGGGTCATTACAATCTCCCCCACTCAAAACTTTTCGTCCTCGAAAAGGAACAAGAAAGAAGGGATTAAGGAATTAATATGTCTTATTCAAAATATTAAATTTATAAACAATTAATTAAATAATTTAAATAAAATATATCAATTTATAAACAATTAAATCCTTTCATATTCGAGTTAATAAAAGTTTGAGAACATCTTTACTTTCACAAAATTTTCTAAGTCCAAAATTTACGAAAATTTTTGGCAGAGTCTCCTTTGTACGGAGAGGTCTGGGAAAAATAATAATATCAATAATAACAATATATATCATATATTTCAAAATCAAATATCCCAAACCATGGAAAAATAATATAATATCGCTATAAAACCGTAATCCGAAAACGTACCTATTTGTCGAACAAACAACGCTTATTTATGAAACCAAAAGCAGTAGCTATTGCTTCCATAAACCTGTATTTCACTTATACGATCCAAAGAGTCAGAATTTTGCAAATGAGAAATATTTACGTTGTTTCAATTTATAACAACAAATCACCACAACATAACAACAATCACTTGCAACCAAAACCATACAATCATCACATGCAATCAAAGTAATCAACCATCCATCAATAGCAACCAAACAAATGGTTTTTTCGGGTTCAGAATCTTTTAATCATATAAAATGGTAAATAAACTACTAAGTATACCATACACTCAATAGTCTTAGATAAAACTCAATAGATTATTTACACTCTTTATACAGTTAGAAGTGTCCCTTCCCAACCATCCAATAAGCCAATACAAACAAAAGTTCAACACATATGCTAAGTTTATTCTATTAATCTTTTTTCACATCAATTATTGTTCATTTTTGCAACGACCGGTATTTAGTGCCATTTGCATCCGCACATGTCGGACTTGAATTGCTCAAAATATCATATTGTTAATTTATATTTGGCAAAACTCAGCATATACAATAAATAAAATCAATCACAGAATCACAGACACAGAGTATTACAATAATAAGCAGCGGAATAGATAAATAGTAGTTCATGAAGCTACTATAAAACATCAGAGTCTGAAATAAAATACAACAGAATATCTCAAATACAATGTAGTCTCGAATACAACAGATGACAAGTCTGAACAAAACAACTGGATAGCTGAAAGCTGAATAGATATAGATGGATCTCCAAGTGAAGCTCCAACTCCAAAGGTAATTCTCAAATGCTGTGACACTCAGTCTGACCCGAGCGTAAAGCAAAACACAGAACACTCGAGTCAGGATTAACATTCTTATATCAATAAATTCAACTCAAGTGAAATATCAACTGAAATACAAGTAACTTAAAGGATGTTTGGGATTTCCATCCTCTAAAGATCCGTGGAACTATCTTCTATGTAATAATATACGCTATTATAATATGTCTATAGTAAAGTAAACTATTAAAATAGCATTAAGGCATTACCCATATCCCCCTTAACACATTTTTATAATGCCATAGTCTATACAGATACTGTAAACTCCACCTGCAGGTGGGCTATTAGGGAGCACTCCATAGGGACGACACAAAACAAACTCGTAGAAGGCGCGATAGGGCATGTGACACGGCACTCGAGGAAATGCCAGGGTAGATATACCATTTGCACTCCCGGACTGGTGGTAACGCATAGCAGCTACTACCGCCCACCTCGTGACACACTACCAAACCAAAGGGTGCACCCAATCAAATCACAAAAGCAATAGAATGTTATTGAAGAAATGTGCCCGATAGGAGGAATGACCTCACTCGGCCTGGTATAGCTCCTGTTTTAGCCACATCAAGCTGACTCATGGGTGTCGGGGCTACGTAAGTACCATATAGAATCGTCACCAAACCATCCTACTTCATTCTGGAATCTCCACCACGTGCATAGTTGTTAAAGTGGTTTTCGGTATTAGCAGAGAGTATGACAATATCCGATCTTGGTCTCTTTAACAACCAAACGCTTATTTCACACCGTGGTCATTTCATTTCAAATAATTCATACTTTAAATCAAAATATCATATTCATTTCAAAACCATATCAAATTCGATATCATTATTCACTTTTAATAATATTCATTTTCGAAACCGTAACACTTTCAAAATTATAAGACTTTCGAAATCATAACACTTTCGAAGCCATAGCACTTTGGAAATCATAACACTTTCGACTTAAACAGTTTAGATATTTAAAATTGTATATAAATTAAAATAGTTATAAATTAAAACAGTTTATATATTAAAATAATTTATATATTAAATAGTTTATATATATATATATATTAAAAGTACTTTATATAACTAAAAATAGTTTCCTCAAATTTCACAAATCGATTCTAATCATCTTGAATTCCAAATACCATTTAAATCAAATCTAAGTTCTTCCATTTCAATTCAATTCAAATTTCAATAAACCATTTTATATCGATTTCAAATATAGATTTGAACTACAAAATAACCATTTTTATATCGATTTCAAATATAGATTTGAAAGTTTAAAATATTTAAACCTCTACAATAACTCAATTTGATAAATTCATTTATTTTTCAAATTCAACTTTACCATTATTTAATATTAAAATATACACTTAGTCAATCCAGTATCATTTAAATAAAGTTTTAAAAATACAAATTTAAATAAAACTAGATATCCCATTTAAATTTATTTAAATTTGAAAATATTCGTTTAATCGTTTATAATCAAAATCAAGTTATGAAATCATATCATTAAAAATCTCAAATTAAATCAAATTTCAAAATGAATTTTGTTTAAGTAAAAAAAATTTCTTAAACAAATACAATTTCAAATTTAACTTTCCAACTTCAATCTATTAAAATTTATTATAAATCTATTTTTTTTACAAAAAAAATATAATATTAAATAAATACTTAAACATATCATATACTAATTAAATAAAATTTTATTAAATTTTACCTTGTTATTAGATTATATTTTATGTTAAAAACTTATATATATATATATAATAAGATAGTAAAATTATAAGAAAAATCTTAAAAATTATATTTTCAAAACTAACTTACAAATTTAAAATTTCCAATCATATAAATTTAAAAATAAAATATTTTAACCTTTATAAAAATAGCATTCATACATATATAATATTTTAAAAATCAATATTTATTTAAAACCATATATATATATATATATATCTTTCAAAACCTTGGAAATCATTTTAAAATATATATAGACCAATGGTGTCTATATATAATTTTCTATCTTATGGTCAAGTGATACGGATATTTATCATTTCAATCCGCAATTTAAATATATACGGCTATATATATATCTTTTCAACCCGCAATCCCAAATTCAATTCAATGAAAATCGCTTGGGTTTATCATTTCAACCCATAACGATTTTCTACTATTCTACAAGATCGTTCGGGTATGTATCATTTCAACCCATTGGGAATTTTATACTAATAGGAACTTGCAGAGTGAGAACAGTTATGATAATAATATAACATATCAACAACAGGCATATATCACCAATAACAATAAACTATAATATAAACAACAAGATATGGTGTCATATCTCACAGGTGAATAGATACAGATAATGGCATATCATATATAGCAATTAAATAACTAGCACTTCAAATTAGCAACATATTTCAATTGTTGTTTCAAATGAAATCAAACCTAATAAATATAAGAATGTTAATCGTGAGTGATTGCTAACCTTTCGAGGCTAGAGAGAATTGACAATGAAATAGGTTACGAATTCCAAAGCAAAGCAAGATTGGCACGAATTTGACGAACAAAGCTGATAACAGGAATCGATGAAAACAAATCAAATCAGTTTTGATATAAACTGAAAATATATACATTACTATTATACTATATATATAATTATATATTTCCAATATTTTAATTTAAGAAATATTAAAATAATATGAAATTTCAAAATCATTATTTTTAATAAACAAATAGATATATGGACTAATATAGAAACATATGTATAACTTACATACTTATTATATTTTATAATCAATAACTATAACATCAATATAACTTAATTCATTATAACATATATTGGAACTCAACAGATCTAATTTATATAACAAACAAACTGGTACATATAACATATATAACATGTAGCTGTTATAAACTTGCCTCATAAACAAAACCTATATAATATATATATAACTAGAGATCAAAGATAGGTACCAGCTTTCTAATATATATATATATACATATATATATAACTAACAAACATGCCATTTATAAACTTGTATATACTATATACCCAAATATAAATAGACTGATATATAATCATGTATACTAACATATATGTGCAGATATTTATATAAATGAAATAGACAGCTGCTCAAACATATGCAGACTACCAAGATATGCAACCAAACTATATATTTATATACACGTATAGAATACTAAGGAAAGAACCCTATATATTAAATATGCACAACAGAATGAAATGTATAACCCCATATAAACATATTACATAAACAACTATATATATTACTACTATATATTTAACTGATGTGTATAACCCAACATATAATATAACTAATATATAATAGAACTAATATAAACTTATACTCAACTATAAACACAGATTCAATATATGTAAACTAGTATATAACCTATGTACATATAATCAAAATGTCTTCATATATGTATATGTAATATATACTTACAAAACTCAGGTTTGTTGTCGTTGCTTTGTTGGTCGAGGTGGAGAGAAGAAGGAGCTAAGGCTCGGCTGAGGTGTTGCAAGCAAGGTGGAGTGGACAGGTGGCCGCATGCTATGCTATGGCTGACGGAGTTGATGGGTGCCAGGGAGGGCTTTGGCCTGCTTGGTGGGAATGGAGGCGGAGGGGCGTGAATGGGAGGTGGGCGTGAAACATGTGTGGCATGGCTATCTCGGCGGTGAAAGGTTTCGTGTGACGCCCCACCTCTATACCCACGCTAACCAAGAACACTACGATGTAGTGCTGTCAAATAGCACGGAGAATAAGGCTGTGGAGGAGCGACCATCCATGTAACTTCTTTGTGCGAGCACCGATACGTCAGATAGAATAGAATGCATATCTTTTAAGGAGGAAATCCGACATACCGATACAAACACAAAGCTATCACACTGTGGCTATATATAATCTTCGGAAACAAACATAGAAATAATCATAACATAAATCAGTCACAGACATCCATATCACAAAGGCGGAAGAAGATATGAATAAATATATAACACATGAAAGTGTACATCAGAGTAGTGGTCAGAAAGATCCACTGTAATACAAAAGAATAGCATCACGTGCTATACAAAAGAATAAGTACATAACATAGAGTCTATATCTCAAAGGTGTACATCCAAAAACTACTAATCTATGTAGTTAGCCAAAAGTCAGAGTAATCCAGAAGAGAAGTCAAGCAGAAGCACCTGTAACATCTCGGTCTGACCCGAGTATTATTTATAAGAAAATAATAAACGGATCAGTCTAACTATAAATATCAGATGACATGATATAGGATAAGGGGTATGGCATAAACATATAATAACCATGATGGCATACTACTATAAGTATGTAAATGATAATCAACAAGGGATTAATCAATGTCACAAGAATCTTCTCAAAGATCCAAACACATAAAAAGTAATGACACACAAATTCACCAATACACAAAAACTGATATCATATCAGTGAAAACCACAAAAGTGGGTGAAGCACTAAATCCAGAAATCAACACACGAAATCCAGAACAAATCCCAGAAATCAACACACGAAATCCAGAAATCACTAAAAGGGGGAAGTCCGAACACACGGACGAGAAGCTATCTCATGGAAGCTATCCATTTAATTTTTTCCGAACACACGGATGGCCCGAAGGCAAGTCCGAACACACGGACGAAGAGACATCGCACATTGCTAGTCTAAACCATAAAATGATCATCATCGATCATAAAGAAGTGTCAATCACACTAAGCTAGTAAATATATGAGTTTAGCTTCATGTCCCATAACCACTTGCTTAACTTAAATATTTACGAACAAACTGTAGATTTTCACTAGGAAATTGTCACAAAAAGGGTTCAATCGAACAAGTCCAAGAGCTAACCGACGAAGTGAACGCAAGCGTTTCATACCACTCGTTTTACTAAGTCGTTTAAGTCGATTTCTCATTCGAGTGAAGTAAAGGCTTGTATATACTAGTAGATTGAAAATCGGTTTGAGAAAACGAACTTTTGATATTTAAAATAGTGTTGAAATCGCTTTGATGAAAGAGTTTTGATATTTACTATTAGTATTGAAACCTTCATATATCTTTAAAGTGACAAGTCATAAAACGATGGTAGAAACAAATCAATTCACGTTCGAAGACGTGAGTAAAGACCAAAGAAGTCAATCCCAAAACCATCAAAGTAGAAATTCTGATAAATGTTTTTCAGACGAGATTGCCTACGCAGAGTAATACGGGGTTCAACCTGCCCGGTCAGGTCGCGGGGGTCCAGGGGGCAGCGCCCACGGCGGGGTGCGGGGCAGCGCCCCGTCACGGTACGACCTAGTGAAGGCAAGCGGTCTCGAGAAGCCAAACGACCTAAGGGAAGAATGCCTTGCGACCTAGCAGAAGAACAGGTCGAACGACCTAGGGGAAAACAGGTCAAAATGACCAAGTACTAACTCGCGAACGAGTTACGACTTAAGAGGGCTCTGCGACCTAAGTGGGATGCGCGACCTAAGAAGGTACGCGACCTAACAAGGCTAAGGACAAGGTCGGAGACGACCTACGACTTAACAAAGTCCTGCGACCTAAGTGGGATGCGACTTAGTGGGGCATAGGTCGGAGACGACCTACGACTTAAGGTCAAGCGACCTAGTGAAATAGCAGGAGAAACATTAGGTCGGAGGCGACCTACGACTTAAGGTTTTTAACTCGCGAACGACTTAGTACTTGCTTATCTCGCGAACGACTTACGACTTAAGAGGGTGTACGACCCAACGACTTAAAGTCGATACGACTTAACGACTTAAGCTCAAATACGAGCTACGAGCTAAGGTCTATACGACCTAACGACTTATCTCAGTACGACCTAAGCCAGGACGAGATAGCAGAAGGCAACGACTTAAGTCTTAACTCGGGGACGACCTAAGATGTTAACCCGTGGACGACTTAAGGGGTTAACTCGTGGACGACCTATGGCTTTAACTCCTGAACGACTTATCATTTTGCCTGGAGATTATAGGTCGGCAACGACCTACGACTTAAGGGCTAGAACGACCTAACTCCGAACGAGCTAAAAATGGCCAGAACGACCTAGTAGCAGTTTTTCACCAAAATCACTAAATTTTGGAGTTTTTCGCCAATCCAATCCAAACCAAATGCAAATGTTGATGCTAGAGTGATAGGGAATCATTCCCAACAGTCCAATGACAATCATAGGCAAGATGTGAGATCAAAAATCTCACCTTTTCACGAAATTGATGAAGATGAAGATTGAAAGCAAGGAGAAGCAATCCAAAGCTTGAATCCACAATCTTCTACTTGAATTTGATGTTGAATCTCGGATTTGCAATAGAATTTGAGTTGGGAGTTTTAATTTCTCTTTCCCACCACCATTTTTGACAAAGCTTGAAGTGTTTGAACAAATGAGAAAGAGGGTTGGGCTGAACTAAAGGGGTGCAGTCCAAACCAAAGTCAAAGGCGGGAAAAAGTGCCGAAAAGTTCACTATCTCCAAACATATCGAAGTTTACACTTAAAAAGATCGCAAACGTCATTTTGAACTCAATGGAAGTGGTCTCGAGTCCTAATTTGACCGTATGCAAAAAGTAGCTTTTCGGACTAACATCCGACTAACGATAAAATATTTAAATAAAATATTTAAATATAAAATTGATAGATATGCGGGTTGTTACATTTCGGCTGGATGAGGAAAAGCAGGCTGTCGTCATCATAGAATAAAGCTTTCGTATACTTTTTTTTTAGCAATCATGGCTGAAATAAAAGAGAAGAGAGGAAGGTAAGGAGATGTGTCTGGGAGGAAGGTCTGGGGAGTAGCAACAATATCAAGCTTCAAAGAAAAATATACAAAGCTAATATATTTTCTTTTTCAACAGAACAAAGAAATGAAGAGGCATAAAGTATAAGAAACGAACCAGCATATGTTTTTATAACAGTAGGAAGGGCAAATGTCTAGTCCGAGAATTCAGGGAATCATTAAAGCAATTTATTTGATTCCTTGGGCTGCACGTTTGATTTTTGAAAAGACACGGTAAGTTAAAAGTCACAATTTATGGTACCGTTACAACGAACTGTTCAATCATTTCGTCGCACATCGGACCTCAAAATACAGAAATAAATATACTACGGAAATCAGCACGACGAGACGAACAGAATGGTACACAGATATCAGCGATATGACTATCCTATCAAAAGTCGATATTCCACTGCTAAACTGCTCCAAATTTGCTGAAAATAAGATAAACGGGGCTAGAGAAGTCCAAAATTGACGAACCGAATTATGACGTCTCACTCAGAAAATGATTTACAAATTTATTATATAAAGATATTCATATTTCAATAATATTTTATTTACATCAATTTTAACTAACTTAATTTAACTTTGGAATTACACAACAACACTAACTTCCATATTTCAGATGAAAATTTACCATTTGCAATGTTTAAATAGACGCATTCCAAATATCAAATTTTTATTTCCAAATTCAACTATTTAAAATTTCACAAAAATTCAGTTAATTACGTTATTAAAACTGTTAAAATTTACGGGTCGTCACACTCTCCCCCACTCAAAACTTTTCGTCTCCGAAAAGGAACGAGGTAGGAGAATAGAAACAACCAGAAAGAGAAGATAGATTGAATACCAAATACAACAAATAAATTTAAAACCATATGAACTACATTTATTTTAAAATTGGTTTATATCCAATTAGTTGATTCCAATTTATTTTATTTAATCAATCAAATTTATTGTGTTCACATTTGATTGATTTCATTTCCATATATTTTTATTAAATTGATTTGTTTCAAATTCATTAACATTTATTGCAAAAATTTCACAACAAAATTTGTTTTATTTTACTCATTTATTAAATCTATTTGATCAACCATAGTAAATTTCACTTCAACATTCAACTTCTACTATTCAAAACCATATAGATTTCAATTTTAGATAAGTTAATATTCAACAATTTGGTTTAATCCATTTTATTCAATTAATAAATAGTCATTCAATTTAAAATTGATTTTCTTCCATTTTATCAACATTTCTTTCAAACAAATTTATTTTTAAATTAACTCATTTGTTTTATCCATTTATCTTCGGCTAAGTTGATTCCACTAAAATTCAAGTTCACTATTCTTAAGTTCATATTTATCTGCTTAAATAGTCTTCTTTTATTTATTTAATTTATTTCACTTAACATATTTTGCAGCCTATATTAGGTGTATACATTTCATAACCATATATTATTCAACAAATAAATTTTCCTTTTATTTATCAAATTTATTATCCAATTTATTATCAGTAAATTCCCTTAACAAAATATCATTTTTGATATCCTATTACTTGTATCATAGTGTATATTATCCAATTACATTCCAATTACATTTAAACTTTTGTAGGTAAGTTATATTAATATTTCTGAGTGTAGTTAAACACTATACAAATTTACCTTTTATTTACACCCTTTCCATTAATAAAATTTTGGTTTGTACATTTATTACTTCAAGTTTTTCTTCTTGTATAACTTTTAATTATACCCTAACATTTTAACTTTTTGAATAAGTTAGGCAAGTTATATATATTAGAATGCATTTAGTATTATACAAATAAGTTTTTATTCAAATTCAACTATCTCAAGTTGGTTAAGTTTCATTTATCATCCTAGATATTCCAATTATTCAAAAATTTCACTTTATTTCAATAATTGAAAACATTTCTTAATATAAAACTTAAGATTCAAATTTACGGTTTCACTTCAAACTATTTCGAAACAATTATATACATATATATAGTTTATAAATCAAATTATACACAAGAGATTCAAATTGAATTCATTTTCAAACAAAAGTGCAGCAAAGCTACTAGGTGGTCTCTCTACTTTGAGACTCGAAAATGAATGTCGATGATGCTGTAGTCATCATCGAAGTTATTTTCCAACGACACGAAGAGAGTACTGATTTTCTTCTTTTAGAATTCTTTTGGAAATAAATTCTATTCAAAAGTACTTTCAAATAATATATTTTTCAAAACATTGAAAACCAAATTTAGAAAAGTACCGGAAATTAAATTCTTAAATCCTGTTATTTATGTTTATTCCATTTTCAATTATAAATCAAATTTATAAACCATTTTATCAAATTCATCTCCTTATAACAACAATAGTTAATGTTTTAGAAATGTTGACAAAACAATAAATGATAATCTAGTATTACCTTTTCTAACAACCAATTCATTTAACTATCCACTTTCAGAAAATTATACTTTTATATATATCTAAAATATAACCATACATAAAATTATTTCATTTACTAATTTTTGAAAACAATATTGTGTCAGCTTGCTCTGTTCAAGTGTTTTGGAATTCCTATCGATAGCATTAGCTAGACGAATCGATCGAAACCCAAAATTCAAACTTAACAACTCAAACAACACAATATAAAACATTTTATATTAATTACAAATACACTCCCTCACACGATGATTCCAAAATGGTTTTCAAAACAAGGATAGAGATTCAAATTAGAGGAACCCTAATCAAATAGAATTCAAACTAAAAATATAGACTTGAATGGGAGATAAAATGTGGGAGATAAAATGATTAATTAAAAAAATAGGAAGATGGGTAGACTAATATAAATCACGGGCGACCTTAACCAGGTCAACCATGACTTCAAAATAAGATCGATACAGAATTCTGAAGCAAATCGACATTGGATCACAAGAGAATTACCCTGGTTGTCTACTAGAGAAACATTCAGGCATAGCAAGAAATAGCAGAATCGTAAACCGAGGATATAGAAATCTCTAGTGAATCAATGCTCGTTGTAAAGGAGTTTCACCCCTTTACAAATCATACCAGATTGGCGGAACTATTGATTCATTATAGAGATCAAACAAAGTGGAGTTATGGGATAATCCAGAATCAAGAAAAACACGAATAAGGAGAGACAAGAATGGATTTCAGTAAAAAAGAGAAAGTTTCGAAATTCAAAAGAAATCCTAATCAAAGAGGAGAAATTCAAGCTCGAACGAAGGTGATTCTGTAATTAAATTCACTCTATATGCTGAGTTTTGCCTAAACCAGAGCTCTGATACCAACTGTAACGACCCGGTATTTCGTGCCATTCGCATCCGCACATATCAGACTTGAATTGCTCAAAATATCAGAATGTTAATTTATATTTGGCAAAACTCAGCATATACAGTAAATAAAATCAATCACAGACACGGAGTATTACAATAATAAGCAGCGGAATAGATAAATAGTAGTTCATGAAGCTACTATAAAACATCAGAGTCTGAAATAAAATACAACAGAATATCTCAAATACAATGTAGTCTCGAATACAACAGATGACAAGTCTGAACAAAACAACTGGATAGCTGAAAGCTGAATAGATGCATATGGATCTCCAAGTGAAGCTCCAACTCCAAAGGTAAGTCTCAAATGCTGTGACACTCAGTCTGACCCGAGCGTAAAGCAAAACACAAAACACTCGAGTTAGGATTAACATTCTTATATCAATAAATTCAACTCAAGTGAAATATCAACTGAAATACAAGTAACTTAAAGGATGTTTGGGATTTCCATCCTCTAAGAATCCGTGGAACTATCTACTATGTAGTAATATACGCTATTATAATAGTGTCTACAATAAAGTAAACTATTAAAATAGCGTTAAGGCGTTACCCATATCCCCCTTAACACATTTTTATAATGTCGTAGTCTATACAGATACTGTAAACTCCACCCACAGGTGGGCTATCACGGAGCACTCCATAGGTACGACACAAAACAAACTCGTAGAAGGCACGATAGGGCATGTGACATGGCACTCGAGGCAATGCTAGGGTAGATATACCATTTGCACTCCCGGACTGCTGGTAACGCATAGCAGCTGTGACGACCGCCCATAACCCCTGCACTGAACCTAGAGAAAGTGCGCTGTAAAGTGTGCCAAGCAGCCATGGACGATTGTCAGGGTAAATTAAAAACAACAGAATCTATCGTATTACTCACAGCGCATGGACAAAATACAATAGAACATACATATAGTGAAGCTTCAAAGAATAGAATCTCATCAATAAAACTTCATATTAGTTGAATACAAACATCTGAATAGTCAATACAACAAGCCTCACTACATAACACTCAGAGAAAATACAAACAGCGGAACACCCAGTACATATAATAAGAAGATAATATGCAACCCTCCAGTTCGTCCTCGATATCAACACCGTGGAAAGCAAGAACAGCACCTGTCACCTGCTACCTAGTCTGCCCGTCCCAAGATGGACGAACAGCCCAAGGCAATAAGAGTTAAAAACATAAATCCTTGAGTCAGACAACAGTCTTAGTGAGCAGTAAATTAACTAACAACATACCAAAAGAGCATAAAGGAAAAGGAATAGGAATACAACCCTCCCACTCCACCTCTTTCTACAGTGATAGCCCCCAGACACACACTAAGTAGAAGCAAACATAGCAAAGCACACAATTTAAGGTAAAGCAATTATCACTCGAGTCAAGGGCGATGTTTTCCAAGTACAAACCCCCAAGGCCTAAACCAAGATCAGATAAGCACACAGAAAATACCGCTCTTGAGACCGAATGACGATACAACTAAACATCCATGACTCTGGCTATCACTGTTATCATTGCCTTGATATCATCGTTAATTGAATGACCGGCACATTCTTTCAACCGTCCATCAAGGGCTAATGGAAACCCCGGTTCTAGACATAACTTTGCATGTCATCGTGACCCGTGCCTAGGACTATCGAATCTGCCCAGAGTACTTGACTATCAATCATTAGCCTTCAGGGACTATCGAATCTGCCCAACGTACTCTTGCTTTGAGCATGCTAGAACCTTCAACAACGATGAGATCTCAGCCTTCTAGTCATCCTCCTCGACGACTATTTTCATACTAGCTCAAGCGCCTCTCGAGCCAACCATTATTCTCAACTCGAACCATATCACCGAGTTATCAACATTCTTGGAATGATCTCGTCTGGATTAGACCAAGACTATCTCATATCATGCCTCGCTTCATCACATCCTCGCAAAGCTTCATCTCAACATCATCATCATCAAATCTATGCATAAGAGCTTCATCATCCGCTACATATGCCACGAGCAGCTTCTCCAATTCAAGAGCCTTTCCCTTAGCTTTGAATCATCTTCGGTCTAAATCAAATCATCAATCATCTAATTCATAGCAATCAATCAAGTCAAACATTAATCCAAGTAATCAAACATTCAAATATGGTCTAAATAGACAATTATAACAATAATGGCAATTTCGTAATTAAAGAGTCGAAAGTCTAACAAGCATGAAAACATGAGCAATGTCTCTATAATCTTGATGAATGAACTTGCATAGGTTAACATGTAGTAAGATGGATGTCAAATCATCATGAGAATGGATCTATATGGATCTACACATATGATTAGGAAAATGCATGGAAATCTCTACTTTAACACCAAATCAAGCCAACGATCCGATATACTCCTTTGGATCTGTGTGAGAGATAATCACCACTCACCAAATCACCAAATCAACTCAAAAGCAACACACTTCAGATCTGGACAGCGAAGGATCTAACACGATCTATCACGAATCCGCTTCAAACGATGAAATCTCTCTTCAAAGAATGTAGATCTTCAATCTAAGCTCTTCGATCTTCGATTTGATCTTCAACTTGGATGGATGGAATCACTAGATTAGAGTGGAGAAAAGAAGTGAAGAAGTGTAGAAGTCGAGCTCTCAAAATGGCAGCACTTCGTCGCTTCAAAATCCAGATCCCAAAAATGAAGAAAACCCCTCCTATTTATAGGCTGAATACCCTTAGGTCGTCCGCTCTTAGGTCGTCCACGACCTAAAAACCCCACGACCTAACAACCTCCGACCTAACAAAACCCTACGACCTAACAACCAAAGCTTCTACGACCTACGACCTAGCACTTAGCAGATCAGCGCCTTCATACAACTAACGACCTAGCACTTAGCAGATCAGCGCCTTCATACGACTTACGACCTAATGAATGCGCATCCGCGACCTACGACCTAATGAATATGCGACCTAACACAGACCGCTTCCTTGCGACCTAACAAATCTACGCTTAGCGACCTAACTCGGACTACCTCTTCGCGACCTAACGCTCCTGCGACTTAACACACATTCGACTCCTAGGTCGTTCACGACCTAACACCCAGCGACCTAACACCTTAAGCCTTCACGCGACCTAAAACAACACGCGACCTAACTATCTTAGGTCGCCTACGACCTAACTACGCTAACCACTAGGTCGCTAACTACTGTAGGATACTAACCCTTAGGTCGCTACTCACCAGTTCCTTAGGTCGTTGCCGACCTAACTTCCTTAGGTCGGTCAAATACTATAGGCCGTCCCTAACTCATCAACGACCTAAACCAATACGACCTAACTACTAAGTCGCTCCACTCCACTAGGTCGTATACTCCTTAGCTCGCATCTCTCTTAGGTCGCTGCCTTTCCTATAGGTCGCCCCAATACTTAGGTCGTCCACTCGACCTATTCTACCTCACGACCTAAGCTTATCACACGACCTATCTCCTATACGACCTATCCCAAACTCCTTAGGTCGCCAGTTTCTATAAGTCGCCTATTTCCTTAACTCGGTCAGTCTTCTTAGGACTTGAACAAAATTCTGCCCAAAATCTGAAACGACTTAACAACGCTAAGAATTCCAGATTTTTACGAACTTTTCGATCCGTAAAAATACGGGTCGTTACATTCTCTCCCCCTTAGGAATTTCGTCCCCGAAATTCCAAACAAACAAGAGCAATTAAAGACTATTCTGCACGCCTACCATCCATAGCAATCAACAAACCATGCATCCAATTCTAGCTTAGCATGCAGAACTCTAAAACCAGAACAAGTTACAATATCGTGAGATGACACGACACCTTAGGGCCATACCTTGAAGAGTTCAGGATGAGCTGCCTTCATCCTCTCTTCCACCTCCCACGTACAGTCGTTATCATCATCACTCCATTGTATCTTGAGTAACTTAACTACCTTCCTCCTAAGCTGTTTCGTGTCGGTTTCCACAACACGAAGCGGCTTACGAGGTCTCTTATCGACTGGATCAACTTCAAAATCTTCACAGCTATCAGCAGAAACCACTGTATTCGAATCGTGCACATACTTCCATAGATACGATACGTGAAAAACATTGTGCACACCCGACATCTTCTCTGGTAACTCCAATCTATAGGAGAGCTTTCCAATTCGCTCGATGATCGGGAATAGTCCAACAAATCTCGGAGTCAATTTCCCTTTCTTCCCGAATCGAATAACATTCTTCAGTGGAGATATCTTCACAAAAACCATATCACCTACGTCGAATTCCAAATCCTTACGACGCTTATCGGCATAACTTTTCTGACGGTCTTGGGCTGCCTTCATTCGTTGCTGAATGATCTCTATACAATCTGAAGTCTGTCGAATCATCTCTGGCCCAAGCATCAACTTTTCTCCGGTCTCTAACCAACATGTCGGAGAGTTACACGGTCTTCCATACAATGCCTCATACGGTGCCATAACAATGCTTGACTGGTAACTGTTGTTATACAAAAATTCCACCAAATGAAGATGATCTTCCCATGATCCTCCGAAATCCAAAACACAAGCTCTAAGAAGATCTTCCAAAACTCGGTTGACTCTCTCGGTCTGACCATCTGTTTGAGGATGATAAACTGTACTCAAACACAACTTGGTTCCCAAAACTTCCTGAAAGCTCTTCCAAAATCCACTAGTGAACAATGGGTCTCGATCGCTCACTATACTCTTCGGAATACCATGGAATCGAACTATCCACTTAACATACAACTCAGCCAACTTTGATGCGGTCCTAGTCGATCGAACAGGAATGAATCTTGCACTTTTAGTCAGACGAACTACGATGACCCAAATTCCTTCATTTCCCGTTCTGGTTCTAGGTAGTCCATCAATAAAATCCATCGACACTTGTTCCCACTTCCATGTAGGAACCTCTAATGGCTGAAGCAATCCACTGGGCTCCTTCTGCTCAGCTTTTACCAACTGGCAGTTCATACACTTGGAAATAAAATTTCCAACATCCTTCTTCATACCTTCCCAGTAATAGGTTCTCTTCATATCCCGATACATCTTATTTCCACCAGGATGAATTGTCAGCTTCGAGTGATGACTTTCCTTCAGAACTTCACTTCTCAATTCATCTATATCGGGAACAACTAGTCGTCCTTGCTTTCGAAGCCAACCCTCTCGATCGACCTCGAATCCTTTATCCTTTTCTGGATCCAATCCAGATTCCAAATCACGGATAATCTTGACAAGCTTATCGTCTCGCTTTTGGCTCTCGCCAATCCTTTCCACAAGAGTCGGTCTTATCGATAAGTTTGCCAACATCTCAGGTTCCAATTCACATCTAGGCCTGAAGTCAAATCCAGCTAAATACTCGAGATTCTTCCATTCTGAAAACATGGCTCCCAATCCTGCATGTCTTCGACTTAACGCATCTGCCACTGCGTTACCTTTTCCCGGAGTATACTCTATACCAAAATCATATGATGCCAAAAACTCTAACCAACGTTACTGCCGAAGATTCAAATCCTTTTGGGAGAAAAGATACTTCAACGACTTATGATCTGTAAACAACTCGAATCGAACTCCCAATAGATAATGTCTCCACATCTTCAGAGCAAAAACAATCGCCGCTAACTCCAAATCATGAGTCGGATAATTCCTTTCATGCAGCTTCAGTTGTCGACTTGCATACGCAACAACTTTATCCCTCTGCATCAGCACTGCTCCAAGTCCAGTACCACATGCGTCGGTGTAAACCACCATCTCATCATTCCCACTTGGAATAGTCAAAACAGGAGCACTTGTCAGTCGCTCTTTCAAGATTCCGAAAGCTTGCTCACACTTATCTTCCCATCTGAACACTTGGTTCTTTTTCGTCAATCCTGTCAATGGTGCAGCTACCTTGGAGAAGTCTTTGATAAACCGTCGATAATATCCTGCTAATCCAAGAAAACTTCTCACATCAGATGCATTCTTAGGTCTAACCCAATCCTGGATTGCTGCCACCTTAGCGGGATCAACCGCTATTCCTTTTCCAGAGATAACATGGCCTAAGAACCTCACTTCACTCTTCCAGAAGTGACACTTCGAAAACTTAGCCTTCAGCTGATGTTTCCGCAAGATTTCCAAAACAATACGCAAGTGCGTCTTGTGCTCTTCTTCAGTTCTGGAATAAATCAGAATATCATCCACGAACACGAGCACGAACTTGTTCAACTGATCTCTGAACACTCTATTCATAAGATCCACAAAATATGCTGGCGCATTAGTCAATCCAAACGGCATAACCATCCACTCAAAGAAACCGGATGGTGTATTAAAAGCAGTCTTCGGCACACTATCCTTAGCCACTCTCAACTGGTGAAATCCCGTTGCCAAATCCATCTGAGAAAACACCTTAGCTTCGTGAAGCTGATCAAACAAGTCATCTATTCTCGGCAACGGATACTTGTTCTTCTTAGTCACTTTATTCAGCTCACGATAATCCACACACAATCTCAATGACCCATCTGCCTTGGTTGCAAACACAACTGGTGCACCCCATTCGGACACACTACGCCGAATGAATCCTTTCTGCAAAAGATCATCAACCTGAACCCTCAACTCCTGCTGTTCCCTAGGCGCCATCCGCCTAAGAGGCATCACAACAGGTCTGGCTCCTTCAACTAGATCTATACGAAACTCGATCTCTCTAGGCGGCGGTAACCCTTTGACCTCGTCAAAGACATCCTCAAATCCATTAGCGATTGGCACAGATGACAGTCCATCCCATGGAACAACCAGCGAATACATGAAGCTCATGAAGACGCCTTCTTCATGCTTACATCGTATCACAATCTCTCGCCCCTCCACATTCTCGACTGTCACCTCCAACCTTTCACAATCAACCTTTGCCGCATACTTCCAAAGCCAGTCCATACCCAAAATAATTTCGAACCCCGCAAAGTTCAAAACAAAGCAATCGCAAACAAAAAAGCAATCATGACTCGATACAATCAGACCATGGCATAACATACACAAACAAGACGAACCCCCAACTGGATTAGTCACAACCAATGGCCTATCAACAATATCTGGTTCCAAACCTAACCGACCTACAAGTTCATTACAAACAAACGAATGCGACGCCCCAGTATCAAACAACACTCTAACTGGAACACCACAAATGAAAAGAGTACCCTGAACCACCACGCTCTTTCCTTTCTCTTCAGCGGTAGGAGCTTTCGAAGACGATGGAACAGCTCCTAAAGCATAAGCTTGCACAATATGCTTGTCCTTCCGTGGTTCCGGACAATTCTTCCTGATATGCCCCGACTTGTCACAGTTGTGACACTTCATCGGTACCTTCGGATTCTTACAATCCTTAGAGAAATGGCCCTTCTGCTGACAATTGTAGCAAGTCACTTCGCCCTTCGGCTTCTTCTGGCCATCCCTACCCCTTTGCTGCTGTTGTTTCCTCTTCTTGTTTCCACCCTGCTGGGGTTTAGACTCTCCCCTGGTCACAGCAACAACAGATCCTTCCTTAGGAAACAGACTATCATGCCTGAGAGCTTTCTCCACAAGCTTCTCAAATGAATCGTCCAAATGATCCACCAACTGCCTCCCAAGATAACTGTCCAAGCCTGTCACAAACTTCTCATTCTTCTGATAAGCAGATTCAATATACGATCGGGCATACTTGGACAAAGCTTCAAACTCAGAAACATACTCAAGAACTGGTCTTCCTCCCTGCTTGAGCTCCACAAACTTCTTGAACAGAACAGACTTCTGAGCAGTAGAAATGAACTTAGCTTCAAATCTGACTTGGAATTGCTCCCAAGTAATCTCTTCCTCCGGAGTATCAATGGTGATAGAGTTCCACCAATCAGAAGCTCTTCCTTGAAGCTGTCTTGATGCCAACTTCCTCTTAGTTGCATCCTCAATTCCCAAGTCACCAAAGAACCTTCTACAAGCATCTATCCACCTCTGAACTTCAATGGTTGATTCTGTTCCCAAGAAAACCTTTCCTCCAAGAGCAGTGTAGTCCTTACACAGCTTAGCAAAATCCACCGGTTTTGGAGTTTGAACTTGAACTCCAACATCCACCGATGGCCCCGGAGCTGGCATCCTTCTCATGATCGAAGTCATCATAGCTTCGAACATGGCAGCATAATCAGCAGCCCCTTCAGTAGCACGGCCTTCCCTAGCAGCTGGTCTCCCTCTTCGACTCATTCTCAATATCTATAAAAAGGAATGATTAGCACATCTAGAGAAACAACTGCATAAAGGACTCAAACTCTACTAAGCTACTATATTATATATAGTAATCATCCATCAAAATACAATTACGTCTCTCATACGTAGTTACGTCAGCGAGCGTTGGGTAAAATCGATTAACCAATGCTCTGATACCAAATGTACCCCTGCACTGAACCTAGAGAAAGTGCGCTGTAAAGTGTGCCAAGCAGCCATGGACGATTGTCAGGGTAAATTAAAAACAACATAATTTATCGTATTACTCACAGCGCATGGACAAAATACAATAGAACATACATATAGTGAAGCTTCACAGAATAGAATCTCATCAATAAAACTTCATATTAGTTGAATACAAACATCTGAATAGTCAATACAACAAGCCTCACTACATAATACTCAGAGAAAATACAAACAGTGGAACACCCAGTACATATAATAAGAAGATAATATGCAGCCCTCCAGCTCGTCCTCGATATCAACACCGTGGAAAGCAAGAACAGCACCTGTCACCTGCTACCTAGTCTGCCCGTCCCAAGATGGACGAACAGCCCAAGGCAATAAGAGTTAAATACATAAAGCCTTGAGTCAGACAACAGTCTTAGTGAGCAGTAAATTAACTAACAACATACCAAAAGAGCATAAAGGAAAAGGAATAGGAACACAACCCTCCCACTCCACCTCTTTCTACAGTGATAGCCCCCAGACACACACTAAGTAGAAGCAAACATAGAAAAGCACACAATTAAGGTAAAGCAATTATCACTCGAGTCAAGGGCGATGTTTTCCAAGTACAAACCCCCAAGGCATAAACCAAGATCAGATAAGCACCCAAAAAATACCGCTCTTGAGACCGAATGACGATACAACCAAACATCCATGACTCTGGCTATCACTGTTATCATTGCCTTGATATCATCGTTAATTGAATGACCGACACATTCTTTCAGTCGTCCGTCAAGGGATAATGGAAACCCCGGTTCTAGACATAACTTTGCACGTCATCGTGACCCGTGCCTAGGACTATCGAATCTGCCTAGAGTACTTGACTATCAATCATTAGCCTTCAGGGACTATCGAATCTGCCCAACGTACTCTTGCTTTGAGCATGCTAGAACCTTCAACAACGATGAGATCTCAGCCTTCTAGTCATCCTCCTCGACGACTATTTTCATACTAGCTCAAGCGCCTCTCGAGCCAACCATTATCCTCAACTCGAACCATATCACCGAGTTATCAACATGCTTGGAATGATCCCGTCTGGATTAGACCAAGACTATCTCATATCATGCCTCGCTTCATTACATCCTCGCAAAGCTTCATCTCAACATCATCATCATCAAATCTATGCATAAGAGCTTCATCATCCGCTACATATGCCACGAGCAGCTTCTCCAATTCAAGAGCCTTTCCCTTAGCTTTGAATCATCTTTGGTCTAAATCAAACCATCAATCATCTAATTCATAGCAATCAATCAAGTCAAACATTAATCCAAGTAATCAAACATTCAAATATGGTCTAAATAGACAATTATAACAATAATGGCAATTTCGTAATTAAAGAGTCGAAAGTCTAACAAGCATGAAAACATGAGCAATGTCTCTATAATCTTGATGAATGAACTTGCATAGGTTAACATGTAGTAAGATGGATGTCAAATCATCATGAGCAATGGATCTATATGGATCTACACATATGATTAGGAAAATGCATGGAAATCTCTACTTTAACACCAAATCAAGCCAACGATCCGATATACTCCTTTGGATCCATGTGAGAGATAATCACCACTCACCAAATTACCAAATCAACTCAAAAGCAACACACTTCAGATCTGGACAGCGAAGGATCTAACACGATCTATCATGAATCCACTTCAAACGATGAAATCTCTCTTCGAAGAATGTAGATCTTCAATCTAAGCTCTTCGATCTTCGATTTGATCTTCAACTTGGATGGATGGAATCACTAGATTAGAGTTGAGAAAAGAAGTGAAGAAGTGTAGAAGTCGAGCTCTCAAAATGGCAGCACTTCGTCGCTTCAAAATCCGGATCCCAAAAATGAAGAAAACCCCTCCTATTTATAGACTGAATACCCTTAGGTCGTCCGCTCTTAGGTCGTCCACGACCTAAAAACCCCACGACCTAACAACCTCCGACCTAACAAAACCCTACGACCTAACAACCAAAGCTTCTACGACCTACGACCTAGCACTTAGCAGATCAGCGCCTTCATACGACTTACGACCTAGCACTTAGCAGATCAGCGCCTTCATACGACTTACGACCTAATGAATGCGCATCCGCGACCTACGACCTAACGAATATGCGACCTAACACAGACCGCTTCCTTGAGACCTAACAAATCTGCGCTTAGCGACCTAACTCAGACTACCTCTTCGCGACCTAACGCTCCTGCGACTTAACAAACATTCGACTCCTAGGTCGCTCACGACCTAACACCCAGCGACCTAACACCTTAAGCCTTCTAGCGACCTAAAACAACACGCGACCTAACTATCTTAGGTCGCCTACGACCTAACTACGCTAACCACTAGGTCGCTAACTACTGTAGGATACTAACCCTTAGGTCGCTACTCACCAGTTCCTTAGGTCGTTGCCGACCTAACTTCCTTAGGTCGGTCAAATACTATAGGCCGTCCCTAACTCATCAACGACCTAAACCAATACGACCTAACTACTAAGTCGCTCCACTCCACTAGGTCGTATACTCCTTAGCTCGCATCTCTCTTAGGTCGCTGCCTTTCCTATAGGTCGCCCCAATACTTAGGTCGTCCACTCGACCTATTCTACCTCACGACCTAAGCTTATCACACGACCTATCTCCTATACGACCTATCCCAAACTCCTTAGGTCGCCAGTTTCTATAAGTCGCCTATTTCCTTAACTCGGTCAGTCTTCTTAGGACTTGAACAAAATTCTGCCCAAAATCTGAAACGACTTAACAACGCTAAGAATTCCAGATTTTTACGAACTTTTCGATCCGTAAAAATACGGGTCATTACAGCAGCTACTACCGCCCACCTTGTGACACACTCCCATATCAAAGGGTGCACCTACTCAAATCACAAAAGCAATAGAATGGTATCGAAGAAATGTGTCTGATAGGAGGAATGACCTCACTTGGCCGGGTATAGCTCCTGCTTTAGCCACATCAAGTTGACTCACGGGAGTCAGGGCTACGTAAATACCATATAGAATCGTCACCAAACCATCCTACTTCATTTTGGAATCTCCACCACGTGCATAGTTGTTAAAGTGGTTTTCGGTATTGGCAGAGAGTATGACAATATCTGAACCCGGTCTCTTTAATAACCAAACTCTTATTTCACACCATTGTCATTTCATTTCAAATAATTCATACTTCAAATCAAAATATCATATTCATTTCAAAACCATATCAAATTCGATATCATTACACTTTTAATAATATTCATTTCCGAAACCGTAACACTTTCAAAATTACAACACTTTCGAAATCATAACACTTTCGAAACTATAGCACTTTGGAAATCATAACACTTTCGACTTAAACAGTTTAGATATTTAAAATGGTACATATATTAAAATAGTTATAAATTAAAATAGTTTATATATTAAAATAATTTATATATTAAACAGTTTATATATATATATTAAAAGTACTTTATATAACTAAAAATAGTTTCCTTAAATTTCACAAATCGATTCTAATCATCTTGAATTCCAAATACCATTTAAATCAAATCTAAGTTCTTCCATTTCAATTCAATTCAAATTTCAATAAACCATTTTATATCGATTTCAAATA
This sequence comes from Allium fistulosum, assembly GCA_030737815.1. Taxonomy (NCBI): domain Eukaryota; kingdom Viridiplantae; phylum Streptophyta; class Magnoliopsida; order Asparagales; family Amaryllidaceae; genus Allium; species Allium fistulosum. Next base: position 867,915,093 of record CM060905.1, on the reverse strand, counting down.
TAGATTTGAACTACAAAATAACCATTTTTATATCGATTTCAAATATAGATTTGAAAGTTTAAAATATTTAAACCTCTACAATAACTCAATTTGATAAATTCATTTATTTTTCAAATTCAACTTTACCATTATTTAATATTAAAATATACACTTAGTCAATCCAGTATCATTTAAATAAAGTTTTAAAAATACAAATTTAAATAAAACTAAATATCCCATTTAAATTTATTTAAATTTGAAAATATTCATTTAATCGTCTATAATGAAAATCAAGTTATAAAATCATATCTTTAAAAATCTCAAATTAAATCAAATTTCAAAATGAATTTTGTTTAAATAAAAAAATTTCTTAAACAAATACAATTTCAAATCAATTTCAAATTTATCTTTCCAACTTCAATCTATTAAAATTTATTATAAATCTATTTTTTTAATATATAATATTAAATAAATACTTAAACATATTACATACTAATTAAATAAAATTTTATTAAATTATACCTTGTTATTAGATTATATTTTATGTTAAAATCTTATATATATAATAAGATAGTAAAATTATAAGAAAATCTTAAAAATTGTATTTTCAAAACTAACTTATAAATTTAAAATTTCCAATCATATAAATTTAAAAATCAAAAATTTAAACCTTTATAAAAATAACCTTCATACATATATAATATTTTAAAATCAATATTTATTTTAAAACTATCTATATATCTTTCAAAACCTTGGAAATCATTTCAAAATATATATAGACCAATGGTGTCTGTATATAATTTTCTATCCTATGGTCAAGTGATACGGATATTTATCATTTCAATCCGCAATTTAAATATATACGGGTAAATATATCTTTCCAACCCGCAATCCCAAATTCAATTCAATGAAAATCGCTTGGGTTTAACATTTCAACCCATAACGATTTTCTTCTGTTCTACAAGATCGTTCGGGTATGTATCATTTCAACCCATAGGGAATTCTATACTAACATGGAACTTGCAGAGTGAAAACAGTTATGATAATAATATAACATATCAACAACAGGCATATATTATCAATAACAATAAAGTATAATATAAACAACAGGATATGGTGTCATATCTCACAGGTGAACAGATACAGATAATTGCATATCATATATAGCAATTAAATAACTAGCAGTTCAAATTAGCAGCATATTTCAATTGTTGTTTCAAATGAAATAAAACTTAATAAATATAAGAATGTTAATCGTGAGTGATTGCTCACCTTTCGAGGCTAGAGAGAATTGACAATGAAATGGGTTATCAAGCACGAATTCCAAAGCAAAGCAGGTTGGCACGAATTTGACGAACAAAGCTGATAATAGGAATCAATGAAAACAAATCAAATCAGTTTTGATATAAACTGAAAATATATACATTATTATTATACTATATATATATATATATATCCGATATTTTAATTTAAGAAATATTAAAATAATATGAAATTTCAAAATCATTATTCTTAATAAACAAATAGATATATAGACTAATAGAAACATATGTATAACTTACATACTTATTATATTTTATAATCAATAACTATAATATCAATATAACTTAATTCATTATAACATATTGGAACTCAACAGATCTAATTTATATAGCAAACAAACTGGTACATATAACATATATAACATGTAATTGTTATAAACTTGCCTTTTTAAATAAAACCTATATAATATATATATAAAACCAGAGATCAAAGATATGTACCAGCTTTTTAATATATATACATATATATATAACTAACAAACAGGCCATTTATAAACTTGTATATACTATATACCCAAATATAAATAGACTAATATATAATCATGTATACTAACATATATGTGTAGACATTTATATAAACGAAATAGACAGCTCCTCAAACATATGTAGACTACCAAGATATGCAACCAAACTATTTATTTATATACATGTATAGAATACTAAGGAAAGAACCCTATATATTAAATTTGCACAACAGAATGAAATGTATAACCCCATATAAACATATTACATAGACAACTATATATATTACTACTATATATTTAACTGATGTGTATAACCCAACATATAATATAACTAATATATAATAGAACTAATATAAACTTATACTCAACTATAAACACAGATTCAATATATGTAAACTAGTATATAACCTATGTACATATAATCAAAATGTCTTCATATATAGGAATAAATCAACATATATATATAATATATATATATATATATATATTTAAAACTCTATATGCACATTTTCAAGTATCCATATAATAAAATATGAAATATTATATATATACAGTTATTACAAATTCATATTAAAGTACTAACATAAGTTTAAGTAAATACTTTAACATATTATAAACTATATATATATATGTATATGTAATATATAATTACAAAACTCATGTTTGTTGTTGTTGCTTTGCTGGTCGAGGTGGAGAGAAGGAGGAGCTAAGGCTCGGATAAGGTGTTGCAAGCAAGGTGGAGAGGACAGGTGGCCACATGTTAGGCTATGGCTGACGGAGTTGATGGGTGCCAGGGTGGGCTTCGGCCTGCTTGGTGGGAACGGAGGCAAAGGGGCGTGAATGGGAGGTTGGCATGAAACATGTGTGGCATGGCTATCTCGGCGGTGAAAGGTTTCGGGTGGATAAGGAAAAGCAGGCTGTCGTCATCATAGAATAAAGCTTTCGTATACTTTTTTCTTTCAGAAAGCATGGCCGAAATAAAAGAGAAGAGTGCAAGGTGAGGAGATGTGTTAGGGAGGAAGGTCTGGGGAGTAGCAATAGTATCGGGCTTCAAAGACAAATATACAAAGCTATATTTATATTGTATTTATATCTTCTTTTTCAACAGAACAGAGAAATGAAGAGGCATAGAGTATAAGAAACGAACCAGCATATGTTTTTATAACAGTAGGAATGGCAAATGTCCAGTCCGATAATTTAGGGAATCATTAAAGCAATTTATTTGATTCCTTGGGCTGCACGTTTGATTTTTGAAAAGACACGGTAAGTTAAAAGTCACAATTTATGGTACCGTTACAACGAACTGTTCAATCATTTCGTCGCATATCGGACCTCAAAATTGTGACGCCCCACCTCTATACCCACGCTAGCCAAGAACACTACGGAGTAGTGTTGTCAACTAGGGCGGAGAATAAGGCTGTTGAGGAGCGACCATCAATGTAATTGCTTATCACACGGTGGCTATAAATAATCTTCGGAAACAAATATAGAAATATGCATAACACAAATCAGTCACAGACATCCATATCACAAAGGCGTAAAAAGATATGAATATATAACTAACACATGAAAGTGTACATCAGAGTTGTGGTCAAAAAGATCCACAATAATACAAAAGAATAGCAACACGTGCTATACCAAAAGAATACATCCATGAGTCTATATCTCAGGTGTATACAACAAAACTGCTAATCTAAATAGTTAGCCCAAAAGTCAGAGTAGCAAATCCTGGGAAGAAGTCAAGCAGAAGCACCTGTAACATCTCGGTCTGACCCGAGTATTATTTATAAGAAAATAATAAACGGATCAGTCTAGCTATAAATATTAGATGATATGGTATAAAGTAAATGACATGACATGAACATGTAATAACCATAACGTCGTACTACTATAAGTACATAAATGATAATCAACAAGAGGTTAATTAATTTCACAAGGATCTTCTCAAAGATCCAAACCCATAAGCAGGTAATGACACACAAATTCACCAATACACAAAAAAAACTGATATCATATCAATGAAAACCACAAAAGTTGGTGAAGCACTAAATCCAGAAATCAACACACGAAATCCAGAACAAATCCCAGAAATCAACACACGAAATCCAGAAACCACTAAAAGGGGGAAGTCCGAGCACACGGACGAGAAGCTATCTCATGGAAGCTATCCATTTAATTTTCCGAACACACGGATGGCCCGAAGGCCTTTGACACACGAACGGCCCAAAGACCATGGGGTGCAGCCCCATATATGTGAGTAGAAACATCACCCAAGTGGGGTCTAGTCTCCCTCGCAGACAAAGAGACATCGCTCAATCGCTAGTCTAAATCACAAGAATGATCGTCATGATCATAAGGAAGTGTCAATCACACCAAGCTAGTAAATATATGAGTTTAGCTTCATGTCCCATAACCACTTGCTTAACTTAAATATTTACGAACAAACTGTAGATCTCCACTAGGAAATTGTCACAAAAGGGTTCAATCGAACAAGTCCAAGAGCTAACCGACGAAGTGAACGCAAGCGTTTCATACCACTCGTTTTACTAAGTCGTTTAAGTCGATTTCTCATTCGAGTGAAGTAAAGGCTTGTATATACTAGTAGATTGGAAATCGGTTTGAGAAAACGAACTTTTGATATTTAAAATAGTGTTGAAATCGCTTTGATGAAAGAGTTTTGATATTTACTACTAGTGAAGCCAAGCTGGTCAAGCGACCTAAGGAAAAGTAGGTCATACGACCTAAGGGAAGACTGCCGTGCGACCTAGCAGAAGAACAAGTCGAACGACTTAGGGGAAACAGGTCAAACGACCTAAGTGCTAACTCATGAGCGACCTAACGAAGTGCGCGACCTAACAGTGTGGCGTGACCTAATAATGAGGCGCGACCTAAGGCCTTACGACCTAAGGGAAACAAGGTCTTGCGACCTAACACCAAAGTTCCGAGCGACCTAACGATCTGAAGTGTCGAGCGACCTAAGGGTTAACTCCCGAGCGACCTAACTCATAGCCGAGCTAAACAGTGAAACGGCAAAACAGGGGCGAGCGACCTAACAGAGGTACGCGACTTAAGGTGGTTCGCGACCTAAGGGTACACGACCTAACGTGGTTCGCGACCTAAGGGGTACGCGACCTAAAACTCGCGACCTAAGGGCACACGACCTAAAACTCGCGACCTAAGGAAACGCGACCTAAAACTCGCGACCTAAGACTCGCGACTTAAAACTCACGACCTAAAGGCACACGACCTAAAGGCTCACGACCTAGGCAAGCAAGCCGAGCGACCTAAGGAAGTGTGCGACCTAAGTCCAGAACGAGCTTGTATCTGTTATCCACGCCAGAGCGACCTACGACCTACGACCTAAAGTCATGCGACCTAACTCCGATCGAGCCAGTTCCGAGACAGTGCGACCTAACTCCAGGAAATTCACCAAAACACTGAAATTTGGAGTTTTTCGCCAATCCAATCCAAACCAAATGCAAATATTCATACAAATGCAATAGGGGATCATCCCAACAGCCCAATGACATCTATAGGCAAGATGTGAGATCAAAAATCTCACCTTTTCCATGAAATTGATGAAGATGAGACTTGAGAGCAAAGCAAGAGCACCAACAAGCTTGAATCAATGTTCTTCACGTGAATTTGGAGCTGAATCTCGGATTTGAAATAGAATTTGAGTTTGGAGTTTTAATTTCTCTTTCCCACCACCATTTTTGACAAAGCTTGAAGTGTTTGATAAAGTGAGGAAGAGGGTAGGGCTGAATTAAGAAGGTGCAGTCCAAACCAAAGTCAAAGGCGGGAAAAAGTGACGAAATTTCCACTTACTCCAAAGATGTCGAAGTGTATACTCAAAAAGATCGCAAACGTCATTTTGAACTCAATGGGAGTGGTCTCGAGTCCTAATTTGACCGTATGCAAAAAGTAGCTTTTCGGACTAACATCCGACTAACGATAAAATATTTAAATAAAATATTTAAATATAAAATCGATAGATATGCGAGTTGTTACAAAAATACAGAAATAAATATACTACAGAAATCAGCACGACGATACGAACAGAATGGTACACAGATATCAACGATACGACTATCCTATCAAAAGTCGATGTTCCGCTACTAAACTGCTGCAAATTTGCTGAAAATAAGATAAACGGGGCTAGAGAAGTCCAAAATTGACGAAATGAATTATGAATTCTCACTTAGAAATTATTTACAAATTTATTATATAAAAATATTCAGATTTCAATAATATTTTATTTACATCAATTTTATCTGACTTAATTTAAATTTGGAATTACACAACAACACTAACTTCCATATTTCAGATGAAAATTTACCATTTGCAATGTTTAAATAGACGCATTCAAAATATCAAATTTTTATTTCCAAATTCAACTATTCAAAATTTCACAAAAATTCAGTTAATTGCGTTATTAGAACCGTTAAAATTTACGGGTCGTCACAGTTTTTTTCTGTTTCCTTTTTTTCATACAATGATTTTCTTTTATCCACGTTCATTACTTACAAAATTTTAATTCTCATTCATTCATATAAGGCTTATTTCATTAATTTACATTCTTTACTTACATAAGTTATATCGATTTCAATTATTTGGATCATAAATGAATTCATTATTGAAGTATTGTATATATTTTATTTCAGTTTACTTCACATTTACTATTTTGTTTGATTTTCCTTTTTATATAAATATTCATTTGTGAAACAACTCATACCTATAAAAGATTTTCACCTTTCACTTTTATTTCTTTCACATATAGTATCCACTTTTACTATTTACTCTAATTATAATTGGCTTCAAACATTACCTAAGTTATAATTATTTAATTACAGTATTCACATTTCTATTAATTATAATTACTAGCATTTCAAATTATTAACTTAAGTTAATAACAATTGATAACATCAGAATCCTTATTTATAGAAAAATTCTATTAAACCCTTTAATTATACTTAAGCTTTACTTGTATAATATTCTATTACATATTTCTATTAACATTTCAACTTTTAATATTTTGGTAAGTTATATATTGTTCTAAGAATGCAATTGAATGTTACACAAGTTTATCTTATTCACTTTAGTAAACAAAATGTTTAATAATTACATCTTCTAAAATTTTATCATTCTTAGACCTATAAGTTACAAATTTCCAATTTTTTATCTATTTCATTAATCATTTTAACATCAAATTTCTTATTTTCATTTTAGAACTTTCCAATTATAACTATAGTCAAGATTCCATTCTTTATAATAATTTCAATTTCTAATTTACAGAAACTTAAGAACTAAACAACCGAGTTCCATTTCAATCCCCTTTAAAATAATATATATATATACTCATAACTTATATATACATATATCAAATCAACCTTTAGAAATTAAAATTAAGACTCGTTTATCAAAACAGATGTGCAGTAAAAATACTACAGCAGTCTTTCCACTTTGACACTTGAAAATGAACGTCGATGATGCGTGCACTCATCATTGAAATTATTTTCCAGCGATAGAGAAGGGAGTACAGAACTTATTTCCTTTAAAAAAAATTCTTTTAAAACATTTTTTCAAATCATCTTGAAATATTTATATTAGAAAATACTTCTAAATACTACTAGTATTATATTCCAAAATCTTTTGAAAGAAATTTTCAAAAATCCCCAAACTTTAGTTCTAAACTTCCAATTTATATTTACTTTATTTGTAAATCCTATTTTTCAATCAATATTTATAAAAAAATTCTACCTAACAAACAACATATTACATCCAACTATATCATTTATAAAATTTATTACTTTATATACAAAAATATATAATTGGAAAAATTATTTCATTTACCTATACTTCAAAACAAATATTGTGTCGGTCTGCCCTATTAAGTGTTTAGAAATCCCTATCGATGTCGTAGCATCCTATGTACCGACCGAAATTTATAAATGCTAAACAAAACAAATTAACACAATATAAAAACCTTTTATAACACTAACAAATACGCTCTCTCATATATATACACTCAACGACTCATTCTAGGGTATTACTACCCTTTTTAATATGAGTCAGACCCCACAAAGCTAAGGTTATCGCTAAACCAAAGCTCTGATACCAACTATAATGACCTACGCTTTTGGACGGTTTAAATCGACGATAAACCACACACGTCAAACCATTCAAAAGGGCAGATTGTTATAGGGTAAATAAGAAAAGCAGAGAAGGAAAGAAAACAAATACAGAATCTCGTAGCGGAATGACAAACTATAATAATCAAATAAACAGTTCATGAGTTGTTTACAAATAACATTGATTAAACTTTTATAATAAAGATCAGAGTTACATACAACAAGAATAAATAATAAATAAATGCAGCAGAACAACATGATGCAATGGAATAAATATAATAAATAATAATAGTACAAAATTTTCGTCTTCATCCTCAAGAAAGCAGTCTTTGATAAACTGAAAAGCTTAGGCTGACCCGAGCGAATTGAAAAGACAAAACACTCGAGTCAGAACTAAAAGATCTTACGTAAGTTAAATCAACAGTAAATAAATATGAGTGTAACGGTGTCAGAGATGTTTACAGGTTTTGACACTTCCTATCCAGTGTCAACCGTAAGTGCAATAACTTAAGAGATGTTCGGGATTTACATCTCCTAAGGATCCGTTAAACTATCTACATACATAGTACAATATGCTATTATAATAGTGTCTACAATAAAGTACAGTATTAAAATGGCGTTAAAGCATTACCCATATCCCCCTTAACACTTTTTATATAATGTCGTAGTCTATACAGATATTGTAAACTCCACCCGCAGGTGGGCTATTAGGGAGCACTCCATAGGTACGACACAAAAAAAACTCATAGAAGGCGCGATAAGGCATGTGAACATGGAACTCGAGGCAATGCCAGAGTAGATATACCAATTGCGGATCCGGACTGGTGGTAACGCATAGCAGCTACTACTGCCCACCTCGGAACACACTCCCATAATCAAAATAAAGGGGTGGCCACCAAATCATCACAAAGTCATAACATGGTATCGAAGAAATGTGTCCGATCGAAGGTGCGACCTCACTTAGCCCGGCGTGGCTCTTATTTTAGTCACATCTAAGCTGACTCACGGGAGTCAGGGTCACGTAAATACCTCATACAGAATCGTTCGCCAAACCATCCTACTTCATTTCTGGAATCTCCACCACGTACACAGTTGTTAAAGTGGTTTTCGGTATTGGTAGAGAGTATGACAATATCTGATCCTGATCTCTTTAACAACCAAACTCTTATTTCACACCATGGTCATTTAACATTTCCCAAAACCAATTCATAATTAATATTAAAATATCATATTCTCAAACCATACCACTTTCAAATCATATTCACCTTTGAATTTATCGATAAGATAGGTTAATTAAATCCTCGTTCCAAAATCATCATATTTACTCAAACATGTCATTTCATAAAAAGGGTATCAATTTCAAATCCCAATTTAGGTTGTATCATCATCAAGGATTTAAATATAAATACTTCAACTTTACATAGTCTGAAATTTTAGAAAATAGTTTAGATGGTCATAAATAGTTTTTAATATTTTAAAAATAGTTAACATACTCTAAAATAGTTTAACTGATTTAAAATAGTTTAAAATGGATTAAAATAGTTTAAATAGTTAAAATATTTTAAATAGATTTAAATTAGATTAAATTAGATTTAAAAATGGTTTAAATAGATTTAAATTATATTAAATAGATTTAAAATAGATTAAATAAATTTAAAATATATTAAATTGGATTAAATAGATTATAATAGATTAAATAAATTAAAATTTGAATTAATTAAAATAGTTTAAATTCATTAAAATATTTTAAATTAATTTAAAATAGATTTCAAAGTTATATCCAAACATTTTCAATAACCAAATTCCGAGAACTTCATTTATATTTGACACTTCAACTTGAAACTCCAATTTAAATCCTTTAAACGAATCGTTAAATCAATTCCAATTTTAGCGTTAACGCTCGGATTATCGAAAAGAATTCAGTTTATATAAATCAATTTCTATTTCAAAATACCAGTTAACTGAATTCAAAATTTTAAGGATTCAAAAATTATTTAATTTAACCAATCCGGTGTCCGTATATAATTTTCTACCCTATGGTCAAGTGATACGGATATTTATCATTTCAATCCGCAATTTACAATTTTACGGTTATATATCATTTCAAACCGCAATCCCGAATTAAATAAAAATCCATAAAATCGCTCTCCTCTATCATTTCAACCCATAACGATTTTTCCCTAATCTATAGATCGTTCAGGTATGTATCATTTCAATCCATAGGGAACTTGCAGTGTTATAACAATGTAAAATACAACATCCAGTTATCCAATATCAACAATCAAACATCCATCACAATCATCATCCAAATCAATCAATAAACATCAATAGATAACTGAAAATCAATAACAGAAATTAAATTGACAATTAAATTAAATATTCAATTAAACGTTGATTAAATGCAATAAAAGTCAAATTTAACTAGAATGACAATTTAAATATACCAAACATCAACCAATCAATTTCTAAACACATCATAAATTTAATTTAACTAAGTTGAGATAATTTAGTAGTTGTGAGTGGGTTAAAACACCCACCTTTGATTTCAAATCGGTTTGAAATCCAAATAAAAGCCCAAAATTCCAATAGAAGAAATCGCGCGTGAATCGAAGTTTATATGCAAAAGATATTCATGTTATATGAAATATTATTAAAATAATAATTGGTACACGTTTTAAAAAAAATAAACAAAGTTTAATACTTACATATTTCTCAAGATAAGGATTCAGGCAAAGATTGAAGAACAAACTAAGATGTAGGCATGACATGTAGGAAAAATGAAAAAAAATGAAACTCATGTTTCATAAAAGAAAGCTTTTGAATTTGCAAAATGAGAGCTTTTGAATTTGCAAGTTCACATTAAAATGATTCAGGGGAAGGAAGAATTGAAATGGAGATCTAAACATAGGAAATGAAGCGGTGACAAAAAAAATGAAGAAACAATTAAAAAACATAAACAATTTGCTGATGAGATTATAGCTTCAGCAAAGAATAATTTGACTAAATGAATATGAGGTGTCAGGAGAAACAAAACATAAAAGAAGAAATAAAGTGACTGGTTATTTAATAATAAAGAAATGAAGGTGGAGGGACAAAAATGAATGTCACGTTTCTAAAATGAAGGCTTTAGGAAATATAGGCTACCAAAATAAAACAAAAATACGAGGTTGTGGAAGAAGGCTACAGGAAAACAAAATGAAAAGAATTGAAGTGGCTGTAGAAATATGAAATGAGATGGAGAAAACAACGAACTCACATTTTTTTTAAAGAATTGGAGGTAGGACATGGTGTAAAGAGGTGAAAAAAGGTTAAATAAATAAAAAATATATATACATATAAAATGAAGCTCACGTTTGAGAAGATGCAGCTTCAGGAAAAAGAAGAAGGAACAACCAAAATGAAGAAACAAACAAAAAATGAGGAAAGAAATAAGGCAGGTATTAAATATAGAATGAAAAATACACGTTTGAATTTTAAAAGATATGTTCACAAAGCAAGCAATACTTTTGGTATAAAATTTCAAAATGTGTGCTACCTCAATTAATTTCAATAATAGGAAACGTTTCAGGGCAAGGCTCACGTGTAAATAAATGAAACTTACAGAAAAACCAAAAAAGGCTAGTATTTAGTAAAAGAAAATAATAATGGAAATAAATAAACGAAAGGGGCGGTTGAAATTTGAGAAGATAAATAAATGAAAAGATTAATGAACGTGAATAGTGGAATATGAAATTCTAACATATTTAAGACTATTCATTACACAAAGAAAGAACATAGCATTTAATTCAGTTTAGACTGACGTGCTAGGTGAAAAGTTTTTTTTGTTTCTGAAGGGAAATGAATGCATGCATGAGTGAATAGTGCATGCAAATGAATTCATGAATTAATGCACACACATATTTTATTTCAAATGCAAAGTAACACCTCATTAATAAATCAATTTATGGCAAGAAGTGAGAGAACAAATTGAATGAAATATGCAAAAGAGAGGGGTCAACGAAACGTGAGATGGCAGCAGAATAAAGTAAGGTGATAAATTAATGAGGGTGGAAGGATTAGTATACTGCAACAACTTTTGAAATTCAATTTTAAAACGTATATTTCGTTCAATACATTTCATTAACTCCAAATATACACATAAATATATGTTAATTTAACCAATATTTTTTTTACACACAATAAATAATATTGAACACACCAATTAACTTAGTATTTCTTATTAAAATAATTATTGTATTTTTAACACAAAAACATAAGTTGCACATATCACTAATAAATTACAATTCATTTCTATTTCTTATTAATGGAAAGATTTTAATTATTATTGTGACGACCGCCCATGACCCCTGCACTAAACATAGAAATAGTGCGTTGTAAAGTGTGCCAGGCAGCCATGGATGATCGTCAGGGGTAAGTTAAAGCAGCAGAATCTATCGTATTACTCACAGCGCATGGATAAAATACAATAGAGAATATATATAGTGAAGCTTCACAAAATAGAATCTCATCAATATAGCTTCATAATAGTTGAATACAAACATCTGAATAGTCAATACATCAAGCCTCACTACATATCACTCGGAGAATTATACAAGCAGCGGAACATCCAGTACATATAGTAAGAAAATAATATGCAAGCCTCCAGCTCGTCTTCGTCATCAGCGTCGTTGGAAACTAAGAACAACATCTGTCACCTGCTAGCTAGTCTACCCATCCCAAAATGGATGAACAGCCCAAGGTAATAAGAGTTGAACATAAAACCTTGAGTCAGACAACAGTCTTAGTGAGCGGTAAATTAACTAACAACATACCAAAAGAGCATAAAGGTAAAAGGAATAGGAATCCAACCCTCCCACTCCACCTCTTTCTACAGTGATAGCCCCCAGACACACTAAGCAGAAGTAAACATAGCATAGCAAACATTTAAAGTAAAGCAATTATCACTCGAGTCAAGGTCAATGTTTTCCAAGTACAAACCCCCAAGGCCTAAACCAAGATCAGATAAGCACCCAGAAAATATTGCTCTTGAGACTGAATGACGATACAACCAAACATCCATGACTCTGGCTATCACCGTTATCATTGCTTCGATACCACCGTTAATTGAATGACCGGCACATTCTTTCAGCCATCCGTCAAGGGTCAATGGTAACCCCGGTTCTAGACAGAACTCCGCACGTCGTCGCAGCCCGTGCCTAGGACTATCGAATCTGCCCAGAGTACTCGACCACCAACTGTAGTCTTTTGGGACTATCGAATGCCCAGCGTACTCTTGCTTTAAGCCTGCTAGAACCTTCAACAACGATGAAATCTCAGCCTTCTAGTCATCCTCCTCGACGACTATTCTCATACTAGCTCAAGCGCCTCTCGAGCCAACCATTATCCTCAAACTCGAACCCTTTCACCGAGTTAACAACATGCTTGGAATGATCCCGTCTGGATTAAACCAAGGCTATCTCACATCATGCCTCGCTTCATCTCATCATCACCATCAAATCTATCCATATGAGCTTCATCAACCGCCACATATGCCACGAGCAGCTTTTCCAATTCAAGAGCCTTTCCCTTAGCTTTTGAATCATCTTCGACCATCTTGTCTAAATCCATCAACTAATCAACTAATTTATAACAATCAATCAAATCAATCATTAATCCAAGTAATCAATCATGCAAACAAGATCTAAAAGAAATTATAACTAAAATGGCAATTTTGTAAATAAAGAGTCCAAATCTAACAAGCATGAATCATGAGCAATATCTCTACAACTTGATGAATGAACTTGCATAGATTAACATGTAGTAAAATGGATGTCAAATCATCATGAACAATAGATTTACACTTAAGTTTATGAAAATGCATAGAAATCACTATTTTAACACCAAATCAAGCCATCAATCCGATATACTCCTTTGGATCCGTGTGAGAGATAACCACCACTCATCGAATCACCTAAACACTTCAAAAGCAACACACTTCAGATCTGGACAGCGAAGGATCTAACTCGATTCACCAAAATTCCGCTTCAAACGATGAAATCTCTCTTCGAAGAATGTAGATCTTTAATCTAAGCTCTTGGATCTTCGATTTGGATGGAAGGAAGTACAAAATTAAAGTGGAGAAAAGAAGTGAAGAAGTGCAGCACTCGAGCTCTAAAAATGGCAGGACTTCGTCGCTTCAAAATCCGGATCCCAAAAAGTGAAGTAGAACCGTGTATTTATAGGCTGGAAATTCCTTAAGTCGTTCGCCCCCTTAAGTCGTCCACGACTTAACGAAACCCCACGACCTACGACCTAACAATCCTCCGACCTACGACTTAGCAGATCCTACGACTTAACTATCCCCTTTGACCTACGACCTAGCAGTTCAACGACCTAAGCCATAACACACGTGCGCGACCTAACCTAACATACATGCGCACGACCTAGCGACTTACGACTTAGCAACAATGCCGACCTAACGAGTTGACTGGGATACGACTTAACGCGTGCGCGAAAGTGCGCGACCTAACTGCACTCACGATCCAACGACTCATCATCTCAACGACTCATCGACTCATCATCCTTGCGACTTAACGACTCAACCAACTTATCTCCTTAACTCGTCCACGACCTAACTTTCTTAGGTCGTAAACTCGCCCAATCTCCTAAGTCGCTACTCCTATGCCGCTAATCCTTAAGTCGCCAACTCTCTTAAGTCGCCAACTCTCTTAAGTCGCTCACTTTCTTAGACCGCCAACCCCCCTTAGGTCGCCAACCTTGTTAAGTCGCTAACCCTTAGATCGTCTACTCCTTAAGTCGTCTACTAACTTAAGCCGTTAACTCCTAAGTCGTCTACCCCTTAAGTCGTCTACCCCTCTTAAGTCGCAAACTTCTTTAGGTTCTCTCCACGACTTAATCTTCCACACGACCTAACTTCTACACGACTTAAGCTCTAGTCGACCTAACTTTCTTAGGTCGTTAACTCGCCCAATCTCCTAAGTCGCTACTCCTATGCCGCTAATCCTTAAGTCGCCAACTCTCTTAAGTCGCCAACTCTCTTAAGTCGCTCACTTTCTTAGACCGCCAACCCCCCTTAGGTCGCGAACTTTGTTAAGTCGCCAACCTTGTTAAGTCGCTAACCCTTAGATCGTCTACTCCTTAAGTCGTCTACTAACTTAAGTCGTTAACTCCTAAGTCGTCTACCCCTTAAGTCGTCTACCCCCCTTAAGTCGCAAACTTCTTTAGGTTCTCTCCACGACTTAATCTTCCACACGACCTAACTTCTACACGACTTAAGCTCTAGTCGACCTAAATTCTGAACGACTTAACAACATTACGACCTAATGACAACTGTTACAAACATTCGATCCGTAAAAATATGGGTCGTTACATTCTCTCCCCCTTAGGAATTTCGCCCCCGAAATTCCAAACAAACAAGAGCAATCAAAACTATTCCGCATGCCTACCATCCATAGCAATCAACAAACCATGCATCCAATTACTAGCCTACCATGCAGAATTCTAAGACTAGAACAAGTTACAATGTCGTGAGATGACACGACACCTTATGGCCATACCTCGAAGAGTTCAGGATGAGCTGCCTTCATCCTCTCTTCCACCTCCCATGTACAGTCGTTAACATCATCACTCCATTGTATCTTGAGCAACCTAACTACCTTCCTCCTAAGCTATTTCGTGTCGGTTTCCACAACACGAAGCGGCTTACGAGGTCTCTCAACAACTGGATCAACCTCAAAATCTTCACAGCTATCTGCAGAAACCACAGTATTCGAGTCGTGCACATACTTCCGTAGATACGATACATGAAAAACATTGTGCACGCCCGCCATCTTTTCTGGTAACTCCAATTTGTAGGCGAGCTTTCCAATTCGTTCGATGATCGGGAATGGTCCAACAAATCTCGGAGTCAATTTTCCTTTCTTCCCGAATCGAATAACATTCTTCAGTGGAGAAATCTTCACAAAAACAATATCACCTGCGTCGAATTCCAAATCCTTACGACGCTTATCGGCATAACTTTTCTGACGGTCTTGGGCTGCCTTCATTCGTTGCCGAATGATTTCTATGCAATCTGAAGTCTGTCGAATCATTTCTGGCCCAAGTATCAGCTTTTCTCCTGTTTCTAACCAACATGTCGGAGAGTTACACGATCTTCCATACAATGCTTCATACGGTGCCATACCAATGCTTGACTGGTAACTGTTATTATACGAAAATTCTACCAAATGAAGGTGATCTTCCCATGATCCTCCAAAATCCAAAACACATGCCCTGAGGAGATCTTCCAAAACTCGGTTGACTCTCTCAGTCTGACCATCTGTTTGGGGATGATAAGCTGTACTCAAACACAACTCGGTTCCCAGAACTTCCTGAAAGCTCTTCCAAAATCCACTAGTGAACAATGGGTCTCGATCGCTCACTATACTTTTCGGAATACCATGGAATCGAACTATCCACTTAACATACAGCTCAGCCAACTTTGATGCAGTCCTGGTAGATCGAACAGGAATGAATCTTGCACTCTTAGTCAAACGATCTACGATGACCCAAATCCCTTCATTTCCCGTTCTTGTTCTAGGTAGCCCATCAATAAAATCCATCGATATTTGCTCCCACTTCCATGTAGGAACTTTTAATGGCTGAAGCAATCCACTTGGATTCTTCTGTTCGGCTTTTACCAGCTGGCAGTTCATGCACTTGGAAATAAAATTTCCAACATCCTTCTTCATACCTTCCCAGTAATAGGTTCTCTTCATATCCCGATACATATTATTTCCACCTGGATGAATTGTCAGCTTCGAGTGATGACTTTCCTTCAGAACTTCATTTCTCAATTCATCTATATCGGGAACAACTAGTCGTCCTTGCTTTCGAAGCCAACCCTCTCGATCGACCTCGAATCCTTTATCCTTTTTTGGATCCAATCCAGATTCCAAATCACGGATAATCTTGACAAGATTATCGTCTCGCTTTTGGCTCTCGCCAATCCTTTCCACAAGAGTAGGTCTTATCGATAAGTTTTCCAACATCTCAGGTTCCAATTCACATCTTGGCCTGAAGTCAAATCCAGCTAAATACTCGAGACTCTTCCATTCTGAAAACATGGCTCCCAATCCTGCATGTCTTCGACTTAACGCATCTGCCACTGCGTTACCCTTTCCCGGAGTATAGGCTATACCAAAATCATATGATGCCAAAAACTCTAGCCATCGTTGCTGCCTAAGATTCAAATCCTTTTGGGAGAAAAGATACTTCAACGACTTATGATCTGTAAACAGCTCGAATCGAACTCCCAATAGGTAATGTCTCCACATCTTCAGAGCAAAAACAATCGCCGCTAACTTCAAATCATGAGTCGGATAATTCCTTTCATGCGGCTTCAGTTGTCGACTTGCATATGCAACAACTTTACCCTTCTGCATCAGCACTGCTCCAAGTCCAGTACCACATGCGTCGGTGTAAACCACCATCTCTTCATTTCCACTTGGAATAGTCAAAACAGGAGCACTTGTCAATCTCTCTTTTAGGATTCCGAAAGCTTGTTCACACTTAGCATCCCATCTGAATACTTGATTCTTTTTCGTCAATCTTGTCAATGGTGCAGCTTCCTTGGAAAAGTCTTCGATAAATCGACGATAGTATCCTGCTAATCCAAGAAAACTTCTCACAACAGATGCATTCTTAGGTCTAACCCAATCCTGGATTGCTGCCACCTTAGCGGGGTCAACCGCTATTCCGCTTCCAGAGATAATATGGCCTAAGAACCTCACTTCGCTCTTCCAGAAGTGACACTTCGAAAACTTAGCCTTCAGCTGATGTTTCCGTAAGATTTCCAAAACAATACGCAAGTGCGTCTTGTGCTCGTCTTCAGTTCTGGAATAAATCAAAATATCATCCACGAACACTAGTACGAACTTGTTCAACTGATCTCTGAACACTCTATTCATAAGATCCAAAAAATATGCTGGCGCATTGGTCAATCCAAACGGCATTACCAGCCACTCAAAGAAACCGGATGGTGTCCTGAAAGCAGTCTTCGGCACACTATCCTTAGCCACTCTTAACTGGTGAAATCCCGTTGCCAAATCCATCTGAGAAAACACCTTAGCTTCGTGAAGCTGATCAAACAAATCATCTATTCTCGGCAATGGATACTTGTTCTTCTTAGTCACTTTATTCAGCTCACGATAATCCACACACAACCTCAACGATCCATCCGCTTTGGTAACAAACACAACTGGTGCACCCCATTCGGACACACTACGCCGAATGAATCCTTTATGTAAAAGATCATCAACCTGCACCTTCAACTCTTGCTGTTCCCTAGGCGTCATCCGCCTAAGAGGCATCACAATAGGTCTGGCTCCTTCAACTAGATCGATACGAAACTCAATCTCTCTATGTGGCGGTAACCCTTTGACCTCATCAAAGACATCCTCAAATCCATTAGCGATTGGCACCGATGACAGTCCATCCCGTGGAACAACCAGCGAATACATGAAGCTCATGAAGACGCCTTCCTCATGCTTACATCGTATCACAACCTTTCGCCCTTCCACATTCTCGACTGTCACCTCCAACCTTTCACAATCAACCTTTGCTGCATACTTCCTAAGCCAGTCCATACCCAAAATAATTTCGAACCCCGCAAAGTTCAGAATAGAACAATCACAAACAAAAGAGCAATCATGACTCGATACAATCAGACCACGGCATAGCATACACAGACAAGACGAACCCCCAACTAGATTAGTCACAACCAATAGCCTATCAACAATATCCGATTTTAAACCCAACCGGCCTACAAGTTCATTACAAACAAAAGAATGCGACGCCCCAGTATCGAATAACACTCTAACTGGAACACCACATATGGAAAGAGTACCTTGGACCACCACACTCTTTCCTTTCTCCTTAGCGGTAGGAGCTTTCGAAGATGATGGACCAGCCCCCAAAGCATAAGCTTGCACAATCTGCTTGTCCTTCCATGGTTCTGGACAATTCCTCTTGATATGCCCCGACTTGTCACAGTTGTGGCATTTCACCGGCACCTTCGGATTCTTGCAATCTCTGGAGAAATGGCCCTTCTGCTGACAATTGTAGCAGGACACTTCGCCCTTCGGCTTCTTCTGGCCATCCTTACCCTTTTGCTGCTGCTGCTTCCTCTTCTTGTTTCCACCCTGCTGTGGTTTAGACTCTTCCTTGGTTACAGCAACAACAGATCCCTCTTTAGGAAATAGATTCTCGTGCCTGAGAGCTTTCTCCACAAGCTTCTCAAATGGATCGTCCAAATGATCCACCAACTGCCTCCCAAGATAACTATCCAAGCCTGTCACAAACTTCTCGTTCTTCTGATAAGGAAATTCAATATACGACCGGGCATACTTGGACAAAGCTTCAAACTCAGAAACATACTCAAGAACTAGTCTTCCACCTTGCTTGAGCTCCACAAACTTCTTGAACAGAACAGACTTCTGAGCTGTAGAAATGAACTTAGCTTCAAATCTGGCTTGGAATGCTCCCAAGTAATTTCTTCCTCCGGAGTATCAATGGTGATAGAGTTCCACCAGTCAGAAGCTCTTCCTTGAAGCTGTCTTGATGCGAGCTTCCTTTTAGTTGCATCCTCGATTCCCAAGTCACCAAAGATCCTTCTACAAGCATCTATCCATCTTTGAACTTCAATAGTTGACTCTGTTCCCAAGAAAACCTTTCCTCCAAGAGCAGTATAATCTTTACATAGCTTAGCAAAATCCACCGGTCTTGGAGTCTGAATTTGAACTCCAACATCTACTGATGGCCCCGGAGCTGGCATCCTCCTCATGATCGAAGTCATCATAGCCTCGAACATAGCAGCATAATCAGCAGCCCCCTCAGCAGCACGGCCTTCCCTAGCAGTTGGTCCCCCTCTTCGACTCATTCTTAATATCTATAAAAAGGAATGATTAATACACCTTGAGAACAACTGCATAAGGGGTTAAAATCCTTCTAAGCTACTATATTATATATAGTAATCATCCATCAAAATACAATTACGTCTCTCATACGTAGTTACGTCAGCGAGCGTTGGGTAAAATTGATTAACCAAAGCTCTGATACCAAATGTGACGACCGCCCATGACCCTTGCACTAAACATAGAAATAGTGCGCTGTAAAGTGTGCCAGGCAGCCATGGATGATCGTCAGGGGTAAGTTAAAGCAGCAGAAACTATCGTATTACTCACAGCGCATGGATAAAATACAATAGAGAATATATATAGTGAAGCTTCACAAAATAGAATCTCATCAATATAGCTTCATAATAGTTGAATACAAACATCTGAATAGTCAATACATCAAGCCTCACTACATATCACTCGGAGAATTATACAAGCAGCGGAACATCCAGTACATATAGTAAGAAAATAATATGCAAGCCTCCAGCTCGTCTTCGTCATCAGCGTCGTTGGAAACTAAGAACAGCACCTGTCACCTGCTACCTAGTCTACCCATCCCAAAATGGATGAACAGCCCAAGGTAATAAGAGTTGAACATAAAACCTTGAGTCAGACAACAGTCTTAGTGAGCGGTAAATTAACTAACAACATACCAAAAGAGCATAAAGGTAAAAGGAATAGGAATCCAACCCTCCCACTCCACCTCTTTCTACAGTGATAGCCCCCAGACACACTAAGCAGAAGTAAACATAGCATAGCAAACATTTAAAGTAAAGCAATTATCACTCGAGTCAAGGTCAATGTTTTCCAAGTACAAACCCCCAAGGCCTAAACCAAGATCAGATAAGCACCCAGAAAATATTGCTCTTGAGACCGAATGACGATACAACCAAACATCCATGACTCTGGCTATCACTGTTATCATTGCTTCGATACCACCGTTAATTGAATGACCGGCACATTCTTTCAGCCGTCCGTCAAGGGTCAATGGTAACCCCGGTTCTAGACAGAACTCCGCACGTCGTCGCAGCCCATGCCTAGGACTATCGAATCTGCCCAAAGTACTCGACCACCAACTGTAGTCTTTTGGGACTATCGAATGCCCAGCGTACTCTTGCTTTGAGCCTGCTAGAACCTTCAACAACGATGAAATCTCAGCCTTCTAGTCATCCTCCTAGATGACTATTCTCATACTAGCTCAAGCGCCTCTCGAGCCAACCATTATCCTCAAACTCGAACCCTTTCACCGAGTTAACAACATGCTTGGAATGATCCCGTCTGGATTAAACCAAGGCTATCTCACATCATGCCTCGCTTCATCTCATCATCACCATCAAATCTATCCATATGAGCTTCATCAACCGCCACATATGCCACGAGCAGCTTTTCCAATTCAAGAGCCTTTCCCTTAGCTTTTGAATCATCTTCGACCATCTTGTCTAAATCCATCAACTAATCAACTAATTTATAACAATCAATCAAATCAATCATTAATCCAAGTAATCAATCATGCAAACAAGATCTAAAAGAAATTATAACTAAAATGGCAATTTTGTAAATAAAGAGTCCAAATCTAACAAGCATGAATCATGAGCAATATCTCTACAACTTGATGAATGAACTTGCATAGATTAACATGTAGTAAAATGGATGTCAAATCATCATGAACAATAGATCTACACTTAAGTTTATGAAAATGCATAGAAATCACTATTTTAACACCAAATCAAGCCATCAATCCGATATACTCCTTTGGATCCGTGTGAGAGATAACCACCACTCACCGAATCACCTAAACACTTCAAAAGCAACACACTTCAGATCTGGACAGCGAAGGATCTAACTCGATTCACCAAAATTCCGCTTCAAACGATGAAATCTCTCTTCGAAGAATGTAGATCTTTAATCTAAGCTCTTGGATCTTCGATTTGGATGGAAGGAAGTACAAAATTAAAGTGAAGAAAAGAAGTGAAGAAGTGCAGCACTCGAGCTCTCAAAATGGCAGGACTTCGTCGCTTCAAAATCCGGATCCCAAAAAGTGAAGTAGAACCGTGTATTTATAGGCTGGAAATTCCTTAAGTCGTTCGTCCCCTTAAGTCGTCCACGACTTAACGAAACCCCACGACCTACGACCTAACAATCCTCCGACCTACGACTTAGCAGATCCTACGACTTAACCATCCCCTTCGACCTACGATCTAGCAGTTCAACGACCTAAGCCATAACACACGTGCGCGACTTACGACCTAACCTAACATACATGCGCACGACCTAGCGACTTACGACTTAGCAACAATGCCGACCTAACGAGTTGACTGGGATACGACTTAACGCGTGCGCGAAAGTGCGCGACCTAACTGCACTCACGATCCAACGACTCATCATCTCAACGACTCATCGACTCATCATCCTTGCGACTTAACGACTCAACCAACTTATCTCCTTAACTTGTCCACGACCTAACTTTCTTAGGTCGTTAACTCGCCCAATCTCCTAAGTCGCTACTCCTATGCCGCTAATCCTTAAGTCGCCAACTCTCTTAAGTCGCCAACTCTCTTTTGTCGCCAACTCTCTTAAGTCGCTCACTTTCTTAGACCGCCAACCCCCCTTAGGTCGCCAACCTTGTTAAGTCGCTAACCCTTAGATCGTCTACTCCTTAAGTCGTCTACTAACTTAAGCCGTTAACTCCTAAGTCGTCTACCCCTTAAGTCGTCTACCCCCCTTAAGTCGCAAACTTCTTTAGTTTCTCTCCACGACTTAATCTTCCACACGACCTAACTTCTACACGACTTAAGCTCTAGTCGACCTAAATTCTGAACGACTTAACAATATTACGACCTAATGACAACTGTTACAAACATTCGATCCGTAAAAATATGGGTCGTTACAATTATTAATTCCAATAATTAAATTTCAAAACATACGCTGATTGCTGGGAAGATAGTTAATCCAATTGTTTTCCTTTAAATTGTATTTCAAACATATCTATTAACATTATTGGTTACAAATATGAGTTAGAAATTTACTTACAAATAATTAATTTCTTACTCTATGCTAAAACACGTTTCAAATAATTAATCATATGTTTTCTCCTTTAATAAATTTATTCATTTTATTCTTCATTAACATTTATTATTATAATCACCGTTATTAATTACATTCAAACAATGTTATTAAATACACCTAACATATGTTATCTGTTTTAATCTTACTGTAATACATGTTATTAGTAGAAATTCAAATTAATATCATGAACATATCTCTTAACATACGTTAACACAAATAAAATCATAAATTTTTATTTTTCTACCACTTATATTCCTAAATTATATTCCTTATTACAATTAGCCTTTGGTATTCCTATCCATTAATTACATTTGAAACAATGTCATTAAAATACACATTAATATACATTCTAGATTCCAACCTATGTCATTGATAGAAATTTAATTTAAGATCACAACTTTATATTATAGTTTAATTTGTATAAAAAAACTTAAAAATTAAATTCCTAACAATTTTATTCAAACTTTCTTATTTAATTTAATATATTCAAACAATTAAAATATGGGTCGTTACAATTTGGATTTTATTAAATGTTATGGTTTTAAAGGAAATAAATTTTAGATTTATATGAATTTAATTATTTTCTAATCAAGCTTTAAAAGTTAAATATTTTTGAAGATTTGGATCTTAAATTTTAGCAACGAAGTTAAGTGGATTTAAGTGGTTTGAATAAGTAAATTGAAATTTTAAAGTTGAAGTTTGAAATATAAGTGAAATTTATCAAGATTGAGTTATTGTAAACGTTTGAATATTTAAACTTTGAAATCTATTGAATTTGAAGTGGTTTAGAATTGTAGTTCAAATATGGATTTGAAATCAATATAAATTGAATGGTTTTAATGAGAATTTGAATTGAAAGGTTTAAAATTGAGTTTGATGATTTGAAATCTGGATATGGTCCAGATTTGTTGAAATGGAAGAAACAGTTTGATTTGATATTATTTTCAAATTGATTATTTTAATACAGACTGTTTAAAAATCTATTATTTTAAAATTCAGATTATTTAGATTTTCAAACTATTTACTATATAAAACATTTCCAATGATCAAACCATTTTATAATAACTATTTTAACTGTTTTAAAATCCTTAAACTATTAAACTATTTTAAACTAATAAAACTATTTTAAACTATTTTAATACATTAACTATCTTAATTTATAATCTATTTTAGTATATAAACTTTTTCTAATATATAAACTATTTTCATCTATAACTTTTTTTTTTAAATATATAAACTTTTTCTAATATATAAACTATTTTAAGCTATAACCTATTTTTAAAATATAAACTATTTTTAATGTATGACTATTCCAATATATAAACTACTTTCAATATTCAAACTGTTTAAGTTTGGAACTGTTATAATTTAGATTTAATTGATTTAAATGTGAATATTTTGATATGATGGTTTAATCTATTTTGTAGTTATGAATTTGAAAATGAATATGGTATAAAGTGTATAATGATTTCGAAAGTGAATATGATTTCAAAAGTGATATGATTTTGAAGTGAATATGATATTTTGATATCAATTATGAATCGGTTTTGGAAATGTAAAAGAACCAACCGGTGTGAAATAAGCGTTTGGTTGTTAAAGAGACCGGGATCGGATATTGTCATACTCTCTACCAATAACGAAAACCACTTTAACAACTGTTCATGTGGTGGAGAATCCAGAATAAAGTAGGATGGTTTGGCGAACGTTTCTGTATGAGGTATGAACGCAACTCTGACCCCCTCAGGTCAGCTTGATGTGACTAAAACAAGAGTCATGCCAGGCCAAGTAGGGTCGCACCCCCGATCGGGCACATTTCTTCGATACCATATTTATTACTTTGTGATTGATTTGGTGGCCACCCCTCGATTTTGATTATGGGAGTGTGTTCCGAGGTGGGCGGTAGTAGCTGATATGCGTTACCACCAGTCCGGATCCGCAAAACGGTAGTATCCTACCCTGGGCATTGTCTCGCGTGCCTTGTCATATGCCTTATCGCGCCCACTACGAGTTTGGTTTGTATCGTACGTATGGAGTGCTCCCTGAGTAACCCAGCGGTTTGATGGAGCTTACAGTATCTGTATAGACTACGAGAATATATAAAAATGTGTTAAGAGGGATATGGGTAACGCTTTAATGCTATTTTAATACTTTAAATAGCATATTGTACTATGTATGTAAATAGTTTAACGAATCCTTAGGAGATGGAATCCCTAACATCTCTGAAGTTATTGCACGCACGTTAGACGCTAGATAGGAGATGTAAAATCCCGTAAACATCTCTGAAGCCGATACACTCATATTTGCTTATTTTGATTTAACTTATATAAGATCTTTTAGTTCTGACTCGAGTGTTTTTTCTTTTCATTACGCTCGGGTCAGTTTGAGCTTTTCAGTGTATTGAAGACTATTTTTCTAGAGGACGAAGATGAAGATTTAGTATATTATTCTATTTATTATATTTATTCCGCTGCATCATGTTATTCTGCTACATTATTTATTTGTTCTTGTTGTATGTATAACTCTGATCTGTATTGTAAAAGTGTAATCAAATGTTATTTGTAAAACAGCTTCATGAACTGTTTATTTGATTATTATATTTTATCATTCCGCTGTTAGATTCTGTGTTTTGTTTTTCCTTCTTTTCTATTATTTTCTTATTTACCCCATTAACAATCCTCCATTTTGAATGGTTTGAGTTGACATGTGTGGTTTATTGTCAATTTAAACCGTCCAAAAAGGTGGGTCGTTACATATTATCCAGTGAGTGAAGAAAAATATTGCAAAATGTTGATTGGTATTTAACAAATAAGTTTGAATTTGAATGCCTCATTTTTCAAAGGAATTGCATGCAGGGAACAATAGTGGAAAAAACTCATCAAACATGTATTAATTTTGTTTCCTATTTACCCATTGAAGCTATTAAACCAGTGTGATCCATTATTGGAGCATATTGAAATTAC
The DNA here is from genome assembly GCA_030737815.1 of Allium fistulosum. NCBI lineage: Eukaryota > Viridiplantae > Streptophyta > Magnoliopsida > Asparagales > Amaryllidaceae > Allium > Allium fistulosum. The sequence goes on along the minus strand of CM060905.1, from coordinate 867,889,238 downwards.
TACAATCGTTCATTTTTTCTAAAATTTTCTTTTATAGTTGAAGGTCCAGACATACTGGGCTTAACCTCTTTGATTTCTGTGAGACTTATATCCTCTTTTCATCTAATTTTTTGAGCTTATTACCATCATTGTGTTCTTTGTAGTTATGTGCGCTCTAATAGATCCTCTATATGAACTATGAACATTTATCCTTGTTGATTCCAGTCTCCCAACAATAAAAAAATACAATACAAATAAAGCATAAAAAAGTTTTGGATTGGAAGACATCTCTAAACTATTTTTTGAGCAAGGAAAAGATATCAAACCTCCAGTTTATAGTCTTACAATACTTTTTTAGTTAAACTTATTCGCATATCGGTTAAAGCATATTATATTCTAATTTGAATTAGTTTTGTCTTATTACACCGGCATTTTGACATTTTCATTAATATTTTGGAAGTGGATTCAAAAGCAAGTGAAATAAGGAGGAAGATAAGTAACTAAAAGGAAAAGGAAGTATATTCTTAATTGCGACTGTAACTTAAGCTTAAGGCAGCTATAAAGTTCGAATGCTAAGCACAATCTACCTCCACATCATTAATATGCAATCATTAGATAACCAGTATTAGAATGCACTTATTAATTGATAAACCTACCATTTTTACCAATCATGTCAAGAGTATTGTGCAGTTAATAAACCTGCTATATCTTATAGCGGATTTCTACCGCTACAATTTTTACATATAGCCCCAAATATAGCCTTTCCGCTTTAAGCCCCGCTATTTCCGCTATATTCCGTTATTTCTGCTATATTCCACTACTTCCGCTATATCTTCTTTAGAAGAAATGAATGGAGAAATGACATTTATACATTATAAAATTATGAAATTAATTAATTTAATTTAATTTTTAACATATTTTTAGAAATCTAATATTCAACTAAATTCAATTATGTTATATAACAGTTTTACGTTTATTTATAGTATATTCGCATATGTTTTTATTTAAAATTATTTAAGTATTAAGTATAAGTCAATTGAATGTTAATTTTTCATTTAATTACCATTTATATATTTGTAAAAACATTAAGTACGAGTTTTATATCCTATTTTAGAGTCATCCGCTATATCCCGCTATATCCTCATTGTAACCCCGCTATGACTTTTTGCACCTCCGCCGCATTGAATCTGCCATGCGCTTTAACTGCACAGCAAGAGTAGACGCAAACTATGAATAGTGTTTAGCATTTATCATTCTAATTCTAACCTTTCCTTGATATAAACCTATATGTTAAACGTAATTAGTTCATTTACTTCCAACTGAAAACTTGAAACTATTTCCACCAATATCTTATAATATCTTCTTTACTGTAATTAGCACTTCGTATTTTCTTAGTAAAATTGAGGAAGGAAGAAATCCACTCCCTTCTTTATCAAATGATCCACAAATTTTTACAAGAATATAAAAGCATAGTGATACAACTTGCACCACTCATGCACATGAAAGGAGCACTCAACCACCCACTAATGCAAGGCCAAAGAGGACCATTCATAGGCCATCAAGACTTTGGACTAAGAGAGAAGTTAGTTATGTTACAAGAGAAATTTGGCCACCTTCTAGAAGAAGAATCTACTAATTACTATGCAATTTATAACTGAGCAAATATTGTGATGCCACTTGGCTTCTTTTTATTTGTAGGCACTAATATATGTAAAGGGGATGAATGAATGGATATGCAAAGTTTATTTCTCAATTCTTCTTCAAAATTACATCTATTTCCTTATCTATATACCATTCTCTTCTCTTATTTTTCTCTAATCTTCTTCTATTTCTCTATAAGCCCCTCATCATCATCCTCTAATCTTCCCACCACCATATCATTTGGTGCTTTCACCCTTGACCTCTACTTTCCCTCCTTATTTTCCCCTCTCCAATACTTCAACTACCACCATGACCGAACTTGACGGCGCCATTCAACAACCACCATGACACCATCACCACCTTATCATACGACTCCATCCTCCATTGCTTTATTTCCGGTCTCAAACCACATATTAAAAATGAACTTCACCTTCTTAACCCACCACTATCTCCAAAGTAATCGACGGCGCCAAGCTCGTCGAATGAAAATACAATGACCAAACCAAATTCTTCTTTTCCAAAAACAATCCACACCTCCAAAAAAACCACCAACACTTCACAACCCCTTCGGCCATTCTCTCAAACATCTCAAATGCAACCCTCTAAACCAACCATCCCAATCAAATGACTATCCCCAACCGAAATGAACATCAGCAAACAACAAGCTTATGCTTCAATTGCGATGAAAATACCACTTCGGCCACTGTTGTAAACCAACCCACATCCTAATGATTCTACCAGAAATACACACGGAAGAAAACTCATCTGAAATCGAAACAAAATCACAACCCGCTCCTACCATCGTTTACCTTGACATCACCGAAACCCACCCTAACACCATGCAAGAGATCTCCTTCCATGCCCTGATTGGCTCTGCCCACCCGTGTTCAACTCGCCTACACGCAACCATTAACAGCAACTCAATTTCTATCCTCATCGACACGGGCTCCACCCACAACTACCTCCACCCGAAAGCAGCATGATTTCTAGGCCTTGATTTGGACCACACAAGCTTGTTTGTAGTTACGGTTGGCAACGGAGAAAAGTTAGGACACTACGGAAGTTGCTCCAGCATCAATGTCGACATCCAGGGACACGCTCCGACGTCGACTTTCACTTGTTGGAGATAGCAGGATCAGATGCAGTGTGTGGAATATAGTGGCTTGAGAAGCTTGGCCCTATAACTGTTGATCACAAAAAGCTAATAATGGCTTTCAATTTTAATAACGAGCCCATTTGCTTAATTGGGCTAGGCCAAGCTACTAACTCTTCTCCTATTTCGATCCACCATCTCAAAAGATTGGAAACTACTTCAGCCATCTCTTATTATCTTTATTTACACTTTCAGTCCACTAACCTCTCACCTAACCTAACACCAATAGCCCACAAAGACCCACAACTCCAGAAATTATTATCAACATATGAACACATCTTGACCAAACCCACCGAACTCCCACCAAACTGTTGCCTTAACCACCATATCAACCTTAACCCGAACTCACAACCAATTAACGCCAAACCCTACTGTTACCCTTATTTCTAAAAAAAATGAAATCGAACGTCAAGTACAAGAGATGCTTCAAACTCATTCAACCATCCACTAGCCTTTTCTCTTCACCTGTACTTTTAGTTAAAAAGAAAGACGGGTCTTGGCGATTTTGCATCGATTATAGAGCCCTTAACACCATAACTATTAAAGACCGTTTCCTTATCCCAATGGTCGATGAACTCTCAGACGAACCACGTGGTGCAACTTATTTCTCCAAACTTGACATTCGAAGCGGTTATTTCCAAATTTGTGTGCACCCACCCGATGTACCAAAGATAGCTTTTAACACTCACGAAGGACATTGAAAATTTTTGGTCATGCCGTTTGGATTAACAATGGACCATCCACCTTCCAAGATATAATGAATACTATACTTCGGCCCCACTTGTTGAAATTCGTGCTTTTTTTCTTTGACAACATTCTCATATACAGCTCATCTTAGGCTTCTCACCTAGATCATCTTCGAACCACTTTGAATAATTTAGCCCAACATCAATTTTTTGCTAACTTAGCCAAATGTAGGGCTTACGGAGCTTACTTATTGGGCCACATCATCTCAAGTAAAGGCGGATAAGTGGCTCTATCAAAAATCGACGCTATGCTTCGATGGCCAACACCCATATCTGTCACCGAAGTTGGATTTTTGGGCCTTAGTAGGTACTACCGGTGCTTTATCAAGCACTATGCTTCAATCACCGGGTCATTAACACATTTACTAAAAAAAATCCATTGGACCCAACAAGCCCAAGAAGCCTGTGAAAAGCTCAAATGGGTTGTTACCCATATACTAACCCTCTCCCTTCCTAATTTTTCCAAACCAACGCCTCCTCCACTGCCATCGGCGTTGTACTCTCCCAAACCCAACACCCGATCACCTATTTCAGCCTCAAACTTCCACGTCACCTCAAAAAGCCTCGACCTACTCTAGAGAGATGTTTGCCATCACCTCCTCCGTCAAAAAGTAGTGCCACTGCCTCCTTGGCCGACCATTCCAGATTTACACCGACCATCAAAGCTTGCACGAGCTCGCTTCCCAATCCATCCAAACGCCTGAGCAACAAAAATGGCTAACGAAGCTTTTGGGATTTGACTTCAATATTCACTATCGACCAGGCAAGGAGAACGTGGTTACTGATGGCCTATCGTGTTTCTCCAGTGAAGTTGCTATGCATGTGATTTCAGGCTCTCTTTTCCACTAATGGCCGATATCAGCAACGCTTGCGCGACGACCCCAAAACCTAATCAATGATTGATCTGCGTTCACGTATCCGCCCTAACCTCAAACTTCAACTGCGCAGTAATCTGTTATTTTGGGATAATCGTATTTATGTTCCTGCTAATGTCTAATTACAAAACAAAATCATTACTAAGTTTCACGATTCCAAAATTAGGGGACATTCGGTTAAGGGGACAATATAGCCAGATTGAAAACAATTTTTTTGGCCTGAACTTGTCTTTACAGTTCATACATATGTCAAACAATGTTCCACTTGCCTTCAAACAAAACCCAACAACTCTCCCTACAAAGAATTACTACAACCACTTCCAATCCCTAACCAAATTTGGAAAGACATCTATATGGACTTTAGCACGCACCTTCCCCTCTCCACTGGAAAAACAACTGTTTGGGTAATGGTATATAGAGTTTCAAAATATGCTCACTATTGTGCATTTCCAACCTCCATCTCCGCCACCCAATTAGTTTCATATTTCTTACAAGAATATGTACGCTTGCATCGATTTCCATGATCCATTATTTTGGACCGTGATTGCCTATTTACTAGTCAATTTTGGAAGAAATTATTTCCGACTTCATGGAACAAAGCTTCGAATGAGTAGTGCATACCACCCTCAAACGATGGGCAATCGGAGGTTGTGAATAGATGCCTTGAAACATACTTGCAAGCAATAGTGGGTGACATTCCTACAAAATGGGATAAATGCCTTCCTTGGGCAGAATGGTGGTAAGACTACAAAACATTCATCTCTTGGTTTATCCTCTTTTCAAGTGGTCTATGGAAGGCCTCCATCAATACTATCAAATAACATTCGACATAATACACAAATCCCCGAACTTGAAGAATGGGCATTATCTCTAGACAAACTCATTTAAATCATCAAATCCAATTTACAAAGAGCACAAATGCGTATGAAAAGTCAAGTGGACCAACATCGCAACAATAAAGAATTTGTTGTAGGTTCTTGGGTACTTGTTAAACTTCAACCATACCGCCAAACCACCATCCGCAACAACCACAATAAACTCTCCAAAAAGTATTATGGGTCCTTTCAAATTATTGAACGCATAGGATCCGTAGCCTACAAACTCCTACTTCCACCCGAATCCCGCATCCATTCGGTATTCCACGTCTCCCTCTTCAAATTATGCCCAAACTTAACTTCCGTAACACCACAACTACTTCCACAAACACTTATTAATCACAAACTTGAGGACAAAATCGACTTGAAAGAGTAGGCATTTACACCACTCATGCACATGAAAGGAGTACTCAACCAACCATTAATTCAAGGCCAAAGAGGACCATTCATAGGCCATCAAGGTTCTTAGACTAAGAGAGAGAAGTTAGTTTTGCTAAGAGATAACACCTTCTAAAAGAAGAATCTACTAATTACTATGCAATTTATAATTGAGCAAATGTTGTAATGCCACTTGGCTTCTTTTTATTTGTAGGCACAAATATAAATATGTAAAGGGAATGAATGAATGGATAAGAAAAGTTTATTTCTCTAAACTTCTCTTATTTCTCTCTAAACCTCTCATCGTCATCCTCTAATCTTCCCACCACCATATCACATAGTACCTTCACTTATTTGCTGATTCAACCATAGCTAGTTGCAAAACATATAGTTTAATTGGTTGGTATGAGTTGGAAATAAAGTATCATTTCATAACATTTATCAAAAGTAGAAAATGGCTTATTAAATTTTGATGGTAAAACATTTTTCTAGTTGATGTTGTTTATGGTTTCTTTCTGCTAATCAAATTTTCTTTATAGTTTCATCTCTGCTTGTATAGGGAACATCATGTGTCCCTTTATGATCAGAAACATTATGTGCAAACGTTTGCACAGAGGGTAAACAAAGAGAATTTTATACATGGCATCTTTATCTAATCTTCTTTTTTCTTGACCGATTTTGGAATATATAAGAGGATAAATACAATATAAATCACGCAGCCCTATCAAATTTTTACTTTATTTGTACATGCACTATCAAATTTCTTCACCTTTCATAACCTTTTATTTGTATATGCAGGTTTTAGTTTCAGTAAACGCAAAGAAGTGAATTGTATATGCAGGTTTCAGTTTTGGTAACTTTGAAGGTCATACTTTTTAGTTTACATCTTTGGTTTTTATTATGTATATGCAGTTTAAACAATTTCAGTGTTACATTGATGCACGTTGAGCGATATTTCATGATATTTGTGTTAATATTGATACATCTTTAGTGTTATATTGATATAATTTCATTTAGTTTTATTATGTATGTGCAGTTTAAACAATTTCAGTGTTTTATTGGTGACATTCAGCTTTATGTATGATATTTCTTGATATTTGTGATACATTGGTGCACTTTCATGTTATAATGATGTTATTTGATTCAGTATTATTATGTATATGCAGTTTGAACAGTTTCAGTGTTATATTGGTGCACATTCAGCTTTATGTATGACATTTCATATTTGTGTTATTTGATGCACTTTCAGTGTTGTATTGATGTTATTAGATGCGGTTTTTATTATGTATTCTGTTGGACGTTTTTTTATTTCTTTTGTATCTTGCAATATTTGATGTTTTTAAATGAGTTAAAAGGTTGAATCGTATATGAAGTTGGATCTCATTTTCCCTTTTAATAAATGTATCAAGCAGGTTGAGTCACAAAATGGATCAGTCAAATTCCAACTTATGACCCGACCCATCGAACAGGTCTAGAAGCAGGTTCAATCAAGATGAATATTAACGTATTTCATTTCACTATCTAATGTACTATATTTCAATACACTCCATCTCATAATTCAGTTTGTCATACTTTAGTATTTCGATATGTTCTATTTCGAGATGCAAGTGATGTATTTTGATGTTTCAACGTATTATATTTGTATTCAAATTTAGCAAGACTTCGATATCTTCTTCACTTACAAAATCAGCTGCAATGATTAACCAATAACGGTAACAAACACAAACTTCTCATCGTGTAGATAGAAAGAAAAAGTGTAAACAGTATAAATTAATGTAAATAATTAGGGTAGCTAAAAAAAAGGATATGTAAATATTTGCTTAATTGAAACACAGAAGAACACAAGTTAAAAACACACATCAAGGGAATAATTAGCTAGTGAAACAATAATTAGTGAAAATATTTGCACAGCTAAACGGTTTTACAAAGTATTTAGCATTCAACAATTTTAGAACACCATTCGGCAATTTGTGCCCAAAAAAATATGAACATATTAACACAACTGCTTGATGGTGGCAACTGGCAAGGGGTATAAAAATTGAAACAAATACAATTTTACCTTAGTTTTTCCACGGTTGAAAATGGTATAACATTGACAAACTAAAAGTAATAATAGTTCAGTATCATATATCATTCACTTCTAGATGGATTTATCCTCATCATACAAAAGAACAAAGGCCTAAAAAGAGAACAACGCAAAAAATAACAAGCAAGCATATGCTGTCCAAGAATTCCTAATACCAGAAATACATCATTTATATATAAGTACAAAATATTTCAGGGGGGAAAGTTCGAAGTTTGGTGTATGATTGTTACTATACAGTAACTGCCATCAAGGAGTATACCAATTCCAAAATATTACATCACGGGTCCTTCCTAATGAAAGCCTGTTTAAAAAAGCACAAGAACGGATCAAAATGAATGTGCATTGAGAGATCAAAACTTCTAAACATTTTTGAATTATATGCAAATGAGCATATGACATTCAATCTGGAAAATATCATTATACATCATACATGTTCCCATCTTTTAAAAGTAAAACTGCACCTTAGTTCCGGCTTTGTAATAAAATATATTTTATCTTTGAAATTCATTATCTACCCATGCCCTCTTTATAGTGATCATCTCCTATTTGTTATTACCATGTTTTACGTACTAAACTAACCAAAACAAAAAAAACCGAAAGAAAAAAGGAAAACATAACAATCAATTGCTAACGTAAACTATAAGTGGACTTTCCAATTTGTCACTATATAAGTATAGTTTGGGATATATGATATAAAAAGTATCAAATTATTTACAGCTCCATTTTATATCATTTGAGAGATAAAAATGGGAACATTCTTCTTTCTATTAGAAAAAAAAGATCATACCATGTTTGTAGCCGCAATAGACTGCCTGTGCATGTCTTCCCTTTCTCGAGCGCACTCACCGCACCAAGCAGAGCAATCTTTTTTTATCCTTTTCATCTCTCTGAAGACAGAGCTGAAAAATTCAAAGATTTTTTTTTTGGTTTAATAATTAAAAAAATTTAAATTTCCCAAACCTATAGTTATTAGTAAATATACAGCACTCAAGATATATGTTTGCAAATAAGTATTTTAGGTGACTAAAGACGCTATTAGGGAAGAGACTGAGAGGTTTACGTGCTTACCAGGGAAAAAAGAAGAAAGAAATATCAACAGGCATGGAAATACATTAACAATTTTGTCCAACTTGAAAGCAATTGAACACTCCTACAGTGTATCATATGCATTATACATTCACATACTTTCCACTCTCGGTAGCTTCAACTTAAGGAAATTACTACGGATTCAAGCAGAAGTATTTGATATTACGCACAACACATAGCAGTTAATAACCAGACAAGGTTCGCTAAAATATTAAAGTAGAAGACTAACAAAATTATTCATGGGATAAGGAAGGAGACAGAAATTACCTTCTGCACCATATGAGTAAATTGATTCTTTCCCCTGCTGTTGTGGGTCGGGCACCATGACGGTGACGCCCACGGTGAAGTACAGCTTGACCTGGCACATGTGTATATTCCAAATATTCCTGAGAACAAATAAAGCAACAACAGCCATATTTATTATATAATTATTGTACAAATAAGTACCGGTTAGAATGTTCTAGGCTTGGTAGAATATGGCCATCCTTTAAGAAATAAGCATGCACATGATATTTCATACCTCTACTAATAATAATAAAAAGAACTGGTTGTATAGATTTCAACCGTGCTTGCCGTATCAACAGTCATCGAATTTTACATAAATATTCTTTCACTCTAATAAAGAGAGGTAGATGTCGACTGTGCAGTTAAAGCGCTCGGTGGATTCAATGCGGTAGAGGTGCAAAAAGTCATAGTGGGGATGTAGCGAAGATATAGCGGGATATATCGGATTACTCTAAAATAGCATATAAATCTCATACTTGTTTTTACAAATATATAGATAGTAATTGTGTGAAAAATTAACATTCAATTGAATTATAATTAATACAAAAATAATTTTAAATAAAAATATGTGTAAATGTATTGTAAATGAACGTAAAACTGTTATATAACTTAATTTAATTTAGTAGAATATTAAAGTATTATCATTTCTAAACATATATCAAAAATTCAATGAAATTAATTAATTTCATAATTTTATAGCGTATAAATATCATTTTTCAATCCAATTTTTTATAGAAGATATAGCGGAAATAGCGGGATATAGCGGAAATAACAGAATATAGCGGAAATAACGGAATATAGCGGAAAGGCTATATGTTGGAGATATATGGAAAAATTGTAGCGGTAGGAATCCGCTATAAGATATATCGGAGTTATAGCGGGGCATTAACTGCACAGGATGTCGATCAAGGTTGACATGGAAGAAAGTAGGAAAAAGAGACTTGAAGGATTGAAATATATCCGAAGAGCTGTTGTCGGACAGGAGCGCGTGGAAGTTAGCGATCCACGTACCAGAACCATGAGCTAGGATTTTATTTTATTTTATTTTTGCTTAGGGTTAGTTTAGGCTTTAGGGATAGGGCTGTCAATGTATCGGGTCGGGTCGGGTCGGGTTCAGGTCGGGTCAAGTCGGGTTCGGGTTGATTTTAAATGGGTCGGGCCAACCCGTTTATTAAACAGATCAAAAATAGCCCAACCCGAACCCGACATGATTATAAACGGGCTGACCCGACCCGACCCGTGTAACCCGATTATAACCGGGTCGGGTCGGGTCGTAAACGGGTCGGGTCAACCCGTATAAGGTATAAACGGATCGTAAACGGATTATAAACAGGTCAAATTCAGGTTCACGGGACATAATCGGGTCGGGTCAACCCATATAAGTATAAACGAGTCAAATTCGGGTTCACGGGTCATAATCGGATCGGGTCAACCCATATAAGTATAAACGGGTTATAAACGGATCAAATTCGGGTTCACGGGTCAACCCGAAACTCACCCGTTTATAAACGGATCAAATTCAGGTTGACCCGAAAACGACCCGCCAACTTAACCGGGTCGGCTTAACCTGTTAATTTCCGTGTAATCTTCGGGTCGTGCTGGAAATTGACAGCCCTATTTAAAGGTAGTGTTATAAGTTTTAGATTATAGGACTAGTGATTAGAAGCCTAGGACGTAGTGTTTGGTCTTTAGTCTCTATTACTCTTAGTACCATTATTATTGTTGTTGTTGTTATCATGGTTTTTTAATTTCTTTATATATTTTTATTTTTTTAAGTTTATTTTTATCTTTATTTTTATTTTACTTATTATTGTTAGTATTATTATTTGTTTAATTATTTTACTTTATTTTTTATTATTATCATGGTCTTTTATTATTGTTGTTGTTCTTGTTGTTGTTCTTGTAACTTTTAAATTGACTTTGTCATTTAGTTTGAGTTTCATCTCTAGCCGACCCCAACTTGTTTGGGAATAATGGTTTTATTGTTGTTGTTGTTGTTGTTGTCGTATTCTTTCACTCTAATCTATCTAGACATCTTGTACGGGATTCAATCATGCTCACCGTTTCAACCATAAATATACTTTCATTCTAATGCAAACGTTTCAAATGAGTTTGTTTACATGTACATGAAAGCGCACGTCATGCATGTCGATACGCTAGTGCTTTTTAAACCGAATAGAAGATTCTTGTGTTTCAAAATCTTGTCTCGGCACGATAAAAGGTGGTTATGACGTAATTTTTAAAGCCAATATGCCTCTGATCTGTATTTGTCTAACACCCACCTAGGGTCACTTTTTCTATCCAAAAGTATCGCCTTCATAGTTATGAAAATTGCGCCATGATGCGGCGACTGCACCTTTTGCATCTATGGTGTGATGTACATGAGAAAGCACGCCAAATTGCTCACGTGGTACATGGCAAAAAAAAGGTGTTTTTTCTCTGTATATTTTTTCAAATATTTGCCTTTTCCCACAATTCAAAATTATGCAAATTTTCTTTACTGAATTATTACGCTTGAAGACAAACATATGTGGTATCTAGTAACATTAGTATATACACGTACATATATATACATATACATATACATATACATACATTTTTCATGTAACATAACAAGCAATTCTACAAATTTTGTTACTTTTAGAATAAGAGTGATACTTTTATTCAAGCAGATCACTAATTTTAATGTCTCGGAGGTTAAAACTCAATCCCTCTAGAACCTCAATCTAGAATGCCTTAGCAATCATATGTATGTATTCTATCATTTATCTTGTAGCATAACATTGATTGTGTACAAACAAATTAATAATGGTGCTTGAATATCTTATATATATTCATACATATGATGATACGATAAAACTCTCTCATTTAGAAACGTGTATGTCTAAACAAATTAATGTAAAATTCAAATTATACACTTTTGGAGTTCAATATAATCAAAATACATTAAATACCTATTAACATACTATAAAGCAGAACAAAAATTCACAAAATAAACATACTCAAACAACACAAAACCAAAGATATATTCCAAAATAACATCATGCTAATAGAAGTTCATATCTTGCTATTTTTTCACTTCAGACATACAAAATCAGTTAAGCTTATAACTTGAAATTTAACTGCAAAACAACAGCTGTAGGTTTTTAACTCGCAGTTAACTTCTAAACAAATAACTAAAGATTCAACAAGATGATATGATTGAACGATTGTATATGTGTTTTATTTCAAAATATAATAATAAGAATACATCAATTTTATGTTCTCCATGACAAAAATTATTCAGTAAACAAAGTGATTTTCATCCTAGATAAATTTATTAGAAAACTAACCATTTATTTTTTTGAAAAAAAAAATGATGAATAATAATGAGATATACACCTTCTATAACAAGTTAACATTCAGTACTCCTTTTAACATGTTGAAAAGGAAATTTGAAGCAACAACCACAACTCATATAAGTTTATTGTTTGTTTGTTTGTTTGTTTTTTTTTTGTGATCATTTCATGTTGATTTGTACCTCGTGCACTGGGTTCCAACCTTTTTTTTTTCTTCGTGTTGATTTGTAATCAAATTATGTTCTTTTTTGAAAACCTTGTATTATATATTTTCATTTAACTTCCTTGACGAAACCAAATTTTGAGCACAGTTCCAACTCCGCTCCATCCGAAACCAAAACGAGAAGGCTGGAATCTCAGGTTTTCGGCTGGAACCTCGAACCTTGGTGGATGCATAAATGCTTAGTAAAACTGAATGGCATTTCAAAAACATGTCTCTCGCAATACAATAATAGTTACGATGTAATTTTCAGGCTAATCCGCTTCTAATATGTAATTGTTTAACATCCACTTAGAGGTTATATATTCTATCCCAAAATTATTGCCTTTTAACTTCACATATATTAAAATATTCATGTAATCCATGAATACAGTGAACTCATTTATTAAAATGTTTTTATAGATGCCCATGACCGTGTTCTTCAAAATCAAAACTGCCACAAGAATACAAGTTGGGAACACCTCTACTTCTATATAAATGTAGCCAAAGTCATAGCCAATCATTGCACAATTCGTTCGAATGATGTGTGCGTGCGTGTGCGTGCGTGTCAACTAAATAATACAAGCACATAATTCACTCCCAAGCATGACAGCAAAAGTTAACTGTCAGTCAATCACTAATAATGACCTGAGCAACATACCTCCGGTTGAGCTTCTGTGTTAACATGTTTGTCACAACGCATGCCTCGGAAAAATAATTCGCCACCAGAAAAATCAGTGCCCATACATACATTTAAAGTAACTTCTGAATCGTCAACATGGAAACCTATAATTTGCACATGTCAAATATTAGGATCAAATTCATAATTCATGACTGAAAACTTCAATTAATTAATGTATTTTTATTACTGAAAGCACTAATAGAATTATAACAAACCGTTAATTTTCAAATTAAGTGCATAACATGTAACTAAATAAATACATGCACTGTGTATTATCAAATTAACAAAATCAGTGGTGTATCCAGAATTTTTAATGAGAGGCGGCAAAATACACTTATCACAATATTAAGAACAAAAAAATAGTAATGATAATTATAGCATTTTCCGTAACGGTGTGTGTGTGGTGGGTTGGTGGGGGGATCGTGATCGATTGCATAATTCCTTTGGGAAATTGGACAACTCAACCGATTCGGGGGGTGGGGGTGGGGGGTGGGATTACAAAACATGATAAACAAAAATGCTGAAGTAAATATTCTCATAAATAAGTAAATATTCTTATAAATATGCATACAGGAAATAGATGGTAAATAAAATTCAGAAACTATGGTAGATGAGGTCCAGCAGCAAAAACCATAAAACAATGCCCTCGTGATAGTCCTAGAAACCTGCTAAGCCAAAAAAACAACAACAGCAAAAAACACAAATGATAATGCATGTTGAGTGCAGGTAGTGTGCAACGGTAGGGGGGACGGTGATAAAAGGTGGAAGATAGCCTCATGCTCAGGAGTGGGAGATGTAAAAGTCTATGATGAAGGAACCAATAAACATGCTCCAAGAACCGGAATAAGGTTCAGCCTTAAAAGCAAGCTTAATGTCTGCGTGAACTAGCCTAATGATATCATCAGTTCTAATCTGCTTTCAAAGACATACTAGTTTCTAGCACACCAGATTTTTTAATAGATATAGCAGGGGATATTACGACGGAGTCCCTGGACAGATTTGCCCTAGACATGAGACCACCAAAACAGGAGATGGGTAAGATGGTATTGTCCAAGCGCAAGCCTGTGAGACCTTTAAAGTGCTTCCAAATCTTAACGGCAAAGTCATGGGAGCTAAAAATAAGAGAAATAGTTTCAGTACAACTATACATGCAACATGTACACTTCAAAGCTAGAGGGATGCTGATCTTCATGAGACTAGAGTCGAGGGGGAGCCCATTATGCAAAAGCTATCACATAACAAAAGAAACTTTTAGCTGGATACGAGATCCCGAACATTGTGAACGAAAGGCTAATCGAGCGGTTAGCACGATTAGTCTCAATTGAGACAAAACCCTATAAGCCATCCGATGGCTTGGGGTTGTCAAGGATAATGTAAAAGAAGTTATTATGTTTTTGCATACGTCTCTAGGTCTCGCCACAGTTGGTTAGAGTGCATGTGAAGTTGAACTCCGCAAGCTTAAGATATTTATGATTGAGAAATTGGTCTCAAAGAGAATCATTTTCAAAGAAAATTATCCAAAGTTTGCACTTGAAAGCAGCACAAACGTCTCTAAGATCGCGAAGACCAAGACCTTCCGTTTTAAGAAGACAGATGTTATCCCAAGAAACCTAGTGATGTTTCCTAAAATTATCCATTGAGCTCCTAAGGTAATTAGCACAAAATTTGTGAAAGTCTTTGAAGAAGAATTTAGTGGGAGTGGTAGCTGTGAAGATCTCAGATCCAAGGGAGCAAAGAACAGAGCTGCTGAGGATAACCTACCCGCCTAAGTGATTAGAGCAGAACTTCACTTACTAATAACCCTAGTTTTAGCGGTGAGGTAGTGAAAGTTGAATACCAAGATCGGCGGGATGGGGAAGCAATGGAGAAGCTCGTAGTTTGATGAAGTCAGGCCTTCTGCTAAGAAGTTGAGCATAAGTGATGATGGAGCTTCTGTGGGTGTTGATTTGTTGACCGGATACATGCTTGTAGCTATGAAGAAAGTGCATAGGGTTATTGATTTATCGTTGTTGACTGTTCATTAGAAATTGATCGAGGATGTCTTCAGCAAAGGAGAGATATGGGATTGACAGCCCCCGATCAAGACTGAAGATAGCAAATCTTGCCAATCGCGTTAAGATTGTGAAGACCCTTATTGAGAGCTTCAACTGTGAGAACGAAAAAAGTAGAGGAAAGCGGGTCACCCTGTCTACTCCTCCATCGGACTTAAAGAAGCCTTTTGATATCCTGTTAATAAGGACGAGTACTAGCAACTAGATATAAATCTCCAGGACATGTTGACAAACGATTCCGAGAAGCCTAGGGCATGCAGAACCTTGATAATGAAATGCCAAGAGATAAGATCATATGTTTTGGCTATACCCAATTTGATAACAAGACTAGAACCTCTGATTTTCCTGTTGTTTTGGGAGATAAGAACGACGTCTATGATAAGCCTTCCGTTCATGAAGCCATTCTATGAGGGAGAAACAAACTTTCCAAGAAGCGTGAAAAACCTGGTGGAAAGGGTTTTGGAAATGACCTTGTTGAAAAAGATCGAAACAAAAATCAAATTTTACAGATTCTCTTGTATAATTTAAGACCGCCTTCACATAAAATGTGTTTGTTCCGATAAATCCAAACAAATCCAAATTAATATTTCAAATTGACTATTTAAAACAACTATTTCAACAACTAATATTAACTTTACATTTCAGAAATTATTAGAAATTTCAAAATGATCCCAACTTTTGTGAAGATGATGTTTCTAATGTAGATTAAATATTCAAAGGATTATGTTACATTTCGAATCGTGTGACTTTGAAAATGCATAGAGAGGAAGACCGTGGTATACCAGAACCAAGGTGCAACCGAACCTGCTAATATATACATATGTGTGTGCATCTATAAGTATATGCATATCATAGTAACAAGCAGGGGTGTAGCTTGAAAAAATAGTTCATAGGCAGCCAACTAATTAAAACATCATGTGATATCATAACTCTAAACTAATATTTTTACAAAAACAGCATACTTTACAAAAAAATGACTTGTGATAGCTTATCATACCAAAAATATCATCATAGCTTCATGATAGTAAGTTTGGAATTTTAAACTAAATAGTGAGCTAATTATTTTCAATATAATCATACTTACGAAAAACGAAATTACATTTTATTGTTGATATATGTAGCAACAAATTATAACTTACTTATTTATAACATCAAATTTACTTTCTTCCTTGAAATTCAATACAATTGCATTAAACATGTTAAATAATGAAGCAATTCAATGCAAATAACATAAATGTCGTCAGCGGTGGAGGTAGACATCAATTTCAGATTGGCAAAGTGTCAAATATGGCCGACAAATCATTTCAGGTAGGGCAAAACATTCAATATGATTTTATTTTTTTATAAAGGAATTACAGATTTTGCGCTAGGGCTTGTGTCCTAGCTGGCCATACACGGGCTCCGCCCCTGAATGTTGTCTGGTAAATAAGGTAAATGTGAGGTGGTGTTTTACATGTAAAATAACACTATTCTGCGAGTGTTGCTTCCTTCAAACTGTCGTGTTTATCCGAAATTTATCATCAAAATCCAATCCTAATATATTTAAATTTGTAAGTTTTCGACTACTAAGTAAAAACTTATTCTCACTTCTAAATCTTATGGTTTCTCATGCCAATTATTTATACATGATTTATCCATATAAAATCCAAATTATACACATACAGCCACATTTTGCCATGATAACATAACACACGGACAAAAGGTTGTTTTTATCCAAAATTAATCATCAAACTCCAATCCAAATGTATTTAAATTTATAAGTTTTCGACTACTAAGTAAAAACTTATTCTCACTTCTAAATCTTATGTCTTCTCACGCCAATTATTTATACATAATTTATCCATGTAAAATCCAAATTATACACACACACACAGCTACATTTTGTCGTGGGAACATGACATGTTGACACCCTCTTTCTCTTCCCCTTGGAAGAAGCATTTTTGTATGATTTCATTATATCAAATTTTCTTATGGTTTTACTGAAACTTTGGTGGTCAAATCTAAAAGTATAACATAATTTCTGATAAATTGGCACATTTTAAAACACTGCTAGTTTATGTCTTTATATTTATACTGTAAAGTGGAAAATATTTTAATATAGTTGATGAAAAGGTGAAATATCATGCTCATACTCCAGTTTTTGATTAGTTAAGAACAATAAAATTTTATGAAATTAAAATATGTATCAAAAACGGTTGTTTTTATCCAAAATTAATCATCAAAATCCAATCCAAATATATTTAAATTTATAAGTTTTCGACTACCAAGTAAAAACTTATTCTCACTTCTAAATCTTATGTCTTCTCACGCCAATTATTTATATATAATTTATCCATTGAAAATCCAAATTATACACACACACAGCTACATTTTGTCGTGGGAACATGACACGTTGACACCCGTCTTTCTCTTCCCCATGGAAGAAGCATTTTTTTATGATTTCATTATATCAAATTTTCTTATGGTTTTACTGAAACTTTGGTGGCCAAATCTAAAAGTATTAACATAATTTCTGATAAACTGCTACATTTTAAAACACTGATAGTTTATGTCTTTATATTTATATTGTAAAGTGGAAAATATTTTAATATAGTTGATGAAAAGGTGAAATATCATGCTCATACTCCACTTTTTGATTAGTTAAGAACAACAAAATTTTATGAAATTAAAACATGTATCAAAAGTATTACGATTTTCAACCAATCAACAATTAACGTTGCTTCACCTCCAAATTGGATTGTAGACGCAACACTTTTGAAATATTCAAGAATTCGTGTAACGATACTAAAGGTGAAGAATTTGCAAATTCTTGATTAGATACCAAACATAAGTTGAAATAACTTGAGTTATGGATCTAAAAATAAAAAGACATGTATTCCTTTCTGAAAAAGACATAATACAAATTAAATCTAACCAACATTGTTCAGCACTTTTCTGAATGATTTTTCACAATAAAACGTAAATAACTAAAACTTGATCCGTCGTGGAATAACTAATAAAATATGTGGAAGAAGAATTGATGAGTTTGCTCTACAAGCATCGACATTCCTATTTTATCTTCTTGTTGGCTAGCTTCATATTGGACACTAAATTTTCTTTTTAACCAAGAGCATGCATTGTTTACGCAAATATTTACACTGCACTTCAAGCATGTAATGTAATCAAAAATTTAGGAGACAATTAATAGTTCAATCTACAATAACTAGTATAATTATGCATATAATGTACATGGTTGCATAAATCTATGATCATCCGTCTCTTCATTATTATCAACTCTCATTTCCATCTCTCCATCAATCATCTTGCTTCTCATTTTTATCACCAATATTGCACTGAGTCACTGACAACCGCTCTTTCAACCCCATAGTCCTTGTCCGTGAGAACAAACCCAACAAAACTGATGGTAAATAACCGCTAGCTCGCACTTTCATCACTTAATATGTAGTACATGAGTGAAAAGTATTGATAAAAGACAGTACGTGAACCACCAAAGTGGCTCTGGTTACTATTTGCAAGTTATACTACATTCATATTGCTTAATAATTTGGTTAGTTTACTAAAATATCGTCAAATTGTGTTCTATTAATTAATTATTTAAAATTCCTTACATGGTAATCTCAATGTTGTATAAGCCAACAATATTGGTTGATCATTGCTTGTAAACTAATTTTGTGCTCGATAAGTAGTTTGTATTGAGAAATGTAGCACAAGCGAGCTGGGTGTAAATTCAAAAAAAAAAAGCGCACACTCAACAGCACCTTAGTATGAGGAATGTTGATCCACAAACACTTCCCCTTCAACTTATCTAAGCAATCACAATCTAATTGGTCTGCATGAGATCCAAATTTATCTATTTACACTAGTACTACTTATGACAAGGTTTATCAATTTCTATCATCAACGGAAATCTCAACCATTACCAAATTCTCCAATGTTAACCATAAATAAGTATTTTTACACCATTGTTATGAAAGTGATGCTTCACTCATATATTTTGATCAAAACATTTGTTCTGCATGCAACCTTTTGCCCGATGATAAATTTAAACATGTACATAGTATGATAGTCAACAAAATTAAAACAGAAACTATTTATTTATAGCATTGTTACACCAATTTTTCCACTCAAAATAAACGCAAAGCACAGCGAAGGAACGTCACAGCTGCATCACCAGAGAAGCACAAGTTGTAGGTACACAAAGTCCTCAACGTGTAGAATCAGTGCAGTACAGGCAAGGTTTTAAATATCGGATTTCGGTCACGTTTCGTCTTGGAAATTTTACACAAGCTATCTCGTATCGGGGGAGATCTCGGACGAAATGAGTACATCTCGGATTGACATCTCGGATCTTATAATGCATCTCGGGAATATCTCGGATGTACTTATGTGTCTAAAATTGATGTGTCAAAAATTTATTTAACGGCTATAACTTTCTTAGTAAAAATAAAAATAGTAGCATACTTGATTTACATGGAAAAAGGAATATTTTTACAAAAGTAGTAGCTTGATTAGCTTAATTGATTTGGTAATGATTGGATAATATCCTTTTATTTGAACATAATAAAGAAGTGAAACTTTTCGCTATAACTCATTAAGATAAAAAGTAAAGAATATGTTCAAGAAGTTGGTAAATTATAATTGAATTGAGTAGTTTCTTTTGAATCAATATGAAAATAAAAAATATTATGCAAAATAAGAAAAATGTATAATTTCGGGTGAGATCTCGGATTGAGATTTTGATCCATATTTCGGGTGAGATTTGAATATCTCGGACGAGATGAGTATCGAGGGAGATATGGAGAAGATTTGATGTCTTGTCTCGTTTAAGTGTGAAAAGAAGATCTCGGAGGAGATCTCGGGCGATATATAAGAGATTTAAAACCATGAGTACAGGAAAAATCGGGCACGAAACTACGTCAAAATGAAATTGCATATGTTCCATATACAGCATTCAGAGCACCGTGAACTCGGTATCATGCTATCACACACCTTAAAAGGGCTGCTAACTAGCATGGTACCTCATTGGACTGCGCAGCCTAGGTCCACTATGGGTATTTCATTAAGTTAATCCCAAGGAACAACGCACAAAGGCCAAACTGCACCATCAGAATTGCTCCATCAATACAGCATAGGGCAATAAATCATCACCCTCTATCCAGACGAATCAATATACATCAACGAACAACATGAACGTTAAACAGATGGCAAACATCCAACAGCATTGTGTCAATTTCAACATTATAAGATCAATTTATCCCACCCAAACTAAATTATCCCGCCTGAATCAAGCTATCAACACACAACACACAATCATAACCATATCGATGAAGAACACGTCGTGGAATCCAACGGTGATAGTCATGTGCGAGGAATGGTATCAGCAATCCGTGTGACATCATTTAATGTATAAAAGAAAAGGACTGTGGCAAAGGAAATGGGTCGAACTTTTAGAATACAAAATTATTATTGAAAAAACTATTAAAAAAATATCTTCATTCAATTCTGTGTTTTATACTCAAAACAATAGAAAAGGAGTGATTGATTTGACCCCTGAATGATGTAGAACCACGTAAATCTTTTGTATCTTTTACTTTCTGCTATTTTACATGTTTTTGTGTTGCATATACTTTGTTAAAATTATATACAATTCCCTTAGATATATTAAGAAATGGTAAATTTACAATCTCATAATTGTGTAAGTATTCAACAATATAATTATTATTTTAAACGGCATTTTAAAAAACAATTAACCTGTTAATGTATACTTCTATAACCATACAACAATACATCTACTTATTTTGATGTTGTGAAAACGAAAATTCTCATTAACATATTATTGCATCATAAAAAGCTAGGGTGTGCATTTCACCGATTTAACAAACTTAACCGACCTTACTAAACCGTTTTAACCGACCTTTGTTAACCGACCGACCAAATTCGGGCCGATTAATGGTAGTGCCTTTTCAAAAAAGATTACCATTAACCCTTTCCCCTCCAAACTTTTTAACACAGTCCCGAACTAATTTAACCCAAAACCGGCTTATTTTGTTTGTTTGTTGTGTCGTTTTCATTTGCTCGTTTTCTTATCTCGTTCGAAGAAAATCCTAGATCTACAAGTTTCACTTTCAACTCAGCCTCAAATTTTGATCTACAAATTTCATCTCTTTTTGTTGTCGTGTTGAACCATGTTGTCGTCTCTTGCTTGCTCGTGTGTCGTCCGGTGCCCATCGAGTTAAGGCGTTAAGCTATGGTGAATGCTAGGAAGAGAGAGAATGCGAGTTATGATCATTTTCATTGCTAGATTTTGTTTGTTTTCACAAAGTTACTGGTTGGTTTGACTTTTTTGTGGCATATAATATTATGATTTATATAATGAACTTTAGACATTTATATTTCTTCCTATTTTCAGCGAATATTGTTGTATAATGGCACATGTTTGTTCAGTAGTTTATATTTCACTAAATCTTCACAACTAAACTCTCCATTTTCTGTGAAATGAAGAGTAAATATGCATTTTTAACAAAATGTGTAAATTAAAGATAAAACTTAATACCACCAAACTACTAAATATGATGATACTAATGAATATGATGATATATACACACACAAAAGCCATATTGAAAGTGATAATGCAATATCGTCCACTTGGTTTGGAATAATTGGCATTTCTGATTTTCTTCCTTTTTTATGTGTTTTGTTGTGAAAGCATTGTCCTGATTATGGAATTACAAAACAACACTTTTGAAATGCTATGAAAGTTGCAGAAGATAATAGTGGCTTACAGCTTCCTTACTAGAATTTTATATTTGTATCCGGCTTTTTGACCAAGCAGATTTTCATTGGAATCAAAACATCAAGATGAAGACAAAACGATTTACAGATTTGGGAACATGCTTAGAAGGGCAATAGAAAGTTAGGAACGCACTCAAGAAATTCCAGAAGAGTCGGAGCAAAGTGGACAACTCGATACCTAGAGAAACCGCTCGGCGTCAAGAGCTTTTTACTCCATTATAAACCTCCAAAACGGCAAAACTACTTGTACTTCAAGCACTATCCGAAGTGATTGTCATGAAGTGTTTTCTCAAAGAAAGGACGAGCAACTCTAAGGATTTTTCGACGGAAGGCAAGCAAGAACGGACGATACCAGAACCTATTTGAAATAGGGGTGGGCGCGGTCGGTTTAGTGCAGTTTGAAGGTCCGCTTCCGCACCGCATCAAACTATTAATCATAAATACAAGCTATTATACTAATATTTTAAACGGTTTGGTTTCGATTCGGTTTAATGTAATACAGTTCGGTTTTAGTCCAGTCCGGTTTGAACCCATATTAAATATGAAATAAGAGAATTATTTCCATCAATAATCAATTTACGAAGACAACTGTGTGAAGCTTTTACCCTTAAAGATTAAAACACATAATGTTATACTGAAATGAAAGATTTAGTTCTTAATTGTATGAATATTTCAATTTAACATTTAGCTACAAGTGAGATTTTTTTAGTAGATTAACCAACCATCAACGTTAACCAATGCATAATCATTAAGTAAAATGACTAGAATAAGATTATAGTTGGCATTTATCCAAAAAAATAAAATGAAAAATATTATACTAAAATTATAACTTCTTTCTTTATGACAACGATTATTATTAATGTAAGCTGAAATCAGAATATACATCGTTAGAACATAAAATGAGATATGAGTTGCTTATATTTTTATCATAAGATTACTAATGTAAATATTTGATCGGTTTGGTTTAACATGGTCGGTTCAATTGTCCAAACCGCAATCGAACCGTATCGATGTGGGTCGGTTCAATTTAAGATATTTGCTTTGGTTAGAAGATTCGGTGTGGGCTTCCGTACCATTTTTACGGTCCGATGGGACGGTTTTCGTATAGCAGTGTGGTTTATGCCCACCCCTACTTTGAGACAACTAAACCTCAAAGAAAAAGTATTCGAAACACAATGAATCAGAGACAAAGCAAAGTAGGAGGAGGGAAGATTTCCCACCATAAAAACCAGCCGGTACTGATAGGAACCGCTCGGTACTAAGAGGTTTTTATGGACGTTTAGGCCCTGAAACCCACTTCTAAACATTTGGACTTCGATCTGGACTTGATATTTTGTGGACACCCGGTTCTGCTAGACGATTTCCCTATAAATGCAAGCTACATGCAACTTGGAGGAAACTTCTTCTTTTTGGACTTTTCACACTTTGATTTCTCTTATCTTCTTATTTCCCAAATACTCTAAGCATTCTTAAATCCGAGATCTACTAAATCATGGTCGGATCAGATTGAATTCATTGTAATCTGAAAAGAAAACAATCCATAACAAAGATTAAAATGGACATAGACCGAAGTATTTGCCGAACCACTATAAAATTTATATCTTTCTACGGCTTTTACGTTTATTTCATTAGATATGATGCTCTTAATCGGTTTTTGGATGTTGATTCATTTTTAGCATCAACATTTTGGTGCTTTCACTGAGAACGAGCTAGATTTAACGGCCTAAAGCTTGGATCTGAGGTTTGAAGGAGATAAAGAGGTCTAACACCATATCTATGATTGGAGGGAGTCAACCAAAGAATGGGGACATCCATGAGGTGTCCTGAAATTCTAATCAATTAATCTACGTTATCAAAGAGGAGACGAAGAGAATGAGGAAAGAGATGCAAGATGAAATAATGGCTCGACAACCTGAGATGTTAGACGGATTTTTCAGAATGATGGATCAAAGAACAGCTGGAGCAACTAGAATTTAAAACCAAGAACCAAAAACTAATGCAGAAGCACCTGGAGTTGGAGCGGAGCAAACGGAAGCAATGCTCCCACAAGCCAAATCAGTCGGTACTGACAGGAATTGGATCGGTACCGAGAGGAATTTACCTGATGGCAGTTTTGATTTGAACTTAGGGCGAGCTGCAATGCCTAGAGTGAACGATGCTAGAGCCAAAAACGCAGATTGGAGCATGAATGCACAAACCAAAAGAGTATATGTCAGAGCTTCCCCGTAGAAATGGAGGGCAGAACGAAGCTAGAAGTGCGGTTCAGAATGTCGATGTGCAGTCAAAGAAGTACATGCCAGATTTTTCCTACCGAAACAGGGGGCAAAATGCAGCTATTAATCAAAGACTTCCATTAAATGACCGGGTCACTTTGATGATCATAAAGATAGTGAGAGGTGGACTTTCAGACCAAAGATTGGAGGATGTCAATAGAAATCCATTCACTCCTAACATTCGGTATGCAAGAAATCCTCCTGATTTTAAGCTACCGACGTTGAAACTATATAGCGGGAGGACGGATCCAACCGTTCATCCGATGATGTACATTCGACATATGGAGATCTTGGGTGCGTCTGAAGAGGTAATGGGCCGGTGATTCCCGTTATACTTGACGGAGCTGGCTGCCATGTGGTTCGGGCGTTAGAGAATGGATCCATAAGCATGTGGAGCGGACTGATAGACAAATTTTTGAGATAGTTCAGAATTCATATCACTCGACCAAAGAATGTGATGATGCTTTCAAGCGTAGAGCAAAAGACCGGAGAAACCTTAAGTCATCTAATGAGATTTAACACAGCAGCCGCCATAGTCAATAACCAGATCCATCGATATTCCTGATGACGGCGATGTCTGGAGTTGCAAGCAAGACTGACTACAAAATTGCATTGGAAAGGGATCCGCCGATGGATCTTGCAAAGTTTTATCATGAAGCTGAGAGATAAATGCATCAAGAGAGTGCTGATGAGGCTGATAATGTTGATGTTAATGCTGTGGATGACGAAGGACCGCCCAAAGCAAGAAAGGAAAACGGAAAGCTGATGACGACTCCGGAAGACTAAAACAGCAAAGGAAGGAATTGAAGTTCTATTCTACAATGATTTAACCAAAACCCCAAAGAGGATATACCTAGAAACTAAGGGGCGATCCCCTATCGGAGGCCTTGCTAAGACGGAACTCACAAATCAGGATAGAAGGTCTGGAAAGTTTTAATTGTTCCATGAGCTAGATGGACTTGAAACGAACGAGTGTCAGCATTTTCGTAATCTGATAGAAGAGCTTGTTCGAAGTAACTAGCTACAATAGTACGTAAGAAACCAAAATGCAATGGTGCAGCCACCGTCTACAGTGAATGCATCAAGACGCGGCCAGGGATCTGAATCGAGATTAGTAATCCCATGATCGGGATGGACGGAAGTTAAATTTCTTTCCCACGTTTTGCTTTCTGTTTTGAATAGTTAAGACAATAATAGCCTCAGACCGCTTACACGTGTACGAGACCTCGATTGGTTACTAGGCACGCTCTGAGATGGATGCTTATGATGTTTGTTGATTGCTTTGATTTGAATATTTGATTTTTGAAAAACCACTTGAACATGGTGACTGGCATTGATCATGATAGTCCCGTCTAGATAGACGAGGCGATGACAACAAGATGCAATTTCCTTGCTGGAGAGTGAGTGGATGGACTTGTACAGAAAAGCAAGTCTCCTTACCAAAGAGTAAATGGATGGGCTTGTTTGTACGTTGGGTCCCCTTGTCGAAGAGCAAGCGGGTTGTACTCGACAAGGATCTGGAGAGATCGAACCCTAAATTGGATGACTAAACGATCTGAATAGATCAAATCCTAGATTGGATGATTAAACAATCCGAAGAGGTCGAATCCTAAATTGAATGATTGAACGATCCGAAGAGATCGAACCTTAGATTGAATGACTAAACAATCCAGAGATATTAAATCCTAAATCAGATGTTAAACGATCCTGAGAGATCGGACACTAGAATGAATGTTGACTTGACCTTGGGATTTGAACGCCTTGTAATCGGATTAAAATAAATAAATCTCGGACAAACACAAAACAATTTAAATACATGATATGATAACTTCGGATGAAATAGACTTATTACGATTTATGACTAACACTTAAGCAAGGACCAGAAAGGACCATAATCATTTTCTATGACGGTCTGGAATGAACATGGATTTGCAGGAGAATCCGAAGGAACCAGATAATTCACAACTTAAATCGATGAATGGTTGGAAAGCTTGACCGCCAGAAGTCTACTACTGAAACTGTTCTTGAGCAAAGCACGTCTTACATTCATAAGGCGTACTTTGAGGGGCAAATGTTATCCTACTTTTTGACCATGCAGATTTTCACTGAAATCAGAACGTTAAGATGAAGAAAAAACGATTCACGGACTTGGAAACTTGCTTAGGAAGGCAATAGGAACACACTCAAGAAATTCCAAAAGATTTAGAGCAAAGTGTTATCTATTGCTGCAAATGTTTGTTTTGCCGAATTGAGTGGAATTTAAGAACTAGTTATATTAATCGAAAGAATGAATCCTTCTTTAAAAATGGCAATTAGTATGAAAACGAAGTTTGGTAAATATTGGTAAATACAGGGGAAGCGTAGGTAACATGAACAAAAATTTACTTGTTACGTATGTGCTTGATTCTAGGAATAAATTTCAATTTCTGAAGTTATGTGTTGAAGAAATATATGAAAAAGAAGTTGCAAAAGACATATTAAATAGTGTGAAAGATATTTTGGTAAGGTTGTTTGACTTGTATGTTACTAATCCTACATTTGGAACACAACTTGTACTAAATCACAACTTAGTACGTCCGTTGACAGTGAAGGTATTGAGAATATTGGTGTTGTTCATTCTAAAAGAATGAATATTTTTCTACGACAAGTTCAACAACAAGATAATGAAGATAATGAACTAGAAAAATTTAATCGCACCGATTGAAGTTGCACCAAATAATTTTGATGTTTTACTATGGTGAAAGGTTAATGGTTCCAAATATCGTGTTTTATCTTTAGTTGCTCGATATTTTTTGTTATTCCAAATATTGAAGTCGATATATTTTTTGTTGGTTTCGCTTGTTTATGTTAAACCGAAACTGACCGAAACTGAACCTTGATGTATATTCAGTTTATAAATTTTGAAATCCTTTATAAGGATTATTCATATCTAATTATATGTATGTGTATTAATCTTGATTTGCAAATATGTGTAATAAACTGAGCGTATATTGCTTTGCTTCAAAATTTTATTTTTAGTCCAACTCAGTTAATAGTTAACATGTAGATGAACTACATTTGTAGTCTGCGACCAATATTGGAGAATGGAACCGTTTAGCTTTGGGATACCCTTGCTCTTGGAGTATTAGAGAATGGAGACTGCAACCTATATTGTGTTTATGTTATTCGGACTTTGGATTCGTATTAGTGTGTGTGACGTTTGGACTTTGGAGTTTAAAACTTAGTGGACCACTGTTTTATTTTGTGCAATTGTATATGTGTGTGTATGTGTATGAATGTGTTAGTGCATTATAATATATATTATTTTGTGCAACTGTATACATGTATATATGTTATGTATATGTGTGTATCTCTGTGTGTATATGTATATATGTGGGTGAGTGCACTATAATCTATATGTTGGTTCATGGTTAAAATCAGTGTTTCAAATCTCGGATATCTCGCTCGGTTGAAGGCTTCCACGAAACAAAACATAAGATATCGGCTGATATCTCGTTTCCAATATATCGGCTGATATTTACATATATCGGCCGATATTTAGACCGAGACGATATTCCGAAATATCAGCCGATTTATTGTATTTTTCAAACAAAAAAATTGAACCCATCTTGCAAGTACATTTTGCCTGGACATTTTGCAAGTGAATGGCCTACGCATTTTGCAAGTGAATGGCCTACGCATTTTTTGTGAGTGAATGCATGTACATTCACATTTTTTTAGAATGTCTGCACACATTTTTTTATGCCTGCACTTTTTGTTAGTAAATTAGAATGCATGCACGCATTTTTTACACACTAATATTAGAATGCTTGAGCATTATATGTTGTCTTTGTGAGTGAATGCATGTCCACTTGTACCATTTTTTATTCACATGAATATTTGTCATGTACATTCACATTACAACTTGCTAATAAAATAGAACATTTTTATACGCATTACAATGCCTGCACATTCACATTGCATGTACATTTTATACACATCGCCTGTACCATTTTATACACGTTGCTTTCTTTTTATACACATTGCTTGTTCATTCACATTACAACGTGCAAATAATAAGTAGTTATTCACTCGCCTGTACTATTTTATACACATTACAATAATCAATATTTATTATATACATTACTCACTTTATTAATTTACTTTTTATCCAAGATAGAAATGGCATAGATGTTCTTTCGAGCTATCAATGACAATGGTATATGGTGTGATTTTACCAAGGTTTTAAATCTCGAATTTCGGTCACGTTTCGTCTCGGAGATTTTAGAGACTCGATCTCGTACCGGGGGAGATCTCTAGCGAGATGAGTCCATCTCGGCCGTCCATATCGAATTTACATCTCGGTTCCTAAAATTTATTTCGAAGTAATCTCGAAGTATATGTCATGTCGAAAATTAATCTTCATACACCGAAACTTATAAATATTAGTCACTACCTAAATGAAAACTTTACACATTTACTTTGAATTTATCACATGCTTATCATTAGTAATTTACTCATATTAATGCAAATAAATAATGAGAATTTGTGAATAATGTTCAATATAATATTATATATGAAAATATACATGAAACAAACCATCACAAAAAGAGTTACATCTTTTTTTAGGGGAAAAATGACTAGATGTAAAAATGAAAAAATGAACAAACATTCAAACAATATACATGCAAAAAAGACACATGTATAAGACCATAATACTTGGTTAAAACAAGACTAAGTTTGCCACAAGTTATAATTTAGACTTTTAATTACAAAATCATCTAGACAAGTAGAAGCTAAAGTTATACTTTACATACAAAAGCCTCTAAAAGAGTAGAAATCATAGTTATATCGTAGTTACAAATGCTTCTAAATAAGTGGAAGTCAAAGTTATATTTTAGCTACAAAAGCTTTTATACATGTAGAAGTTAAAGAGTTAATTTAACAAAATTCTAAAAATCGGCCGATATCTCGTAATCAAATCTAGCCCGAGATGTCGGGCGAGATACCATAATATCGACCGAGATATACATCAGGCGAGGTTACAACGAAACAACAGTTTCGAATCGCTCAGGCTCGAAACGAGATCTCGGCCGAGATGAGCGAGATTTAAAACCTTGGATTTTACAAATCCAGTAAGCTTAATTTTTTATTTATTTTAGTATATGTAAATATTATTGTGTAATCAAATTAATTTTAAACATAAAATATACTCTGAGATGGTCCCGAAATGAACTTTAAGCTCCGAGATGTAAGTCCGATATTGGCACCGAGATGCACTAGTCTCGTTCGAAATCTCACCCGATACGATACCGAGTCACTAAAATCTCCGAGACGAAATGTGATCGATATCCGAGATTTAAAACCTTGGTTAAAATATGTATTGATCATGACTTATGTTTATGTATGTATGTATTAGTTGTCCAAATGAACAACGAATATTTGTTAGTGCGCTGTGTTTATGTGTTTGTTAGTGTACCACTGCATTGTTATGGTTGATATATGTTTCGGTTTGGTTGGTTAACCGGTTAATTTAAACGTTTAACTGATTAACGGTTAACCATTAATCGGTTAACATAGGTTAAAATTAATCGGTTCGATCAGTATACCCTGACCACTATTACCCGAATGTTTGCCACTAGCATGCGGTTAATCGAAAATATTAATCAATCGGGTAAGTTAAACAACCGTGCCCACCTCTACAAAAAGTAACACAGTTAAATTTCTATTTTTATATCATTGTTCTAGAAGCATAAGTAGTTGCTGGCGTCTATTCATCTAAAATTAAAAGGCAAACTACTTAATATGACAGTTGCACTCAAAAGTTGTTTATTTTCAAATATCTCCCAAGTTCTGGTAACTACCATACATTTTTTTCTGCTCTCCTTGATTCTCTACATTTATTACATTCTAAACCAAATTTATTTTCTTTGTTTCTATATTCCAAATAAAATGTTCTCTTTTCGATTTTTAGTATTGGACTAAAAATAATAACTGTTTCGATAGTAATCTTTCAGTTGGTTGTCTTTTCTATCAAATGAATAATATTGGACTAAGACTTAAAATTATCATACTTTGCTATCGCTTTACTATCACAACGACATAAAGCTTAATATGATATAAATATTCTTTTTTCACAATTTTTCACAATTCTTAGGTATTCTTTGAGAATTTGAATTTGAACTTCGAACTTTTGAATTTTAAATTTTGAATTTGAATTCCGAAATGCTGAATTTCAAAATTTTTGAATTTTAAATTTTTGAATCCTAAGTTTGAATATTTGAATCTGAAATTGAAGATTTGAATTTATATTTAAGCATTTCGAGTTTCGAAATTTTGACCTTGAATTCGAAATTTTGAAATCGAATTTAACAAAATGAAATTTTGAATTTTGATTATTTAAAATTTTAGAAAGTAAAAGGCAACATTTGAATTTGCTTTTCAATTGTTTTGTTTTGTTTTTTGCAAGTCAAATCTAATTTTAACTTTTAAATGGATTGACGGATGACTCATATATTAAGTGACGCGAATCAATTTGATCCATGTAATAAATGGGTTGAATGGGTTGGATCATAAAAAGGTCAGTGTGACCCGATCCTTTTCTAATCCAACCATACCCGTTTGACAAATCTATGTGCACATATATGTTGGTTCAAAGAAGTGTGAATAGTTAACGATCCAATCATAGATTGATTCAAAGCATAGCAGTATACCTAACTCGATATCTTTATCAGCTCCATATTCGACAACAAATCCATGATGTGAATCTAGTGTTGATCCCCCAACCTCTGGATAGAATACTGCATAAACATATATATATATATATATGTATATATATATATATATATATATGTATATATATATTAAATTTTTAGGGTAAAATCTCAACGAGTCTAAAAATTCACATTCGTGCTTATTTAGGGAACCTGTAAATCTGATTCTCACCTCGTGCTAAAGGGCAAATAAATTCATCCATGAGCTTGTTAAGCATTGGTTCAAAGCCAAAATCATCAAGAACTGCTCCGTATTTGTTCATTGTATTTGGTTTTAAAGTTCTAAACTTGGTAGTATTGACCCAATCATCAAAATGTTCCACCTAAAAAAGGAGGAAGTGTCTCCTATAAGAGCTTATATACAATTCACATTAAGCACTTTGAATTAAGAGTAAAAGTTAATTTCGATACCTCAGCTAAAAATAGCTTACAGAATTTTGGCTGAAACATCTGAAATGTGTAAACACCAGGAGAAGGTTCATCCATTATACTCCTAAAACTCTCCAATGTGTTGCTTTTGATAGCATCAATAAATGAAGGTTCAAGAAAGTCTGTTGCGTTAAAGTTGTACACCTCCTTATGAAGAGGCTGCAAAATGCATTCTCACTTAAATAAAAAATGGAATAGTAAAACATACACAATATTTGTGGTTCAAGACTTAAACATCACTTAAATTAACCACTTGGACTTAAAAACGGGAACTGAAATGTAGGTAATGTGGTTGAGCATAAATAGCATCTGCTACTCAATTATCAAACATTATAACCGTAGTATTGTCCAAAATCAAGTCAAATATTACAACAATGGTGCATAAGGAATTGATGACTTAAAAAATATTCTGTGATGTGAGAAGATGATAGACGAAATATAGGTCTTATCGAATACCGTAGTATCATTTTTCTACAAGATGGTAGAAGGAAATTAGGAAGCAAATTAGAAACTGAACAGCAGGTCCAGTAATCTAAAAATAAAAACCAACCTGAAACGATGACATTATTCTTTTCCGATATTCCTTATGCTTCTGCACCTGATTACCAAATAAAAAATAAAAAAATCAAGCTGTATTTAAAAGGAAAAAAATTGAGGAAATATAGAGCTGTATATAAATATCTTATAACTTTGTGTCTGACAAAGTAGCAAGGGAGAGCCGGTAAAATTAATAATGAAGACCAACTTGAAATGAAATGAATTATCAGGCATTTGTACAAGTATACACTTTTAGGCTCCGCTTGGGAGTTTTTTTTTCTACCGGTTTTGACTAGTTTTAAAGGGCTTTGTATTTCAGGTGTCGTCATAACCCTTACTCATAAGATTTTTTTTCACACCGGTTATTGTTGGTTATAAAACTGGTGAAAACCAGTGTAGTGTAATTTTAAAGGTAATTTTTAACCCATCAAACTGGAATGTTTTGAGGGGTTATTACTTCTTTTTCCAATTATACCCTTACTATTTTTATTGAAAAATTAATCTTCATAAAACTAGAAATAAATATAAGGATATATATATATGTAATGTTACTTTAGTGGAAAATTCTTAAAACCGATGTATATTAAACTCTCAATGATGTATTCATCAGCTACAACAACACTTTATGTAACCAATCAAAACCGCTACGATCATTGATGGTCAAAACTGGTACTTTCAAAACTTCTCATAACCGGTACTACAAAACTCCCAAGGGGAGCCTTACCATTATAAGTCAAGAATATATTATCAGCAATTTTGGTATTTAATGCTAATTTGTCATGGTAACATACTATAACTAGATCTACTAGCACTACCTAAAAGCCATAGGTATCTGTTAATTCATGTCAACAAATTAGACAAAAACGATGATATGCTTGGTTACATATGCTTAGCAACATTCAACACACAGTCAACAAAATGAAGGAAAAACACTTTCAATATAATTAATCTTAGGGATACCATTACATAAACTGATAGTATAACAAAACGGCTAGGCAATACTTGTAAACCCAACAAATCAATCAAAAATGAGACATAGTGATTTTATACTATATAAGTGAAGGTATGCACTTTAGACCATACCTTTTAACTTATGCATGGTACGTACAATAAGTTTTACAAATGGTGAAAGCGCACTCTTTGAAAATCATAGTTCCCGTTCAAACAAAATTAAAAAAAAAAATTAAAAAATTAAATATAAGATATATGCAGATAGAAATATATAACTACACACACACAAATATGGATTTACATGAGAAAGAATCTATGTCACCTCTTTTGTATCGCTTCTTACTTCTTAGCGCCTCTTTTACATTTTGAACCACACATTTCAAAGTTCTACTAGAATCTGGACATACCTAATCCATATTAAAAATATCATCTCAAATATTTAAAATAAGAAAAAGATTGAGATCAATTTGAAGTCTAAATCTTTTTGAAATTATGAGTCAATATTAGTGATTAAAATATATATTCTAATCGTGAAAGCATATGTATGAACAATTAGAACGTCAATTTTAGCCGTTGATTTTAACAAAATAAAAAACATTTTATTATGTTAGGATTATTTAAATGAACCAAATTATTATGGAGATGGTATCAAGTATCATGAGAACATGTTTTCAAAATTTTACAGCTATAAAATTATGCAATTCAAAATATGAGAAAACGTTTCAGAAGAGAGTACCATAAATTCTTCCAGTATATATGTATGTGTACACACACTAGAACATGATGAAAAACTTCAACAAATAAGGGAAGTAATTGAATGCTTTTATTGTAGTTGTATTTAATTTGATCCAGGTAAAAAAAGGAAACATACTAAAACCCAAGGTAAGAGGTTCCGGAAGGGTCAGTGGAATTCCAGTCATCCCGTTTCGGTTTTGAACGGTGGCGGGGTGGAATTAGGGAAAAGCTTGTGCTGTTAGTTAGAACATGGGAAAAAATAATCCAACTTGTAGGTGATGGAGAACATGCTAAACGGTATAACTTTAAGGGGAAATAGCAATCAAATATACAGAATCAAAATGAAAACTTGGCCAGAGTTCATTTTAGAGCATCTGTAAGCATTTCAACTTTGAGGTTTGGAATAAAATACGCCCAAAAATCCCAATTCGAGCATCTACGATTCCAATGTCTGTAAGATATGTTTTCTTTCTCTCTTCTGTGTGCAAGCTGGAAGGAAAATGAAGAGGGAGATGAACTAATTAGGGTTGTATACATAATTGGGACAGGTTTTATTTTAATTTCACTGTTCATCTCAGTTACATGATAATAATAATGTTGATTGTCAA
This sequence comes from Allium fistulosum, assembly GCA_030737815.1. Taxonomy (NCBI): domain Eukaryota; kingdom Viridiplantae; phylum Streptophyta; class Magnoliopsida; order Asparagales; family Amaryllidaceae; genus Allium; species Allium fistulosum. The sequence continues at coordinate 867,854,787 of CM060905.1, read as the reverse complement.
TAAGCATTTGCTATATAACAATGTTTAATTTAATCATATGCAAGCATTTGTTGTACAACAACATTTAATTTTAATGTTCGTTTAATTTAGAGTTAACTAATTAATTATAATGTGTGTATTTAGTTTTGTTTAATTTCAGGTACGTTATGGCAAAACAAATTGATGCTAATGCATTTTAATTAAAAATACCAAGCTTTTAAAAGGAAAACTGAAAAAAAAATTGAAAACGAAACCACCTATGCCTAAAAAAAACTGTGTTTTAGCAACACCAATATGGAATGGAACAAAGCATTTATTATATAACACTGTTTAATTTAACCATAAGCAAGCATTTGTTATGTAACAACGTTTAATTTAGTCATTTGTTTGTTGTATAACAATATTTGATTTTAATGTTCGTTTTAATTTACGGTTAACTAATTAATTATAATGTTTATTTCTTCAAATTTTTTGTTTAATTTCAGGTATGTTATGGCAAAACAAACTAATCTAATGCATTTTAATTAAAATATCGAACTTCTAAAAGGAAACTGAAAAAGAAACCAAAATCTAAGACGCCGTTTGGTTTGCCCTTTTTAGTTTTGAGTTTCCTTCCAAACAAAAATGAGCATGACGAGTGTATTTTTTGAAAACAGCCAATTTGGAAAATGATGTTAACATACAAAATAGAAAACAATTTTATTTTTCATGTTTCGGAAAACAACAAAAGCACGGAAAACATTCCATTCTCCCGTTGTCCCTCGATCATCGTAATGACTATGATTTTTAAATCTTTTCTTCCGCTCTATTCGTATTTTGTAATGTATATTGAAAACGCAAAACACAAAATAAAACCAAACAAACCCTAAACATTTGCAATTTCCAAAACAAATCAAAAAAATTAGAAGATTGAAACCAAGAGCGAAAAATAATTACTCAAATCCTGCTAAAAACGTTTAGTTCTTAAGGTCTCAAAAAAATTTTAGCATTTCAACATCTCGAACGTGGAACGAAGCAACAATGTAAAAGGGTGGGACGTCAAAATTGCAAAGTACCATCTAAACGGTGCTCAACAAATCCCCGAAAATGCAGTATATACAGATATGTGCATGCATGATTGCACTTTGAAGCCATAGTGAGACAAGTTTCACTCGTAAACTTAAAAGAAACTTTGTTTGTTCCTAAATACATTCAAATAAATCATATGTTCATCTATTACATATTAACCATCTTTGAAATTCTATGTTTCTCAAATTGATATCTTAAGGCTCATTCGTGCGTGTTTTGGTCAACAACATTCACACATTCGATGGGACACACGTCAAATAAGATGTTGGCATTCACTTGGAAACAAAATTGCAGTTTCAAAGGGGGAAAAAGACTTTCATGTCAAATATAAGCTACGTCGATGTAAATTTAAATTTGACGTAACCATAGACGATGCGCTTTTTTTGATAATTCAAAGAAATATATATATATATTCATCTTCTACTCGTTAGGGACATCTAACTCAAATGTTTAGAGATATGGCGCTTTAGACAAAGGTCTTGAACGTCATGTGTTCGAACCTCTGAGACATCATAATGAGTGTTTTGCTTGAATAAAGTATCACGCTTTTTATCAAATAATTCCTCTTCTACTCAACAATCAACTTCTCATAACATATTCATTTAAAATCACTATAGTATACGTAAGTATAGAATCACTTATATGGAATTAAGATGTTAGAATTGACAACAAACTTTCGTACAACTTATGTCACTCTATTTGCACAAAAAATCAATATTTCTCTTACAAATAAGTTGTGAACAAAAAAGATAATATTACCCGAGACAAGATAAATTATTGATGTATCCCGATGCAACTTGAGATACAGAAGCTGGAACAATCATGTTGGACGTTAAGTTCTGATAATCTACCAAAAATATTAGTTTTTATTGTGAATATGATACATAATTATTATAATATAGTTTAACTGTACATCAATATTTTATATAGACGATTAAGGGCTTTGATAACGGACTTCGACAATTTCAAAACTACATCACATAAGTGATATTATTTTGATGCACTGTGATGCGGTAGGGCATGACAATACACTTCATCAAAATTGAATTATGAGCCAAACAAGGCCTTGAATTCCTAAAGAAAAGTGTTGTTAATCATATGTATGGATTGTTTTGTTCAACCTAATTGATTATTTGGAGAGAAAATTGTTGCTATTGGATGACTAGGACCAATATCTTGATTGCATCCTAGATGTTCTCACCATAATCGTGCTGATCTTGCTCTTCATGCTCCTATTAAATGCTTCTATTTCTCCTACCACTTCTTTAGTTGATGCACACTCGTAATGGCAAAAACCTATCCACTATGATTTGAGTTGAATGGTTTTCAAATATTAATTTGTTGATGAATATCTTAGTACTCAAAAGGTCATCAAATATGGTGCATGTGACAGCTTTGTGATCTAATATTGAGTTTGAGATAGTAGTTCACCTACTTCACTTGTGTATTATTTAGAGTATGGTAGTCAAGGTTCGAAAACTCGGTTTCGTTCATTCGAAAAAAATTAGTTTCGGACGATTTCGGAAATTTCGAAAGTTTCGGTTTTGGTTTCGGTTTGTCCCGATTATAGTATACAATGGTTTGTTAATGAAAATTTAATAACGGTCGATGTAAATAATAATATAAAATACCCTAACCCAATTTATTTATACTAAATTAAACAAATTTAAATTTGTTCAATTAGAATTAGAATTTCACTAATACTCTAAACTAAATTATATGAATAAAATAGTCCAGCCCAGCTTATCTAATTACATTCGGCCCTAATTAATAAAATTAATTCATTTCAAAGCTCAAGTATTTCAATCAGCCCACTTTCTCTTCAACCCTTCTTTACAAAACCCTCGTTTACAAGACACGGCGACTCAGAAACAAAGAAAGGAAAAATAAAAGAGCCGAACATCAAAGAACGAAGGTCGGAAAGCGAAAAAAAATTCAAAATTCACCTGCGATTGCGATCGTATACTCGATTTTCCTTTTGCGATGTCAAAGCACTTCTGCGACGTCGAAACTTGCTCGATTTTGGGCGAACAGCAAAGGTTTGCTTTTTTGTGCCTTTTTGATTTTGATTCCGAGTGATTTTGATTTTTGATTGTCGCTCTTCTATTCTTCTTCTGATATAACAATTTTGCGTATGAAATTTTTTTTCAATTTTTCTTTGATTGTTTGGACGGGACGAGATTTTGCCCTAATCTCGTCCTGTCACCGGTCGGAACCGGTACGAGTTGTCCGGCCGGAACCTCAAACCATGATGGTAGTGATGACTTCAATATGGGATTCAAACCGTAAATCACAAAGTTCAACCAAAAAGGATTCAAATCCTAAATCGTAATTCAAGTGGGATTAAAATCACAAAATTTAGATTCATAAAATATGTATTATAACATAACATGTATATACATATATGTTTAAATTGTTCAATCAAAATGCTAATGTTATGATTTTTGCTACTTGTATTTTACTTATGACATTACAAAATTATGGCAAATATGAGTATTTTTATTAGTAATATATAATTTTTTATTACCACATAATTCTAATTGATTTTTTTCCTTCATTTGAAGCATTTGTTAAATCTATCCTATATTTTATAAAATTGGAACATGTCGGTTGGTTTTCTTTTTTTACAGAATTTTCAAAATTGAATCTCAAATTCTCCATTACTCACACTGTAGTATTGTGTATTTGGCTCGAATGTGCATATGCTTTTGTCGCCGACCCTCTTTCCCCTCCCCTTTTAGTTCTTTTTCCAGAAACTTCATGCTGAAATTAATCTTTACCAAGGTTTCAAATCTTGGATTTTGAAGAAAATCTTGGACTGGTATCTCGACCAAAATAAAGGAGATTAAAAACTCTTATAACTATCCAACCTGCCAAATCTCGGATTTTGGAGAAAATCTCGGATTTCTATCTCGGGTGAGATAAAGAAGATTTAAAACCTCGATCTTCACAAAATCACGATGTTAGGGGTATATTTCTTTATGGAGAATTGAGTTTTCATGAAAGACAAGAGTTATATATAGATGGATATTTGTTTGAATGCCAATGTTAGGGATGTACTGAGCTTAATTTATCTAACATTGTTTTAGATACTATCGGATGTCATGCTCCAAGCTGATTGAGCGCTATATCAAAAGTGAAACATTTCAAACAAACCATAAAGTACCATATGAATCTGATGCATCCATATGTTACACCACCTTTTTGGCATTACATTTATTTATGATCTTTTTGATAATTGACCAATATATCTACAAAAATATGTATATATGAATGTATGTATACTTTTGGTCACCTTCAACATATAAAATTCCCCATGCAACATTTAATCCAAAAAAATTCAATATTTTGCGCTCGCGTTTCCACATTTTTCAAGCAAAAAATGATTTTTTTTTTCGATTTAATTTTTCGCAAGGGGAGACGGTTTTTGTTTTATATTTTCAAACGAGAATAGATCTTCAACGCAAGTTTCTTAGAGAGCAAACCGTCAAACGGATTTATCCTGGATGCAAAAATTACAATTTGAAATAAGGTAGAAAGAAAGGTTTAGGATGCTTGAAATGATGAAGTTGTAAAGTCAGCGCAGAAACATATTTTTAGGAGTAAAACTAGGAATTCAAGGATTTTTACATTGTTCCTTTATGTCTAGCAAGAATGTCCAAATTTCATTCCGGCGTTTAAGCATTTCCAAGTGGAAATATACAAAATTGGAAGAATTAGGGGTATTTTGGAGAACAGAGAAATAATATTTTAAATAAAAATTGTCACAAATTATGGTTCCTTATCTATTCATTGTTTCTTCTATTTTACCATGTAAATTAGTCCCCTTTTGCAAAATATTTTTTCATTAACTTTTTCGGTTACCATGTTTGTTTACGACCTTGATTATAGAATTATTTACATTGAATTTCAATCATCATATTTCTAAAAGAAAACATAACATGAGTGGTACCTTTCGGTATAAATTTTTCCACGTAGCATTATTGTCCAAAACACCATGCGTGAAACACGGGTTCAAACTAGGTGTTATGTTACATAATAACATATGCTTGCTTTTGTCTACATGTGGCAGTTTCATAAACATTCATTCGTCATGTTAAGCAAAGCTTTAGTAAAAATGATTCCCGATAATATAGCTACTTGTTGTAGCTACCGAAATAACAAACCAAACAATTTTATTCTACGAATATAACAAATCAAGCAAACAAAAATTATCTACTGCAGCTTCGAAATCGAAATCGATAGATTAATTGTACAATTACCGCCCCAAGCAGCTTAATTTAGCCACTGTAGCCACTACTACATGATTGATGTAATATTGATTATAAAACCAAATATTTTCTCCTTTTGAAGTTTCGATGGAGAAAAAAGAGGTTAACGGAGCATGACAAACTATAATAAAAAAATATTCTGCTTTAACGTTTCATCTTGCTTTGAATGTTGTTTTTATCTATGTTTTCCCTTTTGTTGGAATTTTAATCCATGTTTTTTGTGCTACAAAACTATAATCAATGCCTTGTAATAAGGCATATGCATTGATTTGCTTTTACTGGAGAAGTATCATAAATTATCTCTCTTCTCTTGGAATTTTGATCCATGTTTTTTTATACTGCAAAATTATGATCGATGCCTTTTTTATAAAAAGCATATATATTTATTTATTTGATTTTTATATAAAAAATTGTCATAAACCGATACATGTTCCGGTTCCACAATTTCATCAATTATATCTCAGTTTTGGAAAATCAAATTCTTACACATTTTACAGGAATTGATTCTCGATGGAGATTTGCATGGTGCTTTGACTACAAGCGATGATATTTTTCGATTTTACCATGTCACTTATAATTTATAAGGGTTGTAATTCAAACCAAACTTTAGATTGAAAAGGGTATGACTCGATTTGAATTCCGTTTTGAAATGCACGATTCAAAGAATTTTTGAAAATGGTGGGGTAGTGTTTCATTATCAATTCAGATACATCCTTTACTAGCGTCATATGTTTCATTTTGCATTCTAACTTGAAACTTTCCTAGTGACGAAAATATAATGACATCTACGTTATACAAGGCAGAGCATAGGTGCGAAGAAAGACCCCAAAGCCCAGGCGGAGTTTGGACAAAATGTAAACATTATCCAAACTGAGACCCGGAAATCCGAACCGACCCGAGAAAAACCAAAACTAACCTGAATATGATGGGTCATCAGGTCAGGTCTAGATGATGAAAAATACCATTTAAACATGATCATACCCAACCCAAGCCAACCCGACCAAAAAACATAAAAATATGTGTATTTTAAGTGTAAATGCACATCCTGATCTGAACCCCGGACTGAGTCGAGTTTAGATTTCAAAATATATAGTTTGGACCTAATAAAATCCGACTCGCCTAGAACCGATACACGTCGACTCAAGTCTGGGTCCGACCAAACGGGTCTAATTATCACCCCTACCTTAGCCACATGATTGATGCATAAAAATTGTATTAAATGACTATTTAAACAATGACATACTTCTGAAAATTCAATTGGTTTTTGATTTGGTCGTATTCTATTTATCTTTTTACCATAAATCACATATATAATCGCTTCATCGGTAAATAAATAAATTGAAATGAAGCAAACACTATTGTAGTTTATGGAGTTAAAAAATTCATACATAATTATATATGTGTGTTTGTGTTTGTGTGTGTATACAATGATCATGAAAGCTTTAAAACAAAGTATGATGACAGCAAAAAGTTAAAGTTTTTATTGATAGTAAATTACTCTATTATAATCAAAAAATAAAATTATTTAGAAAATAATTAGAAAGTAGGATTGGGAAAAAAAGTCATTCAAATCAAATTTGGAAAAAGTGACAAATGAAAGAGTAATGTTTACTCTATCTTTATTTTGAGTTATGGGGAGAAATAGTTCTTAATTTATTAACTACATAATTTGAAACGGCTTAATTTTGAAATCTCATTACAACATGAAGAGTACCATCAAATAAAGAAAGTAATCAAGTGTTTTATTGTAAATGTATCTAATTCAGTCAAAGTAAAACAATCATGTCAAAAATACCTATTTTTTAGTGCTCTAAGAAAAACTTAACGTTGATAACATCTCGAATGCAAAGTGGAATGAAGCGTCAAAGTGAAAAGGATAGGTTATTAAGATCACAAAGTAGTGCAGAAGCGACACCGCAACGACTCCCCTAAAAACATAGTATAACACTTAAGTATTATATTATTTATTTAATCATTACAAATAAAAAATTAATAACATCTTCAATTTAAGTTCCAACCTATTCTCCAACTTCTATCGGCAACGGTGATCCTCCATCCTGCTTAGTGATCTTACTTTTGCAAATGTACCTTCGCAAACACACGTTTAATCATCATGCTGCCTATTGATATTTTGTTGTGTATGAGTATGGGCAAATCACGATATCTCTCGTGTCTCCAATTCCTTCAATTATACCAATCCATCTTTTAATGTTTGATGGTTAAAATTTACGCCAAACAAAGTCACCTTCATAAAAATTTAAACCACTTTAAGACTCTTGAGCCCTTCAAAATTATTTTTTAAGTCAATGATTGAAATTAATGTTTTCGATGATTCGTTTAACTTAGAATTCTGAAGGAAAGAAATTCCAAAAGGTTTGATATGACTATTATCTATGTAATAAAAATATTATATCTACCAAATAATACATCAAAACTTCGATGGCGTTTGGTTTCAAATGAGTTTTGTATTTTCCGTTTTCAACCGTCTACTTTACACGAAAGAGGCGAAGAAAATGGAAAATGGTCGATTCGAAAAATGATTTTAATAGGTAAAATTGAAACTGGTTTTTTTCTTGCTTTTCGCTTTTTAGCAAACTTCAAAAACGATCTTTCCTCTTGTAATTTCCCTCTTTGTTGAAATGACTTGAAATGACTGGATTCTCCAATTCATCCTCTCCCACGTCATTTGACATGCATATTGAAAATGCAAAACACAATGCATTTTCTAGTCAAATACTACCTTCATTTTTAGATATGAAAGATCGATGATAATAAAGCGAACGAAGATATTAGAATGTGAACTTATGTGGGGGTGTCAATTACCGATTTTCAGAATATGTATACAATATTGTCGCAAAATTTAGGAATTATGATTTATACCTATTTAGTCACATTCCACACAAAGTCGAAAACAACAAGTCTTTCTAGTTATGATAATTATGGACATGATACTTTGTGCGGAACAAGATATAATCCTAAATGGGAATGAATAATCATGCTTTAATTGCGTGAATAATAATTAAGAACATAAACTAATGGAAAATAGCATACATGAAAAGTTATAAAAAAGATAAAGTACTTTAATTGTGCACTTCATAGATGTATGTACACACACAGATATGCACTTGTGCATATCAATGGTTGATTCTTTTACATATGATTGTGCATTTTCAAAGAAACCAAGGTAGTTAAGGCGCTAAGGCGCAAAAAAGCGCCAAGCTGGAGCCTAGGGCTTTTTTGCGCCTAGGGCTTTTTTGAGAGCCTTGAGCATGAGGCGGCGAGCAATCTAGACGGCTCTTGAAGTTCGAACTAGGTTACGTATTTTAATTTGATCGACTTGATTTTGAGTTGGGACTGGGCACGAATTTGTTTTTGAGCTGGGTGATTTAACTGGGTGTGGATAAACTGAAGGGAAGTTATGTGTTTGGGCTCATATTGGACCCAAAAAAAAATTCTCCAACAAAGTAGCCCAAGGCGCGCTTTTACAGCGCCTCAAAAGCCAGCGCCTTGGGGCTTTTAGGGGCTTTTTCGGCGCCTCGTGCATCCATGGCGCCTCAGAAGTCAAAAAAGCCCCAGCTTGGAGCCTAGGGCTTTTTGGAGCCTAAGCGCGCCTAGGCGAGGGCTTTGATAACACTGAAAGAAACACCAACCATATATTTAGCAGCGAAAACAAATCTTTAATTTAGCTTTTCCAAAATAATATTGCATTTTTTAGTGGAATTTGTACATAAGAAAAAAAGATTAAAATATTTTCTAAGTACTAACTCTATTTAAATGCAAAACACACAGTTACATCAATATTGGAGAAAAAGGTGGAACCCAGCGCACGAGGCTCCCGCACGATAGCGGACTTTGGCGAGGTCGATAATGTATGCAGCATTTTCCTCGCATTGCAAAGAAGTTGTTTCCGAACTCAAACCTTGGCGCTCAGATCACCATGCAGGGGACCTAACCATTTCACCAAGGCTCCACCTCTACATCAATATTGGAGTATTGCAAAAAAAAAATAGACTTGTTTTGTAAAACATAGACAATATTACTATGAAGTATTACTTCATAATGTTGGCTTTTGAACAAGACAGACTCACCGTCATTATGGTAAGAAATAGTTCCCTTCAATCACTACTGAAAAATCAAAAAAATTGCCATGTAAATTTTGCTTGTTCGGATTAGATAGATTATAAACGAAGAGAATAAATCAATTTGAACAAGGGTGTTTATTTCACCTTCAAAAAATGGAAATAATGGAAACTTCTTTTAATTCCTAAAGTGGAAATAGATTGCATAGTTTCATTTCCAACAATGTAAATTTTCCTACATTTCCAGTCAAATAAGAGTTTCCAAGTACTCACTAAGTGGGCCATGTATGAAATTTTGTTATACTACTTTGTAACAATGTGTGTAAAGAATAACAAGAGGTTGCTTTATGGCTTGACCGCTAGTTAAAAACTAAGTTTAAGAAGCGAGTAAGAATCTAGGACTAAACTCTTGATCAAAACAAGTCATTAATCCTTAAGCCATGTGGTTATTTATATAAGTTTGAAATGAGTTTTTCATAACTAATGGCATCTAAAAATAGTCAACTTTTTTACAAACTTAGATGTCCATAACAAAAAGTTTAGAAAATTACAAACAAGAAATAAAAGGCATCAAGGACAATTCTCTTTAAACCTCGCTACTTTCTTTTCATCCCAAAATTTATTATTTCATAGAACCCCAAATTTATTTTTCATGATCCTTCCCAACTTTACTTTCTTATCGTGATCATTAAAGCAAACCATCATCACAAAGTAAGCATATCATGATCTATAGCCAATTTCAATTAATGTTCACACGCACACACATGTTAACTTTTTCCTTCTTACTAGTGAGCCTAACGGAAAAATTATAAATTTGGATGAAATCCTAAATGATTTTGAAGCCTCTTGTATTTGGTTTCTCAAGGAACATCCATAAACAGTAAATTCACGGTTCAATCAACTACCACTACGTAAAACCACAACGTAAAATCTATGCATGGATATCAAAAACCACAACGTAAAATCTATGCACAGACTTGTCATCGATCACGGATTCAAGGTGCACATATTCATTTTCATAACTAGAACCTCAATGCGCATGGTTATTTTCATAATCATTGTCGTGTGGTCTACTTGATTTATATATGCTTATTTCATCAATATTTGATGAAAAGTAGTATAAAAGAAAATTCTTAATAGTACACTTGATTTCATCTTTTTACTCCACGACTATCTATGAAATTTTTTTTGATGTTCTGCAAAATATTTATGAAGACTAGAGTTGAGGTAACTATAGTGTTGGCATGGAGATTATAATAAAAGGAGGGTATCTTGGGTACTAAAAGAAAATTGGAAAAGGATAACGGGCATTATAAAATCAAAAATTTTGAAACTATAACTTTTAGTTAAGGAAAAAATGAAATCATTGTTTCTCCTCTCATAAAAATGGTACGAAATGACTATTCCCTTGTTCAATTTTACTTTTCTTGTTCGCGTAATTTTTCTTCTTCATCAATTCATCCCGCAAAAGAAAGGAAAACAACTCTTGATCTCTATCTCTTTTGAAAATTTAACTCTAGATTCAATATCTTTTGCTCTATTTTCAACCATAAAGTTATGTGGACCTAGGAGGATATATGAGAATTCATTCAAGTGCAATCTGCAACATTACTCAACAATATAAATGTTGATCGTTATACTTGAATTTAAGATTTCAATGATGCTTTTGGTGGATGTTTATCAATTTGAGGAAATAATTACGAATGGGTTTTGGTCTATGTTTATCGTAATAAGTGTGCAATAAGTTATTCTTCGTCATTGATGCTATCATATAGGTTTCAGTATTTTTGCCTTAGCCAGTAACCCTATTTTGTTTTTCAAATTAAATAATAACAATAACAACTACAAAAAATATACAATATAACAATATAATAATAATTATAGGATGCGAAAAATAAAAATTTAGACTCGAACAGAATAATTTAAGCATCAATCAACTAAAAAAACCAAAGAAATAATAATACAAATCTTACTCTGGATCTTTCGCCATTGGGCAAATAGCGCGCCAAAACCCCCTTCATGAACTCAACCTTCTCATCTCGCGACTTATCCAGCATGCTCGGAGGCAAATGCTTCTCCAAAGCTGCAAAAATGGCAGGATCGTAGTCGGATTGGACATCGTCATAATTCTCGCTTTTGTGGTCTTTATTTGGGATAATCCTGAGCATCCGATCGTTGTCGTTGTCGTTTCTGCTTCCGTTCTGAACCGGAGATGACATGGTACCGATCAAACTATGACGTTAAAACATTTTGGATTTCGGGGATATTTATATTTTAGACGTTAAGATTAGGGTTAGGGCTCAGAGAGAGGGGGAAGCATCGGTTTTGTTAACATATGGAAGGGAAGCTGAGAGAGTGACATTGAGAGTGGAATTAATTACGTAAAGAATTCAGTTTCACAATCTCTGAATTAAGTAAATATAAAAACACAAAACTTTCATTTTTCATTGGATAGCAATGTAAAATATAATATTTATTATGATAAATTCAGTGAGATGGGTGAACTATACATTAAAGTCGTTATTGTTGTTTATTTATAACGTATGTTATGTAGCTTATATATATTTGAAATGATGTAAAAAAATAATAATTATTTGTGTAAGTACGAATATGGTAAACACATTGAAGACATATTTTAATGATTTTAGATGAATTAACAAAAATTATTTATCTAAATTTTTCTAAATATGTCGAATTTAAAATTATATAATTAGCTTAAATATATGACTTAAAGGTAAAATGGTAGGAAAGAAGTTGACAAAAAAATTGTAAGAAGTTACAAAAATTTAAGGTGGGGTTATTTTAATTAAAAGCATAATTTGTAATGTAGTGTATCATAAAAATTTTAGATAAGTGATGATAATCGATTTATAAATTAACTTTGTCATTATTGTTTATGTGCATAATTTAATGTATGTGATCTATGTACCTTTATAGCTGAAAGGGGAAAAAATAGTTTTCTCATTTTTGCTAATATACAGAAACGAAAAATTATTTCTTTCCACACATCCACACACACACATTTTTAGGATTTATAAGAAGATTAAACTAACAATTTAGTGAGATTGTTTAGATAATTTAAATTTGAGATTTCGTATGTAATTTAAATATAAAATATTATGAAACAACCGAAGGCGGAGGTTGTAAATAATCGTAGAAATGTTAAAATGTTAGCACTTGAATCTAAAAATAGAATTTTATAATTTAATGTATGATAAATTTATTAAGATATATGAATAATAAATTATGTTTTTTAATATTCCATATGTTATGTGATTTACATATATCTTTTTATTTGAATAGAAAAATAAATTTACCACTTTTGTTGACATAAATATGATATACGAAACCGTCGTATTTTAGGATTTAGTAGATGAAGTAGTGAATATTTGTTAATTGAATTTGTTCAAACTGTTTAAATTTAAGATTACATGATTAATTAAAAAATATTGATTTAATGTATAGTATTATGTGATACTGAGGAGGGTTTGTAAACAATTCTACGAATTTCAAAATGTAGGTAATGGACATTAAATTTTTCGCAGTGTATTAATATATTGATATCAACGAATTATAAATTAAATTAGTAATTATTACTTATGTATATAATTATGTTATGTGATTGATGCATTTATATATCAAAATGAATTTTATGTCGTTTTTGTTAATATGAATATGATTTAAATATTGAAATTTTCATATTCTTATGATTTATTAGCCAAATCAATAAATGGTAGTTTAATGAATTTGTTCGGATAGTTCTAAGATTACGTGATTAATTCTAATATATAGAGTAAATGTAAAATATTGAAAGAAAACTGTAACATCCTCTATCTAGAGGCTCAAAACTAAGCGCTACAGATGTTGCAGTCATCTATGCTATTGACTTCTAGCGACTAAATACGGCTATGTTAATGGTTTTATTATATCAGAAGCACTTGAATATGAAACAAATCATAGATTTCGAAACAACATTTTCCATTACATTCCAAAACACATGTTCCATATTCAAATACGCACTCTCATAACGTTTCCCAAGCAATGATCAAATATAATTATTACAAAAATACGCCAAGAGTGACATATGATAATGCTCCCTTCGATGACCAGAGTGATATATAGTCATAACTGACTTAATACATACAGAGGAAATAAAAAACAACAAATACTACGACTCCTGAATAGCTATCCGTAAGCCCCCTGCTCATCTTCGGTAGCTTTATTCGTCATCCTACTAAAACCTGAAAACCTCAACCCTCAGCCTACTCAAATTAATTTTGAGCACCCGAGAGTCTAAAGGGAAAACATAAACTTCGAGTCAGACATAAAGCCTGGTGCGAATAATATTATACATCTCGGTTATTTAATGTTAAGTGAGACCACGCCGCTTAGCGGAACGCGTTTCCCCTCACTAATGTCCTTTTAAAACATATCTTTCTTTTGCAAATCTTTTCCTACATCCAAAACTGGTTAAAACTGTAAAGCATCAGTATGTAAACATACATATTAGGTAATAAATGAACTATCTGTTCGAACATTGTAGTTTTGTTTGGCTAACTACTAATCTTTGGCTGACTCGGGCCTACTAGACAATGTAAACAAAATTTATCTAACATATGTTAGACTCTCCTCTTCTAGACGATCTATCCTTAAATATCTGATAAATGCTTTTCTTCTGGACGGTCTATCCCTAACTTAACATCTTCCAATGTCACCTGATCCTAATGATTTTGCGGGCTCACCAATAACCTACCTGTATACAACATATATTCCCTTCTGTGTGTAGTCATAATTTTAGTCTTACCTATGACAAAGCCCTACACATTGGGATTTTGGACTAAATTAGCTGGGGCTAATAGCTAATGTATAGGACGCGACCTCATACTAGTCTCATCTGGTATTCTAATATCTGTGTCATTTTACTTAGGGATCCTTTCCTTTAAATTTTCCTTAAAAATCTTTTCAAACTGATTTAAAACATTTAAATCAAACTCACACAAGGAAAATACATACCCTCTATGCTTTACTCAAAATCACTTTGCCATGTTACACACACATACATACACACACACACTTTACTCAAACCTTAGCTGATGAAAACATTTAAACCTTTGAAAATACCCCTTTCGAATCCATTGAAAGTACCCCTTTCAAAACCATTGAAAGCACCTCTTTCGAAACCAAGTAAAACCATTTATTTAACCTAGGTCAAAAGGCCAAAATCTTCCTTTCGAGACCATTCATATAAACCTTTCGAAACCATTGAAAATATTCCTTTCGAAAGCTTTGAAAATCTTAGACATCTTTCTCTTAAAACCTTTAAACATTGCCTTTAGAAACCCTTGGAAAACATTTCCTTTCAACCATTTTGAAACCCTTGGGGAACCACCCCTTTGAAACTATTCTTTAAAACCTTTCGAAAGCATCAAACCTTTATAAACGCAAACCTTTCGAAAGCACTTGGGTTCAATTTAAAACATGTGGAAAAACATCTTTCGAAACCATTAAAACCATTTATTTCAAAACTATTTGGGTTATACTTCAACAGAGCAAAAGGGTCATTAAAAACCATTTAAGTCGAAAGCCATTCTTTCGAAAATATTCCTAAGCAAACAAGTGACGGTTTCGAAACCACCCTTTCGAAAGCGTTGGAGAAGTGGCCAAGTTTAATACAAAGTATACCGACTGCGAAAGGTAGAAAAGCGGTAGTTAGGGGTTTCGACTCCTTCGAAAACATTACCTAAAACAAAAGAGCACAACCCATTCGAAACCTTTCTTTTAAAAACAATTAACCAGATCGGAAGCCAACCCAGTTGAAAGCTAACCCTTCGAAAGCAAAGCAGGCGCTACTTCATATTAAAACAGTGGCATGCTTCGACCCCATCGAAACCCTACATTTTGATCTTGTACCTTCCGTCTCTATCCAATTCGTTGTGTACCAAGTATATTGATACCATGCACATTGGTGCCGAAAGCAATGGTGAAACGTCTAGGTCGGAACCCTCGGTGCCAAAAGTGGTGGAACATGCTAAAATCATGTAAACTTTGTTTTTAACTTAAAAGAGAAATACTTTTCGACTAATTTGCTATGTTTGTTAAATTTTCATTGATTGCTAAATTTCTTTTTCAAAAGTACTGCCAAGATTTCAGAAATAAACAATTAATTTATTTTACAAAATCCCCTTCTCCTTTTATAAATATATAAAACATTTAAGTCTCATACCTTAAATAATTTTATATATCTATTAAAACACATAGGAAAATTCTACAAAAATTCCAGAAAATCATTTTCAATATGTTTTCTAACATTTATAAATTTCAGACCCAAATAATTAATTATTTAGCCGTAAATAATTAAATACCCAAATAATCATTTTCTACACTAGAAAATTTGTATAAAATCCACAATAATTCAAAAAATTATAAAAATCGAAACCCACCTCTAAAATATCATTTCTGATCTAAATCTAAAATCGCAAGGCATTTGGATGTCATTTAATAGGGTTTTTAGCATCAAAAAATATATCATGAAATCTATATGAAGAAGCATAAATCATCCACAAGCAAATATAAACTTTTAATCATTAAAAACATGGCATAATCATGCAAAACACTTCGGATTCATTCAGAAAACCGAAAACCATAAGAAATGAGATGTGGTTATTATTCACCTTAGCTTGCGATTAAGGATTTGAGATTTAAATAGCTTTTGATTTGATTAGTCTTCTTCCTTAGCTTTTTCTTCCTCTAGTTCTCTAAAATGGTGGTCGGCCTCTAAGTTTTAGTTTTGCAAATGAGAATGAACGAGACAATACACGGCTAAGGAGTTTAGGGTTTAGGGTATAAGGATTTGCCTTGTTCCTATTTTGCCCTTGCCTATTTCCTAATCCTCTATCAATTTTATTTCATGTTATCTCGTTTTGAATTACTCTTTAACATGGCACGACTACCCCTATTAATCACAAATCTCAATCCATTAATCATCTTACATTATTTTATTTTATTTAACTAATTAGATATCTTAAATAATGTTACTAAAAATATGGGGTGTTACAGACTCCCCTCCTTAAAGAATTTCGTCCTTGAAATTATGGTAAGGTACACAAAAAATCAATCAACAAGGTAAAACATACCATCAAACAAATTAGGATAAGCGTCCCTAATCTTGCTCTCAGTCTTCCAAGTACAGTCTCTCTCATCGTTGCTCCATTGGACTTTCACTAATCAGACTGTCTTGTTCCTTAGCCTCTTCTCATCTTTCGCAACTATACGAATCCGCTTTCTAACTATAGTCAAGTCTGGCTCTACTACTAAATCATCTAACATAGTTGGTGCTATAGTAGTCTCCCGGTCTCTAACACATTTTCTAAGATGAGAAACATGGAAAACATCGTGGACTCCTACCGAACTATTTGGCAACTCAACTCTATATGCGAGTTTCCCGATCCTCTCTATAATACGAAAAGGTCCAACGAATCTCGATGTCAACTTTACTGATTTCCCAAACCTAATCACACCCTTCATCGGTGACACCTTAATAAACACATGATCTCTAACGGAGAACTCTAAGTCTTTCCTTCTTCTATCTGCATAACTCTTCTGCTTAGACCGAGCCTCCTTCATTCTAGCTCGAATCAACTCAATCTTCTATGCTGCTTCTCTCACTAAATCTGGACCAAGAACCAACCTATCCCCAATCTCCAACCAATACACGGGAGATTTGCATGGCCTTCCATACAAAGCTTCAAACGGTGCCATCCCTATACTAGTCTGATAACTATTGTTATACAAAAACTCGACTAAATGTATATGGTCTTCCCATGATCCCCCAAAATCCAATACACAAGCTCTTGACAAATCTTTCAAGACTTTGTTAACTCTTTCTGTTTTGCCCATCGATCTGTGGATGGTAAGCGGTACTCATCTTGAGCTTGGTTCCTAAAATCTCATGTAGACTCTTCCAGAACTCACCAGTGAACAAAGAATCTCTATCACTTACTATGCTACTAGGAATTCCATGCAGTCTAACCACATTCTTCATAAACAACTTCGCCAAAACAGGTGTCGTCCTATTTGACTTGACTGAAATGAAATGGGCACTTTTGGTCAATCTATCTGCTACGATCCATATACTTTCATTTCCTTTACTAGATCTTGGCAACCCGTCAATAAAGTCCATAGAAATAGAATCTCACTTCCATACCAAATTATCCAATGGCTAAAGCAACCCACTTGGCTTCTGATGTTCAGCCTTTACCTGTTGGCAATTCAAACACTGCTTCACTCATAAGCCAACATCCCTCTTCATTCCTTCCCAGAGGAAACTCCTCTTCATATCTTGATACACCTTAGTTCCCCTGGATGGATAGTGAACTTCGAATGATGGCATTCCTCCAAAACTTCTTTCCTTATATCTCCCACATTCGGAACACATAACCTTCCTTTCTTTCTTAACCTTCCATTCTAGTCAAGACTAAAATTCTTCAAGTCATCGCTCTCTATTCCATCCCTTAACTTCCTAATCCATTCAACTAAAACTGGATCCTCCTCCTGATTAGGAGCAATCTTCTCAATCATTACCAGTCGGACTTCTAAACATGATAGTACAATGATTTCTACACTAGACCCAATCTAAGATCTACACTGTGCTCTACAGGCTGACAACGCTTCCAAGTCTTTCCATTCAGCAATCATAGCCAATACTGCATTCTGATGCTTCCTGCTAAGTGTGTCTGCTACTCGATTTCCTTTCTCTGGTGTGTACTTAATCCCAAAATCACAAGTAGCAATAAACTCTAACCATCTTTGTTGTCTCATGTTCAGCTCCTTCTGAGAGAATAAATACTTCAATGACTTATGATCCGTATATAACTTAAATTGCTCTCCCAAAAGGTAATGTCTCAACACCTTCAAAGCAAAAATCACTACAGCCAATTCCAAATCATGCGTTGAATATCTAACTTCATGCGGTCTAAGCTGTCTAGAAGCATAGGCAATCACTTTACATCTCTACATCAACACAGCTCCCAATCCCGTTCCTCTTGCATCAGTATAAACTACCAAATCTTGATTCCCCTCCAGAACAACTAACACAGGTGCATAGGTCAATAAGTGTTTCAAGCTCTGGAACGCTTCCTTACACTTATCGGACCACAAAAACTTCACATTCTTTCGCATTAGCTTGGTCATCGGTGCTGCTATCCATGGAAGTCCTTTATAAACCTTCGATAATATCCAGCCAATCTAAGAAAACTCTTTATTTCAGTCATCGTCTCGGGTCTCTTTTAATTATTCACTGCTTCAATCTCAGTCAGATCTACGGACAACCCTTTCTCTGAGACTACATGACCAAGAAACTTCACTTCCTTCTTCTAGAAATGGCACTTTGAAATTTTTTCCTTTAGCTGATGCTGCCTCAGCGTCTCCAGCACAACTCTAAGTTGAACTTCATGCTCTTTCTCATCCCTAGAGTATATCAAAATATCATCTATGAAAACAAATACGAACCTATCCAAGTGCTCTCGGAAAACTCGGTTCATCAAATCCACAAAGAATGTCGGCGCATTAGTTAGTCTGAACGGCATAACTAACCATTCGTACGATCCATATCTTGTCCTAAATGACGTCAAAGGTATACTATCCTCTGCTACTCTAAGTTGATGAAAACCTGTTGCCAAATCCAACTGACAGAATACCATGGCTCCACTCAACTGATTGAACAAATCGTCAATTCTAGGTAATGGGTATCGATTCTTTATCGTTCTCTCGTTCAACTTATGATAATCGTTACATAGCCTTAACTATCCATCCAGTTTCTTAGTAAATACTATGGCTGCTCCCTAAGGTAAAGTACTCGGCCTGATAAAACTATTGCCTTCCAAATCCACCAACCGTACCTTCAACTCCCTCATTTCTGTAGGTGTCATCCTGCTTGGTGGTCTACTCACGGTTCTGCTCCAGGCACCAAATCTGCCTGAAACTCAATGGCTCGTTTTGGTGGCAATCCAACTACCGGATCGAAGACATCTGCGAATTCTCTAACCACGAAAAATGGATTCAACTCGTCTTCTAACTCCGCAACACCCAATAAAGCATTCACCTCGCAACTAGGGTTTTCTATGGTATAAACTATTCGATCACTACGGTCGGGGTGTCTAAGTGATATTTTCCTATCATGGCAAAATATCATAGCATCATAATCACTTAACCAATCCATACCCAATATAATTCCGAACCCTACAAAGTCAAACACATGCAAACAGCAAACAAAGGTACGACCTAACAAATCAAACTCTAAGTGGTCACACTTCATCCCAGGTGTCGCATACCCTCCTATCGGATTTGCAACTCTTAAGGAAGTAACTAAATATAAGGTTTCTTGGTTAAGCTTATTTACCAAACATCGAGATATAAAAGAATGTGATGCACCAGTATCAGGTAGAACGCTAACAAATATACCATGGATCTGAAGCGTACCTCCCAACATCGCCTTTCCTTTCTCCTGCACTGTTGGCTTTGAAGTAGCAGGCTCCAATGCATACACCTTGCCTTTTCCATCCTTAGTGGGCTCCTTGCATTGATTTTTATAGTGGCATATCTGATCCCAGTTGAAGCCTCTGAGATTCTTCTTCTCGATCACTTCTTTCGCCTTTCCAGTACGACATTCATTCGCAAAATGGCCCTTCTTTTCACACTTAAAACATACCACCTTAGACTTCCCTTTCTTCATTGCCCTGCCTTTTTGAGAACCTTTCATGTGGAAGAACTTCCTCTTTTGACCTTGCCCAACCTAGACGTCCTTCTCCTTTTCTTCTCCAAACAAGTAAGCATCTCTTCGTGTCTTAAAGCCATCACCACATCACAAGCGTTAACCCATACCCCGATCTTAACTCTAATTCCTTAGGATTATATTTTCAAAAATCATTTTTAGTTAAATTATTTCATAAACATATGCTCTGATACCAAGTTGTAACATCCCCTATCTAGAGGCCCAAAACTATGCACTATAGATGCTGCAGTCAACTAAAGTATTACCTTCTGGCGACTAAATACGGCTTTATTAATGGTATTTATAATATCATAAGCACTTGAATATGAAACAAATCATAGATTTCAAAACAACAGTTTCCATTACATTCCAAAACACATGTTCCATATTCAAATTGCACAATATCATAATGCTTCCCAGGCAATGATCAAATATAGTTATTACAAAAATACGTCAAGAGCGACATTTGATGATGCTCCCTTGAATGACCAGAGTAATATATAGTCATAACTGACTTAATACACATAGCGGAAATAAAAAACAACAAAAATCGTGACTCCTAAATAGTTATACGTCAGCCCCATGCTCATCTTCGGTAGCTTTATTCGTCATCCTACTAAAATATGGAAACCTCAATCCTCAGCCTACTCAAATTAATTTTGAGCACTAGAGAGCTTAAGGGGAAAACATAAACTTCGAGTCAAACATAAAGCCTGGTGTGAATAATATTATACATCTCGGTTATTTAATGTTAAGTGAGGCCACGCCGCTTAAGGAACAGGTTTCCCCTCACTAACATCCTTTTAAAATATATATTTCTTTTGCAAATCTTTTCTTGCAACCAAAACTGGTTAAAACTGTAAAGCATCATTATGTAAACATACATATTAGGTAATAAATGAACTATCTGTTCGAACACTATAGTTTTGTTTGGCTAACTACTAACCCTTGGCTGACTCGGGCCTACCAGACAATGTAAACAAAATTTATCTTACATCTGTTAGACATTCCACTTCTGGATGATCTATCCTTAACTATTTGTTAAATACTTCTCTTCTGGACGGTCTGTCCCTAACTTAACATCTCTCAGGGTCACCTGATCCTTGTGTATAAGGCGCCACACTATACCAGTCCCATTTGGTATTCTAATATATGAGTCATTTAACTTAGGGATCCTTTCCCTTAAATTTTCCTTGAAAATCTTTTCAAACTGATTAAAACCTTTAAATCAAACTCACACAAGGAAAATACATATAATTTATGCTTTACTCAAAATCACCTTGCATGTTACACACACACACACACTTTACTCAAACCTTAGCTAATGAAAACATTTAAACCTTTGAAAGTACCCCATTCGAATCCATTGAAAGTACCCCTTTCAAAACGATTAAAAGCACCTCTTTCGAAACCATGTAAAACCCTTTATTCAACCTAGGCCAAAAGGCTAAAATCTTCCTTTCGAAACCATTCATATAAACCTTTCAAAACCATTGAAAACCTTCCTTTCGAAAGCTTTAAAAATCTTAGACATCTTTCTCTTTAAACCTTTCAACATTGCCTTCAGAAATCTTTGGAAAACCTTTCATTGCAACCCTTTCGAAACCCTTAGGGAACCACCCCTTCAAAACCATTCTTTAAAACCTTTCGAAAGCATCAAACCATTATAAACGCGAACCTTTCGAAAGCATTTGGGTTCAATTTAAAACATGTGGAAAAACATCTTTCGAAACCATTAAAACCATCTCTTTTGTAACCATTTGGGTTATACTTCAACATAGCAAAAGGGTCATTAAAACCATTTAAGTCGAAAGCCATTATTTCGAAAGTATTCCTAAGTAAAGAAGTGATGATGTCGAAACCACCCTTTCGAAAGCGTTGGAGAAGTGGCCAAGTTCAAAACAAAGTATACCTTTCGAAAGCATCGACTTCGAAAGGTAAAAAAGCAACAGTTAGTGGTTTCGACCCATTCGAAAGCATTACTTAAAACAAAAGAGCACAACCCATTTGAAACCTCTCTTTTAAAAATAATTGACCAGGTCAGAAGCCAACCCAGTCGAAAGCTAACCCTTCGAAAGCAAAGCAGACGCTAATTCATTTTAAAATAGAGGCATGCTTTAACCCCGTCGAAATCCTACGTTTCAATCTTGTACCTTCCTCCTCTATCCAATTCGCTACATACCAAGTATATTGATACCATGTGCATTGGTGTCGAAAGCAATGGTGGCAAACGTCTAGGTCGAAACCCCTGGTGCCGACAGTGGCGGAACATGCTAAAATCATGTAAACTTTGTTTTTAACTTAAAAGAGAAATACTTTTAAACCTGCTATGTTTGTCAAATTTTCATTGGTTGCTAAATTTCTTTTTCAAAAGTACGGCCAAGATTTCAGAGATAAACAATTATTTTATTTTACAAAATACCCCTTCTCCTTTTATAAATATATAAAACATTTAAGTCTCATACCTTAAATAATTTTATATATCTATTAAAAAACATAGGAAAATTCTACAAAAATCATTTTCAACCTATTTTCTAAGTTTATAAATTTCAGACCCAAATAATTAATTATTTAGCCGTAAATAATTTAATACCCAGATAATCATTTTCTACATTAGAAAATTTGTATAAAATCCATAATAATTTTGAAAATTATAAAAATTGAAATCCATCTCTAAAATATCATTTCTAAAATCGCAAGGCATTTGGATGTCATTTAATAATTTTTTTTAGCATCAAAAAAATATCATGAAATCTATATGAACAAGCATATATAAACTTTTAACCATTCAAAAACATGGCATAATCATGCAGAACACTTCGGGTTCATTCATAAAATTGAAAACCATAAGAAAATGAGATGTAGTTATTATTCACCTTAGCTTGAGATTAAGGATTTGAAATTTGAATAGCTTTTGATTTGATTAGTCTTCTTCCTTAGCTTTTTCTTCCTCTAGTTCACAAAAATGGTGGCCGGCCTCTAAGTTTTAGTTTTGCAAATGAGAATGAATGGGACAATACACGGCTAAGGGTTTTAGGGTATAAGGATTTGCCTTATTCCTATTTTGCCTTTGCCTATTTCCTAACCCTCTATCTATTTTATTTCATATTATCTCGTTTTGAATTACTCTTCAACATTGCACGACTACCCCTATTATCACAAATCTCAATCCATTAATCATCTTACATTATTTTATTTTATTTAACTAATTAAATATCTTAAATAATGTTACTAAAAATATAGGGTGTTACAAAAAATGATGGTTTATGTAAAAGGTTATGGAAATTTTAAAAAAATTGTATTTGAAGTAAAAAAACATGATTTTGTAGTGAGCTATATGATTACTTTATTGAGATAATCGAATTATAAAATGAGTTAGCTATTATTGTTTGGTGAAAATAAGGATCAACCTCTTATTTTCAAACTTAATACACAAAAGCCACTTATAAAAAATATGTTTGAATTATATCCTTAAAATTGTGTTTGATAAAAAAAATTCATTTTTTTCAAGTGCTACAGTAGCTTATTTATTATTTCAGAACTTAGTTTAATTCAGCAACAACATCACTTACAAAGTGCTGCAGCAGCTATATTATTTCAGAATTTATTATAAATTTCAGAAACATTAAAACTTCAAATTTAGCCACTTTATCTTATAAAAATCATATTTCACTCTTCAAAATATGTTCACTTGGATACCATATAACTTATGATTTATTAAAATACATTTTTATAAATAAATATTCAATTTAGACTCAAATTCATTTATTAAGTCAAAAATACATTATTACTTAACTTTTTCCACAAAACAAAAAAATGACTTAATACTTATTTTAAAACCATTTCATAAATTATACCAAGTTTCCATTTTATTTACTTAACCTAAAATTTTCCTTTTAAAAGCCAAATTCCCCAATTTATCAAGTTAAGTCATATTTTCAAAATACATTTTCCCATTTATTTACTTATACATTTTAACTCATAAAAATCACTAAAACTTTATCTAAATCATTACATCCAAATTTAAGTTAAAATATCATATTTTTCATTTGGAATTACTTAGAAATTTTTAGAAAATATTTATAATAATCACGGGTCTGTATAATATTTTCTAACCTAGGTCAAGTGATACGGATAATATATCATTTCAATCCGTAATTTAAAAAGAAAAAAATTTCGGGTTCTATCATTTCAAACCCGCAATCCCAAGTAAAACAAAAATAAATAAAAATCGCTTGAGCCTATCATTTCAGCTCATAACGATCTTTCCTTATTCTAATGTCCGTTCTGGTATATATCATTTCAACCCATAGTGATTCTATTCTACATGGAACTTGTAGTGTGAGGAACAGAAAATAAAATAAACAGTATAGCGTATAATATCAGATCAGGTGATGTAATAGGTATAAAATCAGGTTATAAATCATATAATCAGATCACAAGCATATATGAACATAGTATATCAATTATTACACATTCACTTGTCATCATTTCACCATTTATATAAGTACAAATGTCGAGAGTGATAAACTCACCTTTTTTTTTGAAGTTAGAGATCAATTCAAAACAAAAAAATCCACACTCCGCAAAGCACGAAAAGGCACGACAGGATTTGAGAAGAAGTAACAACCAAATTCAAATCTTGTAATCAAATAAATAAAACAAATATAAGTATATGGTTTTAACAAAACAAGATATGAATTCAACAAATGAAAAACATGAATCAATATGAAACAAATCACAAGTGGGCTCGGCCACATCACCTATAGATTCAACCATCACCATATTTTGCTCAGCCATGATGTCTAGAGGCAAGCTAGGCTCGATCATGGATCAAGTACACATGGTTATGGCTTGAGGAAGGTGAATAGAGGCAAGTTACAAGGCATGGAAGGAGTGGAGTTTGGGCTCGGCTTATGTCTAAAATGGCTTGGCCTATGTGCTAATTTGGTCGAGTCAGATCTGAAACATGGCTAGGAGGTGGAGATAGGTCACGGCCAAAGCAAGGTGGTGGGGTTGGTGTTGTGGCCGAGGCTAATAGAAGGAAGGTGGTGAATATATAGGCCCGTGATGGATAATTTTGGTGCTTTTGGTGATGGATCTTCATCTATGGTCACAGCATGGTGGAGATGGTTGGTGGAGGTGATCATGGAGGTGGTGTGATGGTCGGCAAGGCATGGACAAGGTGGAGGCCGAGCAAAACAAATAGAAAGCAAAGGAAAAGAAAAGAGAAAAGAGAAGAGGAAGAAGCGGCCATGACTTATTGTATTTTTTTCTTCAGGAACAATGAGATGTGAGAAACTTTTTTTTTGTACGTGAATTGATAAGGGTAGGAGGCGGCTAGGGTTTGCAATACACGTCTATGGTTGGTAATTAAATAGATAGGCACACAAAAAGGCAATAAATAAAGCAAATGTAACGCCTCTCTAATTAAAACAAGGTATCGTATGTCTAATTGATTTTTTCCCAAGCTATTAAATAAAAGATATACACAAGAAACATCAAATAAAAAAAATAAAGTCTAGACAAATAAATAGAGAAATAAAAGTCAAGAGATGGACATAGGAAAACAAAAATAAAATACAAAATTTAATCGCGTATAAAACGCTGAATTTTGACCAAATTTAAAAGTATAACTCGGAATTTAACGAAATGAAAAATAGAACGGATATCAGCATTATATCCAGCTTCAAATAAAAAGATTAGGATTTAAAAGTCTAAATTTCAAATTTTCAAATAAAGTCAAAGTTTGACCAAAATATAAAATTTCCAAAAATTGTTTTATTTATTATATTTGGAAGATAATTACAAACAAATCCAGAATCTCATTGGAAAAATTCCAAAATTCAAATTTCAATGAATAAAATCAAAGTTTTCAAATAAATTAAATTTAAAATATTTACAAATTTTGGGTTGTTATAGCGTTTGTCATTGCGGCGTTTGCCATTGCGGCGTATTTGCCATTGCGGCGTATTTGTCATTGTGATGTATTTGCCTTCGGCCAAGGTACCTATTTTGAGAGATCAGTACCTGGCAGACTTCGGCCAAAAGCACGTTCAAAACTTTTGAGATGATTTCATTGATTATTATGATTTCCCGAGTGTATAGCCTTTTACATGGTTGGCCATTCGAGCCGTTATATATATATGGCGATTACCTTATGGGAATTTGAGTTGCCTATTGGCGTTATTATATGAGGTTTACCTTTGGCGTTATTATTTGAGATTTGCTTATTGGCGTTATTATATGAGATTTGCCTTTTGGTGTTTATTTGGGATTATATTCTCCTATGTTGGAGATTTATATTTGATTGCCTTATGGCGTTTTTTGAGATGGTGATTTCTTTGAGATTGTTTTGAGTTTGCCGATATGGTGGGTTTGGGATTTCTCCTCTTTGGAGTTATGTTTTTCTCCTAAACCATATTTGATGTTTTGTGATACGCCGATGAGATGAGGCGTTCTTTTATTGTGAGATTTGTTATGAAGTTTTATCGCCTTTGAGTTGCATTCATATTTAGTGATATCCTTATATCACTTGAAATTACTATACCTACTTAATTGTGCTTTGTGAAGTAACCATATACCCTTGAATTATTCCTTCTCACTTGAGAAGATTATCACCTTGACTTATGCTTATGTTATCGATTATCCTCTTAAACTGCTTTTTTTAGCTAGACTGACCCGTGTATTTTATACCCGGGTCAGACCGGGGTGTTTCAGGTTAGGTACCCTTATGGACTTAGCCTATTCTGCTTCCGCATGGACTTTTCTGCTTCCTTTTTTATTGTAGTCCTTTTTGTTGCTACTCTAATATGTATATTGTTTTGATTTGTGTATATTGTGGTCGTCATACCACATGTGTGATGTATCATTTTGTATACTCTGTGATGTATCTGTATATGTGTATATATCTGATTATCTACTGTTCTATGATGTGTTTTGCATTTAAGTTATTGTATTTTTTTCTGATAGATCCTATAGCCACCTATGGCTCTTTATTAAGTATTTATTGGATATGTCGATCCACTTGAATTAGAAAAAAAATATAGCATTTATCGACGTATTCAATGGATATTTAAGACAAGGTTATAGATGGTCGCTCCTAACCAGCCCTATTCTCCATATTAGCAGATAGTATTACCTAGTAATACTCTTTGTTAATGTGGGTCTCAAGGTGGGGAATCATAGGTTTGGTTTTATAGTAAACATTATTTCAAATAACATTTTTTTGACCCATTTAAACATGATTTTGAAAAATAAGAAATTTCCTTAGAATTTGTGAGTATATTTATGTTGTTGATATAAATATATGGAAACGTTTTCTAAGCATTAAAAGTGAAATGGTTTGTAAATATGCTTATACCATGGAATATTATTTGAATATTTTTTCAAGTATTGAAAAGGTAGAAAGGGTTTTGAAATAGTTCTTTTATGAAGATATTTAATACAAGTGATTTAAGTGATTTTTAATTAATGAAAGATTAATTAAAAGGGGCTAATGGTTATTTATTCATTTAAATCATACTTGGATTCCATATGAAACAAAACCCCCGATTTGTTTGTTTGTTTGTTTGATAGTTAAATAACCAACTATCAAATCTTTGTCAGTTTTGAGTTGGGAAGTATATATAAGCTTCATATGTTCATATGGTTTGAGATCCCTCAGGAGAACTCATTCCAGTGAAACGTCTTTATCTTTAAGGGGTATATTAGAGATCCCCTTGGGACTCTTATATAGTTTGTTTACTTCTAAAAGAACCAGGATCGAGTTAATCGAAAATATCGATTGTTGGTTCAAAGAGACTGGGATCGAATAAGCATGAGTTATTCAAAAACCACTTCAAATCGGCATAAGCATTCGAATTGGGGACATCTTGAAAATGATGGAATCGAAGACGGAGTTCTTTGAAGTGCAAGGGTTATTTGCTACTAACCTTGAGGCTGCAGTAGAAGTTGCACCTTCAGTTTGTTCATATCCTGAATAACTTGTATGGATGAATGCTAGCATTTCATTGCTGCTTGGAGGGTAGTGTTAGCATTCCAAGTGGGATTTGTTAAAAAAGGTAAAACATAACCTCAAACCTCACATCCGAAAATGACTAAAACCTGGGGGACGTAGTAGGGCTATGTGCTTCGCTGCCATTAAGGTATGGTCATAACTTGTATCTAGATTGATATTTATGAATTATATATGCTTGTGGCCATAGAAATGGTTTGTCAAGTTGGCAACCGGGTTGATAATCATATTTAGTACACTCTTTTAAGGGGTAGGTCAGTTCTGTGTTGGTAGAGGTGCAAATGTTTTGCAGCCTCAATATATTTTATCTAAAGTTGTACTGTACGGAAGGTAGTCCCTTACCTTGTCATTGTTGGAATCTATTTTCCAATATGTGCCTTTGTGGACTTAGTTGTATTACTATATATGCTGTCGAATGTAATTAATATAACCATTTCGGCTGTAATTCAATATTTATTTTAAACCTTGGACATTGTTATAATATCACAAGATTTCCTATAAAATGATTAAGTTATCATAATGTAAAAACCAGTCCGTGTTTATGTGCAACATGGTCTGACGAGATACCATTATTTTTTGAGAGGGTTTAAAATTATAAAAATCCATATGATTTGTGTTTCCCACGTTGGTTTACTAGACCGATTCAGGCGTTATTCTCTTATTATGCTCGGATTAACCCAAGCATATTTCCAAATTTAGTTATGGATGCTTTGGAGCTTCAAGAGACATGTTGGATGTCTTCAAGATGTATTCATGCATTTTATTTATGCTGCATTTGTTGTTTTGTTTTTGTCAGCATTTGTGAGGATAGGTTGTTATAACTGTTTGGGCTGTGAACAGGTTAGTTTACTCTGATTGATGTATATTATAGTTTTCTTTTGTAAAAATCGTGTATATATTATATATTACTTGTCACGATGTGAGACTCTACTCTGTCTTTTATTTTCTTTGACCCCACTAATCTGTCTTTCTAGCACTTGGATGCTCGGCATGTGAATACCATAGATTTCTTAGTGTTGATTTTTGAGGGTCAAAAAGGCTGGTCGTTATAGGTAGGTAAATTCTTGTATTTGTCGAGCAAACTCATGGTAGGAGCTTTTATATCAGGCCATCTTGGAATGATAGGTCGGAGTGACTAATCTCACTTTGCTTGTTGAGAAAACTTAAGGTCAAGATTGAGATTATGGCAAAGACCATGGTTATAAGTTGTGTAAGATATAACCGATAAAGTGTTATCGACCACTTGTGGGGCTATGGATTATTGAGAAAACTGAAGGTCGTATTCCCAAGATAAGTGGGTCCTAAAACCAATGAAAGAAATCAAAAGGTTATAGTTTTTGGAAAAAAAGAAAAAGAGAAGAAAAAAGAAAAAAAATTAATGGCGTCTACCACCAACCATACCATTTCCTCCTCTCCTCCTCCTCCTCCAATCTCCTTTGTTCCCCCCAGATATGCTCCATACTTCAGTCATCCTGCCTCAACTTATCCTTCCGTTCTGCCTACACCACCATCGTTTGCTACACCCCCCGATCCCCAACCACTTGACCCGATGCTTGCCTCGTCTGAAGTGACCAATTGCTATGCCCGCAAACCTCCCACCTACTACAAGGACGGTCGTAGCTACGCTCAGGTCGTGTTATCTCAACCATCTCCACCTCTCCTCCCTAAACCCAAGCGTCCCAAACTTGTCCCAAAATTCAAATCTACGCGGGAAACGGTCATTTTCCTGAGTTCCAGAGGGTGGTGCCTGAAATGTGCGGGTAATGGATACGTGGCAAAATCTTGCAGAAATGGAAAAATTTGCTATTATTGCGGATACTTTGGTCATTTTTCCTCCACCTGCCCCTCGAAGAGACATGCCTCGTTCCCTGTGCAGCCCGTCCTCTCGTCTTCCAAGACAAACACTGCCAAAAAGCACTCCCCTCCAATTAATAATCCTCATTCTTCATCCCAAACCCGAATTCCCAGACCAAATCTTTCTCAAGGCCCCACTGGCAGAAAAGTGTGGGTCCCCCATACTGAAACAAAGTCGACTCATATCCCATCGTCATCGTCAGCCCAACATCCACTTTCCAATGCCAACTTAAACCCTTCCTCTCGCAAAATCACCCCACACAATCCATTAGCTCCTCTCTCCGCAAAAAAATTTCCAAACCCAGAATTTCTCATGGAGAACTCTGCCCGTTACCTCATTGCCACAATAACCCAAGGCTTCTGGAGTGCGCTAGATATCCAAGCTGCCCTCAACCAACATGGGTATCGAGAACGACCGATCTGGATGTTGACTGATAATAGCTTTCTCATCTACTGTGATTCAGAGATCGAGAGAAATGTCTTCGTCACGACAGGCTCCTTAACAAAACCAGGAGGTACAGTATTCCTGAGACCATGGGCTGACCAAGACAACTTCATCGCTCCCTCCCTCGAACCTGAGTCATGGGCGAGAGTTGAAGGTTTCCCCGAACTTTTCAAAGAAAACCCAGATGCTATCAGAGAAGCCTTGAAACCCATGGGCAGATTCATTGCTTTGGATGAATGTGACTGGGCCTACATTGACCACCGGTTTCTTTACGCCAGAATCCAATTCTTCACGGGCATCTCCACCACCTGCTCCTACGTGGCCTCCTTAATAACACTGACTTCTTCCTAACCATTAACCGTTGGGAACACTCACACCCGAACCGTGCCCCTGACATCACCTACCTTGGCCTCGATTACAACCTTGAACAAAACTTCAACTTTCTTGACCAGCAGTGGACTACCCCCGAAATCCTTCGTAACCAAGATGACCTCTTTGACGCCATGATTCATGAAGCCACCTTGCCTCCCCCTATCCTTCCAGCTCTGCCACCCCAAGACGACTCTTTTGAAGTATCGGGTCCTAGAAGGGGGTTCCCAGCCCAAATGATAGATAGATGGGACCCAATGCTAGACCTAGATCTTTCCACCCCTCTCTACCTGCAATCCAACCAGCCTCTCAACCCTACATTTGCCCCCTCCATCCCCGTCCTCCCTGACTCCCCCAATATCCCAGCTCCTACCCAAGATGACACCCACTCCATCAATGTCACTTCCCCCCTCAACGTGGCCCCTCCTCATGAACTTAATCAAGATAACACTGCCCAGGAGGAAGATACTCATCTGCAACAATTTATGCATGACGAGGAAGTTCAGACAACCCAGATAGACACAACACAATTCTTCTCCCCGGCACTGGTTAGGCGCAGCTCCAGATTGGTTGGGGCAGCATCTGATCCTGGTCAAACTGGTAGTTTTTTAATGCCTGTTGTTTTTTCCTCTACAAATAATAGGCTTAATAAAATTTTATCACGATGCATGAGTGTGAGTTTGCATGATGAACACTACACATGCATGCAAACTCTAGAACAAGAGCGTATTTCCCAATCCCAATAAAACTTATCACATAGAATGTTCGTGGGTTGGGGGACCCATCTAAGCGTTATGCTGTTAACACTATTCTATCCCCCCACAAAATTGATATTCTAATGCTTCAAGAAACCAAGCTATCGGACCCCACACAATCACACTTGACACAAACTGTTGGTACACATTTATCTGGGTGGGCCCACATTGATGCTATTGGATCCAGAGGAGGGATCATCACAGCATGGAATGAAAATATATGGTCCCTACATCAAATTATCAAATTCCCTTCAATCCTTAATGTCGTACTTCGCAACTCTGAATCAGGCATTATCTACTTCTTCTCGAACGTATATGGTCCCACTGACACACAGGGCAGGGCTGTCCTATGGGAACATTGTATGGACTTCGCAGCCCGAATAAATGGCCCATGGATTATTGCCGGAGACTTCAACACCACTAGACACCCCACTGAAAGAAACTCTGGAAACCTATCCCAAGATTCTACTGCCTTCAATAATTTCATTAACACTTGCGTGCTGATTGACCCCCCCCCCATCAGTAACCGCCTCTTCACCTGGACTAACCGTAGAGATCACCCATCCCTAGCCAAATTAGATAGGTTCCTCTTTAACACAGCCTGGGAAGACCAACATCCCCTCTCAACTGTCTCGGGGTTGGCAACCACGATCTCCGACCACTGCCCCCTCCTATTTGACTCTGGTTCACTGAACAGCACTCACAAACCATTCAGATTTGAACAGCTCTGGTTACTAGAGCCCTCCTTTGATGATTTCATTAAGTTGGCCTGGTCTCAACCCACCAATCTAGAATCTCCTACTGCTCGTATTGTGGCCAAGCTCCGTTCGTTCAGAAAGTTGATAAGACCTTGGGCCAAATACATCTGGGGTACCCTAAGATTTCGCATCTCTCAAACCCAAGACGAAATCCTCAATCTTAATATCCTTGCCGAGTCTCAATCCCTAGTCGAACCAGAATTGCAACAGTTGATCCTCCTTGAAAAGGAATTGGAAAGGCTCCTTAAACAGGAAGAAATTGGTTGGAAGCAACGCTCCAGAGCAAAGTGGCTTGAAGAAGGAGATAGAAACACGGCCTACTTCCTCAGGTTAGCAAATGGGCGCCGCAGATCCTCGATTATCTCTAACATACAACACAACAACGTCACCTACTCTGACCAATCAGATCTCCTCCGCCTCTTCACCAACCACCACCGCAACATCCTAGGCAAACCTTCCACCCCTCTACCCGACATAGACTGGAATCTCCTTTACCCTGACCCACAGAATTTGCAAGTTGATCTTCCCTTCACGGAAGAAGAAATCTGGGCTGCAGTCAAAGATATGTCCGACAATAAAGCCCCTGGTCCAGACGGTTTTGGCCCCCTATTTTTCAAACACTTCTGGAGTATAGTGAAGTCCAACATTATAGACATGTGCCTTGAATTTCAAAATGATCCCAGCTCGATTGCACGAATTAATTATGCCAACATCACCCTCATCCCAAAAACTGATGACCCTACCTCCCTTGATTCCTTTCGACCTATCAGCCTCCTCAACACCACTTTCAAAATCATTACCAAGATCCTTGCAAACCGACTTCAATCTGTAATATCCCCCCTAGTGGGCATGGAGCAATCGGCCTTCATCCTCGGTCGCAATATCCTAGATTGTGTGGCCGCCACTCAAGAAGTTGTGTCTTTCTGCCACAGAACCAACACCCCAGGAATCCTACTTAAACTTGACTTCTCTAAGGCCTTTAACTCAGTCAACTAGAACTTCATCCTCGAACTATTGCGACACAGAGGCTTCCCACCGAGATGGTGCTCCTGGATATCCTTTATCCTAAACTCCAGCATGTCTTCCGTATCAGTCAATGGTGAACTTGGTGGTCTCATCAAGTCTACGAGAGGCCTACGATAAGGAGACTCTCTTTCCCCCTTAATCTTTGTTCTAATTGCAGATGTCTTCAACCGCATGATTAAACTATCCATCTCCAATAACCACTTGGCCGGAATTAGTATCCCTCATATAACCTTCAAATATCCAACCTCCAATTTGTTGACGACACCATCCTCTTTGCCTCACCTGAACCTAACCACCTCCACTGCCTCAAAGTTCTCCTCTATGCCTTCGAACTTATCTCTGGCCTCTCCATCAACTTCCACAAAAGCTCCCTAATCATGCTAGGAAATACCAACCACCTTGGCCCTGCAACCGCTGCCGTCCTCAACTGCAAACTCTCCCAGTTTCCAATCTCCTACCTTGGCCTACCTATTCGTCCCACTAGACTCACCCGCCCTGACTGGCTACCCCTCATTAACAAAATTGAATCCCGCCTCTCATCCTGGAAAGCTGCTTCCCTCTCGTCTGCTGGTAGACTAATCTTAGTTAAATCGGTCCTCTCTGCCATCCCCTCCTACTGGATCTCCTTCCACAAACTCCCCTCTTGGGTATCCAATAAAATTGACAAATCTCGCAGGGCCTTCTTATGGAATGGCTCCAAAGCAAAGTGCCTAATCAACTGGCGCTCAGTCTGCCTCCCAAAACCCCATGGTGGCCTTGGTGTCCCTGATCTCTCCTCGCTCAACACTGCTCTATTAACAAAATGGCTCTGGCGTTTTCTCTCCCCCGACAATTTCCTCTGGAAAGACTAGATCCTACATACATATCACTACTCCAATCCACACCTAGCCCTGCATCACCCCCCAGTTGCAGACCATCCCCATTCTGGTCCGGTGTCCTCCATACCATCCCCCGAGTCAAATCCCTCTTTCATGTCATAATAGGCAATGGCAACAACTGCCTATTCTGGCATGACACGTGGGTGGACCCTTCCCCTTTGGCCAAATCACTTCCAAACCTTTTCTTCTCCTCAAACCTCCAACTCGCCACCATCAATACCCTCTGTCACCTGGGCCCCGGTATCCTTCATCCCCCCTCCCTTTTTTCCATCGAAACTTTTAATGAACTTCTCGAAGCTTCTAAAAACCTCCAATCTCTTCGCCTATCCCTCTCACCAGACTGCGTCATCTGGGCACATTCATAACCGCATTAACACCAAGGATAGACTTATTCGTTTAAACATCCCCACAGATCCACTCTGCGTACTTTGCTCCTCCCACGTCGAAACCATCACTCACCTTTTCATAGACTGTGATTTCTCTTTCGCAATTTGGGCCCCAGCTAGCGCGCATCTCCTTGGTTACATACCGGAGTTCACTTTATTTTTTGAGTACTAGCAGCAAGATCTCGGAAATCACAAACTCGACATCTTTATCACCATTTTCTGTTGGTGCATCTGGAAAGAAAGAAATGCCCACGTCTTCAACAAACCAAGATCTTCTTTTGCGGCCATTTGTAGTCGAATCTCACATCTTTTCAATTACTGGACAGGTACCAACTCCGCCCCGTTCAGATTTCGACTGAGGACCGCCCCTGCTAACTCTGCGGAATCAATGGCCAGCACCAGCGCCAACCCTCAATAGCAGCTCCAAAGCGAAACAGATTAGCCCCATTTTATCAGTTGAAACATCGAATATGGTGCTTGTGTTCCATCCTGTAATCCATTGCTCTTATGTACATTATTATGCTATCTAGTTAAGCCTATTTTTTTAGGCCACCGGTTGGGCTTGTCAACCGGACCTTATTACATATTATCCTACTATTATTAATCGGCTGTGTAGTATATCACTACACATCCGTCTTTCTCAAAAAAAAAGGTTTTAGTTTTTCTTTGAAGGTTCCAAGGAATATAAAATCTGATGGATTTTATTTGATAAATGAAATGAGTCACATTTATCCAACCTAATGAGTATAAGAACACATTTAATATTGTTATATCTACTAGTATAAATTTGCATTAAAAGTCAACCAAATGTTTATTGGTTAAAGTATACATAGTGAACTAGAATTAAAGATTGTAAAAGAAATGTATATTTACCTAAAAATAATCTTTTTGGCATTAGTCACTTCATAGCCCATGATAACAAGCCAAGTGAACATTCATTTAAAATTTTCAAGTCTAAGTCCATTTAAACTTTAACTTGCTTAATATTTTATTATTTCCCATATAAGTATGGTCGTTATATATAATATGAGATTATGGATATTTAATACATATTTGATCACATACAATAGTTCTATAGTAAACAAGTATTATTTCATAATATACGGATTTCGAATAATTGTTATTAGAATAGAACAAATAAAACTTAATGCGAGATCGTATACTTAATATGACTAATTGTATTTAGCTTATTGGAAATAGTTCTTGATCAAGACTAAAGAGAGGTCTAGTTAACTGAAATGCCAGTTTGGTCTAGTTAATTAATTGCAAGATTGATATGCTTAATTTCTTAAGGTTGAACAATAATAATTGAGCATTGAAATTAGGTCATGATCTCATAGCTATGTTTTCTCCTAAAGGTACGACCTTCGAGGAACAAAAACTAAAATTTAAGATGAAAGTAATAGCATTGATACTATTAGGGTGAACAGATGTTGAACTTCGCCTTGGATTCATGAAGAGGCATTAGATTGGAATTGTACCAATATTTGAAGATGCTTAAAGGAACATGAAATACAATTTCAAGTTCCTGTAAACGACTTTCTTTAAAAGTTCTATTTCATAGAGCTTTTGGATATTGGGTCTGAAATCTCGATTGTAACTTATTTATAATAATTGAAATAGAAAGCCCATGGTAAATAGAACTGCGCACTTTCGATCTTGCTATAGTAGTGGTAGTAACAGTGGGAGCTTATCATATGATTTTTGTTGGTCAACACATTTAAGTTAGAATAGATATTTTCAAGAATATCGATGCTATTTTGTGAAATAATTACTATTTTCGATTTGATCAAAAATAAACATAATTTATTTGTATGTGATACATAATAAACTTATAAAGATCTATCTCGTTAATATTTATATTCTTAACTAAGTGGTATGTGAGCTTAAAATGATATATGCATCTAAATATTATGTGTAATTAATTTGGAAATTTAGGCTATGCATCGATCATTCAGATATATTACACTATATATATACTGAATGTCTTCGTGTATTTGTGATTGTGAATCATGATGAAGTATTCCTTGAGTGATTGATAACAGTGCTCATATTTAATGGGAGTATGACCAAAGTTGATACAACCTTGGTTGTTGTCATGAAGTATCTTGATGTTTCACCCCAAACAAGTTCGGACCCGGGCAAACATTATGTTTGGCATAGACCAATAAAGATATAGTAGTCTAAAATACCAAAATCAAACCCACTTACTTCATTTTTACAATCGAAATGTATGAGATATAGAATTGTGTATATTGATAAGTCGATTCGAACTTCTATTGTGTACATGGAAGTAAAATTGAAAATATGCAAGAGAGTTAAATACATTTCTGTATGATCGAATAAGGTGAGTATATTGGATATAGAGTTCCAATAAGTACCTAAAATAAAATATTGTTTTGTCTCAATGTTACTCCTTCTTTGTTATATTATGATGTATAAGGGCATCAAATTGTGATTTGATTTACATGAGTAAAGTTAAGTTGAATCTATCTTAAAGGTTATGTATATATTAGTAGATATGTATATTAATATGGTATTATCTAGAGCCAAGTTTACAATTTTATACATGATATGGTATAGGAAATATTTCATCTAAGACACAAATTTCCCAACATATATTTAGAACATACGACACCTAAACTCAAATCTATATTGCAATGAAAATTATACAAGCTTTTGGAAACTTATTCAATCGCATGGAGAAATAAAATTTTGTTTCCAGAAATACCAAATTCTAAGTAAGGAATTTCAATCTTAAAAGTTAGTGGCAATGTGGTTGACTTGGATAATATCCAAGATAATGAAATGAAAATAAATAGATAATATAGAATTAAGTTGGCAAAATAAGAACATAACAAATTAGATCATCTTATAAGGAGTCTCATATGCTAATAAGTAAATGTGATTTTCTTAATACGGGAAAAGAAAATTGAATGTCAACTACTAAGTTGCCCACAAGTCATGAAAGTATATACTTTGCCACTTGACGAGATGTTAATAAGGTTTGGAATGGAATCCAACTATAACAAAATATGATTTTTGAGGTATGTAGATGAATATGATTCATCAGATGCAAATAGTTGTAATTGGAAAGTTATACATTTAATAATCAAAGGCGGTTTAGAAATGATTTGGTCGATTTAAATGTTGAATTCAAAATCAATTTTTCTAATCACCTTGCTTAATTCCATTAGGAATTCGCCCACAAGTTGTTAAACTCCATGATGTGAACATTAGATGTTTCTGGATCAGTAAGAGCGATGAATATATTATGAATTTGAGATTAAGTCGTAATCTTAAATTAAACATATAAAAATTAGATCACGTATTTTGACTGAAAAATTAAAAATGTTTGATCGAAGTTAAAATGTAGAAGAAGTGTATCTGTGTAATAAATAAAGATTGAAAAGATATTTAATCATTTTTGAGACTATAAATAGATTGCATGATTATTAACAATAAAAGAGTCCACATAATGTCCTTTATATATGATATAATACTATACTATAATTAGCCAAAACATAGTACATAATAGTAGTACTAAATTTTTTAATACGAAATCCAAATATGAAATTTTCTCATGTAATGAGGCATATGGGATACCTTATATATTGGAAGTAATTCGTCACATTTTTTATATACTAAATTTGATTTACATATGTATCTAATGCAAATGGCAAATGAAATCAAGCCTAAAAATTTACCAAGTGAATTATTCTAGGATATTTATGAAAAATATCAAATATTATTTTATGAAACAATGAAATTCTTATGAAGGATGTTCATGCTAAAACTTAGTCGGAAATATCAAGCGTAGTAAGACAATCTTAAATTTTAAAGGTTCAACCTTAACTAAGTTCTTATGATGGAAAGATGAGATAAATATGGTTTCCTCGATTGAGTGTCCAATGATATATTATGACATCAATAATGCAACAAGGAATTAAGAACTCATGAAAAGATAAGACGCACTATCCGTGATTGCCACGTGATAAATAGCTTATGGAATGGATGGATGGATAAAGCGAAAGTAATATAATAATACTACAAATCCACTATCTGAGGCCATCTCTCAGTCTGATATCGGATGATCAATCGAGAAGGAATTGGACTATAGATCCAAAATACCCAAGTGCAAATGGTTGATTGAAAGTTAAGAGGATGCCCCAGGGGCAATTATTTAATTTGTTACATATCATAACATTGAAACCAACCTCGTTAGAAATAAAGTATGCTTTTGGTGCTTGTTTTCTATTATATATAATATTATATTGTAATATAGATAAATGATTACATAATCGATTAATAAATAGAAAATCATTAAATAAAGTATTATGCAGCTGTGGTTACAAATGTTGTAATTACGACTATCGAAACATAAGTAAAAAATACTTTGTTTTAAGTATTCCTGGTCAAGGTCTTTTGTGAAAAGGTTATCGATGCATCCATTGAGACCAGAATATGTAATGCTTTCCAAGCGTTAGGCAATGTACTAATCATGGCTATTGGGAGCACCATGGGATTACATACTTATAGTTATTGGATGACTAAAGAATGACATGACCAAGAGTTTCCTATTATTTGATAATTACTAAGGTCGGGAAATCTCTGTGTGATGATATTCAAATTATTTCGACTTGAGAATACGGTGGAAATTCAACAGTAACACTCCAATTTAATCGTTGTCAAATCACAACATGACAGTCATTGTATGACTATAGTTTAGGTTCAAGTTGAAGCATAGGAAGTGAAACACTCTTTAATAGAGAATTCGTCTCCTTTATTATTAGAGGTTAGTGTCATTGTCAACTGTGATCAACTCAAAGTCAAAAGTCTCTGACCGAGGCATGTCAGTTAATAATAAATGTTGTTATTAAACCAAGGATTTTGGACATGTACTAAATAGTTGTATACGTATATTATTGGAGTTTTGACCATGACCAAACTCCATATATCGAATGTGATACAACGTTGAAGAAGAGAATGGGCACACAATATATCATTGCTTAACAGTTCTGCATAAATCAATCTAAGATATGATTTTACTTAAAAGATTTGTAAAAGGTAAATTCGGCCATAAGTTACACCATCAACTGGGGTGACGCACGAATATTAATATTTGAATTGTTCATTATTATTATTGTCACATCAGTGGGTCATACAACCGAATCTGTGTTTTCTTTGAAATATCACCCAATTTAATTAGTTTATAATCTGTTATTAGTTAATTAATGTATAAGATATATTGGTTATGAGTGCTTTAGTAGTAGGGGTGCCATTAGTAATTTTGGTAGCCCTTGGAAATTCTTTGGATGCATCTTGTAATTATTTTGGAGTGTGTATAAGTGTTATACATACATGTATTAATATACTATATTAATACATATTTAAATGGGTTTAAATATACAAATATATGCACAAATAAAGGGGCCAACAGCCACATTTGTGGAAGGTGAAGGGTTTGGCTTTAGCTTTTAAGAATGAGCAATAGGTGGTACATATTTTCTCCTAAAAATCTTCTACAAATAGCATCTCAATCTCCTTCATTTTTTGGATAGAAAAACCCTAGCCTCCAGCATCTTAATGGTCGCCTCCTATTGTTCTCCCCTCTTCAAAATAAAAGTAACCCTATTGGTGATAGTCTCCGATCCTTGTAAGATTAAGAAGGTTGAATCAGATTTCTAGGAGATATACACAGATCAAGGTGTTACAAGTGAGTAGATCACAAATAGCTAAACAATATATTTAATTGGATTTCATGATGTCCAAACCAAGTATATGATGATTGGTCAGGTTTATATGTTTGTCGTATAATTGTTAATATCAATAGTTGATCAAATATAATTTGCGTACATAAATTAATTTATTGTATAAATTTTGAAAACTATATCATATTATTCATTGTTTATTATGCAAATTATATAAATATAAAATTCAACTTTTCATCACTTGAATTTAAGTTTTTATAAATTTAGTTATATTAAAATTCGTTGCCCTCATTTAGTTTTTATTTCATTTATGTAATATTAATATAACTAAATATATGATTGGATTTGATAGAGTTAGGGGCATGTCCTAAGGGAAATTCTATAATTTATTATAAATTAGTTAACTTTGTAACCAATTCTCGTTCAAAATAAAGGTGTTTTTCTTTATGTTATATATTTGTTATAAATAATAAAATATTTAATTAGAATATGTTTAACAGAAAATCCATAAATGGTGTGTTTGTGATAGCAATTACAAAAAGTTGTAATCATGAGTATTGTATCACAGTATAACAAACATATCGTTTTAAATATTCCTATTCAAGATGCATCGAGACTGGATATCTTGCATCTGTAGAGGTTAGAGTACGTAACACTCTCCAAATGTTGGGCAGTGTATTATTCATGACTGCTAGAGGTACCAAAGGGTTACATATTAATAGTTATTAGATAACTATAGAATGACTCGGTCCATAGTTTTCTGTTGTAACTAAGGTCAAACAGAAAAATATCGATGTAACTAATTTACACCGTTCTCTCGACTTGAGAATACTGTCGATTTTTAATATGAAAGTTCCGCTTTGACAATAGTCAAATCATGGCACGACATCCATCGAATGACTATAGTTGAGTTGAGTGGATGTATTGGAAGTGAAGCACTATTCAAGAGAGGATCCGTCTCCTCGATTATATGGGGTTAGTATCATGGTCAACTGAAGTCAACTCAAAGTCAAAATCTCTTACCAGAGTAATTCAGTTTATAATTATTGTTATAGTTGAACCAAGGACTTCGTGTTTAGGCTACAGAGTTGAATCTGAACGATATTGGAATTTTGACCATTACCAAATTTTGTATGTGTAATAGCTCGAAATTTTCAACCATTCGCATCCATACATGTCGGATTTGAATTGCTCAAAATATCAGATTGTTAATTTAAATTTGGCAAAACTCAACATATACAGTAAATAAATAATCACAGAATCACAAACACAGAGTAATACAACAATAATGCAGCGGAAATAAAAGAATAGTAGTTCATGAAGCTACTATATATATAACAGAGTTAAACAAGATACAACAGAAGTCACGAATACATGGATGTCTTAATACAATAGTCAAATACAAGATTTGAATACATCACTGGAATCAACTGAATAACTAAAAGCTGGATAGATATAGCTGGATCTCCAAGCGAAGCTCCAACTCCAAAGGTGAGTCTCGAACATTGAGCCACTCAGTCTGACCCGAGCGTAAAGCAAAACACAAAACACTCGAGTCAGGATTAACATTCTTATATCAATAAATCCAACTCAAGTGAAATATCAACTGAAATACAGTAAAAAGGATGTTTGGGATAACCATCCTCTAAGGATCTGTTAAACTGTCTACTATATAGTAATATACGCTATTATAATAATGTCTATAGTAAAGTATACTATTTAAAAATAGCGTTAAGGCTTTACATTTTCCACCTTAACACATTTTTAGGTGTGCCAATAGTCTATACAGTACCGTAATACCCCATAAACTGGAGCTACCAAAGGATACTCCATAGGTACGACACAAATCAAACTCGTAGTAAAGCACGCTAGGGTAGGTGACACAACACAACTAGGCAATGCCAGGGTAGATATACCAATTACACTTCCGGGCCGGTGGTGACGTAGAGCCACAGCAATCGCCCACCTCGAGCCACACTCCTGAATCAAGGGTGCGCACCAAATCAATCACAAGTAATAGAATGGCATACGATGGAGTGTGTCCGATCAGAGGAGCTACCTCATTAGCCCGTCAATTGCTCCTGTTTTAGCCACCTTATGCCAACTCACGGGAGTCGGGTCCACGTATATACCTCATATAGGATCGTCGCCACCATCCTACTTCATTCTGGAATCTCCACCGCGTACACAGTTGTTAAAGTGGTTTTCGGTATCGACAGAGAGTATGCCCATATCCGATCCCGGTCTCTTTAACAACCAATCGTTATTATAACACCATGGTCATTTCAAAATAGTTTATACATCAAAACCAAAATATCATTTCCATTTCAAAAAAATATCAATATGATATCATTTCTGTGATAACCCGGATTTTTGGTCATCTGATAATTGGATAATTATCTGATTTTAACTATTTAAAACACTGATTTATAAGTTAAACAAATAAATTATGTGTTGTATACATATGTGTTGATTTAAATAGAATTTAAATTTGAATTTAATTTGAAATTCAAAAGATAATTATCTTAAAATAAATTGAATTTAAAAATATATTTACACATGCAAAATACAAGTGTTGAGATATTAGCATATGTAATGACAAATGTTAGATAATTAAACAAGTGTCACATTAGTACATTTTCTTTTATTTTTAAAAAATATTAGATAAAACAAGGCTATAAATATATCTATACTCTCTCTTTCAATACTTTTCTATCTTCATTTTTAAACTCAAGAAAATCAAAAGCCTATAAACAAAAATAACGAACCAGAAAATATCAGGCAATCAACTTTTACAAATCTCAGTTTTTAGCAAGCTTCCAACTTCAAACTAAATCAAGGCTTAGATCATCTCAACAACCAAGTATCTAGTTTACAAGTTTTCAAAATATTTCAAGCATTTTCAAGTTTCCAGTTCAGAAATCAAGCATACTTAGTTCAAATTTCTCTGTTCATCTTTTCCTGGTGAGTAAACTAAACAACATCTTGTTTAACTTAGTGCATGTGATGATTTTCTGAAATAATGATGTGGTAAATTGTTTGCATGAGTGAAATTAGACCTGCATATTATAAATATGAAGTGATATAAGTGTGCATGTCTAGATATATCTGTGTCCATCTTTGTTTAAGTTACAGTGTTTAAATTTAGATCAAAATTCCAAATCTCCTTATCTAATCTCTTATAGGTTTTAGTATTCAAACAAATTATGTTTGTTTAAACATAAACTAAGATTTAAAATTTATTTTTAAGTAAAATAAGTTTGTATATTTCTGTAAATCAAGAAAATACAGTGAGAAACTTATAAACATGTAAATTTCAAGCATCATAATTCTTTGATTTACTTATATATCGTAATCACCATCAAGAATCATGAATTTTAAGGGTTAAATCCAGTTTTTAGTTTGGGATCGAGTGAGGAATTCGAAGTTGTATGGTTTCGAGTTTTGTGGCAAATTCTGGTGATCGATGAACGTGGTGGTCTCGGGATCGTGGCTGAAGGAAGGTGGAGGACGGGGGAACTCAGGAAAAATGCTCGAAGCATTTATAGTTGGTCGAGGTGGCGGCATGGTGGCTTTGTAGGGTTTTAGGCCCAGTTTGGTCGACGAGGTTTAAAGAGGAAATTCGTCGTCGATGGTGGATCGGAAGGGACGAGACTGGGGGGAACTGAAGCATTGGTTTGTGGTGCAGCTTTGGACGAAGTCGCATGATTTTTGGTGATCGAGATCGTCGGCACGTGGACGTTTTTGGTGATCGTTTTGTTCCAGTAGTGTTGTATTTTGCTCAAATTCGAAGACCTGGATGGTTGAAGTGATGGAGAGGGTCGTGGGTGACTGGGAGGTGTCGTCGACGTCGACCGGAGTTGCTCCGGCCGTGCGTACACGTGCATATGATATCGTTCATGTCTGTTATTTTCAAAAAAGGGTTTGGGAAGATGAAGTTTACCCGGGGCAAACTCGAAGTGTTTGCTGTTGAGTAGAGGAGGAGAGAGAGACAGGGTCCGGTTTTGGGCTTTGGGCCGGGTTTTCTAAAAATAAAATAAAAATAAAAGAAATATGATAAGTATAAAAGCATAAGGATAATTAATTGAAGGATAATTAATTAATTAAAGGATAATTAATTAAGGGTTAATTAATTAATGTAATACATTAAAGGTTAATTAATTTATGTGGTTAATTAAGGGATAATTAATTAATATAAGTAATTGAGGATAATTACTTAAGATGGATAATTAAGGACAATTAATTAATGTCAATAGTTAATTAAAATAAAATAAATGGTTTGTAATTAATTGATGTTAATTAAGCAAGATTTAAAGATAATTAACTTATTTTGTGTTAATTGAATTAATTAGATTGGATAGCAAATAAATCTTGCTTATGGGTGATTAAATTATATTCAATGATTAGATTAATATCTAGTCAAGTAATTTGTGATGTACTGTGATATGATATGTTGGGTTGAACTATGATAATG
The DNA here is from genome assembly GCA_030737815.1 of Allium fistulosum. Classification (NCBI taxonomy): domain Eukaryota; kingdom Viridiplantae; phylum Streptophyta; class Magnoliopsida; order Asparagales; family Amaryllidaceae; genus Allium; species Allium fistulosum. The sequence continues at coordinate 867,809,949 of CM060905.1, read as the reverse complement.
TGGGTTATTTATCGATGATGAATTGTTGTGAAATGTGGCATCCTGTTTGTTTTTAGATAATTGTATTCACTTAAAACAACTTGGATTAAAGATGGTATTGAATTCGAAGAGACCGGGATCGGATATCAGCGATATCCGGAACCACTTCGATTAGAAATCTATAATTCTTTATAGATTTGATTATAAATCAAATAGGCTGGAATGGAATAAATTAAGTAAACTAGATCATTGAAATTAAGTAATGGTACTTAGACATTATTTTGTGAAATAAGTGTTTGGCTACAGAATGATTAAAACTCATAGTGATGAACAAGTCACCCTGTGTTTCAAGGAAGTTTTACAACCTTAGTATTTCAAGTTAAATGGGTTTACTCACGCTGGTTTCCAGCCTGACTCGGGTGTTACTTTATTGTAATGCTCGGGTCAGACCGAGTATTACAGATTTCAAAGTTAGGACGTTCTGGAGTTCAGGAAACGAGCTGGATGACAAAGACGTATGAAGTATATTCCGCTGTGTATTTGAGATTGTATTGATAGTAGTCTGGGACAAGTTGTTATAACTATCCAGTTTATTTGTGAATGGTTGTACTCTGATATATTGTCTGTAAATTGACAATTACAGCTTTTCTTGTGTACATGCTGTTATTTAATATTATATTTTGATCCGCTGCGATTGTGAGATTCTGTGCTGTTGTTTTCTGTTTCTTCTTCTACCTCTTTTCTTCTTTACCCTAACAATCTGGGATTTTCGGCGTTCGATTGTTCGGCACTTCTATAGTGAACGTATTAGTGTCGAATTTTCGGGGTCGAAAATTTCGGGTCGTTACATTTGGTATCAGAGCTGAAGATTAAGCGAGAACCTTGATTCTGGTGGGTTTACTCATTAAGGATAAGGTCAGAAATACCCTAGAATGAGTTGAGTGTAATATATATATATGAATGAGAGCGTACTTGTTATTTTCTTATATAATGATTTTTAAAAAGGAATGTAAAAATGATTTTTGAAAAGAAAAGTATATTTTGAGAAATATATGATGAATGAAAGTGGAAGATGGATATCTTTATAATTGAAGTTCACTTTATGAAAGTAAGTAATATGGTAAATAACTTTATAAAAGAAATCAAACTTGAATATTTGATTTGACAAAGATAATGTTAATGATGAACTTCCCCTTATTGAATCTATAGGCAAAAGAAAATATTTTTGAAAGTATTTGAAGTATAAAAAGGAAATTTATATAAGTATGAAGTGATCCAAAGATTTTTCAAGATTATATATATATATAAATGATTTTATGAGAATGAATTTTGGAACCCAATGATTTTGAAAGGTTTTTTATTTTTGGGAAAAAGCAAATTTTGGGAATTTGAAAAGCCAAGTTTGAGAATTGTCGATTTTGGGATATCGATTTTGTGTAAAGGAGATTTATATGTGATACATATAAGGGTATCATTTTAAAGATACTATATGTGTATAGTATAAAATGTTTTGAGAATGGTTATGGAGAAAAAGGCGCTCCCATTAGAGCTGAAACTTAGTAGGAGATCCACGGGGTGGTTCTGCCTTGAGTTCTAAGGGGGTGATGATTTCTAGAGCATTCTCACTAAAAATGTTTTCTATATTTTCAAAATGTTTTCCAAGTATTTTTATAAAACTATTTTGATAATATTATGTAGATTTTTAAACTGTTTTGAAACTTTAAAATAAATAGAGTTAAAGTGTTTTAAATTTTTTAAATAAAATGAGTTAAGAGTTAAAAATGTTCAAAGAGTAATTTAACTAATAATAAACATTGTAATAAAATTCTGGCTTCGTTCCTTTTCGAGGACGAAAAGATTTAAAGGGGGGAGGAATGTGATAACCCGGATTTTTGGTCATCTGATAATTGGATAATTATCTGATTTTAACTATTTAAAACACTGATTTATAAGTTAAATAAATAAATTATGTGTTGTATACATATGTGTTGATTTAAATAGAATTTGAATTTGAATTTAATTTGAAATTCAAAAGATAATTATCTTAAAATAAATTGAATTTAAAAATATATTTACACATGCAAAATACAAGTGTTGAGATATTAGCATATGTAATGACAAATGTTAGATAATTAAACAAGTGTCACATTATTACATTTTCTTTTATTTTTAAAAATAATAGATAAAACAAGGCTATAAATATATCTATACTCTCTCTTTCAATTCTTTTCTATTTTCATTTTTAAACTCAAGAAAATCAAAAGCCTGTAAACAAAAATAACAAACCAGAAAATATCTGGCAATCAACTTTTACAAATCTCAGTTTTTAGCAAGCTTCCAACTTCAAACTAAATCAAGGCTTAGATCATCTCAACAACCAAGTATCTAGTTTACAAGTTTTCAAAAGATTTCAAGCATTTTCAAGTTTCCAGTTCAAAAATCAAGCATACTCAGTTCAAATTTCTCTGTTCATCTTTTCCTGGTGAGTAAACTAAACAACATCTTGTTTAACTTAGTGCATGTGATGATTTTTTGAAATAATGATGTGGTAAATTGTTTGCATGAGTGAAATTAGACCTGCATGTTATAAATATGAAGTGATATAAGTGTGCATGTCTGGATATATCTGTGTTCATCTCTGTTTAAGTTACAGTGTTTAAATTTAGATCAAAATTCCAAATCTCCTTATCTAATCTCTTATAGGTTTTAGTATTCAAACAAATTATGTTTGTTTAAACATAAACTATGATTTAAAATTTATTTTTAAGCAAAATAAGTTTGTATATTTCTGTAAATCAAGAAAAGACAGTGAGAAACTTATGAACATGTAAATTTCAAGCATCATAATTCTTTGATTTACTTATATAATCGTAATCACCATCAAGAATCATGAATTTTAAGGGTTAAATCCAGATTTTTAGTTTGGGATCGAGTGAGGAATTCGAAGTTGTATGGTTTCGAGTTTTGTGGCAAATTCTGGTGATTGATGAACTTGGTGGTCTCGGGATCGTGGCTGAAGGAAGGTGGAGGATGGGGGAACTCAGGAAAAATGCTCGAAGCATTTATAGTTGGTCGAGGTGGCGACACGGTGGCTTTGTAGGGTTTTAGGCCCAGTTTGGTCAACGAGGTTTAAAGAGGAAATTCACCGTCGATGGTGGATCGGAAGGGACAAGACTGGGGGAACTGAACCATTGGTTCGTTGTGCAGCTTTGGACGAAGTCGCATGATTTCTGGTGATCGTCGGCACGTGGAGGTTTTTGGTGATCGTTTTGTTCCAATAGTGTTGTATTTTGCTCGAATTCGATTTGGGGTCGAATTCGAAGACCTGGGTGGTTGAAGTGATGGAGAGGGTCGTGGGTGACTGGGAGGTGTCGTCGACGTCGACCAGAGTTGCTCCGACCATGCGTACACGTGCACGTGGTATCGTTCGCGTCTGTTATTTTCAAATAAGGGTTTGGGAAGATGAAGTTTACCTGGGACAAACTCGAAGTGTTTGCTGTTGAGTAGAGAAGGAGAGAGATAGGGTCGGGTTTTGGGCTTTGGGCCGGGTTTTCTAAAAATAAAATAAAAATAAAAGAAATATGATAAGTATAAAAGCATAAGGATAATTAATTAATTAAAGGATAATTAATTAAGGGTTAATTAATTAATGTAATTAATTAAAGGTTAATTAATTTATGTGGTTAATTAAGGGATAATTAATTAATATAAGTAATTGAGGATAATTACTTAAGATGGATAATTAAGGATAATTAGTTAATGTCAATAATTAATTAAAATAAAATAAATGGTTTGTAATTAATTGATGTTATTTAAGTAGGATTTGAAGATAATTAACTTATTTTGTGTTAATTGAATTAATTAGATTGGATGGCAAATAAATCTTGCTTATGGGTGATTAAATTATATTCAATGATTAGATTAATATCTAGTCAGATAATTTGTGATGTACTGTGATATGATATGTTGGGTTGAACTGTGATAATGTGGGTTATTTATCGATGATGAATTGTTGTGAAATGTGGCATCCTATTTGTTTTTAATTAATTGTATTCACTTAAAACAACTTGGATTAAAGATGGTATTGAATTCGAAGAGACCGTGATCGGATATCAGCGATATCCGGAACCACTTCGATTAGAAATCTATAATTCTTTATAGATTTGATTATAAATCAAATAGGCTGGAATGGAATAAATTAAGTAAACTAGATCATTGAAACTAAGTAACAGAACTTAGACATTATTTTGTGAAATAAGTGTTTGGCTATAGAATGATTAAAACTCGTAGTGATGAACAAGTTACCCTGGGTTTCAAGGAAGTTTTACAACCCTAGTATTTCAAGTTAAATGGGTTTACTCACGCTGATTTCCAGCCTGAATCGGGTGTTACTTTATTATAATGCTCAAGTCAGACCGAGTATTACAGATTTCGAGGTTAGGACGTCTGGAGTTCAGGAGACGAGCTGGATGGCAGAGTCGTATGGAGTATATTCCGCTGTGTATTTGAGATTGTATTGATAGTAGTCTAGGACAAGTTGTTATAACTATCCAGTTTATTTGTGAATGGTTGTACTCTGATATATTGTCTGTAAATTGACAATTACAGCTTTTCTTGTGTAAATGCTGTTATTTAATATTATATTTTGATCCGCTGCGATTGTGAGATTCGGTGCTGTTGTTTTCTGTTTCTTCTTCTACCTATTTTCTTCTTTACCCTAACAATCTGGGATTTTCGGCGTTCGATTGCTCGGCACTTCTACAGTGAACGTATTAGTGTCGAATTTTCGGGGTTGAAAATTTCGGGTTGTTAAATTTGGTATCAGAGCTGAAGGTTAAGCGAGAACCTTGATTCTGGTGGGTTTACTCATTAAGGATAGGGTCAGAAATACCCTAGAATGAGTTGAGTGTAATATATATATATATATGAGAGCGTACTTGTTATTTTCTTATATAATGATTTTAAAAAAGGAATGTAAAAATGATTTTTGAAAAGAAAAGTATATTTTGAGAAATATATGATGAATGAAAGTGGAAGATGGATTTCTTTATAATTTAAGTTCACTTTATGAAAGTAAGTAATATGGTAAATAACTTTATAAAAGAAATCAAACTTGAATATTTAATTTGACAAAGATAATGTTAATGATGAACTTCCCCTTGTTGAATCTATAGCCAAAAGAAAAGATTTTTGAAAGTATTTGAAATTTATATAAGTATAAAGTGATCCAAAGATTTTTCAAGATTATATATATCTATATATATATAAATGATTTATGAGAATGATTTTTGGAACCCATTGATTTTGAAAGGTTTATGATTTTTGGGAAAATGCAAATTTTGGGAATTTGAAAAGCCAAGTTTGAGAATTATCGATTTTGGGATATCGATTTTTTGTAAAGGAGATTTATATGTGATACATATAAGGGTATGATTTGAAAGATACTATATGTGTATAGTATAAAATGTTTTGAGAATGGTTGTGGAGAAAAAGGCGCTCCCATTAGAGTTGAAACTTAGTAGGAGATCCACGGGGTGGTTCTGCCTTGAGTCCTAAGGGGGTGATGATTTTCAGAGCATTCTCACTAAAAATGTTTTCTATATTTTCAAAATGTGTTCCAATTATTTTTATAAAACTATTTTGATAATATTATATAGATTTTTAAAGTGTTTTGAAACTTTAAAATAAATAGAGTTAAACTATTTTAAAAATTTTAAATAAAATGAGTTAAGAGTTAAAAATGTTCAAAGAGTAATTTAACTGATAATAAACATTGTAATAAAATTCTGGCTTCGTTCCTTTTCGAGGACGAAAAGATTTAAAGGGGGGAGGAATGTGCTAACCCGGATTTTTAGTCATCTGACAATTGGATAATTATCTGATTTTAACTATTTAAAACACTGATTTATAAGTTAAACAAATAAATTATGTGTTGTATACATATGTGTTGATTTAAATAGAATTTAAATTTGAATTTAATTTGAAATTCAAAAGATAATTATCTTAAAATAAATTGAATTTAAAAATATATTTACACATGCAAAATACAAGTGTTGAGATATTAGCATATGTAATGACAAATGTTAGATAATTAAACAAGTGTCACATTATTACATTTTCTTTTATTTTTAAAAATAATAGATAAAACAAGGCTATAAATATATCTATACTCTCTCTTTCAATTCTTTTCTATCTTCATTTTTAAACTCAAGAAAATTAAAAGCCTATAAACAAAAATAACAAACCAGAAAATATCAAGCAATCAACTTTTACAAATCTCTGTTTTTAGCAAGCTTCCAACTTCAAACTAAATCAAGGCTTAGATCATCTCAACAACCAAGTATCTAGTTTACAAGTTTCAAAAGATTTCAAGCATTTTCAAGTTTCCAGTTCAAAAATCAAGCATACTCAGTTCAAATTTCTCTGTTCATCTTTTTCTAGTGAGTAAACTAAACAACATCTTGTTTAACTTAGTGCATGTGATGATTTTCTGAAATAATGATGTGATAAATTGTTTGCATGAGTGAAATTAGACCTGAATGTTATAAATATGAAGTGATATAAGTGTGCATGTCTGGATATATCTGTCTTCATCTCTGTTTAAGTTACAGTGTTTAAATTTAGATCAAAATTCCAAATCTCCTTATCTAATCTCTTATAGGTTTTAGTATTCAAACAAATTATGTTTATTTGAATATAAACTAAGATTTAAATTTTATTTTTATGTAAAATAAGTTTGTATATTTCTGGAATCAAGAAAAGACAGTGATAAACTTATAAACATGTAAATTTCAAGCATCATAATTCTTTGATTTACTTATATAATCGTAATCACCATCAAGAATCATGAATTTTAAGGGTTAAATCCAGATTTTTAGTTTGGGATCGAGTGAGGAATTCGAAGTTGTATGATTTCGAGTTTTATGGCAAATTCTGGTGATCGATGAACGTGGTGGTCTCGGGATCGTGGCTGAAGGAAGGTGGAGGATGGGGGAACTCAGGAAAAATGCTCGAAGCACTTATAGTTGGTCGAGGTGGCGGCACGGTGGCTTTGTAGGGTTTTAGGCCCAGTTTGGTCGACGAGGTTTTAAGAGGAAATTCGCCGTCGATGGTGGATCGGAAGGGACCGGACTGGGGGGAACTGAAGCATTGGTTCGTGGTGCAACTTTGGACGAAGTCGCATGATTTCTGGTGATCGTCGGCACGTGGAGGTTTTTGGCGATCGTTTTGTTCCAGTAGTGTTATATTTTGCTCGAATTCGATTTGGGGTCGAATTCGAAGACTTGGGTGGTTGAAGTGATGGAGAGGGTCGTAGGTGACTGGGAGGTGTTGTCGACGTCCACCGAAGTTGCTCCAACCGTGCGAACACGTGCACATGGTATCGTTCGTGTCTGTTATTTTCAAAAAAGGGTTTGGGAAGATGAAGTTTACCCGGGGCAAACTCGAAGTGTTTGCTGTTGAGTAGAGAAGGAGAGAGAGATAGGGTCGGGTTTTGGGCTTTGGGCCGGGTTTTCTAAAAATAAAATAAAAATAAAAGAAATATGATAAGTATAAAAGCATAAGGATAATTAATTAATTAAAGGATAATTAATTAAGGGTTAATTAATTAATGTAATTAATTAAAGGTTAATTAATTTATGTGGTTAATTAAGGGATAATTAATTAATATAAGTAATTGTGGATAATTACTTAAGATGGATAATTAAGGATAATTAATTAATATCAATAATTAATTAAAATAAAATAAATGGTTTGTAATTAATTGATGTTAATTAAGCAAGATTTAAAGATAATTAACTTATTTTGTGTTAATTGAATTAATTAGATTGGATGGCAAATAAATCTTGCTTATGGGTGATTAAATTATATTCAATGATTAGATTAATATCTAGTCAGATAATTTGTGATGTACTGTGATATGATATGTTGGGTTGAACTGTGATAATGTGGGTTATTTATTGATGATGGATTGTTGTGAAATGTGGCATCCTGTTTGTTTTTAATTAATTGTATTCACTTAAAACAACTTGGATTAAAGATGGTATTAAATTCGAAGAGACCGGGATTGGATATCAGCGATATCCGGAACCACTTCGATTAGAAATCTATAATTCTTTATAGATTTGATTGTAAATCAAATAGGCTAGAATGGAATAAATTAAGTAAACTAGATCATTGAAACTAAGTAACGGTACTTAGACATTATTTTGTGAAATAAGTGTTTGGCTATAGAATGATTAAAACTCGTAGTGATGAACGAGTTACCCTGGGTTTCAAGGAAGTTTTACAACCTTAGTATTTCAAGTTAAATGGGTTTACTCATGCTGGTTTCCAGCCTGACTCGGGTGTTACTCTATTGTAATGCTCGAGTCAGACCGAGTATTACAGATTTCCAAGTTAGGACGTTCTGGAGTTCAGGAGACGAGCTGGATGGCAGAGATGTATGGAGTATATTCCGCTGTGTATTTGAGATTGTATTGATAGTAGTCTGGGACAAGTTGTTATAACTATCCAGTTTATTTGTGAATGGTTGTACTCTGATATATTGTCTGCAAATTGACAGTTACAGCTTTTCTTGTGTAAATGTTGTTATTTAATATTATATTTTGATCCACTGCGATTGTGAGATTCTATGCTGTTGTTTTCTATTTCTTCTTCTACCTCTTTTCTTCTTTACCCTAACAATCTGGGATTTCTGGCGTTCGATTGCTCGACACTTCTACAGTGAACGTATTAGTGTCGAATTTTCGGGGTCGAAAATTTCGGGTCGTTACAATTTCCATTTCAAGAATATTCACTTCCAAAATCATAGTACTTTCAAAGATATAATACTTTCGAATCAAAAAAAAATTGAAATAATAATACTTTGGAAATCATAATACTTAGAAATTCATAACTTTGGAAATCATAACACTTTCCTTCAAACAGTTTAGATATTAATAATAGTATATAAAATAAAATAGTGTATAAAATAAAATAATTTATATAAAATAGTTATAAGTTAAAATAATTTATATTAAAATAATTAGTGTATTTAAAATAGTTTTAAAAAAATAAAAATAGTTTATAAAAAATAGTTATAAGTTAAAATAGTTTATAATAAAATAATTTATATTGAAAATGATTTATATTAAAATCGTTTATATTAAAATAATTTATGAAGTAAAATATAAATAGTTTTAGATATAGTTTAAAAATACTTTATATAAAGATAGTTTCCTCAAATTTCACAAATCAATTCAAATCAACTCAAATTCCAAAGTTCAAATTTAATCAAATCTCAAATCATTAATTTCAACTCGATTCAGTTTCCCAATAAACCATTTCAAATTATCGATTTTCGAATACATATTTGAACCATAAAATAAGTCATTTCAATTTCAATATATTTCAAAGCTTTAAATATTCAACTTTTTCAAAACTAAATTCGGTAATTTCATGTATATATCAAATTCACTTTACTATTATTTAGTTTGAAATATTCACTTAATAAACCCAATATCATTTAAATAAAACCCAAATTTCAAACCACTAAATATTTCTTTCGATTTATTAAACTTGAAATATTCATTTAATCACTTTAAACCAGAATCAAGTTATAAAATCATATCTTTAAAATCTCAAATTTAAAAATTTCAAATCAAACTTATTTTAAGTATAATTCTTAAGTAAATATAATTCCAAATCAATTTCAAATTTATCTTTTCAACCTGAATCATTTTAAACTCTATATTTGAAAATATAAATTTTTAAATAAATACTTAAACATATTATATATCAACTTTATTAAATCAACTTTAATAAATCTTTAAAAATCAATATTTAATAAACCATATATTTCTTTTCAAAACCATAGAAATCATTTTCAAAATATTAATATATAGACCAACGATGTCTGTATATAATTTTATATCCTATGGTCAAGTGATACAGATATTTATCATTTCAATCCGCAATTTAAATATATACGGGTATATATCATTTCAACCCATAATCCCAAATTCAATTCAATGAAAATCGCTTGGGTTTATCATTTCAACCCATAACGATTTTCTCCTATTCTATAGATTGTTCGGGTATGTATCATTTCAACCCGTAGTGAATTCTATACTAACAGGGAACTTGCAGAGTGATAACAGTAATGATAATAATATAACAATCAGTAACAGGCATATATCATCAGTGATGAATAACAGATAATGGTGTCAGATGTCATAGGTGAACATATACTAGCATATATAACAATGTAAATAACTAACAGCAGCATATTTTAATTGTCGTTTCAATTGAAATCAAATTTAATAAATATAAGAACGTTAATCGTGAGTGATTGCTCACCTTTCGAGGATAGAGAGATTCGACGAATGAAACGAGTTACGGATCCAAGCACGAATTTCGAAGCAAAGCTAAATGGACACGGCTCGACGAACAAAGCTGATAGATTAGGAGTCAATGAAACAATTAGACTCAATTTGATAGAGCAACAATGATATATTATTATTATTATTATTTCCATGGAATCAATATTTAATTTAAAACAAATATTAAAATAACATAAAATTTTCAAAATCATTATTCAATTAACCACACATAATATATATATGTTATATAAAGTCAAGACTTGATAAGCCTTATGACTTTGGTAAAATAGGAATCAAAATTATTATATATCATATGTACACCACCTGACATCATATAAATAAACTTATAAAATAACATTTTCTGTGACTCATTATATAAATGTGTACTGGCAAGCAATACTTATAATTATACTTCTGGTTGATTATAACAACATATATATACTATAACTAAATATTATAATACACTCACAGGCTATATGCTATATCATAGCCTTATAGTATAAACTGTTCAACATTGATATATATATATATATATATCAACATCACCATATTAAAAATTTGTACTATAAGTCGTATACACAATACAACCTAATATAAACATATAATATATTTAAAACAATATCTGACATATATAATAGTTTTTTTTTCAATTTCTATAAAACAAAACATAACACTATTTATAATACTTAGCCTATAAATAAATAAATATATATACTGTAACCCGGAAGTACACTTCTATATAAATATATATGTTTATATACTAACATATATATACTGTAACAGACAAGTAAAACCAAATACACACACACACTAACAATATATATATACAGTAGCAAATATAGCTTGTACAACTTATTATAAAATATATATATATCAACTTCATATATACTATAACATAACCTATATATATAAAGCAACACTTTATTCGAAACTCATACAATAATATATATTAACATATTATATAATATAGATTGCTAACAAAAAATATAGATCTCATATAACCTATATGAATATATATATATATATATATATATATATATATATATATGCAGCAGTTATATAAATAGTTTAGACCCTTATTTGAGCAACAGGGGGAAGGGTGGCCAAACTGTGGAGAGAGGGATAGGCAAGTTCGATCGAACGGTGGATTTGGCGGTTGCTGGCCAGGGGAGGCTGGAGCATAGGTTTCGGTTGTGGTGTTTAGTGAAGGGAAGGTGGCGGAGAGAAGGGGTGTTCGGCCGAGACTGGGAGATGGAAGGAGAGATTGTCTTGCGGTGATTGGGTGGCCGAGGTCTGGGCGCATGTAGGGGACGTGAGGTTGCAGAAGAGAGAGAGGAAGGGCAGACAATGTTAATGAAAATAGGATATGCAACCTGTAATCTAAAACTTTTTATAAAAAAAAGTAACAGAGGGGAGAAGGTGAGGAGACGTGGCCAAAAGGTGGGGAGATGAGCAGGCTTTAGGTAAAATGAGTTGTGAGAGAGAGGAAGAAAAAGAAGGTGCGCGGCCTCTCAATATACAAAGCAAAATATATATGCCAATTTATCATATTCTTTCCGTTAGAATAAATGAACCAGCCAATCGTGAATTGAAATAGGAATTAGAGGGGTCCGATTGAAATCTAGAAATAGTTAATAGCTAACAACTATTCGTTTACCCAGTGGAATATGAAGGAGTCACAAGAGAACCAAGAGGTTCGAAAATGAATACCGATACGGAAATCATTTCGCTGTCTCCCGGATGTCGAAACAGATAAACAAAAATACTACGGAGATCAGCATGACGAGACGATCAAAATGGTATACGGATATCGGTTGTACGATCATCCGATCAAAAGTCGATAATTGGTACCGAAAATGCTGCTAATTTGTCGAAAATAAGATAAACGAAGCAATAACAGTCAAAATTTGGAGAAACAAAAGATGACGTCTCACTTAGAAGATGATTTACAAATTTATTGTATAAAAATATTCAGGTTTGGAAAACATTTTATTATCATCAAATATTAACTGATTTGAATTGAAATAAAATTACACAATAAAATAAACTTCCATGTTTTCAGATGAAAATTTACCAGTTGTTATGTTAAAGTGGACGTATTCCAAATATTAAATTTTCAATTCAAAATTTTATTATTTAAAATTTCACAAAATTCCAGTTAATTACTTAAATAAAACCATTAAAATTTACGGGTCGTTACAGTAAGTTCAAAGTGATATAGTTTTAACTCAGAGGATTGGTGAGAATGATTGTCACTACTGGTAATGCTTAATAAAGTAAAAGTGGATTTTACCAAAATTGAATAAGTGATAAATTTAGCCATAATGTCACACCACCTACCAAGTGACCTATAAACGTTAATGTTTGAGTTGTTTGATTTTAATTGTTGACCAAATTTACATCTAAGAGTCACAACCGAAACGATGAATACTTCTTTTATCACCTGATTTAATTAATTGTTATAAATTAATTAATTTTTATGAAATATTAGTTAAATTTTTTGTATTTGATGTTTGAACAATGTTAAACAGGGTATTTAATAGTTATAAATATATTGATTGATATACGATATTGGTACGCGTTTATATTTGGATTTAAATGCAATGAACAACGTTCGGGTTTGGATTGATTTTAAGGCACATATGAGGCATGCATATTTCAGCAAAAAATAACTTGGTTAGGCTGACCAAATGTTGGCTAAAGCGGGAGGATTTTGAATGGTTAAGAAGAGTGGAATTGATAAGAGGGAGATAAGGATATGATCCACTATTCTCTCTATTTGACTTTTTATTTATATTCCGCCTTTTACACCTTTTCTTCGCACACTTTTACTCCTCCTTGAACCTGCTAATTTCAGCCAGAAATTCCCATACCAAATCCCAAAATATCTAAGCACAAATCACATCAAAACTCTTTGATTCGGCTATTGGTGGTAAAGCAGTTCAGGAGCCAGCAACTCTAAAAATTAGAATTCGATTCAAGGAGCCATTTCATCATTTCAAAGTGAGATCTCTAAGCCTTAATGAGAGGTATAGTTCTGATATATTATAAAATACTAGCAAGATAGACCTTATCATGAATCGGTACATCACTGTATAATCACATATCGATTGTTATATAAAAACACACACAAACATACATACGTATCTATACATATATCCATGTGTGTGCATCAAAAAATTATATGGAAGTAACCTTATAGCTTAGGGCATAATGATATATATATATATATAATTATAATTAAATTATTTTAATATGGTTTTATCAATTAAACTTAATAATAAAATATTAATTCATATGACATACGTATTTAAAAATTCTTAAAAAATTTATACACACTGAAAACCTTCCGGTAGTAAAAATAAAAAGAAATTATATATATAAACATTTTAAATTATTTATTTGATTTAAAACTAGTTAAACAAACAAAATATTTTATAATATATTTATACATACAATTTTCTGGAAAATTTTATATAACATAAAATATGCGTTTTGATTCTAGAGATGTGTTTAAATATATTTTTATCATTTAATCTGTATGGATTTTAATTTTAATAGTATATTTTATCTAAATAATTAAATTAATTAAGCAGAAAATAAATTTAATGAAAAAATTCATGGTCGTGTGTAGCAACAAATATGTATTTAAAATAAAAATATATTACACACACACACACACACACACATATATATATATATATATATTAACTAGATATATGGTTACATACAATATAATTCAATGCATATAAAAATAAGTATTCCTGTTTATGTAATATATGACGAAGTTTTTTTTACAAATTAATATTTAAAACAATTTCAAATTTTAATTATACATATACACATATATCTCATAAATGATTTAGATAAATAATTTATAACCAATATCTTATAATAAATACATGATTAATTTTATACATACACATGCATACATACATATATGTATGTATTTATATTTATTTATACAGTAATTTGATGCACATTTATGCATATTTAGATAATATATTAGTATACACGAGGGACTAACATGTCTGTTGTAGGATAAATCTCAACCTATATACGGGCATGTCAAACAATGTACACATTATTATCATATTGCACGTGCACGCATATACATATATGTATATGATACACATATATGAAATATAATGCAAAGTATATAAAATAAATTTCATTTATAAAATTCAAATAAAATATTGATTTTATTTAAAAGAAAATTTATAAAAATTCTAGATAATTTAGACTATATAAGCCCATTATAGACCCAATAATGGAAAAAAATTGAAATTTACCTATTACTCCACTACGGGTTGGTCCAGTTCCAACAATGGTAGCGAAGCCCAATAACCTATATGGTTTAAATTAGTAATGTTATATTTAACTAATTAAGCTCACATCCCAGATAGTACAGTGTCTAGAAAGGTAGTGTTAAAGGATTGTGTTTGGGTAATCAAGTACTCTACCGTACCTGGCTACCGACCTAGTCTGAAATGATATGTGAGCCTAAAGGTTGCCCCTAATAGAAAAGACCCAATTTGAATTAGATCTTGAGCTAGTTTTAAAAATTGTTCGAAAATTAAAAATATGAATTTTGAATTTAAAGTAATATATATACGCACACACGCGCGCGCACACACACACACACATATATATGAGATGACCCACCTCCTCGATCCCCAGAAATCAACACTAATACTTCCTCGGTATTCACATGCCGCAAATCCAAGTGCCGAAGAGGCAGATTATCATGGGGTAAAAGAAAATAAAGATATAAGACAAACAATATTAAAATCTCACATTGTATTTAACAACATGTAATCATATAGATAGTACATACAATCACTCTCAAAATGAGATATCAGAGTCATAGCAAGTACTAACCTAGCTAGGGCAGTTATAATGGCCTATCCCTATAGGTGCTGGTAGATACTTATACATAATATACACACAGCAGAAAGTGATGGATAATTTCAACAAAAAGGTCCAAAATGCTCCATGCTCCATGCTCTAAATAAGTTAACTATTTGGCTGTTTGGAAAAATAGGGCACCCAAAGTTAAGGGAAAAGAAAAATAAACTTCGGGTCAGTCATGGGACTGGCGTGAGAAACTCAAAATACATATTTTGAAAACAAAGGGTATCTCATAAGGCCATGCTACACATAAACACAAAACGGATTCTTACCTTTTGATAACCAAAACATTTGCTATGTAAAATCATTTGATATTATTTTTACTGACATTCTTTTGAAAACCCTTGCAAATAAACTTAAGAATCTTAGCCGAAATTGTTACCATTATTAAATTTCGGAATATGTTAGGCTTTACAAACAAAACTCTTAAAAGGCCCGTTCGGAGAACGAATTCTATACAATGGTAGGTATGAGACTACCTTCTGTACAGTACATCTCTAGAAGGATGTACCGAGGATATACAAACAATCCTCCACATCTGGCAAGACCGGTCTATCCCTATTTGGCACTCGGACAAGGCCTGGATAGAAACTGAATATGTCACCACCCCGGTCATTACCAACCTATTCAGGATCCCATAGCATACACCACATACTTGACATATAGAGAGTAATCTAGAAAGGTGATGACCATACCCTAATGGTTGCGAACCACATAGCCTTACGACGTACCCTGTTTATGCCATTACTGGATGATGAGGCCTGAGGTAACGATTACATTTCACATAACACATCCTACTTTGAATGCCACACTGCTATTCCATGATCACACAACTGGTATCTACAAACACATAGTTCCTTAGATTGTACGTCTCAGGAAATGGTGTTAAGCTAAGAGAAGTTGCCTTCTCCGCCACCAAACAGATGACACGTTCATAAAGATCAATCAATGAAATTAGAAATGCAACATCAAACATTCGTTCATACAAGTTGTCTAAGAATAGGACAAACTGAAGGCACTCTCTAACCACATCCTGTCAGGGATTACTTCTTGGATTAGTAGCGAGAAGTCCTTGCATCAAAGATCTCAAATGCATAACTACTGTCACATAAATATGATATGGGAAATTTCCCCTGAGGGTCAGTAACAAGCAGCCCTACATTCCATCTTCCAAATCGTATCATCACATGCCTTTTATTTTCAAATAGCTAAATTGGTTCGAAGTGGTTTTCGGATAGGAATCACCCAAATCTGACCGCGGTTCCTTCGAACCAATCATCGATAAAAATATATATTAAGTAAATAGGGAATTATTCTTTTGATTTTTTACTTCCTTTTTATCAAAATTATCTACAAGAGATATATATCTTTAAAACATTTCTTTTTGGTATATACAGAATCATTAAACTTCTCTTTGAAAAATTATTTATTTAAATCTTACCAAAGATTTCTTAATTCGGAATCAAAATTTTGATTGAGTTAAAACCATTTTATCTAGGATGCTAATCCAAAATCAGTAAATACTAAGTGAGCATAATCTATAGAAATCATCTAATTCTACTCAATATCAATTCCCGTATTCAACAAGTACTATGGGCGGAATAACAGCGAAATCACCTTTTAAATTCCACGAATAGTACGAGTTCCCTCTTTGGAAGTTAACACCAAGTATAAGAAGATTTTCTCCATACAATCCAATTTATTTATATTTCGAATATTATATCTTTTATTCTTTGGGAAATTGTGATCCGAGTAAATCAAATTTACTATCCCCTCCGTCGGGTCAGTCCCGGTAGCTAGGGAGGGCAGGCAACTGGTTTTCCAAATCCAAGCCTAGAGACTACCTCTCTGTCAGCCATAATGTGGTCAAGTTATTTGATTGACTCTAAATCTTTTGATATAATTAATTAAATCTTAATTATTTTAGAGCATCCGGGCTTTTCTTTCGATCTATTCCATTCCTCGGTCGGATTTTCTGTAACACTCACAAACGGAACAAATGTACTAGTCGTTTCCGCATACTCATTTTTAAACCTCTTAATCATCATTAAATTACTTAATTATTTATTTGAAAATATTTATAAAATATTTAGAACGGAATTGTTAAGTTTACATTCATATTTCAAAAGTTAGTAAAAAGTGCTGCGGAAAGTGTTGCAAAAAGTGTTTTCAAAGCTTATTTGATCAAAACAACTTTTCAATCATTTAAATCCATTTTTATAACTCATATCTCTTTTCAAACATTTTAAAAGATTTGTAGAATTTATTTCATATTTTTTAAAAATTAAAAATATCTATTTTAAAACATTTATTACTTTGGCCTCCGAACTACCAAAGCCCGATTTCATTTAAAACTTGATTTGTTCATATTTTAAAATTTATCAAATGAAATCTTGATTTTCTTTCTTTGTTTGAAAGCTATAGATATAGTAGTTTGGAAAATTCTTATCTCAAAGAATTCCAAGCTATATTCCATTCTATATATTTGTTTGTTTTTTACGTGTGAAATCGAGAACTACCATTACGCGTCGCGCCTATTTTTGACTCAATTTTTTATAACTAGTCAAACTTTACCAAACTGGATTTTAGTGTTTTAAAACATTTATAAACCATTTTAAACCATTTTCAAGAGGTTTAATAATCTCATACAGACCAATTCATTTAATAAAGGAAAGTGATTTCCTTTATGATTTTCGACATGTATTAAACGTGACTTGTATATATATTCATATTATCATATTCAAACATGATAAACAACCACCATTAACAATCATATCCAAACATATATTAACCAATAATATATATAATTATAATTTAGGAATTTTCTTAATATCATCCAATAATATATATAACTGTAGTTTAGGAGTTTTCTCGCTTTGGTTTTGATTAGAAAGACGTCTATAACTTCGCTATTCAGAAATTATAGCTCATGATCCCTTGCACTATTGCTTCTAGGTGGCTCAGCCTATGCTTGGGGTTGCTATAAGAGCTCACGAACTAGGGTAGGAAAAGAGGAGGGCTCGTCCTATGCTTGTAGGGTGGTGGCCATGGAGAGTTATGGTGGAGAGGAAGAGGTGGAGTTTTGGAATAGTTTGAGGTGCTTAAGTATATATATGTATATATTATATTTAAATTTCTTTTGAGAAATATTTTGGCATTATCTCTTTTATGGTGGAAGACATGAAAAGAAGAGAGAAAGCTTAGGAAATGGAAGGAGAGGAAGTGAGGAAATGAGAGGGAAGAGGGGTGGTATTTATAGGTGAAAAAGAAGAGAAAAATATCTTAGATCTTTTCATGCTACATCACCTCCTACATCACCACCCACCTCCCTCCTCCATCATCAAAGGACGGTCGAAATGACTCCCTCCTATGAGCTTGCAAAGATGCTTGTACCATGGTGTAAGAGGGTGGACTTTTTGTTAGCTTAGTTGTAAAGGAAAGGAGATAATATCTTTGACATATATATATATATATATGCATGCATGCATGTATGTCATGCGTATATTTTATGTATGTACATATGAACATGTCTTGTATATGTACATGTGTGTGTGTTTATGTATCTTACATACCCTTACAACGTTGCACACGACGTGCCTAACCATTACAATTTCTAATTCCGATTTCCGGTCACATTTTTACTTTTTCGTCAATATACATATATTTGTAAACAAAGTTCGAAAATAAATTTCTAATCAGTATTAATTAATTAAAATGATCAAATTTGAATTACCGTATAAATAAATAATAACAAAAAAAAATTCAAAAATTGCTATTATACCGATGAAGCGATATCAATTTTTCCTTATAGTTTCAAATCAAATATATATTTATAGAACTATTATAATTGATTTATTATCACTTTATAACTATTTAAAATGAATTATAATCATTTAAAATGCTTATTCAAATAATTATAATAATTATTAAATAATTAAATACCAATTAAATCAATTAACTATAATGACCATCCTAATAAGGTCATAAAAGAAATAAATTATTTTATTTCATATTTGGGTTCAAAATAAAAAATGAGTGTATGTACCCAGATCGGTGTGCAATGTTGGATGGCCAAAGAGTTGTTTATCGATAAAACGATTTTTGGTCATTTTATCGATATTTACCAAAGTGTAGTAATATATATTTTTCAAAATAAGATCACCAATATTATTTATTATTTAAAACATCATTATTTAAAAAAAATCTTATTTTTGAATATTTTGAAATTTTTCTAAAGTAATGAATTTACGGGTCGTTACATACTCCAGCCCTAAAAGAATTTCATCCCCGAAATTAAGGATAAGAAGAAGATAACTCGAAAAAAATTATATACATGGCAAGTGACTACACTGCAGGCCGGTGGGTACACTACATTGATACAACACATAACTATGTATCAATCCTAAACTCAGAATATGCTTTCTTCATCTTGTCTTCTGTTTCCCATCTGCAGTCCACTTCATCACCACTCCATTGGACTTTAACCAATCTTACCACCTTTCTTCTCAATCGCTTTTCATCGTGATCCACGAATCGCATTGGTTGCCTAATAATTGCCAAATTAGGTTCAATTTCTAAATCTCTTAGGCAGCTGTTTCTATAATTTGTTATGGATCGTGCACATATTTTCATAGGTGAGATATGTGAAAAAAAATTGTGCACACTAGACAATCTTTCGAGCAATTCTGCAAGATATGCTAATGGGCCAATCCTTTCAAGAATGGGAAAAGGTCCAATATATCGAGGTGCTAATTTTCCAACTCTCCCAAATCTCACCGCTCCTCTCATTGGGGAAACCTTCAGGAATATATAATCTCCAACTGAGAATTCCAAATTTCTAAGCCTCCTATCCGCGTAACTCTTTTGCCTGCTCTGGGCCTCTTTCGTCTTCTTTCTAATCGTGTCAACTTTTCTGAGGCTTCTCAATCATATCAGGTCCAAGCACTAACCGATCTCTTGTCTCAATCCAACATGATGGGGATTATATAGACGACTATAAAGCTTCGTACGGTGCCATTCCAATACTAGAACCTAATAACTATTATTATAAGAAAATTCTACTAGATAAGGATAGTTTTCTCATGAACCTCCAAAATCTAACATACAAGAAGATCTTCCAACATTCGATTTACCCTTTCAGTTTGCCCATCGGTCTGGGGGTGATATGTGGTGCTTATGTTTAGCTTCGTTCCCAAAGATGTCTACAATGCCTCCCAGAACTTACTGGTAAATATTGGGTCTCAATCACTGACTATGCTACTAGGGACACCATGCAATCGAACAATTTCCCTTATATATATTTCTGCAAGACTTGTAGAAGTTCGTGGTAGCTTTATAGGGATAAAGAGTGCACTTTTGGTTAACCTCTCTACGATAACCCAAATGCCCTCATTTCCCTTTCTTAATCAAGGTAAACCATTGATGAAATCCATTGATATTTTGTCCCATTTCCAAGTTGGAATTTCAAGAGACTGGAGTAGTCCAGCAGTCATTTGTTGATCACTCTTGATCTGTTGACAATTTGCACATCTGCTAACATGGATGGAGATGTCCCGCTTCAAGCTTTTCCACTAAAATGTCCATTTTATGTCCTTGTATTTTTGTAACACCTGGGTGGATATCCAATTTAGATCGATGGCATTCTATCAATACTTCTTGTCTTAAGTTGTCAACCTCTGGAACACAAATTCTCCTTTTTAACCATAATACTCCATGGTTATCGATTTCAAAGCTTGAACTTTGCCCTTGGCGTATTCTTTTAAAAATCCCCTTTAGCTTTTGATCTTCTTTCTGCTTGCTGGCGATTCTTTCTAGAAGATTTGAGGTAACTACAAGGTAAGCTAGAATGGCTTTCTTTCTATTCAATGCATCTACTACTACATTGGCCTTCCTGGGTGTATATATAAGATATCAAAATCGTATGAGGCGAGAAATTCTAGCCAACGTTGCTGTCTCATATTCAATTCCTTCTGAGTGAAAAGATACTTTAAAGATTTATGATCTGTGAAGAGTTCGAACTTTTCACCTATTTAAAGAAGGAATATTATTTACTTGGGCCAGTCAAAGTTTATTTTAAATAAACTATAAGGAATTCTTACCCAGTAGATAATGTCTCCACTTTTTAATGCGAATACCACGGCTAACGGCTTCAAGTCGTGTATTGCATAATTCTTTTCATGGATCTTCAATTGTCTACTTGCATAAGCGATGACCATTCCATGCTGCATTAGAATAGCACCTACTCCTTCCCCACAAGCATTAGTATATATGATTAATCCGCCACTTTTTATTTTCTATTGCTAATATGGGAGCCGTAGTCAATCTTTTCTTGAGTTCCTAAAATACTTCTTCACATTTCTGTGTCCACTCAAACTTCATATCTTTCATAGTCAGTTTTTGTTAAGTGAGAGGAAATTTTGGAGAAATTCTAAATGAATCTCCAATGATATCCCGCCAATCCTAAGAAACTGCGAATGTCCTTGCAGTTTGTGGTTGTTTCCAGTCTAGAACAGTTGCAGTCTTTGCTGAATCAACTGCAATTCCTTCCCCTGACACAACATGTTCAAGGAATCTTACTTTCTTTTCCCAGAAGTGGCCTTTTGAGAATTTAGCTTTTAGCACATTTCTCGTCAATATTTCTAATACAATTTCAAGATTCCCTTCGTGTTCTTCCTCAGTCTTTGAATACAAAATGTCATCGACAAAGACTAATACAAATTTGTTGAGTACATCTTTGAATACCCTATTCATAAGGTCTACAAGATAGGTGGGAGCATCGGTTAGCCCAAAGGGCATAACCAGCGATTTGTAGAATTCATTCGAGCTTCTGAATGCTGTTAAAGGAATGCAATCTTCTGCTATCCTTAGCTAATGGAACCCAGTTGCTAAGTCCATTTTCGAGAATACTCGAGCCCCATGTAGGTGGTCAAACATATCATCTATGTGGTGTAGAGGATACTTGTTTTTTTATTGTTTGTTTGTATAGATCTCTATAATCCATACACAACCTTAGCGAGCCATCAGACTTTGCAACAAAGACCACTGCTGCTCCCTAACTTGAGCGACTTGGTCTTATCAGTCCTTTCTTTAATAACTCATCAGTTTGATTTCTTAATTCCCCCTTCTTTTTCGGAGCCATTTTCTGAATAGAGTGAACAACTGGCCTTGAATTGAGGAATAAATCTACGTGGAACTCAGTTTCTCAATGGAGTGGTTGACTTTCTACTTCTTCGAAAACTCGAAAAATTCTTTAACGGTTGATATTCCTTCTAGATGTTTTTGGAATAAACTGAGCGCATATAGATAACTTTCCTTTACTAGACTAGAGTTTTCACACTTTATCATAAAATGGTCACCTCTTCTATTTTGTAGTAGCACTGTCCTTTTATTACCATTAAGAATAGCTTTATATTTAAATAACCAATCCATGCCGAGTAAAATTTCAAATTCATTAAAGTTGAGGACTATTAGATCATATGGAAAAGTTTGGGATAGGTGGGTAACTTGGACTCCTTTACAAATCATAATGAGATTAGTCGTTCCGCCTATCGGATTAGACACACATATGGGAATATCTAATATTTTTGGTTTAAGTTCAAGTTTATCAGCTAATTAATTAGAAATAAAACTACGGGAAGTTCCAGTATCAAATAATACTCTAACTATATTTCATTGACGTCAATTTTACCTTCCAGAACTCTTTTTCCCTTTGCATTGGTCAATGTTGAGGGTTCGACTTTGATGGAAAAAACTCTAGTTGTAACATCCCCCTACTTGGAGGCCCAAAACTAATGGCTATGGATGCTGCAGTCAAGCATAGTTATTAATCATCGGAGACCAAATACGGCGACATTAGATACATTGATACACAGAAACACAAGAATATGGAAAAAAATTAAACAGCAAAACAAATTCCACATTCCATTCTAAAATATTCCAAATAGATTACAGAATCCCAATTCGTGGACCATATTCAAATAATATATAATTATTACAAAATACGCCAAGAGTGACATATGAAGATGCCCCCTTGGTAGATCAGAGTATACAGATGGGCAGGAAAATAGTTTGCCTTTAAAAACAAAACACACAGTGAAAATAAAATAACTCTAATAACAATCTTGCCTCCTGCAAGTCCTCGGAAGCTTTATTCGTATAAAAGAACACCTAGAAACCTTAACTCTCAACCTACTCAAAATCAATTGAGTACCCGAGAGTTTAAGGGGAAAACAAAAACTTTGAGTCAGACATAAAGCTGAGTATGAATAATAATTTACCATCTCAAACCATTTAGATATCTAGTAAGACCATGCCACTTAGCGGAATGGGTTTTCCCCTCACTAGTATCCTAAAACATTTATAAAACCATATACTATTCCCCTGCATCCATTATGGTTAAAACATAGTATTTCAAAATATTATGATGATAAAACATAGTATTTCGAAATATTATGACGATATGCAAAACAAATAAATTAATTCTGGATTACCCATCCCCATTCATTCTGACTATCCATCTCAATTATAGTTTGTAGGGTTACTATTAACCTGTTAACTGTTTATGAACTATCTATCCAATTACTTAGTTTTCATGGGATAACTAAGAACATATTGGTAACTCCAATATCTTATTTCTTATCCTAGTTTTCATGGGCTAACTACAAACCTACTGGCCCCTGCCAGTAT
The DNA here is from genome assembly GCA_030737815.1 of Allium fistulosum. NCBI lineage: Eukaryota > Viridiplantae > Streptophyta > Magnoliopsida > Asparagales > Amaryllidaceae > Allium > Allium fistulosum. Next base: position 867,786,013 of record CM060905.1, on the reverse strand, counting down.
CAAATCATAGTTTTCATGTGCTGACTATGAACCTATTGGCCTTTACCAATATCATACAGTTTTCATGGGCTTACTGTAAATCTATTGGCCCCTGCCAATATCTTTAAAAAATTTAACATCTGTTAAGTTATATTCACTACAGGGTCAACTTAACTGGTTATTCTGCCCTTTCCCCAAAATACAGTTATGGGTTAATAACAATGTGAATATCATTTCAAAAATCTTTATTTATGCAATGGTTATTACTTTAAATTGAGATTGGGTTTATGTTTTGAAACCATAAAAATATCTCTTTCAAAACCTATGGATAGCCTCTTTCGAAAGTAAAGACCTCTTTTCCAAACATTGTATACATACCTTTCGAAGCACTTAATAAATATTCTCTTTCGAAACCTATTATACCTTTCGATAGTATCAAATCATCTTTTTAAAATATAGAGCTTCGAAACAAATGAAAGTACCCCTTTTGAAAGTATTGGGTTTACTCTTTGAAACATCATTTGGATCAAAATGGTTATATACGTAAGTATCTCTTTCGAAACCAACAAAAATTAGTTTGGGGAAAAATTGATGATGTTGGAACCATCTTAGTCTAAAGCCAAGACCTTTAAAATCAAAACCTTGAAGGACAGAGTCAAAACCACCTTTCGACTCCATCACCTTCGAAACCTTCAACCCCTTCAAAAGCAATTAGGAAAAAGTCTTAGTTTAAGGTAAAATAAGGGTAACCTTTCGAAAGCATATAGTCGAAAGGTAGAGTAGTGGCTAGGTTTCGACTGGGTCGGAACCTACCCTTTCGAAAGCAATTATTTAAAGGGAAAAAGGTACTCCTTCGAAAGCAAATACTTTAACATATATGGCAACCTCCTTCGAAGGCTAATTATAAAACCTTTTCGAAAGCATATGTTTCAACTGTGTCGAATGCTTTAGGTAAAACTAGGCAAGACTTTAACTTTTGAAAACAAAGCAGGGTTTCGACCCCATCGGAAGCTACCCTTTCGACACCAAGGCTTCCTCCTTCCTTCTAATCCACTACATACCATCTAAGTGATATCTTTTGTATTGGTTTCGACTATGGTGCTTTCGACTATGTGGGTTTCGACTGGGACGAGGTGGAGTTAATGGAGTCGAAAGGTACTTACTAACTGAGGCGGAATGCCTTTTTCTGATTTAAGGCTAAAACATAGCAACTTTTAGTAATTACTTTTTAACAACTTGCCTATTTGTAAATCATTAATTGACTACCATAAAAACTTTTCAAATACTTTACATTTGAAACTACCGCAATTACATCAGATTAAAACCATTAAAATGCAGCGTTTTGTAACGTTAAGCCCTTTTGTATGCAAAAACTAATATTTGCAAAAAAGTCCTTTTTAAGCAATAATTTATTTCCCTAAATAAATCAATTGGGAAAAATCCCCAAAAATTACAGAAAATAAATTTCCTTATGTAATCAAAAATTTTAAAATTTTAAACCTAATTTCTTTCTGAAATTCTCGAAATAAATTTCAAACCCAATCATATCATATTTCTCATAAAAAATTTATAATAAAATTTTCATAGATTGGAAAATTCTGAAAATTAAAACCCACCTCCAAAATCATGTTTTACTTAACATAAAAATTTTCCATGGTAATTTCAAATCATATATTCTCGATTTTATGTCAAAACCGTGCAAATTCATACGCTTATGAATTAAAACAAATCATCATAATATAACTCAAGCATATCATCATCCATTTTATCACAGAAATGAATTTAAATCATAAATGCGAAACCATATAATCATAGAACAAAAATAGAGATGGTAGTAGATTATTATTCACGTTAAACTTGATCAGGAATTTGAGATTTGTTATTGATTGATCCTTCCTAGCTTTGATCCTTGGATTTAGATTAAAATTTCTTCTTTTCCTTCCTTGGTCATGGCCGGCTTTAGTTTAGGTTTCTGATTTTTTTTCGTTTATGAAAGTGGAAATGAAACGTTAATGGACAACATGAGATGTTATGGCCATGTATAATTAATTAGCTAATTTTACTATTACGCCCATGTGTAGTTTAATTAACCAATAAACCAATTTAAAGCCCATTTATCTTATTAATAAGCACAACCCTATTTAATTTATTCAAATCTCAATCTCCTTATTTACATTATTCTTTTGAATTTATCTAATTAAATTTCTTGAATAATGTTATAAAAAATTAGGGATGTTACAGGCTCCCTACTTTAAAGAATTTCATCCTCGAAATTCAATAAGGACTAAATACTAAACATAGCAATCACTTGTAACAACACCTAACAACAATACTAGTCTAACTGACTAGCAACTATCTATATAGATCTAATGTAGACATACCCTCAAAGCAGATCAGGATAAGTTTCTCTAATCCTGTCCTCTATCTCCCAAGTACAGTCCTTCTCGTTGTCGCTCCACTGAACTTTCACCGACCTATCTTGTTCCTTAATCTTTTCTCATCTCTAGCTACAACCCGAACTGGTTGTCTAACAAAAGTCAAATTAGATTCTACCACTAAGTCATCCAACCCTGTCGGAGGAATAGTAGTATCTGGATCATTCACATACTTCGAAGATGAGATGCATGAAATACATTATAGACACCTGCCAAACTGCTCGGCAACTCTATTTTGTATCCGAGCTTTCCAATCCTCTCTATAATCTGGAATAGACCTACATATCTTGGGGCTAACTTCCCCGACTTTCGAAATCGTATCACACCCTTCATAGGTGATACCTTAATGAAAACCTTATCTCCAACTGAGAATTATAGGTCCTTATGCCTCTTATCAACGTAATTCTTTTGTCTTGACTGAGCTTCCTTCATCCTTCATCGGATTAAATTAATCTTCTCTGATGTCTCTCTAACCAAATCTGGACCTAATACTAATCTTTCTCTAGTCTTCAACCAATATGCTGATGATTTGCATGGTCTTCCATACAAAGCTTCAAAGGGCGCCATTCCTATACTAGTCTGATTACTATTATTATAGGAAAACTCAACCAAATATTGTTGATCTTTCCAAGATCCACCAAAGTCCAAAACACAAGCTCTCAATAAATCTTCGAGCATCTTATTTACTCTCTATGTTTGCCCATCTGTATGAGGGTGATATGCAGTACTCATATTAAGTTTGGTACCCATTACTTCCTGTAGACTCTTTCAGAATTCACTAGTGAACAATGCATCTCTGTCACTGACTATACTACTAGGAACTCCATGCAGTCTAACTATGTTCTTCAGGAACAACTTAGCTAAAATAGGCGTCGTTCTGGTTGACTTAACTGGAATGAAATGGGCACTCCTGGTCAATCTGTCCACTATAGCCCATATACTTTCATTACTTCTATTTGACCTTGGCAATCCGTCTATAAAATCCATGGATATCAAATCCCATTTCTAAACTGGAATCTCTAAAGGCTGTAGTAACCCACTTGGTTCTGATGTTCAGCTTTCACTTGTTGACAGTTTGCACACTGTCTAACCCACAAGCCAACATCCCTCTTCATGCCTTCCCAATAGAAGCTCCTCTTCATATCCTGATACATCTTGGTTCCTCGAAGATTAATCGTAAACTTGGATCGATGACATTCTCCAAGAACTTCTTTCCTCAAGTCCTCCACATTTGGAACATGCAACCGTCCCTTCTTTCTTAGCCATCCTTTCTGATCAAGGCTAAAATCCTTTAGATCATCGATCTCTGTTCCAACCTCAAGTATTATGATCCTCTCTGCAAATACTGGATCCTCCTTTTGCTTAAAAGCAATTCTTTCAATCAATACTGGTCAAACTTCTAAACAAGACAACCTGGCAGTACTCTGACTAGAACCAGCGGTTGATCTTAACCGTACTCTAACTAGAACCAGCGGTTGATCTTAACTGCACACCACAACTGGCTAAAGCTTCTAAATCTTTCCATTCCGCCAACAAAGCTAACACTACATTCTGGTGCTTTCTACTAAGAGCATCTGCCATTATATTACCTTTCCCTGGTGTATATTCTATACCAAAATCATAAGCAGCCAAAAACTCCAGCTACCTCTATTGTCTCATATTCAACTCCTTTTGAGAGAATAAATACCGCAAGGACTTATGATCGGTATACAACTCAATTCTCTCCCCTAAGAGATAGTGTCTCCAAATCATCAATGTGAAGATCACAGCTTCCAACTCCAAATCATGAGTAGGATATCTAACTTCATGCGGTCTAAGCTGCCTAGATGAGTAAGCAATGACTTTACCACTCTGCATCAACACCGCTCCTAATCCAGTTCCACATGCATCAGTATACGCCACCAATCCTTGGTTTCCGTATGGAACTACTAATACCGGTGCATTGGTCAATAAATGCTTTAACTTAAGGAATGCCTCCTCATTTGTCGGACCAAACAAATCTCACTTCCTTCTTGGTTAGCTTAGTTAATGGTGCTGCTATCCGTGGGAAATCCTTAATGAATCTTCGGCAGTAGCCAGCAAGATTAAGAAAACTCGTGATCTTAGTCACCGTCTCTTGTCTCTTCCAATTATTCACAGCTTCGATCTTATCTGGATCGATTGACAATCCTTTCTCTGAAACCATGTGACCAAGAAACTTTACCTCTTTCTTCGAGAAATGACATTTGGTAAACTTCGCCTTTAGCTGATTCTGCCTCAGCGTCTCAAGTATTACCCTGAGATGAACTTCATGCTCTCTCTATCATCCTTAGAGTATACTAGAATGTCATCTATAAATACTACTACAATACTATCCAAGTACTCTCAAAAAATTTGGTTAATCAAATCTACGAAGAAATCAAGTGCATTTGTCAATCCAAATGGCATCACCAACCACTCATATGAACCATATCTAGTTCGTAATGCTGTCAAAGGAATATTGTCCTCCGCCACTCTCAACTGATGGAAACCTGTCACCAAATCCAATTAGGAAAACACTCTGGCTCCACTCAACTGGTCAAACAGACCATCTATTTTTGGCAAAGGATACTTATTCTTAATTGTCCTTTCATTTAACTTACGATAGTCAATACACATCCTTAACGAACCATCTGGTTTCTTCACGAACACCGCGGCCGCTCCCCAAGGCTAACTACTTGGTCTGATAAAATTCCTTCCTTCTAGATCCACTAGCTACACCTTCAATTCCTTCATCTCAGTTGGTGTGATCCTGCTAGGTGGTCTACTTACAGGTTCAGCTCCTGGCACAAGATCTATTCTAAATTCAACAACTCTTTTCGGGAGTAGTCCAGTGACTGGCTCAAACATATCTGCAAATTCTCTTGCTACCTAAACCTGACTTAACTCATTTCCTACCTCCATAGCATTAAGCATAACACTAAATCTCTGGTCAGTATTCTCTATTGAGAATATCACTCGATTATAACTATCGAGGTACCTCAGTGATATTTCCCTATCCTGGCAAAATATTCTAGCCTCATACCTACTCAACCAATCCATACCCAAAATGATCCTGAAATCTATGAAATCAATAACATAAAATCTGCATGCAAACTTATGACCTAAAAAGTCAAGCTCTAACTGCTCAAATCTTAACCCAAGTGTTGCATACCCTCCTATTGGATTTGAACCCTTAAGGAAGTAACAAGGTAGGTGGATTCTAGGCATAATCTATCAGCCAAACACTAAGATATAAATGAATGTGATGCACCGGTATCAAAAAGTACTCTAACTGAAATACTCTGAATCAAAAGCATACCTTCCATCACAGTCTTTCCCTTATTCGCTGCAGCAGGCCTAGTTGGTCCTATAGCAAAAACTTTTCCTTTTTCCTCCCTAACTGGCCTGGACATTGATTCTTGTAATGCCCAACTTGATCACAGTTGAAGCATTCTTCTTAACTGCAGCTTTCTTCCCATTACCTGACCGACATTCATTAGCAAAGTTATCCTTCTTGTCACACTTATGGCAAACTACCTCACCCTTTGACTTCTTGGCAGTATCTCCCTTCTGGGTTTCCTTCTTCTTAAAGAACTTTCTCTTCTTCCCCTGAGAACCCTGAGTTTCTACCGACTTCTCTTTAGCTAAATCAGCAAGTAACTCATCATGGCAAATGGCCATCTCCACCATTATATTACACTGATCACGAATATGGGTCATGGTCATTCTAGCAAGCTCGGGCCTCAGTCCTCGAATGAACTTCTCATTCCTTTTGATGTCAGTATCTATAATAGCATATCCTTATCTAGACAGCTATTCAAACTTAGTAGCATACTCAACTACTGACATCCCTCCTTGTACTAAATCCATAAATTTCCTCAACGGTTCAGACTTAGCAAACTCCGATACAAACTTCTGCTCAAATCTGGTCTTAAAATCATTCCAATTTAATCGCTCTTCCGGAACTTCGGTAGTGACACTATTCCACTTAGGGCCGTCAATGGATACCCGAAAAATCCGAAATCCGTCCGCATCCATATCCGAAAAGCGGATAATATCTGATATCCGAAAAAATGGATGCAGATACGGATACGAAGACATCCGCATCCGAAAATTATCCGTCCGGTCTTTGTCAATATTATAGTACAAATTGTGTGTATTTTAGTATAATAAAAGATATTTATTTGTTGTTTTATCAAGTTAATAGTTTATATTATATACATTTAATGTTTATTAATCGCTCAAAACTATTTATTATCGCCATATTTGTTTATATTTAATACTTTTATGATCAATTGGATTAAAAAAATTTATGTTAAACTTAAAATTTATATTTATATTTCTTGATTTATCGGTCGTTAGTGGATAGGATAATTATCCGATATCCGTCCGTATCCGTGGATGCGGATATCCAATATCCGAAAATCATTTCGGATGCGGATGCGGATATGGCACTATCCGCATCCGAAAGTATCCGTTGACAGGCCTAATTCCACTAATGCAGTGCTGACCCCTGCAACTGCCTAGAGGCTAACCTCCTCTTTTGCCCATCATTCAGGCCTAAATGAGTAAACATTCGCTCACAATGCAACAACCAATTCTGAACTTCTACGGCACTCTCTGTTCCCATGAATGGCTTCCCACCTAAACTAGTGTAATCTCTACTCAGCAAAGCAAAATTCCCAACTGGAGCCACAAAATTAGCTCCTCCTACATTTCCAACAACTCCAGCAGTAGATCCTGCTTGCATCAAACCGGCAAAGAACCGATACATCGCCCCTATATCTACTAGTGGATTTCCAGCACTCACATTGGCTTCAGCATTTTGATTACTAGCATTAGCCGTCGACCCGGGTTTCTCCTAGTAGTGGGTCGAGCATTTCCATTAGTTGTGGTGCTTCCTCCATTGAGATTTTCTCTTCCATTTTCCGCTTCCATATATCCTTTCTCGTAAATCTGCATACGAGCCTTAGTAAGATACAGAAGATGTAACATCCCGCCTTCTGAGGCCCAAAACTAACAGCTACTGATGCTGCAGTCATCCATAGTTGTTATTTCTTGACGACCGAATGCGACATAGTTAATATTGATACACTGGAACACATGAATATGAAAATTTTTAAACTTTCAATAAACAGTATTTCCCATTTCATGCAAATTACAATTTAAGATTTAATTACATAATCCCAGACGTTAACCACGTTCGGATCACATATACATGTACAAAATACGATAAGAGCGACATTTGAAGATGTCCCCTTATGATGATCAGAGAATAATAAATATGAACTTTACAGTTCTTAGTACATTACAACGGAAAACACAAAATACTCCTATATAGCTAACACTGCCTCCTGCACGTCTCCGGAAGCTTATTCGTCCAAAAACCCAAAAGTCTCCCACTCTCAGACGACTCAAATTAATTTTGAGTACCCGAGAGTTTGTGGAGAAACAAAAACTTCGAGTCAGACAATAAGTCTGGTATAAATAATCCCCTATCTTCTCTTATCATAAATAGATAGCTAGTGAGAATACGCCGCTTAGCGGAACGGGTTTTCCCCTCACTAGTATCCAAAACAAAATATGCAAATCATTTACTATGCCCTTGCACCCAAAATGATCAGTCTTAACATAATATGAAGTAAAACAATAAATCATATATATTGGATATCCCATCCACTCATTTATTAGATATCCCATCTAAAAGCAATTTATTAGAGTTCCCCTCTAAAATCTTTAAAATGACTATCCGTCAAAACTTTAATAGGACTATCCGTCCCAAATTCATCAAAATAAATGCAGATTATCCATCATACATTGTTTTATAAAAGTTGGTATGGGCTATCCACCGCACTCTCCATGTTTTCCTAAGATGACTATGAACCCTTGGGTACCAAATCCCGAGGCTAAGCACCTCTGCAAAACATTCTTTACTTTATAAATTTGATGTGGGCTGTCCACCGCACATTCCATGGTTTTCCTAGGTTAACCAAGAACCCAACACTTGGCCAATTAAAATATCGTGATCCCCATGATTATGCATAAAAATTCATGATCCTCATGATTATTTATTTTCCCTAGGTATACCACCTGTTTAACCTATTCCCATTGGTAGCCCTATTTAGGTTAAATTAAATAAAAACACATTGATAGCCCCAATGTATATTTTCAAAAGCATATTTCTGTTTGTAACCCCAAACAATGTATCGAAAACATTAAATCCACCTCGGTGTCCCCAAGGTTTATATACATCCAATTTATATAAGGATCCCCCTTACATTTTGAAACAAAGATAAGTATTTTATGTTATAACCCTTCGAAGTAACCCCTTCAAATTAGCAAAACTTTACTTAAGGAAAAATGGCTAAAACAACCTTTTAAACCCTTTCGAATGAAGCCTCATTCAAAAGCAAATAAACATCCAAAGTTAGCCCTTCGGAAGCCTTCCTTTTGAAAGCATCAAAAAGTCATACCTTTCAACCTTGTCGAAAGGTCCTACCTTTTGACCTTGTCGGAAGGTTTCTTTTCGACCTAGTCGAAAGCCTGGGGTATCCTCTATAAAATCATTTATAAATTTTTTGAAAGCAATGAAACTCAAAACTTTTGAAATCATTGAAACTCAAAACCTTTCGAAATCATTGAAGGTAACCCCTTCGAAACCTTTCGAAATCTAACCTTTTGAAATCCAAACCTTTCGAAACCAAAACCTTCCGAAATCAAAACCCTTTGAAACCATTCAAAAACGGTGAAGTCTTAGTGTTAGAACCAACCCTTCGAAATCAATGGAGAGAGGCGGCAAGTTTTATAAAACAAAAGATAACCTTTGACTCCATCTACGTCGAAAGATTTGGAAGCGGCAACTATGTTTCCAACCTTGTCGAAAGCTAACCTTTCGACTTTGTTGAAAGGTTTCATTTAAAACAAGAAGAAAAGCAATAGAAACCTTTTTCTTTTAAACCATATCACAATGCTGAAAGCACTTTGTCGAAAGCTAGCAGGCGTATTTTCTTTAAAACCAAAACAAAGTTTCATCTCCTTCGAAAGCTCTAACCTTTCGTCCTTAAACCTTTCGACCCCTTTCAATTCACTACGTACCAGTCACCTAATACCATGTGCATTGATTTTTGACCTAGTCGAAAGGTTTGATACCTTTCAACCTTGTCGAAAGGTTTGGAATGAAGGCGGAAGCTCTTGCCAAAAGAGTTGAAATAGTGAAAATTGTACTTTAAAACAGTTCTTTTGTACCCCACCTGCCTTGTTTGTCTAAATCTGATTGGTTGCCAGAATTTTATATTCAAAATTGCTACCGACTTTGCTTATTTGGAAATTTAAATAAATTTGAAAAAATCCCCTTTCTCCTTTATAATTATACAAAACATTTATGTCCCATACCTTAAATAATTTTATATAATTATTAAAATTCTGGAAAAATTCCAGAAAATCAATTAATACGTTATCTTCAACATATTAAAATTTCAAAGCATATGAAAATCAAAACCACTCGGAATTTAACCAAAACGAATAAAAACGTGTTAATTAATCCATTAACTTTTAAAACACCTATGTCTTATCCAAATAAAGGTTTAAATAGTTATATCCTAACCAAGACACAAACATGAATCGAGTATACCCCATAGCCAATCCAAACAAAGAAAATGAGATGATAAACATGATTATTCACCTTGATTAGTTGATTGGAGAATGATATAATTTCCTAGCTTTAATTCCTTAGCTTTTTCTTCAATTTATGCTCTTCTTGGAGCTTTTAATGGCCGGTCGAAAGTAGGTAAGGAGTTAATGAATGATAAAGTGAAAATTTATTAAGGTGGAGGAAGAGATTTATACTAAAAAATGTAGCCCCATTTCCAAGTTTACCCCTTAGGAAATTCCTTCTTCTAAATTTAGTTAAGTCTTATTTTAGTTCATTTATTAAGACTTGGCCATTTGATTTATTAATCTCATCTTCCTAATTATGCAAATTATTCTATTTAATTTATCCAATTAAATATCCCGAATAATGTTAATTAAAATTCAGGGGCATTGCAGACTCCCCCCCTTAAAGAATTTCGTCCCCGAAATTTCAGTAAGGAGAAAACAACAAGCATATACCCATGCAAGCAAAGCTAGAATAACCTACCAGCCAAATTCTGTATAAACCTTATATATTACATACCATCTAAAACAGCCTAGGAAAAGTAGCCCTAATCCTGTCTTCTGTCTCCCAAGTACAGTCCTTCACGTTGTCGCTCCATTGAACTTTCACCAACCTGACTATCTTGTTCCTTAACCTCTTCTCATCTTTTGCCACAACACGAATTGGTTACCTCTCAAAAGTCATATTCGGTTCCACCACTAAGTCTTCTAGTACCGTCGGAGCGATAGTAGTTTTTGGATCATGAACATACTTCCTAAGATGAGAAACATGAAACACATTGTGGACCCCGGCCAAACTTCTCAGTAAATCTATTTGGTACGCGAGTCTCCCAATCCTCTTTGATATAGGAAATGATCCAACATATCTCGGTGCTAACTTCTCGGTCTTCCCGGACCGAACCACACCTTTCATCGGCGATACCTTGATGAAAAATCTATCTCCAAATGAGAACTCTAGGTCCTTACGCCTTTTGTTTGCGTAACTCTTCTGCCTAGACTGAGCTTCCTTCATTCTTTCTTGTATCAACTCGATCTTTATCTTCGCCTCTCTCACCAAATCTTGACCAAGGACCAATTTTTCTCCGGTCTCCAACCAACATACTGGTGATTTGCATGGCCTTCCATACAAAGCTTCGAAAGGCGCCATTCCTATAGTAGTCTGATAACTATTATTATATGAAAACTCCACTAAGTGCAAGTGATTTTCCCGAGAACCACTAAAATCCAGCACATAAGCTCTCAACAGATCTTCCAGTACCTTGTTGACTCTCTCTGTCTGCCGATCTGACCGAGGATGATATGCGGTACTCATCTTGAGCTTAGTGCCTAACACACTCTACACGCTCTTCCATAACTCGGTAGTAAACAAAGCATCTCTATCACTGATGATACTACTAGGAATTCCATGTAGTCTAACAATGTTCTTCATGAACAACTTAGCCAAAATAGGTGCCGTCCTAGTTGACCTTACCAGAATGAAATGGGCACTCTTAGTCAATCTGTCCACTATGACCCATATACTTTCATTACCCCGGTTTGATCTTGGCTACCCGTCAATAAAATCCATGGATATCGAGTCCTACTTCCAAACTAGAACATCCAAAGGCTGAAGCAAACCACTAGGCTTCTGATGTTCGGCTTTTACTTGCTGACAGTTCAAATACTGTTTACCCATAAGCCAACATCCCTCTTCATTCCTTCCTTGAAGAAACTTCTCTTCATATCCTGATACATCTTGTTTCCCCCAGGATGAACCGTAAACGTCGATCGATGACATTCCCTATGAACTTCCTTCCTAAGGTCTCCAACGTCCGAAACACATAATTGTTCCTTCTTTCTCAACCAACCCCTGTGGTCAAGAATAAAATCCTTTAAATCATCAATCTCGGTTCCAGCTTCTAACCTTCTAATCCTCTCGGCTAACATTAGGTCCTCTTTCTGCTTAGAAGCAATCCGTTCGATCAGCACTGGTCGAACTTCCAAATAAGACATTATGACGATATTCCAACTAGATCCAGCAGTCGACCTCAACTGCACACTGCAAGAAACCGGTGCTTCCAAGTCTTTCCATTCCACCAACATAGCTTACACCATATTCTGATGTTTCCTGCAAAGCGCATCTGCCACCTTATTTCCTTTTCCGGTGTATACTCGATGCTAACATCATAAGCTGCAATAAACTCCAGCCATCCCTGCTATCTTATGTTCAGCTCCTTTTGAGAGAATAAATACCATGGAGACTTATGATACGTAAATAGCTCAAACCTTTCTCCCAAAATATAATGTATCCACACCTTCAATGCAAAGATTACCGCTGCTAACTCTAAATCATGAGTAGGGTATCTCACTTCATGCGGTCTAAGCTGTCTAGAAGCATAGGTAATAACATTTCCATTCTACATTAGCACATCACCTAACCCAGTACCACATGCATCAGTGTAAACTACCGACCCCCGATTCCCATCTGGAACTACTAACACGGGTGCATTGGTTAACAAATGTTTCAATCTAAGGAACGCCTCCTCACATTTGTCAGACCAAACAAACTTCACGTCCTTCCTGGTTAGCATAGTCAAGGATGCTGCTATCCGCGAGAAATCCATAATGAACCTTCGGTAGTATCCTGCAAGGCCAAGAAAACTTCTAATCTCATTTACCGTCTCTGGTCTCTTCTAATTGCTAACAACTTTGATCTTATCCGGATTAATTGCTAAACCTTCCTCGAAAACTACATGACCAAGGAACTTCACTTCCCTCTTCTAGAAATGACACTTTGAGAACTTCCCTTTCATCTCATGTTGCCCTAATGTCTCCAACACTATTCTAAGATGATCTGCATGATCCTTCTCATTCTTAGAATATACCAAAATGTCATCAATAAAAACCAACACGAACCTATTCAAGTACTCTGGAAAACCCAGTTCATCGAATCCACAAAGAAAGATGGCGCATTAGTAGGCCCGAATGGCATAACCAACCATTCGTAAGGCCCATATCTTTTCCTAAACGCCGTCAAAGGAATACTATCGTCTGCCACTCTTAGCCGAAGGAAACCTATCGCCAAATCCAGTTGGGAAAACACTCTGGCTCCACTCAACTGATCAAATAAGTTGTCGGTTCTCGGCAAGGGATACCTAGTCTTGATCGTCCTCTCGTTCGGCATACGATAGTCGATACATATCCTTAACAACCCATATGGCTTCTTTGCGAATACCGCGGCCATTCCCCAAGGCAAACTGCTTGGTCGGATGAAATTCTTTCCTTCCAATTCCACTAGTTGCACCTTTAATTCCTTTATCTCGATTGGTGACATCCTGCTAGGTGATCTACTTACGGGTTCAGCACCCGATACAAGATCTATCCAAAACTCGATTGCTCTTTTCGACGGCAAGCCCGAACTGGTTCAAACACATCTGCAAACTCTCTTGCAACATAAAACTGTTTCAACTCTGCTTCCGTTCCCATGGCACCCAATAACACATAAGCATTTTCGTCGGAACTCCTTACTGAGTAAATAACTTGATTACGGCTATTAGAGTGCTCCAATGATATTTCCCCCTCTTGGCAAAATATCCTACCATCATATCAATCTAACCAATCCATACCCAATATGATCCCGAAACCCACGAAATCAAAAACATATAAACTGCATGCAAACATATGACCTAACAAATCAAGTTCTAACTGGTCATATCTCATTCCCAGAGTTGCATACCCTCATATAGGATTTGCAACCCTTAAAGGAGTAATAAGGTATAAAGGTTCCAGACATAAGCAATCTACCAAATACTGATATATAAAGGAGTGCGATGCACCGGTATCAAATAGTATCCTAACTGGAGTACTATGAATCATAAGCATACCTTCCATCATAGCTTTTCCTTTCTCAGCAGCCGTTGGTCTAGAGGATGATGGTTCCAACGCAAAGACCTTTCCTTTTACACCTTAGCAGCCTCAGGACACTTGTCCTTGTAATGCCCCATCTGGCCACAATTGTAGCACTTCACATTCGGCCTCACTGCAACTGCTCTTCCATCACCCGAGCGACACTCATTAGCATAGTGCCCCTTCTTGTCACACTTGTAACAAACAGTATCAGCCTTACTCTTCTTAGCTGCTACCCTAGACTGGGCTCCTTTCTTCTTGAAGAACTCCCGCTTCTTACCCTAAAAATTATGAAGCTCGGTTGGTTTCCCCTTTCCAAAAGTAGAAAGCATCTCTTCATTCCAAATAGCCATCTCGACAACAATATGACACAGATCCTGGAGGTTTGGCATGGTTGCTCTGACGATCTCAAGACTCAACCCCCTAATAAACTTACCATTCCTCTGAATGACTATATCCACAGTAGCATATCCGTAATGGGACAGCTCATCAAATTCCATAGCATACTCAATCACCGATTTATCCCCCTGGACTAAATCTGCAAACTTCCTTAGCAACGCTGACTTGGCAACCTCAGATAGAAATCTTTCTTCAAACCTCCTTGGAAATTCAGCCCAAGTCAGGTCTTCCTCTGGCTCTCCTACGGTAACTCCGTTCCACCAAAACAATGTTGCTCTCTACAATTGCCTTGAAACAAGTCTTCTCTTCTACATATCCATCAAGCCGAGATCTGCAAATATCCTTTCATAATGCAATAGCCAGTTCTCCACTCCTACTGCATCCTCGATTCCCAGAAAAGGCTTCCCTCCAAGACTAGCGTAATTCTTACTCAGCTTGGCATAGTTATTGCCAACTGGGGCCACCAGATTAGCTCCTCCAGCATTCCCTACAGCCACTCCTGCAGCTGCTCTAGCGTGCATCATATTCATGAAGAACCGATACATTATCCCCATATCAAATGGTAGAATCTCAGCACCAACATTAGCATTTTCATCTGGGTTTGCATTTGCCTGTCGACATTGGTTGCTCCTAGTATTGGGTCGAACATTTCCACTGGTTCCGGTGCGTCTTCCACCATGATTCACTCTTCTGTTTCCTGCATCCATATCTTACTTCCCTACTACCTGAAATCCAATCTTTATAAGATACAGAAGAACAGTCTAAGAGAGTGGGGAATACATACTTAGGAATTTATAGCAAAGTACACATACGTTACTATAATGCTTACCCAAGCCCAACTATATTTTAGATTCATTAGATTATGCTTTAAAAATATTTTAAGGTTTAAATTCCATTTAATTACATAAACCATGCTCTGATACCAACGTGTAACATCCCGCCTTCTGAGGCCCAAAACTAACAGCTACTGATGCTGCAGTCATCCATAGTTGTTATTTCTTAACGACCGAATGCAGCATAGTTAATATTGATACACTGGGACACATGAATATGAAATTTTTTAAACTTTCAATAAACAGAATTTCCCATTTCATGCAAATTACAATTTAAGATTTAATTACATAATCCCAGACGTTAACCACGTTTGGATCACATATACATGTACAAAATACGATAAGAGCGACATTTGAAGATGTCCCCTTATGATGATCAGAGAATAATAAATATGAACTTTATAGTTCTTAGTACATTACAGCGGAAAACACAAAATACTCCTATATAGCTAACACTGCCTCCTGCATGTCTCCGGAAGCTTATTCGTCCAAAAACCCGAAAGTCTCCCACTCTCAGACGACTCAAATTAATTTTGAGTACCCGAGAGTTTGTGGAGAAACAAGAACTTCGAGTCAGACAATAAGTCTGGTATAAATAATCCCCTATCATCTCTTATCATAAATAAATAGCTAGTGAGAACACGCCGCTTAGCGGAACGGGTTTTCCCCTCACTAGTATCCAAAACAAAACATGCAAATCATTTAATATGCCCTTGCACCCAAAATGATTAGTCTTAACATAATATGAAATAAAATCATAAATCATATATATTGGATATCCCATCCACCCATTTATTAGATATCCCATCTAAAAGCAATTTATTAGAGTTCCCCTCTAAAATCTTTAAAATGACTATCCGTCAAAACTTTAATAGGACTATCCGTCCCAAATTCATCAAAATAAATGCAGATTATCCATTATGCATTGTTTTATAAAAGTTGGTGTGGGTTATCCACTGCACACTCCATAGTTTTCCTAGGATGACTATGAACCCTTAGGTGCCAAACCCCGGGGCTAACCACCTCTGGAAAAACATTCTTTACTTTAGAAATTTAATGTGGGCTATCCATCGCACATTCCATGGTTTTCCTAGGTTAACCAAGAACCCAACACTTAGCCAATTAAAATATTATGATCCCCATGATTATGTATAAAAATTCATGATCCCCATGGTTATTTATTTTCCCCAGGTATACCACCTGTTTAACCTATTCCCATTGGTAGCCCCAATTAGGTTAAATTGAAAAAAACACAGTGATAGCCCCAATGTATATTTTCGAAAGCATATTTCTGTTTGTAATCCCAAACTATATATCAAATACATTAAACCCACCCTGGTGTCCCCAAGGTTTATTTACATCCAATTTATATAAGGATCCCCCTTACATTTTGAAACAAAGATAAGTATTTTATGCTATAACCCTTCGACGTAACCCCTTCAAATTAGCAAAATTTTACTCAAGGAAAAATGGCTAAAACAGCCCTTTAAACCACTTCGAATGCAGCCTCATTCGAAAGCAAATAAACATCCAAAGTTAGCCCCTTCAGAAGCCTTCCTTTTGAAAGCATCACAAAATCATACCTTTCGACCTTATCGAAAGGTCCTACCTTTTGACCTTGTCGGAAGGTTTCTTTTCGACCTAGTCGAAAGGTTCCACCTTTCGACTTTGTCTAAAGCCTAGGGTATCCCCTCTATAAAACCATTTATAAACTTTTCGAAAGCAATGAAACTCAAAACCTTTCGAAATCATTGAAACTCAAAACCTTTCGAAATCATTGAAGGTAACCCCTTCGAAAACTTTCGAAATCAAACCTTTAGAAATCAAAACCTTTCGAAACCAAAACCTGTCGAAACCAAAACCTTTTGAAATCAAAACCCTTCGAAACCATTCAAAAACAGTGAAGTGTTAATATTGGAACCAACCCTACAAAATCAATGGAGAGAGGCAGCAAGTTTTATAAAACAAAAGATAACCATTGACTCCATCCGGGTCGAAAGATTTGGAAGCGGCAACTATGCTTCCGACCCTGTCGAAAGTTAACATTTCGACTTTGTCGAAAGGTTTCATTTAAAACAAGAAAGCAAACCAATCGAAACCTTTTTCTTTTAAACCATATGACAATGTCGAAAGGTTTTTGTGAAAGCTAGCAGGCGTATTTTCTTTAAAACCAAAACAAAGTTTCATCTCCTTCGAAAGCTCTAACCTTTCGTCCCTAAACCTTTCGACCCCTTTCAATTCACTACGTACCAGTCGCCTGATACCATGTGCATTGATTTTTGACCTAATCGAAAGGTTTGATACCTTTCGACCTTGTCGGAAGGTTTGGAATGAAGGCCAAAGCTCTTGTCGAAAGAGTTGAAATAGTGAAAATTGTACTTTAAAACAGTTCTTTTGTACCCAACCTGCCTTGTTTGTCTAAATTTGATTGGTTGCCAGAATTTTATATTCAAAATTGCTACTGACTTTCCTTATTTGGAAATTTAAATAAATTTGAAAAAATCCACTTTCTCCTTTATAATTATACAAAACATTTAAGTCTCGTACCTTAAATAATTTTATATAACTATTAAAACATCATGAAAAATTCTGGAAAAATTCCAGAAAATCAATTTATACGTTCTCTTCAACATATGAAAATTTCAAAGCATATGAATATCAAAACCACTCGAAATTTAACCAAAACCGAATAAAAACATGTTAATTAATCCATTAACATTTAAAACACCTATGTCTAATCCAAACAAAGGTTTAAATGGTTATATCCTAACTAAGACACAAACATGAATCGGGTATAACCCATAGCCGATCCAAATAGAGAAAATGAGATAATAAACATGATTATTCACCGTGATTAGTTGATTGGAGAATAAGATAATTTCCTAGCTTTAATTCCTTAGCTTTAATTCCTTAGCTTTTTCTTCAATTTGTGCTCTTCTTGGAGCTTTTAATGGCCGACCAAAAGTAGGTGAGGAGTTAATGAATCGGAAAGTGAAAATTTATTAAGGTGGAGGAAGGGATTTATACTAAGAAATGTAGCCCCATTTCCAAGTTTACCCCTTAGGAAATTCCTCCTTCTAAATTTAGTTAAGTCTTATTTTAGTTCATTTATTAAGGCACAGCCATTTGATTTATTAATTTCATCTCCCTAATTATGCATATTATTCATTTAATTTATCCAATTAAATATCCCAAATAATGTTAATTAAAATTCAGGGGCATTATAGAAGAACGGTCTAAGAGAGCGGGGGATACATACTTATATATATATATATAACTACGTATAGAAAATACAAGTACGTTACTATAGCTTTAACCCAAACCCCAATCTTATTAGCTGATTCATTGGATTATGTTTGTAAAATCTTTTAGGTTTAAGTTTCTTTTAAAGTTTCATAAAACTATGCTCTGATACCAACTTGTAAGATCCCCCTACTTGGAGGCCCAAAACTAACGGCTACGGATGCTTCAGTCATCCATAGTTATTAATCGGCGACCAAATACGGCGACATTAGATACATTGATACACAGAAACACATGAATATGGAAAAAAATTAAACAGCAAAACAAATTCCACATTCTATTTCAAAATATTTCAAATTGATTACATAATCCCAATTCGCAGAGCATGTTCAGATAACATATAATTATTACAAAATACGCCAAGAGCGACATATGAAGATGCCCCATTGATAGATCAGAGTATATAGATAGGCAGGAAAACAGTTTGCCTTTACAACCAAAACACACAACAGAAATAAAATAACTCTAATAACAATCTTTCCTCCTGCACGTCCTCGGAAGCTTTATTCGTCTTAAAGAACACCTGGAAACCTTAACTCTCAACCTACTCAAAATCAATTGGGTACCCAAGAGTTTAAGGTGAAAACAAAAAATTCGAGTCAGACATAAAGCTTGGTATGAATAATAATTTACCATCTCAAACCATTTAAATATCTAGTGAGACAACGCCGCTTAGCGGAACGGGTTTTCCCCTCACTAGTATCATAAAAAATTTATAAAACCATATGCTGTGCCCCTACATCCACAATGGTTAAAACATAGCATTTCAAAATATTGTGATGATAAAACATAGTATTTCGAAATATTATGATGATATGCAAAACAAATAAAACAATTCTGGATTACCCATCCCCATTCATTCTGACTATCCGTCTCAATTATAGTTTCTTGGGTTACTATTAACCTATTAAATGTTTATGGACTATCTGTCCAATTACTTAGTTTTCATGGGATCACTAAGAACTTATTGGTAACTCCAATATCTTATTTCTTATCCTAGTTTTCATGGGCTAACTAGGAACCTATTGGCTGACTGCCAATATCTTAATTTGGATATAGTTTTCATGGGCTAACTATAAACCTACCGGCCCCTGCCAGTTTCAAATCATAGTTTTCATAGGCTGACTATGAACCTATTGTCCCCTACCAATAACATACAGTTTTCATGGGCTTACTGTAAAACCTATTAGCCCCTGCCAATATCTTTGAAAATTTTAACATCTGTTAAGTTATATTTACTTCTGGGTCAACCTAACTGGTTATTATGCCCTTTCCCCAAAATACAGTTATGGGTTAATAACAATGTGAATATCATTTCAAAAATCATTATTTACGCCATGGTTATTACTTAAATGATATTGGGTTTATGTTTTGAAACCATAAAAACATCTCTTTCGAAACCTTTGGATAGCCTCCTTTGGAAGTAAAGACCTCTTTTCCAAACATTATATACATACCTTTCGAAGCCCTTAGTAAATATTCTCTTTCGAAACTTATCATACCTTTCGATGGTATCAAAGCATCTTTTTAAAATATAGAGCTTCGAAACAAATGAAAGTACCCCTTTCGAAAGTATTGGGTTTACTGTTTAAAAACATTATTTGGGTCAAATGGTTACATACGAAAGTATCTCTTTCGAAACCAACAAAAATTAGTTTGGGGAAAAATTGATGATGTCGAAACCATCTTAGTCGAGAGCCAAGACCTTTAAAATCAAAACCTTGAAGGACAGAGTCGAAACCCCCTTTGGACTCCATCACCTTCAAAACCCTCAACCCCTTCGAAAGCAATTAGGAAAAAGGCTTAGTTTAAGGTAAAATAAGGGTAACCTTTCGAAAGCATATAGTCGAAAGGTAGAGTAGTGGCTAGGTTTCGACTGGGTTGGAACCTACCCTTTCGAAGCAATTATTTAAAGGGAAAAATATACTCATTCGAAAGCAAATACTTTAACATATATGGCAACCTCCTTCGTAAGCTAATTATAAAACCTTTTCGAAAGCATATGTTTCAACTGTGTCGAAAGCTTTAGGTAAAACTAGGCAAGACTTTAACTTTTGAAAACAAAGCAGGGTTTCGACCCCATCGGAAGCTACCCTTTCGACACCAAGGCTTCCGTCTTCCTTCCAATCCACTACATACCATCTAAGTGATATCTTGTATACTGGTTTCGATTAGGATGAGGTGGAGTTAATGGAGTCGAAAGGTACTTACTAACGGAGGCGGAACGCCTTTTTTTGATTTAAGGCTGAAACATAGCAACGTTTAGTAATTGCTTTTTAACAACTTGCCTATTTGTAAATCATTGATTGGTTGCCATAAAAACTTTTCAAATACTTTACATTTGAAACTGCCGCAATTACATCAGATTAAAACCATGCAACGTTTTGTAACGTTAAGCCCTTTTATATGCCAAAACTAATATTTGTAGAGAAGTCCTTCTTAAACAATAATTTATTTCCCTAAATAAATCAACTGGGAAAAATCCCCAAAAATTAAAGAAAATCAATTTCCTCATGTAATCAAACATTTTAAAATTTTAGACCCAATTTCTTCTTGAAATTCTCGAAATAAATTTTAAATCCAATCATATCATATTTCTCATCAAAAATTCATAATAAATTTTTTATAGCTTGAAAAATTCTGAAAATTAAAATCCATCTCCAAAATCATGTTTTACTTAACATAAAAATTTTCCATGGCAATCTGAAATCATATATTCTTGGTTTTATGTCAAAACCATGCAAATTCATATGCTTATGAATTAAAACAAATCATCATAATATAACTCAAGCATATCATCATTTATTTTATCGAAAAACGAATTTAAATCATAAATCCGAAACCATATAATCATAGAACAAAAATAGAGATGGTAGGAGATTATTATTCATCTTAAATTTGATAAGGAATTTGAGATTTGTTATTGATTAATTCTCCCTAGCTTTGATCCTTAGCTTTAGATTAAAATTTCTTCTTTTCCTTCCTTGGTAATGACCGGCTTTAGTTTAGGTTTCTGATTTTTTTTGTGAAAGTGGAAATGAAACGTGAATGGACAAAATGAGATGTTATAGCCATGTATAATTAACTGGCTAATTTTACTATTATGCCCATGTATAGTTTGATTAACCAATAAACCAATTTAAAGCCCATTTATCTTATTAATAAGCATGACCCTATATAATTTATTCAAATCTCAATATCCTTATCTTCATTTTATTTTATTTATCTAATTAAATTTCCTGAATAATGTTATCAAAAATTGGAGATGTTACACTAGCTTGCACTCCTTTCTTTATCAGTGGGCATTCCATTATCATGTGCCCTGGTTTGTCGCAATTGTAGCGGGTTCCCTTCTATGCTTTAGGATTTTTGCAGGTGGTGGAAAGATGGCCCTTCTGCTGGCAATTATAATAGATTACATCTTTCAAAAGATCTCCTTCTCGCTTGCCTTGCCCTGGTTTCTTCCCTTGCTGGTTAAATTTCCTCTTCTTCCAATTATTGTTGCTACTGCTTTGAATTGTGGGTGGATTTTTCTTGTCTGGAGTTTCATATCGAAAACCCATGTCAACCATATCTACAAAAATCCCCTTAATATGCGCCGTCATCCTGTCCTGATATTGTTTCTTTATTCTAGAGATAAACATTTCATTCTTCTTCAAAGGGGTGTCTATCATACCTGGTCCAAATTGTGACAATTCATTGAATTTGTTAGCATGTTCTTCTATGGACATCTCTCCTTGTTTCAAATCCATAAAACTCCTGTAAAGGCATGATTTTCCAACTGTTAGCCTATACTGCTTTTCGAAGACATCCTTGAATCGTGCCCAAGGAAAATTGTCCATTGATACATTCATAGTAATGGATTCCCACTAGGGAAATGCCCCATTCTGTAGTTGCCAAGAAATTAAGAATCTCTTCTACTCATCTCCAATATTTAACCCTTTAAAAATTCTTTCACAAGAGCATATCCAACCTTGAACTTCTATAATGGACTACGTTCCCTTAAGTGGTTTACCACCCAAACTGGTATAGTTCTTGCACAAAGTTGAGAAGTTGATTTGGGGTTGCACCGGAATTATCACTTCTTCGATTACTGTGGCGGCGGGAGTTCGACCATTTGTGTTTGTGGTACTGCGACCTCCCATTCCCCTACCTCGTCCTCTTCTTCCACTCATCTCCTATTATCTACATATAGTAAGGAAATATCTTTAGAATATATAGACAAGATATCTTAGAGAATTCGCATAAAATTCAAATATACTTTTTCAAATAAAATTTTCAAATGTGCGCTCTCTCAGATTAAACTCATTCTAGGGCATTATTAACCCTATCTCTAATGAGTTGACCCCATCCAGGCTTAGATATTCGCTCAATCATAAGCTCTGTTACCAAATGAGACGACCATCTCCTCGATCCCTAGAAATCGACACTAATACTTCCTATGTATTCACGTACCGTAAATCCAAGTGCCAAAGAGACAGATTGTCATGTGGTAAAAGAAAATAAAGATAGAAGACAAACCATTATAGAATCTCACATCGTATTTAACAACATGTAATTATATAGATAGTACATACAATCACTCTCAAAATGGGATATCAGAATCATAGCAAGTACCAACCCAGCTAGGATAGTTATAATGGCCTATCCCTACAGGTGCTGCTAGATACTTATACATAATACATACATAGCAAAAAGTAATTGATAATTTCAACGAAAAGATCAAAAATGCTCCATGCTCCATTCCAAAATCCTCCAGATAAGCTAACTACTTGGCTGCCAAGAAAAATAGGGTACCCAGAGTTTAAGTGAAAAGAAAAAAAAACTTTGGGTCAATCATGAGACTAGTGTGAGAAACTCAAATACGTGTTTTGAAAACAAAGGGTATCTCATATAACCACACTGCACATAAACATGAAACGGGTCTCTACCTTATGATAACCAAAACATTTGCTACTTAAAATCATTTGATATTATTTTTAATGATATTCTTTTGAAAACCCTTGCAAATAAACTTATGAATCTTAGCCAAAAATTTTACCATTATTAAATTCTAATATGTTAGGCTCTACAAACAAAACTCTTACAAGGCTCGTTCGAAGAACGGATTACATACAATGGCAGGTAAGGGACTACCTTCCGTACAATACACCTCTAGTGGGATGTACCGAGGAGATGCAAATAATCCTCTACATCTGGCAAGACCGGTTTATCCCTATTTGGCACTCAGACATGGCCTGGATAGAAACTAAATATGTCATCAGCCCGGTCGTTACCGACCTATCCAGGATTCCATAGCATACACCACATACTCGACATGTAGAGAACAATCTAGAAAGGTGATGATCATGCCCTAATAGTTGCGAACCACATAGCCTTACGGCGCACCCTTTTTAAGCCATTACCGGGTGATGAGGCCTAAGGTAGAAATTGCCATTCACATAGCACATCCTACTTTGAATGCCACACTACCATTTCACAATCACACAACTGATTTCTACAAACGTATAACTCCTGAGCTCGTACGTCTCAGGAAAGGGTGTTAAGCTAAGAGAATTTGCCTTCTCCGCCACTAAACAGATGATACATTCATAGAGATCAATCAATGTAATTAGAAATGCAACGTCAGACATTCGCCCATATAAGTTATCCAGAAACAAGACAAACTGAAAGCACTCTCCTACCATATCTTGTCGTGGATTAACCCTAAGATTAGTAGTGAGAAGTCCTTGCATCGAAGATCCCAAATGAAGAACTACTGTCACATAAGTATGATATGGGAAATTTCTCCCGAGGGTCAGTGACAAGAAGCCCTGCATTCCATCTTCCAAATCATATCATCCCTTGCCTTTTATTTTCAAACACGTAAATTGGTTCAAAGTGGTCTTCGGATAGGAATCACCCAAATCCGACCCATGTTCATTCGAACCAATCATCGATAAAAAATGTTAAGTAAATTAGGAATTATTCTTTTGATTTATTACTTCCTTTTTATCAAAAATATATTCAAGGGATATATATATATATATATCTTTAAAACATTTATTTCTAGTATATACGGAATCATTAAACCACTCTTTGGAAAATTATTTATTTAAATCTTACCAAAGATTTTTTTTAATTCAAAATCAAATTTTGATTGAGTTGAAACCATGTTATCTAAGATGTTAATCTAAAAGTAGTAAATATTAAGTGAGTGGAATCTATAGAAATCATCTAATTCTACTCAATATCAATTCTTGTATTCAACAAGTACTATGGCCGGAATAACGATGATATTACCTTTTAAATTCCACGAATTGTACGAGTTCCCTCTTCGGAATTTAACACCGATTATAAGAAGATTATCTCCATATAACCGAAGTTATTTATATTTGGAAAATTATACCTTTTATTCTTTGAGAAATTTTGATCTGAGTAAATCAAATTTACTATCCCCTCCATTGGGCCAGTCCGGGTAGCTAAGGAGGGCAGGCAACTGGTTTCACAAACCCAAGCCTATAGACAATCTCTTTGTCTCGCATAAGGTGATCAAGTTATTTGATCGACTCTAATTTTTTGACATACTTAATTAACTTTCAATTATTTTAGAGCATCTGGGCTTTCCTTTTGATCTGTTTCATTACTTAGTTGGATTTTGCATGACACTCACAAATGGAACAAGTGTACTAGTCGTTTCCGCATACTCATTTTTAAACCTCATAATCATCTTTAAATTACATAATTATTTACGTGAAAATATTTAACAAAATATTTGTAAAGGAACTGTTAAGTTTAAATTCATATTTCAAAAGTTAGTAAAAAGTGTTGCGGAAAGTACTGCAAAAAGTATTCTCAAAGCTTATTTGGTCAAAACAACTTTTCGATCATTTAGAAATCCATTTTTATAACTCAAATCTCTTTTGAAACTTTTTAAAAGATTTATAGAATTTATTTCACATTTTTAAAGAATTAAAAATATCTATATTTAAACATTTACTACTTTGGCATCCGAACTACCAAAGCGCGATTTTATTTAAAACTTGATTTGTTCATATTTTAAAATCAAATGAAATCTCGATTTTCATTCTTTTTTTGAAAGCTATGGATATATAGTTTTGAAAATTCTTATCTCGAAGAATTCTGAGCTATATTTGATTCTATATATTCGTTTGACTTTTACAGCGCGAAATCGTGGACTGCCGTTACGCGACACGCCTATTTTTGACTTAATTTTTTTATAACATGTCAAACTTTACCAATTGGATTTTAGTGTTTATAAAATATTTATAACCCATTTTATACATTTTCCAGAGTTTAACAATCTCATATACACCAATTCATTTATTAAAGGAAAGTGATTTCCTTTATGAGTTTCGACCTATATTAATTGTGAATTGTATATATATTCAACAACCATATTAAATATTAATATTATCATATTCTAACATCATAAACAACAATCATTAACAACCATATTCAAACATATATATCATCCAATAATATATATAAATAATATATATAACTATAGTTTAGGAGTTTTCTCACTTTGATTTTGATCGGAAAAAGGCTATAGCTTCGTTACTCGGAAATAAAGCTCATGATCCCTTACACTATTACTTCTAGGTGGCTCGACCTATGTTTGGGGTTGCCAGAGGAGCTCACAGCCTAGGGTAGGAGAAGAGGAGGGCTCGGCCTATGCTTGTAGGGTGGTGGCCGTGGAGAGTTATGGTGGAGAGGAAGAGGTGGAATTTTGAAATAGTATGAAGTGTTTAAGTATATATATATATATATATATATATATATATATATATATATATATGTATATATTATGATTTAATTTTTTTTTGAGAAACATTTTGACATTATTTCTTTTAGGTTGGAAGACATGAAAGGAAGAGAGAAAGCTTAGGAAATAGAAGGAGAGGAAATGAGAGGGAAGAGGGGTGGTGCTTATAGGTGAAGAGGAGGAGAAAAATATCTGAGATCTTTTCATGCTACATTACCTCCTACATCACCACCCACCTCCTCCTCCATCGTCAAAGGACGGCTGAAATGACTCCCTCCTCTCCCACGTGATTGCAATAATGCTCGTACCATGGTGTAAGAGGGTGGACTTTAGGTTAGCTTAGTTGGTAAGGAAAGAGGATAATATCTTTGATGTATGTATGTAGGTATGTACGTATGTTTGTCATGTGTATATTTATGTTATATATGTGCATATGAATATGTCTTGTGTATGTACATGTGTGTGTGTTTATGCATGTTGCATATCCTTATAACGTCGCACAACTCCTACGTGTCGAATCGTTTCAAATTCTAATTCTAATTTCCGACCACATTTTTACTTTTTAGTCAATATACATATATTTGTAAAGAAAGGTCAAAGTAAATTTCTAATCATTATTAATTAATTAAAATGATCAAATTTGAATTATAAAGCCATATAAATCAATAATAACAAAAATTCAAAAATTGCTATTATACCGATGAAACGATATAATTTTTTCCTTATATTTTCAAATCAAATGTATATATTTATAAAATTATTATAATTCATTTTTTATTAAAAAAAACTCAACCCAGAGCCCTGATGAAATCGAAGGGATGGAAGGAGCCCCCTCCTGTCTGATCCGACCACAGACACAAGAGAGGTTAGCCAGCCCAGCATAGAAATTTGATGCCCCCAACCAGTTTATAGGATTAATGGGGACCCACCTCCGCGCCTTGAAATTGGGAGTAGGGCAAACGGGAATCGAACCCACGACCTGATTACCATGAAGCAGGTAACTATTTAAAATGAATTATAATCACTTAAAACCCTTATTCAAATAATTATAATAATTATTAAATCATTAAACATTGATTTAATCAATTAACTATAATGATCGTCTTGATGATGTCACAAAATAAATAAATTATTTTATTTCATATTTGGGCTTAAAATAAAAAATAAGTATATATCCAAATCGGTGCATGATGTTGGATGGCTGAAGAGTTGTTTGCTGGTAAAACAATTTTTGGTCATTTTATCGATATTTACCAAAGTGTATTTATATATATTTTTTTCAAAATAAGATCACCAATATTATTTATTATTTAAAAAAAATCTTTTTTTTTTGAATATTTTGAAATTTTTCTGAAGTGATGAATTTACGAGTCGTTACAATATATATTATAAAAGTTATAACATAATTAAATTTTCAAAATGTTCGAAAATTAATATAAATTAATTGTGTAAGTATGTTTATTAATAAGATTAATAAAAGTTAAAATAATAAATTGCTAATGAGCGGATTTTTAATGTTCATAACGAGGACTACTGGATTAGTGTGGTGGACTTGGAGAGAAGGGAATAACGGAGTGTTCAATCGTGGTCACAACACTGAAAGCATAACATGCAAGAAACTTTAAGCATCAGAGCATGCAAATCGAAACATGTTCAGAACAGCAATAATAGCAGAGATAGGGATTTATGTAATGAATGGGTAACGTGAATTATACCAAAGCTTTCTCATGAACTATTTTCCTTCAAGATCTAGCTCAAAGCATAGTGACGGTAAGACCATAACTTATTTTAATTTACATTTATTATTGCATAAATATTATTACAGGGTACACTCAAATGGAATTTGGCCTGCTGTGGGAGTCTTTCTAATGGATAACAGTGCAAAACAGTATGGAACAAATTAAACAAGAGTTTCAGAGCTGATTGGAACTAGAGGAAGGCCAAAAACATATATTTTAGAGCATGGAGGTTCAGATCTGTACAAATCTGAACAAAGTGGCGGTATGGTTGGTATAGCTCTCTATTGAGACCGATCTATGATACTGAGGAGTTATCTTCTGAAGATTGATAGATTTGCTTTTAATTTGGTGAGGGTTATTCAAAAAACAGAGGAAACGCCATGGATGCAGAAGCTAAAGACGACACACATATTTGATATTTTTTTCACTTGTATTGAATGAACTGAAGTTGTTCAGGAAGCTTCCTTATCTTGAGAAAAGCGGTCATGGGCCTGTTGAGTTAAACCGATGTGGTTTTAAGGCCTAAAAGGCTTTTTTTTTTTGTTTTTTTGGGGTTTGGTTGGATATAGTATTTTGCTTTGTATAGTTTGAACATCACTTCTTCAGTGAAGGGAATCAGATCTTCTTCAAAAAAAAAAAAGAATTAAGTTGATTAAACAATATACATACATGCATGTACAATATATAGTGATATATGTTATGTTGTCTTCAAATATTTAAGACAATATAAGTATACACGTATGTATATATAAAATAATTTTCAAAATTAATAAAATTTAATTAAAAGTTAATTAATATGTTAAATACACACACATGCATATACATACATATGAGTGTGTGTCACTATAAAGGTTAAAGTATATACAAATATTCAATATATTATGTTAAGATTGAATAATTAATAAAAGAGTTAGTTAATTAAATAAGATTTAATTAATTAAATGTTATACATAGACTAATATATAAAATATATA
Organism: Allium fistulosum; assembly: GCA_030737815.1. Taxonomy (NCBI): domain Eukaryota; kingdom Viridiplantae; phylum Streptophyta; class Magnoliopsida; order Asparagales; family Amaryllidaceae; genus Allium; species Allium fistulosum. The sequence goes on along the minus strand of CM060905.1, from coordinate 867,757,045 downwards.
TATATATATATAAGATAATTAAAATATAAATGTTATATAATAATATAACTTATATAGAATGTACAAAACTATAGTTGGAACGTTAAGAGACCCTAAATAGACTTAAGAAATAAATACATACATAAACGTACTTATATAGTGATTCCCGATGCGTACGAAACTTGAATCATGAGGGTATTTCATAATAAATAAATTATTCCATAAGTCGATATCACCTTCTATGATATATTGAAGATTATGAAATTTCAATATAATCTTGTCCTTTATCGTATTGATTAATAAATTACTTGCATACTTGTAACACCCCATAAATTTACGTTAGTTGATTAGTTTGGCATCAAAAATGAAATTTGTGTGGATAGTGGAATTTAACCATGAAACTTGCGCCATTGCACTCGCGGCGATTTTTGAGCAACTTTCAGATTTGGAGTTTCGCGAACGAAGCACAAACGAAGAAGTTACAGACGTTTAAAGAAATCGAAACAAAACAATTAAAAAAGCAAAACAAGAAATAAATAAACAACATCAATTGGACCCCACCAATCAACTTTGAATGTGGGGCGGTCGACCTATAGCGATCGACCGGTTAGAGCCCAAAAGGTTGAGGTTGAACCTTAACCAACGACTAGGATTTTATATTTTTAAAATCCAACGTGTACGATTTGTTCTAACAACTACAAATACACGTCCAAAGCCTCGTTCTCTTCTCATATTTTCTAATGCAAGCAGCGAAGCTCTGCCATTTTCTCTCCTCTACTTTCTTCCCTAAAACAAAAAAGAAACCAAATATACAGATTTGAGAGAATCAATAAATAAGAAACTAAGAAGAAGAAAATAACATAGAAATTAGCATACGCAATAAAAAGGTAAATCTCAGGTTAATAAATCTATATCTTCCCTTAAATCTCAATTCTCTTCCCAGATTTGTGATTCTAATATTATGTATATTCTTTTTTATACATACGCCTTGAATTGAAAAGGAAAAGTAGTTGAATCAAAAGAATCGGATTCAGATCTGGAAGCTTATGAAGCATAAAACTGTGAGTGGGAAATTTATGTAAATTATTTATAACATGATAATTTATCTCGTTGGATTTTGTTTGATTATTATGCCTAATTGAAAGACTTAAAGTTGCAGGCTTAAAAATTAAATATATAAAACACCGCCTATTTATTCTGTAAATTAGAGAAAATTGGATAGAAATGTTAACTACACCTTGATCTGTAAATTTGTCCCAAGTTATTGGCAGTTAAATATGAATTGGATGTGGAACTATTTCTGATCTACCAATTGGTTTAGTGTGGAATTTATTTCAGATCTATGTTTATATTGAAGGGTGTTAATACAAATTAAGTTGTTCTAATTTCATTGAAATGAGAATGTTTTTGTATTTTTATCTGTTGAGTATGTATCCATTCAAATTCCATAGAGCTGTCTAAACTTTTAATTATATTGAAAAGCGTGTTGTTTGATTTGATAAGAAATATAACTAATAAAAAGGGAACTTAATAATTCCTTGTGATTCCAAACAATGCAAACCACTTATTTAGGTAAATCTATGAAAAAATTATAACGGAAAACATTTTTAAAAGAAAGATTCTCATAGATTAGACTACGAAAAAATATCTTAGTTAAGGATGAATGAAACTAGAAAGATAAAAGAGAAATAAAAGAAAATAAATACATAAAATTTATATAAGTGCGATAAACTCAAAAGGAAATCATTATTAATATATATAAAATGCGTATAAACATCCACGTTAAGAGGAATTAGAAATTTAAAATAAAATGTACAATAAATGGTAATAGTTGAAAATAAAGGAAGAAAGGTTAAATAAACAAATAATATGGAAATAAATGAAATGAGAGTTATAAGGATTTAAATAGTTAAAAGGTTATAACTCCAGAAATAAATAAGCATTGAATGAACAATGAATGAAATAGCAGTTATGAGAATTTAAATAGTCATAAGGACTAATTAATGAATTTTTTTAAAATAATTGTGAGGGAATAAGGAAAGAAATAAAGTGTGTAAGACATATATAATAACAAGAGATTTACAATTTAATAGTGTAAATCTCTTAGGAAAAATAATTAATTATGGAGTTAATTCCTAATTAGAGGCGTAATCAGGGGTTGTGTAACAACCCAGTTTTAGCATCAATTGGTTATCGAAATTAGATGATTAAAATTGCTATTGAAATTTAAAATCAATTTGAAAATTCTGTTATAAAAATGGTTGAGAAATTATTTTGGGCTTTAAATAAATGTATTTCTTTGATTTTATAGAAAGCCCGACCCTATTTCTTTTTGTTATTTGCCCTATCATGTCAGCCCTACCACAATTCTTCAGCCCGATCCTCTTTTGTCTTGAGAAATAATGGCTGTGGCGATTTTGTTCGATCTGAGAAGAAATCAGAGCTTCGATCAGTTGCTCGTCACTTGGCTTATGCTCGAAACTCTTTGCTCTGGAAATTGCGGCATCGATTTCTCTAAGCTCTGAAATTTTAGGGTTTTGATGATTTGGGGTTTTGTTCCCTTGAGCGCTCGGCTTTGCTTGAGGTTTCGATTTGTGCTTGGCTTCGGCAATCGGCTTCTTCAATTCGTTCGTGTTCGACTTCGATGGTCTCTGCTTCATTGGCAAAGGTGAGTGAACTATCACTCACATCTAGCTTATTCTCACTACTGTGCTAGGTCGTTTGATTCCGTTTTGGTGTCGATGGGTTTTGTCTGTTTTGGTTTACGTGATATTCACGTTGTTGAAACTTTCCTGTTTTAAGCTCCGATATATTTGGGAATTTCTTCTGATTCACGGCTTCGATTTTGAACGTGCGATTTTACTTGAATTTCACGGTATTGAAACTTTCCTGATTTTCTAATCTTTGACCTTTTCAAAAAGAAAGATACGATCTTTTTTCTTTGTTTCGTGTACTCTGTATCATGCGGCTTTGAGATATTTCTGCACTGTTGAATTTCGTTCATCCACTATGGCTTTCGACTTTACATTCTCTGATTGTTTCTCGACATTAACCACTGTCCTCATTGTATATTCTGTAGCATGGTCTGGAGTTGTTGTACTTGTGGTCTTGCATTTGGTTTAGTGATGCATTCATGTCTGCTTTGTATCATTCTTGAAGTCTTCGTTTTACTGTATGCATCACTAGTCTTTCATTTGATCTGCTGTCATGGTTGCTGTGATGTTGTTTCTGGTTCTTGGCCTTGTATTCATCCAAGTCACCTTGTAGTTGTTGCATTCAAATGTTAGTTTCATTGATATATCAGTAATCACTTTGTTGCTTTTGTATCCTAGTCTTGATACATTCTTTTAGTGCAGTGTTCCATGTTTGTTTGTGAATTGGAGCCCTGTTGCACCTTTCATATGTTCATCAATGTTGGCTTGAACTTGATAAGTTTGTTTGTGATGTTGGCACTTTACTGTGTCACTGTCCATGTTCGTTTGTGACAGTCTTGAATCTGCATCCATGTTCTTCATTGATGTTGTGGTGGTGAGCTTTTGTAGTTGCTTGTGTTCTGGTTTTAGTTGTCATCAGTTGCATTCATTCCTCTGCATTCATTGTTGTCCAGCCTGGTTTCACTGCTTTGACTTGTTTCTGGCTTGAACTTGGTGTTGTCTTAACTACTGTGGCACTTGAGTTGCATTTGCAGTAGTTCTGTATTGACTTGTCTGTCCTGTGATTGCCACTGTCACTTGATCTTGCTGTGACCTTGTGACTTGGTTCACTTTGTCACTGCATATCTATATATGCTTGACCTATTTCTTTTAGTTGCACTATTGTCGACACTGGGTTGCATACCTCATTGCATTGCACTACTTCATTTTGTATTGTTGCATACATTCTTTGGTATAGCAGTCTTCACTATTGCATTATGTTTTAGCTTTTGCACTTTGATGTGGTAGTCTGCACCTCTGTTGCATTTGGTATACTACTGAACTGTATACATTGCTTGACTCATGGTTGATTTGTTTTGCATCCATATACTTGAGTCTTTGCCTTTTGGTCTGCACTCTGTAATCTTGAGTTGTATTTGTGAATTTCATGGTTTCTTGAAAATCTGGCAATGTCTGCATGCTCATTGGTCATTTCTGATTTCTATTTGTACGAGCTTGATCTGTTGCACTCAGTTTATTTTGCCTTGTGTTGAATCCGGTATTTTGGATTTGACCTTGTGCTGATTCCTATTTTGCACTATAGTGGCGAGGCAGTGCACGTTAGCGTGTACTACAGCCACACATTTTAATGTGGCAAGGCCGTGCACGCGTGCGCGTACGGCAGCCAATCAAAAAATTGATGTTTTGCTATTTCTAAAATTTTTATATGTTTCCAATTCAATATATTTTGAATCATATTTTGATTTGGATTGATTTGATGATTTTTATTGTTAATCGCCGTTTTTGGCAATTCTGATGTTTTCTAAATTATCCTTACGGATAATCATTACACTCATCTTTGCTGATATTTTTGAATCTGCTGATTTGTAATTTAACACAGATACGTGTTATATTATCGTTATCCAATTTCTTATTAAAGAATTGGATATACTTGATTTCTGTGACTATCGTCTATTCGATATTGATTATTATTGCTTCTTTGCACTAATAGCTGAGTTTGAATTAGACTGACCCGTGTATTATTTTCTTTTGAATTTAATACTCGGGTCAGACCGAGTATTTACAGGTTGTAGATTTTTAGCTTTGGGTTGCTGCTAGAGCTATGAAGACTTTTCATATCATTTGAAGCATTTTGCGTCTTTTTGTTGTAGTCAGTGTATTGATTAGGATGACATGTATTCATGTACATTAGTTGATAATGTATTTGTATATATAACTTCCAGAGTCGACAGTTATAGTTGTATCATATGTATTGTGTCAAATGTATTGTAACTGACATCAGTTATTATATATATATGATACTTTTTGTTCCATCTGTATTCCGCATTTATGTTATCTGTGTTATTTTTATATTTATTGTCCTAAACTATTATAGACACTGTGTAGTAGCTTTGAGTTTGCATCGGTATGTCGGATTTCCTCCTGAAATAAAATGCATGTTACTCTATCTGACATATCGGTGCTCGCACAAAGCAATTACACGGAGGGTCACTCCTCAACAGCCTTATTCTCCATGCTAGTTGACAGCACTACACCGTAGTGTTCTTGGTTAGCGTGGGTATAGAGGTGGGGCGTCACAGGTTGCCTTATATGGCCTCAACTATTAAACATGTTGTATGATATATGTATATAGGTAGTATATATATAAGTATGACTAAGTTATAAGGACGCGAGGTTAGTCCAAAGCTACATTGAAGTCTGCCCAGTTGAATCTAGCTACCAACAGTATGGATTTGCAAACTAATGTGGGATATTTCCTATAATAAATAAGTCCAATGGACGCAAGGTTAGTCCTAATTCTGTAGGGTAAATCTACCCAGTCAATCTGGTTACCAATTCCTACAAATAGTCAGATTTATTTGGGATGTCACAGTTGGGTTATGGATCATAAGTTACGTTATGGATACGATAAGTGAAATCCCTAGGAGTGGTCCGCTTCGAGTTTGAGGTATTAAGTGACTATGGTATGGTCCGCCTCTTTCTTAAATAGAGTATTAAGTGACCAGGATTTCTTACGATGTCAGTTAAGGAGGACCATTGTAACACCCCACCTCTATACGCATACTATCCAAGAGTATTACAGAGTAGTAACACTCTCAGATAGTACAGAGAATAAGGCTATATGGGGTACACACGTGAATATTCTCTTGAACTAACACTGGTATGTATTAAAACATCAAATATAAAACCCAACAGTACATACGCAGTGTCAATACAAAACAATAAACACGTGTGCCTCCAAGATAGAACAATACATAATATATATAGTACGTCACAAGAACACAGTCAATCACGGCGATAACATATAAAATATATATACAATAATGTTAAAAGAATATATACAACTTAGTGCTAAGTATACAGTGAATAAATGTCATTTAAATATCATGGAACATCTTAATATGTCTCCTCTAAGCCCATTAAAGCAAATGCTGGTCATCTTTGTACCTAAAATGCCTCGGACTGATCCGAGTATTATAAAATAACACATGAGTCAGACTATGTCTAATCAAGGATCATGAATAAGGGTAATAATATGTACAAGAAATAACAGCATATCAAATCATCAACTAACATGTCAAGATAGATAAATGTATTTAGAAATGTATGTCTGAATTATGTATGTTAATTAATAAATATTTCTCAAGGCACCACGCATCACAAATAACTCAATTTCATATGAAACAATCAACACTGATATCAAAAGATGTCATCACCCATATAGAATTTCATCGAATCAGAAATCACAGAATATACTCAAATGGGTGAATCATACATGTCTAGAAATTACCGTCCAATCCAAAATAATCAGTAATGAGACATCCTCAAGTGAAGTCGAACGGTAAAGAAGCAGTGCCCACTATCTCTCTCAATCTCATATATAAAATACTAATATCAAATCAATAGAATCAATAAAGAAGATTTGAGCTAGCTCATAACAACATCTAAATATAATCAATAATAAGTAGGCCGTCTGCTTGTAAAAGATAGGTCATCTGCCTAAAAAGTATACGGGGTGACCATACTCTGGACACAGTCTCAGGTATAATCTCATCAATACATAATGTCTATCTACTACCCACATACATACACATACATCCACATTTACCGGAACCAGAGGGAAGACTGACAGCACGTCTGCTTGCTCCAGGAGCCACACGTGGTCCATATGATACGACTCCTACCATCATTAGTTACCATTACCTCTCCCCTCTCGGTATCATGACAATGATCCACCATGGGCTCGAAAATGCGTGGTCACTTCAACCACAACTACCGACATGTGCCCTTATGTGGTAACTGACTGCTGGCCCATGCGACACAAGTGGCAACCAATATGAATCTCGTGATGCGCATCAAATACCATAAACAATAGTGGTGTCGCGGATCTAGGGTGCGACCTCACGATCAGGCCGTCAGGGTGGATATTGGCCAATCTGCTTCACTCCTGAAAAATAAAGGGAGTCGGTCTAAGGTAGACAAATATAAAATGTACACACAAAATATGTATCTAACTAGTAGCCTCCATACGTACTCACCGCAGCGAGTCACACACACAACATCAATATACCCCCGTATGAGTGTCATCCACGAGCAAAGAGTAATTGAATAAATAACACAATAACATATCATACCACCGTGTGTTACTAGTCCATTTATTCAGTGCTTACACATCACTCTTGCCCTTCTTTATTCTACATAACTAGTCCAAAGAATAACCGGAAAAGTGTTACCAAAAGTCTCATACCAAACGGTATCACTAAACTGTTTATTCAGATTTCTCATCATATAGAATAAATCTTAATAGATAAAATAGAAAGGATGTCATCACCATATCATAGTAAAATCATCCAAATCAATATCAATAGTGAATTATTCATATAGTCCAATTCGATGTATAAGGAAAATGCACAGAAAAACAATGTAAAAATAAATTATTCAAATAAATACACAACAAAAATCAATAGTAATAATAATCCATTTGCAATAAACGTTCTTTTATAACAAAATAAACATAAACACTTAGAAATAGATAATTAATAAAAACATATTCTCTTTTCAATAAATTAATAATTTCATAACCTTCTCTAAATTTTATTAATAATTTATATTTAAAATAATTTTGAAAAACTCATTGCTTTTATTAGTTACAATTATAATATACTAAACATTCTTTTATTTCTAAATTATATTATTTGTATAAGTTATTAGTTAATTAATATACATTTTAAATATTAAAGATAAGATAGATATACAATTACTCACACCTAAAAACAACTCATGCACATAAAGATGAAGAAGCAGGTATCCAAGCCCATAAACCCATGCATGCTAAAAATACAAGACATTTGTATATAATATAGTGCACAAATAAAGGAATGGATAAGGTATTGTATATAAATATGTAAAGAAATCAAGCACCAGTCATCACACATGCAACCCATTAACTAGTACATATAGAATATTTAAATAGAATAGTCATACAAACCCTTGTGTGTGTGTGTGTATGTATATATGTGTATATATATAGAACGCCTGTGTTATCCTACCTTTTGGCAAGGCCGCGATACCAAGGAATTGACTGGAAATCAAAGACATTTCATCCCGAAAAATGGTTATACAAAGGTTTGCTATGGATGCTGGTAAATTTTTCTCGAGTCCGGACCAAGCTACGATTGATATGACATGACAAGCAAAACCATGACGACCAACGTTCCAAATTTCAAGTCGATCGGAGTTCGTATACTTAAGTTATGGATCTGTCAAATTCTGTGAGAAGCATGCTCTGTTCGCATGCATCATTTCGCATGGATCCATTTTGTATCCATCATGCTTATTCCACTTCGTATCCATCACATCCTCCCTGTTTTGTATCCAACGACTGGGGAGACTTCATAACACTTCCACTTATATCCAGTTTGTATCGATCATCTTGCGCACAGTTCGTATCGATCATGTGACGACCCTGAATTTTGGACATTTGAAATTGAAATATTTAATTGATTTTAAATATTTGGAAATTAATTTAACTTGAATTTCAAATATCAGAATGGATTTGGCAATTTAAATTATTTAATTTAATTTATTGAAGTAGGATAAAATATTGAATCTTGATTTTAAGCCGATTAAAAATATTTTAAAGGCTTAGAAAATTTATATTGATGATACTGAAGGTAATATAACTTTTAAAAGTTGAATTTAAAAGTGTTTGTTCAGTTTTGAATTTATATCGTTTAAATCGATATTTAAAAATAGCCTTCCGAGGAACAGTCTCGGAATTTGACGAAACCAGCTCCATTGGATCCGTAATATTGTTTTATTATCGGATTTCAATTTTCATAACATTTAAAGTGATCGTTTGGCTGTACGATAAGTAAACGCGCTGAAATCTCTATCGAAAATTTAAAATAAAAATTTTGTATTAAAAAATAAATTGTGACAGGACCCTGCATAAACACGTATTGAAATTTCTAACACGTGTTCGTTAGTCTAACACGCGTTTCATTCTCTCGTAGTCGAGTGTTTTAAGGGTAAATCAAATTCGTTTCGAACGAAAACCATTTACTTTCGTTCAAAAATAGATAATGGCCGATCTATCGAGCAGTTTAATTTCAAATTTAAAACCCTTTCTTCATTCAAAAAAAAATCATCACATCAGTTTCAATTTGAAAATTAATGGCGGAAGCAAATTCGATCGTTCAAAAACAAAGTCAAAATGAATGGCCGCAATTCCTTTTAATAAAAAATCGGCCATCCCCTTCGAATTAAAATCGAGATAAAGGGGGGATCGACCGAAGATCGCGGTCTTCCTCAATGCACTGACCAGCTTTGAATGAAGCCACTTCGTTTGTGTGCGAGATGTTGAAGCACGAAATAGGGTTTTACTGAGTCGAATCGTGGACACTGATCAGATTTGGGGACTGTTTGGATTTGAGCAAGCGATGGTTGATGATTGCAGGCTCGCGAATGTCTCGGAAATGGTGTCGCTATTCGACGAGGTGGAGCTCGAGCAGCGATTGTCGTTGTTGGGTCTTGGCTTAGTCGCGATAGTGGTCGAAACGGTGTGGCGATGTGTCGCGATTTCAATTTTTCTTTGGGCGTCGATGTGCAGGTAACTGTCAATTTTGATTTAATTAATAATGGTTCTGAAAAGATATATATATATATATTGATAGCAGTATTTGATTGACAGTAAGGTAATTTTATAATATATGGAAACAATTAACCTTATTGTTAATTAATATATTTATTTGGGTAATTAAAATATAGATATATATATATATATAGGTTGAAATATATATATATATATATATATATATATAGTTTCAAAAGAAAATATTACATGCATGTATTTTGATTTATAAAGTTATGTTAAAACCAATTTATTAAGGTGATAAATTTATTTAATTAACCTATTTAATTTATTTTAGTTACTGAGAAAAATCTATTTATTATAGGAAGGTTAGTTTAAAATTAATTTAATAAGTTCAAACCAAATCCTTAGTTTAAAATTACAAAAATAAATGGTGATTAATTATTCGATTGATTCAAATATTAATCAACTATATAATATTTATACAAGGTTTAAAGATCGTGAAAAACAAATTGGAATGGAAAATGTATTGCAAAACAAAAGCAAGGTGAGACCTTCTCACTCAAATTAAAATAATTGAAATTTCAGTTATTGATTGATTGTTTGGTTGTGATAGTATATATAGTAGTATATATATATATATTTGGAGTGATTGATTTCCTGCATTATATAGCGGATGAGACCCTATGCGTCGCATAATAGCGGATGATATTATATAATCCCATATACCGCGATATTCCACCTCGAAGTGGAATTTGTATTTAATTGTTATGCTAACATCTATGGATGCAGAGAAACAGGTATGAGGGATCCAACTGGATTCCTCAAATTATTGAATTTATTTCATATGTTGTGATGTGATTATTGATAATCTGTGAATGATTATATTGGTGATTGAAATTTTTTGAAGGCTATGGTTTGGCCGGATATAATTTGGTATTTTTAAATACCAGGATATATAATTGGATTTTTGGAAATTAAAGTAGAAACTTTTAAGTAAATTAATTTTAGAGGATTGGATAAATTTAAAAGAAGAATTTATTAATTGATTTAAATGGATCATTTTGAAATGGAAAGTGTATTTTCATTGGAAAGCTGAGTATGTTTTCAAAGTAGTTGATAAATATAAATTGAAAGTTTTAAGGGTGGTTTTAAAAAGGATACTTTAGAGAAATTATTTTCTTAAGTTGTTTTTAAATCTTTAAAGTAAAGATTTATTTGGTTAATTATAGAAGTGATTATTTTAAAGATCAAATTGAGATTTGATTTAGAAAATTGATATTTAAATAATTATACTCTATCTAATAATTTCATTTTTTAAAATTATTTGGACTTGAGTTTTTATATGAGGTATTGATATTAAATTTCATAACTAATGTTTTAAATAAAGTGTTTAAAAATAGTTTTTATTTTAAATGTATCCAAGTACATATATTTTTGGATAAGTGATTTAAATCATTTTGAAGTATTCAGACTCGGCAAATTTTCAGTGGAAGTAAATAAATATTTGGAAATTTATTCCGCAAAAGAAAAGTGATTTGAAATTGGTTTTCAAATTGTTGGAGTGTTAAAATATATCTTGCGAAGATATTTGAAAATAAATAATTGGGAAAAAAAATTATTTAAAATCTGGTGATTGTTGTGAATAGTGATTGATAGTTAAATAACTGACTATCAATATTGGCCTTTAAACGGCATTTGAATTTCGATGCGATAGGAGGTCGGATTCCAGATGGTTATTCGAAACCCACAACGAATCTTAATAGTGAATCTTTGTGACTTGTGTATCCATGTGTTTTTAAAAATAAACGCTCATTATTCGGTTAAGCCGGGAAAGGACTTTATGTCATAAAACCCATTCCGAATAATGATACGACGAAATGGGATCGCATTTGAAGATGGTGTTGAAGACTGTGTATTTTCGAAAACAAAAGGATTACCTGTCGAATGTCTCTGCACCGACTTGCTCCGGTATAGAGATTTTGATTACCCTTTGTGATGGGGAGTCCGGACGTGATTAGTGAATATTCGGATTGCAAGGGCTTCTTTGAAGTGCCTTCGGTTCCATTCGAACCCGAAATGGACTTGTATGGATGTATGTCTGACGTTACACTTTTATATGTAAAGCTGGTTTCTATCAAATACATTTCTGTTGGTGGCGGAGAATTTATTCTCTTAGCTTAACACCCTTCTCTGAGACGTATGAGCTCAGAGGTTATGTAGTTGATGGTTACCTGTGATACATTCCCAATCTGGTAATGTGGCATGTTAAGTGTTGCTGATTAATTGTTGATCGAAGCATGGCTTTTGTGAAAAGCGTAGCTTTGTGGATGTGACTTCGTCGGACCTCACAACCCAAAATGGTCGAAACAGGAAGGATGCGACAAGGTTGTTTGGGGGTAGCACCCTCAGGGTATGTCCATTTCCTTCTGGAAAAAGGTGGTATCATGGTATGGAGCCCAAATACTTAACTTATGTGTTTGCTGCAAATTTATTACTTTGTGGTTATTGGTGTTGAGGATCCTCGGATAAAGGTCGGTAACGACTGGGATGGCATACTCGTGTGTGGAGTTACCTAGTTACAGCTTCATTGCACCAGAAGCGTGAGATAACTCGGCCTTGTGTTGGTAGACATCCGGTTAGGTTCTCGGGGCATCCCTTCAGAGGCGTACCCAAGTGGTGTAGGAAGTTCCTTAGCCTGATCATTTGTTGGAAATCCAAAGAAACAATACACGCCCTTTATGGTTTAGTTGTATAACTTGCCATTTACTTATGGTAGTTTCATTTTCCAAAAGCATAAACGGATCTATTTTGTATAAATAACTGTTTTAAGATCTCACACCAGTCCCATGACTGACCTGGAGTTTATTGTTCCCTTTCTAAACTCTGGGTGCCCATAATTTTCAACACGGGCAGCCTAGAGTCAGGTTATCAGTTGTTCTGGAGCGAAGTCAGAAAAGTATGCTGTGCAGATCAGGAGGCGAGCTGGATGGCGAGACGTACTTCCATAATACTATTATCATTCCGCTGTGTATTCAATCATATGGGCATGTTATTATAACTGCCAGTGTTGTTGTAAACTCTGATGATGTATTGTATGAACTGATATAGTTCTTTTGTTTAAAGAATATTCATTTATCTATTATATATTGTTCCACTGCGATTGTGAGATTCTGATATTGTTTCTGTTTCTTCTTCTACCTCTTTCTTCTTTAACCCTAATGATTCGGTTTTCCGGCATTCGATGGTTCGACATTTGATACAGTGGGCGTATTGATGTCGACTTTCGGGCGTCGAAAAATTGGGTCGTTACAAAGTGGTATCAGAGCAATAGGTTAAGTGACAACCTTGGCTCTATTGGGGATTACTCATTAGAGATAGAGTCAGTGGTACTCTAGAATGAGTGTGAGTGTAATAATAGATATGAGCGCGTATTTGTTAGTAAATATAAAAATTGTTTTGTATTGTGTTGACTTATCGGTTGATTGTTTATAGATTCTGATCGATTCAGTTTGGCCAACTGTATCGATAGGGGTTTCTAAACTCTTAAACAAGATGGACCGACACAGTATTGTTTTAAAATAGGGTAAATGAAATAATTTTACCCAAACTATTTTTGTATAGAAAAGAAATCATTTTCCGTAAATTAATATAGTATATGGTTGCTTGATTGTTAGGAAGTGATAATATTGAATTATTATCATTGTTGTATGGAAATTGAATAAGAACTTAAGGTAATAACCAAGGGATTTTGGATATAATTGATTTCAAAGATGATTTTGAAATGTTGAGTAATTGTTTAAAAGACTCTGGAATCTTATTTAAAATGTTACGGAATCTAAATAAGTTTGATAACTTATAAAAATTTGAAACTTGTCGGAATAAGATTCAACTTGAAAAGGGATAAACAAAAGTAAAACCCAAATAAGTGGGAAGGTAAGCTAATTAATTGTGGTGAATCAAAAGAAATTAGCAAATGAAATTAAATTTGGGAAACTTATAGAAGTTTAAAATTTAAATTGAATTGGAGTATAATTAAATATAGTTAAGTAAAAGTGAATTGAAAGAAAGGTCTAAGGAGACTAAGTGAAATGATTACTTAAATAAAATTTATTAAGTTGAAAACAAATTTGGGGTTAAGACAAATGAATTGGAATTGAGTTTGAATTATGGAAATAAAGTTCTGAATGAATGAATGAATTTACAATTGCAAGTAAATGAAATTTAAAATTGAATGTTGAGATTCATTTTGAATTAGTAAGTAAATGGAATTCAAGCTAAACATTGAAATGAATTGAATTCAATATTTATAAATAAAAGGTAAATTGAATTCATGTGGAATCGGAAATCGAGTTTAAATATAAATGGTTATAAACCAAAGTGATGAAGTGAAATAAATATAAGAAGTATATAGAATATTTATATTAAAATTAAGAAATAAATGATGAAATTCTTAAGTAAAATTTAGAGTTGAGAAATTATTCTAAATTGATAAGTGAATGAAGATTAAACTGGAAATTGTGAAATAGCAATTGTGAATAAGTGTATAGGAATGAAAATCAAATGTGAATAAAAGAAAATAAAATTGATAAAGCTAATACTCAATTGAAAAAAATACGTAGGATGTACGTATATTATTTTATTCGCATAGTGATTTGATCCAGAATTCGAGCACAGAATTTCGAGAGAGTTATATCGATCCGAGTTGGGATTTTTCATTCGATTTTCGATGGCGAACCCTGGATATGGATTTTTGGTTGATTCTGGAAATTCTCTATCATAGTTTGTGGCTATGCAAGGAGAATGATGGTTTCTGATCAAGAAACCAGATCTGAGTCCGCACTAGGAAGTCGGATGAACGATACTAGTTCGGAAGTGAAATTGTGTGATCGAGTGAGCAATCGAATTTGATATTGCGTACGAATGATATGTGTACATCGTACAAGTTAAGTACAACAAATATTGAAAAGTTTGTAATTGAATTGAACAAATTAATTTTGAATGTTGTAATTGGACATTACTGCTAGTAAGATATACATGTGTTTTAAAAGGAAAAGGGAATTGGATTTTTGATTTCGAAAGATAAATTAAATTACTCGACAAAAGGTATGTATTTAAATTTCTATATGAAATTTGATGATTTTCTATTCTAGCCACTTGGCATTTTGTTTTCTTTTGAAATCTGGGGGCCCGTTGTGGCATTTTGTAGTCGTACCGAGCTAGCCGTGCAAAGGAGACGCTGGCGAAATTTTTCGAAAATTTAAAGAGTTAGAAAAATTTGAAAAAAATTTAAAATTCGAATTTGAATTGTTGAGAAAATAATATTGTTTGAAACTTATGGTTGAGTTTGGGAAGTTAATAAGAGGGCTAATGTGTCTTCAATAAAAAGATTTGTTTTGGAAAATTGATAAAATTGTTTGGTTTTGAAAAATAATTAAACGGATTATGGATCATTCTTCTTAAATAGTAATTTCAGGACGAAATTCTTTTAAGGAGGGAAGAATGTGACGACCCTGAATTTTGGACATTTGAAATTGAAATATTTAATTGATTTTAAATATTTGGAAATTAATTTAACTTGAATTTCAAATATCAGAATGGATTTGGCAATTTAAATTATTGAATTTAATTTATTGAAGTTGGATAAAATATTGAATCTTGATTTAAAGCTGATTAAATATATTTTAAAGGCTTAGAAAATTTATATTGATGATACTGAAGGTAATAGAACTTTTAAAAGTTGAATTTAAAAGTGTTTGTTCAGTTTTGAATTTATATCGTTTATATCGATATTTAAAAATAGCCTTTCGAGGCATAGTCTCGGAATTCGACGAAACCAGTTCCATTGGATCCGTAATATTGTACTATTATCGAATTTCAATTTTCGTAATGTTTGGAGTGATCGTTTGGCCGTACGATCGTTATCCGAAACCCACATCGAATCTTAATAGTGAATCTTTGTGACTTGTGTATCCATGTGTTTTTAAAAATAAACGCTCATTATTCGGTTAACCCGGGAAAGGACTTTATGTCATAAAACCCATTCCGAATAATGATATGACGAAATGGGATCGCATTTGAAGATAGTGTTGAAGAATGTGTATTTTCGAAAACAAAAGTATTACCTGTCGAATGTCTCTCCACCGAGTTGCTCCGGTATAGAGATTTTGATTACCCTTTGTGATGGGGAGTCCGTACGTGGTTAGATAATATCCAGATTGCAAGGGCTTCTTTGAAGTGCCTTCGGTTCCATTCGAACCCGAAATGGACTTGTATGGATGTATGTCTGACGTTACACTTTGAGATGTAAAGCTGGTTTCTATCAAATACTTCTGTTGGTGGCGGAGAATTTATTCTCTTAGCTTAACACCCTTCTCTGAGACGTATGAGCTCAGAGGTTATGTAGTTGATGGTTACCTGTGATACATTCCCAATCTGGTAATGTGGCATGTTAAGTGTTGCTGATTAATTGTTGATCGAAGCATGGCTTTTGTGAAAAGCGTAGCTTTGTGGATGTGACTTCGTTAGACCTCACAACCCGAAATGGTCGAAACAGGAAGGATGCGGCAAGGTTGTTTGGGGGTAGCACCCTCAGGGTATGTCCATTTCCTTCTGGAAAAAGGTGGTATCATGGTATGGAGCCCAGATACTTAACTTATGTGGTTGCTGCAAATTTATTACTTTGTGGTTATTGGTGTTGAGGATCCTCGGATAAAGGTCGGTAACAACCGGGATGGCATACTCGTGTGTGGAGTTATCTAGTTACAGCTTCATTGCACCAGAAGCGTGAGATAACTCGGCCTTGTGTTGGTAGAGTTCCGGTTAGGTTCTCGGGGTGTCCCTTCAGAGGCGTACCCAAGTGGTGTAGGAAGTTCCTTAGCCTGATCATTTGTTGGAAATCCAAAGAAACAATACGCGCCCTGTACGGTTTAGTTGTATAACTTGCCATTTACTTATGGTAGTTTCATTTTCCAAAAGCGTAAACGGGTCTATTTGTATAAATAACTGTTTTAAGATCTCACACCAGTCCCATGACTGACCTGGAGTTTATTGTTCCCCTTTTAAACTCTAGGTGCCCATAATTTTCAACACGGGCAGCCTAGAGTCAAGTTATCAGTTGTTTTGGAGCGAAGTCAGAAAAGTATGCTGTGGAGATCAGGAGGCGAGCTGGATGGCGAGACGTACTTCCGTAATACTATTATCATTCCGCTGTGTATTCAATCATATGGGCATGTTATTATAATTGCCAGTGTTGTGTGTTGTTGTAAACTCTGATGATGTATTGTATGAACTGATATAGTTCTTTTGTTTAAAAATTATTCATTTATCTATTATATATTGTTCCGCTGCGATTGTGAGATTCTGATATTGTTTCTGTTTCTTCTTCTACCACTTTCTTCTTTAACCTTAATGATTCGGTTTTCCGGCATTCGATGGTTCGGCATTTGATACAGTGGGCGTATTGATGTCGACTTTCGGGCGTCGAAAAATTGGGTCGTTACAGATCACCAACAAACGATACGAAACAACACTTAAAAGGCGTCGATACGAAATCGATCTTCAATCGATATGAAGAGTATAAGTTTATATCGATACGAATTGGAGTGGAGATGTCGATACGAAGTGGCCTCAGACATCGATGCGAAATGGAGATGAAGGCATCGAGACGAAACATGCCAAGGTCTATCGGTATGAAACAGCTGCATGTAATCGATGCGAAGCAATCTCTATACCATCGATACGAACAAAGCACGACTCAAATGGAAGACTCGGTCACTCGACATGAAAAGTGGATCGATCCTAGGAATTAGCGCTACATCACCTAGCAAGCAAGTGCCTGGAAGTGATGCGAACAGATCGATGCGAACGGAAGCGATACGATATCAGTAGCCTTCAATAAATTCAAACTTGCATCGATCATAACTCGAGATCTACAGGTCCAAATCCTACCAAATTTTCATAGGAACTTGTGTACGACCTCAGGAATGTTCATGATCAATCTCGGCTCGATTGGGCAAGATTTGGATCAATACGAATCTCATTTGTATTGATCATGGATCGAGTCGAAACGACCAGGGATCGATCGCGTGGGCCCACCCACGTGATGGACGGAGTCTTTCGAAGTTTGAGACAGATATTTCCAGCCTACACCTATAAATAATAGTCCAAGAGCTTCCGGAAAGGGATCTTTTAGCTCTTCTACGCCGTTACTCTGCTGAACTCCATTATAACTTGGATATTATCAATTGGACTCTTGTAAATCAATAGCGAATCATACAATCTATCTATGATCTGTGATTTATGACTGTGATTTGGTGCTTTCATTTTTAATTAGGTGTTTGTGACCATTTTTGGCGCAAACATTTTGGTGCTTTCATTGAGAACTGAACTCAGGGATTCTACAGCTTGGATTTTGGATCTGAAGGCTTAAGGACTTAGATCTGGAAAGCAATGGTGAAACAATCAACAAGGAGACCGAGAGCAGAAAGGAACCAGCATGAAGGAAGTCAGGAGGCTTCCTCAGGAGCGAATCAGGCCTCAGTCTTCATCACCCGAGACGAGATGGAGATAATGATGGAAGCTATGTAGGAGGGAATTTTGAAAAGGCAAGAAGAGATGTTGCAGAACCTACTCCAGTAAATTGGACAAGCTAGAGTGCAGAATCAAGAGAATGCCACTGCAAGGGGTGCTGGAGATAGGGATCAGGAGCATGGAACAACCAGGATTCAGAATAGAGTAGGACCATCAGAAGCAGCCCATCAGCTGGGGGGCACTCCCCATGAGCATGTTAATCCAACCTCAGGCAGGATACCAGGCAGAGCTGTTCAACACGGCGTTGATAAAGGAATGGATACCCGTCCAGGAGAGCAGATTCCCGGATTTCCTCGTGAACTCGGGGGGCAGATCAGAGGCAATAGACAAGGACTACAACTTGACGATAGTGACAGATTGGCGAAGATGGTCAGACTAGTCATGAGAGGCGGATTAGTGAATAAAGACCTGGAATATGTTAACATGAGCCCCTTCGCTCCCGCAATTAGGCAGGCCAGGAATCCACCAGAATTCAAGCTACCGACATTGGAGATGTATGAGGGAAGGACAGATCCTGCTGTTCATCTGACGAGGTATATGCAGCATATGGGAGTACTTGGGGCATCAGAGGAGATCATGACCCGATGTTTCCCACTATATTTGACGGACATAGCAGCATTATGGTTTAGACAATTGGAGAGCAGTTCGATTGGAACGTGGAACGAGTTGACTGAAAAGTTTATGAGGCAGTTCATGGTTCACATCTCAAGGCCCAAGAATGTGATGAGTCTGACGACACTGAAGCAGAAGACCGGAGAGTCTTTGAGGAACTTCTTAACACGATTCAATGCAGCAGCGACATCGGTGGACCGGCCAGATCCATCCATGGTTCTGATGGCAGCTGTATCTGGCATAGCTGATGGCTCAGAATTCAAGAATTTACTGACGAGGGATCCACCTATGGACTTAGGAGAGTTTTACCATGAGGCAGAAAGGTTTCTACGATAAGAGGATGCAAATGATGAGAGAGAGGAAGGAGAGGGGGTTGATGTTTATGCAGTCAAAAGCGGAGATCCGCCCGGAAAGGATTTAGGCAAGGAGAAAGGGAAGTAGAAAGCAGAGGACAATTTTGATGAGCCAAAGCGGTCGCGAAAGGAGCCGAGATTCACCTCTTATTCAGAGCTGAGCGAGACATTAGAGCGAATCTACTAAGGCACTAGGGGGCAGGTTCCCTACCGGAGGCCAATGAGGAGGAATCCGACCAACAATGAGAGGAAATCAGACAAGTACTGCTTATTCCACGAGCTAAGCGGCCATAGTACAAATGATTGTAGGCACTTGAGGGATGAGATAGAAGGGCATATTCGGAATAGCATGCTATCACAGTACGTGAGAAGGCAAGCGGCAACGATGGAGCAAGAACGACCACCATATGCATCAACTGGGGACGACTCAGGATCGAGGCATCAGCTTGTCATAAACTGATTAAGATAATGACGAATAAGTCGCAAACTCCACACTAGTGCGGTTAAGTCGCTTATACATGTACAGGATCACGAACGGTCCTTGGGCGTGCTCTGAGACGACTATCAACCACATTAGTGTAGGTGTCTGCACTTTGACGTCTCTGCTTTGCTTTTGTTTTCTATTCTTTGCATCTGGACTTGATTTGGTTGAACATTTTGGTTGTAAGACTCATTTTGAATGTAAATCTGGTATTTGTAATTCCATAATGGCTAAGTCACTTACACATGTACGAGATCACGAACGGTCCTCAAGCATGCTCTGAGATGGCGATAAATCGCCATAACAAACAATTCAGAAACTCACTCGAACATGAAATCCAACATTAATGATACTAAGTCCCCCCGTGCACACACAACTCGCCACGAACGGCACCCTGACCGCGAAAGGTCACAATATTCCTCGAACGGCACCCGACCGCGAATGGTTACAATTCGCCTCGAACGACACCCGACCTCGAATGGTCACAATTCGCCTCGAACGGCACCCGACCGCAAACGATCACCATTCGCCACGAACGACACCCCGACCACGAACGGTCACAATTTGCCTCGAACAGCATCCGGCCTCGAACGCTCACGTACCGCCCCGAGTGGCATATGATCACGAACGATCGCTATTCACAATCATGTAAGATTATCAACCTCTTTACATGACATTATCAAGATACGAACATCCAGCTTATCAAACTACAAAACACACCTTCCTATCACAAGGCATGTTTTGGGGGCAAATGTTATCCTGCCTTTTGGCAAGGCCGTGATACCAAGGAATTGACTGGAAATCAAAGACAGTACATCCCGAAAAACGGTTATACAAAGGTTCTCTATGGATGCTGGTAAATTTTTCCCAAGTCCGGATCAAGCTACGATTGATATGACATGACAAGCAAAGCTATGACAGCCAACTTTCCAAATTTTAAGTCGATCGGAGTTCGTAAGCTCAAGTTATGGATCGATCAAATTCTGTGAGAAGCACGCTCTATTCGTATCCATCATTTCGCATCGATCCATTTCGTATCCATCATACTTATTCCACTTCATATCCATCATGTCCTCCCTGTTTCGTATCCATCAACTGATGAGATTTCGTATCACTTCCACTTATACGCAGTTCGTATCGATCATCTTATACACAGTTCGTATCGATCATCTTACGCACAGTTCGTATCGATCACCAACAAACGATACGAAACAACACTTAAAAGGCGTCGATACAAAGAGTATAAGTTTATATTGATATGAATTGGAATGGAGACGTTGATACGAAGCGACCTCAGACATCGATGCGAAAATGGAGATGAAGGCGTCGATACGAAACAGGCCAAGGACTATCGGTACGAAACAACTGCATGTAATCGATGCGAAGCAATCTCTATACCATCGAAATGAACAAAGCACGACTCAAATGGAAGACTCGGTCACTCGGCATGAAAAGTAGATCGATCCTAAAAATTAGCGCCACATCACCTAGAAAGCACGTACCTGGAAATGATGCGAATAGATCGATGCGAACGGAAGCGATACGATCTTAGCAGCCTTCAACAAATTCAAACTTGCATCGATCATAACTCGAGTTCTACAAGTCCAAATGCTACCAAATTTTTACAGGAGCTTGCGTACGACCTCAGGAATGTTCATAATCGATCTTGGCTCGATTGGGCAAGATTTGGATCGATAGGAATCTCATTCGTATCGATCACGGATGTAGTCGAAACGACCAGGGATCGATCGCGTGGGCCCATCCACGTGATGGAAGGAGTCTTCCAAAGTTTGAGATAGATATTTCCAACCTACACCTATAAATAGCAGTCCAAGAGCTTCAGAAAAGGGATCTGTTGGCTCTTCTACGCCGTTACTCTGCCGAACTCCATTGTAGCTTGGATACTATCAATTGGACTCTTGTTAATCTGTAGAGAATCATTAATAAAACATCAATTCTTCAAAGTGGATGTAGGCTACAACACCGAACCACTATAAATCTTGTCTTTCTACTGCCTTCCTTTTAATTTTTTGAGTGTTCTTCATATTTAATTCTATTACATACAATCTATCTGTGATCCGTGACTTTGATTTGTGCTTTCACCTGCAATCGGGTATTTGTGACCATTTTTGGCGCAAACAACCTGTACGCTAAATTTTTCATAGCCCAGTATATATGCAAGCACAATATCAATGCACACATGCACACTTGGCAACACACGCCCCACACATCCAATAACCACACCTGAATGCATGCATATATAAATATATACCCACAAAAACTAGCATACTAATATATATATATATATTATAGAGGATAAATAAACGTTTACCTTATAAAAACTTGTAGGCAGATGCTACAAAAACAAACTCACATGTACACAAGAAATACAATAACTTACCCAGCCATACAACACGCACGCCCGTTAATAAACAAAGCACAACAAAATGTAAACCATATAAATACTATAATATATATATATATATATATAGACACTCACACACATAAGATACTAGATACATGCGCACATACAATAGTTGAAGGAAATACACACCCAATATGCATGCAACAACACCCAGCATTTCCAAAAAATGCAACACTCACTCCTTCATATACACACACATACGGATACTCGTACACACACGCGCACTGAGAGGCACGCACACACCAAGACAAACACACACAAAATGTATTATATAAAACGGCAAACTGCATTAGGAGTCTTACATTTGGTTATTATACTGTGAGTTATATGTTTGGTTATGTTGTTCGTAACGTCAGAAAGGTGTTACGTAATTTTTATTTTAGTAACGTTAGAAAAGCATTACTAAACTGTATACAGAGATTAATACAGTAACGTTACAAAAGCATTACGAAAATGTTGCAATTATGTTGATAAAACTGTCGCAAATATATGTAGTACTGGTAAACATATTAACGTTGAATTTGGTCCGAGTCCAGTGAAACTGTTTCTTTGAAACAGAATTGCTCCCTCAATGGCGTTGAAGGGTCGACGAGCAACTGTTTCCCAAGATGAAATAGACCGATCTCTGCAGTACTGCACTGGCAATTATAGAGTAACGACGAACTCAAGAGAGGATTTTAGGAACAGAGTTTGGAGGAGGAAGAAATGCAGAAAATTATTTTGTCTTTTTGATTTTCGTTCCACATATATATAGGCACGGGGAGGTGCCTATTCGAGGGGAGGTGTCTGTTTGAACGGTCGTGACTATTGGAAAGGTTGCGACCCTTTACCAAATGACGTGACCGTTTGCATTTTACTGCTAGAAATGGAATTGAAAAAAAAAATTTGATCTGAACAACCAAGCCAAGCCATCGCCAACAGCCAACTGTGAATAGCTAAGTGCCTCTAATACGCCTTAAATGCCCATTCGCCCATGCCACGAGTGCGCATGCGCGCACGCACGCGTGCGGGTAGGATGGTCTGCTCTACTGTCTCTCTTCATTCCATAGTAACTATACCAAGAACCATATAGTACTATATAAGCACATGATGTTTATTATACTCTACTATGTGGTACTACTCATCTTCCAAGGCATTTAATGCCCCACGCTTCTAAATGCAATTCTATTTAAACTTGTTGAATATGCAAGTATATGATTTTTGTTTGATGATAATAAACATGTATATATTCATTTAAATGTATTTGTTAATGTACTATTTTATCTTCACATAATTAAATAAATATTTACTGAATAAAATAAATAACACAGAATTTAAATTCAAACAGATATTTTATTCAAACAAAATTTTTTTATTACAAATTTGAATAGTACAAATTTGAGCTCTCACTATATATATACACACACACTCACACACAATTTCAATTACAATACAAATTCGATTACATCACAATTTATCATTTACATTAGCACCTCACTACATATCACTCATTCACTCGTATTTAATCTTCAACTCTATTCCAGATTGAATCCAACATCTGAGTTATCTGCAAAATAAGCACTGATATGGTAAAATTGAAAAAGAATTTTTTTTTGCAGTGTAAAATAAAATGTGATTTTTGAAAATATTATTTGCCTCGGTTATTTGGGTTGTTCGTCATCATTTAAATTTGAATTCATCATACACGAACAGCTTGTGACATGCATAGTGTATCATTGTACATGCCACAAGGCCATGCACATCGATATACACTTGATAAATCTACAAGGACATGTGAGCACAAGGTTAAACCCAATCAAAAGCCGGGTTCAACTCAAGTGAAATATAAATAAAGTCACGATACAAGCACAAGGTCAAACCCGAGCTATAAGCTGGATTCAACTCTGGTGCACTACAAAACATCACAAAATTATCGAGTACAGGATACAAATGCAACATGAAGACTACAACATATAACATGAATATGTACAAAGGGTAATGCACAGTGAAGACTAATGAACATGCTACAACCGAAGACACAATGCTACAGAGACCAGACCCAAATGTACATGAACATAATGCAACTGTCAATGGTGATGCCTCAACAGTCAAAGGTTCAAATGTCACACAACAAGTAACATATATACAACCAGATCAGTTACATGAAAATAGTGCACCTAACCAATCCAATAATGAATGCAACCATGAAGTACACAAGTAAATCCAGGCATCAAGTATACATGATAAACAACAATATGCATATGGTCAAGCACAAGACTTGATAGTGGAGTTGAAACAATGTCAACCAGAATAATGAACCAACAGACCCACATCACAATACACATATACACACATACATATGTATGTATGTACATATATAATGAACAAGTTTAATACAATGAGTCAGCAAGCACATGAATGCACAGTACATACTACGTACAAAGCAGGTTACATATTGCAATGCAGACTTACAAGTCTAGTAAAAATAATAAACTGGCTCGGCATGTACAAGCAACTCACCACACAATGCACCAAAACAGTGAACAATGGAATACAACCAGAGATGTGTGGATATAAGAAAACAGAGGCAAGAATTAAATCCAGGAACACAAGTGACTCGAACCATAAATCAATATCATACCAAACTTCAATACAACATGAAATGATCATGTGACAGCAAGTAAGATTCCAAACCAACAGTGAAACAAATGGAGATGAACATCAACACGGCAGTGGACAGAGCAGTGCAGACCAATGAACAAAAACATGTAACATGAACAACTCCATATGAAATCAGACAAGACCGGCATTCAAAGTACACATGACTCAAGTCTATAGCATACAACATGAATAAATACATGCGTGAACACACCCACACAGATATATATATATATCTATATATGCAGAGACGAGTCACTGATCAAAGAAGTAGCAGCTTCAAATAAAGTAAATGAATCAAAACCATGATGACCAAGATAAGAACAAGTTTAAATTATCACAATTCAAGCCGCAGTTCAATCAACATAGCAAGATGCCTTGAGTGTCAAAGTAATAGCAGAAATTGAACAAGTCAAAGTAAAATTCTCATCTGAAATATCATCACATAATCAAATGGCCGAATTCAAATTGTAGAAGAATACGATGAACAAGTCAGAGTCAAACTAGAAATTCACGAAGTCAATTTGCAGTTATAAAAATCAAAACAGTAGCAAGTTCAACCAAATCAAGTCAAAGACAACATGAATACATATGCAGTTCAATATCAAGTTAGAGCCGTGGCGACCAAGTCAAGAAATCGAACAAGCCAAAATCAAAGCTGTGATAATCAAGCAAAGAATTATACAAATTGAACAAGTCAGAGAAATCTCAAGCATTCAAGCAAAATCAAATGACAGAGCAAAATTGTTGAAGAATTCAAATGAATTTATACGAACAATAACTAGGGGAATCGAACCCTATAAAACCCAAAGTCATCATTGGCCTAAAATCCATCGAGTTCATTCAAGCTAACCAGTAAAGTAAAGCAAAATGCATAAATCACATACCACTAAAATCAAACTCGATCGAGAAGCAACCGATGCTAAGCAACGAACGATCAACAGAGCAACGCGAGAACATAAATCGGTCAACCATCCAAGCGGCGGCTTCAAAATCACGAAGCCCTAATTTTTGAAGGAAGAGGAATGAACGAGTAAGGAGAAATGAGACAACCATTATCACAAACACAAAGGAAAGCGGGCCGAACAATATAAAAAGGAGAAAGGGAAATTTTTTATCA
This sequence comes from Allium fistulosum, assembly GCA_030737815.1. Lineage (NCBI taxonomy): Eukaryota > Viridiplantae > Streptophyta > Magnoliopsida > Asparagales > Amaryllidaceae > Allium > Allium fistulosum. The sequence continues at coordinate 867,731,099 of CM060905.1, read as the reverse complement.
AATTTTATTTTGGGCCGACTTATAATCCTTCTTTGGGCTATAGTTTATAAATTAGGGTTTCATTGTTTTTAAATTGTTTTTATTTGTAATTTACTTTTAAACTTTTGTAATTTCTAGCCGTATGACTAGGGGACGAACTACGGTGGTGTAGTTCGAGAATTCGCAACTCAGTGTCTGAGTTTTGGTAGGGTTTTGAGCGTAGAGTTAGGTTAGTCGATAGCGGGTGTCGCGAATTTACGTATTTAAGCGTCTGACTACTTAATTTCTAGTAGAAAGCTTCGGGGCACCACGTAGGCAGGGTTTTGCCGAAGCTGGGTAAATCTGTGTTGTTCTATTTCTGGATTTATTATTCTGCTATTATCTGTGCTGCTATTATTTTGCTATATCTATGTTGAAATTATTTTATATGCTTCCGCATTAAATTTTTATAATTGATAGTATCACCCTATTCACCTCCCCTCTAGGGTGAAATCGATCCTACATGTGGTATCAAAGCTAGGAACAAAAGTTAATTTTTTTAATTCGATTTTTCAAAAACAATTTTTGTTGTAAAAATTTGAATTTTTAAAATGGCTTCTTTTAATAATGCTTTTGCAGAGGGTTAGTCCATAGTTAGACCACCAATGTTCAATGGTGAATACGCTTACTGGAAAAATAGAACGAAAATTTTTCTGAAAACCATTGATGCTTGGAATATAGTTGAGATAGGTTATAGAGCACCAACTATAGTTGTTGATAATCAGGAAATAGATAAACCGATGGATCAATGTACAGATCTAGAAAATAGACTACAGAATGCTAATGCTAAAGCTATGAATTCTATTATCTGTTCATTGGATCAAATTGAATTTAATCGTGTCTCACATTGTCTAACTGCACAGGAAATATGGCACACACTTGAAGTGACTCATGAAGGAACATCTCAAATCAAGGAATCTCGCCTTGCCATGCTAAGCAGCAAATACGAGAACTTCACAATGGCCCAGGATGAAAATGTCAAAGAAATGTATGGAAGACTTTCCAATATTATATACAAAGCAAAAGCTCTTGGAAAATCATACACAGAGTTGGAAATAGTCCGGAAAATATTCAGAGTCCTTCAACAAAATTTTAAAGCGTCAAAGCTATTCAAGAATCAAAGGATTTGCAGTAGATCAAAGTTGATGAACTCATCGGAAATCTCACCACTTATGAGCTAGAAATGAAATTCAAGGAAGAGCATGAAGGAGGTGATACTATAAAGAAATCAATAGCTCTCAGAGGAACAACAGAAAGTGGTGATGATGATGATGATGATAATGGTGCAGCTGAGCTGGCACTATTGATAAAGAAATTCAAAAGGTGGAATCACAAATACGGAAATCCAGCTCTAAATCAAAAACTGAAAAGCAGAATAGTCAAAGCACTAGATAACTCGGAAGAACATGAGATCATTTGTCACAAGTGCAACAAACCCGGTCATATCAAGCCCAATTGTCCATAGAATCGATTCAGCCATGGAAAGAAACAGAAAAGGAGAAGTTTTGCAGCCACTTGGGATGAAACCGATGAAGATGATAAAAGCACTGGTAGTGAGAGCAAAAAATCAGATCTGTTCCTTCGAGGTGAAATAACTGACAATGATGATAACGAGCCAAGCGAGGTATCAAAACTTACTCATTCAGAATTGCTTATATATTTTCACGAAGTAAATGGCTGTTTCGAAAGACATAGGGAGAAATACGCTAAAATTGAATCACAAAGAAATACTTTGATAGATTTAAATAAACAACTTGATTAATTGGTTAAAAACTACCAAAGCAAGAGCCCTAAGTATGATAAGTGTCCAACATTCGAAGAAGAAATTAAAAAATCAGAAATTAGAATTAAATCACTTGAAAATGAAATTCTTATTTTGAAAGAAAGTAAAATACTAGGAGAGAAAATTCTATTAAAAAGTGCACACAATTATTGAAGAAAAATGAATCACTCAAAACACAAGTCCAACAATTGTCTACAACTTTAGGAAAATTTTCCAAAGGAGAAAGATCGTTAAATATGTTGTTAATGAAACAAACAGTTAATATAGTTAGACAAGAACTTGGATATAATCAATCTGAACTTGTTAGAAGCAAAATTAATCAAGTTAAATGCGAGTGCACAATTTGTAGAAAAATTGGACATAACTAAAACAATTGTTGGTATAGACCCAAACACATGAAAACCATTCCAATTTAGGTTCCAAAAGGCACAAATATAAAATCCCTCAAAGTCAAACAAATCTGGGTGACGAAAGGAACAAATATAAATAGTTTCGGATCTCCACAAACTTATTTTTCAAAATCTTTTTCCATTAACAACCATGGACCTATAAAAACAAATAGGTCACAAAAATATTCTCTTGTGTAGGTATGGTGGCAGGCTAAGGAACAACAATAGTTCTATATGGATTCTGGCTGTTCCAGGCACACAACAGGCGACAAATCAAAGTTCCATAACCTAGTACAAAGGTAGCAGAATCACGATGGGCAACAACGAAATATTATCGATACAGGTAAAACAGGTAACTGTATATTCATCTTGAATGATTTATTAAGTGTGAAAATTTGCACCATAATCTGAATTAAATTAGCCAGTTATGTGATAATGAAATAAATGTTGATTTTAATTTTAATAATGATGATATTGATTCTGACTTTTTCAAAATTGTTGGCCAATTATAATTTTATGCCGAAAATACAATATGTATTTCTAGAGACTTTGAATTAGTTCATAAAGGTTTTTTTGGATTAATGATGATGTTTTGATGATTACTCTTGATACACGTGGATATATTTACTAGATCTGATACTATGTTCACTATTTGATTATTTGCAAGGCTTCAATTCAATTCCATTTAAATGCTGTAAAAATGATTTTAAGGAAATTTGTTGCAACCTCATGGTCTGGTCTATAACATTCAACTAATGATAATCTTGAGTCTAAAAGAAATTCAAATGTAGATTACACTGGTAATATAGTTGGTAGTAAAATTACTAGTGGAATGTGATTTATGTTGAGACATTCAGTAGCTTTAGAAATTTCTTTAGAAATTTAAACAAGAGTTATAAAGCTTTTTGATGGTAAAAATTCCATGACCATTTCTATTTCTATCATATTTTTATCGACCATCACTCATCAAAATCAAATATAGTTTGTCAATATATGGTATTTTAAACGGGAAATTATTCGTTTTATTATATTTTTAGCAATAAAAAATCCAAAGTATTCACTCTCATTTAAAAGTCCTCATGGTTATGCATGGGTGAATTACTTGGAATTTTTGATTATGTGCTTTCATGCTCAATTAAAAGTCCTCACGGTTATGCATGTATGGAACACATATCAAAATTGATTAATTAAATAGGCAAGTTAATTCTAATCCCATTTAAAAGTCCTCATGGTTATGTGTGGTTAGAAGATACTTGAATTCGTTTTTTTTTTAAATTTGGAATACTACTAATCTCATTTAAAAGTCCAAACGGTTATGCATGGTTAGTAGATATTCAAATTCTCGGTATAAATAACCACAAATAGACACAACTATATGGTTTTATATACCGACATCATCTCTATCATTCTAAAGTGGAATATGCGTCAAACAGAGTATTTATGATTTTAGTTTGATTTTTTATTGAAATTTAATATTTATACTCGATTGGAAATTAATATTGTATTAATGTCCATCACCTTATCTCTATTTTTCTAACACTATTACTCCTTTGCTGATAACAAAAGGGGGAGAGAAAAGTTAAGGTTTTGGAAAATAAAGGTCAAATATTTTATTTTGTATTTTCTATTTGCATCTAGGTTCATTTGCATATTTTTATTTATTTTTATGCATATATGAAGGGTGAGCTTTGTGTAGAGAGGGAGCATTCAAATAGGGGGAGCAAAATGAATGACCAAATACATTTAATAAATTCAAAATCTTAAATATATGTTTGTTATCATCAAAAGGGGGAGATTGTTGAATATGCAAGTATATGATTTTTGTTTGATGATAATAAACATATATATATATATATTCATTTAAATGTATTTGTTAATGTACTATTTTATCTTCACCTAATTAAATAAATATTTACTGAATAAAATAAATAACACAGAATTTAAATTCAAACGGATATTTTATTCAAACAAATATTTTATTATAAATTTGAATAGTACAAATTTGAGCTCTCACTATATATATACACACAATTTCAATTACAATACAAATTCGATTACATCACAATTTATCATTTACATTAGCACCTCACTACATATCACTCATTCACTCGTATTTAATCTTCAACTCTATTCCAGATTGAATCCAGCATCCGAGTTATCGGCAAAATAAACACTGACGCAGTAAAATTGAAAAAAATATTTTTTTGCAGTGTAAAATAAAATGTGATTTTTGAAAATATTATTTGCCTCGGTTATTTGGGTTGTTCGTCATTATTTAAATTTGAATTCATCATACACGAACAGCTTGTGACATGCACAGTGTATCACTGTACATGCCACAAGGCCATGCACACCGATATTCACTTGATAAATCTACATGGACAGGTGAGCACAAGGTCAAACCCAATCAAAAGCCAGGTTCAACTCAAGTGAAATACAAATAAAGTCACGATACGAGCACAAGGTCAAACCTGAGCTATAAGTTGGATTCAACTCAGGTGCACTACAAAACATCACAAAATTGTCGAGTACAGGATACAAATGCAACATGAAGACTGCAACATATAACATGAATATGTACAAAGGGTAATGCACAGTGAAGACTAATGAACACGCTACAGCCGAAGACACAATGCTACAGAAACAAGACCCAAATGTACATGAACAGAATGCAACAGTCAATGGTGAAGCTACAACAGTCAAAGGTTCAAATGTCACACAACAAGTAACATATTGTTAGCACCAAAATTGGCCACTAACCTCATTGAGAAAGATTGTGTAGAGAGATAAATGATGAAAGTAAATTTAAACAAAGAACAATATGCTAAATGGAATGCAAAGATGAGAACACCAGATTTATAGTGGTTCGGCGTAACTGCCTACGTCCACTTTGAGGTTAATCTTTATTACTTTACTTGATAATTGATTACAGATACAATCCGTATACCAACTACTTGAATGCAATTGCTAAGTAAAAAGAATGAGTCTTGAAAGCGGCAGAGTCTCCCCAGTGTTCTCGAAAAAAGATCCATTTCACTGTGCTCCTGCCTCTCTATTTATAGACAAAGATGGGTTGGACTCCCATTGGTGGGCCTGGCAGCCGATTACCTCATCCCAGAAAGAGTGAGTTCTGTGCGCCGAACAAAGTGATGCCGAATAGAAGTGATGCCGAACAGAAGTGATGCCGAACAGACCGATGCCGAACAGAGTGATGCTGAATAGAAGTGATGCCGAACAGACTGTTGTCGAACAAAATGATGCCGAACAGAGTGATGCTGAACAGAAGTGATGCCGAACAGACTGTTGTTGAACAAAGTGATGCCGAACAGACTGATGCCGAACAGACTGGTGTCGATAGAAGCGGTGCAGAACCATCAACGCCGACCAGACTGATGCCGAACCATCGATGCCAATCAGATTGATCCCGAACCATCGAGGCCGAACAGACTGATGCCGAACCATCGAGGCCGAACAGACTGATGCCGAACCATTGATGCTGATCAGACTGATGCCGAACCATCGATGCCGACCAGACTGATGTCAAACATCTCTAGACGCTGAACAACTCCGTATGTCGAATGTTCTGCCATGCTGAACGAAGTGTGGATGTCGAGCAGTGTGGATGCCGAGCAGTGTGGAATGCCGAACGCTCCATGTATGCCGAATACCCTAGAATGCCGACCCATGTACAATACTGAACGACTCTTCATGCCGATCGATATGAAAGTGTCGAGTGCCTAGTTGCCTGGTCAAACCTTCAGTTAACACTTGCCCCCCAAAGTACATCATGTGGTTAAACGTGGTGTGCTTTTAATCACCCTGGATGCCGAACAATATGCCCAAACCGACCGAAACAGCCGAAGCCGAGCACCCTGGATGCCGAACGATATAGCCGATTAGGCTCTAAGCCGAACAGAATCTAAACCGAACAGAACTTAAGCCAAACAGAACCTTAGCTGAACAGAACTCTAAGCCGAACAGAATTCTAAGCCGATCAATACTTAAGCCGATCAAAACTCTATTCATCTTGCCTAATCAAACATCAAACACAAGGACATGGACTTAAGCATACCAGCATATCGAACTAAACTGGACTGATAACTTCTTAGTTTCAATAATCACAAGCCTGGACTTAAACCAATAATAACGGATTAAATCTTTTAACACGCAGTGCCAATGTCCGAGTTCAAGATTGAAAATATTGCAATGCTGGCTTTCGGAGACGGTCAGCGATGACGGTCTTCGAAGACGACAGTTCAATGCTCAACTTCATACCATTGATTCTATGACTTATAATTTCTCAGCGTTTACATCCGAATGATCGCAATAGTTCACACACTACACGGGGGGAATATTCGTATTGTTAAGTCTAACGTCGATTATTTTTTATGTATAGTTCGAACAGGTACTTTGCTAGATTCATTCCTTATCAGCGATGTCTAGAAAATGTAGCTCCGCCACTATTTCAGACAGGCCCGGGCCGTCCTCCCGACGAGAAGTCACAGATACTTCAAATCCGTCAACTTCCCCTGCACATGACTTAGCTCCCGATGTGCTGGAGGCAGCAATCTTCTTGGACAACCCTGTCGATTCACTTGCTTCAAAGATTAATGAAAGTACACTCCGCTGGATATGCTATGTCCACGGAATCCCTTTTGATGACGTGCTAGTCCCATCGGGGCATGACCGTCCGCACTTGCCCCTAGTCGGATACACAGCTTGTAACAAATTCATGTGTTGGGTTGGCAGCGTGCCACCATTCAACTTGTTCCTTCGGGATGTGCTGCAGTACATCGACATCGCTCCATCGCAACTGCACCCGAACAACCATGCATTCCTCTACGGCACTTGCATTCTCTTTATGAATGTCTTCTCTAGGCTTCCAACTCCGTGCAATATCAGTTACATATATTGCATCAAGAAGTGGAAGGATAGCCCATCATTCGTGTTTCTCGAGCCGCACAACAAATGTCAAATCCTAACTGGAGCGTGGACCAAGTTTGCCTTGTATAAACAAGAATGGTTTTATGTGCGTTGTCCTCCCGGCTTTGCGAGGAGATGGGTTGAAGGAAGTAAGCCTTTTTCTTGAACCGTTACTCGTGTTTAGCAGCAGCCGTACCTCTTCTAACTTTTGCCCATCTTTTCAGGTATCACTCCACGTCCTGACGGCCGCGGACACTCTGATGCCGTCGAAGCTATTCAAGCTCTTCCTGCCGAAGAATGGGACATTAGAACTCTCATTTCGAATGAGTCGCTTATAAGGCTTGGACTGTTGGCAGAAGGTCGTCGGATAAGCCTTCCTCAGGGCGTCACCATTCCTAGGCCTGCCTCTATCAAAGGGAAAAAACAGGCGGAGTCTTCAGCACGCAACGCTCCTAATACACCAGAGGAGGGGGAAATTAAGGAGACTGAGAAACCCGAAGCACAAGATGAGAATGTCGGTCACATTCAAGACCCAACGGTCGAAGTTCACGACATCGAAACATCACTTTCCCCTTCTATGGGGAAAAAAGAAACCGACATACAAGATGAGGAAGGAAAAAGTTGGTGGAACTTCCAAAATTACCCTTGTTCCAGTGGAGAAAGAAGCTTCCTCATCACATTTAGAAAGTCCTCTGAAGGGCTTGTCGAACCTTACCCTTTCTGATGATCTAATCAACTACGGTTTCGACGATCTAGAGGCCCTCAAGTTTCATTCGCCCGCTAGAGGCAACACGGGAGTTCAAGCCCCAGTCCAGGGAGATAATACTCCAGTTAGTAAAGATAAATGAACTGGTCCGTCGGGGGAACACTAGGACACACACGCACCCATGCACTTCACCATACACTTCACTTTTTGCCATTACCCCGATTCTTCCTAACTCGCTATTATTTTTATTCTATGCAGGTGACATGGGGCGCTCCCACGGATTCGATCACCTCCACGGCTCTTCTATATTTCACCATTCTGGATGGGATTCAGGCTCCGGTAGACGCAGGGACAAGGACGATTACAAAGATCGAGACAACCGTCCCCGTGAGTCGTCTTATCGAAAGAAATCATATTCCCAGTCTTCATACTCTCGCGATCTCCCTCCTCAAACTGAGCCAGACAGAGAAAAACTTTCGCAGAAGGGGTCTCAACCCGATGTTTCTCGAGAATCAACATTCCGATTCATTAAGCACACGGCAATCTCGGGAACATCGGAAGAGAACAGAACTTTCAAAGCCTCCTCCCCCTATTCCTGCGGTTGACCCAACGATAGCAGAGAAGATGATCGACCTTAAAGCTAAATTTCCCAAAATCTGTTTTGACGGTCTGAAGTTTCTCCCAGCTATTCATCATATTCCAGGGCATGTCAAGCAGAGTGCCATCGCTTGCAACAACGACGTCTATGTTCAACATGACGCGTTTGTTCATTTGGTCGAAAAAGTCTCGGAAGTATCCGTTGAGCGTCAACAAGAAATCAACCGCTTGAAGCTCGAAGCTATCTTTGATAAAGACATTATCAAGAACCAGGACGAAGAGCTCGCTTCGTACAAGTCCAAACTTGAAGCTGCAGAACAAAGTGCTAAGGAGACTGCGGAGGCCGTCGCTCGTCTCGAGATGACCCATAAGAAAGAACTTGACGTCACAGTCCAACGCAGTGGGGCCCTAGCTCTAGAAAAAGATTCCATTCAAAAAGAAAGGGACACACTCGCCCTGCATGTCAAAGAGTTGAAGGAGCTACTCTCTAAGGAGAGGGAAGAGAAGATAGCGGCTCAAGAAGAGTCTCAATGGTACTGTAACGAGATCGTCGATACACGTCTCTTAAAAGCAAGGCTCGATGATGAGCTTTCTAAGGTTGAGGCGATGAAGGATGAAGCCCGTGAGGAGGGCAAGAGACTAGCTTCCGAGGAGATCGACTCCCGTCTTGAAGCAGCTGCAGAGGCCGGCAGAGAAGAGGTCAAGTGTATGTTTGACCCGCTGATTGCTGAATACAGCGCCCGCGTCCTCATGCACCGGGACTTGACTTTCTTAGGCGAGGGCTATCTTGAATCTCTAGCTGAGGCCTGGGAGACTTTAATAAAGATCAGGAAGGTTGAGTCGGGCACTGAGGAGGTCGATGAGGAGGCTTTAGTGAAAGAGTTTCTCAGGGGGAACGAGCCATCGGACTTGTCTGCAGCCATGGCTCTCTTTGGTAAAGGCTCTCCCCTATCAAAAGAGAAAGACGATGAGGCTGGTCCATCTGGAGCTGAGGCTGCAGATCCTCCTTTCACTCAATCGGCTGGTCGGCCAGCACTTGACCCATTTGAGCAGCATGCCGGCTATGATCCGGAAGATCCCGATCTCGACATTCATGTGCTATCCCCTATTCTAGAGGATGAAACCCCGCGCACAGCTGAAAGCCAGCAAGAAACCGGTATAAAAACTCTTCTTCTAGAAGTTCAAAGATCTGTCGCTTTCTGTGAGCGGTTATTGGTCCTAATGTTCATTCTTTATGTTTTTATGTAGGCCGCTCTGATCCTGAACCAATTCCGAGGAGCAATGATGCCAAGGAGGAGGCGGGGAAAACAAGCGATGTCGCTCACGCGGGAGTAACTTCCGGTCCTGACGCTTAAGTGATCGGGGCGTTAGATGATGATAAGTCTGACACTTCATCTCCCGTTGAAGGGAGTTATGAAATCGAAATCACTGGCGCCTCAGAACATACTTCGAAGGTGAGTATGAAGGAGCGACTCGCAGAAGAGAAGAAAAAGGTCGAGATCAAGGTCGAGCCTCAAATACTAGAACTTACCGACCCACTGAATAGGCCTCTGAAAGTCATTATTCCCGGCAAATCCAAACCACTGGATGTTCCTCCTCCCACTCCTGACTCCGCTTCTTTGGTAAGCAAAAAGTCCAAGAGGAAGCGTGAGGGAGAGGAGTCATCTGAGAAAACAAAGGAAGGCAAGAAAAAGAAGCCAAAGAAATAGCCACTATACTCGTTCAACGAGATTTTGCTTAGGTCCTGTAACTACCTTTACTTTTTCGTTTTCGTAGTTTATGTAGATAGATTTTTGACTCCAAGTTTTGGAGGAGTGGTTGTATAACCCCATTTTGGATTATTGAACAAAGTTTAGTATCTTTGCCATTTGAACGATTCTTTTGCTTTTTTAGCTTTCTGTATAACTATGGTCGAAACTCAAGTTCTTATGAGTTGCATAATTTCCCAATCCATTCTTACATTGTTTGAACATTCTTTGGAGTGGCACATTTCTTGTTTCACATTTTTGGTACTTAGAATTTTTTCTAATCCGTGCTCCGAGGATTTAGAGTAATTCGGTCCGCATTCAGGGGACTCAGAGATTCTAATCGTCTATACTCTAGTCCGCACTCCGGGGACTTAGAGTACTCCGGTCCGCACTCAGGGGACTCGGAGATTCAATTCGTTTATACCCTAGTCCGCGCTCCGAGGACTTAGAGTACTCCGGTTCACACTCAGGGGACTCGGAGATTGAAGTCGTGTATACTCTAGTCCACGCTCTGGGGACTTAGAGTACTCCGGTCCGCACTCAGGGGACTCGGAGGTTCAATTCGTTTATACTCTAGTCCACGCTCTGGGGACTTAGAATACTCCGGTCCACACTCAGGGGACTCGGAGGTTGAAGTCGTTTATACTCTAGTCCGCGCTCTGGGGACTTAGAGTACTCTGGTCCGCACTCAAGGGACTCGGAGGTTGAAGTCGTTTATACTCTAGTCTGCGCTCTGAGGACTTAGAGTACTCCAGTCCGCACTCAAGGGACTCGGAGGTTGAAGTCGTTTATACTCTAGTCTGCGCTCTGAGGACTTAGAGTACTCCGGTCTGCACTCAGGGGACTCGGAGGTTAAAGTCGTTTATACTCTAGTCCGTGCTCTGGGGACTTAGAGTACTCCGGTCCGCACTCAGGGGACTCGGAGATTCAATTCGTTTATACTCCAGTCCGCGCTCTGAGGACTTAGAGTACTCCGGTCCGCACTCAGGGGACTCGGAGATTGAAGTCGTTTATACTCTAGTCCGTGCTCTGGGGACTTAGAGTACTTTGGTCCGCACTCAGGGGACTCGGAGGTTCAATTCGTTTATACTCCAGTCCGTGCTCTGGGGACTTAGAGTACTCCGGTCCGCACTCAGGGGACTCGGAGATTGAAGTCGTTTATACTCTAGTCCGTGCTCTGGGGACTTAGAGTACTCCGGTCCGCACTCAGGGGACTCGGAGATTCGAGTCGTTTATGCGAGTTCGTACATCATATGGAATGATGCAACTTCAGTAGTTCATCACCAGATTATAAGGTACAGAAACATCAATAATTCATGGAAAAGACGGCTTCAAGCCTTTATTAATGAAACAAACTAAATTGGCTGATTATACGCTAAAAAGGAAACTAAGAATCAATGGAATAAGAACATACAACAAATAATTGTACCTAAAACAGAAAAGAAACATGCTAAACATAATAACGTCGTAAATGTTCACTGTTCCACGCTCGTGGGAGTGTCACGCCATCAACGGTTGCTAGCTTGAAAGTTCCCTCTCCAAACTTCCGTTCAACGACATAAGGACCTTCCCAGTTGGGATTCATACGTGATGGTATCGGGAAAACCCGTTTCAAAACGAGATCACCCACATCAAAGATTCTTGGGCGGACTTTGTCATCGTAATATCGCTTGACTCGGTGCCTATATGCTACCGCCCTTAATTCAGCCTCTTCACGTTTTTCATCGATGCAGTTCAGTGATTCCAACAAGAGATCCTGATTTGTCTTAGGATCATAATACGTCACTCGATGTGATAGAACTTCAAGCTCCACGAGTATAACAGCTTCCGAGCCGTATGCCAATGCGAATGGAGTGTGGCCAGTCGCGGACTTGTGGGTAGTTCTATAAGCCCATAATGCTGTTGGGAGTTCATCTACCCACTTGCCTCCGGCTTTTTCCAAACGCTTCTTCAATATGGACTTGATTACTTTGTTCATGGCCTCAACCTGTCCGTTAGCTTTCGGATGTGCAACGGCGGCGAACTTTTTCTCAACGCCGTACTTTAAACAGAAGTCTTTGAATTCTCTGCTTTCAAACTGCGTTCCGTTGTCTGTAATGATGGTTTGAGGGTGGCCAAAACGGCATATAATATTTCGTACAATGAAATTAATGACCTTCTTGGAGGTGATTGTGGCTAAAGGCTCTGCCTCGGCCCATTTTGTGAAATAGTCGACTGCAACTATCGTGTATTTTGCACCACCTTTGGATATAGGCAAAGAACCGATTATGTCGATTCCCCAGATTGCAAACGGCCGGGGACTAACCATTTGTGTGAGTTCTGTTGGTGGAGCTCTCGGGATTTTTGCATATCTTTGACACTTTTCACATTTTCTTGCGTAATCTGCAGCATCCCGATTCACAGTTGGCCAATAGTATCCGTAGCGGAGGATCTTTTTTGCTAGTGTCTGCCCCCCAGTATGGTCGCCACATTCTCATTCATGAACCTCCTCCAAGACCTGCTTTGCCTCATCACCGGCAATGCATCATAGTAGAAGGACCGAGAACCCTCTCCGATACATTACTCCTCCCTGTATCACATATCGCGCGGCTTTGCGAATGACCTGCCGTCTTTCGCTTCTTCTTTCGGGCAAAGTCCCGTTTAGCAGGTACTATTTGAATGGGGTCATCCATGACTCCTCCTCGATTTCCGTTTCCAATGCAAAATCGACTTCCATAACATCTATGCTCGGAGTGTGTAAGGTTTCGATGGGAACTAATCCCATTTGCTGCGCATCGCCAGTGCTTGCGAATTTGGCCAACGAGTCGGCTTCCTTGTTTTGTTCACGCGGGACATGCGAAATGTCATAATGTTCGAAGTTCGCCAATAGTTCCTGAACCAAAGCAAGGTATGGAGCAAGCTTTTGTCCCCTTGCTTGGTAGTCTCCTCGCACTTGGTACACCACCAGCTGCGAGTCACAAAAGATTTCAACTGATTTAACCCCGAGTTCTCCAACGAGTTTTAAGCCAGCAATCACTGCTTCATATTCTGCTTCATTATTCGTAGCCGGGAAATCGAGCTTCAAAGCGTAACAAATCGATCGATTTTCTGGAGTTACGAGAACTACACCAGCTCCGGAGCAACGGTCATTTGATGCCCCATCGGTGTACAATTTCCATCGAATGGGGGGAATGACACTGTGATTATCTGGTTCGTCAGGTACAGTATACTCAGCGATGAAATCTGCTAATGCTTGCCCTTGTATGGCTCTTCGTGGCAGGTAGGTAATATCGAACTGACTCAACTCGATATTCCATTTTAACATCCTTCCCGAAGTTTCTGGTCGTTGGAGTACCTACCGTAAAGACTGATCGGTATAGACACTGACTGAGTGTGCTTGAAAGTATGGACGCAACTTACGTGATGCAATTACCAAGCAATAGGCCAATTTCTCAATTTTAGGGTAATTTCTTTCTACCCCCATTAAACGTTTGCTAACGTAATACACCGACTTTTGGACTCGGTCCTCCTCGCGGACCAAAGCTGCACTTATAGCATGCGGGGATACGGCCAAGTATACGTACAACATCTCATGGTCTACTGGTTTCGACAGCACTGGAGGACTCTCCAAATGCCTCACCAGATCTTGGAACGCTTCCTCATAGTTGGATGTCCATTCGAAATTCCTCTTCCCTTTCTTTATTATATCGAAGAAGGGAATGCACTTGTCCGTGGCTCTGGAGATAAATCGACTCAGCGCAGCCACCTTTCCATTCAAGCTTTGCACCTGTTTTATAGTTCTGGGTACTCGCACATCTCGAATAGCTTGAATCTTTTCCGGGTTAGCTTCAATTCCCCTGGCATTAACAATGAATCCCAAAAACTTCCCCGACGCAACGCCGAAGGAACATTTTAGAGGGTTGATCTTCATCCCATAATATCTGAGTATATCGAACATCTCTACTAAGTCTCGAATGTGGTCGTTTGACTGTCGTGACTTCACGAGCATGTCATCCACATAGACTTCCATCGTTCTACCAATCTGGTCTTTGAACATTCGATTCACCAAATGCTGATAGGTCGCTCCCGCGTTTTTCAATCCGAAAGGCATTACTACATAGCAATATAGCCCAACGTCTGTGATGAAACTAGTGTGTTCTTGGTCCGGAATATGCATCGGGATCTGATTGTATCCCGAGTATGCATCAATGAATGATAACAACTCGTGTCCTGCAGTGGAGTCGACCAACTGATCAATCCTAGGCAATGGGAAACTGTCCTTGGGGCATGCTTTGTTCAAATCGGAATAATCTAGGCAAGTTCTCCATTTCTCGTTCGCCTTTTTCACCAGCATGAAGTTTGATACCCATTCAGGGTAGAGGGCGTCGCGGACGAACCCATTGGCTTTGAGTTTGTCCACCTCCTCTCTGAGAGCAGTGGACCTCTCCGGGTCCATCCCTCTCCTCTTTTGTTTAACCGGGACGTACTTCGGGTCTATGTTCAACATATGACTCGTAATAGCGGGAGAAATCCCACACATGTCAGAATGTGTCCAAGCGAAAACATCAAGATTCGCTCGGAGGAAATCACTGAGGTCTTCAGTCATTGCGGGGCTAAGTTGTGATCCGATCTTCAGTACTCGCGATGGATCGTCTTGGCTGACTGAAATGTCAATTGTCAATTCAGCCGGCATTGCCTTTTCTTCCCTAGGTTCCTCATCGTCGTCTCTCGGATCTATGTCTCTGTAGATCCGAGGATTATGCCCGAGCCAGGGCTCGGGCATTATTTGTCAATTGTCAGTATTATGGATGCGGACGGGATTGTCCGCAGCCTTTCCTTTCTCCCTCCGATGGGCCTCTCGGAGCTCAGCCACATAACATGCACGACCAGTCGCCTGGTCACCATGAACAACACCTACTCCTTTGTCAGTCGGAAACTTCAAAGTCAAGTACCACGGGGCTAATACTGCCCTAAACTCAGCCAGGGCCGGTCGACCCAAAAACACATTGTACGGAGAATCCACATCCAAAACTACGAAAGGTAGGATTCACACTCTCCTACGCTCACCTTGTCCCAGTTCAACTGGTAACTCAACATACCTCACTGCATCGGTCGCTGCTCCATTAAAGCCATGTATACGAGCTTTAGATGGTTTCAAATCCTTTATCTCCATCTTCATCTAGTCATAAGCCTTCTTGAAGATGATATTGATAGAACTTCCATAATCAATCAAAATTCTCTTCACATAAGCCAGCCCGATTGTCGCAGATATGACCATTGGGTCGATGGTAGGAGCCTCTACTTGGTCAGCATCTCTGCTCCTGAATACTATATCGTCTGTCATCACGCGCAGCTGTTTAGCAGGGGTCCCATCCTCCACGTTGGAACAACACTCGAAGTCTGCGTGCTTCAGGGAACTAGCATACTGCTCCATCTCTTGCCAGTTCTTATCCGCAGGGTGAGGCCCGCCGATGATTGTGTTTATGACTAGTCTGCCCACGGTCCGGGCAGGCTCCTCGGGATGACGCGGAGCTGGTGCACGACCTGGCTTGGATGTTCCCTATCCTCCTTCCTGCGGATTCTTTACAAACTCCTGTAGCTTTTTCTACCTAATCAACTTCTCTATAGCGTCGTGTAGGTGTCTGCACTCTTCAGTATTATGCCCATAAGTCTCATGGAAGCGGCAGTATTTCCCAGTTCGCTTTTGTTCTTCGGTTGACTCCTTTGGACGTGGCTTTTTGCACTAAAAGGTATTGCAGGTTGATAGGTAAATGTTCTCAAGAGACGCATTCAGCGGGGTGTACTCATTGTAGGTTGGAATTCTCGGCTTCCACTTCCCCGCTTCTCTCTTCTTCCCTTGATTTCTTCCTCCGGATTCCTTAGATTGCCCGGGCTTGTTCTGGACATTGACTTGAACTTTCCCCGAGTTGGACTGCTTCACAGCAATGTTGCTTTTATGGACTCCTAAACAAGCCCCGGTGCCTTATCTCGCCTTATCCACCTGGCTTCCTCTCTTCTTATGAATTGATGTGCCTTTGAGTAAAAACGTTCTAGCGTAGCTGGAGGTTTTCCTGCCAACCAATCTTCAAACTCTGAATCCAGATCCACACCTTGCATCACAGCCATAAGAATTGCATGATCATTGGGATTACTGACTTTAGTAGCCGCAACATGGAATCTCTGTAAATACTCCTTCAGCGACTCCCCAGGAGCTTGAATTACACTTGATAGAGACATCACGTCCTTTGGACGAGTAGTATGTATCTTGAACCGTTCTATAAATTTCTTCGCCAACTCCTCGAAACTGGATACGGACCGCGGAGGAAGTCAGGTGAACCACATAGTGGCGATCCCAGATAGAGTTATTGGAAAGCACCTGCACTTGGTGGCATCATTCACTCTAGCTGAATCCATCATCCATTCGTACCTCATCACAAGTTGCCTGGGATCAGACTTTCCTTCATAAGCCGGGATAGTTGGCATGCTGAACTTCTTAGGGTACTCTGCCTGTAGGACAACGTTTGTGAACAGAGTATGACTTCTGGACACTCCCCAATCATCGTTTGACAAGCCTTGATTCTCTCTCATCAACTGTCTGATCATAGCTGTCAGGTCTGGGGTTTGTATGGAAGGTGGAAGGTTGGAGTCCGTCTAACGGGATTGATCAGGCTGATGCCTCCTCTGCTGACGATCTGCCAAACGTGCATCTTGAGGTTCGATATCATTAGCATCTTGGTGAGCCGGGCGTACAGCCTCCACCTACATTCCAGCTCCTAAGTTTCCAGTTCCGGCTTGGTCACGGTCTCCGAGGTGTAAATAGTCCCCGGCTGTTCGGACAGCAGCACCTGCCTGTGTGGTTTCAGTCTTGCGGCGTCTACGCCTTGGATTGCCCCCAGCATTCTGATGCTGTTGTTGAGTGAGTTGTGCCATGAAGTTGGCGTTAGCTTGCATCCGCTCTCTAAGTTGTCTCCTGCTTTCCCTGAGTTCTCTCATCAAGTCGTTGAACTCTATTCTGGTGACAACTGGCATCTGGTCCTGGGTGGTAGTCCCTGCACCTAAATTTGCTTGCTGATTGCTAGGCCCTGCTTGTTGTACGCTAGCAGTCTCGAGGGCGTCCGCATTTTGAGAGGCTAATCTGGTACGTGGTCTTGCCATTATAGAGTTATTGGTATGAACTCTGAGTAGAATCAACGGACGTCCTACGAATGAATCGGATCTTCTTTAGGGGATTTATTCAATCCAGTAGCTTCAAAGCAAATCCTTGAGGTCTGAGAATTCGATTCTCAGTAAAAGCACTAAAGTGTTTGCAACAAAATTGGTCACTAACCTCGTTGAGAAAGATTGTGTGGAGAGATAAATGATGAAAGTAAATTTAAACAAAGAACAATATGCTAAATGGAATGCAAAGATGAGAACACCAGATTTATAGTGGTTCGGCGTAACTGCCTACGTCCACTTTGAGGTTAATCTTTATTACTTTACTTGATAATTGATTACAGATACAATCCGTATACTAACTACTTGAATGCAATTGCTAAGTAAAAAGAACGAGTCTTGAAGGCGGTAGAGTCTCCCCAGTGTTCTCGAAAAAAGATCCATTTCACTGTGCCCCTGCCTCTCTATTTATAGATAAAGATGGGTTGGACTCCCATTGGTGGGCCTGGCAGCCGATTACCTTAGCCCAGAAAGAGTGAGTTCTGTGCGCCGAACAAAGTGATGCCGAACAGAAGCGATGCCGAACAGACTGTTGTCGAACAAAGTGATGCCGAACAGAGTGATGCTGAATAGAAGTGATGCCGAACAGACTGTTGTCGAACAAAATGATGCCGAATAGAGTGATGCTGAACAGAAGTGATGCTGAACAGACTGTTGTCGAATAAAGTGATGCCGAACAGACTGGTGTCGACAGAAGTGGTGCAGAACCATCGACGCCGACCAGACTGATGCCGAACCATCGATGCCGATCAGATTGATCCCGAACCATCGAGGCCGAACAGACTGATGCCGAACCATCGAGGCCGAACAGACTGATGCTGAACCATTGATGCCGATCAGACTGATGCCGAACCATCGATGTCAACCAAACTGATGTCAAACATCTCTAGACGCTGAACAACTCCGTATGTCGAATGTTCTGCCATGCCGAACGAAGTGTGGATGCTGAGCAGTGTGGAATGCCGAATGCTCCATGTATGCCGAACACCCTAGAATGCCGACCCATGTACAATACTGAACGACTCTACATGCCGATCGATATGCAAGTGTCGAGTGCCTAGTTGCCTGGTCAAACCTTCAGGTAACACATATATACAACCAGATCAGTCACATGAAAACAATGCACCTGACCAGTCCAATAATGAATGCAACCATGAAGTACACAAGTAAATCCAGGCATCAAGTATACATGATAAACAACAATATGCATATGGTCAAGCACAAGATTGGACAGTGGAGTTGAAACAATGCCAACCGGAATAATGAACCAACAGACCCACATCACAATACACATATACACACATACTTATGTATGTATGTACATATATAATGAACAAGTTTAATACAATGAGTTTGCAAGCACATGAATCCATAGTACAGACTACAACAAAGCAAGTTACATATTGCAATGCAGACTTACAAGTCCAGTGAAAATAATAAACTGGCTCGGCATGTACAAGCAACTCACCACACAATGCACCAAAACAGTGAACAATGGAATACAACCAGAGATGTGTGGATACAAGAAAACAGAGGCAAGAATTAAATCCAGGAACACAAGTGACTCGAACCATAAATCAATATCAAACCAAACTTCAATACAACATGAAATGATCATGTGATAGAAAGTATGATTCAAAACCAACAGTGAAACAAATGGAGATGAACATCAAAACGACAGTGGACAGAACAGTGCAGACCAATGAACAAAAACATGTAACATGAACAACTCCATATGAAATCAGACAAGACCGGCCTTCAAAGTACACATGAATCAAGTCTACAGCATACAACATGAATAAATACATGCGTGAACATATATATATATATATATATGGAGAGACGAGTCACTGATCAAAGAAGCAAACAAAGTAAATGAATCAAAACCATGATGACCAAGATAAGAACAAGTTTAAATTATCACAATTCAAGCCGCAGTTCAATCAACACAGCAAGATGCCTTGAGTGTCAAAGTAATAGTAGAAATTGAACAAGTCAAAGTAAAATTCTCATTTGAAATATCATCACATAATCAAATGGCCGAGTTCAAATTGTAGAAGAATACGATGAACAAGTCAGAGTCAAACTAGAAATTCACGAAGTCAATTTGCAGTTATAAAAATCAAAAACAGTAGCAAGTTCAAACAAATCAAGTCAAAGACAACATGAATACATATGCAGTTCAATATCAAGTTAGAGCCGTGGCGACCAAGTCAAGAAATCAAACAAGCCAAAATCAAAGCTGTGATAATCACGCAAAGAATTATACAAATTGAACAAGTCAGAGAAATCTCAAGCATTCAAGCAAAATCAAATGGCAGAGAAAAATTATTGACGAATTCAAATGAATTTATACGAACAATAATTAGGGGAATCGAACCCTATAAAACCCAAATTCATCATTGGCCTAAAATCCATTGAGTTCAATCAAGCTAACCAGTAAAGTGAAGCAAAATGCAGAAATCACATACCATTAAAATCAAACTCGATCGAGAAGCAACCGATGCTAAGCAACGAACGATCGATCAACAGAGCAACGCGAGAACATAAATCGATCAACCATCCAAGCGGCAGCTTCAAAATCACGAAGCCTTAATTTTTGAAGGAAGAGGAATGAACAAGTAAAGAGAAACGAGACAACCATTATCACAAATACAAAGGAAAGCGGGCCGAACAATATAAAAAGGAGAAAGGGAAATTTTTTATCAAATTTTATTTTGGGCCGACTTATAATCCTTCTTTAGGCTATAGTTTATAAATTAGGGTTTCATTGTTTTTAAATTGTTTTTATTTGTAATTTACTTTTAAACTTTTGTAATTTCTAGCCGTGTGACTAGGGGACGAACTACGGTGGTGTAGTTCGAGAATTCGCAACTCAGTGTCTGAGTTGTGGCAGGGTTTTGAGCGTAGAGTTAGGTTAGTCGATAGCGGGTGTCGCAAATTTACGTGTTTAAGCATCTGACTACTTAATTTCTAGTAGAAACCTTGGGGGCAACACGTAGGGAGGGTTTTGTCGAAGCTGGGAAAATCTGTGTTGTTCTATTTCTACGTTTATTATTCTGCTATTATCTGTGCTGCTATTATTTTGCTATATCTGTGTTGAAATTATTTTATATAATTCCGCATTAAATTTTAATAATAGATATTATCACCCTATTCACCCCCCCTCGATGGTGAAATCGATCCTACAAGTGGTATCAGAGCTAGGAACAGAAATGAATTTTTTTTTAAAATTCGATTTTTCAAAATCCAATTTTTGTTTTAAAAATTTGAATTTTTAATAATGCTTTTGCAGAGGGTTAGTCCATAGTAAGACCACCAATGTTCAATGGTGAATACGCTTACTGGAAAAATAGAATGAATTTTTTTTTGAAAACCATTGATGCTTGGAATATAGTTGAGATAGGTTATAGAGCACCAACTATAGTTGTAGATAATCAGGAAATAGATAAACCGATGAATCAATGGATGAATCTAGAAAATAGACTATAGAATGCTAATGCTAAAGCTATGAATTCTATTATTTGTTCATTGGATCAAATTGAATTTAATCGTATCTCACATTGTCTAACTGCGTAGGAAATATGGCGCACACTTGAAGTGACTCACGAAGGAACATCTCAAGTCAAGGAATCTCGCCTTGCCATGCTAAGCAGCGAATAAGAGAACTTCACAATCGCCAAAGATGAAAATGTCAAAGAGATGTATGGAAGACTTTCCAATATTATATACAAATCAAAAGCTCTTGGAAAATCATACACAGAGTTGGAAATAGTCCGGAAAATCCTCAAAGTCCTTCGACGAAATTTTAAAGCCAAAGTCAAAGCTATTCAAGAATCAAAGGATTTGCAGCAGATCAAAGTTGAAGAACTCATCGGAAATCTCACCACTTATGAGCTAGAAATGAAATTCAAGGAAGAGCATGAAGGAGGTGATACTCGAAAGAAATCAA
This sequence comes from Allium fistulosum, assembly GCA_030737815.1. NCBI lineage: Eukaryota > Viridiplantae > Streptophyta > Magnoliopsida > Asparagales > Amaryllidaceae > Allium > Allium fistulosum. The sequence goes on along the minus strand of CM060905.1, from coordinate 867,709,789 downwards.
TAGCTCTCAGAGGAACAACAGAAAGTGGTGATGATGATGATGATGATAATGGAGCAGCTGAGCTGGCACTATTGATAAAGAAATTCAAAAGGTGGAATCACAAATATGGAAATCCAACTCTAAATCAAAAACTGAAAAGCAGAATAGTCAAAGCACTAGACAACTCGGAAGAACATGAGATCTATGCCTTCGAGGTGAAATAACTGACAGTGATGATGACGAGCCAAGCGAGGTATCAAAACTTACTCATTCAGAATTGCTTATATATTTTCACGAAGTAAATGGCTGTTTCGAAAGACATATGGAGAAATACGCTAAAATTGAATCACAAAGAAATACTTTGATAGATTTAAATAAACAGCTTGATCAATTAGTTAAAAACTATCAAAGCAAGAGCCCTAAGTGTGATAAGTGTCCAACATTCGAAGAAGAAATTAAAAATTCAGAAATTAGAATTAAATCACTTGAAAATGAAATTCTGATTTTTAAAGAAAGTGAAAATACTAGGAGAGAAAATTCTATTAAAAAGTGCACACAATTATTGAAGGAAAATGAATCACTCAAAACACAAGTCCAACAATTGTCTACAACTTTAGGAAAATTTTCCAAAGGAGAAAGATCATTAAATATGCTGTTAGGGAAACAAACAGTTAATATAGTTAGACAAGAACTTGGATATAATCAATCTGAACTTGTTAGAAGCAAAATTAATCAAGTCAAATCCGAGTGCACAATTTGTAGAAAAATTGGACACAACTAAAACAATTGTTGGTATAGACCCAAACACATGAAAACCATTCCAATTTAGGTTCCAAAAGGCACAAATATAAAATCCCTCAAAGTCAAACAAATCTGGGTGACGAAAGGAACAAATATAAATAGTTTCGGGTCTCCACAAACTTATTTTTCAAAATCTTTTTCCACTAATAACCATGGACCTATAAAAACAAATAGGTCACAAAAATATTCTCTCGTGTAGGTATGGTGGCAGGCTAAGGAACAACAATAGTGCTATATGGATTCTGGCTGTTCCAGGCACACAACATGTGACAAATCAAAGTTCCTTAGCCTAGTACAAAGGTGGCAGAATCACGACGGGCAACAACGAAATATTATCGATACAGGTAAAACAGGTAACTGTATATTCATCTTGAATGATTTATTAAGTGTGAAAATTTGCACCATAATCTGAATTAAATCAGCCAGTTATGTGATAATGAAATAAATGTCGATTTTAATTTTAATAATGATGATATTGATTCTGACTTTTTCAAAATGGTTGGCCCATTATATTTTTATGCCGAAAATACAATAAGTATTTCTAGAGACTTTGAATTAGTTCATAAAGGTTTGTTTGGATTAATGATGATGTTTTGATGATTACTCTTGATACACGTGGATATATTTACTAGATCTGATACTATGTTCACTATTTGTTTATTTGCATGGCTTCAATTCAATTCCATTTAAATGCTGTAAAAATGATTTTAAGGAAATTTGTTGCAACCTCACGGTTTGGTCTATAACATTCAACTAATGATAATCTTGAGTCTAAGAGAAATTCAGATGTAGATTACACTGGTAATATAGTTGGTAGTAAAATTACTAGTGGAACATGATTTATGTTGAGACATTCAGTAGCTGCATCGTTTTTCAAAGAAAATATCTGCATATTTTTCACTTGAAATAATTTTCAAACAGCAGACATTTTTCTAAAACCCCTTATAGAAAAATGTTTTTGTAAATGTACATTGCAAATAGAAAATAAACAACAAGTATATAAATTCATCACACACACATTCTGACGTAGTACGCACAAATTAGCATTCAATTTGTATGTGTATTTGGAATTAAAAGATTAGACATAAGATTCATGAGTGAAATACTCACCTGACTGCTACTTTACTCCCTTTTCCTCTTCACATGAGCGTACGTACATAACTCGCTCTCTCAACCACCTCGTTGAGCCCAATCATCCTCCCATAGGCACGCATAAATAGTATCCAGCAACACTCAAATGGAATATGAAAATTTATATTAATTTATTTAATTTTTCTTATTCGACTTTAGAATTGAAGATTGTTTGGTTTGTTGTTCACTTCAGGAGGAAAAATAGAAAATTGAAAATGAAGATGGAAGGTGGAATCCGCGTGAGTGGCCTGCGTGAGTGTATATGTGTGGAGAGGGAAGTTTCTGGAGTTAGAGAAGTGTAGAATATGATATTAGACTTTAAAATCTTGGACCTGGGTTACAAGAATCTAAAAAAAACTCATATGTATATTATATTTAATTTAAAATAAGTACAGGTTTCCATTTAAGAATCGTTCTCTTTCCAAACTCTTATTTTGATCACATCACTTTTATGAAATATTATTTTCTCAAATTTTATCTTATTTAAAATTTAAACCTCATACTCTCACTATTTAAATTCTTTTATTAAATAGTTGCCATAATCAATTCGTCGAATAAATCTCCAAATTCAAATTTAATTAATCAAATTACTATTATCAACTTAAATTAATTATTACTTAAAAACCGGGTTGTTACAACCATATAGAGACCCGCCTTGGAATTAGGTCTTAAATGACGGGGATTTGCCTAATGCCTAGTAAAAGAGGTAGTAAGTGGTTTGGAGTACTCCTTCTCACATGGTAGACGATAATGCGTTAGAATTCCAGACTGGAATAACCTTCGGGCTTATAGAGGGAACTAATGATATAGCTGAAAGAGCGGTAGATGCATGACAGTTAAATTATTAGTAAGCTATGTGTGGGAGTAAAGCAGTCTCTAGGACTGATTGATTTAGGGTGACCGTTACATTTGGTATCGGAAGCTGACTTGCTTTGCGATTGAGGTATTAAATGGTCGTTGGTTCTACCTCTTTATCTAGTTAAGAAGTATTAAGTGGTCGGGAATGTTAGATGGTGAAACGCTTAGAATTATATGCATACATATATAGACATATGTATATATGTAGCTGTGCCTTAGGTAAGGATAAACGTATCATACGTGCACATGTATTAATTAATTAAGTAACAGTAATAACATTAAATGGAAGTCAAATCGGTATAAGTTTATTTTATGTTTAATATATGTAACTTTTCCAGTCACCAGAACGTTGTTTTGACCTCCTTCCTCATTACAGTCCACATGATAGATTTATAGGAAGAGGTCACTGGCACTGACGAAACGGTTGATGGAGAGTTATTTCTTTCCATGCTTGATTTTGGTGAGGCTTATGGGTATCCGTAGGACGTGGTTGATTCTAAAAGTTGTTGCCTCGATTGGTATTTGATCTTGTTATCCTTTCTTTCCGCCGTGAGTTTTATTTGATTAATCTTTGATATACTTATGTTTACTGCAGGTTACCAAAACCAAGAGATTGTATCGTAGTGGACTTGGGTTTTGATTTTGTTGAAATTCAGGCCTATTAAGATACTGATTGCTACATTTGGTATCAGAACCTAGGTTAGTCGATCGTAGGGATTAGGATATACCAAGAGAGCGTATTCGAATTCTTTCTATCTTAATCTATGCCTAACTATAAATGGGGAAAAAATGAAGTAAGAAATATGCGACGAAGGTCGTACCATAAGGAATGTAAAGGGAAAAGATTGTAACTTTAAAATTTATAGAGCAATAAGTGTGTAATAAATGGGGAGTTACAATAATTTAATAAGGATGCAAATGGACTTATTAAAAAGCTTATTAAAGTAATTAAGGAGAGGTAGAGAAGTTTTAATAGAAAAAGTTGGAAGAATTAATGAATGTCTTCAGAAATTGTCCAGTTAGAATAATAACCATTTGTTAACGACCATCGACATTTGTAAAAATAGTAAAGAAGCATGTTAGGTAGAAATTTAATACTACAAGGTAGTATAGTTGTAAACATCTGGAAGTAAGAGATGACAGAAGAAGAAAACTTAATAGAGAGGACAATTAAAGGCAATTTCTAAAATTTAAGCTCATGTGGAAGAGTTTGATAGAATGATTTTTGGAAACTTCCTTGAAATGTTTTGAATGTGTTTTTAAAAGGACTTATTGAGAAGTTGTTGTTTTGAAAGAAAAATGAAAAATTTGGAAAATCATAGCCTAAAAAGAAGTTGTGAAGTCAAAAGTTCTGATTAAAAGTTTTTATAAAAAAGGGTTTTTCATTTTTGAAACACTTAGTCTAAAAATTTGTTGGGGCAAAAAGTTTTTAGTTTAGAGATTTTCGATAAAGATATTTTTCTTTGAAAAAATGTAACATAGAGAGTAAGTTATACTTGATGATTTTTCTATTTCATAAGTTTGGATGTTCTTTTAAAATTCCTCTTTTCAAAATAAAAATGGAACTTAAAAAAAATGAAAATGACGTAGGAGCCACTTAGGTAGGAGAAATATAAACAAAAACAATATTGGGAGAGTTGGATGGGAATAGCATTAGAAACTTATAAAATAGAAGCATTAATCTAGTTAGAGATAATGTAGGAGAGAAATGATGAGATGGGATAGAAAAATGTTAGGATGGGTACCTTGTCTACTTCGCTTTTCATTGTTTAGGGTTATAAAAGATGTTTTTGGATGTTTCGAATTAAAAGACCAACTTTTAAAAGAATTAGCCTTTAATGTAGAAAGTTTTTTTTTTGAAAAAGGGAAATTATTTTGTTTCCATTTTGGGACTAAGCAATCCTTTTTTAAACTGAGATAGTTGATTCAATAATCGAGTTTTTGAATGTTTGGGTTAAAGGCCTCACTTTTAAAGAAGTGAGGTAAAAGTTTTTTAGAAGGGAAATTCTTCTGCTAAGTAGTTTTAGAACCTTTAATTTTTGGGGTTAAGAATAAAGCGTTAAATATTTTGAAGATCGTGAAAAGTTGGATTCAAATATTTTTGGAAGGTTTTGTCCAAGTGTTTAATAAAAATGGAGTAAGCATATGAAATAAAATAAAATATGATGACTAAATGCTTTTGGGAATTCAATTCTCCAAATTGTTTTTACAAGTTGGAAATTCTTTTTGAAAGTATGCTTATAGGTTTTCTTTTTAGATGTGGAAATTTTTTTAAGTTTGAATTTCAAATGTCGTGTACCAGCGTAATGTGGATTTCTAAGTTTATATTTCATGGAGCAGATAGGGATCACTATCTAGAAAAGAATGGTTTTAGGATATGAATAAAATAAAATGGAACGTACAACCTGATCTGGAAACTTGAAATCAGTCCCAAGCATTTATCTATAGGACGTTGGTAAAGCTGCTTAGGTATTCCAGATCTATAATTGGGTTGTAAGTTAGGTTGCCCTTGGAATGTGGATTTTCATATTTTGATTTATTGAGAGCAGGCTCCGTGTAACTTATTTAAATCACTTAAGTTCTTAAATGCATAAAAGTGCGGCATTTGAATTGACAAGGGATATACCAAAAAGAGAAAGAGATGTGTAAGATATGGATATTCTTTTCTCGTAGTTTACATTGTCTGTTTTAATAGAAAAAGAAAATAATTCGTAATTTCAAACAAAGCAAAAATATCACTTGTGGTTAATTTATCGAAACCTTGATTGGCCTATTGGGAAGGACGACACTGATAAAATAAAATATGAAAAAGAACGTTCTAGTTTAGAAATTAATAATTATAAATATATAAATAACATAATTAACAACAATATTTGTATTAATTATAAATAGTGTAGTGATTATAGGACCAGGATTTGTGGACATTAATTATAAATTTAATGTGTAATAAATTTGCAGTTAATAAGAATAAAAATATATTAAATAGGGGACTGATTAAGGAATCTTATATGGTATTTATGAAGGAACTGAATACTTATAATAAGTGAATTTTGAAATAAGTAACATATTGAAAAAGAGTAAATAGGAGTTGATTAAAGGCTATCAATTTTGATATTAATGACCAGTTATTATGGGTCTAGTTCCCATAGAGGATCAAGGTCATCCTACAGTCATAGGTAGTGTTTTTAGTTTTAGTAGAGTTGTGTTGTACTTGTAGATATCTTCCAGCATTTGTTCTTTTATTTCTTAGATTTTTTTGAGTTGTAACCGTTGGTTGTCTCTATATAAAAAGACGCGTGTGTTATGTTATAAGATGTATTCCTATTTATTTATATTACTGTTGTTTTTGGATATGTAGACCACTTTTAAATATATTGTGGGAAGAAACGGTGTAAATAGAAAAAAATCTCATAAGGACACTTAACCAATGGTAAATGCAATGTAAGACTGAAAGTTTGTTAAAAAGGTGAATTTTAACAAGCGAATGGCAATAAAGGTTGTTGTGGAACTAGTTCACTTTTACTGTTCCTTGAGAAGCCAAAATTTACAAATTTCTTTATGAGTTGTTACAATAAAATAATAAAGGTACTAACATTCTAAAAGTGTTAAGTTTTAAAAATAAAGATTAAATGTGAAGTGTTAGAGTGGAATTTATGCGCAAGTGCATAACTCACATCCAACTACACTGAAATGTGGTCTGAACCATTCAAATTTTTGAAGGGCAGGTATATTTAAATCGCTTGAAAAAAAAAGCTCTAGCTTTTGAATTATTATTTTTTGCGCTCAAATAATTTTTGGGAACTTTTATCCAAACTGATTTCAAGGAAAAATTGCATCTAAATATTTTAGGACATTTATTCTTCAACCGATGTATAGATTTGAAAAATGAAGGAGGTTTTTATTGTAACGACCCGGAATTTTAGTCAATTAAATTTGGAATATTTAATTGATTTTAATTATTGAAAGGATAAATTTATAAGTTAAATAACTTGAGTTTGAAATATAGTGATTTATATTGATAATTAAATTGTTGAATCTAATAATTATAATTATTTAAATAATTAAATCTTGGGTTTTAAGTTGGATAAAAACAATTTCAACGCTTATTTAAATTATGTTTAACAAGAATGGAGATAGTAAATTTTTTAATGTAAATATAAAAGTGATTAATTTGGTTTTATAATAATTCGTTTTAATTAACGTATAAAAATAGCCTTCCGGGGCACTGTCTCGGATATCAACGAAACCAATGTCATTGGATCCATAATAGTGAGTTATTGTATGCCAATGAAATTCGTGGTGATTGGACGTATCGTTTGGTCATGCGAAATCGAAACACGTAGAAATTAATTTCGAAAATTATATAATAACTGGGTTGAAAAGCAATCTTCTACATATGATTGAATTAGGTCTCGAAACAAGTTCTATTATATTCAAAATAGGGGTATTACGAATAAACGCCAGGCGGCATTGCCTCTTTTGGAGTTCGAGACTTTCAAACGTTTTACAGCTTGATAATTTAAATTTAAAATAATAATATTTATACTATTTCTTGGTCGTACCCTATGCAATGGCTGCCTATCCTTCATTATACAAGCCCATACCTATCTCAACTTTATATTATTACACCTTTTCCCTTGTCTTCATTTTTTTTCAAAACTAAGGAGAGAAGAAAACAAAATCCTCTCCTTTTAAAACTCCAAAACAAAAGAAATGAAATCTTAAAAATTAAAAAGGTCATCTCTTTAGGTTAGCAATGCTTGGATCTTCATGCTGGAAGTTGTTTGGGGGATGCGACTAAATTTTGGGAGTGATGAAAGTGGGTATAGTAAGCTCAAACGTCGAGTTATGTGAAAGCAAGAACTAGGGTTTGGTTTAATTGGCTTTCGAGTGGGAATTTGGGGATTTGGAGGCTAGATTGGAGTTAGCAAGGTCAAATAGCAGGTCATGAGTGAAGATTAGGAGGTACGACATGGTCTATGGGAGGTCGACGCCTGATTCGGTCAACGAGAAATCATGGCAAAGTCGCAATTGACAGGGAATGGTCGGGCGAGTCGTGATGGTGAGGATCGAGATGTTGTTGTGTAGAGCAACACGATGGTGGAGTCGGTATGACGCAAGATCGAGTGGATTGCTGTTTCAGTGGGAGGGCGTGCACGTTGTGTACATGGTGCGTGTACAGGAGGGGGGAAAATATTTTTGATTTCGGGAAGAAAGGGGTACAGGCAATATCGTAAATATTTAGTAATTTAAGTTATTAATGAATATTAAAATATCGATGACTTATAAATTTAATAACTTTTGCATACGAGGTTCAATCGAGATATGGATTTTTTGGTTGCACTCGTAACAATGAAAGCTTCGAGATTGAACTGGTTTGGATGAATTTGGAGATGGTTTAAATTTGGGCTAAAATCGGACGTAGTTCGATTTTAGTTCCAAACCGTAATGCCTCGGCGATAACGGAAAATTTCGGTGAGTAAAACTCACCTTTTTGGTTAACTAGTATGATATATAGTTAATAAAAATTATCAAACGACTGTTTGGATAATTTAATATTTAATTAGCTGGTTTGGATATATTTCCACCCCCGGAGCAGATGAGACCCCATTACGTTTCCGTGTAAGAGCGGATGACCCTTTATATATGAATCCCACCTCGAAGTGGTGATTATATTATTTGGTTATAAACTTTTTGTGATGCAGGAGGGAACATGTTGGAGGGATCCAACAGGATTCCTCACCACAGCTAATTTTATTTACATATATATGTGCTGATATATATGAGTTATGATGCAGGGGGAAACAGATTGGAGGGATCCAACGAGATTCATCGCTATGGTTGAATTATTTCAGTAATATTTCTTTATATGGATTACTGGAAAATGAACCTGATTGTGGACACTGTGGTTATAACATTGTTACATATTTGAAAGCTAAAAGCTAGTAGTGATAGAAAATCAATATCGATATTGGTTAAGCGTTGGGTAGTTATTGGCCTTGAATTAGTATTTTGAAATACTATTAATTCTCATTGAGTTAGAATTGGTTCTGAGACAGGAAACAATTTTAAATTCAAAATTGGGTTTCAAAAAAATATTGTTTTAAAGTTATTTAATCACAGTAATATTATTTTAAAGTTATTTAATTATAGAAATACTATTAAAGTTATTTAATTATACTAATAATGTTTTAAAGTTATTTAAATGTATTAGTAGTGTTTTAAAATTTATTTGCTTATAGTTAATATTGTTTTGAAGTATTTATCAGAATGTTAATACCTTGAAAACGTAATTATTTAAGAATAATTATGGTTTGAAATCAATAATAATGATTTATTAATAAGGTTCTGAAAATAAATTATTACTATTTATAATAAGGGCAAAGATTAATTATTATTGTTTATGAAATGATTAATTATTATATTTAGATGTTTTAAGATTTAGAATTATTATTTATTTATTCATAATGTTTAATTATAATAATTATTTCCATATAATACTGTTTAGAAGTAAATGATCTTTATTTGTTTATAAATGTGTTCAAGACTCATAAACAGAGTTTATAAACGGACTTGGATTGTATGAGAGAAGTTTATAAAATGGTTTGAAGACTCAAGGGAAGATTATTTGCAAGGTGAAAGAGTTTATAAATGGATAGATATTTATAAACGAATTTTAAAGACGGGTTTATAGATTTATAAAAGGAGTTTTATAAATGGTTCTGTGGATTTATAAAGGGTTTATAAATGATTTTGGAAATGTACAAAAAGTTTATAAGTGATTGAATTTTTATAAAAGGATTATAAATGGTTTTTCGGAGATTTATAAAATGGTTTATAAATTGTTTTGGAGAGTGGTAAGGAATTTATAAATGATTTGAGAATCGAATAAAAAGGAAATCTTTCCCAATTTTGTAAATATACTTGTACCATAGAGATAAGTATATGAGTGCATTTTCTAAGATAAGAGGTGTAATGTGTGTGAATATACTTATACCGTTGAGATAAGTATATGAATATTTTCTAAGTATTAAAAATATAAGGATTCGCGGATATACCTTTGTTTAAGTAGTTTTTACAAGTAATTTACAAGGTGATTTTAATGAATTAAAGATTTATTAAAGGAGGCTAGTGGTTGCTTATGTGCTTAACCGATGTTGTTTTTCCCTATGGAATAAATATTTGTTTAAATGTTTGTTTGTTGATTGGTGAATAACCAACTATCAAATCTTGGCCTAAATATGTAATCATTCTTCATTTTGGTGGTACGAAAATATTCCCTACTTAACACCGAAGTATTTTAACTTGGAAAATATCTACGAGAAACATGGGAATTATATGGTACAGTTACCGTCGGTGGTGCTATACTGTACGTATAAGCTCATTTCATTCTTCTAGGACAAATGATGAGGAGATCTGTCCACTTAAACGGTTAGGGGGCGATCTCCGTTCTTGTATATTGTATGATTATTTCCTAAAGAACAGGTATTAAGCATTCCGGAAAATCGACGATTGGATTTTGGAGCGCTAGGGAAATGGAAGAGTGTACTCGTAAGAGATGACTCAAAAACCATAACCACTCTGAATCCATATACGGTTCTATGGAGGAGTTTCATGACATATATTGAAATGTTGGAATCCATGTGTGGTTCCAAGACCCGTTGGGGTATAGGAATCCAGTTAGGACTCTATAATCTATTTGATGGCGGTACATGAGCTGGAGCACCGGATGTAGCTTCACCAGTGGTAATGACTAAAACCAGAGTTTTGAGGCATGGCCAGTAGGGTTGACAAACCCATAGGGTGCAGTTGACTCCTCCTAGACATTACTTACAGTTGTTACGCATGCATAGGGTGATGCATTCGGTCTTAGCGAGACCAGCTATGTTTTTCCTATCGTACATCACTAGGGATGTATGCTGCTTCGAAAGGATATCTCTGATCCTTGTGCAGGAAGACCGTTCTCGAAGTACTGAGGGCATCCCCGTAGAGTCCTACACAATTAGCGAATGAGCCTTATCGGTTTTTGATTATATACCTAGTACTGTTGGGATGTACGCTCAGAGCATCACAACTACTTGATTATTATTATTTTCACTCTTAGACATTATTGTAATATTGGTAGATTTTCCATAGAAAAGGTTTTGGCTATCGTATGGTAAAAACACGTCCGTGTTTATGTGCGAGTGGTCTTACGAGATACTTTTTTATTTCAAAGATTTTTATAACTTTAAACTCCAGTTGGGAGTGTTTTCTCATGCTAATTTTCCAAACTGACTCGGGTGTTATTTTATTATAATGCTCGGGTCAGACCGAGCATATTACAGATTAGTGTAGATGCTTTGGAGCTTCAGGTGAAGAGCAGGAGGCCCAGAGACGTATTCACATAGATGGTTATTTTTCCATGGTATTCGTTGTTGTATTTATCAGTAATTATAAAGACAGGCTGTTATAACTATCCGGCTAAATAGGTTAGTATACTCTGATTGATGCTTGTATATACATATATTACAATTTGTTTTGTGTACAGTGAGGTATATTATAAATTATTCATTCCGCTGTGACATTCTGTGTTGTTTAGTTTTCTTCTTATCTCCTTCCTCCTTCTTTTTCCCCTAACAATCGGTTGCTCGACACACAATACAATGGACGTATTAGTGTCGATTTTTCGAGGGTCGAAAATCATGGTCGTTACATTTATGGAATTTTTGATTTCTGAAGGCAACATGCTAAGCATAGGGAAGGCATATGAATTAAAAAAATGTGAATTTAGTGGTGCATTAGGGTCGAAGATCCAATAAAACGCAAATGAGAATAAGAGAATAGTTGTTTTAGCCTTGGAGATTTATTTCCATACCTTGTCCATGACATACGAGAATATGTTTTGGGATTCAAATCCACTTTAGATTTTGAAACAAGCCTCTGTATGCGTTTTGTATGTGGAAATATTTGGAGGAATCTATGGCAACGAGGGAATTTCCACTGTACAATGGGAATAGTAACTTATAGAGTGGTAAGAACGTAGAATTCACCACCTAAATTCCTTTTTTCGGCATAAGAGTATCGTTTAGGAAGCGATATTTCAACACGTTAGATTCTTGGATAGTAGGAATTAGATGCTAAATTGGTTGTACCATGCTTATATACGTAGGAGTATGTGGATTTTTGGTGAAAAAGATTTTTCAAAATCTGCTTACATATAGAACTAACATTATATGTATAGGTTGTTTGCATCATATTTTCAACAGAAATACATTCATAGAAGGGCCCGATTTGGAATCATAATGCATACGTGTTTTGTATGGTTGTGATACACTATACACTTATGAACTTTTGGTCGCAAAATTGGTTGTACACTAATTGGTTGAGTAGTTTAGGAAAATTGCAAGCAATGACCATGATTTGATTATTGGTGTAATTTCGGGGACGAAATTCTTTTAAGGGGGGAAGAATGCAACACCCCGTAAATTTACGTTAGTTAATCAGTTAGGCACAAAAATTTAAATTTGTGCAAACTGAAATTTGGCCATGAAACTTGCACCATTGCGCTTGTGGCGATTTTCTAAGCAATTTTCATATTTGGAGTTTTGCGAACAGAGTTCAAACAAAGAAGTTATAGATGTTTAAAAAAAAATTAAAATGGAAACAATTAAAAAAGCAAAAGAAGAAATAAATAAACAACATCAGCTGGACCCTACCAGTCGACCTTGGATGCGGAGCGGTCGACTTATAGCGATCGACCGGCGGTCGACCGGTCGGAGCCCAAAAAGCTGAGGTTGAACCTCGACTAACGACCCGATTTTATTTTTTTAAATCCAACACATACAATTCATTCTAACATCTATAAATACACGTCCAAACCCTCCTCCTCTTTTCATATTTTATGATGCAGGCATCAAAGCTTTGCCATTTTCTCTCCTTTACTTTCTTCCCTAAAACAAAGCAAAAACCAAATATACAGATTTGAGAGAATCAAGAAATAAGAAACTAAGAAGAAGAGAATAACATACAAATTATCATTGCGCAATAACAGTGTAAATCTCAAGTTAATAAATCTATATCTTCCATTAAATCCCAATTCTCTTCCCAGATCTATGATTCTAATATTATGTATATTCCTTTTTAAACATACACATTGAATTGAAAAGGAAAAGCAGTTGAATCAAAAGAATCAAATTCAGATCTGGAAGTTTATGAAGCCTAAAACCGTGAGTGGGAAATTTATGTAAATTATTTATAACATGATAATTTATCTCGTTGGATTTTGTTTGATTATTATGCCTAAATGTAAGATCTAGAGTTGTAGGCTTAAAATTTTAATGTATAAAACACAACCTATATATTCTATAAATTAGAGAAGATTGGACAGAAATGTTAATTACACCCAGACCTGTAAATTTGTCCGAAGTTATTGGCAGTTAAATATGAATTGAATGTTGAATTATTTTAAATCTACCAATTGGTTTAGTATGGAATTTATTTCAGATCTATATTTTTTATTGAAGGGTGTTAATATGAATTAAGTTGTTCTAATTTCAAATGAGAAAGTTTCTGTATTTTAATCCATTGAGTATTTAATCCGTTCAAATTATATAGATTTATCTAATCTTTTAATTGTATTGAAAAGTGCGTTGTTCGATTTGATATGGAATATTAACTAATAAAAAGGGAATTTAATAATTACTTGTGATTCCAAACAACGGAAACCACTTATTTGGGTAAATCCATGGAAAAATATAATAGGAAACATTTTTAAAGGGAAGGTTCTCACAGATTAGACTATGAAGATCCTAGTTCAGGATGAAAGAAACTAGAAAGATAAAAGAAAAATAAAAGGAAATAAATGCTTAAAACATATATAACCACCATAAACCCAAAAAGGAAATCATTATTAATACAACAAAAATGTGTATAAACATCCACGTTAAAAGGAATTAGAAATTTAAAAATAAAATGTACAATAAATGGAAATAGTTGGAAATAAAGGAAGAAAGGTTAAATAATCAATTAATGTGGAAATAATTGAAATGAAAGTTATGAGGATTTAAATAGTTGAAAGGTTGTAACTCCAGAACTAAATAAGCATTGAATGAGCAATGAATGAAATAGGAGTTATGAGAATTTAAATAATCACAGACAAATATTAGGGACTATTTAATGAAATGTATTAAAGTAATTGTGAGGAAATAAGGAAAGAAATAAAGTGTGTAAGACATATAGAATAACAAGAGATTTGTAATTTAATAGTGTAAATCTCTTAGGAAAAATAATTAATTGTGGATTTAATTTCTAATTAGAGGCATAATAAGGGGCTACCTTATATGGCCTCAACTATTAAACGTGTATGATGATATATGTATATAGGTAGTATACATATAAGGTACGACTAAGTTATAGGGATGCGAGGTTAGTCCAAAGCTACAGGGAAGTCTGCTCAGTTGAATCTAGCTACGAGCAGTATGGCTTTGCAGACTAATGTAGGACATTGCCTATAATAAATAACTTCAGTGGATGCAAGGTAAGTCCCAGTTCTGTAGGGTAAATCCACCCCAGTCAATCTAGCTACCAGTTCCTATGAATAGTTAGATTAATCTGAGATATCACGGTTTGTTATGGGTGATAAGTTGCGTTATGGATACGATAGGTGAAATCCTTAGGAGAGGCTCACTTCGGGTCTGAGGTATTAAGTGGCTGTGGTATGGTCCACCTCTTTCTTAAATGAAGTATTAAGTGACCTAATAGGATTTCTTATGATGTCAGTTAAGGAGGACCATGTAGAGACCCGCCTTGGGATTAGGTCTTAAATGATGGGGATCTACCTATTTTATAGGTCTTAAATGATCGGAGTCTGCCTAATGCCTAGTAGATGAGGTGGTAAATGGTTTAGGGTACTCTCTCTCACATTGTAGACGATTGTACATTAGAATTCTGGACTGGAATAGCCTTTGGGCTTACAGAAGGAACTAACAATATAGTTGAAAGACCGGTAGATGCACAACGGTTAAATTATTAGTAAGCTGTGTGCGGGGGTTAAGCGGTCTCTAGGACTAATTGATTTAGGTTCACCGTTACATTTAGTACTAGAAGCTGACCTGCTTCAGGATTGGGTGTTAAATAGCCATTGGGTCTACCTCTTTTCCTAGTTAAGAAGTATCAAGTGGTCGGGAACTTACATAGCGAAACGCTTAGAATACATATATATATGCATATGTATATATGTAGATTTGCCTTAGGTAAGGATAAACATATCATATGTGCACATGTATTAATTAATTAAATAATAGACATAACATTAAATGAAAGCCAAATCAGTATAAGTTTATGTTATGAGTAATGTACGTAACATTTCCATTCACCGGGAAGTTGTTCTAACCCCCTCCTCATTATAACCCACATGATAGATTTAGAGGAACAGGTCACTAGCACTGACGGAACGATTGATGGAGAGTTATTCCTTTTCATGCTCGCTTTTGGTGAGGCTTATGGATATCCATGGGATGCGGTTGATTCTGAAGTTGTGGCCTCGATTAGTATTTGATCTTGTTATCCTTTCTTTCCACTGTGAGTTTTATTTGATCGATCTCTGATATACTTATGTTTATTATAAGTTACCAAAACCAACAGTCTATTCCCTAATGGAGTGGGGTTTCGATTTTTGTCAAAATTTGAGCCCATTAAGGTGTAGGTTGTTAAAATATTCCCTAGTTGTTGAGCAGACTTAAGCTATGAATGTTATTTGTAGTATTATTTATATATTGATTAGACGAGGTAAGATAACTATATGTATTTGTTAAGCAAACTTAAGATACGTATACTATATTTAGGCCGTCACGATATGGTAGATATGAGTGAATAATTTCATTTTGATTTGTTGAGCGAACTCAAGGTCAAAGTGAATTTAGGATAAAGTACCATAGGTTATTGTATATGATATAACCGAAGAGGAGTTATACATCATATGTAGAACTATGACTTGTTGAGCAAACTCAAGGTCAGATTTCCAAGACAGATGAGTCCTAACACCTACTAGTGAAGTCAAAATACTTCTATGTTTTGGCTTAGGGTTTTAGAAAAACATAAAAGACTAGTGGAAGCTTATTGGTAAAATGAAGAATAAAGTTTAAACTTACTAATATTATAAGAACATCTATTATGATATTGTCCTAATAATCTACCAATTAAAACATGCAGCAAATGACAACTCCAAAATTGTTCTTTAAAAGTGACAAGCTTACCCAACCAAACTATATCAATTAGCTAAGATCAATTAAGATAATGTTGACTTATGAGCGTCTTTGGTTGGTTTTTATATGCAAACTTAAAGAATAACCTATTGATGATGCAGACTGCGAACTTAGAATTGTTTATTAGAAATGAGTTTCAAACTTTAGAGATCGCCCAAGTTTTCATGCTGTCTATGTTAGGCAAGTTGTTGCACAGGAAACACCAAAACATATTTGTCCATGAGGTCTTTGATAGTCTCAAGGCCCTATTTCGTGAACAGTCATGTTCTGCAAGGTATGAGCTTATGAAGAAGATGTTCGATACCTAAAGGACACAAAGTGGACGATTACGTACTAATAATGAAGGGCTATATTGATAGGCTTCCATAGTTTGATGTAAAGATAATAAATGAATTACAAGTTGATTTAATCATTGGTTCTCTTACCCTCAGTATGAACCATTCATACTAAATTATAATATGAACTACTTAAATATGAATCTCATAGAGCTTCCTAATATGTTGAGGTCGGCCGAGTCTGCATCTAAGGATCAAGGGGCCATGCTTGTTATAAAGGGTGGTGCATTATCTACAAAAGGCTCGAAAAAGAGGAAAAGTGAAGGTAAAAAGAATAAGAAAAGTAAGAAGACCAATGATAAGGGTAAATGTTGTCACTGCCATAAAAAGGTCACTGGAAAAGGAACTGTCGCGATTACCTAAAGATTGTTAGAGAAAGAAAGCAAAAAGGTTCAGCAGCTTTGTCAGGTACATTTATGATTCAAAATTGTTTTGTAATTAGCAAAGTGTCTTGGGTATTAGATACTAGATCTGGAACTAATATATGTGATTTGTTACATAGGCTTAAGAACTGGTGCCACATAGCAACATAATACATGAGACTCAATGGATCTATCGTACATGCAATAACAATGGGAGATTATTAGTTGTGTTTTCCTGGTCGATTAGTATTGGTATTAAATAATTGCTACTTTGTAAAAGACTATTTATGGAATTGTATCTCTTACTAGATTTTCTAAGACTGGATATATATTTCATTATGCGAGTAATGTTATGAACATTAGTTTAATGGAAATAAAGTCTGTGATGGTGTTCTTGAAAATGGCATTTATGTGATCAGTACTAATTATGTGTGTTCTGTGAATATTTTATCTAACATTATAAATGATAGTTATCTTTGGCATTGTATGCTAGGTTATATTAGTGAGAAACGACTGCACAAACTGAAAACCTAAGGTTTTCTCCCATCGGTTGATTTTGAATATTTGACAAGTTTGAGTTAGGTCTCAAAGGGAAACTGATCAAGTATCCTTTTAGTGGGAGCAACGAAAGAGTTGATGAACTCTTAAGGTTAATACATAGTTATGTATATGGCCCGATGCTTATAATCACCAAGGATAATACTTATTGCTTTGTTACCTTCACTGCTGATTTCTTGAGACTAGGATATATGTACCTTATGAAGTACAAATCTGATGTTTATGAGAAATTTGTTGAGTATAAAAATGTATTAAATAACCAAACAGACCGTAAGAGTAAGATTCTTCGATCTGATCAAGCAGGTGAGTACGTTGGAGAGGAATCCCAATAGTACTTAAAAGATAATGGGATTATCTCTCATATTACTCCATCCTATACTCCGCAACATAACGGTTTGTCAGAGTGAAAGAACCGAACCCTATTAGATATGGTTTGTTCCATGATGAGTAAGGCTGCATTACCTCTGTCCTATTAGGGATATGAGCTATAAATGGCAGCGCATATGTTGAAATTGTTGCCCACTAAATCTATGCCTAAAACACCATATGAGATGTGGTACGGTAAGAAACCCCAACTCAAGTATTTTAAAGTGTGGAGTTATCCAGCGTACGTTATGAAAGTTGTTCTAAATAAACAAGATCGGTACTGTGTAAATTTATAGGATATCCTAAAACCTCGATGAGATATATATTCTACAATACCGAGAAATAAAAGGTTGTTATTTCTCGACACATTGTCTTTTTAGACAAGAAATTAACATCAAAAGAATTTAATAGCGAAGTGGTAGACTTGGATGAGATCAAAGAACATAACACTGAGGCCGAACAAGTGGGAGAACCAAGTTCATCCATACATAAAAACACATAACCTATTAGAAGGTCTAGTAGGGTATCTCACGTACCAGAGAGATACTATGGTTTTCTCATGGATGGCGAGAAGGCGGATTGTGTCTTATATGACGACACTCCTATGCTTTTTTAATAAGCAATGCAGAGTAAAGACTCTATACTTTAGCTTGGAGAAATGAATTCCGAGATGGATTACATATATGAAAACAAAGTACGGACTTTGACAGACTTACCCGTAGGGATAAAACCCATTAACCGTAAATGGATTTTTAGGAAAAACCTAAATGAAAATGGGGAAGTGGAGACTTATAAGGCTAGACTACTAAGAAAGGATTTCGTCAAATTCATGGTGTTGATTCTGACGAGATCTTTTCGCCTATAGCAATGCTTAATTGCATTCAGATTAAGTTGACCATTGTTGCATTCTATGACTATGAAATCTGGAAAATGCATGTGATGATGGCATTTATAAATGGTAATTTAGAATAAATCATTTATATGTTGCAGCATGAAGGTTTTATGGTTAGTGAGAGTGAGGGCAAGGTCTATAAGTCGTTAAAGTCCATTTATGGACTTAAACAAGCTTCAAGAAGTTGGAACAAGTATTTTGATAAGGTAGTCAAACAATTTAGTTTTTATCATAACACAGCGGAAGCGTGCATATATAGAAAGGAAGAGGGCAAGGGTATCATATTCTTAGTGCTATATGTCGACGATCTTCTGTTGATTGGCAATGACATTTCATTATTGCAATTAGTTCAAGCTTGGCTTTCCAAGAACTTCTACATGAAAGATTTGGGAGAAGTAGCCAGTAAACTAAGTATAAAGATTTATAGAGATAATTCTAAGAGGCTATTGGTATGTTCCCAATCCCTGTACATATATACCATATTGAAGAGGTTTGGTATGGAAAATTCCAATTGTGGAAACATCCCAATGCAGTCTGGAATCGTCCTTTGTAAGAAGGATGCTCCTCATACTGATGAGGAGAAAGAGTGTATAAAGAGGATCCCTTATGCTTTAGCCATGGGATCCATAATGTATGCTATGCTATGTACTAGACAAAGCTTACGCAATAGGATGCCTGAGTCGATACCAGTCTAATCCTAGAGTAAAGCATTGGACGACTGTAAAATGTATACTGAGGTATTTGAGAAATACTCAAGGCTTATTCCTCATTTATGGGAATGGAGATCTCCTTATAAAGGGGTATGTAGATTCGGGCTTTTAAAGTGACATTGTTGATAGTAAACAGTCTCATATTATGTCTTCATGCTTAACGGTGGAGCCATCAATTGAAAAAGTTCCAAATAAGGGACCATAGCTGATTCGACGATGGAATCCAAGTATATCGCCTTCAATGAAGCAGCTAAAGAGTCGGTATGGATGCATAAGTTTTTGAATGAGCTCGAAGTGATTTCCAATACCGAGAGTCCTATGGCATTGGTCTATGAAAACACTACAGCGATTCAGATCGTAAAGGAACCCGGAGTATATAAGAAGTCGCAACATATATTTCGGAAGTTCAACCTCATTAGAGAACTCAATGGAAAGAAAGAGGTCCTTATACAAAGGGTAGACAACAAGGAGTAGATCCATTCACTAAGGGTCTAGCTTAGTCGGCTCTCGAGAAGATGATCGAAAGGATGGGACTGTGATTCCATAATTTTCCCCAAATGCAAGTGGGAGATTGATAAAGTTAGGGGTACGCCTTAAGGGCAATTCTATAATTTATTGTATTCGAAATAAAGGTATTTTTCTTTCTATTATTTGTTATAATGTGTTACAAATAATTAAATATTTAATTAAATATATTTAACAGATAATATGTAACAACCTACCCCGAAACGGACCTAATTTCGACCAAATAAAAGTCCATTGAACCTTAGGCCCATCTCAATGCAAGCTATTAGGTTAATAAAATTAAAACGATACACAACACGCGGAGCTAGCTATCTATACTTTCAGAATCTCACAACGGAATGGATAAAATATAATATCAGAAAAAGTACCCAGTTCATAAAGAAAATCATTTCAGAAACATAACATGTTAAATATTACAATATGTTTACATAAAGCCTCCACAGTACAATATCTCAAAATAACATAATTGTCTGAACTAGGTACAATAAAAATACTTAAAAAGCATAAACAGATAGATAACAGCCACAAGTCTTCACATTTTCCTTCGTCTCCTAAATCAGCATTACTCTTACTA
The DNA here is from genome assembly GCA_030737815.1 of Allium fistulosum. Taxonomy (NCBI): domain Eukaryota; kingdom Viridiplantae; phylum Streptophyta; class Magnoliopsida; order Asparagales; family Amaryllidaceae; genus Allium; species Allium fistulosum. Next base: position 867,689,454 of record CM060905.1, on the reverse strand, counting down.
ACCTGTGTTGTAATGAGGAGTGGGTTAGAACAACAAATGTCTTGTGAAATGGAAATCTCAAGCTTTACCATAATTGTACTTGGGTAGTATTATTTAAATAAGAAAAATTTCTTATGTATTTAAGACTATACTAAATGTAATAGTCGTCCTAAATGGTGTAGCTACAAATACTAATCACTTTAACTCTAAGCCCAAAGGCTTTTCCTGTCTAATTCCATAATTCTAATGCAAATAACATCAATGATACAAGAGAAAGCATCCAAACCAATAAATACCCTTAAAGGTGATTAGACAGACGATAACCATTTAATACCTATAAAATAGGTAGGTACCCATCCTTTAATACCTAACCGATTTCTAAATTCTAACACAAATATCGTTAATGATGTGAGAGAGAGAACCTCCAAACCACTTAATACCTCTTTTCGGGGACTTAGGCAGACTCTGACCATTTAAGACGTATAAAATAGGTAGGTCTCCTTCATTTAAGATCTAACCCGAGGCAGGTCCCTACATGGTTCTCCCTGACTGACATTGTAAGAAACATTATCTGGTCACATAATACTTCTCCTAAGAAAGAGGTGGACCATACCATAGCCACTTAATACCTCAAACTTGAAGCGGACCCCTACTAAAGATTTCTCCTACCATATCCATAGCACAACTTATGACCCACAACCCACTCGTGACGTCTTACATTAGTCCGACTATTCATAGGTACTAGTAGCCAGATCGACTGAGGAGGTTTACCTTATAGAATTTGGACTAACCTCGCATCCACTATGGTTATTTATTATAGGTGATGTTTCACATTATTCCGCAAAGCCACATTCCTGATAGCCAGATTTAACTCGGCAGACTTCCATGTAGCTTTGGACTAACCACGCATCCTTATAACTTAGTGCTGGTATACCAACTATATAAATATATCATCCTTCACGGTTAATAATTAAGGCTGTATAAGGTATCCCATTAATACGCCTCTAATTAGGGATTAATTCCACAATCTACACCAACTTCCTTCCTACAAATTAATAATTATCTAATTATTCTAATATTATTAATTTTCATGCTCGATACGCTATAATTAATACGCTATTGATTTTAATAGTCAATCGTTAATGTTATATAGGTATATTTTTATGTGCGGAATTTATGGTTTGATCGTTACATTACAATAATTTGGTACTAATTCGCTTACATGGTATTTTGAAATAGCAATCTCATATAAATCTACAATTCCAACTAGAACTGCTACTGCGATAGCAAAATAAAATAGTTTTGTACAAACATGGAATACCAACAACTTATTCCATATTAATAAATTAGAATTTCTTCCCTGTTTTAAAGAAAGATCTACAAAAATTAGATCACCTATATTCAATTCAACCTTTATATACATCATTTTGGAGTGAGAAAGGAGTTTCTTATTTATTTAAGTGATAGAAATTGACGATTCAAACTACAAATAATTCAATTCATACTTTACACACCATCTTTAATTTATTTTCTTTTTGAACCCTTTAATACTCCAATTTAAAATATGGTATATAGGTTGAATGGGCCATAGATTATCTAATTTTAAACAAATAATTAGATTCTAATATATTGATACTAAAGATAATTATAATTCCAGCATATACGAAGATTGATATTTACTTAGGCAAATTCTGGGAGTTTTAGATATAATGTTTTCGTTTACCAAAATTTCTCAAGGCGTACTTTCAAATCCAATTAAATACCATTCAATTATAAAAATGGCGAAAACTTGATATTTCCACTCATAGAGAATTATTTGCTTCCTAACTGGATTTGATTCCACCATACCTAACTCCCTTTTAGTTCTCCCTCTGAAAACCATGACTGATTTTGGAATCTAAAGAAGAAGAAGAAGAAGGTGAAATCTGATTTATATCGCTCCTAATACTCTGTTGGATCTTTTCCTTTTTTGAATATATAACAAATAGATTGTGTATATATATATATTAGATTTCAAAAATCAGAAGATAGGGAGAAGAAGGATTAATTTAAATTGGAGAGTAGAAATTAGAATTACTTACCAAAAAGTATGCTATTTCTGAAACTCTAAAGGGAAAGAGTTTGTCAGAGCTTCGCCGTTGCTACAGAATTTTATGAAGAAAAAGTACGGGTCTATTTATTAAGGTGGGAAAGAATGAGAGCCATTGGATTTAAAATAAACAAATCCAGAACATTCAAAACAACACAAACCCTAGCCATCTTAAAATTTGCCAGACAACCGCTGACCTTGGGCAGTCGACCGCTCCCCCTTCCGAGACCGTTGATTTATTTGTTTCCTCTTATTTGTTTTAATTGCTCAATTAATTATATTAAATGCTTATGTTAGCAACGTAATTTTAAATGTTTCTCAAATGTTAGCTATCAGCAATATTTTAAAATTCAAACTTTTAATTTTTAAATTCAAATATTCAAATTTTAAATTCGAAAACATCAAACGCCCATAACTTCTCCGTTTGAACTCTGATTTTAGGATACTATATATGGAAACTGATCGAAAAATCACCGCAGCTGCAATGGTGCAACTTCCGTAACTAAATCCCGACATTCACAAAATTTACATTTGTATTCTTATTGTAATTACTTAATTTATTATTAAATTTTATGGGTTGTTATAGTCTCCCCCTCTTAAAAAAGATTTCGCCCTCAAAATGGCCAATGGAAGATAGTGTAACGTGCACTCAAAAACCATGTTATACAACCAATTTATTTGCAGTAATCTACACAACCATCTACTCAACTAAAACAACAATGTAATTATACATGCAAACTTACTATAGGTGAGCTCAATCCTAGCATGAATGTAAGGTCATGACATATAGACATGTATGCAAGCATCCTAAATATACATAAAATTCTATATCAGTGCAAAAATAACAGTAAAAAGTATGGCAACCATCTACTACCATCCAATCTAGAAACTATGATGCTACCAAAAACCTATATTTTTGGAGAGAAAAAATTACCAGAGGAAAGCTCAGGATGAAAAACATTCATCTTTTCTTCGGTTTCCCGCATGATTTCTGCTGGGTTATCTCCCCAACTACCCAAACCAACCCAATTTTCTTCGTTAAGAAGCCTCTTAATATCATACTCCACAGTGTGTGCGGTGGCATGCGGACAGAGGGGGGGAGGAAGGGGCGATGGCTCCAATTAAACATCAATTAATAGATCATGCTCTATTATAAAGGTAATGTCGTGCAGACATTTCCTCAAGTGTGAAACATGAAAGACATCATGGACTCCAGCTAACTAATTTGGAAGCTCCACCCATAATAAAGTTTCCCCACTCTCTCTATCTAAAATTGGAAAAGGCACAACGAACCTTGGTTCTAACTTCCTAGATGTACTAAACGTCATAACCTTTCTAAGAGCGGAAACTTTAATAAATACCATGTCCTTAACTAAAAACTCAAATTCCTATCTTCGCATGTATTCCTAGGACTTCTAACAGTCCTGTACAGCCTTCAACTACCATTTAATACACTTCTACCATCTCCAAGGTCTTCCAAAATCCATGATGCAAGATTTCCACAAATCCTCAAAACTTATGTTCACCATTTCCATTCAACCATTGATTTGCAAATGGTAAGCGGTGCTAAGATTCAAAGTCATTCCCAAAGTAGATTGCAAACTCCTCAAAAAATTCGCTAGTGAACAAAGGGTCTCCATCATTGATAATGTTGATTGGAACTCCATGAAACCGAACCACTTCCATGATATAAATCTATGCTAGAGATGCTGCAATCCTATTACTTCCAATGGAAATAAAATGACCCAGTCTAGTATAACTAAATAACTTCACTGCTTCTAGGCAACCCATCTATAAAGTTCATCGATATATGCCCTTAATTCCAAGTCGGAACTTCTAATGGTAATGACAACCTTCGGGCTTGCCTTACTTAGCTTTAATCCTATGGCACATCAAATATCTGGAGACAAGTTCTGGGACTCTCCTTTCATCCATGACTAATTGGAAAATTCTCTTCACATCTCTGTACACCTTATTCGGGGTGAATGGTGACACTTCACAAGTCTTGGGTTTGAAGAAGTCTAACCTAAATTTCTTATTAACTTTCAGTTTTATCTTCGGTTTACCATTAGTTCGATGTCTTATGAAATTTCCTTATTTACGATGTTCCTCAATATATATATTTATTTAGAGGTTAAGTCCTATCCCTAAAATCAACATAGTGATAAAACAGGAACATGCCTTATACCATATCAAACACTTTCCCTAAAGGAGACAGCTAGCAATTCTCGACCCAAGAAATTTAAAAAAAAAATCTTGATGGTGCCCTTAATCATTAACTGGTGTTAATGGTGTTGGGGTCCTAATGCTCCTTGCCAATTTAGAATGCACATTCCTAGAATGTCATTCCAATATTATTCACCTTCTTATTTCCTTCTTAGTTCTAATAAATATCCATTACCCATAATAACTTGTTATTAATATCAAAATTGACAATCTTTAATCAATCCTTATTAAATCCATTTCAACATATTACTAGTTTTGAGATTTTCTTATTATGGGTATTCAATTCATCCATGATGACAGTGACGCCCCACCTCTATACTCACACTAACCAAGGACACTACGGGGTAATGTCATCGGCTAGTGTGAAGAATAAGGATGTTGAGGAGCAACCAACTGTATAATTGATTTGAGCAAGTACCGATATGTCAGATGGTATGTCACACACTTCATTTCAAGAGGAAATCTGACATATCCAATCCAAACTAAAATCTACTACACAGTGACTTAATGCCATTTGGAAACAATATAAAATAATCATAACATGAAATCAGGCATATATATTCATATCACTAAGACGGAAACATATATGAATATAATACATAAAAGTGAACATCATAGTAGTGGTCATACAAGATCCACTATATCACAAAAGAATAGGTACATGTACTTCACAAAAGAATATGTATACATCAAAGAGTCTCTATCTCGGATACATGAAAGATAAAAACTACTAGGCTAAAGTAGTTAGCCAAAAGTCGGAAGCTAGTCCCTACTAAGAAGTCAAGTGGGAGCACCTGAAACACTCGGTCTAACCCGAGTATTATTTAGGAAGTAAAATAATAAACGGATCAATCTAGCTATAATTATCATGTAAGATGAGATAGGATAAGGGATATGACAAATATATATGATAACAATAAAAATCATACAATATCTCAAGTTTTCTCAAACGCCCAAAAAGAATATCATATTCTTTATTTTTATTCACCAAATCACAAATATTGATAAAGCTTATCAATGCAAATCACAAAAATGGTGAAACAAAAATTCTAGAAATCAATAATTGAAATCCAGAAAAAAATGGGGGGAGGCCTATCACAAATGGGAGCATGAAAACTCACCAACATGTGTATCACGAACGGGACGCTATCCCATGGGCCGCGAACCCATAAAAATAAGCCGAAGCTCCATGAACGGTCAAAAGACCATGGGTCGCTACCCTATAAAAATGAGCCGAAGCTCCACTGAACGGGGTACAGTCCCCCACGCGGACAAAGAGACATTGCTCATCGCAAGTCTAAATCATAAGATGATCATCATTGATCAATAAGTGTAAATTACACTAAGCTAGTAAATAAATGAGTTTAGCTTAATGTCCCATAACCACTGGCTTAACTTAAATATTTACGATCAAATTGTAGATTTCCACTCGAAAATTGTAACAAGTTTTCAATCGAACAAGTCCTAGAATTAACCAACGAAGGGAACACAAGCATTTCATACCACTTGTTTTACTAAGTTGTTTAATTGGAATTCTCATCCGAATGAGGTAAAAGTTTGTATACGCTAATAGATTAGAAAACGGTTTTATAACCGAGTTTTGTATTAAAAGTAGTGTTGAAATCATTTTTGTGAATGAGTTTTAGTATTTATTACTAGTATAAAACTTTTGTATTTAAAGTGACAAATCATAGAAACGATTGTAAAGACAATCTATCATAAAAAATCCACATTTCTATAACGTGAATCAAAATCATGGAAACCGATATCAATTCCATCAAATGGAAATACTAAAAATCCAGAAAAGAAATCATCAAAGTTGATTTTAATTGACAATAACTATACGGATCATCAAAAATCGATAAATCGAAAATCCATTTAAGAAATAGCCCAAATTCCAGAAATTGACAGCCATAAACGACTGTGGAACACAGACGTCTGTGGTGTGTCTTTGGAATTTCATTCCTGAACCTACAGACGTCTATGGATAAACCATGGACGTCTGTCCCCTACTCCTGGAATTTTTAACCCTGGGGCCACAGACGTATGTGGATAATCCTCAGACGTCTGTCGCCTGTAGTGGGACAGAATTTGCAAAGCCCAAAAATGGGAAAACCAACCTAACTTCATTGATTAAGAAGCGATTTAATGAGCAACTGCGACTAGGGATTAATGCCTAGCGACAACCCAGCCCTATAGGCTCTTCAATACACCCAAAACAACATGTTAACACCCATACTAGGGTTTTCATAAATTTTGACTTCAAAATACCAAAATTTGGAAAAATTCACCAAACTAATTCAATTCAAAAGCAATTAAATAAGAAATAGATGTTAGGAATTCATACCTAACAACAATCAAAGTTATAGACATAGATGTGAGTTCAAGAACTCACCTTTAAACTCAAAAATAGAATAGATAAGCTCTAAAATAAGCTAAGATCAATTCCTCTTCAACTACACCTCTAGAATCTCCAATCTAGTATCACATGTAAAGATTTCCTAAGTTAAGTTATAGGAAATTCTGAAAATTGAAGAGAGATTGAGATGGAGAAGATGAAGAGGATGCTTACCTAAGCTTCTCTTCGATTTATAACTTGAATTTGAATTCCTAAGAAAAGCTAGGGCTTAGGAAATTTAATTTCCTCACTTTTCCCCCATTTTTCCTTAAGCTTGGAGTGTTAGGAAATTGTGATTGGAATGAAGGAAGAGAAGAGGAGTTGGGGGTATTGGTAGAAGAGGATTGGGTTAATGGGCTAGAACAAAGCCCAAAGCCCAACTAAAAATGCCAAAACCCAAATTAACCCCAAATACAACAATGTTTATATCTAAACAAGTTGTAAACATCGATTTGAACTCAACGAAAGCAGTCTCGAGTCCAGAATCGACTATATAAAAAAGTCACATTTCGGACTTTAATTCAATTAACGATGCTATATTTAAGTAAAACATTTAAATGTATAATTGTAAAATATGCGGGTTGTTACAATAACCATATTAGATTCCTTAATCGGTCCCTATTTAAGCTTTTTTATCCTTTAGTAATTACAAATTTATTTCTCATTAAATTTGTAATCAATGTCCATAAATCCTAGTCCTATAATTACTACGATGTTTATAATTAATATGAATACTGTTGTAAATTACGCTATATATATAATTTTCTAATTATTACTCACTAAAAAACACATTCCTTTCCATATTTTATTTTATCAGAGTCATCCTTCCAAATAGGATTACTGTTAAAAATTCCGTAAATTAATCATAAGTGATATTTTTGCTTTTTTTGAAATTATAAGGGATTATTTCCTTTTCTTTTATTGAAATAGACAGTGTAAACTACAGAAAAGAATATCCATATCTTACACAACTCTTCCCATTTTTGGTATATCCCTTGTCAATTCAAACGCAACACTTTTATTCATCAAGGAATTAGATAATTTATGGAAATTACACGGAGCTGCTCCCAATAAATCAAAATATAGAAACTCACATTCCAAAGGCAACCTAACTTACAACCCAATTATAGATCTGGAATACCTTAACACTTTACTACTTTCAACAAATAAAGGTTTGGGACTGATTTCAAATTTTCGGAACAAGTTGGACATACTATTCTTATTTATTCATATCCTGAAACCTTTAGGCCCCGTTTGGCTTGTCGTTTTTAGTTTTTTGTTTTCGTCTATACAAAAACGTGTCCGTTGTATGTATAGTTGAAAAACAAACAATTTTGAAAAATGAAATTAACATATAAAATAGAAAACAAGTTTCTTTTATTTTTCGTGTTTCGAGAGATAATAAAAGCATGGAGAACAATCAAACTCTTTCGTTGTCCGTTGGTCGTCCCAACGGCTAAGAATTATAAATATTCTCTCTTATTTTTTGCTATTTCTTAGTGCAAGTTGAAAACACAAAACTCAAAATACAAAATGAAACCAAACAGACCCTTAATCTTTCTTCCTAAATAATGATTCCTATCTACTCCATAAAATATAAAGTTAGAAATCCAGATTATGCTAGTATGCGACATTTGAGATTCAAACTTGCAAAAGAATTTCCACATCTTGAAAGAAAACTTTTAAAGCATACTTTTCAAAAGAATTTCCATCTTTCAAAAATAGTTTGGGGAATTGAATTCTTAAAAACATATAAACATCATGTTTTATTTTATTCCATATATATATATATATTCTATTTTTATTAAACATATGGACAAAATCTTCCAAAAATATTTGAACCCAACTTTTCACAACTTTCAAAACATATACCACTTTTTGTTAACCCTAAATTTAAAGACTCTAAAAGTTCATAGTAAAATAATTTTCTTTGTCTAATACTTTTACTTCAAAGACTTATTTGTTTAAAAGTAGAGTCTTTAACCCAAAATATTCAAAAACTCTTGCTAAATCAAACCATCAAAAATTCAAAATGGTTTCCTAATCCCAAAAAAAGTGTGACGCCCCACCTCTATACTCACACTAGCCAAGGATACTACGAGGTAATACTGTAACAACCCGCATATTTTACGAATTGTATATTTAAATATTTTATTTAAATATAGAATCGTTAATCGGATTAAAGTCCGAAAAGCTACTTTTTGCAAACAGTCGGATTGGGACTAGAGACCACTTCCATTGAGTCCAAAATGGCATTTGCGACTTTTTTAAGTATAAACATCGATATATTTGGAGTAAGTTGAATTTTGACATTTTCTTTTTGGGCTTTTGGGTTTGGGTTCATCTCATTAACCTTCTTATTACCCAAACTCAGTTCTCTCCTCTCCACTTATTCAGTTCTTTTCTTTTTCTCAAGCTCAAAACTGAAAATGGGGAGAGGAATGGGAAATTAGAAATCCAAAACCCTAGTTTCCTTAGCAAATACAAATTCTTGCTCCAAATCGAAAGAGAAGCTAAGATTCAAGCTCCTAGAGTTGAGATTGAAGAGTGGTTGATTCTCCTTTGTTTTCAAGCTTCTTCTTCCTTGTTTTTGTGTAAAAGGTGAGTTTTTAAACTCACATCTTTGTCTATTTCTATCATTGACGTTAGGTATGAATTCCTAACACTTACTCATGTTCAATTGCTTTTGGTTTGAATTGATTTGGTGAACATTTCAATTTTTGGTGTTTTGAAGTCAAAACTTTGGAAATCCTAGCTTTGATTTGTGAACATGTTTTTAGTGGTGAATTGGAGAGCCTATAGAGCTGGGATGTCGATTGGCAAAAGCCCCTAAAGTCCATTGCTCAACCGGTTGCAAATGGTGTGAATTGCTCCTCCATTTGATAGGCTGAAAAACAGTTTCAGCTACAGCCAGTCGACTGACCCTCTGCAGTCAGTCGACTGACTGCAGGCCCAGAAAACTCTCGGGTTCTGGTTTAGTCGACTGACTGCAGAAGGCCAGTCGACTGACCTGCTTCATTTTGCCTATTTTGCCTAATTAGCTTTAGAATTCAACTTTTATCGATTCGTGACTATCTGATTTATTGTTATCATTTATTATTGACTTTGATGACTTCTTTTCGGGATTTTTGAGAATATCCATTTTGATGGATTCGGTATCGATTTCTTTGGATTTGATTCACGTCTTCGTATGTGGATTTTGGGTGATTGATTGTTTCTACAATCATTTCTATGCTTTGTCCCTTTAAAATACAAAGGTTTCTATACTAGTAGTAAATATTCAAACTCTTTTACAAAGATGATTTCAACTCTATTTTTAATACAAAGCTCGTTTATAAAACCGTTTTCTAATCTATTAGTATATACAAACCTTTACCTCATTCGTATGAGAAAATCTAATTAAACGGCTTAGCAAAGTGGTATGAAACGCTTGCGTTTACTTCGCCGGTTAATTCTTGGACTTGTTCGATTGAACTCTTGTGACAATTTTTGAGTGGGAATCTACAATCTGTTCGTAAATATTTGAGTTAAGCTAGTGGTTATGGGACATGAAGCTAAACTTTTATGTTTACTAGTTTAGTGTAATTTACACTTATTTTCGAGTGGAAATCATGTGACGACCGCCCATGACCCCTGCACTGAACCTAAAGATAGTGCGCTGTAAAGTGTGCCAGGCAGCCATGGACGATTGCCAAGGTAAATTAAAACAGCAGAATCTATCGTATTACTCACAGCGCATGGACAAAATACAATAGAATATATATATAGTGAAGCTTCACAGAATAGAATCTCATCAATAAAACTTCATAATAGTTGAATACAAACATCTGAATAGTCAATACATCAAGCCTCACTACATAACACTCAGAGAATATACAAGCAGCGGAACATCCAGTACATATAGTAAGAAAACAATAGGCAATCCTCTAGCTCGTCTTCGTCATCAGCATCGTGGAAAGCAAGAACATCACCTGTCACCTGCTACCTAGTCTGCCCATCCCAAAATGGACGAACAGCCCAAGGCAATAAGAGTTAAAACATAAAGCCTTGAGTCAGACAACAGTCTTAGTGAGCGGTAAATTAACTAACAACATACCAAAAGAGCATAAAGGAAAAAGGAATAGGAATACAACCCTCCAACTCCACCTCTTTCTACAGTGATAGCCCCCAGACACACACTAAGCAGAAGCAAACATAGCAAAGCATACAATTTAAAGTAAAGCAATTATCACTCGAGTCAAGGGCGATGCTTTCCAAGTACAAACCCCTAAGGCCTAAACCAAGATCAGATAAGCACCCAGAAAATACCGCTCTTGAGACCGAATGACGATACAACCAAACATCCATGACTCTGGCTATCATTGTTATCATTGGTTCGATATCATCGTTAATTGAATGACCGGCTCATTCTTTCATCCATCTGTCAAGGGCTAATGGAAACCCCGGTTCTAGACATAACTCCGCACGTCGTCAAAACCCGTGCCTAGGACTATCGAATATGCCCAGAGTACTCGACTACCAATCAGTAGCCTTCAGGGACTATCGAATCTGCCCAACGTACTCTTGCTTTGAGCATGCTAGAACCTTCAACAACGATGAGATCTCAGCCTTCTAGTCATCCTCCTCGACGACTATTTCCATACTAGCTCAAGCGCCTCTCGAGCAAACCATTATCCTCAAACTCGAACCATTTCACTGAGTTATCAACATGCTTGGAATGATCCCATCTGGATTAGACCAAGACTATCTCATATCATGCCTCGGTTCATCACATCCTAGCAAAGTCTCATCTCAACATCAAATCTATCCATATGAGCTTCATCATCCGCTACATATGCCACGAGCAGCTTTCCCAATTCAAGAACCTTTCACTTAGCTTTTGAATCACGTTCGACCATCCTGTCTAAATCAAATCATCAATCATCTAATTCATAACAATCAATCAAGTCAAACATTAATCCAAGTAATCAAGCATTCAAATATGATCTAATGAACAATTATAACAATAATGGCAATTTCGTAAATAAAGAGTCTAAAGTCTAACAAGCATGAAAACATGAGCAATATCTCTATAATCTTGATGAATGAACTTGCATAGGTTAACATGTAGTAAAATGGATGTCAAATCATCATGAACAATGGATCTATACTTAAGTTTACAAAAATGCATGAAAATCACTACTTTACACAAAATCAAGCCAACAATCCGATATACTCCTTTGGATCCGTGTGAGAGATAAACACCACTCACCAGATCACCTAAACAACCCAAAAGCAACACACTTCAGATCTGGACAGCGAAGGATCTAACTCGATCTATCACAAATCCGCTTCAAATGATGAAATCTCTCTTTGAAGGATGTAGATCTTCAATCTAAGCTCTTGAATCTTCAATTCGATCTTCGATTTGGATGGAAAGAAGCACAAGATTAAAGTGGAGAAAAGAAGTGAAGAAGTGTAGAAGTCGAGCTCTCAAAATGGCAGCACTTCGTCGCTTCAAAATCCGGATCCCAAAAATGAAGAAGAACCCTCCTATTTATAGGCTGAATTTCCCTTAGGTCGTTCGCTCTTAGGTCGTCCACGACCTAAAAACCCCACGACCTAAAAACCCACGACCTAACAGATGTGCCTCTACGACCTACGACCTAACACATGCGCTTCTACGACCTACGACCTAACCCAGAAGCAGCTTAACTCATACGCGACCTAACACACACGCGACCTAACACACACAGAAGCTTACGACTTAACATCCACGCGACCTAACGACTCAACCCACCTATCTCCTTAACTCGCTAACCCTTAGGTCGCTAACCACTAGGTCGTTGCCGCTAACTTCTTAGGTCGCTAACTACTAGGTCGCTACTTCCTTAGGTTGCTAACTACTAGGTCGCTACTTCCTTAGGTCGCTAACTACTAGGTCGCTACTTCATATAGGTCGCTCCAATTCTTAGGTCGCCAACTTCCTATAGGTCGCTAACTCCTATAGGTCGCTCACTCTCTTAGGTCGCTCCAACCTCTTAAGTCGCTCCTCCGACCTATCCTACCCCACGACCTAAGCCACCACACAACTCCTCTCCTATACGACCTATCCCCAAAATCCTTAGGTCGCCAACTTCCTTAGGTCGCTCCACTTTCTTAGGTCGTCTACTCCGACCTAACTACTCTACGACCTAGGACTTAGACTATGGATGACTTATCAACAATGCGACCAAATGATAACTGTTTTACGATGTTTCGATCCGTAAAAATACGGGTCGTTACATTCTCTCCCCCTTAGGAATTTCGCCCCCCAAATTCCAAACAAACAGAGCAATCAAAGACTATTCTGCATGCCTACCATCCATAGCAATCAACAAACCATGCATCCAATTCTAGCTTAGCATGCAGAATTCTAAAACTAGAACAAGTTACAATGTCGTTAGATGACACGACACCTTAGGGCCATACCTTGAAGAGTTCAGGATGAGCTGCCTTCATCCTCTCTTCCACCTCCCATGTACAGTCGTTATCATCATCACTCCATTGTATCTTGAGCAACTTAACTACCTTCCTCCTAAGCTGTTTCGTGTCGGTTTCCACAACACGAAGCGGCTTATGGGGTCTCTTATCGACTGGATCAACTTCGAAATCTTCATAGCTATCAGTAGAAACCACTGTATTCGAGTCGTGCATATACTTCCGTAGATATGATACATGAAAAACATTGTGCACACCCGACATCTTCTCTGGTAACTCCAATCTGTAGGCGAGCTTTCCAATTCGCTCGATGATCGGGAATGGTCCAACAAATCTCGGAGTCAATTTCCCTTTCTTCCCGAATCGAATAACATTCTTCAGTGGAGAAATCTTCACAAAAACCATATTACCTACGTCGAACTCCAAATCCTTACGACGCTTATCGGCATAACTTTTCTGTCGGTCTTGGGCTGCCTTCATTCGTTGCCGAATAATCTCTATGCAATCCGAAGTCTGTCGAATCATCTCTGGCCCAAGTATCAGCTTTTCTCCTGTCTCTAACCAACATGTCGGAGAGTTACATGGTCTTCCATACAATGCCTCATACAGTGCCATACCAATGCTTGACTGGTAACTGTTATTATACGAAAATTCCACCAAATGAAGGTGATCTTCCCATGATCCTCCGAAATCCAAAACACAAGCTCTGAGGAGATCTTCCAAAACTCGGTTGACTCTCTCGGTCTGACCATCTGTTTGAGGATGATAAGCTGTACTCAAACACAACTCGGTTCCTAAAACTTCCTGAAAGCTCTTCCAAAATCCACTAGTGAACAATGGATCTCGATCGCTCACTATACTCTTCGGAATACCATGGAATCGAACTATCCACTTAACATACAACTCAGCCAACTTTGATGCAGTCCTAGTCGATCGAACAGGAATGAATCTTGCACTCTTAGTCGGACGATCTACAATGACCCAAATTCCTTCATTTCCCGTTCTTGTTCTAGGTAGTCCATCAATAAAATCCATCGATATTTGCTCCCACTTCCATGTAGGAACTTCTAATGGCTAAAGAAATCCACTTGGCTTCTTCTATTCGGCTTTTACCAACTGGCAGTTCATGCATTTGGAAATAAAATTTCCGACATCCTTCTTCATACCTTCCCAGTAATAGGTTCTCTTCATATCCCGATACATCTTATTTCCACCTGGATGAATTGTCAGCTTCGAGTGATGACTTTCCTTTAGAACTTCACTTCTCAATTCATCTATATCGGGAACAACTAGTCGTCCTTGCTTCCGAAGCCAACCTTCTCGATCGACCTCGAATCCTTTATCCTTTTCTGGGTCCAATCCAGATTCCAAATCACGGATAATCTTGACAAGCTTATCGTCTCGCTTTTGGCTCTCGATAATTCTTTCCACAAGAGTCGGTCTTATTGATAAGTTTGCCAACATCTCAGGTTCCAATTCATATCTTGGCCTGAAATCAAATCCAGCTAAATACTCGAGATTCTTCCACTCTGAAAACATGGCTCCCAGTCCTGCATGTCTTCGACTTAACGCATCTGCCACTGCGTTACCCTTTCCCGGAGTATAAGCTATACCAAAATCATATGATGCCAAAAACTCTAGCCATCGTTGCTGCCGAAGATTCAAATCCTTTTGGGAGAAAAGATACTTCAACGACTTATGATCTGTAAACAACTCGAATCGAACTCCCAACAGATAATGTCTCCACATCTTCAGAGCAAATACAATCGCCGCTAACTCCAAATCATGAGTCAGATAATTCCTTTCATGCGGCTTCAGTTGTCGACTTGCATACGCAACAACTTTATCCCTCTGCATCAGCACTGCTCCAAGTCCTGTACCACATGCGTCGGTGTAAACCACCATCTCATCATTCCCACTTGGAATAGTCAAAACAGGAGCACTTGTCAGTCGCTCTTTCAGGATTCTGAAAGCTTGCTCACACTTATCATCCCATCTGAACACTTGGTTCTTCTTCGTCAATCCTGTTAATGGTGCAGCCACCTTGGAAAAGTCTTTGATAAATCGACGATAATATCCTGCAAATCCAAGAAAACTTCTCACATCAGATGCATTCTTAGGTCTGACCCAATCCTGGATTGCTGCCACCTTGGCGGGATCAACAGCTATTCCATTTCCAGAGATAACATGGCCTAAGAACCTCACTTCACTCTTCCAGAAGTGACACTTCGAAAACTTAGCCTTCAGCTGATGTTTCCGCAAGATTTCCAAAACAATACGCAAGTGCGTCTTGTGCTCTTCTTCAGTTCTGGAATAAATCAGAATATCATCCACGAACACTAGCACGAACTTGCTCAACTGATCTCTGAACACTCTATTCATAAGTTCCACAAAATATGCTGGCGCATTAGTCAATCCAAACGGCATTACCAGCCACTCAAAGAAACCAGATGGTGTCCTAAAAGCAGTCTTCGGCACACTATCCTTAGCCACTCTTAACTGGTGAAATCCCGTTGCCAAATCCATCTGAGAAAACACCTTAGCTTCGTGAAGCTGATCAAACAAGTCATCTATTCTCGGCAATGGATACTTGTTCTTCTTAGTCACTTTATTCAGCTCACGATAATCCACACACAACCTCAACGATCCATCCGCTTTGGTTGCAAACACAACTGGTGCACCCCATTCGGACACACTATACCGAATGAATCCTTTCTGCAAAAGATCATCAACCTGCACCTTCAACTCCTGCTGTTCCCTAGGCGCCATTCGCCTAAGAGGCATCACAACAAGTCTGGCTCCTTCAACTAGATCTATACGAAACTCGATCTCTCTATGCAGCGGTAACCCTTTGACCTCGTCAAAGACATCCTCAAATCCATTAGCGATTGGCAACGATGACAGTCCATCCCGTGGAACAACCAGCGAATACAACGCCTTCTTCATGCTTACATCGTATCACAATCTTTCGCCCCTCCACATTCTCGACTGTCACCTCCAACCTTTCACAATCAACCTTTGCCGCATACTTCCTAAGCCAGTCCATACCCAAAATAATTCCGAACCCCGCAAAGTTCAGAACAAAACAATCACAAACAAAAGAGCAATCATGACTCGATACAATCAGACCACGGCATAACATACACAAACAAGACGAACCCCCAACTGGATTAGTCACAACCAATGGCCTATCAACAATATCCGGTTCTAAACCCAACCGGCCTACAAGTTCATTACAAACAAATGAATGCAACGCCCCAGTATCAAATAGCACTCTCACTGGAACACCACATAGGAAAAGAGTACCTTGAACCACTACACTCTTTCCTTTCTCTTCAACAGTAGGAGCTTTCGAAGATGATGGAACAGCTCCCAAAGCATAAGCTTGCACAATCTGCTTGTCCTTCCGCGGTTCTGGACAATTCTTCCTGATATGCCCCGGCTTGTCACAGTTGTGACACTTCATCGGCACCTTCGGATTCTTACAATCCCTGGAGAAATGGCCCTTCTGCTGACAATTGTAGCAGGTCACTTCGCCCTTCGGCTTCTTTTGGCCATCCCTACCCTCTTGCTGTTGCTGCTTCCTCTTCTTGTTTCCACTCTACTGTGGTTTAGACTCTCCCCTGGTCACAGCAACAATAGATCCCTCTTTAGGAAACAGATTCTCATGCCTGAGAGCTTTCTCCACAAGCTTCTCGAATGAATCGTCCAAATGATCCACCAACTGTCTCCCAAGATAACTGTCCAAGCCTGTTACAAACTTCTCATTCTTCTGGTATGAAGATTCAATATACGACCGAGCATACTTGGACAAAGCTTCAAACTCAGAAACATACTCAAGAACTGGTCTTCCACCTTGCTTGAGCTCCACAAACTTCTTAAACAGAACAGACTTCTGAGCCGTAGAAATGAACTTAGCTTCAAATTTGGTTTGGAATTGCTCCCAAGTAATCTCTTCCTCCGGAGTATCAATGGTGATAGAGTTCCACCAATCAGAAGCTCTCTCTTGAAGCTGTCTTGATGCTAACTTCCTCTTAGTTGCATCCTCAATTCCCAAATCACCAAAGATCCTTCTACAAGCATCTATCCACCTCTGGACTTCAATGGTTGACTCCGTTCCCAAGAAAACCTTTCCTCCAAGAGCAGTATAGTCTTTACACAACTTAGCAAAATCCACCGGTTTTGGAGCCTGAACTTGAATTCCAACATCAACTGCTGTCCCCGGAACTGGTATCCTTCTCATGATCGAAGTCATCATAGCTTCGAACATAGCTGCATAATCAGCAGTCCCCTCAGCAGCACGGCCTTCCCTAGCAGCTGGTCTCCCTCTTCGACTCATCCTTAATATCTATAAAAAGGAATGATTAGCACACCTTGAGAAACAACTGCATAAAGGACTCAAACTCTACTAGGCTACTATATTATATATAGTAATCATCCATCAAAATTCAATTACGTCTCTCATACGTAGTTACGTCAGCGAGCGTTGGGTAAAATCGATTAACCAATGCTCTGATACCAAATGTGACGACCGCCCATGACCCCTGCACTGAACCTAGAGATAGTGCGCTGTAAAGTGTGCCAGGCAGCCATGGACGATTGCCAAGGTAAATTAAAACAGCAGAATCTATTGTATTACTCACAGCGCATGGACAAAATACAATAGAATATATATATATAGTGAAGCTTCATAGAATAGAATCTCATCAATAAAACATCATAATAGTTGAATACAAACATCTGAATAGTCAATACATCAAGCCTCACTACATAACACTCAGAGAATATACAAGCAGCGGAACATCCAGTTCATATAGTAAGAAAACAATAGGCAATCCTCCAGCTCGTCTTCGTCATCGGCATCGTGGAAAGCAAGAACATCACCTGTCACCTGCTACCTAGTCTGCCCGTCCCAAAATGGACGAACAGCCCAAGGCAATAAGAGTTAAAACATAAAGCCTTGAGTCAGACAACAGTCTTAGTGAGCGGTAAATTAACTAACAACATACCAAAAGAGCATAAAGGAAAAAGGAATAGGAATACAACCCTCCCACTCCACCTCTTTCTACAGTGATAGCCCCCAGACACACACTAAGCAGAAGCAAACATAGCAAAGCATACAATTTAAAGTAAAGCAATTATCACTCGAGTCAAGGGCGATGCTTTCCAAGTACAAACCCCAAGGCCTAAACCAAGATCAGATAAGCACCCAGAAAATACCGCTCTTGAGACCGAATGACGATACAACCAAACATCCATGACTCTGGCTATCACTGTTATCATTGCTTCGATATCATTATTAATTGAATGACCGGATCATTCTTTCATCCGTCCGTTAAGGGCTAATGGAAACCTCGGTTCTAGACATAACTCCGCACGTCGTCAAAACCCGTGCATAGGACTATCGAATCTGCCCAGAGTACTCGACTACCAATCAGTAGCCTTCAGGGACTATCAAATCTGCCCAACGTACTCTTGCTTTGAGCATGCTAGAACCTTCAACAATGATGAGATCTCAGTCTTCTAGTCATCCTCCTCGACGACTATTTCCATACTAGCTCAAGCGCCTCTCGAGCAAACCATTATCCTCAAACTCGAACCATTTCACTGAGTTATCAACATGCTTGGAATGATCCCATCTGGATTAGACCAAGACTATCTCATATCATGCCTCGGTTCATCACATCCTAGCAAAGCCTCATCTCAACATCAAATCTATCCATATGAGCTTCATCATCCGCTACATATGCCACGAGCAGCTTTCCCAATTCAAGAACCTTTCACTTAGCTTTTGAATCACGTTCGACCATCTTGTCTAAATCAAATCATCAATCATCTAATTCATAACAATCAATCAAGTCAAACATTAATCCAAGTAATCAAGCATTCAAATATGATCTAATGAACAATTATAACAATAATGGCAATTTCGTAAATAAAGAGTCTAAAGTCTAACAAGCATGAAAACATGAGCAATATCTCTATAATCTTGATGAATGAACTTGCATAGGTTAACATGTAGTAAAATGGATGTCAAATCATCATGAACAATGGATCTATACTTAAGTTTACAAAAATGCATGAAAATCACTACTTTACACAAAATCAAGCCAACAATCCGATATACTCCTTTGGATCCGTGTGAGGGATAATCACCACTCACCAGATCACCTAAACAACCCAAAAGCAACACACTTCAGATCTGGACAGCGAAGGATCTAACTCGATCTATCACAAATCCGCTTCAAACGATGAAATCTCTCTTTGAAGGATGTAGATTTTCAATCTAAGCTCTTGAATCTTCAATTCGATCTTCGATTTGGATGGAAAGAAGCACAAGATTAAAGTGGAGAAAAGAAGTGAAGAAGTGTAGAAGTCGAGCTCTCAAAATGGCAGCACTTCGTCGCTTCAAAATCCGGATCCCAAAAATGAAGAAGAACCCTCCTATTTATAGGCTGAATTTCCCTTAGGTCGTTCGCTCTTAGGTCGTCCACGACCTAAAAACCCCACGACCTAAAAACCCACGACCTAACAGATGCACCTCTACGACCTACGACCTAACAAATGCGCTTCTTCGACGTACGACCTAACCCAGAAGCAGCTTAACTCATACGCGACCTAACACACACGCGACCTAACACACACAGAAGCTCACGACTTAACATCCACGTGACCTAACGACTCAACCCACCTATCTCCTTAACTCGCTAACCCTTAGGTCGCTAACCACTAGGTCGTTGCCGCTAACTTCTTAGGTCGCTAACTACTAGGTCGCTACTTCCTTAGGTCGCTAACTACTAGGTCGCTACTTCCTTAGGTCGCTAACTACTAGGTCGCTACTTCCTATAGGTCGCTCCAATTCTTAGGTCGCCAACTTCCTATAGGTCGCTAACTCCTATAGGTCGCTCACTCTCTTAGGTCGTTCCAACCTCTTAAGTTGCTCCTCCGACCTATCCTACCCCACGAACTAAGCCACCACACGACTCCTCTCCTATACGACCTATCCCCAAAATCCTTAGGTCGCCAACTTCCTTAGGTCGCTCCACTTTCTTAGGTCGTCTACTCCGACCTAACTACTCTACGACCTAGGACTTAGACTATGGATGACTTATCAACAATGCGACCAAATGATAACTGTTTTACGATGTTTCGATCCGTAAAAATACGGGTCGTTACAAATCTACAATCTGTTTGTAAATATTTGAGTTAAGCTAGTGGTTATGGGACATGAAGCTAAACTTTTATATTTACTAGCTTAGTGTAATTTACACTTATTTTCGAGTGGAAGTCTACAATTTGTTCGTAAATATTTGAGTTAAGCTAGTGGTTATGGGACATGAAGCTAAACTCTTATATTTACTAGCTTAGTGTAATTTACACTTATCGATCATTGATGATCACTTTGTGATTTAGACTAGCGATTGAGCGATGTCTCTTTGTTGGTATGGGGATTAAAACCCATTTTGGGAGCTTCGGCTCAAATTTGGCGGGGTAGCGACCCGTGGTCTTCGGACCGTTCGTGGAGTTATCGGCTCAATGAGTCTGTGCATGAGTCGTATCTTTTAGGGTGCATCGATGTTCGGTTCATTTGATGGGTTAGCGACCCATGGAATAGCGTTCCATTTATGTTGCACGTGTTTGGGAGTTTTCATGCCTTCGTTTGTGATAGGCCTCCCCCTTGTGATTTCTGGATTTCTCGTTGTGATTTCTGGAATTTATGTTTCACCAACTTTTGTGTTTGGCATTTATATGTTTGTCAATATTTGTAGTTTGGTGAATAAAATAAAGAATATGATATTCTTTTTGGTAATTTGAGATGACTGGAGATATTGTATGATTTTTGTTGTTATTTGATGTATACTTGACACAGTATGGCATTTCTTTGTTATCATACGTTTTTGGTCACATCTCTTATCCTATCTCAGTTTATCTGATATTTATAGCTAGACTGATCCGTTTATTATTTTCTTCTTAAATAATACTCGGGTCAGACCGAGATATTTCAGGTGCTCCTGCTTGACTTCTTATCAGGGTCCTTCTCTTGACTTTTGGCTAACTACTTTAGATTTGTAGTTTTTGTTATTATACATTTGAGCTATAGACTCCGTGATGTATAATTATTCTTTTGTCTCGCACTTGTATCTATTCATTGTGACGTAGTGGATCTTATATGACCACTATTTTGATATACACTTTTATGTGATATATTCATATCTTATTCCGCCTTTGTGATATGAATGTCTGTGACTGATTTATGTTATGTTTATTTCTATATTTGTTTCTGAAGACTACTTAGCCACTGTGTGGTAGCTTTGTGTTTGTATTAGATATGTCGGATTTCTTCCAGAGATGAAATGTAAGTTATATTTTCTGACATATCGGTGCTCGCACAAAGCAATTACATAGATGGTCGCTCCTCAACAACCTTATTCTCCACGCTAGTTGACGACATTACCCCGTAGTGTCCTTGGCTAGTGTGGGTATAGAGATGGGGCGTCACAAATACCGTCAACTAGCACGAAGAATAAGGCTGTTGAGGAGCGATCATCTGTGTAATTGCTTTCGGAGAGTACCGATATGTCGGATAAAATAACTTACATTTCATTTCAAGAGGAAATCCAACATATCAAATACAAACTCGAAGCTACCACACAGTGGTTATGAGGCCTTCGAAAACAAATATAGAAATAAACATAACACAAATCAGTCATAGATGTTCATATCTCAAAGGCGGAAAAGATATGAATATAACACATAAAAGTGTACATCATAGTAGTGGTCAAACAAGATCCACAATATCACAAAAGAATAGATACAAGTGCTAGACAAAATAATATGTATACATCAAGGAGTCTCTATCTCAAATGTATAACAACAAAAACTACAAATCTAATGCAGTTAGACAAAAGTCAGAAGATGGTCCCAGATAAGGAGTCAAGCAGAAGCACCTATAACATCTCGGTCTGACTCGAGTATTATTTAATAAGAAAATAATAAACGAATCAGTCTAGCTATAATTATCATTCAAGAAATGAGATATAAGCAGAGATATAATAAGAATGTATGATAACAATAATGTCATACAAGGACAATTATGATTTAAACAACAACAAAATCATACAATATCTCAAGAATATCAAAACACCAAAAAGAATATCATATTCTTAATTTTATTCACCAAACTACAAATATTGACAAACATATTAACACAATGGGGGATGCCTATCACAAACGGGAGCATGAAAACTCACCAACACGTGTATCACAAACGGAACGCTATTCCATGGTCGCTAACCATAAATTTTGAGCCGAAGCTCCACAAACGGCCCGAAGACCACGGGTCGCTACCCCACCAAATTGAACTGAAGTTCCACAAACGGGGATTGTAATCCCCAAACAAACAAATAGACATCGCACATCGCTAGTCTAAATCACAAAATGATCATCATTGATCAACAAAAAGTGTCGATTACACTAAGCTAGTAAATATATGAGTTTAGCTTCATGTCCCATAACCACTAGCTTAACTTAAATATTTACGTCCAAATTGTAGATTTCCACTCGAAACTTGTCACAAGATTTAAATCGAACAAGTCCAAGAATTAACCGACGAAGTAAACGCAAGCGTTTCATACCACTTGTTTTACTAAGCCGTTTAATTAGATTTCTCATACGAATGAGGTAAAGGTTTGTAAATACTAATAGATTCGAAAACGGTTTTAAAACGAGCTTTGTATCACCAAAATTTCACGTTCGAAGGCGTGAATTAAATCCAAAGAAATCAATACCAAATCCATCAAAATGGATATTCCCAAAAATCCATAAAAAGAAGTCATCAAAGACGATAATAGTGATAACAACTAACTGGATCGACAAAAATCGATTAACATTGGAATTTTACTCA
This sequence comes from Allium fistulosum, assembly GCA_030737815.1. Lineage (NCBI taxonomy): Eukaryota > Viridiplantae > Streptophyta > Magnoliopsida > Asparagales > Amaryllidaceae > Allium > Allium fistulosum. Next base: position 867,666,399 of record CM060905.1, on the reverse strand, counting down.
AAATTAGGCAAATAGGCAAAACTGGGAATTTCCAGACGTCTGAGGGGTTGTTCCAGACGTCTGGATTTGGTTTTTGGAAATATTCCAGAAAACCATCCAGACGTCTGAAGCCTAAAATCAGACGTCTGAAATCCTTTCAGACGTCTGGGGGTAGATCTAGACGTTTGGTTTTGGTTTTTGGAAATATTCCAGAAAACCAACCAGACGTCTGAAATCACAAATCAGACGTCTGACATCCTTTCATACGTCTGGAACGATAATTCAGACGTCTGAAATTAGTCACTGCCCTTTTTATTTTTCTACCGTGTATTATTTTTCTCCAGGAGGCAAAACCAGACATCTGGCATTGGTATCCAGACGTCTGAACACCTGGTAAAGGCAACAATTTGCCTAGGCCACAATGGCCAAATCGATTTGGGAGCGATCGAGCAAGCAACGACGACTAAGGATTTACGCCAAACGACAACCCGATCTTATAAGCTCTTCGATACACCCCAAACAACATATCCAAACATCCATTGTAGGATTTTCACAAAAATTGGACTTCAAATTCAAAAATTGGTAATCAACCATATCAATTCAAATCAAAAGCAAATGATCATGAATAGATGTTAGGAATTCATACCTAACAACAAAGATAGATATAGACATAGATGTGAGATAAAAATCTCACCTTTAAACCCGAAAATGATGAAGGAGAAGCTTGAAAGTAAAGGAAGATCAACTACTCTTCAACTTCAACTCTAGAAGCTTGAATCTAAGCTCAAAAGAAGAACATTTCCTAAGTTAGGTTTAGGAAATTTCTGAAATTAAAGAGAGAATGAGTTGGAGAAGATGAAGAGGATGCATACCTTAGCTTCTCTTTGAATTTGGAGCAAGAATTTGGTTTTGCAAATGAGAACTAGGGCTTGGAGTTTCTAATTTCTCATTCCTCTCCCCATTTTCAGTTGTGCTTGGGTGTTTAAGAAAATAGAAATTAATTGAAGAGGAGAGGTGGACTGAACTAGGGTATAGAGTGAGTTGGGGTGAAACCCAAACCCAAAGCCCAATAGAAAATAGCAAAATTCAACTTACTCCAAATATATCGATGTTTATACTCAAAAAAGTCACAAACGCCATTTTGGACTCAATGGAAGTGGTCTCGAGTCCCAATTCGACTGTTTACATAAAGTAGCTTTTCAGACTTTAATCCAATTAACGATGCTATATTTAAATAAAACGTTTAAATATACAATCGTAAATATGCGGGTTGTTACAGACTCCCCTCCTTAAAGAAATTGCGTCCTCGCAATACTTAAGAAAAGAAATAAAAAGTAACAACCATACAAAGGCATAACAACACAGAAGAAGAAATTTGAAATGAGAAGTTTACCTTAATGAGCACGAGAGAGTAAGTCCGGATGTGTTCGCTCGATGAATTCTATGGATTCCCAAGAGCAATCCTTAGGATTTGAAGACCATTGAACTTTCACAAGAGCAACATCTTTATTTCGAAGGCGTTTAACCTCCGAAGCAATGATACGAATTGGATGTTGCTCATAAGTTAAATTAGGAGAAACTTCGATTTCTTCAATAACACCGGGCTCAAGAATAGAATCGGAATCTCAAAGGCATTTCCGAAGTTGAGAGACGTGGAATACGTCATGAATAGCAGATAATTGAGCCGGTAACAAAAGGAGATAAGCCACGGAACCAATGCGTTCGGTGATGGGAAATGGAACAATATATCGAGGTGCTAATTTTCCCGATCGACTGAAATGCACAACACCCTTCATAGGTGAAATACGAATAAACACAAAATCTCCCACAGAAAATTCTAATTTCCTTCTTCGATTATCGACATAGGATTTTTGTCTACTTTGAGCTTCTTTCATCTAATGACAAATAAGGTCAATCTTTTCTGTGGCATCCCGAATAAAATCTGGACCTAAAACCAGCTTCTCACCGGCTTCAAGCCAACACGAAGGAGATCGGCATGACCTTCCGTATAGTGCCTTGAAAGGTGCCATACCAATACTAGATTGGAAGCTATTATTATAGGAAAACTCAACAAGAGAAATATGATCTTCCCAACTTCCACCAAAATCAAGAACACATGCATGAAGAAGATCTTCAAGAGTTTGATTCACACACTCGGTTTGTCCATCGGACTGAGGATGATAAGCCGTGCTAAAATTAAGCTTTGTTCCCAAAGCTTTTTGAAGACCCTTCCAAAATCCACTAGTAAACAATGGATCACGATCTCTAACAATAGAAGTAGGAACTCTATGCAATTTAACAATTTCCTTGACATAGAGTTTAGCCAAAATAGGTACGGTCCGATTAGACCGAACGGGAAGAAAATGGGCGGATTTTGTAAGTCTATCTACTATCACCCATAGGCTATCATGACCCGAACGAGAATGGGGAAGACCGTCAATAAAATCCATGGAAATTTGATCCCACTTCCATATTGGAATTTCCAATGGTTGCAATAACCCACCGGGCCTTTGATGCTCAGCCTTAACAAGTTGGCAAGTCATGCAACGCTTAACAAAGTTAGCAATATCAGATTTCATTCCATCCCAATAATAAAGTCGCTTCATATCCGCGTACATTTTACTACTACCGGGATGAATGGTAAATTTAGAACAATAAGAATCTTCTAAAATGTCTTTACGAAGATCAATAATATTTGGCACAATAAGTCTACCAAATTTCGAATACCGCCACGAGCATCAATATCAAAGTCTTTCAAACCTTCAATATCAATTTTATCCCTACAACTTTGGCTAAGATGAACCAATTCGGGATCATGCTTTTGAGCTTCAAGAATGCGGTCTAAAAGAGAAGGATGAGCCTCAAGGCTACACAAAACAAGAGATGAACATAAATCGGATTCACGATCTTGGATCTCACAAGTGGACAAAGTCTCGAGATCATTCCACTCGGATATCATCATAGAAACAACCGTTTGTTGCTTACGACTAAGGGCATCGGCAACAAGATTTCCCTTTCCGGAAGTATAAAGAATATCAAGATCATAAGATGCAAGGAACTCGAGCCAACGTTGTTGACGCAAATTAAGTTCTTTTTGAGAAAATAAATACTTCAAAGATTTATGATCGGTGTAGAGAACAAACTTCTCTCCCAGAAAATAATGTTGCCAAATTCTAAGGGCGAAAACAATAGCCGCGAGCTCTAAATCATGAGTGGCATATCTAGTCTCGGCAGGCTTTAATTGCCTAGATGCATAAGCGATAACACGTTCCCTTTGCATAAGAACGGCTCCCAAACCAACACGACTAGCATCGGTATAAACAATAAAATCTTGGTTCCCATCGGGAATCACAAGAATAGGAGCATCGGAAAGGAGTTCTTTTAATTTTTGAAATGAAGCTTCACATTTGTTAGACCAAATGTATTTAACTCCCTTCTTTGTCAAATTAGTGAGAGGTACGTAAATCTTAGAAAAGTCTTTTATGAACCGACGGTAATAACCCGCCAATCCAAGAAAGCTACGAATTTCCGTCACACTCTCCGGTCTCTTCCAATTGTGAATCGCTTCATTCTTTGAAGGATCCACAGAAATTTCGGATTCAGAAATAATATGCCCCAAAAATTTCACACGAGATTGCCAAAAGTGGCATTTAGAAAATTTTCTTTCAATTGGTTGCTCCTAAGAGTTTTCAACACAGTCCGAAGATGATTTTCATGCTCCTCCTCGGTTTTAGAATAAACAAGAATATCATCGATAAAGATGAGAACAAATCGATCGAGGAAGTCTTTGAAAACTCGATTCATAAGGTCAATGAAATAAGCTGGAGCATTCGTCAAACCAAATGGCGTAACAAGCCATTCATAAGATCCATAACGAGTACGGAACGATGTCAAAGGAATGTTATCCTCTGCAATACGGAGCTGATGAAAACCGGTTGCTAAGTCTAATTGTGAAAAGACTTTAGCACCACTAAGCTGATCGAATAAATCATCAATCCGCGGTAAGGGATATTTATTCTTGATGGTGAGATCATTAAACTTGCGGTAGTCAACGCAAAGCCTAAGTGTACCATCAGATTTCTTTACAAAAATAGCTGAAGCACCCCAAGGAGAGGAACTAGATTGAATAAATTGCTTCGCTTCCAATTCGGATAATTGTTTACGCATCTCCTCATTTTCTTTATTGGACATACGATAAGGAGGACGAGTAATAGGTTGAGCTCCAAGGATTAGAGTAATTCTGAACTCAATTGCTCGCTTAGGTGGTAATCCTAGAACGGGCTCAAATATGTCGGGAAATTTACGAACAATGTGAATGAGAGAAATGACATCTTCCTCATCATCATTATCGTCATCATGAGGATTTAGAGAATACAAGGATGCTTTCGAACTGGAATCTGAATCTTTCAGAACAAGAGAAATCTGCTTAACAAATTGAGAATGTCGAAGATATATAGTCCGCTCAGGACATAGGATATGGGCTTCATAATGGTTAACCAATCCATTCCCAAAATCATTCCGAAACCAAGGTAACGCATAACATACAAATCGACACGGAAAGAGTAATCACATAAAATAATTTCAACATCTTTACACAATAAACTGAGTGTTGCGGATCCACCAACTGGATTCGCAATTCTCAAAGAAGTCATCAAGCCAATAACATTCAAAGACAAAGCATCAATAAGTTCTTTTGATATAAAAGAGTGAGATGCACCCGTATCAAAAAGAACTCGAATAGGAAGATCACGAAATATAATAATGCCATCAAGGATAGAATGAGAAATACCTTGACCACGAGAAGTGTTAGTAGGAGCTTGTACAACATTTAGCTTGCCCTCCTTCTTGCCTTGAAGTTTGGGACACAAAGATATAGTATGACCCGAGCTCTTGCAATAGCGGCAAGAAAGAGACTTCGGGCACTTGTTTGCATAGTGATCCTTAGAACCACAATTGTAACATTCTCCGCGACGAGGGGTAGGAGTATTTCTACTGGTGTTGCTTGCTTTCCCTTTTTGTTGGAATTAGGCTTGAATTTGAAAGGTCTCTTCTTGTTGATGTTTGGTTTGACCTCAGCATCACTATCTTTATCAGCCTCTTCGAGTCGAAGAGCAATATCAACAAGCTGATCAAAAGAAACTTCTAATTTTAGAAGTAATGGCTTTTTAAGGTTTTTGTTCAAACCATAAACAAATCTCTGTTTTTTCTTCAATGGGGTATTAATGTATTCAACCCCATATTTTGAAAGAGATTCGAAAGATGCGATGTAGTCGGTCACGGAAGATTCACCTTGAACAAGGTCAATGAAGCGTCGAGCTAGAGATACTTTTTCAACTTCTGGCCCGAATTTCAACTCGAACCTTTCCCGGAATTGCTCCCAATTAAGGTCCGCTTCAACAATTTTGGAGATCAGAAGTTCGTACCAGTCTAATGCTCTTTCTTGGAGCATACTAGAAGCCACTTGGAATCGATGGAGATTATTAAGATTCATGCGATAAAAGATGCGGTTGCATGCTCGAAGCCAAGCCTGGACTTCTATAACGCTCTCGGAACCCTTGAATGGCTTTCCACCCAAACTGGTGTAATCACTGCACAAGCGAGCAAACCCAGATTTAGGATGGGTGGGCACTGGAGTGGGTCCGATAGCTTGAGCATTTCTCACAAGATCAAGAAGTTGCTGAGCAGACATAAATCTCCATCCTGGAGAGTAGCACTAGTTTGACCGGCGCTGGGACAGCCAGGTCTAACCATTTCTTTTCTTTAAGAAAGAAAGAAAAGAAAAAAAGGGTTAATCTCATAATGAATATCAAACAAACTTGATTGATAAAACAAGGCATCATAAAAAGAAATAGGATAGAACGGTACGAAGACTCGAATTAAATCCTATGGCAGTATCCCTAAGAAAGACTTAGGACAATGATCCTTGCTAGATTATTCTACAATGTTCTGAAGTTTGGCTCTGATACCAAGCTGTGACGCCCCACCTCTATACTCACACTAGCCAAGGACACTACGAGGTAATGCCGTCAACTAGAACGAAGAATAAGGCTATTGAGGAGCGACCATCTGTGTAATTGCTTTGGGCGAGTACCGATATGTCGGATAAAATAACTTACATTTCATTTCAAGAGGAAATCCAACATATCAAATACAAACTCAAAGCTACCACACAGTGGCTATGAGGCCTTCGGAAACAAATATAGAAATAAACATAACACAAATCAGTCACAAATGTTCATATCTCAAAGGCGGAAACAGATATAAATATAACACATAAAAGTGTACATCAGAGTAGTGGTCAAACAAGATGCACAATATCACAAAAGAATAGATACAAGTGCTAGACAAAAGAATATGTATACATCAAGGAGTCTCTATCTCAAATGTATAACAACAAAAACTACAGATCTAATGTAGTTAGACAAAAGTCAGAAGATGATCCCAGATAAGGAGTCAAGCAGAAGCACTTGTAACATCTCGGTCTGACCCGAGTATTATTTAATAAGAAAATAATAAACAGATCAGTCTAGCTATAATTATCATTCAAGAAATGAGATATAAGTAGAGATATAATAAGAATGTATGATAAAAATAATGTCATACAAGGACAATTATGATTTAAACAACAACAAAATCATCAATATCTAAAGAATCTCAAAGCACCAAAAAGAATATCATATTCTTAATTTTATTCACGAAACTACAAATATTGACAAACATATTAACGCAAATCTCAAAAGTTGGTGAAACACAAATTCTAGAAATCATCAATTAGAAATCCAGAAATCACAAAGGGGGAGGCCTATCACAAACGGGAGCATGAAAACTCACAAACACGTGTATCACAAACTGAACACTATTCCATAGTCGCTAACCATAAATTTTGAGCCGAAGCTCCACAAACGGCCCGAATACCACGGGTCGCTACCCCGCCAAATTGAACCGAAGTTCCACAAATGGGGATTGTAATCCCCAAACAAACAAATAGACATCGCACATCGCTAGTCTAAATCACAAAATGATCATCATTGATCAATAAAAAGTATCGATTACACTAAGCTAGTAAATATATGAGTTTAGCTTCATGTCCCATAACCACTAGCTTAACTTAAATATTTACGAACAAATTGTAGATTTCCACTCGAAAATTGTCACAAGATTTCAATCGAACAAGTCCAAGAATTAACCGACGAAGTAAACGCAAGCGTTTCATACCACTTGTTTTACTAAGCCGTTTAATTAGATTTCTCATACGAATGAGGTAAAGGTTTGTATATACTAATAGATTCGAAAACGGTTTTAAAACGAGCTTTGTATTTAAAAGTAGTGTTGAAATCGTTTTGATGAAAGAGTTTGAGTATTTACTACTAGTATAGAAACCTTTGCGTTTTAAAGTGACAAACCATAAAAATGATTGTAAAAACAATCAATCACCAAAATTTCACGTTCGAAGACGTGAATTAAATCCAAAGAAATCGATACCAAATCCATCAAAATGGATATTCCCAAAAATCCATAAAAAGAAGTCATCAAAGACGATAATAGTGATAACAACTAATCAGATCGACAAAAATCGATTAACACTGGAATTTTACTCAAAATTAGGCAAATAGGCAAAACTGGGAATTTCCAGACGTTTGAGGGGTTGTTCCAGACGTCTGGATTTGGTTTCTGGAAATATTCCAGAAAACCATCCAGACGTCTGAAGCCTAAAATCAGGCGTCTGAAATCCTTTCAGACGTCTGGGAGTAGATCCAGACGTCTGGTTTTGGTTTCTGGAAATATTCCAGAAAACCAACCAGACGTCTGAAATCACAAATCAGACGTCTGACATCCTTTCAGACATCTGGAACGATAATTCAGACGTCTGAAATTAGTCACTGCCTTTTTTTTTCTGCCGTGTATTATTTTTCTCCAGAAGGCAAAACCAGACGTTTGACATTGGTATCCAAACGTCTGAACACTTGGTAAAGGCAATAATTTGCCTAGGCCATAATGGCCAAATCGATTTGGGAGCGATCGAGCAAGAAACGACGACTAAGGATTTACACCAAATGACAACCCGGCCTTATAAGCTCTTCGATACACCCCAAACAACATATCCAAACATCCATTGTAGGATTTTCACAAAAATTGGACTTCAAATTCAAAAATTGGTAATCAACCATATCAATTCAAATCAAAAGCAAATGATCATGAATAGATGTTAGGAATTCATACTTAACAACAAAGATAGATATAGACATAGATGTGAGATAAAAATCTCACCTTTAAACCCAAAAACGATGAAGGAGAAGCTTGAAAGTAAAGGAAGATCAACTACTCTTCAACTTCAACTCTAGAAGCTTGAATCTAAGCTCAAAAGAAGAACATTTCCTAAGTTAGGTTTAGGAAATTTCTGAAATTAAAGAGAGAATGAGTTGGAGAAGATGAAGAGGATGCTTACCTTAACTTCTCTTTGAATTTGGAGCAAGAATTTGGTTTTGCAAATGAGAACTAGGGCTTGGAGTTTCCAATTTCTCATTCCTATCCCCATTTTCAGTTGTGCTTGGGTGTTTAAGAAAATAGAAATGAATTGAAGAGGAGAGGTGGACTGAACTAGGGTATAGAGTGAGTTGGGGTGAAACCCAAACCCAAAGCCCAATAGAAAATAGCAAAATTCAACTTACTCCAAATATATCGATGTTTATACTCAAAAAAGACGCAAACGCCATTTTGGACTCAATGGAAGTGGTCTCGAGTCCCAATTCGACTGTTTACAAAAAGTAGCTTTTCGGACTTTAATCCGATTAATGATGCTATATTTAAATAAAACATTTAAATATACAATCGTAAAATATGCGGGTTGTTACAAAAAGAAACAAAGTAATTTCCCTTTTTCAAAAACCTTCTACATCAAAGATTTATTTCTTTGAAAGTTAGTCATTTTAGTCAAAATATTCAAAAACATCTTCTATAACTTTAAGCAATAAAAAGTGGAGTAGACAAGGTAAACTCATATCCCAACATTTTCATAATTTGTTCTCATTATTTCTCTCCTACATTATCTCTAACTAGATTACTAATCCTATTTTATAAGTTCCCAGTACTATTCCTATCCAAATCTCCCATTATTGCCTTTGTTTATATTTTTCCTAATTAAATGGCTTCTACCTCATTTTGTTCAAGTTCCGTTTCTATTTTAAAAAGAGGAATTTTAAAGAACTTCCAAATTTATGAAATAGGAAATATCATCAATTCCAACCTACACTCTATTTTATATTTATTTCAAAAATAAAAATCACTTTATCGAAAAATCTTTAAACCAGAAACATTTTAACCCAACAAGTTTTTAGGCTAAGTTTCAAAAATGAAAAACCTCTTTTACCAAAAATATTTTTAATTAGAACTTTTGACTCCACAGCTTCTTTTTAAGTAATGATTTTCCAAATTTTCTTAGATTTTTATCGAAACAACTACTTCTCAATAAATCCTTGAAAAACCTATTTAAAACATTTCAAGGAAATTTCCAAAGAAAATATTTTTATCAAATCCTTCACGTGGAGTTAGATTTTAGAAATCTTTTTCAGAAAAAAACTTCTTAATAATTGTTTTCTCTATTGCATTTTCTTCTTCTATCATCCCTTACTTCCGGATGTTTACACTATACTACCTCATAGTATTTGATTACTACCAAACGTGCTTATTATTTACTATTTCTATAAATGTTGATTGTCTATAATAAATGATCATTGTTTTAACCAGACAATCCCTAAAGATGTTTATTTGTTCATTCCGATCTTTCTTATTATCTTTCCATAACTACCCTAATAGTCTTTTTAATTAGTCCATTTTTATCCTAATTAAATTATTGTAACTCCATATTTATTGCACACTTACTATCCTATTAATTTTAGAGTTACAATCTTTTCCACTTACATTCCTTACAGTATGACCTTTGTCACCCATTCCTTACGCTATTCATTTTTTTCCAACCCATACTCGTCTCGTCCATCCTTGAGGAATATGGTCGCAACAACATTTATGGTCGAAAACTATAGAGTAAATTCAAATTAAGTATATATGTATTTATATATATAGTAGATTTTTAAAAAATACTTCCAAAAATAACAAATATGACACTTATACGTATGCCTCTCTCCGTTGATCGGGTAACATAAGCTTTGATACCAAATGTAACAACCTAGCCCGAAATGGACCTAATTTCGATCTAACAAAATCCCATCGAATCTTAAGCCCATCTCAAGGCGAGCTGTTAGGTTGACAAAATTAAAAAGATACACAGTGCATAGAGCTATCTATCTATACTTTCAGAAACTCATAACAGAATAGATAAAATATAATATTAGGAACAAGGAACCTTTCATGATGAAAATCATTCCAGAAACATAACATGTTAAATATTACAAGATGTTTATAAAGCCTCCATAGTACAATATCGCAAAATAACATAACTATCTGAACTGGGTATAATAAAAATGCTTAAAAAGAATAAATAGATAACCGCCATAAGTCTTCGCCTTCACCTTCGTCTCCTAAATCAGCATTACTCTCTCTAACCTGTGTTGTAATGAGAAGTCGGTCAGAAAACAAATGTCTGGTGAAATGGAAATCTCAAGGTTTACCATAATTGTATATCGACAATATTATTTAGATAAGAAATACGTCTTACTTATATAAGATTATGCATAATGTAATAGTCACCCTAAATGGTGTTGCTACAAATCATAATATTTAACTGTACGCCCAAAGGCCTTTCCTGTCCAATTCCATAATTCTAACGCCACTAACATCAATGACGTAAGTGAAAGCGTCAAAACCAATAAATACCCTTTATTAGTGATTAGGCAGACACTAACCATTTAATACCTATAAAATAGACAAATCTCCGTCCTTTAATACTTAACCCTTTTCCAAGTTCTAATGCAACTATCATTAACGATGCGAGAGAGAACCTCCAAACCACTTAATACCTCTTTCCAAGGACTTAGGCAGACTCTGATCATTTAAGACCTATAAAATAGGTAGGTTCCCCTCATTTAAGATCTAACCCGAAGCGGGTCCCTACATGGTTCTCCCAAACTGACATCGTAATATCATGTAGTCACCTAATACTTCTCCTAAGAAAGAGGCAGGCCCTACCATAGTCACTTAATACCTCTAACCCGAATCGGACCCCAACTAAAGATTTCTCCTACCGTATCCATAGCACAGCTTATAACTTATAACCCACTTGTGACGTCTCACATTAGTCGGACTATTCATAAGTCTCGGTAACCAGATTGATTGGGTAGGTTTACACTATATAATTGGGACTAACCTCATGTCGACTATGGTTATTTGTTATAGGCGATGTCCTACATTAGTCCGAAAGGCCACACCATTGGTAGCCAGATTTAACTGGGCAGACTATCATGTAGCTTTGGACTAACCTCGCATCCCTATAACTTACTCATATCTTGTATGTATACCAGATACATACATATATCACCCTACATGATTAATAATTGAGGGCATATAAGGTATCCCCTTATCACCTCTCTAATCAGGGATTAATTCCCTAATCTACACTAACTTCCTTTTTACCAAATTAATAATTACCTAACTATTCTAATAATACTAATTATCACGCTTAATACACTATAATTAATATGTTATTGGCTTTAATAGTCAATATATTAGTATTATATACATATAATTTTTATGTGTGGAATTTACGATCTAATTATTACATTACAATAATTTGATACTAATTCGCATACAGGGTATTTTGAAATATCAATTTCATAGAAATCTATAATTCCTCAATATATATATATATTATACATACATACATATATATATATATACATACATATATATATATATATATATATATATTGTGGTCTAGTCCCATCCCTAAAATCAACATAGTGATAAAACAAAAACATGCCTTATAACATATCAAACACTTTCCCTAAAGGAGACAACTAGCAATTCTCAACCCAAAATTCTATATAATTTTTTTTGTTGAAGGTGCCCTTATTCATTAAATGGTGTTAATAATGTTGGGGTCCTAATGCTCCTTACCAATTTAGGATGCATATTCCTAGAATGTCATTCCACTATTACTCACTTTCTTAATTTTCCTTCTTAGTTCTAATAATTATCCATTACCCATAATAACTTGTCATTAATATCAAAATTGACAGTCTCTAATCAATCCTTATTAAATCCATTTCAACCAATTACTAGTTTCAAGATTTTCTTATTATGAGTATTCAATTCCTCCATAATGATCATATTAGATTCCTTAATCGGTCTCTATTTAATCCTTTTTATCCTTTATTAATTACAAATTTATTGTCCATTAAATCTATAATTAATGTCCATAAATCCTAGTCCTCTAATTACTGCGCTGTTTATAATTAATATGAATACCGTTGAAAATTACGCTATTTATATATTTTTTATTTTTAATTATTACTCACTAAATTAGAACACTCCTAGTCCACATCTATAATTATAAATTTATTCTTATTAAATTACGCTAGAATCTTAGTCCACATCTCGAAAGAAAACTTTTAAAGCATACTTTTCAAAAGAATTTCTAACTTTCAAAAATAGTATGGGGAATTGAATTCTTAAAAACATATAAACATCCTGTTTTATTTTATTCCATATATATATTCCATATATATATTCCATTTTTATTAAACATTTGGACAAAACCTTCCAAAAATATTTGAACCAATTTTCACAACATTCAAAACATATACCGCTTTTTTTAACCCTAAATTTAAAGGTTCTAAAATTTCCTAGTAAAATAATTTCCTTTCTCTAATACTTTTACTTCAAAAACTTACTTCTTTAAAAGTAGAGTCTTTGACCCAAAATATTCAAAAACTCAATTGCTAAATCAAACCATCAAAAATTCAGAAAGGATTGCTCAATCCCAAAAAAAAAGAAGCAAAGTAATTTCCCTTTTTCAAAAACCTTCTACATCAAAGATTTATTTCTTTGAAAGTTAGTCTTTTTAGTTCAAAATATTCAAAAATATCTTCTATAACTTTAAACAATTAAAAGTGGAGTAGACAAGGTAAAGTCATATCCTAACATTTCCATATTCCATTCTCATTATTTCTCTCCTACATTATCTCTAACTAAATTATTGATCCTATTTTATAAGTTCCTAGTGTTATTCCTATCCAAATCTCCCATTATTTCCTTTGTTTATATTTTTCTACTTAAATGGCTTCTACCTCATTTTAATTAAGTTCCTTTTCTATTTTAAAAAAGGTAATTTTAAGAATTTCCAAATTTATGAAATAAGAAAAATCATCAAGTCAAACCTACGCTCTATTTTGCATTTATTTCAAAAATAAAAATTACTTTATCGAAAAATCTTTAAATTGGAAACTTTTTAACCCAACAAGTTTTTAGACTAAGATTAAATTACTTTCGTATCCATAGCATAACTTATGACCCATAACCCACTCGTGACATCTCACATTAGTCCGACTATTCATAGATATTTGTAACCAGATTGACTGGGCTGGTTTATCCTACAGGATTGGGACTAACCTCGCATCCACTATGGTTATTTATTATAGACAATGTCCTTCATTAGTTCGCAAAGCCACACCATTGGTAGCCATATTTAACTGGTAAGACTTCCATCACTATGGAAATAACGCATCGGACGACAAGTATGCTCCATTGTTTGATTGCATACCTATTTGTCGTTAAATCCCATACCGTACCATTGCACATCGGACCATAGATACACCACGTCATCTGATATGCACTAACATAAAAAAACCATATGTTATCTGATGTTATAGTATCATTTCTAGAATTTCCTATTAAATAACATATAAAGATTGACATATATGAATAATTGTTCACAGAATGAAATAATTGAATCATAATTTTATTTAACAAATATTGTATTTCAAATCAAGTTCAAATACAATACAACTTTCACTATCACTCTACTTATATTTTCAAATACAATACAACTTAAATTTACTCACACTTACTCGAGTTTGTTTTTGATGTTGATCTTGATTTGCTTGCTCCATCTTGTGTCCAGCTATCTCCTATACCTGTTAAATGAACAACAATGCAGTAAACTTGAAAAAGAAACAAACCTAAAATGCAAAAATAAAATTGAATTTGAATATTAAAATTTACCTCAATTTATGGGTTTGTTTTTTTATTTTCATTTTTAGACAGAGATAAATATATATATGCACGGACAACTTATAATATGCATGGTGTATCATTATGAATATCATAAGGCAGATCCTTGATTCGATCACATGGACAATTGCAAAGGTCAAGCCCGAAGGCTCAACTCGGTGCAAACACACAAATTCAAGCCCAAGCAAGCTTAGGCTCATCACAAGTAGTTTTATTCAGCTCAAAACAGATCAAGCAACTCAGCAAAGCTAAAGTGCATAAACAAGTTCAGTGCACATGGAGATGCACATAGTCAAGCACCAGCAAATCAGATTCGTGGCAGTATCAAGCATGGTACATAAAGATACTGTGAAGACCCAAATTATTGAGATAAAAATAATTTTAAAATGAGAATATTTAAGAAAAGAAAATATAGTCTGACAATAATAATATTAGGAGTAAGTGAAATGAATAAATAAGAGGATAGAGATTTTTCAATAAAATATAATGGGAAGAAAATGATCAAATATAAGTAAGATTTTATATACAGATATCTCCTGTATATATATATACACATATATATAAATATATATGTATTAGATGTGAGTAGCCAAAGAAGTATAAAATGATAAAGTCCTTTTGATAACTAAATTGCATGAAAACCAGTTTAGTACTATTGTGCATAAATACCTTCTTAAAAATAAATCAGGAAATAAATGGTTTGAAATAATATAAAGAGAACCATTCAGGCCTAACAAGGTATACAATGTATCTAAGTCACACAAAGATGATGTGTAGATGGATCATGCAAATAGCATGTGCACAGAAAAGCAGAGAAGCAACTGCTTTTACTAGAAATAGAAATCAAGAGAAAATGGCACATTTAGCCATAACAACACACACATAATTCTCTGAGTAAAGTGAGGATAAAATGGGTTTTCCTTTAGTAAAACCCTAGCAAAATGATTTAAATCAAGAGGGAAGCAGAGGTTTTCTCTGAGGGAAAACAGAAACACACTAAAAAAAATAGAAAGGAGAGCTCACCCTGTTTTCAAGCTTAGGCATTCTCGGGGAAGAGAGGAGGAAGGTGAGTGATTAATCACTTATGATCTGTAAGGCATTAAGACCCATGTTAAGGGCAGCCAAGTTATTTTATATAAACCTTACATTATGTTTTTCCTATTTGATTTTATTCCCTGGATGAAAATATGTTGATCATGGATGGTATTCTGGTTGAGTTTTTGGATGAGATTTTAATCTGTTTTGACTTGTTGTGATGGTTTCGGTTTTTGTTTTAAAATATAGATAATCAAACAAATACACTAATCACAGAAATAGATTTTATATATGCTAGTTTTGATATGAAAAATGAATCAAATGTTTTACTGTGGGATAGGGTATCAATGAAAGAAAAGAAGTAGGCAGTGTGAATATTGAGATTCATGCTTATGTCTAGTCTTTATTAAAAATGGTATGAACAATGTAATATTACAAATATGTGCTGATTTGTTCAGATCACAAACCAATAAGTTTTATGGGTTTTTCTCAAAAACCATTCCCTATGTTCACAGTAAAAGAATAAATATAGTTTTGCAATTGACTTCTTCATATTTGTGTAAGCAATGGAAAATTTCTAGAAATAAAAATATAAGTAGGTTTTAGAAAAATGTGATTAAAGCAAAAATGACTTTGAAATAAGGTGTGCAATTTTACATGAATGCTTTGTATGTCTGGATATGATCTTTGGGTGATTTTAATAATTCTTGACCTATATAAGGAAGGAAAGAATACGAGTATCTCTGGAATCAAAAGAAAAATTCCCCAGAAAGAAATAAATAAGCATGGTCTCTAAATTATAAAATAATTTAGGAGTAGTGCCTTGATCTACTCATCAGCAGGTGGTTGATGGGTATGTGCATGACTTGTTTAAGTCCCGTAGGCCTCTGTGTAAAGGGTTAACAGAACTGAGCCCCTTTGCAATGCACACATGGTGTTCAATGGCAAGAGTTCAGACCAAACAAAATGAAAAGATGAGAAGGAGAAATTATGCTATGGAATTTAGAAAGTTAATCCATAGGAGTTTTGTACTTGTACAACTGAATGAAGTGAATGGATGAATGCTTGGATGTATGTTTGTAGATAAAACTTAAAAATACAGAGAAATTATGCTATGGAATTCAGGGAGTTAATCCATAGGAGTTTTGTACTTGTACAACTGAATGAGGTAAGTGGATGAATGCATGGGTGTATGTTTATAGGTAAACTTAAATATACACATTCTCAGATTTTAATTGGAATTTGAATAGCATTTAATAGAAAAGTTCTCTATACAGCCTTAAGAATTTACAAGATATTTTGCATACTTGATTTCACTCACACCAGAATTTATTTCTGACCCTATTTGTTGCCTTTGCAATACTTGGGGTGTCTCATTTTATTGGGGCAGTTCAAAGTTTTGCTGCAGGGAAAGATGCATGAATTGCTTGCTTGCTTGCATGGATATTTGGAGATCTTGAGGAATTTAAAGTGTTTAAGAGAAGTAGCAGTGTCTTTGTAATAATTAAGTTAGGCAAACTCTAATATGTTCTAAGTATTTTAATGAGTGTCTTTTTCTTTGATATCTGGAAAACAGTATGTAAGAAGAAAAAGAAACTTAAATGTTATATGTGTTTGTGAGCTGTGGACTTAAGTAACAAGTTCTGAAATAGTTTTAGTAGATAATGCTGAAGGAGAAGATGCCATTTAATCTGATATGTGAACATGTTTTTCTAGACAGTCTTGAGGCACTTCAGTTATGATACTATAAAACTGATACTAAGTAGGAGAGATCTGATACTATAAAACTGATACTAAGTAGGAGAAATCTGATACTATAAAACTGATACTAAGTAGGAGAAATCTGATACTATAAAACTGATACTAGGTAGGAAATTTCTGATACTATAACTACTGATCTAATACTAGGTTGGGAAAATCTGATACTATAGCTTCAAAACTGATACTAAGTGATAAGACTATTTATAAAGTAGATCACAACACCATCACTCATGTGATGACTATCTGCTCAGTTAACCAGGAAATATGCATTTTGTCTGTCATGATTAGTTTGTGCTTGTTGTGTCTAAACCCTGATCACATGTGTTGTTTTTCTCTGCCTAGACTTCAACCTAGTTTATCACCTCAGTATTCATATGATAAGTACCAAATCACAAAAGAATTCCGGAATTTAAAAGTATGGCTTGTAAACCAAGAAACCAATTAATTTGAGAAGTAAGCAAGAAAATTATAAGTGACAATATTCGAATTTAATATTAATCAAGCTTGGATCAAAAAGGGGAATGTAAAAATAGAAATGGCTATGTGACACCAATTCTCTGGAAAATGAGAAATATTGTGTGATTGAATTTTCCTTGTTAATTTTTAATACTCTGATAAGCAAGGAAACATTTATATATCTTCATATATATAAATGACTTGAATTGACTTATATACTAATATTTTTATATTGGTAAGAATTTGGATCTTGGGGGAAATGAAATTAAAGAAGTGATCACTTGGTTTGGAAAAAAAAAATCTCAACAGTAAATCACTGAAAAATAACAATCCAAAAGAAGTGGGTCACTTCAGTTGGTATCAGAGCTATGTTATTAAAACATAGCATAAATATATTATCCAATTTTCTTGTAAGGATAAAATTCTAAAAAAAAATAGTAATGATAGAAATAAATATCCACAGTAGAAATAAATTTCAGAAAATAATTAAATTAGAAATATGACTGACTAGCTATGCAATTGAATAGTGAATCATGGTAGGAAGACCACCCAGTCATGGAGCAGGACCCTCCAATACAACACCAATGGTTAACTTGCAAGATTTGGTGAGGGCATTTAGAGAAGGAGCAGTGCAGAGGGAAGAGAATCCTCATGAGGAATTAGCTAAGTTATTGAAGACATTTTCAAATTTAGGAGGCAAGGATTTTGAAGGCACTGAGGGAGTTATGGGAGTGCAGACATGGTTGAGAACTTTGGAAAGGATATTTGCAGATATGCAAATTAATGACCAAAGAAAGAGGCAGATAGCTTCAAGGAGACTCAAAGGAGCAGCTTTAGATTGGTGGGAGGTGATCATCACAGGAAGGCCAGAAAATGAGATAACATGGGATCAATTCAAGGAAATGCTTGAAGCAAGGTTTGTTCCAGCAACAGCTAAGGCAACATTGCTTGAAGAATTCATAAGGCTGAGGCAAGGACCAATGAGTGTGACTAAATACACTCAAAAATTTGAGAGTTTGTCCAAGTATGGAACTATGCTCATAGGAGATGAAGAATCAAAGAATTCAAGATTTATCCAAGGATTAAATGCAGGTCTGAGTAGAGCAATGTTACCATACAAGGATAAAACATTTGATCAAGTCATAGACCTTGCTCTTTATTTTGAACAACATGACAATGCAAGGGAAAAATTTAGGAGCATGAGGGCTAATAATCAAAAGAAGGGGAAAAATAGAGCACATCCCTATGACAAGAAGAGTATGGATAAGAAAATGGAGGGAGCAGCCACTGGGGAAGCTAAGAAGAAGGTTACTTGTTATAATTGTGGCAAAGAAGGACACTTCAGTAATAGGTGTCAAGCAGCCAAGAAGGCATTGTTTAGCTGCTATAACTGTGGGAAGGAAGGCCATATTAAAAGAAACTGCCCAGAGTTCAAAAAGGGAGCAAAGGTAGGAGCACTTGAGGGCAAAGCAAAAGCAACTGCAGTGGGAAGTTCTGGACAATTGGAAGGTATACTTCTAATTAAAGATCACCCCATCTCAGTTATATATGACACTGGAGCAACACATTCACTAATATCCCAAGACATAGTGAATAAATTAACTCTCACATGCTATTTAGTTGATAATCCCTTGTTTATTCAGAGCCCACTAGGTAATTCTTGCATGCTAGGGATTAAATGTTTGGGAGTAGAGTTAAACATAGGTGGAGATATGTTTAGTTCTGATTTGTTTGTGCTAAAATATCCTGGAATAGGAATTATTCTAGGAGTAGATTGGCTAAGAAAATACAAAGCAATTTTAAACTTAGAAAATCTTACTATTTCTCTGAAAACAGAAAATGGTAAAAATATTATAGTTATGAGTGAAATTGCTAAAATCAATTACTGTAACCACATATGTAGCATGACTGAGAAAGAATTAACACTGGAGGACATAAAAATTATAAATGAATACCCAGATGTCTTTGGTGAAGTCATAGGTGTTCCAGAAAATAGGCAAGTAGAATTTCAAATAAGGCTAATCCCAGGAGCCAGCCCAATCATCAAGAAGCCAACTAGAATGGGTCCTAAAGAACTTGTGGAATTGAAACATCAGTTGGAAGAACTGGAGCAGAAAGGCTTCATAAGGCCTAGTAGTTCAAACTGGGGTTCTCCAATTGTATTTGTGAAGAAGCAAGATGGTACTTTGAGAATGTGCATTGATTATAGGGAATTAAACAAAGTCACCATTAAAAACAAATATCCACTTCCTAGAATTGATGATCTATTCGATCAATTAAATGGAGCAAAGGTCTATTCAAGGCTAGATTTAGCCTCTGGGTTTAATCAGATGAAGGTGGAGGAAGAGAGTATTAAGTATACTGCCTTCAACACAAGGTATGGATTATATGAATTTTTGGTGATGCCTTTTGGATTGACAAATGCACCATCATATTTTGTAGATTTAATGAATATAACATTTAGAGATTTTCTAGACAAATTTGTGGTTGTCTTTATTGATGACATATTAGTATATTCAAAATCAGAAGAAGATCATGCAAAGCACTTGCATCTGGTTTTGTTTAGACTGAGGGCACATGATTTAAAGGCCAAATTCTCTAAATGTACATTTTGGCAGAAGGAAGTAAAATTTTTGGGGCACATTGTATCACAACAAGGGGTTAGTGTAGACCCAAACAAGGTGATGGCAGTGCAATCTTGGAGTAGACCCAAATCAGTAACTGAGGTGAGGTCATTTTTGGGAATGGCAGGCTATTATAGGAGATTTATAAAAGATTTTGCAAGGATAGCTATTCCATTGACCAAGTTAACTAAAAAGGAGCAACCATATGTGTGGACAGAGAAGTGTGAACAAGCTTTTACATCACTAAAGAAGGCACTGGTAGAAGCTCCAGTTTTACAAGTGCCAGAGGGTAATGAAGAATTAGTAGTTTACACAGATGCTAGTGGATCTGGATTGGGAGCAGTGCTTATGCAACATGGTAGAGTCATAACTTATGCATCAAGGCAGCTCAAGCCAAATGAAACTAGGTATGCTACACATGACTTAGAACTAGCTGCTGTGGTGTATGCATTGAAACTTTGGAGACATTATTTATTGGGTGCTAAGTTTGAATTGTTTACTGATCACAAGTCACTTAAATATTTGTTTTCCCAAAAAGACTTGAACATGAGGCAACATAGGTGGGTAGAATTTCTAGCTGCCTATGATCTTGATATATTGTATACCCCTGGAAAAGCTAATAAAGTAGCAGATGCATTAAGTAGACATCAAGCAAGATTGGCCAGCTTAATGATGACTAAGTTTAAGGATTTAACAATCCTTAGTGAAGTGGAGATGAAGGAAGGAATTATTGCACCAGATAATGTGCCTAATGATATGATTGAATATGGTAAACTAAGCCTCATTTCTTTAAAGTCAACTCTGGTTGATAAAATAGGACAAATGCAAAATCAAGATATAAATTTGAAGGAGAAAAAGAACATGATATCCCAAGGAAGGACAGTGGAAAACTATGAGGTAGATGGTAAAGGATACTTAAGGCAAAGGGGGAAACTCTGCATACCAAATGTAGAGGAACTAAAGCAAGAAGTTATGGATGAGCATCACAAAACAAAGTATACTATCCATCCAGGTGGTACAAAAATGTACCATGATCTCAAGAGAAATTATTGGTGGCCAGGAATGAAAGGAGCAGTAGCAAAGTATGTGGCAAATTGCTTGACATGCCAACAAGTAAAGGCAGACTATCAAAGACCCTCAGGCCTATTGCAACCTTTGGAAGTGCCTACTTGGAAATGGGAGAGTATATCAATGGATTTTGTGGATGGTTTGCCAAGAACAAGGAAGGGAAATGATAGTATTTGGGTAGTGGTTGATAGACTCACAAAAACAGCACACTTTATCCCAATAAGTTCAAACAAAAATGCTCACAAGCTAGCTCAATTATTTGTGAAGGAAATAGTGAGATTGCATGGCATCCCCAAGACTATCATTAGTGATAGAGATACTTTGTTTACTTCAAGGTTTTGGAAAAGCTTTCAAGAAGCTATGGGGACAGAATTAAGCCTAAGCACATCCTACCACCCACAAACAGATGGGCAAACTGAGATTGTTAATAAAATTTTAGAGGATTTGCTGAGAGCATGCATACTTGATTTTGGAGGCAACTGGGAAGATCATATTTATTTAGCTGAATTTGCTTATAATAATAGCTACCAGTCCACCATAGGAATGGCTCCATTTGAGGCTTTGTATGGAAAGCCTTGTTTATCTCCTGCATGTTGGATGGAGGCTGGTGAAAGGGTGTTGCTTGGACCAGACCATGTAAAAGAAACTTCTGCAAGAATTGAATTAGTGAGGCAAAGAATGAGAGTAGCTCAAGAGAGACAGAAAGCTTATGCAGATAAAAAGAGAAGGCCAGTAGAATTTGAGGTGGGAGACTATGTGTTTCTCAAAGTTTCACCAATGAGGAGAATACTGAGATTTGGCAAGGCAGGAAAACTATCACCAAGGTATATAGGACCATATGAAATTATTCAAAGAATAGGGACTTTAGCTTATAGGTTGAAGTTACCAGAGGAATTGAGCAAAATACATGATGTATTTCATGTATCCCAATTGAGAAAATGGGTGCATGATAAAGAGTCCATTCTTGAATCTCCTACACATGTCGAAATTCAAGAAAATCTGGTTTATAAAAAGGAACCAGTAGGCATTGTGGCTAGAGAAGAAAAGAAACTGAAAAATAAAATAATTAAACTAGTTAAAATCCAATGGAGTTTGGATGGGAATGATTGCACTTGGGAGGCTGAAGAGAGGATAAAGGATAAATATCATAATATGTTTTCTACTTAAAGGTATGTTTAAAAATTATGATGAGACCTTAAAATTATTTATTTATGTTTGATTGATTTGGAATGAATGAGTTTCTGAAATTTCATTCAATTGAAATTATGCTTTGTATACATTTGGATGGAAATGTATGAGAGGATAATTGTGGGACACAATTCCTTTTAGGAGGAGAGTATGTGAAGACCCAAATTATTGAGATAAAAATAATTTTAAAATGAGAATATTTAAGAAAAGAAAATATAGTCTGACAATAATAATATTAGGAGTAAGTGAAATGAATAAATAAGAGGATAGAGATTTTTCAATAAAATATAATGGGAAGAAAATGATCAAATATAAGTAAGATTTTATATACAGATATCTCCTATATATATATACACATATATATAAATATATATGTATTAGATGTGAGTAGCCAAAGAAGTATAAAATGATAAAGTCCTTTTGATAACTAAATTGCATGAAAACCAGTTTAGTACTATTGTGCATAAATACCTTCTTAAAAATAAATCAGGAAATAAATGGTTTGAAATAATATAAAGAGAACCATTCAGGCCTAACAAGGTATACAATGTATCTAAGTCACACAAAGATGATGTGTAGATGGATCATGCAAATAGCATGTGCACAGAAAAGCAGAGAAGCAACTGCTTTTACTAGAAATAGAAATCAAGAGAAAATGGCACATTTAGCCATAACAACACACACATAATTCTCTGAGTAAAGTGAGGATAAAATGGGTTTTTCCTTTAGTAAAACCCTAGCAAAATGATTTAAATCAAGAGGGAAGCAGAGGTTTTCTCTGAGGGAAAACAGAAACACACTAAAAAAAATAGAAAGGAGAGCTCACCCTGTTTTCAAGCTTAGGCATTCTCGGGGAAGAGAGGAGGAAGGTGAGTGATTAATCACTTATGATCTGTAAGGCATTAAGACCCATGTTAAGGGCAGCCAAGTTATTTTATATAAACCTTACATTATGTTTTTCCTATTTGATTTTATTCCCTGGATGAAAATATGTTGATCATGGATGGTATTCTGGTTGAGTTTTTGGATGAGATTTTAATCTGTTTTGACTTGTTGTGATGGTTTCAGTTTTTGTTTTAAAATATAGATAATCAAACAAATACACTAATCACAGAAATAGATTTTATATATGCTAGTTTTGATATGAAAAATGAATCAAATGTTTTACTGTGGGATAGGGTATCAATGAAAGAAAAGAAGTAGGCAGTGTGAATATTGAGATTCATGCTTATGTCTAGTCTTTATTAAAAATGGTATGAACAATGTAATATTACAAATATGTGCTGATTTGTTCAGATCACAAACCAATAAGTTTTATGGGTTTTTCTCAAAAACCATTCCCTATGTTCACAGTAAAAGAATAAATATAGTTTTGCAATTGACTTCTTCATATTTGTGTAAGCAATGGAAAATTTCTAGAAATAAAAATATAAGTAGGTTTTAGAAAAATGTGATTAAAGCAAAAATGACTTTGAAATAAGGTGTGCAATTTTACATGAATGCTTTGTATGTCTGGATATGATCTTTGGGTGATTTTAATAATTCTTGACCTATATAAGGAAGGAAAGAATACGAGTATCTCTGGAATCAAAAGAAAATTCCCCAGAAAGAAATAAATAAGCATGGTCTCTAAATTATAAAATAATTTTGGAGTAGTGCCTTGATCTACTCATCAACAGGTGGTTGATGGGTATGTGCATGACTTGTTTAAGTCCCGTAGGCCTCTGTGTAAAGGGTTAACAGAACTGAGCCCCTTTGCAATGCACACATGGTGTTCAATGGCAAGAGTTCAGACCAAACAAAATGAAAAGATGAGAAGGAGAAATTATGCTATGGAATTTAGAAAGTTAATCCATAGGAGTTTTGTACTTGTACAACTGAATGAAGTGAATGGATGAATGCTTGGATGTATGTTTGTAGATAAAACTTAAAAATACAGAGAAATTATGCTATGGAATTCAGGGAGTTAATCCATAGGAGTTTTGTACTTGTACAACTGAATGAGGTAAGTGGATGAATGCATGGGTGTATGTTTATAGGTAAACTTAAATATACACATTTTCAGATTTTAATTGGAATTTGAATAGCATTTAATAGAAAAGTTCTCTATACAGCCTTAAGAATTTACAAGATATTTTGCATACTTGATTTCACTCACACCAGAATTTATTTCTGACCCTATTTGTTGCCTTTGCAATACTTGGGGTGTCTCATTTTTTTGGGGGCAGTTCAAAGTTTTGCTGCAGGGAAAGATGCATGAATTGCTTGCTTGCTTGCATGGATATTTGGAGATCTTGAGGAATTTAAAGTGTTTAAGAGAAGTAGCAGTGTCTTTGTAATAATTAAGTTAGGCAAACTCTAATATGTTCTAAGTATTTTAATGAGTGTCTTTTTCTTTGATATCTGGAAAACAGTATGTAAGAAGAAAAAGAAACTTAAATGTTATATGTGTTTGTGAGCTGTGGACTTAAGTAACAAGTTCTGAAATAGTTTTAGTAGATAATGCTGAAGGAGAAGATGCCATTTAATCTGATATGTGAACATGTTTTTCTAGACAGTCTTGAGGCACTTCAGTTATGATACTATAAAACTGATACTAAGTAGGAGAGATCTGATACTATAAAACTGATACTAAGTAGGAGAAATCTGATACTATAAAACTGATACTAAGTAGGAGAAATCTGATACTATAAAACTGATACTAGGTAGGAAATTTCTGATACTATAACTACTGATCTAATACTAGGTTGGGAAAATCTGATACTATAGCTTCAAAACTGATACTAAGTGATAAGACTATTTATAAAGTAGATCACAACACCATCACTCATGTGATGACTATCTGCTCAGTTAATCAGGAAATATGCATTTTGTCTGTCATGATTAGTTTGTGCTTGTTGTGTCTAAACCCTGATCACATGTGTTGTTTTTCTCTGCCTAGACTTCAACCTAGTTTATCACCTCAGTATTCATATGATAAGTACCAAATCACAAAAGAATTCCGGAATTTAAAAGTATGGCTTGTAAACCAAGAAACCAATTAATTTGAGAAGTAAGCAAGAAAATTATAAGTGACAATATTCGAATTTAATATTAATCAAGCTTGGATCAAAAAGGGGAATGTAAAAATAGAAATGGCTATGTGACACCAATTCTCTGGAAAATGAGAAATATTGTGTGATTGAATTTTCCTTGTTAATTTTTAATACTCTGATAAGCAAGGAAACATTTATATATCTTCATATATATAAATGACTTGAATTGACTTATATACTAATATTTTTATATTGGTAAGAATTTGGATCTTGGGGGAAATGAAATTAAAGAAGTGATCACTTGGTTTGGAAAAAAAATCTCAACAGTAAATCACTGAAAAATAACAATCCAAAAGAAGTGGGTCACTTCAGATACAGAATTAAGTGCACAAATAGCACAAATAAAGAACAATAGGTACAAATTTACAAGAATACTACCACTTGCATCTCCTATAGTGAGCGACACACATATACACATATGTATATACATGTACACATGTATATATGCAACATATGTCAAATGCAGCTAGGAAATGCCACAAACAATTGAACAATAGGTAGTGCCAAAAAAAGTAGCCAGGAAGTACATAAGTTCAAGGTAGGAAGTACAAACACATGAACAAGAATCAAAAGAACATTCACATGGGAATCAAATGAGCCAGGGAGTACATGGAGTTCAAGGCAGTGCACACTGCCTTGTTCAGAACAAGAAATTCAAAAATCTGAAAGGTAATCAAGCTATGGACAAGAAACCAAAGCACATGAAAGGGATTCAACCAATGTCAAGGTAGTGCACTCCTTGTCAAGGCAATGTTAATGCAAGTACATGGACAAGGCCATAATGCAACAATACAACATGTGAACTAGGCCAACAATATGGACCAAGGAAAAGCAAAAACAAGATTCCAACGCATAGGAGACATACATGTGGAAGTTCAACACAAAAACATTGTAATATTTCACACATATATACATACACATGTATGTATGTATGTATGTATACACATGGAAGATATTTTACAAACCAGACTCAAAGGTCAACAACATGTTAGTAATGGTACACATGCATAATATAAGTGAAATCAATGCAGGGATTTCACAGACCAGTTTATGAAATGGTACAACATGTGCACATAGTAAATGAAGAAAAGCACACTCAAAAGGTAGTTGAACAGAACAAGGCAGAGTTCAAGCCATTCAAGGTTCAGGCAAGGCAAGGCACACTCATAAGTCCATCAGGAAATTAAAACCATTCAGAGTTCAAACACACTAACATACATATATACATATATGTATATACATGTAGATATGTATATACACGTAGATATGTATATGCATATGTGTGCAAGTACATGGACAAGACCAATATTACAACAATCAACAAGGCAGTGCCACAAATTAAAACAAGGCAGTGCTACAAATAGCAAGTGCCACAAATTAAAACAAGGCAGTGCCACAAATTAAAACAAGGAAGTGGCACAAACATTCACACATATATACAAACATATGTAAGTATGTATATACATGGAAGTTTCCAAAATCGAACAATGAAGTGAAAAAATCACAAGTGCAAGAGGTAACAAAACAAGCAAAGGGCAACCAATGAAACAATGAACTTAACAAAGTCGAACAATAAAGTGAACAAAGAAAGCAACTCAAATCGAACAATGAAGTGAATATAGTTCAAGTTCATTGGCCACAAATAAGTGCACAATTGAGTCTAGTATGCACTACCTTGAACAACCAATTCAACAACCAAATAAGTGCTAGTGCCTTGCACAAATCTCATATCACCTGCCAATTCAACAAATTCAAGTCAGATATACAAATTCAGGTGAACAAGGCAGAAATCTCAAAATTAATATATTCAACCAAGTAAAAATATGTTCGAGTATATCAAAAAACTCAACAATTGAATGAGTCAAGGCCATAAAGCAGAAAATCAAAAAAACAAAGTGGTCAAAAATATATGCAGCAATATAAAATTAACATCTAATGTTTAAAATCCAAAGACAAGTCTAAATCGAAAATACAGAAAATAAATTCCTGTATAAACCCATCTCACCTTTAGATCCTAAAATCGAAGTCGAGACAATACAAAATTGAAAGAGGCAGAATCATACCATATATCAATCGAAGAATACTCGACAAATTGAAACAAGCTTGAACGAACGTGGCCATAAAATAGAAACCAATTTATTTATCAATCGTTGTTTGAGAGTAAGAGAGTATCGGTAGAATGATTTCACTATCAAGCCAATTTGAACCCTAATTCCAAAAGACGGGTCGAAGATGGGTCGAAGATGAGTTTAAGTTTAGGTTCCACCGATTTGATTTTGAGAAGAGGGAAAAAAATATAAGAAGGGGGAAAATTTTGAGAAGAGGGAAATATGTTTTGAGAAGACGGAATGGAAATACAGTGAAGAGGGAATAATTATGGAACGCGAGCACGAAAATATTGAGAGGGAAAATATGGAGCCAAAACTAATTTTTTTGATAACTTCAATCAGACAACAAATAAAATGTTGTCAGAAGGACAAGCATGAACATAGAGATTTTAGGGGCTATTCAAACAACATATTATTTATCCATATGTTGTGTGAAACAGTAGTAAATAGCGAGATAACAGAAAATCTACCTTATGTTGTGTGATCACTGATGCCAGATTCACTTGTGGCATAGTGCATGTAGCTTTGGACTAACCTCACATCCCTCTAACTTACCCATACCTTATATGTATACCAATTATATACATATATTATCCCACATGATTAATAATTGAGGCCATATAAGATATCCCCTTATTACGCCTCTAATCAGGGATTAATTCCCTAATCTACACTAACTTCTTTCCTACAAATTAGTAATTACCTAACTATTCTAACAATACTAATTATCATGCTCAATACGCTATAACTAATGCACTATTGGTTTTAATAGTCGATATGTTAATATTATATACATATATTTTTATGCACGGAATTTACGATCTAATCATTGCATTATAATAATTTGATACTAATTCGCTTACAGGGTATTTTGAAATATTAATCTCAAAACAATCTATAATTCCAACAAGAATTGCAACTACCATAGCCAAATAAAATAGGTTTGTACAAATATGGAATACCTACAACTTGTTCCATATTAATAAATTAGAATCCCTTCTTTGTTTTAAAGAATGGATCTTCACAAATTAGATCGCATATTTTCAATTCAACCTTTATATACATAATTTTGGAGTGAGAAATGAATTCTTATTTATTTAAGTGATAGAAATAGGCGGTGCAAACTACAAACAATTCAATGCATACTTTACACACCATCTCTAATTTATTTTCTTTTTGAACCTTTTAATACCCCAATTTAAAATAGGATAAATAGGTTGAATGGACTATAGATTATCTAATTCTAAACAAATAATTAGATTCTAATATATCAATACCAAAACAATTATAATTCCAGTATATACAAATATTGATATTTACTTAGAGAAATTTTGGGAGTTTTAGATGTTACGTTTTCATTTGCCAAAATTTCTCAAGGCATACATCAAATCCAATTAAATACTATTCAATTACAAAAATATGATAAACTTAACATTTCCACTCATGGAAAATTCTTTGCTTCCTAACTGGATTTGATTCCACCACTCCTAACTCCCTTTTAGATCTCCTTTTGAAAATCCTAACTGATTCTGGAATCTAAAGAAGAAGAAGAAGAAGAAGACGGTGAGATCTAATTTATACCTGTAACGATACGATTTTTTTGACGCTCGAAAGTCGACATTAATACGTCCACTGTATCAAATGCCGTGCAATCGAATGCTGGAAAAACGAACCATTAGGGTTAAAAAGAAGAGGTAGAAGAAGACAGAAGAAAGAAAGAACAGAAAAAAAAACAGAAACAGAAACAATATCAGAATCTCACATTCACATCGGAACAATATATAATAGATGAATGAATAATCTTTAATACAAAAGACTATATCAGTTTATACATTACATCATAGTTTACAACCATACACATCACTGGACAGTTATATAAACTTGTCCACATACAGAATACACAGCGGAATAAATAAACAAGTACAGAAGTACGTCTCGCCATCCAGCTCATCTCCAAAGCTCCAGAATATCCAGAATATCCTGATAACATAACTCTAGGCTGCCCGTGTGGAAAATTTATGGGCACCCAGAGTTTAGAAAGGGAACAATAAACTCCGAGTCAGTCATGGTGACTGGTGTGAGATCGTAAAACAGTTATTTTCACAAAGAAAATAAAACAAATTCGCAATGCTTTTGGAAAATGAAACTACCATAAGGCCTCCCGCCACACACACAATGCAAACGCAGAATTGGAGGAGATTTCTCCTTATGATAGTCAAAGATGCTTACTACGAAAATCAGTTGATATTATTATTAATGTCTAGAGTGGAAAACATTTCGAAAGTATAATATCAATCTTAGCCAACATACAACCATTATTGTATGCCTACTATAGCTACCATCTAAACAGTGGTGACCACCATAAGTAAATGGCAGGTTCTACAACTAAAACCATACGGGGGGCGCGTATTGTTTCTTTGGATTTCCAACAAATGGTCAGGCAAAGGAACTTCCTTACACCGAAATGGAAATGCCTCTGGAAAGACGCCCCGAGAACCTAACCGGATCTCTGCAAACACAAGGCCGACGTTACCTCACGCTTTAACCAAGCTGTAACTAGGTAACTAACACACGAGCTATGTCATCCCCCGGTCGTCACCGACCTTTATCCGAGGATCCTCAACCACAAAGTATAATAAATTTGCAGCATCAACATAGGTAAAATATCTGGGATCCATACCATGATATCACCTCTTATCTAGAAGGAAATGACATACCCTAGGGGCGCTACCCCTAAAAAACCTTTGTCGCAACATTCCTGTTTCGACCATTACCGGGTTGTGAGGCTTGACGAAGTATTGCCCACAAAGCTACGCTTTTTCACAAAGCCACGCTTTTTCACAAAGCCACGCTTTTTCACAAAGCCACGCTTTTACACAAAGCCACGCTTTTTCACAAAGCCACGCTTTTTCACAAAGCCACGCTTTTTCACAAAGCCACGCTTTGATCAACAAATGATCAACAACACTTCGTATGCCACATTACCAAATTGGGAATGTATCACTAGTAACCATCAACTACATAACCTCTGAGCTCGTAAGTCTCAGAGAAGGGTGTTAAGCTAAGAGAATAAATTCTCCGCCACCAACAGAAATGTATTTGATAGAAACCAGCTTTACATCTCAAAGTGTAACGTCAGACACACATCCATACA
This sequence comes from Allium fistulosum, assembly GCA_030737815.1. Taxonomy (NCBI): domain Eukaryota; kingdom Viridiplantae; phylum Streptophyta; class Magnoliopsida; order Asparagales; family Amaryllidaceae; genus Allium; species Allium fistulosum. The sequence continues at coordinate 867,635,747 of CM060905.1, read as the reverse complement.
AGTCCGTTCCGAGATCGAACGGAACCGAAGGGACTTCCAAAGAAGCCCTTGCAATCCGGGTATTCACTAATCACGTCCGGACTTCCCATCACAAGAAGAGTGATATAAATCTATATACCGGAGCAACTCGGTGCAGAGACATTCGACAGGTTGTCCTTTCATTTTCATAAATACCCGGTCTTCACACCAGTCTTCAAATAATGTCCATTCACGACGTATCACTATTCGGAATGGGTTATATGACATAAAGTCCTCTCTCGGCTTAACCGAATAATGAGCGTTTGTTTTCAAAACAAATCAAGTGCCATTTCAAAGGCAAATATTGATAGTCGGTTATTTAACTATCAAACAACATTCACAACAATCAACCAATTTAAATAATTTTTCCCAAATTATTAAATTTCAAATCTCTTCGCGAGATACGGTTTAACACTTCAACCATTTGAAAACAAATTTCAAATCACTTTCATTTAAAACAATTAAATAAATCCTTATCGATTTATTTCAAATTTACATCCCAAATCTGTAAACTCATTTCCACACTTCATCACTTTGAAAACAAATTTCAAATCACGTTTTCCAAACTTCAACATTTGAAAACCAATTTCAAATCATATTTTCCACACTTTAAAAATAAATCAATGTTTATTTTTAAAACAAATTTCCCTTTCCTTTATAAATTCCATTGTGAATTTAAATTTCCAAATATCCACTCATATACGATTTTCAAAATCGTTTTCCAAAGATTCACTTTCAAACACCAAATCAACTTCCAAATTGATTTCCTAATTTATTTCAACACCAAATCAAATTCCAAATTGATTTTTGATTTCTTTTTAAACACCAAATCAATTACAAATTGATTCCTAAGTTTATTTCCAAATACCAAATTATTTGCAAATCGATTTCCAAATTTATTTCAACACAAATCAATTTTTCATTCAACATCAAATAAATTTTCATATCGATTTCTCAAAGATTTATCTTCAAATACTAAATCAATTATCAATTGGATTTCAAACAAATTCATCATCTTTTAAAATAAATTCCTTTACCTCTTCCGAACCATCTAAAATTCCATTTTAAATAAATTTCCCAACTTTCGATTAATACTATTCAAAATCCATTTATAAAAATCTTTTCCCATATTTTGGAAATAATTCGATAAGATTACAAAAATCAATTTTTTTCCTTTTTTTTAAATTCCTTCTTTTAAATTCACCCAATTCTTTCAAAAAGAATTTACTAAAAATTTCCAACTTTAATTTCAAAAATCCAATTTCATTTATTTCTGGTATCCAACGATACCAAAAATACATTCGGCTAAATTATAGCCTTCAACACATTCAATCACAAATATAATCATTCACAAATTATAAATAAACAATCACACAGCATATGAAACAAATTCATACAATAATATGAAACAAATTCATATAATTTGAGGAATCCAGTTGGATCCCTCGAACCCGTTTCCCTGCATCCACAGATGTTAGCACAATACCAATTCCACTTCAAGGTGGAATATCGCGGTATATGGGATTTATAAAATATCATCCGCTATTATGCGGCGCAATAGGGTCTCATCCGCTATATAATGAGGAAAAATCAATCACCAATATATATATATATTCCAATATATATATATATATATATATTATTATATACTACTATATATACTATATCACATCCAAACAGCAATCAATCAATAACTTCAAATCCAACTTTCAAATTGAGTGAGAAGATCTCACCTTTGCTTTTTATTTTTGCAATCCATTTTTGTTCCAGCTTGTTTTCTCGATTTATAGACCTTGTATAAACAATTTATACAATTTATTAATATTCGAATTAAATCGAACAATAAATTATTATTTATTAATTTTAATCAACTAATGACTATTTAAACTAATATTTTTAAATTTAACCAATGTTCCCTTTAAAAATATCTTACAGTAACTAAAATAAATTAAATAGGTTAATTAAATAAATTTATTACCTTAGTAAATTGGTTTTAACATAACTTTATACATCAAAATACATGCATGTGATATTTTCTTTTGAAGCTATATACTTATAAAAATAAACTATATAGGTTTTATTTAAAATTTCTATTTTTCTATATTTTTCTCTTTCGAACTGCACATAAATTAAATATTTGTATTTATAAAATTTCCCTTTTCTTTTTTGAAAAATAAAACAGAAATGAACTTTTACCATATATACTTATTTTATCTATCTATTTATTTTTCTGTACATGAATTTACAAATCAAGCGAGAAAAATGAAGTTCGAATACCTTCAGCCTCGACTGCCATCTCGCCTGACGAGCTTCCACGGCTTCAATTCAATCGCGACGAACTCGATGCCGCTCGACACCCCAGCTTCCAGTTCACCTCGCGACGATGCCCCACGCCCTTAGGTCAGTGCTCACGCGTATAGGCTTCGATCTCGAACACGAACGCGCATGCCACTATCGCGATGCCGATCTCGAACTGGTTCTCAACCCAGTCGCCAATCTCGCCTGAACTCCCCAATGCGGCCGAGGCCTTCACTTGAGTGTACCTCCTCCTTCCCAGGCAAACGCTTGTGCACGCGTTCGAGGTTTACACTTTCATGCTCTCCCCCTTATATGCTTCTCGATTCGGCAATTCATTCGATCGATCGTTCAACTGGGAGGATGGAAGGGGATGCGATTTGAGGAGGGAGAACAGATCTAATTTCATTTCCAAATAAATTGAAGAAGAAGGGGATGTTTTTTTCACGAATTTGGTCTGCCATTGTTTTATTTTATTTTATTTTTCTCGTTCGAAATCTTGCTCTGATGCGTGCATTTTAAAAAGAAACTAAGGGAGACAGGAAGCGATGGTTGCGTGTGGAAGGGGTCTTGCTATAGTGACCACAAAATGAAAGAAAAACAGTTGATGTTGACAAATATATGAATATATATATAATTTAAATTCAAATTGTCTCGATAAACACAACTTGAAATCTCGACCTCCTGTCCAGGCGTTCCGCTAGGCGTTCGTAATGTTATACGCCTATTCCGAACGCAATGGAAAATGTGCCGAGTCCAAATTTGATCGTATAAAGAAGATAGCTTTTTGGACCAATTATTAAATTAAATTTTCGATTAAATTTCAGCGCGTTTGCTTATCGTACGGCCAAACGATCACTCCAAACATTACGAAAAATTAAATCCGATAATAATACAATATTACGGATCCAATGAAACTGGTTTCGTCGAATTCTGAGACTATGCCCCGGAACGATATTTTTAGATTCAATTTAAACGATAAAATTTCCAAACTGAACAAAACAGTTTCAAATTCAATTCTAAAGCTTCCATTATCTTCAGTATAATCAATATGAATTTTCCAAGCCTTCATATTATTTTTAATCAGCTCAAAACTGAAGATTCAAATTTTTTACCCAGATTTAATAATTAAATCCAATAGTTAAATCGCCAAATTCACTCAAATATTTGAATTTCAAATTGAACTATCATTCGAATATTTAAACTCAATTAAATATTCACATTTCAAATGTCAAATTTTCAGGGTCGTTACAATCTTCCCCCCTTAAAAGAATTTCGTTCCGAAATTACAAGTTAAGAAGAAAGCTCCAACACCCGTTTATCATTTTTCCAAAACCAAACAATTTTATCAACTTATCAACCCAAATCTTTTTATCACAAAAGATTCATTATTACTTTAACTAATTTTCCAAAATCAACCATAAGTCCCAAATAATATGGTTCTCTTAACAATTCAAATTTCATTTCAAATTCAAATTTTCAATTCAAAATTTTCTCCAAAATTTTCTAACTCTCGAAATTTTCGAATTTTTTTGCCAGCGTCTCCTTTGCGCGGCTAGCTCGGTACGACTACAAAATGTCCCTACGGACTCCCAAATTCCAAAAGAAAACCAAATGCCAAGTGGCAAAATCAGAAACTCAGTCAAATTTCATGCTGAAATTTTAAATACATACCTTTGCCGAGCAAATTCGAATTTACCTTCGAAATCAAAAATCCAATTCCATTTTCCTATAGCCTTTACAATTCCTGTATATTTTACTGAACAACAATGTCCAAATTCACTTATTGGATTCCCAATACCCATTTTACTTAAGAATTTCACCATTCATTTCTTAAGTTCAACATAAGCATTTACATACTTCTTAAATTTATTTTCACTTCACTAACAAAGTTATATATTCATTTCCATTCAACTTTGCATTTCCAATTCCATTTGAATTCAATTTACAATTTCAATTCTATTTGAATTCATTTTATCTTCAAAAACTAAAAATTCACTTTTCTAGTTTAATTCTTACATTTCCATTATAATTTGAAAATCAATTCTTCCGTTAACAAAATTTCCCAAAAAAAAATTTTCAAAATTTTCTAACTCGCAAAATTTTCGGAAAATTTTGGCGGAGTCTCCTTTGTACAGAGGAGCTTTGGCAATTGACAAAAGATATAAATATATATACATCGACCCACTCGGTCGGAAAAGCAGAAAAACAGTTCATATTTCCTATTTTGTATTGCGTAGGCGTACCTTATTAGCATTTTTAAGCAAACCAGTTTATTTTTAAGCATTTCGCGAAATCAAAATGCAGCTAAACGGCTTCCAAAAACCTGCACTTACTCAGTTCAAACACGTAAGTGACATATATAGGAAATTCATTTACATTTCACTTATTTTCAACAGTAAACACATAGTTTTTATAAGCAATGCATTCAAAATAAATTTCATTAGCAATTTATATGGTTTCAATATAATTTAAATTTGTTACAACCAATTCACATACAATTTTCATTCAATTCAAGTGATTTACAACTCATTAAATCAAACCCATTCCATCTACTAATTTAATTCAATTAGTATATTCACTTATCCATTTTAGATTTCAAATTTCCATATTTAATTCATCTCGAATTTATTTTATCAATAACAAGGAAATTTTCAATTTATTTTCTTTTACTTACTTGAAATTATATGCAAATTCAAACCATTTTTATTCAGCTCACAATCCAACTTTAATTCAACTAATTCAACTCCAAATCATTATTTCATGAATTTATAATTTATCAAGTTAGTTTACTTGAATTCAATCCATTTTTATTTTATTTTTTCCAAGTTGGATTTTTTTTATTCAACTTGATTCAAATCAAATCTCATTTCATTATTCAATTTCCAATTCATTTATTTACAAATGTAGCTTCATTTGTTCATTCACAATTTCATTCCTTAAATGAATTTATTCTCAAATACTTTCCTGGAATTCTATTCCAAATTATAAATCTCATTTACAGTTTTCATTTACAAATCTCATTCGTATATGAATTCATTTCCTTACCTTTCAATTCATATTTATAATTTCATTTGTTAAATGAATTTATCTCCAAATCTTTGGTTATACATTTTATTTTTTTATTCAATTTCCATATAACAATGATAATAATTCAATATTATCACTTCCTAACAACCAAACATCCATATACTATGATAATTCATAAAAATCATTTCTTTTCTATACAAAAATAGTTTTGGGAAAAATTATTTCATCTACCCTATTTAAAAAAATACTGTGTCAGATTATCTTGTTTAAGAGTTTAGAAACCCCTATTGATTACAATTGGCCAGACTGCACCGACCAGAATCTATAAACAATCAACCGATAAGTCAACACAATACAAATCAAATTTTTGTATTCACTACCAAATACGCGCTCATATCTATTATTACACTCACACTCATTCTAGAGTACTACTGACTCTATCTCTAATGAGTAACACCCAACAGAGCCAGGGTTGTCGCTTAACCAACAGCTTTGATACCACTTGTAACGATACGATTTTTTTGACGCTCGAAAGTCGACATTAATACGTCCACTATATCAAATGCCGCGCAATCGAATGCCGGAAAACCGAACCATTAGGGTTAAAAAGAAGATGTAGAAGAAGACAGAAGAAAGAAAGAACAGAAAAAAACAGAAACAGAAACAATATCAGAATCTCACATTCGCAGCGGAACAATATATAATAGATGAATGAATAATCTTTAATACAAAAGACTATATCAGTTTATACATTACATCATATCATCATAGTTTACAACCATACACATCATCGGACAGTTATGTAAACTTGTCCACATACAGAATACACAGCGGAATAAATAAACAAGTACGGAAGTACGTCTCGCCATCCAGCTCATCTCCAAAGCCCCAGAATATCCAGAATATCCTGATAACATAACTCTAGGCTGCCCGTGTGGAAAATTTATGAGCACCCAGAGTTTAGAAAGGGAACAATAAACTCCGAGTCAGTCATGGTGACTGGTGTGAGATCGTAAAACAATTATTTTCACAAAGAAAATAAAACAAATTCGCAATGCTTTTGGAAAATGAAACTACCATAAGGCTTCCCGCCACACACACAATGCAAACGTAGAATTGGAGGAGATTTCTCCTTATGATAGTCAAAGATGCTTACTACGAAAATCAGTTGATATTATTATTAATGTCTAGTGTGGAAAACATTTCAAAAGTATAATACCAATCTTAGCCAACATACAACCATTATTGTATGCCTACTATAGCTACCATCTAAACAGTGGTGACCACCATAAGTAAATGGCAGGTTCTACAACTAAAACCGTACAGGGTGTAACGACCCAGAATTTCTGTCAATTAAAATTCGAATATTTAATTGATTTTAAAATATTAATAAGTAGAATTAATAAGTTGAATAATTTATTTTTCGAATAACTAGATTTAATTGGGTAATTAAATCGATAATTAAATAGTGAAATTCCAGACTTAATTGAAAATTGTGTTTAATGTGATTGAAAATGATTTATAAAGTTATATTAAATCATATTAAAGTTATAGTGATGTTATAGAACTTTTAAAATCGAATTTGAAGTTAATCTGTGAAAATTGAATATTTTAATATTAAATCGACTAGTGAAATTAGCCATTTTTCGAACAGTCTCAGAATTGGACGAAACAAGTTCCATTGGATCCGTAATAGTTTGTTATTATCGGATTTCAATTTTCATAGCAATCGGAGTTGTCATTTGACCGTGATAGCTCGAAACGCATCAAAATTGTTTTAATATTAATTTAACGACTAAAAATAGTCATTTTTCAAAAAGTCTCGGATTTTGACGAAACTAGTTTCATCGGATCCGTAATGTGATATTATTGTATGGTTTCAAATTTTGTGTCAATTGGATTTACCGTTTGTCCGGGGCAAGCCAAAACGCATCGAAATCGGTTTAAATCGGTTTAATTTTAAATCGATCGTTTATTGCCGTAACTCGCACAGATGATCGAATTAGCTCCCGAAACACGTTCCATTGTGTTCGGAACGTGGGGTAAACCTTAGAAACGTCAGCCGGCACGCTCGATTTGGAGTTCGAAAAATTTTCGATGAATAGTGTTTTGCAAATTTTCTATAAAAGGACCTCCACTCTTCACTTTTGCAACCAAACCAAACCCTAGCCCTAGTTTCTAAAGCCAGCCGCCACCATTAAAACCGATGGCCAGAAATCAATCTCCTTCTCCCCTCAATTACTCTCAATCCGTAGACAATTAGAAGAAGTGTTCAACATGAAAGTTCTAGAGGACGATGAGAGCTTCGAATCTATACGGAGATGATCGAAAACGGAGCAACGAATCAACGGGAAATCAAGCAAGAAGGGGCTGCATTTTTCACGCAAATCGAGGTGATAGGGTAGGTCGAGTTGCAAGCTATTCCAGCTGATGGTGGCTCTTGAGTAGGCCTTCGAAGTGGCACTCTCTGATCGTCTTCAAGCTAATCGAGTCGCGTGCGAAAATTTGATGAACGTAGGCGGCTATGGGTAGTTTGCAACGTGATTTTTCACGTAGAGGAACGGGAGGAGAGAAGGCATGCACAGACTGATGGAAGCAATAGGAAAGGAGTGGCTCAGATTCAATCTAGGGTATAAAAATTAAAATAAAGTTGAATTAATTGTATTTTAAATCGTATAAACTTTGAAAAAACATAACTTTTTGCTACGAGGTCGAAAACGCACAAAACCAGTTGTGTTGGAACCGTATTGACGAACACTACGCGATGGAGCTGGATTGGGATTTGTTGGAGCTAGTGAAAATTTTGGTTGAAATTAAACGCTTGTTTTATTTCAATCGGAATAAATCGCTATTGCGATAACTAAAAGCAAAGGTGAGAACTTCTCACTCAATCGAAATAGTTTCGATTTATATTTTAAATAGTTAGATTTAAAATTGTTGATTGTATGCCTGAATGATGATTGTTATCGATTGATTGTTAAAATAGACATTATACGCCGTTAGTAAGCGGAGGTTATTTATTAAAAACAAATACCGCGAATATTTCACATTGAAGTGAAATTGGTATTATATATGTATATAGCAATATATATATATATATATTGGAATATGTATATATTGGAGTTGATTTCCCGCATTTTTTATAGCGGATGAGATCCTATTGCGCCGCATAATAGCGGATAATATTTATTAAACCCATATACCGCGATATTCCATACTGGAGCGAAATTGGTATTGTGCTAACATTTGTGGATGCAGGGAAACAGGTTGGAGGGATCCGACTGGATTCCTCACCGTATTGATTTATTTACAGATATTGTGATATATTCTGTTATCATATGATGATATGTGATGTTTTGTTGTCGTGATTGATGATTGGTGCTGTTGCATCATCGGATCCATTTTTGGAAGTTTAAAAATACGATTTGTAAATTAAAAAGGATTGGTTTATTTAAATTGAGATTTTTGATTTATTTTAAAATGGTTTATAAGTATAAGATTTATAAAATTGATATTTTATAGATCAAAAATAATTGAGTTATAAAGGAGTTTTTAAAGTGTTAAAATGAAGTATAAGTAAATCTTATAAGTAATAAGATTTATAACTTGTATTATTTATTTTTTAAATTTTTTTAAGAATAAATAATACTCTAGCAAAAATGGCGTCACAATCAACCGGCGTTCATAGTACGGATCTCGGAGGGGAGGATGCAGATGAGGAGGGCTGGACTAAGGTGATGGATCGGAAGAAGAGGATGGTGGCTTCTGACGCAGCAGCGAAAGCACACAAGGTAGATCCCCATTTTTCTCGCGTGAACAACATGACTTCGCGTTTTCAAAATCTCTCAGTTGGATCTGGGTCTCACCTTGCTAGATCTCGTGATGCATTTGTTAATAAGAATGGTTTCAGTTCTTCGGCTGTTTTTGCTGTCAATTCAAAGTCCACTCCTAAAAGTTGGTGTGATTTGGTAAAGGAAAAGAAACAAAGTGTAAACATGCAATTCTTTGATCCTGAAATTGTTAATGACAGGAAGACTGCAATAATTGGAGAGGAGGAGCTGCTATCTGCAGAGAAGATGTGGTCTAATTCGATTCTGATCTATTTGGTAGGAAAAAGACCTTATTACATGTTTTTCAAAGCATATATCAAGAGAATGTGGCTTCCGAAAGGAAAATTTGAAGTTTTTGCGAGAGACAATGGTTTCTATTTGGTACAATTTGAATTAGAAGAAGATTGTAACAAAATATTAGAAGGCGGACCTTGGATGATGGATGGGAAGTTCATCATTATGAAGAAGTGGAGCAGTAATATCAAATATGAGAAAGATCTATTATTATCCATCCCTATTTGGGTGAGATTTCCTAATCTCAATTTTGCATACTGGAACCACATTTCTTTGTGTAAAATTGCTAGCACCATTGGGAGACCTATTGCAATGGATGAACATACTAAAAATAGGAGCAGAATAGCTTTTGCTAGAATGCTTATTGAGGTGGATTCGTCATTTAAATTTGAAAATGAAGTGCAAATTAAACTACCTAGAGGTGATTTTGTTATGCAAAAAGTTGAATACGAGTTTATTCCTCCAGTTTGTCATAACTGTGTATGTTTTGGTCATGTGGATAAAGAATGCCCTATATCATTTACACAGTAATGGGTAATAAAATCTACATCTAATAACTCTGAACCTAATAGCATGGGTATTATTACAGAGGATAATTTAACTCATCAGACTCTTGTTATCAATTCAGAAGGAGTTGTGTATAACAATGCAGAAGTTACTACACTTGATGAGTCAAATGTCCGTGTTCATACAACATTTGATAAATTTCTCAGGAATCAGAACACAAATAATTCTAATAATAGTAAAGATGTTTCTACATCAGATATGAGTGCTGTGTTTGTTGATTCTGTTCAGAAACCCTTAATGGAACCGGCAGTTGCTTTCGCACCCTCGCCATCAGCTGTAGCTGTACATTTGCCTCCGGAAGTGGTTACAATTGATGAGGAATCAGTTCATACTACAAATAATTCTAATAATGGTAATGATGTTCCTCCATCAGATATGAATGCTTTGAATGCTGAGAAGTTTCAGAAGTCTTTGAAGGAGCCTGCAGTTACAATTGCGGCCTCACCATCAGCTGATATAGATAAAAGTGTGGTATCTGATTTGCCTCCACAAATCAGCATGGCTGCCACAAGTGCAAAGGGATCCTCTACTCAACTTCCTAATATGTCTCATATCCAAAATATTGTAGAAGGACCTCCTTTGAGCACTATTACTCTGGATCCTTCTATTCAGACATCATTGGCAAAAGCCTCAGTCACTTTATCATCATCAGAGGAAAATTACAGCAGGGAGTTGTCAAATCACAGTAAACCTGTCTTAATTAATTTAAATTCTCAAGTTTCTGATCTAACAACTACAGTGCTTAATTCTTTTCAGGTGCAGAAAGACACGACAGGCTCAACTGTGGATGAATCTTCTCTATCTCAATCATGTATCATTCCCACATACCCTTCAACTGATAATCCTCCCAACATCTTGCCTAAAAACCTCACCTCCATAAACCCTGAATTTGAAAAAGCAATTGTAGATATGAAAGGTAAAAATATTCAAGATAAGAAAAAGAACAAATTGATCCATGAAAGTGTGACTCCCATTAGGACCCGGAGTCAAATAAATTCATCCAAATAATGTCTATCTTGTGTTGGAATGTGCGGGGCCTCAACAAGGCAGCACATGTTTTGGAGGTAAAAAACCTTGTTTTTTCACAAAAACCTTCTATATTTTGCTTAGTCGAAAATAGGTTGAGAATCAATAAACTTCAGCTATATATGGAATCTTGGGGAAGTAATTGGACTTGCATAAATAACATTGAATATCACCACAAGTGCAGAATCCTCATTATGATTAATTCAGACATTTGGAACAGTTATGTAATTTCTATGAGCAAACAACACATTACTTGTATGCTAAATAACAATGCAGGGGCCCAATGCATTGTAACTGTCATTTATGGTCTAAACCTTGAATCTGAAAGGAAAAGTTTATGGAAACAACTGGTAAAAGAAGCTAACACTTTTATCACTCCATGGTGCATCATAGGGGATTTTAACTGTGTTAGGTTTTTGAAAGAGAAAATAGGAGGAAATTATTTGACAACCAAAAACATTCAGGAACTCAACAACTTTGTTAACTCTGCAGGGGTTAAAGAAATTACCATTTCAGGGGTTAATTTTTCATGGAGATCAGGGCCTACCAAGAATATTGCTACTAAGATTGATAGACTTTTTTGCAATATTGAATGGATTAACATGTTCAAAAGATCTCATGCAAAATATTTAGAATTATCAACTAGTGACCATGTACCTATTATGTTCAACTTTAATTGCATTCAATCATATGAAGGTCCAAAACCCTTTAAATTTATGAATCACTGGGTTATGTGTGAGGGGTACAAGGAAATAGTTGAAAAGTGTTTTGTTTTCCCTGAAGGAAATCAGTTATACAACCTTATTCAGATGCAGAAAAACATCAAAAAGGAAATTAAAAAGTGGTGCAGGGGAAAAAATGATTTACAGTCACAAGTGTTAAAATGCAAGCAAGAGGTCAACACTGCTTTACAGAAATTAGAATCAGATCATAACTCCTTTAATGCTCAAAAGTTGCATGATGCTCAAGTGGAGTTGGCTAATAGTATGGAGCTGTTAGCCATTGATAACAAACAAAAAACAAAATGCCAATGGATCAAATGGGATGATAGCTGTTCTAAATTTTTCTATGCAAAACAATCAAATAGAAGATTTGTTAATAGCTGCCACAACATTTTAAAAAGAAATGGAGATGTGTTCAAATCTCAAAAGGAGATGGAAGAAGTGGCTATCAAGTTTTTTACCAACATATACAATAGAGGCAACTTGATGAATCAGTTTCCTAACATCATCCCAAAAAGAAAACTAAATGATTGGGGAAAAACTTTTCTTATTGCTGCTTTTGATGAGCAGGAATTGAAAAGAGCTATTTTCAGTGTGCATAATGATACTGCTCCAGGCTATGATGGCTTTAATGCAAATTTCTATAAAAGACATTGGAATGAATTAAAAAAACCCCTATTGGAGGCTATGCAGACTTCTTTTGACAATGGCAGAATTGTAAGAGAAATTAATCACACCATTATCTCCTTAATCCTTAAGGTTAAAATCCCTGAATCTGTTGCAGATTTCAGGCCCATAGCATGTTGTTCCATGTTGTACAAAATCTTATCTAAATTATTATGTGACAGAATTAAGTTTGTGCTTGGAGAATTGATATCTGAGAATCAAACAGCCTACTTACCAAACAGGCAGATTAAAGATGGCATAATAATTGCACATGAGCATATCAGAAATTTCAACAAGCATGGTAGCAATAAAATGTGCATAAAGGTAGACCTCAAGAAGGCATATGATTCAGTAAATAGACATTTCATTCTACACATGATGAAAAGCATGGATTTTCCAGTAAAATGGATAAAAATTATTCAAGAAATGATAAGTACTCCTAGCTTTTCTTTTTCTATTGAAGGTTATCATAAAGGATATTTTAGTGGCAGCAATGGTTTAAGGCAAGGTGATCCACTGTCCCCTTATCTTTTTACTTTATGCATGGAATATTTCACTTTGTTAATGGATGCTAAAGCTATTAAAGGAAAAGTGGAATCAGTTATCAAGAACAATTCTAACATAACACATCTAATCTATGCTGATGATCTGCTAATTTTCATAAATGCAACTGATATTGGAGCTAAAACCGTTAAAAATTGTTTCAAGAAATTTCATAGAGTCACTGGATTGGAAATGAATAATCTCAAGACTCAAGTATTTTTCAATAAGTTTTGCAACAACAAGGATCAAGTGCTTAACATCCTAGACATTCAGGAAGGAGAATTACCGGTTAGATATCTTGGGTTACCCCTATCAGTGACATATATCAAACACTCAAATTGTAGGCAACTGATCGACAAAGTGCTAAAGAAAATGCAAGGTTGGGAGTGCAAATTTCTTACAGTTCCAGGAAGAATAGAATTGATTAAGGCTGTAGTTTACCCTATGGTCAGTTTTTGGACGCAGTGTTTTATGCTCCCTAGTTTAACTATTCAAAAAATCAATCAGTTATGCAAAATAATTATCTGGAAGGGTAAAAAGAGTAGTGTTCCTTGGGAAACAGTTACAAGTGTTAAATCTGAAGGAGGAATGGGGCTGAAAAAATTATCAGATATAAACATTACTTTCTGCATCAAAAGAATTTGGGAGACTCTTAACAATTCTACTTATAGTGCTAAGTGGCTGAATGTGAAATATGCGAACAATGAGACACTGTGGGAATCAAATTTTAATAACAATTTCTCATGCACTTGGAAAAAAATGCTATACCATAGAAAAGATGCACAAAAACTAATTGACAGAAGAATTGTGGATGGTAAATCTACTAGTTTATGGTTCATACCATGGATTAATGGTTCAACTTTATTGGAGAAGCTGGGGCAAGAAACTTTATCTTACTCAAGAGGTCACAAACACAAGGTAGAGCAAATTATATCTGGAAACAATTGGAGGCCTGAAAACATCTCATATCTTGGTAATATAAGTGAGGAAATAAAGCAAGTACCCATTCATTCTGACAAAAATACAGACTACTGGTTTTGTAAAAACAGTAAAAAAAGGCCTATTTTCTTTTCATGTTGTATGGAATGAATTTAGAACCAAGCTTCAGGAAATTACCGACTATAAAATCATTTGGAATAACATATCACTCCCTAAAATGAATGTATGTTTATACAGGGCTATTTTCAATTTCCTTCATACAAAAGAAAAATTAAAAAGGGAAGGAGTGACTGAAGATGATATTTGTGTTCTGTGCAAAAGAGAAGTAGAAACTTGCAATCATTTATTTTTTAACTGTCCATTTTCTAAGCATGTGTGGTGTTGGATCAGAATCATGATGGGTGACCCTATAACACACAGAAACCATCATACTTCTCTCCTAGATGCCATTGCCTAAATAAGTCAGAGGTTTGCAGCTAACAATGTCAAGAAAGACATCATAATAGCTGCGCTTAGCTCATCTATTTGGACCATTTGGAAAAGCAGAAACTCCATCATTTTTAACAATGGAAAAATAGACAAAATCACAGTGTGCAATATCATTAAATCTAATGTTCGTGACCTCATAATTAACAGATCCAAGTTTTACAATCAAAGTGTTCACATTGATGATGAAATCTTAGAAAGATGGGAGATTTTACCTCTGCGTGTTGATAACAACATTACCTTGACCTTGAACCCCAATTTCCAAAACACTGCATCATCCTCGAGATACATGATTGATGGAGAAGATGTCGAAGCTGTGAGCTCTAGATTGTCCAGACGCACAGATAGTTTTAGCACTAATGTTGACAGAGAGGAAGACATGCCTGGAAGAGAATATGAGCCGCCATGATAAGACAAAGCTGCTAGGTTATCGCAGTGTGTTTAGGGCATTGTTTATGGGTTTGCATTTTTATTGTTATTGGGCCGTGTTGGCCATTATTCTTTTGTAAATAGTGCTTGTAATGTTTTCTCATTATCAATAAATTTTGACCATTCTTCAAAAAAAAAGATTTATAACTTGTGAAGTTTTAAAAGAATGATTTTTGCAAATAAATGAATTATAAGTATTTAACTTATAATATGGATTTTTGGTATATAATTGAGTTATAAATTGATTTGGTTAATAAAGTGCTTTTATAAGTTAAAGTTGTTATAAAATACAAATGGAATTTATAAACATAGATTTGTAAATCCGAGAAACGACTTATTTTGATAAGCTAAATTTTTATAGCTTATTAAAGGAAGTATATTCACGATTTTGGACAGTGGATAATCCTTTAAATGAAATGTGTAGAAATGTTGAATTTGGATAACGAAGTATATTCACGATTTTGGACAGTGAATATATTATTAAATAAAATGGATATGTTTTGGAGAAGTGATATTACGAAATGAAGTAATTGTTTTAAAAGATGTTTTAAAACGTGTTAAGTATCGAAAACATAGATTTCAACATTCATTGTTGAAATAGACGTTTCGAGAAATAAGGAAATGGTGGACTATAACACTGTTGTTATAGTAAATGGTTTCCGAAAGGAAATGTTTTATATA
This sequence comes from Allium fistulosum, assembly GCA_030737815.1. Classification (NCBI taxonomy): domain Eukaryota; kingdom Viridiplantae; phylum Streptophyta; class Magnoliopsida; order Asparagales; family Amaryllidaceae; genus Allium; species Allium fistulosum. The sequence continues at coordinate 867,620,221 of CM060905.1, read as the reverse complement.
GTATTGGGATTTATATATCTATCTAAATTTCGAATCCCTATACTAGTGATTTTGGGTCGTCGTAACGATGTTTTACGTAACATTCGTTTGGACTCAAATAAAATTTGTGAAAGAGAACGTTTTCCTTAAAGAATGAAATATATACTTAATTATGATTTAAGTATATTGGATATTTTCAAAATGTTGAAAATAAATGATTTGTGAATTACTTGTTATTAAATAAGTATGGAAATATTTTCCAATATGAAATGAAAGGGTTGAGATTTTATCTTTTAAAGATAAATTGAAAATGAATATTTGAAATTGTTTTTTTTCAAATGGTTGAAGTGTGGAAATTATATATATCGTAAAGATATTTTTTTTTGGAAAATAAATAATTTGGAAAATTATTTGGAATCTGATGATGCTGTGCAGACCTATTGATAGTTAAATAACCGACTATCAATAATTACCTTGAATGGGTATTTATTGTGAATTGGATGAATTTGAATGCCACACTTATTTTTGAATAAGCGCTCACTATTCGGATTAGCCGGGAAAGGACCTTTGGGTCGTATAACCCATTCCGAATTAGTGATACGACGATATGGATCATATTGAAGACCAGTGGTGAAGACCGGGTATTTGTGAAAATGATAGGATGACCTATCGATTGTCTCTGCACCGTTAGCTACGGTATAGAGATTTCCTTTGTGATGGGAAGTTTTATCGGGATTGTGAATACCCGGATTGCAAGGGCTTCTTTTGAAGTGCCTTCGGTTCTGTTCGAACCCGGAACAGACTTGTATGGTTACATGTTTGACATTACATTTTGAGATATAAAGCTGATTTCTTTCAAATACATTTCTGTTGGTGGTGGAGAATTTATTCTCTTAGCTTAACACCATTCTCTGAGACGTACGAGCTCAGAGGTTATGTAGTTGAAATTTATCATCGATATATTCCCAATTTGGTAATGTGGCATGCTGAGTGTTGCTGTGATGATGATCATTTATTGGTCATTTGTGATCAAAGCGTGGCTTTGTGAAAAAGCGTAGCTTTGTGGATGAGACTTCGTCAGGGCCTCACAACCCAGAAATGGTCGAAACAGGAATGTTGCGGCAAGGTTATGAGGGTCGCGCCCTTTAGGGTATGTCATTTCCTTCTCGAAAGGGGTGGTATCATGGTATGGAGCCCAGATACTTACTCATGTGGACACACTTTATTTATTATGTGTGATGTTGTTACCGAGCGCTCGGATAAAGGTCCCAAAGGACCGGGGAATGGCTTATTCGTGAGTTACCTAGTTACAGGGGTAACCTGGCCTTGTGTTGGCAAAGAGCAGTTTGTCTCTCGGGACGTCCAGCCAGAGGCGATCCCATTCGGCAGTAGGAAAGGAAGTTCCTTAGCCTGATCATTTGTTGGAAATCCAAAGAAACAATACGAACCTGGTACGATTGCAATTGTATAACCTGTTATGGAATGTGGCGGTAACCTGCTATTGAACATAGTAGCTATAGTAGGCATAAGTGCGGAATGCCTATGCTGGCTAAGATTAATATTATACTTTTGAAAATGTTTTCTGCACTATGCACTAGTAATAATATCCAATGATTTGTTTTGCGTAGTAAGCATCTCTGACTATCATAAGGAGAAATCTCCTCTGATTCTGCGTTTGCATTGTGTGTGCGTGCGGGAGGCCTTATGGTAGTTTCATTTTCCAAAAGCATTGCGGATATTTTCTACTTGCTTTGTTGTTGTTGTGTTTTAAAGATAAAACTGTTTTAAGTTCTCACACCAGTCACCATGACTGACCTGGAGTTTATTGTTTCCTTCCTAAAATCTGGGTGCCCACCAATTTCCACACGGGCAGTCTAGAGTTAGGTTATCAGGTCATTCTGGATTCGGGATGCTGTGGAGCTTAGTGGCGAGCTGGATGGCGAGACGTACCACTTGTATATGATATTACTTATTCCGATGTGTATTCTGTATATGGACAAGTTCATATAACTGTTCAGTGTTGTATTGTTGTTGTAAACTCTGATGATGATGTAATGTATAAAATGATATAGTTCTTTGATTTAAAGATTATTCATTTATCTATTATATGTTGTTCCGCTGCGAATGTGAGATTCTGATATTGTTTCTGTCTTTGTGTTTTCTATTGTTTCTTCTTTCTTTTTCTTCTGTTTTCTTCTACCTCTTCTTTCTTAAACACTAAGAATTTGGTTTTCCGGCATTCGATGGCTCGGCAGTCGATACAGTGGACGTATTGATGTCGATTTTTGGAAGTCAAAGAATCGGGTCCTTACAACGTGGTATCAGAGCATATGGTTAAGCGACAACCCTGCTCTGTTGGGTGTTACTCATTAGAGATAGAGTCAGTAGTACTCTATAATGAGTTTGAGTGTAATAATAGATACGAGCGTGTATTTGTTAGTTAATATAAAATTGTTTTATATTGTGATGATTGGTTTGTTGAGTGGTATATGGATTCTGGTCGGTATTGTCAGTACAACTCTATCGATAGGGATCTCTAAACACTTGTATAGAACAATTCGGCACGATATTGTTTTAAAATTGGGTAAATGAAATAATTTTACCTCTATTATATTTTTTATATAAGGAAATAATTTTTCAGAAATTATTAAAGTGTATATGATTGATTGGTTGGTTGTTTAAATGATTAAAACAACAATTGTGAAAGAGTAAATTGTATAAGCAAATGAATTATAATGTATGAAGTTATAATCAAAATGATTTACAATTTTGAAGTAACCTTGTATAAGTAAAGTAAAATAGTGAAATTTTATAAGTAAAAGATTTGTAATGAGATTTATAAAATAAAATGAAATTTTTGAAAGGAATTTAAAGCACTGATTTCACTAATGTTGCTGGAAAATAATAAGGGTGATGACTGCAGCATCATCAGTATCATTTTCGAGTTTCTGTGTGATTGATTTGCTACCCATAGTAAATTGGAAATTGAAGTTTTGTTGTGATAAACAGATTTGATTTAAAATCCAAGTTGAAGTTGATAAATATAAGTGAAATAAGTTTATACTTATAATATGAAATAAAATTAGCTTGGGTAAAAGTTGAATAAAATTTATTTAGAATGGGAATCTAAATTTAATTTATAAGTGGAAACTTGAGTTAATTTGAACAAAAGATGTTTAATTGGAATATAAGTTAAGTGATGTTGAACGAAGTTGATTTTGATATCAAAGTAAATTAATAAAGTGAATTTATTAAATGAATGTGAACTTGAGCTATATAAATGAAATTCAACTTGAAATGTGAAATGAATTAGCAATTGAACTAATGAATGGATTGGATGTTAATCAATCTAATGAAAATAATTGATATGAAATAATGAATATAAGTGTTAATTCATTTAAAAGCTAATTGAATAATTGAATGAAAGTCAATTTAATATCAACCAATTGGAATTAAAAGTGTTGAACCAAATTGAATGTAAATTAAATAATTTGGTTATGTTGAATATACATTGGTTGTTATATGGATGTTAGTTGGTTGTATATAAATTCATTAAGTGTTAATGAAATTGAATTAGCGAAATTGAAAGCTAAAGTGATTAAATTCAAATTGATAATATGTAAATTTGAATAGAATTGGATTTAACTTGATTTAAAAGTGAATTAATGTGAATGTAAATTAGTGAATGTAAACTAATTGAATTGAAAAAGAATGTTGATAAAACCCAACGTTAATGAATCAAATATGATTTAAAATTGAAAACCAATTCAATGAATGTTAATGAGAAGTGAATCTATATGGATTTGGTTATGAATTGATTTGGATAGACATTGATTTGTTGGATGTTATTGGATGATAGTTGTTTGATGGTTGCATTTGTTGCTTTTGAGTGCATTGCTATGTTGGTACATGTAGTTATTATGTTTCTATATGATGTATATCGATATTATTTTCTATATGCATGTTTCTCATTGTTTGTTGAGTGTTTAGTAGGTGCGGATTGCGCTTGCTTCGCTTTTGGAGCTCGCTTTCGCGCTATATTAGCCGTATACGCTCGCTAACAATATATAAGGTACATATCTCGGATTAAATATCGTACTTTTACACTTTTTTCCCTACGGGATGCCTCATCACTTGATGAGATGTATATTTGTGATATATATACACTGTCATTTTTTTTTGGATCGAGCCGCGCAAAGGAGGCTATGGCGAAATTTTTCGAAAATTTAAGGCGTTAGAATATTTTTGAGGAATTTTAAAATTTTGAAAACTTAGTAAAGTTGTTGAAAGAAGTTTAACTATTGGATTTTTGGAAAAGTTAAACACTTAAGAGATTTGTAAATCTAATTTGAACGATTTGTTTTGAGAAGTTAACGGATTTTGTGAATTTTTCTTACTTGGTAATTTCGAGGACGAAATTCTTTTAAGGGAGGAAGTTTGTAACGACCCAGAATTTCTATCAATTAAAATTCGAATATTTAATTGATTTTAAAATATTAATAAGTAGAATTAATAAGTTGAATAATTTATTTTTCGAATAACTGGATTTAATTGGGTAATTAAATCGATAATTAAATAGTAAAATTCCAGACTTAATTGAAAATTGGGTTTAATGTGATTGAAAATGATTTATAAAGTTATATTAAATCATATTGAAGTTATTGTGATGTTATAGAACTTTTAAAATCGAATTTGAAGTTAATCTGTGAAAATTGAATATTTTAATATTAAATCGACTAGTGAAATTAGCCATTTTTCGAACAGTCTCAGAATTGGACGAAACTAGTTCCATTGGATCCATAATAGTTTGTTATTATCGGATTTCAATTTTCGTAGCAATCGGAGTTGTCGTTTGACCGTGACAGCTCGAAACGCATCAAAATTGTTTTAATATTAATTTAACGACTAAAAATAGTCATTTTTCAAAAAGTCTCGGATTTCGACGAAACTAGTTTCATCGGATCCATAATGTGATATTATTGTATGGTTTCAAATTTCGTGTCAATTGGATTTACCGTTTGTCCGGGGCAAGCCAAAACGCATCGAAATCGGTTTAATTTTAAATCGATCGTTTATTGCCGTAACTCACACAGATGATCGAATTAGCTCCCAAAACACGTTCCATTGTGTTAGGAACGCGGGGTAAACCTTAGAAATGTCAGCCGGCACGCTCGATTTGGAGTTCAGAAAATTTTCGACGAATAGTGTTTTGCAAATTTTCTATAAAAGGACCTCCACTCTTCACTTTTGCAACCAAACCAAACCCTAACCCTAGTTTCTAAAGCCAGCCGCCACCATTAAAACCGATGGCCAGAAATCAATCTCCTTCTCCCCTCAATTACTCTCAATCCGTAGACAATTAGAAGAAGTGTTCAACATGAAAGTTCTAGAGGACGATGAGAGCTTCGAATCTATACGGAGATGATCGAAAACGGAGCAACGAATCAACGGGAAATCAAGCAAGAAGGGGCTGCATTTTTCATGCAAATCGAGGTGATAGGGGAGGCCGAGTTGCCAGCTATTCCAGCCGATGGTGGCTCTTGAGTAGGCCTTCGAAGTGGCACTCTCTGATCGTCTTCAAGCTAATCGAGTCGCGTGCGAAAATTTGATGAAAGTAGGCGGCTATGGGTAGTTTGCAACGTGATTTTTCACGTAGTGGAACGGGAGGAGAGAAGGCATGCACGGCCTGATGGAAGCAATAGGAAAGGAGTGGCTCAGATTCAATCTAGGGTATAAAAATTAAAATAAAGTTGAATTAGTTGTATTTTAAATCGGATAAACTTTGAAAAAGCATAACTTTTTGCTACGAGGTCAAAAACACACGAAACCAGTTGCGTTGGAACCGTATTGACGAACACTACGCGATGGAGCTTGATTGGGATTTGTTGGAGCTAGTGAAAATTTTGGTTGAAATTAAACGCTTGTTTTATTTCAATCGGAATAAATCGCTATTGCGACGACTAAAAGCAAAGGTGAGAACTTCTCACTCAATCGAAATAGTTTCGATTTATATTTTAAATAGTTAGATTTAAAATTGTTGATTGTATGCCTGAATGATGATTGTTATCAATTGATTGTTAAAATAGACATTATACGTCGTTAGTAAGCGGAGGTTATTTATTAAAAACAAATACCGCGAATATTTCACATTGAAGTGAAATTGGTATTATATATGTATATAGCAATATATATATATATATTGGAATATCTATATATTAGAGTTGATTTCCCGCATTTTTTATAGTGGATGAGACCCTATTGCGCCGCATAATAGCGGATAATATTTATTAAACCCATATACCGCGATATTTCGTATTAGAGCGGAATTGGTATTGGGCTAACATTTGTGGATGCAGGGAAACAGGTTGGAGGGATCCGACTAGATTCCTCACCGTATTGATTTATTTACAGATATTGTGATATATTCTGTTATCATATGATGATATGTGATGTTTTGTTGTCGTGATTGATGATTGGTGCTGTTGCATCATCGGATCCATTTTTGGAAGTTTAAAAATATGATTTGTAAATTATTAAATGGATTGGTTTATTTAAATTGAGATTTTTGATTTATTTTAAAATGGTTTATAAGTATAAGATTTATAAAATTGATATTTTATAGATAAAAAATAATTGAGTTATAAAGGAGTTTTTAAAGTGTTAAAATGAAGTATAAGTAAATCTTATAAGTAATAAGATTTATAACTTGTGAAGTTTTAAAAGAATGATTTTTGCAAATAAATGAATTATAAATATTTAACTTATAATATGGATTTTTGGTATATAATTGAGTTATAAATTGATTTGGTTAATAAAGTGCTTTTATAAGTTAAAGTTGTTATAAAATACAAATGGAATTTATAAACATAGATTTGTAAATCCGAGAAACGACTTATTTTGATAAGTTAAATTTTTATAGCTTATTAAAGGAAGTATATTCACGATTTTGGACAGTGGATAATCCTTTAAATGAAATGTGTAGAAATGTTGAATTTGGATAATGAAGTATATTCATGATTTTGGACAGTGAATATATTATTAAATAAAATGGATATGTTTTGGAGAAGTGATATTACGAAATGAAGTAATTATTTTAAAAGATGTTTTAAAACGTGTTAAGTATCGAAAACATAGATTTCAACATTCATTGTTGAAATAGACGTTTCGAGAAATAAGGAAATGGTGGACTATAACACTGTTGTTATAGTAAATGGTTTCCGAAAGCAAATGTTTTATATAGTATTGGGATTTATATATCTATCTAAATTTCGAATCCCTATACTAGTGATTTTGGGTCGTCGTAACGATGTTTTACGTAACATTCGTTTGGACTCAAATAAAATTTGTGAAAGAGAACATTTTCCTTAAAGAATGAAATATATACTTAATTGTGATTTAAGTATATTGGATATTTTCAAAATGTTGAAAATAAATAATTTGTGAATTACTTGTTATTAAATAAGTATGGAAATATTTTCCAATATGAAACGAAAGGGTTGAGATTTTATCTTTTAAAGATAAATTGAAAATGAATATTTGAAATTGTTTTTTTCAAATGGTTGAAGTGTGGAAATTATATATATCGTAAAGATATTTTTTTTGGAAAATAAATAATTTGGAAAATTATTTGGAATCTGATGATGCTGTGCAGACCTATTGATAGTTAAATAACCGACTATCAATAATTACGTTGAATGGGTATTTATTGTGAATTGGATGAATTTGAATGCCACACTTATTTTTGAATAAGCTCTCACTATTTGGATTAGCCGGGAAAGGACCTTTGGGTCGTATAACCCATTCCGAATTAGTGATACGACGATATGGATCGTATTGAAGACCGGTGGTGAAGACCGGGTATTTGTGAAAACGATAGGATGACCTATCGATTGTCTCTGCACCGTTAGCTATGGTATAGAGATTTCCTTTGTGACGGGAAGTTTTATCGGGATTGTGAATACCCGGATTGCAAGGGCTTCTTTTGAAATGGAAACGGAACCGAAGGGACTTCCAAAGAAGCCCTTGCAATCCGGGTATTCACTAATCACGTCCGGACTTCCCATCACAAGAAGAGTGATATAAATCTCTATATCGGAGCAACTCGGTGCAGAGACATTCGACAGGTTGTCCTTTCATTTTCACAAATACCCGGTCTTCACACCAGTCTTCAAATAATGTCCATTCACGACGTATCACTATTCGGAATGGGTTATATGACATAAAGTCCTCTCTCGGCTTAACCGAATAATGAGCGTTTGTTTTCAAAACAAATCAAGTGCCATTTCAAAGGCAAATATTGATAGTCGGTTATTTAACTATCAAACAACATTCACAACAATCAACCAATTTAAATAATTTTTCCCAAATTATTAAATTTCAAATCTCTTCGCGAGATACGGTTTAACACTTCAACCATTTGAAAACAAATTTCAAATCACTTACATTTAAACCAATTAAATAAATCCTTATCGATTTATTTCAAATTTACATCCCAAATCTGTAAACTCATTTCCACACTTCATCACTTTGAAAACAAATTTCAAATCACGTTTTCCACACTTCAACATTTGAAAACCAATTTCAAATCATATTTTCCACACTTTAAAAATAAATCAATGTTTATTTTTAAAACAAATTTCCCTTTCCTTTATAAATTCCATTGTGAATTTAAATTTCCAAATATCCACTCATATACGATTTTCAAAATCGTTTTCCAAAGATTCACTTTCAAACACCAAATCAACTTCCAAATTGATTTCCTAATTTATTTCAACACCAAATCAAATTCCAAATTGATTTTTGATTTCTTTTTAAACACCAAATCAATTACAAATTGATTCCTAAGTTTATTTCCAAATACCAAATTATTTGCAAATCGATTTCCAAATTTATTTCAACACAAATCAATTTTTCATTCAACATCAAATAAATTTTCATATCGATTTCTCAAAGATTTATCTTCAAATACTAAATCAATTATCAATTGGATTTCAAACAAATTCATCACCTTTTAAAATAAATTCCTTTAACTCTTCCGAACCATCTAAAATTCCATTTTAAATAAATTTCCCAACTTTCGATTATTACTATTCAAAATCCATTTATAAAAATCTTTTCCCATATTTTGGAAATAATTCGATAAGATTACAAAAATCAATTTTTTCCTTTCTTTTAAATTCCTTCTTTTAAATTCACCCAATTATTTCAAAAAGAATTTACTAAAAATTTCCAACTTTAATTTCAAAAATCCAATTTCATTTATTTCTGGTATCCAACGATACCAAAAATACATTCGGCTATATTATAGCCTTCAACACATTCAATCACAAATATAATCATTCACAGATTATAAATAAACAATCACACATCATATGAAACAAATTCATACAATAATATGAAAAAAATTCATATAATTTGAGGAATCCAGTTGGATCCCTCCAACCCATTTCCCTGCATCCACAGATGTTAGCACAATACCAATTCCACTTCAAGGTGGAATATCGCGGTATATGGGATTTATAAAATATCATTCGCTATTATGAGCGCAATAGGGTCTCATCCGCTATATAATGCGGGAAAATCAATCACCAATATATATATATATTCCAATATATATATATATATTGCTATATACTACTATATATACTATATCACATCCAAACAGCAATCAATCAATAACTGCAAATCCAACTTTCAAATTGAGTGAGAAGATCTCACCTTTGCTTTTTATTTTTGCAATCCATTTTTGTTCCAGCTTGTTTTCTCGATTTATAGACCTTGTATAAACAATTTATACAATTTATTAATATTCGAATTAAATCGAACAATAAATTATTATTTATTAATTTTAATCAACTAATGACTATTTAAACTAATATTTTTAAATTTAACCAATGTTCCCTTTAAAAATATCTTACAGTAACTAAAATAAATTAAATAGGTTAATTAAATAAATTTATTACCTTAGTAAATTGGTTTTAACATAACTTTATACATCAAAATACATGCATGTGATATTTTCTTTTGAAGCTATATACTCATAAAAATAAACTATATAGGTTTTATTTAAAATTTCTATTTTTCTATATTTTTCTCTTTCGAACTGCACATAAATTAAATATATGTATTTATAAAATTTCCCTTTTCTTTTCTGAAAAATAAAACAGAAATTAACTTTTACAGTATATACTTATTTTATCTATCTATTTATTTTTCTGTACATGAATTTACAAATCAAGCGAGAAAAATGAAGTTCGAATACCTTCAGCCTCGACTGCCATCTCACCTGACGAGCTTCCATGGCTTCAATTCGATCGCGATGATCTCGATGCCGCTCGACACCCCAGCTTCCAGTTCACCTCGCGACGATGCCCCACGCCCTTAGGTCAGTGCTCATGCGTATAGGCTTCGATCTCGAACACGAACGCGCATGCCACTATCGCGATGCCGATCTCGAACTGGTTCTCAACCCAGTCGCCAATCTCGCCTGAACTCCCCAATGCGGTCGAGGCCTTCACTTGAGTGTACCTCCTCCTTCCCAGACGAACGCGCGTGCATGCGTTCGAGGTTTACACTTTCACGCTCTCCCCCTTATATGCTTCTCGATTCGGCAATTCATTCGATCGATCGTTGAACTGGTAGGATGGAAGGAAGGGGATGCGATTTGAGGAGGGAGAACAGATCTAATTTCGTTTCCAAATAAATTGAAGAAGGGGATGTTTTTTCACGAATTTGGTCTGCCATTGTTTAGTTTATTTTATTTTTCTCGTTCGAAATCTTGCTCTGATGCGTGCATTTTAAAAAGAAACTAAGGGAGACAGGAAGCGATGGTTGTGTGAGGAAGGTGTCTTGCTATAGTGACCACGAAATGAAAGAAAAACAGCTGATGTTGACAAATATATAAATATATATAATTTAAATTCAAATTGTCTCGATAAAAACAACTTGAAATCTCGACCTTCTATCCAGGTGTGCCGCTAGGCGTTCGTGATGTTATACGCCTATTCCGAACACAATGGAAAAGGCTTCGAGTCCAAATTTGATCGTATGGAGAAGATAGCTTTTTGGACCAGTTATTAAATTAAATTTTCGATTAAATTTCAGCGCGTTTGCTTATCGTACTGCCAAACGATCACTCCAAACATTACGAAAATTGAAATCCGATAATAATACAATATTATGGATCTAATGAAACTAGTTTCGTCGAATTCCGAGACTGTGCCCCGGAACTCTATTTTTAGATTCAATTTAAACGATAAAATTTCAAAACTGAACAAAACAGTTTCAAATTCAATTCTGAAGCTTTCATTATCTTCAGTATAATCAATATGAATTTTCCAAGCCTTCATATTATTTTTAATCAGCTCAAAATTGAAGATTCAAATTTTTTACCCAGATTTAATAATTAAATCCAATAGCTAAATCACCAAATTCACTCAAATATTTGAATTTCAAATTGAACTATCATTCGAATATTTAAACTCAATTAAATATTCACATTTCAAATGTCAAATTTTCAGGGTCGTTACATTACCGCTCCTATTTCTCTATTAGATCTTTCCCCTTTTTGAATATGCAACAAACAGATTGCGCGCGCACACACACACACACACAGATATATATATATATATATAAGTTTTTAGAAATCAAAAGATAGGAAGAAGAAGGGTTAGTTTAAATTAGAGATTAAAAACTAGAATTAATAATCAGAAAGTTTACTCTTTCCAAAAACATAAGAAAGAATTCGACAGAGCTTCGCCGTTGCTATAGAATTTTATGAAGCAAAAGTGGGGGTCTAGGGGTCTACTTATAGAGGTGAGAAGGATGAGAGCCGTTGGATTTAAAATAAAAAAATATGGAATGTCCAAAACAACACATACCCTAGCCGTCTTGCAATCCTCTAGAAGACCGCTGCCCAAGGGCGATCGACCGGTCCCACTTTTGAGACTGTTGATTTATTTGTTCCCTCTTATTTGTTTTAATTGATCAATTAGTTATATTAATTGCTTATGTTAGCAAAGTTGTTTTAATTGTTTCTCAAACGTTAGCTATCAGTCAATAGTTTAAAATTCAAAATTCAAACTTTTAATTTCAAATTCAAATATTCAAATTTTAGATTCAAAAACTTCAAACATCCATAACTTCTCCATTTGAACTCTGGTTTCAACATTTTATATTTGGAAATTGATTAGAAAATCATCACGGAGACAATGGTGTAACTTTCGTGACCAAATAACGACATTTACAAAATTTCTATATTTTATTCTTATTTTAATTACCTAATTTCTTAATAAATTTTACGAGGTGTTACAAAATCCATAAATGGTGTGTTTGTGATAGTAATTACAAATAGTTGTAATCATGAAAATTGTATATAATATAATAAACACATCATTTTAAATATTCCTAGTCCAGATACATCGAGACTGGATATCGATGCATTCGTTGAGGCTAGAGTATGTAACGCTTACCAAACGTTGGGTCGTGTATTACTTATGGGGGCACCAAAGGGTTACATACTGATAGTTATTGGATAATTATGGAATGACCCACTTGATATTTCCAATTGGTTAACATAACTAAGGTCAAACAAAAAATATTGATGTGACTAATTTACAAAGTTCTCTCAATTTGAGAATACCGTCGATCTTTAATATAAAATCTCCACTTTAATTATAGCCAAACCGTAGCATGGCGTTAATCGAATGACTGTAGTTGGGTTGAGCGGAAGTAACACACTATTCAAGAGAGGATTTATCTCTTAAGTTATATGGAGTTAGTATCACGGTCAAGTCAACTCAAAGTCAAAATCTTTGGTCAGAGTAATTCGGTTAATATAAATTGTTATAATTATACCAAAAACTATGTTTGGACTATAGAGTTGAATATGAACGATATTGGAATTTTGACCATTACCAAATTCCATAAGTTCAAATTGATGAAGAGAATTGGTGTAAATAATTGTCACTACTGGATAATGCTTAACAAAGTAAAATTGGATTTTACCTAAACTTAGTAAGTAATAAATTTGGCCATACTGGCACACCGCCTGCTAAGTGATCTATGAATTTTAGTATTCGAATTGTTCGATATTAATTGTTTATCAAATTAAACTTAAGAGTCACACAACCAAATGATGAATACTTCATTATTACCATATTTAATTGGTTTTTAATTGTTATAAATTAATTATAAATTAATATTTATGAAATATTAATTATAAATTTTGTATTCAATATGTTGATAATGTTAAACAATGTATTTGTAATAGTTATAAATATATTGATTGATATGCGATATCAGTACACATTTGGATTTGGATTTAAATGCAACGGACATCGTTCGAGCTTGGACTAGTTTTGAGGCCCATATAAGGCATACACATTTTGGGCCGAAATATCTTGGTTATATATATATACATATACACACACACACATATATATATATAGACACACACACATGTACGTACATCAAATATTTGAATGGAAGTATTCTTATAGCTCATGGCCTAATGATAAAAATAAAATTATTTTTTTATTTTTAAAATATTTATTTTTATATGATTTTATCAATTAAACCTAATAATAAAATATTAATTCATATGTATATGTATTTAAAATTCTTAAAATTTTTATACACACCTCAAAACTTTCGATAATATAAATATAATAATAGAAAGTTATTTTTATATATAAACAATTTAAATATTTTATCTGATTTAAAATTAGTTAAATAAATAATATATTTTATAATATATTTATATGTAATAAAAAAATTTGGAAAAATTTATATAATATAAAATATGCATCTTGATTCTAGAAATATTTTAAATAATTTTTTATCATTTAATCGATATGGATTTTAATTTTAATAATATATTTTACCTAAACGTATTTAAATCGAAAATAAAATTAATGAAAAAAATTCTTAGCTATAAGTAGCAAAAAATATGTATTTGAATAAAAAATATTATATATAAATTAATTAATTAACTAACTATATGGTTATACATATATAATAATTTACTGTATATAAAAAAATATTTTTGTTTACATAATATATGATAAAGTTATTATTATTATTTTACATTTTAATATTTAAAATAATTTCAAAATTTAATTAATACACACATATATCTCATAAATGATTTAGACAAATAATTTATAACCAATATTTTATAATAAATACATAATTAATTTTACACACACGCACACACACGCACACGCGCGCGCGCGTGCGCACACACACGCGCGCGCGTGCGCGCACACACACGCGCACACGCGCACACGCGCACGTGCACACGCGCACACGTGCGCGCACACACACACACATATATGTTTATTTATATAATAATTTGATGCACATTTATGTATATTTAAACAATACATTAATGTACATAAGGGTTAACATGTCCATTGTAGTATAAATCTCAACACCTATACATGGACATGTCAAACCATTTACACATTATCATGTTGTACATGAACACGCACACATATGTGTATATGACACACATATATAAAATATAATACAAATTATATAAAATAAATTTCATTTACAAATTTCAAATAAGATATTGATTTCATTTAAAAGCAAACTTAGAAAAGTTCCAAATGAATTAAACTACATAGGCCTTTTAAAGATCCAACAATGGAAATTTTTATGAAATTTACCCAATTACTCTACTATGGGCTAGCCCAGTTCCAACAGGAATTTGAAAATTGTATCATATAATTGGATTTGGATTGCATGTAATGAAGAACTTATACATGTTTGTTGGATAGTTGTGTATATATATCATAATTATTTTATAGGTATGTAAATGTTGTATTTTGAATTTTGGACTTATATGTAAACTAGAGTTAGTCAAAAGCATCTTTAACATTTTGGACCTATATGTAAATTAGATTCAGTCAATAACATCTAAATTTTTTTGGATTACATGTAAATTAAATTTAGCTAAAATATCTACAATTATATGTTAATGGATACAAGTCCCAATATCCATATGTGTGCATGCGCGCGCACACATATACACACGCACGCGCGCGCGCACACACACATATATATTATACATATGTTATATATTTATATTCCTTGTTAACTTATCATGCCATATATGTTAATGTGAGTTTTCACATACTTAAAATAATAAAACATAAAACACTTAATTAAATTTCTCATATCTTGTATTTATACTTTATTAATTTATCATGTCATATATGTCATTGTGACCTTTCACATACTTAAAATGATAAAAACATAAGAATACTTAATCAAAATATGACAATATTTTAAAACTCCGGGCATGTTTAAATGCTAATTAATTTTTTTGTAAACCCTTCAAGATCTGCTTTGAGGATTTTTTTTGAAATTTACCCCATCCACCCCCCCTCCTGACCGCCAAACAGACTTGATCTAACATTATTTCCTTATAGATCTCAAGTACAATGACAAAAATATAAAATACATTGATCTATTAATAGAATGAAGTGAAAATTACAATTCCAGGAATTTTGTTTGGTAATTTTGAGCTTTCAATCTTGCCCCTCATTACTGTTAATTCTTAGGGTGTTCATAATTATGAGGTTGTGATGAAATCTGCTCGGCACCTCATATAGAATATGCACTTTCCATGTATAACCAATTCTGTTCGGTAGAGATTTGTGCAATGTTAGACGGTTTAGCAAGATAAACACCAAACCATCATACTGAACCAATTTTCTTCCGTTACACTTTGAACATATTTAGAACAGTTTTACTCCTGTTTCGACCACCGAACCGTGATATTAGTTATGCTATATCTTGTTTGGTGTTTGTTAACGCTAAAAATGAACGCTAACACCCCGGTGTGATTAGTATTAAAGTGAAAGCACCACCTGTTGGTACGGGAACTAAAACAAGCAGATAATTGCAGTAAAAGTAAAGAGACGGCAGTTTTTATAGTGGTTCGGCTCAAAGTCAAGCCTACGTCCACTTTACATCCTCTATCACTGACTCGATTACAAACTTTACAGTCACTCTTCGATTACAAACTTTACAATCACTCTCTGATTACAACACAATTAGAACAAGCAACTTTTCCATCACTCTTTGATTACAACGCGATTGAAACACGTAGATTACAACACCATTAAGACCAATCGCTAAAACATCGATCTAGACAGGCTCTTTATCTTCATGTTGAATGATTTAGATCTTCTCCCCAAAAGTTCGTTGAAGCAAGTGAAGAAGGAGTCGAGAAAACAGCAGAGTGTCGGCGAGTTAAAGTCTCCAAAGTCCCCCCTTCAATATGGAGTAGGCGGGGTATTTATAGGGAGAACTGGGCTTAGGTTGGCCATGTCTTAGGTCGTGAGCGACATAAGGTTAGGTCATAGGTCGTGAGCGACCTATGGGAAAGGGTTACGACTTATAGTGGTTGTGCTTAGGCACCTGCTTTGGCTGGTAGGTCGTAGCGACCTATGGGGGGAATAGAAAGCGGTTTAAACGTGTTGAGGCATCAAGTGGAGCGACCTAGGCTGGTCGTAGGAGTAGCTTTGATCCAGTGCTGGTTCGACCTATAACCGAGCGACATAACGATATGAAGCTTGTGGCTCGCTAGGTCGTTAGCTCGCTAGGTCGTTAACCCGCTAGGTCGTTAACTCACTAGGTTGTTAACTCGCTAGGTCGCTTAGTCATTCAGTTACTAGGTCGCTAGGTCGTTGAGCTCTTCCGTTGCGATGTACTGCCGTCTTGTATTGATTTTTAGGTCGCTAAGTCGTTAGGTCGCGGAGCTCATTAAATAGCTGAGTCGAGTAAGCCAGATGCTATAGGTCGTAGGTTGCTGGGAACCATGAACAGTTAAGTAGCTTGATGCTATAGGTCGTAGGTCACTGGGGACTGCGAATGGCTAAGTCGCTCGGAGTTTTCAGGGTAATTAACTCGTTGTTTTGTTAACTCGTTAAGTCATGGCTTCTTTTCGTAGTTGAGTTGCTATGCACAAAAGTGGGATAACAGTGTCAGACAGTGAATTCTAAATGATACTAGACATAATCTAATATTAAGTATAATTTCCTCTTTTTTCCTCATTTCTCTTGAGCTAGGTCTCGATCTTCTCACTGTTTTGTCTTATCAATTTAATCATTTGGTACCAAGTATATCACTTGCTTTTTGATCATCTCCGCATGTCTTGATGTTTCTTCGCATCTGACATGTTGTGGGTGAAAAAATCCATAACAATACATATGGATCAAAATTTAAATTTAAAGCTTCAATACTCATTAGAATTTAGAATCAAAATTCTGTAATAAATCATTTTAAAAATTGGAATCGACCAATCAACTATAAAAAATACATACCTAGAAACTAAATTCAGATCCATAACAAAATAGATATACAAAAACAAATGACGGTTTTGAGACTGGAAGAAGATCAAATGCAGTAATGACAATCGACGAAAACCAATTTGAATTTGAGAATAATTTGGATAAAAAATCAGATTTGAAAAGAGAAAACGTGGGATATTTAGAAAAAGATAACTAAGGAATAAAATAAATAAATGGACAGATTCACAAATAGAGAAATATGATGTATATTGAATAGGCCGCTTCTATCAACTTCCCGTAATTTTTCATTCAACCCAATACATTTATGGCTTCTTTATTTCCAATACCAGTCTTTAATTTTCTGTAAGAAAGAGGCACATAATTGGATATAACAATGCTTAAAATGAGCGTTTAAGCATGGAAAAATATTTGCGTCTCATATAAGCATGGTTACAACGATAACTCGCTCACACCAAACTAGGTTACCATAACAATCTCATTTAGACAAGCCTAGTTGTCATATTAACCTCTTTCATGGCCAATATGGATAACATAGAATCCATGCGCGTGTAAAGTGTAGTTTAATATGTATAGGTCTTTTAGGATTAAATCGAAGTGTTTAAGGAAAATTATGAGATTTGATATTTTTCTTAGGATGGTGGAGTGGTGAAAGGGGCAATAAACATGGCCTATTAAATATTTGCTGTCTCCGACCTATTAAACGAAAAAGAAAAACCCAACATTTTTTCCTTTCTGTTGTTGAAATTCAAATAGCTTGACAGGTTCAATTAGTTCAGCAAGGGTCTGTTCTTTATGAAGCGAGCGGGACATTTGAGTAGGGTATTTGAGCGGAGAAGTTGGTTGAAAGGAAAATGTATTTGGTGATGCGAAATGGGAATTTGAGTGGAGCACTTGAAATATCATTTTTAATTTAATTGATAAATAGTTGATTAATTGTTAATTTTATTTTATAATATGTGTTTAATTAAAATGAAATAAATAAAAAAATTAAAATACCTTAAAAATACAACTATGTAATACATAAAAAATACAATAGAACTACAATAATTTAAAAATACATATAAAATGATACAGCTGCAATGTTTCAGCGCAACCCCTTCTGTAACGACCTGTATTTTTGGCAATTAAAAATATTCAATCAAACAAGAATTTAGAGTTTAATATTGTCAGAAATTAAAATTTATGATTTAGTAACGTGAATTTTATTAAATTATAAATTTTGAATTTAAGATAAAATCTTAAAAACAGTAAATTTTAATGAAATAGAAAATAGTAATGCATATTATAATATAATTTATTAATATTGATTGAATGTAGTTGATAACTGTTTTAATGTAATTTCAGTCAGTTGTAATAATAAAGGTTAATAATGAATAAAATAAATGATGTATAAATCGGGGAAATCAGATGTTATTTGATTGAAATTGGTTTTAATATAGAATGTGAAATCAACTATTTTGTACGTAAATTTATAATCTTTGTTTTGTAAATAATAAGTTAATAGATATGAAATATTAATGTATAACAATTGTTTTATTTATCCTTTTATTATTAAATCAGTTGAAATTAAATTGATAATCAATTGGATTTAAATAATTGGAATATTTCAATCAATATGTGCAAGGACATTAATTGTGGAGCAATGAGTATAATAGATGGAAACTTATGTAAATAAACCACATAAGAAGATTTTTGATTGAATATAAAGGACTTTTAGATCAGAATAAAAGAATTTGTTGAAATTTAAAATCTAATAAACTAGGGTTTATTACAGTTGTAATTAAGTGTTGAAATTAATATAATATTTAAATATTGAATGTAACATGGAAAAATTAATTTTGAAATATTATTAAATTCCTATTTAATCAAGAATGATAATATAAAAAATTTAACCTAGAATTTAAAGGTGATTAAATCAATTAATAATTCGTTTAATTAACATGCAAAAACGAATATACATTGATTTTTAAAAGCTAACTTCTATATACAAAGGAATTAGGGTTTGAAATCAGTTCCATTGAATTTAAAAATATTGAAAACCTACATTTCGATATCTAAGATGACCTATTTTCGTTTCGGGAACAAAACGGGCTTTTTGGGTCTTTGTTATCGCTCTGGACCAATCGTTCTGTTCCATCCATTCCTATCAATCTTTGTTTATATATATGTTGTTATAAACCCTAGCAGCCTTCTATTCTATTTTCTGTATGTACATTTCAGTTCCAATCTGCTCCTTCTTCAATGGTCAATATCCCAAACCCTAATTACTGATTTCAAATTAAACTTCAAAAATTCAAACTACACAAGCCTTATCATATAATATATCATCGCGAAGCTCTTGATGAATGGAATCAGTGTTTGCAAACTGTTTTTTGATTGGAGGCTCCATTTGTCTAGAAATTGGCGAAACATTCTCGGCCATTCAAATTAGGGTTTCGCGATCAACGGTGGATCGTCGACCAATCGACGATCAGAGGATACTGCAATGTAGAGGGCATCAAGGGGAGGCGATCTAGCGGCTTGGAACTTGTCAGTGGCGATTGATTTCACCAGAGATTGATATAAAGGTGGCGGTGGCATGGAGCTCTCGGTGGCGGCGCAGTGGGCTGCGACTTCGGCGAGGGTGCGGCGTGCCACGGCGAGGCCAGTGGTGGTCTCTGATCTGGACGTTGATGCATGTAGCAGCGGCATTTGGGATGGGAAGCCGACGGTTGTAGGTGAAGTATTGGGTTCTCTTCGTGTTGAAGAGTGCGCTAGAGTTAGGAGATGATGGTAATTACATTTCTGCCCCTGAGTACTTTAATTTTTTTTAATTTTCAAACGTTCTAACTTCACTAACTTTTGCGTACGAACTCAGATTTGCACGCGGTTTCTTCCTTGGACTCATATCGAAATTCCGAACAATATGAAAATGGTTTGGTTGAATTTGAAGACTGTTCATATTTTGGGCTTTTATTGGATTTTTAATCGGCTATAAATCAAAGGTGAGTGACTTAACCCACTCATGCAATACTAAATTTTCTGATATTAGTTAACTTCAAATTATGAAGTGATAAAATTTTATTCATTGTTGTTTGATAGTTTAAATTGACGTTCAAATTAATTTGAATTTTATATTGAATTAAACTGACATTTAATTAATATTGAATTTAATTGCTATTTAAACACCGACAATTGGTAATTAGAGACTGTTGTGATATGTTGGTAGATTTGGATGTTGATTGGTATTGTATGCCTATTGATTGATATTGGATGTATCATTGTTTATTTTTTTTGACATAACCCCTTCGTATTATATTGATTTTTGACCTGATCAGTGCACCTTGATTTGATTTTGGGGATGGTGGACTCGATCGGCAATCGTAGCTACGATATGTTATGACTAGCTAGAAAGAGTAAACTGGTAGAATCCTACCTTGGGCATTCACTACACCAGAATCCTCATTTCGCAACGGCTTTAAGCCGTTGCAAAATGATTTCGCAACGGCTTTGAGCCGTTGTGAAATGGGCAGTGGTAAAAATTTTGCAACGGCTAAGGACCGTTGCAGAACCTTATTTAGCAACGGCTCATAGCCGTAATTTCGCAACGGCTTAAATCCGTTGTTAAATGTAGACGTATAACTGTTGTTTTACCTATTAGCAACGGCTTTAATCCGTTGCTAATTACTATTTTTTTTTAAAAAAATCGAATTTTTTTCTCTATACCAGTGACAGTCATTTCATTATCATAATTAATAAAAAAAATTGCAAATTTAACACTATCACAAAAGAAAGATTATTAAACCAAATATTTTTCATACATTCAACACAAACCAAGCATAACAAATGTTTGAATTATAATGTTCAACATCAACACATACCACTATATAGTACAACAGCGAAATCATTACATAATACTACATTGCAATCTTATGTTTAACCTGCCTTGGTTGATTAGTCTTATGTCGCACAAATACAAATTATGAGTTCTCGCACAAATACAAATATAAATATTAACCTCTTCACTAAGTGAGCACATAACCTCTTCAACTACAAGTGCTGGAAAACCAATATCATCTGCACATAACAAAAATCAACCAGAATGATATTAATATGAAACAGGAGTGGTTTGAATATAGATAGTAAATCAGATATATCATATGAGGTGTACTACTCTGTTGTACACATGTGGCTTAGACAAAAAAGAAAAATGTGTTTTGCATTTGTTGCACTTTGTGTTTTGTTCACTTTTTTGTTCAAAACTTAATATATCTGAACTGTGCATTTGCACAAAAGCATATACATTTGAAACTTGAATACACATATATTCATTCGAAACTCATACGTGGATGAAAATTTTATATATACAAAATTATATATGTATGAAACTGATAACATTTGGAATCAATTCATACACATATTCGAAATCATGTATGTATAAAACCATATACATCTGAAACTTAATGGTATATATTTTCAAAATCCGATGGTATAATAAAATATCATATATATACAAAACTGGATACTCCGTCCAAGGTGAAGTCGACTCCAGCGAAGAAGAGGGTGACTGCGGTAGCAAAGCCGAAAGTGAAGAAGGTGGGTAAGACTCCGGTCAAGAAGGCAGCGGTGGCTAAGAAGGCGAAAATGTAATTTAGGGTTTATTATTGCTGGTGGTAGTGGGTTTGTAAATTAAGGGTATTAAA
The DNA here is from genome assembly GCA_030737815.1 of Allium fistulosum. Lineage (NCBI taxonomy): Eukaryota > Viridiplantae > Streptophyta > Magnoliopsida > Asparagales > Amaryllidaceae > Allium > Allium fistulosum. The sequence goes on along the minus strand of CM060905.1, from coordinate 867,598,236 downwards.
GTAATGTTTTAGCTTTGCAGTGCTGACAATGGTTATCCTCTGTAAAAACGTTCTGCTATTTTACTCTTAATGTTATTGTTTTATATGGTATGCTTGATTTTACAATTAGTTTTGTTAGTTGATGGTTTTAAAATTTCTAAATTCAACGAGTGACGTTCAATATTTGAGCATGTTAATACTGGATGTATTGCTTTATACTCCCATTGGCAACAATAAGCAAACTAAAACACATTTGTTTGAATTTTCTTTGGAAAGGGAAAACTGATAACTTCCTTAGGACGTCATGTGCAAAACCAGAGAAGAAGGTGGACTTGGACTTCGGCCCTTAGAGGAAATCAACTTGTCAACAATATAAAATTAATTTGGAAAATCGTCAAAAATGAAGGTGTTTGGGAAAAATGGATGCAAGCCAGATATATTAAAGAGTAGCCCTTCGGAAAATTCAAGTAAGAAATGACGACTCCTGTGTTTGGAAAATTTTGATTTGAATTAGTCCAGAAGCCTTGAAATGTGTAGGGAAAAGAATCATTGATGGAAAATCAAGTTCTCTATGATCTGACCCTTGGATATAAGGGGGAAAATAATCGACAAAGCTAGCATGGAAGCTTTAGAAAGAGCCGGAAAAGAAAACTTGCTCATCAGTGATATACTTACTAAAAGAAGGTAACTGGAAAAGTGAAATGCACGGTTTCCTCAAGCAACTAAAAGACAGTATTTCAACAATCAAACTATATAATGATAAATTAGAAGATTACTGGGTACAGACGTGCATTAAAGATGGTAAATATAGTTTCAAAACACTATGTAACTCAGTTCATTGAACTCATAACATTGTACAGTGGGCTAAATTTATATGGCATCTGATTCATGTCCCAAAAAGGGCAATTTGCGAATACAAAACAATTAATAAATTTTTGCCAATAAAGCATCTGATTCATGTTAATATTTTATATTGCAATTTCATTGTTGGTATCAACTCTTGAACTTTTGCTCTAAATAAGTTCATTTATATCCTTAGGGAAACCTCATAGAAGCAAAATATCAATTCATCGATATATCTACTACTAAAGCTTTACATCAAAGTCAATTTGCAATTTTTTTGACTGGAAATAAATCTCCGTATTTTAGCTGCTTATATACAATCTTTGTATTTGATGAGTTTAAATCCATTTACTGAATTCCTTATCGCAAAATGGGAAAGATGAAACTGGACTGTACATTGGAAAACCTGATTTTCTTTACTGGAGATATCCGCGTAAATTCCGATAGTAATAGCATATTTTACTTAATTACCTTATGATTCCAGAAGCTTTTACAAATATCCCAAGACATCCATCCTACTATTTAAGTATGAACATAGTACATGTTTAAAATGCTTAGGTTATGTGTTAGTGCAAAATCGCGGGCAGATAAATGTTAACTTTGAAAGAGTTAATACTTCAAAAATGATCCCAGTTCTTATGAAGATATTTTAATAATAAATATACTGTATGTTTACAATTTTGTTTAGTTTCGGAAATTTTAGACATATAATGGCTGAATAAGAAGAGATGAATAAAGAAGGGAAATATATCTTATCCAGTTTTCACGCTAATTATTTACGCATGTATCTGGAAAAAACTTAAGATGTTTTGCGACAAATGCTTACAGAATGTCAACTAATAAAGCTACAGCATCCTGGCTTGTTTTTTTCTTGCAAGTTGTGGGGAAAAACTGGAACAAGGTCTATAACTAAAATCTAGAAAAAACTTTGTTGCACATGAGTGAAAGAATAGTGAAAATGACATAACAAAGGAGTAAACAAGCCCGAAATATCTGAAAATGGGAAGCAAAGTAAATTTTGTGTTACCTCACGGATCAAGCTTTTGTAAATCAGAAAGGTACACAGAGAAAGCATCTTCAACCTGAAACAAAATTTATTCTTTTCACATCTGGCCCTTTTTTCTTGTACTTGAATCATTTAACTCATATTCGCGTAATCTGTTGTACGCGAAAAGGAAATAATTATTATTATAATAACAAAGTTTTGCATTGCAAATTTTGTGATGTTAAATGTTTGAAATGAAAATAAGTGCTCACCTGATGTAACTTATGTTTGCAAAATAGATGGGTGCATCAACACGAACTACAACTATGCCACTGTATGTATATGCTTCAGGATATTGCAATATATTCCTATATACCGTAGTTCCAGGAAGACGCCCCAATACAGCTGACAATTGTATTTGTTCATGTAATGCCAATAATAATAATTACACACATTTGAGCATACTGTAAGATTTAACATGTATAACAAGTAGTCATATAATCAAAAGTCGGGAAGATTTGTTCCTAGCAGTGTATTAAATTGTTACATTGATATTTTATTTAATTTGAAACCATTAGAAAGTGTGAAAAATACAAAACCAGGCTCACCTATATGCGGATTAGCAGACTCATGGATGACGAATGCAAGGGAGAAACCAACCTACAAAGGAGAAGGATAGAGATTAACCTAATTTTAACCAAACATTTTACACTTGTATCAGTGCACCCAGAACATGGGTTTAAACTTGTATTTCTAAGCATAAGCTACTCAAATTACATATTTAATACATGTTTATGAAACATAAAAACATGATCATACCCCAACAAGAACCCCTATCTCAATTCCAAAAACCAGAGTTACGGTGCTTGTAATCGTCCATAGAAGGAAATCTTTCTTATCTACATGCCACAAGAATATAGCTTCTTCATAGTCCACCTACACAATAGAAAAGTCAAAGATGCAGGCCTTTGCTAATATCGAATAGTTTCTTTGATTTGTGCACATGCTATCACCTATTAGTATATGATTTCACATCCCCAGATGATCATGTCCTGACATCCCATGTTATCCCAATCATCCATAATATAATTAGATAAAATAATTAATGCTATAGAAATGAGATGAATGGTGTAGATGGAAGGCGGACAGAAGAATATCTCAAGTCTTATCTACATACAAGCACTGTCAAAACTGTCTTCAAAACTGCCTTCAAAACCAAGCCAACCACCTCATTCCAGCCCCGACCATCGTCAACCTGCATACTCCATACTTCAACTGCAACTACAAATACAATTTCAACTTCACCATCATACTTCCATCCTACAAATAGTGTCATTTCATAACCACAATCCAACAACACTACCGCCTCGATCCCTGACTCTATCCCACTCCTATACCACACCGGTACCACTTCATCGGTGCCTTCATCAACAATCTGCTAGCACTACATCTCTATTTACATTCAATTTCTTACTCATCCACCATCACTTGCTCACAACTTCACACCATCTCCTATACATATCCACTTCTGCCTCAAATCCAACTGCAAACTGCCAGTGGCCGAAACTTCAAATCATTCACTTCGTCCAACTTTCACAACATCCCTACAGACTTCTACTTCTGCAATTTTTTCCAACCAACGCTGCAATTCCCCACCGCCAATCAAAACTGGAACTCCTCCAACCATCACAGTGACATACAACATCACCCAAAACCATCTGTCTCCCCTCACCACCACTGTCAAACCCATACAATACTATTACACCAACCCATACAATACTTTATCACTGCAAACATCACTGTCAATCTTCATCACCGCAAGCAACGACTTCCAAATTGTATTGCATTTTACCATGAAATATAATTTGCAAATAACGTTAAAATTTGTTTAATGCAATAATTTTATTATATTTGTTTTATAATAGCTATGCCGTATAAGTATTATTCAATGATAAAATGCAGGTCCATCTGGACATGCATATACACTCGTATCTATATAACAAAATAGAGCAGATTTAACAAAGTAAGTTAACGGAAGACAAACAAAACATAAAGAATGGTTCTGATTTAAGCTTTAATAGACATCAGATGGTAGTACACTAATCCACGTATCATCTTTCATACCTCCGTTGATTCAGTTCACAGTAGTGCTCCCGCCCACGTTTACAAGATTGACACACGTCACTCCACTTCCCATGCAAATTTCTACCTGCCCACTTTCCTCCATCCCTTCTCCATCTATATTTATACTGTAGCAGTTTCAAGTCATATTACCCATCATAGCTTCTCCTCTTCCTTCATCGTAAATTCTCGGGTACTGATTCATCTTCCTTTCTTCTTTCTACCACCATTCTTCCACTTTTATTTTTTTTACAGTTGTAGCTTCTGTTTTACTCATTTTCGTTTTCTGCACATGAATTATTTGCGTAAATACATCTATTTGTTTCTGTTTCTCAGTTTCCTGATATTTCAAACAAAAGTTTCACATGAAGCGTGTACTTTCATGCTCCTTCAAATTTGTGCAACACTTTTACTTACTTTCCTTACTGTTTATTCTTCTAATATGGTAGAAAGCAACTCCTAAAAAGAGAGGAATCAAAGGGCAAGAATGTTGACTCCACCATCGCAATGAAAGTTGAAGCAGAGGGGATACCAATTTATTAGATGCTTTACAAAATGAACTTAGTCGAATATGTGATGCTGCTTCTTAATCCACTTCCATTCAGGTTAGTCTCTGTTTGTTTTCAATCTGAGTATATATACGTATGCATGCATGCATGTTACTGTTTGAGACGTGCTTATATTTGTCTACATAGCAAAAGTTGTTTATTCTCACTTATTACTCTTTGTTATATTTGCTATTGGGGATTTGAATTTTTTTATCACAATCGTTACTTCAAACCGAGGTGAATATGTAGTTTAAAATTTGTCACACTCAGGTTAGATAACATCAACGAATATGGGCAATCATATCTTGATATTGGCTATATTGATGCATCCTCCATACTTGGTAATTTAGCACATAACATAGTCCACTGTATTCCATTTTGAGCCATTATTTTGCGTTCGAGTCTAGATGCCTATGCATTTTAATCTATAGCCTTTTGTACTTTTTTAAAAGTATAATATCATGTTTCAAAAAATACTTGGTTATAATAAAAACTTGAAATAGTATATGTTAAAAATGTATGGTTGATTCCATTTTAGTTTTCATGTTGTATCTATTGCTTTGCTTTTAGTCAAAAGTATAGTTGGTATTCCTTTCCACTTTTCATGTTCCTATCTACCATCACCTATTAGTCTATTGTGCAACTTCTATTCATTTCTCATGTTCAAAACAATTTAACTATTTTGCTACGAAAATCTGGGAAAAAGACATATATCAAGTGAAGGCATATGAAAAATGTCATGATGAATGTAAAGCCTATATCATCAATTGTTTGATTACATTTATTTCGGTGACTATTCTAATAAGTTATAATCAAAACATGTGTGAAATTTTGACAAATGATGGGATTCTCATAAAACTTTGCAAAACAGGACACCATGTTTAATGCATAGGTGTATTGATAGTTTAACAAATATTGCAATGGGCCTGTTTAATACGATGTTGTATTGATGGCATTTGCTGTTTCAAGGGTCCATGATGATGAGATTTGCCTTACATGATGGCAGCTAATGATTCTCACTGATTTCAACTGAAAATTTTGATCGATTGAGTAACGCCACGAAGACGACGCTCCAATTTCCTACAAAATTAATTAGTTTTTTAGTTTCTAAAGGGAACAAAGATTAGTGCATAACCAGGGAGAACGATGGTTTGGAGAAGGAAGGAGAAGGAGCAGCCACAATTGAACAATGCTGCGAAGAAAGAAAATCAGTTGGATTCCTACACTAAATGGTAAAAGCTGGAAGAACTAAGAAGGAGAGATTAATTGTTGTTTCTGTTCAAAATGAATTCATTTGTTTTGATATTGTTTCATATGGTTTCATTGAGAAAAGTTGTAATGATATTGTTGTGGAAGTATTAAAAGACGATAAAAATATAATAACAATATTAGATTTTTATTGGCATGTATTATTTTTGCTTTACTGTGGAAGCTATAATAATGCTACATGATATTTCTGTATGTTATATTTTGTGGACTTCTGATTTGAAAGTCTCAAATTTAAAGCCTGTGTCAAATTAAGTTTCTATAAGTTGTATTACTAATAACAATATTAGTATTTTCTTATAAGGAAAAACCTACTGTCAAATTATTCAATGCAATGGATGGAAGATAAATAACAGATACTGTTATTTGTCATGAATCCGGTATAGGAGCGTGGTAACAACAAACTATGTGAGTAAAATAAAATTTTGGTCTGCCATGCCCGTACTGTACTACATTTTAATCTCCTAACTCCTCAATTAATAACTAAATTTTAGAAAGATATGAACTATAGTGATCACCCTTATATGAACATGACACTAATATATAAATAAGGAAACATAAGCATAAGATTGCTCATTGTGTTCAATGGGATAGGAAAAGGTCAAATTATAGATCAAAATAAAAGTTCATTCCATTTTATAATTTGATTCATCAGCCAGCATTACAGTCCTTCGTCTAATAGAATGTCCTCCAAGAGCCTATTTGATCATAAATATTCTAAAGAGTAATGTGATCAACAAATATTAAATTCCATGCTTCACTTTATATTTTTCAAATACATTACACAAACACTATATTTTTTACACTTTTTTATAAAACATTGTTTACAATGTTCATAATTTGCATCACTGCAACATATAGTGCCATATGCTATGTGTACTATTTAATGGAAATCGCATAGTTGAAAAGCATTACAAAACATATAACTACTCCATACTTATATGCATATACACACACAAAACTTTTGATCCATAAAACAAATAACATCCAAGTTTATATACAAATTAAAATTCGTATCCGTGCCATCGGCACGGGCTCCATACTAGTATATAACAAGAAAGATCGCTAAATTTGTAAAGCATGCAAATTTGGCAAAGATGCAAATTGTTATATAAAATCTTACTAAGGTTTGTCTTGAAGGTGAATGGGTAAAGGATGGGCAGGGTATTACTTCATACCTGAATGCTATTGTTTTATATAAATTGCTGGAATTGTAATATATTTTTTCTACCATGTTATGCTTACATACTGAATGACAGATTATTAAATAACTGTTGAAAGTGATCACCAATAGCTGTAATAGAAATTGGCAAAATACAAAATAACAACATACCAGATTGGCTGTCCTTCACAATTTCCCCTCCAGCAACTGAAATAATTGCACACGTAAGTTATTCCACGAACATTATATTAAAAAAATGACGCCAAAAGAAGTTAGCAAGATAATAAAGAGCATGGACAAATTAAAAACAACAGGCAAGGACGGGCCAAAATAAAGCACATGAAAGGGAAGTGTGAAAAATCAAAGCAACATCGCAGAGAATGACATGTGTCCTTGAAGTATTCAAAGAAAATAAGGCCAATATGTGAAGTGCTGATACCATAAAGGTGCGTACAAATTGAAGTCAATAAGGCAGGGACGACGAAATCAAACAAAAAGCATGGATGCATGACTAAATTCAAGGGAACAAGATAAATATAGGACGTACAAAATGAAGGCATGAGGCATGGACGCGTGATAAGTTTTCATGGCTACAGGTCCTTTGCGTGAGCAAATTCAAACAACAGGGCATGTAAGGACGAAACAAAGACATGGCAAGCAAATGCTAGTATTCAAAAGAGGAAATTTGCACTTAGGTCTAAGTAAATGTGTTCAATTGCGCATAGAGAAGGGAAGTTGCTTTTACAGAAGAGCAGCCAACAGTATAAAACATCAGGGACGAATGAAATCTAGGCATCAGGAAAACGAACAAATCAAAGCAAGGGCGTGATAGATTTTCAAAGCAACAGGGCATCGCGTGACCGATTTCAAAACAATAGGTTAGTTTACAATTAGCAACTGAGTGCATATAAACAGCAATGACAATGGATCATCAATAATCACCTATCACTAAATTCAACCAGCACTTAATATCAATACAAAAGGCGAGTTTTACTCATCTGAAATCTAACGAATGCAGCAAGATAGAGATAGATTATTGCTAGTTTCTTTCAGCTCTTAGCTCTAATCAGACACGCAAGAAGGAATAGGCACAAATAAATTAAATAACTAAAATTAGAGACAAAACAAACTAGAATAGGGATTTTAGGTTGGAGAGGAATTACCTGAAAAATTATCTACAGGATTCAGCACACAAAAATGAAGAGAAGTGGAAAGAACGTGGAGCTAGGTTTTGTGGGATTTGGGGAAATCGCCCTGTTGCCAGAAGAAATTAGGAAGGAGGCAAGGGAGCAAAAAAATGAAGGGTACGGGACGTTGTTTTTAGGGCGTGCTATTATTCGAAGACCACACGTAAAGCCCTAACGCATTCTAATACAGCAACGGCTCAAAGCCGTTGCCAAAGGGTTCGCAACGGTTCAAAGCCGTTGGAATATTGCAACGGCCTAAGTCCGTTGTGAATTTGCCGTACTATGGTGTTGCGAAATTGCTTATATGGTGTAGTGATTGCCTCACGTGCCTTGTCATACTTTTATCCTTATACACGACCACTACGATTTTGTTTTAGTGTTGTCTTATCACGGTGCCTCCCTGACTACCGACGTTACTAGTGGTGTCACAAGGCAAACTATAGGACAATGCTTAACGGATCCTTAGGAGAAATATTTATCTTATTGATTAGGCACTACATATATAGCGTATCTTACCATATATAGATTTAACGGATCCTTAGGAGATGGAAAATCTCGTAACATCTCTTAAGTTATTGCACTCACGTTGTACACTGGATAGGAGATGGAAAACCCCGTAAACATCTCTGAAGCTATCACACTCATGTTTACTCATTGTTAATTTAACTTACATAAGAACTTTTAGTTCTGACTCGAGTGTTTTGTCTTTTCATTACGCTCGGGTCAGCCTAAGTATTATAGTATTTGAAGACATCATTCCTTAAAGATGAAGATGGAGTGTGCTAAACCGTATTTACTATTATTATTCCGCCGCATTATTTTGGTATGTTTGTTGATTGTACTCTAATTGTGTTGTAAAAATTGTGTAATCAAATGTATATTGTAAAACGGCTTCATGAACTGTTTATTTGATTATTATATTTTGTCATTCTGCTGCGAGATTCTGTATTTTATTTTCCTTCTTTTATCTTATTTTCTTATTAAATCCCATTGATAATCTGCCCTCTTAAATGGTTTGAGTTAGATATGTGTGGCTTACCGTCGATTTAAACCATCCAAAAAGGTGGGTCGTCACAGTTGGTATCAGAGCTTAGGTTTATAGATACCTTAGCCTGTTGGGGTTAAACTCATTAGAGATAGGGTTAGTAATACAGTATAATGAGTTTGAGTGTGTATATATACGAGAGAGCTTATTTGTTAGTGCTATAAAAATGTTTTGCATTGTATTAATTTTTTCTGTTAAGTATTTATGAATTCTGGTTGGAACACAGGACGCCATCGCATCGATAGGGATTTCTAAACACTTAAAAAGACAAATGGACACAGTATTGTTTTGAAAATAGGTAAATGAAATAAATTTACCTAATATTGTATTTTGTATATAAAAGAATTATTTTTCATAAATTGATAGTTAATTTTGGTCTGTTGTTTGTTAAGAAATGATAATATTTGATTATTGTCGTTTACTGTTGGTTAGTAAATGTTCTTAAAAACTATTGACTATTGTATGTTGTAAGAAAAGGAAATTTTATAAATATGGTATAAATTATGATTCATAAATAAAATGAATTTAAATGGAAATTTGAGAACTTAAATTATGGTGTTTGAAATTGGTTTTCAAGGATTTTTGGAAAAGGAATATAGTATTATTATTTGGAAGTATTTTCGGATAGAAATATTTTCAATAAGATTGAAAGAAATGTTTTTAAAAGAATTTTAAAAAGGAAATAAGTTATGTACTCCTCTCTTTTGTCGCTGGAAAATAATTTCGGTGATGACAACTGCATCACCGAAATTCATTTTCGAGTCTTAAAGTAAGGAAGGCCGCTCAATAGTTTTGCTATGCATTGGTTCAATAAACAGATTTTGATTTAAAATTTCTAAATATGATTTGATATATATAAAAGATATGAGTATATATATTATTTCAAAATGAATTGAAATGAATCTGGTATTTAGTTCTTAAGTTTTCTGTTAATTAGATTTTCAATTGCTGAAATGAAATAGAATTTTCAACAAATTAAATGGTCGAAACTTCCAAATTGAAATATAAAATTAAAAATTAAGTGTTAATGAAACCATAAAAAAAGAAATTTGAAGTTTTGTAACTAGTAAACTACAAGATAATGGACTATCATACCTGTAAAAACTTAAGTAATAACAAAACGTACAAAATAGAATTATGTCCATATATATAAATAGAGAATTAAGAGTTACAAGAAATATTATAAACTTAAGTTAATGCTTTAAAATGCTTAATAATTAAATTTAATAGTAAAAAGTGAAAACTATTTAAGTAAATGATTATAAACTTAAGGAAATGTTAAATGGTTCATAAATAAATCTAATATTAAATGATATTATATATGAAGGAATAAATGTGAATTAAAAAGAATGGAGAAACTTAAATATGAAATGTTTTATTAATGAATATTAATATTAAATGGAAATAAAGCTATGTAAGTAAATAAATGTGAATTAAACTGCAAGAAACTTATGTAATACTTTAAGAATTTATTCATTGATGATTTTGAATATTGAATGGAAAAATAATAATAATTTATGTAAGTAAATAAATGTAAATTAATAAAAGATGATCTTGTATTAATGAATGGAATTTAAAATAAATGAAAGGTAAATAATGTGTAAAAAGAAACCAATTATAACGACCCGTAAATTTTAATAGTTTTAAATAACGTAATTAATTGAACTTTTGTTAAATTTTAAATAATTGAATTTGGAAATAAAAATTTAATATTTGAAATACGTCTATTTAAACATAGCAAATGGTAAATTTTCATTAGATAATATGGAAGTTTATTTTATTGTGTAATTTTATTTAAATTTAAATCAGTTAATATTAGATTATAATATGTTTTCCAAACCTGAATATTTTATATAATAAAATTTTAAATTATTTTCTGAGTGAGACGTCATATTTCGTTTTGTCAAATTTGGACTTCTCTACCTCCGTTTATCTTATTTTCAACGAATTTGCAGCATTTTTAGTACCGAATATCGACTTTTGATAGGATAGTCATATCATTGATATCTGTGTACCGTTTTGATCGTCTCGTTGTACTGATCTTCATAGTATATTCAATTCTGTGTTTCGGTGTCCGTTACGTGGCGAGATCGACGAAACGATTTGTCGTATCAGTACACAAATTTTAACCTTTTGGCTTCTCTTTGGCCTTTCATTTGTCCGCCGTTTAAAAATCAAACAGCTAGTTGCTTTAATAGTCTATGAATTCAACGGATGTCCTTTTCTATTCCTCATATTCAATATTATTCAAATTTATAGTGTTGTCCCGTCCTTTCAAGCCTCATTCTTTGTCTCTCCCATCTCTATCTACTCTTCTTTTTGGAAAATATGATAGTTTATATATATATATATATTTAATATAACTTTCATTGTGTCGTGCTTTTGAACAAGATTTATATATTATACAAAGTTTATCTTACCGTGAGTCATCTCTTTCCTCCAGAAAGAATATGTATGTATAATAAATTATATAATCAAGTTTTCATATTGGATCTCAGCCTGCTCGTGCCATTGTTGCCACAACCCACAAATTTCACGCAGCCTACCCTCTCCACCTTTTCGCCCTACCACACCCAAGTCCACCCTCGCCTAAGCTTGCCACCCTCCTTGCTTCTCACAGCCACCCTTTTTTGAGCTTCACATGGCCACAGCCGCTGGCCGTCTCCCTCCTCTCGGCTTCTCTTTATAGAAACAAGGTATTATATATATTTTGGTTATTAGTTTTAACTAGATTTTGTTTTGTTTTGTTTTGTAATAACTTATATTATGTTTAAATAAAATAATGTTGTTTTAAACTTTTTTTTCCAGAAAAAAAATTATATATTGATTTTACTGTATATATTTTGTTATGTGTATATGTTGTTGCAAGTGTTTCGCGTATTATGTATATACATATAAAACTATATAGGAAAGTATTGTTAAATATTGATTTTGCTGTTTATATATGTAAATATATATATAAGGTGGTTTCGGCTGTATAGGTTATATGTGTATATATTTAATATAAGTTGTATATTTGTATTCCTGTGTTGTTTTTTTGACACCTGACGCATAATTATATATTATAAAGTTATTTCTATATATGTTTTGTTTATCACATATAAACAGTCTGTATATGTGTTTATTGAATAGCTTACATATATATATTTATATATATAACCTACATATGTTGTCTAGTTGTATAAATGTTAGTTTATATGTGATGTTCATTTCTGTATTATGTGTACTTAGAAATTTTGGGTTTACAGCATATATATATATATATATATTTACCTATTGATTTTTTATTTGAAAAGTACATGTGTGAAAAGTTGTATTTGTATATAGTTTTGAGAAATGATTCATGTACTGTAATATATATGTTAGTAATATATTATATGTAGTTATATACATTAATTTTATAAAGTATTTGATTCTATATAAGGTAACTTTTCATACTTTTCATTTGTATGTATATATTACAGTAAAGTAAGTTTATATGGATTTTTATATAATAAATATTGATTTGAAAATATATATATATACTGTTCATATATATACTTTTCATATATATTGTTCCTGTATGTGTTCTGTATATAAATATATGTATGTTCGCATACATTGATTTTGAAGCCTGCTTTGTGTTATTCATATTATACGTACATATATATCATTTGCTGTGTTAAAAGAATAGATATATATAATTATATTTACAAGTTTATATATATGATCTGATGAGTTCATATATATAAATTAAGTTTATATTGATTTTATAATTATTGATTTTAAAATATAATAAGTATGTAAGTATATATATGTTTTAAAACAGATTTTGAATACATACGTATATAACTATATTTCGTTTCAATCTATATCAAGCCGATTCTGATTTATTTCATCGATTCCTTATTATCAGCTTCGTCCGTCAAATTCGTGTCAATCTTGCTTTGCTTTGGAATTTGTGCTTGGATTTGTAACGCGTTTTATTATCGAATCTCTCTGGCCTCCGAAGGTGAGCAATCACTCATGATTAACATTCTTATATTTATTAAATTTGATTTCACTTGAAACGACAATTGAAATATGCTGCTAGATTAAACTGTGAATTATATAATTGTTATATGATATGCTATTATTTGAAATTGTTCACCTTTGAGATATGACACCATATCATGTTGATTATATTTTATTTTATTTATCACTGATGATATATATGCATGTTGTTGATATATTATATAACTGTTCTCACTCTGCAAGTTCCCTATTAGTATAGAATTCCTTATGAGTTGAAATGATACATACCCGAACGATTTTGTAGAATAGGAGAAAATCGTTATGGGTTGAAATGATAAACCCAAGCGATTTTCATTTATTTGAAATTTGGGATTGCGGGTTGAAATGGTATATACCCGTAACTATTTAAATTGCGGATTGAAATGATAAATATCCGTTTCACTTGACCATAGGACAGAAAATTATATACAGACATCGTTGGTCTATATATATTTTGAAATGATTTCCAAGGTTTAAAAAGAGATATATACCGTTTTATATAAATGTTGATTTTTAATATTATATATATATATATGTTATTTTATATATGTTTTAAATTCTTGATTTTTATTATTATATGTTTTGAAAATTTTAAAATTATAAGTTAGTATTGAAATTATAAATTTTAAGAATTTACTTATAATTTTACTATTTCAAAATATGTATAAATCAGTTTTGATATAAAATAGATTTAATAATAAGCTTTAATTTAATAAAATTTAATTTAAATTAGTATATATTATGTTTAAGTATTTATTTAAATTTAATATTAATATTTTAAAAATAAACTTTTATAACTTTAATAATAAAGGTTGGAAAGATAAATTAATGTTGACTTGAAATTTAAATTGGTTAATAATTGAATTTAGTAAGAAATAATCTAAACTTATGGATTTTTAAAATATGATTTATAACTTAATTTGATAAAAAGTGATTAAATGAATATTCTTAATTTTAAATAAAATTGAGATTGAATATTTATTATTGATTTGAATTTATAAATTGGATTTTTATAAATTGTTATTAAAAGGATTAAGTGAATACTTTCCAATTTAAACGAAATTAAAGTTAAATGTTGAAATATAAATAAAATTTATATTGTAAATGTTGAATATTTAAACTTGAATCTTATTGGAACTAAAGTGATAGTTCCAAACCTGGATTTGAAATCGATAAAGAATTGTAAGTTTATTGAGAAATTTGAATTGAATCTTTGACCTTTAAATTGAAATAGTTAAACTTGAATTGATTTAAATTGAAATTTTGGAATTTAAGATGATTTGAATTGATTTGCGAAATTGGAGGAAACTAATTTTATTATATAAACTATTTTAATTTATAACTATTTAAGTTGGAAAAGTGTTATGATTACCAAAGTGTTATGATTTCAAAGTGTTACGATTTCAAAAGTGTTATGATTTCGAAAGTGTTACAAATTTTTGGGAAGTGCTACGATTCTGAAAACAAATATTATTTAAAGCGAATAAATGATATCAAACTGACATGGTTTTGAAATGAACATGATATTTTGATATAAAGTATAAACTATTTGAAATGAAATGACCACGGTGTGAAATAAGCGGTTGGTTATTAAAGAGACCGGGATCAGATATTGTCATACTCTTTGCCAATACCGAAAACCACTTTAACAACTGTGTACGTGGTGGAGATTCCAAAAATGAAGTAGGATGGTTTGGCGACGATCCTATATGGTATGACGTGACCCTAACTCCCGTGAGTCAGCTTAGATGTGACTAAAATAGGAGCTATACCGGGCCAAGTGAGGTCATTCCTCTGATCGGGCACATTTCTTCGATACCATTCTATTTCTTTTGTGATTTAATTGGGTGCACCCTTTGATTTGGGAGTGTGTCACGAGGTGGGTGGTAGTAGATGCTATGCGTTACCACCAGTCCGGATGTGCAATTGGTATATCTACACTGGCATTGCCTCGAGTGCCGTGTTCACATGTTATAGCGCGCCTTCTACGAGCTTGTTTTGTACCGTACCTATGTGATGTCCTATGTGTAAACCTCCATTTTACGGAGGAGCTTACGACATTGTATAGACTACGGGAATATATAAATATGTGTTAAGGGGGATATGGGTAACGCCTTAACGCTATTTTAATACTTTTACTTTACTATAGACATATTATAATAGCGTATATAACTACATAGTAGATAGTTCCATGGATCCTTAGAGGATGGAAATCCCAAGCATCCTTTAAGTTACTTGTATTTCATTTGACATTTCACTTGAGTTGAATTTATTAATATAAGAATGTTAATCCTGACTCGAGTGTTTTGTGTTTTTGCTTTACGCTCGGGTCAGACTGAGTGTCACAGCATTTGAGACTCACCTTTGGAGTTGGAGCTTCATTTGGAGATCCATCTGTATCTATTCAGCTTTCAGCTATCCAGTGGTTTTGTTTAGATTTGTCACCTGTTTGTATTCGAGACTACATTGTATTTGATATATTCTGTTGTATTTTATTTCATACTCTGTTGTTTATATAGTAGCTTCATGAACTACTATTTATCTTTTCCGCAGCTTATTGTTGTAATACTCTGTGTCTGTGATTCTGTGATTTATTTATTTACTGTATATGCTGAGTTTTGCCAAATATAAATTAACAATCCGATATTTTGAGCAATTCAAGTCTGACATGTGCGGATGCGAATGGCACGAAATACCAGGTCATTACACCAAAATAGGATAAAATATGTAAGTTGTGCATAGATCATTTTATTCTCATAACAATTATGATCCAGATTCGAATACATGATTTGTGGAAATTCACACCAGTCCGAATTAGGATATCGCTTGATTCTTGACGGCGAAAATTTGATAGAATTTTTTATATGATTTTGAAGTTTTCTATCATAGTTTATGGCTATGCAAGGAGAATGGACATTTCTAATCAAGGAATCGGGTCAGAGTCCGCACTAGAGTAGTCGGGTTATCAATACTAGTTCAAAAGTGAAATTTGTGTATTCAAGTAAGTAATTAGAATTGATATTGTGAGCAAATGATATATGTACATCGCACAAACTTAAATAATATTTAAATTATATGTTGTTTGGCTTATGGGAAGTTTGAGAAATGAAACTTCAAATTGTTTGAGGTTGTATGAATAATTTGTTGAGTAATTACTTATGGCTGTTGAGCTTAAGATACACTTGGTAGTTATTTATCACCCTTGTACGATGAAAAGTTTTTGAACCTGGACAAACCATTAGTTTTGATTACTATGGATGTGTGATGGATTCTTTTATTGCATACAATGGTTGTACTGCTTTTGTTGCATATGATTATTATATATTGCATGTTGCTTGTGTTATTAATTGAAACAACTAAAATATTACTCTTTTTACATAGTTTTAACTCTTTTGGACTATGTAAGTAAGATACAGGTTTATGGGAGCAATAGCAGTTGCTTTTGGTTTCATAGATAGAGTTTTGTTTGCCTGACAAATAGGTACGTTTTTGGATTATGGTTTTGTAGCGGTATTTTATTGTTTTCCCATTGTTTGGGATGCTTTATTTTTGAAATATGATATATAAAATGTAATTAGTAATATTGTTATTTTTTCGGACCTAACCGCATAAAGGAGATGCTGCAAATTTTTTTTGTAAATTTATGACTTAGAAAATTTTTCATAGAAGTTGACTTATTTTAAAATTTATATTAAACTTAAATATGTAAGCTTAATTTTTTATAAATTGACTGTTTTGAATAATTATATCATATTTCTTGATTCTTTCTTGCTCCTTTTCGGAGACGAAAAGTTTGAGTGGGGGAGATTGTAACGACCCGTATTTTTGGCAATTAAAAATATTCAATTAAATAAGACTTTGGAGTTTAATATTGACATAAATTAAAATTTATGATTTATTAACGTGAATTTTATTAAATTATAAATTTTGAGCATAAGATAAAATCTTAAAAAAAATTTTTTAATGAAATGGAAGATAGTAATGCATAATATAATATAATTTAATAATATTGATTGAATGTAATTAATAACTGTTTTAATGTAATTTCAGTCAATTGTAATAATAAAGATTAATAATGAATAGAATAAATGATGTATAAAATGAGGAAATCAGATGTTAGCTAATTGAAATTGGTTTTAATATAGAATGTGAAATCAATTATTTTGTATGTAAATTTGTAATCCTTGTTTTGTAAACAATAAGTTAATAGGTATGAATTATTAATATATAACAATTGTTTATTTATCATTTTATTATTAAATCAGTTGAAATTAAATTGATAATCAATTGGAATTTAAATAATTGAAATATTTCAATCAATATGTGCAATGACGTTAATTGTATAGAAATGAGTATAAAAGATGGAAACTTATGTAAATAAACCATATAAGAAGATTTTTGATTGAATATAAAGGACTTTTAAATCAGAATAAAAGAATTTGTTGAAATTTAAAATCTAATGAACTAGGGTTTATTACAATTGTAATTAAACGTTGAAATTAATTTAATACTTAAATATTGGATGTAACATGGAAAATTAATTTTTAAAGATTGTTAAATTCCTATTTAATCAAGAATGATGACATAAAACTTTTAATTTAGAATTTAAAGATGATTAAATCAATTAACAATAATTCATTTAATTAACGCACAAAAATGAATATAAATTGATTTTTAAAAGCTAACTTCTATATATAAAGAAATTAGGATTTGAAATTAGTTCCATTAAATTTAAAAATATTGAAAAACTATATTTCGATATATAGGATGACTTATTTTCGTTTCAGAAACGAAACGGGCTTTTCGGGTCATTGTTATCGCTCTGACCCAATCGATCTGTTCCATCCATCTTTGTCTATATATATGTTGTTATAAAGCATAGCAGCCTTCTATTCTATTTTCTGTACATATATTTCAGTTCTAATATACTCCTTCTCAATGGTCAATATCCCAAACCCTAATTACTGATTTCAAATCAAACTTCAAAAATTCAAACTACTCAAACCTTTTCATATAATATAACATTGCGAAGCTCTCGACGAATAGAATCAGCGTTTACAATTATTTTTTCGATTGGAGGCTCCATTTGTCCAGGAATTGGCAAAACATTCTCGACCGTTCAAATTAGGGTTTCACGACCAACGGTGGATCGTCGACCAATCGACGATCGAAGGATACTGCAATGTAGAGGGCGTCAGGGGAGGCGTTCTAACAGCTTGGATCCTGTCAGTGGCGATCGATTTCGCCACAAATCGAGATAAAAGGCGACGGCAGTGCAGAGCTCTAGGCGGCGGCATAGTGGGCCACGACTTTGGCGAGGGTGCGACATGCCACGGTGAGGCCAGTGGTGGCCTTTGATTTGGACATTGGCACACGTAGCAGCGACATTTGGGATGGGAAGTCGACGGCTATAGTTGAAGTATTGGGTTCTCTTCATGCTAAAGCATGCGCTGGGGTTAGGAGGTGATGGTATTTACGTTTCTGCCCCTGAGTATTTTAATTAATTTTTTAGTTTTCAAACGTTCTAACTTCAATAACTTTTGCATACGAACTCGGATTACACACGGTTTCTTCCGTTGGACTCATATCGAAATTCCGGATAATATGAAACTAGTTTGGTTGAATTTGGAGACTATTCATATTTTGGGCTTTTATTGGATTTTTAATCGGCTATAAATCAAAGGTGAGTGACTTAACCCACTCACGCAATACTAAATTTTCTGATGTTAGTTAAATTGAAATTATGAAGTGATAAATTTTTATTGGTTGCTATTTGATAGTTTAAATTGACATTTAAATAAATTTGAATTTTATATTGAATTAAATTGACATTTAAATTAATATTGAATTTTATTGCTATTTAAACACCGACAATTGGCAATTAGAGTCTGTTGTGATATGTTGGTTGATTTGGATGTTGATTGGTATTGTATGCCTATTGATTGATGTTGGATGTATGATTGTTTATTTTTTTGATATAACCCTATTATTACCTATTTATTAATTGACAACATTAATATTATCATTTGGAATATTTGAAATAAACTAAGAAATATGTTGAAATGATATATACCCGTGTTATTTAATTTTGGGTTGAAATGATATATATCCATCCATGTAATGAAAATTGAATTAACTGACCACTTGGTCATAGGGTAGAAAATTATATATGGATACCGGATTTGGTTAAATTAAATGGTTTCAAAATCATGAATTTAAATTGGTTTAAATGATATTGTTTTTAAGAGAGAAAAATTGGATTTATATGAACTAAATTATTTTCTAAATTTGAGTTTTGAAATGTCAGAATTTTAATTGTTTTAATGAAATTGTTTAAAGGATTTAATTTGAAATCTTAATGTAAAAATTTGAACGTGCTTGAATTTATTGAAAATGAATTATATTAAAGGTTTAAACTTTAATTTAAACCTTGAATTTACTTTAATTAAATGGTTTAAATTAGGGCTGTTACGGTTGAATCGCTCAACCGCTCAACCGTACCAACCGTTCATGCGGTTACCATCTATAACGGTAACGGTTACGGTAACGGTTGAAGAATTTAAAAACCGCGGTTAACCGTACCAACCATACATGATTGTTTTATGTAATATTTAACATTAAAGTATAAAAAATAGTAATTTAAGTTAAAGGAATAGCTTGTGCATTAATAATATGTGCCTTAATGAACTAATAACATGTGCATGCATATTGGTCGTTTTATAAACAAATAAATAAATTTGCAAAAAACAGTTAGAGCTATATCAATTTATCATCAATAATGCATATAATTGAAAATATATGTACGACATGCTTCAAAATTGAAAACACGACGGTTAACCATTATATACGGTTGCGGTAACGGTTATAAGAATTTATAACCGTCAACAACGGTTACGGTTGGTGGTAATAACGACGGCTACCGCAACCGTAACACCCCTAGTTTAAATTGGTATTTCAAAGTTTTGATGTGAAATGGATTTAAACAAAATTGTTTAAAACTGAGAATTTAAATTGAAACTTTCAGTCATTTTAATAGGACTGTTTAAATTGAATTTGATATGTAAAGTTTGAAATTGTTTTGAATTGAGGCTGATTTAAATCAAAATTTGAATATGAAGTTGACTTGAATTTGAAAGTTGGAAAATGAATTTGTTGTGATTGAAATTGGAGCATGAGTTCAAATTATTTTGGAAAGAAGAAACAATTTTAATATAAACTACTTTAGTATATAAATTATTTTAATAACTAAATTATTTTAGTATATAAACTATATTATCCAAACTATTTTTAATATTAAAATCTATTTTATATTCAAAACTATTTCTAGTCATTAAACTATTTTAATTATTCCAAACTATTTTTCAACATTAAAAACTATTTTTAATTATCCAAACTATTTTCAATATTCAAACTATTTTAATTATTCACAACTATTTTCAATATTCAAACTGTTTTAAAGGGGGGAACTATTTAGATTTAAATCATTGATTTAAATATAAATGTTTTGAAGGTATAACCTGTTTTGAATTCGAAATGATTTTGAAGCGAATCTGATATTTTGAATATGACTTGTTTTTGAAAATTTAAAAGAACCAACCGGTGTGAAAAATGTCGTTTTGTTGTTAAAGAGACCGGGTCCGGATGAATGGCATACTCTCTGTTATTCTACTAGAACTACTTTAATAACCGTGTACGCGGTGGATGTTACCCAGAATGTAGAGATTGAATTGGCGACGTATGCTGGAATTAAAGGGAACGATGATAGATGACCCCGACACTTGTGTCAATTGGAAATGACTAAAACATGAGCCTATGTTTGGCCAAGGGGTTAGCTACCTTTAGGGGCCCCACCCCTTCGTATTATATTGATTTTTGACTTGATCGGTGCACATTTATTTGATTTTGGGGATGGTGGACTCGATCGACAATCGTGGCTACGATGTGTTACGACTAGCCAGAAAGGGTAAACTAGTAGAATCCCACATTGGGCATTGCCTCACGTGCCTTGTCATACTTTTATCTTTATACGCAACCACTACGATTTTGTTTTAGTGTTGTCTTATCACGGCGCCTCCCTGACTACTGACGTTACCGATGGTGTCACAAGGAAAACTGTAGGACAATGCTTAAAAACGCGTTAAGCATGATTAATGTAAAGCCTTAACGCTAGAAAAAATATTTATTTTATTGATTAGACACTATATATATAGCGTATCTTACTACATATAGATTTAACGGATCCTTAGGAGATGGAAAATCCCATAACATCTCTTAAGTTATTGCACTCATGTTGTACACTAGATAGGAGATGGAAAACCCCGTAAACATCTTTGAAGCTATCACACTCATGTTTACTCGTTTTTAATTTAACTTACATAAGAACTTTTAGTTCCAACTCGATGTTTTGTCTTTTCATTACGCTCGATTTAGCCTGAGTATTACAGTATTTAAAGACACTATTCCTTGAAGATAAAGATGGAGTTTGCTAGACCGTATTTACAATTATTATTCCGCTGCATTATTTTAGTATGTTTGTTGATTGTACTTTGATTATGTTGTAAAAATTGTGTAAATAAATGTATATTGTAAAACAGCTTCATGAACTTTTTATTATTATTATATTTTGTCATTCCGCTGCGAGATTCTGTATTTTGTTTTCCTTCTTTTCTCTTGTTTTCTTATTAAATTCCATCGATAATCTGCCCTCTTGAATGGTTTGAGTTAGACATGTGTGATTTATCGTCGATTTAAACCGTCCAAAAAGATGGGCCATCACACCTACTGCAATAATTTCATTTCTTATAGTATTGCGAAGTGTTTCCATTTTATCGCCTACGTGTCATTGTACATATTCAGTCACTCTATTTGCAGCAGTTCTTAGACTATAATATTCCTCATGGTATTCTTGTGGAACAAGATCGACATTATCATCATAAGCCATAAAATTTGAATAACCATTATCGTATTTTCATATAAAATTGTGTAGCCATTAGCAATGACAACTTTTACTTGAGTTTCAAATGAGTATGTTGGCCTATTCTTCAAAATGGTAAACTTTCTCTTCCATATACCAAAAGTTTTCTCAATTGTCATACGTAAACTTGGATGATACAAATTAAAATTTTATTGATCAATTTTGATTGATTTACAGTTTAACGAAAATAAGGAATATGATATTTAATATTTCGATAAGGTGGTAAATATTTAGTTTGAAGTGGATATCCTGAATCTACTAAATAATATTGGCCATGTATAGGATGAGGAAAATTAATGTTTCTATCATTTATAACTGCATTAAAAATTCTACTATCATGCGCAGTACCTTCCCATCCAGCCATAACGTAAGTGAACTGTAAATCGAATGAGCATGCTGCTAAGATATTTTATGTAACAAAACCTTTTCGTCCAATATATGACATAACCTGGTCTGTAGGTAAGTGTGTCATTACGTGTGTACTGTCTATAGCACCAACATAGTTTCTAAAATAATGGTAGTACTAGTTTGAATTTCTAATTTGTTCTGAAACATTATTAAATTGAGGATCATTTGCCTTAATAATATATTTAGCAAGTAACAGTATAGTTTGTAAAACAACATGAAAATAAATTAAAATTGTGCTATCCAATCTTTGAAATCTTTCGCTTATTTGTCGATTTGAGAGCATTGCAGCTATGATGTATACGAATATGACAAGCACTTTCCTGATATTAATACTTTACATTAAAACCAGACCATAATTTTATAATCTATCACACAACTAAAGAAAATATATTTTTTCATTCGGAAATTACGTTGTTAATATTCTAGATATTCATTTAATATATCGTCCATACACTGTAACTGGTATAGTTTGACGTGTGAATTGGTCTAATATCATTCATTCTTCTACGTAGATACGCTGATATAACGAATAAATCAAGCAAATCTTCGTAGTCCAAATCTGTTTTTAATTAATAATTGGTAGTTGAAGAGAAGAGAAGAGAATGATGAAAGGAAAAGGAGAGGAGAACTCAAAGATATAAACGAAAAAATTGACACCAATATGTCGGCTAATGTAACGTTTTCCAAAGGTGCTTAGGCCGTTGGGGGCGTCCGTAACAGAGTGCGAACTGTATCTAACTAGCGTCTCCGCATCTCGCACGGCTTTGCTGTGTCCATGTACAAATTGCTTCTAGCCGCCTACCGTCGGTAAATTTCCACTAACGCAGACGAGAACTTTTTTTGTTATCAAATGATACGACAAGCACTCAAATTTCAAATTCGAGACCAAACTGCGAGTAAAATTCAATCATTTCCTCTTCATTCAAAATCCAAACAATGGCAATTTGCAAAAACCCAATACGGACTCAACAAATCAAACCCAGAAGACGACGAATCAGAAGGATCAAATTTAAATGGAAAGGCAAACTTTCAACTTCACAAGAGCAGAGGCCAACACATTCTAACAAACCCACGTGTGTTAAACTCAATAGCTGAAAAAGCTGGAATCTTGAGAACTGACACGGTTCTTGAGATTGGACCAGGCACTGGTAATCTTACCGTGAAGTTACTGGAGCAAGCAAAAAGAGTTATTGCAGTTGAAGTTGATGAAAGAATGGTGGATGCGTTGAAGAAGAGAGTCGAGCATGTTTCTGGTAGAGATAAACTTACTGTGAGTATGCACACATGTTGTTTGATTTAATGTTGTTTAAACAATGAACTTTATGATTTCAAATTATTAGAGCTATACTCTTACCGAAGCTCAAATCTCCTGTCATCCTTTGCCTGTCCAATGTGCCACATGGATCTCAACCTTGTATTTTTCGTCATCGTCCATTCATATAATATGGTCGTGGATCCCAATAATTCATTATTTTGTTGCAATGAATAACCATGATTTCTTGTGGAACATGAGACAGATAATAGAGGGAAAGATGAACTAAACCTCTCTTACCAGCCACATGTGGTATGTTTAATGAAATTATTCAGTTTTTACCATAACATGCTTTCGGATCAAATGAGTGCAAGTTGAAGAACACTGTATTTTATATGTATTACACGATCGATTGCGACTATATTGGGAAACTTTATTTAAAGAATGCTGAGTGAATCAGTGATGAGTTTTTGTTAGTATGGTTTTCAGTGAGTAGGTTTTAAGTTTGATTTTAGACTTTTAGCTAGATTTTTCTTCTTCTTTTCCTTTAGAATAATGTAGTCAATGTGTGTAGATCCTCGATCTCGTAGCTGGAAGCCGACATTCTTGTCTTGACCAAGCACACTACCCATGCAATTAGCTGTTTGATTGAATATTGAGGTTTTTGTATTTTATTGTAGAATTCTTAAAAATAAAATCAACACTAGGATCTTGCATGAAGAATTTCCTTTGATAGATTAGTAGGTTTTAGTTTTTTAACATTGAAAATTCTACCATCTGTATAAAATCCTCTTTATTTGAAAATTTGGGTTGACAAGGAACAAAAGATCTAACTTTATTTTAAAGTACACATCAGTGCAAACTTGACATTGACCATCAGGTCCATCACTTCATTCTACCCGATTTTGTTACGGATCCGTTCAGTTTATTGACCTATCATTTAAAATTGTATCCAATCCATTTACCCAGGATTAGAGATACTTACCATCTTTGTATCTTTCTGACTCCATAGAGAATACAATGTTCAATACTAGGTTGCAGATTACAGATATATACCCTCTTTCCTAGCTTTTAGTGTTAAAAAGGCACTTAATATTTTGAGTTAAAAGTAGCGAATATGTTGATAAGTCATAAACAACCAATACTTTCTTATATTTTTTTTTTCCTGTTTCACAACTGAATTTCAACACATTTTCAACTTATATATCACCGAACAGGCTCTAAACCTATGAATTTGTTGTGCTTTCAGATAATTGCTGCAGATGTTTTGAAGACAAAACTACCCAAATTCGATCTCTGTGTAGCTAATATTCCTTATGGAATATCTTCGCCAATCATAGCAAAGCTTTTCTTTGAGGCTGAACACTCTTTCCGAAACGCAACTCTCTTGCTCCAAAAAGAATTTGCGGAGCGTCTTGTGGCGAAACCAGGGGATCCAGAATTTAATAGACTAGCTGCTAACGTCGGTTTAGTAGCCGAGATAGAGATGTTAATGACCGTGAGCAAGAGAGAATTTGTTCCTTGTCCAAAAGTAGATTCAGCTGTTGTCAAAATACAACATAAGACTGAACTGCCAAACATTGACCTCAAGGAATGGTTGGCTTTTACAAACGTATGCTTTGGTAATAAAAATAAGACTCTTGGTGCTATATTCAGGCAAAAAAAGAGAATATTGGAAATGGTTGGTAGAGCTTCAAATTTAGTTTCGAATGGCGAATTGGGTGTATCTGAATTCAAGGAGAGGATATTCCGGATATTGAAAATGAAGGGATTTGATGAAAAAAGGCCATCAAAAATGTCTCATGAAGAGTTATTGGAAGTGCTTCGGTTATTTAATCAAGACGGTGTCATATTCAACCATCATCAGTGTTAGTACGGATACAATTGCATTTGTAAGCAATATAAGTTATTTATATATGTAGTTATTTCATTTTTCTGGTTGATTTTCCACTTGCCATGTTTGGTTATCCTATTTCATGTTTTGTTTGGACAGAACTGTTATGGTAATGATAACCGTTACCGATATGAGAAAACCGTTACAATATCGATACTATTGGAAAATCAGAAATGACTACCGATATTTTACCATAAATCGTTGGTAAACTTTTCGTTGGTATACCATTGATTGATAATGACAAGTTTACCAATATATAAAATCATTAAAATTTTGTTACGTTAAAATTATGATAAGGATAAAATGTAAATATTTTTTACCGATTCTAACTTCGTCAATACTTATATAAACATTTTGACTCATTCTAGTTGACATTGAAAATTTTCTTGATTCGTCACAAATTATTTACAGCAACGTAAAATAATAATTTTTCTAATTTTAAACTTTGAATTTAATAAAACCGACAAAAAATACCATCATAAATAATATTATGAACGTATGCTTCAAACCTAATAAACCTTCAAAAGTTTTTGGGGTTAGGATTAACTAAAACAGTGAAAAAAATAAAATTAATACGATTGGTTAATTTACTATTACGACTGGTTTTGACATTCCTTTACCGCTACATTTATCATTAATAATGGTAAATTTACTTAATTATACTATACCGATAGCACTGATATACCAATGTAGCTCGATATTGGTTATCAATTGCTTGATATTGGTATAGTAATGATAAATTTTTCATTACCATAACAACCCTAGTTTGTATCACGATTCAAATATAGCATATAAAAATAAGCACAAGCTCCTTTCATAAGCTTTCCTTCTCATAACTTGAATACACACACATATCCGTGTGTGAAAACTTCGATCACTAAATTTCAATTTTCAGATTAAACCATAATATAGTACTTAAGCAATAAAATGATCTATATTTTGTACAGTTAGGTATTGTAACAACCCTGCTTTCTACGCTATAATAACAAATAAATTTAATTAAATAAACGTTTAAATTTGACTTTAATAGCTATTACTTATGGAGTTAAAGTTTTACTTAAATAAATTCTATTTAATAAGAGATTTTGTTTTAATAAATTGAATTGAATTAATAAATCCTTTCGGAAAATATATTGGAATCGAATAAAATGTTTTAATATAAATATTTTGAAGTATAAATAATTTTTATATAACTGAAATAGTTGGAAAATAAAATTATTTTGTAATAATGTAATAAATAATTAAATAAAAACAAACAAGTATTAAATTGAAAGAAATCGTGTGGTTTATCGAAATATATTGCGTGAAATGCAATATAAACCGATTTAAATTAAATTGAAATATTTTATAAAACAAATAGTTCAAATACTAAAATTTTAAATTGAAATGTGAAGGAAATCAATTGAAGTTAAAATAAATTAGAAATTAGAGTCCAAAACAAATTCAAGCCCAAGACCATTTTCTTTCTTCCTTGTTTTAGAACCCTTCTTGCATCTTCATTTGCAAAACCTGAACCCCTCACTTATCGTGTTTGCCATATTACCCTAAAATCAAAATCGTAATACATTTAAAAATGGGGGGAGGGGGAGCGCGACGAAATCGATCAAGCATGTGCCTGACTTGGTGTGGCGACACACGGAAGAAGGCCAGCAATGGCAATGTCGTAAGCGGAGTTAGGGTGCCTAGCGACGTCGATTGGAATAATAACCATGACTTTGATTCTCATACAGGGGATGCCGCGACCTGGTTTCGTTGTCGAGCTAAAGGTGGAGTGCGCGATGAAAGATATGGCAACGTGGTGGATGAAGTTGTTAGCGGTTGCGACTATGGGGTTGGAGCTGCGCGACGAGCAAAGACCTGGTAGTGACGTAGAGGAGTGTGGTTGCGTTTGTAGTAGGTGGTTGGGTTCATGCAGATTTGATTGTAGTGGTGCAGATCGTCGATTGATGGAGGCGCTCAATTTGGTGGCCCTGGAGTTACAGCGGCGAAGATTGAAGGTTTAGCGGAACATATAGCAACAGTTTATATCATTCGATCGTTATTTTGAAAGCATCGATATTGGGTGCAATAAGGAGGTTGAAAGTCTTCGCTTCACATCTATATCTAATTTCCTTTACATTGTATATATAAATTTATCCCGATAATTGATTGCATTGTTTGGTTGAATCAATTAGTTTGATTGGTTGTTTGGGATTGTTTGTTTTTTTGGGTTGTTGTGTGTATTAGTTTTGTAATCAGTTGATGTTGAGTTGGGAGATTGTTATTTGGAAGTGTCAATTTGCGAACAAAACTCTGTCCATTTGTGATTTGAACTAAATATTTATTTGTGTGTTGATGTGTGAATTTTATAGATGGCCGAAACTCCACTCGGATCACACGATATTTATAATGATGTCTGTTAATATGTTTGTGGAATAATTTTACTCCATAATTTATGTATTCAGATATTTATTTATTTTCTTGTTTTAAACGATTTTTTTTTGAAAAGCTTTGAACATTTTTTAAAGGTTTTTAAAATCTTATTAAAAGTTTTCTATAAATATTTTACTAAACTTTATTCAATCTAGCTGTTTTCAAATTTGATATATTTTTAAACTATAAATATAAATATAGTTTTCTTTTGGTTATAAAATCCTTTTTAAAAAGTTATATTATGATATATTATAGTTTGGAATTGTTTTAATGGAAAATATAATATATTGCTATTTTATAAAATATATTATTAAGATAATAATATTACTATAAGTGATTTTTATTATAAAGGTATTTAATTTTTTTTAAAAGAGTTTTCAAACCTTGGAAAAGTATAGAATTCTTTTTATAAAATATTTATAAGATTATGGATATGTTTTGAATAAATAAAAATCTCTTTTTATAATATTAAAATTTCAAATATGGTATAATTAAGGAAAGGTTTTATTTCTAGTTAATTTTGAGTATAAAGTGAAGACTTTGAATTATATTCTATGGTTTGAAATAAATATAATCTATTTTGAAAGGATATTGATTTGTATAAAATTGTGAAAGACCTTTGTATAAAGGATATTGTGAAAGACCTTTGTATAAAAAACTAATTATGGAAAATTGTGAAAGTCCTTTGTATAAGAAACTAATATAAATATAAATATAAGAAACTAATAATAAATATAAGAAACTAATTATGGAAAATTGTGAAAGACCTTTGTATAAAGGATATTAATTTGTAAAGTGATCTTGAATGTTTTAAAATATTTAAGAAGAGAATTGGAAATGAAATTTGATATTTAAATCTTTATTTTGGAATTATATAAAGAAAGATAAAATACTATTCAATTTACAATATATTTTAAGGATTTTTATTGATTTCAGAACGTAAAATTGATTTTAGAAATTTTATCAAAATTTGTTAATTTATTGAAAAGAAAATTTTATATTTAATTATAATTAATTGTTTAAGAGATTATGAAATTATGAGAGATAT
Source organism: Allium fistulosum (assembly GCA_030737815.1). Classification (NCBI taxonomy): domain Eukaryota; kingdom Viridiplantae; phylum Streptophyta; class Magnoliopsida; order Asparagales; family Amaryllidaceae; genus Allium; species Allium fistulosum. The sequence goes on along the minus strand of CM060905.1, from coordinate 867,569,080 downwards.
GAAATATTTCTAGTTTAATATTTTAGGTATTTTAAATTGTATTTCACTAATTATAATATGATTACTTATGAATTATTAAAGTGTGCAAATATATTTGAATTTTCGATTTAATTGCCTAAGAAAGATTTTGTTAAATATTATTATTATTTCATTTCTAAACTAAATTGGGATTTTTTTGTATGGTTTGTATATTTTTTGATTTTTCATTTTCCTATGTTAATTTTGATATCATGAACGATTCACCGTTGATATTGATTTGATTTGTGATTTTGACATGATACGATGATGACATCATTCTTTATGATTTTGTGATATTTAGTTCTGTGTGACGATGAATCTTAATAAATGGGGTTATAATATCGTTTGAGATGTGGCATTCGACGATATTTCTTCGGTTATTCTTTGGACTTATTATATAGAATATTATGGAGATTGCATGTAATTTATGAACATTGAACAAATGATTGAGCATCACGCAGTGGTACGTGATACTTATTTGGTTATTCATTGTAAGTAGATGTCACTCAAGTGATAGAAACTGAGATACTGTAATTGTACTTACGTAAGGTGATGCTTAGTGTAGAACAAGTTTATATGCTCAAGGTAGAGCAAGTTTATGGATATTAAGTCATGGGGGTGTATCCATATAAATTTATATAGATTTTATCTACTTGTCTATCATGAAGTGCCCTAAGATATGATTAGGAGTTGATGGGAATCTGTAACGCTCCACTTTGAGACCCACTGTAACAAAGAGTATTACAGGAGTAATACTGTCTGTTAAAGCGGAGAATAGAGTATAGTGGAAGCGACCATTTGTAATCAAACTATAACTATCTACCGAATACGTCGAAAGGTGGAATCTATTTAAATTTTTCTCAATCAGGTTGTTTGACATACTCGGTAAATACTTATAATGAAATTACAAATGGCTAAAGATCTATCAGGACAAAGCATAATAACATAATGAAATAGCATCACAGAACAGAATCACATAACAGATATAAAATCCCAGAACAATACATCGTCAATACAGATCCAAATACTATAAGTGGGTACAAAGCCACTGCCCACACATGTGAGTCAAAAATATGTACATATCAAAGTCTGAATAATAACAGAGTAGCGGAATAGTGGACAAATAAAAGCGCTATCTATCAGCATAGCAGATAATGTCCAAGCGGAAGCACAGAAGCTAAGTCCAGAGACCTAACCTGAAACAACTCGGTCTGACCCGAGCGAAAACACTCGGGTCAGGCTAGCTAAACAATCAGTAATAACTGAGATATATAATAATGCGGTACATAAATAAAACAGTACTTTTACTAAGAGAAGAGTATTTTGCACCACATGAATATAATGACGGTCCCTAATCATCAATCAACAGTAAAAATCTCCAAAGAGAATATCAGCACCAAAGTGTTGAATAAATAAAATCGCCTCATATCATCGGCGTAGCCAAAGCTATATAAAGTTGCCCATAGGCAATAATCCCAAGAGTGACCAGAGTCTGTAATCAATGCCCAAGCAAAGATCGATGCTCCAAAGAGCAATGAGGATATACTGAAAAGTCAATGAAATCAAACACTGAAAAGCAGTGTCCAAAGACACTGTGAATCCACAAGGTAATCACACTTACATCGTATGGTTCCATAGAACCAACACCGAATGGCGGTACTCGAATGGATATAAAAATCATCAGATAATACAAGTATAGCACGTGCACCGACCGGAGTCGTTATTGCCAAGTACTGTAGAGTTGTGATCGATCACTCGCACAGATGCGGAACGCGCGAGACGGCGAGATCCTTCCCAGAAGGATAAAGGCTCAAAGGCGCATGCCGAAAAATAAACTGCTCCATAGAGCAGGTGTCCAGAGACGGTTGCCCAGAGGCGTGGTGACCCAGAGGTCCAGTACTGGCCGCCTAGAGGCTAATGTGTCACAAACTTCTTGGAGAGGAATCCATAAAGTGTTAACAATGAGTCCCATACCCCACGTTCGCACTAAACGGTTTACTAACCAATAGCAAGCTCACACTTCAAACAATAAAAAGTCCACCTCGTATCATCGGTAAACTAGACCCAAAGGTCAAAACGATCAATCGAATAGGTCGGGGATTAACCGGAAAGAAAATACACACGGTTCCATAGGTCGGAGATTTCCTAACCGTTTAAGCACCTTTCCACTTCGCTCGACGTGCTAAAAAGTGAGTGTGAGATTTTTATTATAGAAAATAATGGTGCGAAACGGATTTATAATTGATTTTGAAATCACTTTAAAACGGCTTTTGAAAACTCTCCTATTATGGAGTAATTAATTTAATAATTAAAAATAATATTATATAATAATTTCGAAAGCCATTTAGGAGTGAAAAATCCTTTGAAAATAATTCATAAAACCCGTGTACGAAATCTAGAGACAAATCTCAAAGAAATCAATAAAACCAGAAAATCACTGAAAATATTCTAAGTGTTGGAAAATAGTCCAAAAATGACGCGAACCCATGTTCGGAAAATTATTCGGACTAGCAAACTGAATCCGAATGGTATGAAAATTGGTAGACATATAGTCCAACATCCCTACTCCAAACTACAAAAAGAATCGGGAAATTCCGACTTGAAACGAAGAAACGGCGTCGTCTCAAAGTCGGACAAAAATCATAAAACTTTACTTTGTCAAAACAGTGTAAAGGTCCCACTTCGACGACATGCTCGAAGGGTCACATGAACTCATATCTTGATGAAAATTTGCAGGAGCGTAGTAAAGTACTCCTACTTTGATATGCAACAAGAATCATTCGATTTCGACTTGAAACGAAGAAACGACAATGTTTCAAAGTTGGTCCGACGATAACTGAAAATGATCACTATTATAAAACAGTTTCTGGGTGCTACTTCGGCAATAGAAACGAAGTATCTAATGCACCCAGATCTAAACCAAACTTTGCATGGTTAAAGATCTCGATCTCATCTTTTTAACGAGACCAAAAACAATGAAATCCGACAAAGGACGAGCCTGGGATGGCGTCGCAAAGTCGGGGTTCTACGCTGAAAACAATGGGAGAAAAGAGACCAAGGCCTATAGCTATGCACTAACTGGCCAGAGATGAAAAACCACAATTTTGGCATAGTAAACTTCAAATTCTGGCAAAATGAATAACATGAAAGTTGTAGCTTAGTTTCTAAGCTTTTCGGAATGACCAAGATCGTCAAATTCCGACCAGAAATGAAAATTCTATGACTAAAACAATTCTCAGATCTAAATTTTATATCACTGTCATTGTGCTCTCGGGACAGTGGTAAGAATGCACAGTTTTGACCAAATTAACTTCGAAATTTCATAAATCTCAAAACATGAAAGTTTTAGCTCTAAATCTAAGCTTTCCAGAACATCCAAAATTATTAGATTTGGATAAGAAACGAGTAACTTATGGCCAAATCAATTTCAGGTTTTTATTTTATCAACCCTGTAGTTTGTTGTCAGGTCAGCGACAAACAAGCATGATTTCGACCATTCAAACCTCAAAATTAGGCAAAGAACAAAACATAAAAGTTATAGGGTACAGAATAAGCTTTCCATAACTTCAAGAAAATATTAATTCCGCTTTAAGATGAATGAGATATGCCTAATTTACTAACAGCAATAAACTAATTATAATTTCAGCTAGCATATATTACAAGTACCTTATGTGCACACCCCAAAATGAAAGCAAAGATGATCAAAGAGCTATGATTCACATGTTACATAATAAAACATGTGTTACTAACTCATTACCAAAATCAAAAGATGATTAAACACATATTAGAAGAGGTTTTAGCAATATACCTCTCTAGAAAGCAACAAAGACTACTATAGGCTCAACCCAAGTTAGCAAAAGATGATTAGGAGGCTATAGGATCAAAAAAACACATAAAACATGTGTTACCAAATCAATTTCAGAAATAAGAAAGATATAAAAATGGATTTGAGGTGGGTATTTGCATTACCTTTGCATAGAATGATTTGCATAAGCTAAAACTAGAAGGAGATGAAGATAGAGGCCATTTTTGTTATGAAAGCTTTAGGAAATGATTAGTGTTTTGATTAGGGATGAATGAATGAGGTTAGGAGAGTTTGAGATAATTTATAGAGGAGGTTTAGGGTGAGTTATTAGGCTAGGTTTAGTAACCCAATAAGAGGAGAGTTATTTACATGTTTCCAACAATTAGTCTAAGTGTTCATATATGTTTATAAAACTCATTTTTCTTATCCAAACCCGTTTTAAAATCTCTACTAAAATATTTAACTTTCCAAAAATAACATTTTATCCTTATTTTAAAATCCCATATTTCCCATTTAATTAAAATAGCCTTTTTCAAATAAATTTTGTTATTCCAAATCCTTTTATGCTTCATTAAAATAAATAAAAATCCTAACTTTTATTTATTAATTGGTAATGCAAATCCCGGGTTGTTACAGACTCCTCCCCTTAAGAAAATTGCGTCCCCGCAATTCCTTAAGATAGATGTCGTCTATAACGTCAAATCCACAAAAGAAGTGATAGAGATAAAATAGAGAATTCTCACCCGTAGAAGAAGATGGGAGAAAGCCAGGATAAGAGCGTTCGATAGATTCTCTGGTCTCCCAAGTGCAGTCCTTAGGATTCGGTGACCATTGAATCTTCACGAGTGGAACCTCTTTGTTGCGAAGGCGTCTAACCTCCGAATCAAGCACACGAAGAGGTTGCTGCTCCAAAGATAAATCAGGTAAGATCTCTAAATCAGGCACAGCATGCGGCTCAATGATAGAATCAGGATCGCGGACACACATGCGAAGCTGGGAAACATGGAACACGTCGTGCATTCCAGAGAAGTGAGCAGGTAGAGCCACACGATAAGCCACGGGGCCAATGCGTTCCGTAATAGGAAATGGTCCAACATAGCGAGGAGCCAACTTCCCTGTAGAGCTTAAACGCACAACCCCTTTCATAGGAGATATCCGAATAAAGACATGATCACCAATGGAGAACTCAAGAGGCTTCCTACGGTTGTCCGCGTAGGATTTCTGACGGTTCTGCGCTTCTTTCATTCTCTGACGAATAAGAATAATCTTCTCAGAAGATTCCCGAACTGAATTTGGACCAAGAAGGAGCTTCTCGCCAGATTCTAACCAACACGAAGGAGAACGACATGGCCTTCCGTAAAGAGCCTCGAAAGGAGCCATGCCAATACTAGACTGAAAGCTGTTGTTGTAGGATAACTCTACAAGCGGTAAGTGATCCTCCCAACTACCTCCGAAATCCAGAATACAACAGCGTAAAAGATCCTCTAAAACACGATTCACCCTCTCCGTCTGATTGTCGGTCTGAGGATGATAAGCAGTCGAGAGATTCAGCTTTGAGCCCAAAGCTGACTGTAGGCACTTCCAGAAGTGACTAGTAAAGATCGTGTCTCGATCACAGACGATAGAGCTAGGAATACCATAAAGTCGAACGACTTTCTTCACATATAGCTTGGTAAGCTGAGGAGCAGTCCGAGTGGACTTAATAGGAATGAAATGAGCTGATTTGGTCAAGCGATCGACGATGACCCAAATAGAAGTATGGCCTGACCTCGATCGAGGCAGACCATCAATAAAATCCATGGATATCTGATCCCATTTCCACAATGGAATCTCTAGCGGCTGAAGAAGACCAGATGGACGTTGATGCTCAGCTTTGATCTGTTGACAAGTCATGAAACGGCTTACATAACTTGCAACATCACTCTTCATGCCCTCCCAAAAAAATAGGCAACACATGTCGGCATACATCTTACTTGACCCGGGATGTATAGTGTACTTAGTGCGATGACACTCATCTAGAATTTCATGCCTAAGTGATAAATCAAATGGTACCAAAATAAGGTTCTTCCTGCGAAGACACCGATGAGAATCAAATAGAATAATCCGACAATGTCTCATCATTGGATCCCGACTCAAGGAGATGAATATATCGCAACAAGTCTGGATCCTGCCGATGAGCATGGGCAATGCGATCCAATAGAATAGTCGAGCTTCCAAGCTGAATAACAAGATCTGAGGATCAGAAGACAGAGCTCGATTTCGAATATCACACATAGAAAGAGTCTCAAGAATATCCCACTCGGCTATTATCATAGAAACTACTGCCGAGTGTTTGCGACTGAGTGCATCAACCACACGATTACCCTTGCCAGGGGTATACTGAATATCTAAGTCATATGAGGCAAGAAACTCAAGCCATCGCTGCTGCCTCATATTGAGATCCTTTTGACTGAATAAATACTTCAGCGACTTGTGATCGGTGTAAAGAGTGAAGCGTTCGCCTAATAGAAAGTGACGCCACGTCTTCAAAGCAAAGACGATAGCTGCCAACTCAAGATCATGAGTCGGATAGCGAACCTCATTCGGACGTAGCTGCCTAGAAGCATAAGCAACTACCCGATCCTTCTTCATAAGCACAGCACCTAGCCCGCTACCACAAGCATCGGTGTAAACAACAAGATCATGGTTACTCTCTGGATCCACTAGAATAGGAGCATGAGTGAGAAGTTCCTTCAGTCGCTGAAAGGAAGCTTCACACTTATCAGACCAAATAAAGCGAACACCCTTACGCATCAGCGTCGTAAGGGGAAGTGCAACTCGAGAGAAATCCTTGATAAACCGACGGTAATAACCCGCCAGCCCAAGGAAGCTGCGAATATCATGAACGTTCTCGGGATGCTTCCAATTCTGAATAGCTTCGATCTTGGCAGGATCGACAGAAATACCCTCAGAAGAAACAATATGACCCAAGAACTTGACCTTACTCTCCCAGAAATGGCGCTTGGAGAGCTTGGCCCTAAGCTGATGCTGACGAAGAGTATCCAAGATGATCCGCAGATGTCGAGCATGCTCTGCCTCGGATCTAGAATAAACAAGAATATCGTCGATGAAAACCAGAACGAATCTATCGATGTATTCCCGGAATACTCGATTCATGAGATCGACGAAGAAAGCCGGAGCGTTCGTCAAGCCGAACGGCATGACCAACCACTCAAAAGAACCATAACGAGTGCGAAATGCTGTAAGAGGAATGTTGTCTTCCGCGACTCGTAGCTGATGGAATCTGGTGGCATGGTCATGCTCAGATAAGACCTTCGCACCGCTCAATTGGTCAAACATGTCGTCTATCCGCGGAAGTGGGTAGCGATTTCTGATGGTCAGCTCATTGATCTTGCGATAGTCAATGCAAAGCCTAAGAGAGCCATCAGCCTTCTTAACGAAGACCACAGCAGCACCCCATGGCGAAGAACTGGATCGGATGAACTACTTCGCTTCAAGCTCAACTAACTGCTTCATGAGTTCCTCATTCTCGTAGGAGGACGCCCAACTGGATGAGAGCCTGGGATGAGATCGATGCGGAACTCAATAGCCCGCTTCGGTGGTAAACTAGATACTGGCTCGAAGATATCGGGGAAATCCCGAACAACTGGAACACGAGATAAGTTCAAATCCTCATCTCGTGAATCGAGAGAAAATAAAGTAACATCAGAAATCCCAACATTCTGAAGAGCAATAGCTAACGGAGCGGACGAGTCAGGATGACGAAGAAATAATATCCGCTCTGAACAAATGATTTTGGCATCGTACTGAGCGAGCCAATCCATGCCAAGAATCATGTCAAAGCCCAAATACTCCATAACGTGCAGATTCGCACGGAAAGAAAATCCACAAAGATCAATATCTATATCCTCACAAAGCAAGCTAAGGGTCGTGGATCCGCCGATGGGATTCACAATCCTTAGTGAAGAAACCAAACAAGTAACATCCAAAGATAAAGTATCAACTAGTTCCTTTGATACGAATGAGTGAGAGGCACCCATACTAAAAAGAACTCTAATAGATCTACCATGAAATAAAATGGAGCCTTCAAGAACGGAAGGATGTGTACCTCGAGGCTGAGCTGAAGATTTAGGAGCCTTGGCAGCATTAAGCTTGCCAGATCTAGGAGGTGCAGTAGGACAAGTGGAATAATGATGACCCTCCTTCTTACAATAGCGGCAGAAAAGAGGCTTGGGACACTCTTTAAACATATGATCGGTAGATTTAGTTAAGCACGATTCAAAGATAGATAATTCATTAAGGAATATTACGGAATATAATAGATTCCTACACATATTCCTAACTTATTTATCTAAAGGTGGATATGTTCAATTTGGATCGTATTATAACGTATTGTACTACGTGTCTGTTCTGTGTTTATTATGCTTATTCCTGAAACCAGGCTCTGATACCAAACTGTAACGCCCCACTCTGAGACCCACTGTAACAAAGAGTATTACAGGAGTAATACTGTCTGTTAAAGCGGAGAATAGAGTATAGTGGAAGCGACCATTTGTAATCAAACTATAACTATCTACCGAATACGTCGAAAGGTGGAATCTATTTAAATTTTTCTCAATCAGGTGGTTCGACATACTCGATAAATACTTATAACGAAATTACAAATGGCTAAAGATCTATCAGGACAAAGCATAATAACATAATGAAATAGCATCACAGAACAGAATCACATAACAGATATAAAATCCCAGAACAATACATCGTCAATACAGATCCAAATACTATAAGTGGGTACAAAGCCACTGCCCACACATGTGAGTCAAAAATATGTACATATCAAAGTCTGGATAATAACAGAGTAGCGGAATAGTGGACAAATAAAAGCGCTATCTATCAGCATAGCAGATAATGTCCAAGCGGAAGCACAGAAGCTAAGTCCAGAGACCTAACCTGAAACAACTCGGTCTGACCCGAGCGAAAACACTCGGGTCAGGCTAGCTAAACAATCAGTAATAACTGAGATATATAATAATGCGGTACATAAATAAAATAGTACTTTTCCTAAGAGAAGAGTATTTTGGACCACATGAATATAATGACGGTCCCTAATCATCAATCAACAGTAAAAATCTCCAAAGAGAATATCAGCACCAAAGTGTTGAATAAATAAAATCGCCTCATATCATCGGCGTAGCCAAAACTATATAAAGTTGCCCATAGGCAATAATCCCAAGAGTGACCAGAGTCTGTAATCAATGCCCAAGCAAAGATCGATGCTCCAAAGAGCAATGGGGATATACTGAAAAGTCAATGAAATCAAACACTGAAAAGCAGTGTCCAGAGACACTGTGAATCCACAAGGTAATCGCACTTACATCGTATGGTTCCATAGAACCAACACCGAATGGCGGTACTCGAATGGATATAAAAATCATCAGATAATACAAGTATAGCACGTGCACCGACCGAAGTCGTTATTGCCAAGTACTGTAGAGTTGTGATCGATCACTCGCACAGATGCGGAACGCGCGAGACGGCGAGATTCTTCCCAGAAGGATAAAGGTCCAGAGGCGCATGCCGAAAAATAAACTGCTCCATAGAGCAGGTGTCTAGAGACGGTTGCCCAGAGGCGTGGTGACCCAAAGGTCCAGTACTGGCCGCCTAGAGGCTAATGTGTCACAAACTTCTTGGAGAGGAACCCGTAAAGTGTTAACAATGAGTCCTATACCCCACGTTCGCACTAAACGGTTTACTAACCAATAGCAAGCTCACACTCCAAACAATAAAAAGTCCACCTCGTATCATCGGTAAACTAGACCCAAAGGTCAAAACGATCAATCGAATAGGTCGGGGATTAACCGGAAAGAAAATACACACGGTTCCATAGGCCGGAGATTTCCTAACCGTTTAAGCACCTTTCCACTTCGCTCGACGTGCTAAAAAGTGAGTGTGAGAATTTTATTATAGAAAATAATGGTGCGAAACGGATTTATAATTGATTTTGAAATCACTTTAAAACGGCTTTTGAAAACTCTCCTATTATGGAGTAATTAATTTAATAATTAAAACTAATATTATATAATAATTTCGAAAGCCATTTAAGAGTGAAAAATCCTTTGAAAATAATTCATAAAACCCGTGTACGAAATCTAGAGACAAATCTCAAAGAAATCAATAAAACCAGAAAGTCACTGAAAATATTCTAAGTGTTGGAAAATAGTCCAAAAATGACGCGAACCCAAGTTCGGAAAATTATCCGGACTAGCAAACTGAATCCGAATGGCATGAAAATTGGTAGACTTATAGTCCAACATCCCTGCTCCAAACTGCAAAAAGAATCGGGAAATTCCGACTTGAAACGAAGAAACGGCGTCGTCTCAAAGTCGGACAAAAATCATAAAACTTTACTGTGTCAAAACAGTGTAAAGGTCCCACTTCGACGACATGCTCGAAGGGTCACACGAACTCAGATCTTGATGAAAATTTGCAGGAGCGTAGTAAAGTACTCCTACTTTGATATGCAACAAGAATCATTTGGTTTCGACTTGAAACGAAGAAACGACAATGTTTCAAAGTTGGTCCGACGATAACTGAAAATGATCACTATTGTAAAACAGTTTCTGGGTGCTACTTCGGCAATAGAAACGAAGTATCTAATGCACCCAGATCTAAACCAAACTTTGCAAGGTTAAAGATCTCGATCTCATCTTTTTAACAAGACCAAAAACGATGAAATCCGACAAAGGACGAGCCCGGGATGGCGTCGCAAAGTCGGGGTTCTACGCTGAAAACAACGGGAGAAGAGAGACTAAGGCCTATAGCTATGCACTAACTGGCCAGAGATGAAAAACTAAAATTTTGGCATAGTAAACTTCAAATTCTGGCAAAATGAAAGTTGTAGCTTATTTTCTAAGCTTTCTGGAATGACCAAGATCGTCAAATTCCGACCAGAGATGAAAATTCTATGACTAAAACAATTCTCAGATCTAAATTTTATATCACTGTTGTTGTGCTCTCGGGACAGTGGTAAGAATACACAGTTTTGACCAAATTAACTTCGAAATTTCATGAAACTCAAAACATGAAAGTTTTAGCTCTAAGTCTAAGCTTTCCAAAACATCCAAAATTATTAGATTTGGATAAGAAACGAGTAACTTATGGCCAAATCAATTTCAGTTTTTATTTTATCAACCCTGTAGTTTGTTGTCAGGTCAGCGACAAACAAGCATGATTTCGACCATTTAAACCTCAAAATTAGGCAAAGCACAAAACATAAAAGTTATAGGGTACAGAATAAGCTTTCCAGAACTTTAAGAAAATCTTAATTCCGAATTAAGATGAATGAGATATGCCTAATTTACTAACAGCAATAAACTAATTATAATTTCAGCTAGCATATATTACAAGTACCTTATGTGCACACCCCAAAATGAAAGAAAAGATGATCAAAGAGCTATGATTCACATGTTACATAATAAAACATGTGTTACTAACTGATTACCAAAATCAAAAGATGATTAAACACATATTAGAAGAGGTTTTAGCAATATACCTCTCTAGAAAGCAACAAAGACTACTATAGGCTCAACCCAAGTTAGCAAAAGATGATTAGGAGGCTATAGGATCAAAAAAACACATAAAACATGTGTTACCAAATCAATTTCAGAAATAAGAAAGATATAAAAATGGATTTGAGGTGGGTATTTGCATTACCTTTGCATAGAATGATTTGCATAAGCTAAAACTAGAAGAAGATGAAGATACATGCCATTTTTGTTATGAAAGCTTTAGGAAATGATTAGAGTTTTGATTAGGGATGAATGAATGAGGATAGGAGAGTTTGAGATAATTTATAGAGGAGGTTTAGGGTGGGTTATTGGGCTAGGTTTAGTAACCCAATAAGAAGAGAGTTATTTACATGTTTCCAACAATTAGTCTAAGTGTTCATATATGTTTATAAAACTCATTTTTCTTGTCCAAACCCGTTTTAAAATCTCTACTAAAATATTTAACTTTCCAAAAATAACATTTTATCCTCATTTTAAAATCCCATATTTCCCATTTAATTAAAATAGCTTTTTCAAATAAATTTTGTTATTCCAAATCCTTTTATGCTTCATTAAAATAAATAAAAATCCTAACTTTTATTTATTAATTGGTAATGCAAATCCCGGGTTGTTACAGAATCAAATGGCTAATGTCCACCCTAGCAGTCTAATCATGAGGTCGTGCCCTAGATCTGTGACACCTTTATTATATGTATCAGATGCGGATCACGAGATTTTAGAGAAAGGTGGAGTAGCCTTTAGGGTAGTGTGGCCCTAGCCCCCTTTTGTCACTTAGACCAGCAGTTTGTTACCTTAGAGGCACGATCCGGCTCGTGACTAAGAGTCCTCGTGTTGAAGAGCACATTATGTGGATGAAGTCACGATACCGAGGAGGTAACTAAAGACTGTAGGATCAGATCTGAGCAGAGTAGCCCTAGGCTCCTGGATCAGGCGGTGTAGCCGACCGTCTCTCTTTTGGTTCTACATGGATTGGTAGATAAGCACATATTATCAATATATCTCACCTAAGTATTAGAGCAGATCCAGGTGCATAATTCAGGTGCTCTTGGAGATGGCGATAGCCTTATTGTGGTTTGACTGGGTAGCGTAACCAGACATTATGAGATTATTGGGTAGTGTAACCCATACATTATGATTTGATTCCCATCACCATTTATTTCTATACGAGAAGATGAGATTATACATGTGATGTGTTAAACTATGATGAGCCTATATTTCTAAATTTTATACTGATGTTGATATTTTATTATTGAGATTGAGAGATATACATTTGAGAAATATCGTGTGCTAACCTGATTATTCTTGGTGATATCTCATATGCTGATGATTATTGAAATTTTATGATGATTTCTGGACATGTATGATTCACCCATTTGATATTATTTCCTTAATTTAATGTTTGACTTGATTTATACGGGTGGTGACATTTTTTCTCTGCATAGTTTGTCATTGACGTTATGATTATTTTTTTGAATTATTCTGATGGTGTTATCATATTATTATAATATCTGGTATATACTGTGTCCATACATATATTAACTATTTGATTTAGATATAGTCTGACCCGTGTATTATTTATATAATACTCGGACCAGTCTGAGACATTTTAGGTTCAGGGACGATGAGATCAGCTTGTTAAAAAGGGGAATTCAGGGATAGGAATAGGAATTATAGTACCATTGGAAGAAGGGGCACCAGTGGGAACATCTCTACTGACGAACCATTTCAATAGTACGGGTGCTGCCGTGCCACGAGGCACGACCATGGAAGTAATGAAAAAGAAGAAGTTCTGTTTCTAGGCGTAGAGGAGAATATATTTTGGTATTGTAGATTATCATTATGTATTGTAAAGTCTCTTATGTGTCCATCATTGCGATGCATATTGGACATATGTTTTATATTATATATGTTTGATGCAATATTGACTCTCCGATCTCAGAAATTTATTGTATTTTGTGCATAGTTCTATCCTGGAGGTACCCGTATTTATTTCTTTGTTTCAATACTATGTACATATATGTGAGTTATTTATTCGATGTTTAAATACGTACCAGTGTTAGCCCAAGAGAATATTCACGTATGTACCTTATATAATTGCATTCTCTGTATTAAGTATTACTCAATAATACTATTGGATCGTATAAGTATAGAGGTGTGGTGTTTAAAATTTTGTATCGAAGTTAGTTCAGAATAGTACATCATATATAAGAGACACGAGTCTTGACCTTAGGTGAGACTTAAAGTCCCTGTCCCTTAGGGTGTGTTGTAGTTACCCTATATTAAAGGGAAAATAGGAGTATACGATGATTATTCGGGCAATCATGTTGGGACGTACTTGTTATTTTTTCTACTATATTTATTGTTTTATCCTTATCACATTTGAGTGTTAATCTCTGTATGGAATTTAAGTTGTGAATGAAGGTAGTGAATAAAGAGTTGTTAGCTAGACCAGTAGTGTCGGCATTGGTATTATTGAATAAACCTCTATGTGGCAAGTTAAGTAGAACGGTCGTGTAGTGATCAGAGTGCGCAACAGATGTTGATAAATAGCTTTCTATTAAAAATGTTTTTTTGTTTGATTGTTTGATGTTTGTTTGGTTATATTAATTTAGTTTTTATTTGCTTAGTCTAGAATGTAGAAATTGAGTAGGAGTTGCCACTCAAATATTTATTAACCCACTTGAATCTGGACGGAGCCAAATATTAATAGAAGCCAGCGGTTTATCCAAATCTAAACCGCTAGAAGATAATAAATCAGTTTAAGAAATGATGAAGATAATAATATATATCTAAAATGTGAAATGAAATAAATAAATTAAATTGAATGCTTGCTTGTGGCTGTATATGGTTTGTTTCTGGATGTATGATTGCTTGATTGTGTGTGGATAGCGATAGATTATTTAGGTATTAATGTAATCACCATTAATATGTGAATCTACTAAAAGCAAGCATATGATTTTGACAAAGTAAGAAATTAATCATATATATTAAAAGCTTGAAATAAAAAACTTTTGCAATTAATTTCATGTTAATTTGTCTGTTGATTGCTTTAAGAATTACGACTGATGCGTTTGGCCAACGCTATCGATAGGGATTTCTAAAACCAAGATGAGACATTTCGACGCAATAGTTTGTTTGAAAAGAATATAATGTTTTGAAAAAATATACCATGTTTTGAACAAATATGTGTACGTATATGTGTGTGTGTATCCGTGTATGTTTGTGCGATTACAATGTTTGGAAAGTGAACGATGCTTTGCAGAATATTATAAATGAAATTTTGAAAAGAGTAACATTTTGGAAATATATAAAGGTATTTTGATAGGACATGGGTAAATTATTTGAAAAGTGGAAATAATAATAACAACAGTAGGTGGCGATAAATATATAGATATTAGCAACTTGAGATATTTAATGTGATTTGAATAAATGACATAAGTATATATTACAAAGAAATGAATATATATTGAGGTATTGAATGCAAATATATAATTTTCCAAATCAAAATAATTTTAAAATAAGTATGTTACTGAAACATTTTGACTAAGGAATTATTTTTTGAAAAAAATAATGTGTGTTAAAAATCCCAATTTATTATCAAAGATCAGATTTTAGAGATTTTTTTTTTGAAAAGAAGATCCAAATGAAAGCAACTTTAATG
The DNA here is from genome assembly GCA_030737815.1 of Allium fistulosum. Taxonomy (NCBI): domain Eukaryota; kingdom Viridiplantae; phylum Streptophyta; class Magnoliopsida; order Asparagales; family Amaryllidaceae; genus Allium; species Allium fistulosum. The sequence continues at coordinate 867,554,028 of CM060905.1, read as the reverse complement.
TGATATGTTTAATCAAATTTTGTAGTTAAAAATGAGAAAATTTGATTTCAATTTAAAAAAATTTGAAATAGAATCATGAAGTTTTAGACGTGTCATAGTAAAATGGTCATAACTTTTAATTTTCTAGTCGGATTTTATTGATTTTTCTTTCATTGGAGAGTTATTTTCACAAGTAACAATTTTCATGTTGATAACTTTTTGAAAATATGAAGTTTGCTAACGTTAAAATGCTTTTGAACATGGATTAAAAACTCGGCCCTTGTCTTGAAATTTCCAAGCTTAAATGCTGTAGTATTTCGATAATAACTTGCAGTCCTTTTATCCCTTTTTGATGATCTTATACTTGTTTTAAAGCTAAGATAAAATGGAACAAGTTTCATTTTAGAAGTTTTGTAAAATTTTGTCGTTTGATATGTCAAAATTGGATTTGAAAAGGGTGGACCTGCATTTTAATAATCGTTTCAGAAATTGCATTGTTTATAAAACGACCATAAGTTTTGGCGCATTCAATATTTTTGTTATCCGAATTTTATTTTGAAAATCCAATTGATTATACTACAACTTTGCTTTTGGATACATTGAATAATTTAGTGGTTATGACACTCAAAACTAAGATGCAAAAATGCAAATGAAAATGTAACTTTGTTATTTTATTAGATGAATGATATACTACTTTATATTATAAAACATGATCTTATATGATTTCTGTGAGTTAAGTACAGTGCATGAAGACTATTTGACATAAATTAAGCGAACTCACCTAATAATGCAAAACAAGGTATGTTTTACGCATATGGTGAAATATTATATTGTTTCCATGTGTGTTTCGGTATCCTCCGTGTTAGGACGTGTATATATATTATGATATTATTGTGTTTTGATTTTTTGGAACGCTCTCCGTACAAAGGAGACTCTGTTAAACTATTCCAAAAAATCTGACACTTAAAATTTTTTGTAAGATTTTTATCTTATGCAAAAATAAAAAGTCGTAAAATTGAACCTATTTAAATTTTAGAAACGATAGGAGAAATTGAAAAAAGAGCCACATAGAGGATTGAGTAGTTTAAGTTAGAATATCGTAGATGCGAAGAAAATCAAGGTATGAGTTGTTAGGATTGTGCAATACTCTAGAGGAACGTGAATAGGGTATTCAAAAATTTCGTAGATAAACAGATAAAATAAAGTGCAGAAACGTAAATGCGAAAAGTAAATAACACACATATATATTCAGCTTCGGTTACTAACCCGTTAGTACTTACCGCTACACCCAAAGTTACTACTATAGTCATATATTCGACGCTTACAAAACCTGTAAACTCGCACTCTCTGCTAACTTGAATATACTAACCTCATGCCTAGTAAGCCTGCCTGGACTTAATACGCTTACTCGAACAAGAGAGTCGACGTACGTATCTTCCCTGAGACTAGAATCCCTGAACTACACCACATAGCTCAATCCTAGAAAAATCTAGAGTTCAAATTTAAAAAGTGAAAATACAAAACAAATACCCTTGGTGAAAATCTTATATAATTTAATTGAAGTTATGGCCTTGACAATAAATTTCCCTTAAAAGTTAATTCCACTCTCTCCCCTTGCAAATCACGCAAGTTCTCCCTTTTTCTTCGAATTTGTTTCCTCTTCTCTTTTTATATCAGTAAAAGAACTTCCTCCCAAATTAAAAAATCGCTCCACCCAAAAATATATTTTCTATGTTGATGCCACGTGAATCGAACTAGGACGAAGATGCTCGAATTAAATTTACCCAATTCTCTTGGGAAGATACTTGCACTACCAGAAGTGTACTGCTGATGGCCTCGAGCTTTGTCATTTCAGAGCTAGCAATCTGATGAATCTCACCAAACCAATTAAGATCGATGCTAGTTTGTTTTTCTTCGCTTGTTCTTTGAGTCGCAGTTCTTCGCTTATAATCGCACGTGTTGTAATGATCAGTTATTGGTGGCCAGATGACATTTATGTTGCTGTGGTTGATGGTGTGCATTGCCTATATCCATGATAAGTTGTGCTTGATTCATGATGATATTGAGATGTTTGATGATGACGGATGGAGATGTTGGTCGTGTTTGGTTTGGTGATGTGTTTGCTGTTGCTGTTGGAGATTGATGTCTTTGTTTGACCGCTTTGTGAAAATAAATCGTACTTAGTTGATGCTTTGGTTGTGATCGTCTTCCTGATGTGGAGATGATGCTTTTCTGAATCTACTGAGATTGTTGTAGTTGAAGATCAGTTCAATATGAAGACTAGGATCATTTATTTTCCTTTTGTTTTACTATGGGATTAATGAAGATGAGCAACTGAAAATTTTGCTTCTACAATTTCTGTATTGGAATCTGATACCTTTCTTTTGATTATAGATGAGTTTATATAGGCTTGTAGTGGAGATGTATAAAGTATGAAACATTAATGGGAGAGGGTACCGAGGGGGATATGGATTTGTAAGATAGTTTAAATCTCCATGTAGAAAATAAAATCTGTATATAATGGAAAACAAATTATGTTGTATCCTCCATAATATATCGGTTTGATTGTGTATCCAATTCTTTGTTTCACATCATCTATTTTATTCCTTTCTTCTTATATACATCCTATGATTATGTACTGATATATTCCCCGCTTCAGATCTTTTATTCCTTTCTTTTCTTTCTATATGTATTCTTTTATTGTGTTGAATAAACTTCTCCACAACCAGTATTTTATAAATAATTTGTAAATATACAATACTGAACAAAAGTATTATATATAATGTATTTATTATTAATATAAAAAAGAAATTAACTGTAGTTTCTGATAATATTTTTTCAATAATAATAATATATACATATTACTTTTAAGATAAAAAAATTAAAAACAAAATTGTGCTTTGATGATTTTTAAATTGCACCACTGTCTGAAAATGAAAACAAATATAAAAATTTACTTTGTATCATCAAATGAGATGTATACTCCGCATGAGTTGTTTGTCGCCTCCCTATAAGAAATTGCGAGGAAATAATTTTCTTATAGGGCTAGTCCGTAACAATCTTGCTTTTTACACGATAATAAATAAATTTAATTCAAATAAAATGTTTGAATTTGATTTTAATAACTATTATTTATGGAAATAAAGTTTTACTTAAATAAATTCTATTTAATAAGAGATTTTATTTTAATAAATTGAATTGAATTAATAAATTCATTTCGGATAATATATTGAAATCGAATAAAATATTTTAATTAATTATCAATCTTTTAAAATGTAAATAAATTTTATCTAATTGAAATAGTTGAAAAATAAATTTATTTTTTAATAATGCAATAAATAATTAAATAAAAACAAACATGTATTAAATTGAAAGAAATTGTGTGGTTATCGAAATATATCGCATGAAATTAAATATAAACTGATTTAAATTAAACTGAAATATTTTATAAAACAAATGGAAAGGGCTAAAATTTTAAATTGAAATGTGAAGTGAATTAAATGAAATTAAAATAAATTAGAAATTAGGGCCCAAAATAAATTCAAGCTCAAGCCCATTTTCTTTCTTCCTTATTCTAGAACCCTCCTTGCATCTTCATTTGCAAAACCTAAACCTCTTATCTCACTTATAAGACTTTCCAAATTACCCCGAAATCAAAATTGCGATACATTTATAAAGAGGGAGGGGACAACGAAATTGATCAAGCGTGCGCTTGACTTGAATGTGGTGACGCACGGAAGAAGGCCAACAATGGCAAAGTCGCAAGCGGGGTTGAGCGAACTCGAGCATGGTGACACTGATTGGAATTAGAATTGTGGCGTTAAATCTCAAGTGCGGATGTCGTGACCTGGGTTTGTTGTCGAGCTGAAGGTGTAGTGTGCGATGAAGGATGTGGTGACGTGGTGGATGAAGGTGTTGGCGGCTACGACCGTGAGCCTGGAGATGCGCGACAAGCACAGACTCGGCAGCGACGTGGAGGAGTGCAGTCGCATTTGTAGCAGGAGGTTGGGTTCGTGCAGGTTTGGTAGTAGCAATGCAAATCATCGATCGTTGGAGGCGCTCGATTTGGTGGAGCTGGAATTACGTCGGTTAAGATGGATGGTTTGGCGAAACATATAACATCAGTTTATATAATTCAATTGTTGTTTCGGAAGCATCGATATTCAGTGCAGCAAAGAGGTTGAAAGTCTTCGCTTTGGTTTCAGTGAGTTTTATACTAACATCTATATCTAATTTCCTTTGCATTATATATATAAATTTATCCCGATAATTAATTGCATTATTTGGTTGAATCAATTAGTTTAATTGGTTATCTGGGATTGTTTGTTGTTTGAATTATTGTGTGTTGGTTTTGTAATAAGTTAATGTTGAGTTGGGTGATTGTGTCATTTGGAAGTGTCAATTTACAAATGGAACTCTATTCATTTGTGAATTGAACTAAATATTTATTTGTATGTCGATATGTGAATTTTATGGATAACTGAAGTTCAACGGAACTCGACTTGGGTCACGCGATATTTATAGTGATATTTTTTGATATGTTTATAGAGTAATTTTACACCATAATTTTTTTTCTTGCTTTAAAAGATTTTTCCAATAAGCTTTGAACATTATTTACTGGTTTTTAAAATCATATCAAAAGTATTTCATAAATATTTCACTAAATTTTACTTAATCTAGCTATTTTCAAATTTACAGATATACTTTTAAATTAGGAATATAAATATAGTTTTCTTTTGATTATGAAACCCTTTTTAAAAATTTATATTATAATAGTTTGGAATTGTTTTAAAGGATATATTGTTATTTTATAAAATATATTACTAAGATAATATTACTATTTTAAGTGACCTCTATTGTAAAGGTTATATAAATATTTTTGAAAGAGTTTTCAAACCTTGGAAAAATATAGAATTCTTTATATAAAATATTTATAAGGTTATGGATATATTTTGTATAAATAAAAATCTCTTTTTATAAATTATAATTCCAAACATGGTATAATTTAAAGGAAATATTTTATTTCTAATTAATTTTAGTATAAAATATGGTTTGAAATAAATATAATTTATTTTGGAGTATATATATTTATTTGAAAATAGTAATTAATTATCGCAAATTATGGAATGACATTTATATAAAGGATATTTGATTTGAAGTGATCTTGAATGTTTTAAAATATTTAAGAAGAGAATTGGCTATGAATATTGGCATTTAAATCTTTATTTTGGAATTATATAAAGAAAGTTAAAGTACTATTCAATTTACAATATATTTTAAATTTTTTATTGATTTTGGAATGTAAAGATTGTTTAAGAATTTAATCGAAAACTATTAATTTGTTGAAAAGAAAATTTTATATCTGGTTATTATTAATTATTTAAAGATTATAAAATTATGAGAGATATGAAATATTTTAGGTATTTTAAAGTGTATTTCACTAATAATAATACGATTGCTTATGAATTATTAAAGTGTGCTATAATATATATATATATATATGAATATTTGAATTAATTGTTTAAGAAAGATTTTGTTGAATTTTATTGTTATTTCATTTCTAAAATTAAATTAGGATTTTTGTATGATTCCTATATTTTCTAATATTTCATTTTCCTATACTAATTTCGATATCATGAACGGTTCACCGTTAATATTGATTTGATTTGTGATTTGATATGATACGTAATGACATCTCTCTTTATGATTTTGTGATATTTTGTTTTGTGTGATGAGGAATCTGAATAAATAGAGTTATAATACCATTTGGAATGAGACATTCGGTAATATTTCTCCGGTTATTCTTTGGACCTATTATATAGAATATTGTGGAGATCGACTGTAATTTATGAACATTGAATAAACGATTGAGCATCATGCGTTGGTACGGGACACAGATGTGATACTTATTCTGTTACATTGTAAGTACACTTAAGTAATGAAAACTGGGATATTGGTATTATACTTTCGTAAGGTGATGTGAGGTATAGAGAACGGTTATATAACTAGGTAGAGCAAGTTTATTGATGTTGAGTTATTGGTTACCCATATATATTTATATAGATATTATCTACTTGTCTATCATGAAGTGCTCCGAGATATGATTACGGTTTAGTGAGAGCCAGATGGCCAATGTCCACCCTAATGACTTGATCGTGAGGTCGCGCCCCAGATCAATGACACCTTTATTATATGTATTAGACGTGCATCACAAGATTTTAGATAAAGGCAGAGTATCCTTTAGGGTGGTGTAACCCTAGTCTCCTTTTATCTCTTAGGCCAGCAATCTATCACCAAGGCTGACAGTCTGTTGCCTTAGGGGCATGATCCAGGTCATGCTTAAGAGTCCTCGCATTGACGAGCACGTTAGGTGGATATAGTCACGATACTAGAGAGGTAACTGAAGACTGTAGGAGCGGACCCGGGTGGACTAGCCTGGGCTCCTGGAGCAGGCGGTGTAGCTGTCTGTCTCCCTTCTGGTTCTACGTAGGTTGGTAGATAAGCACATATTATCTATACACCTTACCTAAGTATTAGAGCAGATCCGGATGAATAACCCAGGTGCTCTTGGAGATGGCAGATAGCCATTTTGCGGTTTTACTGGGTGGGTAACTCAGACATTATGAGATTATTAGGTAGTGTAACCCATACATTATGATTTGATTCACATCACCATTTATTTCTATATTTCTATATGTGGATATGAGGATATGAGATTATACCATTTATTTCTATAGTGGATATTCGTATCTTTTATTATATATGATTCTTTGATAGTGGCCTAAATTTTTATATTTTATACTGATGTTGATATTTTATTATTAAGATTGAGAGATATACATTTGGACTGTGTCGTGTGCTAACCTGATTATCCTTAGTGATATCTCATATATTGATGATTACTGGATTTTTATGATGATTTCTGGTTATGGATGATTCACCTATTTGATATTATTTCCTTGATTTAATGTTTGACTTGATTTATATTGGGTGATGATATTTTTCCTTTGCATAGTTTGTGATTGACGTTATGATTATTGTTGAATAGTTCTGATAGTGTTATCATATTATTATTATATCAAGTATGTTCTATATGTATATTAACCCTTTGATTTAGATATTGTATGATCCATGTGTTATTTATATAATACTCGGGTCAGTTCGGGACATTTTAGGTTCAGAGATGATGAGACCAGCTTGTGTTTTTTGGGCATAGAGGAGACTAGATATATGGTATTATAGATTATCATCCTTTATTGTATAATCTCTTGTGTGTACATCATTGTAATGCATATTAGACATATGTTGTATATTTTATATATTATATATATTCACTACGATATTGACCCTATGGTCTTTGAAATTTGTTGTGTATCGTGTAATGTTCTATCCTGGAAGCATCGTGTTTATTGCTTTGTGCCAATATAGTGTATGTATAGGTGAGTTATATTCGATGTTTAAATACATACCAATGTTATCCCAAGGCAACTTTCATGTATGTACCCCATATAGCCTCATTCTCCATATTATTCGATAATATTACTCAATAATACTCGTGGATAGTAGAGTATATGAGTGTACAGGTTGGGTGTTTACTGCCATCGTTTATAGCCAAAAAATGGCCAGTTAGGGTTGGCGTTGCATTCGAGGCATCAAGCATGAGACCAATATAATTATCCCATTTTCTTGAGCTGTTGGAATTGAATGGTTGGCATAAGACACATCTAATGCCACCATCTTTTCCAACGGTCTCCTCCTCCTCTTCTTTAATTCCCTCCTCCTCCTTCATTTCTCTTCACCAAATCAACCTTCTCATCCTCCCAATCCAAAAATTCAGTCAATTTTCTTTGCTTCTATGTTAGTTTTTAAGATAAATTTCATCGATTTTGCAATTTTCATACTAGTATCTACATATTATATTTTTCATGAATTTTTTTAGAATGTTGATTTATGGATCTTTCAGTTTGTTTACACGTCACATTGTGGACTGGATTGATGAACGAATGTTGGCGTTTATTGACATTTGTTATGCCAACATTAGATCTCACAAAGGTTGGGTTGGCTAATAGTACAATGAAATCAACAAAGCCTTCTACACACAGATAAACATCGATTACAATGCTTGTCAGATAAAAAAAGGTTTGACGACCTAAAGCATGATTGGAACCCGACAAATTGGTTGATGCAAATTGAAGGCAGATTTTGGAATGCAGAGTAGAACACCGTCAGAGGAGATGTTAAGTGGTAGGACACGACCGCTAAAAAGTATAAGAAATTCAAAACTTGCTTGCCTTTGAAATTTAAAGAGTTGACCGTGATATTTGAAGGCTGCATTGGAACTCTTTTCTGTAAGTTTAATGTTCTGGATGCTCCACCTGCCAATGTCCAGTTGACACACAGTTTTATGCCAACTTTCTCAAGGGCGATGCTGTTGATATCAGCACTCCAACTCTTTGAGGTTCTTCACATTTGCATCGCTCTGCAGCTACTTTCATTGTTCGTAGAAATTAGTTAAATGAACTTCTTTGCGGAACATCGAGATGACGGAGACCATTGACAGATGTATAGCTGCGCAGTAGGAGGATGACCCATTTTTCGAAAGGGAAATATGTACATTCTGAATAGCAGGGAGGCAGACTACTACGTTGTCTGCTGTTTGATGAAGAGGCCCAAGAAGCTTAGGTAACTTGTGATATAGTACTACATTTTTTTGTCTATTTGTATTCCAAACTACCAGTATGTAATAAAAATTGTCTTTTTTTATTGCACTTTTTCTACCATTTATAAGTAATATAAATTTAATTAACTATATTATTAAAAAAAATTAAAATAAAGTAAAACAATAATTAAAATAATTATTTGTAACAAAAAATTTAAAACACCTCGTTTAAATGATCTTTCATAACATGAGAACTCATTCTCAATTTGTGAACCATTTTCCTTTCGTGCCCCTTTTGTGTACCCATTTCTTGTGCCAAATGAACACGCCCTTAGTATTTTTACACCGAGCTAACTCTAATAAATGTTTGAAAGAAAATCAATAAATAATCATATAAATAATATAAATTTTTATTTGTACTAATTCTACCAAGCTTAAGATTCTAATAATCCAATGAGTTACCTATTATAGTGTTTGTGTCTTTTTCTTATTGGTTACTGTAACATTCCTTATTTTAAGAATAAAAAAATATATACTAATAATGTTGTGGTCATCCTTAGCATTATTTTCCAATAACAAAATAAGATCAATTATTATATCATTAACATATAGAGCATAGGAATTTACAAATTTTAACAAAATATTTTCATTTATTTACGAATTCGTTACATCTCAATTACATAGCCCATAGTTATGAAAGATATGCACGAAGGTGCAAGGTACGACACAACGTTTGCGCCATTCTTCCTTGTGGTGCGGCGCACATGAAAGGTTGTGGCAAATGGCACAAATGGAACATGTTGCAAAAGTGGCATGCGACACAAAATGGCATGCTTTTCCATTATTTTATTGTTTTATTTATTTCTTTTTCATTTCTAACAATTGAAACTGTATAAAAGTTAATATTTATCATATCATCGAGGATTAAAAAAAGGTACAACATCCTTAATAGTGACACAATTGGTCCAATATCCCTGAAGGATATTGATGGTTCCAATGAATGGTTAATGAAAAATATGGATGAGGTGTAACGACCCGTATTTTTAACCACTTTAAATTATGGAATTTGTTGTAATTATTAAATAAAAATGGTTAAAAATAAAAATTCAATGATTTTAAATGTAAGTTATTGAATATGAACTTGGATAAGATTTTGAAATAAACAAATTCTGGGGATTTAAGTATAACGAGTATTGAAAGGTAATGCTATGTATTAAATGAGTTTACAATCAATAGTTGGATTAAATAATAAATGTTGAATTCATTAGATGTAAATAAAGTAATTGATTGATAACTAAAATTCATCAAAAAAATCTAATATTGGAATTTGTTGAATATTGAACAATTAAATTGTTTAAATTCAATATTGGAAATTATTTGAATAATTGAACTCTGAATTTAATATGATTAAAAAATGTTGGAAGTTGATTTAAATTTTATTTAAATAACAATGAAGATTGTTAACATTTAAAATTAAATTTAAAAGTGAAAAATTAGAAATTGAAAATATTATATTTTTAAATGACATATAAAAATAGCGATCCAGGGCATAGTCTCGGAATTTGACGAAACCAGTTCCATTGGATCCGTAATATTGTATTATTACCGGATTTCAAATTTCATAGTGTTTGGAGTTATCGTTTGGTCATACGAGATATAAACGCGTTAAATTTATATCGAAAGTACAATATAATAATTGGGTCCAAAAAAGCTATCTTCTCCATACGATCGAATTAGGACTCGAAACTTTTCCATTGCATTCGGAATTGGAGTATAACCTTATCAACACCTAGCGGCATGCCTCGATAGGGGTTCGAAATTTTAAGCTGTTTTAAACGAGATATTTTGAATTAAAAATAATATATATATATATATATATTTGACTTGACCATCCTTTCACCTAAGCCCACATTCTCTCCCATCAGTTAGCCTAGTGCCTATTACCTCTTCAAAAACTTCCCTCTCTTCACTTTTAAATGTCAGCCGAACAACACAGAGAAGAAAAAAAATTTGAAAACTTTAAAAATCAACATATTGAGATTCACTCAACAAAAAAAATCTGAAACTTCCTTTAAAAATCTTGTTTTAGTTTATACTTCGATCTGGTATGATTATTGGATGTTGCGGCGGTTGCTCGGGTTCGACCGTGGGTGTCGAGCAGCTGTTACAAGCTAGGGTTTCATATTACACTCGATTTTGGAAGAGATTCGTTGAATGGGTGGTGTTTTCGAGTTCGGGGGACCGAATTACATCTGGGCGCCAAATTCTATGATGATCGATCGTCTTTTGGGGGAGGGGGTCCGATACCACGTATGGCAGCAAGGAGCAGGAGGTCGTGTTTTTTATTGTGCGCTCGAGTTCGAAGGTATGGCGTAAGGGAGGTGGAGATTTTGACGTGGGATTCAACGGCTTGATCAGATTTAGATTTCGTTTCGTGGTCAAAGAGAATTTGGCGTGTCAACCTAGGTGTGCACGGCCATTATCGTGCACTAAGAGGCTCGAATGTGAATTGGAGAAGAAGCTTCATGCGGCCCAGATCTCTTTTGGGTAATGAACAACCAGATTTGATTTTTGGTTATTAAAAATAAAAGGAAAATGTAAATTTATATATATTAAATTCGAGTAAACTTTAAAAATGTGTATCTCTCTCATACGTTGTCAGAATTGAACAAAATAAGCGGTGATGGAAGCGTGGCGACAAGCACTATGCGATGGAGCTCGATTGGAGCTAGTTAAAATTTTAGGTTAAATCAAACGTTGTTCGATTTGATTTGAAATTGAAACTCAAGGTGAGTGTTTCATAACGCTCACAACGTACTAGAATATTCTTATGCTAGTTAAATTTAAATTTATGAAGTGATATGAATTTATTGGTCGTTGTTTGATAAATTTGATTGTCATTTGAATTAACCGTTATAAATTAAAATTGACAGTTAAATTTGAAATTGAAATTGAATTGCCTGTAAATTACCCGATTTTAATAACTATGAAACTGTTGTGAATTATATTGTTTGTTTGTATGATTGATCGTGAAGGATGCCAATTGATTGACATTTGGACGATTGGATGTTTGTTTATCTCATATATATATATCCTATTATTACCCTATATATTATTTATAGTATATTAAACTGTAAATTAAATTATCTCGAATGAATTAAGAAATAGATTGAAACGGTATATACCTATGACATTATGATTTGGATTGAAATGATATATATTCCTCCCTGAAATTAAACTGAAATAACCGATCACTTGGCCATAAGATCGAAAATTATATACGGACACCGGATTGGTTAAATTAAATGATTTTAAAATCTTTACTTTGAAATTATTTAAATGGTTTTGATTTAAAAAGGAATAAAAATCAAATACACAGAAATTGAATTAATCATGAATTCGAGTTTGAAATGTTGAAATAAAATTTTGGTTAAAAGAAATTGTTAAATAATTGAAGTTGAGATTTTGAAGTTAAAATCAGAATATGATTGAATTTCATAAATTGATTTGTTTTTAAAAGATTGAACTTTTATTCGAACTTTGAATATTACCAAGTAAAATTGATATAAAAACGATATTTCGAAACTGAGCTCGAAATTGAATTTTGTTTGAAGATTGGGATTTTAAACTGAATATTGAAGGATAATTTGATTTAAATGTTTTGAATCGATATTTTGAAAATCGGGCTCGAAATCGATATAAATTGAAATTGAAATTGAATTAATTGGATTTGAAAGTGGAATTGAATTAATTGAAATCGAAGTTGAAATCGATTTGAATTGAAATCGAAATTGAATCGATTGAATGGAAATTGGAATAGATTGAATTGGGAAATTGGAATTGAATCGGTTTGACTTTGAAACTATTTTCAAATTAATTATTTAATATAAAACTATTTAAAAGCTATCTTCTTGAATATACAAATTATTTTGGTTTTCCAAATTATTTTTCTGTATAAACCATTTAATACTTAAACTATTTTATATTAAACTATTTTAACAATTTAAGCTATTTTTAACTATTTTAACCATTTACACTATTTTAACTATTTTTAATTATTTAAACTATTTTAAACTATTCAAACTATTTTTTTAGAAATTCAAACTGGTCAAGAGTGGAAGATTATTTTAAACCATGGATTTAAATACGAATTGGGTTAAATGAAGTTATAACCCAAATTGAAATTCGAAACGATTTTGGAAGCGAAATCGAGATATTAAGGCGAAAATGATTTTGAACTGAAATAGTATATTTTGAGTAAATATGATGATTTCGAAATGGATTTGATTTTGAAGCGAATATGATATTTTTATATCAAGTATGAACTGTTTTCGAAATGTAAAAGAACCAACCGGTGCGTAAAACAACGTTTGGTTGTTAAAGAGATCGGGGTCGGATATGTGCATACTCTCTGTCGGTACCGGAACCACTTTAATAACTGTGTACGTGGAGTGATGATCCAGAACGAAGTGGTTAGATTTGGCGTTGTTTGCTGGATTTGAAGAAAGAGAACGATGATGGATTAGCCTGGCACTTGTGCCAATTTGAAATGACTAAAACAGAAGCTGTACCAGCCAAGTGGGTTAGCTACCTCGAGAGGACGCACTTCTTCGTATTACCATCATTTACATTGTGATTGATTGGTTCGCAGCCTCCGAATTATAGGAGTGTTGGACGTGGTGGGCAATTATGGCTATGATGCGTTACCACCAGCCGGGAAGGGTAAACTAGTAGTATCCTACCTTGGGCATTGCCTCACGTTCCTTGTCATACTTTTATCCCTAAACGAGATCTATACAATTTTGGTTTATTGTTGTTGTATCACGGCATCCTTATCTACCGACCATCTACTTGTGTTTTATATGCAAACTGTACAACAATGCTTAAAAACTTGTTAAGGGGGGTTAATGTAAAGCCTTAACGCTAAGAAAAGTATTATTTTATTGATTAGACATTGCATATATAGCGTATTCTACTACATATAAATATTTTGATGGATCCTAAAAAGATGGAAAATCCCGTAACATCTCTTGAGTTATTGCACGCACGTTATACAATGGATAGGACGTGTGAAAACCCGTAAACATCTCTGATGCCATGACATTCATATTTTATGCGATATTGATTTGACTTACATAAGGATATTTTAGTCCTGACTCGAATGTTTTGTCTTTTCATTACGCTCGGGTCAGTCCTGAATTTTTCAGCTTATCGAAGATTACCCTTTGGAGAACGAAGACGAAGATTTGGTATATTATTACTATTATTATCCCTACATCAAATTGTCTGCCGCATTATTTTATTTACCTTTGATGTATATATATAACTTTGATGAATGTTGTATAGACTATAATCAAATGTAAAATATAAACAGTTTCACGAACTGTTTATTTGATTATTATATTTTGTCGTTCCGCTGCGAGATTCTGTGTTTGTTTCTTCTACTTTTCTTATTTTTCTTATTTAGCCCTGATGATTATCTATGTTCCGGATTGTTTGGATCGGACATGTGTGGATTATTGTCAATTTAAACCCTTTGAAATGTGGGTCGTCACATGTGGTATCAGAGCTTTGGTTTAGCGATAAACTAAGTTTTGTGGGGGTTTGACTCATTAGAGATAGGGTAGTAATACCCTAGAATGAGTCTGTTTGAGTGTATATATATGAGAGAGCATATTTGTTAGTGTTGGATAAAATGTTTTATATTGTGTTGTTTGAATTGTTAAGTTTGAATTTTGGGTTTAGGTCAGTACGTGGGACGCCGCTATATCGATAGGGATTCCAAAACACTTGAACAAAGCAAACCAACACAATATTGTTTTCAGAATTTGGTAAATGAAATAATTTTACCTAGGATTGTATTTTATATATAAAAGAATGGTTTTCTAAAATCTAGATAGTTAAATAAAGTGGTTGTTAGAAATGATAATATTGATCATTATCGTTTATTGTTTGATTAGTCACTATTAGCTACTATATGATTATAAGAAAATGAAATTGTATAAATGTGATTTATAAAAAATAATTTGCAAGTAAAATGAATATAAAATCGAGAATTTGAGTAATTGAAATCCCGGTGTTTTTGAAAAAGGTTTTCAAGGTTTGGAAAATAATATCTGTATTGTCTAAAAGTATATACCAATACAGATGGTTTTCAAATAAATTTTAAAAGGAATGAATTCAGTACTCCCCTCTTCTGTCGCTGGAAAATAATTTCGGTGACGACTGCGTAGCATCATCGACGTTCATTTTCGAGTCTCAAAGTGGGGGAGACTTCTGAGAAGTTTTGCTATTGAATTGTTTTGACAAACAGATTTTGGTTTAAACTCCAAAAGTATGATTTGATATATATAAAAAAAGATAAGTATATATACTTATTTCAAATGATTTGAAATGTCCCAATATTTAAATTTTTAAGTTTGTTAATTAATAATCTTCAAATTATTTAAATAAAATGAAATATTTGAATAACCAGAGCTTATAAAATAAGAGAATTAAGAAAATCTAAACTAAATGTTTTAAGAAACTTTAGAGAGAAATTGGAAGTAAAGAAAATTTAAACAAGCTAAAATAGTGAACATTCTAATTAAGTAAAAATGAATCAATTAATTTGTATAATACCAAATTGCATTCTAATAACATATAATAAGACTTACCAAATGTTAAAAGTTAAAATGATGATTTGGATATGTAGTGAGATATTATACAAGTAAACAAAACCTAAAAGTAATTAAAATGTATATAAGTGGAAATTTAGTTGTAATAATAAATGCTATATAGTTAATTGGTATATTATGAAATGATTAATGACTAAATGGAATAAGTAAGTAAACTTAAAAAAGAAGACAAATGAATTAAATAATATTTGTGTAAATTGGCTATAGAATTAAATATAAACTTGCAAAGGAATTGTAAAATTGAATTTGTAACTTTTGAGATAATTGTAAACTTAGATAAAGCCATATATAAGAAGTTGGACTTTTATAGAATGATTATAAACTAAATTGTTGATTAATAATATGTTCCACAAATAAATTTATTATTAAATGAAATTATGAAAATGAAGTAAATGTAAACAAAGGAATTTGGTATAGCTAAGAATCAATAGAAATAAATACGTAAGTTGTACGTATATTATTTTATTCGCATAATGATTTGATCTAGATCCGAGCACAGAATTTCAAGATAATTCATATCGATCCGAGTTAGGTTTTTTCACTCGATTCCCGCCGGCGAACCCTGGATATGGATTTTTGATTTGATTTTGGAATTCTCTATCATAGTATATAGCTATGCAAGAAGGATAACAGTTTCTGATCAAGGAACCAAATCCAAGTCCGCACTAAAGAGTCGTGTGAACGATACTAGTTCGGAAGTGAAATTGTGTGATCGAGTGAGCGATCAAATTTGATATTGCGTACGAATGATATATGTACATCATACGGGCTTAAGTAAAGCTAATATTGGAAATTGAAGATGCAAAATATTAAATGATTTTAAATTATATGATTGGATATCATTGGTAAATAAGATGTAGGTATTTAAAATCAAGAAAAATTTGGATTGCCCGACAAAAAGGTACATGTTTATTTTGTCATTTGATTTGATGGTTTTATGATGGAGCCACTTGGCTTTTGTTTTCTTTTGTTGGTTTGGTGCCCGTAGTGTCGTTTTGTAGTTGTTCCGATCAAGCCGTGCAAAGGAGACGCTGCCGAAATTTTTAGAAAATTTAAGAAGTTAGAAATTTTTTGAAGTTTTAAAATTTTATAACTTGTTTTGATTGCTAGCTTGAAAATTCCGTAAGCCGATCAAAGTGGCATGACGGAAGCATAGTAAAAGTTTTCTAATAATATTTTATTGTTTTATAAGTTGATTGTTTCGAATAAAATAGATCAAATGTAAAATTCTCTACTTAGTTTCTTTTCGAGGACGAAAAGTTTTGAGTGGGGGAGATTGTAACGACCCGTATTTTTAACCACTTTAAATTATGGAATTCGATGTAATTATTAAATAAAAATGGTTCAAAATAAAAATTCAATGATTTTGAATGTAAGTTATCGAATATGAACTTGCATAAGATTTTGAAATAAACAAATTCTGGAGATTTACGTAATAACGAATATAGAAAGGTAATGCTATGTATTAAATGAGTTTACAATCAATAGTTGGATTAAATAATAAATGTTGAATTCATTGCATGTAAATAAAGTAATTGATTGATAACTAAAATTCTTCTAAAAATATAATATTGGAATTTGTTGAATAATAAACAATTAAATTGTTTAAATTCAATATTGGAAATTATTTGAATAATTGAATTCTAAATTTAATATGATTGAAAATGATGTTGGAAGTTGATTTAAATTTTATTTAAACAACGATGCAGATTGTTAACATTTAAAATTGAATTTAAAAGCGAATAATTAGAAATTGAAAATATTATATTTTAATTGACATATAAAAATAGAGCTCCGGGGCACAATCTCGAAATTCGACGAAATCAGTTCCATTGGATCCGTAATATTGTATTATTATCGGATTTCAAATTTTGTAGTATTTGGAGTTATCGATTGGTCATACGAGATGTAAATGCGTTAAATTAATATCGAAAGTTCAATATAATAATTGGGTCCAAAAAAGCTATCTTCTCCATACGATTGAATTAGGACTCGAAACCTTTTCCATTGCGTTCGGAATAGGGATATAACCTTATGAACACCTAGCGGCACACCTCGATAGGGGTTCGAAATTTTAAGTCGTTTTAAACGAGATATTTTGAATTAAAAATAATATATATATATATATATATATATATATATATATATATATATATTATTGACTTGACCATCCTTTCAACTCAGCCCACATTCTCTCACATCAGTCACCCAAGTGCCTATTACCTCTTCAAAAATCTTCCCTCTCTTCACTTTTAAATGTCAGCCGAACAACATAGAGAAGAAAAAAAATTGAAAACTTTAAAAATCAAGATATCGAGATTCACTCAACAAAAAAATCTTAAACTTCCTCTAAAAATCTTGTTTTGGTTTATACTTCGATCTGGTATGATTATTGGAGGATGCGGCGGTTGTTTTGGTTCGATCATGGGTGTCGTGCAGCTTTCCCAAGCTAGGGTTCCATATTACACTCGATTTTGGAAGAGATTCATAGAATGGGTGGTGTTTTCGAGTTCGGGGGATCGAATTACATCTGGGCGCCAAATTCTGTGATGATCGATCGTCTAAGGGGGAGGGGGGAAGGGTCCGGTACCACGTACGACAATAAGGAGTAGGAGGTCCTGTTTTTCATTATGGGCTCAAGTTCGAAGTTATGGCGTCAGGGAGGTGGAGATTTTGACGTGGGCAACAGCGCGATCAGATTTAGATTTCGTTTTGTGGCCAAAGAGAATTTGGCGTGTCAACCTAGGTGTGCACGACCATTATCCATCACTGAGAGGCTCGAACGTGAATTGGAGAAGAAGCTTCATGCGGCCTAGATCTCTTTTGGGTAACGAACGGCTAGATTTGATTTTTTGTTATTAAAAATAAAAGGAAAATGTAAATTTATATATATTAAATTCGAGTAAACTTTAAAAATGTGTATCTCTCACATACTTTGTCAGAATTGGACGAAATAAGTGGCGATGGAAGCATGGTGACGAGCACTACACGATGGAGCTGGATTGGAGTTGATTGAAACCAGTTAAAATTTTAGGTTAAATCAAATGTCGTTCGATTTGATTTGAAATTTAAACTCAAGGTGAGTGTTTCATAATGCTCACAACGTACTAGAATATTCTTATGCTTATTAAATTTGAATTTATGAAGTGATATGAATTTATTGGTCGTTGTTTGATAAATTTGATTGTCATTTGAATTAACCGTTATAAATTAAAATTGATAGTTGAATTTGAAATTCAAATTGAATTGCTTGTAAATTACCCAATTTTGATAACTATGAAACTGTTGTGAATTATATTTTCAGTTTGTATGATTGATCGTAATGGATGCCAATTGATTGATATTTGGACAATTAGATGTTTTTTATCTCATATATATATCCTGTTATTACCTTGTATATTATCTACAGTATATAAAACTGTAAATTGAATTATCTCGAATGAATTAAGGAATAGGTTGAAACGATATATACCTAAGACATTGTGATTTGGATTTAAATGATATATATCCATCCCTGAAATTAAACTGAAATAACTGATCACTTGACCAGAAGATAGAAAATTATATACAGAAACCAGATTGGTTAAATTAAATGATTTTAAAATCTTTGATTTGAAATTATTTAAATGGTTTTGATTTAAAAAGGAATAAAAATAAAATTTACAGAAATCGAATTAATCACAAATTCGAGTTTGAAATGTTGAAATAAAATTTTGGTTAAAAGAAATTGTTAAATAATTGAAGTTGAGATTTTGAAGTTAAAATCAGAATATGATTGAATTTCATAAATTGATTTGTTTTTAAAAGATTGAACTTTTATTCAAACTTTGAATATTACTAAGTAAAAGTGATATAAAAACGATATTTCAAAACTGAGCTCAGAATTGAATTTTATTTGAAGATTGGGATTTTAAACTGAATATTGAAGGATAATTTGATTTAAATGTTTTGAATCGATATTTTGAAAATCAAGCTCGAAATCGATATAATTTGAAATTGAAATTGAATTAATTGGATTTGAAAGTGGAATTGAATTAATTGAAATCGAAGTTGAAATTGATTTGAATTGAAATCGAAATTGAATCGATTGAATGGAAATTGAAATTGATTGAATTGGGAAACTGTAATTGAATCGGTTTGACTTTGAAACTATTTTCAAATTAATTATTTAATATAAAACTATTTAAAAGCTATCTTCTTGAATATCCATATTATTTTGCTACATAAACCATTTTAATACTTAAACTATTTTATATTAAACTATTTTAACCATTTAAACTATTTTTAACTATTTTAACCATTTACACTATTTTTAATTATTTAAACTATTTTAAACTATTCAAACTATTTTTTTCAAAAATTCAAACTGGTCAAGAGTGGAAGGTTATTTTAAACCATGTATTTAAATACGAATTAGGTTAAATGAAGTTATAACCCAAATTGGAATTCGAAACGATTTTGGAAGTGAAATCGAGATATTAAGGCGAAAATGATTTTGAACTGAAATAGTATATTTTTAGTAAATATGATGATTTCGAAATGGATTTGATTTTGAAGCGAATATGATATTTTGATATCAAGTATGAACTATTTCGAAATGTAAAAGAACCAACCGGTGCGTAACGACGTTTGGTTGTTAAAGAGACCGGGGCCGGATATGGGCATACTCTCTGTCGGTACCGGAACCACTTTAATAACTGTGTACGTGGAGTGATGATCCAGAACGAAGTGGTTGGATTTGGCGTCGTTTGCTGGATTTGAAGAAAGAGAATGATGATGGATTAACATGGCACTTGTGCCAATTTGAAATGATTAAAACAGGAGCCGTACCGGCCAAGTTGGTTAGCTACCACGAGCGGACTCACTTCTTCGTATTACCATCATTTACATTGTGATTGATTGGTACGCACCCTCCGAATTATGGGAGTGTTGGACGCGGTGGGCGATCATGGCTATGATGCGTTACCACCACCCGGGAAGGGTAAACTAGTAGTATCCTACCTTGGGCATTGCCTCACGTGCCTTGTCATACTTTTATCCCTAAATGAGACCCATACGATTGCGCATCCCTATCCACCGACCGTCTACTGGTGTTTTATATGCAAACTGTACAACAATGCTTGAAAACGCGTTAAGGGGGGTTAATGTAAAGCATTAACGCTAAGAAAAATATTTATTTTATTGATTAAATATTACATATATAGCGTATTTACTACATATAAATATTTTGACGGATCCTTAAGAGATGGAAAATCTCGTAACATCTTTGATTTATTGCACGCACGTTATACACTGGATAGGAGGTGTGAAAACCCATAAACATCTCTGACGCCATGACACTCATATTTTATTCGATATTGATTTGACTTACATAAAGATATTTTAGTCCTGACTCGACTGTTTTGTCTTTTCATTACGCTAGGGTCAGTCCTGAGTTCTTCAGCTTATCGAAGATTACCCTCTGGAAGACGAAAACGAAGATTTGGTATATTACTACTATTATTATCCCCGCATCATGTTGTTTGCTGCATTATTTTATTTACCTCTGACGTATATATATAACTCTGATGAATGTTGTATAGATTATAATCAAATTTAAAATATAAACAGCTTCATGAACTGTTTATTTGATTATTATATTTTGTCGTTCCGCTGTGAGATTCTGTGTTTGTTTCTTCTTCTTTTCTTATTTTTCTTATTTAGCCCCAATGATTATCTACGTTCTAGATTGTTTGGATTGGACATGTTTGGATTATTGTCAATTTAAACCCTCCGAAATGTGGGTCATCACATGAGGCATCCGATGCCGAAGATGAGCTTGTATTTGATGATGATAATGATGACTTGACTTGGGATTTTGTTGCTAGAGCAGTAAGAGTGGAGGAAGCTGGATATTCGAGTAGAAGAACAATCACATCAAGAGGTTTTTAAACACCCGCTTTAGTTACATCTTCACGAAGAAGAAACAAATCTAAATGAGATAGATGAAGAAGATACTAAAGCTTATGAATCTGATGATGCAGACATGATTTGGAGAATATACTTGCAGAATCAAATTCAGATTTCTAGTTTATCACTAATATATATTACTATATTGCATTTTGGCTTTGAAACTATTATGTTTGAAATTCTATGCTTATGATATTATGTTTGATGATTTTTTTTGCAAAATGTCTAAAAATTATACGTTGCATATGTTTTAGTAAAACATATTGAACTTTTAAATTTATTGTTATGTATATTAAATTTATGAAAAAATTATAAATGTTCCCAGTAAATTAAAAAGACGATGTGCTAAAGCCTCGGAGAGGCCATGCGCCTTTTTACGCCATGCGCCATTAATAACAATGACATAACCCCATAATTCCATCGCTTAGATAAAATATAATAAATACAAATATCACTCATAGAGTGATATATTAAGACACTTCCTTGAATTATCAGAGTCATAACTACCTAGGCAGTTATAAATCCCATCATTACATATGATCAACAATAATAATAATGTAGTAAAATTGCATAGTGAAAATATACTTGTAATATTAGCATGCCTCCTACATGTCTCTGGAAGCTTTATTTTTCTAAATCTAAAAATCCTACTCTCAGCCCACTCAATTTCAATGAGTAGCTAAGAGTTTGATGTAAAATCAAAAACTTTGGATCAGACAAAAGGTCTGGTGCGATAATATTAGCTTATCTCAAACCAAAAGGACAACTAGTGAGACCATGTCATTGAAGCATGGAATGGGTCTTTCTCAATAGTATCTTATCAAACGGAAATCGTAATATATCCTTTATCCAGAATGATTAGAACATAATCATAACATCAATATCATGCATAGTGGGTCAAAATGAATAGTCTGTCATTGACTAGGTCAAAAGGTCACACATCTCATAATTACCCAATCTCATAAAATAATCCATTCAATGACACAGTTTTGTCATTATGAACCTATTAGTTTGCACAGACTAACTAAAAACCGATCAAGCTAATTCAGCCTAAAAATATCACCATGTACTATAGAATGTCTTATCCAACATGAGGAATAACAACAGCTTCTGTCCTATAGAAGAAAAACAATAGTGAGCATTGTTGCTACAAGTACCTTTCTATGCGTAACTTCAAAATTTTAGCGTCAATATCGACAAAGCCCTATGCACTGGAATCACGGATCAGACCAACATGGGTCTTAATGGTTGGAAGGTAGGGCACGTTCCTATCTTAGGATCTACCTAAAAATCTAGTTTTAAAATATCAATGAGTAATATCTTTTGACCAGTTCAACGCATCCTAACATAATTTGATCTTTTCTATCTTCTGAATACAATTCTACTAACTCGAGAGTTAAATCTAACCATACCCTCTACTAAAACAATCCCAATTAGATATCGGTTCCCATTCTCCCATGTCATAAATGTTGGGTAATAATATATAACATATAAGTGAGCATGCCAACAATTTCCATATACAATATCATTTGATCAAGTTGCAAAATAAAAGTAAAATAACACATCCATCTGGAATATATGTTCATACGATAGCCATTTTATACACAAAAATTACTCATATTTAAGTAATAATTTCCTTTGCAAAACTCTTTAATAATGGGCTAGTTCTTTCCATTTTATAATTCTTAGAATATGAAAAGATAGCCCGATATAGAGTTAATAATCTATTGAGTGCTAATAAACTAAGCAATCTCATTTTATGAAACTTTGTGCTATCATACCTTAAAAACACATGATATTGCATGTTAAAGATACTGTTATCGAGCTTCAAAAATTGGTGCTATCACACTTTAAAACTCATGCTATCATGTTAAAAATAGAGCTATCAAGCTTCAAAAATTGGTGCTATCAGACTCTAAAAACTCATGCTATTGCATGTTAAAAATAGAGCTATTGAGCTTCAAACACTTATGCCATCGCATCTAAAAATTACATGCTATCGCATGCCAAAAATATAAGCTATTGCATGTAAAAAATACAGCTATCGCATGTCTAAAATACATGTAGCTATCGCATGTCAACAAAGCTATCAAATGTTAAGAAAAACAGAGCTATCACATGTCTAAAATACATGCAGCTATCACATGTCAAGCAAAACAAAGCTATCGAATGCCAATCAAAACAAGTTATTGCAAGTTGAAAAACACGAAGCTGTCACATGTTGGAAAACACAAAGTTATCGCATGTTGATAACAAATTACCACCGAAGGTTGAAAATATGATGTTATCGCATCTTTAACTTCTAAAAGCTATCGAAGGTTGAAAATCAATAGCTATCAAATGTCATGATAACTATTATAGGTTGGAAATAATATTTTCGTAAATATCTTGAGAATTGATTTTTTTTAAAGTAATAATATTTTACCAAACCAATATCTTTGTTAAATTTGCATTGATTAATCAATTATTTTCAAAACATTGTAGCAAAATTGAAGAGAAAATTTATTTTATCTTTAGAAAGCCTTAATTATATGTCATAATTAATTGATTATTAACCATAATAATTAAACTCATATTTTACTAAATGACTCATAATTAATCGAAAATACATAAGAAAATATCCAAAAATACCGAAAAGTCTAAAATACCTTCTTTTATCACAGATAAAAGTTTTAGAACAAAATAATTATTTTTCGTAATTAAAATCCAAAATTACTCCTTTTTCCAACCTAGAAAATTCATATTTGATTCATATAATTTCAGAAAAATATGAAATTTAAAAGCCATCTCTAAATAATATTCCAACATCATATCAAGAATTCAAAGCTTTCGGAGATCATAATCTATGTTTTAACTTAAAATCCCATTAGGAAATTTTGAAAAAATCAATAAATAAATAATCATTGATTTGATTATCTTGAACAAAGCATGTTAAACAATCATCCAAAATTCAAATTCCATCATAGCCCAAATTACAAACATCAAATAATAAAGAGGTGAAAGCATTATTCATCTTAGATTGGATTTTGTGAAGAGAATTGCCTTAGTTTCATTCCTATGCTTTTTTCTCCTTTCTACTTCCTTGTTGAAGTGGTTTTAACATAGTTCTCTTGATTTTGTATTTTTG
The DNA here is from genome assembly GCA_030737815.1 of Allium fistulosum. NCBI lineage: Eukaryota > Viridiplantae > Streptophyta > Magnoliopsida > Asparagales > Amaryllidaceae > Allium > Allium fistulosum. The sequence goes on along the minus strand of CM060905.1, from coordinate 867,529,637 downwards.
TTTTCTTTCTTTTATTAGGGGATCCAGTTGGAGTTAATAAGGAAAGGGGAGAGAGATAGGGGAAATAATTTAATATCTTATCTTTCTTTACATATCTCTCTATAATTTAACTAATTACATATATTCCTTTCTTATAACCCATTACTCCATTTAAAGATTAAAATTCAATTTTTGATTAAAATAGTTATTATCAACACTCTATATACTTTCCTACATTATTCATTAATTGCTAACCAATTAAATTTTCGAATAAGAAGCTATAAAAAATTAGGGGTGTTACATGCTTCCTTCCTTAAAGAATTTCATCATCGAAATTCTAATAAGAAAAAAAACAATCATATCAGTCATGTAAACATGTGTCACAAGCTATAATACCAAATATTATAGAATTTAGCTAGTCAAAAGTCTATATAAGCATATAGAACATCCATCAAAATAACTTAGGACAAGCTTCTCTAATCAAATTCTCATTGTCCTAATTACAATCTCGTTCAATGTCACTCCACTGGACCATCACTAACTTGACTATCTTGTTTCTAAACTCTTTCATATCTTTATCCACTATACGAATAAGTTGCATAATGATAGTCATATTAGGCTCCACTACCGAATCTTCTAAAATCGTTGGTTCAATAACGGTCTTTGGATCATATACATACTTTCTGAAATGAGAAACATAAAAAACATTATGAATTCCTGTAAAAGTATTGATAATTCAATGCAATATGCACGTTTCTTGATATCTCTATAATACTAAATAGATCAACATATCTAGGTGCCAACTTTTCTATCTTTCCAAATCGTATAACACCCTTCATCGGTGATACTTTCGCCAAAACATAATCTCCAATTGAGAATTCCAAGTTCTTACGCATTATGCCACTTATTTGCGTATTTTTTTTTCTTTGATTGAGTTTCCTTCATCCTTGCTTAGATTAAGTCAATATTTTCAATCGTTTTTCTTATAAAATCTAGATCAAGTATTGGTTTATACATCTATCTCCGACCAACATGCAGGTGATTTGAGTACTTCAAAATGTGTCATTCTTGCACTACTCAGATACCTATCATTATAGGAACACTCGACTAAGAGCAAGTGGTTTTCCCACAATCCTCCAAAGTTTTATACACAAGCTTTAAATAAATCTTCGAGCACCTTGTTAACCATTTTCGTTTGCTCATCAGTCTGCAGATGGTAAGTAGTATTCATCTTCAGCTTAGTACCCATTTGTAAGCTCTTCCATAACTCACTAGTAAACAAAGGATCTCTATCACTTTTAATGCTACTTGGTGATCCATGAAGCCTTATAATATTCTCTATGAATAATTTCGCCAAACTAGGTGCCATCATTGTCAACTTAACAAAGATAAAATATGCACTCTTAGTCAATCTATCAACCACGACCCAATCATTTTTTCTATTCAAACTTGGCAACCCATCAATAAAATCAATCGGTATAGAATCCTATTCTCATAGTGGTATATCTAAAGGTTGAAGTGATCCACTTAGTTTTTGATGCTCAGATTTCACTTGTTGGCAATTCATACATTGCTTCACCCATAAGCATACACCTTTCTTCATTCCACTCAATTAGAAACTTCTCTTCATATCTTGGTACGTCTTGATACATCGGGATGAATATTAAACTTCGATATATGATATTTTCAAGAACTTTATTCCTTAGATTATCCACATTAGGAATAAAAAATCATCACTCCTTTCTCAGCCATCCTCTTTGGTTGGGTGCAAAATCTTTCAAATCATCAATCTATTTCCCATTTCAAGCCTCTTAATTCGTTTCGCTAGTAATTGATCATCTTTTTACCTTACAACAATCCTTTTGATCAATACCGGTCGAACTTCTAAACAAAAGATTATTGCAGTACTTCGACTAAAACTGGTCATCAACCTCATTCTAACTCTATAAGAAATCAACGCCTATAAATCAATCCATTCAGCTAACATTGCCAATACCACTTCTGGTGTTTTCTACTAAGTACATCAACAACTTTATATTCTTTACTCGATGTATACTTAATCCAAAGTCATCCACTATCAAAAACTCCAGCCATCTTTATTGTTTCATATTCAACTCTTTCTGAGTGAATAAATACTTTAAGGACTTATGATTCGCAAACAATTCAAATTATTCTCCTAAAAGATAATGTCTCCATACCTTCAATGCAAAGATTACTGCTACCAACTCCAAATCATAATTATAATATCAAACTTCATTACAGTCAAAGCTGTCAAGAAACAAAGACAATGATTCGACCTCTCTACATAAATCAACACCTAACCTAGTTTCACATGCATTAGTATACACCATTAAATATTGATTCCTATTTAGTACAACTAATACGGGAGTATTGGTCAATAAATGTTTTAGCTTCTGAAATGCTTTTTCAGATACATCGATTCAAACAAACTTTACGTCATTCCTTATTAAGTTAGTTATTGGTGCTACTGTACCAAAGAAGTCTTAATTAATCTCCAATAGTAGTCATCCCAAGATACTTCTAATCCCAGTTATAGTCTTGGGTCTTTTTCAACTGTTAATAGCTTTGATCTTTGATGGATTCAAAGTCAATCCATTTTACAAAACTACATGTCTAAGAAACTTTACTTCTCTTTTTCAGAAATGACATTTTGAAAACTTCGCATTTATCTGATGCTGCCTCGGTTTACTAGCACTATTCTGAGATGAACTTCATGATCTCTTTCATTCTTAGGATATATTAAAATGTCATCAATAAACACCAATAAGAATCTATTCAAACGCTCATGGAAGATTCGTTTCATCAAGTCTATAAAGAAAGAAGACGCGTTGGTCAGTCCAAAGGGCATGGCTTATAACAACCCACCTCGAAACATGCCTAAATTTCGAACCAGAAAACGCCCATTAAAACTTAGATCCTTTCTAAGGTAAGCTGTTGGTTAACTAAGAAAATAACAGTATAGAGCCACTAAAAGAACCCACAGCTGATGGAAAAAATATAATAGCAAAATATACCCATTTATTTTAAAACCATTAAACGTCATAATACAAAATACAATCAAATCACAACAAATCCTTTACAATAATTGCCTATATACATGGGTACACATAAAAGCAAGTGATAATGATAAATACTACCACAAGCCAAGCTCTCCATCTCTAAGCATTGTAACCGCCACTACTCTGCCCTTAACCTGTGTTGTAATGAGGGAGTCAGAACAACAAGTGTTTAGTTAATAAAAACCTTGAGTCTTACCTTTTCAGTACTTGGGCAGTATATTTCAAAATAAGAGTATGTCTACGAACATAAATTCATTAAAACCATTTAATACTTCTTTATAAGGAAAGGAGGTAGGTCCAACCACTTAATACCTTCTATTTCGAAAGCAGATTTCTAGAATCCTATATCCCAATCATACGTCATAAACAGCTAATAATGTGAGAAACAGTACCCAAGCCACTTAATATCTTTTACTGGAAAACAGGCAAACTTTGGTCATTTAATACCTTAATTAAGGCAGACTCCATCGTTTAATACCTATTTCCAAGGCTTGCTCCTCAATGGTTTATATGGATTAGGCCATTTAATACTTCCTTATGGAAAATAGGCACACTCTGGTCATTAATACCTTAATTAAGGCAGACCCCATCATTTAATACCTATCTCTAGAAGCGGACCCCCATTGATATACCACCTAGTGTCACCCCTTGAAAATTTAATACTTCATCTGGGGAAAAGAGGCCAGCCCTCAAACAACCACTCAATACCTCAAGACCCCGAAGCAGGCCCTTCATCTTATGGCCTATACTCATAATGACGTCTCACATTAGTCTGACAATTCACAGGAACCGATAGCCATATTAGCTGGGTAGAGTTCCCCTATAGAATTTAGGACTAACATTGCATCATTATAAATATTTATCATAAGGATATCTCACATCCATAGGAAGCGTACAACTACTGATAGCCTAAAAGTGAAGGGCAGACTTTTGTCATGTAACTCTATTGACCTCACATCCTTATGACTTAGCCATACATTAAATACACTCCATATATATAATAATACTCATCTCACCATTTCATAAGTAAGGCCTTATAAAGAATCTTTCTTATTACGCCTTAGAATAATAATTAGGCTAAATAAGAGTTTCTTCTTATTTTCGTCTAACAATCAATTACATTCCTAATAAGGGGAAATAAATGAAAATAATTACCTAATTAGCTTACGCAATAATTATATGTTAATTATGCTAATAGAGATAAATAAAACTCTGCGCCTAATAAATTCTAAGCGCATGGGTTTTACGCTCTAAACTAATGTTAAATGTCAATTCCATAACCAAATAGTATAACTAGTTTTTTATCTTCAAATTCCTATGATTTCAACATACCAAAATAAGGGATTCTAATATCCAAAATAGGGAATAAATATTCATAACCAAAACTGCAATAACATACTTGTAAATAAAATAGAAACTCGGTTTATTACACCAATTCAATGGAATATTATAAACAATAGGAATTGCAATCTAAACTCCATATTCTATTCAACTCCTCTTTTACAAAGAAATATGTAAGAATAAGTGGTGTAAACTACGAATAGAATTTGTAATCTAAACCCCTTAGTTCATTGAAGAATCATAATTTGGACCAAATAAGAAGGAGAAGTGGAATAAACTATGAAATTATCAAAAATTGCATAAATGAAACAAATTAATGTAAATAATGGAGAATCTTTACATAGAATTGACATTTCCAAATAAAAAGTAATTTTAGGGGATTTTATCTATCGTATTTTCGCAATCCCAAAATCCCTTAGGTATATTCAAATCCAAAAATAGATATATTAAACAATTACTGAAAAAAAGAAATACTAAGGTTTCCACTCACAAAACAGCCTTAGCTTTGGCTTCCTTGGATTTGCATGCCTCATAATCTCTTCCAGAATCTCTCTCTTTTGATACACACACACAATAGGAAAGAGGTATATATATATTTGTTGGATTTAGTATATTTGGAGGAGAATAGAATAAGAATATGTTGGAGGAAGAAGAATAAATAATTAGAAAGTGGATTGAATTCTTACTTGAATTTTCCACCTAGTTTCTGAATCTGGTTTGGAGGGATAACAACTGTAGAGTTTCGCTATTTTTCCCAAAATATTTGTGGATAAAAGTGAAAGGTCCACGGTCTAATTTGTAGTGGCCGGAAACGCACTAGAACCCTTGAATGAGAATAAATCAAAAATAGATAAATCTGGAACGTACAACTCATCAAAATTGGCTCCACAACAAGAAAGTGGTCAACCACCATTACTCCAAGCGGTTGACCCCTACAATCGACCTCTAGGTTTACCCCTTGACATGCTGGATCGACTTCTTTTCTTCTATTAGGAAGGTATTTATTTTAGTTTAATGTTGCTTGTTTATTTATTGATTTCATACTATAATTAACTTTTAACATTAATTGCTAATTTTTAACATTACTTAACCACCCAAGTATAATCACAATTAATTTTGAATTTCAAATTAGGGAATTAATTATTTATTTGAATCTTATTCAAAGTAAATATGAAAACTTCAAACGCTCATAATTTCTTCGTTCGAGCTCCGTTTTCAGCATATTATATATGGAAATTAACTAGAGTTTTTCCATGAACACAACAGTGTAACTTTTGTGGTCAAATTCTAACTTCTATAAAATTTCCATTTTCCACCTTATCACATTTAATTTAATTTACTTTTGTGGTTAAATTCCAACTTTTATAAAATTTCCATTTTCCTTATCACATTTAATTTAATTTACTCCATTTATTTATGGTTCATTTATGGGGTGTAATGTGACGACCCGGATATTTTAACGTGTGTTAATTGGGTGATTAACTGAATTAAATCATTGGAATGCTGATTTTATAAGTCGAACAAATAAAGTTCTGATTATTTAAAATATCTGGATATATATAAATTGATTTGAAAACTATAATAAATTTTGAATTATAGAACCTCTGGATATGATAAATCTCATAGGAAATGTATATAAACTCCACCATTTAAAATTTAATATAAGATATCACTATATATATATATATGTGTGTGTGTGTGTGTGTGTGTGTGTGTATGTGAAAATTGGTATAGTAGGAGAACATACATATATAAGGACAAATGCACATAAGTAAAATAGATGAAGGATATGTATAAAATGTATAAATGTATATATGATAATTAAGAAATATACAAGCTTATGATATTTAAATATATGAACTAGTATATAAGTTATATATATATTTTCCATAGGTGAACATGTAACTTTGTGTATATTTGTTTATATAAAGGGAATAAGACAAAACTTTGCTCATATATATATATGTAGTATATATATGTACATTCAAAGATGGATATATACATGTATGAACACAAGGAGACAACATCATGGAAAATGGCATTTCAAGCACACAAAACCTTAAATCAAGGTCAAAACCAAATCTAGTCAAACACATAAAATGGAAAATCAACCTCGAAAAAAATTAAATCAGCCTTTATATTAAATCAGGTCACATTTGTTAAATATAAAAAATTGCTATAAGATGTAAAGTCTGTACAGGGACATTCAAGACTTGCACAGCAAACTCATGCCTATATTAATATCTACACTGCCTAGTATCTCCACATATACATTACATTCACAAGCCTTAAGCCACACAAGCTTCCATTAAAAATTAAAAGAAATCAGAACAACTCAAGTATAGAAGATCAAGCTTGAAGCAGAGGTAGAGGCAAGCAGGGTTCACTTTCTTTTGATAACTATGAGTATAACCAACCTGCGTTTTAATTACAAGACTTTACCCATGAATCTATATGTGTAGCCGAGCTAGATATATATATATATACCTTTGTAAAGGTAAGTTTTTGAGAAGCCTGTAACCGAAAAAAAGATATTGAAATAACCTCTGTCTAAATAAAACAGGGTGAGCCTTCTGTTAACCCATGTTTTGGCAAGGCCATAGATAGGCGGACTTAACTAAATTGACTACTCGTTCGTCGAGGTTGGTTCATGACGGATTTAGTCAACTAGATGGATGGACGATCAAGCATGGATAATAATCATGGATCTACAGCCGGGATTCGGCATAGTCGATGGACGAAGGTTATTGGATACTCAAAACTTGGGTTTTGATAAGTCGCAAGTCGCCCTGGATTTGCTTCGAGTCGTATGGAGTCGAGCTTCGTGTTGTATGGATGATTTCTTCAAGTCTTTTAGGTGGCTCGGCATGGGTGGCTCGGCATTGGTGGCTCGGCATTGGTGGCTCGGCATTGGTGGCTTGGCCGTGTTGGTGGCTCATCATGGAAGGTGGTTCGGCCTAGACAGATCATGAGTCAGCCTTGGTTGTCGCTCAGCATTGTAGTTCGGTCGGGGTGGCTCGGTAGGAATGGATGGAACTGGCTCGGTATGGAATGGGGCTCGGTTGCTTCGAGTCCTAAGGTCTTTCGCTTCAGGTTGTCGCTCGGTATCTCAGTGGAATATAAAGTGGATCGGCAAGACATCGTTCAGCAGCCTCGTGTCCAAGAAGTTGTTGCTTCGGGTGGACTTCATGGAATGTGGCTCGGTGTGGTTGGTTCGGGAAGTGCCGCTCGGTGCTTGGTGGTGCGGACTACGTGGTGGTGTAGCTCGGTCAATGGTGGTGTGGATCGGCATACTAGAGTATGGAGTGGATCGGCATAGGTCGGTCGGCATGGCAGTGTCGCTCGGTCAATAGTGGTGTGGATCGACATACTAGAGTATGGAGTGGATCGACATAGATCGGTCGGCATGACAGTGTGGGTCGGTCATGATGAAGGATATTGGCTCGGCTACGGTCTTGATGGGCCTGGACTACTCAGGAAGCCCAGTAACTCGGGATTTGCCTATAAATATAGCATGTAGGACTTCAGAAAATGGGGCTTACTTTCGACTCTCTTACTTTCTCTTCTCTAAGGCTAAGGCAACTCTGCCATTTTGTAACTGTAATCGATTCTAACATCAATAAAAAGGAAACTTTTGGGAGTGGACGCAGGCCGGAGTTAGCCGAACCACTATAAAATCTATTGTTCTTTACTGCTTTCATTTTGATTCTTGTTGTTCTCCATATTATCACTCACCACATATATTCTATCTGTGAGATGTGACTGGTATTTGGTGCTTTCACTTGGATTTGGGTGTTAGTGACCAATTTTGGCGCTAACATTTTGGTGCTTTCACCGAGAAAGCTAGTACTCAGGGATTCTAAAGCTTGGATTTTGGATTCAGAAGCTTAGGAACTTGGATTCAAGGAAGAAATGGCTAGGCCACCAATGAGGAAGCAAGTGACAGAAAGAAGCAATCAAGAGGGAAGTCAAGAGGCCTCCTATGGAGCTGGAGCAGGTCAAGCATCCATCTACATCACCAGAGATGAGATGGAAGCGATGCTGAAAAGACAAGAGGAGATGATGCAGACTCTTCTCAGACAATTTGGACAAGCAGGAACTGCAAGAGCTCGGATCCGTGGAGCTGGATCAGAAGCACTCAACCAACAAGCAGATGGAGTGGTCCAACAGGGTGCAGCCCCTGATCAGCGAACAACTATTAACCCGGATGGACCAAGACTTGGGGGCATACCAACAGGTAATGCAGGACCAATCTAGGGAGGGATACCTGACGATGCTGTGCAACCCGGCATCAACAAGAATACAAGAGTACGTGATGAGGAATATGTGCCAGGATTCCCTTGTGAACTCGGGGGGCAGATTGGAGGCAGCGGACAAGGATTACAGCTTGGCGAGAATGATAGATTAGCAGAGATGGTCAGACGAGCTATGAGAGGTGGATTGGTAAATAAAGACTTGGAGGATGTGAGTAGGAGTCCTTTTACCCCTACTATCAGGCAAGCTAGGAACCCACTGGATTTTAAGCTACCAACAATGGAGATGTATGATGGGAGGACGGATCCCGTCGTTCACCTAGCAAGGTACATGAGGCATATGGAGGTACTGGGGGCATCAGATGAGGTCATGGCTCGATGCTTCCCTTTGTATTTGACGGATATCGCAGCTATGTGGTTCAGACAGCTGGAGAGTGGTTCTATTGGCACTTGGACGAAGCTGATTGAAAGGTTTATGATGCAGTTTCGGGTCCATATAGTCAGACCCAAGAACGTAATGACCTTGACATCGATGAAACAATGGAAGGGAGAGTCGCTCAGGGATTTCTTAACCAGATTCAACGCGGCAGTAGCTTTAGTTGATCGACCTGATCCGTCGATGGTTTTGATGACAGCAGTTTCTGGAATTGCAGATAATTCAAATTTTAAGATATCAGGACCCCCCAATGAATCTTGGAGAGTTCTATCATGAAGAAGAGGGATTCCTAAGGAAAGAGGACGTGCAGACCGAAAGAGAAGGGAGAGAGGCTGAAGCTTATGCTGTTAGAGGTGGAGGTCCACCCAAGGAGGAGCCAAACAAGGACGATAAGGGCAAAAGGAAAATGAGTGACAACGGTAACCCCAAAAAAAGGAAATGGAGAGAATAAAAATTTTCTTCTTATACGGATTTGAATGAGACTCTGGAAAGGATTTACTTGGATACTCGGGGGCACCTCCAGTATCGAAGACCAGCTAGGAGGGAACCATCGGAATACGAGCGGGCGTCAGGAAAGCATTGCTTATTCCATGAGCTAGATGGGCATAACACAAACGATTGTAGGCATTTGAAAGATATCCCGGAGGAGCATGTAAGGAATGGTCACCTGCAACAGTACATAGGGAATCGAACTATAGCAGTGGAACAGGAGCGGCCACCGCCTACTTCGAACGAAGGTGGCGCTGGATCTAGTCACCGCCGGCTTGTTATCAACTGAATGGATTTATGGTTCTGAATAAGTAATAGAACTCAAAGTAATACGGCTAGGTCACTTACACGAGTACGGGATCGAGGACGGTCCCTGGGCGTGCTCTGAGATGACGAAAAACCATACTGCTTGGATCTATGAAATCCTGTTTTCTTTCTGTTTTTCTGCAAACTCTGGTTTCTTTATTGGTACTTCGGACATTTATTTCCCTTTGTTGTACGGACTTTCGCTTTGATAACTGAATTATGTAATGATTGGGATTGGACTAATTCGATAAATAATACAGGCCAAGCGATTACCGTCCCGACCAGAGAGACAGGGCAGTAATCATGAATTACGAGTCCCTTTGTCGGAGAGCAACGGAATGGACTCGAACAGAATAAACAAAGTCCTCGGCCGGAGAGCCGAGGCCGGAGAAATAAACAAAGTCCTCGACCGAAGAGTCGATACCGAAGAATATGAAGTCCTCGACTGGAGAGTCGAGGCCGGAGAATATATAAAAGTCCTCGATCGGAGAGTCGAGGCCGGAGAAATAAACAAAGTCCTCGACCGGAGAGTCGAGGCCGGAGAAATAAAAAAGTCCTCGACCGGAGAGTCGAGGCCGGAGAATACAAATTCCTCGACCGGAGAGTCGAGGCCGGAGAATACAAAGTCCTTGACCGGAGTGTCGAGGCCGAAGAATACAAAGTCCTCCACCGGAGAGTCGAGGCCGGAGAATATGAATTCCTCGACTGGAGATTCAAGGTCGGAGAATATGAAGTCCTCGACCGGAGAGTCGAGGCTGGAGAATATATAAAAGTCCTCGACCGGAGAGTCAAGGTTGGAGAATATGAAGTCCTCGACCGGAGAGTCAAGGCTGGAGAATATATAAAAGTCCTCGACCGGAGAGTCAAGGCCGGAGAATACAAAGTCCTCGACCGGAGAGTCAAGGCCGGAGAATATAAAGTCCTCGACCGGAGACTCGAGGCCGGAGAATATGAAGTCCTCGACCAAAGAGTCGAGGCCGGAGAATATATAAAAGTCCTCGACCGGAGAGTCGAGGCTGGAGAATATATAAAAGTCCTCGACCGGAGAGTCGAGACCGGAGAATATAAAGTCCTCGATCGGAGAATCTAGGCCGGGGAATATAAAGTCCTCGACCGGAGAGTCGAGGCCGGAGAATATAAAGTTCTCGACCGAAGAGTCGAGGCCGGAGAATATATAAAAGTCCTCGACCGAAGAGTCGAGGCTGGAGAATATATAAAAGTCCTCGACCGGAGAGTCGAGGCCAGAGAATACAAAGTTCTCGACTAGAGAGTCGAGGCCGGAAAATATGGAAGTCCTCAGTCGGAGAGCCGAGGCCGGAGAACATACAAGCCCTTGACCGGAGGGTCAAGGCTGGAACAAGATAACGCAACCCAGCGAGGTCTACGGATTCAAAGTTAAACCCAGAGAGGTCATGTATTTGGATTTCGGCTTAGAATAGATTGACCCAGTGAGGTCCTGGATTTAGCAATGGGCCCAGAGCAGCCCCGAGTTCGAATATCGACCCACAAAGGTCATAGATGTGGCTATTGGTTAGGGATGGAATAAAACTCGGTTGATGGGTACGGATGGTTATGGAATTGGCTCAGGGTTTGGTCATTGGACTCAGAGTCAGATATCAACTCCAAGCAGTCATAAATTCGGATAAGGATACGGTGATGGCACTTGGATAAAATGGATTGGATTACAAATCGGAAAGTATGGATGTGGATAACATACGGACTTCGGATATCAGACTTGAGGCTATTCAAAACACACCTTTCAAAGCAAGTCATGTTTTGAGGGGCAAGTGTTAACCCGCCTTTTGGCAAGGCCGTAGATAGGCGGACTTAACTAAATTGACTACTCGTTCGTCGAGGTTGGTTCATGATGTATTTAGTCATCTGGATGGATGGACGATCAAGCATGGAAAATAATCATGGATCTACAGCCGGGATTCGGCATAGTCGATGGACGAAGGTTATTGGATACTCGAAACTTAGGTTTCGATAAGTCGCAAGTCGCCCTGGATTTGCTTCGAGTCGTATGGAGTCAAGCTTCGTGTTGTATGGATGATTTCTTCGAGTCTTTTAGGTGGCTCGGCATGGGTAGTTCGACATTGGTGGCTCGGCATTGGTGGCTCAGCATGGGTGGCTCGGCATTGATGGCTCGGCCGTGTTGGTGGCTACTCATGGAAGGTGGTTCGGCCTAGTTAGATCATGAGTCAGCCTTGGTTGTCGCTCGGCATTGTGGTTTGGTCGGGGTGGCTCGGTAGGAATGGAAGGAACTGGCTCGGTATGGAATGGGGCTCGGTTGCTTTGAGTGCTAAGGTCCTTCGCTTCAGGTTGTCGCTCGGTATCTCAGTGGAATATAAGTGGGTCGACATGACATCGTTCGGCAGCCTCGTGTCCAAGAAGTTGTTGCTTCGGGTCGACTTCGTGGAATGTGGCTCGGTGTGGTTGGTTCGGCAAGTGCCGCTCGGTGACTTGGTGGTGCAGACGACGTGGTGCTGTGGCTTGGTCAATGGTGGTGTGGATCGGCATACTAGAGTATAGAGTGGATCGGCAAAGGTCGGTCGGCATGGTAGTGTAGCTCGGTCAATAGTGGTGTGGATCGGCATACTAGGGTATGGAGTGGATCGGCATAGGTCGGTCGGCATGGCAGTGTGGGTCGGTCATGATGAAGGATATTGGCTCGGCTATGGTCCTGATGGGCCCGGACTACTCAGGAAGCCCAGTAACTCGGGATTTGCCTATAAATACAGCATGTAAGACTTTAGAAAATGGGGCTTCCTTTCGACTCTCTTACTTTCTCTTCTCTAAGGCTAAGGCAACTTTGCCATTTTGTAACTGTAATCGATTCTAACATCAATAAAAAGGAAACTTTAAGGAGTGGACGTAGGTCGAAGTTAGCCGAACCACTATAATTCTGTTGTTCTTTACTGCTTTCATTTTAATTCTTATTGTTCTCCATATTAATATTCACCACATATATTCTATCTGTGAGCTGTGACTGGTATTTGGTGCTTTCGCTTGGATTTGGGTGTTAGTGACCAATTTTGGCGCTAACACCTTTCCTCTATAATCAGTAACTCAAAATCCTCTAATCTTTTAAACTTAACCCCAAAGCAAAAGTTATTAGTTTTTGAGTATAGATTGTATTAAAATTTGTTTCATTCTATTTCATTAAGTATAGGGAGGGAAAATCATAATTTACAGCGAGTAGTTTAGGTTTGCTAAAAATTCCAATAGCACGATTTGATGTTTGAATTATATAGACTTGTTTGCTATGGGATGGCATGAATTTTAGTCTTGTTTTGGAAATTTTTAGTTAAGTATAGGAATTGCAGTGTCGAGATGAACGGAGAATCGTTTCTGGGAAAATTCCGGCAACTTGGTGGTTTTCGAGGCATGTGGTTGGTCATGAAGGAACGTAGGGAGAAGGCGCACATAAGAAAAATTATAGGTGAATTTTTAGGTGGTCGTGGTGGCCGGACGGGGGAAAACTAGGGTTTTAGAGGCGTCATTTCGTGTTTTGTTGGGAAGCAAATGGCGATGTGGAAGAGGCGAGTGAGATGTGCGGTAGGGGTGGAAAAGATGGGGAAGGTCGTGGCGCTTGCTTCGGCGAAGTCCGATGGTGCACGGTGGCGGTGATCGTCGATGCGAGGTGATTGGAAGGAGTCGTCATAGTTGAGGATTTGGGTTAGGAGATGAATTTTTGAGTGTAGACCCTTGTGCGTGTTCAAGGCAGCCAGGCATGAGGAGGAAGTCGTAGGTGATGTGAGGGGCCGGTCGGTGGCAATGTTCGATCACCGGCGTTCGTGTGCACGTGTACAAGTCGTGCACACTAACATTTTGAGTGGAAAGAAAGGAACTAGAAAGAAAGAAAGAAGAAAAAAAAGGAAAAAAAATTAAAATAAAATAAAAGGAGAAGGAATAAAAGAAATATATAAGATAAAAGAAAAGCAAAATATAAAAGTTTTAAATGAAAAGAAATGGTTTCAAAGTAATTAGTTATGGTTATATAAATTAAGTGATTTAAAACCTTAAGTTAACTAAAACCTTAGGTTTAGTAATGGCTAGGATAAATAAGACAATTTAAACTTAAAATTAATTAAGTTAGGTAATTATATATATGTTAATTATTTATTAACTACTAAGGTTTATTAAAGTAAATAAATAGCTAGTTAACAGTTAATGATAAATTAAAATGATCTAAACCTTTAAGTAATTGAAAGTTTTAAGTTAATTATACTTGTTATTTATTAATAAATTCCAGATATTTATTTAGAATAAAATTAAATGGTTTGTAATTAGTTTAATGATAATTAAGCATGATTTGAAAACAATTAATTAATTCTGTTTTAAAGTAAATTAATGATTTGTGTGACTAGTTAATCTAGTCTATGAGTAGTTTAAGCTGGATTGAGTACACTGGATTGTTTTGTTTTCTCTAGTATGTTGTTTCCAGATATTCTGTGATATGGAATAACCTGAAATAAACAGTTAAATAAAAAAGGTTAGACGTTTTATTTGAATAGATATTGAGATGAAATTTTATGGGAATGTTGACATTCTGAAATTGAATTGTTTTGGCTTAAAAGGTGGCGTTTGGATTCGAAGAGATCGGGATCGGATATCAGCCTTATCCGGAACCACTTCGATTTAATAACTGCTACAATCTTTACATGTTTGATTTGTAGGATCAAATAGGTTGGAATTAAATAAAATTAAGTAAATCTGACCATTTTGAATAAGTAACTGCACTTAGGTATTATTCTAAATAATGGATTTAGCAACAAGTGTTGGTTATAACAAGATAAGAACTCGAAATGTTGGACGAGTTACTGTGGTTTTCAAAGAAACTTTATAACTTAAGTATTCATATTAGATGGGTTTACTCACGTTGGTTTCCAGCCTGACTCGGGTGTTACTTTATTGTAATACTCGGGTCAGACCAAGTATTACAGATTTTCAGGTTAGGATGCTCTGGAGTTCAGGAGACGAGCTGGATGGCAGAGACGTATTGAGTATATTCCGCTGTGTATTATAGACTATTTTATTCAGTAGTTGAGGACAAGTTATTATAGCTGTCCAGATTTGTTGTACTCTTATATCTTGTATATGTACATCGACAGTTGCAGCTTTTCTTGTTTAAAATGTTGTTATTTATATATTATATTTGTTCCGCCGCGTTTGTGAGATTCTACACTGTTGTTTCTTTTGTTCTTTTTCTACCTCCTTTTCTTCTTAACCCTAACAGTCTGGGATTTCCGATACTCGATTGCTCGGCACTCTATACAGTGAATGTATTAGTGTCGATTTTCGGGGTCGAAAATTTTCGGGCCGTTACACTTGGTATCAGAGCGAGGTTAAGCGAGAACCTTGGCTCTAGTGGGGATTACTCATTAGAGATAGGGTCAGTAGTACCCTAGAATGAGTTGAGTGTATTATATATATAAGGGCGTACTTGTTATTTTCTTAAATAATGATTTTAAAAATGATTTTTAAATAATTTTGATATATAAAGAAAATAATTTTTCAAAGTTATTATAGTATATTAAGTTGATTGGTTGTTGTTATTGAAATTAAATGTGATTATAAAATTTAAAGGTAATGTGTATATAACCAAATAGAAATTTGGGTAAGAATGAACTATACAAGTAAGTTGAGCTGAAAATAGAATAAAACCAAAAATTAAAAATTCTGAAAATTATTTTTCAAAGTGTTTTGAAATAAATTTACCCTGATTTCATTTATCAGGAAGTTATTATGGGATACATGGTGTGGTTGTCTCCTGAATATAATAATATTGATTTTTATCGTAAAATTTGTTATTGTAAAGGATGTTTATCACAGAATAAACAATGATAAAACATTATGAAATGTTTAAGGAAGTGAAATTATCTTAGTTGAATTTATAAATGTGACTTATAAATTGAAATGGATTTAAATTGTGAAGTTTTAAATCTGAGCCAGAGGAATTTTGAAATTTGTTTCAAAGTGTTGAACAGAATAGTGAAGAATATTATTAGAATATAGCTTAATATGGAAATCTTTGTTTAAAAACAAGAGTTGTTTTGAAATGTTGGAGGAATTTGTTTTGAAGTAAAAACAAAGAATGGTTTAAAATGTAAAGTGTGGTTTGATATGTGTAAGGGTAAATATGTATATATATGTGGATATATATGAATCAAAGTTGATTTGAAATAAATATTGATGTTTTGAATTCTGAAATCCCCCTGAGAATATGAAGTATAACCCTAAGGAAAAAAAAGAGTTTTTGAACTTATTTGTGGGACGGGGTATTGATAAGAATTTGAATTTGGGATGTAAATTTAAATTGAAAAGTTAAATAGATTGAACGAATAGGAAATTTAACTTAGGGGAAGTTAAATAAGTTTGGAAAGTACAACCTGAATTAGGAAAATTTCAATGTGAAATTGAAAAAAAAAATTAACTTAGCGAAGTTAAATGGATAAAATTGAAAAGGGAAGTATGATTTTGATAAAAGGCTATGTGTGGATAATTTCAAACATCTTTTGAAATAAAACGAGTCTTGAAGTCTGAAAATTTGTGGTGGATGCTATTGATTGATGATTGAATAATTTGGATGTTTATTTACCCTTATATCCTGCTATCATCTTGTTTGTTATTAACAGTATATATAAAATTGTGAAGTGGATTATCTCGAATAAATTAAAAGGTGGATTGAAATGATATACATCCATTGCTGAAATTAAATGGAAATAAAACTTTATTGAGAAACCATTTAAAGATTTTGATTCTTAGAAATAAAATTGAATTTAGGGAAATGGGATCATTTTAAAACTTAAGGTAAAATGTTAAAAATGAATTTACCAACCGGAATTGTTTAAGAATTGGGTTTCAAAGTTGAAGTTAAAATTGGTAATAAATTGGATTCCGAAGATTAAAGTGTTTAAGAAGATTTGAACTCTCACTCAAACTTTGAAATAAGTTTAAGTAACAGCAATTTAAAAATGAATATTTAAATTGGACTTAGAATTGAATTATTACAGACTTAGGTTATTAAATAAAATATTAGGGGTTAATTTGATCTAAGTGATTAAATCAACATTTTGAAAATCGATGGTCACGACTACTACAAAAAAGTGAAGATGAATCTTCCTATTCGAATAAATCAAGATGGTTGAAAATTTGAGAATGGAATTGGAATTAATTCAAAGGTGAAATTGAATTGAATTAATGGGAATTGTAATCGAAGTTGAAATTAATTCAAAATTGAAATTGAATTGAAATTGTAATCGGAGTTGAATTAATATGAAATCAAATAGGAATTGATTTGAATTAAAATGAGAATTGAAGTTAATTCGAATTGGAATCTGGATTGAATCAATTTAAATGGAAATGGAAATTGAAATTGGTTGAAGTGTAGTTTGGGAACCGAACAAGTTTGACTCTGAAACTATTTTCAAATAAATTACTTTAATATAAACTGTCTTAAATCTATTTTTCTTAAATATTCAAATTGTTTGGATTTTTTGAGCTATTTACTATACAAACCATTCTTTTTAAAAACTCAAACTATCTTATACTCACTATTTAACTATTTTACAACTATTTTACAACTATTTTATAACTATTTAACTATTTTAAACTATTCAAACTATTTCTAAAATTCAAACTGGTCAGAATGAAAATTGGTTATATTTAAATCATGGATTTAAAATATTAATTGGGATAAGTTGGAGTATTAACCCAAATGGAAGTTGAAGCAGTTTTGTAGTGAAATAAAAATCAAATACTGAAGCGAAAATGATTTGCAGTGAAAGAGTATATTTTGAGAAATATACTATGATAGAAATAAAGAGTAAATAGTCACTATAACTCAAAACTTACTTAGCAAGAAATAGGTAAAGTGACAAATGGCTTTGAAAGAGGAATAGAACTTGAAAATTTTGATTGGGCATTAGTGGGGTCATACATATTGGTTATATGTTAAAAACTTCCCTTGTTGAAATTATATCTAGAAGAAATGATCTTTTAAAGATATTTGAAATATAAAGTGGAATTTATATAAGCATGAAATGATCTGGAAATTATTCAAGTTGAAGAATAATATTATATATAAAAATGATTTTATATGAGAATGGAATTGAAAGGGTTTTGGAACTCATTGGTTTTGAAAAGCTTTTGATTTGGCAAAAAGCAAATTTTAGAAATTTGGAAAATCAAATTTAAGGATTATCGATTTTGGAAGATATCGATTTTGTGTAAATGTGATTTATATATGGTATATATAAAGAGTATGATTTGGAAGATACTATAAGTGTATAGTATGAAATGTTTTGAGAATGCTATGGGGGAAAAGGCGCTCCCATTTAGAGTTGAAACTTATAGTAGGAGGTCCACTGGGTGGTTCTGCCTTGAGCCCTAAGGGGGGGTTCTAAATTTGGATGCCAGAGGACGTCTGGACAAAACTTTAGTACCTGAGGATTGTGATTGGGGTAGCGTAATTCGTGGGGCGCTGATGCCTACAGTTACATTGGGTTTTTCCGTGATGGCAACGTAACCTTTGTTGTAACTGCGATCTATCGCCATTCCATAGCGTAAGTCGAGTGGCAGTGATTGCCTATAATCTACGTTTGATTTCACTGGGATAGCGACGTAACATCGGTATATTGCGATCTATGTGGTTTAGTTCCATATCGAAATTCGTGCGGCAGTGAGTGCCTACAGTCTACACTAGTTCCACTGGGACAGTGACATCACTTTGTGTAGTCTACGATCTATGTGGTGAAGTTTCATTTGGCAGCGTAATTCGAGGGGTGCTGATGCCTATAGTTACATAGGTTTTTGCTGTGATAGCAACCTAACCCTAGATGTAGCTGCGATCTGTGCAGTTTCCATGGCGGAAGTCGAGAGGTGCGGATGCCTACAGTTTTCTTATGGTTTTCGCCGGGATGGCGACGCAATCATCGTGCTAACTGCGACCCATGGAGGGGGTGATGATTTCCATAGCATTTTCGCAAAAAGTTTTTCAAGTATTTTCACTGGGTGTTGAAAACGGGTTTACTAAGTATTTATAGATTTTCAGTCCCGCGCCTGATCAACATATGCCTGAATTTCTGTGAGAACAAGGATGGATTTGTTTAAACATCGAGTTATAAAAAGTATTTTTTATATAAAGCTAGTTTGGTAATATTATGTAGTTTTAAAGGTGTTTTAAAAAATGAGTAAAGGAGTTAAAAACGTTTTAAAGAATAATTTAACTAAAATAGACATTAAATAATCGCTTCGTTCCTTTTCGAGGACAAAAAGTTCTAAAGGGGGGAGGAATGTGACGACCTGAATTTTTTAACGTGTGTTAATTGGGTGATTAACTGAATTAAATCATTGGAATACTTATTTTATAAGTCGAACAAATAAAGTTACGATAATTTAAAATATCTTGATATATATAAATTGATTTGAAAACTATAATAAAATTTGAATTATAGAACCTCTGGATATGATAAATCTCATAGGAAATGTATATAAACTCCACCATTTAAAATTTAATATAAGATATCACTAAATATATATGTGTATGTGAAAATTGGTATAGTAGGAGAACATACATATATAAGGACAAATGCACATAAGTAAAATACATGAAGAATATGTATAAAATGTATAAATGTATATATGATAATTAATAAATATACAAGCTTATGATATTTAAATATATGAACAAGTATATAAGTTATAAATATATTTTCCATAGGTGAACATGTAACTTTGTGTATATTTGTTTGTATAAAGGGAATAATACAAAACTTTGCTCATATATATATATGTAGTATATATATGTACATTCAAAGATGGATATATACATGTATGAACACAAGGAGACAACATCATGGCAAATGGCATTTCAAGCACACAAAACCTTAAATCAAGGTCAAAACAAAATCCAGTCAATCACATAAAATGGCAAATCAACCTGGAAAAAAATTAAATCAGCCTTTATATTAAATCAGGTCACATTTGTTAAATCAAAAAAAATCCTATAAGATGTAAAGTCTGTACAGGGACATGCCAGACTTGCACAACAAACTCATGCCCATATTTATATCTACACTGGCTAGTATCTCCATATATACATTACGTTCACAAGCCTTAAGCAACACAAGCTGCCATTAAAAATTAAAAGAAATCAGAACAACTCAAGTATAGAAGATCAAGCTTGAAGCAGAGGTAGAGGCAAGAAGGGTTCACTTTCTTTTGATAACTGTGAGTATAACCAACCTGCGTTTTAATTACAGGACTTTACCCATGAATCTATATGTGTAGTCGAGCTAGAAATATATATACCTTTGTAAAGGTAAGTTTTTGAGAAGCCTGTAACCAAAAAAAAGATATTGAAATAGCCTCCGTCTAAATAAAACAGGGTGAGCCTTCCATCTAAAATCAGTAACTCGAAATCCCCTAATCTTTTAAACTTAATCCCAAAGCAAAAGTTATTAGTTCTTGAGTATATATATTAAAATTTGTTTCATTCTATTTCATAAAGTATAGGGAGGGAAAATCATAATTTACAGCGAGTAGTTTAGGTTTGCTAAAAATTCGAGTAGCACGATTTTATGTTTGAATTATATAGACCCGTTTGCTACGGGAAGGCATGAATTTTAGTCTTGTTTTGGAAATTTCTAGTTAAGCATAGGAAGGGCAGTGTCGAGATGAATGGAGGATCGTTTCTGAGCAAATTCCGGGAACTCGGTGGTTTTCGAAGCATGTGGTTGGTCATGAAGGAACGTAGGGAGAAGGCGCACATAAGAAAAATGGCATGGGAATTTTTAGGTGGTCCTGGTGGCTGGACAGGGGAAAACTAGGATATTAGAGGTGTGATTTCGTGTTTGGTTGGGAAGCAAACGGCGATGTAGAGGAGGCGAGTGAGATGTGCGGTAGGGGTGGAAAAGATGTGGAAGGTCGTGGCGCTTTCTTCGGCGAAGTCCGATGGTGCACGGTGGCGGTGATCGTCGATGCGAGGTGATTGGAAGGAGTCGTCATGGTTGAGGATTTGGGTTGGGAGGTGAATTTTTGAGTCCAGATCCTTGTGCGTGTGCCAGGCAGCCAGGCAAGAGGAGGAGGTCATAAGTGATGTGAGGGGCCGGTCGGTGGCAACGTTTGATCACAGGCGTTCGTGTGCACGTGTACAAGTCGTGCACGCTAACATTTTGAGTGGAAAGAAAGGAACTGGAAAGAAAGCAAGAAGAAAAAAAAGGAAAAAAAATAAAATAAAATAAAATAAAAGGAGAAGGAATAAATGAAATATATAAGATAAAAGAAAAGGAAAATATAAAAGTTTTAAATGAAAAGAAAATGGTTTCAAAGTAATTAGTTATGGTTATATAAATTAAGTGATTTAAAACCTTAAGTTAACTAAAACTTGGGGTTAGTAATGGCTAGGATAAATAAGACAATTTAAACTTAAAATTAATTAAGTTAGGTAATTATATACATGTTAATTATTTATTAACTACTAAGGTTTATTAAAGTAAATAAATAGTTAGTTAACATTTAATGATAAATTAAAATGATCTAAACCTTTAAGTAATTAAAAGTCTTAAGTTAATTGTACTTGTTATTTATTAATAAATTCCATATATTTAATTAGAATAAAATAAAATGGTTTGTAATTAGTTTAATGATAATTAAACATGATTTGAAAACAATTAATTAATTCTATTTTAAAGTAAATTAATGATTTGTGTGACTAGTTAATCTAGTCTATGAGTAGTTTAAGCTGGATTGAGTACACTGGATTGTTTTGTTTTCTCTAGTATGTTATTTCCAGATATTCTGTGATATGGAATAACCTGAAATAAACAGTTAAATACAAAAGGTGAGATGTTTTATTTGAATAGATATTGTGATGAAATTTTATGGGAATGTTGACATTCTGAAATTGAATTGTTTTGGCTTAAAAGATGGCGTTTGGATTCAAAGAGACCAGGATCGGATATCAGCGTTATCTAAAACCACTTCGATTTAATAACCGCTACAATCTTTACAGGTTTGATTTGTAGGATCAAATAGGCTGGAATTAAATAAAATTAAGTAAATCCGACCATTTTGAATAAGTAACTGCACTTAGGTATTATTCTAAATAATGGATTTAGCAACAAGTGTTGGTTATAACAAGATAAGAACTCGAAATGTTGGACGAGTTACCCTGGTTTTCAAGGAAACTTTATAACTTAAGTATTCATATTAGATGGGTTTACTCACGCTGGTTTCCAGCCTGACTCGGGTGTTACTTTATTGTAATGCTCGGGTCAGACCAAGTATTACAGATTTTCAAGTCAGGACGCTCTGGAGTTCAGGAGACGAGCTGGATGGCAGAGACGTATTGAGTATATTCCGTTGTGTATTATAGACTATTTTATTCAGTAGTTGAGGACAAGTTATTATAGCTGTCCAGATTTGTTGTACTCTGATATCTTGTATATGTACATTGACAGCTACAGCTTTTCTTGTATAAAATGCTGTTATTTATATATTATATTTTGTTCCGCTACGATTGTGAGATTCTGTGCTGTTGTTTTTTTCTGTTCTTTTTCTACCTCTTTTTCTTCTTAACCCTAACAGTCTGGGATTTCTGGCACTCCACTGATCGGCACTCTATACAGTGAATGTATTAGTGTCGATTTTCGGGGTCGAAAATTTTTGGGTTGTTACACGTTACATGATTAACCATCCATAGGAACCATATCTTGTTCGAAATGACATCAACGACATACTTTCCTCTGCCACTTGCAATTGATGGAAACCGGTTGCTATGCCCATTTATGAGAACACCTTGTGTAACAATCTACCTTTTATGATGTCCTAAATATATGTTGATCAACATATATATTCAAAATACAGTAGTAAAATACCGTCAGTTAAATTAAAACAAAACTTAACTCGGCATAACCTCCACGCAACTCACAGCAGAAAGAACAATATATAATACGATATCATATATAAGTGTACAAAGGCATGATCAATGCATAAAGGCATGATAGATAACACGCACATGCACATGCGCACACACACAGACACACACATATATGATAGCCAAGTATGTACATCAAACTGAAAGAGTCAGAAATAGAAGTTAATTAGTCTACATAAAAATCCATACATACGGAGCACATACATTGATACAATGCATAGTCTCATACATAACTGAATATCTGATACGTATATTAGTACAATGACTAAACATAAATTTAAGCCCACCTCCATAACCAAAGGTCTAGCTCTCCAGCTAGCTCATCCCCCAAAATAAACCTACCACTTAGATTACTCTGATAGGAGTAATCACAAGTCCAATAGGAAATAAAAGTGAAATGAGGGTCAGATAGAAGTCTGGTAAGTGGATCTAGCCTTGAAACAATGCAGTTAAATACAGATATATATCCTAGCATGCAACATGTATAAGAAGAAATATTATTAGTTAAAACACATGTCCAACCATAAGTCATTAATAATAAGGATAGACGAGTGCATGGGTAATACCACACTTCATGGTCGGTGTGTCATAAATATCTCATATAAGGCTAGCACAATCCTACCAATGTTATATACCCAAGCATTCCCATACCCAAAGACTTCGTAAATTGCACGAGTGATATCTAAGTTCTTTATTATTGAATATATGAAACTGATATCCATGTGATGAATTTCCACTACCCACCATTACTCCTCGAGCCATTTAGCTACTACCCCAAATAGCTTACTAACTCACATAAAAATCACATTTTTATCCCTTTTATCAACATAAGTTAATTCTTCTTCTTTGCAACCATCACTTAAGGCCATATGTACACTTTTTTACTATTACATGGTTTCCTAACTATTAATATACCCCAATAATCATTTCGTGCATACTAACTTTAGCATAATATAATTATTTGGTCATTTCTCATTTATGTGATGAATCTCTCTTTCCCACATCACCAAACTCATGCCAAATTATGGCTTAAATCAACAAGATCCACAATCCAAAACTTTCATAATTAATTAAATCTAAGCATACAAATAACTTTACATTTAAAGTTATTTCCACTCGCATAAATCAAGCTACGCAACAAGAAGAAGCTCCAACTTCTCTCTTTTAAGCTCTTAAAAAGTGTTATTAATGTCTTTCTTCTCCAAACTACTTAAATTGAAAGGAATTTATTCTAAATCATCCAACTATGTAGTGATTTTTCTAAGGATTTTATGAAATATATTTAGGGGTTTATTAGGGAATTTGAGAGAGAGGATGAAGCTTATATTGCATATAAAATTTAGATGAAAAGTAAAGGTGTGTTAAATGAAGAGGAGAGGGTGCTTTGCATTATAGGCATGTGGTGTTGACTATTCAAACTACACCCAATGTTATCTAGTCTTTTTGTCCTGCTATACCTGAACTGACTGGACAAGTTAGATTCAACCGTCTTAAGATCGACATGTTAGATTAACGACCATGAACTTCAGAGATCAGGCACATATGATTATATGAAGTAGCGGTGAAGCGAAATCGGAAAGTGAACTCAATAGAACATTCAAAATATTAAAATACATAACTCCCTTAAAATGGATTGGGTACGATCCATATTCCTCAATTATGGATCATACTGTGTCGATTTTACAGCTTAACTCATCGAAAAATGGTCGATATCTCAACATCTACAAGTCAACTACACATAAAACTTTAGAAACATTAATATATTGAAGAGTGGAACCCACCATATTGATCGCATGCCAAAAGGAGCTCAAAAATGATTGCATTAGATCGTTATTACAAGTGATGTGGGACCCGCGATCGATACTGTGACTTCTTATGGATCTGGAGACTCCACTACCGAAATTTCAAAAAGATATTTCGCTGTCTTCCTTATAAATACAAACTTGATTGTTCATTTTCTGGATCTTTACGCTGCTTGTTGGTTTGTACTCTTTTGTAACTAAGGATTCTAATCTGATCCCTATTGTACTTAATTTACAAAGTGATTAATAAAGCTATCTTTTCAAAAGGGATGTAGGCAAACAATGCCGAACAACTATAAATTGCTGTGTCTCGGTTATTAGCTTGTTTCCGATTACTTTACTGCTATATTCTCTCTGTTTATATTTATTATTCTTCATTTATTCCTCTACAAAACTCTATTGGGTGTTTGTTTCAATTTTTAGTGTGAACATTTTGGTGCTTTCAGTGAGAGGATGAATTCTTAGCTCGACTGGATCTCATCATCTACCAATGGATTCCCATATTCGCAAGATAGATCTAGCTTTCTACCAACAAGCTTTCGTTTCAACTCAGATTTGAAGAAGAGATCTATAAGGAGACTATTAGCCATGGTTAGGAACACCGGATCTACCACTCAATACGCAAATGGACATGAGAACACTAACATCCAGCAAGGAGGCCAGAGAAATCTGCTAGTAGATGTTAATGCTACCAATCCAGTTGATGTTCAAAATCTAGCCGATTCCATCATAAGAGCTGATTTCCAAAACCTGATGAGAGAGCTCATGGATAGCCATCGATAGTTGAACCAGCATATTCAAGCCAATATCGATCTAATGAATCAACTCAGGGATCAACATGGCAAGAAAACTAAGAGGGAGCCAACTTCCTATTCTACTTCGGAGACCTTAATTTCATCAGATGACCATCATGGGCGCAGACGTCGCAGAACCAATGAATATTATCTAGAAGCATCAGGACATCAACACACAATTAATGACGGGCTTCCAGGACCTATCGGACCCAATCCCTCTATAGGGATCGAGGCTGATTCCTCCTTCAAGGGAGGCGCCTTACCTTTTTCTGATGGAACTCGAACTGGAGCAGCTGTGGTTGATCTAGATACTGGAGTTCAAGTTAATGTAGATCGGTTACCTCTTCGGAATGATGATATGTGAACACACATCAAGAGGATGTTGAGCCAAGAATGCTTGGAATGGCCCATAGACATCGACTGGACCATTCATGTGAGGTGGAGCACGACCATCGCTTGGCTCTAACTATCCAAACATTGAAATTGATGGCTATGATCAAGCAGCCAGTAAGGGAGAGACAAGGTTTGACTAATGATGATGGGGGATCTCAAGTAGCCAAACCCCATTCATAGATAATATTTTACACATGGAATATTCAAAGAGATTTAGCATGTCGTCGACGCCTGCTTACGAGGGAAAAATCAACCCCAGGCAGCACATCATGAATAGTTGATGGATGCTACATGAGTGGATGATTCCAAAAAATGCAGATGTTTTCCCATCACTCTTTCTGGCATAGCAACGATGTGGTTCACGAGATTTACTCCAAGGTAGATCTCTAGATTTGATGATTTAGCAACAAAATATGTGGAGCAGTTCCATATGCATGTAACGCGCCCCAAAGATGTAATGTCCCTATCAAGCATGATCAAAGCTCCGGGGGAATCACTAAAAGACTACTTGGAGAGGTTTCACACAGTCGTCATAGAAGTTAGTAATTCGAATGACCATTTAATATTAATGGTGGTAATAAGGCGGATTGACCCAGAATATGACTTTGGCGGTTGGTTCGCTGACAAACCACTCGCGATGTTGGAGTGTTTCTATGCAAACGAAGCTCAGTATTTGAGGGAAGAGGAAGCTAGATGCTCTAGGAAGAAGAATGTTGTTGGATTGAGTGGAGAGGGGGTGCATAGTAATGTTGTAGTGAAACAGTCAGGGGAGAGTTTCAGAAAAGTTTAAGTAAATGTCCAAAATAAACCGAATCAGCAAAAGAAAGGCGGTGGTAAGAACTAAGAACGAAAGAGGGATTCTAGAAGAGAAAGGTCTAGGATTCAAATGTATGATGACCACACACCACTGAATACATCTCTAAAGAACGTCTACTTATCTACATGCAATATCATGCAGTATAGGAAGCCACCTCCGAAAGAATCAAAGGATAAACAAAAGCAGACTGGAAAATATTGCTGGTTCCATGAACGCTATGGTCACAAAACGAATGAATGTAGGCATCCCCAGGAGGTTATCGAGAAACTGATCCAGGAAAGAAAACTATAACAGTTTGTTAAAGCCTTGAAGGATGGCAGGTAGGGGACATCCGACCCCAGCAGAGAACAAGCGCCATATAGGGCTGAGAAACTAGCACAGACTGGTGGAAGATTAGTGATTAATTTAATAGCTAGAGGACCACATCCTGCTGATAAGTGCTAGCATGAGATGGTGCGCTATGCTGGCGCAATCAAGCATATGAATTTCGAGCGTTGTTCAAATATAAACGATTGGGCTCCGGCCAAACAACAACATACAATGGCAGACTACATTGTATTCAGAAATAGAGATCCAGATAAGGTGAAGGCATCGACGATCGATCCGATGGTCATTTTTGCCATGATCAGCCCCACCTTAGCGAGGAAGATCTTGATTGACTATGGTAGTTCTGTGAGTATAATTTTCAAAAAGGCTTACGATCAGATGAGGATGGAAGCCAAGGACTTGAAACCATCTAAATCCTGCATTCATGACTTTAACAGTGTTATGATTGAAACTACCGGTTATATCGAATTGCTCGTGGAGTTAGGAGAAAGCGATCGCACCAGAGTGCGGATGTTGCCATTTGTTGTCTTGGATGTTGACTCTCTATACAATGCTTTTCTAGGCCGACCAGCCCTAGCTGAATTCCGAGTGGCTCTTGCCCCATGGTGTTTGACTTTGAATTTCCCAATTGATGATGGTTTTGGTGTTGTGCATGGTGATCGGGCAGCTGGACATGCCTGCTATGTAGTTGAGATGAGAGAGCCCAACGGAAAGAGAAAGGTAAGGGTGTGGACAAGTCTCTCTTCATCCAAGCCACCGAAGATTGACAACCTGAGCCTAGGCCTTGGTCTGGGTGCTTCTATAAATTCATAGATTAAAGGGATGATGAGGAGGAGCTCAAAGAAACCAAGGCTGCAATGACTGAGCTGATGTGATAACCCATCGCGAGTCCTAAAGATCAGATCGTAGCTCAGTCCCTCGACGATGAAAGAACTTATCGGTTTTCTCCGAGTGAATCTCGATGTGTTTACTTGGACTTATTCTGATATTTGTTGGATCTCAACTCCTATTTCAAGCCATGCATTAAATATTGACCCGGGGCATGTCCTAGTGAAACAGAAAAGGCATGGCATGGATCTGAAGAGATCCGCTGCTCTTAAAGAGGAGCTGGATAGGCTTAAATGCAATTGGTTTATTCGCGACACCCTCTACCCGAAATGGGTATCAAACTTGTACTTGTGAGAAAGGTGAATGGAAAGTGGCGAACATGCATTGACTATTTGAACTTAAACAAGGCATGTTCAAAATACAATTTTCTCCTTTAAGGGATCGACTGGCTAGTGAACTCAACCACAAGACATGAGTTGGTATCTTTCATGGATGCGTACTCCAAATATAATCAAATCCCGATGCACATCCCCGATTAGGAGCACACCGGCTTTATCACCGACGTGGGATTGTATTACTATATAGTAATGCCATTTGTATTAAAGAATGCTAGAGAAACTTATCAGCGCTTAGTCAACCAAATATTTAAAGATCAACTTGGAAAGATGATGGAGGTATACGTGGACGAAAGGCTTGTGAAGTTACGATGATCAAACGACCACATTAGAGACTTAGCAAAAATGTTCGATATCCTCCGATATTACAAAATGAAGATTGATCCCCTAAAATGTTCTTTTGGCATTGCATAAGGAAATTTCTTAGGTTTCATTGTCAATGCTCGCAGGATCGAAGCTAATCCTGAGAAGATTCCAGCAATTCAAAACATCTAAGTGCCAAAGACTACAAACAAATACAGAGCCTAAATGAGAAGGTTGCCGTCCTAAGCTGGTTTATTTCCCGAGCCACTGATAAATGTATTTCTTTCTTTGATTTGATAAGAAGAAGGAGGAGGAACTTTGAATGGACATAAGAGTGTGAAGACACATTCCAAGCTTTGGTGAACCACTTAGAGAGACCTCCCATCTTGTCAAAGCCAATGGACCATGAAGACTTATATATCTACTTAGTCGTGTCGGTACACGCTATAATTGCCGCGCGAGGAGAATCAAATCCATAGGCTGACCTATTATTATAGAAAGCGATTAAAAGGAGCTAAATGGAACTAACGAAGATAGAGAAATTGGCGTACTGGTTTTTGATTGCTTCAAAAAAGCTCCATCCCTATTTTGAGGCTCATCCCATCAACGTTTACACCGATCAGCCGTTACGATAGGTCATATAGCGACCTAAGATGTTTGGAAGGTTATTGAACTGGAACATCGAACTGAGCCAATTTGACATCAGTTATCTCATTCGGAGAGCCATCCAGTGATAGGCACTGCAGACTTTATAACAGACTTCACTACATAGGATGATCTCCCAGAGAGTGGTGGAGCCTCTACCATTCGATGGAAAATGTATATGGATGGATGTTTAACGACTAATTTTCCATCGAATTAGAAAATAGCCAATAAATTTTTAATTAAAAATAACCGCAAGCGCAGACGTACAATTATAGTACGTGGAAAGTACGGGTCGATCCGTAGAGAATTGTATTTATCTTAAAATTTCTATTCAATCAAATTAAACCAAGATTTGAAGTTGTGATTAGCTAAAAATGTAAAAACTAGCAAAAAGAAAGTAATTGAAAATAGGAGATTAGAAAACAATTTATAGGAAAATCCACTCTCATATTTTTACATAAATCAACACAAAAATAATCTATCATCTCTATTTTGATCTTAAATGGAATTAGTGATGTATTTATCATAAGTATGGTTTATTTATATTATTAATTAAAATAACTTAAACCATCAAACTATAATACAACAATCGGAGCCACTTATCTAACCTTATGAAAATGAAGTCAAAGCGAAAGCTATTTCGAGTATGATCTATTTACTATTGTATTTAGTAACATAGATCATTAAATTTTGATTCTACTTTAAGTTCATAATCAAAAATCAATTATTAAAATGATGATGTAAATTGTGTTTATATTTGAGTAAGAATAGCCTATTTGTAAATCAACATAGGCTACCAAATTCACTAATAAACTTACATCAATCATCCACATTTTCATTAAGCATAAAAGAGACCATAAATCACAAAATATGTTGAATTTACATAATTTTAGAGAGCTTCATTACCTCTAAATTGAAGGGGTTTAGCTACTCATTTGTGTTATCATACCAACACATGTAAAGTTTAACATTTAAACAGAAGCAAAGAAAGTAAGAGCTAATGAAAATAGAAAAAAACAACTAAACTACTTGCATAAAAATAAAATTAAACTAAGTGCAAAAAAGAGAAAGCTAATTTACTAACATGAGAATGAAGAAAGCATGTAAATAAAAATGAACACAAAATGAAAGAGCATGTAGAAAAAGAAAGAGGCTTAGGAAGCCATTTTATTTCTCATTTGATTGGAAGCTACAAATTGCATTCTAGTATGATAAGTGATTAAAAAAAAGGATCCATTACATGAACATAAGAGGGCTATTTATACATGCACAAAACCATAATCCATATTGTAGGGGGCTTCCCAAAATATCCCTTAGGAAGTGTGGCAACCAAGTTATCATTAGTCTCTAATTAATCCATCATCAAGTATGCATGTAACTTTAATCTCCACTATCTCGTGCATTAGCTTCTATTCTTAGATTAAGGTAAGTAAGTAGGTGGGGTCCTCCATGATGCATGAGTCGAATTATTTCCATCTTCATTCTTTTGTTTCCATCCTTGTGCTTTCATATTTCCATGAAACCCTCTTCATATTTCCATCCAAATCTCTACAAATAAAAATAAATGTGCAAGTGAATATTCTCAAAATTAATATATGCACAAAATTACCATTTTACCCCCAAATTAATGTATGAATGATGACGTGTAAGCATTTTTGAAATTTGGTTTTAAACATATAAAATTACCCAATTATGACATTTATTTAAAATAAAAATAGATTAAATATGGATGTAAAAATATACACATTTACATGCACATCAAATACCTCCACACTTATCTTTTTATTCGTCCTCGAATAAAGAAAAACTAAGACATATGCAACAAGTCGTTAAACCTCTAGGCGTCCCTAGTAGGACGAGTGTTGTCTCATGAGGGTTTTCAGCGGATACTACCCACGAAATCCAAATACAACATGAAAATTTTGCTAAATGCAAGATTTATTTACAAAGAGATGGATGCAAGTTTTGAAAATATATACAAATGAAGAATTTACTTTCAAATTGACACAAATAAGTTAA
This sequence comes from Allium fistulosum, assembly GCA_030737815.1. Lineage (NCBI taxonomy): Eukaryota > Viridiplantae > Streptophyta > Magnoliopsida > Asparagales > Amaryllidaceae > Allium > Allium fistulosum. Next base: position 867,498,490 of record CM060905.1, on the reverse strand, counting down.
ATATAAGTTATGGTCATTATCAAGAAACTTAAATCCTTTACTCATCAAAATTTCCAATAAAAATTAAGTTATCATCACAATTAGATTCCATTTTGGCTAGTTGTTTCGATTGATAACATAGTGCAACTATGAAATGGATCCTTACTTGATGATCAAAGTTTTTCAAAGTGGTATTTTCATTTCTTTTCAATAACAAGTTAAATAAAATAAGTGAAGCTTGGATTTCAATTTCTTACTCTCTCTTTATTTGAAAATTTCACCGATATTAACAATGTTTACATATGCCTAACTCAGTTAACTGAGGCCAGATATATCACCCATGCACTGCCTTTCAGGCTTATATGAGGGAAATATAGAGCATAGCGAGTGTACACTACTGTGTACACCTATCGACTGTAGGCACTATTAGTGAAAGAATTACTATATACATACACCAAACTCAGATAAACTGAGGCCAGATATACCGATCATGCACTGCCTTTTGGGCTTCCGTGAGAAGGGTACAGAGCATGGCGAATGTACACACTTGCGTATGGACACATGACTCTAGGTGTTAATAGAATATATACAAATATACATATATATATATATATATATGTTGTTGTTTTTTTCGAAGAGAGAGTTTTACAATATCATATTGGCATCACTTAACTTAGAAGATTTAAATGTTATCACCTTTACTTTAAATCAACCACTTATTAAACAAAGATTTCAATTAGGATATACTTCATAATTATCACTGATGAATCTTCTTACATACTAGTTAAACCATCGTTACTTGTAATCAAACTTTATTTTTTTTTGTTGTGACAAATAAATTTTCAAAGATTTCAATTTAATAACCAAAACTTGTACTTATCCTATAGTGTTTCTTAAAAATAAATCAAAATGCTAAAAAGAAATTTTGTTTTGGGATTTTTTATAGAAATTTTGAGATTTGGAAAGAAAATGCAAAAAATAAACCATGAAAAATCAAAAAAATGAAGATGAGACTCTCCTCACACTTGATTTTGACTATGTCCTCGCAGTCAATGCACAACATAATGAGTGTAACATGGAAAAATATGTACATATTTACAAAAGAGGGTTAACATTTCTTACTAGACGTAGCATGGCTCATGAAGAATCATGAGCTCCTCCTCTTAATTATTTGGAAATTCCAAGAAATGTTTCAAACGATGACCATTGACTTTGAAAGTCGATCCATCCCTGGGGTTTTGTATTTCTATGGCACCGTGTAGAAAAACAAAAACGGTTCGTACCACAAATGGTCCGGTCCATCTCGATTTTAGTTTCCCAAGGAATAAGTGCAGTCTAGAGTCATATAAAATAACTTTTTGGTTACGTGAAAACATTTTTCTTAGGATAGACTTGTCATGAAAAACTTTTTTTCTTTCTTTGTAATTTTTTTTCATTTTCATACGCATCATTCCTAAGTTCTTCTAGTTTGTTGAGTTGTAGTTTTTGGTTTCCGCCAGCTTTCTCAAGATCAAAGTTTAAGTTCCTCACTGCCCAAAACGCTTTGTGTTCAGTTTCAACAGGTAAATGGCATGCTTTCCTATAAACTAAATGAAATGGGGACATCCCAAGGTTAGTTTTAAAACTAGTATAGTAAGCCCAAAGCGCATCGATCAATTTTTGAGACCAATCTTTTCAATTTTTGTTAATAGTTTCTCCAAGATTTGTTTTATTTGACGATTTGAAACTTCAACTTGGCCATAAGTTCGAGGATGATACGAAGTGGATAACTTGTGGGTTATCGAGTATTTCTTCTTTAAAGTTTCAAAGAAACGTTGCAAAAATGGGTTCCGTTATCACTGATTATTGTGCGAGGTGTGCTGAACCTCAAAAAAATGTTTTCTTTAAGGAATTTTAAAACAATTCTATGGTCGTTGGTTTTACAAGGAATGGCTTCAAACCATTTCAAGACGTAATTAACAACGAGAAGAATATACAAATTTCCAAAAGTTTGGGAAACGACCCCACAAAATGACTACCCCAAACATCAAAGATTTCGGTCGTAAAAATGGTGTTTAGAGGCATCATATTTCGTCGGGAAATTCTTCTAAGCATTTGGCATCGATCGCAAGTTTTACAAAAGTAAAATGAGTCTTTGAAAAGAGTAGGCCAATAGAAACCACATTGAAGTACTTTTTCAGCAGTTTTCTTCGGACCGAAGTGTCCACCGCACGCTTGATCGTGACAAAATGAAAGAACGCTTTTGATTTCGCAATCCGAGATGAAACGTCGAATGATTTGGTCGGAATAGTATTTAAAAAAGTATGGATCATCCCAATATAAGTACTTGACTTGGGACGAAATTTACATTTATCATGTTTCGACCAAAATGATGGGATTTCCTTAGTGACTAGATAGTTCACTATGTCGGCATACTGTGGATCAACAGAAATAGAAAGAAGTTGTTCATCGGGGAAGTTTATTGATTGCTAAAGGCGATGGTGTGTTAGGAAGACGAGACAAGTGGTCGGCTATGACGTTGTAGGAACCATTTTTGTCCTTGATTGTAAGATCAAATTCTTGTAATAAAAGGATCCGACAAATTAAGTGAGATTTACCATCCTTTTTAGAGAAAAGATATCTAGGAGTATAATGGTCTTTTTAAACGGTAATGTGTGAGCCTATCGGATATTGTCTGAACTTTTCAAGTGCGAAAACTACCGCTAGAAGCTCTTTTTCGATGGTTGTGCAGTTAAGTTGAGCGTCGTTCAGAGTCATACTAGCATAGTAGATAACATGAGGATCTTGTTGATGCGTTGTCCTAAGATAGCACCAACTGCAAAGTTCGAAGCATCACACATTATTTCAAATGGAAGATCCCAATTTGGTGAGCAAATTACAGGAGCAGAAAAAAGTTCATTTCTGCGACATTCAAAAAAGAGATACAATCAGAGTTAAAATCAAATGGAATGTCTTTTCCAAGAAGAGTCGTAAGAGGTCGAGCAATCTTACTGAAGTCTTTCACAAAGCGTCGATAAAAATCTGCATGTCCAAGGAAAGAGTGATTGTCTTTAATAGATTTGGGAATATGTAGATTTGCAATGACATCGATTTTCGCTTTATCTACCTCAATGCCTGTATTTGAAATGACATGTCCAAGGACTATGCCTTGAGTAACCATATAGTGGAATTTTTCTCAATTTAGCATTAATTGTTTATCCTTGTATCGTCTAAGAACCAATTCAAGAGGTGCAAGTACTCAGAAAAAGAGTTTCCAAAGATAGAAAAATCTTCCATAAACACTTCAAGAAAACTTGCAATCATATCAGAAAAAATGAAGACCGTGCATCTTTGAAACGTAGCAGGAGCATTACAAAGGCCAAAGGGCATACATCGATACACAAAAGTGCCAAAGGGACACGTGAAAGTTGTCTTCTCTTGATCCTCATGAGCGATTGGAATTTGGTTATAGTCGGAATAACCATCAAGAAAGCAATAGAATTTGTGACCGACTAAACGTTCGATCATTTGATCAGTAAAAGGAAGAGGGAAGTGATCCTTGCGTGTTGCAGCATTTAGTTTTCGATAGTCAATGTAAACATGCCAACCCGTTTGAGTTCAAGTTGGAATAAGTTTGTTTGAATCGTTCTTGACAACGGTAAATCCAGACTTTTTCGGTACAACATGAATTGGGCTAATCCATGAACTATCAGAGATTGGGTAAATGATTATGTTATCAAGGAGTTTAAGAATTTCATCACGCACCACATCCTTTATTTTTGGGTTAAGCCTTCGTTGCATGTCACGAACATGCTTGGCATCGTCAATTAAATGGATGCGATGTTGAACAAGAGCGGGACTAATTCCCTTTATATCGGTGACCGATCACCAATTGCTTCCTTGTTTTTTGAAAGGATTGAATGTAAGGAATTTTCTTGATCAAGTGGAGAGTTGCAGAAATTATGATAGGAAATGAATCGTTGTCACCTAAGTATACGTAACTTAGGTGATCGGGAAGGAGTTTGAGGTCTAACTTTGGGGTTGCTCAATCAAAGAATTAGGTTGAAATAGGAAATGGGAGCATGTATTCAATCTCGTTGGGGATTTCATGAAACAATCTTTCATACTCGGCCTCGCATTCATCGTTAAGGTCAAGCATCTCATTTTTGAAGTTATCGTGAATGGCATTAACTTCCAACGTTTGATCGCTTGGTTAATTCGATTTATTTTCAGGACTAAAAATGTTAAGATCCAAAGTCATGTTTCCAAAAGAGATTTTCATCGAATGCGACAATTTATTAGAGCGTTTGAAGTAACCAAGAAGGGTTGGCCTAGAATTAATAGAATTTGACTCATTGGATTATTCATGGGTTGAGTCTTCAAAACGATGAAATCGACAAGGAATATGAATTGACTGATTTTAATGAGCATGTCCTCAATTTCTCCCACAGGTTTCTTAATCGGACGACCTGCAAATTGAAGAGTTACTTTTGTCGATTTTAATTCACCCAAGCCAAGTTGTTGGTAACTGAATAAGGAATCAAATTGACACTCGCACCCAAATCGAGTAAGCATTTGTTAATCGTTTCGTCTCCTATCATGTATGGGATTGTTGGACATCTAGGATCTTTGTATTTAAGGGGGATTGATTGAGACAAAACTTGTGACGACCCGGAATTTTTGGACTTTTAAATTTGAATATTTAATTTGTTTTAAATATTCAAAAGTTAAATTTTGACTCGAATTTCAAATATTAATATTTATTGGATAATTTTTGGATAATCAATTATTGGATTTAACAATTGAAATTGGGTAAAATATTGAATCTGGAATTTAAATTAATCTATCAAGCTTCTTGTATACGCTATCTTCCTGTCAAATAAATCAAATACGTTCCCAAATTCACGCCGTTCACTTTACAGTCTCCTCCTTCAACTAAAATAATAATAATAATAATAATAATAAAATAAAAGTAAAAAAAAATATCTCTGAAGCCTTCTTTTGTACGCCACTTCCTTCTCAAAATATCACGCCCTTTCTTTTTATCTTGAACCGAACATCATTCTGTGAAACCAAAAAAAAAAAAAATCTACTTTACTTCAAGTCACGGCTAATAGCAATCTCCATGGTTGCGATGCTTGAACCCAAAGAGATTGGGGTTTCTCAAATCAACGCCTTCGAAATAATTACCGCTACATACTCAGCTATTCCATCAGCCATCGCGACTCATCTCTGCCTCCTACGCGATATTTCTACTGCTGATTTGAAGACAGGCTACAGTCTCTTTACTGCCACTGCTAATTAATTTCGACCTGGTAGGCGCGAAACTAGGCGGCGACGACTTCAACCTTAGGAAACGAGGCATTCGTACACGCGTGGGTCTGGAGATAAAGCACGTCGCAGTCTTCGATGGCGACGCAAGGGGAATGAGGGTTCGCGTGTTGTTGGTGGACTGGCCGATGGGTGTGAGGTTCACGTGGCTACTGGAGGAAGTCGATATGGTGGAAGATGATCGAGTGGGGCAAGCTCGTTCGTACTGGAAATTTCAGATGAAGTCGCGACCTGGTATTTGAGTGGGAGGCGAGCGTGGAGCGTCTCGATGCGACCGTGAGGTATATTGTTAATTGTTTATCAATTTGAAGGTTACAGTTAGTTCTGAACTGTGAGTAGAATAACAGTTACCAGGGGAAAAGAATAAAAATAGTATTCTGGTTAATTATCGTAAATAATGAATTTTGGAATCAAATTGTTTAACTAACTTGTTTAAATTTATTTTAGCTATCAAAAGTTTTGAAGGGAGCAATTATTTGGATAATTCAATTTGTTAGTTCAAAATTAATAAATAAAAAAAAGAAATTTAAGATGTTGGAAGTTATATACGAAGATTTGATCTTTTAAAACCTATACGAATTATTTTTCATATGTAGTTGAATGAAGAGAAAAATAATAATAATAAGATTTAATTTACTAGGGTTGATAAAATAATTAGTTAATTAAATCTATCTAATGAGAATTTAATTATTCGATTTATTCGAATATTTCAAATATTAATGAAATCATATAAATTGTTATTCAAGGTCGAAATCTGAAAGGAAACAAGATGGGATGAAATTAAATGGTAATGGATGGCAAAGCAAAAATAAAGGTGAGTTAATCTCACTCAGTTAAATTTAAATGGTTAAATTTAAATAATTTATTGAATGGTTGATTTGATTGATGTGATATATATATAGTAGTATATACCAATATATATATATTGGCATATGTATATATTGGAGTTGTTGATATTCCTGCATTATATAGCGGATGAGACCCTATGCGCCGCATAATAGCGGATGATTTTATATTAAAACCCATATACCGTGATATTCCACCTTGAAGTGGAATTGGTATTGTGCTAACATTTGTGGATGCAGGGAAACAGGTTGGAGGGATCCAACTGGATTCCTCAAAATATTTAATTTTGTTTAAATATTCTGTGATATGATTGTTGATATCCTGTGATGATTTATATCTGATAATCTGGTTGGATTGAATTTCCCAGTATAATGAGTTATCAAAAGTAATTGAATTGGATTTTTGGAAAGAAATAAAAGAGTAAAATTCAAGTTAAACAATTCTAGTGAATTCGAATAAATTAAATAAGGAATTGTAAAGGAAATAAAGAAATTTCTTAATTCGAACAAATATGGGAAAAGAGGATTTTGGATTTAACAGTGAAGAAATAAATCTTTAACTAAAGTGATATTATTTAAAAATATAAAAGAATTGATTTTATTGAAATTTAAAGATTTAATTTAATTAAAATATTAATTGAAGAAGTTTGGAAATCCGAAATTGGTATTTTAGTTAAAAGGGTTTTAACGCATAATAAAGAAATAAAAGATAAAGGTTAATGTATTTGAAATAATTAAAGTAAATGGGGAAATTTATTTCAAAGTGGAGTAAAATGGAAATCAATTGGAAATTGATTTAAGTGTTTAAAAACTTGGATTTTTAAAGGAGAAATGAGATTTTGGAGATATAAACTGGGTTTATAAAGTAAAATAAAATATCAGTGGATATTTGAAGATATAAATTCAAGGTAGGAATTTATAAAAGAATATGGATTGGTTTAAAAATAAATGTTGGTTTATTTTTAAAAGATGGGAATGAGAAGTGTATTTCTCTGGATAGCCAAGTACGTTTTCAAAGCAATTTTTAATATAAGTTAAAAGTTCTAATTATATTTTTAAAAGCATGTTTTAGAAAATTGATTATTTCTAAATGTTAATTTCCTAAGTAAGTATTTTCAAAAATCTATTATTGTAATAATTATATAAAAGTGATTTGGTATTAGGTTTTAAAGAGGAAGTTAGCTTATATTTATAAAGTGGTTTTATTTTAAATATTCTTAAAATATATTTATTGATAAAGTATTAAAGTAGTTTTAAAATTTCAATGTTATAAAGTATATTTAAATAAAGTGTTTTTAAATTATTTTAAAATTAAAGGTATTGTGTACTTGGTGATTCAGTGGAAATAATTATTTGGGAAATGTATTCCGTAAGCGGAAACTGTTTTCAAAAGAGTTTTGAAAATTTGGAAATATATCTTGGAAAGATATTTGGGCGAATAAATAATGTGGGAAATTATTTATTGTGTGATGGTTGTTTGTGGATGTTAATTGATAGTTAAATAACCGACTATCAATATTGGCCAAATGCGCTGATCGTTTCGAAGAGACCGGGATCGAGTTTCCGTATACCGGGATTCTAGGTCTGGAGACTCGAATACCACTTCGATCCGGTTTGTACGTTTCGTGTAACGTGTTCAGAGTCGAAGATGGAGCAGTGAAGTGCAAGGGCTAGTCGCTACTAATCCTGAGGATATTTCCAAAATGGATGTAGTAGGAATAGTGCCTTTGGTTTCGTTCGAACCCGGGACGGACTTGTATGGACGAATGCTTTCGTGACATCGTCAGGTGGACGATGGGCATTCTAAGGGATATGTGCTATAAAGGTATCGTTTAGCCTCGAGCCTCATCAACCGGGAATGACTGAAAATCAGGGGTTATGCAGCAAGGCTTCGTGGGTAGCACCCACTTGAGAGTAAAGTCATCCCTGTCTAGATGTCCCTTTTATTTCGGCTTAGTGTTGCGGTTGCTGATCCCAACCGTGGGGTGATTTTATTTGGAATTATCCAGTAAGGGATGATTCCGGCCTTGTGTTGCAGGGGAGCGGGCGTACTCCTCGGTACTGTGATCTAGGCCACGTACTGTGACAGGTGGTACCCCAGTGCCTAGTCATTCATTGGAAATCCATTCTCCCTACGTGCCTGTACGGTTTTGATTGTGCCCAACTATTGTTGAAATGTGAGATGCAAGCATTTCAGCTAGATTCTATTTTACTTTCTGTAGACACTATTATAATATCAGAGGATTTCGATATAAAGGGTTTTAGCTATCGTAAGGTAAAAACCCGACATGTTTATTTGTGTCGTGGTCTTACGAGATGCTTTTATTTTCAAAAGGATTTTTGAAACTTTAATAATCAATTGAGTGTGATTTTCTCACGCTGGTATTCCAGACTGACTCGGGTATTGTTTTATATGATGCTCGGGTCAGACCGAGATAAACAGGTTCAGATTGTAGCTGTGGAGCTCAGGAGACGAGCTGGATGGCGATACGTACTTCCGTATTTGTTTATTGTTCCGCTGTGTATTTGGATGTATGTCATTGATGTGATAAACTCTGATGATGTATTCTGTAAATATATTGTATAAACAGATATATTTTTCTGTTTGAGTAAAGATCTGTTTTGTATATATTATATTTTATTCCGCTGCGATGTGAGATTCTGTTGTTGATTTTCTGTTTCTTCTTCTTCTACCTCTTCTTCTTTAACACAAATGGTTCGATTTTCCGGGTCTGGAAAGTCGGGTCGTTACAAAACTCCTCTAAGTTCGGCGGCTAAGAAGACTTTTTTGGGCACTTGAGTGTATCGCTTTTGGGTACACAAGTCCGTAAGAAATTTAGCGTAAGTTGGGACTTGCTGAACGATGTCAAGAAGTGGGATTTTAATTTTCACTTGTTTAAAAATTTCCAACATATTTTCCATTTGGTTCGAGTGTTTCTTTGGTCAAAGACGATGTGGAAATGGAACACGATACTCAGTAGGCGGGTCTACTTGAGAAGAAGAAGAATTTTGATTGGCATTTGATTCAATGTTTGGATCCACATTTTGTTCATATTCGTTTGTTGTTTTAGAAGTGTCGAGAGGGTTTTTGGTAAATCATTTGGATTAGCGACTTGATTATCGACTTGTTTACCGAAACGTAGAGTGGTGATAGCATTCAATTGAGTTGCGTTTTCTATCTTGAACAACATGGGCTTGATTCGAATTTGTGTTTTGATTTCTGGGATTTGGAATAGGTTGACTTGGGAAAGTGCCTCGTTCACGTTCACTAATAGACGTGGCTAATTGACTCATTTGCAATTCAAGTTTAGGAATTGATTGGCTTGTGTTTTGCATATACGAGGTCAATACATTTTGCAAATTGCTGTTTGATTAGAGGCTTTGAGTGGTTGCTTTAGCCAACATTTCAAGACTTTTCTCAAGTGAACCTACACGTTTATCGTCTTGGGAGAGGGAGCAAAATCTGGTTGAAAATTTGATTGTTGTGGTTAATTTTGAGACGAACTCGCAAAATTTGGTTGAAAATGATTGAGCTGAAAGGGAGGATTCAAAGCAATAATCGGAAATGCTTGAAAGTTGGGACGAACCACATTCGTGTTGGGATTGTTTTGATTCCACGCAAAGTTCGGATGATTTCTCCAACCAGGATTGTACGTTGGAGAAAACAAGTCGTTTTTAACATTATTGAAAGCATTGGTTGTTTGATCGTATTAGGACATTGATTAGCTATATGATTAGGATCGTTACATTTATAACACATGGGTTGAGAAGCTTGAGTCATTTGGTTCGATGAGAAAACGTTGTCGAATTTGTTAATCATTGCGTCGATTTTAGCTTCCAAAGCCAAAGATGATCCTATCGAGTGTGCGCTCGTTCGTGAGTAAATTGATTTTTTGTTCGAACGTTCCCACTGGGTTGACTTTTCGACTAGGTTTTCAAGAAATTGTCAAGCACCATCGTGATGTTGAGCAAGAAAATTTCCTTGGCACATTGATTCGAGTATGGTTCGTGAGCTGTTTTCGAGTCCATGGCATAAGATTTGGCAAAGCGTCCATTTTTCGAAGTTATGGCATGGACATTTTATCAAGAGCTCTTTAAATCTTTCAATTTTTTTTCCAAATGGTTCTTCCCTGAATTGATGAAAATTTATGATTTCGTTTTGGATTTTAGATGTTTTTTCCAAGGGGTAAGAAAAATTTCACAAATTCTTTCCAAGTTTTAATCGGGTTTGATGGTAAGCTGTATAACCATTTTTCAACGTAATCCGTAAGAGCAAATGGAATTAATCAATTTGATTATATCATCAGAAAGTTGTTGGAGTTTCATGGTTGCGCAAACTTGTTCGAATTTTTCAAGAAAATGTATGGGTCATCGTGCTCAAAATTGCCAAATTTTGGAAGCATGGAAATATGGTTTGAGTGAATTTCAAAATGGTTACCCATAGGGGCGGGTAACGTGATACAAGATGGAATAGAAACTCTATCCGGAAAGATTCTATCCATAAGTTCGAGGGCCGTTCTTGTTCGCCACTTCAGGAGGACCGTTTGTTCGAGTTAAACAATTTGTTGTTACGTCACAAGTCCAAGTATTTTTCGTTGTGTCACGAGTCCAAGTACTCATGCACAATTAAAAGTGGAGAAGAGAAAGAAGTTAGAATCGAATTTAGGAGAAAGAAGCAAAGTTTTAGAAATGAAGTGAGAAATTGTTTGTTTTTTTATATTTTTTTTAAAAGGAGGAAAAATATTTACCAAGAGAAATTTATTTTTCAAAAGATAAGGTTGATTTCTTTTGGCTTTTCAAATTTTTTTATATGTTTTTGTATTTATATTTTTTTTACGAATATATATATATATATATATATATATTTGGATTTTTGTTTTTCTAAAAAATTAACTCAATTTTTTTTTTGGGATTTTTGATTCTGTTTGAAAATTTTCAAAGGAGAAGATTTAAAAGCATTTTTTTGTTTTGGATTTTAAGAAAAAACTAACTTAAGTTAAATTTACATTTTTTTATTGGTTTTGGAATTTTGATTTTGATTAAAAAGAATTTCAAAGGAAAGGATTTAAAAACTAAGTGAATGAAAATTTACAATTTTTTAGTTTTGGAAGTTGAATTTTTTTAAATATGCATGAACTAATGCAACTAAATGAATACAAAGGACTTAAATTACAAGTTTGTTGTCCTTAATAGCTCCTAACCCAAAATTCTATAATCATACTTTGTCTTAAATCAATAAAATATTTCTTAGCCACGTAACGTACATGAGTTATCGGTGCACCATGAATCACCGTAGCAATGCGGCCGAAGGTTTAAGTACCTTCAGAGGAACAACCACTATAATATTTACGAATCACCGTAATATTTATAAATGGTTATTGCTCTGCCGGAGCCTAGACACCAAGAATATAACTTGTTCAAAGAGACAACTGTCAAGATAAAATTAAGCCCTAGGTGAGCTCATGTCCACTATAAGTCCAAAGTCTAACCATTATTATTAGCAAATTCTAGAATGAAATGCGATTTGTAGGACAAGAAAGGGGTGATGAAATCACCCACCTTATGTGGATTCTGGTATTACCTTTGAAAAAGAAAACAAGATGGTATGAATGCAAAATAGAAATTAACAGTGATTTAGCGATGCAACTACAAATGAATTTGTTTTTGTTTTTGTTTTTAAATGTTTTTTTATAAAATGCAAGCAACCAACAATGCAAGATAAATAAAAATTAGAGAAGAGAGCACGATACCGGAGTGTGCAGAATTATTAGCAATTTATTTTAAAGTGGAAAATTATTTTTAAGCAAGCAAGTAGAGCAGTTTTAGCAAGAAAATCTCCTTATGAATTTTTGCTTTTGCAACTTGAAACTAAAAAAAAGATATATATAGTATTCTTTATATATATCAGAGAAGAAATTAAATCAAAATAAAACATAACAAATGAAAACAAAACAAATTGAATACTTGCTTTTTTTTAAAAAAACAAAAGAAAAATGAATCTAAAACAAATTCACCATACCATCGTAAACTAAAACAAGGGAAACCAAAATAACACTTTTTTTACTTTTATTTTGTTTTATTTTTTTATAAAGCTAAAAAAAATTTAAAATAAGAAAATTTAAAATAAAATTTGCACGGCACTCAGCCCATAAACCAAACGCAACCTAGTTAAAAAAATATACTTACTCTCCCCGTTCTCTTTGTAACAAAAAAGATCAGTAGGTGAACTTCTAAAATAAAAACAAAAAAAGAATATATATATATATATACACATATATATATATATGGAATCACGAAATCAAATTCGCGATTTATAAGCTTGTTACTTCGCTTCGGATTTTTTGGTTCTCGATTTCAAGCGTGGGTTTCGTGAATTGGACGATGTGGTAGGTGCTGAAGTGTGGTGCTAGTTCTGGTGGTACACACACACAAATATATATATATGGAATCGCAAAATCAAATTGGCGATTTATAAGCTTGTTACTTCGCTATGGATTTTCTGGTTCTTGATTTCAAGCATGGGTTTCGTGAATTGGGCGATGTTGTAGGTGCTGAAGCGTGGTGCTAGTTCTGGTGGTCTAGTCGGTGGAGGTTTGTTAATGAAGAGGAATTGATGATGGCAACTTGAGGAATGTATTAGGGCGTTTGAGGGTGATCGAAGCAAGGCTGTGACAGTATGAAGGAAGAGGTTGTTTCTGGATTGCTTGGTGGAAGAAGTGGAATTGTTGGACAGTGGCAAGGCAGTTATATGTAGTTGTTGATGGTTTCGGTGTCGTGGGTTGATGATGATTGTTTGGTATGTATGTTTGAGAAAGTGGTTGCTAACAGAGGAGATGGTGGTTTCAAGAAGTGATGTAGTATGGTGGACCTGTTGTGTTGTAGTACTCGTACAAGGCAAGGTGGTGGTTATGTGATGAAACAAAGCAGTTTGAAGATGATGTACACAAAGTTTGGTATGGGCTGCAAGCAGTGGATGAAGTGTAGTTGGATTTTGATGTTTTTGAGTGCACAGTAGTGATGCAGGAGTATAATGGTGCTGTCAGGTGGTTTGTGTGCAGAAGGTAAGTAGGCAGAAGTATGAGTTAGATGTAGTTGTGCAGTTTTGTATGTGGATTGCAGTTTGTATGTGGATTGCAGTTTGTATGTTGAAACAACCCACACCCCTTAGTACACCCAAAAAGGACACACTAAAGGATATGGTGTGTTATTGGTATAGCTAAAGCATCACAGAGACTAAGATTCACAAGAAAAATAAATAAAACAGCAGAAACATTTAAATGGTATCTCATTATTCAAAATAAAACTTCATAAATAAGTCTGAAAAACATCACGTCTCAAATACCAAATACACATGTCTTATGAAAAATAGATCTCAGTCTCATAAATTCAGAGTACAATAAAAATAATCATCCCTCTCATAAAGTACCAGTATATCCAAAGTCAAATGGAAAGAAAACTAAAAAGAAGAAGAAAAATACATGAAGAAAAACTCCGCAACTGAATCTCCAAGAAATCTGAATCTACTGTCCTTGCCTCTGCCGGCCTATGGGGGGAAAAGGGGAAATAGAGGAGTGGGTCGGACTATAAGTCTGGTGAGTGAAAGTAACTACTAGTATTTTTAAGCAAGAAAAAGATAATGGACATAACAACGGTTCTAGTATAAAAAGAAATAAAGAAAAGGTAAAAGTGGGATAAAATACTGTTTAACTGTTTGCTTTGATTGTGATTGTTTGCACTTGTCTTAGATTGCTATGCTTAGGCTGAAATCCTAATCCTATTTTATAGGCTGAATCCTAATTCTACCTGTTGGTCGGCCTTCTATCTCTGTTGTGCCACTGTGAGCTAGTCTCATCTTGTGGGTCCCACAGCAAAAGACGCCTGTTTAGCGCTTGGAACGCAGTAACTACTTATTGATGCCGCACGCTCGATCATCGTCGGTACACACTAACTGTCGTTCCCTCTTGTGACCTCTTACTACCTTATTAGCATAAGACTAACAAACAAAATCTAGTTGCGCCCCTTACCCAAATCCCCAAATTTGAGTTCTATCTATTGGCCACTTATTTACCCTATGTCCCAACCTCACCTAACTATTGTGAGACCATCAGTCTAATCTAAAAGGGTCCTGCCCAGCCTCAACTAATCTGTTGTGAGACCATCGGTCCTAGTCTGGAAGGAAATGTTGTTGGTACGGGCCATGTTTCTATCTTTGCTTATTAACTTGGTGTAAGTTTTAAAATAAGCTTCTTCTGTTATTTCTGCTCTATTTGCTTATTAACTTAATCTAAGCCTTAAAATAAGCCTTTTCTGTTATCTCAGCTATATTTGCTTATTAACTTAATTATAAGTTTTAAAATAAGCCTTTACTGTTCTTTCTTCTTAATTATAACCTACATTATAATTGCTATTCATCTTTTCTATCTTTTAATTATAACCACTAGTTATAAACATACTTGCAAATGTCTCGAATTTTCCTATTTCAGTCTATCTTCTTTTTATTACAGTCTTTCTTATTTTACATCTAGTTTTTGTAAATTTAATGTTTAATTCTATTTAATCCATAATTGTGAATTCTATTCTTTTTAATTTATTCGCGTAAAAAGGAATAAATTAAGCAGAAAGACTATGAATAACTGTGAATAACTTAAAACATATGTAAATAAATGCAAATAATTGTGAATAACTATAAGTAACTGTGAATAACTGAATAAAATAGCTAAATAAAAATAACTGAATAAAATAGACTGGAAAGAACTTTAAAAACTAGCTGTAAATAACTTATATAAAAACGGTCTCAAAATTGCAGAAAAACTACAACTATTGAGAACCCTATTATTTTAAATTACTTAAAAATAAAAAATAATTACTAAACACTCACCTGTGGTCCTTCGCTCTTTTCCTTGGCCTTCCCAAATCCACTTCTAGGGTGTAAAATATTTTAATTAAAAAGATCTCCTCCCAAGAAAATTTTTCTTTTTAGGGTCCAACCTTAGGCAATGAACCAAATTGGGAGAAAATCTGAATGAGAAAAATAGCTTGGTCTAGGATCTTATTTATAGTGTCACTTAGGGATCTCAGGCCGTTGGATTTGAAGATTAACTCTGGTGCAACCACGTCATAGGCTTGCTAGGAACCGTCGGATGGAAGCACGAACGCACAAGATAGAACTAAATTTGGAAAACACGTCATCGGTTGAAACTGGACGAAACATTGTCTAAATACAAGGGCGGATCAACTTGGGTGTCGACCCATCCATGTTGAAGGTCGACCTATCGGTCGAACTTTGCACAATAGGGGTCTACCCTATGGTCGACTTGACCTAGATATATTTATTTTATTTTTTTCTTATTTCTTGTTTAATTCGTATCTTCTTCGTTTTAGCTCGAATTTTGACAAACTATATATGGAAATTGACCAGAAAATTACCACGGACACAATGTGCAACTTTCGTATCATAATTATGACAATTTCACAAACTTGTTTTATTATTTAATTAATTCGTTAATTAATTCTTATAGCTCAAATTTTGGGTTGTTACATTCTTCCCTTCTTAAAGGATTTCGTCTCCGAAATCTCTAAGGACAGAAGAATGAATTAAATATTTTCATCCAAATCCTACAACCAAATATTCAACCACCATCCATTACATCCATTATCCTTAAGCTTACTAATGTAATTTATGTTATATGCAATAGTGTAGTGTCAATATCCCTAACTAGTGCAAAAGATTAGGCGGTCTACTGATTCAGTCGACCTCCTTTTTATGCAATCTTGTCCATGCCATGTATCCAAATGAATGCAAATTCCTAATGACAATTGATAGTTCTACATGTGTGCTACAATCATCATCCAAATGCAACAATCATGTGCTAATCATCCATTTATAGCAACCATGGAAATAAAACAAAATTGCAAATGAGAACACATCCATATGCATACGCTTTAGTGACCTAGTTAGGCCGATCCCTAAGAGATAATAGTGCCTAGTATGTCTATATATATATATATATATATATGCGTCCATTAGCATCCACTAGCAAACACTTGCAACCACTAGCGTCCATCATACATAACATGTTCTAGTAACATGTTTACATTCAGTCGTACCATCCATAGGTTATATCCTAAGATCTACCCTCCCAAAGGATACTAAAGGAAAGAACCTATTCAAAACTAAAGATGGAAATAAGAAATTCAAAACGTACCATCAGAAAGATACGGATAAGAGATACATATTTTCCCCTCAGCCTCCCACGTAGCGTCCTCAATACTATCTCCCCACTGCACCTTAACCAAGAGGACTTCTTTATTCCTAAGCTTCTTGATATCACGTCCAACGATCTTGGTAGGAATGCGACAAACTGATGCTTCTCTCCACTTCGACTTCTACAAGTTGGCTAGGTTCCACTACCTATACGGAGTCATGTAAGCACTTTTTCAAGTGCGAAACATGGAAAACCTCATGAACTCCTGCGAGCCTCTCCGGTAGTTTTTCTGATACGCCATCTTCACTACCCTTTCCATAATGGGGAACGGTCCTACGAATCTCGAAGCAAGTTTCCCACTTGATCCAAATCTTACTACCTTTCTTAGTGAAGATACCTTAATGAAAACCAAATCTCCTACCTCAAACTCAATATCCCTTCTACGCTTCTCTACATAGGATTTCTGTCTATCTTGGGCCGTCTTTATTCTCCTTCTAATCAAATAAATCTTTTTCGAAGTCACTCTAACCCTGTTGGACCAAGTAGCAAACTCTCTGTAGACTCCAACCAACATGAAGGCGACTTACACGGTCTTCCATAAAGAGCTTCAAAAGGTGACATCCTAATGCTAGCTTGAAAACTATTATTATATGCGAATTCCACTAAAGGAAGATGCTCCACCCAAGTTCCTTCAAAATCATGAATGCACATCCTCAACAAATCCTCAAGCACCCTATTAACTCTCTCTGTTTGGCTGTCCGTTTGAGGGTGATAGGCCGTACTCAATCTGAGCTGTGTTCTTATAGCCTCTTGCAAGCTTCTCGAAAATGCACTAGTAAAGATAAGGTCTCTATCGCTCACTATGCTAGAGGGAACTCCATGAAGTCGAAACATATAAGGATGCCAAATAAGGTGTTGTCCTCTTACTCTTGACCGGAATAAAGTGGGCGCACTTAGTCAAACGATCTACAATCACCCAAATATTGGTATTCCCTTTCCTAGATTGGGGTAAACCATCTATGAAGTCCATCGAAACACTATCCCACTTCCATTCGAGTATATCCAATGGTTGAAGCAACCCATCGGGCTTCTACTGCTCCGCCTTAACTCTTTGGCACACAAGACACTTGGCTACAAACTCTACTACGTCCTTCTTCATGCCGCTCCAATAGAACACTCTCTTCATGTCCCTATACATCTTATCACCACCTGGATGAATAGTCATCCGAGAATGGTGTGCCTCTATTAGAACTGCTCTCATCAAATCACTAGTGCGGGGGACACAAAGTATTCCATCTCTCCTTAGCCACCCTCTACTATCAATGGAATAGCGTTGGAGATGTCTAGAGACTTCTCCTTTGCTCATTCTCTATAGAATATACAGAAGCTCTGAATCCTGTCACTGCCTTGAGCTAATCTGATCTATGAGGGTAGGCTTAACCTCAAGTGCTGCCAATAATCCAAGAGTAATGTCCGTAGAGGGCTTCAAAAGAAAGGTGGAAATTAACTCTAGGCTTTTCCATTCTATGAATATTGGACTAAGAATTGATCTCTTCCTACTTGGCGCATCTGCGACTACGTTCCCTTTACCAGGGGTGTAAGCTATCTCAAAGTCGTAAGATGCCAAAGACTCCATCCAATGTTGCCGCCTCAAGTTTAAACCCTTTTGTGAAAATAGGTACTTCAATGATTTATGGTCAGTGAAAAGCTCGAACCTCTCTCCTAGCAAGTAATGTCTTCAAGACTTGAGCGCGAAAACAATAGCAGCTGACTCCAAAATGTCATCCACAAATGCTACTACGAACTTATTTAGGATATCTCAAAAAACACGGCTCATTGAATCTACGAAATACGCCAAGGAATTGGTTAGCCCAAACGGCATAACCAACCACTCAAAGAATCCGTCGGGTATCCTAAATGCTATCTTATCGATGCTATCGTCAGCGACCCTAAGATGATAAAATCCAGTAGCCAAATCAAGCTGAGAAAATACTGAAGAGCCAACTAACTGATTGAAAAGGCCGTCTATCCTAGGAAGTGGGTAACGGTTCTTCTTCATGAGCTTATTCAACTCTCTATAGTCTACGCAAAGTCGAAGGGAACCATCCGCTTTTGTAGCGAAGATGACTGGCGCTCCCCACTCAGATATGCTCCGTCTGATGAAGCATTTCTCCAATAGTTCACCAATCTACTTACTTAACTCCTTCCTCTCCTTAGGAGCCATAGGTCTCACGGGCAATGCCACTTGCTTAGCATTATCGTTCAGATAGATCCTGAAGTCGATCTCTCTCTTAGGGAGTAGTCCCCTAACCTCCTCCAAAAACGTCTGGGAAATCCCTTATGACTGGAATGGAATCTAACTCTCCTAGTGATGATTCAAGGGAATAAAGGAAGCTCAACACGACTGACCCTTGTGGGTCACAAGAATCCTCGAGAGTCCTACCGCTGCATGTCTTTAGTCTGACGAATCTCCTCTCCCAATCCAATATCGCTCCATAAGTGTATAGCCAATCCATCCCGAAAATCATTCCATACCCAGAAAATCCTAGTACATAGGCATCACAATCAAACTCTACGCCTAGTATAAAAATTTTCAAACCCGTAAAAATCATGGATAAATGTGCCGATCCTCATATGAGGTTCGAAACAACTATAGGATCTACTGCTAAAGAAATATCTAAGTGCAAACAATCAACCAAAGAACTAGAAATGAAAGAATAAGATGCTCCAAAATCAAAAAGAGTCCGAATAGTAAAATCCAAAATAGAGATCAAACCTTCTACAAAGACTTTCCAACCTCGATCCGGTCCACTACTAGAAGGTGCTGCATCCAAAGCCTATACTTGCGCTGTAGGCGTGCCTGCTCTCTGCCTCGTCTTCTGAGGACAAGCTCGACTAAGTTGACCAGGCTGCCCACAATTGTAACACCTTCCCTTCATCATGTCCTTCTTACAGTCCTTTATGAAATGCCCAACCAATCCACAACTATGACATTTCCCTCCTTTCCTGATGTTCTTTTGAGGTCCTCCTTCTGTGCTCTTGTCCTTATCCTTCTTATTCTTCCACCACTGCTTCTTAGAGTTTTCTAGTTTAGGGACCTCCTTAACCTCTCCCTTCAGCTGACTTTCTGTCGGTCCTCCAATCCTCACCCCAAATATCTGCTCCGCATTCCTTAACGAAGCTCGATCCTCCATGAAATCCTCCGTGCCAGAAAACGTCATGCCTCCTAGACTATCGAAGTCCTTGCATGGCTGAGAAAAATCAGTTGCAGTAGGTGGATTAATGGGATATCCACCTGCTGGTGCTATATTGATCGATTTCCCTTTCACCTCTGGTACCGTAGCTCTATGGAACCAGTTAGCCATACTATGCAAAGAAAAGGAAATTTAGGCTAGAAAGAATCGAAAGAAAGTTGAACTGGACTTTGAGGGGATTTTTATAAAAACTCTTTTATACTTGAAAACCATTTCTATAATAAGAGTTTCTTTCTGAAAAATACTTTTAAAATATGTTACCTTTGAAAAATACTTTACTTTTAAAACAAGGTTTTAGGAATCCTATAAACTTAGGCTCTGATACCAAGTGAAACACCCCACATCCCTTAGTATACCCAAAAAGGACACACTAAAGGATATGGTGCGTTATAGGAATAGCTAAAGCATCACAGAGACTAAGATTCACAAGACAAATAAATAAAACAACGAAATCATTTTAAACTGTATCTCATTATTCAAAATAAAACTTCATAAATAAGTCTGAAAAACAACACATGTCTCAAATACCAAATACAAATGTCTTATGAAAAATAGATCTCGGTCTCATAAAATCAGAGTATAATAAAAATAATCATCCTTCTCATTACCAGTATATCCAAAATCAAATGGAAAGAAAACTAAAAATAAGAAGAAGAATACATGAAGTAAAACTCCGCAACTGAATCTCCAAGAAATCAGAATCGACTGTCCTTGCCTCTGTTGGCCTATAGGGGGAAAAGTGGAAATAGAGGAGTGGGTCAGACTATAAGTCTGGTGAGTGAAAGTAACTACTAGTATTTTTAAGCAAGATAAAGTTAATAGACTTAGCAACAGTTCTAGTATAAAAATAAATAAAGAAAAGGTAAAATTGGGATAAAATACTGTTTAACTGTTTGCTTTGATTGTGATTGTTTGCACTTGTCTTAGATTGATGTGATTAGTCCAAAATCCTAATCCTATTTTATAGGCTGAATCCTAATTCAACTCGTTGATCGGCCTTTTATCTTTGTTGTGCCACTGTGAGCTAGGTCCATCCTGTGGGTCCCACAGCAAAAGACACCTGTTTAGCGCTTGGAACGCAGTAGTGACTTATTGATGCCGCACGCTCGATCATCGTCGGTACACACTAACCGTCGCTCCCTCTTGCGACCTCTTACTTACCCTATCAGCATAAGCTTAACAAACAAAATCTAGTTGTGCCCCTTGCCCAAATCCCCAGATTTGAGCTTCTATCTATTGGCCACTTATTTACCCTATGTCCCAGCCTCACCTAACTATTGTGAGACCATCAGTCCTAATCTGAAAGGGTCCTTCCCAGCCTCACCTAATCTGTTGTGAGACCATCAGTCCTAGTCTGAAAGGTAATGCTTTTGGTACGGGCCCTATTTCTATCTTTGCTTATTAACTTGGTGTAAGTTTTAAAATAAGCTTCTTCTGTTATTTCTGCTCTATTTGCTTATTAACTTAATCTAAGTCTTAAAATCAGCCTTTTATGTTATCTTAGCTATATTTGCTTATTAACTTAATTATAAGTTTTGAAATAATCCTTTACTGTTCTTTCTGCTTAATTATAACCTACATTATAATTGTTCTTCTTCTTCTCTATCTTTTTAGTTATAACCACTAGTTATAAACATGCTTGCAAATGTCTCAAATTTTTCCTATTTCAATTTATCTTCTTTTTATCACAATCTTTCTTATTTACATCTAATTTCTATAAATTTAGTGTTTAATTCTATTTAATTTATAATTACGAATTCTATTCTTTTTAATTTATTGGCGTAAAGGAATAAAAAGAAACTAACATTTACAGGCTAAATTCCAACTTAAATAAATGTAAATAAATGCAAATAACTTCAAATAACAGTAAATAACTGAATAAAATAGCTGAATAAAAATAACCAAAAAAAATAGATTGGAAAGAACTTTAAAAACTAGTTGTAAATAACCTATATAAAAACGGTCTCAAAATTGCAGAAAAACTACAACTATTGAGAACCCTATTATTTTAAATTACTTAAAAATCTAAAATAATTAATAAACACTCACCTATGGCCCTTAGCTCTTTTCCTTGGCCTTCCTGGATCCACTTCTAGGGTGTAAAATATTTTAATTAAAAAGATCTCCTCCCAAGAAAATTTATCTTTTTAGAGTCCAGCCTCAGGTAATGAATCCAATTGGGAGAAAATCTGAATGAGAAAAATAGCTAGGTCTAGGGTCTTATTTATAGCGTCACTTAGGGATCTCAAGCCGTTGGATTTGAAGATTAAATCTAGTGCAACCATGTCACAGGCTCGCTAGGAACCTTCGGATGGAAGCACGAACGCACAGGATTGAACTAAATTTGCAAAACACGTCATCGATTGAAACTGGACGAAACGTCGTCTAAATACAAGGGCGGTTCAACTTGGGTGTCGACCCATACATGTTGAAGGTCGACCTATAAGTCGACCTTTGCACATTAGGGGTCTACCCTATGGTCGACCTGACCTATATATAGTTATTTTATTTTTTTTCCTATTTCTTGTTTGATTCGTATCTTCTTCGTTTTAGCTTGGATTTTGACAAACTATATATGGAAATTGACCAGAAAATTTCCACGGACATAATGGTGCAACTTTCGTGTCACAATTCTAGCAATTTCACCAACTTATTTTATTATTTAATTAATTCATTAATTAATTCTTATAGCTCAAATTTTGGGTTGTTACATTCTTCCCTTCTTAAAGGATTTCGTCCCTGAAATCTCTAAGGACAGAAGAATGAAATAAATATTTTCATCCAAATTCTAGAACCAAATATTCAACCACCTTCCATTACATCCATTATCCTTAAGCTTGATAATGTAATTTATGTTATATGCAATAGTGTAGTGTCAATGTCCCTAACTAATGCAAAAGATTAGGCGATCTACTGATTCAGTCGACCTCCTTTTTATGCAATCATGTTCGTTCCATGTATCCAAATGAATGCAAATTCCTAATGACAATTGATAGTTCTACATGTGTGCTATAATCATCATCCAAATGCAACAATCATATGCTAATCATCCATTTATAGCAACCACGGAAATAAAACAAAAATTCAAATGAGCACACATCCATATGCATATGCTTTAGTGACCTAGTTAGGCTGATCCCTAAGAGATAATAGTGCCTAGTGTATATATATGCGTCCATTAGCATCCACTAGCAAACACTTGCAACCACTAGCGTCCATCATACATAACATGTTCTAGTAACATGTTTACATTTAGTCCTACCATCCATAGGTTAAATCTTAAGATCTACCCTCTCAAAGGGTACTAAAGGAAAGAACCTATTCAAGACTAAAGATGGAAATAAGAAATTCAAAACATACCATCGGAAAGTTACGGATATGAGATACGTATTTTCTCCTCAGCCTCCCACGTAGCGTCCTCAATACTATTTCCTTACTACACCTTAACCAAAGTCACTTCTTTATTCCTAAGCTTCTAGATATCATGTCCAACGATCTTGGTAGGAATACGACGAACAGATGCTTATCTCTCCACTTCAACTTCTTCAAGTTGGCTAGGTTCCACTACCTCTGCTGAGTCATGTAAGCACTTTGTCAAGTGCAAAACATGGAAAATATCATGAACTCCTGCGAGTCTCTTTGGTAGTTTTATCCGATACGCCATCTTCCTTACCCTTTCCATAATGGGGAACGGTCCTACGAATCTGGGAGCAAGTTTCCCACTTGATCGAAATCTTACCACCTTTCTTAAAGGAGATACCCTAATGAAACCCAAATCTCCTACCTCAAACTCAATATCCCTTCTCCGCTTATCTACATAGGATTTCTGTCTATCTTGGGCCGTTTTCATTCTCCTTCTGATCAAATCAATCTTTTTCGAAGTCTCTCTAACCCTATCGAGACCAAGTAGCAATCTCTCTGTAGACTCCAACCAACATGAAGGCGACTTACATGGTCTTCCATAAAGGCTTCAAAAGGTGCCATCCTAATGCTAGCTTGAAAAATGTTATTATATGTGAATTCCACTAAAGGAAGATGCTCCACCCAAGTACCTCCAAAATCAAGAATGCACATCCTCAACAAATCCTCAAGCACCCTATTAACTCTCTCTGTTTGGTCGTCCGTCTGAGGGTGATAGGCCGTACTCAAACTAAGCTGTGTTCCTAAAGCCTCTTGCAAGCTTCTCGAAAACTCACTAGTAAAGATAGTGCTTCTATCGCTCACTATGCTAGAGGGAACTCCATGAAGTCGGACTATCTCACGAATATATAAGGATGCCAAATAAGGTGTTGTCCTCTTACCCTTGACCGGAATGAAGTGGGCACTCTAAGTCAAACCATCTACAATCACCCAAATACTGGTATTCCCCTTCCTAGATTGGGGTAAACCATCTATGAAGTTCATCGAAACACTATCCCACTTCCATTCGAGTATATCCAATGGTTGAAGCAACCCACCGGGCTTTTGCTGCTCCGCCTTAACTCTTTGGCACAAAAGACACTTGGCTACAAACTCTGCTACGTCCTTCTTCATGTCACTCCAATAGAATACTCTCTTTATGTCCCTATACATCTTATCACCACCTGGATGAATAATCATCCGAGAATGGTGTGCCTCTGTTAGAACTACTCTCATCAAATCACTAGTGCGGGGGACACAAAGTCTTCCATCCCGCCTTAGCCACCCTCTACTATCAATGGAATAGCATTAGACATGTCTAGAGACTTCTCCTATGCTAATTCTCTCTACAATATACATAAGCTTCGAATCCACTCGCTGCCTTGAGCCAATCTGATCTATGAGGGTAGGCTTAACCTCGCCAGTAATCCAAGAGCAATGTCCGTAGAGGGCTTCTAATCAAAGGTGGAAATAAACTTTAGGCTTTTCCATTCTACGAACATTGGACTAAGGGTTGCTCCCTTCCTTCTTAGCGCATCTACAACTACGTTCCCTTTACCAGGGGTGTAAGCTATCTCAAAGTCGTAAGATGCTATAGACTCCATCCAATGTTGCCTCCTCAAGTTTAAATCCTTTTGTGAGAATAGGTACTTCAATGATTTATGGTCAGTGAAACGCTCGAACCTCTCTCCTAACAAGTAATGTCTCTAAGACTTGAGCGCGAAAACAATAGCAGCTGACTCCAAATCAAAGGTGGGGCAGTTTTTCTCATGCGTTCTCAATTGTCTACTTCCATAGCATACTACCCTCCCTTCTTGCATCAATACTCATCCAAGACCCGTTCCACATGCATCAGTGTGTACTGTAAAAGGCTTAGCTTAATCGGGTACAATTAACACTGGTGCACTAGTAAGGGCCCTCTTTAGCATCGTGAAGGAATCTTATAACTACGTCCCACACGAATGCCGTATTCTTCTTAGTGAGGCAAGTAAGCGGTGTTGAAATCTTAGCGAAATCTCTGATAAACTTCCTATAATAGCCAGCCAAACCTAGGAAGCTTCTAAATTCGGTAGCGTTCTTAGGGGCCTTCCAAACTTGTACTGCTACTACCTTAGCGGGATCCACCGCTAGACCCTCTCTTGAGACTACATGCCCCAAGAAATGCACCTCCTTTCACCAAAAGTGACATTTTGAGAATTTTTCCTTTTAACTGATGAACTCAAAGTGTACGGACAACCTCGTCAAGATGAATAGCATGCTCTTCCATACTCTTGGAAAACACCAAAATGTCATCCACAAATACTACTATGAACTTATTTAGGATATCTCGAAAAACACGGCTCATCGAATCTACGAAATACGCTAAGGAATTGGTTAGCCCAAATGGCATAACCAACCACTCAAAGAATCCGTCGGGTGTCCTAAATGTTGTCTTATCGATGCTATCGTCGGCGACCCTAAGATGATGAAATCCAGTAGCCAAATCAAGCTGAGAAAATACTGAAGAGACAAATAACTGATCGAAAAGATCGTCTATACTAGGAAGTGGGTAACGGTTCTTCTTCATGAGCTTATTCAACTCTCTATAGTCTACGCAAAGTCGAAGGGAACCATCTGCTTTGTAGCGAAGACGACTGGTGCTCCCCACTCAAATATGCTCCGTTTGATGAAGTATTTCTCCAATAGCTCACCAATCTACTTACTTAACTCCTTCCTCTCCTTAGGATCCATATGTCTCATAGGCAATGCCACTTGCTAAGCATTGTAGTTCAGATAGATCCTGAAGTCGATCTCTCTCTTAGGGAGAAGTCCCCTAACCTCCTCCAAAAACGTCTGGGAAATCCCTAATGACTGGAACGGAATCTAACTCTCCTAGTGATGATTCAAGGGAATAAAGGAAGCTCAACATGATTGACCCTTGTGGGTCGTAAGAAACCTCGAGAGTCCTACCTCTACATGTCTCTAGTCTAGTATAAAAATCATCTTATACCCAGAAAATCCAGTACATAGGCGTCACAATCAAACACTACGCCTAGTATAAAAAAATTTCAAACCCATACAAATCATGGATAAATGTGCTGATCCTCCTATAGGGTTTGAAACAACTATAGGGTCTACTACTAGAGAAATATCTAAGTGAAAACAATGAACCAAGGAACTAGAAAAGGAAGAATGAGATGCTCTAGAATCAAAAAGAGTCCGAATAGGAAAATTCGAAATAGAGATCAAACCTTCTACAGGTACTTTTTTGCCTCGATCCGGTCCACTACTAGAAGGTGCTGCGTCCAAAGCCTATACTTGCGCTATAGGTGTGCCTACTCTTTGCCTCGTCTTCTAAGGACAAACTCTACTAAGGTGACTAGGCTGCCCACAATTGTAACACCTCCCCTTCATCGTGTCCTTCTTACAGTCCTTTGTGAAATGCCCAACCAATCCATAACTATGACATTTCCCGCCTTTCCTGATGTGCTTTTGAGGTCCTCCTTCTTTTCTCTTGTCCTTATCCTTCTTATTCTTCTACCACTACTTCTTAGAGTTTTGTGATTTAGGGACCTCCTTAACCTCTCCCTTCAGCTGCCCAGATGCAAGCTGAACTTTCTATCGGTCCTCCAATCCTAACAGCCCAAATATCCGCTCCGTATTCCTTAACCAAGCTCGTGCCTCCACGAAATCCTCTGTGCCGGAAAACTTCTTGCCTCCTAGACTATCGAAGTCCTTGCATGGCTTAGAAAAATTGGCTGCTGTAGGTGTATTAATGGGATCTTCACCTGTTGGTGATGTATTGGACGATTGCCCTTGCACCTCTGGTACCGTAGCTCTACAGAACCAGTCAGCCATACTATGCAAAGAAAAGGAAATCTAGGCTCGAAAGAAGGTTGAACTGGACATTGAGGGGATTTTTATAAAAACTCTTTTATACTTGAAAACCATTTCCATAATAAGAGTTTCTTTCTGAAAAATATTTTTAAAATATGTTACCTTTGAAAAATACTTTACTTTTAAAACAAGTTTTAGGAATCCTATAACCTTAGACTGTGATACCAAGTGAGACACCCCACACCCCTTAGTATACCCAAAAAGGACACACTAAAGGATATGGTGCGTTATAGTATAGCTAAAGCATTACAGAGACTAAGATTCACAAGACAAATAAATAAAACAGTGGAAACATTTAAATGGTATCACATTATTCAAAATAAAACTTCATAAATAAGTCTGAAAAACATCACATGTCTCAAATACCAAATACACACGTCTTATGAAAAATAGATCTTAGTCTCATAGAATCAGAATACAATAAAAATAATCATCCCTCTCATAAAGTACTAGTATATCCAAAGTAAAATGGAAAGAAAACTGAGAAGAAGAAGAAGAATACATGAAGAAAAACTCCGCAACTGAATCTCCTAGAAATTTGAATCTACTGTCCTTGCCTTTGCTGGCCTGTGGGGGCAAAAGGGGAAATGGAGGAGTGGGTCAGACTATAAGTTTGGTGAGTGAAAGTAACTACTGGTATTTTTAAGCAAGGTAAAGATAATAGACTTAGCAACAGTTCTAGTATAAAAAGAAATAAAGAAAACGTAAAACTAGGATAAAATACTGTTTAACTATTTGCTTTGATTGTGATTGTTTGCACTTGTCTTAGATTGTCTGTATTAGGCAGAAATCCTAATTCAATTTAGTTAGGCTAAATCCTAATTCTACCCGTTGATTGGCCTTCTATCTCTGTTGTGCCACTGTGAGCTAGTCCCATCCCGTGGGTCCCGCAGCAAAAGACGCCTGTTTAGTGCTTGGAACGTAGTAGCGACTTATTGATGCCGCACGCTCGATCATCGCCGGTACACACTAACTGTCTCTCCCTCTTATGACCTCTTACTTACCCTATCGGCATAAGCCTAACAAACAAAATCTAGTTACGCCCCTTGCCCAAATCCCTAGATTTGAGCTTCTATCTATTGGCCACTTATTTACCCTATGTCCCAGCCTCACCTAACTATTGTGAGACCATCAGTCCTAATCTGAAAGGGTCCTTCCCAGCCTCACCTAATCTGTTGTGACACCATCAGTCCTAGTCTGAAAGGGAATGTTGTTGGTATGGGCCCTGTTTCTATCTTTGCTTATTAACTTAGTGTAAGTTTAAAATAAGCCTCTTCTGTTATTTCTGCTCTATTTGCTTATTAACTTAATCTAAGTCTTAAAATAAGCCTTTTCTGTTATCTCTGCTATATTTGCTTATTAACTTAATTATAAGTTTTAAAATAAGCCTTTATTGTTCTTTCTGCTTAATTATAACCTACGTTATAATTGTTATTCTTCTTTTCTATCTTCTTATTTATAACCACTAGTTATAAACATGCTTGCAAATGTCTCAAATTTGCCTATTTTAGTCTATATTCTTTTTATTACAGTCTTTCTTATTTTACATCTAATTTCAATAAATTTAGTGTTTAATTCTATTTAATCCATAATTGAGAATTCTATTCTTTTTAATTTATTCGCATAAAAAGGAATGAAAAGAAACTAACATTTACGGGCTAAATTCCAACTTAAAACAGATGTAAATAAATGCAAATAACTGTGAATAACTATAAATAACTGTAAATAAATGAATAAAATAACTGAATAAAAATAATATAATAAAATAGACTGAAAAGAACTTTAAAAACTAGCTGAAAATAACTTATATAAAAACGGTCTCAAAATTGCAGAAAAACTACAACTATTGAGAACCCTATTATTTTAAATTACTTAAAAATCTAAAATAATTACTAACCACTCACATGTGGTCCTTAGCTCTTTTCCTTAGCCTTCCCAGATCCACTTCTAGGGTGTAAAATATTTTAATTAGAAAGATCTCCTCCCTAGAAAACAATTCTTTTTAGGATCCAGCCTCAGGCAATGAACCCAATTGGGAGAAAATCTAAATGAGAAAAATAGCTAGGTCTAGGTTGTTATTTATAGTGTCACTTAGGGATCTCAGGCCATTGGATTTGAAGATTAAATCTAGTGCAACCATATCATAGGCTCGCTAGGAACCATCGGATGGAAGCACGAACGCACATGAATGAACTAAATTTGCAAAATACGTCATTGATTAAAACTGGACGAAACATCGTCTAAATACAAGGGCAGATCAACCTGGGTGTCGACCTATACATGTGAAAGGTCGACCTATAAGTCGACCTTTGCACATTAGGGGTCGACCCTGTGGTCGATCTGACCCATATATATATATATTTTTCTTATTTCTTGTTCAGTTCGTATCTTCTTCGTTTTAGCTCGGATTTTGACAAACTATATATGGAAATTGACCAAAAAATTACCATGGACATAATGGTGCAAATTCCGTGGCTCAATTCTGACAATTTCACAAACTTATGTTATTATTTAATTAATTCGTTATTTAATTCTTATAGCTCAAATTTTGGGTTGTTACATATGTGGATTGTAGTTTGTATGTGGATTGTTGTGATTTGATGTGCAGAGCTGAGTAGTTGTGCAGTGAGGAGCAAGGCAGAGGTTGGAGTGTGTAGAGTTGTGGTAGATATTAAAGGAGCTTGATTGGTGGTTGTATGTCGAAGAGGGCAAATAACGGTGGTGAAACAATTGTGATGAAGGATGGATATTGACAGTAGTTTGTTGATTGAGGATATGCAGTACAATGGCAGCAGTTGTGGTGAGGTGTATAGATGGTTTATGAAGTTTATGCTGTGGTTGACGATTCAGGCAAGTGTGGTTGGGGTTATTTGTTGACAAAGTTGTGGTGAGCTGTATAGATGGTGCAGTATGTATGTGCTATTTTGGTTTGTGGAATGATGGTATTATGTTGCTGCAGTTTGGGTTGCACTGTAGTTTGGTAAGTTTATGGGTATTTGATATTGTGAACTTGGTCGAAGAGGGTAGTGGGATGATGGTTGCATGAAGTATAATTGCAGTTTTGAGTGGATAAGTGGTGCAGTGTTCCAGGCAGTTTTGAGCAGTGAAAGTGATGAGTATGTGAGGTAGCAAGGAGGAGTATGTGGGAATGTTGATGAAAAATGTGATAGCAATGTTGTAAGGTATGTATGTCAAAAATGGCAGTGAAACAGAGGAGTCAGTTTGAAGTAGTTGTGGTGTGCAAAGAGTTTAGGCAGTTGCTTGAAGCAGTTGTGGATGTGGTCAGTGGTAGGAGGCAGTGGTATGAGGTTGGATGTGAATGTGACAGTGTAAGTGAAGAAGTCTTGCTATGAAATGTTGATTTGCTTGTGAAATGCAGGAAGGCAATATGGTGACTAGGTGTATTGGGTGGTGTTGTGATGTTTGTGCAGGGTTTGGGGTTGTGTGCAGGGATTGTAACTGTTTGCAGATGACAACGAGAATATGAGAGAGGAAGTTTGAATAAGCAGTGAATGTTGCAGTATTTGATGTAGACGTGAGGGAAGTCGGTTTGTATGAGGTGAGGGATGGCTGTAGTTGTGGGGTAATGACAGTTTAAATGTAGTGGAAGAGGAACAGAGAACAGTTCAAGGAGGTGTGGTGGTATGGGTGATGGTGAGATGAAGGCGCAAAGGGCAGTATGAAAATAGAGAAGAAGTGGTATGGTTAGAGAAGAAAATGAAATTGTAAATGGCAGAAGTAAGTAATTGTAAATGAAACAGAGAAGGGGTTAAGGCAAGTAAGTAAGTGGCAGAAGTGCACAGAGGCAGTTTAGGCATTGCAAACTGTTTGCACAAAAAATGAACAAACACCTCAAAGTCGTATGATTTGATTGATTTTATGTTGTTCTTAGTGATTCGGGTGATGTATGCAAATATATGAAAAGCAGGGGCTAAACTGTAAAAGACACGCAGATTTATAGTGGTTCAGCCAGAATGTGCCTACATCCACTTTATATGTTATTTCTCCTTTCTTGTTTAGATTACAAGTACAAGGCTTTGATACAGGTAAAAGAAAGTTGTTTGAAAGTTCTCTCCGTGCTTGAGCTCTCCAACTTGTCCCCATTATTGCACCCCTGCCTCTCTATTTATAGAGTGAGGCTGGGGGTAGGAGTCTTGGATGTATATAGCTGCTGGCGGGCCTGGGCTGACGTGATCTGGCCTGGCACAGTTGGTTCGGCAATGGTTGGTCCGGCAATGGTTGGTCCGGCAATGGTTGGTCCGACAATGGTTGCCGGCAATGGTTGGTCTGGCAATGGTTGGTCCAGCAATGGTTGGTCCGGCAATGGTTGGTTCGGCAATGGTTGGTCCTGATTCGGCAATGAATGGTTCGGTGGTGGGTTTTCCTCTTTGGTTCGGTGAAAACATGCCAAACATTTGCCCCCCAAAGTGGGGCATATGCCAGTCATATACCTCGCTTTGTTCCAGCTTGGACATTTTCATCCGGTCCTGTGTGCCGACCCAGTTGGTTCGATCATTTGCGTTTGCCTATAAGTATGGGCAATCACACTTGACTACCGAATCAGGTGATTGCCGAATGACTTTCATGTTTTGAACTACCGAACGACTCATGGAGTTCGAGTGCCGAATGAATCTTCGTGCCTTGAACTACTGAATGAGCTTGAGTGCCGAATGAAGTACTTGCCTTGTTTATATCTCTACATCCCTCATTCTAACAATGTGCTTTCTCGTGTTGCAGATAATGTCTCATAAAGTAGAAACCCGTTCCGACAAGAAGAAATCTACGGATAAAGGAGAGTCCTCCATGGTGCCCCCAGTCCAGGCAGGACCAGAACGACAAGGACCAACCCCGAGATCGCTAGTAGACGGGTATGGTCCTCAAGAGCTCCTAAACTCACCGCCTGACTGCTTCCCTAGCTCCCTCAAAGATGAGCAGCTTGATATTATATCTAGGTCTTTTGGGATCGATAGGGCGCATATGATGCTGCCG
This sequence comes from Allium fistulosum, assembly GCA_030737815.1. NCBI lineage: Eukaryota > Viridiplantae > Streptophyta > Magnoliopsida > Asparagales > Amaryllidaceae > Allium > Allium fistulosum. The sequence continues at coordinate 867,466,633 of CM060905.1, read as the reverse complement.
GGGAAAGAAGTGATGCCATATAGCCCTCCTGAAGGATATTTTGCTTATAGCAGGTATCATTGCATGTGCGGTGCTATCCCACCTATTAACGGTTGGATAGTCAGTTTCATCACATACTTGAAGGTGGCTCCTTTTCAGCTTCAGCCCAACTCCTATGCCATCTTGGTGAGTCTGTTCCTTATCTTCCAGCGGAGATACGGGCGTCCTCCGTCCAACCGGAAAATCCGGTACTTGTACAACTTGAGAGGCTTGATTGGACAGGCGGGACCTCCGGAGCACCAACTTCCTTTGGTCAACATGCTGAGAGTTCCCACTCCGCAGTTAAAGAGATCCCGGAGGGCCAGCATGACAAGGGTAAAGCTCCGATGCAGCCGACTCCATGACTTGACCTTGCAATGTTAATGTGATGTGCGAATAAATTATAGCTACGTATTTATACACAAAAGAAGAAAGTACCGCCCTTCATGTTTTAGTTGTAGATGGTAGCATTGAATGTCTTGTGTGACCGAGTATGGAATGCAGCCGAGCGTCCAGTTGTGAGTTCCTATTCCCATTAGCGAGTGTCTCCTATTATGTGTCCTGTACTTTAGGGATCATTATAGAGGATAGGAGGAAAGTTTTTTAAATAAAATTGAAATATGAGAAATAGTAAAACTTCCGATCACGGAAGGCCTTCGATGTGCTTAAGTTCGTGGCAAACGGGCTTTGTAGTCACTTTCCCTAGTTGTGGGTCTTGGAGACATTTGTCACCCATCTTACGCCTCCGCGGGGAGTTAATTCTTTTTTACCACAGCCGCACTTAAGACACATCGGAGCCGAGATCGCGCACAGTAACTACCCGGGCCATTATGGCCCGTAATCGTGGGTATTATTCGATTTACTGTGGCCAGCTAGCGTGGGTGCCGATCGTCAACCGTGAACTACCCCTGGCTGGCCACACCTTATGTTGGGGCTTATAGTCGGTTCACAGTTGCCGGCGAGCCGAACGCCGTAATGAGCTGCCTTGGCTATAGTCGGCCTTCTCGGTGGCTTATAATCGGCTCATTACAGTTGGCTTTAAGGGTCGTCGCGAGCAATGAGTTAACCCACAACAGAGGGATGCCGGAGCAAAAGTGTCTCATTGGCGAGGGCATAGATTCGCGTAGTACCTGTTAGGTCTTGTCCAGATGAAGTTGCGCTGTGGAGTGCTTTGAATGGAAATGTTACATGCATAGGATTTTGTTCAACAGAAAAGGATAAAGTTAACAAGCAGCCAAGATATAAAGGGACAAGTTAAAAAAGAGACAAGGTTTTTTAAAGTGGTTCGGCATGAAAATGCCTACGTCCACTGATTCTCTTTGTTAATTCACTTCATATGGGCAGTACAAGTTAAGAAAAGTATCGACGGAGGTGTTGGATGTTCCATGCCCTCTGGAACACCTCTCTGTCCACTGTTGACAAAATATAAGCTCCATTGTGGAGATCTTTATGAATTACATATGGTCCATCCCAGATTGGATCTAGTGCTCCAGGGCGAGGGAAGATTCGCTTGAGGACAAGATCCCCTTCTTGTAAGGTATGATGCTTGACTTTGGAGTTGTATTGTGCTGCCACTTTTTGCTTGTGTGCTGCTGCTTTGAGGACTGCATCATTTCTCCTCTCCTCAATTAGATCCAGAGACATGTGAAGGAGTTCTTCATTCTCTTCTGGGTTATAGTGGATCCTACGGTGGGAAGGCACAATGGTTTCAACTGGGAGCATAGCCTCCAATCCGTATGATAAAGAGAAAGGAGTATGCCCTGTTGATGTTCTGAAAGATGTGCGATAGGCCCATAGTGCCGTGGGGAGTTCATCCACCCAAGCGCCCTTTGACTTTTCAAGTTTCTTTTTGATTAGAGTTTTTAGAATTTTGTTGACGGCTTTGACTTGTCCGTTTGCCTGGGGATACGCTACGGATGAGAAGCTTTTGTGAATTCCATGCTCTCGGCACCAGTTGGCGAATTCCTCGCTGTCAAACTGAAGTCCATTGTCTGATATGATTTTGAATGGGACTCCGTACCTGCACAGAACATTTTTGATCAAGAAGTTAATAACTTTTGCTGAAGATACTTTATTCATAGGTTCTGCTTCCACCCATTTGGTGAAATAGTCGACTGCCACTATAGCATATTTGGCCCCGCCTCGGCCCATTGGTAGTTCGCCGATTAAGTCAATTCCCCATACTGCAAAGGGCCAAGGGCTGGTCATTTGAGTAATCTTAGTTGTTGGTAGCCGTGGAATCTTAGCAAACTTCTGGCATTTGTCACATTTTCTGACGAAATCTAAGGCATCCTTGCTTAAGGTGGGCCAGAAATATCCATATCGGAGTATCTTTTTTGCCAAACTCTGCCCTCCATGTGATCCCCGCAGCTTCCTTGATGAATGTTGGATAAGATTTCCTTGGCTTCCCTTCCAGCGACACACCTTAATAAGGGGTTAGAGAATCCGTGCCGATAGAGGATGTCCTCTTGTATTGTGTAGTGGGAAGCTTTCCTCAAGATTTTCTTGACTTCGTTACGCCCGTTGGGTAGTGTGCCGCTTTGTAAGTAGTCTCGGATGGGAGTCATCCAAGCTGCTTCTTCGGTTGCAGCTATCAGATTCACTTGTTCAAAACTTGGGGTCAGTTGCCTTGAGATGGCTACCGCCCCGGAAATAACGCCGTCTCTCACGCTTGCTTGCTTCGCCAATTCGTCGGCCTCTCGGTTCTCTTCCCGAGGGATGTGTTTGACTAAGTAGTGGTCCAATCGATTGAGAAGTAACTTGGTCTTCTTTAAATATGCTATGAGTCGTTCTTCTCGAGCTTGGAACTCTCCTAGTATTTGATTAACAATAAGTTGAGAATTGCTATGAAGACACAAAGAATTGGCTCCGATTTCTAAGGCAAGTTCTAATCCAGCTATCACTGCTTCATACTCTACATCGTTGTTGGTGGCAGCGAACTCCAGCCTTATAGCATAGTACAGCTTGTTTCCCCTGGGAGTGATTATTACCACACCTGCCCCGAGCCTTGATCGTTTGACGCCCCATCCACGAAGAGATTCCACTTAATGTCTTCTGCTATTTCCGATTGCTCCTTACCTTCGTTGATAGTGAATTCTGCAATGAAATCAGCCATGGCTTGCCCCTTGATGGCGGTGCGAGGGTGATAGGTGATATCATACTGACTCAGTTCAATGCACCATTTAAGTAGTCGCCCGGAAGTGTCGGGACGATGGAGTACCTGCCTCAGTGGTTGATCGGTCAGAACTTTGATGGAATGGGACTGGAAGTAGTGACGCAGTTTCCGTGATGTGATTAGTAAACAGTATGCTAACTTCTCAAGTTTAGGATATCTGACTTCTGCCCCCGTAAACCTCTTACTTACGAAGTAAACTGGCCGCTGCGTGCGGTTGTCTTCCCTTACCAAGGCAGCGCTTAGGGCGTGAGATGACACAGCAAGGTATAGGTATAACTCTTCGCCTTTGCTTGGAGTCGAGAGTACCGGTGGTTTCTGGAGGTGTTCGATTAAGTTAAGGAAAGCGGTTAAGCATTCGTCAGTCCATTTGAACTTTCCTTTGTCTTTCTTTAGAGCTTCTAAAAAGGGGACGCACTTGTCCGTTGCTTTGGAGATGAATCGGCTTAGGGCGACCACTTTTCCATTCAGGCTTTGCATTTCCTTTCGAGTGGAAGGTATCTTGATATCCCTTAGCGCTCGGACTTGTTCAGGGTTTGCTTCAATCCCTCTAGCATGGACGATGAATCCCAAGAATTTTCCTGATGATACTCCGAAGGAGCATTTTAGAGGATTCAACTTCATTCCATACTAGCGAAGCACTTGAAACATCTCGCCTAGGTGGCTTACGTGATCGTCGGCTTTCTTTGACTTTACCAGCATGTCATCCACATATACTTCCATAGTTTGTCCTATTAGCCCTGCAAACATCTTGTTGACGAGTCGCTGATAGGTGGCTCCTGCGTTTTTAAGTCTAAAAGGCATTACCTTGTAACAGTACAATCCCCAGTCAGTGATAAAACTAGTGTGGTCTTGATCGGGAGCATGCATAGGAATTTGGTTATATCCTGAGTATGCATCCATAAAAGATAAGAGTTCGTGCCCGGCTGTGCTGTCTACAAGCTGATCGATTCGGGGAAGTGGGAAGCAATCCTTCGGGCAGGCGTCATTTAAGTTGGAGAAGTCAATGCATGTTCGCCACTTCCCATTAGCCTTCTTTACCAGCACCGGATTGGCGATCCACTCTGGGTAGATGGCTTCTCATATGAAGTCATTGGCAAGTAGATTCCTTACTTCTTCATCGAGGGCTGCTGATCGTTCTGCCCCCATGCTTCTCTTTCTTTGTTTTACGGGCGTCTTGGTAGGATCAATGTTTAGTATGTGGCATGCTATGTCAGGGGAGATTCCGGTCATGTCAGCATGCGACCATGCAAATACATCTGAGTTGTGGCGGAGAAAGTCAATGAGTTGTTCCTTCAACTCTGCTTTTAGTTGGGACCCGATTTTCAATAGTCTACTCGAGTCATGTTTGTCTACAGATACAAATTCCATAGCCTCTACAGGCTCGGCGGTGGCCTCCTCCTCTTTGTCCCTAGGGTCTAATTCATTGAAAGGGTCGCTGGTATATCGAAGAGGAGGGGCTTTCTTTAGTTGCTATGCTTCCAAACTTTTTGTGCAGAGGGCCACCTCTACACTCTTCCCTTTATCCTTCCTGTGGTTGTTGCGAAGTTCAGTTACATAGCAGTCTCGAGCAACGTCCTGGTCTCCTTCTACTTCCCCTACTCCATTGTCCGTTGGAAATTTCATCTTTAGGCACCATGGGGCCAGGACAATTTGGAAGTCAGACAAGGCTGGCCTTCCTAAAAAGGCGTTGTAGGCCGAGTGGTTTTCTATCAGCATAAATGTCTGTTTCCGCACAACAGAGCGGGGATAACTTCCAATTTCAACAAAGAGGTCCAGTTGCCCGAGGGGCATCTTCGCATCTCCAGTGAAACCGTGTAGTGGTTTATTGCAGGGAGAAACGTCCTTTATTGATAGCTTCATTTTGTCGAATGCATGCTTGAATAAGATATTCACCGAGCTTCCAGTGTCTACTAGAATTCGGAAAACTTCGGCTGGACCGAGCCTGGCAGAGATAACCATGGGATCCATGTGAGGGTATTGTCTTCCTTCTAGGTCACGCCTACTGAATGTGATGTCATCACCCTCTTTCCGCTTCGGGTGGCGTTCTTCTATCACGGAATTAACATAGTCAAGCGATTTTCCATATTTTTCCATCTCTGCCCAGCTTCTATCGGCGATGTGCGGTCCTCCCGAGATGGTATGGACCACTATCTTCTCTTGACTGGAGCCGCTAGTGTTGCGATTTCCTCTGCCTATCTCTGGTGAGGGTAGCCTTGGGTTCTCATTGGCAGGAGCTGGAGTCCTGTTCTGACCTCTTACATAGCGTTCCAGTCTTTTCCTTCTGATGTGTTCTTCAATCAAGTCCCGGAGATGATGGCATTCATTGGTATCATGCCCATGAGATTCGTGGAAGCGGCAGAACTTTCCAGACTTCTATGCGTTATCTGATTCCTTCTTGTATGGTGGGCGTTTGTATCTAACTTCGTCTTGAGTGGCAAGGAAGATGTTTTCAATGGTTTCGTTCAAAGGAGTGTAAGCGTCGAACCTTGGTCCTGGCCAATATAGGCGCTTTTCTCCCTTCTTGCCCCCAGCATTGTCTCTGGAGTCATTCCTTCGAACGTCTTTTGCCACAGCGGGCGCGTTGCTGTGAGTTGCCTTATTTTATTGCCCTGACTGCCCCTCAGTGGCAGCATCTTCAAGCCTCATATATTTCCTGGCTTCATGGAAGAAATCGGGTAAAGTAGCTGGTTTTTCCTTTGTCAGCCTTCTAGCAAACTTAGTATCCGGATGCACACCACTACAGAGGGCCATTAGGATAAGCTTCTCATCGGCATCTTGGACTGCAGCCACTGCGGCATTGAATCGGGTTAGGTATTGCTGCAGTTTCTCTCCAGGTTTCTTTTTGATGCTGGATAAGGAATAAGCGTCCTTGGGTTGTTCCACATGAATGCAGAACTGACTGATAAAATTTTCTTTCAACATTTCCCACGAGCTGATGGATCCATGGGGTAAATGACAGAACCAGGAGGTAGCTAGATCTGCTAAGAATAGTGGAAAGCATTTGCACAGTACTCCCTCTGTTGCTCCGCTCATGAGCATATGCTGTGTGTATCTCTGTAAGTGTACAACGGGGTCGGAGGTTCCTTTGTAAGGTTCCATTGTTGGCATCTTCCATTCTCGGGGGGTGATAGCAATTTCGATATTGTGAGCAAAAGGGCTGGTTACCCTAGCGCCTATCCCTCGATCTCTTTGATCCCGTTGGACGCATTCTCTGAACAAGCGTGCCATCCTTTCATCAGAATTTGGAGCAGATAGAAACGAGTTCGGTTCTGTTCTGTGGGATTGATTCCGTCCAGATGACCTGTAGGGATGGTATCGTCTATCATTCCTTATAATTTCCAGTGATTGCCTTTGGTCTTCTGGGAGCATGCTAGGGTCAGCTACAGTTGGCCCTTGCCTTGATCTTCCCCTACTGGGTTCTGATCTAAGCGCTTCCTCGGGTCCAACTTCGGGCTGGACTCTAGCTCGGCCCCGTTCACTGGCGTTTCCGTGGTTAGGCAGTACAACCGGCTCAGCTACAGTTGACCTCCGCCCGGTACCTCCCCCGTTGGGTTCGGTTCCAAGCGTTTGCTCAGGCCTAACTTCGGGCTGTGCTCAATCTCGGCTCCTACCATGGTTGTCTCTGCCATTAGCTCCTTCAAAGAAGGAAGATCTTTGTTGTCTTTGAGATCCTCCAGACTGGGACTCACCCCATGATTCATTGTTCCGGTTGGACTCTTCAGCATCCCTTAAGCGTGACATGAGATGATCCACCAAGGCTTCCTGCTGGGACGTGAAGCGGTTAGTTACTTCAACCACAACCCTATCTAGATCTGCCCTAGTAATTGCTGCAGGATGTCCTGCGGCAGGAGTGGTCGGATTAGCCTGTCCCTCATTTCGTACTGCTGCTGGAGGGGGACGATTTACTTGATCCGTGACCTCTGGATCCGGAAGACTGCTGGTCGCGATGTTTTTTCCTTTGTTAACATCTTTCTTCTGCTTGGGAGGCATGTTTTCCAAGCGATGAACGATGTGTTAGGAAAAAGGTTAAGTGGAAGAAGCTGAAGCTTCGAGCTCTTATCTCTCAATGAAAGCACCAAAAATGTTTGCACAAAAAATGGACAAACACCTCAAAGTCGTATGATTTGATTGATTTTATGTTGTTCTTAGTGATTCGGGTGATGTATGCAAATATATGAAAAGCAGGGGCTAAACTGTAAAAGACACGCAGATTTATAGTGGTTCAGCCAGAATGTGCCTACGTCCACTTTATATGTTATTTCTCCTTTCTTGTTTAGATTACAAGTACAAGGCTTTGATACAGGTAAAAGAAAGTTGTTTGAAAGTTCTCTCCGTGCTTGAGCTCTCCAACTTGTCCCCATTGTTGTACCCCTGCTCCTCTATTTATAGAGTGAGGCTGGGGGTAGGAGTCTTGGATGTATATAGCTGCTGGTGGGCCTGGGCTGACGTGATCTGGCCTGGCACAGTTGGTTCGGCAATGGTTGGTCCGGCAATGGTTGGTCCGGCAATGGTTGGTTCGGCAATGGTTGGTCCTGATTCGGCAATGAATGGTTTGGTGGTGGGTTTTCCTCTTTGGTTCAGTGAAAACATGCCAAGCACAAACTTGTAAAAAGGAATTGTAAATGCAAAATTGTAAAAGATAAGTAGAAAATGTAATTGTAATGCGAATAATAAAATATGTTTGTTCTAAAATTGTGTATTTATTTTAATAGAAATGCAAATAGACTAGAAAACAAGCAGACAAACAAAATGCCACAAAATCCACACACAGACACACAAATTATTTTTTCTTTTTTTTAAATGCAACACACACATACCAATAAAACACATTAAAATCAAACAACAAAAATTCAAAGAGCAAAAATTAAGAACAAATTAATTCCCCGGCAGCGGCGCCAAAAACTTATTTAACGACTAATTTTCGATCGAATTAGAAAATAGTCGATAAATTTTTAATTAAAAATAACCGTAAGCGCATGGCGTACAATATTAGTACGTGGCGAGTACGGGTTGATCCGTAGGGAATTGTGTTGATTTTAAAATTTCTATTCAATCAAATTATACCAAGATTTGAAGTTGTGATTAGCTAAAAATGTAAAAACTAGCAAAAAGAAAGTGATTAAAAATATGAGATTAGAAAACAATTTAAAGGCAAATCCACTCTCATATTTTTACATAAATCAACGCAAAAATAATCTATGATCTCTATTTTGATCTTAAATGGAATTAGTGATGTATTTATCATAATTATGGTTTATTTATGTTATTAATTAACATAACTTACCATCAAACTATAATACAACAACCAAAGCCACTTATCAATTCTCATGAAAATGAAATCAAAACAAAGGCTATTTCGAGTATGATCTATTTGCTATTGTATCTAGTAACATAGATCATTAAATTTTGATTCTACTTTAATTTCATAATCAAAAATCAATTATTAAAATGATGATGTAAATTGTGTTTATATTTGGGTAAGAATAGCATATTTGTAAATCAACATAGGCTACCAAATTCACTAATAAACTTACATCAATCATCCATATTTTCATGAAGCATAAAAGAGACATAAATCACAAAATATGTTGAATTTACATGATTTTAGAGAGCTTCATTACACCTAAATTGAAGGGATTTAACTATTCATTTGTGTTATCATATCAACACATGTAAATTTCAACATTTAAACAAAAGCAAAGAAAGTAAGAGCTAATGAAAATAGAAAAAAAAGAACTAAACTGCTTAAATATAAATAAAATTAAACTAAGTTAATAAAAGAGAAAGCTAATATACTAACACGAGAATGAAGAAACATGTAAATAAAAATGAACACAAAATGAAAGAGCATGTAAAAAAAAGAAAGAGGCTTAGGAAGCCATTTTATTTCTCATTTGATTTGAAGCTACAACTTGCATTCTAATATGATAAGTGAATAAAAACGGATCCATTACATGAACATAAGACCCTAATCCATATTTTAGGGGGCTTTCCAAAATACCCCTTAGGAAGTGTGGCCACCGAGTTATCATTAGTCTCTAATTAATCCATGCACAAAACCCTAGTCCATATTTTTGGGGGCTTTCCAAAATACCCCTTAGGAAGTGTGGCCACCAAGGTATCATTAGTCTCTAATTAATCCATCATCAATATGCATGTAACTTTAACCTCCACTAACTTGTGCATTAGCTCCTAATTGCAGACTAAGGTAAGTGGATAGGTGGGGTCTTCCATGATGCATGAGTTGAATTATTTCCATTTTCATTCCTTTATTTCCATCCTTGGGCATGCATATTTCCATGAAACCATCTTCATATTTCCATCCAAATCTCTACAAATAAAAATAAAATGTGCAAGTGTATATTCTTAAAATTAATATATGCAAAAAAATACAATTTTAATCCCAAATTGATTTATGAATAATGAGTTGAAAGTATTATTGAAATTTGGTTTTAAACATGTAAAATTACCCAATTATGACATTTATTTAAAATAAAAAAAAAGAATAAACATGGATGTAAAAATATGCACATTTACGTGCACATCAATGGAGCATCCAATGATCGTTGTTTTAGGGCCAGAGTCGTGGTAGTAACTCTAGAGGATCGAGCAATTTGCTATGCTTTGAAACTTGATTCCCTGTAACAAACAATGAAGCTAAGTATGAAGCTCTGATTGCTGGACTCAAACTTGCCAGAGAACTGGGAATAAAATCTCTTGAAATCTTTTGAATTCCCAATTGTTGGTTTACCAAGTCAGGGGATATTACCAGGCTAAAGGACAATGATTTGCCCCGGACTTTATCCAAGTCCAAGAGGTATTGATTGACTTTGAGTATTATGACATCACGCACCTTCCCCGGAATCAAAACAAAGAGGCCGACTCACTGGAAAAGTTTGCTGGCACCAGGCGTGCATACCAAATGGGCTTGGTTCCAATTGAAGTACTAGACTCTCTGAGCATAAACTAGATGGAAATCGATTGGGTACTAGAGACGAAGCCTGGGAAGGAGTTATGGATGACTCCGATTAAAGATTATTTGCTATGGGAGACCTTTCTGAATGGAGGAATGAAAGACGACAAATCCTCCACAAAGCTTGACGATATATCATCACGAAGAAGTCATGTATAAAAAGTGTTTTTTTGTTCCCTTGCTCAGGTGTATGGCTCATGATGAAATAAATGAGTCCCAAGGGAAGTTCATGAAGCGGAATGTGGCGATCACCCTAGGGGGCAAACCCTAACAAACAAATATCCGTTATGGGTATTACTGGCCAATTGTCAACCGAGATGCTGTTAATTATGCTAAGCAATGCGACAATTGCTAGATGTATGCAAAATTTCCGAGAGCTCGGCCAACGGAAATTATACAAATGGCCAGTCCATGGTTGTTTTCCACATGGGGCATAGATATTATCGGTTTCTTACCAATCCCTAAAGTTGGTGCGAAGTATGCCATCGTAGCTGTTGATTACTTCACCATATGGGCCGAAGCAAAACCTTTAACCGTGATCACGACAAAGAAAGTAATCAACTTCATTGTCCGAAACATAATATATCGTTTTGGCCTTCCGCGAACCACTAAACTGATAATGGAACCCAATTCGACAACATTGAATTCAAAAACCTCTGCCGTCGGCATCATATTGAAAAGAGATTTGCGGCGGTTACTCAACGCCCAAGCAAATGGACAAGTTGAAGCTATGAAGAAAATAATAAAGTCCATTCTGAAGAAACTTTTGGAAAAGGCTACAAGCAAGTGACTGGATGAACTCCCAATACCATTATAGGCTTATAAAACCATCCATAAGTCTGTGACTGGCAATACTCCATTCGCCCTTGCTTATGGCTCTGAAGCCGTCATTCCCGTTGAACTCGAAGTCCCTTCTCATCGAGTGACCTACTACGATTCCAGAATAAATAGAGATCTCCTCTTAGAATCTTTAGATTTGGTATATGAGATGTGCAAAGAGGTTGATTTGAGGGCAGTTGCACATCAGTATCGAGTCGCCTGATAATCAGGCTTTTAAATCTCCCCGAGATGGCCGAGATGAAAAATCCGAGATATCAGCCAAAATCCGAGATTTGGCAGCCTATTTAGTTATAAGTGTTTTAAATATCGCCCGAGATAGCCGAGATATTTTCCCGAGATATTGGCCAAAATCCGAGATTTAAAACACTGCTGATACTACAACACTAAAGTCCAACCCAGGACCTTTGAAATCGGCGATCTCATCTTGAAATGGGTTTTTCCTATCCTGTCACATATGAATCCTACTTAGGAGGGACTGTGCGTCATTGAATAGAGGCTTAGAGAAGAATTTTCAAGCTAGCGACTATTGATGGCATCACACTCCTAAAAGCGTGGAACATCGAGCATTTATGACGCTATTTCACTTAGTTTATTCTTTTTCATTTATTTGTATTTAATTTTCGAATTTTCTTTAGAATTTAATTTTCTATATATGTAATAAGACAAATTATATCATTTCTTTCCGTTTGACAAATAAAATTTAAAATTTACTTCATATCTGGGATTATTGTAGCATTACATATTAGTTATGATACCCGATTAACTAAAACTGACAAGTTCAAGCAGGTTCCTAGAGTTTGGAGCCAATTGATTACACAAGTTCATGATTAGACTAAACAAAATAAACATGGTCTGACCATTCATCCAATAATTCTTGCTTACAACCCAATGGGCGGAGTACCTAATGAGAAATGGATGTGACTTGATAATCTGATAATCAAATTAATCCTACCAAGTAATGGGACATACGTGAATCAAAAAGCAATTGTAACATGATCGATCACTCTCCAAGTTAAACCTCGGGCTTGGGGGCAAGTCAATCAACCAAGAAAAATATGGTTCGACTATTTTACGAAATAACTCTAAGCCTCTAGTGTGTAGACTGAATTATAAACACAAATTGGGTGTGATCCGACCATCCGCTAATGAACTCTTATCCCTAGAGTGCGGATATAGGGGAACGAGCTCCATTTTCTCCTGCTTGACTTTCGTCTCAAGGGCAATGTCCACCCCGAGTTTCTATGCCATATCTTGCATATATGGGCCTGATAAGGATTCAAAAGCTCCAATAATCACAGTGTCGTCGTCAGTTGGAGTCTCTTAAAGCGGATCGCTTTCCTCCCTCAAAAAAGCATCCACCAATTGCTCGTCGATCACAAAAACTTCCTCTTTTAGGACATCTTGGGTTGTTGCCAAAGCCATGAACGTAACGGACTCCGTCGCAGGCGCCTGAGGTCCTGGCTGAGATTCTTGAGGAAGATGCGAAACTGCAACCGGCAGACCTAAAGATGAGGACACATAACTAAAAAGATTAGATATATCGACTAGGGACACTCCAGCTTCCCGAAGGACGGGTGAGGTTAATGAAATACCTTCTCTAGATTGGTCCCACATGGGTCGGAGTGGCACCAGAACCTCCTTCCATTACCGGGAAGAGCCCACTAGATGTATCAATATGTGGCTTCTCCAGATTGTAACCACGCTCGATAGAAGAATTCACAGTGGTGCTGGGAATAGCTTGGGTCTTCGCATTCTGGTCATCTGCGAAATTGTGTAACAAGGACCCAGAACCTTCACCGGCTTCATGTTGAGAGTTTGCGGCATGCTCTTTTTGGAGTATAAGCTGGGTTTCATATTGAACCTTAGGTTCGTCACCCAATAGAATTTCATCTTCCAGCCTTATCAGATCGATTTCTTTAGTGTAGAGAGCCTTTTTCTCCACTTGAGCAAGATGCTTCCAAGCACGTACAATATGGTAAAGGTAGTCACCTCAGAGCCACTCCAAGTTTCTGCACTTTAGGACGTTGGAGTTGTAAAGAATAAGCAAATGATCTAGTTCTTCCGTAACCTCCTCCCTGGCCTTTTCTTTCGCGGCCTCCACTTCTCATTTAATAAGGGCATTGATGTCTTTGGCCTTTTGAACAGCAATGTCCCTTTCAAGCCTGATGGTAACCAATTCAGCATAGGCATCCAAGCCGATTTTCAATGCTTCCTCTTTATCTTTGGATTCGCGCTCAAACTTAGTTTTATATTCAGTTGTGCTTCTTTGGGTCGCACCCCTTTCTACCACCAGTATATGGTTTCGACGATGAAGCGCTTCAAACTTGGCCAAGTGCCTGGCCTTCTCATCCTCAAGTGCCTTGATGGTCGTTTCTGCTTTTTTCTCGGCTTTTTCCTGTGAGCTCCTTGAAGATTCTAATTCATTGTTAGAGTTTTGATTATCTGCTTGTCTTGGGCCTTTTGACGTTTCAATTTCTCAGTCTCTTCCGCTCTCTCCCAAGATACTTTAGAAATCCTCTCAACAGCTCTCATCCACTCATTATACTGCTAGAGGATATCATTCACACAATCCATAGTCATTTGATGTACTTTTTTAGGAACTTTCTTAAGATTAGGTATAAAGAAAAATCCATCAAGACATATAGTTGGAAAATATGACTTCTGTTGGGCCATACAAGCGGCGACATCAACTTGTTGAGCTTCAGTGACAACTTAGGTGTCAGCGCTTTCTTTGGTTGGCCTTTGTTGGTGAACATCATGCTTACTATGATGCCAAAGATCGCTAGGTCGCTGAGGATGAGATGGAATAACGAACTATGAAGAAACTGAAGTGGGATGGGGAACACGAGAGGTGTCAATAGAAGGAACGTCGTCGTGATGATCTTGTTTTCTTTCAGAACTCTTAGGAGGAGGAGATCTAGACTTAGATCGATGTTTATCATAGGAAGACTTATCACTGTCACCTCTACTCTAGAAATCTTGATCCCATCTTGAGCGATAGCTAGGGTCGTATTCACGACCACTACATTGGCGGTATGGGCCCGAAAGAGAACCAGGATTCTGGCATGATATTTCCTATAGAGACTGAAACATGTGCTTCTTCCTTACCATTGTTTCTATAAAGAAAAACAAAGAATGAATCAGCTCCAAGTATTTAAGTACATGAGATAAGTGCAACGCAATATTGTGAAATGCGTACGATTGTACATGTGATTGTGTCCCCCAACCGACTGGTTATTAAAGATTTACTAGTGGTAGAAGAGATTACAGCCTCAGCTCTTGAGGGAGATTCCGATCTTTCGATGCTCATGTCAGTAAAATGAAATGTATCAACGTCATTCGGTATCGGAAGATCTGATAATGCCTCAAATGTTTTGTTTTTATGCTCTGAAGGTTGAGAAGCGGACTGATCCGGAATAACTTGAGGAGTGATAGATAGCTTGGGCTGTTTAAAGAGGCGATTTTTAGGGAACCTACAAATGAGTTTCTTCCTTTTTCCTTTTTCGAAAGCAGAGGGTTGTGGGGTTTGCGAGGTTTTGACCGCAACCCTGAAATCATAACCCACGTCATCACCATCGGGATCGTCATCCAAATCTCCTGCTATATCTTTATCGGTAACTTCTTGAGCCCCCTCAACTAGGAGCATGACAAGATCAGGTTGATGGCCTTCGTCATCCTCCACATCCCGCTGCTCAGTTATTATAACTCTAGTAATGAATGGTAGCCCTATGCTACAACCGTCTTTCATCAGACAGTAGGTAATGAGGCGTTCATCGGTAAGAAGATTTCAATGTCTCAATCTTCTGATGGAACCTATTTGATCGCCAAGACCTCGTCTGTGTATCATTTTCCATTGGGTCGTGGATAAGAGCCTGCACAAACTAGAAAATTTACTTTGTTAAGGATATGACTTAGATACAAGCACTCAAGAAACTAAGCAAGGAATAATACTTACGTCCTTATAGCCACCATCCAGCAAAGCTGAACGGGCAATGAATATAGAACCACTCACTTTTGAAAGCGCTCAACTTGTCCCAAGTACTAGTCAGGATCTAGCATTTCTTGGCTGACTCGAGATATGTGAACGAAAGGCTTCCGTTTCGTCACCTTAAGGTGGAAAGAAATCGAACGTCTTTAGGGGATGGATGACGAAATTAAAACCCCATAATACCATATAGGTACAGTTAAGCAAGGCATAGCTGTTTGGACGCAGTTCTGTCGATGCTAACCTCATGTGATGTAGCATATCTTGAATAAACGAGTTGAAAGGTGGGATGCATCCTGCCCAACACATGAACTTGTTGCATGCAGTGAAACCCTCTAGGGCCATATGAGCTCAATCATTTTGAGTTGGGAATAGCACGTCGTCGAATGGAATCCCATGTCTGGCACAAATTTTGTGAAGAATGCTTTCATTAATTTCGAAGCCACAGAATCCTCTTGCATCTTCTAAAAATATCACGTCTTCTATAGTGTAGGGAGAAGGGTCTATTACTTCTGTTGGAAGGATAGGAACGACAGAGAAAAGGTCAAGTAATGGACATGGACTTTTTAGTTGTTCATCTTGATGTTCGGGAGAGAGTCTATCGAAAGCGGTTGCAGAGCTCGATTCAACACCTATATTATTGTGCTGTGAAGGTTGCAGAGCTCGACCAACTCAAGTCGACCCCAAAGGTCTCATCATAGATTTCAAAACGTACAAAAAGAATCGAACCTAACTATGTATAAAAGTGGAAGATGGAGGCGATTTGGTTTCGGCTGTAAAGCGAACCACTGGATCTAAGGATGAGATATGTAGGAGATTGCCTTGGTGATGGTTGATGTATCAAGGAGTCGGACCAACTTATGAAGATGGTTACGTGAAATTGTGGAGTTGGATCAGGGAGCTTAGTATGGTAAAGGAGAAGATGGGGTTTTCTCTTTTGGTTCGAATAACAACGATGGAAAATAAATTGAAGAAATGAAAAACAGTTAACTATTCCATATTTATACCTAAGAGTGGACCAAACCAACAAAGCTCATAATTCAATCAAATGGCCAAACCAAGAAATAATCGGATGTGATCGTTCTTTGATGGATTAATACGATCCTTCTTCTTAGATCGCGGTGCAATTGGATTTTTCAACACAAATATAGATTATATACGATCCATGTCTAATGGATTTGGACAGACCCATTATTTTCTAAATTTTGGCTAAAAATGAAGATCTGTTGCAAAATATATGTCTCTGTAAAAGTTTTGGTCTCTGTTGATTTTTGCTTTTGTTTCTGGCCTCAAGTGCCTAATTTGATGATCTATAACTCTTGTTTCCGGCAACGAAATGCTGCCAAATCTTTTCCTTAGCTTAATTTGTGTGTTGAGTTGTATTCCTGCAAAATTTCATGATAATCTGGGTTCATTTGCTATTTTGAAACTGCGGTCGAACTTGAACCCGCAGCATGCAGGAATTCAGCGATTTAACCTTGTTCTAGTTCAACTTTGAAACGACGCAGCTTCTTCGTTTCAAATCGGATTTCAGTGATTCTTTTTGCAGATTGAAGTAGGAGTGTTATACTACATTCTTGAAAATTTTCATGATAATCTAGGTTCATTTGCTATTTTAAAACTGCGATTGAACTTGAACCCGCAGCATGCTGGAATTCAGCGATTTAACCTTGTTTTAGTCCAACTTTGAAATGACGCAGATTCTTCGTTTCAAATCGGATTTGAGTGATTCATTTTGCAGATTGAAGTAGGAATGTTGAACTACATTCCTGCATAACTTCATGTCTTTTTAACATAGTTAACTTGTTCAAACCTGCTGTCGAATATTGAGTCGCACCTTGTTTTAAATGGATAATACTAATTTCCGTTATTTCAATGTTTTCTTGATATTTCTTTCTGGATTTCATACATGGGTTTTATAATGTGTTTTTAAAATGTTTTTCAAATAAATGGGCTTTTGAAATTATTATTATATATTATTTTATTTTTTAAGTATAAAAATTATATAATCTATTATAAGAGAATTTTAAAAGGCAATTTATAAAGCGATTTCGAAGCGTTCCTAAAAATCGTTTTCTTCATCTTAATTTCAATATAAAACACACAATTTCGCACTTCGAGCGAAGAGGGAGGAGAATTAAGTGATTGGATAAAACGCGTGCTATGAACATGTGCGTTTATCTTTTCAGTTAATTCCTAATCTATTCGTTTGATCGTTTTGACCTTCGGGTCTGGTTTACTGATGGGATGAGGTAAACTTTGTACCGCTTTGAGTGTGGAATTGACCAACGTTTAGTAAACCGTTTAGTGCGAATGTGTGGTATGGGACACACGTTAACACTTTGCGGGTTCCTATCCGAGGGGTTTGTGACACATATTGCCAGTTAGTGGTGTCCAATACTAGGCCTCCGGACCTTCGCCACTACGGTTTGTTGCCTTATAGTACTCGAGAGATACTTGGGTTTGTGCCTACGAGTTTGTGCCTTCGAGTTTGTTGCCTTCGGGTTTGTTGCCCTATAGTATCGCTTTTGTAGTTGGTCCTTCGTCACCACTCGAGAGATACTTGGGTTTGTAGCCTTCGGGCTTGTGGATCCTTGTTTATACAGTACTGAGCATGTGCATCTTTTGTTTCATTGATATTTATATTTCCCTAGAGTATCGCCTTTCAGAGTAGTTCCTTTGAACCACTCGATACATAGCGATTACCTTGTGGAAACTTGTGTTACCTTTATTGGTATTTGTTATTTTCCTTTTTGGCTTGATTTGGGATATTTATATCCTTTGTTTATTTGAATTGCCGACGATATGAGGCTTGTTATGATTCACCTTTGGTTAGATGATCGTGTTATCTCTTTTAGAGATTATTGTGGTACTTTATGACCTTGCATGTTCATTATCATTTAGCTTATCTAACTGATTTGTTTAGTTAGCCTGACCGTGTATTTTTATACTCGGGTCAGACCAAGGTGTTTCAGGTTAGGTGCTTCAGACTTAGCCTATTTTCTTTTGCTTTCGCATGGACTTTGCTTTCTGCATATCCGCTAGCCTATCTTATTTAGCTTTTTGTTGTCCTTATATATTGACACTCTAATCTATGTATTATTCTTTTGGACTCATGTATGAGTGGTGGTCGTCATACCACTTAGTTGTATCATTTTGGATTTGTACCGGAGATGTATTTGTATTTAGACATGTGTATGTCATTCTACTGTTCTGTGATGTTTTACATTTGATTTGTTATATTTTGTTCTGATAGATATTATAGCCATTATAGTTTTGTATTAAGTATCTATTGGATATGTCGATCCACATGAGAGAAAAATATATATGCTACATTTATCGACGTATTCAGTAGATAGTTAAGACAAGGCTATAGATGGTCACTCCTATCCAGCTCTATTCTCCGTATTAGCAGACGGTATTACCTAGTAATACAATTTGCTAATGTGGGTCTCGGAGTGGGGCATCACAAACAGAGAAGAGGGGAGAACGATCGGACATGATCCAATCTCAAACGAATTTGACCCGATCCATATTAAAAATGGATCAAGTACGATCCATTCTTGATGGATTCATGTCGATCCATCTAAAAAAGTGAAATGTATGCGGAAAGTTGACAATGACCCATGAACATGCAATCTTGATTGAGACTCAGGGATGAATATGTACTCGTGCTAGCGTACATCCTAAAAATTTCCATTTCTTGAAATCGACAGAAATTGAATTCTCACCTGTATTAATCGGAGGAAAATTCAAAGTAGACAACCAAGGCCAACTGAATCAACTGAAATGAAGATTTAAATGGTCACCACCAGGATGTGATCTAGAATTTACACTATTGGAAATCGACTAACCATTGTGTCAAATAGAAAGAGGTGCAACTCTTTATGGAAAATAACTCATCGAAGGGATACATACTGTTTAGAAAACTAAATGGATTCATTTCCAATGACACTAACTTGCATTAATTCAAAGCATGTTATGCTGAAACAAGATATACTTTGGGGGTAAGTGATATCCAGCCTTTTTGCCCAGCTATATCCAAACTGACTGGAAAATTTAGACTCAACTGTCATCAAGGTTGACACGTCGGATTAATGATAATGAACCCCAAAGACCAGGCACAAATGATTATATAAAGCAGTGGTGAAGAGAAAGCGAAAGATGAACTCAATAGAATGCTCAAAATATTAAAATACACAACTCCAATATATCGGGTATGATCCATATTCATCGATTATGGATCATGCCATATCAATTTTATAGCTCAACTCAGTAGAAAATGATCGATATATCAAAATCTACAAGTCAACTACATATGAAACTTTGGGAACATCAATATATTGAAGAATGGAGCCCGCCATATCAATTGCATGCCAAAAGGAGCTCACAAAATGATCAATGCTTATCCTTATTACAAGTTATGTGGGACCCACAATCGATACTGTGACTTCTTCTAGATCTGGAGACTCCGCTACCGGAATTTCAGGAAGATATTTTGTCGTTCCCCTATAAATACAGACTTGATTTTCATTTTCAAAATCTTTATGCTGCTTTATGCTTTGTACTCTTTTGTAACTAAGGACTCTAATCGGATCCCTATTGTACTAAGTTTACACAGTGATTAATAAAGCTATCTCTTCAAAATGGAAGTAGGAAAACAACGCCGAACCACTATAAATTGTTGTGTCTCTGCTATTAGCTTGTTTCAGTTACTTACTGCTACATTCTCCTTTTTACATTTATTATTCTTCATTTATTCCTCTACAAAATCTCTATTGGGTGTTTGTGCCAATTTTTGGTGTAAACACCCAATCCTTTTGCTTTTCCCCAACTCTTTGGTTCATACCTCAAAATCTACAATTCCGAACGTACTGATGTTTATACTCGAAAAACCCAAAAATGACATTCTAAACACAATAAAAGTAGCCTCAAGCGCTAATTCCATCGTATTCAAAAGTTAGCATTTTTGATCGCTTAATGATCGAACCAAAACTCTAGCAAATATATCAAAGTTTATACTATAAAGGGTCGCAAACACCATTTCGAGAACAATATAAGTGGTCTCGGACCCTGATTCCATCGTCTCCATACTATTTTTTTAAACTTGCAATAACCAAAAATGTGAGTTACGTTCTCCCTCCAAAGAATTTCACCCACAAAATCCTTTGGAACGGAGAAAGTAGATAATCAATCCATACCAAACCATATGAAAACCACCCGATGTAATTCCTACTATAAAGCAAACTACTAGGCATAAATGTAATTCTATATAATTTAAGCATAAAAACGGTCATATAAGTAAAGAGTTTCCACTAGATCCCAGCGAGTTCCATGACATTGCTCATAAGTTGCTTGGTGTTGAGCTTAATTGTGCAGGTCGTTCCATTAGACCTAGATGCCTCTAGCTCGATGTCCACCTCTTTTAATCAACTCGGTGGAACAATAACTCCAGAATCATACACACGCTTATGTCAATGAGAAATATGGAACACATCATGTACTCCGACCATTTTCTCCGGATATGCTAAAATACCAATTATCTCTAAGATAGGAACAGACCCAACGAACCTTGGCACAATCTTATCTGAAGCCCTAAACCTCACCATATTCAACAGAAAAATCCTAATGTATACCATGTGCCCTATAGAAAACTCCAAATATGTGCGTCTGTGGTTTCCATTAGACTTTTCTTGATCTTGAGATGCCTTCATCCTCCTCCTAATAAGCTTTATCCTCTCGGATGTCTTTCGAATCAAATCCAGACCCAATATCAATTTACTAGTAGTCTCCTACCAACACGATGGTGACCTGCACAGCCTACAATTTAAGACCTCATATAATGCCATACCTATACTTGATTGAAAATTATTATTGTACAAGAACTCCACTAACGATAAATGGTCTTCCCATGAGCCCCCAAAGTCAAGAATACACGCTCGAAGAAGATCCTCCAATATCTTATTTACTCATTCCGTTTAGCTATCAGTTTGCGAATGGTATGATGTACTCAAGCTCAAGTCCATACCTAATGCAGCCTGCAAACTGTGCCAAAATCCACTAGCAAACAATGAGTCTCTATCACACACTATACTCCCTGGCATACCATAGAGCATTGCTATCTCATTGATGTACTTCGCAATCAAAGACATGGCTGTTCTCGTAGATTTCACTGGAATAAAATGGGCATTCTTGGTTAATTGATCAACCACAATCCTAATTCTCTCGTTCCCCATTTGGCTCCTACGTAACTCATTAGTGAAATCTAGGGAAATCATCTTCCATTTCCATTCTGGAATCTCCAGAGGTACTAACAAACCCTTTAGCATCCCCTACTATACTTTAACCCTTTAACACCTTAAATACCTCGCTATAAAGTCGACGATCTCTTATTTCATTCGCTTAGGTTTAACATCATTATACACTTTATTTCCCCAAAATGAATAGTCATCCTAGAGTGATGACTCTGTCGAAGAATCTCATCCTTCAACTCATTTATATCGGGTATATAAAGTTTTCCAACCCTATGGATCCAACCATGATCAATAGTGTATCGATCCTTCTCACTAAAATCTACTCCCCTATGCAGCTGACTAAAAATGACGATTTGCTAAGTGTCTTGTCTCTGTCTGAAATTGATACTGCCGATCGACGTGAGTACCACCTCTAAGGCAGCTAAAAACTTAGGACCAAGAACCCCGGTTGGTCGAAAATCAAACTTTGCAATAAGAAGAAGCTTCGACTTCTTTATTCGAAGCCTCTTGAAAAGTGTTAGCAACATCTGTCTTCTCCAAACAACTTGAAATGAAAGGGGTTTGTTCTAAATCTTCCAACTAGAATTGTAGTGATTTTCTAAGGATTTTATGGAATTTATTTAGGGGTTTATTAGGAGAAATAAGAGACGGGATGGAGGTTTTATTGTAAATAAAACTTAGATGAAAAGTAAAAGAGTATTGAATGAAGAGGATAATGTGCTTTGCTTTATAGGCATGTGATGTTGACTATTCAAACCACACCTATTCCTCTCCCTTTTTCCAACCTTTTGGCTCATACCTCAAACTCTACCACCTCGAACATACTGATATTTATAATTGAAAAACACAAAAATTACATTCAGGATACAATAAAAATGGTATTAAGTGCTAATTCCATCATATTCAAAAGTTAGCGCTTTCGACCATTTAATAACTAAGTCCCAATTCCTAGCCCAAAATCAATAACTTCGAATATATCAAAGTTTGTACATAAAAGAATTACAAACAACGTTTTGAGAACAATGGAAGTAACATTGTTCCACCAATATTCCCATAGTAACACATTTCCACTAGTACAGAGCAACTCCTTGTAACTGCCTGGACGGTAATCTCCTCTTTTGTTCATCACTTAGTCCCAAATCAATAAAAATCCTTCCACACCGAAGAATCCAATCCTCCACTTCAATAGCATTTTCTATTCCCAAGAATGATTTTCCTTCTAAACTTTTATAGTCTCCACTCAAGCGTAATTTTTATGAGAAGACACTTCAGGCACAACAACACCTGCATTGCAAGCACATTTCTTCTAGTCACCCCAATTGTTGCTTCAACTTGCATCATATTAACGAAGAACTGATACATCGTCACCATATCGACCGGTGTGGCACCACCATCCATATTAGCATTGACATTAGTGTTGGTTGTTCTGCTAACATTCCTAGCATTCACCCGAACGTCATTGGTGTTGGAACCGGGCCAGCCCGGAGCGGAAGTTATGGGTGAATTATAATTTTTTTACCCAGTTGATCTTTATTGGACGTATGAAATCTAAATTATTTAGAATATTTCTGAATTTTATTTAAATAAAATCTCGTATTTCATTTAAATTTACAAATTATAGATAAAAATTTATTTAATTTATATTCAGTTAAATACAATAGTACACATATGTATCATATACATATATGTATGTATGTGCATGTGTAACAAAATAAATCATGCAAGGTATAACGTGCCCGTATATAAATGCTGGGATTTACATCGCAGCGGACATGTTAGCTCGTCCTATATGTATTAAATATCATCCAAATATATGTATATATGTAAACTTGTTATTTACATACATATTAAAAACTATGTAAATATATGTATATACGTGTGTATGTGTATCTTATATATAAAAATATCAATGATTTATATCAATATACTATTGCATTAAATATTAAATATATATACACACATAATATTTTTTAAAAAAAATCATTTTACACTTATATATGCAATAATTATAGTGACAAAATTATTATTGTTATTTTTAAATATATATATATATATACAAATAAGTATATTTATAATATCTAAATATGTATATATATGTAACACCCTTAACTTTTATTGACATTATTCAGGAGATTTAATTAGAATAAATTAAATAGAATAATGTACATAAGGAGATTGAGGTTGATTAATAAACTTGTAGTAGCCGTGCTTGTTTAAATCTAATGAACTTACAAATGGTTAAGTGTTAGCTAAAATAAATATAAGGGCATTAGGGTAATTGCTGCCAACCTTCTCCACCCTTATACCATTTTCTTTAGGCATACACGTTCACTTTATTACAAGTAATATTTATAACCGTAAGAAGAGCTAGGAGCCGGCCATTAAGAAGATAGAAAAGAAGAGAAAATCAATCTAAAGCTTAGGATTAAGCTAGAAGGAATCAATCTCAATCAATCTTCAATTTCCTTATCCAATCTAAGGTGAATAATAATTTCTACACCTCTATTTTGGTTTTATAATCATATAGTTTTGGATTTCAGAGAGAAATTCGTTTTATGATATGTTGAATGATGATATGCTTGATTTATAAATTTATATGTTTTAAACAAGGTTGTTTAAAGGAGAAAGGCATGGTTTTAGGGTAAAACCGAGACCTAATGATTTATAAATTCCATGGGAAAATTTTATGTTAGGGAAAACATGATTTTGGAGTTGGGTTTCAATTTTTATAAATTTTCAAGCCGTGGAGAATTAGTTGTGAATTTTCAAAGGAAAACATGGTTATTTGGATTTATAAATTTATTTTGGAAAAAATATTAAGAATTTGGGTATGGAATTTTGATATTTTAGATAACATGATTAAAGTGAATTTTTGAGGATTTTTACTAAGTGATTTAGTATGGAAATTAACTTATTTTGAAAGGAGGACCTAAATGATTTAATTGTTTTGATTATAGGAAGGGCTTGTTTGTTAAAAGTTACCTTGATTTTAAATCTGAGAAAATGCGGCAAATATTATCCAAATTATTTAAAAGTTTAAGATAGCCAATCAAATGTTTACAAGTAGGCAAGTTTGTTACAAAAAGTTTACTTTATTTGGTAAAAACTGCTTTTTGCTCAAAAAAGGAGTTCCGCCTTCTGCAGAAGGTCCTTTCGGCCAAAACCCTTCACCTCCATCCTACTCGAAACCAATGCACATGATACCATTCAGGTGGTATGTAGTAAATTGGACCAAGGCTGAAGGTAGGGTGTTGAAAGGATGCTTTCGAAGGATTTGGTTCCTTAGTTTGGTTTGGTTTGAAAAGAAAATCACTTGCCATTTTTAAAAGGGTTTCAACATAGGCGAAACATATGGTTTCGAAAGGGTATCTTTTAATGGTGTTTTGACACAGTCGAACCTATGGTTTCAAAAGGGTATCTTTTAAAGGGGTTTCGACACAACCGAAACTTATGGTTTTGAAAGGGTATCTTAAAGAGGCTTTCGAAAGAGAGCTGCCGCCTTTGTTTTTAAAGAAGTAGCTTTCGAAGGAGTTACTTAGGTTTTGCTTAAAGTTTTTGAAAGGGTAGTTTCGACCATGTTGAAACCCTTTTGTGAATTGGTGACCTTCCGATGGCATTGAGGGCATCGATGTTGTCGAAAGGTTCAGTTGTTTTTATAAATACAAGCCACTTCCTAATGCTTTCGAAAGGGGTTAGGGGTTTCGAAGGCAATGGTTTCAGAAGGGGTTTCGAAGCTAACCTTCAATTGTTTTACCATTTATTTTAAGGCTTTCGAAAGAATGGTTTCGACACCATCAAACCTTCCCAATACTTTTTGAAATAAAGAATGGTTTCGAAAGGGATGCTTTCACTTAAGTTCATTTTGACCCAAATTAATGTTTCAAGTATAAACCCAATGCTTTCAAAAGGGTGGATTTTCAATGGTTTCAAAGGGTAATCTTCCTTGGTTTTGAAAGAGTACTTTCAAGTAGTTTCAAAGTTATGTTTCTACTCTTATAAAATAATACTTTTACATGGTCGAAAGGTTTCGGAAAGGTGTTTTAAAGTATTAAAAAGGCAGGAGCCTATTGTTTTAAAAGATATATTTTATGCTTTCAAAGGGGTCAAAAGCAAAGGTTTCGAAGGGGTCGAAAGGTTTTAAAACCCAAACTCAAATTTTTAAAGGAAAAAAATATGGCTTAAATAAAGGAGTTTTGTAATCACTTTAAGTATGTAAATTTGGAGAAGTATTGCCTTGATAAAATATAAGATAAAGGAG
Organism: Allium fistulosum; assembly: GCA_030737815.1. NCBI lineage: Eukaryota > Viridiplantae > Streptophyta > Magnoliopsida > Asparagales > Amaryllidaceae > Allium > Allium fistulosum. The sequence continues at coordinate 867,441,130 of CM060905.1, read as the reverse complement.
CTAACTATGTTTTATATGAAATGTATTTCAAGGACCTTAAACCCAGAGGAGTGGTATTGTTAACTTGTCGTTTTGCTTCTTCAAATATGAATATATTCACATGATAACCCATAACTGTATTTTAGGGATAAAGGGGTAAAAGAACCAGCTAGGTTAACCTATTAGTGAATATAAATTGATTATACTCCTGAATGAGTAGAATTGCATCCAACGAGTCAAGGAGACCAAAAAATGGGACGCCTAAACCTTAAGTTGTCCGGGAGATAGGTTCATAGTAAACCCATGAAAACTATGGTTATGTAGTTATTAAAGATAATAGTAAACCCATGAAAACTATGTATTAAGGTAGGTTGGCAGAGGATAATTGGTTTGTAGTGAACCCATGAATACTATATCCGAATTAAAAATTAACATCAGTCAATAGGTTCCTAGTAAACCCATGAAAACTAGGATTGGGGATTAGTTATTGGAATGACTAATAGGTTCAGATAGACCCATAAATTAATTAAGTTAACTAGCAGGAGCCTATAGGTTCTTAGTGATCCCATGAAAACTATGAATAGGACAGGCTTTCCATTAATTATAAAAAGGTTATTAGTAAACCCATGAAAACCAATAGGTTAATAGTGACCCTAGAAACTATAATTGTGACAGGGTGTCAGATTAAATTGGGGATGGGAAATCCTAATTGTTTTTAAGTGTTCATATCATCATAATATTTTGAAACTGTATGTATTAATCATTGTGGATGCAGGAGCACAGTATACGGTTTTAAAAAGGTTTTAGGATACTAGTAAGGGGAAAACCCGTTACGCTAGGCGACGTTGTCTCACTAGATATCTAAAAGGATTGAGATGTTGGATTATTATTCATACCAGGCTTTATGTCTGACTCGAAGTTTTTGTTTTCCCCTTAAACTCTCGGGTACTCAATTGATTTTGAGTAGTTTGAGATTTAAGGTTTTCAGGTTCTCTTCTTAGACGAATAATGCTTCCGAAGGCGTGCAAGAGGCATATAGTTATTTAGAGATATCTTTTCCGCTGTGTGTTTTGTTTGTAAAGGTAGATTATTGGCCTTACTATATACTTTGATCAACCAAGGGGACATCTTTATATGTCACTCTTGGCGTATTTGTAATAAATATATTTTTGGTGAACGTGGCTAACGTTTTTGGGATTATGTAATGAACCTCAAATTTTTTAATGGAACGTGGAAATGTGTTTTTGAATTGTTAATTTTTTTTATTTCTATGATTTTGTGTATCAATGTATCTAGCACCACCGTATTTGGTCGCCAAGGATTAATAACTATGGATGACTGCTGCATCCGTAGCCGTAGGGCCTCCAAGTAGGGGGATGTTCTGAGTTGGTATCAGAGCATAGGTTTATGAAACTTTAAAAGACAACCTAAAAGCTTTTTGAAACATAATCCAATGAATTTAGAAATATGATCAGGGTTGGGTTAACGCTATAGTAACCTACTTGTATTTGATATATAGGTATATATCTAAGTACGTGTTCCACTCTCTCTTAAACTATTCTATTGTATCTTACAAAGGCTCGTATGCAGATTTACGAGAAAGAGGATATGGAGGTAGGAAACGTAAGAGGAAATCTAGGTGGAGGAAGCACCATAACCAATGGAAACGCTCAACCTAAAACCTGGAGAAACCAAGGTCGAGAGGCTAATGCTAATCAAAATGCTGAGGCCAATGTAGGTGCTGGAAATCCGCTAGTAGATGTGAGGATGGTGTATCAATTTGGCTAATCTTTTGCTAGCAGGAGCTGCTGGTAATGTTTGTGGAGCTAATCCTGTAGTTCTAGTTGGATATAACTATGCTAGGCTGAGCAGAGACTTTACCAGTCTGGGTGGAAAACCGTTTGTTAGAACGGAGGATGCTATAGAAGTTGAGAACTGGCTTTTGATCTGTGAAAGGGTCTTTACAAAGTTTGGTTTGGATGATGGAGAGAAGAAAAGGCTAGCCTATAGATAGTTGCAAGGGTTAGCGCTTCATTGGTGGAACAGTGTGACAGTCGGAGTCCCGTAGGAAGAGCTTACATGGGCTGATTTCAGGAGAAGCTTAAAGCAGAGGTTCTTGTCTGAGGTTTTCAAGTCTGCATTGATGAGGAAGTTTATGGATCTTGTCCAAGGAGAGATGTCAGTGATCGAGTACGCTGCCAAGTTTGATGAGCTATCTTGATATGGTTTGCTTTAGTTGACACTGATGTCAGAAGGAATGAGAGATTTATTAGCAGATTGAGGCCAGAGCTAGGCAGAATGACTATGAAATATATTAGAAAAACTTGTAATGTGTTGGTGGAAATGGCCATCCGCTATGAAGAGATGCTTGTTGTGTCTGTTAGGGAGAAGCCAGATGAGCCCAAGGGTCCTAAGGGAAAGAAAAGGAAATTCGTAAAGAAGAAGGGGGCCCAGAAAGGGGAGGCTGCCAAGAAAGAAAAGGCTGATTTGGTGTGTTATAAGTGTGATAAGAAGGGCCATTATACTCATGAGTGCCGGACGGTCAAAGGAAAGAAGCCTGCAGAGAAAACGAATGTGAAATGCTTCAGTTGTGACCAAGTTGGGCATTATAAGAACCGGTGTCTACAGCTAATCAAGACGGACAAAGGGAAAGTGTTTACTATTGGACCACTGTCTTCTTCTATACCTACTGCAGTAGAGAAAGGGAAAACTGTGATGGAAGGTATGCTTTTGATTCAGAGTATACCAGTTAGGTTGATACCGGTGCATCACATTCATTTATATCACTGTATTTGGTTAATAGATTGTGTATAGAATCCACATACCTTGTTACTTCCTTAAGCGTTGTGAATCCAATAGGAGGGTATGAAACTCTAGGGATGAGATGTGACCAGTTAGAACTTGATTTGTTAGGTCATAAGTTTGCATGCAGTTTGTACGTTTTTGATTTCGTAGATTTTGGGATCATTTTGGGTATGGATTGGTTGGGTGAGTATGAGGCTAGGATATTTTACCAAGATCGGGAAATATCATTGAGACACCCATATAGTCATAACCGAATCATCTTCTCAGTGGAGAATTCCAGTAAGAGTGTTTATGCATTGTTGAGTACCATGGAGGTTGTTGATGAGCTTAGTCTGGTTCGAGTGGCAAGAGAATTTGCTGATGTATTTGAGCCGGTCACTGGATTACCACCGAAACGAGCTGTTGAGTTCGGATAGACCTTGTACAGGGAGTTGAACTTGTCAATGGACTACTTAGTAGAATGACACCGATAGAGATGAAGGAATTGAAGGTGCAACTAGTGGCTCTTGAGGGAAGGAATTTTATTAGACCAAGCAGTTCATCTTGGGGAGCGGCCACTGTGTTCGTGAAGAAACCAGATGGGTCGTTAAGGATGTGCATCGACTATCGTAAGTTAAACGAAAGGACGATCAAGAATAGGTACCCTTTGTCGAGGATAGATGATATGTTCGATTATTTAAGTGAAGCTAGAGTATTTTCCCAATTGGATTTGGCAACGGGGTTCCATCAGTTGAGAGTGGCAAAGGATAGCATCCTTTGACTGCATTTCGGACTAGATATGGTTCGTATGAGCGGTCGGTGATGCCATTTGGATTGACGAATGCACCTGCTTTCTTCGTTGATTTGATGAATCGAATTTTCCAAGAGCACTTGGATAGGTTCGTGTTGGTATTCATAGATGACATTTTATTATACTCAAAAGATGAAAGAGAGCATGAGATTCATCTTAGAGTGGTGTTGGAGAAGCTGAGGCAGAATCAGCTGAATGCGAAGTTTTCCAAGTGTCATTTTGGGGAAAAAGAGGTTAAGTTTCTTGGTCATGTGGTTTCAGAGGAAGGATTGTCAGTCGATCCAGTTAAGATCGTAGCTGTCAACAATTGGAAGAGACCAGAGACGGTAACAGAGATCAAGAGTTTTTTGGACTTGGTGGCTATTACCGAAGATTCATTAAGGATTTCCCACGGATAGCGGCACCTTTGACTAAGTTGACCAGGAAGGATGTGAAGTTTGTTTGGTCCAACAAATGTGAGGAAGGGATCCTTAAGTTACATCATTTGTTGCGCCAGTGTTACTGGTTCCAAATGGTAACCAAGGATTGGTAGTATACACTGATGTATATGATACTGGATTGGGAGGAGTATTAATGCAGAGGGGCAAGGTTACTGCTTATGCATCTAGGAAGATTAGACCATATGAAGTTAGATATCCTACTCATGACTTAGAGTTAGTTGTGGTGATCTTTGCCTTGAAGATTTTGAGGCATTATCTCTTAGGAGAGAGATTTGAGTTATATACTGATCATAAGTCATTAATATTTATTCTCTCAAAAGGAGTTGAATATGAGGCAACAAAAATGGATGGAGTTTTTGGCTGCTTAAAATTTCGGTATAGAGTATACTCCTGGGAAAGAAAATAAGGTAGCAGATGCTCTTAGTATAAAACATCAGAATGTAGTGTTAGCAATGTTGGTAGAATGAAAGGATCTAGAAGCCTTGGCCGGCTGGGGGTGCAGTTGAAATCTACTGCTAGTTCTAGTCAGGGTACTGCCATGTTATCTTGTTTAGAAGTTCGACCAGTGCTGATCGAGAGGATAGCTTCTAAGCAGAGAGAGGGTCCAGTTTTAGCCAAGAGGATTATAAGGCTTGAGGTAGAACTAGAGATTGATGACCTAAAGGATTTTAGTCTTGACCAAAGAGGATGGTGGAGAAGGAAGGGATGATTATGCGTTCTGAATGTAGAGAACTTAAGGAGGGAAGTTCTGGAGGAATGTCATCGATCGAAATTTACGATTCATCCTGGAGGGACCAAGATGTATCAAGATATGAAGAGGAGCTTCTATTGGGAAGGCATGAAGAGGGATGTTGGCTTGTGGGTTAGGCAATGTGTAAACTGTCAACAAGTGAAGGCCGAACATCAGAAGCCAAGTGGATTGCTTCAGCCTTTAGATATTCCAGTCTGGAAATGGAATTCGAAATCGATGGATTTTATAGATGGGTTGCCAAGGTCAAATAGAGGAAATGAAAGCATATGGGTTATAGTGGACAGGTTGACCAAAAGTGCCCATTTCATTTCGGTAAAGTCAACCAGAACGGCACCTGTTTTGGCTAAGTTGTTCATGAAGAAAATAGTTAAACTTCATGGAATTCCTAGTAGCATAGTTAGCGACAGAGATGCATTATTTACTAGCGAATTTTGGAGGAGTCTACAGGAGGTATTAGGTACCAATCTCAAGATGAGTACAGCATACCACCCACAGACGGATGGGCCGACAGAGAGAGTCAACAAGGTACTCGAGGATTTATTGAGAGCTTGTATATTAGACTTTGGTGGATCTTGGGAAGATCACCTACAATTGATTGAGTTTTCCTATAATAATAGTTATCAGACTAGTATAGGAATGGCGCCTTTTGAAGCTTTGTATGGAAGGCCATGCAAATCGTCAACATGTTGGTTAGAGACCGGAGACAGATCAGTCTTAGTCCAGATTTGGTTAGAGAGGCATCAAAAAAGACTAAGTTAATCCGAGGGCGGATGAAGGAAGCTCAATCCAGGCAGAAGATTTATGCTAATAAGAGGCGTAAAGACCACGAGTTCTTAGTGGGAGACAAGGTTTTCATTAAAGTATCACAAATGAAGAGTGTGGTATGATTTGGAAAGTCGGAAAAGTTGGCCCTGAGATATGTTGGACTATTCTAGATTATAGAAAAGATTGGAAAGCTCGCTTACAGAGTAGAGTTGCCGAGTAGTTTGGCAGGTGCCCACAATGTAGTCCATGTATCTCATCTTTGCAAGTTTGTGCATGATCCAGAGGCTACTATTCCTCAGACAGAGTTGGAGGATTTGGTAGTGGAGCCTGATTTGACTTTTGTTAGACAACCAGTTCGGGTTATAGCGAGAGATGAGAAGAGATTGAGGACCAGGGCAGTCAAGTTGGCGAAAGTTCAGTGGAGCGACAACGAGAAAGACTGTACTTGGGAGATAGAGGACAGGATTCGAGAGGCTTATCATAATCTTCTTTGATGGTATATCTGTATTAGATTTATACAGTGGTTGTTAGTTATGTAGGCTAGTATGGTTGTTAGGAAATGTTACAGATGATTGCTATGTTTGCTAGTTAGTCCTTACTAAATTTCGAGGACGAAATTCTTTAAGAAGGGGAACCTGTAACACCCCTAATTTTAATTGACATTATTCAGAAGCTTTAATTAGAATAAATTAAATAGAATAATGTAGATAAGGAGATTGAGATTGATTAATAAACTTTTAGTGGCTGTGCTTGTTTAAATCAAATGAACTTACAAATGGTAAAGTGTTAGCTAAAATAAATATAAGGGCATTAGGGTAATTGCCACCCACCTTCTCCATCCTTATACCATTTTCTTTAGGTCATACACGTTCATTTTGTTACAAGTAAAATTTACAACCACAAGAAGAGCTAGGAACCGGCCATTAAGAAGATAGAAAAGAAGAGAAATCAATCTAAAGCTTAGGATCAAGCTAGAAGGAAACAATCTCAATCAATCTTCAATTTCCTTATCCAATCTAAGGTGAATAATAATTTCTACACCTCTATTTTGGTTTTATAATCATATAGTTTCGGATTTTAGAGATAAATTCGTTTTATGATATTTTGAATGATGATATGCTTGATTTATAAATTTATATGTTTTAAACAAGGTTGTTTAAAGGAAAAAGGCATGGTTTTAGGGTAAAACCGAGACCTAATGATTTATAAATGCCATGGGAAAATTTTATTTTAGGGAAAACGTGATTTTGGAGTTGGGTTCCAATTTTTATAATTTTCCAAGTCGTAGAGAATTAGTTATGAATTTTCAAAGGAAAATATGGTTATTTGGGTTTATAAATTTATCTTGGAAAATATATTAATAATTTGGGTTTGGAATTTTGATATGTTAGATAACATGATTAAAGTGAATTTATGCAATGTTTGGGGATTTTTACTAAGTGATTTTGTAACATCCTGAAATTTTCAACCATTCGCATCCATACATGTCGAATTTGAATTGCTCAAAATATCAGATTGTTAATTTAAAATTTGGCAAAACTCAGAATATACAGTAAATAAATAATCACAGAATCACAGACACGGAGTAATATAACAATAATACAGTGGAAACAAATGAATAGTAGTTCATGAAGCTACTATATATATAACAGAGTTAAACAAGATACAACAGAAGTCACAGATACATAGATGACTCAATACTATAGTCAAATAAAAGATCTGATCACATCACTGGAATCAACTAAATAACTACAAGCTGAATAGACATAGCTGGATCTCCAAGCAAAGTTCCAACTCCAAAGGTGAGTCTCAAACACTGAGCCACTCAGTCTGACCCGAGCGTAAAGCAAAACACAAAACACTCGACTCAGGATTAACATTCTTATATCAATAAATCCAACTCAAGTGAAATATCAACTGAAATACAAGTAACTCAAAGGATGTTTGGGATAACCATCCTCTAAGGATTCGTTAAACTATCTACTATGTAGTAATATACGCTATTATAATAATGTCTATAGTAAAGTAAACTATTAAAATAGCATTAAGGCGTTACCCATATCCCCCTTAACACATTTTTATATATTCCTATAGTCTTTACAGTACTGTAATCTCCCCCGTAATAGGCGTCGTCAGAGGGCACTCCATAGGTATGGTAAAAAACAAACTCGTAGTAAAGCACGCTAGGGTAGGTGACACGGCACAACAAGGCAATGCCAGGATAGATATACCAATTACGCATCCGGACTGGAGGTAGCGTAGAGTCGCAGCAAACGCTCACCTCGAGCCACACTCCCGAATCAAGGGTGCGCACCAAATCAATCACAAAGTGATAGAAGTGCATACGATGGAGTGTGTCCGATCAGAGGAGCTACCTCATTGGCCCGGAATTGTTCCTGTTTTAGCCACCTTATGCCAACTCACGGGAGTTGGGTTCACGTAAATATAATTTTAGGATCGTCGCCACCATCCTACTTCATTCTGGAATCTCCACCGCGTACACAGTTGTTAAAGTGGTTTTCGGTATCGACAAAGAGTATGCCCATATCTGATCCCGGTCTCTTTAACAACCAATCGTTATTATAACACCGCGGTCATTCGAAAATAGTTTATACTTCAAAACCAAAATATCATTTCATTTCAAAAACCAAATCAATACGATATCATTTTCACTTCAAATATATCCATTACCAAAATCATATCACTTTCCAAAGTTATAACGCTTTCGAAATCATAAGTCTTTAAAAATCAAAACACTTTGGAAATCAAAACCTTGAAATTCATAACACTTTGAAATCATAGCTTTGAAACCATAGCATTTTGGAATCCATAACACTTTCATCTTAAACAGTTTAGATATTAAAATTAGTATAAAAGAAATAGTTTATAAAATAAAATAGTTTAAATAATATAGTTATCAGTTAAAAACAATTTATATTAAAATAATTAGTATATTTAAAATAGTTTATAAAATAATGTAAAATAGTTTTAAATATAATTTAAAATACTTTATATAATAAAATAGTTTTATATTAAAATAGTTACAAGTTAAAAACAATTTATATTAAAATAATTAGTATATTTAAAATAGTTTATATTAAAATAGTTTATAAAATAATATAAAATAGTTTTAAATATAATTTAAAATACTTTATATAATAAAATAGTTTCCACAAATTCATAAATCAATTCAGATCAACTCGGATTCCAAAATTCACATTTAATTCAAATCTCAATTCATCGATTTCAATTCAATTCAGTTCTAAATAAACTATTTCAGATTATATCGATTTTAAATACAGATTTGAACCATAAAATACACCATTTCAATTTCAATATATTTCCAAGCTTTAAATATTCAACATTTCAAAACTAAATTCGATAATTATATATATATATATATCAACTTCACTTTACTATTATTTAATTTTCAAATATTTACATAATCATTCCAATATCATTTAAATACAACTTCAATTTACAAATTAAAAAAACAAAATATCTCATTTAAATTTATATAAGTTTGAAATATTCATTTAAGACACCTTTAATCAATTACAAGTCGTAAACACATCTTTAAAATTTCAAATTCAATAAATTTCAAATCAAACTTATTTAAGTATAATTCTTAAATAAATATAATTTCAAACAAATTTCCAACCCGAATCATTATAAACTCTATATCTGAAAATATAGATATTAAATAAATACTTAAACATATTATATATCAACTTTATTAAATCAACTTTAATAAATCTTTAAAATCAATATTTATTAAAACCATATATTTCTTTTCAAACCATAGAAATCATTTTCAAAATATTTATATGTATATAGACCAACGTTGTTTGTATAAAATTTTCTATCCTATGGTCGAGTGATACGGATATTTATCATTTCAATCCGCAATTTAAATATATATACGGGTATATATCTTTTCAACCCGCAATCCCAAATTCAATTCAATGAAAATCGCTTGGGTTTATCATTTCAACCCATAACGATTTTCTCCTATTCTACAGATCGTTCGGGTATGTATCATTTCAACCCATATGGAATTATATACTAACAAGGAACTTGTAGAGTGATAACGGATATGATAATAATATAACAGGCATATATCATCAATGTGAATAACAGATAATGGTGTCAGATGTCATAGGTGAACAGATACAGATAATGGCATATATATATAGCAATATAAATAACTAACAGCAGCATATTTCAATTGTCGTCTCAATTGAAATCAAATTTAATAAATAAAAGAACGTTAATCGTGAGTAATTGCTCACCTTTCGAGGCTAGAGGAATAGACGATGAAATCGAGTTACGAAATCCAGGCACGAATCCCAAAACAAGACAATATTGAACTCGAATCGACGAACGAAGCTGATAATAAGGAATTGATAAACGAATTAGAACCATCTTGATATGACTGAAACAATTACGTTATAAATTTCCTTAAAACCAAACTTTTAAAATACACATTCAAAATAAGATATATATATATACATAAAATTTCAAATCTATATAAAATCCCAACACATAAAGTATCCATATCCATATATATTGGAAAACTCAAATTCACATATACTTACAATAAACTAATGTATACAAACCTATATGCAAACTTACCTACATGTTATATATTTTAAAACAATATATATATATATATTATAAAGTCAATATCAGCTTATTAATATATATATATGTATGTATGTATGTATGTATGTATGTATGTATGTATGTATATATGTATATGTATAAATTTAAACAATCAAATGTATATATATATAGTTCCATAAACCGACATATACTACAACCAGATTATTTAAAACTTGTATCGTATATTATTAAAATATATATTTTCATATATTATAAACACTATACTACAATGACTTTATATACAGCTAACAAAAGCAATATATATACTAACAAGCTACCTTATACGAAAAAAACTTTTACAAACGTTATATATATGTAAACGGGACCGATATAAACTTATTCATATAACAACAGATATAAATTGCATAAGATAATAATAGATATACAAAACTAATATAACTAATATATATACCATATATACAACAAGTAAGTTATATAACATATATGCATTCGTTGTATGATCCAACATGTAAAATAAATCTATTATCCAAACTGCAACTCTGATATATTATATATATACAATAACATATGTATGCAGACTGTAGCTACAATATATACAACCTATATATTTTCCGAAGTTTCAAAATATATATACATAAACTGGTGATATATAACTTAGTATATAAAACAGTATTTGTCATAAGAAGCTTGATATAAACTTAGTTTATAATAATGTATATACTATCTATAAAAGAGATCCACAAACCAAGTTTATATGAACTTAATATATGTCAACATACAATACAACTAATATACTTATATATACAATATTATCAACCTTTACAAAGAAACTGTTTTATAGTATTTATATAAGTTTAATATATATATATATATATATATATATATGTGTGCATAATATATAACCAGAGAAGAAATCAAGGAAGGGAAAAACAAACTCACCGCGACAAGGCAGCGGCTAAGGAGGCAACAAGGGTGGCTCGGTCGGAGCTATGTGGAAGTGGGCCTGGGTTTGCGTGGGGAGAGGGGATGGGTTGATGGCGAGTTAGTGGGTGCTCGGCGCTTTTTGAGTAGCAGCTACAGGGAAGATAGCCGTGCGCTGCTTGGTGAAGCCAAAGGAGGGTTTAGGCGGTTGTGTTTTTGGCCGAAGTTGTGCTTGGGTGATGTGTGCGTGGAGGTAGCAAGGCGAGTTAGGAAGGAAATGGATTCAGGGGATTGTGCTAGAACAATTTGGTGGCAGTGATTTCAAAGAAAAGAAACAAATATATGTATGCATTTAAATATTTATATATTTTTTCCAATGAAACCAGAAGTAGAGCGAAGAACATGAGCAGCCAGAAATATGTGAAATGGTAAGAATGCTAAAAGCCAAACGTTGCATATTTTCTTCAAGTTTACAGAACGAACCAAAATATGAACGGACAGAATAATAATGAACCGAGAAAATATATTGAAATATTGGAAATACAAAAGTCTAATGTTGGGAATATTAATGGCTATTGACTGTTGGTTTAACAACGTGAGAAATAAATGGTCACGGAAAATCAAAAGGCAAGTTGCGGAACCAATACGATTACCATTTCATAGATTTCGCCGCTTCCCGGATCTCGAAATTTATAATTGAATATACCATAGGGATCAGCATGACGAGACGATCAAAATGGTATAAAGATATTAGTGGTACGACCATCGTATCAAAAGTTGATAATCGGTACCGAAAATGCTGCAAATCTGTCAAAAATAAGATAAACTGAGCAACATCAGTCCAAATTTGGAGAAACGAAAGATGACGACTCACTCAGAAGATGATTTACAAATTTTCTATATAAAGATATTCAGATTTGGAAAACATTTTAATATCATCAAATACTAACTGATTTAAATTGAAATAGAATTACACGATAAAATAAACTTCCATATTATCCGATGAAAATTTACCAGTTGTTACGTTAAAGTGGACATATTCCAAATATTAAATATTTATTTTAAATTTTTATTATTTAAAATTTCACAAAATTTCAATTAAATATATTATTAAAACAAATAAAATTATTAAAATTTTACGGGTCGTTACACTCTCCCCTACTCAAAACTTTTCGTCCCCGAAAAGGAACGAAGTAGGAGAATGGAAACAACCAGAAAGAAAATAGGTTTAAAACAAAATAGAACAATTAGTTCAAACCATATAAATTTCAATTTAAATTAATTAATATTCAATAATTGATTTTAAATTCAAGGTATTTCATTAAGTTGATTTAATTTCAATTTATTAATTCCTTCAAAACAAGATTTATTTTTATATGTCTCATTTATTATTCAATTAACTTGTTTTATTCAATTAACTTATCTCTATTAACATTTTTATAATTAAAATTAAGTGTATAACATTTATTATAACCACTCAAATTTTTATTTATAAAAATCAATTTGTATTGTATATTATCCAATTACATATTCAACTTCTGAATGATAAGGTAAGTTATATTAGAATGAAATTGGGTATTATACAAATAACTTTTTTCCCAATGTAATTATTTCAAGTTTTTAAATATTTATTCAAAATTTTAAGCTTTATTTATATTTAAAATCATCTTTAACATAAATTTAAGTATTAAATTTCCGATTAACTTCAAACAATTTCATAGATAAATATATATATATATATATCAAATCAAATTAAATTTAAAAAAATATTCCTATATATATATATAAATCAAATCATACTTAAGAAATTTAAATCAAATTAATTTCTAAAACAAGAGTATAGCAAAGCTACTAAGTGGCCTCTACTCTTCGAAACTCGAAAATGAATGTCGATGATGTAATCATCACCGAAATCATTTTCCAGCGACAAACGAGAAGAGTACTAATTTAAAACTTTAAAATTCCTTGAAAACAAATTTCTATTCGAAAATACTTTAAATATTATGCATTTTAAAACTTTAAATCAAAGTTTGAAATCACCGGAAATTAAATTCTCAAATTTTTAAATTTAAATTCATTTCAATTCCCAAATCAATTTATAAACCATGTTTATAAATTTATTTATAGAAAAATAAATGATAATCAAATATTATAATTTCAAAGAACCAATTTAATTAACTTATTAAATTCTAGAAAATCTTACTTATATATTTGTAATATAATTATACAAATTATCTCATTTACCAATATTGAAAATAATATTGTGTCAATTTGCTTTGTTCAAGTGTTTTGGAAATCCCATCGATAGCGTTGATCAGACGAATCGATCGAAAACCCAAATCAACATCAATAACTCAAACAACACACTATAAAACATTTTAATATAAATACAAGTACACTCCCTCACTCGATGATACAAATTTCAAAACAAGGATAGAGATTCAAATTTTTGAGGGATCCTAACTAAAAGAATTCAACTAGAAGATAGGTTCGATAATGAGATAAATAGATTTCAAAGAGAGAGAAGGATGAATAGACTTATATAAATCGCGGGCAACCTTACCCGGGTCAACCGTGATTACAAAATAAAATCGAGGTAGAATTCTGAAGCAAATCGACATTCGATCGCCAGAGATAGAATTTGGGCATAGCAAGAAATAACAGCATCTAAATCGAGGATACAGAAATCTTCGGTGAATCAATGTTGTTGTAAAGGAGTTTCACTCGTTTACAAATCATTTAGTGGAGTTATGGGATGCTCCAGAATCAGGAAACACGAATAAGGGAGACAAGAATGAGTTTTGGAACCGAAGGGGACGTTCCAAAATTCAGAGGAAACCGAATAAAAGAGGAAGAGATTCAAGCACGAACGAAAGTGATTCTGTAGTTAAATTTACTATATATGCTAAGCTTTGCCTAAAACCAGAACTCTGATACCACATGTAACATCCTGAAATTTTCAACCATTCGCATCCATACATGTCGGATTTGAATTGCTCAAAATATCAGATTGTTAATTTAAAATTTGGCAAAACTCAGCATATACAGTAAATAAATATCACAGAATCACACACTGAGTAATATAACAATAATGCAGCGGAAACAAAAGAATAGTAGTTCATGAAGCTACTATATATATATATATAAGAGAGTTAAACAAGATACAACAGAAGTCACAAATACATAGATGACTCAATACTATAGTCAAATACAAGATCTGATGTAACGACCCAGAATTTTGACCAAATTAAATTGAGAATATTTAATTTATTTTAAATATTTGAACGACGATTTAATTTGAATCCCGAAGATAACTTTGAATTGGACGATTAAATTATAAAATTTAATCGATTGAAGTTGAACAAAAATTTGAATCTTCAATTTAAAGTTGAAGAAAATATTTCAAAGGCGTGTAAAATTCATATTGATAATATTGAAGATAATTGAAACTTCAGAATCGAATTTGAATCTATTCTGTTCAGTTTTGAATTTTAATTGTTCGAATCGATATTTAAAAATAGTCGATTTTCACACAGTCTCGGAATTCGATGAAACCAGTTCCATTGGGTCCGTAATATTGAATTATTGTCGGATTTCAAATTTCGTATTTTTCGGAGTTATTATGTGAGCATACGACACGTAAACGCGTTGAAATTAAATCGAGTCCAATTTAAATTTAAACTTTAAAATTTGTCAACATCAACACGTTGTCTCCTTGATTCATGCCGAAGATCACGAAATTTATCGTGCAGAGCTTACCCCTTCGTTTCAAAGCATGGCCCCGTATTCTTTTCTTTCGTTTAAATCAAAACTTCAACATCTCGTTCAAAGAAATAAAAATGGCCAAGCAAACCCAATACTTATTCGTTCGAAATGATGAAGCCGGGCATCTCTAAAAAAAAAAAAGGAAATCGAAACTCCTCTTGAATAAAAAAAGGGGGCGAAATCGATCGTGGAATCCGATAGCGATCTCGTGGAGGCTCGCTTTGGCTGGGGTAGTCGCGTGAATCGAACCGCGTGAGAATCAGGGGGGGTCGCGAAGCAAGGGAAGGTCGCAAAACATGGAAAGCTCAATTGCGAGCATCTCGAACTCGATTAGGGAGGAGGCTCGACATCGTCGTATGACGATTTAGGGTTCGAGGGGGATTGCGTTTGACATGGGGGCACTCGCGAGGCTGGAGATGATGGTCAGGCGCTCGCGATGCGTGAAGTCGAGGGAGTTACGGCGATGGCGACTTGATCGATGGGTCGCGATGTCGTGGTCTTCGACGTCGATGGCGGTCAAGTGAGGCAGTGCGAACTGGTGATGGTGGCGTGTTCGAGTACAGGTTAAGGTATATGTCTGTATTTAATTTTTCAATTTAATTTAATCTAAATATATGTATGTAAAGTAAGAGGTAAAACATATGGGTATATCTGAGAATTTTTTTCCCTTAATTTGAATCTCGATATCCATAGAAAAATGAACATATAATTTTATATATATAGGAATTTCCGTAATGTGGAAATTTTATATGTAAAATAGATTTATATAAAATCTGTGTAAAATATTTATGTGCAGAAAGGAAAAAAAAAGAATTAGTTTGTTTAAATTTAATCATCGGTAATTAAATTTGATGAATTTGATATAGAAATTATAAAAAGAAATTGGTTTAAACGAAACTAGTAGTTAATTAAACTATTAAACGGTAACTGGTTATTCGATTTATTTTGGATATTAATGAATTTTATAAAATTATTTATACAAGGTTAAAATTGGAGAAAACAAAAGAAGGATTGGAAATTAGATGGCAAATTAAAAGCTAAGGTGAGATTTTTCTCACTCAAATTGAATGTGGAATTTTTACAGTTATTTATTGACTGATTGATTGCTATTGGATGTGATATTAGATATTTTAGGATATATCTATATATATAGCAATATATACATATTGGCATATGTATATATTGGATTGATTGATTCCCGCCTCGTATAGCGGATGAGACCCTATTGCGCCGTTAGTAAGCGGATTTATAAAAACCCATATACCGCGATAATTCCGTACTGGAGCGGAATTGGTATTGTGCTAACATCTTTGGATGCAGGGAAACAGGTTGGAGGGATCCAACTGGACCCCTCACATTGATTGAATTTATTTCTACTGTGATGTGATAATCTGTGAATGATTATTGATGTTATTGAATTGATGTCTGGAAATTGTTGAAAGCTAAAATTTAGCTGAATGGATGTTTGACATCATTGGATTCCAAAGATAAACGAAATTGAATTTTTGAAATGCAAGTAGAAAATTTCTATGTGAATTAATTTTAGAAATTTAATAAATTTGAAGAAAAGAATTTAAAAGAATAAAGGTTGACTTTTAAAATCTTATTGAATTAATTCCAGGATCAAGTGAAAACGTTAAATAAATGAATTTCGTATAATAGTGATTTTAAATTGAAGAATTTAATTAAAATTTGGATTTCTAAATAGTTGGAAAAAGATAAAAGGGATTTATTTTCTTTAAGAGGAATTTGTTAAAATGAAATAAGTTGGAAGTCCAATTATAAATTTAATTGGCAAATTGAAACAAGTTTAGAAAAAATCAATATAAAATGATTTGGGATGGGAAATTAATTTAGAAATGAATATTGAAATTGATTTGGTATTGAAGTAAAATTAGAAATCAATTTGGGATTTGATTTTGGGGTTAAAAGTGAATATTTGGGAATGTGGATTTAAAAATGGAAATGATGTTAAAATGGGTTTATTTACAGTTTGTAAAGTTTAAAAGAACGATTTCTTTTAAAATAAATAAATTATAAGTATTTAACTTATAATATGGATTTTTGATGTATACGTTGAGTTATAAAATTGAATGGGTCATTAAAGGAAATTTATAAAATCGAAGTTGTTATAGAATAGAAAATAGAATTTATAAACGTTGTTTTATAAATTCGAAATCAATTGGATTTGATAAATTAAATATAGAAGGACATAAAAGAAGATATATTCGCGATTTTTAAATAGCGAATTTTTATTGAAATAAAATGTGTAGAAAAGACTGAAATGTGGTTAGTAAAGTATATTCACGATTTTGGACAGTGAATATATGTTTAAGTAAAATGGATAGGATTTTGGGAAAGCGACATTATGAAATGAAGTTAATCGTTTTAAAAGATGTTTTAAAACGTGTGAACTATCGAAATCATAGATTTCAACATTTATTGTTGAAATAGACGTTTTCGAAAAATAAGGAAATGATGGACTATAACACTGTTGTTATAGTAAATGATTTCCGAAAGGAAATGTTTATATAGTATTGGGATTTATATATCTATTTTAATTTCGAATCCCTATACTAGTGATTTTGAGTCGTCGTAACGATGTTTTACGTAACATTCGTTTTGACTCAAATAGATGTTGTTAAAAAGATTGATTTCCTTAAAAGAATGAAATATATATATACTTAATTTGATTTAAGTATATCGAATATTTTCCAAGTGTTGAAAATAAATGGATTGTGAATTGCTGACTTATTTTTAAATAAGTATGGAAATGTTTTCCAAAATGAAATGAAATGTTTTGAGATTTTATCTTCTTAAAGATAAATTGAAAATGAATATTGGAAACGATTTGAAAATCGAATATCAGTAGATATTCGAAAGTATAAATTCAATACGGAATTTATAAAAGAAAGCGAAGTTGTTAAAAAAATAAATATTGATTTATTTTTGAAGTATGGAAAATTGATTTGAAATTGTTTTCAAATGGTTAAGTGTGGAAATTTTATATCTAGTAAAGATATTTTTGAAGATGAAATAATTTGGAAAATTATTTGGAATCTGATGATGTTGCGCATCTTTATTGATAGTTAAATAACCGACTATCAATAATTACCTTTAGATAGGTACTTGTTGTGAATTGGATGAATTTGAATGCCACACTTATTTTTGAAAAATCGCTCACTATTCGGGTTAGCCGGGAAAGGACCATGGGGTCGTATAACCCATTCCGAATATGTGATACGTCGTTATGAATTGCATTCGAAGACCGGTGTTGAAGACCGGATATTTTTGAAAACGGAAGGATTACCGTCGAGTTACTCTACATCGACCGATCTTCGATTTAGAGGTTTTATCACCCTTAGTGACGGGAAGTCCTGACGTGATTGAAAATTATCCGGATATGCAAGGGCTTCATGAGAAGTGCCTTCGGTTCTGTTCGATCCCGGAACAGACTTGTATGGATTGTGTGTCTGACGTTACAATTTGAGATATAAAGCTGATTTCTTTCAAATACATTTCTGTTGGTGGCGGAGAATTTATTCTCTTAGCTTAACACCCTTCTCTGAGACGTACGAGCTCAGAGGTTATGTAGTTGAAATTTATCAGCGATATATCCCAATTTGGTAACGTGGCATACTGAGTGTTGCTGTGAAATGATCAGTGTTTGATCATTTGCGATATGATCATTTGTTTGATCTTATATCTTTGTGATCATAGGTTGATCATTTTGTTTGACCCGAAGCAGGGCTTTTTATAGAAAGCGTAGCTTTGTGGACGAGACTTCGTCGAGCCTCACACCCCGGAAATGGTCGAAACAGGAAGGATGCAGCAAGGTTCTAGGGAGTAGCGCCCCTTAGTGTATGTCATTCCTTCTGGATAAAGGTGGTATCATGGTATGGAGCCCAGATACTTAACCTCTGTGGTTGCTGCAAATTTATTACTTTGTGGTTGTTGCGAATCGGGGATCCTCGGGAAGATCGGTTACGATCGGGGGATGGCATACACGTGTCAGTAGTTACCTATTTTTGCAGAGGTAACCCGGCCTTGTGTTGGCAGAGATCTAATCGTAATGTTAGGTTATTTCTCGGGTCGTCTATTCCAGGGACGTACCCATCGTGGAAAAGGAAGTTCCTTAGCCTGACCATTTGTTGGAAATCCAAAGAAACAATACGAGCCTTTACGATTTCAATTGTATAACCTGTCTCCTCAGGAGGCAGCTATAGCAGGCATAATATAATGGTACCTATGCTGGCTAAGATTTATATTATACTTTCGAAATGTTTTCCACTATGCACTAATAATAATATCAAAAAGAATTTGATTTTTTTGCGTAGTAAGCATCTTTGACCATCATAAGAAGAAATCTCCTCCAAGTCTGCGTTTGCATTGTGTGTGTGGTGGGAGGTCTTATGGTAGTTTCATTTTCCAAAAGCATTGCGAATTGACATTAAAGTTTTCCTGTTGTTTATTTTAAAGAATAACTGTTTTACGATCTCACACCAGTCACCATGACTGACTCGGAGTTTATTGTTCCCTTCTAAACTCTGGGTGCCCACCAATTTCCACACGGGCAGTCTAGAGTTATGTTATCAGGATATTCTGGAGCTTTGGAAGCATGCTGGATGGCGAGACGTAGTATTTGTATCTGATATATTTATTCCGCTGTGTATTCTGTATGATGACAAGTTTATATAACTGTCCATTGTTGTATATTGACTCTGATGATTGATGTATGTATAAAATGATATAGTTCTTTGTTTAAAGATTATTCATTTATCTATTATATTTTGTTCCGCTGCGATATGTGAGATTCTGATATTGTTCTGTTTCTGTTCTATGTGTTCTTCTCTTCTTCTTTTCTTCTTCTTCTACCTTTTCTTTCTTTTTAAAACCCTCACTATTGGAGTTTCCGGCACTCGATTTCTCGGCAGTCGATAAAGTGAGTATCGATGTCGAATTTTCGAAAGTCGAAAAGTTCGGTACGTGACATCTGATCACATCACTGGAATCAACTGAATAACTACGAGCTGAATAGATATAGCTGGATCTCCAAGCAAAGTTCCAACTCCAAAGGTGAGTCTCGAACACTGAGCCACTCAGTCTGACCCGAGCGTAAAGCAAAACACAAAACATTCGAGTCAGGATTAACATTCTTATATCAATAAATCCAACTCAAGTGAAATATCAACTGAACTACAAGTAACTCAAAGGATGCTTGGGATAACCATCCTCTAAGGATCCGTTAAACTATCTACTATGTAGTAATATACGCTATTATAATAATGTCTATAGTAAAGTAAACTATTAAAATAGTGTTAAGGCGTTACCCATATCCCCCTTAACACATTTTTATATATTCCCATAGTCTATACAGTACCGTAATCTCCCCTGTAATAGGCGTCGTCAGAGGGCACTCCATAGGTATGGTACAAAACAAACTCGTAGTAAAGCACGCTAGGGTAGGTGACATGGCACAACAAGGCAATGCCAGGGTACACTATGCCATAAATGACCTTCTGCAACATTTTTGCAAGGTGTTGCCAGCTCAAATGTTGCGATAGATATAAAAATTTGGTCCTACTACAACATTGTATTTATGGTGTTACCTTAGCCATAAAAATGTGTTGCTCTAGCTAAACAAGTGTAACACGATGCAACATTTTTATATAGTGTTGCTATAGATGTATACAAATTAAAAAATTAATAAAATTAGCAATCCGCGTGAATACGATCCTACGGTCTACATTTAATCCGACTGTTAAAATGGATCACCGCTGCACTTTTTACCAAATTTTCGTTTTCCCGCTTATGTTGGTGTAGATCCCCTTTCAGTTTACCATATTCACGAAATCCCCAAATTCATACTTCCACCAAATTCACGAAATCCCCAAATCAAAAAGCAAATTCACGAAATCCAGCAAATTCATACTTCCAATTCGCGATTAGAATCAATTCATAATTCTCAAATCAATTCGCGTGGAGATGGAAGATGATTTCAGGCGATTAGAATAAATCAAGTATCAAGTTCCAATTCGCGATTCATCTTCTTTGGGGATCCGCAAGTCTGATTGATGAAGTCGCCTGCTGCTTCATGTTGCGTTCAGTGCTTGGAAAGTTTGCTGAAGATTGCCGAGATAGAGGCTTGGATACTACTGAGATTACGATGCCACTGACCGGTGATGCTGTGTTTCTGATCTAGAGTGGCTCGCAGTGCCATCATTCGGTCTAGAAGCGAAATTAACAACAGACAACGAATGTTGTGTTTCAGATCTAGAAGCAAAATCAAGGGCGTCATCTTCAAATTCAGTATCTCAGACTCAAGCATCTTCACAGCAGCAATCTGTTTTGCATATGAAGGCTTCTGGTTTGTTTGTTTTAATATTATTTGTGCTTTTTGATGATTTCTTCTTCAGTTTTTGAAGCTTGGGAATATGTTAGCTTATTAACTTTGGATGTTTTGCAGCTCCTAAGAGAAAAATTCATTTTAGAAAATATGTATCCAAATGAGTTCATATTCTTGATGGATACTAGTTCTGTTGTACAGTCAAATTTGGTATTCACGCTCAACTTATATATTTAGTTTGTTAGATATATATCTAACCTTAAGTTTGTTAACATGAACTGGTGCTCCAAGTCATGCTAACCTTATATATTTGGTCTGGACTGAACTGGTACCATGCTAACCTTGTTCTTTAACATGAACTGATGCTCCAAGTCCTTTGTATATCATATTACTGCCTATGTTTCTCTTGTACATGCCTGATGCATTCACTGTTTTTGCTTGATAGGCTGCCTATGTGTTGATGATGTAATTTGATGAGGCAGTGAGTGGGTGTTTTGTGAAAGAGGTTGGGAGTGTGGTCAGTGTTTCAGGCAATTGTGTTTCAGGTAAGTGGTAGATGGGCAGTAGTTCCGATGGGTGATGAAGTTGCTGAGGATGGGGTTTGCTAAGTTCAGTCTTCATTTGTGCATCATTTTACGTCGTTTCAAAGAAGGCTCGATCTTCCGAAATCGGATGAATCGGGCAGTGCCCACTTGTTCGACCTAACCGGGACTGCGGGGACTGCGGTGCCCTGGACCCCCGCCGGGACTGCGGTGCCCCGGACCCCCGCCGGCGCTGCGCCCGGACCCGCTTCTCGGCTCGCCTTCGGCTCGGCACTCGGCTCGCCTTCGGCTCGACATATATTTGTCAGTGTCGGTGTCTGTATAAATTGAAACTGCATATGTAATGAGTGAACTGAGTGATGTAGTGAGGAATATCTGTATATGTGAATATCAGTGTTATATATCATTGAATTGTAAAATAGTGGAGTCAGGAATTTGTACTATTTCAAATGTTGAAATAAAATATTTATTTAAATAAATTACTGTTTAAATATCAAATTCTGTGCAATAGCATTTTATTAAATAAATATTTATTTTTATTAAAAAAATCAAATATGCTCTACATTGTGGGCCCCACAAATTCAAAAAGTTCATATCTATAGCAACATTTTGGAATGTTGCTACAGATACCTATGGGTGTTGCCATAGACCCAAATAGGGTTCTATTGCAACAATATTACTTATGTTGCCTTAGATAGTCAAAATGTTGCCTTTGAGGTCTAAGGCAACGACAAAAATTGCATCACCCTAAAAGTGTTGCCATAGACCTATGGCAACATTTTTCGGGCCTGAGCCAACATTTTTTTTGTGTTGCAGTAGGCCATTTATGGCGTAGTGGTAGATATACCAATTACACATCCGGAATAGTGGTAACGTAGAGCTGCAGCAATCGCCCACCTCGAGCCACACTCCCGAATCAAGGGTGCGCACCAAATCAATCACAAAGTAATAGAATGGCATACGATGGAGTGTGTCCGATCAAAGGAGCTACCTCATTGGCCCGGAATCGCTCCTGTTTTAGCCACCTTATGCCAACTCACGGTACTTGGGTTCACGTAAATATACCTTTAGGATCGTCCCCACCATCCTACTTCATTTTGGAATCTCCACCGCGTACACAGTTGTTAAAGTGGTTTTCGGTATCGATAGAGAGTATGCCCATATCTGATCCCGGTCTCTTTAACAACCAATCATTATTATAACACCGCGGTCATTTCAAAATAGTTTATACTTCAAAACCAAAATATCATTTCATTTCAAAAACCAAATCAATACGATATCATTTTCACTTCAAATATATCCATTACCAAAATCATATTTCTTTCCAAAGTTATAACGCTTTCGAAATCATAAGTCTTTAAAAATCAAAACACTTTGGAAATCAAAACCTTGAAATTCATAACACTTTGAAATCATAGCTTTGAAATCATAGCATTTTGGAATCCATAACACTTTCTTCTTAAACTGTTTAGATATTAAAATTAGTATAAAATAAATAGTTTATAAAATAAAATAGTTTATATAATATAGTTATAAGTTAAAAACAATTTATATTAAAATAATTAGTATATTTAAAATAGTTTATATTAAAATAGTTTATAAAATAATATAAAATAGTTTTAAATATAATTTAAAATACTTTATATAATAAAATAGTTTTATATTAAAATAGTTACAAGTTAAAAACAATTTATATTAAAATAATTAGTATATTTAAAATAGTTTATATTAAAATAGTTTATAAAATAATATAAAATAGTTTTAAATATAATTTAAAATACTTTATATAATAAAATAGTTTCCACAAATTCATAAATCAATTCAGATCTACTCGGATTCCAAAATTCACATTTAATTCAAATCTCAATTCATCGATTTCAATTCAATTCAGTTCTAAATAAACTATTTCAGATTATATCGATTTCAAATACAGATTTGAACCACAAAATACACTATTTTAATTTCAATATATTTCAAAGCTTTAAATATTCAACATTTCAAAACTAAATTCAATAATTATATATATATATATATATCAAATTCACTTTACTATTATTTAAGTTTGAAATATTCATTTAAGTCACCTTTAATCAATTACAAGTCGTAAACACATCTTTAAAATTTCAAATTCAATAAATTTCAAATCAAACTTATTTAAGTATAATTCTTAAATAAATATAATTTCAAACAAATTTCCAACCTGAATCATTATAAACTCTATATCTAAAAATATAGATTTTAAATAAATACTTAAACATATTATATATCAAATTTATTAAATCAACTTTAATAAATCTTTAAAATCAATATTTATTAAAACCATATATTTCTTTTCAAACCATAGAAATCATTTTCAAAATATTTATATGTATATAGACCAACGGTGTCTGTATAAAATTTTCTATCCTATGGTCAAGTGATGCAGATATTTATCATTTCAATCCGCAATTTAAATACATATACAGGTATATATCTTTTCAACCCGCAATCTAAAATTCAATTCAATGAAAATCGCTTGGGTTTATCATTTCAACCCATAACGATTTTCTCCTATTCTATAGATCGTTCGGGTATGTATCATTTCAACCCATAGGGAATTCTATACTAACAGGGAACTTACAGAGTGATAACAGATATGATAATAATATAACAGGCATATATCATTAATGTGAATAACAGATAATGGTGTTAGATGTCATAGGTGAACAGATACAGATAATGGCATATATTTAGCAATTTAAATAACTAACAGCAGCATATTTCAATTGTCATCTCAATTGAAATCAAATTTAATAAATAAAAGAACGTTAATCATGAGTGATTGCTCACCTTTCTAGGCTAGAGAAATAGACGATGAAATTGAGTTACGAAATCCAGGCACGAATCCCAAAACAAGACAAGATTGAACCGAATCGACGAACGAAGCTGATAATAAGGAATTGATAAACGAATTAGAACCATCTTGATATGACTGAAACAATTACGTTATAAATTTCCTTAAAACCAAACTTTTAAAATACACATTTAAAATAAGATATATATACATAAAATTTCAAATCTATATTAAATCCCAACACATAAAGTATCTATATCAATATATATTGGAACACTCAAATTCACATATACTTACAATAAACTAATGTATACAAACCTATATGCAAACTTACCTACATGTTATATATTTTAAAACAATATATATATATATATATCATAAAGTCAATATCAGTTTATTAATATATATATATATATATATTTATGTATGTATAAATTTAAACAATCAAATGTATATATATAGTTCCATAAACCTACATATACTACAACCAGATTATTTACAACTTGTATCGTATATTATTAAAATATATATTTTCATATATTATAAACACTATACTACAATGACTTTATATACAGCTAACCAAAGCAATATATATACTAACAAGCTACCTTATACGAAAAAAACTTTTACAAACATTATATATATATAAACGGGACTGATATAAACTTATTCATATAACAACAGATATAACATGCACCAGATAAAAATAGATATACAAAACTAATATAACTAATATATACCATATATACAACCAGTAAGTTATATAACATATATGCATTCGTTGTATGATCCAACATGTAAAATAAATCTATTATCCAAATTGCAACTCTGATATATTATATATATACAATAACATATGTATGCAGACTGTAGCTACAATATATACAACCTATATATTTTACGAAGTTTCAAAATATATATACATAAACTGGTGATATATAAATTAGTATATAAAACAGTATTAGTTATAAGAAGCTTGATATAAACTTAGTTTATAATAATGTATATACTATCTATAAAAGAGATCCACAAACCAAGTTTATATGAACTTAATATATGTCAACATACAATACAACTAATATACTTATATATACAATATTATCAACCTTTACAAAGAAACTGTTTTATAGTATTTATATAAGTTTAATATATATATGTGTGTGTGCACAATATATTACCAGAGAAGAAATCAAGGAAGAGAAAAACAAACTCACCGCGATAAGGCAGTGGCTAAGGAGGCAACAGGGGTGGCTTGGTCGGAGCTATGCAGAAGTGGGTCTGGGCTTGCGTGGGGAGAGGGGATGGGTTGATGGAGAATTAGTGGGTGCTTGGAGCTTTTTGAGTAGTAGCTACAGGGAAGATAGCCGTGCGCTACTTGGTGAAGCCAAAGGAGGGTTCAGGCGGTTGTGTTTTTGGCCGAAGTTGTGCTTGGGTGATGTGTGCGTGGAGGTAGCAAGGCGAGTTAGGAAGGAAATGGATTTAGGGGATTGTGCTAGAACAATTTGGTGGCAGTGATTTCAAAGAAAAGAAACAAATATATGTATGCCTTTAAATATTTATATATTTTTTCCAATGAAACCAGAAGAAGAGCGAAGAACATGAGCAGCCAGAAATATGTGAAATGGTAAGAATGCTGAAAGCCAAACGTTGCATATTTTCTTCAAGTTTATAGAACGAACCAAAATATGAACGAACAGAATAATAATGAACCGAGAAAATATATTGAAATATTGGAAATACAAAAGTCTAATGTTGGGAATATTAATGGCTATTAACTGTTGGTTTAATAGGGTGAGAAATAAATGGTCACGGAAAATCAAAAGGCAAGTTGCGAAACGAATACGATTACCGTTTCGTAGATTTCGCCGCTTCCCGGATCTCAAAATTGAAAATTGAATATACCGTAGGGAGCAGCACAATGAGACGATCAAAATGGTATAAAGATATCAGTGGTATGACCATCGTATCAAAAGTTGATAATTGGTACCGAAAATGCTGCAAATCTGTCGAAAATAAGATAAACGGAGCAATAGCAGTCCAAATTTGGTGAAACGAAAGATGACGTCTCTCTCAGAAGATGATTTACAAATTTTCTGTATAAAGATATTCAGATTTGGAAAACATTTCATTATCATCAAATACTAATTGATTTAAATTGAAATAGAATTACACGATACAATAAACTTCCATATTATTCGATGAAAATTTACCAGTTGTTATGTTAAAGTGGACGTATTCCAAATATTAAATTTTTATTTCAAAATTTTATTATTTAAAATTTCACAAAATTTCAATTAAATATATTATTATAACAAATAAAATTATTAAAATTTTACGGATCGTTACAGATTTAGTATGGAAATTAAATTATTTTGAAAGGAGGACCTAAATGATTTAATTGTTTTGATTATAGGAAGGGCTTGTTTGTTAAAAGTTACCTTGATTTTAGATCTGAGAAAATGCGGCAAATATTATCCAAATTATTTAAAAGTTTAAGATGGCCAATCAAATGTTTACAAGTAGGCAAGTTTGTTACAAAAGGTTTACTTTGTTTGGTAAAAACAGCTTTTTGCTTAGAAAAAGGGGTTCCGCCATCTTTAGAAGGTCCTTTCGACCAAGAACCTTCGCCTCCATCCTAGTCGAAACCTTCTAGGTAGAAAGCAATGCACATGATATCATTCAGCTAGTATGTAGTGAATTGGACTAAGGCGGAAGGTAGGGTGTCGAAAGGATGCTTTCGAAAGAGTTGGTTCCTTAGTTTATGTAACGACCCGATATTTTCGACCATTCGCATCCATTATAAGTGTATAGGTAGACACTCATGCCGGAGTTGAATTTCTCAAAATACCGCGTTGTAATTAAAATTTGGCAAATCTCAGAGTATACAGTAAATAAATATAATCACAGATCACAGACACAGATTGAAATAATGCAGCGGAAGTAAAAGAGATAGTAGTTCATGAAGCTACTATATATAAAAGATATATCAGAGTTAAATAACATACAACAGAAGAAATAAAGTACAACAGAAGTCTCAAGACATAAGAGTCTACTAATACAAGAACTGAAATAGAACAACAGACTGAACAGATAAAACCAGATAGCAGCTGGATAAGGATGATCTCCAGTAGTCCTAGCTCCGTGAAGATGAAGTCCAACTGATACTCAGGCTGACCCGAGCGTAAAATAAAACATAAACACTCGAGTCAGGATATACATACTTATACAATGTAAACCAACTCAAATGAACTGTAGTAAAGGTACAAGTAACTTAGAAGATGCTTGGGACCTCCCATCCTCTAAGGATCCGTTAAACTATCTACTATGTAGTAATATTCGCTATTATAATAGTGTCTAAATAAGTAAAGTATAATCATATCGGAAAATAGCATTAAGGGGATGGAGAACCTTAACGCGGTCGGATCTTAAAATCATAATCGTAGTAAAGCTCGATATGGTAGGTGACACGGCACAACTAGGCAATGCCAGGGTAGATATACCAATTACGCACACGGACTGATGGATACGCATAGTAGCCACTACCGTTCCACCTCGAACAACATTCCCAAATCGGAGGATGGCCATCTAGTCAAATCACAAGTAAGAGTATAATATCGAAGAAATGTGTCCGAGAAGAGGTGCTACCTCACTGGTCCGAGATCGCTCCTGTTTTAGCCACCTTATGCCAACTCACGGGAGTTGGGTCCACGTAACATACCTTAAGAACGTCGCCACCATCCTACTTCATTCTGGAATCTCCACTGCGTACACAGTTGCCAAAGTGGTTTTCGGTAAGACAGAGAGTATGTCCATATCCGATCCCGGTCTCTTTAACAACCCAACGTTATTATAACCCGTGGTTATAAGTTTTAAAAACAGGTTATACTTCAAAATAGAATATCATTTCAAATCCAAATCTTTATCAAAATAAAGATTAAATCAATTCTAAACCACTTCCATATTTTTAAAATATCATATCATTTCAAAACTTCATTTCAAATCATTTTAATATTCCAAATATCATTTGGGTTCAAATCTAAATATTCAACTTTAAATACCTTTTAAATTTAAAGGTATACTCATTTATTATCATTTGAAGTCACCTTTTAAATAGTTATATTCCAATCAAATAATTCATTTAAACCTTTTAAAAGTGTAATTATTATATTTTCAAATCAAGTATTCAATTTCCAAAGTTTCAAACCATTCTGACAATCCTCCGTCTCCCAGGTGCAATCCCG
The DNA here is from genome assembly GCA_030737815.1 of Allium fistulosum. Lineage (NCBI taxonomy): Eukaryota > Viridiplantae > Streptophyta > Magnoliopsida > Asparagales > Amaryllidaceae > Allium > Allium fistulosum. Next base: position 867,412,326 of record CM060905.1, on the reverse strand, counting down.
TTCATCAGTGCTCCACTGCACTTTGACCAGGTTGACAGATTTTTCTTCTTAGCTGCTTCGTACCTTGATCGATGATACGAAGTGGCTTCCTCTCAATAGTCAGATTTGGCTCAATATCCAAACTATCAAGAGCAGAAGGCTGAATAATAAGAGATGGATCATGCAGATAGCGACGAAGATGAGATACATGAAAGACATTGTGTATTCCAAAAATTTCTCGGGTAAATCCAGACGATAAGCAAGAGAGCCAATTCTTTCCAAAATGTGGAAAGGACCTACAAATCTAGGAGAAAGCTTCCTCTACGACCAAAACGAATAACATTCCTTAAGGGAGAGACCTTAAGGAAAACCAAAAGATAGTTGGAAAAACAAAATAAGATAATAAATTTGAAACAATAATGCTTTGAAATCATAACAATTTAGGGATGTTTATCATTTAGAAATCATACTACTAAAAATCATAGCACTTTGGAAATGTTATTCTTAAAAAGTACATAATACTTAGAAAATCATAACACCTTTTTAAATTAATCTTCCTTTAAACCATTTAAATTCAAGGTCAAATAATATTCATTTTAAAGTTGTAGCATTTCTAATTTCATTCAATTATAAAATTTCCAAAACATTGTATTTTCAAACGGCATCACTTAAAAAACGCTACAGTAGATATATTAGTATTTCAAATCAGTTTTGTTCCAGAAATATTCATTTGGATATCATTTAACTTATGACTTATTAAAACAAACTTTTATGAATGGAATATCCAAATTAAACTATACTTCATTTATTAATTCAAAAGTTCACTATTTTAGTTAGCTCTTAATTTAACACATAACCTAACCCTTTATTTGAAATACCCATTTCATAAATAAATATTCCTTTAATAAGTTACACTTAAAATTCCATTTGAAAACCAAATTCTCAATTATCAATTTTTTTAGTGATGTTAAAATACATTTTAACTATTTAAATCATAATCATTCATTTTTCAAGACATATCTATTTCATAAATAAAATATTTATATAGCAAATATAACAATCTAATTTCTTTACACATTTATTCATTTAGACCTCACTTAAACTATGAATTCAAATTAAATAAACTTTATTACAAAATGTCCAATTCTAATGTATTTTATTTTATCTATTCAAAGATACATTATTTATTATGCAACATATTCATTTCAGGAAATAACCATTATTAAAATTCCTAGGTTAGACTTAAGGATCCATATTAAATCAAATTTGATTATTAAGTTATTTAAATAAAATCTCTTTAGATTCCTTTTTCAATATTTGCCTCTGTTAATCTTTTATAACTAAAATTTAAGTGTATAACATGTATTATAACCACTCAAATTTTATTTATAAAAGTCCTTTTTATATTGTATATTATCCAATTCCATATTCAACTTCTGTGTAATTTAGGTAAGTTATATTGGAATGAAATTGTGTGTTATACAAGTAAACTTTCCAATTCAATTATCTCAAGTTTGAATCATTTATTCTAATTTCTGATTTTCTTCTTATAACTGAAATTATTCTTTAAAATAAAATTTAAGAATTAAACTTCTGATTCCTTTCAAACCATTTAGAGATAAGTAATTATATATACATAATATGTCAAATCAAATTCAAATCATATATCTATATATATTATAATCTAGTCATATTTTAGAAATTCAAATCAATTAGATTTTCCAAACAAAGCTGTAGCAAGACTACAGAACGGTCTCTTCACTTCGAAACTCGAAAATGAACGTCGATGATGCTGCAGTCATCACCGAAATTATTTTCCAGCGACAAAGAGAAGAGCACTTAATTTTTTTTTTACTTTAAAATCCTTTAGAGACAAATTTTTATTCAAAATACTTTAAATAATATCCTTTTAAAAATTTTAAACACAAGGTTTGAAACCATCGGAAATTAAATTCTTTAAATTTCTTGTTTTTAAATTCATTTCAGTTCCCAAATAAATTTATAAACAACTATTTATAAATTCATTTGTAGAACAATAAATGATAAATCAAGTATTATCATTTCAAATTATCAATTTAAATCAATTTATTAAGTTCCATAAATTTACCTATATCGAAATTTATTTCATTAACAATTTTAAAATAATATTGTGTCAGTCTGTTCTGTCAAAGTGTTTTAGAAATCCTATCGATAGCATTGATCAGACGAATCGATCGGAAACCCAAATCATCATCAACAACTAAAACAACACAATATAAAACAAAACATTAATTTACAAGTACAGTTCAAAATGTTAGGAAGATAGATTGGAACAAAAGACAAGATGCTTAAACAGAGTAGAGAGATGGGTAAGCTTAGGTAAATCACGGACAACCTTAACCGGGTCAACCGTGACTTAAAGAATAAGATCGATGTGGATTTTTATGGGATAAATCTACGTTCGATCTCAAGAGATAAAGTTTGGAATAACAAAAGATATTAGCATCTAAACCAAGGATAGATATAAATCTCTGGTTAATCGATGCTGATTATATAGGATTTTCACCCTTTTACAAGAAAATTAGAATATTGGCGAGACTGCCAATTCACTATAAAGATCATTCGAAGTGGAGTTATGTGATACTCCAGAATCAAAAGAAGATGAATAGTGAGGGACAAGAATGGATTTTGGAACCGTGCGGAACGTTCCAAAATTCAAAGGAAACCGAGTCAAAAGAAGAGATTCAAACTCGAATGGAAGTGATTCTGTAAATAAATCTACCATACATTCTAAGTTTTGCCTCAAAGCCAAAGCTCCGATACCAACTGTAACGACCCAATATTTTCGACCATTCGCATCCATTATAAGTGTATAGGTAGACACTCATGCCGGAGTTGAATTGCTCAAAATACCGCGTTGTAATTAAAATTTGGCAAATCTCAGAGTATACAGTAAATAAATATAATCACAGATCACAGACACAGAGTGAAATAATCCAGCGGAAGTAAAAGAAATAGTAGTTCATGAAGCTACTATATATAAAAGATATATCAGAGTTAAATAACATACGACAGAAGAAATAAAGTACAACAGAAGTCTCAAGACATAAGAGTCTACTAATACAAGAACTGAAATAGAACAACAGACTGAACAGATAAAACCAGATAGCAGCTGGATAAGGATGATCTCCAGTAGTCCTAGCTCCGTGAAGATGAAGTCCAACTGATACTCAGGCTGACCCGAGCGTAAAATAAAACATAAACACTCGAGTCAGGATATACATACTTATACAATGTAAACCAACTCAAATGAACTGTAGTAAAGGTACAAGTAACTTAGAAGATGCTTGGGACCGCCCATCCTCTAAGGATCCGTTAAACTATCTACTATGTAGTAATATTCGCTATTATAATAGTGTCTAAATAAGTAAAGTATAATCATATCGGAAAATAGCGTTAAGGGGATGGAGAACCTTAACGCGGTCGGATCTTAAAATCATAATCGTAGTAAAGCTCGATATGGTAGGTGACACGGCACAACTAGGCAATGCCAGGGTAGATATACCAATTACGCACACGGACTGATGGATACGCATAGCAGCCACTACCGTTCCACCTCGAACAACATTCCCAAATCGGAGGATGGCCATCTAGTCAAATCACAAGTAAGAGTATAATATCGAAGAAATGTGTCCGAGAAGAGGTGCTACCTCACTCGTCCGAGATCGCTCCTGTTTTAGCCACCTTATGCCAACTCGCGGGAGTTGGGTCCACGTAACATACCTTAAGAACGTCGCCACCATCCTACTTCATTCTGAAATCTCCACCGCGTACACAGTTGCCAAAGTGGTTTTCGGTAAGACAGAGAGTATGTCCATATCCGATCCCGGTCTCTTTAACAACCCAACGTTATTATAACCCGTGGTTATAAGTTTTAAAAACAGGTTATACTTCAAAATAGAATATCATTTCAAATCCAAATCTTTATCAAAATAAAGATTAAATCAATTCTAAACCACTTCCATATTTTTAAAATATCATATCATTTCAAAACTTCATTTCAAATCATTTTAATATTCCAAATATCATTTGGGTTCAAATCTAAATATTCAACTTTAAATACCTTTTAAATTTAAAGGTATACTCATTTATTATCATTTGAAGTCACCTTTTAAATAGTTATATTCCAATCAAATAATTCATTTAAACCTTTTAAAAGTGTAATTATTATATTTTCAAATCAAGTATTCAATTTCCAAAGTTTCAAACCATTCTGAGTTTGTTTACTAAGTCAAAAACCCTAATTATTAAAATTTCAGCATTTCACAGCATTTAAAAACAACTGCTATAGGTTATATTTGAAAACATTTTATTCAGCAAAACAATATTTATAAATTGCTATAATAGTTCATTTTAAAACAAAATCATGTTTCAGCCTACTGCAGTCCTTAACAAGTGCTACAGTAGCCCTTTTATTAGTTCAGGTTCAATTTTAGTTTCTGCTACAACAGCACTTACCAAGTACTATCATAGCCTTAGTTCATTTTAGAGTTTTGGTTCACTTTATAATCCACAACACTTAACAAGTGCTATAGATTTCCCTAGTTCATAACTTATAAAATCATACATTAAAATATTCATTTAAATCCTTTAACTGATTTATTTTTAAAAGAATTTTTTTTTTCACATTAAAACCAAAACTTACAAATTCGCTTATTACATTCATTTAAACATTTAAACTTAAACTACATTTTTCCACCAATTTAAAACTAAATTTTCATTTCAATTTAATTAACTTAAGTTTCCATCTTTTCTTTTAGTCAAATTTCAAATTTAAGTTTCATTTTAAAAATCAATATTCCTCAATTTATTTATATTTATCACATAGAAAAATCATTTCTATTCTAAATAAATCACTTAAAAATTCGATTTAAATAAATTTAATATTATTACAATATTTAAATTATTTAAAAGGGTCCAGAAAATACAGAAAAATAACCACGGGTCTGTATAATATTTTATAGCCTAAGTCAAGTGATACGGATACTATATCATTTCAATCCGTAATTTACAAAGAAAAATCCGAGTTTTATCATTTCAAACCCGCAATCCCAAGTAAATAAAATTTAATTGAAAATCGTTCAGGCCTATCATTTCAGCCCATAACGATCTTCCCTTATTCTAAAGTCTGTTCGGGTATGTATCATTTCAACCCATAGTCATTCTATTCTACAGGGAACTTGCAGTGTGATTTAACAGAATAGAATACGGTAAAATAAGAACAGAATATAACAGATGATACGATATGCAGTTTTAACAATTAACATCAACTATAAATAAATCACAGGTAATTATAACATCATTTATTTATTTATTTATTTCTACACATTCAGTTGCGGTCGTTTCACAATCATATAAGTATGAATATTCGTGTGAGATTTACTCACCTCTATGGAGCTGGAGATTCAGAAAGAAAGAAGTACGCTATCAGTCGAAAGCACGCGGAAAGCACGATTTGTTGTTAGCGGATTCGCCGACTAGATTCAAATCTAAAGTCAAAAGAATAAAGCGAATAAATAGACAAATCTAAAATTGCACGAATAACAAATTTTCCAATTGAAGCGAACGAACGAAAAAAATAAATCAAGTTGAAAAAAAATAGAAGGAAATGGCTCGACCACTTTTATTGTTCATTTCACATTCTTTTTCAAAAGGCAGGGCTCAGCTGAAAATAAACTAACAACTTCAAAACAACACTTTAGTTCTCATCCCCTTTTTTTTTAAAATATAGATTATAACTATATATATTCAAAGTTACAAAACATTTTTCTTTTCACTTCTCTGGTTCATACAAGGACAAAGGCGACCAACTAAAAATAAAGCAAAAAGAAATTTTCGTTTTCAAAACAAAAGTTAGAGGCAATACATATTTAAAACTTCAAAACAAAAGCTCTGGAAAACCATGCTACCCAATACCAAGTGACAAACAACTTTTTCTCAATTCCTTTATTTTTTTTATACAAGGTTAGTGGAAACAAATTTTTGCACTTCAACAAATATAAGCCTCGGTCTCGGTTCAAGCGAAGGGTTCTCAGCATAGGTCAGTGGTGGCGAACGGGTAGGGTTCATGGTGGGTGCTGGTGGGTGTAGGGTCAGGGGACTGGGTATGTGGATGGGGTACGGTGGCTGGTAGGCTGGCGAGTGGGTGGTGGCTAATCTGGTGGCGGATGGTTGGTCTCGGCCAGGAGAGGGAACGTGGCCAGGCTCGGTCTGGTGGTGGGTCAATGGAGGTCCGGTATGGGTCAGGCAAAGGGGTTGGTGACGTGGTGGATAGGGTGGGGTTCGGTCTGGAGTAGGAGGCGGTTGGTCTCGGTCTCGTTCTCGTTTGGGGAAAGGTGGCGAACGGTATGAAGTGGTGGGGTTGGGTTCTCGTGGAGGAGGCCTGGCGCGAGTCTGCCTGGGTGGAGGCGTGGGTTTGGAGGCGTGACTGGTTGTGGCAGGGCGTAGGGGATCTGGTAGCGTGGAGGACTGGAAGGTGGGGTAGGCTGGGATTCAAGGTGCCTTGGTGATCGGTTGGTCTCGTGGTGGTGGGAGACGTAGGATCGTGGTGGTCTGGAGGGTTTGGAGGTTCTCACGGTGGTGGTTGATGGGTTCGGGGTGGTGGAGGTAAACTGATGCGGAGGGAAAAATGGGGTAGGAGGTGGCAAAACACGGTTCAGCAAAATAAAAGCAAGGTACAACAAAAAAATTTGAAGATAAATGAAAAGAAAAGGACGTGTCCACTACCTTTTGTAAAGACTCACGAGATTTCCCAAGAGATTTGCAGAATAGAATAATTTTTTCTTACCTTTGAACGAAAAAGGAAAAGGACAGGCTGCTTATAATTTATGAGAGAAGGCGAAAAGTAAAGCTTTGAACGGTTAGAGGAATTTAAGGCAAAATAAATGTTGAACGAACGTAGGGGGGGGGGGGGGGGGTAAGTGGAATAATTCTCACGGCAAAGTAAGGCAAGATTTGAAATTTTCAAACTGAAATATACAGCTGAAATTAATGTACAATGGAACAATGCACGTACAGTGTAACGCCCGAAGTAACGTACAATTTGATTTATTTCTTTTATCAATTAAAAATTGAAACAAATGCTAACGGTTTTCTTTAATAAAATAACGTATCATTTTAAACCAACAATTAAATAGCTATTACCATAATAAATAAATTTTATTGTTTAAAATAAATTAAAGAATGGATATAAATAACCGTAACGAATTGCAAAGTTTAAATTTCCCGTTTCACACAAATTATCACACTTATATTTCAAATCAATATTCAAAAGTTTATTTTTAAAGAAAATTTCGTTAAAAATTTTTGGACTGTTACAGTTTACTTTGGTTTGAAAAGAAAATCACTTGCCTATTTTTAAAGGGGTTTTGACACAGCTGAAACCTATGGTTTCGAAAGGGTATCTTTTAGTGGGGTTTCGACACAGTCGAAACCTATGATTTCGAAATGGTATATTTTAAAGGGGTTTCGACACAGTCAAAACCTACGGTTTCGAAAGGGTATCTCAAAGTGGCTTTCAAAAGTGAGCTGCCGCCTTTGTTTTTAAAGAAGTAGCTTCCCAAGGAGTTACTTACACTACTACAAAACAGGCTATTTGCATCGGTTGTTTACCCCCCTTTTGCATCAGTTCAACAACCGATGCATATGCAACCGATGCAACAGGCTTAACACTTTTGCATCAGTTCTGAAACCGATGCAAAAAGCTCCTTTTTGCATCGGTTGTTACTAGCAACTGATGCAAAATATCATGGTTGGTTGCTGAAACACAGCCTCCATGGTTGCTGAAACACAGCCTCCATTTGTAGCATTAAACTTATTTATAAGGGATAATTTAAGTGCATACGAATATTAATACATATAAGAGAAAATGTAAGATAAGAATTAAAATACAACATACATTGATGATTCAAAGTGTCAATCTTTCAATTTATGAATGCAGTTCAGTATATATAGGACAATAACTCTTCACATAATTTAAGGGTAAGAAGGTGATACGTCTTGAACAAATAGTGCAGGAAATAAGTTTTTTTTAAAAGTAGCAGCTTATGGATAAACAAAGGCAGCTTACCAAAGAAAGTCAAAAAAGGCAATATTGTTAATCTTTGATCCAGAAGAGTTTAGAAGTCACACTACTTAGAAGAAGAATGGAAAACGGTTTGTCTAACACTTGGAACTAATTAGGCATCGAAAATGTACTTTAATTCATGAAGAATAAGGTTAAACAACGAATATTAAGCAAACGCTTCTCTGGTCAAAGTCTGCATATGAATTTGATCTGCACACTATTTGCTTAGACAAGCACAACTATGCAATTATAGCATGATTTTATCTAAGGTAATGTACCAATTCAGAAGCTCAGTTTGTTACACCAAATGTACTTTGGATTTAATATTCAATGTTCAACTCAAGCCTGCTCAATTGGTTGAGACTTTGTATAATTTCAGTTTATTGAATTCTGTGTGTACGATCATTTGGTAATATATTTGTTTCCCAATATCTGAACGAACCATGTGAAGTATCAAATATCCATTTGCAGAAGTTAGATATTTAGATAAATTGAATAATCCTTCTGACGACTGCAATATATAATTTGAATTTACGATCAATGATCATCTAGTTTGGGTTATTGTGCAAATTATTCTAGGTCTTGAATTACAGTGGAAAAGCTAAGCAAAAAAGAAAGATTGCTTTGTTTTACATACATCATACCTGACTTGCATCAAACATTGTAATGTTTTTGTATGTGTTTATAAATTATAAAATTTTCCTTTTAAAATAGTTAAGAATTCTCCAAATTTATGCATAGTTATCTCTTCAGGAAAAGCCGAACAAAACATAAATGTGGGTGTATTGATAGTAAGCACTGATTATTTAGAACTAAACACCAATAAAACATTGGATATTGTAGAAGTGAGAATCAAACATAAGAGACAAACAAATATACGGGAAAAAAATTGCATAAGAAACAAATGTAAGAGTGAAAGAACAGACCTGATTAACTAATGGAAGAAATCATCCCAATGCCACAAGTTTATAAACTGCACGGATATGGAAGAGTTAATCATTCCTGAAACTATAAACTTAAAATCAATATTATTTTTTTCTTGGCAGAAATTAAACATCAATTCATTAGAGAGTTAATTAAACACAGAACTGGAATACTAATATACCATATTGCCTTTATCTAATCTTAAAATTATGTGAACATACAATAGAAACCGCAATCTACCAAAGCACTACAGTCGAAAAAGGGACATTTAAAATTGTAATAAAAGTGAGTATAAACTGCCATGAGAAAGAAAGAGGGAGGCTGTTTAAATTCCTATTATTTTTCCATGAAAAGTCAGTACCCCATCTCACTGCTTGCAAAGCATTTCTCAGTCGACGTCCCATATCGAATCTAAATTCAATTATGCTCCATGATAGCATTATTGTTGTGAAGGCCATTGGAAGTCCAAACTTTACGTTGTCTCCAGCATCATAGTATCCACCAACTAAATCTACCTGTTAATTCACAAGCATTATTTATGAAAACGAAATATTTATACTTTTGAAATGCTTAATTTACTATCATTTCGTATGTACTTGATCTACTTCTTGTATTAAAATGTGAAAGAAGATATAAAGGTAAATGAAAATTTTTTTGCTAAGGACTAATAATATATATGATAAAAAGTACCCCAATGTCATGCCCAGCATGTAGCCCAGAATCCATTCGCCATTTCAGTCTCTGGGATCTTGGAAGCTTTCCAGACCTTTGTCCTTCAAAAAATAAACAACTGTTTACATGATAGCATGGAGTCATACAAGAATTAAATTATTACTTCCTAACTAAATAAGGAGATTTTAATCACAGCCGATTGATAATGGTGCCCGCGTATTTTTATTTAGATGAGCATCTATTAGTCTTACAATGCAAGGCAATGGTCATACAACATCCAATATGTATGAATGACAAAACAAAGAAAATCTCTAGAAAATTATTTTCTACTTGTTAACTCATATGAACAACAATAACATGCAGTGAACATATGAAATTGCAAAGATGTCAGATTAAAAAAATTTAATAGCCATAGGATAAGTAATAATTCATTTGTTAAAGTACAAAATATGATATCCAATAACAAATCATCATCTAGAGAAACTAAACTATGAAATCACTGCCTTACCATGAACTGTAGTTTTTTCCCAATACCCTTATGATGAACCTTAAATTGCAAACAAGTTCTCTCAATGGGTAGAGCAACCCAGCAAGGAGTATAACTGAAACTTTTGACTAAATTGCATCCAAATCTTTTGCTGCATGACTACCACTTCATCATCTACCATGTTTCAACAGTCACTGCATATACTTCCTCCACCACCAAGCAAGACATCAAACCGAAAAAAAAGTAAAACTGAGCATCCCCTTTGCTTCTAAACCATCACTCCATATTGCCAAAACTGCTCATCACTCCTCCACTCCTAGACAGCAACTTCAACGCATTCTTCGCCATCAACTGCCAACACAAATCACATGAACTCGCAACCATCCACAGTCGCTGACTCAAAACCAGACATCCACCAAATAATATCCACGCAGCCCCAAACTCGAACACATCGAAACCCAAAATCACGACTCCTTAATTCACCATAAATCGACTTCACAATTCCTCCACACTGACAACCAGCAAATCGATCTCCTTCACACCTGAATCGAAATCGATGGACGACTCGAACTACGGGACGAGAAACATAATCACAAACTCGACCAAACGCAAACAACCTTGAAGTCCACAGTGCCAAATTGCCGCTTGACTTCGATCTTCAACATACTCGACCACGAGCTGATGTTGGAACAGAGGCACGAAAGTTAGCAGTTTGTTAATTAGGTTTCGAATTGGTGAAAAGTTGTGCTTCCGGGGGGTGTCACACGCCATTATTTTGCATGTCGTCAAACAGCTTGGGAAAAGGAACGAGAGAAAGGCAGCATTTGGAAAGGGCTTTGGGAAAGCGGTAAGATCATCAGTCGGATTTAATGAGAAGCGGTGAAAATCAATCTCTAGGTTTTTTTTGTTTTGGAGCAGGCGAAATCCTCTTTAGGGGAAACGAATGGGGAATAAGCGGTAGAAAAATTTAGGATGGCGAGAAGTGAATCTATTTGCATCGGTTGTTGGTGATAACGGATGCAAATTTAATTTTTCATGGCCTATTGCTTTTCAGGTACCAATTGCACCGGTTATTAAGATAGAACTGATGCAAATAGTTCTATTTGCATCAGTTTTTACTTCAACCGATTCAAATGAGGCATGCAAATGGCCTGTTTTGTAGTAGTGTTAGGTTTTGCTTAAAGTTTTCGGAAGGGGTAGTTTTGACCAAGTCAATACCCTTCTGTGAATTGGTGACCATCCGATGGCATTGAAGGCATCAATGATGTCGAAAGGTTCAGTTGTTTTTATAAATACAAGCCACTTCCTAATGCTTTCGAAAGGGGTTAGGGGTTCTGAAGGCAATGGTTTCGGAAGGGGTTTCGAAGCAAACTTTCAATTGTCTTACCCAGATATTTTAAGGCTTTCGAAAGGATGGTTTCGACACCATCAAACCTCACCAATACTTTTTGAAATAAAGAATGGGTTTGAAAAGGATGCTTTCACTTATGTTCATTTTGACCCAAATTAATGTTTTAAGTATAAACCCAATGCTTTCGAAACGGTGGATTTTCAATGGTTTCAAAGGATAATCTTCATTGGTTTCGAAAGAGTACTTTCAAGTGGTTTCGGAGCTATGTTTCTACTCTTATAAAATAATACTTAAGCAGGGTCGAAAGGTTTCATAAAAGGTGTTTTAAAGTATTAAAAAGGTAGGAGCCTATTGTTTTAAAAGATATGTTTTATTCTTTCGAAGGGCTCGAAAGCAAAGGTTTCGTGGAGGTTGAAAGCAAAAGTTTCGAAGGGGTCTAAAGGTTTTTAAAACCCAAACTCAAATTTTTGAAGGAAAAATCAATGGCTCAAATAAAGAAGTTTTGTAATGACTTTAAGTATGTAAATTTGGAGAAGTGTTGCCTTGAAAAAATATATGCTAAAGGAGCTAACTATGTTTTATATGAAATGTATTTCAAGGACTTAAACCCACATGAGTGGTATTATTAAATTATCGTTTTGCTTCTTCAAATATGAATGTATTCACATGATAATCCATAACTGTATTTTAGGAATAAAGGAGTAGAAGAACCAGCTATGTTAACTCATTAGTGCATATAAATTGATTAAACTCCTGAATGAGTAGAATTACATCTAGAGAGTCAGGGAGACCAAAATATAGGATGCCTAAACCTTAAGTTATCCGGGAGATAGGTTCATAGTAAACCCATGAAAACTATGGTTATGTAGTTAATGGAGGTAACCCATAGGTTCTTAGTAAACCCATGAAAACTATGTATTAAGGTAGGTTGGCAGGGGCTAATTGGTTTGTAGTGAACCCATAAAAACTATATTCGGATTAAGAATTGACATCAGTCAATTGGTTCCTAGTAAACCCATGAAAACTAGGATTGGGGATTAGTTATTGGAATGACTAATAGGTTCAGGGGGACCCATGAATTAATTATGTTAACAAGCATGAGCCTATAGGTTCTTAGTGATCCCATGAAAACTATGAATAGGACAGGGTGTCCATTAATTATAAAAAGGTTATTATTAAACCCATGAAAACTAATAGGTTAATAGTGACCTTAGAAACTATAATTATGACAGGGTGTCAGATTAAACTGGGGATGAGAAATCCTAGTTGTTTTTAAGTGTGCATATCATCATAATATTTTGCAAATGTATGTTTTAATCATTGTGGATGCAAAAGCACAGTATATGGTTTTAAAAAGGTTTTAGGATACTAGTGAGGGGAAAATCGGTTTCGCTAAGTGGCGTTGTCTCACTAAATATCTAAAAGGATTGAGAAATTTTGAGAGTTAGAAAATTTTTGGAAATTTTTGGAAATTTTCACTGACAACAAATGATTTAAAATTTGTTAAACAAATAAGGTTGAAACTGAGTATTGAAATCTATTTAAAATGTGAAAGTAAAGTAAGTAAAATCGAAGGAACTAACGAAAGTAAAGCTTGCAAACAAATTTTTAATTGAGACTGTAAATTGTGAAATGAGATAGCTGTGAAGTGCAAGGGCTAGTCGCTACTAATCCTGAGGATATTTCCAAAATGGATGTAGTAGGAGTAGTGCCTTCGGTTCCGTTCAAACCCAGGACGGACTGGTATGGACGAATGCTTGCGAAACATCGTCAGCGGACGATGGGCGTTCTAAGGGATATGTTCTCTAAAAGGTATCGTTTAGCCTCGAACCTCATCAACCGGGATCGAGTTTCCGTATACCGGGATTCTAGGTCTGGAGACTCGAATACCATCTTCGACTCCGAAATCGTTACACGAAACGTACAAACCGGATCGAAGTTGTTTGTATGAATTGTTTGTTTGTATGAATTGTTTGTTTGGATGAATGGTTGTTTGTTTGATAGTGTTTGTTTTGTATTTGAGTTGTAACGTCTAGACAGATGTTTATAACTGTCTAGTATGTGATGTATATGTTGTATAACTCTGATAAGTGTTGTATACTATGTAATAGTTGTGTTATAAATATAATTTATTCGTTCCGCTGTTTAGATTCTGTTGTTGTTTCTTTCTTTCTTCTCTTCTTTTCTCTTTCTATCCCTTTCTTTCTTATTAGCGATACGACTTTCTGGTCGATGAAAGCCGGGTCGTCACATTTAGATTATTATTCATACCAAGATTTATGTCTTACTCGAAGTTTTTGTTTTCCCCTTAAACTCTTGGGTACTCAATTGATTTTGAGTAGTTTGAGATTTACGGTTTTCAAGTTCTCTTCTTAGACGAATAAAGCTTCCGAAGGCTTGCAGGAGACTTATAGTTATTTAGAGATATCTTTTCTGCTGTGTGTTTTGTTTGTAAAGGCAGATTATTGGCCTTACTATATACTTTGATCAACCAAGGGGGCATCTTCATATGTCGCTCTTAGCGTATTTGTAATTAATAACCATAGTTTTGCTGAACCTGGTTAACGTTTTTGGGATTATGTAATGAACCTCAAATGTATTAATGGATTGTGGAAATGTGTTTTTGAATTGTTAATTTTTTTTTATTTCTGTGGTCTGTGTATCAATGTACCTAGCACCACCATATTTGGTCACCAAGGATTAATAACTATGGATGAATGCAACACCCATAGCCGTTCGTTTTAGGCCTCCAAGTAGGGCGATGTTATAATATATTTCTATAGTATATTAATTATGTATTTAAAAAGTATATAATTTTAAACCTTTCCACATCGAGCGCATAACACAAAAAATTTATCTATATTTTCTTGAATTAAAAATATATATATTACTTATTCAAAATACTATAAAATAATAATAAAAATATTTTCATGTGACATTATTCAAATTTTAAATTTTGAGAAAATCAAGCATGATATTTTAATATATGTGACGACCCGGAATTTTGGATATTTGAAATTGGAATATTTAATTGATTTTAAATATTCAAAAGTAAAATTTTAACTTGAATTTCAAATATCACTATTTATTGGGTAATTTAATTATTAAATTAAATGATTTGGAAGTTGGGTAAAATATTGAATCTGGAGTTTTAAGTCTGTTAAAAATAGTTTGAATGCTTGGAAAATTCACATTAATAATACCGAAGGTGATAGAACTTTTAAAAATTGAATTTGAAAGTGGTTTGTTCAGTTTTAAAAATATATCGTTTAAATCGACGTTTAAAAATAGTCTTCCGAGGCACAGTCTTGGAATTCAACGAAACTAGTTCCATTAGATCCGTAATATTGTATTATTATCGGATTTCAATTTTCGTAGTGATTGGAGTTGTTGTGTGAGCGTACGACATATAAACGCGCTGAAATTTATATCGAAATTAATATTATAGCTGAGTCCAAAAAACTATCTTCTCCATACGATTGAATTAGGACTCGAAACCTTTTCTATTGCGTTCGAAATAGGGGTATAACATTATGAACGCCTAGCGGCACGCCTCGATAGGAGGTCAAGATTTTGAGTTGCATTTATCGGAACGATTTGAATTTGAATTTAAATTGAATATTTATACTAGTCAACTGCAGTTGAAATTGTCTCACATCAGCTCTTTTCCAGTCTTTTTCAAATCACTACAGCCTTTCTCTACACGAAATGTCTTGTTCTGCCCCCTCATTCAAATGCACGACATTTCCTTTCAGTCGAATTCAAAACAAAAGGAAATCAAAACATTTTAGCAATCCTTTCTCTTCCTAGTGGAAAATAAAATCATGGCCGAACGAAGATAAATTGGCATTCAACAGAAAAAAAGAAAAGAAAGGGAAACGCGGTGGATCTGCGTTAGAAATCCAAATAGGTAAAATCGCGAGCCTCCTTTATTAAATCGCGAATCCTTCCTCTGGCTTCAGAATTAATCAAATCGAAATAATCGCGTGATGCCTTCATGAATCAATCGCATGGAAAACGGGGAGTCATCATCGATATGATCCAAGTGGCGAGTCGCCTGAAGGGGAGGAGTCGCTCGCCTGCTTTTTCGTTCGAGTTCGTGGGGTGGCGGCGGGAATTGGGAGGCCGATGATTGTCGTGATTCGCTGCAGAGGAGTTGGGGGTACGGGATGTAGTGGTGTGGTTGTTCGAATCCGAGCCCGGTCAATGTTTCGATGCGGGGATGGGACAGCCGGTGGTGGGTTTGCGTGGGAGAGGCATGGAAGGTGGCGATGTTTGGGTGGAGTTGGTCAGCGTGATGGGGTTTTGGGGTCAGTAAGGTATATGCCATTTATGATTTAATTTAAATAAAATATATATTTGTAGATAAAAGAAATTAAAATTTTATGGTTTAAAAAGGAAGAAACGATTGAGTTGAAAATTAAAATGGCAGTTCTATTTTTATTTTATATATATATATAAGTAGAAAGAAATTTTATTTCAGTAAGGTATACAATAGTTCTGTTTTCAATTTAATAAATATATATATATATATATGTATGTATTCACGTACATATTTTAATTTAAACAGTAAATATATTTATGGATAAGATCTTGGAATATAAGGGTTTATATGGAAGTTAGATTTTTAAATCTTTATAGATTTTCATAAGTATATATGTAGTTCAAAAAAAAAATTTAAAGATACATATGTGTTTAAAGGAAAATTTGTTTATTAGTTTAAATTAAATTTTTGGTAAATTAAATTGGTTAAATGGTAATAATTGTAGTTAATTCAAATGTTAATAAATTGTGAATCGTTTATACAAGGTCTTGAATCGTGAGGAGACCGAGTCAACATTGAAGTGGATTGCAACTAAAATAAAAGGTGAGTTAATCTCACTCATCAGGGTTTTAATTTAAATTTAAATGGTTAAATTTAAATATTTGGTTGAATGATTGAATTGATTGGATGTGGTATATTATATAGTAGTATATAGTATATATTGGAGTGATTGATTTCCCGCAGTATATTGTGGATGAGACCCTATGCGCCGCATAATAGCGGATGATATTTTATAAACCCATATACCGCGATATTCCACCTCGAAGTGGAATTGGTATTGTGCTAACATCTGTGGATGTAGGGAAATAGGTTGGAGGGATCCAACTGGATTCCTCAAAATTATTTAGATTGTTCTAATAATTTTGTGATATGATTATTTGATATTCTATGATGAATTGTATTGATAATTGGAGATGATGGATGCTATGGTTTGATTGAATATATTTAGGTATACCGTGTTACCGAAATATATAGAATTGGATTTTTGGAAAGAAAATAAAAGAGTAAATTTTCAAGTAAAATAATTATAGAGAATTTGAATAAATTTAAGAATGAAATGGGAAAAGAATATATGTGATTTTAAAATCCTAATAAATAAATTACGAGTATGGGAAAAGAGGATTTTGAGTAAACAGAGAAACAATGGAAATTTAAACTTAAGTGATATTATATCAAGAAATAAAGAAGTTATTTTTAAATTCAAGGTTAGAATTTATTTAAAAGGATAAAGAAGGAATTTGGAAAATCTGAAATCGGTATTTTCAGTTAAAAAGATTTTAAATCATAATAAAGAAATAAAATCTGAAAGATAATGGATTTTGAAATAAATGGAGTAAGTAAGGAAATTTATTTCAAAGTGAAGTAATTTGGAAATCAATTGTAAAGTGATTTAAGTGTTTGGAATTGGAATTTAAAAGAGAAGTGAGATTTTTGAATTTATAAACTGGGTTTATAAAAGTGAAGTAATATATCAGTGGATATTTGGAAGAATAAATTCACGGTGGGGATTTATTAAAGGAATAGGTAAATTCAGTTAAAAATAAATAGTGATTTATTTTTAAAAGATGTGAAAGAGAAGTATATTTCCCAGGATAGGCAAGTACGTTTTCAAAACAAATTCTTAAGTATAAGTTAAAGTTTTCAAAGTTGTTTTAAAAGTATGTTTTGGAAAATCTATTATTTTTAAATGTTTAAATGTTAAAGTAAGTATTTTTCCAAATTTATTTAGTAGTAATTATTTAAAGGTAACTTTGTATTAGGTTTTGAAAAGATAAAAATGTAGTTTTATATTTTCTAAAGTAGTTTATTTAAAATATTCTTTAAGTATATATTTTTAAATGAAGTATTAAATTAGTTTTAATTTAAATGTTTTTAAAGTGTATTTTGTAATAAAGTGTTTTTAAATTATTTTAAAAATCTAAAGTAATTGTACTTGGTGTTTTCAGTGGAAATAAATATTTGGGAATTTATTCCATGAGAAAAGTGTGGTTTGAAAACTATTTTCAAAAGGGTTGAAAATGGAAATATATCTTGCGAAGATATTTTGAGATAAATAAATAATTTGGGAAATTATTTAAAGGTCTGATGGTTGATTGTGAATGTTATTTGATAGTTAAATAACCGACTATCAATATTGGCCAATGCGTCGATCGTTTCGAAGAGACCGGGATCGGGATTTATCTCCCGAAAACCACTTCGATCTGATTTGTACGTTTTAGTGTGGAAAACAAGAATTTGGAATCGAAGATGGAGCAGTGAAGTGCAAGGGCTATTCGCTACTAATCCTGAGGATGATTTCAAAATGGATGTAGTAGGAATAGTGCCTTCGGTTCCGTTCGAACCCGGAACGGACTTCTATGGATGAATGCTTTCAGAACATCGTCAGGAGGACGATGAGCATTCTAAGTGAAATGTGTTCTAAAAAGGTAACGCATAGCCTCAAGCCTCATCAACCGGGAATGGCTAAAACAGGGGAGGTGCAGCAAGGCTATGTGGGTAGCACCCATTAGGGTGAGGTCATCCTTGTCTAGATGTCCCTCTTTTATTTCGGCTGTGTGGCGGTTGCTGATCCCAACCGCGGGGTGATCTTATTCTGGACTATCCAGTAAGGATGGTTCCGGCCTTGTGTTGCAGGGGATTTACGGTGGATCTTCGGTACTCTGATCTAGACCAGATACTGTGGCGGGCGGTACCCCAGTAGCTCTGCCATTGTATGGAATCCAATCTCCAATAAGCGTCTGTACGGTTTTGATTGTGCCCAACTATTGCTGAAACGTGAGATGCAAGCATTTCAGCTAGATTCTATTTTACTTTCAATAGACACTATTATAATATCAGACGGATTTGATAAAAAGTGTTTTGGCTATCGTAAGGTAAAAACCCGACATGTTTATTTGTGGCGTGGTCTTACGAGATGCTTTTGATTTCAAAGGGTTCGGAAAACTTTAATAATCCAATTGAGTGTGTTTTCTCACGCTGGTTTTCTAGACTGAATCTGGTGTTATTTTATTATAATGCTCGGGTCAGACCGAGTATTACAGATATAGGATTGGATGCTGTGGAGCTCAGGAGACGAGCTGGATGGCCAGACGTATCACTCGTATTTGAAGTATATTCGGCTGTGTAGTATGGGCTGTATAGTCAGCTTTTGTGAGGACAAGTTAATATAACTGTCCAATATTTGTTTGATTGTGTTGTACTCTGATGATGTAATGTATAAAACAGATATAGTTTCTTTGTGTAAAGATCAGTCATTTATATATTATATATTGTTTCGCTGCGATTGTGAGATTCTGATGTTGATTTTCTATTTTCTTCTTCTACCTCTTTCTTCTTTAATCCTGATGGTGCGTATTTCCGTTCACTTTGAGTCGATATGTTGGAGAATAGTGTCGATTCAAGGGGTACGGGTTTGCGGGCTGTTACAATATATTAAATTTTTTATAGAATTTTCTCAATCATTTTTAATTAATTAATTGATATCAGCCGTTTATTAAATTGGTTTTTTAAAAATATAAAAAATATATTTCAAAATGCTTATTTATTTTAGCTAAGAGTTTATATGATGATAAAAAAATTATAAAATTTTAAATATAATTTTTGAAACATATTTATTTTTTTTGATTTTTTAATTAGTATATTGATTTAAATAATAGTAAATAAATATTAAAAATTAATTTGCAGCCATTGAATAATATAATCTATATAGATATGCATTTATAAAATATAAATTTAACTATTAACATGATATGATGATATAATTAAATACAAGTCACATAATTAAAATTAGGCAGTAAATTTTTTTTAAAAACAGTTAATATTTATTTCATCTCAAAAGAGCTTGCGGCCTAATACACGAACATACGAAAGTTACAGCTTGAATAAATACAACTGAACATTTTAAACTAAAGACAAACTTTAACTGAAAAATTAGGCAGCATAATAATACATGCATACAAACATACATTAATAAAATGATAATATTAAAATAAAATTTACTTGGCTTTGCACTTTAGATCTATATATAAAAATGTATTTTTAATAAATTAAATCATATATATAACCAATCTAATATATGACAACATGGATGATACATATAAGAATCTCATCTAACAGCAATATAATAAAGATACACAGATATATATATATATGAATAATATAATATTATCCAGAAATTATAAATCATATAGTATAGTAAATACATACCTAATACTAATGCCTTAGAGCATACCTTATAATGATGAATTCTCTCTCCTTGGAAATCTTCTCGATTCGGTAGATTGTTAATCCTTAAACCATGGACCTTTCGCTATCCAATAGTTGTCACCTTTTGAATTGATTTGAGATGAATTTGTTGGAACTCCTTATTGATGAGGTCGGCTAGCAAGAATGGGGAAATGGCAGCCATAAGTTCTTTTTACATTAGGATTAGTGGTCCTTTTATACTGGAAGAAATAGAGAGAAATATGGATCATATCTCTTACCATTTCTTATCAAATCTCAACCATCCATGTCCAAACCACTCTAACAGTTTTAGTTGCCTCCTACAAACCCCATTGTTGTCGAAATAACGTTTTAACATCATGGGTTAACAGCCCATTTAATCCAAAATAAATATTATTAATTAAATCTAATTTAATTGCTTGTCGATATCGCATATTGATCGATATATTTATAACATATATAAATATATACAATAATATTTATTCCTCAAATCATATTCGAAATCTTGTAATTAATATTTTGTAAGTATTAATTAGTTTAATTAATTTATAACAATTATAAATTAATTAAATTTTTTAGTCTATAGAGAACTCATTATTCCGGTTATATGACTCGTTAGGTGTAAATTTGATCAGTAATTAACATCGAACAATTCGAATGTTAATGTTCACACGTTATTTAGCGGGTGTTGTGACATTTTGATTAAATTTATCGCTTACTTAGTTTCGATAAAATCCAATTTTATATTATCAAGTGTTACCCGATTGTGACATTTATTTACACCAATTATCTTCATCAAAACTATATCACTTTGAACTTATGGAATTTGGTAATGGTCAAAATTCCAATATCGTTCATATTCAACTCTATAGTCCAAACACGAAATCCTTGGTTTAATAATAACAATTATTATTAACCGAACTACTCTGGCCAGAGACTTTGACTTTAAGTTGATTTGAGTTGACTGTGATACTAACCTCATATAACTAAGGAGTGAATCCTCTCTTGAATAGTGCTTCACTTCCAATACTTCCACTCGACCCAACTATAGTCACTTAATGGACGTGGTGCCATGATTTTACTATAATCAAAGTGAAGCTTTCATATTGAAGATCCACGGTATTCTCAAGTCGAGAGAACTGTGTAAATCAGTCACATTGATATTTTCTATTTGACCTTGGTTATATTAACCAATAGAAAACTATCGAGTGAGTCATTCCATGTTTATCCAAAAACTATCAGTATGTAACCGCTAGATTCCTACAGCAGTCATGAGTAATATACTACCCGACATTTGGAGAGCATTACTTACTTTAGTCTCAACGGATACATCGATATCCAGTCTTGATGCATCTTGGCTCGGAACATTTAAAATGGTATATTTGTTTTCACTGCAATATATCACTTACGGTTATGCCACATTGTAACTATTATCACAAAATATATCATCTATGGATTTTATATTAAATATACTTTAAATTAAATTAATTAATTAATATAACACATTAAATCAAGTATATAATAGAAAGAAAACATCTTTTATTTTGAACAAGATTGGTTATCAGTTAGATATATGTAACAAATTATATAATTGCCCCTATAACATACCCCTAACTCTACCAATTGGTTATGGTGCTTCTTCTTTTCAAATTTAGTCTTCCACTTATGGTATTAATTTTTCATAATCTATGTACAAGTATTCATGACATACAGAAGAACGGTCTAAGAAAGAATGAAGAGTGTGTGTGCATATAAAATAAATAGCAAGTACATTACTATAATGTTATATGATTCAACAATTATTATTTCTATTTCATTTGGATTATGTTTTTCAAAAATCTTACAAATTTTTATGTAAATCTTTGCCGTGATACCAAGTTTAAGCATCTCCATTTTGATGCTTAAAAATAGATACTAATGATGTTGCAGTCATCCTCGGCATTATTTTCCAGAAACAAAATGAGATCAATTATTATATCATTGAAATCAAATAACACAAGAATTTAAAATTTAAAAAAAAAAATTCATTCATTCATTTGTAAATTCATTATACTTTAGTTATATTAGCTCACGATTCCATCGTTCAAATAAAATTTAATTGCAAGAGCAATGTATAAAGATACCCCTTGAATGATTAGATTCATAATTACTTAAATGGTTATAAATTTCATCATTACATATAATCCATAATAACAATAAAGCAGTAAAAATGCATATTGGAAACGTACTCCTAATATTAGCTTGTCTTCTGCACATCCCCGGACATTTTATTCGTCAACATCTAAAAAACCTTCTTAGCCTACTTAATTGCAATTGAATACCCGAGAGTTTAAGGGAAAACCAAAAACTTTGGATTAGATAAAAAGTCTAGTATGAATAATGTTAGTCCATGTCAAATCAAAAAGCTAACAAGTGAGACTATGCCACTAGCACACGAAATAGGTTTCTCCTCACTAATATCTTATCAAACAGTATGACAATTATAACATCAACCAAAATGATTAGAACATAATCAAAACATCAATACCATGCATAATTGGTCAAAATGAATAGTTCACCATTGACTAAGGTCAAAGGATCACACATTTCCATTATTATCCAATCTTATAAAATAGTCCATTTAATGGCACAGTTTTTCTAGGGTCACTGTGACCCCATTAGTTTCATAGGCCAACTAAAAGTTATCGGGCTCAAGCGGGCCTAAAGTATAACCAAGTACTCCAAAATCTCCTGTTAATATGAGGAATAACAATGGTTTATGTCCAATATAAAAAAAATAATGAGTGCCACTGTTACGAGTTCCTTTTTATGCGTAACTTCAAAATTTTAGTCTCAATACTGGCAAAACCCTATGCATTGGAATCGTGGACCTGACTAATTGCGAGCTTAATGGTTGGAAGGTAGGATGTGACCCTACCCCATTCTCCACCTAAAAATCCAATTTTAAAATACCAATAATCATATCTTTGAATCAGTTCAGGGCATCATAACTCAATTGATCTTTCCGATCTCCTGGATGCAACTCTATTTACTCAGAAGTTAAGTTTGACCATACCCACTATTAAAACAACCCTAATCGATCATCAACTCTCAATCCTCTAGGTCATAAATATTATGGTAATAGCATATAACATATAAGTGAGCATGTCAACAATTTACATATACAATATCAACTAATCAAGATGCAAAATTGAACATAATAACATCATCAATCTAAAATATATGTTCACATGATATGTAACGACCCGCATTTTTGATGATCGAAAGTCGACATCGAACACTGCCACTATATTCCAATGTCGCGCATCCAATCGACAAAAAGGCGGATTGTTTGGGTAAATAAAATAAAATACAGAGAACAGAGAAAAATAGAATCTCACAGAGGAATTGCCAACATATATAATATAACAAGGACAGTGGAAACTATCACTCCAAACATATAGAGTATATAATAGTTAAAAACAAACCTTATCAGCTTGACAGTTATAAATCCTGACCTTACAAATGCCGATAGGTGTACTATAAAATACATCGAAAAATAAATACAACAATAGGTGAATTTCCAGCTCCCCACCAATGATCTCCATATCACCAAAGCCAACCTGGGAAAATACCCGGTTTGACCCGAGCATTATAAATAAATAACACCCGAATCAGTCTAGAAATACCAGCGTGAGTTAACTCGAATAATGGGGAACATATAAAATACTATGGACCACGCCGCTTGCAGAACGAGTTTTCACCTCACAAGAATAACATCCATATATGCAAGAAGAGCAGAAAGAAATATCAGGAACAAATACAATATAAATGAGCATAAATAATATTAAACAAGACTTGAAAGAATGGAAATAAACTGAGTAAAATCCAAACTGTAAAGAATGGATAGAACAAGGGAAACAATCCAACTTGATTGAATGGACTAAATAAGGTAACAATCCAAACTTGATAGAATGGACTAGATAAGGTAACAGTCCAACTTGATAGAATGGACTAAATCAATAATTAAATGTCATTATGAGAAGTTGACTTTACTCGTGGGAATTTAAAGATAATTTGATTCAAAGATACGAATCAAATAAGGGAAGAAAAGTTTCAAACAAATGACAAGGAGGGTCCGATTACGCCTATTCCTAATCCTAAATAAAATGTAATAATGTAGGGATCCATATGGAAACATAGTATCTATTTACATACGCTCGAATGACCCCTTCTCATAATAAGAATGTACATAACCCTATTCCGGTCTAGTTCGGTATGGAATGAACTTATAATCTGATGATCAAGTCGATTCCATCCCCCTTAAAAGAAGTATACCTCTAGCAATATACTTTAAAACCCCAGGAACTCCAAGCCGGACCCCACCAAACCTTACCTAGAATCCGAATATTTCACCCCTAATACTCTCAACCGTTTTTCATATGATAGTACACAAAAATCAAGTGAGATGTGAAAATACCCAATGGAAGCAACCTTCATATTTTGGCCCCCAAAAACCACGCGCTTTGGTTTAGTCATTTCGGGCAAAGAATAATCGACGCTCAATAGAGCAATAAATCGTCTTAGAATGACGATAATAAAGTAGCTGAAGTAAATGATAGCTGAGATACCAACTATCGAGGATATAAAATGATCGTATATGGAAATTAAGTCTTATACACTTATCACCACTAATTTGAATTCAAACTTGTACTATTTCTTGGTTATCAATAATACATAACAAGTCAAGGTAGTGTTACCTTAAAGTCATGTTTCACGATTATTCTTAACTTTCGAAATAGCGACAAGTCTACTTCTTCGATGTTTAATGCTAATTATACAATTAAATCGTTTCTATACAAGTGATTCGCTTTACGTAAATTAATCCATTTCCATAAGCGGATCAAACGTTTTCTTTTAAAAACGAACTAAACTTGTGCTTGATTTTCATATTGGTAAAAAAAATAGTATTAGTTCCTGATTGTTAAAACGTTAAGAGAATAATTTTTTCCAAGTGCTCGACCCCAAAGGCCTAAAGCAACATCAGACCGACACCCAAAAGATTATCAACTTAACATCCTAATAATTGAGTTCCAATTATTTTTCAACTTACCCAAAATTTTCCCTTATCCTGTCAAAACTTTTATGTGATCTTAACAGGTATCTAGATTTCCTTTTAATAAAAAAATCATTTATCTTTATATAAAATAGTTAATTATTTCCAAACACTTTTATACCATCGGTAAATCAACTTTAAAATCTTTATTAAATCAGTTTATTAGCTTTTAAATCAGTTAATAAACTTTAAACACTGTTATTATATTATTTAATTTACATTAATCACTTTCACTAAATCAATTAATTAATTTTAAATATCATTAATTAAAAAGATTAATTAAATTCAAATAATCATTAGTTAGAATGAATAAGTCATCTCGAACATCATTTAATATTAAACTGATAAGTATTGAATTCCATTAATTAAAACATAGCGGAATTGTTATAACGACACTCAATAAATAAAATGGAATATCAGGATTTTATTCGATTACTATCAATATAATAACATAGGAATGTAAATACATAATTTATTGGCAAGAAACCCCTTTTGGGTCTCTCTATAGATTTTTCCTACAAAACAATGTGTGACAACCCGCCACTCATTCCACAGAATGACGCATCGCTAATAAGAAAGAAAGGGATAGAAAGAGAAAAGAAGAGAAGAAAGAAAGGAACAACAACAGAATCTAAACAGCGGAACGAATAAATTATATTTATAACATAAACTATTACATAGTTTCATATACAACAACTATCAGAGTTACACAATATATACAACACATACTAGACAGTTATAAACACCTGTCTAGTTTTTACAATACAAGATACAACACAGATAATAATGACTCAGAGATCAACACAGCGGAATACTATATCTACGAACGCCGAAGCCTCCTGCTCCATTGCTCCTCCAGAATATTCGTCAAAGCAAACCTGACTCCCTTGGCTACTCGTAAAAATTTGAGTACCCAAGAGTTTATATAAAACAGAAATAAACACTTGGGTCAGACATGGGTCTGGTGTGAGTAAACGGTTTAAATTTGCTTAACTTCAAACCTTTGAAAACAAAAGGTATCACGTAAGACTTCCCACACATAAACATGGAAAAGTTTTTACCTTACGCTAACCAAAACTTGATAGGAAATCCGGTTATATTATAATAGGTCTAGGGTTTTCAAATAAATATGAAATAGCTGAAATTGTTACATTATTAAATTCCAGCATACATAGGTATACAATCAAGACCGTTATCACTTATTGGAAGTTGGATTTCCATACAATGGCAGGGCTACTGGGGTACCGCCCGTCACAGTACGTGGCCTAGATCACCGTACCGAGGAGTACGCCCGCTCCCCTGCAACACAAAGCCGGAACCATCCCTTACTGGATAATTCCGAATAAAATCACCCCACGGTTGTGTACTGCAACCGTACCACTAAGTCGAAATAGAAAGGGACATCTAGACAGGGATGACCTTACTCTCAGTGGGCGCTACCCACGAAGCCTTGCTGCACCTCCCCTGTTTTAGCCATTCCCGGTTGATGAGGCTTGAGGTCACGATTACCTTTAATCAGAACACTTCACTTAGAATGCTCATCGTCCACCTGACGATGTGCTGAAAGCATTCAATCCATACAAGTTCGTTCCGGGTTCGAACGAAACCGAAGGCATTATCTCGTTACACTCGTTTTGGAATCACCCTCAGAGTTAACGACAATAACCCTTGCACTCTGAATCTTCATCTTCACTTGAGATTCACGACCTATCGTTAATTTGGATCGATGTGGTATTCGGGTCTCCAGACCTGGAAATCCGGTATACGGAAACCCGATCCCGGTCTCATCGAAATCCAAAACGTATCTTTTAAGGCCAAGTTGTTTAAAGGTTTAAACAATTCAATTCAATTTAATACTTGAATTCATATAGCATTAACATAGATAAATATCACACATTTATCACAGATATATCATAGTATATCATCCAATAGATATCAACCAAATCAGACATTCTACTCAACCATCATTCATAAGCAACCATTTATTAATCTCTATTTTAATTAATTTAATCAACTTAAATTAAATTAATTACTTAAGAATTAATTCCTATCCTTGCTTAATCAACCATTAATTAATTACAATCCATTTAATTAATTAATCATTCAATATTAATCACTCTTGATTAATTATTCATTAATTACATAAAGTAATTATCCTTTAATTAATTTTACAAATTAATTATCCTTAATCATTCATAGTAATTAACCTTTAATTACTCTCATTAATTATAATAATTAATTATCCTTAATTAATTACTTTAATTAATTAATTAACTATAATTAATTACATTATTCCTTAATTAATTACCTTGATTAATCATACATTAATTAATTACTTTCATTTATCAACCTTACATAATCATCAACAGTAATTAACTATTCTTAATTACTTTAATTTCTTTTATAAATCCTTTTTTGATTAAATTCACCAATTACATATAGTAATTCATTTATTAATTACTTACACTAAGTAATTACACTTAACCAATCTTATTAAGTAACTATACTTAATCAATTACCAAGTGACTATCCTTAATTAATTAACAAATTAATTAACTTAAATAAATCACATTCATTTCTTAAATCATAACTGAGTAACTCATCCTTAATTACCCTTTAAACAAATTAATTAATCCTTGATTAATTATTCTTTAATTATTAATTAATAAACCTTAATTATTAATCAATATCCTTTAATACAAAGTAATCAATCCTTAATTACTTTTATAATTAATTAATTAAACTTAATTAACTAATTAATTACTTCTAAATTATTAATTAATAAAAATTAATTATTAATTAACAACCTTAATTACCAATTTAATCAATCCATAATTATTTATTAATTAATCTTTAATGACAATTAATTAACCCTTAACAATAGTTAATTAATTCTTAATTAACTTTAATCAGAGATAAATAATCTCTTAATTATTAATTAAGAGAACTTAATTATTACTTAATAAAACTTATTAAGTACTTCTTAATTACTAGTTTAATTAACTCTTAATTACTTTAATTAATCCTTGTCAATTAAATTAATTAATTAAACTTAAATTAATTTAACTCATTAAAAATTCTTAATTAACCTTAAGATAAATATTATCATCTAAAAACATTTGATCTTAATAATTAACTCACTTAATTAAAATCATTAATTAAGTTAGAATAAATCATCATTAATTACTTATCCTTAATTATTTATTTACAATTCTTAATTACAAGTTAATTAATCCATAATGACCTATTAATCAATTCTTAATGATAATTAATTAATCCTTTAATAATAGTTAATTAATCCTTAATTAACTTAATTAAAGATTAATAATCTTTCAATTATTAATTAAGAAAACTTTTTAAAACTGTTCGCTTGCAACTTAAACTGTTAAAACAATTTACTCAAACACTCGCGTATCTCATTATAATTACTCGAGCCAAAGTCAGATTTTCGCGAGTCTCTCCCGAGACGAAACTCGAATAAACTTCATCTTCCTCAAACAAAAACCCACTGACACACACCCTGCTCGTGCACGTGCACACACATTGCCACCATCTTCGATCACCGCTCCGGCTATCAACGAGTTACTAATCTTCTCCTCGAACACCCCAACAACTCCGATCGTCGAACAAAATTGAAAATCAAAATTAAGCTTCTCGATCACTACCTGGAACAACACTCCGAACAAGAACCACCTCGTCAGACTACTTCTGACCACCAGAACCCCTTCGCCTTCGACCAGAGCTTCACCTCCGACCCACGCTTCCATTCCCCCACGTGCGGTAGCCTCCAGTTCACCCACGACGTCAGGAAAAATCGCGATTCCGATCAACCCCAAAACCATCATTAAACCCTAAAACTCCATCTATCGATCACCACGACGAATAATAAATTCATCCATTATTTTTCCCATCATCTACAGCCTTCATCCTACCTCCGACATCAATCACGATGAACCCAGCCCCATCGTTCGTCTGAAAATGACGAAAATGACATTTCTGTTCATCTTACAATTTCTCTATCATCTCAAACTTAAAATTTTTGAATTCTTTTTCTAAATTCATCATTTGTAATTACTAATCAGTTTATAGAGTCAAAGTTTTAAATTGACATTTTCGAATTTACCCATTTCATTGAGTTCTACTGTAAACTTTATATTTTAGAGTTAATGTTTATTACATATCATTGAATCTATTTTTACAATCTAAAATATATAGTTAGAAACCTTTTTCATTAACACTACCTAGACTAAAATCAAACAGATGTAAAGATATGAATTTTCTAATAAAATTTTGAAGCCTGTATTGATATAAAAACAGAGATATATAGGTGTACAGACCTGCATATAATCATACCTACATATTTATAAACATGCAAAACAATTTCACTCAAACATTCAAGTACATCTCATATTATACTACTGGAATCAAGATATATATATATAGTTCAAGGTCTTATAAAAGAAGAGATTACTCAAATAGAAGATAACAGAGCAATTAACAATGAACCCAGGCATACATACTTCAATCCTCACATACATACAGTATACACACATATAAATGAACATGCAAATATACTTCATTCAGAAATCATTCGAAAGCAATTTAAATTCATTTTAACTTTTGAAAAAGATGTTTACTCACCTATTTCAAAGAGGCAGAGAGTTTTGAAACTGGAAGCTTGGAAATGAATTTGCTTGCTTTAAAAACTTGAAAATCATGGCCTCTGGTTGTAAGCTTTGAAAACTTTGCTTTTTTGATTTCTTTAAAACTGAAAGCTTTTGAAAACTTGCTGTGGCCTCAGATTTTATTGCATGCACTTGGAAATGATTACAAACTTGGTTTGAAACAGGAAAATGGTTACAGGCTTGAAGGATGATTGTCACAGGTCTTAAAAACATTGCAGGTTTGTTTTGAACTTGTACAATGTTTAACAGGGCCTTGATTTGGTTTGAAATAAGATTTCAGGTCTGAGAACAATGGCTTCAGGTTGTATATTTTTGGTTTGAGAAATGAATTTAGCTTTTGGTTGTGAGATGATTTTGGTTTGAATAATTATCTGGTTTTGGTTTTGAAGATGATCATTTCAGTTTGTAGATAAATGATTACAGAGTAAATTGTTAGAGGAGATTTGATTCTGGTTTGAGTGGAATTTCAGATTTGTAGATACTTGGTTTAGAAAGGAATTTCAGTTTTTGGTTTGAAAAGGAGATTTCGGTTGTACATTTTCTGGGTTTTGTTTTGTCTTTGAAGAAAATCAGATTAGAAAAAGAAGAGAGAATGAAGAGGTAGGCTTATATAACTTAATTTATGGTTTATTAAAAATTAAAGAAAAATGAAAAGAAAATGACACTTGTCTCAACCATTCTTATTATGTTAACACATGTATTTATGATGTATATAAAATTTACACTTGTCCTTAATCATTTTATATTATTTTTAAAAAGAGTTTAAAAGCTTTTATATGTATTTCCTAAACAGATAAATACATTTATTAGTTATAAATGCTTTTCTATATTATAAATAAATGAAACCTTTAAAAGAAAATAAAATAAAACTCATTTATATCCTAATAAAATCATATACAATGTATTTCATTCATTTTTAAGTGTAAAAATATCTTTTGTATTTATTTACTATTAAATAAATATTTTCTAAATTTATATACAAAATCTCTTTAAGGAAGACAAAAATAAAACAAAAGCCTTATTTTAAATAAAAGTCTTGTTCGTATATTCTTATACCCAAATATATTAAAACAATACTTATTAATTTTAGAAATGATAAATCTATTAAAAATCAAATTTATAAAATAACATAATTTAAACAATTATTCTTATTACAAATCAATCTATACCATAATTAAAACATCTTATTATTATATTATTTGGTTATTTATATTAATATTATCAATTTAAATAATTTAAATTTAGAGATTATCACATTTTAAATTCCTCGAAATCCCGGGATATCACATTCCTTCCCCCTTAAAAGAATTTCGTCCTCGAAATTTAAAACAAAAGATAATCCAAAAAATTTATTTTATTTCAATCCATTTTAAAATAATTCAAGCATACTTATCAGCCATACACTATCAAACAAACAACCATTCATCCAAACAAACAATTTTATCTAAACAAACAATTTTATCCGAACAAACAACTCTAGCTATCCGGACATAGATCCGGATAAACTACCTAAAATTATCCCGAGTTTCCCCGATACAGATACTGGGTTACTCGCTCTACTAAATCCAAACTGGTAATTCAATACCGAAGCCAAAACACATATCCTCACAAAAATTCAGAAAGATCCAATATACTCGGAGCTATCTTTCTAGTCTTATCCAATCTTAATTTCTCCATTCACCGAAGAAATAACAACGAAGTCTCCAACTTCGAATTCCAAAATTCTCCATCTCTAATCCACAGAACTCTTCTGACGATTCTGGGCTGCCTTCACCTTTCCTGATCAGCTCAATCTTCGCTGATGCTTCTCAAAACAAACAGGACC
Source organism: Allium fistulosum (assembly GCA_030737815.1). NCBI lineage: Eukaryota > Viridiplantae > Streptophyta > Magnoliopsida > Asparagales > Amaryllidaceae > Allium > Allium fistulosum. The sequence continues at coordinate 867,380,656 of CM060905.1, read as the reverse complement.
AAAAACAATCCAATAACAGATCCTCTCAAGATTTACAGAAATCCAGAACTCAAACTCTACTCCACAATCATCGGTAGATTCCAAATACTTCTCCTATCCAGAAAAGACAAAACAAATGCTCTCACCAATCTGTCCTTCAGATCTTGAAAACTTCATGTAGGAACCCTCTAATCCAAACTCTGCAACTTCCGGTTGCTTCTACTCTAGAACAACTACTACCAAGCTTTCGCTGCTCAACTCTGATCTAGATGTCGTCTATGAACTCGAACACAAACTAGATCAACACTTTCCAGAAAATCTCTGACAACTCTATAACTCCAATATCTACTAGAGATGCCCCAAACTCAAGCAAAGATTTCCCAAGAGAATACTCAAACTATCGCAAGTCACTTTTGCGATCCTATCCATCCAATATCCAAAAATACTGTTCTTTCTTTACCCATCAGAACAATCTATACTTGACCAATCCATTTGAAAAATGAATTTACTCCGCAGCTTCTGAACTCCACTTTACGAACTGCTAAGCCAAAAGATCTTCCAACAAGAACACATAACACTCGAGCTGCACTGCTGCCACAGATGCCAAAGACTCCTTATCCAAAGCTTCTAGAGAACCCGGACCTCAGACCAAACACAAACATCCTGCTGAACTCAGCCACAACACCGAAGCAGACACACTCCTTAAACTTGTTCCAAAGAAAACTTCTTTGGGAACATTCATAGTCACTGCGTCTCATCACACAGCTACAATTTCCTGAGGTATCAAGATACCATCACTTGCTTCAGCTCTTCGGACAGATCCAAACTCCTCAAAAATCCGCTCACACGAGCATGATCAAACTTATACTTCAATGATAAACTCTGAACCTTAACAGGTTTCCTTCAGAGATCAGAGAAATCCTTATATCATATCAAAGTTTACTCGAGACGGTATTAGGTCTACAGTCTCGACAAATACTTCCAACCTCAATCACTCGGACTCTAACCATTGGTAGTCGTGTTACACACACCACCACCCTATCTACCTCTATATCTTATATTGGAAAACCCGAACAGGTAACCCAACAAATAGGTAGAAATAAATATATATAGTTATATAAAAATTACAAATACGCTCTCTCAAGATAGACACCATTCCAGAGCCAAGGTATTCACTCAACCAATAGCTCTGATACCAAATGTAACGGTCTAGGCTTTTCAACCATCGACAGCGGCCTCAACTGGTAGGCTTTTCAACCATCCCAGCCCCACCGTGGCTTACATTGGTACCTCGAATTTGCTTTTACGGCCAGCCTCTCGACTCGCAACCAACCCCTCAATGGGACATGTAGGGGTAAGAGTCTCCCGTTCGCCACCAAACCGCGAAGCGAGAACCCCCTATCACGCTGTAATGTAGCAAACCCGATCCCGGTCTCATCGAAATCCAAAACGTATCTTTTAAGGCCAAGTTGTTTAAAGGTTTAAACAATTCAATTCAATTTAATACTTGAATTCATATAGCATTAACATAGATAAATATCACACATTTATCACAGATATATCATAGTATATCATCCAATAGATATCAACCAAATCAGACATTCTACTCAACCATCATTCATAAGCAACCATTTATTAATCTCTATTTTAATTAATTTAATCAACTTAAATTAAATTAATTACTTAAGAATTAATTCCTATCCTTGCTTAATCAACCATTAATTAATTACAATCCATTTAATTAATTAATCATTCAATATTAATCACTCTTGATTAATTATTCATTAATTACATAAAGTAATTATCCTTTAATTAATTTTACAAATTAATTATCCTTAATCATTCATAGTAATTAACCTTTAATTACTCTCATTAATTATAATAATTAATTATCCTTAATTAATTACTTTAATTAATTAATTAACTATAATTAATTACATTATTCCTTAATTAATTACCTTGATTAATCATACATTAATTAATTACTTTCATTTATCAACCTTACATAATCATCAACAGTAATTAACTATTCTTAATTACTTTAATTTCTTTTATAAATCCTTTTTTGATTAAATTCACCAATTACATATAGTAATTCATTTATTAATTACTTACACTAAGTAATTACACTTAACCAATCTTATTAAGTAACTATACTTAATCAATTACCAAGTGACTATCCTTAATTAATTAACAAATTAATTAACTTAAATAAATCACATTCATTTCTTAAATCATAACTGAGTAACTCATCCTTAATTACCCTTTAAACAAATTAATTAATCCTTGATTAATTATTCTTTAATTATTAATTAATAAACCTTAATTATTAATCAATATCCTTTAATACAAAGTAATCAATCCTTAATTACTTTTATAATTAATTAATTAAACTTAATTAACTAATTAATTACTTCTAAATTATTAATTAATAAAAATTAATTATTAATTAACAACCTTAATTACCAATTTAATCAATCCATAATTATTTATTAATTAATCTTTAATGACAATTAATTAACCCTTAACAATAGTTAATTAATTCTTAATTAACTTTAATCAGAGATAAATAATCTCTTAATTATTAATTAAGAGAACTTAATTATTACTTAATAAAACTTATTAAGTACTTCTTAATTACTAGTTTAATTAACTCTTAATTACTTTAATTAATCCTTGTCAATTAAATTAATTAATTAAACTTAAATTAATTTAACTCATTAAAAATTCTTAATTAACCTTAAGATAAATATTATCATCTAAAAACATTTGATCTTAATAATTAACTCACTTAATTAAAATCATTAATTAAGTTAGAATAAATCATCATTAATTACTTATCCTTAATTATTTATTTACAATTCTTAATTACAAGTTAATTAATCCATAATGACCTATTAATCAATTCTTAATGATAATTAATTAATCCTTTAATAATAGTTAATTAATCCTTAATTAACTTAATTAAAGATTAATAATCTTTCAATTATTAATTAAGAAAACTTTTTAAAACTGTTCGCTTGCAACTTAAACTGTTAAAACAATTTACTCAAACACTCGCGTATCTCATTATAATTACTCGAGCCAAAGTCAGATTTTCGCGAGTCTCTCCCGAGACGAAACTCGAATAAACTTCATCTTCCTCAAACAAAAACCCACTGACACACACCCTGCTCGTGCACGTGCACACACATTGCCACCATCTTCGATCACCGCTCCGGCTATCAACGAGTTACTAATCTTCTCCTCGAACACCCCAACAACTCCGATCGTCGAACAAAATTGAAAATCAAAATTAAGCTTCTCGATCACTACCTGGAACAACACTCCGAACAAGAACCACCTCGTCAGACTACTTCTGACCACCAGAACCCCTTCGCCTTCGACCAGAGCTTCACCTCCGACCCACGCTTCCATTCCCCCACGTGCGGTAGCCTCCAGTTCACCCACGACGTCAGGAAAAATCGCGATTCCGATCAACCCCAAAACCATCATTAAACCCTAAAACTCCATCTATCGATCACCACGACGAATAATAAATTCATCCATTATTTTTCCCATCATCTACAGCCTTCATCCTACCTCCGACATCAATCACGATGAACCCAGCCCCATCGTTCGTCTGAAAATGACGAAAATGACATTTCTGTTCATCTTACAATTTCTCTATCATCTCAAACTTAAAATTTTTGAATTCTTTTTCTAAATTCATCATTTGTAATTACTAATCAGTTTATAGAGTCAAAGTTTTAAATTGACATTTTCGAATTTACCCATTTCATTGAGTTCTACTGTAAACTTTATATTTTAGAGTTAATGTTTATTACATATCATTGAATCTATTTTTACAATCTAAAATATATAGTTAGAAACCTTTTTCATTAACACTACCTAGACTAAAATCAAACAGATGTAAAGATATGAATTTTCTAATAAAATTTTGAAGCCTGTATTGATATAAAAACAGAGATATATAGGTGTACAGACCTGCATATAATCATACCTACATATTTATAAACATGCAAAACAATTTCACTCAAACATTCAAGTACATCTCATATTATACTACTGGAATCAAGATATATATATATAGTTCAAGGTCTTATAAAAGAAGAGATTACTCAAATAGAAGATAACAGAGCAATTAACAATGAACCCAGGCATACATACTTCAATCCTCACATACATACAGTATACACACATATAAATGAACATGCAAATATACTTCATTCAGAAATCATTCGAAAGCAATTTAAATTCATTTTAACTTTTGAAAAAGATGTTTACTCACCTATTTCAAAGAGGCAGAGAGTTTTGAAACTGGAAGCTTGGAAATGAATTTGCTTGCTTTAAAAACTTGAAAATCATGGCCTCTAGTTGTAAGCTTTGAAAACTTTGCTTTTTTGATTTCTTTAAAACTGAAAGCTTTTGAAAACTTGCTGTGGCCTCAGATTTTATTGCATGCACTTGGAAATGATTACAAACTTGGTTTGAAACAGGAAAATGGTTACAGGCTTGAAGGATGATTGTCACAGGTCTTAAAAACATTGCAGGTTTGTTTTGAACTTGTACAATGTTTAACAGGGCCTTGATTTGGTTTGAAATAAGATTTCAGGTCTGAGAACAATGGCTTCAGGTTGTATATTTTTGGTTTGAGAAATGAATTTAGCTTTTGGTTGTGAGATGATTTTGGTTTGAATAATTATCTGGTTTTGGTTTTGAAGATGATCATTTCAGTTTGTAGATAAATGATTACAGAGTAAATTGTTAGAGGAGATTTGATTCTGGTTTGAGTGGAATTTCAGATTTGTAGATACTTGGTTTAGAAAGGAATTTCAGTTTTTGGTTTGAAAAGGAGATTTCGGTTGTACATTTTCTAGGTTTTGTTTTGTCTTTGAAGAAAATCAGATTAGAAAAAGAAGAGAGAATGAAGAGGTAGGCTTATATAACTTAATTTATGGTTTATTAAAAATTAAAGAAAAATGAAAAGAAAATGACACTTGTCTCAACCATTCTTATTATGTTAACACATGTATTTATGATGTATATAAAATTTACACTTGTCCTTAATCATTTTATATTATTTTTAAAAAGAGTTTAAAAGCTTTTATATGTATTTCCTAAATAGATAAATACATTTATTAGTTATAAATGCTTTTCTATATTATAAATAAATGAAACCTTTAAAAGAAAATAAAATAAAACTCATTTATATCCTAATAAAATCATATACAATGTATTTCATTCATTTTTAAGTGTAAAAATATCTTTTGTATTTATTTACTATTAAATAAATATTTTCTAAATTTATATACAAAATCTCTTTAAGGAAGACAAAAATAAAACAAAAGCCTTATTTTAAATAAAAGTCTTGTTCGTATATTCTTATACCCAAATATATTAAAACAATACTTATTAATTTTAGAAATGATAAATCTATTAAAAATCAAATTTATAAAATAACATAATTTAAACAATTATTCTTATTACAAATCAATCTATACCATAATTAAAACATCTTATTATTATATTATTTGGTTATTTATATTAATATTATCAATTTAAATAATTTAAATTTAGAGATTATCACATTTTAAATTCCTCGAAATCCCGGGATATCACACAATGGTTATGGATAATATATATAATCGTATGGGTTTATAATGATCAAATTAATATGCCATCCATTTTCCAAACGAAAATTCAACCAAACAAGCAACCAAACAATTTAACTAACATCCAAGCAATCAATAAACATTTATAACATCATTGATATGATATAATAAAATTTAATGTGAGTTAAACCCACGTTGATTTTTGTTTTCGACAAAACATCCCGATTTTGGACTAAAACCAAATGCTCATCCGATTTTAGCATAAAATCCGACAAGCTCCAAATCCAATCAACCTAATTCCATCACGAAGATCTCGATAACACGAGTCCAACGCAAAAAATGGCGTTCGAATCCGACCTCGTTTATCAATATGCAGTAAACCGAAATGTGTATAAATTTTCAAATGACGATTTTCTCCCCCATTACTCAGCGGAATCGACTCACGTTTCCTCCAGCATGTCGCTCTTCACAAACACTTCCTCCCTGATGCCACAAAATTCTCTCTGCACTACCCTGGGCAGATACAACTTGCACCAAAAACGCCCCGTACTGGCCATAGTCGTGCACGTATATCTATGATATGGAGCTAGGCTCAATCAAACGACGAACGACCAATGCAGTTAAATTTCCCTTCCCAGACTCGACTCGTCCACCCCAATCCCACTCCTCCGCACCACCAAGGCCGAGGTCGACCTGCACCTACTCTCCATCTGCTACCCGGAATGACGAGACCACATTTCATGACTGGAATGGATGAAACTTGCCAAGGAGGTGATATTCTACACGAGAAACACGATGGCATCGATGATGTGACCTATCGTCGCTTAAATCCCGAGCTACAACCAAACCAAGCTTGCCGCCCCAAACCCACACTCTCACCAAATCATGAGTGAATTCATAAACAATACAATGGGATTGAAGCTACCAAGCATACGAGTTTAACGGAAGCAGCGGCATAATTTCCGTTGAGAAACAACTTAGTTTTTTTATTTTTAAACTTTAAATCCAAAAGGGAAAACTCCTTTCTTTAGTACAAGTATTGTTTATATAGAGAGAAGGAGCATGGCTGAGTACGTGAGGGGTATAGGCAAGGTAGCTTGGGTATGGGCACTAAGTATGGCTGACATTATATATATACATATATATATATATTACTTTAAATTTTAAATTATTCCACAAAACATAACCAAAAATCTCGAACTTCAAACGAGGCGTGCCGCCTGGCATTCTATATGTTACACTCCTATTCTGAACGCAATGGAACTAGTCTCGAGCTCTAATTTGATCATTTGCAGAAGATGGCATTTTAAACCTAATTATTACATTAAATTTCCAATATTAATTTCAACGTGTTTCGATCTCGCACGACCAAACGATACGTCTGATCGCCATGAAATTCGACTGCATCATAATTAACTATTACAGATCTAATGAAACTGGTTTCGTCGAAATCTGAGACTGTGCCCCGGAACGACAATTTCATAGATTTAAATATCGTTTTATATTTAATTATCGATATTTGTCCATCTATTTATATTTTTAAATAAATTATACAAATTGAATTCACCAATATTATTTATTATTATCGAGTATGAAATGAATGGCTGCTGTTCAATAGGGTTTTATTTATTTTGTATTGAGAAGCGGTTGCGGGTATGCATACCATCCTAAAGGTCCATTTATTTATTTATTTTCTAAACACAATAGTTCATTCGAACTGTATAAATACAAATTGTACCTCTCTCTCTTGTATTATAACTGAAGATAATAATAAAATTCACATTATTTCATTTCTGTCATTTCTCCAATATGGTACCAGAGCCAACAACTGTCTAAAGACATCCTCCAACTGTCATGCTAATTCTCCATCAGATTCACACTCACCATTTGGAGAAGGCTGCAATCATCATTAGAGAAGAAATCTCATCATCTGATTTACTGTTCTTTTACCCTTCAAACTTTTTTGTTTTTCAATTGTTTTTAAAGGTCACTCCAAATTCATCATTAAGCTTCACCGAGAAAACTGTCAGAAGTGTTTATCACTCAATTTGTTGGCCGCTTTTAGAATTTTATTGAATCATTGAAATCTATATTGTTTTCTTCATCAAGTAGTGCCTAGAAATCACTTTCTGGCTGCTTTTAGAAAACCCTTTCATTTCTCATCAAGATTTCTTAACTGTCATACATGTTTTTCTTTCACCTGTTTGTTAGTTTTTTGCCTTTTCTTTATTCAAGAATCAGTTTTCTTTCATCTTCTTGAATCTCTGTTCATAGGATATCATCATGGCAGAAGGTGATATTGACAATAACTCTTTTCATCAACAAATCCAAACCCAGCATCATCCTCAAATCCAAACTCTACACAACAACCTACAACTGAAAATTTGTCCAAAATCTTAATTACTCCTCAAAGTCAACTAATAGCAATACAATTAGATGAATCAAATTTTCTACTCTGGAAATTTCAAATTGAAACTGTTGTTAGAGGCTATGGATTGGAGGAATACATTCTTGGAACAAAGCCAATTCCAGCAAGATATACTACAAATAGTGCAGATAATACTGTCAACAATAGAGAATATACAATCAATCAAAGGAAAGACAGTTTACTGTCTTCTTGGTTATTATCTTCTATAAGTGCAAGTTTACTGCCACAATTGATAGGTTGTAAAACTGCACATGAAATTTGGACATCTATTAAGCAAGTGTTCAGTGCACAGTCAGCAGCTAAGATCATGTATTATAAAAGGCAACTACATAGTGTCAAGAAAGAAACCATGCTAATGAGAGAGTATCTAACCAAAGTCAAGACTCTATGTGATCGTCTAAATGTAGATAGACACACTGTCACTAACACAGAACATGTTCTTTCAATCTTGTGTAGCCTTGATGATGAGTATAAGGCTGTAGTGGCAGTTATTGCCTCAAAAGACGCCATTCCATCTATACACTATGTTCATTCTATCCTTCTTGCACACGAGTACATATGCACACCCAGGTGGGCCTGCATTTAACCATAATGTGCATGCATTTTTATGTTTACCCGTGGAAGTAGATTTGATAGTAGCATCCCCACATTTGAACGCCGCCTAGGCAGAAACCGCTATTTTTTTGTTCAGACTGCAATAACTTCTTCATACTAACTCGGAATCAGGCAAAACTTCGATCGATGAACTCCTATCTAAATTACAGACAATATGGTACACTCGGATACTTCATCTTGTGAATGCACACTGTAGTTCTTCAAGGGGACTGACAGTTTACTTAGAAAATAACATGGCACAACATCCTCTTATTTGAACTCCGCCTAGTGCAGAAGCCGCTATTTTTTTTATTCAGACTGCTATATTTTCTTCATACTAACTCGGAATCCGACAAGACTTTGACAGATTAACTCCCACCTAAATTACAGACAATATGGAACACTCGGATACTTCATCTAATGAACGCATACTGTAGTTCTCCATGGGGACTGACAGTTGTACTTAGAAAATAACAGGCTACCACATCCCCATATTTCAACTACGCCTAGTGCAGAAGCCTGTTACCAATTATAACAACATTAATCAATGCAAGTCTTCAGGTGCGAGAGTGAAACCTATCGCATTGTATGTATTTGACCCGTCCATAATATGCATGGTTTCTAATCAACCACGTTGCTTCTTATACGATGGGACATTCATGTCTATTTTTAGTTTTGGCACACGTTATTAATGATCACAGTTTGAAAATAATAATAGTAATAATTGGTTGTTCATTTAAGTACGCTGATTAATCGTACAACGTGAATTATAGTCTTCTTGTATTTGTGTCTTCGTTTATCATAGCTTTCCTTTGGAGTTCTGTCAAACTATGTAATGTAAGTGCTATTTGATCAGATCCATCTCCCATAATAAAACTTTAATGCAACTATGTGTTGGTTGGAAATTTTAGGATGAAGGAACAAAGTTTCGTCCGAAAGGACATAGCCATTCTGAATGAACGAACATGTTGTTTCATATTAAGAATAAATCAGATAAAGATACATCTTTTGAGAATCATATTGACGCCCGTTTACTTGTTAAAGTCTATTGGATTAGATTCAGGCTTTTACAAATTTACTTAATTTGCTCTTTAAGTTTTTTTTTCCATTCCACTCTCTCTTCTTTTCTCTGAAATTTTGTTTTTTGGAATATACTCAGTAGAACCGAGTAAACTCTAAAGGGATTAAGTTATGCTTGTCCACTTCAACTTACTTTCTCCATGAAAATTCTATAGCAGAAAAAGAAAAAAAATGTGCCATTACTACTATATGGATTTCAAGAATTAATACTTTCAGATTCTTTCAGAGTTAATACTTCAAATCTACTATTCAGATTTCAAGAATTACAAATACATTTCCAAAACATCCATTTGATAAATTTAGTTTAATATGCTATAAACATTGCATGAATAAATACATTAATATGTTTTTTGTACCTCAATTTGGCGCAACTCAAAGATTTGTTGAAACAATAAAATATCGTGTAACATCAGAAACAACAGAAACTGAATCAAAAAGGAATTCATACAACATCTATACAACACGGTAACAGTTATAAAAACTATTGGACTGCAACATGAAGAACTTCAAGAACAACGTCAAAACATCAACTGCGTCAACTCAAATAGAGTTCGACTGACACCTCTAAATAGTGAGGAGAGCAAGCAATGCAACATGACGGCAACACCACTCAATATCTTCAATTTCCTCCTAAACAAAGAATACTGTTTTGTGCCCGAACAAATTTAAATGATCTTTACCATCCTTTCAGATCTCTTTTTACTCCATTTAGTTTACCAAAATTACTAAAATCAAATGCAAACTTAATTATTACTGCCAATGATTCACACAATATTATAAAAATGAACTACCGACACACACACACGTATGTATATTTCTTTCTTTATTATACTTATCCAGGATTTATAACAGTAGGAAAAAAATCAGAAGTGGCGAATCGAAAAATAGAAGTGAAAATTAAATCAAACTTGCCTCTAAATCCTAGATACTTCAAATCAGTGTAGCAATGGAGGATGAAGCCAATGCTGGAAAGAAGAGGAGGAGTTCAACACAGGTCCTTTATCTCAAAGATAATGTCATTTTTGCCTAATGAATATTGGGTGCACTGTAATGTTGTATGAAAATCATTTTTCAATCCCTACACATTCAATAACTCAGCCTTCTTATGACGACCCGCCTTTCTAACCACAGAAAGACGCATCATCGTTAAGAAAGAAATAGGTAGAAAATAGAAAGAAAGAAGAAAGAAGAAACAACATCAGAATCTCAACAGCGGAACGAATGAAATATAATATATCACATAAGAGATTACATAATATCATATACAGCAGAGTTACATAGATAATACATCACATACTAGACAGTTATAAACACCTGTCTAGTTAATACAACACGACAACTCAAATACAATACAGAGATACCAACACAGCGGAACACTATATATATCTACAACGCTGAAGCCTCCTGCTCCATTGCTCCTCCACAATTTGTCAAAGCTAACCTGAATCCCTTGGCTACTCGTAAAAATTTAAGTACCCGAGAGTTTAAGAAAAACAAAAAATAAACTCCGAGTCAGACATGGGTCTGGTATGAGTAACAGGTTAAAGTTGCTTAACTTTGAAAATCTTTTGAAAACAAAGGTATCACGTAAGACTTCCCACACATAAACATGGAAAAAAATTTACCTTACGCTAACCAAACATTTGATAGGAAATCCAGTTATATTATAATAGTCTCTAGGGTTTTCAAGTAAAATACAAAAATAGCTGGAATGCTTACATCTCACGTTCCAACATAGTTGGGCACAACTAATACGTACGGCACTTATTGGAGATTGGATTCCATACAATGGCAGGGCTACTGGGGTACCGCCCGTCACAGTACCTGGCCTAGATCAGCGTACCGAGGATCCACCCTAAGTCCCCTGCAACACAAGGCCGGAACCATTCCTTACTGAACAGTTCCAAATAAAATAACCCCGCAGTTGTGGCCAACAACTGCCCACTAAGCCGAAAAATAAAGGGACATCTAGACAGAGGTATATCCTACTCTCAAGTGGGTGCTACCCACGAAGCCTTGCTGCACCTCCCCTGTTTTAGCCATTCCCGGTTGATGAGGCTTGAGGCTACGATTACCTTTTAGAGAAAACATCTCTTAGAATTCTCATCGTCCACCTGATGATGTTCTGAAAGCATTCAATCCATACAAGTTCGTTCCGGGTTCGAACGAAACCGAAGGCATTATCTCGTTACACTCATTTTGGAATCATCCTCAGAGTTAGCGACAATAACCCTTGCACTCTGAATCTTCATCTTCACTTGAGATTCACGACCTATCGTTAATTTGGATCGATGTGGTTTTCGGATATCCAAATCTGGAAACCCGATCCCGGTCTCATCGAAATCCAAACCGCCATCTTTTAGGTCCAAGTTGTTTTAAAGTTAAAACAATTCATTTCATTATCCATATACACATAGATAGATAATTCACAATATCAAAGATAGATAATCCATATTATCATCACACTTCAACCAAAGCAACCATATCATATAGCATTACTTATCTCATATCTGAGATTTCAAACCATTTAAGGAAATCAATATCATTCATCATACATAAGCAAGGATTAATAATCACGCCATTTATAATTAATTTAAAATGAATTAAATTAATTACCTATCTCTAATTAATTTAAAATAAATTAAATTAATTACTTCATCATTATAAATCTTGCTTAGATACCATTAATTAATTACTAATCAATTAATTAATCATTCTCAAATTTCCATCTTAATTAATCATCCTGGATTAATTATCCTTTAATTACATTCAAGTAATTTTTCTTTTAATTAATTTCACAAATTAATTATCCATAACCAAATATAGTAATTAATCTTTAATTACTCTATTAATTAATTAATTATAATTAATTACATTAATCCTTAATTAATTATATTAATTACTTTCTCAAAAACACTTATTATTGATTAATTAATCTTAATGAATCAATCCTTTAATTACATCATTAATTATATAATTTAATGATCCTTAATTACAATTTAATTAATTATTTTAATTACATTAAGAAATTAATCTTTACTCAAACCACATTTATTAATCACTCTTGATTAACCACATTTCAGTAATTAACTACTCTTAATTACTGCATTAAATAAATTAATTACTCCTTAATTAATTATCTTAATTAATCCCTTGATAATTACACAAAGTAATTTAATCCAAATTACTATCATTATTGAATCCTCTTCAATTAATTACATATAGTAATTACCATTAATTACGTCATTAAGTAATTACACTTCATTAATTACATTTAAGTAATTATACTTATCAAATCATCTAATGATTAATTTAAATCAATTAAACTAAATTAATTAACTTAAATAAATCAAATTATTTAATTAATTACCTTAAGTAATTAATTCCTTTAATTACACTTAAACAATTCCACAATTGATTTTCTTTAATTAACTAATCTAATTAATTATTAAAATTATCACATTGATTAATTATTAAACAAATCTTCTTAAGTTAATGTCCTTCATTAACTACTAATAATTCTTTAATTTCTTTTCTTAAGAAATTTAACTTAGATAAATCAATATTAATTACAAGTTAATTTATCCTTAATAACCGATTAATTAACCACTAATTATTTAATTAATTTAAGTTTTAACTATAACTTAATTAATCTTACATTACTTGATTAATTAATCTTTAATCATTAATTTAAAATATACTCTTATCTAATTAATGATACTTAATTACAAATTAATTACTCCTAATTAATTAGTCTTAAACTTTAATTAATAATTTAGAACTCTTAGTTACTTAATTAATCATCCATATCTTTAATTAATTAAATTAATTTATTATCCATTTAATTACCTTAATAATTTAATTACTCTAAATTATTAAATCTTAATTTACCTTAAGATAAAACATTATTCTTACTAATGATCAAATTATCATTATCAAAGCATTTAAAAACAATTTTGCTTTTACATTCCATTTTAAATTTAAGATTTAAAATGAAAACAAATTTAAGTTTTGAAATCATACTTAAAATCTGTTTTAAACTTAGCTTTAAAAACATGGTTTAAACTTTGCTTAATAATTCAAAAATCATTTGTTTAGATTTAAAAACAGAACAGGTTTAAATATTGAAACCTGTAACAAAGGCAACTACCCGAGCTACCCTAAATTTACCCCGAGTCTAACCTCCCACTACTTCGAGCAATTCACTCAAACGACCCGAGAAAACCAGAAACCCTCTCTGCTCAAACCCAAACTTCACCAAACCAGAACAGTGCACTGTGCACGTGCACGGTGCCGTTGATCATCTCCGACCAACCACGCTGGCCTCACCACGTCAGCGAACAACCCCGCATCCCACTCCGACCATCAGAACTCGACTAACCACCCAAAATCGAGATCGAGCTTCAAGCTCAAAACTGGAACACTTGAACCCAAACGACCCATCCCTGTCAACACCACGTACTCACATCTCCGACCCTGAGAATACTCGCAACTCTGGTCATCGACTTCGTCTACGTTCAGGCTATCACCACCTAGCATCTCGTTGAACTCGATCACGTCTACACGCAGTGGTGATCGATTCACTCCTCCTAGTTAAAACTAGGATTCCAGCCTTCAAATCACAATCATCTCTTCCACGCTGAAATCCACTAACTCCAGATAATTTTCCACTACTCTCCGATCGTTCGTGCATCACTACAGGGAACTACAACCTCCCAGATCACAGAGATCAACAGAAAACCCCAAATTCCCATTTTCTGGTCAAACCAAAAATATACTCAAATCCCCTTCCTAAAAATCGTAAATTTAGTTTCAAAAATCAAGTTTTAATTTTAGTATTTGATTTAGATTCCTGAATCAAAGAATCAGGGTACTTGATTTTTAACTTATTTTAAATGTTCTATGTTGTTTAGTGTTTCCAGAGGCAATACAACATTGTTTTTACTTAAACAAAATTTTAAACTTAAATCCATGATATAACAAACATAACTTGTTTGAAACTTCATCCCTAACAATGATTTGTTCAGGAGATAATTGGATTTGATTTAAAACCTTAGCTTTGGAAACTAAGAACAGGGATATCACAGAAAACATTCATTCACACACATATATATACATTCACATATATACACAAACATGCACCCATATATATGTGCATACAACCATACAAATACATAGATATGAACAAGCAACAGGTTTATTATATTTAGGCTTTTAAATAAAAAGTTACTCACCAGACAAGAGATGAAGAACAGAGCATTTAATTTTTGAAACAGGCTTTGAACTTCTAAACTGAGCTTTGATCTTCCTCTAAATCATCTAGCTTTCCTTTGTTGTTGATGTTTAAGTTGTAAAAATGGAAAGCTTGCTATGTCTCTGGTTTTTGAACATGATTTACAGATCTAGTTTGAACTTTAAAAACTGGAAAGGCTAAGTCTTTTGAACGAAAATGAATGAGGCAGATTGATATATAGAATAGAGTTTACAGGGGATGTTTATTTTATTTGTACAAGCTTCTTTTAATTTGGTCAGAGATTTTTACTCTTGGAGGCTGAATGATATGATCTTACCTGTACCAGAGATGCTTAACATTTAATGAAGATGTCCTTATGTCTACAAACTAAATACTTTACTTTATTTCGTGTGTACTAGATATCTTTGCATATATTTTTCCAAGTGTACATCCTGTACAAACATGCATACTTATTTCCTTTGTCTTGCAGCCTTATCTACAAACAAGTATCTAGTTTATTTCCTTGCCTTCCATTGTACACACTTATTTTATTCTTCCTGTACAAGCATGGAGACATATTTTTACTTTTATACTTTGTTTTACAACCTTGTTTTAGTGTTATCTTTGTAATATAAATAAGTCCTTATAGTTAACATGTTGTTAGAATTTTATGAAATGTGTTTACTTATTTCTCTTTTATTTTTATTTCTAACATATGTGTTTATTTTATTTTACTTTTATTTTTAAACTTAAACTATTAAATACTTACTCTATTATTATTTATATTTTATACTTATGTTGGAAAGACTAAATTTTAATATTAATAAGGTTTATTTTATCCTAAACATATTTGAAAGTCTAGATTTTAAAATTTCCAAATCATAGCTTCCCTTAATTAATAATTTAAAATAACAATTTCTATAAGAAACCCATTTGTAAAGATATTACATTACTAATATTATTTAAAATATATCTCATTATTAAATTAAAATAATTTATAAAAGAAATTATCTCTTCATTAATAAATTACTTATTTAAACAAACTATATTTAAAAAGAACAAATCAACCCTTTTTGTTAATCTTATTTAAATTCAAACTTAAACTAAAATAAATTTAAAACAATTAATATTTTTCTTAAGTATTTTAAACCATACAGTTATTTATTAAATATTAAATTAAATCAATTCCCCAAATTACCAAAATATATTAAAATTAGGAAACAAGATTTATTTGTTAAATTTAAAACAAAGCTTATCTATTTACAATATATATACAAATATATATATATATATACATTATAAATAGAAGACAATTTATTAGCTTTTAAAAGATAAATTATCAGTTAAATATTTATTTAAAAGGAGATTATTAAATCAATTCAAATCTTATTTACAAATATTATCAAATCAATTTAATTTTTAATGCAGATTATTAAATTGATATTGCCAAAAATTCCGGGATGTCACACTTCTTCTCCCTGAATTATCATATCAGTTCTGCTTAAACTCAATGTCTAATATTGGCATATAGCAACAACTACTACCTATGCCACTCATTTCAAACACTCTAGAAATATACACGTCTCTGACCTGTGCATTAAGCATACCACGATGTATTCATGCTTCAGACGCAAGCTCCAGACTCAAGTTAGAATGCCCTGATTTCATTGTTAGCAAAGTTAGAAAGCTTATATTTCTTTGTTGCGAGCAACTTCAAAAGCCCAGACTGAACTGCATTAATACCTTCAAATGCCCAGATTTCATTATTGCTTTCCATTTATGTTTTTCAGTCCTGGCTATTCCATGTCTGGTGCTTCGGTGTGCTACTTACCATCATCAAGAGCAGCAGTTTTAAGACGCAAAGTCATTTTCAGATCTGCCATACCAAATCAACATTAATTCAGTGATGTAAAGTCTGTTATGCCTCTTCTATTGGAATGTATTAAAACTCCTCCGCTAGCTAGCTTATTAATAAATCATGTATATGGATTCTAGTTTTGAATGCAACCCAATATGGATTCCATTTTACCCTTTTTTTAAACATTACGGTGCTTCATTTTACCGAATTAATTGGCAATATATAACTAATTAGCAATAATTTCCTATTGGAAAGATAAAACACTACGGCAATATACTATAATAATCTAATGCGTTTAGTCAGCTACATTGTTCTTATCAGTAATGCTCCATTGCCTCAAAATTTGATTAGACCGAAAGCGACAGCCATATTAACATACGTCCTAAAACAGAGATGAATATCAAAGACATGCATGCTATTATGCCATATATTCCAGTCTTTACCATGACATTTATCTCATATTTAACTAAATGTGTGAACTATGAATAACCAAGCATTTGGACAAAGAATTTGAATTGTATGCATCAATGATTGGAGCGTGTTTTAATAATTATTTACGATCAAAATAAAGTTTGGTTAACTCATTTTAACAAAAATATCTAAATTATTAACATATTTTTTAAATAAATGTAGGTATTATGAAATCTTTTCAAAAATGGAGTCATCCAAAACCACGAAACTAATTTTAAAGAAAATAAATGCTTGGAAGCAGTTTAACAATTATATACATCTTGTCATGAAAATTTCTGTATTTGTATAACTGTAGGCAAATGATCCAATCATGGCTGATGATGATGTTTGCATTGCATCTTTTGTATCCCTTAAAGCACTACTTCACATCTATTATATTTCTTAAAATATCATCAATCTTTATGTATTGTCTTCTGTCTAGTTTTTTACAAACCGAAAGCTAAATGCACTCTGTCATCAATGATTGTAGAATCAGTTATATTTAGTTTTCATTTTGTAAAAAACAAAGAACACTATATAAAGATTGAAGATGTTCTAAGAAATTTCAAATCATTTTCCATTTTGCCAATATGGAGAACCACTTGGACAATGCATCTCATTTCTGTCCAGTAGGAACTCCTAATAGTATCCTTTAGTCATGAGGAATTCACTGATACAACTCATCGGCGGAATCAATATTAAAATAATAGATACTAAAATAAAAGCAGAATATTATCTAAATTTTTGTCCAGTATCAGCAGCAAGCATTGAGGAGAAGGAAAAAATGCACAAATGAAAAATTGAAAAGGTTGGTTTTTAAAGTCAAATATCGAGCTTTCTATACTAAAAAAGAAGAATATAGTAAGATGGATAGGTGAATAAATTATGGAGAAACATAAATTTGTAAACTGATCAAAATATAGCAACTTTTAAGCTAGATAATGCTACATTAAATGTCTCTTTCGGCATATATACAGTGTGGTAATAACAGGTTGAGTGGAATATACAATAAGCAACAATAATGTGTACCTGGTTAATAGGGACAAACCCAACATTCTTGTTGTTGGGAACTTGATTTGTTTCCACTGTCTCTTTTGGCATTATGTCATTAGGTTGATATTTTAGCATATATATATATATATATATATATATACAATGAACAATTTTCCTTGTGATACATACTGAGTTGCCCTCTGTATTCATGAAAACTTTCATGAAAAAAATACCCCTTTTAAATTTTTTTTGCTTAATTTATGTTTTACTTCTTTTTTTTCCAAATTTTCTATCCACCACGCAGTGGCATTGCATGGTGCACTGAATGCACCAAGTGGTGCCACCGCATGGGAGTAATTTTGAATTTTTTTTCCGATGGGGGGCAACTCAACAATTGAGGGGTTTTTCACTATTTTAAAATTCTGCTAGGCAACTCAGCAATTGGTTGCTATTAATGAAGTTAAAACAACAATGGCTTAAAATATATTATCTCTATTAAATTTTTTTGAAAACACATATTTAGAGGATCCAATATAAGAAGCAATTAATGATAGAATTCAATAAGGTCCCCGTAAGAGTATCCAAAACAATGAAGATAAAACATTTTACTGTAATCATGAATGAACCTTTTACTGTAATTATAAAGAAAATTTGATGACATGCCCACAAATTCTCCATTACATATACTATAGATTCAAAAGGCACAGAAAATCCTAGAAGCTGTGGAAATGTTTAAATGAAATTTCTCTATTCCATATACTATAGATTCACCTGTAGGTAGCATAAAAGAAGAGGTAAATACAGTGAGGATGTACCTTGGAAAGTTGATGATGTATATAGATGAAGATCAAATTAAGTACCTTTATTCCTAGCCAGTCAATAAAACCTCTTTGTAGACAACATTTTTAGTGAAAGTTCCGATTCGTCCAACAACATGTCCCTTTTCTACCAACACCTTGGTATTAGCGCTTGAAACTCCTCGTGAAAGTGCCATATATAGTTGTCCATGACCAAATACATGCTCATGTAGAAAAATACCGGTATTTTTTATCGTTTGCCCTTGTTCCTTATTTATAGTGAAGGCAAAACACAAACGAATTGGAAATTGTTCCCGTATTAATACAAATGGTAAATTCAAATTTTCATGTGGCTTTAGTGGGATTCTTGGAATGAAAACTCTGGTACCAACATAATGTCCGGTGATGATTTCAGCATCAATGCAATTCTTATTGAGTTGTTTAAATAAAAGCCTCGTTCCATTGCATAATCCAATTTTCGGATTCAAATTTCTTAACAACATTATTGGTGCTCCAAGCTTCAATTTTAAACAATGTGGAGGTAGCCCGCCAGGAGTGACTGAGTTTAGAAATTATTGTTGGTATAAATTGCGAGCATCCTCTTCTACTACATCATATGAATAGTAAATGATTTCATTTCCAGGAAATATATTGAGTAAATGTTCATTGAGCTTGTCGACATATTCATTTAGTGGTGTAATTAATGCTCTATTAACTATGTACTCTTTGTCAAATGCATTTTTTGATAAGTTGGGAAAAATTGTATCTATCAACTTTGACAGTGGATTAACATCATTTTTTGATGTTATGACCATATTTGTTGGTAGTTGAATCATTTCTTCATTGATTGAAGGTTCGGTACCATCTCCAATTTGAATTAGAAATTTTGAATATCATTTGCTGCTCGCATGTTTTTCTTTAAATGCAAAATTTTAAATTTTTCCCATAAAAGTGATTTAATGATGCATGCATTAATCGCTTCATTTCTTGTAGCTTTAGGCACAACTGGCAATACTTGTCGAAAATCTCCTCCCATGATAAGTATTTTACCTCCAAATGGTTCATCTACATCCATTATATCTCTCATAGTTCTATCAAATGCCTCAAAAGCATAACGATGTACCATTGTAGCTTCATCCCACATAAGAATAGTTGATTGTTTTAAAAGTTTTGCTAATTTAGATTGTTTGCTTATTGAGCATGTTGATGTCGCTTTTGGTTGTAATGGAAGCTTAAATCTTGAATGTGCAGTTCTTCCACCAGGTAGTATAGTTGCAGTGATACCAGATGTAGCTGTTGCAATTGCAATACCACTATCTTTTCTAACCGTTGACAGAATAGCATGGTATAAATATGTTTTTCCCGTCCCTCCAGGACCATCTATAAAAAACAAACATTTTTCTTTTTTTACAATTGCATTCATAATTGTATTGTAGGCCTTTAATTGTTCTTCATTCAATTTTTCAATAGCTAGTAAATCATCCTCGGAAATAGGAATCGCTAACTCTTCTTCTATTAGCTCTGAAATTTTATCACAGTCATCACAATCATATGCTCTTGAGATATTTGGAAAATCATAATCAGTTGTGCTTTTGTTGTGTTGGAGACGTAATATGTTTAAATATTTCAAAAGACGATTTGTTAGAAGCATTTGGTTAGGAGTACTTGAATTTCGGTAATCTTCTACCATATGATCGAAAAATTGATCCCATAACCTTCGCACACCCGATGGATTGTAGAAAACCAAGATAGTAACAAATAATGCTCTCAAGGAAACTGGCATCTTTGTAATTGAGGCTTCGATCAAACATTCTTTAATGCTATCATCGTTTTCTGAAAGCCCACTTTTCTCAGCGGCTTCTTTAAATGTTTGACTTCTAACTTCGTCAACTGTAAGTAAATCATTAAAAGAAGTCGGTCCTCTAATGTGATTCAAAAGTATTCTCAAGAAAAAACGTTCTCCTTCTGTAGGTAGGACTGTGTATATTCGACCAATCACCCTTACATTAGACACTCTTCTTTTCCATTGTTTTTAATTTTTAATCCAACAATAGAGCTCTAGAAATTCACGATATAAAAGTTGCCTTGCCTGTTCATCAATTGAATTTGTATAGAAAAACTCTGTCAGCATTGTGTGTAGGTTGCTTTCATCGGTCAAAACTTCATTGATGGTTTGATCATTGGAAAACATAACACTTTGTTTATTTGGAAGATGTATTTGAAGACGTTCAATGGATATATCTTGCTAAGAGAGAACCTAAAAATCTTGCACAATGCTTCTGGAGCAGAAATCCACCTTGCATCTATAAATTGTTGTATCTCATCATAGTTAGGTCCAGGTCGAACTTGCATTGAAACGCGGTCTGGACCTTTGTAGACATATTTGTAAAGATATTTAACACTTTTTATACTACGACCTATCTCTACATTGATGTGACAGTTATATTTGCGTAGTAACTAAGGATTGTAAGGTACAACCCATCTGTTATCTACCATCAACTTTTCATTTCTATCAATAGGAATAGATTTTCGAGTATCGCGTCTTCTGTAAATTGGGTATGAATCTGTGCCTTGAATAGTCACATTTGAAAATTGTTTTGGATACTCTCTTTTGCAACTAACATTTTTCATGCAAGGACAATTTCGATTTTGAGTACCACATGGTCCATGAATCATCCACTTCATTACTGCCACATGTAATTCTGATTCTTCGTTAGAATCAGGTATTTCTGCTCTAACAATTTCATCATATTCATTTGGATTAGTCAATATGTCTTCATCTTTGAAGATAATTAGCATATGAACATGTGGTAAACCTTTTTTTGAATGATAAATGGATAGCAGCAATGAATGATGAATATGATGCTCTTATAAGAAACAAAACATGGGACCTTGTTCCTCTTCCTAAAATCAAAAATATTATTAGATGCAAATGGACATATAGACTTAAAAGGAATGCTGATGGTGTTATAGCTAAGTACAAAGCTAGATTAGTTGCCAAAGGATTCTCTCGGCAACAAGGATTTGACTTTAGTGAGACTTTTTCTCCAGTAATAAAACCATCATCAGTTAGAATCATTCTTACAATTGCTTTACGCAGAAACTGGAGTATAAAGCAACTGCATATGAACAATGTATTTTTAAATGGAGTTCTACAAAAGGAAGTATATATGGAACAACCACTGGATTCAAGAAAGTTGGAAATACAGAATTTGTGTGCAAACTAAACAAAGCAATTTATGGTCTCAAACAAGCACCAAGGGTCTGGTTTGAAAAGTTGAAAACTACTTTGATTAGACTTGGCTATAATCCTACTAAGTCTGATAATTCATTATTTACCAAATTCAGTGGGACTACAGTTATTTAAATCTAGTATATGTGGATGATTTTATTATCACTGGAAACAATAATGAAGAAATAGTCGGTCTCATTCATCAACTTAACAGAGAATTCTCAATTAAAGATCTTGGAGATCTAAGTTTTTTTCTTGGTATTGAAGTCAAAAGAACTCTCGGTTCAAAAAAAATTCTGAGCCAGAAAAGGTACATTTCAGAAATCCTTATCAAGACAAAGGTGGATCAAGCAAACAGTTTACCAACTCCTATGATAAGTAATCTACACTTATCAAAGTACAAAGGAGAACCAATATCAAATGCAAAACAATACAGAAGTATTATAGGGGCACTGCGGTATGTGACAATAACTAAACCTGACATTGCTTACAGTGTAAACAAAGTTAGTCAGTTTATGCAGAACCCTCTTGATGAGCACTGGAAGGCAGTGAAGAGGATTTTGAGATATTTAAAGGGTACAATAAATCATAGTTTAATTTTAAAATCATGCACTAATCTCAATTTATATGGTTTTGTGGATTCTGACTGGGCAATAGATCCTCATGATCGAAGATCAACAATAGGATACTGCATATACTTAGGCCAGAACCCAATATCATGGTGCTTATAAAAACAATCAACTATTTCAAGATCAGGCACTGAAGCAGAGATCAGGAGTGTAGCAAGTGCAACAGCCGAAATATTGTGGATAGAATCATTACTCAGTGAGCTGAAGATTAGCACTAACAGTAAGGCTATTATATGGTGTGACAATCTCAGTACCATTTCACTAACTGCCAATCTCATACTACACTCTAGAACTAAGCATATGGAGTTAGATTTGTACTTCATCAGAGAGCAAGTATTAAAAGGAAAAATTATTGTAAACCACTTACCAGCTACTTACCACAGGGCTGATATTCTTACCGAGTCTCTGTCTGCTAAGATCTTCAAGCGTCTAAAGCTGGAGCTTGGAATCGAACACATCTGCAATGAGTCAGAGAACTAACAATACCTTGCCTCCATCATTCTGATCCTCCTCATGCTTTGTGATATTGATGCTCAGAAACATTTCAGATGCCAAGGACCAACCTTTCCATCTCAAACATCCCAATTTCTGAAATCCTAATTTTTCTGTCTCGAAGAAAATTGTTTAGAGAGAATCAGAAGATGGCAAAGACAAGAATTGAAGTGGATGAAGAATCTTTTATCTCTATCTCAGCTGGATCTAACCAAATCCGAGGATTAATTGAATATCGCCATTTTTGGGGTTCGGAGGAAAACCCTAGGCTCGAACTGAGGGAGAATATTATCGAGTATGAAATGAATGGCTGTTTTTCAATAGGGTTTTATTTATCTTGTATTGAGAAGCAGTTGCGGGTCTGCATACCAACCTAAAGGCCCATTTATTTATTTTTTGAATACAATAGTGCATTCGAATTGCATAAATACAAACCGTATCTCTCTCTTGTATTATAACTGAAGATAATAATAAAATTCACATTATTTCATTTTTGTCATTTCTCTAATATTTATAAATAAAAAGGAATTGAATAAAATTATTAAATCCATTTAATTAAGATTTAATTCACAATTCAAATATTTAAACATTCCCTATATTTGAATCATAAGTTATTAAATTCCAAAATTCCATTATTTAAATATTTAAAATGAATTTAAAATTTTAAAATCAAATGACCAGAATTTTGAATTGTTACATGATAACCGTTTTATACACAAAATTACTTGCAATTAGATAATAATTTCCTTCTTTCCTTTTTAAAATTCTTAGCGATGTACTTAACAAAACTAAATTTTTCCATAGGAAAACACAGCCTAATATAGAGCTAAATAGCTATTGAGGGCTAATAAACTAAGCTATCTCATTCTTCAAAAATTGGTGGCATTGTACTTTAAATACACATGCTATTGCATGTCAAAGATAATGTCATCGAGTTTCAAAAATCAGTGTTACCGCACTTTAAAAACTCATGTTATCGTATGTTAAAAGTAGAGCTATTGACCTTTAAACACTTGTGCCATTGCACCTCAAAAATACATGCTATCGCATTTTAAAAATATAGACTATATCACATGTCGAGAATACAGCTATCACATGCCTAAATACATGTAGCTATACCATGTTAACAAAGATACCTAATGCTAAGAAAAACATAGTCGTCAGATGTCTAAAATATATGTAGCTATCGTATGTCAAACAAAGTAAAGCTTATCGAATGTCAATCAAAACAAGTTATCGCAAGTTGAAAAACACAAAACTATTGCATGTTGAAAAATACAACGCTACCGCATATTGAAAAATACAAAGCTATCGCATGTTGAAAGCCAATAGCTATTGAAAGTTGAAAAAAATATTATAGCATTTTTAACTTTTAAAAGTTATCACATATTGAAAACCAACAGCTATCAAATGTCAAGATAGCTATCGCAGGTTGAAAATGACATTTTCGTAAATATCTAAAAAGCTGATTTATTTCCGTTAAAAATAAAAACCTTTACCAAATTGATATTTTTGTCAAATTTTCATGAATTAATCATATCTCTTCAAAATTCTTGCAACAAAATAAGAAATAGAATTTCTCTTGTCTTTACAAAACCTTAACTAATTATTATACTTAACTATTAAACCCTTCGTTTACTAAATAATTCATAATAACTCAAAATACATGGAAAATTCTTCAAAAATTCCCAAAAATCTAAAATACTTTATTTTATCACATATAAAAATTTTAGAATAAAATAATTATTTTCATATATTTAATAATTAAAATTCAAAATTATTCATTTTCCAACTTAGAAAATTTATTTAATTTCAGAAAATTATAAAATTCAAAAATCGTCTTCAAAATAATATTCCCAAGATCATGTCAAAAATTCAAAGCGTATGAAGATCAAAATCTGTATTTTAACTCAAAATTCTTGTAGGAAACTTCCACAAAATCAATAAATAAATAACTATCAATCTCTATAATGATTATCTTAACCACACATATTTCTTTCCTTATCTCTCTCTAATTTAATTAATTCTTTATATTCCTTTCCTCATAACCCATTATTCCATTTAAAGTTCAAACTTCAAAATTTTATTAACATAGCAATTATCCACTATATATACTTTTACGCATTATTTATTTAATTACTAATTAATTAAATTTTCGGAATAACATGTTATAAAAAATTAGGGGTTTTATAGTTACCCAACATATGATCTTACTGATCTTACTAAAGGAATTTCGATCAAAAAAATTGAACAAGAATCAAACATAGTATGTGCCGTCAAGTGTGTTCATATCATCATCTAACTTCTCCATGGATTTCAATGTTTTGATACCATGCTTGACATGGTCCAAAATTATTAAAAAATATACATATATTTGAAATTAGAATTTGTTTGGTACCCTTGTTATTATATCATTGTTTTATTTTGAAGTTAGATATGTTTAGAGTTATGGAGATATAGCTGAATTATGGAGTTACCGGAGAAAGCCTTAGCTCATATATATTATTTGCACAAATTCACATATATTGGAAAATCTTTAAATAATTGGAGGATACTCAATTTGTATCCTGAAATATATGTTCGTATTAATAAGAACCCGGATGATAAATAAAATGCTAGCTAGGATTCTGGTCCCCTTCCCATATTCATATCTTTCTTTGAATATCCACGTTACAAAAAGTTCATTTTCTCATTTTTTATCATAAAGAAAAAGGCAATACATTAAGATTGATAGCTTTTTGGTGGCATATTGACCTTCGAAAAAATTATGGTAACTATTTGATGAATTTTTGGCTGATGACATATTTTCAAGGGTAAAAGAATATATTATTATGCGGAGTACGTAAGCAGCCATAGCCCAATTTCCTTGTCTACTTGCTCTGTCATTCATTGGGTCACTGGCAATATATGCTTGAAAGAAAATATTTGTGGCTGATGAAAATTCTGTTGTATGCCAAAAACAGTTGATTCTAGAACATACAGATATAATACCAATTTAAAGCTTATGGTGAAAATATACTTTTCTGCTATTTAATAGGCAAGAGCTCAAGTTTCTACTCTCTGTAGTTTTCAGCTTGTGTTAGTATATTGAAAAAAATCAGCATTGCTGCTGTGACTACATAGATTTTCTCATCAAACTATACGTGGACTTTGCGTGCTCTATGAGGTATGTTTTTAGTTATCAACGTAACCACAAGAAACATTTAAAAACTACAAGTTTTCTATATTTGACTGTTTTTATTCTATGCATTTGCTTCACCCGAACTCTGAGTTTTTAGAACAGGAGAAAGAACAGAAGGCATAAGCCTAACTAATCTACTTCTTTATTCATAAAATAATATCAAAACTCGGAAATGCTTTCTGTTACTTTGAAAAGGCTATGCTGCAATCGACAATTCTGACTAGGACTTCACATTATGCCATGCATATTTCTACCTTATAAATTGTAAACATCGAATTTAACAGTCGACAAACTCATAGCTGACTATTAAATGACCTTGAATATATCCTTGCCCATCAGTGTCCACTTCATTAAAGGCACCCTGTTCCATGTCTAAACCTCCATTAGAGCATTGATCTATGATTCTTACCTTTAGCTCCGCATTGGTTGCTTGGTTAGTTACCTACATCCCAACCGAAATTGTAAATAATACGACAGTCGGGTGATTTCCAGTATGTAGGTAAATACAGTGAAAATTTTGTATCCCATGAATTTGAAATATTTAAAATTATGTAACCGCACATGAATTAACTATATTAAATATAGTTAATACCCAAAAAATCTAACCGAAATATTTGTTGTCCTCTCTCTTGAAGATCATGGAAGGGTTTGTTGTTTTAACTTGAGTTATCCTTTGGAGGCTTCTATATTTTGTTTATATATATGAATAAGAGCTTCATATTGTTTATATATGAAGCTATGCCATAATGTTTTTGTACTTAAAACTAATATCTTTCACTAGGTAGAAAACAGTTTGCCAAATTTGCATTTCCTACCAGCAAGCACTTTCCACATGAATCTTCGCCAGTGGGACCGACAGGACCGCAGAAAGAGGTCCATCCAAACTGCTTTCTCCACGACAAAGGCTCATCTGCATCCCACGTAGCACAATACGCTCCAACTGCACTGAGATCCCAATTGTTTTGCTCTGGATTATATATATGATACGTTGCAACCACATCAGAGGCTTGCTCCGCGCATGCTTCAACAATGATACAGAGCACAATCAATGCCCAAAGATTTCTTTCCATTGCCATAACTTGAATTTTGTTTCAAGGTAAGCAGTGACTTCTGGATGTTGTTGCTATGTGAAGGTTAGTTGTATTTTTAAATCTGTTTGCTACATAATCTTAAGCTATGCAACTTTATTTATATGATAGCCTTTTGACAATGTTGCTGTCGCATAGGATTCTATTCTTCTTTGTTACCTTTTAAACAAGGCAATTTGTCTCTACCATTGGATATTTTGAGTTGAAATATTAGTATCTGTTGTTTGTAGTTCAACTTCTCTGTGCTTCCTTTTTAACAAAGTAAATTGTCTCTACCATTGGAAATAAGAGGAAAACACTTTCAGATCTATCTTGTGGAAATCACACTTTAACACAACTGGAATTTTATTCTTTTTCCATTGGTTATGATGTTTTTGGAAATTGTAGTTTGGTGCTAACGTGGATTGTATAAGTTTCAATATGTACTAAAATCAAAAAATGTAAACATTGATTGCTCTTTTGTCTTTTATTGCATCAAAAGTTTGTAATGGTAAAGTTCGTGGTGTCATTACAAAAAGTGCGGAAAAAAAACCTTGTGTAAATTGGAAAAATTGAATTATGTTGTATGTTGTAAGAAAATGACTTATCTCTATTTTTCCATTTTTGCCAAACGTGTTTGGAAAGCTAAGGGGAATTTTAATACTCAAACAAGAACAAATGGTTTTCATGCAGGTCTTAGGTAAGACGAGCAAGCCAATTGTCTAGGGCAACTTCCATGAATGGCAACCTCCCATTTCAAAAAATTAGTATATAAGAAAATTTTACAATAGATTAGTGGATCAATTAGACGTTTAACAATTATGATATTGCATTTAAATGAAACTAAATGCCTAGTTAGATCCATTTTACTAATCTTTGCCTATATCGGTTCTTGTAGAATTATAATTTTATTCAACTATGGGAAATATAATTGCGGTTCGTCTAGGGCAACCGAGATGATAGGACCGGCACTGTTTTTATGTTGTTAGATTTGAAGATGAAAATGACTTCCAACTTTGTATTACAAAGTGGACCCTGGTTCTTTAGTGGAAGGCTAATAATCATGAAACCACTTACACCTGAAATTGAACTTCATAAAGATCTATTGATATCAATGTCTATATGTACAAGATTACTTGGACTTAGTTTTCAGGTTTGGGGCAAGCAGGCAATTAGTGCGTTGGTTAACACGCTAGGAAAATCAGTTCTAAGTAGATTCTGGTATAAGAAATAGAGAGCGGCTAACTTATGCTAAAGCGCTAGTGAAAATGAGTTTCGAAAGTAACTTTCCAGATTCAATTGAAGGTGAATTTGAAAATGGTGAAATTTTCACACAAGTGGTGGAGTATGAAAATGTTCCACGAAAATGCGAAAACTACACTTGTTTTGGCCATCTATTGGTGCAATGTCCTATGACCAAAGTGTGAGCTACAAAAGATAAATTTTTGGATAATAACATAGTTCATGATAGTACTAGTGCTGACAAAATAGTAGAAGAAAATCAAAATCAAAATGCAGAGGACTATGACAATGAGAATAAAAATGCAGATTAGACAGAAATTAATGAAATTGCACAGACAACAAATGATAAGTTAATTCAACAAATCAAACAAGACATCATAGCTACTATTAGAGAAAATTATGATAATACTCCATAAATTCAAATTATAAAAGAAATTCAAGAATATGAAAAAATTCAGGAGTCCTCAGACAGTGATACCAACTCAATACCAGATACTCAAAGTAATCGTAAAATATCAAGCACTAATGCGGCTTTGATTTGCAACAAAGTTCAGGGGCAACGACTTACAACAAAGTTGTCAGCGGTGCTAAAGAAAGTTGCAAAGGAGCAACTGAAGTGCAAAGTACAAAAGTTATGCCAAATGTACCTAATAACAACTCGAATCGGAGCAATGAAAGCAACGGTCCACTTTTATCATTGGACAAGCAGTTACTGGGAGTTTCAATAAACAATACTCCTATGTTTCTATTTTCGGAACATGATAACACTTGTGAGTATATATAATAATGATGACTTCTGCAGAAAGTTAAAACCAGGGAAAGTGAGGAAGCAATCCTAGAATCTGTTAGTCCAACGAGCAAACCATGACAATTCCAATTCTGGCATTGCCTAAGTCTCAAATTCCAACTCCCTACCAACATCAACCACTGAGCCAAATCAAAAGTTAGTACATGAAGCATCAAAAGGCGAACAAAAAATTCAAAGCCAAAATCAAAAATCAGTCTCAAATAGAAGAGTTTATTGGTCACCTAAAATCAAAAATAGAAAGAAGAAATATCAAGTATTCAGAATGAGCTCAAAAGGAAAAAAAGGAAAAAAGAATGAATCTATCAAAGATGATCAAGTTAGGCTGTTGAGAAATAATAATAAAAACAAGAATCATTAATGTCGATTATTAGTTGGAATGTTAAGGGTTTACACACCCCTAAGAGGCAAATTGATGTGAAAAGAATTTTAATGAAGCATAGACCTACTTGTGTATGTTTGTTAGAAAATAAGTTAGAGACGATAGAGATTCAAAAACTACAGAGATTCTTAAATAATATTTGAGAAACTGTTTACAGGACTCAAGTTTAATCTAAATGCATAATCATATGCTTAATAGATGGTGATGTTTGAAAACACAAAGTTGAACAACTCAGTGAGCAACACATCTCAATAACTTTAGTAAACAAAGGAGGAGTTTCTATCAAATTCACACTCATATATGCATATAATATTGAAAGTGAAGATCACATTTGTGGAAGCTATTTTATAATGAATCTATGCATGTTAATATACTTGGCTAATTATTGGAGATTTCAATTGCATTGGAACAAATGAGAAGAATGTGGTGGCAACCCAGTTCCTTTCTCAAAATTGCAAGAAATTGATACGTTCATGTTATCAACAGGGATGAAAGATTTAACAGTTAAAGGTTATGAATATACTTAGTGGTTAGGGCCTGCTAAAAACATCATGACTAAAATAGATAGAACCTTTTCTAATGTTTAGTGGATACATAGGTTTCCACAAAGTAAAGCGGTTTATTTACCTTGTTCTAGCAGTGACCATACCCCTATTCTAGTACAACTTCAACATGAAACACACATATTAGAGACTGTTATCCCACCTTTTGGCAAGGCCGTGACACCAGGAATTTGACTAGAAACCAAAGACAGTTCGTCTAAGAGAATCTGTTATATGCGGGTTTACTATGGATATCGATGAATTTTGTCCGAGTCCGGATCGAGGTAAAATTGATAGGACATGACAAGCGAAGCTGTGAGAGCCAACGTTCCAAATTTCAAGTCAATCCGAGTTCGTATGCTCTAGTTATGAACGATACAAAATTGGATGAAAACCAACCACCGGTCGAATCGTTCCGTTCGACTCGCTTCAGGAGTGACAACTTCGACTCGCTCCCTTCGACTCGCTTCGCTAACCAACAGAGGTGGCAACTTTGACTCGCTCCGCAGCCATCAGATATCTTCTTCGACTCGCTCCACTTCGACTCCATCCTAGAGCCTTTGTTCGACTCGCTCCGTATCCTTCAAAAAACAACACTTCGACTCGATCGATCAAATGCACGGTTCAACTCGATCATCCAATGACAGCTACGTGTCCATCCGAAGACTTCTACTTCGTACCCACCGAAACTAAGCAAAGCACAACAGCCGATGCGAACGAAGTCCACCTCCATTGAGTCGAACGAAGCGAGCTACAGATCGATGCGAAGGAGCAGGCTGTTGATCGATTCGAACTAGGCAACCAACAGCGAGTCGAATAGGACCGAGTCGAAATAAGGGAGTCAAACCAAACAGCAGCCGAGAACCTCATTTCGTATCGATCATATCTCCTAATCTACACGTCCAAATGCTATGAAATTTTCACAGAAGACTACGTGCATGCTAAAGAATGTCCATGCCAAATTTCGACTCCATTGGATGGAATCTCGAGCGATACGAAATCTGGTCATATCGATCACGGATCGGACCGAAACTTCACGGGCTTGGGCGTACGGGACTGGTAACGTGCCAAAGAGGGTCTCCCGAGATCTGAGCGAAATATCAGCCTCCTACACCTAAATAGACCCCCAAAGCCAACAGAAAAGGGGTTCTCCTTCTTCTTTGAGATCTCCAACGCCTAGACTCTGTCGGATCCAGATCTGAACTCCATTGCTGCTGCAAACGAATTTCACTGCTGTTATACTCAAGTTTCAGAACTATAACTCACTACAATCCATTGTAATCAATTGTAATCTGCAAATGAACATCAATAAAGTCATCAACTTCAAAGTGGATGTAGGCAAGATCACCGAACCACTATAAATCTTACGTCTCTGTCTACTTCTTTCTGTTTTAAGTTTATTCTTCTTCATTTTTATCCTCTACAATACTTAGATCTGTGATCTGTGATTATATACTGCTAATTTGTGTTCATACACTGGTGCTTTCACGGTATTTGGGGTTTGTGACCAATTTTGGCGCAAACACTTTGGTGCTTTCACCGAAAAGAACTAGCACCCGCTATACCAGATCTAAAGTTTAGATTTGAAGGCTTAAGGATTCAGATTAAGAGCTATGACAAGGCAATCAACAAGAAGACAGAGAGGAGAAAGAAGTCAGCAAGAGGGAAGCCTAGAGGCATCTTCTGGAGTCGGAGCAGGTTAAGCTTCGATCTACATCACCAGGGATGAGATGGAGGCTATGGCAGATTCAATTCATGAAAGATTGTTGAAGAGTCAACAAGAAATGATGCAGAACCTCCTTAGACAGTTTGGACAAGCAGGAACAGCTGGAGTTTCAGGAGTTCAGATCCACGCAGCTGGAACAGAAGAACCAAACAGGCAATCGAATGGCGCAGCTCAACAAGGCACGACCCCTAATCAGCACACAACCGCTAACCTGGATGGATCCAGACATGGGGGCACACCGCTCGGCAGCAATGGACCAATCCATGGAGGAATTCTAGGTAGCACCACACAACAAGATCCTGGAAGGAATGTAGGAGCGTAGGATGAGGAGTATGTACCAGAATTCCCTCGGAGACTCGGGGGGCAACCCTTGATGGACGACGCTGGATTAGCTGAGATTATCAGACGAACTATGCGCGGAGGTTTGACAAACAGGGATCTGAAAGGGGTAAATAGGAGTCCGTTCACTCGTGACATCAGAATTGCCCGGAATCCACCAGAGTTCAAGCTACATACTTTGGACATGTACAATGGCAAGGCTTATCCTACGGATCACTTGATGAGATACACAAGACATATGGAAGTGCTGGGGGCATCAGAGGAGGTGATGGCCCGATGTTTCCCTTTGTACTTGACAGATATAGCTGCTATGTGGTTTAGATAGCTGGAAGAAGGGTCTATCAGGACATGGATGGAATTGGTGGACAGGTTTCTGAAATAATATCAAAAGGCCGAAGAATATGATGACGCTAACGTCAGTAAAGCAAAGGACGGATGAATCACTCAAAGCTTTCTTAACTCGATTCAATGCAGCGGTTGCTTCGGTGGATCGGCCGGATCCATCAATGGTTTTAATGGCGGCAGTATCAGGAGTCAGAGAGGATTCAGATTTCAAAGTATCTCTAATACGGGATCTACCAATGGATCTCGGAGAATTCTTTCACGAAGCTGAGAGATTCCTTCGGCAGGAAGATGCATGCTCGGATATGAAGTTAAAAGAGGTGAACGCAGCTGAGGATGGTGGGCCATCCAGCGGAGGCTTGGATAAAGATAAGGCAAAAAGGAAGCTGGATATGAAACTAGGAAAAGCTAGGAAGCGATGGAAGGAACCAAAGTTTTCCACTTACACAGGATTAAACGAAACATTGGAACAGATATTCATGGAAACTCGAAATCGCCTTCCCTATCGAAGGCCGGCTAGGAGAGAGTCCTCAGAACGTGAAGGGGCATTAGGAAGGCACTGTCTTTTTCACGAGTTAGATGGACATGATACCAATAGTTGCGGGCATCTGAAGGACATTATTGAGGAGCATGTAAGGAGTGGGCAATTACAACAATATGTCGGGGCTCGGAATGCGGCAATAGAGCAAGAGCAACCGCCATTTACCTCAAACCACAATGGTGCGAGACCCAGGAATGATGGTCGATTGGTTATCAATTGATCGGGATGATATGAAATAAGTAGCAAACTACTGGCAAACGGCCAAGTCATCTACTCATGTACGGGGACGGAGATGGCCCCTAGGCATGCTCTGAATGATGATAAACCGGGATGCCATGGTTTGTGAAATCTGCTTTCGCTTTTGGTTCGGACACTTTCTTTTTCTGGTTCGGTTTTGGAGTTTGGTTTGAACTCCTGGTTTTGTTTTCTTGTTTGAACTCCTGGTTTTGTTTGTTTTCTGGTTTGAACTTTCGTTTGGATGATTGCTTTCTGTTTTGGATGTTGATTTGGATTTCTGACATGGATTTTTGGTTTTCCGATTTGATTTGGATTTTGGATTGGATTTTGATGGGATTTTCATCTGGTTTTTTGGAAAACGGTCGTCGAGTATGGATTATGCCTGGCAAGGGGTAAGTCTCTTCGTCCGAACGTGGCGAATTGGCTTATTCAGGTCGTCGAGTATGGACTATGCTCGACAAGGGTCTAGAGCGACCAGGATTCAGCATAGGACTTAGGCCCAATATTATCGGTCACTGTTTCAAGTCGTCGAGTATGGACTATGCTCGACAAGGGTCCAGAGCGACCAGGATTCGGCTTAGGACTTAAGCCATGGTAATTATTTAACGCCCAGGGACACTGGGCCACGGTCGCCAAGTGTGGATTGCGCTTGGCAAGAACCCGGAGAGATTACGGACTTGGATATCGACCCGGAGAGGTCATGGATTCGGTTATTGGATACTGGATAAGGATGGATTGGAACTCGGCTGTCGAGTTCGGATGGGTATGGAATTAGCTAAAGCTTTGGTTATTGGATCTGGAATCAAACGTCGACTCGGAGTAGTCAAGAACGATGCACTTGGATGATGTGGCTATGGACTTTAGATATCGGATTCTGAACTATTCAAAACATACCTTCTTATCACAAGGCATGTTTTGGGGGGCAAGTGTTATCCCGCCTTTTGGCAAGGCCGTGACACCAGGAATTTGACTAGAAACCAAAGACGGTTCGTCTAAGAGAATCGGTTATACGTAGGTTTACTATGGATATCGATGAATTTTGTCCGAGTCTGGATCGAGGTAAAATTGATAGGACACGACAAGCGAAGCTGTGAGAGCCAACGTTCCAAATTTCAAGTCAATCCGAGTTCGTATGCTCTAGTTATGAACGATACAAAATTGGATGAAAACCAACCACCGGTCGAATCGTTCCGTTCGACTCGCTTAAGGAGTGACAACTTCGACTCGCTCCCTTCGACTTGCTTCGCTAACCAACAGAGGTGGCAACTTTGACTCGCTTCGCAGCCATCAGATATCTTCTTCGACTCGCTCCACTTCGACTGGCTCCACTTCGACTCCATCCCAGAGCCTCTGTTCGACTCGCTCCGTATCCTTCAGAAAACAACACTTCGACTCGATCGATCGAATGCACGGTTCGACTCGATCATCCAATGACAGCTACGTGTCCATCCAAAGACTTCTACTTCGTACCCACCGAAACTAAGCAAAGCACAACAGCCGATGCGAACGAAGTCCACCTCCATCGAGTCGAACGAGGAGAGCTACAGATCGATGCGAAGGAGCAGGCTATTGATCGATTCGAACTGGGCAACCAACAGCGAGTCGAACAGGACCGAGTCGAAATAAGGGAGTCGAACCAAACAGCAGCCGAGAACCTCCTTTCGTATCGATCATATCTCCTAATCTACAAGTCCAAATGCTATGAAATTTTCACAGAAGACTACGTGCATGCTAAAGAATGTCCATGCTAAATTTCGACTCCATTGGATGGAATCTCGAGCGATACGAAATCTGGTCGTATCGATCATGGATCGGGCCGAAACTTCACGGGCTTGGGCATACGGGCCTGGTCACGTGCTAGAGAGGGTCTCCGGAGATCTGAGCGAAATATCAGCCTCCAACACCTATAAATAGACCCCCAAAGCCAACAAAAAAGGGGTTCTCCTTCTTCTTTGAGATCTCCAACGCCTAGACTCTTTCAGATCCAGATCCGAACTCCATTGCTGCTGCAAACAAATTTCACTGCTGTTATACTCAAGTTTCATAACTATAACTCACTGCAATCCATTGTAATCAATTGTAATCGGAAAATGAACATCAATAAAGTCATCAACTTCAAAGTGGATGTAGGCAAGATCGCCGAACCACTATAAATCTTGCATCTCTGTCTACTTCTTTCTATTTTAAGTTTATTATTCTTCATTTTTATCCTCTATAATACTTAGATCTGTGATCTGTGATTATATACTGCTGATTTGTGTTCATACACTGGTGCTTTCACGGTATTTGGGGTTTGTGACCAATTTTGGCGCAAACAGAGACTAAGCTGTTTAAATTCATGAATTATTGGTTATTGCATTGGGATTACAATAAGATAGTAGAACCATGCCTTAGAAATGAAAACTAGAGCAATATTCCACTATTCAACACACACTTTATATGTTAAAGGCAAAAAAACAAAACCTAAAGGAATGGAATCTTAATTAAAATCATACAAGAAATCAGACTGAACATCTTAAAACCAAATATGTAGAAATGCAAAGAAACTTGAAAATTAATCACAATAAAGACAATGCACAACTTCTCACATTCTGGCAAAGTAGACTAAATGAAGTAACTAGTTATCAGTTTACAACAGAAGGTAAAATGTGATTGGTTAACTCAAATACATGATGCAGCAAAGTTGTTTTACGTTAAAATGTCAAGTAAAAAAACATGAACACATTTGGCAATTTAATTGACCTAAACGGCAATGTTATAAATAGAATTGAGGATTTTAGTGAAAAAGCCATCTACCATTTCAAAAATTATTCAACACAAAGCCTATCAAGAAAGAATTACCAAACATCACTTGTAGAATGGTAATTTCTAAATTTAGGTAAAATTATCTTAACAACAGTTTTGATATGGATGAGATAAAAGAGGCTATTTTTAGTATCAAAAACAACATAATTCAAGGTTCAGATGGATTTAGTGCTGCATTTTATATTTTCATTGGGAGAAACTCAAATTTAACTTGCTAGAAGCCATTTAAAATGTTTTTGAGTCTGATAAATTTCTTGAAGAAATTAATCATACATTAGTTTATTTAATACTAAAAGCAAAAATACCAGTCTATATTTCAGATTACAGAGCAATTTCCTATTGCAATTTCATTTACAAAATAATATCCAAAGTATTATGCAATGGTGTAATGACCAAGAATGTTATCGGTTTGATTTGTGAATATTTAATTTATTTTAAATATTCATTTAACGGTCTTTAATGATCAAATAACCCTCTTTTATTTAATAACTAATGATAGAAAATTCATTTTTTGAATATGGTTTGCAAAAATAAATAGCTCGATGAAAAATTGAAAATATGACCGAAAATCATTTTTTTGGATTTTTGTGAAGACCCGCAAATCCATACCCCTTAAATTGACATCAATTTCCAACAAATCAAATCAAGAAGAACGGAAATACGAGAACCATCAGGGTTAAAAAGAAGAGGTAGAAGAAGAAAGAAATAAAAAGAAACAACAACAGAATCTCACATTCGCAGCGGAACAATATATAATAGATGAATGAATAATCTTTATAACAAAGAACTATATCAGTTTATACATACATCATCAGAGTTTACAACAACAACACACATCACTGGACAGTTATATAAACTTGTCCACATAACATAATACACAGCGGAATAATACTAGTATAAGTGATATGTCTCGCCATCCAGATCGCCTCCAGATCTCCATAGCAATCCATCCAGATCCAAATGATAACCTGACTCTAGGCTGCCCATGTGAAAAATTATGGGCACCCAGAGTTTAGAAAGGGAACAATAAACTCCAGGTCAGTCATGGGACTGGTGTGAGATCTATAAAAAACAGTTATTTTCACAAAGAAAATAAAAGAAATTCGCAATGCTTTTGGAAAGTGAAACTACCATAAGGCCTCCCGCCACACACACAATACAAACGCAGAATTGGAGGAGATTTCTCCTTATGATAGTCAAACATGCTTGATACGCAAAATCTTTTTTTTATATTATCATTAGTGCCTAGTGTGGAAACCATTTCGAAAGTATAATATTAATCTTAGCCAGCATACCACCATTATTATATGCCTACTATAGCTACCATGTTTTGTGGCAGGTTACCGCCACGCTGCATGGCAGGTTATACAACTAAAACCGTACAAGGTTCGTATTGTTTCTTTCGATTTTCCAACAAATGGTCAGGCTAAGGAACTTCCTATGCCACATGGGTACGCCTCTGGAGGGACGTCCTGAGAACTTAACCAGTTCTCTGCCAACACAAGGCCGGGTTACCTCTTACTATGTAACTACTACTCGAGTATGCCACCCCCGGTCGTTTGCGACCTTTATCCGAGGGCCCTCAATCACAAAGCAACAACCACACAGTAAATGAGATTGCAGCAACCACACAGGTTAAATATTAGGGCTCCATACCTGATACCACCTTTTTCCAGAAGGAAATGACATACCCTAAAGGGTGCGACCCTCATAACCTTGCCGCATCTTTCCTGTTTCGACCATTTCCGGGGTGTGAGGTTCGATGAGGTCTCGTCCTCAAAGCTACGCTTTACACGAAAGCCTTGCTTTGATCAACAAATGATCAACAACACACAGCAGCACTAAGCATGCCACATTACCAAATTGGGAGTATATCACTGATAACCTTCAACTACATAACCTTTGAGCTCGTACGTCTCAGAGAAGGGTGTTAAGCTAAGAGAATAAATTCTCCGCCACCAACAGATATGTATTTGAAAGAAATCTGCTTTATATCTCAAAGTGTAATGTCAGACATACGACCATACAAGTCTGTTCCGGGTTCGAACAGAATCGAAGACACTTCGTCCAATAAAGGAAGAAGCCCTTGCAAATCCGGTCTTCAATTGTAATCCATAACGTCGTATCATTATTCGAAATGGGCTATATGACACAAAGTCCTCTCCCGGCTAAACCAAATAATGAGCGCTTGTTTTAAAAACAAGTTCAAGTGCCATTTCTAAGGCAAATACTGAAAGTCGGTTATTTAACTATCAAACAACATTCACAACAATCAAGCCTCAATAATTTCCCCAAATTATTTATACTGATTAGTTGAATATTTTACTATCAAATAATATTCACAATAATCATCCAATCTAAATAATTTTTCCAAATCATTAAATCTAAAAATATCTTTGCAAGATATATATTTTGCACACTCCATCACTTTGAAAACCAATTTCAAATCACTTTTCACTCGCGGAATAAAATTCCCGATATTATTTCCACTGGAAATCTGCCAAGTCCGAATACTTTAAAGTAATTTAAATCACTTATCATAAATATACTTGGAAATATTTGCAAATCGATTTCCAAATCAATTTTCAATACAAAATCAATTTTTTTCATTCAAACACCACATCAATTTTCATATTGATTTTCCAAAGATTCATTTTCCAATACCAAATCAATTATCAAATGGATTTCAAAAAAATTTATCCCCTTTTAAATAAATCCCTTTATTCTTTCCAAATTATTTAAAATTCCATTTTCAATGAATTCTTCAACTTTTAAACAATATTATTCAAAACCCATTTATTAATATCTTTTCCCATATTTTGGAAATAATTCGATAAGATTTCGAAAATCAACTTTATGCTTTTAAATTCCTTCTTTTAAATTCACCCAATTCTTTCAAAAGGGATTTACTTAAAATTTCCTACTTTAATTTCAAAAATTCAATTTTATTTATTTCTGGTATCCAACGATACCAAAAATACATTTGGCTAATTACAGCCTTCAACAAATTCAATCATCAATATAATCATTCACAGATTATCAATAAATCATCACACAACATATAAAACAAATTCATACAATTTGAGGAATCCAGTTGGATCCCTCCAACCTGTTTCCCTGCATCCACAGATGTTAGCACAACAATTAAATACCCATTCTACTTCAAGGTGGAATATCGTGGTATATGGGATTTATAAAATATCATCCACTATTATGCGGCACATAGGGTCTCATCCGCTATATAATGCGGGAAATCAATCACTCCAAATATAAAATGATGTTTTGTTTAACCCATTAGAAATGAAATTGTTTTGAAAGCTATAAGTTAAATCTTTGATTTAAAGATTTAACGAGTTAATCAAATTGAAATGAGAATTGATTTGGAAAAATCTGTAAATGAATCTTTTTGTTTAAAAGATTTGAAATGGTAATTGGTTTAAACCATCTGAAAGAATGTTTGGAATTGTTAAGTTGTGACTTAATTGAAATCCCATATCCATATGTTTTTTTAATTGCGCTCACTATTCGGGTTAGCCGGGAAAGGACCTTTGGGTCGTATAACCCATTCCGAATAGTGATACGTCGTATATGGATCGCATTTGCTATATTACAGCATGATAGGGGTAACGACCCTGAAATTTAAATTTATTTAAATTAATAATTAAATGAGATTTTGAATTTAATTGAGTCATTAAATAAATTTTTGATAAAAATTTGTAAATTTAATTAGGAAAATTTGAGCGAGTTTCCCCGAGTTCCAATTTTATTTGAACGATCATTTAAATTTAATGTTTGTATATATTGGATTTAAAATTGAATCTTTGATAAATGGTT
Source organism: Allium fistulosum (assembly GCA_030737815.1). Lineage (NCBI taxonomy): Eukaryota > Viridiplantae > Streptophyta > Magnoliopsida > Asparagales > Amaryllidaceae > Allium > Allium fistulosum. The sequence continues at coordinate 867,340,233 of CM060905.1, read as the reverse complement.
TAAATAAATATTTAAGTTTAAAATAGAAGTAAATGTTTGAAATAGAATAAATTAGAAATTCAATTATATTGTAAAGTAATAAAATAACAAATACAAGTAACAAAGCAATATAAATAGTATAAACAACATTAAAACAAGAACAAAGTAAACAAAACAAAAACACATTTAAAATGAAACAAACTAGCAGCCACCATTGTAAAACAAATATAACTACATATAAGCAAAACATAAAACAATAAAGTATATAGGCTGAAAAAGGAATACATTCAAACATTAACAAGTGATAAAACAAACAAATATAAGTATGAACACTTATAAAAGAAAGCAAACCTACAAATGATATTTAAAGTTAAACAACATTATATACATTCATATATAAACAAAGATCTGCCATACCAAAATCACCTCAGCCGAAGTCAAAATGAAATAAACAAAATAAAGCAAGTACAAGCAAGCATCTCTAGCCCATAACTCCAAGCAACTTCAGCCATACCCTGTCAACTTCTCTCCTATATACCAACTCCTCAACATCAGTTCGTCCATAAGCTATGCAAAACTGAAGTGAATATATTTTCAAACTTAAACAAGAAAAACTTCAACTTAAAACAACGTGAACCAATTCGAATCAGAGATCAAAAAGAGGAGCTGCAGTTAGTAAAATGTCAAGCCTGGTTTAACATTTCAAACTCTACTCTGTTCTTCTTCTCTGCCATTTTCAAGGTGAGCAACTCACTTACCTCTATATTTGCTTTGTTCAAATGTTTGTGATTTAAGTTTGAAAATGATTTGAAGTGTTTCCTGGCTGTTGAATATGCTTGAATGTTGTATATATATATAGGGGTGTACATATCTGGGTGTTTCTGTTTATAGGCAACATGCTCCAGATTTTCTTTTAAAATCTTTATCTCCCCATAGAAATAAATTCAGGCTATGATTTATGAATAAAATTAGTTCATAACAAAGTTATACAAATTCTAAAAATAGTTTCAAATATTTTTACCCAGTAATTAACTTCAGGATATGAAATAACAGTAGATCAATGTATAAATTAGAAAAATCGAATATGCTAATTTTAAAATCTGATTACACAGTCACGTTTGAATTTCAAGATGATGATTTTAGAGAGTTATTTCAAGATTTTCAGTTCCATGGTTGTCGAGATATTGTGGTATGAAAAGAAATTGTAAATTCGTAAATTTCTGGTGATTGGAGTAACGATAAATCTCGCGATTAAAGGGGAAGCATGTTTAGGGGTCAAAGATCATCAGAAAAATGATGAATGATTTTATAATTCGTTGTGGGAAGCAAACGAAGTCGGTCTAGGGTTTAAGCCCTGTATGTTGTTTGTTGAAGTCGCGAGACATTTTCATCGTCGACATGATGTTCTGGGCGATCGCGATGGGGGAAGGTGGATCGTCGAAGTATGGCGAGGCTTCGGCCAGGTTCGCGTCGTTTCTGGGGTCGTGGTTGGCGAAGGCGAGGCATTTGCAGGTGATGGTTTTCTGGTCGAGTTCGTTCCAGGATTTGGAACGAAGTGTTCGTTTTCGATTTGCGTTTGTATTCTTCGATCTGTTTGGTCGCGAAGCTTAGGGTGATCAACGGGGATGTGTTGGTGATCGTGGCGGTGGTCGAAGGCGATTGGTTCGCCTGTGCACGTGAACGCGTGCACGTTAATGTCCAGTGGAAATTTAGGCTTTGGGGAAGAAGGATGGTCTCGGGGCGTTCTCGCGTGGATGGGTGGGCGACTCGAAGCAGGTAATTTGCGTGATTACCCGAGAGTGTCTCGGTGTTTTTGAGGGTTTTTCTCGGGTCTGTGATTTGAAGGTAAAAGCAGCTTTAACTTTTAAACAAAAATCAAGTTATTTAAACAAATTTTGTTAAACCCAGTTTCTTTGTAAATAAAAATGTTTATCTAAGTTTTCAAGTTGTTGAAAGGTTTTGAAATAACAATATTTCTAAAGTAAATAAAGTTTAATTAAAATGGTTTAAACTTATATTAAAAGGGGGCTTATTTTAAATAAAACTCAATTAAGAAATTAAGAGTTGATTTAATATTTTAATTTGTTAACTTAAAAATTAAGTTAATTTATATTGGTTTAATAATTAACTAAAGATCAATCAATTATAAATTTAAAGCTAATTAATTTATAAGAAAGGATAATTAATCAAACGTTAATAAATTAAGGGTAAATCAATTAATGAATTAAAAGATAATTCAACAATTAAAGGAAAATTATTTAATGATTAAAAGATTGATTTATTAATTAAGATTGATTTATAAATGATTAAAGGTTAATTAATAGATGATAAAGGATAATTAATTAAAATGGGTTGTAATTAATTAACCAGGATTAGAAATTCATAAGAAATTTAGTTGAATTGAATAAATCAGACAAATTAACTGATTTTACTTATGTATAATTAGATTGATTGAATGATTGAATTGTTTGATATCCCTGATATATGATGCTTTGTGTTATACCCTGATTTTGTTGTGATCTGTAATTTACTTATCTGTGATATATATCTGTGATCTGTACGATAAGCGTTATAGTTTATATCGCTTATCAACTATATTCTGTATTCTGATATGTGATGACCGATGTTGCACTATTGTGTGTAAAACCCCTGGACTACACCATACACACACAAATATGGATTTCACGTGGAAATCGGTTAAGTCACAGATAATTTAAATTTGATGTTTTGAAATTGAAATTTTAAATTTCAATTGATTTTGAAATTAGAAATTTCGGTTTAAATGTGAAAAGCTTTTGAAATGGAATTTCAAAGATGAAACTTATTTTCGAATAACCTGATTAAGTTTTGAAGTTTAAATAATTTGATTTAAACTTAAATTCAAGATTTGAAATTGAACTCTATGATTTGAAAATAGGGATTAGAGATTTTATACCTGTTATATATGAGTTAAACCATTTTAAAAAGTATTGATTTTGGAATGTGAATAAAATAAAAGGGTTTTAACTCGTGTAAATATAATTGGATTTTTCTTAAACGAAAACTATTTGTTTTCAAATAATAACAGCTTTCATATAAGAAGTGAACTTCCAATTTGTGTTGAAAGGTTTCAAATTCAAAATGAAATTGAAATGTTTTAAAAGGCTATGAATGAATTCTTTTTTGAAAGCTATGAATTAAATCTGTTTATTTTTAATAGATTTAAAATGATGTTTTGTTTAACCCATTAGAAATGAAATTGTTTTGAAAGCTATAAGTTAAATCTTTGATTTAAAGATTTAACGAGTTAATCAAATTGAAATGAGAATTGATTTGGAAAAATCTGTAAATGAATCTTTTTGTTTAAAAGATTTGAAATGGTAATTGGTTTAAACCATCTGAAAGAATGTTTGGAATTGTTAAGTTGTGACTTAATTGAAATCCCATATCCATATGTTTTTTTAATTGCGCTCACTATTCGGGTTAGCCGGGAAAGGACCTTTGGGTCGTATAACCCATTCCGAATAGTGATACGTCGTATATGGATGGCATTTGAAGACCGGTGATGAAGACCGGATATTTTCGAAAATGAAAGGACAACCTGTCGAATGTCTCTGCACTGAGTTGCTCCGGTATAGAGATTTATATCACTCTTTTTGTGACAGGAAGTCCGGACGTGATTGGAAATTATCCGGATTTGCAAGGGCTTCGTGAGAAGTGCCTTCGGTTCTGTTCGAACCCGGAACAGACTTGTATGGTTACATGTCTGACATTACACTTTGAGATATAAAGCTGATTTCTTTCAAATACATTTCTGTTGGTGGCGGAGAATTTATTCTCTTAGCTTAACACCCTTCTCTGAGACGTACGAGCTCAGAGGTTATGTAGTTGAAATTTATCAGCGATATATCCCAATTTGGTAATATGGCATGCTGAGTGTTGCTGTGTGATGATCAGTGTTTGATCATTTGTGATATGATCATTTGTTTGATCATTTATCTTTGTGATCATAGGTTGATCATCTGTTGACCCAAAGCGTGGCTTTTTGAAAAAGCGTAGCTTTGTGGACGAGACTTCGTCGAGCCTCACAACCCGGTAATGGTCGAAACAGGAATTGTGCGGCAAGGTTTTCAGGGGTAGCTCCCCTAGGGTATGACCATTCCTTCTGGAAAAGGGTAGTATCATGGTATGGAGCCCAGATACTTACTCATGTGGATACACTTTCTTTATGATGTGTGATGTTGGTTATCGAGCGCTCGGATAAAGGTCCCAAAGGACCGGGGGTGGCATATCTGAGGTTTCTTTTATCCCTTGGGAAAAGGGGTTGCCGGCCTTGTTTGGCAGAGAACAGTTGGTTCTCGGAGCGTCCCGCCAGAGGCATTTCTTTCGTGGAATAGGAAGTTCCTTAGCCTGACCATTTGTTGGAAATCCATCTTCCAAATACGAACTTTGTACGGTTTTAGTTGTATTACCTGCCATGGAATGTGGTGGTAACCTGCTATTGAACATGATAGCTATAGTAGGCATAAGTGCGAAATGTCTATGCTGGCTAAGATTTATATTCTACTTTCGAAATTTTTTTCTACACTATGCACTAATAATAATATCAAAAATGATTTGATTTTGCGTAGTAAGCATCTTTGACTATCATAAGAAGAAATCTCCTCCAATTCTGCGTTTGCATTGTGTGTGTGGTGGGAGGTCTTATGGTAGTTTCATTTTCCAAAAGCATTTCGAATTGACTTTAAATTCTCTTGCTATTTGTTTTAAAGATAAACTGTTTTTGTTGCTCACACCAGTCCCATGACTGATCCGGAGTTTATTGTTCCTTTCCTAAACTCTGGGTGCTCATAATTTCCTACACGAGCAGTCTAGAGTTGGGGTTTTCAGATATTCAGGTTTAGTAGATTTTCTGGAGTTGGTTCAGTCTTTGGATCAGACTGCACTTGCTTATCTTTGTGCCTCGTTATTGGGAGTTCTAGCTATTTCTGGATCGTGCTTTGGAGATGAAGATTATCCGCTGCTGATGTTATCTATTTTTCTTTCCGCTGCAATTTATTGTATCATATCTCTGATGTATATAGATATTCATTGTATCATCATTGTATCTAGATATTGTATCAGATGTTGTATATCTATATTCTTTTTATTCCGCTGTGATATTTACTTAACTGTGTTATAAGCTCCGGCGACTCGGATTTGAACGCTCGAATCTACGACATTCGAGTACGATGTAAAGTATGGATGTCGATTTTCGAACGCGAAAATCTGGGACGTTACATTTGGTATCAGAGCTAAGGTTGAACTTTAGCTCAGGAGTATAACACGTTAAGTAGCTCATTAGAGATAGAGTGATGTAAACTCTAGAATGAGTAATTCTCAGATATCCGTCTGAACGTCTTAGTAAATTCTCTTACTATCCACTGATAGTAGATATGAGTGCTAGAAGAAGACGAGATAGGGGACAGGGAAATACGACTATAAATGGTCAATACCCTGCAACAGTGGAAACAATCTTTCTCTATCAATTTTCTTTGATTCGTTTCCAAATTCTTTTGATTCCTTCGTATCAGCTACAAGAAGAAGTTTCGATGTGATGATGGCTCTACGAATCGTTGTAAAAGATGATTACTTCGTATTTCATCGGTTTCTTTTCAGCTTTTTGATTTAAACCTTAATGAATTTGAAATTGGAAATTTTAAATTGAATTAAATTTGATTAATAGAATATGAAGAAAAATTGAATTAAATCAATAAAACGATATCGTTTGAAACCGAAAATTTGAAATTCTATTGAAACTTCTTTTGAAAACCAAAGTCCGAAGAGGGACAATTGGTATGTATTATGAGATATTCCGACTTGAATTCGGAATCCGTATCTTGTGTTAGAGGAGTTATAGGAGATCGAATCTATCTATCTATCTCTGCGATTGTTTTCGTGCCTGCGAATTTCGAGGACAAAATTCTTTTAAGGGGGGAAGTTTGTAACGACCCTGAAATTTAAATTTATTTAAATTAATAATTAAATGAGATTTTGAATTTAATTGAGTCATTAAATAAATTTTTGATAAAAATTTGTAAATTTAATTAGGAAAATTTGAGCGAATTTCCCCGAGTTCCAATTTTATTTGAACGATCATTTAAATTTAATGTTTGTATATATTGGATTTAAAATTGAATCTTTGATAAATGGTTTAAATAAATATTTAAGTTTAAAATAGAAGTAAATGTTTGAAATAGAATAAATTAGAAATTCAATTATATTGTAAAGTAATAAAATAACAAATACAAGTAACAAAGCAATATAAATAGTATAAACAACATTAAAACAAGAACAAAGTAAACAAAACAAAAACACATTTAAAATGAAACAAACTAGCAGCCACCATTGTAAAACAAATATAACTACATATAAGCAAAACATAAAACAATAAAGTATATAGGCTGAAAAAGGAATACATTCAAACATTAACAAGTGATAAAACAAACAAATATAAGTATGAACACTTATAAAAGAAAGCAAACCTACAAATGATATTTAAAGTTAAACAACATTATATACATTCATATATAAACAAAGATCTGCCATACCAAAATCACCTCAGCCGAAGTCAAAATGAAATAAACAAAATAAAGCAAGTACAAGCAAGCATCTCTAGCCCATAACTCCAAGCAACTTCAGCCATACCCTGTCAACTTCTCTCCTATATACCAACTCCTCAACATCAGTTCGTCCATAAGCTATGCAAAACTGAAGTGAATATATTTTCAAACATAAACAAGAAAAACTTCAACTTAAAACAACGTGAACCAATTCGAATCAGAGATCAAAAAGAGGAGCTGCAGTTAGTAAAATGTCAAGCCTGGTTTAACATTTCAAACTCTACTCTGTTCTTCTTCTCTGCCATTTTCAAGGTGAGCAACTCACTTACCTCTATATTTGCTTTGTTCAGATGTTTGTGATTTAAGTTTGAAAATGATTTGAAGTGTTTCCTGGCTGTTGAATATGCTTGAATGTTGTATATATATATAGGGGTGTACATATCTGGGTGTTTCTGTTTATAGGCAACATGCTCCAGATTTTCTTTTAAAATCTTTATCTCCCCATAGAAATAAATTCAGGCTATGATTTATGAATAAAATTAGTTCATAACAAAGTTATACAAATTCTAAAAATAGTTTCAAATATTTTTACCCAGCAATTAACTTCAGGATATGAAATAACAGTAGATCAATGTATAAATTAGAAAAATTGAATATGCTAATTTTAAAATCTGATTACACAGTCACGTTTGAATTTCAAGATGATGATTTTAGAGAGTTATTTCAAGATTTTCAGTTCCATGGTTGTCGAGATATTATGGTATGAACAGAAATTGTAAATTCGTAAATTTCTGGTGATTGGAGTAACGATAAATCTCGCGATTAAAGGGGAAGCATGTTTAGGGGTCAAAGATCATCAGAAAAATGATGGATGATTTTATAATTCGTTGTGGGAAGCAAACGAAGTCGGTCTAGGGTTTAAGCCCTGTATGTTGTTTGTTGAAGTCGCGAGACATTTTCATCGTCGACATGATGTTCTGGGCGATCGCGATGGGGGGAGGTGGATCGTCGAAGTATGGCGAGGCTTCGGCCAGGTTCGCATCGTTTCTGGGGTCGTGGTTGGCGAAGGCGAGGCATTTGCAGGTGATGGTTTTCTGGTCGAGTTCGATCCAGGATTTTGAACGAAGTGTTCGTTTTCGATTTGCGTTTGTATTCTTCGATCTGTTTGGTTGCGAAGCTTAGGGTGATCAACGGGGATGTGTTGGTGATCGTGGCGGTGGTCGAAGGCGATTGGTTCGCCTGTGCACGTGAACGCGTGCACGTTAATGTCCAGTGGAAATTTAGGCTTTGGGGAAGAAGGATGGTCTCGGGGCGTTCTCGCGTGGATGGGTGGGCGACTCGAAGCAGGTAATTTGCGTGATTACCCGAGAGTGTCTCGGTGTTTTTGAGGGTTTTTCTCGGGTCTGTGATTTGAAGGTAAAAGCAGCTTTAACTTTTAAACAAAAATCAAGTTATTTAAACAAATTTTGTTAAACCCAGTTTCTTTGTAAATAAAAATGTTTATCTAAGTTTTCAAGTTGTTGAAAGGTTTTGAAATAACAATATTTCTAAAGTAAATAAAGTTTAATTAAAATGGTTTAAACTTATATTAAAAGGGGGCTTATTTTAAATAAAACTCAATTAAGAAATTAAGAGTTGATTTAATATTTTAATTTGTTAACTTAAAAATTAAGTTAATTTATATTGGTTTAATAATTAACTAAAGATCAATCAATTATAAATTTAAAGCTAATTAATTTATAAGAAAGGATAATTAATCAAACGTTAATAAATTAAGGGTAAATCAATTAATGAATTAAAAGATAATTCAACAATTAAAGGAAAATTATTTAATGATTAAAAGATTGATTTATTAATTAAGATTGATTTATAAATGATTAAAAGTTAATTAATAGATGATAAAGGATAATTAATTAAAATGGGTTGTAATTAATTAACCAGGATTAGAAATTCATAAGAAATTTAGTTGAATTGAATAAATCAGACAAATTAACTGATTTTACTTATGTATAATTAGATTGATTGAATGATTGAATTGTTTGATATCCCTGATATATGATGCTTTGTGTTATACCCTGATTTTGTTGTGATCTGTAATTTACTTATCTGTGATATATATCTGTGATCTGTACGATAAGCGTTATAGTTTATATCGCTTATCAACTATATTCTGTATTCTGATATGTGATGACCGATGTTGCACTATTGTGTGTAAAACCCCTGGACTACACCATACACACACAAATATGGATTTCACGTGGAAATCGGTTAAGTCACAGATAATTTAAATTTGATGTTTTGAAATTGAAATTTTAAATTTCAATTGATTTTGAAATTAGAAATTTCGGTTTAAATGTGAAAAGCTTTTGAAATGGAATTTCAAAGATGAAACTTATTTTCGAATAACCTGATTAAGTTTTGAAGTTTAAATAATTTGATTTAAACTTAAATTCAAGATTTGAAATTGAACTCTATGATTTGAAAATAGGGATTAGAGATTTTATACCTGTTATATATGAGTTAAACCATTTTAAAAAGTATTGATTTTGGAATGTGAATAAAATAAAAGGGTTTTAACTCATGTAAATATAATTGGATTTTTCTTAAACGAAAACTATTTGTTTTCAAATAATAACAGCTTTCATATAAGAAGTGAACTTCCAATTTGTGTTGAAAGGTTTCAAATTCAAAATGAAATTGAAATGTTTTAAAAGGCTATGAATGAATTCTTTTTTGAAAGCTATGAATTAAATCTGTTTATTTTTAACAGATTTAAAATGATGTTTTGTTTAACCCATTAGAAATGAAATTGTTTTGAAAGCTATAAGTTAAATCTTTGATTTAAAGATTTAACGAGTTAATCAAATTGAAATGAGAATTGATTTGGAAAAATCTGTAAATGAATCTTTTTGTTTAAAAGATTTGAAATGGTAATTGGTTTAAACCATCTGAAAGAATGTTTGGAATTGTTAAGTTGTGACTTAATTGAAATCCCATATCCATATGTTTTTTTAATTGCGCTCACTATTCGGGTTAGCCGGGAAAGGACCTTTGGGTCGTATAACCCATTCCGAATAGTGATACGTCGTATATGGATGGCATTTGAAGACCGGTGATGAAGACCGGATATTTTCGAAAATGAAAGGACAACCTGTCGAATGTCTCTGCACTGAGTTGCTCCGGTATAGAGATTTATATCACTCTTTTTGTGACAGGAAGTCCGGACGTGATTGGAAATTATCCGGATTTGCAAGGGCTTCGTGAGAAGTGCCTTCGGTTCTGTTCGAACCCGGAACAGACTTGTATGGTTACATGTCTGACATTACACTTTGAGATATAAAGCTGATTTCTTTCAAATACATTTCTGTTGGTGGCGGAGAATTTATTCTCTTAGCTTAACACCCTTCTCTGAGACGTACGAGCTCAGAGGTTATGTAGTTGAAATTTATCAGCGATATATCCCAATTTGGTAATGTGGCATGCTGAGTGTTGCTGTGTGATGATCAGTGTTTGATCATTTGTGATATGATCATTTGTTTGATCATTTATCTTTGTGATCATAGGTTGATCATCTGTTGACCCAAAGCGTGGCTTTTTGAAAAAGCGTAGCTTTGTGGACGAGACTTCGTCGAGCCTCACAACCCGGTAATGGTCGAAACAGGAATTGTGCGGCAAGGTTTTCAGGGGTAGCTCCCCTAGGGTATGACCATTCCTTCTGGAAAAGGGTAGTATCATGGTATGGAGCCCAGATACTTACTCATGTGGATACACTTTCTTTATGATGTGTGATGTTGGTTATCGAGCGCTCGGATAAAGGTCCCAAAGGACCGGGGGTGGCATATCTGAGGTTTCTTTTATCCCTTGGGAAAAGGGGTTGCCGGCCTTGTTTGGCAGAGAACAGTTGGTTCTCGGAGCGTCCCGCCAGAGGCGTTTCTTTCGTGGAATAGGAAGTTCCTTAGCCTGACCATTTGTTGGAAATCCATCTTCCAAATACGAACTTTGTACGGTTTTAGTTGTATTACCTGCCATGGAATGTGGTGGTAACCTGCTATTGAACATGATAGCTATAGTAGGCATAAGTGCGAAATGTCTATGCTGGCTAAGATTTATATTCTACTTTCGAAATTTTTTTCTACACTATGCACTAATAATAATATCAAAAATGATTTGATTTTGCGTAGTAAGCATCTTTGACTATCATAAGAAGAAATCTCCTCCAATTCTGCGTTTGCATTGTGTGTGTGGTGGGAGGTCTTATGGTAGTTTCATTTTCCAAAAGCATTTCGAATTGACTTTAAATTCTCTTGCTATTTGTTTTAAAGATAAACTGTTTTTGTTGCTCACACCAGTCCCATGACTGATCCGGAGTTTATTGTTCCTTTCCTAAACTCTGGGTGCTCATAATTTCCTACACGAGCAGTCTAGAGTTGGGGTTTTCAGATATTCAGGTTTAGTAGATTTTCTGGAGTTGGTTCAGTCTTTGGATCAGACTGCACTTGCTTATCTTTGTGCCTCGTTATTGGGAGTTCTAGCTATTTCAGGATCGTGCTTTGGAGATGAAGATTATCCGCTGCTGATGTTATCTATTTTTCTTTCCGCTGCAATTTATTGTATCATATCTCTGATGTATATAGATATTTATTGTATCATCATTGTATCTGGATATTGTATCAGATATTGTATATCTATATTCTTTTTATTCCGCTGTGATATTTACTTAACTGTGTTATAAGCTCCGGCGACTCGGATTTGAACGCTCGAATCTACGACATTCGAGTACGATGTAAAGTATGGATGTCGATTTTCGAACGCGAAAATCTGGGACGTTACATTTGGTATCAGAGCTAAGGTTGAACTTTAGCTCAGGAGTATAACACGTTAAGTAGCTCATTAGAGATAGAGTGATGTAAACTCTAGAATGAGTAATTCTCAGATATCCGTCTGAACGTCTCAGTAAATTCTCTTACTATCCACTGATAGTAGATATGAGTGCTAGAAGAAGACGAGATAGGGGACAGGGAAATACGACTATAAATGGTCAATACCCTGCAACAGTGGAAACAATCTTTCTCTATCAATTTTCTTTGATTCGTTTCCAAATTCTTTTGATTCCTTCGTATCAGCTACAAGAAGAAGTTTCGATGTGATGATGGCTCTACGAATCGTTGTAAAAGATGATTACTTCGTATTTCATCGGTTTCTTTTCAGCTTTTTGATTTAAAACTTAATGAATTTGAAATTGGAAATTTTAAATTGAATTAAATTTGATTAATAGAATATGAAGAAAAATTGAATTAAATCAATAAAACGATATCGTTTGAAACCGAAATTTTGAAATTCTATTGAAACTTCTTTTGAAAACCAAAGTCCGAAGAGGGACAATTGGTATGTATTATGAGATATTCCGACTTGAATTCGGAATCCGTATCTTGTGTTAGAGAAGTTATAGGAGATCGAATCTATCTATCTATCTCTGCGATTGTTTTCGTGCCTGCGAATTTCGAGGACGAAATTCTTTTAAGGGGGGAAGTTTGTAACGACCCTGAAATTTAAATTTATTTAAATTAATAATTAAATGATATTTTGAATTTAATTGAGTCATTAAATAAATTTTTGATAAAAATTTGTAAATTTAATTAGGAAAATTTGAGCGAGTTTCCCCGAGTTCCAATTTTATTTGAACGATCATTTAAATTTAATGTTTGTATATATTGGATTTAAAATTGAATCTTTGATAAATGGTTTAAATAAATATTTAAGTTTAAAATAGAAGTAAATGTTTGAAATAGAATAAATTAGAAATTCAATTATATTGTAAAGTAATAAAATAACAAATACAAGTAACAAAGCAATATAAATAGTATAAACAACATTAAAACAAGAACAAAGTAAACAAAACAAAAACACATTTAAAATGAAACAAACTAGCAGCCACCATTGTAAAACAAATATAACTACATATAAGCAAAACATAAAACAATAAAGTATATAGGCTGAAAAAGGAATACATTCAAACATTAACAAGTGATAAAACAAACAAATATAAGTATGAACACTTATAAAAGAAAGCAAACCTACAAATGATATTTAAAGTTAAACAACATTATATACATTCATATATAAACAAAGATCTGCCATACCAAAATCACCTCATCCGAAGTCAAAATGAAATAAACAAAATAAAGCAAGTACAAGCAAGCATCTCTAGCCCATAACTCCAAGCAACTTCAGCCATACCCTGTCAACTTCTCTCCTATATACCAACTCCTCAACATCAGTTCGTCCATAAGCTATGCAAAATTGAAGTGAATATATTTTCAAACTTAAACAAGAAAAACTTCAACTTAAAACAACGTGAACCAATTCGAATCAGAGATCAAAAAGAGGAGCTGCAGTTAGTAAAATGTCAAGCCTGGTTTAACATTTCAAACTCTACTCTGTTCTTCTTCTCTGCCATTTTCAAGGTGAGCAACTCACTTACCTCTATATTTGCTTTGTTCAGATGTTTGTGATTTAAGTTTGAAAATGATTTGATGTGTTTCCTGGCTGTTGAATATGCTTGAATGTTGTATATATATATAGGGGTGTACATATCTGAGTGTTTCTGTTTATAGGCAACATGCTCCAGATTTTCTTTTAAAATCTTTATCTCCCCATAGAAATAAATTCAGGCTATGATTTATGAATAAAATTAGTTCATAACAAAGTTATACAAATTCTAAAAATAGTTTCAAATATTTTTACCCAGTAATTAACTTCAGGATATGAAATAACAGTAGATCAATGTATAAATTAGAAAAATCGAATATGCTAATTTTAAAATCTGATTACACAGTCACGTTTGAATTTCAAGATGATGATTTTAGAGAGTTATTTCAAGATTTTCAGTTCCATGGTTGTCGAGATATTGTGGTATGAACAGAAATTGTAAATTCGTAAATTTCTGGTGATTGGAGTAACGATAAATCTCGCGATTAAAGGGGAAGCATGTTTAGGGGTCAAAGATCATCAGAAAAATGATGGATGATTTTATAATTCGTTGTGGGAAGCAAACGAAGTCGGTCTAGGGTTTAAGCCCTGTATGTTGTTTGTTGAAGTCGCGAGACATTTTCATCGTCGACATGATGTTCTGGGCGATCGCGATGGGGGGAGGTGGATCGTCGAAGTATGGCGAGGCTTCGGCCAGGTTCGCGTCGTTTCTGGGGTCGTGGTTGGCGAAGGCGAGGCATTTGCAGGTGATGGTTTTCTGGTCGAGTTCGTTCCAGGATTTGGAACGAAGTGTTCGTTTTCGATTTGCGTTTGTATTCTTCGATCTGTTTGGTCGCGAAGCTTAGGGTGATCAACGGGGATGTGTTGGTGATCGTGGCGGTGGTCGAAGGCGATTGGTTCGCCTGTGCACGTGAACGCGTGCACGTTAATGTCCAGTGGAAATTTAGGCTTTGGGGAAGAAGGATGGTCTCGGGGCGTTCTCGCGTGGATGGGTGGGCGACTCGAAGCAGGTAATTTGCGTGATTACCCGAGAGTGTCTCGGTGTTTTTGAGGGTTTTTCTCGGGTCTGTGATTTGAAGGTAAAAGCAGCTTTAACTTTTAAACAAAAATCAAGTTATTTAAACAAATTTTGTTAAACCCAGTTTCTTTGTAAATAAAAATGTTTATCTAAGTTTTCAAATTGTTGAAAGGTTTTGAAATAACAATATTTCTAAAGTAAATAAAGTTTAATTAAAATGGTTTAAACTTATATTAAAAGGGGGCTTATTTTAAATAAAACTCAATTAAGAAATTAAGAGTTGATTTAATATTTTAATTTGTTAACTTAAAAATTAAGTTAATTTATATTGGTTTAATAATTAACTAAAGATCAATCAATTATAAATTTAAAGCTAATTAATTTATAAGAAAGGATAATTAATCAAACGTTAATAAATTAAGGGTAAATCAATTAATGAATTAAAAGATAATTCAACAATTAAAGGAAAATTATTTAATGATTAAAAGATTGATTTATTAATTAAGATTGATTTATAAATGATTAAAGGTTAATTAATAGATGATAAAGGATAATTAATTAAAATGGGTTGTAATTAATTAACCAGGATTAGAAATTCATAAGAAATTTAGTTGAATTGAATAAATCAGACAAATTAACTGATTTTACTTATGTATAATTAGATTGATTGAATGATTGAATTGTTTGATATCCCTGATATATGATGCTTTGTGTTATACCCTGATTTTGTTGTGATCTGTAATTTACTTATCTGTGATATATATCTGTGATCTGTACGATAAGCGTTATAGTTTATATCGCTTATCAACTATATTCTGTATTCTGATATGTGATGACCGATGTTGCACTATTGTGTGTAAAACCCCTGGACTACACCATACACACACAAATATGGATTTCACGTGGAAATCGGTTAAGTCACAGATAATTTAAATTTGATGTTTTGAAATTGAAATTTTAAATTTCAATTGATTTTGAAATTAGAAATTTCGGTTTAAATGTGAAAAGATTTTGAAATGGAATTTCAAAGATGAAACTTATTTTCGAATAACCTGATTAAGTTTTGAAGTTTAAATAATTTGATTTAAACTTAAATTCAAGATTTGAAATTGAACTCTATGATTTGAAAATAGGGATTAGAGATTTTATACCTGTTATATATGAGTTAAACCATTTTAAAAAGTATTGATTTTGGAATGTGAATAAAATAAAAGGGTTTTAACTCGTGTAAATATAATTGGATTTTTCTTAAACGAAAACTATTTGTTTTCAAATAATAACAGCTTTCATATAAGAAGTGAACTTCCAATTTGTGTTGAAAGGTTTCAAATTCAAAATGAAATTGAAATGTTTTAAAAGGCTATGAATGAATTCTTTTTTGATAGCTATGAATTAAATCTGTTTATTTTTAACAGATTTAAAATGATGTTTTGTTTAACCCATTAGAAATGAAATTGTTTTGAAAGCTATAAGTTAAATCTTTGATTTAAAGATTTAACGAGTTAATCAAATTGAAATGAGAATTGATTTGGAAAAATCTGTAAATGAATCTTTTTGTTTAAAAGATTTGAAATGGTAATTGGTTTAAACCATCTGAAAGAATGTTTGGAATTGTTAAGTTGTGACTTAATTGAAATCCCATATCCATATGTTTTTTTAATTGCGCTCACTATTCGGGTTAGCCGGGAAAGGACCTTTGGGTCGTATAACCCATTCCGAATAGTGATACGTCGTATATGGATGGCATTTGAAGACCGGTGATGAAGACCGGATATTTTCGAAAATGAAAGGACAACCTGTCGAATGTCTCTGCACTGAGTTGCTCCGGTATAGAGATTTATATCACTCTTTTTGTGACAGGAAGTCCGGACGTGATTGGAAATTATCCGGATTTGCAAGGGCTTCGTGAGAAGTGCCTTCGGTTCTGTTCGAACCCGGAACAGACTTGTATGGTTACATGTCTGACATTACACTTTGAGATATAAAGCTGATTTCTTTCAAATACATTTCTGTTGGTGGCGGAGAATTTATTCTCTTAGCTTAACACCCTTCTCTGAGACGTACGAGCTCAGAGGTTATGTAGTTGAAATTTATCAGCGATATATCCCAATTTGGTAATGTGGCATGCTGAGTGTTGCTGTGTGATGATCAGTGTTTGATCATTTGTGATATGATCATTTGTTTGATCATTTATCTTTGTGATCATAGGTTGATCATCTGTTGACCCAAAGCGTGGCTTTTTGAAAAAGCGTAGCTTTGTGGACGAGACTTCGTCGAGCCTCACAACCCGGTAATGGTCGAAACAGGAATTGTGCGGCAAGGTTTTCAGGGGTAGCTCCCCTAGGGTATGACCATTCCTTCTGGAAAAGGGTAGTATCATGGTATGGAGCCCAGATACTTACTCATGTGGATACACTTTCTTTATGATGTGTGATGTTGGTTATCGAGCGCTCGGATAAAGGTCCCAAAGGACCGGGGGTGGCATATCTGAGGTTTCTTTTATCCCTTGGGAAAAGGGGTTGCCGGCCTTGTTTGGCAGAGAACAGTTGGTTCTCGGAGCGTCCCGCCAGAGGCGTTTCTTTCGTGGAATAGGAAGTTCCTTAGCCTGACCATTTGTTGGAAATCCATCTTCCAAATACGAACTTTGTACGGTTTTAGTTGTATTACCTGCCATGGAATGTGGTGGTAACCTGCTATTGAACATGATAGCTATAGTAGGCATAAGTGCGAAATGTCTATGCTGGCTAAGATTTATATTCTACTTTCGAAATTTTTTTCTACACTATGCACTAATAATAATATCAAAAATGATTTGATTTTGCGTAGTAAGCATCTTTGACTATCATAAGAAGAAATCTCCTCCAATTCTGCGTTTGCATTGTGTGTGTGGTGGGAGGTCTTATGGTAGTTTCATTTTCCAAAAGCATTTCGAATTGACTTTAAATTCTCTTGCTATTTGTTTTAAAGATAAACTGTTTTTGTTGCTCACACCAGTCCCATGACTGATTCGGAGTTTATTGTTCCTTTCCTAAACTCTGGGTGCTCATAATTTCCTACACGAGCAGTCTAGAGTTGGGGTTTTCAGATATTCAGGTTTAGTAGATTTTCTGGAGTTGGTTCAGTCTTTGGATCAGACTGCACTTGCTTATCTTTGTGCCTCGTTATTGGGAGTTCTAGCTATTTCTGGATCGTGCTTTGGAGATGAAGATTATCCGCTGCTGATGTTATATATTTTTCTTTCCGCTGCAATTTATTGTATCATATCTCTGATGTATATAGATATTCATTGTATCATCATTGTATCTGGATAATGTATCAGATGTTGTATATCTATATTCTTTTTATTCCGCTGTGATATTTACTTAACTGTGTTATAAGCTCCGGCGACTCGGATTTGAACGCTCGAATCTACGACATTCGAGTACGATGTAAAGTATGGATGTCGATTTTCGAACGTGAAAATCTGGGACGTTACACCAAATATATATATACTACTATCATATATACTATCATCCAACAATCAATTAATAACTGAAATTTCAATTATTTTAATTTGAGTGAGAAGATCTCACCTTTGCTTTTATTTTGCAATCCATTTCCATTCTAGCTTGGTTTCTTTGCAATTTTGACCTTGTATAAACAATTCACGATTTATTACTATTTGAATTAATCGAACACATCAATTACTCTTTATTAATTTAATTTAAACTAATTTCCTTTTTTAAATAATCTTTGGTAACTAAAATAAATTTAATAATTTAATAAATCGAGTAAGTCACCATAATTCATTTTTCTAAAAATCAATTAGCAGGTTAATCTGTATATATAAGTAAATTTATCTTTTTAAAACTATATATATACCAAAACAAAAATCTATATAGATTTAAAACTCTTCAATATTTTAAATTTCAACTATATTTTTTTTATAATAACTACAGCAATGTATTTTACTGTATATATACATATACACATAAATCCTTAAATCACTGTTTTCTAATTTATTATTTTATTTTTATTTTTTTCTGTACCTATATATAAATTGGAAAAACCCTGCATACGTATTTCACTGTAAATAAATTTTTTCTTTCTTTTGCATATGTATAAAAATTTATCTATTTAATTAAATTAATAGTAAAACGATATACCTAGCTGACCTTCCAGAATTGGCCCCTCGTACCCACGCACACAGCCTCGTGAAGCCCAGAACCCACTCGCGAGCACCATCGCCGATCCCCCAATTATCGTCGCCTTCTCCCAGAGCTTGTGTCGACGACCATCCCAAAACCCTAGCCTCACTTCCAATTCACGACCCTAAATCACCTGCCTCGCAAATCGAAATCGACATCCCCATGCTATACGACATCGCCAAACTTCTGCAATTCAAACTCGAGCATGCGAATGGCCCTTCGATGCCGAGCTCAAGAATAGTAACCGCGAGATGGTCGTGATTTTTTCGAATAGAAAAGGAGTGCGGCCATTTTTCCTCTGAACGATAGAATTTTTTTTATTTTGAAGAGAATGAGCATCGGCCATTTACAAAGGAGAAGAGGGAAGCGGCCATTATTCGTTCAATTTGAATTCGATTCTTGATTTAAATGAATAGGCATTGGGTTTTGAATTGAAGATGAAGGGGATTATTTCTGATCGGCCATTGATTTATTCTCAGGCTTTCGATTTAAAGGAATACATGAAAAGGAAAAGAGACGTGATTTAACAGAGAGGGATATGTCGGCTTCTAACAGATGTAGGTTGGCTAAAGAAAACATAGGCTGGCTGTGATTTGATTCTTGATCAGATATATATATATATATATATAAATCGATTATGTAACATCCCGTATTTTTAAGCCATTGAATTTGAACATTTAATTCATTTTAAATGTTTAATATGGGTTTAAGATTTATTTTGAACAAAAAGGAATTGGTTTAAACTAAAACAACAAGTGATAATTTCTAATGTGGAGGTTTAATTTGAGATTGGATAATAATAATTAAATATTCAAAATTGGGATAAAAGGTGAATTTGGGATAAATGATTATAAAAATGGTGGTTACATGTATTTTTAAGTTCAATTGGTTATAAACAATGATGTTGGATTTTTAGATGAATTTAAAAGTCGACAAGTTATTATTTGGGATTTTATATTAATTTAAAAATGAATTTAATATTTTTAAAATGCAATTTAATAAGATTTTGGTCTAGAATGAGCCAGAATGATTTTTAATGTGTTTATAAATTTTATATGATTTATTGTTAAGTTAATAAAATTTTAAAAATGAAATTTTAAGTGTTTTTGATAATTTCAGAAAATCGCCTGATTTAATAGACGAGTTAAAATAGCCTTCCGGGGCACAGTCTCGGAATTCGACGAAATCAGTTCATGGGATCCGTAATAGTTAGTTATTATCGGATTTCAATTTTCGTAGCAATCGGAGTTGTCGTGTGACCGTGGCAGCTCGGAACGCATCGAAATCGATTTAACTGATTTAATTTTAAATTGATCGTTTAATTCTGTATCTCGCGCATACGATCAAATTAGCTTACGAAACCTCTTCCATTGTGTCTGCAACGTGGAAAAACCTTAGGAATGCCTGTTGGTACGTGAGAATTGGAGTTCGTTTGTGTAAGTGGTAAAATGATTGGAAACGATATTAAAATAATATTAAACAATATTATATATACATTTATCTTTCTCAAAACCCTAGTAATCACGTTCAGCCGCCGCTATTTAGTTTAATGGCCAGAAACGATCGTTTTTCTTCCTCCAAAATCTCCTAATCTACGTGAAAATTTGTAAAACTTTCTACATGAGAATCGAAGAGCTCGGCGAGCTCACCAGATCTGTACGGTTGAGATGTAGTTCTGTCGACTCGAGGCAGAGCGTGGAAGCCGCGTTCGCTGCGCGTTCGTTCATGTTTCGCGACGCCTAGGGATGGCCGAGTTCGCCGCGGTTCCTGGTGGTGGTGAGTGGAGAGTAGCGCGTTCGAATAACGGGTGTTGATCGGGTTCGAGATGATCAGGAACGGAGCGGATCGAAGCCCTAGATTTGCGTGATGGGTTCGATGTGTTCTGTAGCATGTCGCGTGAAGGAAGATGAAGCAGGGAGTGGGGACGGGCCACGTTTTGGTAAAAAAAATATATATATATATAGAAATTGTTTTTAAATTAATTTCAAAACTTTGCAATATCATAACGAACTCATACGATCTCAGATTTGAACGAAATTGGAACCGTCGGAATCGCAGAGAGACGTACTTCGTGATGGTGCAGATCCGGAGTCATTCCGGGCAAGTAGAAATTTGGGGTTAAATCGGACATCGTCCGGTTTAATTTAAATTTCGAACGCTCGCCGAACTCAAAGTGAGTTTTTCTCACTCACATCTGGATGCTAGACATTATAAATAGTTGATATTTAAATATCTGTGTGGATGGCTGAATATAATTGTTATTATCAGTCTGGATTGATATTTATATTGTGATGAGCTAATATTTGTGGATGCAGGGAGAAGCAGGTTGGAGGGATCCAACTGGATTCCTCACAATTGTAGCAATTATTTTATAATTGTTAGTGAATACCTGTTTATATGTTGTGATTGATAAATCTGGAAATTTAATTGTGTTGTGAAATTGTTGTATAAATCATAATTACAGAATTTAATTTATAAATGGACAAAATTGGGTTTTTACGAAATAAGTAAATTGTTAAATTAAGAATTTTTGAAAAATAGAATTTGAAATCTGGTTTGGAATGGGAAATGGAAAAAAATTGGTAAAATTGGATTTAATATTGTGGGAAAATTTATCAATCGATAAATATGAAATATAAATTTTCTGGAGATTAAATTTATGAAATTATAAATTGTTTAAAATAACGGTTTATTTTAATAATGACTAATGTTATCCGGAAATTAAAAATATGTTAAAATGGAGTTTCCGACTATAAATAAACAAGTTCAAATGAAAAACAGAATGTTTTGAAATGCCGTATTTCATTGGAATGTAACTAAGTGAATTGGAAATTTGGCTTCCATTGAAAATTCACCAAGATGTTTATTTAAAAATGTTTAAACTATATTAAAAAAATGAATTTCCGAAAATGGGAAAAATTGTGATTTAACTTCGGAGGAAGTTATAGTTAAGTATGGAATTGGAAATTTATGTTGAAATCATAAATTGACTTGAAATAAATCAGTGGATTTATATGAAAGAGTACTTTGGAATGTTTTGAAACGAGAAAGTATTTCCCTGGGAAAAACCAAGTTAGTGTTTTTAAAGATTTTATTTAATTTAAAAGTTAAGTTTAAAATTTGTTTAAAGAGTATTTTTAAGAAATTGTTATTTTTAAAGTAACAAACTAATAATTTAGAAATCGTAATGATTTGAGAATATATTAGTAAATATTTTTACGAATGGATTTATTTAAAAGTTGGTTTTGGCTTAAGTTGTTAAAATTAGCATTTTTCTTCTTATAACGCTATTTTGAATTTAGTTAAACTAAACCCTTATTTTTAAATCAAAGTTTATGTGTTAATAACTAGTTTTCTTCACATATTTTAAATTTTTATTTTGAGTAAATAAATAGAAGTAATTTTCATATTTTAAAGTATATTTCCGTATAAAGTATTTTAACTGTTTTAAATGTAAATTGTTTTATACTTGGTTATTCCCGATGGAAATAAAGGGTAAAAGATTTACCTTGTAAAGGAAGAGTGGAAAATTGTTTTCAAATGAGTTTTGAAAATGTGAAAATATATCTTTGAAAGATATTAGAAGCAAATAAATAATATGGAGATTATTTATTGTGTGATGGATGTGTATGGATGTTTGTGAACATTAATTGATAGTTAAATCACCGACTATCAATATTGGCCAAATGCGCTGATCGTTTCGAAGAGACCGGGATCGAGTTTCCGTATACCGGGATTCTAGGTCTGGAGACTCGAAAACCACTTCGATCCGGTTTGTACGTTTCGCGAAAACGATTTCGGAGTCGAAGATGGAGCAGTGAAGTGCAAGGGCTAGTCGCTGCTAATCCTGAGGATATTTCCAAAATGAATGTAGTAGGGGTAGTGCCTTCGGTTCCGTTCGGACCCGGGACGGACTTGTATGGACGAATGCTTTCGTGACATCGTCAGGTGGACGATGGGCATTCTAAGGGATATGTGCTATAAAGGTATCGTTTAGCCTCAAGCCTCATCAACCGGGAATGACTGAAAATCAGGGGTTATGCAGCAAGGCTTCGTGGGTAGCCCCCACTTGAGAGTAAGGTCATCCCTGTCTAGATGTCCCTTTTATTTCGGCTTAGTGGTGCGGTTGCTGATCACAACCGTGGGGTGATTTTACTTGGAATTATCCAGTAAGGGATGATTCCGGCTTTGTGTTGCAGGGGAGCGGGCGTACTCCTCGGTACTGTGATCTAGGCCACGTACTGTGACAGGTGGTACCCCAGTGCCTAGTCATTCGTTGGAAATCCATTCTCCCTACGTGCCTTGTACGAGTTTTGTTTGTATTACCCACGTTGTGGCTAGTATGCCGGAATTTAATAGATGTAACAATTTCG
Organism: Allium fistulosum; assembly: GCA_030737815.1. Taxonomy (NCBI): domain Eukaryota; kingdom Viridiplantae; phylum Streptophyta; class Magnoliopsida; order Asparagales; family Amaryllidaceae; genus Allium; species Allium fistulosum. Next base: position 867,317,606 of record CM060905.1, on the reverse strand, counting down.
GCTATTTTATAAGTATTTGTAAATAGACACTATTATAATATCAGAGGATTTTTATAAAAAGTGTTTTAGCTATCGTAAGGTAAAAACCCGACATGTTTATTTGTGGCGTGGTCTTACGAGATGCTTTTGTTTCCAAAGGATTTTGAAAATTTAATAATCAGTTTGGATGTATTTATGATGCGCTGGTATTCCAGACTGACTCGGGTGTTATTTTATTATAATGCTCGGGTCAGACCGAGTATATTTACAGGATAGGATGCTATGGAGCTCAGGAGAGGAGCTGGAGTTCGAGACGTATTTCTCGTACTTGTATTATTCCGCTGCTGTGATTGTTGAGATTGTTTGACTGGTTATGGTTGGTTGTATTGATATACTCTGATGATGATGTATTGTATATAAACAGATATAGTTTTCATTTTGTGTAAAGATCTGTTCTATATATTATATTTTGTCCGCTGCGACTATGAGGTTTGATGTTGTTTAGTTCATTCTTCTTCTTCTACCTTCTTTCTTTTCCTACAATCTGTCTTTTCCGGCGTTCGATCGTCGGCATATTATACTGTTGAGTATTTTGTGTCGATTTTCGAGGGCCGAGAAGGGCGGGTCGTGACAGTTGGTATCAGAGCCAGGTTGGCGACAACCTAGGCTTTGGTAGGAAAATTACTCATTTTTAAATAGAGTCAGAAGTACTCTATAATGAGTTGAGTGTATTAATAGCTATGAGAGCGTACTTGTTAGTGAATATAAAATTGTTTTTGGTACTGTGTTGACTTATCGGTTGAGTGTTTATGAATTCTGGTCGGTGCGGGAAGTACAACCGGATCGATAGGGGTTTCTAAACTCTTAAACAAGGTAAACCGACATAGTATTGTTTTAAGTGGGTAAATGAAATAATTTTACCCAAATTTATATTTTGATATAAAGAAATAATTTTCTGAATTATTATATATATTGGATGTTTGTTTGGTTGTTTCTTCTGTAATCGAATAAGAAATTAAAATATGATCTAAAATTCGAAATGATATATAAGAAAATAAGAAGTTAAAATATTAAAATGGTTTATAACCAAATGGAATTGACTGGATATGTTTTAAATAAGAAAAGTAAAAAATTAAAATTTGATTTAAACTAGAATTTTGACCCCGGAAATTTTGAAAGGGATTTCAAATGGAATTAAACAAAGTTTTGGGAGTTTGACTTTGTGGAAATGTTAGAAATGTTTTCAAAAGCATTTGTAAGAATGGAGTATATTTTGGGGAAATATTTTTGAATAGAAATTGTTTTGAGGTGGATTTTGGAAGTGGAAAGCATTGAGCTCACTTCAGTCGCTGGAAAATAATCCTGATGATGCTGGCCACATCATTAGAATTCATTTTCGAGTTTCTAAAGTGATGGATTGCTACCAAAATAGTTGGTTATGACATTGTTTGGACTTGTTTGGGAAACAAGTGATTTTGGAATTTTCAAAGGAAAATTGTTTGGTAAAAGCAGTTTGTTTTGGAATTTGGTATTTGATTTGAATATCAAAAGAGAAATGTGTTGATTTTTATTTCGAATTGGTTTTGAAATAAATCCGGGTAAATTGAATTCTGGGAATTCTATTTTAAAATAAAAATGTGAAAGTTGAAATGATTCAACTATATAACTTATAAAGGAAAGTTGATTTAAAGAAGAATTGAGTATATATGGAATGTAAATTTACTTTGAATAAATGAAGGTGAATGGAATATATCTAGATTTAACTTATGATAAGTTAAATAAAATTAAGAATTTGAAATTGAATTAAATCTAAATGAATTGGAATTAAAGGGAAGTTGATATAAAGGTGAAGTGTAAATGCTTATGATTGTGCAAATGAATTAATATTCTTAAGTTATTAAGTGTTAAAAATTGACATTGTGATTATAAAAATGTGGATTGGTTTGAAATGAGCAATATAAACTTACAAGTAAATAAGTTGGAGAACTTGAGAATGGAAGATTTGATTTTAACTCAAGTAAAATGGAATTATAATCACAAATAAAAATGGTTAAGTGGAATGGTGAATTCGAACTTAATTTTAAATGGAATGCAAAGTAAGGTGAAACAATTATAAAATATAAAAGAGGTAAGTGAACTGAAGTTAGTAAATAAGTTGAACTTGGATATGGAGAATTAAGATTAAATTGAATTTGGTTTAACTTCGACTAAGATGGAATTAAGCTGAATATTAAAATTTCTGTTGTGTTATGAATAAGAATGAATGAAATTAAATTCTTATTTAAAGTAGTAAAGGAAATGGTTTAAATTTAGGTGGGCTAAATAAAATTTAGATGAACTTGAATTAATTCTGGAAAGGAATTAAATTGAAAATGCATATATAATTTAGTTAACCTTGAATTAAAATGGGATAAGAATTTAGTTTAATGGAAATTTAATTTAGTTGAGGTGATGATGAATGAAGTAAATGTTTACTCAACTAAATCCAAAATGATTGTTTGGAAATAAATCTTGTGTAAGCTAAATTAAATGGAATTTGTATTGAAATAAATAGGATTTTGATAGTTGGTCAAAGTTTGAAAGGTAAATAAAATCCAGTTTTGGGATGGAATTTAAGTTTGGCAGTAAATGTTGGAAGTGAGAATGAATAATGGAATTAGCTTATAATAGTGGTGGTTTGAATTGTAAGTAAAATTCAAATGAGAGAAATAATTTAAGTGGCCTCTTTGTTAATAAAATAAATTTGTACATGGATTGGATAAATAAACAAAGAGCATTAAAGTTGTAAATGAATTGAAATTGGTTGAATGAGAATCAGATGGAAATAAAATTAAATAGATAATGGTAATATTGTGAAACTACTTAAGCAAATTGAAAGAAACAAATGATTGTGGATGAGCTTTATTAAGAAATTTGAATGGAATTTGTTGGATAATAAAATTGAATTGAAAGTGAAATGATATTCATTAATTATTGTGGTAAATTAAGAATGTATGAGTTGAATATAACCCAGGATCGAATGATATTAATATAAACTTGAATTTGGTTAATGGAAATAAAGATGTAAGGAAAATGTAATTTAACAATTACATTGGAAAGAGAAAATATTTGGTTTGTGAACCTTGTAATGGAATAAAATTTATATGAATCCAAGTTGGAAATAATTTTAAATGGTTATAAGCTTAAGTGGTAATAAATTTTGTTTGTATGACATGAAATTGCTTGTATTTGGAGTTGAGTTGTTTAACAAGCAATTGAAATTGATTTTTGCATAAATTAATATGGATTGGAATCTAATTCAAAAGTTTGTATATAAATGCAAGTGAATTGATTTAAAGAGAGGATGAAATTAGTTTTGAATCAATCAGAATGGGTTGCATTTTAATAAGTAATGTTTGCATATGAATGAGAATGGATTATAAAGGAAATGCAAATGTTTCAAGTTTAAAATGAAGTTTGATTGTAAATCAAATTTGGAATGTAGTTAAATTTAAAAATGTAAGAGAGGCATATGTTAATCATATTGAAATAGAAATGGATTGTTTATAATTAATATAGATTGTATATAGTGAACTTGAATGTAAATCATTTAAGTGAAATAGAATGAAGTTTGGACTTGAATAAGTAATTTGAAAAGTGATTGAAAACTTGGAATTGTTGATAAAATATGGTTAACATTGTTAATGATGAAGTTTGCTTGGTTTGGTTATGAGATGGATATGTTTGGCTTGCATTTGTATTGGAAATGTTATTAAAAATGCTCATATCATTGAAACTGATGAGTTGGTTGAGTTTAGTACAGGTACGAGAGGCGTTCGAGAGAGTTGGAGCGCGTATATGCGAGATATTAGCCGCTTGCTTTTAAAAAATTTGCTAAAAGGTACGCCTACGCAAATATAATTGGGAAATGATATATATATTGTGATATATTTTGGTTTCCGGCCATGTGAGCCGATGTATATATATTTGTGTATCCTGCGATATCGCAGAAGCTCCTCCGTGCAAAGGAGACTCTGCCAAATTTTTTTAGAAATTTTGGGAGTTAGAAAATTTTTGGGTTTTTTTTTGGCAAAGCCAGCCTGTTTTTATTGTGGACAGTCCACATTTATTAAACGAAATAGGTTACAAAAAAGGGCAAAGCACCAAACTGCAATCCAAACAGAATACAAAGATAAAAGCAACAAATTACAGAGGAATCTTCAGTAAGAGTTGAGAAAGAGTCGTCGAAGCCCGCGTAAATATTCTCAAGTTTCTTTCTTCCCATATCACTGCTATCACCAGCTTGAGATATTTGAGAAACCTTGTGGTCGAAATCGATTTCCTCCTGGTTAGTTGGAAAATCCGACACCATTCCAAATTATAATCACGAAAAGGCGGTCTCTCACGAATACAATGAAGGACATGCTTCCATAACTGAAAAGAGAATTGACAATTGAAAAATAAGTGACCAACATTTTCCTCTGCCCTGTTGCACAGAATGCACCGAGATTGGTCGATTAAATTCCTTCTAACAAGATTGTCTTGAGTGTGTATTGCGTTCATCAGACATTTCCAAAGCATCAAGTTATGTTTTTGTTTGGATCCTGACTTCCATATTCGAGTGTACCATGGAAAATTGGAATTGTGATGATTATGAATTATAGTTCTGTAAACTATGATGATTATAAAATTTTTGGGTTTTTGATTTGCTAAGAAATTGAATTTTTGAAAGCAAATGTTAAAATAAAGGCTTTAGAGTAAATAAAGCAAATGGTTTTGAATTGGAGCTGAAACTTTTTGGGAAAGTGAATATAAGCTTTTAACTAAGCAAATTGAGTAAGTAAATGGGTTGGAGAGTATTTTCTACCTTAGCAAATTTCGAGGACGAAATTTTTATAAGGGGGGAGGAATGTAACATCCCGTATTTTTAAGCCATTGAATTTGAACATTTAATTCATTTTAAATGTTTAATATGGGTATAAGATTTATTTTGAACAAAAAGGAATTGGTTTAAACTAAAACAACAAGTGATAATTTCTAATGTGGAGGTTTAATTTGAGATTGGATAATAATAATTAAATATTCGAAATTGGGATAAAAGGTGAATTTGGGATAAATGATTATAAAAATGGTGGTTACATGTATTTTTAAGTTCAATTGGTTATAAACAATGATGTTGGATTTTTAGATGAATTTAAAAGTCGACAAGTTATTATTTGGGATTTTATATTAATTTAAAAATGAATTTAATATTTTTAAAAAAGGAATTTAATCAGATTTTGTTCTAGAATGAGCCAGAATGATTTTTAATGTGTTTATAAATTTTATATGATTTATTGTTAAGTTAATAAAATTTTAAAAATGAAATTTTAAGTGTTTTTGATAATTTCAGAAAATCGCCTGATTTAATAGACGAGTTAAAATAGCCTTCCGGGGCACAGTCTCGGAATTCGACGAAATCAGTTCATGGGATCCGTAATAGTTAGTTATTATCGGATTTCAATTTTCGTAGCAATCGGAGTTGTCGTGTGACCGTGGCAGCTCGGAATGCATCGAAATCGATTTAACCGATTTAATTTTAAATTGATCGTTTAATTCTGTATCTCGCGCATACGATCAAATTAGCTTACGAAACCTCTTCCATTGTGTCTGCAACGTGGAAAAACCTTAGGAACGCCTGTTGGTACGTGAGAATTGGAGTTCGTTTGTGTAAGTGGTAAAATGATTGGAAACGATATTAAAATAATATTAAACAATATTATATATACATTTATCTTTCTCAAAACCCTAGTAATCACGTTCAGCCGCCGCTATTTAGTTTAATGGCCAGAAACGATCGTTTTTCTTCCTCCAAAATCTCCTAATCTACGCGAAAATTTGTAAAACTTTCTACATGAGAATCGAAGAGCTCGGCGAGCTCACCAGATCTGTACGGTTGAGATGTAGTTCTGTCGACTCGAGGCAGAGCGTGGAAGCCGCGTTCGCTGCGCGTTCGTTCATGTTTCGCGACGCCTAGGGATGGCCGAGTTCGCCGCGGTTCCTGGTGGTGGTGAGTGGAGAGTAGCGCGTTCGAATAACGGGTGTTGATCGGGTTCGAGATGATCAGGAACGGAGCGGATCGAAGCCCTAGATTTGCGTGATGGGTTCGATGTGTTCTGTAGCATGTCGCGTGAAGGAAGATGAAGCAGGGAGTGGGGACAGGCCACGTTTTGGTAAAAAAAAAATATATATAGAAATTGTTTTTAAATTAATTTCAAAACTTTGCAATATCATAACGAACTCATACGATCTCAGATTTGAACGAAATTGGAACCGTCGGAATCGCAGAGAGACGTACTTCGTGATGGTGCAGATCCGGAGTCATTCCGGGCAAGTAGAAATTTGGGGTTAAATCGGACATCGTCCGGTTTAATTTAAATTTCGAACGCTCGCCGAACTCAAAGTGAGTTTTTCTCACTCACATCTGGATGCTAGACATTATAAATAGTTGATATTTAAATATCTGTGTGGATGGCTGAATATAATTGTTATTATCAGTCTGGATTGATATTTATATTGTGATGAGCTAATATTTGTGGATGCAGGGAGAAGCAGGTTGGAGGGATCCAACTGGATTCCTCACAATTGTAGCAATTATTTTATAATTGTTAGTGAATACCTGTTTATATGTTGTGATTGATAAATCTGGAAATTTAATTGTGTTGTGAAATTGTTGTATAAATCATAATTACAGAATTTAATTTATAAATGGACAAAATTGGGTTTTTACGAAATAAGTAAATTGTTAAATTAAGAATTTTTGAAAAATAGAATTTGAAATCTGGTTTGGAATGGGAAATGGAAAAAAATTGGTAAAATTGGATTTAATATTGTGGGAAAATTTATCAATCGATAAATATGAAATATAAATTTTCTGGAGATTAAATTTATGAAATTATAAATTGTTTAAAATAACGGTTTATTTTAATAATGACTAATGTTATCCGGAAATTAAAAATATGTTAAAATGGAGTTTCCGACTATAAATAAACAAGTTCAAATGAAAAACAGAATGTTTTGAAATGCCGTATTTCATTGGAATGTAACTAAGTGAATTGGAAATTTGGCTTCCATTGAAAATTCACCAAGATGTTTATTTAAAAATGTTTAAACTATATTAAAAAAATGAATTTCCGAAAATGGGAAAAATTGTGATTTAACTTCGGAGGAAGTTATAGTTAAGTATGGAATTGGAAATTTATGTTGAAATCATAAATTGACTTGAAATAAATCAGTGGATTTATATGAAAGAGTACTTTGGAATGTTTTGAAACGAGAAAGTATTTCCCTGGGAAAAACCAAGTTAGTGTTTTTAAAGATTTTATTTAATTTAAAAGTTAAGTTTAAAATTTGTTTAAAGAGTATTTTTAAGAAATTGTTATTTTTAAAGTAACAAACTAATAATTTAGAAATCGTAATGATTTGAGAATATATTAGTAAATATTTTTACGAATGGATTTATTTAAAAGTTGGTTTTGGCTTAAGTTGTTAAAATTAGCATTTTTCTTCTTATAACGCTATTTTGAATTTAGTTAAACTAAACCCTTATTTTTAAATCAAAGTTTATGTGTTAATAACTAGTTTTCTTCACATATTTTAAATTTATATTTTGAGTAAATAAATAGAAGTAACTTTCATATTTTAAAGTATATTTCAGTATAAAGTATTTTAACTGTTTTAAATGTAAATTGTTTTATACTTGGTTATTCCCGATGGAAATAAAGGGTAAAAGATTTACCTTGTAAAGGAAGAGTGGAAAATTGTTTTCAAACGAGTTTTGAAAATGTGAAAATATATCTTTGAAAGATATTAGAAGCAAATAAATAATATGGAGATTATTTATTATGTGATGGATGTGTATGGATGTTTGTGAACATTAATTGATAGTTAAATCACCGACTATCAATATTGGCCAAATGCGCTGATCGTTTCGAAGAGACCGGGATCGAGTTTCCGTATACCGGGATTCTAGGTCTGGAGACTCGAAAACCACTTCGATCCGGTTTGTACGTTTCGCGAAAACGATTTCGGAGTCGAAGATGGAGCAGTGAAGTGCAAGGGCTAGTCGCTGCTAATCCTGAGGATATTTCCAAAATGGATGTAGTAGGGGTAGTGCCTTCGGTTCCGTTCGGACCCGGGACGGACTTGTATGGACGAATGCTTTCGTGACATCGTCAGGTGGACGATGGGCATTCTAAGGGATATGTGCTATAAAGGTATCGTTTAGTCTCAAGCCTCATCAACCGGGAATGACTGAAAATCAGGGGTTATGCAGCAAGGCTTCGTGGGTAGCCCCCACTTGAGAGTAAGGTCATCCCTGTCTAGATGTCCCTTTTATTTCGGCTTAGTGGTGCGGTTGCTGATCACAACCGTGGGGTGATTTTACTTGGAATTATCCAGTAAGGGATGATTCCGGCTTTGTGTTGCAGGGGAGCGGGCGTACTCCTCGGTACTGTGATCTAGGCCACGTACTGTGACAGGTGGTACCCCAGTGCCTAGTCATTCGTTGGAAATCCATTCTCCCTACGTGCCTTGTACGAGTTTTGTTTTTATTACCCACGTTGTGGCTAGTATGCCGGAATTTAATAGATGTAACAATTTCGGCTATTTTATAAGTATTTGTAAATAGACACTATTATAATATCAGAGGATTTTTATAAAAAGTGTTTTAGCTATCGTAAGGTAAAAACCTGACATGTTTATTTGTGGCGTGGTCTTACGAGATGCTTTTGTTTCCAAAGGATTTTGAAAATTTAATAATCAGTTTGGATGTATTTATGATGCGCTGGTATTCCTGACTGACTCGGGTGTTATTTTATTATAATGCTCGGGTCAGACCGAGTATATTTACAGGATAGGATGCTATGGAGCTCAGGAGAGGAGCTGGAGTTCGAGACGTATTTCTCGTACTTGTATTATTCCGCTGCTGTGATTGTTGAGATTGTTTGACTGGTTATGGTTGGTTGTATTGATATACTCTGATGATGATGTATTGTATATAAACAGATATAGTTTTCATTTTGTGTAAAGATCTGTTCTATATATTATATTTTGTCCGCTGCGACTGTGAGGTTTGATGTTGTTTAGTTCATTCTTCTTCTTCTACCTTCTTTCTTTTCCTACAATCTGTCTTTTCCGGCGTTCGATCGTCGGCATATTATACTGTTGAGTATTTTGTGTCGATTTTCGAGGGCCGAGAAGGGCGGGTCGTGACAGATTAATTATTGTCTAGGCGTTTTTATCTTGTACGATCACATGATAACTCTGAAAGCTATGAAATTTGAAATCCAATAATAATACAATATTACGGATCCAATGGAACTGGTTTCGTCGAATTCCGAGACTGCGCCTCGGAAGGCTATTTTTAAATATCGATTTAAAAGATGAAATTCAAAACTGAACAAAACAGTTTCAATTCAATTCTGAAGCTTTTATTATCTTTAGTATTATCAATATAGATTTTACAAGACTTCATATTATTTTTAATCAGCTCAAAACTGAAGATTCAAAAAAAAATTTACCCAACTTTAGTAAATTAAATTCAAAAATTTAAATTGCCAAATCCATTCTGATATTTGAATTTCAAATTAAACTAACTTCCAGATATTTAAAATCAATTAAATATTTCAATTTCAAATGTTTAAAAATTCAGGGTCGTCACAATTTTCGACTTTTCATCGAACGAAAGTTGTTACAACTTTTTGAACATACAAATAGTCATACAAGTAACAAATAACATTTCATATTTGCTAATAAAAAAATTGATGAACTTTAATCACCATTAGTAGTTTCTAGAATTTGATTAAGTAATGTAATAAAGAAAGAAGACTTTTCTTCTTAAATTTAAAATGATAAAGTACATGTCATCATCATGAAAGGTACCGTGGTCACATGGATAGGGAGTGATGCTTAAGGGATATTATTCTTTTCCCATCTCCTTTTCACTTCATAATTCTATTTTTTCAAAAAACTTTCAAAAGAAAACAAATGCAAAGCTTTCAAAAGAAAGAAAACTTAAATGGCACAATTTTTTCACTTTCCTACTTATAAACTTCTTCAATCCTTCTCCAACTCTCTTCATACTCTATTATAATCCTTAAAAACTCCCCACAACACCTTAGCAAGTCGAAAGTTGAAGAAGGATGGAGTAAAACTCGGAGCAAGCCCATGCGTTGTTAGTGCCTTGGTATTGGTTTTGATGATACCAACTATAAACATTATATAAAATATAAATACTAATGTTTTATCAAGTTATATATAATATAAAGTGCATGATATTAGACAACTGTTGATTAAGAAGACTATACAATATCAAGAGTAGATTCAAGATGCTGATATAGAGTTTCAAAAGTTGAAGAATGAAGACTCATGGGTATCGAAGAGTTCAAGATTTCAAGATATTCCAAATAAATTACAGAGTTATAAATTTTTTGTTAAAACCCTGATAACACTTTCTTTATCTCTCTCTATTTCAAATAAGTTTTAAATATTTTTCTAATATCCCGGTTTTCAAAATAATATCTTGAAATATCTTTTCAAAATATTTCTTAAAATAATTTCTTAAACTTTTATATTTACAAAAATATTATATTAAATTTTAAAGTATTTTTTAATCGATTATATTTTTGAGGGAATTAGGCTGAAGGAAAAACTTAAGAACAATTTTAGTCTGAAGGATAATAAAATGATACATTCATATAGCATTGCACATATATAATGCTATATTCATATAGCATTACACATATTTGAACTGCCTGGAATTGCTAGCCATAGATGAAGTTTAAGTATCGCTCCAGATGTGGTTTCGAACTGCCTGAAATTGATGAATGAAATTGCAGTTATTAGGTTGTGGTTTTCTAAAGCTTGATGTTAGATGGAATCTGTACTCTTTGAGTTCGCGTTGCCATTCGTTAATATGGAGTGTTCGCAAGTATTAGATTGTTGCTCTGTGCCTTTGTCTCATGTTCTGGAGTTGAAGATTAAGTGGCGGTTGTATAAAAGGAATCTAAAATGGATCTATAATGGATCTTCTTAAAAGATGCAATGGTGCATCTTATCAAAAGCTGCATATTTACGTACAACCTTCAGACTAAAATTGTTCCCAGGTTTTTCTTTCAGCCTAATTCCCTCTATGTTTTTTTGCAGGTATTTTAGTTTATATCTCCCTTGTGTTTATTTTTGGTATTTATATTTTGATTTTAGATATTTACTTACAATTTGTAACTATATTTATTTTATTATTTATATTACAATTGAATACTCTTATTAAATCTTTCAAAAATTATTTTATAAAGTTTTATTAAGTTATATTTGATTAAAATGTATATAAACTATATTTAAATGATTCTACAAAGTATCAAATTATTTTACAAAGCAATGGATTTTCAAAATAATATTTTTAAAGTGTTTTTAGATTTGTAAAGAGTATGTTGACACACTCTATCTATATATGTCTGACATAATGGCCGTAATTTTCAAAATTCAAATTTGAATGGAAGTGTCTTTTCATCGTATCTCTTCGCGAATGGACATGATTGTTGTTTCCCTATGTATACCAAACTTCGAAATGAATTTTAATCAATCACTTTCTTATTCTTCTCTCCTCTTTCCACTCTCTTATTTTCTAAATCAAAATATACCCAAACTCTACCGAAATTTAAGCAGAATCAAATTCAATCATCGCTAGTCTTATTCTCCTTCATCTACCCACTGATTTTTCTCATCTCTCTCTCACTGAAACCAAGATCAAAGTGCTATTCAAGAGTTATAAGATCAATTGTAATCAAGATCGAAGATCTGAGTCTGTAAAACTCTATCAAATCATACTGGACTTGTCGGTGTGATTGTAGCCCGTAAAATCAATTGGGTATACTAGTAGCCCATAAATCTAGTGGGTATGCATGTAGCCTGGAAATCAAATGACTCTACGTAGAGGTCGAGATTCTAGAGGGTATGTATCGTAGCCTTGAAATCGAGATTGTATTTGCATTTACTAATTGAAAAGAAATCCATATAATCATCATCATAAAATGTACCATGGTCATATGGAGGGGGAGAGGTGCTTATGTGTTATTATTCTTTTTCCATCTCCTTTTCACTTCATAATTCATTTTTTTCAAAAAGCTTTCAAAAGAAAAAGAATTCAAAGCTTTCAAAAGAAAGAAAACTTAAAAATGGCACATTTATTCACTTTCCTACTTCTAAACTTCTTCAAATCTTCTCCAACTCTCTCCATACTTTAGTATAATCCTTAAAAACTCCCTACAACACCTTAGAATGTTGAAAGTGGAAAAAGGATGGAGCAAGGGGGGAGCAAGCCCATGCATGAGCAAAAAGGAGGTGGGGAGGCATGTTTTAGATGTTTTTGGAGTAAAGGTCGAATCTTGTGAAGTTTGGTGATGCTAGGAGGTTGTTTCATGATTCTAGTAGATTTGGGTGGTTTTTAGCATGGTTTGAATGTGATATTTCTTTCCTTAAAAATTCTATTTTAATAAATACACACACACAGATATATATATATATATATATCTGTGTGTGTGTGTATTGGATATAAATGATGCATGTGTTAGTATGTGTGTGTGTGTTGCTTGAATATATTATGATGTTGATGCTTGCTTTGCAAAGAAATATTTTTATGTATGTTATAATGTTTTGGAAAGCATTTTGATGTGTTGGTTTAAATAGCATATGTTATTGAAGTAAACTATGGACTTATATTGTAAAGCATATGTAAATTCGATGGGATATTTTGGACTATGAACTTGGACTTGTATTTTGAGAATATGTAATGACATATAAGGATTAGTAGGGACTTGGACTTGAAATGGAAGTGTCCATATAGTGATAGTCGCTATAGAAGCACTTTGATGTCATGTATTTTATCCGTGTTTGAATATTGTGTTTCATATGTTTAATGTTGTATATATATGATTTTCTATGTTTCTTGTGATGTGATGTGAAGTTGAGAATTATTATATAACTTGAAAGTTGATTTCTTGATGCAGTAGTGAATTGCACTTGATGATGTGCTAAGGTAATTGCTAAGCCTCATTTTCACTTTGAAAAGTTGCACTTACGGAATTTTAACCAACTTCAACTTTTATTTGAAGTAAAACAAGTTTCTATGCTTATAAAAGTATAAAATATAAAAAGAAATGGAGTTTAAAAGCTATTTGATTTATAACACAAAGTTTTAAGAGTAATGGTCCATAGCGATAGTCGTTATGGATGCAGTTTTAGAAACTGCGATTTAAGTAGATATAAAAGGTTATCTGCTGTAAATATTTTGTAAGTTCTTTTTAAATGTATTTTATAAGGTTTATATAAGTATTTGAAAAGAATTTGAGGTTTTAAAATTATTTTTAACTGGTATTTAAAAATTTTAAAGCAACGGTTTTTCGTATTATAAAACTTATTTATTTTAGAAAGGAGATTTTAAACAATATTAAGGAATTGTTTTTAAGTAATGTTTTATATAAAAATGTTTAAAGAGGTTTGAGAAATAAAAAAATTGAAATGTTTAAACAAGTGGTTTATTTAAAAGAAATCCCTTACTTTTCAAAGTCGTATTCTCTTTTAAGGTAATGGCTTTTAAGTTATGATTTGAATGGAAGTTTAAACTTTGTTTAAAAGTATTTTAAAAGGGGTTTGAAATTTATATATTTGATTTAAAGGGTTCATTTGATATAATAGAACCAATGATGCTTTTATGAAGAAAATGATCTTATCTTTTCAAATCAAATGTGGTTTTAAACAAAGGTTTTCAAGTGAGATTTTATATGGAAATTTCCAAGTGATTTATAAGGGTTTATGTGAAATTTTTAAAGAAACCAATATTCGAAGTTTAGCAAAGGTTTGGGAAAGTGAATAAAGGAGTTTAGTTTATATAACTCTCTGGGTTATAAATGAAATATTATACAAAATTTATGAAATCTTATACTTGACATCAAGACTCGAGGTAGGGAAATTTCTATTTTCTCTAAAAGATAAGAATGTTGTCGAGTCAAGGTTTGAGATGTAATAGTACCCCAACTTGAACGACTTGATTGTTATCTGAAGGATAATTTAAGCTTGAAATCGAAGATTGATGTTCATTAAGTAATAATTTCATATGAACTCGGTTACTTATGGAAATTAAGTAGTCAATAGTTGGCACTAAAAACCGATGAGTAGACCGATTCTCTATTTATGAGATCTAAAATCGAAGTGCCTTGGCAAGGATCTAACTTACACGGATTTGTTTTTAGGCGAGAGATAGGGCAAGTTGTGAATATCGAAAACGTGACAAGTGTAGGAGATTGGATTTTCATAACTGATCTTTACAACTTATGGCGGTATGGAAAATATTCTTTTCATACTTAATAACAAATTCCAAGATATGGAAAACTCATCTCTGTCTTGAGAATTAAGAATTTATATCGAAGCAAGGATGGTTCTCTAACTTGTCTGATTTTATTGTCAGTCGAGGGATAGTACTGTTTGAAATCGGAAAGTGGTGGTAATTACAGGTTTAATTTCCATACGATCTATTTACTTAGACTAAAAAGAGAAGTGGTTTGGATTTATAGTAAATAATTTTTTTAAATGATAGTTGTTTTTGATTCAATTTAACATGGTTTGGAAATATATGAAATCTTCCTTAAGATTTGAGAATATACTTATACCGTTGAGATAGGTATAGAAATACAATTTCTAAGTATTAAATGTGTAGTGTTTTGTGAATATACTTATACCGTTGAAATAAGTATATGGATATTTTTCCAAGCATTAAAAGAGTATAAATGAATAGTGAATGAGAAACGCACATATGCATAATTTTGAAAAAGGTATTTTAATACAAGTACTTACAAAGTGATTTTTAATTAATGAATGGATTGATTAAAAGAGGCTTAGTGGTTGCTTATGTGCTTAATCATGCTTGGTTTCCATGTGAAATTAAATCTCTGGATTTGATTGATTTTTTATTAATAGTTAAATAACCAACTATCAAATCTTGGCCAGTTTTTTAAATTATCAGTTGTTGGTTTGGAGAGACCGAGATCGGATAAGTTGTTCGAAAACCACTTTGAATCGACACAAGCGTTTGAATGGTAGACATCTTGAAGATGATGGAATCGAAGACGGAGTTCTTTGAAGTGCATGGCCTACTTACTACCAATCCTGATGATATAGTAGAAGTAGTGCCTTCGGTTTGTTCAATCCCAGAACAACTAATATGGATGAATGCTTTCATTGCGTTGTTGATTGGAGGACAGTGTTAGCATTCCAAGAGGGATTTGCTTAAAGATAAAACATAACCTTAAAACTCACACCCAGAAATGACTAAAACATGGGAGATGCGGCAAGGCTATGTGGTTGGCTACCGTTAAGGTCTGATCATCTCTTGTATCTAATCTGATATTTACGAATTATGTATGTTAGGCGCGTGGAAATGGTTTTTCAAGTTGGTAGTCAGAGTGGTGGTCATATTCGGCGCTGTCCACTAAGGGGTAGGCTGGTTTTCTATTAGTAGAGGTGCAAGGTTTACAGCCTCGGTACATTTAATCTAGAGGTGCACCATACTGAAGGTAGTCCCTTACCTTGTCGTTGTTCGAATCTATTTTCCAATACATGCCTTACGGACTTAATTGTATACCAAATATGTTAGAATGTGAGACGAAGCATTTCAGCCATGTTATATATTTATTTTAAACCATAGACATTATTATAATATCAATGTATTTTATAAATAAAATGGTTTGGTTATCGTAAGGTAAAATCCGTCCGTGTTTATGTACGGCGTCGTCTTACGACATACCTTTATTTTTGAAAGGTTTTATGACATTAAATAATCCAAGTGATTTGAGTTTTCTCACGTTGGTTTACCAGACTGATCCGGGTGTTATTTCCTTATAGTACTCAGGTTTTACCCGAGTACTTTTCCAGGTTTAGTTATGGATGTTTTGAAGCTTTAGGAGACAAGTAAGATGCTTCTAAGATGTACTCACGTATTTTAATTTCTGCTATATTTTGTTGTTTGTATTTATTACAATTGTAAGAAAATGTTGTTATAACTGTCTAGGCTGACGATAGGTTAGTTACTCTGATTGATATATGTATATCACAGTTTTCTTTTGTATAGATCATTGATACATTATATATTACTCGTCACGTTGTGAGATTATGTTCTGTCATTTTCTTCTTTCATCCCAACAATTTGTTTTTCCGGCACTTAAAACTTCGGCACGTGAATACCGTGGATGCATTAGTATCAACTTTTGAAGGTAGAAAAAGCCGGTCGTTACAAATTGATTAAAGCATATTCTTGAGAATTTAATCTCAGAAAATTAATGTGCTTATCTGCCAAATAGAGATATCAGTGAGGGATTTTTGATAGCTCATGAAATTGTCAAAGGTTTCAATTGCAAAGAAAGTGATAGAATGTCTATTAAAATTGATCTAAGCAAAGTTTATGACACCTTACAAAGAGACTTTTTAATACACATAATGAGATCTTTTAATTTTCTGGAAAAGTTGCTGGAAATAATTGAAGAACTAATCACTATGCCAACTTTTTCTGTAAAAATTGTAGGTAACTCTTATGGTAATTTCAGTAGCACAAGTGAGATTAGACAAGGAGATCTTTTATTTCCCTATCTTTTCACAATGGTAATGGAATATTTCACTGTGCTAATGGATAAACTGTTAATAGCTGGAGAAATCAGTCCATTAATGCACATAGACATCAAAATTACTCATTTAATATAAGGGGTGATGTTCTAATCCTTCTCAAAGCTAATACAAATGCAGCCAAAGCCATCAAAGTCTTGTTCAAAACTTTTTATGAGGTGACAGGTCTAAAAATGAACTCAGAGAAGTCAAATTTTTTTCCAATAAAGGATGTAATCAAAAATCGGAGATTTGTAATATCTTAGGAATAAAGGAAAAAAATATTGCCAATTACATATCCGGGGTTGCCTTTGTCACCAGTTTATATTAGCAAGGTTTGTTGTAAAACACCGATTAACAAAATCAAATAGAAAATTGAAGGCTAAGAAACAAGTTTGCTAAGTTTAGCTGGAAGGATTGAACTAATCAAATCTATAATTTATCGCACAATCTTATTTTGGATGTAAAGTTTCAAACTGCCAGCTGATGTCATTAGTAAAATAACTCAAGTTTGTTCCAATTTTCCCTAGAAATAAAAATTCAGTAAAATTCCTTGGCACATAGCATGTTCAATCAAAGAAGATGGGTGTTTGGGACTAAAAGATCTTGTTAAAAGTAATGATGAAATTGACAGAAAACTTATATGGAAACTGATGGATGAACGAAGTTTATGAGCAAAATGGATGCAACAGAAATACATTAGAAACGCCTCATTTTGGGATATCAAAATTAGAACTCAATATTCAAGGACATAGAAACACTTGCTACTTTTAAGAAATAAAACATTGCAGTGCATGGGAAAAAGAATTATAGATGGAAAAACAACGAAACTATGGTCTGATTTGTAGCTACAAGAAGGTAGACTTATTAACATATTAGGTACATGGAGTTTAGATATATTAAATGGTGAATACCTTCTTGTCAGTTCTATCCTTGAACCTGATGGCTGGAAAGTGGACAGCCTTAGCTATTTGAGATAGTTTAAAAAAGAAATTGAAAACGGTCCAATTTGCAATGATAGAACGGAAAACTATTGGCATTGGTTGCATACAAAATCAAGGCAATATTCTTTCGAAACTGCTTAGAATGAAATCAGAAAGAAATACATGTATGTTAATTGGTACAAAATTATCTGGGATAAATGCAACTGTTCAAAAATGACATTTTGTTTATAAAAAGCAATAACCAAACAACCGTCAACAGCGGAAAAGCTACAGCAAAGAGGCATGATTATTGCAGTTTCTGTAACAATCATGAAGAGACTAATGCATACTTATTTTTGAGTGTTCATTCACTTCACATGTATGAAGATGATGTAGAGAAAATTTGAATATGCTAGCTACAATGGATTGATTTAACAAGCATAGTGAAATTACTGCCATTTTAACTACTTTTAAAGCCAGAAACAAAGTCAGAGACCTATCTAAAGTAGTTTTATCTACTTGTGTATGAGTATTGTGAAAAAATGAAATGTTAGGATTTCCGACAGCAATTTCAAAACAACAAAGCAAATAACAGTTGAAATTTAAGCTATATAATAATTATCATGTCAAAATCTAAGATATCCCAACATCATAGCAATCTAACATTGATATCTTAAACAAATGGAATATACCTATCAACTGAACCTCACCAACACCTCTACATTAAAAATCCATACTTGCATCATTAGATCTAAAAGAAATCATGGACCGCTTTTGATTAATCGATGATGAACACCCTTTTAAGTTGTCGTTCGTTTTTTATTTGTTAATTTCTCCACATTTTATCGGTTCTACGGGTGTTGTACAAGATTAGATACAAACTCGTACAAAATAGAAGCAAAAGAAGATAAAGAAACAATGCTTAGCTTTAGAGATACTTGTAGCATCAATCGCGAAAAGAAAAAAAAATCAGAAAGCATCACTGATTTCGTTAAAGAAGTGCCATGGAATTCACAAAGGAAATCTTAGATTCAGAAGAAAAAAAGTGTACGACTTAATTGAAGGGACGAACCGATCTCATGTCATTAACAATAACACTGCGGTTATTGGACTTCGTCCCGTTTTGCATACGCTTTTTAATAGTTGTTGATTTGGATCTTTATTGTGCATTTCTTTTTACAAAGTAAAGTAATAAAAATATATAGCCTTTAACCTCTAAGATAATACAGATGATTAAGACATATGACACTCACATCGAATGCCGAGAGTTCAATTCTCACTGACTACATATCCCTATGAATTACCTAAAGTGTGTGTTGTAAATTCGGTGCATACTTTCTTAATGTTTAAAAGCAAAGTTTGGTTTCCTAGATCTTCAATACATACATACATATATCCTTCATTCAAAATATATATATATATATATATATATATATATATAAACAACTATACAAGTATGTTTTACGATAATCTCTCTTTACACTCCCAAACAAGTTTAATACCAAAATAACTTCATAACTTAGTATTACTGAATAGATAAATAATTACCATTATAAAAATATATATATAAGCTTTCATGTATGTATGTAACCAAAAGCCACACTTGGCTTTTTTATTTATTTCAAATAGCTAGGGAATTACATGGAACAAATCGGTAGGTGACAATAAGATGGCCGCGAGCATGACCTTGACCATCAGTGTCTAGTTTATTGAAAACTCCTTGATCTAAATCTAATCCTCCGTTGCTGCATTGATCAATGATTCTGACCATTTCTTTTGCTCCAGTTCCTTGGTTTGTCACCTGTGCATATTGCGTTTTCAGGTCCGTACATCAGTACAGGCATTTCCATAAATATATTTACTAAATTAACTTGGGCTTTATTATTTTATCCACCCATGTTTGCTGGTAACTTTGTCTTAGTTTTCTTTTACCCGTTATTATTAATGCTTACTATAATCCATTTATGCTACTTTTCACAAATTATTATTCGTACTTTTTTTGAACAGTAATAAAAAAATAGACTACTCTATACCTACGTGGCATAGATGTCATTTCAGTAGTTAGATGCTTCGATTTTGATGCGAGAAATTACTGATTTGAAACTGGTATAACATTATTTGAACATATATTGATATATAGTATGTTGTGTGTGGTATGCTAACTATTAGTACGAATATGTACTAACATATAAATATCAAATTTCCAAATAAAATAATACATATTGTTCTCTTATTTATCACCTCCGTCTCCATTTCAGTAGTTAGATGCTTCGATTTTGATGCGAAAAATTACTGATTTGAAACTTGTATAACATTATTTGAACATATATTGATATATAGTATGTTGTGTGTGGTATGCTAACTATTAGTACGAATATGTACTAACATATAAATATCAAATTTCCAAATAAAATAATACATATTGTTCTCTTATTTATCACCTCCCCCTCCTTTTTTTAAAAAAAATAAAATAAAATGTTTACGTGTTATCAAAGTTAATTTTTGCAAACATGTTATGTTTATTAGCAAGATGATCTACGCAAAATTCAAAATAATTCCATAACCTCTAGCCCTTCGAAATAATACTTTAAATTGACGATTAAAAATAAATATTTTTAATGGTTCAAATTGACTTGCAATTTTGAAAAAGTTAAGGGTTCGTTTTGTTTAATTTGTATTTTGAATTTTCAACATTAACTACAAAATATGAGAAGAGTGAAGATACGATGAAGAGGGTGGAAGGAAGACGGAGGGGATGAAGGGACGACGAAAACGAATTATTTCTCATGCTTCCGTTATTTTTCAAAATACGAAAAACAAAAGTCGGTTGTTTTCTATTTTGTATGTTAAATTTATTTTCTAACTTTATCGTTTTTCACAATATACATGTATCATGTACATTTTTATATGGCGAAAACGCAAAGTTAAAAAGGATAAACCAACAGTAGCCTAAAAGTTTTAAAATGAAACCAATTTTTTTATATAGACGGTCTTGCTAATGAACATGACATATCCACAAAATATCACTTAGGTCCCGAAATTGTTATATAAAAGGCAAACGAGAGACCTGGGAGGGATAAACAACAGACGAATATATAACCTTCTATGTAATATTTGAAAAGATTGTACTAGGATGATCATATTACCATCAGACACTTGCCGCAGGATGATCGGCCTGTTGGGCCCACTGGCCCACAAAAGGCGGTCCATCCATACCTCTTGCGCCAGGCCAGAGGCTTGTCAGCGTCCCACGTGGCGCAGTACGCACCAACAGCGTTAAGATCCCAGTTGTTCTTCTCAGGATTATATATGTTGTACGTTGCTCTGATGTTTGAAGCTTGTTGCCCATACGATGCAACAACTACGCTGAGTATTTGTAATATAATAAGGAAACCAACTCTCTTCGTTGCCATGGCTTTATATGTGTATAAATATGTCTTTCTTTCTGAATTTTAATTGATGTTTTGTAGTTCAGAAGCGACTTGCATTTATAGGGCATTAATTGGGCCAACTACTAAGTATTATATTATGGGTGCTTAGATAAGCTTAGATGAATTTTCTGCTGAAAGTGGCAACTCAGTCATGTCTAAACTTTTATATAGGACATTATTTGAAAAGAATCCTCTATTCGCATGTTATAAAATATATCTGCTGTACAACATCTTTGGCGACTTTAGACCGTTCAACCGCGATGTGATGTCATTTTTAAAACATTTATTATGAAGTGCTGGGAATATTCTGAAAATGAACCATTAAATTTGGTTGAGAAGTCTCTTTAGCGTTCTTATCTTTAATAATAGGCGTGGTGTGCTAATTTCTTTTTGGGTCAACGTGAACTAGCACAAATGTCCATCTACAAATATTATTAAAATCTCACAATCGCTTGAAAATAAGATCTAATATTAAACTTAATTTAACAATTTAAAATGCCCTCTACAAATATTATCAAAACAAACCTTAATATCACATAAAATTAGGATCTAACAAATAAACTTTATTTACCGATTCAAAACAACTCTATCTAGACATTACCAAATTAAATCATATCACATAAAAATAAAATCTAACAAATAAATATCCTTTACAAATTTGTTTTTTCTTAATTAATAATAGAAATAAAAATTAAAGCTAACAAAAAAATATATGTTAGCATTTTAGAAATCTTTAATAATAGTTGTAATACATTTGGTGTCACACTTTTTTGGTGTAAGCATGAACTATAAAAAATGCTCCTCTACTAATATTAAATCTTAATGTAAACTAAAAATATGATCTAACGAATAAATTTCCTTTAACAATTCAAAATGCTTCTTTATAAAACTATTAAAAATGACCCTCTACATATATTATTAAAATCTCACTATCGCTTAAAATTAGGATCTAATAAATAAACTTACTTTACTAATTTAAAACATCTCTCTACATATATTATCATATCAAATATTAATATCACGTAAAAATAGGATTTAAAAAATAAAGTTTATTTACTAATTCAAAACGCCCATATCTGAACATTACCAAACCAAATTATATCACTTAAAAATAGAATATAACAAATAAATCTATTTTACGAATTCGTTTTTTCTTAATTAATGATAGAAACAAAAATTAAAACTAACAAAAAAATATACGTTGCAACTAAGAAATATAAACTAAAATTAACTATAAATTATTTCAACGTAATAATATGATTAAATATATACAATTTGTAGACAAATAATTCACGCGCGAAGCGCGTGCCGTAACGTTCGTGGTAAAAAAATGAAGTATGAAGAGGTATAAAGGAGCCGTTGTTGATAATATACTTATATTATGATAATATGGTTAACGGGTGTGTTATGGCCCATAGCCCAAATAAACCGTAACACTTGTATTTATATACTTTGGCTTATATAAGAGAATTAAATGTATCATGTACAGCAAAATCATTCAAATAATCAATACAAAATCTTCTTTCTTTAAATAACAATAAACTTTTTGAATCATCGATCAATTCTTTCTTGGTATGAGAGCCATACAAAGCTTAACAACATTCAGGTCTCTTCAGAAAAAGGATAAAAAAATTGATCATCCATCAGAGAAACTTCATCACTTGGAGATCAGTTTACCCATCATACACAAAATCATCATTTGGGCAGTAGAGAATTTGTCTCAAGAAACCGCTGCCGGGCCAAGAAGATCATTGGCTACAACAAGTCTCTAATTCAGAGCAAATTCAAACAAAAAAAAAATCAAAAAACAATCAAAAATCAAGAAATTCATCAAATCAGGAAAGGAGTAAGTACCATACCAGAAGCCTATCAGAGTCATTTCATCATTTTGACTTGGTTGCTAAAAAAGAAATTTGATGAAGTTACTATTTTTGATATTGAATACAATGTTTGGAGAGATTTGAAATAATAAGATTACGGTAAAATATTTTGAAATATATTATCAATTTGAGAAGATTGTTATTGTTTTTTTAAAAGTAAATAAAAGGTGCTTTTATTATGAACAATAATAAAATAGTTTTACACTTGAGAGAAAAACAATAGTCGTAAATACGATGTTCTGAATTGGTGCAATGTTGGATTAATGGTTGATTTTATTTATTATGTATGTTGTTTTACGACGATGGGATCGCATTAAAAATGGGTGTGCGATGTTTTACCATTATTAATACTAATTGATGTATAGTTAATTACGGTTACTTAATGATGGATGTCGTGTTACTATTAATTGGATTAGTACACGTTTGATAATATTGATGATTGTGTTATTATTGTGGAGTGATTAGTATATACTTGATGATTTATACTTACATTGGTAATGTATTATTATAATTAATGATTAATAATGTACGTAAGTATATTTATGATTGTTGTTACCTTATTTGGTGATTGAGATTGACATCGCATGTTGCTGATGTTTAATAGGTAAATGGATTATTTTTGTTGTTGCCCTATGTGTTGGTTTATTGTTATGAATAAGTAGGAATACTATTTTCTGCTTTTATTATTTACATTGGTTACGTGGGTTGCATTGTTTGCGATGGTTGCAATGGTTGCATTGATTGCATCGCTTTTGATGGTTGCAATGTATTAACAAGCATTAGATGCAAGAGAAGAGAAGGAAATAGAACTTTGTGAGCTCGATCCCCAAAAGGGGTATATATGAAGCCTTTTCCTATGCAATAACCACCGGATTTCTTAGGTTGGGCTGGGATGTATATATAGGGTTGGACGTATTCTAAAACATAGTTGAAACCATCTTTTTTCTATTTATCCTATGTACCTCTATAGGTGTAGAGTTGTAGACATGAGTAGAGGAGGGAATGTAAAGAAGATAGCTGATTTGGTATATTATTTTCATACCGTTATTACATTGTTTATAAGTTGGTAATAATTGATGTATTCGAAATGTAAATTGATGATATAAAATAACTGTACAATTGAGTTAATATTTATTTATATTGATGTTTGAATCCGTTGTGAGGCTTTCCTCATTCTATTCATTATTTTAGAATTTTAATTTTTATCTACCCACGGCCCACTTTTTTTAATATCTGAAATTAGTTGTAAGCGTGTTTTGTTGTCGTTTATAATTAATTTTGGATTTTAAAAATAATGGGTCATTACAATATCTATAGCTCCAGGTAGATAGTTTTCTATTAATTTTATCAATTATTATTTATCAATCTTCATTTTTTAGCTTAATTGGTCTAATCAAAACTCTAGGTAATGAATATGAAATTTCATGATTTTATAATCAACTATATTAGCAACTAGATTTTTAATGTTATCGACGTCATTTAGGACTAAATCAGAACTCTTGTCAAAATTAACCTAAAGCCCCGATAACATTTCAAAACTATATAAAACAAATTTAAAAGTTTTAATGTGGCGAGGCAAATGTGAGGTAAAAAGAACCACATTATCTGCAAATTGAAGTACCGAATGATCATCACAGTGATATCGTTACTAACACTGTCAAGAGCCTCGGTAGTAATAGATAACTTTATGATCCAAATGAATACATCAGTTGCAATGTTGAACAGTAAGGGCGACGAATGATCGCTATGTCTAAGTCCACATTTGGAAATAATGTTAACCATAATACTCGAGTTTCTTATTTTGAGCAAGGTCATGATCCAACCTGCTCGTCTAGAACTAAAACTCCGAGCCAGTAATAAATCTTTAAGAACAACCGAATTGATGGAATCAAAACCTTAGAAAATCAAGTTTTATAAGGGCATAATTACTATTATTTTTACAACGATAATTTATAATCCTTGGTATTTATATCATTAAAGAAACTGGATTGTGTTACATAGGTTAAATTATTCATTTTGGTGCTAAACCTATTAGCTAAGACCTTAGAGATAATTTTAAGAAAGCAATCTATTAATGAAATAGGCCTAATGTCCTTAAGGTATATCACATCCACTTTCTTATGGAGAAGAATCACATTAGTAAAGTTAAATCTTCCTAATTGTACGTTACCATTATAAAACTCATTAAATATTTTAATTAAGTAATATATTAAAACAAGCCAAAATTTCATGTAAAACAACATAGGAAATCTATCCAAACCGAATGATTTTTCGCAAGGTATATCGTTGATAGCACTAAAGATCTACTCTTCTGAGAATGGAATATCCAAATCATCTAAAATAATTCTAATACTTTTAAGATATAAATCATTATGCATAACTTTAATCCGATGACCTCAGTTAGCTCCAAAATATCTTCAAAATAGTTAGTGAATGCGTTAAGAGCTCGTTTTGATTACTAATTTCTACATTATAAATAAGCAAGGGGTTTATGGTATTACTGCACTTATGACCATTAGCTATTATATGAGAAAACTTGGTATTCTTGTCTGTCTCATCCATCCATTAGACCCTAGACCTCTATTTCAATATTATTTTCTCTTGCGTAATAAATTTATTTAGTTTTTCTTTCATATTTAAAAGAACATTTTGCTTAGAAAATTTTAAGATTCTAGTTTTTTCTAATTTATTTAATTTTAAAATTTCAGAAAGTATTTTTTTCTTTTTTTAATCGTGATATTCGCAAAAACATCTTTATTCCATTTTTTAACAACTAATTTTAGGTCTCTAAGTTTAATAACAAATACTTCAGCTACATCGCTTGAATATTTAATGTTACTGTACTTATAGAAAGCAATTTATTAGTAATAGGAAATTATTGTCAAGGACAAAATTTTTCAACGTTTTAGCCTCAAGGACAGACCTTCAGTATTTTAGCCCGAAGGACAACTTTCTTTAGATATCAGTTTTTAGTTATTGATAGCAGTTTTTAGGTATCAGTTTGTAGTTATCGGTAGCAGTTTTGGAAGAATATTTGTCCTTATGAATAATTTTGAAAGAATGTTTGTCCTTGTGATTAATTTTTAGAAGAATGTTTATCCTTGTGGTTAAAATATTGAAGTCGTGTCCTTGAGGCTAAAAATATACAAATTTTTGTCCTTCAAATTAATTCCCTCTATTAGTAACTAAAGCAGTAAAATTACTTTCTAAAAGCCAAGTCTTTTAAAATATGATATTTCTATGAATTTAGTTATGGTTCTCGCAAAAGAGAATAATCAGAACACATAATTGGATGCCCATTGATATGTAAAACAAGAAACCTATCTTCCATTTCTTCATTAATGAAAAACGATTGAGGAACGCCATGGAAGAGATTTCTCCTGAATTCGACCAAATAAATTGCCTATTACAATGTTGTAATTCTATTAAATTATCATTAATAATAAACCGATCAAACTCATCCATATCAGAAATATCGCCTTTTATGGACGGGCGCTCTCTTGAAACCTAGTCAAATTGAAATCTCCCTACTACTTAAGGTCCTACAACGAGGGATCTAAACTTAAGCGGCGTGATTGGATTTAGTGATGGTTCTCGCAAAAGAGAATAACCAGAACACATAATTGGATGCCCATTGATATGTAGAACAAGACACCAAGGAACACCTACTAAATCCAAGCGGCGTGATTGGATTTAGAGCGAGATGAAGCAGAGCCGGTAAGAGGATGGGGTGTGCTAGTCTCGTAAGCGTAGGTGCACTTGTTATGGAGGAAGAGTTTGGGTGTTTTGCTGGTCACTTGAGCACAAGTACGATTCCTTGGGAGAGAGAAAGGGGGATGTGCAGGATTCGAGAGAAAAAGACAGAATTGTTACTGTTGGAAGCCAATAATGAGTTAATTTAGTAAATTAACAGTGGGATCAATCTACCTTTCATAAGATTTGCCCAATATCTAACTATGAGGTTAAAATTTCAATACTAGTAAGATATCCATCCTATTTTATTTGAATTTTTTTAATCTGTTGTAGGTATTTAACACCGGAGTTGATTGGGTTTTTGACCGAATTTACTCCAGATGATTTCTTCTTACCTGGTACAAGCCTTAGGAGATGCAACAGCTCAATGAATGGCCATGTTTGGCACTTCCACCCCCTTTTCACCACCGGCACTGCCTCTAGACTTCACTGAAAACCCTTCTGGTACCACTCTGATCGATTCTTCTGCCAACCCCAACTTTGTCCAAATACATTAAATTATCTTTGTTTCTTCATCTAAACAATTTTTTGAACTCATTTTTGAGTGTTTCAAAGGCTAATTCACATTGTTAGGTTTCATACAAGTTCAAACAATAGGAGACTACCATTTTAGGCATCCAATTCAATTACTAGAACATGCCTGTTTAATATTTCAAAATAAATCCATGGACTTATCATTTCCCTTGCTAAATCAGTGTTTTATTCACTTTTATCTCACTTTTTCACCCATGCATGAAATTAACATAGGTTAAGGTGGTAAAAGCATACATCTTGGGGAGCAGCATGGTGTACGCTTGGGTTTACAGTAATAAAGAACTAATTTTGCTACGGTTTGAAGGAGATGAAGAGGTTTTCATAACGAGGGTAACCATTTTTAATAGTAGAGAGAAGAAAGAAGATCAATGGAGAATATAATGAAATTTCTCCTTAGCAAAAGTAGGAAATAGGTTTGAATTTGTTATATTGCACTTTAACCCCCTTAATTTTTCGGATTACAAAATTATTAATTTTATTACATAAAAACTTTTCAACAAACTTTATTTACTTACAAATTTATTCTCTTCATTACTTATAGGAAAAATAGCTTTTCACTATGTTTGATAGTTAAAAAATAGGCACACGATGTTACATCAAGCTATATAAGCTTTTATAATGTTTTCACGACACATGTAAACCCTAGATATCAAACTTCTCATCGTTCAATTATTAGAAATTGTTTAAGAAATTAACTATTACCTAAATCAGTATGGATACATTATATTTTATTCAAAATTTTACTATGAATAAGTAAAGGTCATTATGCTAAAGCTACGTTAGGTATAATGGGTGTGGCCGCAATTTAATTATCTAAGCCATTTAAATAGTAGGGATGCTTGCAAGATATATGGCCAAGGTGGTTGCTCGGTGCAGTTTTCGAAAATAATCTTTTGATTGAGCTGAGTCTACAGATTTTATTTGCATATTGAACTAGGGTTTTTTTTAGAGTTAAAAGGTGCTCATATTTGTGGTATACGGAGTTTTTGCTTAATCTGATCTTTTTTGATATAATGGAACTACCTTATAATAATCATAGGCCATTGCTAACAGCATTAACCTTCATTATGATAGAATATGTATAAAGTTATATATAAGCTCGGCTTACTCTCATTTACTATATACTTGGATTAAATAAGTTATAACACATGCAACCCCTCAAAGATTTTGTTTGCAGAAGAGCCCTTCTTTACACCTAAGGAATGTATATCATTTAACATAAAACTTATTATCTTAGTTTTTCATACAAACATTTCCTTAAATGTAATATACGGAAAAAAAATTATGCACACCGCCAAACTACTGGGTAACTCGACTTTATATGCGAGTTTATCAATCCTCTTTATAACTGGAAACAGACCTACATATCTAGAAGCCAATTTCTCCACTTTCCCAAAGCACATAACACCTCGCATTAGTGAAACTTTCACAAATACAGGACCGCCAACGGTGAACTCTAATTCCTTCCATCTCTTATCGGCATAACTTTCCAACTTTCGTTCTAGCACAAATCAACTCTATATTCTCAATATCATATATTACCAAGTTAGGTCCTAACATGAGTCTATCTCCCGAGTTCAACCAACATACATGTGGCTTGCATGGTCTACATAAAGCACCTCAAACAATGTCATTCCAATACTCTACTAGTTCACTCCTCTAGGACTTCTTTTCGAAGATCTTCCACATTTGGGACACACAACCTTCCTTTCTACTAAGCCATCCTTTTGATTCTATCTCAAATCGCCTTAGATCCCTACATCCACACACATCCCTTATAGCCAAGCCTAATCCTTTCATAGAACAATGAGTCCTCTCTTTGCCTTCTAATAATTCTATCCATAAGTGATGCACGAACTTGCTAATGCACTCGGGTCCTAGCTTGATCCTACATTCTACCTATAATTCACTCCACATGAAGCTAATGCCTTTAATGTCTTCCATTCCTCGAACATGGCTATCACTCCATTCCGCCGCTTTCTACTCAAAGCATCGACAACCTTGATCGCTTTTCCAGCGTATGTTCTATATCAAAGTCATATATTACCAATAATTCTAATCATCTCTATTGCCACATATTCAACTCCTTTTGAGAGGATAAATACTTAAGAGACTTATGGCCCATATATAACTCGAACCATTCTCCCAACAAATAATGTCTCCAAATCTTCGACGCAAAATCACCGCCACCAACTCTAAGCCTTGGGTTGGATATCAAACTTCATGGGACCTCAACTACCAAGATGCATACACTATTACTCTTCCCTTCTATGTCAATATTGCTCCCAATCCAGTTCCATAAGCATCAGTATATATAACCAAATCCTAATTTCCTTCAAGTACGATCAAGACAAGAAAATTCGTCATTAACGTCTTCAACCCCCTAAATGACCCTTCACACTGCCACTCCACTCGAACTTCTCATTCTTTCCAATCAACTTAGTTAAGGATGTTTCTACGCACGAGAAATCCTTAATGAATCTATATAATAGCCAGCTAATCCAATGAAACTTCTTATTTCTACAACCATCTACGGTCTCTTCCACTCATTGATGTTCTCTATCTTTGGTGGATCTACTGCTAATCCATTCTCTGGATCAACATGACCAAGAAACCTCACTTCTTGTTTCCAAAAATGACATTTGAAAAACTTCGCCTACAACTTGTGATGTTGTAGGGTCACTAACACCAATTTAAGATGGACTTCATAATCTCTCTCATTCTTAGAATATACCAAAATATCATCGATGAAAACCAACATATACCCATCCAACCGATCGTGGAAGATTCGGTTCATAAGAACCACAAAGAATGTAATGGCATTGGTTGGTTCAAAGGGCGTGACTAACCACTTATATGAACATAATCTAAATGTAGTCAAAGGAATACTATTTTCAACCACCCTCAGTTGATGGAATCCGGTTGTTAGATCTATCTACGAGAATACCCTAACTCCCTTCAATTATTCAAAAAAAATCTTATATCCTCGACAGTGGATAATGATTCTTCAAAATTAACTCATCCCATTCAATTTCCTATATTTGATACACATTAGAAGTGATTCATTTGACTTCTTCATGAATACCACAGACGTTCCCCGTGGTGAACTACTCAGCCTAAGAAACTTTTATGCTCAAGTTCCACTTGTTGCTTCTTTAACTCCTCTATCTCTTTAGGCGACATTTTGTTGGGTGGTCTACTAATAAGTTGTGCCCCCAAATTTTTTTATTTGGAATTGAATCACTCTTTTAGGTGGTAATCCCATTATAGGTTAGGAAATGTCTGCAAATTCCCGAGCCACTAGTACTATATTAATCTCTTCCCCTTGAGTCTCCATGGCATATAATGTAGCTCTACGCTTTTCCTTTATTGTATCTACCACCACTATAATTCCTTCACTACTTCTAGGGCTTCGCAAAGTGATGATTCTATTAACATAGTAGATTCTAGCATCATTACATACTAGCCAATCCATGCCCAAAATTACTCGTAGCCTATGAAGTCAAAAACACAAATTGGTAGCAAGTAGGCAAATGTCCATACAAAACAAACTCTAAATTAGTGCTCCTTAACCCAGAGTGGCAATCCATCGATTAGATTAACCACACACAAAGATGTAACTAAATAAGTGGCATCTAAACCCAACCCATCAACCAAGACTTTCGTAATGAAAGAGTGTGTTGCACCAGTATCAAACAGAACTCTAACTAAAATACTAGAAATCAAAGTCATACCTCCAAGCATCACACCCTTCCATTTTTCCTCAACAGATGGTCCAAATACCGGTCACTCCAAAGTACACACCTTTGCTGGTGTTAAATCTTGACAATACTTCTTCTTATGTCCTGATTTTTCATAGTTAAAGTAGTTAACCTTTGCCACTCCTGTTGATTTCTGACATTGAGATGTATAGTGCCCCATCTGAACATAGTTATAATAAGTGATTTCTGAAACATCCTTTCATGCTCCCCTCCTTAAGTCTTTCCTTCTTACCGCTGGCCTCTCTTCCCTTCTGGTATAGGGCAGACTTCTTCCTTTTATCCGTCTCTTCCATCTTTCCTACATTCTTCCTTTCAGTGACATTAGCTCATAACGCCTTGCTATAACTACTACTTCGTTAAAAGGGAGCACCATATGAGTCATCGCCTTATCACTCAGCCACGGCCTCAACCCCTGATAGAGTCAGGGGTATGCCCTAGGAGCAATTATGTAATTTGTTACATATATCTAACTAGATAATCGATTTTGTTCAAAAATAAAAGGTGTTTTCTTTCTATTATATGCTTGATATAATATTTTATAATAATTAATTATTTAATTAAAAGTATATATTTAATAGAAAATCCATAAATGTTATGTTTCTCCATAGCTACTATAATGGGTTGCTATCATGAGTGAGTTATCACAATGAAATAAACATACCATTTTAAATATTCCTAATCAAAATGTATCGAGACTGGATATCAATACATCCAATGAGACTAGAGTACGTAACACTCTCCAAATGTTAGGAAATGTATTTCTCTTGGCTGTTGGAGGGCACCAATAGATTACTTATTGATAGTTATTGGATAACTATGGAATGAATCTCACTCGATAGTTTTCTATTAGTTAATATAACTGAGGTCAAATTTAGAATATCGATGTGACAATATCACACAATTCCTTCGATTTAAGAATACCGTCAAGCTTCAATGTGGAAACTCTGCTTTGATTATACTTAAATCATGGCACGACGACTATCAAATGACTATAGTTAGGTCAAGTGGAAGTATTGGAAGTGAAATACTATTTAAGAGAGCTTTCGTCTCGTCGGTTATATGGGATTAGCATCACATGGTCAACTCAAGTAAACTTAACGTCAAAGTCTCTAGCTAGAGTAGTACAATTAATAATAATTGTTATTATTGAATCAAAGATTTTGCGTTTAGACATACAAAGTTGAATGTGTACAATGTTGGAATTTTGAGCAAAACCAAATTCCATAGGTCCTAACGTGATATAGCTTTGACGAGGAGAATTAGTGTAAATAATTATCACTATCATGTAATGTTTAAAGAAGTAAAATTGGATTTTACTAATAAAGACGTGTAGGCGATAAATTCAGCCAAAATGTCACACTAATAGCTAAGGTGACGTGTGAACGTTAATGTTTAGATTGTTCAACATTAATTGCTGATTGAATTTACACATTCAAGTCATACAATTGAATGATGAATATTCTGAATAAACCATATTGGTAAAATTAATTAATATTTATGAATATTAATTACTAAATTTTATTTGAATTGTTTGGATACCATTAGTATTTTGTGTATATAAAAGTTCTAAATGCGTGTATCGGTATGTGATATCAATAAAAGGTTTAAATGGGAATAATACTAATTGGTTTTTGAAAATTTTTGATGTCCAAATAAGATATGTATGGCCAACAATGCTTTAAGAAAGAGGAGGGGTGAATTACAAATGAAAAGGCTAATTCTAATTAAAGTATAGGGTGAGTCAGTGTAACTTTATGAGAGCTTATTTCCTCCTTTATTTCATAACCTCTGTCATCTTTTTTGTTCTCTACTCAAATTTGAGATCTTGACTGAAACATTCACGGTGGCAAGGATACAAAATTCTAGAATCAAACAAGGAAAAATACAATATAAAAGGTGGTTATCTCTCCAGTTCTTGCAAATTTGAAGATCGATCTCTTGAATCTAGGAACCTTCACATTTTCAAGGTATTTCTCTTGGCTTCATCTAGAAGTGATCTCCTATTTTGTTTATATATTATTTCATTATGGTTATATGTTTATATTCTTCACCTATTCCATTCATTCATTTGTCTGTATTTGGATAATATTTTGGATATTTTGTTTATTCCCTTAAACCAGCTTTACCCCTTGTGTTAATATGATTAAAATATCTTTTTTACATTCTTTGTTATTCACATGTCACCAATGATAATTATTTAGGATCTATCCCTATTTTGTTTGGTTTTTTATGTTATGTATTTAATTAGATCTGCCTTTCAATGTCACAATTTATACATGCTTGTGTTGTCCAATTCTTTCATATAGAAACTCTTGTTTGAATAAATTTTTGAAAAAATTTGTTTGCATAAAGTTTAGTTTCATATTGTAAATTTAAATATTGACGACTCTCTCAAGTCATTTTGAAATATTTTTGTTTTCTATTTTTAAAAAAAATTTAGGTAGACTTGAAATTCATAAGTTGATTCAAAAAATGGTTAACAATTTGATTGAAACCTAATGTTAAATTAGCTAATATAATTCTTATTGCTTGTTACATAAAAAATCCAAACTTGGATAAATACATGTTATTTATTTGAAACAATTTGAAACATGATTATAAGTTTTGTATAGTTGTTAATTTGGATATAAATCTTTTCATTATTATACACTTAAGAAAAGGAAAAATTGATTATAAGTGAACTTTTATACAAAATGTCACGTGCCCTTTTAACCCTTTTTGTTAAGGTTGAATTTTATTTTACTAACCATAAGCGCACACACATACATAAATATGACTACATGTCCCTTTGACTTAATGTTAATGTCATTTAATATGTCAATTAATCTAATTAAAGGGAGAGAGAAATGAAAAGTTTCTCCCTCTACATTTACAGCCTTATCTTTCCTTAATTAATTATTTGTGTTAAGAGAAAGAAACAAAAGGTTTCTTCCTCTAAACTTTTACATGTTTATTTACAAATATATGAACTTCTTATATGCTGCTCTTACCATTCAAGCACATGAGTATTTGATACATTCATTATATTACATACAAAAGTTAAATTTTAAAATTCCTTTCTTTAACCAAACTAAATAAAATATGATTTTATTTAAAACATTATTATATTGGATATAATAATATTTTAGACTTCATAGGCCCAATAGATCTATAATAGGACAAAGATTTTGAAATCTACGTATATCACCCACTTACGACTGGCCTGATTCCGAAAATGGTATCAGCGCCAAATAGTCTATGCAGTCTAAATTAGTCATGTTAAGGCGAACTAATTAAGCTTACCAATTTAGTAAGGTGTCTAGGAAAATAGTGTTTAGGCTTGAGTTTGGTAAACAAGTACTCTTCCCTCCCTACTACCAGCCTAGCTTGAAAAGTGAAGTGATCCCAAAGGTTGCTCCTAATAGAAAAGGTTTAATTTGAGTTGGGGCTTGGGCTAATTTTCAGAATTGTTTTGAAAATCAAAAATGAAATTTTAAGTTTAAAAGTTAAATTTAAAATATGAAA
Source organism: Allium fistulosum (assembly GCA_030737815.1). Lineage (NCBI taxonomy): Eukaryota > Viridiplantae > Streptophyta > Magnoliopsida > Asparagales > Amaryllidaceae > Allium > Allium fistulosum. Next base: position 867,283,176 of record CM060905.1, on the reverse strand, counting down.
CACATAATAAATGTTATAATGTGATATCAAAATTGTTTTGAAATAAAAATAAGATTTTGAATTTAAAAGTTAAAGTTAAAAATTACATTATAAATGTTATAATATGGTTCAAGGTTGGTTTTGCAAACAATGTATATTATAAATGTCGTAATATAGTTTTCAAAAGTGCTTTGAAAATATAATAAACATATTTCAAAAAAATTAATATTTATTAATAAGATTAATAAATAAATTAAATAAATTAAATAGTTAATTAATTAAAGTACATACATATACAATATATATAGGGGTTTTTAGGCTCAAGGAAAAAGTTAGAGAAAAATTTAGTTTTAGGGACAAGAAGTTTGTTTATTAGGCTGAAGGACACTTTTTAGTGTAAATCACAGAATGATAGTTGTAACTATCATTTTCAGTTTACACTAAAAAGTGTCCTTCATACTAAAAAGTAAACTTGTTGTCTCTGAGTCTAATTTTTTTTGCAACTTCTTCCTTGTGTCTATTTACCTGATATATATATATATATATATTACATTATCTTTAAATTGTTTAAGATAATATAAGTATATATGTATATGCATAAGAAATTTTCGAAACTAATATTTAATTAAAATTTCTAATTAAATAAGTTAATTAAAAGTTAATTAAAAAATAATAAAATGTATGTGTGTGCGTTTGTGTGTATAACTATAAATGTTATGGTATACATATTCAATTAAAATGTTTAATTGAATAACATAAAACTGATTAGAAAGTTAATTAATTAAATAAGATTTAATGAGTGTAATGTACATAAGACTATTATATATATATATAAGTTAATTAAATTATAAAACTTATATATAATAATTAAACTTACATAATATGGATGTATTCAAGTGGAACAAAAAAACCAAATAGACTTAAAGGATAAATACATGCGTATAGTACGTACATCGTCATTTCTAATGCGTCCGACACTTGAATCACGAGGGTATTTAATAAAAATACATTATTCCATAAGTTGATATCACTCAATATAATATATTAAAGATTATGAAACTTTAATATAAAGTTGTCCTACACCATTTATATATTAATAGATTTGCTTGCATACTCTCTAGTTGTTGATATTTCTCAAGCTAGACATGTTATGTGTAGCGCTATTAGTAATATTGGCTAGACGATATAAGATATATGCATGTACTTATTGATATTCCTTAAGGTACATGCATTATACTTAGGCTGTTGTGAAATGGTGAGTATGAGTGAATAATCTTTTTCGATTTATTGATATTGCTCTAGGTCGAGATGAGCTTAGGGCAAAGACCATAGGTTAGGAGTTGTATTTGATCAACTGGTAAAGTGTTATCCATCACTTACAGGCCTACGATTTATTGATATTTCTCAAGGTCAGAATCCCAAGAAAAGCGAGTTCTAACACCCATTGGAGAAATTAAATGATTTCTATGTTTTTCTTAGGGTTTTGATAAACATAAAAATATAGTGGGAGCCTTATTAGAAAAATGAAATGGTAACAATTAATCTTTCTACTATTGTAAGAACATTTGCTATATAAAATTATAGTAATCCACATTGATAAAATTGTGCAATTAATATAATTGATAAAACGTTTATCAGTTAAGATATACGAATGAATTGAATTAAAGATTGACAAAAGAAATATAAAATATACTTACTTATAAATATTTTCTACATGTTATTCACTACACCAAAATCATCTTCTAACAGCGTTGAAAAACGCTGTAATAGGTTATAACAACGTTGTTAGAAATGTTGTATAACGACGTATGCTATCGTAGATATTAATTTTCTAATAGCAAAAGTAAACGCTGTTAAAAACTCTATTAGACAACATTTATTATTTGCTGTCAAAAATGTTAACAGTGTTTTTCAATAGCATTTTATAAACGTTGTTAGTAATTTTCACAGCATTTTGTTATGCTGTTGTAGTAATATGCATTATCTTTTCAAAGAACTGACAACACAATTAAAACGCTATCGTTTGTTCCTACTATTTTTACCGTCCCCATATCATGTTGTACCATTAGAATATTTACAAACGTATCATTAATCTAAAATGCATTTTATTGTATTTCAACACGATAATATTGATAACATATAGAAATCAAACTAAAAACTATCATATAAAAACATAACAAATAATCATTTCCATAATTAAGTTGAACACAATATCCATGAACAAAGTTTACATAAATTCATTTACAAAGATAATATTTATAAACCAACTTCATACAACATTAGACAAAAGCACAATATCTAGAAAGCAAGTTTGGAAACGACAAAATGTGCAACCAAAAACTTACTTATTACGTCAAAATGAGCTTCAAAAACCTGAAGAATGTACCATCATGTGTAATGACCCGGATTTCACGACGTTTGATTTGGGATATTTGAATGGTTTTAAATATTGAATTTGAAATATATATTGATTTTGAATATGGAAATTTGTGTTTTTATTTATAAAATAAACTCAGAATTTAAATATAAAGATTTATTGGGTAATTTAATTATTGAATTTTATAATTGAATATTGGTTAGATTATTGTATCTTGAGTTTTAAGCTCGATAAAAATAATTTAAAGGCTTGTAAAATTCATATTGATAATAATGAAGATAATATAAATTTTAAAATTTGAATTTAAAAGTGATCTGTTCAATTTTAAAAATAATTTGTTCGAATTGACATTTAAAAATACCATTTGGGACACAGTCTCGGAATTCGACCAAACCTGTTCCATTAGATCCATAATATTGTATTATTATCGGATTTCAAATTTCGTAGCATTTGGAGTTATCGTTTGGGCGTACGGGATATAAATGCACTGGAATTAATATCGAAAATTCAATATAATAATTGGGTCCAAAAAGCTATCTTCTCCATACGATCGAATTGAGACTCGAAACCTTTTCCATTGCGTTCAGAATAGAGGTATAACATTATGAACACCTAGCGGCACGCCTCGATAGAGATTCGAGATTTTAGGTTACAAGATCGAGACGGTTTGAAATTTAAAATAATATATATATTTATAAAATCGGATAAAATTTAAAATCAAAAGCTGCCTTACTGTCTCGAGCACGCCGCCATCACGTACGAGTTCTTTTCCTTGTTAAATCACGTCGCCCTCTTTCTTATTCTTTCATTTTAATTTCGTTTCATTTCAAACGAAAAAAAACAATGAAACCGCGATTCCCTCTTCCTCCTCTCAGCTTTCGATTCAAAACTAAAAAAAGAAAATGGCAAACGAATTCAAACTCGAGCCGCCTAGCCCAGAATATTTACTTCGAACGAAATCTCGTTCGGGAAAAAAAAAGAGAAATGGGGAGACGTCGAGATGGAATTGCGTGGCCGCGAGCGCGAGGGGAATCAATGGGTGGAGGCGCAAGGGGACATATTATTGGATGCTTAAATGTTTAAATTTAAATGTTTATTGCCACAATTAAATTTAAATGTTTAAATTTAAAATTATTGGATGCTGAATGGATTGATAAATTTATAATTTATCTATTGGATGATATATTATATATAGTAGTATATATATTATTATTTGGAGTGATATTCCCGCATACTATAGCAGATGAGATTCTATGCGGCCCGCATAATAGCGGATGACCCCGTATACCGCGATATCCCCCTCGAAGTGGGAATGATATTTATTTTATACCGTATTAACATCTGTGGATGCAGGGAAACAAGTTGGAGGGATCCAACTAGATTCCTCAAAATTTATTGTTATTTTTCATATATAGTGATATATGGTTTGTGTAGAATAATTTGTTATAGATTATTGTAGTGATTTAGAGTTATTGGATGCTATTGTAGCACTGGCCTGAATTTTGATAATTTAAATACTATAAATATATTTTTTGGAATTGAGGGAATTTTATAATAAAAAAATATATATTGGAACTGGAGTTATTTTAAGGAATTAAATTAGAAAAATATATTGATTTTTGGTTATACCTAACTATTGTGAGTTATTAAATAGGATTTTTAAAAATGAACTATATAAGAAAATTTATAAATGTTATTCTAAAAATATAAAATGGAGTTAAGATCAATATTGAAAATAGATTGGAAGTGTAAAAGAAAATTTATGAGAAATAAATGTATATAAAGGGATTTGTTATCAAATAATAATTTAAAATAGAAATTCATAGGGGAATTTATATTAGAAGATGGAACATGGTTGAGAAAAATAGTAGATTCTATTTTTGAAATGGGAATGGTTAGGAAATCGACGATGAATCGATATGTTGTGAAATCGAGAGGAAGTTATAAAATTAAATTGGTTATGGAGAATTAAAAAAAAAATTAAATTTTAAGAAGTGAGTTTGTTTTAAAAGAAAAATTTTATTATTTTAAAACTATGGAATTTTAAAACTAGTTGAGATCGAAATACTTCTGTAAGTAGATCTTCAAATGTTAAATATTTATTTAATAAATTCTAACTTTTAAATTCAGCTGTGGAAATTTATCTGTGCACCTAAAAATGAGTTATAGATGATATAAAAGTGTTTTAAATATTTTAAATAGTGTTTGTACCAAAAATGGGCACAACACTCTTCGAAAGTTTTTGAAGAGATAAAGTGAAGAAATTAAATGGAAAAGGAGGATTATCTAACAAAAACTCCAAAAAACAGATATGCAAATGATAAAAATGCACAGAAAACACAAGGATTTAGAGTGGTTCGGCGTATTGCCTACGTCCACTATGAAATTGATCACTTTATTGATGTTTCTTTGATGATTACAATCGATTGTAGCGGGTTACAGCAGATAACAATGGATTACAACAGTCAAATTCGTTTGCAGCAGCAGTAAAGAACTTTAGAATTGAATCCGACAGAGTTTGGGCGTTGGAGAATTCAAAGATCCCCTTTCTGTAGGCTCTGGGGCTCTATTTATAGGTGTAGGAGGCTGATACTTCGTTCAGATCTCGGGAGACTTCTTCTGGCACGTGAGTGGTCCCACGCGATTAAGCCCATGAAGTTTCGACCCGATCCGTGATCGATACGAACGGATTTCATATCGATCAATACTTCGTCCAATGGAGTCGAAACTTGGTATGAACATTCTTTAGCATGTACGTAAGCTCCTGTGAAAATTTCATAGCATTTGGACTTGTGGATCTCAAGTTATGATCGATACGAATTGTAGTTGCTCGGCAGGTTGTTTCGTTCGAATCGATCATTTTGACTCAATCCTTTCGAATCGATGGTTGCGTGTGATCAGGTGGTGACGTGGCGCGCATTCTTCGTATCGATCCACATTCTTCGCCGAGTTGATCAAGTCGTTCCGGAGTTTTCGCCGCGTCCTTATCGATGCGATCGCCTTGTTCGAATCGATGAAGGAAGCACAGTTCGTATCGATGAAAGCTCCTTAGTTCATATCGATTGTCATGCTCTGTTCGTATCGATGAAAGTGGTGTAGTTCGAATCGATGGAGGTTGGCTTGTTCATATCGATGGAGGAAGGCTTGTTCGTATCGATAAAAGCACTCCAACTCATTGGATACGAACAGTGATCCTCCGGTGGATACGAATAGTGTGAGTCGATGGATACGAACAAGGCTCTCCTGATGGATTCGAACAAGGCTTGTCGATGGACGTGAAGTAGACTCTGGTGATGGACACGAAGTCGATCGATATGAAGTGGACATTGGCCGATCGATTTGATCAAAACTTTCCCTGATAGATTCGAACTCGATCGATTCGAACAGTGGCTAGTCGATGGATTCGAACTCGATCGATTCGAACATTGGCTAGTCGATGGATTCGAACTCGATCGATTCGAACAGTGGCTAGTCGATGGATTCGAACTCGAGGCTGTTTTTCATCCAATCTTGCATCGATCATAGCTTGAGCATATGAACTCGGATTGACTTGATATTTGGAACATTGACTTTTATGGCTGCACTCATCATGTCTTGTCAATTGTAGCTTGATCCGGACTTGGACAAAATTCATCGATATCCATGGCGAACCTGCGTATAACCGATCTCTAAGACGAACCGTCATTGGTTTCTAGTCAAGTTCTTGGTGTCACGGCCTTGCCAAAAGGCGGGATAACATTTGCCCCCCAAAGTACGTCTTGTGGAAACATGACGTGCTTTGAAAAGCTGCAACCTTCATTCTGAATAGTTATCGTCTTTTTGTTGAAAGTTGTAATCTTTGACTGATTTTCTCAGTAATGTGAACTGTTGATTGTCAACTGTTGTACCCTGTATTTTTGTAACTGATTGCTGCTTGTTGTTGTAATCGTTATTAGATAAGTATCCAATTCCTGTGAATGTTGAAAATTGAATATTAGTCCGACGCATATGCATATATGTTAATCTGATTCTCGTTAACGCTGCACATTCACGAGTCGTTGTCAGTTTATCTCGTATCAAATTCCGTATCGATCCTCTCCTGAATCGATGTGAAATTCGAATTCTAACAACGCTCGATGGTTGTTTCTGAATGTTCCCTCGTATCGATCCTCTCCTGAATCGATGTAAAAGGTTGGAGCATTATCTTTGCATCGATATGCATCGCATGGATGGATACAAAATGAACATTTCGAATCGATGGATGTGAGGTTCGATGGATACGAAGCGATCGTTCGTATCGATGGAGTTCAATGCCTTCAGAACAGCCCTTGCTGTATATTTCGAATCGATGGACCTGGTGTCATTAGATACGAATAGACAATTCATATCGATGGGTACTGGCCTCTGGGAGCTATGATTCGATGGATTCAAACCGCACAGTTCATATCATTGCACTGGGGATGGAGTCGAAAATGATCGATACGAACAATAGCTTCGTATCGATGGATTTGGGTGACTCAGAAGAACCTTCGTTTTGAACTTCGCTTCGATGAAGGCTGAGTCGATGAATTTGAATAAACATTTCGACTCAATCCGCTGGTTGACCTGTAGCTACCGGTTGAGTTCACTGGGATGCGAATCGTCTTTTACCTTTACATTCGAGTCCATATAAATACTGTGGACTTAGCCATTTTTTCACTTTTACTTTTTACTCTTGCGCTTTGCTTTCGTATCGATTCGAGAAGAACTAGATCTACAGGAATCCTTTGTCTCCGAATCACTTTGTTACATCAAATCTTCGAACCGATACCTTGAAATCAGGTAATTGGACAACCAATCCATGTTATACCGATGGAATTTGAAATCGATCGCCAATCTCTTCACACACGCAATCGATCTCCAAAGACGCTAAGGTCAGAATCCGGCTCGGAGTGAATTATCATGGTGCTCGAGCGATTTGGGGAAGAAGAATGGTTGAAAGATATGAATTATATGTTCGCATCGATCGGTTAAGGAAATGGTTTTCTTTATATCGATCTGGGATGATGGCATTTTGTATCGATTCGTAGTTGAGAGAATATCATGTGGAGGGATGGAACGACTTTGTATCGATGGGCGGTGGCTGGAGTTTGTATCGATCGATATGTAATTGACTTCGACGATCGATTCGAAGTTGATTACTTGCAATCGATACAAAATGGGCATTATAAGTTGGTTTGATGCCACCGGCGTTGATCGATACGAAATTAAGGCCTATGATCGATGCAGAATTCATTCCCCTAATCGATACGAAACGTATCGACTCGAACGTGATCGATACGAAGCGTATCGAGTCGAACATGATCGATACGAAACGTATCGATGCGAACTTGATCGATATGAAGTGTATCGAGTCGAACATGATCGATACGAAATGTATCGATGCAAACTTGACCGATACAAGCAGCTGCATTCTGGACTGTCATGACTTGCATTCTCTGGTGATCGATCTATGGCTGAGCCCTGATGGATTCGAAATCTTATACTATCAAATACTTGACTCTGACGAGCTTCAGCTATGCATAACCGGGCTTGACTGTAGAACTGTATATTTGACTGCCTTTCGAAGCTCGTCGATGGAACTATAACTTAACAAAAATTTAACAAACTTTAACTTGGATCGATTGCTAATATCTGGATGGCACGGTTGTGACAGTCAGCGATGACGGTCATTCCGACTGGATTTCGAAGTCTCATCGTTCGGATATTTTCTCTAATTCTGTTGAATCTTTTCAAGTACTTCACAGCACTGCACTACACAACACCTTCACACACTTCACACTGGGGGAAGTGCGAGTGTTATTTTTTTCTAATGATGATTTCTCATAAGTTAGTTATTCATGGAACCTTCAAGTTCACAACAACAGGAAGTTCAAGGTTCAATCCCTCTAATAATCGAGATACCGGCTATCGAGGCCGAAGTCATAGATCCAGCTCCGGACGAGTTTCCAAGCGCCCGGTTCATTTGCAGTCCATAAGACTCTGTGCCGTCCGAGATCTCTGAAGATATGCTGGGACGGATTTGTTTAAGGCATGGCTTGTCGACGTATTACTGCCAGGGCCAAATGATAGACCACATGCTCCCTCGGAGGGGTTTACTGCTTTCAACCATCATGCTTGTACGGCGGGAACACTTCTTCAATTCAATCAGTACATAAGGGAAATGCTATCATTCCTTGGAATCGCTCCATCCCAGCTACACCCCAACGGATACGCCTTGTTGAATAGCACTTTCATTCTGTTTATGGAAATTCTCTTTCGACCACCAAAGCCGATCGAGATTAGATATCTCTTTAACATCAAAAGCCGCTGAGATAGCCCTTCTTTCACATTCTTAGAAGCGGTCAGGAACTGCCAAATAGTAACGGGGTCCTAGGGAAGGTTGAGTTACCTTAAAACGGAATGGTTCTACGTTCGATGCCCCTGGATTCGCTAGGCGATGGTTGGATAGACGTAAGTGTTGCAGTCCTTCTCATGAATTATCAAGATAATAGTAATCGTTTTCAAAACTGACATACTTTACTTCTTTTACAGCCGCAATCTCACAACCCGATGGTGGATATTTCAGAGAGGTAGTTCGGATCCTCCAAACAGTTCCGGGTGAAGAGAGGAACATTGACTTGGTTCTGACCGACAGAAACCTAAGAATTGTCGGGCTTATTGAACGGAAGTAAAGCATAAGGCTAGAAGGGACACTTAGAACGGTCTCGAAGAAGCGGGTGAAACGAAAAACGCCCGGAGTTGTAATAGCTGAAGAAGTTGATCCGGAGAGAACGCCCACTGATAACGAACTCCAAGCTGTGCCTTCTTCCAGTTTTCAAGATTTAAGGGGAAGGAGAAAAGGCAAGGAAGTTGCTCATAAGCGTTCTAAATCCATGAGATTGAAATTCGTGGTTATGTCTTTACCCGTCCCAGGGATTAGAATTTCGGAGGCTCCTCCCCGCAAGTAGAGAATCCTTTCGAAGGGCTTGCTGATATTCTGATTCCAGATTATGTGTCGTTTCAACACGACACCAGGATGGAGGAGCTTGACAATGCTCTCGATCTGAGCGGTTCGCTTGCTATGAGTGCAACCGACAGTTCCGGTTGGTCGGGGGGTTGCACATACATACACTTCACTGCACTACATGATTCATAACTATAAATCATCCAACCCAAGAGATCGCTAACTTTTCCTTCGTTTCTTATTTTCAAGTACAATATCTGGGAGAGGATCAATGTTGGGGAGTCTTCGCTTTGCCCGAAAGTCTTCTTCGTCTTACTATGATTCATGCAGGAGAGATTCGGATAGAGACCGTAATCGCGGGTACTCTAATCAAGAGAGGTACGAGCGGGATAGGGACATAGAATATAGACATCGATCTAGGTCTCGCTCTCCACCTCCTAGAATCCCATCTCCACCTCCTGTTCAGACTTCACATCCACCTGAGCCTCCGCGACACAGACCATCTTCTCACACTTCTAGGCCCGAAACTCATCTCCAGAGAGTCGAAACCATCCCCCCCATAATTGCAGAGCAGGTCCCAACTGAGCCCACAAGAGAAGGGGCTATTAAAATTGCTCAGTTGAGGAAAGAGTTTCCGAACATATGCTTCGACGGCTACGTCTTCCCACCTCATTTGAAAAGAATTCCGTCAGGGGTGGAAAACACGATGCATGATTACATTCATGACGTTTACACCCAGTATAAAGAGTGGGTGAATACTGCTGAGAAAGCTTCCAAGGTGGCCTTTGAGCGAGCCAAAGCTATTGAGAAGATGGAGTCCAAACTCGTTAAAAAGGACCGAATCATCCAGGTGCTCAACACCGAGCCCGAGTCTTCTCGGATATCTGAAATTGAGGCCACCAAAAAAGCTGATGAAGCGACCGTGGTGATGGAGAGGTTGAGGCAGACACATGTTACCTTGGTGGAGGAGATGGGCCACCGAAATACTACGGTTACCGCCGAACGGGATGCGGCGGTCAAAGAACTCAATGAGCTTAAGGATAAATTCTCCGACTTGGCCAAGGAAAGGGATGATGCAAACAACGTAGCCCAGGAGGCGTGCGAACAGGCTGTTCTGCTCCGGGGTGAACGGGATGCGGCTGTGGCTAAGGTTCGCAAGGTGGAGACTGAGGTTGAGGAGAAGGTGAGATCGGCTGAGTCCAGGCTAGAGGCTGATATTGAAGATCTTCTTATCGTTTACAATGCCAACATGTTGAGGTACAGGGGTCTGGCCTGGCTCGATGAATACCCGGCACATCTATATGATGCCTGGGGCCAATTGGTTGAGGAGGAGAAAGCGGTGCATCTGGGTGAGTCCATTGATGAGTTTGAGCTCGAGAACCGTCTACTGAACGAAGATGAAAGAAAGGTTCTCCACGAGTCAATGATTTCTCATGAGAAGGAGAGACTCGGCACCCAGCACCTTGAAGTAGGAGAAGGCTCTGGGGTTTAACACCACGACGAAAATCTTGAAATTCCAGCATCAACCCAGCCTGAATCCTTGTCTGTGGTCGATCCCCAAGCTGTTCCTGCCTACAATCTGGATCAGCCGCTGATGTCTCCGGCTATAGAGCAAGTTGCTGAAGCTGCTCAGCCGCCTACAAGCCAAACTAAGGAAGGTATTCTGAACATTCCATATATCTGTCTTGAGTCGGAATCGTCATTCGAACTAAGTATTAACACTTCTCTTATTTTTGTCCAGTGATTGATGTTGCACCGGCTGTGCCTCCTATTACTTAGGAATCATATCAGATGCAGGGGGCCATCGTTACCGAAGCGACCACCGTAGCTACAACTGCGTCACTTGGCGAAATGCAGGGATGATGGAGGAACTATTCCGCCGTCATAGCGATCCTTTTGCTGACTTGCCATTTGTGATGGGTGGAAGCGCTCCGGCTACAAGCTCCTCGATGCCAACTACTGATGCTCACAGCGAGGCCCGAGCGATCACTGAAGAGGAAATATTGGCCAAGATCGACGTTGAGATGGAGGCAGCGGCTCATGGTGGCAGTTTCGGAGGTGGGATGGCGGCATCTGGACCAGCTTCGCACAGAATGATATCTCCTGGTGGTACAGTTTTCGACACCAGTGTGCCCATTCCACCTTCTACACTCGATCCTGTTCCTCCGACTCCACCTGCAGGAAGCATCCTTATTCACTCGAGCTCGGAGGAGGATGTCGAGATTATACCCTCGCCTAGAGACCGACCACCGAAAAGCAAAGGCTCAAAGTGGAAAGGTAGTGGCGGCTCCAGCGGATCTACACCAAAAAGGAAGCCGAGGAAGAAGTAGGAGTAGACGTGCTCCCTCGGTTTATTTTGATTTTCATTTTTGCTGGCCGTGTATAGATGCGGGTTCGGCCCCTGCTAGTAGGAATTTTTAGGACCAAACTTGTACACGAATTTCTTTCATAAATAGTAGAAATGAAACTCTTCTTTTTTAGCTTCTTGTGTATTTGCTTAAGTATTTCAATGTTTGAAATGCACTTGTAAAGCTCCAGCTTCCGAGTCAAGTTTGTCTTTTTGCGCCAGGTCTAGAGACTGCGGACACAACTCATGACCAGGAAGTGAGTTAAATTCTGACGTCGCACTGCCTCAGTCAATGGTCGACTCTTAAGTCCTACCCCCAGTCTTGGGGGTGAGTTGTAGAACATCAGTCGGTGATTGCTTTTCACTTATAACATGTTGAGTCCAGTGCCACTGAACGGATGTTTGAGACAAGTGGAGATTAAGCAGTTTATTCTTACTCGCTTGATTATCGATGATCATATCCGCACTCTGGGGATTCTCATTTGTTTTCTGGCGGTTGGTCATGCTGGCTTAAGTTTCAATTATATGTCCGCGCTCTGGGGACTCGAAATCGACATTTATACTCCGACTCGCACTATGGGAATTCAGAGTTGGCGTTTATACTCCAATTCGCACTCTGGGAATTTGGAGTTGATGTTTACACTCCGTTTTGCTCTCTGGGAATCCGGAGTTGATGTTTATACTCCGACTCGCAGTCTAGAAATCCGGAGTTGGTGTTTATACTCCGCCTCGCACTTTGGGAGTTTGGAGTTAATGTTTATACTCCGTTTCGCACTCTGGGAATCCGAAGTTGGTGTTTATACTCCGACTCGCACTCTGGGAGTTCAGAGTTAATGTTTATACTCCGTTTCGCACTCTGGGAATCCTGAGATGGTGAAAAGATGGTCAGTCACATCTGCTGCATGTTTTGGATTTCGTTCGCACTCTGGGAACGAAAGGTGTATCAGGATCGTGGATGGTCGGATCACATCCACCTTGAGTCAACAAGTGAGGTCGTTAGATGGACGGGTCCACCCTCCTCAAACTTGGTTTGGATACGGAAGAAGTCGTTAGGCGGACGGGTCCACCCTCTTCGTAGACGTATTTTATACTCCAGTTCGCACTCTGAGAATCCGGAGTTAAGTGAAGGATTGTCGTGTATCAATCCTTTTTTGACTTTGGTGTGATGGCTTGTCCCCGTGCATGGGTTTCACTTAGTGAGTGACCGGTTGCATCACAGTCACTCCCTATTTGAATAAATCCCACCGTATGGTGAAACTTAGCTCTCCGTGCATGGTGATGTTCATATGAAGTATTTCAAGTAAATCACAGCTCTGGCTCGAAGAGATTGCATTTTATTGCTGAAATAAGAAAATATGGCAAAGTCAGTTGCCTTATTACAAATTCTAATTTCGAAATGCAGAAACAAATTGCAAATGGAAAATAAACTAAATGAATAAACATAGCCTGTTATGTGTAGTAGTGACGAAGACTCTCGCTATTCCAGGCCCTTGGCAGAGTAAGACCGTCAACGGTCGATAACTTGAATGTGCCATCTCCGAGCCTTCGTTCAATAACATATGGTCCTTCCCATGTTGGCTTCATATGCGAAGGAAGCAGATAAATTCTTTTCAGGACGAGATGCCGAGTTCGAAGGTTTGCGGGTGGACCTTGGCGTTGTATAATCGGGCGACTCGACTTCGATACGCGGCTGCCCTCAAATCAGCCTCTTCACGCTTCTCATCTAGTAAATCGAGAGATTCAACAAGTAATATAGCATTTGTCTTCGGATCATAATGTGTCACACGATGAGAAGGTACTTCTAGCTCGACTGGAATAACAGCTTCTGAACCATACGAGAGAGAGAATGGAGTGTGACCGGTCGCGGACTTGTGGGTTGTTCGGTAAGCCCATAAAGCCATAGGAAGTTCATCGACCCACTTGCCCCTGACCTTTTCCAGTCGTTTTTTCAGAATGGATTTTATAACTTTGTTGACTGCTTCAACTTGTCCGTTTGCTTGAGGGTGTGCAACTGCAGAGAATTTCTTTTGAATGTGAAAACATTTGCACAAATCTTTAAATTCAACACTGTCGAATTGGGTTCCGTTATCAGTAATGATGGTGTGTGGGAGACCGAATCGACAGATAATGTTGCGGACTACAAAGTTGATCACTTTTTTCGTTGTTATGGTAGCAAGAGGTTCAGCTTCAGCCCACTTTGTAAAGTAATCAACTATGACGATGTCGTACTTCGCACCACCTTTTGCCAGAGGTAGAGTACCAATGATGTCAATGCCCCATATTGTGAATGGCCATGGGCTGACCATTTGCGTTATCTCGGTAGGTGGGGCTCTAGGAATTCGAGTATGCTTTTGACATTTATCACACTTCTTTGCATAATCTGACGCATCGCGATTCACAGTCGGCCAATAATATCCATATCGAAGTACTTTCTTGGCAAGTGCTTGCCCTCCGGTGTGATCGCCACATTCTCCCTCGTGTACATCGTGCAATACTCGCTTAATTTCATCGTGAGCGATACACCGGAGTAAAGGAACAGAGTACCCTCTTCTGTACATGACTCCATTCTGGATGGTGAATCGTGAGGCCTTTCGAAGGACTTGTCCTTTTTCACTCCCACGCTCCGGCAGGATTCCGTGTTCAACGTAATTTCTGAATGGAGTCATCCATGACTCTTTATCGGGTCCGGTTTCACATACCCAGTCTGTTTCTGCACGGTCAATACTTGGGGAAGGCAACGTCTCTACGAGAACGAGTCCTATTTGCTGAGCTTCACCTGTGCTGTCTAACTTTGCCAATGAATCGGCTTTCTGATTATGTTCTCAAGGTATACAATAGATGGCATAATAATCAAATTGATTCGGTATTTCCTGAACTCGAGCTAAGTAGGCGGCCAGCCTTCGATCTCTCGCTTGATATTCTCCCCGAACTTGACACACAACTAGTTGTGAATCATAATAAATTTCCACAGCAATAATTCTCAAATCTCTAGCAAGTTTCAATCCAACTAAGAGGGCTTCATATTCAGCTTCATTATTGGTCGCATGAAAATCGAACTTTAAAGCATAACATATAGATCGGCCTTCGGGGGTTTCGAGTACAACTCCAGCGCCCGAGCACCGGTCATTTGATGCACCATCAGTGTACAGCTTCCAGATGTATTCGGGAGATTCACTGGTTTCGAGCAAGTCCTCTGGGACGGTAAATTCAGCTATGAAATCGGCTAGGACTTGTCCCTGAATGGCTCGTCTTGGAGTACAAGTAATATCAAACTGGCTCAGTTCGATGTTCCACTTGAGTAACCTACCAGACGTCTCAGGCCGCGTAAGGACCTGTCGTAACGGCTGGTCGGTGTAAACAATAATAGGATGTGCCTGGAAATGTGGTCGAAGCTTCCTTGATGCAATAACGAGGCAATAAGCCAGCTTCTCTAGTTTCGGATAGTTCCTTTCGGCTCCGGTTAATCGTTTGCTGATGTAATATACTGGCTTCTGTATCCTGTCTTCTTCTCGAATTAAAGCAGTGCTGATAGCGTTTTCTGATATCACCAAGTAAACGTACAACTTTTCATGATCAATAGGCTTTGACAGGATAGGTGGTGTGGATAGATACTGAATTAGTGCTTGGAAAGCACCCTCACACTCCGTGGTCCATTCAAAGTTACATTTTCCTTTTCGAATAAAACGAAGAAGGGGATGCATTTGTCAGTGGACTTTGAAATGAACCTGCTCAATGCCGTCACTTTCCCATTAAGACTTTGGACTTGCTTTATAGTCTTTGAAGTTTCAAGACTTCTGATTGCCCAAATCTTTTCTGGATTGGCTTCTATTCCTCGAGCATTGACGATAAACCCAAGGAATTTTCCGGACACAACTCCAAAATGACATTTTAGTGGGTTGAGCTTCATTCTGTATTCTCGAAGTATGTTGAACATACTTTCCAGGTCTTTAATATGATCGGTGGAAAATTGTGACTTTACAAGCATGTCATCTATATATACCTCCATGGTTTTCCCGATTTGATTGGCAAACATCCGATTGACCAATCATTGATAAGTAGCCCCGGCATTCTTGAGTCCGAACAGCATAACTTTGTAGTAATAAAGTCCCAGATTGGTTATGAAGCTGGTATGTTCTTGATCAGGTAAATGCATTGGTATCTGATTGTATCCAGAATACGCATCGATGAAGGATAAAAGTTCATGTCCAACTGTTGAGTCTACTAGCCGATCAATTCTAGGAAGTGGGAAACTGTCTTTAGGACAAGCTTTATTCAGATCGGAGTAATCGACACATGTTCTCCATTTCCCGTTTGACTTTCGGACGAGCACGGGATTCGACACCCATTTGGGGTATAGCGCATCTCGAATGAAACCATTCGCTTTAAACTTTTCTACCTCTTTTTTAAGGGCGGCAGATCTCTCTGGATCCATACCACGCCTTTTCTGTTTGACCGGGACATGCCGCGGGTCAATATTCAGAGTGTGGCTTGCGATGTCCAGCGAGATCCCACACATATCAAAATGCATCCAGGCGAACACGTCTAGATTCGCCCGTAAAAATTCAACCAATTTCTCTTGAGTTTGCTGGCTTAGCTAAGAGCCGTTCTTGATCATCTTTGAATCATCATCATTATCAATCGGGACATCGATCGTCAGTTCGGCCGGGGATGCTTGACTTTCTTTAGATTTTCCTTCATCTTCAGTCTCCCTTGGGTGAAGATCCCTTCGAAACTGGCTAGGGCGCCCGGGCCTAGGCCTTGGCGCTAATTGTCAATTATCAGCAAAATGGACGCAGAGAGATTCCTCTACGCCCTTTCCTTTCTCCTTTCGCTACGCCTCCCGCAGCTCGGCAACATAACAGGCTCTCCCAGTAGCACTACGCCATAGATGATCTTCTGCAACATTTTTGCAAGGTGTTGCTAGCTAAAATGTTGCGACAGCTATAAAATTTTGGTCCTACTGCAACGTTGTATTTTTGGTGTTACCTTAGCCATAAAAATGTGTTGCTCTAGCTAAACAAGTGTAACACGATGCAACATTTTTATATAGTGTTGCCATAGATATATTCTAATTAAAAAATTAAAAAAAAATTTACACCTCACCGATCCACAACACCATTTAAAACGAAATCTCAACCGTCGATTCACACCATCGATCCACACCTTACCAATTTCCATTTCCCGCTTTACTTTTCACTCACTCGCTTTCGTTTCTCACCCCCAATTTTCCAATCCCTAATTTTTATTCTGCCGACTTTAAAAAAAATGACGCCACTCCTCCTTATTTCTTCGATCTGGAGAATAACTGGCTTTGCTTTTATCCCCTGTCGGCCATATCAATTTCCGTTATTTTCTTTCGCCTCGCGTCAGTTTTCCTCACTACTTCCGGGTTTTCTTCCCACGTCAACAGTACACTATTAGTTATATTGAGATTTGGTTGTTCAGGCGTTCGATTTCACAATCCAATATCACAAACCCAAATTCTTTAGTTGGGCGTTTCAGTCGATTGGGTGGCAGTGGATTTGCGATTTTGTTCAGGTTTTTGGCGATTCTGGTGATTCGAGGTAAGGTTGTGGGATTGTGATGGTTCAGGGAGTTTCTGATTTGGTCGCAATTTCGTGGTTGGGGCCTGATGTCAGAGTGGCATGGGGTAGTCGAATTGGTTTTGGTGAAGTTCTGGTTATTGGCAGGCAGGTGGAAGTAGTCGAATTGGTTTGGATACAGTTCAAAATTAGAGTAATGATATTGTAGTGTCATCAGTTTCTGATATCTCGAATGATAGTGGAATGGTTTTGGATATTGTCTCATATTGTAGACATGAGGGATTGAATGATTTATTGGAGCACAATGGATCAATTTCTGTTGTTTGTTTAAATGGTAAGGGTATGTTTTGTTTAGGTAATGATGATCAGGTGTGTCTCTTTTATGTAAATGATAAGGAGAATGTGCAAGTTTTATCTTTAAACATGCATAGAGTTATCAGGAATTGCATAAAGCTTTGGGCTTGTGGCGTGAATAGTAATAATGGTCAGTTTGTTAATGCGCTCGTTGGAAGGGATATTTGCAGGCCAGAATCTGCTTTGAATAATTCTCCTGTATTTCATGCTTACCAACAGGTTTGTAGCTCATAACCATCAAATTTTGTTTTCTTTGTGACATGGCTATGGTTTTAGACTGTCATATCCTAGTCCACATTTGATTGTGACTAATTTTCCTCATCTTATCGATGTTTTTTTTCACGTTGAAGTTGTCACGATCTATTGAAGGAAATATTCTACAGCATCAAGTGGACGATTCAGCTCAAGCTAATAATACTATTGCTTCTAATGGTTCTGCAAAACCACGTGTCCGTGCACGACGTGGCCAGGCAACTGATCCTCACAGCATTGCTGAACGGGTTAGTGCATGTCTATATTCGTCAGTGTCGGTGTCTGTATAAATTGAAACTGCATATTTAATGAGTGAACTGAGTGATGTAGCGAGGAATATCTGTATATGTGAATATCAGTGTTATATATCATTGAATTGTAAAATAGTGGAGTCGGGAATTTGTACTATTTCAAATGTTGAAATAAAATATTTATTTAAATAAATTACTGTTTGAATATCAAATTCTGTGCAATAGCATTTTATTAAATAAATATTTATTTCTATTAAAAAAATCAAATATGCTCTACATTGTGGGCCCTACAAATTCAGAAAGTTAATATCTATAGCAACATTTTGGAATGTTGCTACAGACACCTATGGATGTTGCTATAGACCCAAATAGGGTTCTATTGCAACAATATTACTTATGTTGCCTTAGATAGTCAAAATGTTTCCTTTGAGGTCTAAGGCAACGGCAAAAATTGCATCACCCGAAAAGTGTTGCCATAGACCTATGGCAACATTTTTTGGGTCTGACCCAACATTTTTTTGTGTTGTAGAAGGCCATTTATGGCGTAGTGTAGCCTGATCTCCTTGAATGACTCCCACTCCATGATCAGTGGGAAAATTTAAAGTCAAACACCACGGGGCAATAGCTGCCCTGAACTCAGCGAGGGCCGGTCGGCCCAAGAAAGCATTATAAGGGGAGTCTATGTCCAACATAATGAACTGTAATATCGGTACTCTCCGGCGTTCTTCAACTCCCAACTCCACTGGTAGTTCCACTATTCCAGTGGGTATAGTAGCGCTCCCATTGAAACCGTGGATTCGGGACTGACAAGGTTTCAAGTCTTTGGCTTCCATTTTCATTTGGTCGTAAGCTCGTTTAAACAAAATATTCACAGAGCTTCCACTGTCAACTAAGATCCTCTTCATCCAAGAAGGACCTACTTGAGCTGAGATGACCAGTGGATCGATGGTGGGGGCTTCGACTTTATCAACATCTCTGTTTTTGAATACGATGTCATCTGTCATCATCTTCTGTTGTTTGGCCGGAGCCCCTTCATCAAAATTACTATAACATTCGAAGTCTGCATGCCTAATAGAGCCAGCATATGACTCCATTTCCTTCCAGCTTCGGTCTGCTGGATGAGGACCACCACTTATTGTATTAATAACCAACCTCCCGCAGGTACGACCGGGTTCTTCCTGCCTTTCCTGGTTTGGTGCACGATTCTAATTCACAAAACTTCCCTGTTTGGACTTGTCTTTCAGTTGACGGCTTTGGGGCAGGTTTCTTGTATTGCATGGTATTACAGGTCTGTAAATGCACATTCTCCAACGACGTATTCAATGGAGTATAATTGTGGAACATGGGAGCTCTACGTCGTGGACCACGATTCTGATCTCGTTTTTTACCTTGATTTCCACTGTCTCTCTGCTGGTTCTGTTTGTTTTGTATATTCAACTGAACTTTTCCGGAACTCTCCCCGGATTGTTTAACTGCGATGTTACTCTGAATTCCTTCAATGCTGGGTCCAGCGTCATCCTGCTTCCTAGACTGTTTCGCATCCTCCCTTCTCAAGAATTGGGCTGCCTTGGAATAGAAACGGTCCAATGACACAGGTGGTTTCCCAGCTAACCAATTTCCGAACTCGGAATCAGGATCAATCCCTTTAGTTAATGCCATTAGGATAGAGTTGTCATTGGGATTGCTTATTTCTGCACAAGCAGCATGAAATCGTCCCAAGTAACGTCTAAGTGTCTCTTCGGGAGCTTGAGTGACGCTACATAAAGTGTTAACATCTTTAGGCCTCGCTACGTGCATGCGTAATTGTTCAACAAACTTGGTGGCCATTTGACCAAAATTAGAAATGGATCGTGGTGGTAAACGAGTAAACCACATAGTTGCAATGCCCCCCAGGGAAATGGGGAAACTACGGCATTTGACTGCATCATCAGCTCTCGCAGCATTCATCAGCCATTCATACTTCAGGATGTGTTGATTAGGGTCAGAAATTCCTTCATAGACTGGCAAGGTTGGCATCCTGAAGCGCCGAGGTGGTTCAGCATATAAGATGTCATCGGTGAAAGGGGTATGACTTCGGGAGATTCCCCAGTCGTCATTAGTGAGACCCTGACTTTCACGGATCATCTGACGAATCATCATCAGTATATCCGGCATTCAGATATTTGGAGGATGTTGGCCAAGGTGTGGTCGGGTTCCATAGCGCGAGTCTGGACCGGACGCGGTCAACGGTCCGTGCCTCGCCTCCTTGGTGTGAGAAATGCGGATTACGAATCTTAAGGCTAGGAATAACACTAAAGGGGGGGTGAATAGTATTTATAAGAAATTACTAAATCTTTTTAAGTTATTGTTGATTTGTACACAAATGTATGCAATATTCAGACACAGATATAATCACAGAAACAAACAAAGATGTAGAAATAAAGTAAATGCAGTAAAGGAAAGAACACACCGGATTTTATACTGGTTCGGAGTTACCCTACATCCAGTCCCGCACAACTAAGTACGGATTTCCTTTCAAAAGCAATTCAACAATTACAACCCTCGATTTCAAGGCTACGAGGTACACCCTCCAGAATCACAATCCTCTTGGTAGAGATACTTGATTTACGGGCGACAAGTTCACCCAATTGATTTCCAAGGCTACAATCACACCTTTTCTCGCTAGATAGATTACAAAGAAGCCTATAACTCTGAATAGCACTTAGATCTTGTTAAGATAGTGATAGAGAATCAAACCAGAGATAATCTAGTTAGATTCAACGTTGATTTCGGCAGAGCAATGATAGGATTTTGAATAACAAAATGTGGAAGAAGAAGAGAAATGAAAAACCAGAAAATCTGATTAAAAATTCGTTGAAACTAATCCCTATTTATAGAAGAACAACAGTCATGTCCATTCGTGAAAGGTTATGGCGAATAGACACTTCTTTTGAAATTCAAATTTTTGAATCTAACTGTCGCTATGTCGACATGGGGTACTAGGGCATGTCGACATCCCAAAGGAAATTTTGATGTTTTGTTTTTCTTTGAAAATAACCTTTATCTTATATTAAAACTATTTTAAACTTTATAAATATACTTGACTATAGATAAAATACATAGATAAATATAGAGAATAATATATATATAATTTTACTATAATTTTATATTTAAATCTAAGTATAAATATATTATAATTAAAAGATAGTTTAAAATAAACGAAGTTTAAAAACATGAATATTTTAAGGCTAAAACATCTTTTTGAAAATCATTTGAAAAGATAATTTTTAAGGCTAAAACATTTTGAAAAGCAGTTTTGAAAATCATTCTGAAGTAGTTTTGAAAATCATTTTGAAGTAGTTTTGCAAGCTTCTTGCTGCAGAATATCTCATCATATCAGGACTCGAGAACTTGTACAAAACGAGGATGTTCGTGGGTTTGTAAGCCACTTGTCGTAGGTTTGTAAGCTACTTGTCGTGGGTTTGTAAGCCACTAAAAAGATAGAAATGGGTTCCATCCCAAAAGAAAAATGGAGTGAAGATTTCAGTTCTATTATGAAGTTTTAACATAATTCTAGACTCAATACTTATCTTGAAATCTTGAACTCTTGATAATCTTGATACTCATGAGTCTTCAATCTTGATATCTTGAATCTTTATACTGTACAGTCTTCATTCTTTGTACCTGTATGGTTAAATCCTGCATATACATATATATCTAAACTATAATGTTAGTATTTATATTTTATAATCTTATTCTAAGGTTGTTGTCATCAAAACCATCATCTTAAGGACTAACAATCTCCCCCTTTTTGATGATGACAACCTTTGTTTATAAAATATTACTTCTATCCTATTGACTCCCCTTAATCTAATAACTCACCCTTAATCTATGCCTAACTCTCCTATTTTATATTTCTCCCCCTTTGTCATCAACAAAAACAAACTAACTCCAAACTATATAACTCCCCCTTATTCTTGTACTCAAGTACCTACATTAATAAACTATATAATAGAGTATACTAAGAAATAACTATACTTATAGACATGATATTCAAACAACGATTGTAAATATATCAATGTATATTTATACATTCATCAATCCAAACCAAGTGTTAATCAAATCAATCAAAACAAACAATTTCAATCAAAGCAATCAATTCAAACAAAGTAATCAAAATAAAGCAATCAAATTAAACGTTACGAGGAACTTCTACCCATCCTTCTTCTCCGAAAATAGGGTCTGCTTTGATGGCATCCCAATTTTCATTGTCATTTGTGAGAGAAATAGGAGGATGTGCTTCGTTATCATCCTTGTGCAGAGAAGAAATCATCCATCGAATTGCCTCGAAATGCCTTTCTTGTTCCTTGATCATCTGCATTTGACTCAATTCTAAGTGTCGCTGGTTACGAAGAATGAACGAGAGAATATTCTTGAATGAATTAAGAGTTTCTTCAAGATTCTCGGATAAGTTATGAATTGGATTAGCCATTTTTGAAATTGTGAGAAGAATGAGAGATAGAATAGATAAGAAATAATATTCAGTAATGAATTCTGGAAGAAATGGGTATATATAGGTGTAGAAATTCGTTTGAAATGAATAGACATATGGTAGTTATTCAAATTTCAAATTCAAAAATGAAGTGTCATTTCTGACCAATACATGTCGACATGGTCAGGGGGGATGTCGACATGAGGTAATGAAATTTGATGACTATTTTGATTTTGTGAATAATTGTGTATATATATATATATTTATATAATATACTAACATTTATTCAAGAGATAAGATAAGCTAGATAACAGAAAGAAAATTCAATTTCATTGCATAGAAGAATGATAAATGATTAATCATAAACAACTACATAAACACTCAAAAACAAACTTAAACTAATTCAACATGATATGAGGTTATAGAACTAATTAGAAGATGATGAAGATGAAGATAATCCAAGTTTCTTGCTGACTTTGGAGAAAAACTTGTTCATCTTGGATGATATTTTGATCAACTTCTTACTAACGGATCTTTTAAGAATCCGTTGATTCTCAACAATAATCTTTTCGTTTTTGAGAAGGGTTTTGTTGGTAGGATTGGAGGGATATTCAATACTTTCTAGGGATGTTTCTCCTTCTCCTTCTTCTTCTTCTATTTCCATTTCATCCCCTTCCTCTTCCTCTTCCTCTTCCATTTCTTCATGAGCTAAACGCTCTTCTTTTTCGGTAAGAGTTTCATAAGGTTGAAAAACATATGGGATTTTCATGAGAGAAATGTTTGAGATATTAAAATCTTTTTTTGAAATAAATTCTTCTCCTTTGAAATTTACTCCAAAGTAGTTGAAAATCCGAGTAAGGTAAATTTCATGGTATAAAGTGTTTTCTCCCATTTCAAAATTTTTAGGACAAAGTTCATCCAAAATAACTTGCGCCCAATTGATATCATAATTTTTGAAAATAGCAAAAAGAGCTTTGCAAACTTTTGAGGCAGGATTGTTAAAATTCCCCGATCTTGGGGTCAAAGTATGTTGTAAAAGAAGGTTAACAATTCTTGCTTTTGGACGAAAGTTTCGGTTTTTAAATTCAAAGTTTTCATCTCCTTCAAAAATATGATGAAATGTCTCACGATCATGTTCATCGATTTTAAAACTAGAAAGATCCATTCCCGTGCTTTTTCAATTGAGAATAGTACCCAAAAGATCACAATTTAAAATAATTTTAGTGCCTTTGACACTACTCCAAATTTCGTTATCATTTCCTTCATAAAATTCTCGATTGAGATTTGCATAGAAAATTTTAACAAGATTTGGGTAACAAACAAAATCATTTTGAGAAGAATCAATAAGACTAAGAATTTGATTGTTTGCAAAAAGAGTATCAATATCATAAGAAGCAAAATCTTGAAAATAGCAAACTTTCCGGGATGGACTTTTCCATAATTAGCATAATTGATGTATGCTTTTATTGCCTCTGGATTATTGAGGAGTTGCTCTTTCAAGTTTCTAGAAAGTCTCATGGTGGAGGGGTTGCTTGAAGAAGCCATTAAAGTAGAGAGTAGAGAGCTTGGAGTTTTGAAGAGAGAGTTTGAATTTGAAAATGAAAGTGAAAAGTTGTGATAAAAGATAATGAATAAATATATTTTTGAAAGACATGTTCTCTGGTCAAAAGATGCCTTTTCAGAGTATTGAATGAAGTGAAAAGGTGGAGGGAAATTCAAGTATTTGAATTCAAATTTTGAATTTCAAATTCAGGTACCTATGTCGACATCAGGGTAGGGACCATGTCGACATACGCTTGTGAATTTTTATGATTTATTTTTCCTAAGTATTCTAAAATATATATACTTATTATTTTAATGTCTATATATATATATATCCGGAATATTATTAGAATTATAGTATATTCCAAAAAATATTATTATATTATTAAAAATAATAAAAATAAAATAATAAAATAATAATAATAAAATAATAATAAAATAATAAAAAATAATAAAAAATAAATTTAAAATTCAATCAACACACCAATTCAAAATCAATCAATCAAACAATCAATCATCTAATTCTAAGCATGCAATTTCAATCAATTGTATTGTAAATGTGTACCTTTTTCTGAGTCTGTTTCCTTGAATTTGTTGAAGTCGTGAACTGCAGTGAAACACAAATTTGAGTTATCTGTCTTCTGATCATCATCGCTTGAGGACGAGTCTGAGTCATCTAGAGTAGCAGTAAATGCATGCTTTCGTATCTTTACCGAATCATTGTTTATAGGAGGATTTTGTCTTTCTGGATACGGACGGTCTCTTTTGATATGGCCTGGTTCATCACAGTTGAAACATTTGACATTGTTTGGCACTGCATTCCGATTTCCAGAATTCTTATAGTTGTTTCTCTTGAGATTATTCATCTTTCTGTATTTCAGGAATTTCCGAAAATTTCTGGTCATAAATGCTATCTCTACATCGTTGTCACTGTTAGAGTCTGATCCGTCGGTTAATGCATTGAATGCCATTGATTTCTTTTCAGATGCTTTGCTTTCTCTTCTCCCAATCATTTGAACTTCAAACGACATTAGATTTCCAATCAATTCTTCTATCTTTAAGGTACTAATGTCATTAGCCTCTTCAATTGCAAGTGTCTTTTGATCCCATTCTGGCTCTATCGAACTGCCACGGTCTTCCCAACAACAAATGACATACATCCATATCCACCACTTCACACCAAATTTCATCCTTATACTTCTTTCCGATGGAAAAAGTTACACAAGCTCTTCGACCAACCTTCACTTCCCCACCTTTTCTCAACCAAGCCAATTTGTAGGGCTTGGGATGCTTCTCTATCTTTAACGCCAACTTCTTTACGGCTTCTGTAGAGATGATGTTATCACAACTCCCTGCATCGATAACAAACTTACAAACTTTTCCCAAAATAGTGCATGTCGACTGAAAAATATTACTCCTCAACCAACTAGTCTCCTCTTCCTACTTTGGCGTCAAGCAAGATCTCCTCACCATTAAAGAATATCCCTCGTCTCCCGTCAATAATTCTTCTTCCTCCTCAACCTGTGGTGAATTGGAACATTCTACTTCTGTATCCTCATCCTCAACCTCAGCAACCATCGCTCGTTTCTTAGGCTTCGGGCATTCATTGCTCTTATGACCAAACTCCTGACAGTTATAACACTTGAAATTGTTGTTGACCTTGGTCTTAGCAGCTTCATTGACAACCGGTTTACTAACAGCCTTGGAAACATTAGTATTGCTACTAGCCCCCTTCACCTGATTGCTCGAACTTGTAAACGCACCACCTCCTCTTCTTTCCTTGCTTCTCCCAAGCTAGAGCCTTTTGGTGTGCTTCAGCAACGGATTTCGGATCAAACATATTCACCATATCCTGAATTTGCATTCTCAATCCTCCAACAAATATGGATGTCAACTGTTCCTCCGTTTCCATGATATCGTTTCTAGCAATCAGTTGATAAAACTCATCTGCATAGTCATTTACCGACTTTGTCCCTTGTCTCAAATTCTGTAAGCGCTGATACATAAGAGACTGATAATTATAAGGCAAGAAAGTATCCTTCATCAACTTCTTCATCTTTTCCCATGAAACAAACTTCGACTTTCCCATTCTTTCCCATGTAAGTTTAGTTTGTTGCCACCATGCCATAGCTCTTCCCCTCAATCGTGTAGCAACCAACTTAACTCTACGTGCTCGGGAACTTCCTTGAAGTCAAAAATTTCTTCAACATTTGATAACCAATCCAGAAACTCTTCCGCTAACATTCCCCCTTTGAATTCTGGAATCTCTGTTTTCATCCCCGAAGATGGAGAAAGGAGATAACACTCAACTTCCAATTTTAATGGTGGCACAAAGCACAAACCAAAATTTTATTCAAAAATCAACCCCCTTCAAATGATACAACTCACCCACTATTTATAGGAAATTACAACACACACGACTTACAAGTACAACACAAACAGTACAACGACTTAAAGCAAAACACGGGTTACAACATACGACTTATCAAAACAAATGACTTAACAAAAACCAATGCGACTTAAAAGAAATGACAAATAACAAACCAACAGCGACTCAACAATCTTCGGTAGCGACATCGGACTTCGGCTTAAGCTTCAGGACGACTTAAGAGTAATGCGGCATAAGCTTCAGGAACGACTTAGCGACTTAACGAAGTGCTCACGACCTAGGCTGGAAACAATCAACGACTTAAGGCATCTCGCGACCTAACGAAGCTCGCGACATGGCGATCAACGACCTAGGGAAATTCGCGACACAAGGATTCTGGAGCGAGGCTTCGCGACTTACGGTAGGTCGTTCGCGACCTAAGGAGGAGGGCATAGGTCGTTCGCGACCTTCTGGAGCTTCTCATGCGCGACCTAAGGAGTTGCTCTGCTCGCGATTCAATTCTCCAGCGACCTTGGATTTAGGTCGTACGCGACCTAAGGTGAGCGCTGCATCATCCTCCCCTGGTTGAAAAGAATTCGTCCTCGAATTCACGCTCTCCTCTTCTTCGACAAGCTTCTCCCCATAATACAGAATTAAGTGCTTGATATTGAAAACATCAGAAGTATGAACATTTTCCGGCAACTTTAACTGATACGCATTATCATTGATCTTCTTCAAGATTTCTACTGGACCAATCTTCCGAGCTTTCAACTTATTGTAAGTTCCGACTGGAAAACGATCTTTCGTCAATACTGCGTAAACAAAATCACCCTCTTTGAAGTCCACAATCCTTCGCTTCTTATCTGCCAATTGCTTATACTTCTCATTTGACTTAAGCAATCGTTCATGAACAATCCTGTGACACTCCTGCAACTCATTCACGAAATCACAAGCTCGTTTAACAACCCCTTTCTGAAGTGGAACTGTCGACAAATCTAACGGTCCCTTCGGAATTGCTGAATATACCACTTGAAATGGACTGAATCCAGTACTTCGATTAACAGCATGATTATGTGTGAATTCTGCCTGACACAATTTCACATCCCAGCTCTTCAAATTATCCTTCACAAGACATCTCAACAAGTTTCCCAAAGATCTGTTCACCACTTCCGTTTGCCCATCCGTTTGTGGATGATAGGCGCTACTAAAATTCAGCTTAGTCCCAAACATCTTCCACAGACTCAACCAAAAATGACTTAGAAATCGAGTATCCCGGTCAAAAACAATAGACTCAGGTAGCCCATGTAGTCGATAAACCTCTTTAAAGAACAATTGAGCAACATGGACTGCATCGGCGGTCTTCTTACAAGTTATGAAATGTGCCATCTTTGAAAATCTATCCACCACAACATATATAGAATCATTCCCTCGTTGAGTTCTTGGCAATCCCAAAACGAAATCCATTCTAACATCAACCCATGGTCTAGTAGGCACGGGCAATGGCATATACAATCCTGCATTCGTAGCTGTCCCTTTGGAAACTTGACATGACATCTCTGCACAAATCTTTCAACTTCTTTCCTCATGGAAGGGCCAAAAATATGATTGAGAAATCAACTGCAAGGTACGACCTCTTCCCACATGACCTTCTTCATGCAATTCCTTCACAATCTTCATTCGCAAACTGCACTCTGGTATACACAACCGATTTCCCTTAAATAGAAAACCTTCTACCAACACATACTCATCCGTCCTCCCTTTTTCGACTTCATCTACAATCTTGGCAAAGTAAGGATCCTCAACAAACAAATCTGGAAATGCATCAAAACCCGTCACTTCAACTCTCATTGTAGTCAACAAATGATTTCTTCTACTCAATGCGTCTGCCACACGATTTGTAACTCCTGACTTATGCTTTACAATAAATGTAAACTGTTGCAAGTATGCGATCCATGAAGCATGCCTGGCTGCAATCTTATCCTGTCCCTGCAAATGTTTCAATGCTTCATGGTCAGTATATAACACAAACTCCTTATGAAACAAATAGTGTCTCCAATGCTTTATGGCTTGGACAATAGCATAGAACTCCAAGTCATAGGTACTGTATCTTGTCTTGGCTCCAAAAAGCTTCTCGCTAAAATAAGCAATTGGACGACCCTTCTGACTCAACACTCCTCCAATTCCAACCTTGGACGCATCTGTATGTAACTCAAATAGTAACTGAAAGTCCGGGTATCTAAGAATCGGTGTTGTAGTCAAGAGTGTTTTGATCTGTTGGAAAGCAGAATCAGCCTCTTCAGTCCACACAAACTGCTTTTCTTTCATACAATCTGTCACTGGTGCCATCACGCTACTGAAATGTGGAATAAACCTTCGGTAGAATGATGCTAAACCATGGAAAATTCTCACTTCAGTTACAGTCCTGGGTTGTGGCCAATCCTTGATTGCTTCAACTTTACTTTGATCCACCTGGATACTTTCCTTGGACAATACATACCCCAAAAACAAAACACTGTGCGTCATGAATGTGCACTTCTTTGTTGCCGTGTAAAATTGCTCCTGACGAAGTATCATCAACACTTCCCGCAAGTGTTGTAGATGCTCTTCTGTGCTTCCACTGTATATCAATATATCATCAAAGTATACCACCACGAACTTTCCAATAAACGGTCGAAAGATCTGATTCATCACTCGCATAAAAGTACTAGGTGCATTCGAAAGACCAAATGGCATGACCAGCCATTCATACAACCCCTCCCGTGTCTTGAAGGCTGTCTTCCATTCATCCCCTGGTCGAATTCGAATCTGATGATACCTACTCTCAGATCAATCTTTGAAAAGATAGCAGCTCCACTCAACTGATCTAACAAGTCGTCCAACCTTGGTGTAACGACCCGTAAATTTTTACTGTTTTTAATAACGTAATTAGTTAAAATTTTGCGAAATTTTAAAACGATAAAATTTTGAAATATAAATTTGATATTTGGAATGCGTCTAGTTAAACATAGCAACTGGTAAATTTTCGTCCGGAAATACGAAAGTTTATTTCGCGCGTAAATTCACTTCAATTCAATCAGTTAAAAAGTAATGAAATTAAAATGTTTTCGAAACTCAAATATTTTTACATAGGAAAATTCTAAACCATCTTCTGAGCAAGATTTCAGTTTGTCGTTTTTCCAAATTCGGACATCTTTGGCTCCGTCGTTCTTATTTTCTGCAAAATAGCAGTATTCTGGTACCGATATCGATTTTTATCGGATGATCGTACCACTGATTTCTATATACCGTTTTGATCGTCCCGTCGTGCCGATCTCTACGGTATATTCGATTGTCAAATTCGGAGTTCCGTTGCACGTTGCACTTTGCGTAACGCCTTTCGTATCGGTACACGTTCGTGCCTTTTGAGTTCTTGTGCCTATTCAAATTTCCACGGTATATCATTCCAATTGTCACCAACCATTTATATCACCATAAATTCACTTTTGACTTTTGAATTCTTTGGTTGTTAATATTCCACCGGTTCCAATATACTTCATTCGTTCAAATCATTTCATTTGCTTTGAGAAAGAAAAAAATTAATATCACTTTCATTCGTTAGCCTGCAAACCATTCCTATTCCCTTTTTATTTATTTTTTTCCTCCTCTCCTAGTCAAATCCACCTCCACCTTCTCTACTATTAAGAAAAAAACTGCAACCATAGCGGGCCTAGCAGCTAGCGATGTAGCCGCACGTCATCCGCCTTAACCAAGTCGCCTTTCCCCTTCTCATTTGCGCCTGCCTAGACCCGACCTCGACTCGCCGCCATCACCGAACGCCTCTGCCTTCCCGCTTGCACGACCTATACCACAGCAGCCGATCTGCCATCTCTGGCGATCTGCTCAAACCCCTAGCACTTTTCTCTGTCGACCATCTAGTGGCAGGTAGCCTTTTTCTTAGTTTTATAAGTTAGCTTTGCATATATATGTTTTACACTAAATCCTCTTTCAAATATATATGAGCTATAGCAATGTTTAGCCTCTTGTTTAGAGTATATATTGTAGTACGTGCTGATATATATATTAGTAAGTATATGTTGCCTATGTATGGGTTTTAAACTATGAACTATATAGGTGTTGTGATAGGTAGATTGCTGTTAATATGCATAGGCCTATACAAGCTTATAAATTTTGTTGAGTTTGTAAGGAAATAAGTTACGTACGTATATAATAACATATAAAAGTTATTTGCGGGTGTATATATATATATATTTTATTGTATATATATTAAGTCGTTCTCAATATATAAGTTAACATTCATGTTTTGTTTTAATGTAACAACATGTTAATATATTCTAAAGGTAATGATTGCAGTGTATAAGTCGCCTATATTTTTCCATTTGTTTAAGTTCAGGCCTGCATATATATTGTAATTTCAAAGTATATGTTAGTTTATATATATTTGAAATAAACAGAGGAAGAGTGTTTCGTTTCTTTCGGTTAGTAAATTGTAGAAATATGTAAGTTTCTGTAAGTTGTTTCTTTGTTGACTGTTCATATATATAGGCTTATTTATATATTTTTTTTTTTACAGTTTAAGATTTGTTAGCTATTATATTAGGCTGCGTGTGTGTAGAGTGCGCGTGTGTTTGTGTTGAGTGCGTATGTTGATTTACGCGTGAGATAGGTATGCCTGAGTTGTTTAAATGTGTGCATGAGTTCTTTATAAAAAAAAGAGAGAAAAGAAGAAAAAAAAATGAAATTGAACGGTATCGATTTGTTAAGTAATTAGTAACCGACTTTTCCTCGCTTGTTGTGTGCAGAAGCAACCAACTGATTTCTTCGCAGCAGCATCGATCTTCAGCTTTTGTTCTTTTCTCCGTCGTCGGTAAGCGCAGTATATAAATTTATAAATTATATACAAACGTTCATTGTATTAATATCGTTTTCTTTTGTCGATATTACAGTGTCCGTTGTTCGTGCTGTACGGACTCTTTTCGAGCTTCTTTTGCTTCGTCGTCAAATTTCTTTATCCACGGAAGGTGAGCACTCACTCACGATTAACGTTCTTTTATTTATTAAATCTGATTTCAATTGAAACGACAATTGAAATATACTGCTGTTAGTTAATTACCCTGTTATATATGCTATTGCCTGCATCAGTTCACCTGTGACATCTGACACCATTATCTGTTATATATATGAAATGATAATCCTGTTTGGTTGTTAATTGATTGATTATTGATGTTTATATTGGACGTCAAATTGTTAATGTTAAAATGATAAATAGTATGAAATTGAACTTGATATATGATAATTAAATGTTAAATTTGATTAACTGACATTTGTATAATATGACCCCTTTAACTGTTGAATTTATTGACACGTAGGATTTGTTTAATTACATTTTGAACCACTGAATGTATGTTGTTAAATTGATGATGGATGAAATTGAAATTGAATGACAAGTGAAAACCGTAATGAAATAATCTTTAATCTACATGAAATGATGGTGTAGATTCTAGAAGTAATTATATTAATTCGCACAAATAACAATGTGAATTAATACGGTTATTTCGGGATTATTTGAATTGATTATTGGATTGTTATTGATTGTTGTTATTGCTTGTTTATTTACTTTGACACCATCCCAGTTATCACACTGCAAGTTCCCTTTGATATGTTTGATTTTGAATTGAATTGGAATCGGGTTGAAATAATAAATACCCAAATTTAACTTTGACTTAGGATAGAAAATTAAATAAAACCCGATTGATCAATAATTTGATTTGAAATTAAACGAAGATTTTATTTGAATAAAGAATATGGTTTTGAAATGAAGTTGAAATTTTAATTTTTATGAAGGGAAAATGTTAATATTTAATAATCTGAAACAAAATATTAACAGTGTAATTGATGAAAGAATATTGTTTAATTTGAGAAATGATTGAATTAAATTTTGAAATGATTTAATAATTAAGTTTGAAATTATTAAACTTTGAAATGATTTAAGAATTAAGTTGAAATTATAATTAAGTTTGAAATTATTAAATTTTGAAATTATTTAATAATTAAGTTTTGAATTATTTAATAATTAAATAAGATTGAATTATTTAATGATTAAATTAAATTGAATTTTTGAATAAGTGAATTTTACTTCGTAAATAACTGAAGTTGAGTTTTCTTTATTAATTAAGTTTTGGAAATTATTTAAGTAAGTAAATAAGTGAAATTGAATTTCTTTAACAAGAAATAAAATGTGATATTTTTGGAATTAATGTAAGACTTGTAATTGGAGAATTGATTTGATGAATTTAGTTTAATTCAAAATTGTAAGTTTTGTTTTAATGAAGTTGAACTTAAGAATTGTTTAATTGAATTGGAAATTTAATAGAAATTGTTTTGAATGATAAAGTAACTTAACGAATATTGAATGAAATCGATAAATGAGTTTAAATTGATTTGAATGTTAAATAGAATTTATTTAAATGATTTCGGAACTTGAATCAATATTTGAATTGTTTTAAATAGAAATTGAAATTGAATTATAAGATTTTGAAACGGAAAATTGGAAGTTTTGAAACGAAAATTTGGAAATTGTTTTAGAAAGACAAATGAAATGTTGATTTACGAATTCTATTTGAAATTGAAACTGATTTGGTTTTTGAAATATATGAACGACCAATCGGTGTAATAATTACGAAAGTTATTAAAGAGACCAGGATCGGTAATGGATATACTCTCTATCTGAACCGAAACCACTTTAATAACTATACGCGGAGTGTTGATCCAGAACGAAGTGGATGGTTTTGATGAACGCGTTGACTGAAGAAAGAGAACGATTTTGGATGACCCTTGACATGACTAAAACAGGAGCCGCGCCGGGCCATTGAGGATCGCCATCTCTAGCGGACACACTTCTTCGATACCATATCTATTACTTTTGTGATTCGATTTGGGTGCACCCCTCGATTTGGGAGTGTTGTTCGCGGTGTTGGGGTGGTAGCTGCTATGCCCAACATCAGTCCGGATCAGGCAACTACTAGTATCCTAGTTGGTATCGCCTCATGTACCTTGTCATACTGATTATCCTATTCGCGACCACTACGATTTTGATTTGTACCTTTAGTATATGGATTGCCCTCTGGTGACTTCCGGTTTTGGGGAAACTACGGTCTTGTATATGCTTTTGGGAATAAACAGGTTAAGAGGTGTATGGGCCCTGCTTAACCCTACTTTGATATCTTTATATTATTGATAGACATTATCTACTTAGCGTACATTACTACCTAGTAGATAGTTTAACGGATCCTTAAAGGATGGTTATTCCAAACATCCTTTGAGTTACTTGTATTTCAATTGCTATTTCACTTGAGTTGGATTTATTAATATAAGAATGTTAATCCTGACTCGAGTGTCTTGTGTTTTTGCTTTACGCTCGGGTCAGACTGAGTGTACCAGTATTCGAGACTCACCTTTGGAGTTGGAGCTTTGCTTGAAGATCCAGCCATCTATTCTGCTTTCAGTATTCGATGATTCCAGTGATGTATTCTGATTTGTATCTGATGTATCGTATTACTCTTCTGTTGTAAACTCTGATGTATTTTTATATATTCATATAGTAGCTTCATGAACTACTATCTCTTTTATTTCCGCTGCATTTATTACTCTGTGTCTGTGATCTGTGATTATATCTATTTACTGTATATGTTCAGTTTTGCCAAATTTAAATTAACAACGCGGTATTTTGAGCAATTCAACTCCGGCATGAGTGTCTACCTATACACTTATAATGGACGCGAATGGTCCAAAATGGCGGGTCGTTACAGTTGGTATCAGAGCTTTGGTAGCTCTAGGCAAAACTTAACATATAGGGTAAATGTATTTACAGAATCACTCTCATTCGAGTTTCAATCTCTTCCTTTCGACTCGATTTCTTTGAATTTTGGAACGTTCCCCTCGGTTCCGAAATTTATTCGCGTCCTTCACAAATTCGTCTTCTTTCAATCATGGAGCACCCCATAACTCCATTCTGAATGTTATCTATAATAGATCGGCGGTCTCGCCAATCTTAGAATGATTCGTAAAGGAGCAAAACTCCTTTACAATAGGCATTGATTTACCGGGATTTCTATATCCTCGGTTTACGATGCTATCTATCTCCTGCTATACCTGAATTCCATCTCTTGAGATCGAGTGTTGATTTGCCTCGGAATTCTGCATCGATCTTATTCTCGAAGTCACGGTCAACCCGGTAAAGATTGCCCGCGATTTATATAAACTTATCCATCTTTCTATTTCGTTATTTC
Source organism: Allium fistulosum (assembly GCA_030737815.1). NCBI lineage: Eukaryota > Viridiplantae > Streptophyta > Magnoliopsida > Asparagales > Amaryllidaceae > Allium > Allium fistulosum. The sequence goes on along the minus strand of CM060905.1, from coordinate 867,248,443 downwards.
ATCATCTAATCTTTGTTTCGAACCTATCTTCGAATCAAATCTCTCTTTGATTTAAGTCCATCAAATTTGAATCCCTATCCTTGTTTTGAAATCTGTTCTTGTATCGTCGAGCGAGGAATTGTATTTATAAAATTATATTTAAAATGTTTAAAATATATTGTGTTGTTTGAGTTGTTGATGTTGATTTGGGTTTCCGATCGATTCGTCTGATCAACGCTATCGATAGGATTTCTAAAACACTTTAATAGAACAAACTGACACAATGTTGTTTTTCAAATTGGGTAAATGAAATAAAATTGTATGATTATACTATAAATTTATAAGTAAAATTTTCTGGAATTTAATAGGTTAATTAAATTGTTTGTTTGAAATGATAATATTTGATTATCATTTATCGTTCTAAATAAATTTATAAATATGGTTTATAAATTGATTTGGAATTTGAAATGAATCTAATTCAGAAATTTGAGAATTTATTGGTTTCCGGTGATTTCGAACTTCGGTTTTAAAATCTTAAAGTATATATTATTGAAAGTATTTTCGAACAGAAATCGTTTTCAAAGAATTTTAAAATGTTAAAATCAGTGCTCTCCTCTTTGTCGCTGGAAAATAATTTCGGTGATGGCGGCCGCATCATCGATATTCATTTTCGAGTTTTGAATTGGAGATACTATTTTGTAGCTTTGCTACGGTTTTGTTTTGAAAAAAATTATGATTTGAATTTCTTCAGTATATTTTGATTCACATATATATAGGCATCTTATTTTAAATTTAATTTGATTTGATATAAATATATTATATATATCTCTAAATGGTTTAAAGTTAATCGAAAATCTAATTCTTGAATTTGTTAAAGGATGATTCTAATTGTAAATAAAACCAAAATTTGGAATAAAAATTTAAACTTGAATAATTGAATTGGGAAAATTTTATTTGTATATTGTTCAACTGCATTCTAATACAACTTACCTAAATCATTCAGAAGTTGAATATGTAATTGGATAATATATAATATAAATTGAATTTATAAATAAAATTTGAGTGTTTATAATAAATGTTATACACTAAATTTTGATTGTAAAGATGTTAATAGAGTTAGATAAGATAATAAGTAAACTTAGTTAATTATGAAATAAATTTGTTTTGAAAGAATTAATAAATTAAAATTTGATCAACATTTGAAAATACCTTGAATTTAAAAGCAATTAGTAAATATAAATAAATTTAAATCAAAACTTTTATGTTTTAAATTAAATTATATGTGTTAAATATATGTGATAAGATATGTTAAGTAGAATAAATTTAACAGTAATGTGGAATAAAGAAGAATTTAAAATTGTTGAAGAAAATATGATTATAATAAAAGACTATTTAAATTTGTGGTTTTAGAAATTGTAAATTGAAGAAAATGGGATAATAAGATAATGAATTTAGAAATAGTTGAGATTGATTTTAGTGAAATCAAATGGATAAATCAATTATTGAATACCAATTAATATAAATTTGAATTTATATGGTTTAAATTAATTGTTATTTTGTATTTCAAAATCTGTTTTCTTTTTGGTTGCTTCTATACTCCTACCTCGTTCCTTTTCGGGGACGAAAAGTTTTGAGTGGGGGAGAGTGTAACGACCCGTAAATTTTTACTGTTTTAATAACGTAATTAGTTAAAATTTTGCGAAATTTTAAAACGATAAAATTTTGAAATATAAATTTGATATTTGGAATGCGTCTAGTTAAACATAGCAACTGGTAAATTTTCGTCCGGAAATACGAAAGTTTATTTCGCGCGTAAATTCACTTCAATTCAATCAGTTAAAAAGTAATGAAATTAAAATGTTTTCGAAACTCAAATATTTTTACATAGGAAAATTCTAAACCATCTTCTGAGCAAGATTTCAGTTTGTCGTTTTTCCAAATTCGGACATCTTTGGCTCCGTCGTTCTTATTTTCTGCAAAATAGCAGTATTCTGGTACCGATATCGATTTTTATCGGATGATCGTACCACTGATTTCTATATACCGTTTTGATCGTCCCGTCGTGCCGATCTCTACGGTATATTCGATTGTCAAATTCGGAGTTCCGTTGCACGTTGCACTTTGCGTAACGCCTTTCGTATCGGTACACGTTCGTGCCTTTTGAGTTCTTGTGCCTATTCAAATTTCCACGGTATATCATTCCAATTGTCACCAACCATTTATATCACCATAAATTCACTTTTGACTTTTGAATTCTTTGGTTGTTAATATTCCACCGGTTCCAATATACTTCATTCGTTCAAATCATTTCATTTGCTTTGAGAAAGAAAAAAATTAATATCACTTTCATTCGTTAGCCTGCAAACCATTCCTATTCCCTTTTTATTTATTTTTTTCCTCCTCTCCTAGTCAAATCCACCTCCACCTTCTCTACTATTAAGAAAAAAACTGCAACCATAGCGGGCCTAGCAGCTAGCGATGTAGCCGCACGTCATCCGCCTTAACCAAGTCGCCTTTCCCCTTCTCATTTGCGCCTGCCTAGACCCGACCTCGACTCGCCGCCATCACCGAACGCCTCTGCCTTCCCGCTTGCACGACCTATACCACAGCAGCCGATCTGCCATCTCTGGCGATCTGCTCAAACCCCTAGCACTTTTCTCTGTCGACCATCTAGTGGCAGGTAGCCTTTTTCTTAGTTTTATAAGTTAGCTTTGCATATATATGTTTTACACTAAATCCTCTTTCAAATATATATGAGCTATAGCAATGTTTAGCCTCTTGTTTAGAGTATATATTGTAGTACGTGCTGATATATATATTAGTAAGTATATGTTGCCTATGTATGGGTTTTAAACTATGAACTATATAGGTGTTGTGATAGGTAGATTGCTGTTAATATGCATAGGCCTATACAAGCTTATAAATTTTGTTGAGTTTGTAAGGAAATAAGTTACGTACGTATATAATAACATATAAAAGTTATTTGCGGGTGTATATATATATATTTTATTATATATATATTAAGTCGTTCTCAATATATAAGTTAACATTCATGTTTTGTTTTAATGTAACAACATGTTAATATATTCTAAAGGTAATGATTGCAGTGTATAAGTCGCCTATATTTTTCCATTTGTTTAAGTTCAGGCCTGCATATATATTGTAATTTCAAAGTATATGTTAGTTTATATATATTTGAAATAAACAGAGGAAGAGTGTTTCGTTTCTTTCGGTTAGTAAATTGTAGAAATATGTAAGTTTCTGTAAGTTGTTTCTTTGTTGACTATTCATATATATAGGCTTATTTATATATATTTTTTTTTTACAGTTTAAGATTTGTTAGCTATTATATTAGGCTGCGTGTGTGTAGAGTGCGCGTGTGTTTGTGTTGAGTGCGTATGTTGATTTACGCGTGAGATAGGTATGCCTGAGTTGTTTAAATGTGTGCATGAGTTCTTTATAAAAAAAAAGAGAGAAAAGAAGAAAACAAAAATGAAATTGAACGGTATCGATTTGTTAAGTAATTAGTAACCGACTTTTCCTCGCTTGTTGTGTGCAGAAGCAACCAACTGATTTCTTCGCAGCAGCATCGATCTTCAGCTTTTGTTCTTTTCTCCGTCGTCGGTAAGCGCAGTATATAAATTTATAAATTATATACAAACGTTCATTGTATTAATATCGTTTTCTTTTGTCGATATTACAGTGTCCGTTGTTCGTGCTGTACCGACTCTTTTCGAGCTTCTTTTGCTTCGTCGTCAAATTTCTTTATCCACGGAAGGTGAGCACTCACTCACGATTAACGTTCTTTTATTTATTAAATCTGATTTCAATTGAAACGACAATTGAAATATACTGCTGTTAGTTAATTACCCTGTTATATATGCTATTGCCTGCATCAGTTCACCTGTGACATCTGACACCATTATCTGTTATATATATGAAATGATAATCCTGTTTGGTTGTTAATTGATTGATTATTGATGTTTATATTGGACGTCAAATTGTTAATGTTAAAATGATAAATAGTATGAAATTGAACTTGATATATGATAATTAAATGTTAAATTTGATTAACTGACATTTGTATAATATGACCCCTTTAACTGTTGAATTTATTGACACGTAGGATTTGTTTAATTACATTTTGAACCACTGAATGTATGTTGTTAAATTGATGATGGATGAAATTGAAATTGAATGACAAGTGAAAACCGTAATGAAATAATCTTTAATCTACATGAAATGATGGTGTAGATTCTAGAAGTAATTATATTAATTCGCACAAATAACAATGTGAATTAATACGGTTATTTCGGGATTATTTGAATTGATTATTGGATTGTTATTGATTGTTGTTATTGCTTGTTTATTTACTTTGACACCATCCCAGTTATCACACTGCAAGTTCCCTTTGATATGTTTGATTTTGAATTGAATTGGAATCGGGTTGAAATAATAAATACCCAAATTTAACTTTGACTTAGGATAGAAAATTAAATAAAACCCGATTGGTCAATAATTTGATTTGAAATTAAACGAAGATTTTATTTGAATAAAGAATATGGTTTTGAAATGAAGTTGAAATTTTAATTTTTATGAAGGGAAAATGTTAATATTTAATAATCTGAAACAAAATATTAACAGTGTAATTGATGAAAGAATATTGTTTAATTTGACAAATGATTGAATTAAATTTTGAAATGATTTAATAATTAAGTTTGAAATTATTAAACTTTGAAATGATTTAAGAATTAAGTTGAAATTATAATTAAGTTTGAAATTATTAAATTTTGAAATTATTTAATAATTAAGTTTTGAATTATTTAATAATTAAATAAGATTGAATTATTTAATGATTAAATTAAATTGAATTTTTGAATAAGTGAATTTTACTTCGTAAATAACTGAAGTTGAGTTTTCTTTATTAATTAAGTTTTGGAAATTATTTAAGTAAGTAAATAAGTGAAATTGAATTTCTTTAACAAGAAATAAAATGTGATATTTTTGGAATTAATGTAAGACTTGTAATTGGAGAATTGATTTGATGAATTTAGTTTAATTCAAAATTGTAAGTTTTGTTTTAATGAAGTTGAACTTAAGAATTGTTTAATTGAATTGGAAATTTAATAGAAATTGTTTTGAATGATAAAGTAACTTAACGAATATTGAATGAAATCGATAATTGAGTTTAAATTGATTTGAATGTTAAATAGAATTTATTTAAATGATTTCGGAACTTGAATCAATATTTGAATTGTTTTAAATAGAAATTGAAATTGAATTATAAGATTTTGAAACGGAAAATTGGAAGTTTTGAAACGAAAATTTGGAAATTGTTTTAGAAAGACAAATGAAATGTTGATTTACGAATTCTATTTGAAATTGAAACTGATTTGGTTTTTGAAATATATGAACGACCAATCGGTGTAATAATTACGAAAGTTATTAAAGAGACCAGGATCGGTAATGGATATACTCTCTATCTGAACCGAAACCACTTTAATAACTATACGCGGAGTGTTGATCCAGAACGAAGTGGATGGTTTTGATGAACGCGTTGACTGAAGAAAGAGAACGATTTTGGATGACCCTTGACATGACTAAAACAGGAGCCGCGCCGGGCCATTGAGGATCGCCATCTCTAGCGGACACACTTCTTCGATACCATATCTATTACTTTTGTGATTCGATTTGGGTGCACCCCTCGATTTGGGAGTGTTGTTCGCGGTGTTGGGGTGGTAGCTGCTATGCCCAACATCAGTCCGGATCAGGCAACTACTAGTATCCTAGTTGGTATCGCCTCATGTACCTTGTCATACTGATTATCCTATTCGTGACCACTACGATTTTGATTTGTACCTTTAGTATATGGATTGCCCTCTGGTGACTTCCGGTTTTGGGGAAACTACGGTCTTGTATATGCTTTTGGGAATAAACAGGTTAAGAGGTGTATGGGCCCTGCTTAACCCTACTTTGATATCTTTATATTATTGATAGACATTATCTACTTAGCGTACATTACTACCTAGTAGATAGTTTAACGGATCCTTAAAGGATGGTTATTCCAAACATCCTTTGAGTTACTTGTATTTCAATTGCTATTTCACTTGAGTTGGATTTATTAATATAAGAATGTTAATCCTGACTCGAGTGTCTTGTGTTTTTGCTTTACGCTCGGGTCAGACTGAGTGTACCAGTATTCGAGACTCACCTTTGGAGTTGGAGCTTTGCTTGAAGATCCAGCCATCTATTCTGCTTTCAGTATTCGATGATTCCAGTGATGTATTCTGATTTGTATCTGATGTATCGTATTACTCTTCTGTTGTAAACTCTGATGTATTTTTATATATTCATATAGTAGCTTCATGAACTACTATCTCTTTTATTTCCGCTGCATTTATTACTCTGTGTCTGTGATCTGTGATTATATCTATTTACTGTATATGTTCAGTTTTGCCAAATTTAAATTAACAACGCGGTATTTTGAGCAATTCAACTCCGGCATGAGTATCTACCTATACACTTATAATGGACGCGAATGGTCCAAAATGGCGGGTCGTTACACTTGGTATCGGGAATCTGTACCTCACCGTAATCTTGTTTAGTGCTCGACTATATGTACACATTCTCCAAGTTCCATCCTTCTTTGGCACTAACAAGGCTGTTACTGCACAAGGACTTAAACTTTCTTGTACGTTCCCTTGTTCAAGTAACTCTTCCACATGCCTTCTCAACTCTTCATGCTCCTTTGGACTCATTCTGTAATGTGGTCTATGTGGTAACACAGCTCCCAGAACAAGATCAGTCTGGTGTTGTATGTCTCTCAACGGTGGTAACCCTTTTGGTAATTCTTCAGGAAACACATCTTCAAATTCCTTCAACACTGGCTTAACTTCCTCAGGAATTTCAACCGCTTTACTACTTTCACGTCCAATCAACAGAAATACTTTAGGGCTATCCTCTACTTCTTTGACAAATTCCTTCAAAGATAACAGAGTCTTTAGTTCCTCGATTTCCTCCAACTTGCTTTCACTTTGTTGTCACCTTTTAGGAACTAAAGTGATTCGAGTGCCATCGAACATGAAACTATAGCAGTTAGTCCTACCATCGTGTTGCATGGCTCTATCGAACTGCCACGGTCTTCCCAACAACAAATGACATACATCCATATCCACTACGTCACACCAAATTTCATCCTTATACTTCTTTCCGATGGAAAAAGTTACACAAGCTCTTCGACCAACCTTTACTTCCCCACCTTTCCTCAGCCAAGCCAAATTGTAGGGTTTGGGATGCTTCTCTGTCTTTAACGCCAACTTCTTTACGGATTCTGTAGAGATGATGTTATCACAACTCCCTGCATCGATAACAAACTTACAAACTTTTCCCAAAATAGTGCATGTCGACTGAAAAATATTACTCCTCAACCAACTAGTCTCCTCTTCCTACTTTGGCGTCAAGCAAGATCTCCTCACCATTAAAGAATATCCCTCGTCTCCCGTCAATAATTCTTCTTCCTCCTCAACCTGTGGTGAATTGGAACATTCTACTTCTGTATCCTCATCCTCAACCTCAGCAACCATCGCTCGTTTCTTAGGCTTCGGGCATTCATTGCTCTTATGACCAAACTCCTGACAGTTATAACACTTGAAATTGTTGTTGACCTTGGTCTTAGCAGCTTCATTGACAACCGGTTTACTAACAGCCTTGGAAACATTAGTATTGCTACTAGCCCCCTTCACCTGATTGCTCGAACTTGTAAACACACCACCTCCTCTTCTTTCCTTGCTTCTCCCAAGCTAGAGCCTTCTGGTGTGCTTCAGCAACGGATTTCGGATCAAACATATTCACCATATCCTGAATTTGCATTCTCAATCCTCCAACAAATATGGATGTCAACTGTTCCTCCGTTTCCATGATATCGTTTCTAGCAATCAGTTGATAAAACTCATCTGCATAGTCATTTACCGACTTTGTCCCTTGTCTCAAATTCTGTAAGCGCTGATACATAAGAGACTGATAATTATAAGGCAAGAAAGTATCCTTCATCAACTTCTTCATCTTTTCCCATGAAACAAACTTCGACTTTCCCATTCTTTCCCATGTAAGTTTAGTTTGTTGCCACCATGCCATAGCTCTTCCCCTCAATCGTGTAGCAACCAACTTAACTCTACGTGCTCGGGAACTTCCTTGAAGTCAAAAATTTCTTCAACATTTGATAACCAATCCAGAAACTCTTCCGCTAACATTCCCCCTTTGAATTCTGGAATCTCTGTTTTCATCCCCGACTCCCATCGACGATTATCTTCGTAATCTCTATTTCGATTTCGCCTTTGGCCACGATTTCGACAAGAACTACTACCACTATCACTGGAATCCTCCAAATCTGACGTATGTCGATGTCGATTCTGACCATCAACATTTCTGCTACTACGCACTTCTCTTTCTCCCGAAACTGACGGTTCTCTTCTTTCCCGATTCGATATTGGTGACATTCTTCTCCTTACGGAATTTGACGGCGAAATTCTATGTCCACTTTGATTTGAACCTGGCGATGCTCTTTGTCGAGTTTGATTCATATCCATCACGAGCCTTTCCAATCTACTAATTCCTCATCAAACTTCTCATTGAATTTATCACTAATTCGTTGCTCCATTTGTTCAGCATCTTCTCTTCGATACACATCTGCAACATTCTGATGACGAATAAATCTTCTTGGAGGCATTGTCAAATTTTCAACAAATCCAAACACAAACTTCAAATCTTAAAACTTCACACCCAACGAACTTGGAAAAGTTCGTCTCCTCTCTCTGATACCAAATAACGCAGCACGGAAGAAGATCCGAACCAGCGTTCAGATCTATCCAGGATACAATCACAAATTGTGGAAATACGAATCGATGGAACAAGATAAATTGATGAATTGATGATACCAAAGTGCCCAAATCCGTTGATCTCTCGAGATACCGAATTCTAGCTATCTTCAACACGTTGATCGCGCACGATACCGTGTTAGAAGATCTACGATTCTTCGACGTTGATCTCGCGCACGAGATTCCGTGAATCGGCTTCAAGTTCGTTGATTCGAGCGCACTCGAATAACCGAAGATGGAGAAAGGAGATAACACTCAACTTTCAATTTTAATGGTGGCACAAAGCACAAACCAAAATTTTATTCAAAAATCAACCCCCTTCAAATGATACAACTCACCCGCTATTTATAGGAAATTACAACACACACGACTTACAAGTATAACACAAACAGTACAACGACTTAAAGCAAAACACGGGTTACAACATACGACTTATCAAAACAAACGACTTAACAAAAACCAACGCGACTTAAAAGAAATGACAAATAACAAACCAACAGCGACTCAACAATCTTCGGTAGCAACATCAGACTTCTGCTTAAGCTTCAGGACGACTTAAGAGTAATGCGGCATAAGCTTCAGGAACGACTTAGCGACTTAACGAAGTGCTCGCGACCTAGGCTGGAAACAGTCAACGACTTAAGGCATCTCGCGACCTAACGAAGCTCGCGACATAGCGATCAGCGACCTAGGGAAATTCGCGACACAAGGATTCTGGAGCGAGGCTTTGCGACTTACGGTAGGTCGTTCGCGACCTAAGGAGGAGGGCATAGGTCGTTCGCGACCTTATGGAGCTTCTCGCGCGCGACCTAAGGAGTTGCTCTACTCGCGATTCAATTCTCCAGCGACCTTGGAGTTAGGTCGTACGCGACCTAAGGTGAGCACTACATCAGATTTCCAAGGCTACAATCACACCTTTTCTCGCTAGATAGATTACAAAGAATCCTATAACTCTGAATAACACTTAGATCTTGTTGAGATAGTGATAGAGAATCAAACCAGAGATAATCTAGTTAGATTCAATGTTGATTTCGGTAGAGTAATGATAGGATTTTGAATAAGAAAATGTGGAAGAAGAAGAGAAACGAAAAACCAGAAAATCTGATTAAAAATTTGTTGAAACTATCCCCTATTTATAGAAGAACAACAGTCATGTCCATTCGTGAAAGTTTATGGCGAATAGACACTTCTTTTGAAATTCAATTTTTTGAATCTAACTGTCACTATGTCGACATGGGGTACTAGGGCATGTCGACATCCTAAAGGAAATTTTGATGTTTTGTTTTTCTTTGAAAATAACCTTTATCTTATATTAAAACTATTTTAAACTTTATAAATATACTTAACTATAGATAAAATACATAGATAAATATAGAGAATAATATATGTATAATTTTACTATAATTTTATATTTAAATCTAAGTATAAATATATTATAATTAAAAGATAGTTTAAAATAAACGAAGTTTAAAAACAAGAATATTTTAAGGCTAAAACATCTTTTTGAAAATCATTTGAAAATATAATTTTTAAGCCTAAAACATTTTGAAAAGCAGTTTTGAAAATCATTTTGAAGTATTTTTGCAAGCTTCTTGTTGCAGAATATCTCATCATATCAGGACTCGAGAACTTGTACAAAACCAGGATGTTCGTGGGTTTGTAAGCCACTTGTCGTAGGTTTGTAAGCTACTTGTCATGGGTTTGTAACCCACTAAAAAGATAGAAATGGGTTCCATCCCAAAAGAAAAATGGAGTGAAGATTTCAGTGCTATTATGAAGTTTTAACATAATTCTAGACTCAATACTTATCTTGAAATCTTGAACTCTTGATAATCTTGATACTCATGAGTCTTCAATCTTGATATCTTGAATCTTTATACTGTACAGTCTTCATTCTTTGTACATGTATGGTTAAATTCTGCATATACATATATATCTAAATTATAATGTTAGTATTTTTATTTTATAATCTTATTCTAAGGTTGTTGTCATCAAAACCATCATCTCAAGGACTAACACTTGGTTCAACATTTTCAGGGACATAAGGTTCTGGAGTGAGTTCTCGTTGGTTACGATGCGAATCAGCTGGATTTCTAGCATCAACTCCTTGTTCGGTAGTGGTAGTGGCAGCAAGGTTGCTGGTGACATGGTAAGGAGCGGCACCTCCTCGAGATGAAGGTCCGGTATGACGACTGGAGGATGGTCCAGTCCTGGGTTGTCCAAGATTCAAGGCAGGTTGGTGTCCTGTGGCCTGGGTGTAGCTTACATCCAGCCGTGGGCGTGTGGAACGGTGATGATCGTCAGATGAGGCTGAACTCTCCGTGGAAGAATAGGAACCTTGATCTCTTCTGGATCTTCTGCGCCTTTGGTGACTTAACTAGTTGGTCAACTCTGTGTTGGCGCGTAGTTGTTCAGTAAGTTATTGCCGACTCCGGGTCAACTCTTGAAGCAGCATCTGGAATTCTTGTCTAGTAACCGGGCCCGATGGATCTGAAGCTCCGACGGCATCTTGGTTGGATGGAGGCAATTGCACGGGATTCTGTCTATCCCGTCCTTCCTGATCAGCAGCTGTAGAAGCAGTTCGTGTACTCACCATGATGGATTGTTGAAGTCCTTTCCTAGATCTGATGCAAATCTGAATAGAAGGAAGGGCTTCAAGGCTTGAGATCTGGATCTTCTTCTTGGATTTTTGCAATCCGGTATCGATAGGAGATCCAAGGAGCAGGAGAAAAATTGGGTTTTTTCTCAGGAAAGCCCCAAAGTGTTTGTACCAAAAATGGTCACAACACTCTTCGGAAGTTTTTGAAGAGATAAAGTGAAGAAATTAAATGGAGAAAGAGGATTATCTAACAAAAACTCCAAAAAATAGATATGCAAATGATAAAAATGCACAGAAAACACAAGGATTTAGAGTGGTTCGGCGTATTGCTTACGTCCACTATGAAATTGATCACTTTATTGATGTTACTTTGATGATTACAATTGATTGCAGTGGGTTACAGCAGATAACAATGGATTACAACAGTCAAATTCATTTGCAGCAGCAGTAATGAACTTTAGAATTGAATTCGGCAGAGTTTGGGCATTGGAGAATTCAAAGATCCCCATTCTATAGGCTCTGGGGCTCTATTTATAGGTGTAGGAGGCTGATACTTCGCTCAGATCTCGGGAGACTTCTTCCGGCACATGAGTGGGCCCACGCGACCAAGCCCATGAAGTTTCGACCCGATACGTGATCGATACGAACGGATTTCATATCGATCCATACTTCGTCCAATGGAGTCGAAACTTGGTGTGAACATTCTTTAGCATGTACGTAAGCTCCTGTGAAAATTTCATAGCATTTGGACTTGTGGATCTCGAGTTATGATCGATACGAATTGTAGTTGCTCGGTAGGCTGTTTCGTTCGAATCGATCATTTTGACTCGATCATTTCGAATCGATGGTTGCGTGTGATCAGGTGGTGATGAGGCGTGCATTCTTCGTATCGATCAACATTCTTCGCCGAGTTGATCAAGTGGTTCCAGAGTTTTCGTCGCGTCCTTATCGATGCGATCGCCTTGTTCGAATCGATGAAGGAAGCACAGTTCGTATCGATGAAAGCTCCTTAGTTCATATCGATTGTCATGCTCTGTTCGAACCGATGAAAGTGATGTAGTTCGAATCGATGGAGGTTGGCTTGTTCATATCGATGGAGGAAGGTTTGTTCATATCGATAAAAGCACTCCAACTCGATGGATAGGAACAGTGATCCTCCGATGGATACGAATAGTGTGAGTCGATGGATACGAACAAGGCTCTCCTGATGGATTCGAACAAGGCTTGTCGATGGATGTGAAGTAGACTCTGGTGATGGACACGAAGTCGATCGATATGAAGTGGACATTGGCCGATCGATTCGATCAAAACTTTCCCTGATGGATACGAACTCGATCGATTCGAACAGTGGCTAGTCGATGGATTCGAACTCGATCGATTCGAACATTGGCTAGTCGATGGATTCGAACTCGATCGATTCGAACAGTGGTTAGTTGATGGATTTGAACTCGAGGCTATTTTTAATCCAATCTTGCATCGATCATAGCTTGAGCATATGAACTCGGATTGACTTGAAATTTGGAACGTTGACTTTTATGGCTTCACTCGTCGTGTCTTGTCAATTGTAGCTTGATCTGGACTTGGACAAAATTCATCGATATCCATGGCGAACCTGCATATAACCGATCTCTAAGACGAACCATCATTGGTTTCTAGTCAAGTTCTTGGTGTCACGGCCTTGCCAAAAGGCGGGATAACAAATAATAACTCAAACATACTTTTAAATAAACTACCATTCTTTAAAGAAATACTTGTTATACATATATATCGTTTTGAAATGATTGCAAATTTATTTGTGAACTCTCTCGAGATGTGTAGACGGGTTTAATAAGGGATGAGATTTTTATAAGAGAAATCTTATAAATGGAATGTTAGAGACTTAAAAGAGTTTCCGATGTCTAGATGTGATAACTTCGGGAAGATTTTGAATTCATTTAAAGGAGTTACAAATGGTGGATTGGGATTATAAATAAGTATAATCGGTTTGAAAATCGTAAGAAGAATTTATTAAAAAAAATCGGATACTTATGAGATAAGTATGAGATATTTCCAAGTTAAATATTAAAATGATTTTAGGAAATTATATGTATAAATATTTTCCTAAGTATTGAAAGGGAGGTTTGGAAATATTTTAGTGGAAAATATTTCTAAGTATTGAAATGGTGAAATATCCTGTTATGTATACAAGGGTTGAAATTGCTTTCAAATATAGAATATTGAAGAGATTGAATATATATATATATATATATCTTAAGAAAGATGTTTTGAAATAAATATTCTGGAGATTTATAAAATAAGGCCTAGTGTTGCTTTTGGATGTTATTTGATAGTTAAATAACCGACTATCAATATTGGCCATTTTCGTTAATCGTTTCGAAGAGACCGGGATCAGATTTAATTATCCAAAAACCACTTCGATCCGGTTTGAACGTAACGAATGAATACCGTGAAGATGATGAAGATGGTGGTTCAGTTTGTCCAGACCCAGGACAACTTGTATGGATGAATGCTATCAGAACATCGTCATTAGAGGACAATGAGCATTCTAAGTAAAATTATTCTTGAAAGGTAACGCTTAGCCTCAAACCTTATCAACCGAGAATGACTAAAACAGGGGAGATGTAGCAAGACTAAGTGGGTCGCTCCAAAGTAGGGTATGTTATCACTTTTCTAGATGTCCTCGGAACCCAATTTATCTTAGATATGGGTATACATGAAAGAAGAAGCGCTCGATAGTAAGGGTGGGAACACTCGGGGTGATAGCATATTCGGTCTATCCAGGTCAGGGGTAGGCCGGTCTTGTGTAGCAGGGGATCCCGATGAGGTCCTCGGTACATTGTTATAGAAGTGTACTATGGTGGGTGGTACCCCAATGGCCCAGTCATTCGATGGAATCCATTCTCCAATAAGCGCCGTACGGTTTTGATTGTGCCCAACTATGCTGGAATGTGAGATGCAAGCATTTCAGCTATTTTCTGTTTACTTTCTATAGACACTATTATAATATTAGATGCTTTTCTGATATAAACTGTTTGGTTATTGTAAGGTAAAAACCCATCGTGTTTATTTGTGACATGGTCTTACGAGATACCTTTGTTTTCGAAGGATTTTGAAAAGGTTAATAATTCAAATTGAGTGTGTTTTCTCATGCTGGTTTTCCAGACTGACTCAGATGTTATTTTATTATAATGCTTGGTTAGGCCGAGTATTACAGATGCAGGTTAGGATGCTATGGAGCTCAAGAGACGAGCTGGAGGATTTCTGACGTATATAAAGTACTTGTTTTATTCCGCTGTGTGAGGACATGTTATTATAACTGTCCAGATTGATGTATTGATTGTTGTACTCTGATGATTGTAAGTATAAACAGTTACAGATTCCTTTGTATAAAATCTGTTATTGTATATTATATTTTGTTCCGCTGCGATTGTGAGATTTTGTGTTGTTGTTTCTATTTCTTCTTCTACCTTTCTTTCTACCCTAAAGGTTCGTATTTCCGTCCAATTTGAGTTGAGCTAAGGTGAAATATTGTCGACTCAAAAGGGTACGGATTTGCGGGCCTTTACATTTGGTATCAGAGCTGAAGGTTAAGTGAGAACCTTGGCTCTAATGGGGATTACTCATTAGAGATATAGTCAGTAGTACTCTAGAATGAGTTTGAGTGTAATAATAGATATGAGCGCGTATTTGTTAGTAAGTATAAAACGGTTTTATATTGTGTTAATTTTATCTGTTGAGTGGCATATAAATTCTGTTCGAGTAGTGGGACGCCACTAAATCGATAGGAGTTTCTAAACACTTGAATAGAGAAATTCAACACAGTATGGTTTTAAAGCGCGTGAATGAAATAATTTTACCCAAATTATATTTTTATATAAAAAGGAATAATAATCTAAAATTATTATGGTATATTTGGAGTGTTTGAATGATAATATTATAATCAAAACAAGATTTTAAAATGTGGAGTTGGTTATATATAACCAAATGGAAATTGTATAGATATGGATTATACAATTGAATTAAAAACTAAAAATGAATACAAACCAGAAATTGGAAAATTAAAGCCCGGAGATTTCTGGAAGTGTTTTCAAAGTATTTTGAAGATAAATAATAGTATTATTATTTTGGGAATATTTTTGAAAGAAAATGTTTTAAATGGAATTTGAAGATGTTATAGCACTGAACTTACTACAGTCACTGGAAAATAATCCTGGTGGTGACGGCCGCATCATCAGTATTCATTTTCGAGTTTCTAAGTGACCGATTGCTGTCGGAATTAATTTGATTCGGATTTTTGGGGGAAACAAGTTTGTTGAAAAAAAAGTTCCGAAGGGAATTGTTTTGGATAAAATCAGGTTGATTTTAAAATTCGAAGGAAGTGGTTTGTTGAACCAAAATGAGTATATATATATTTGATTTCAAAGTGATTTGAAATATATAATGGGTTTCTAAAGAGGGGATGATTTCAATAAGAAAGGAAAATATGAAAAATTGAGTTTTGAGAAATAAAATTAACTTAAGTAAGTTAAAATAGAGTTGTGTGAATTGAATTTAACTTAGGGAAAGTTAATAAATTTATTGGGGATTGAAATGGTAAATTGCTATATGAATATAAATAAGGAAGTGAAAAAAATTAGAAATTGGAATTGAGTCCTTACATGATTTTAATTGAAGGAATTAAAAAATAGAATTGTGTAGAGTAAATTTAACTTAAGTGTAAATAACTCGAATTTGGTTTTGAAATGTTAAATAAAAAAAAGAATTGGAATTTAAATAAAAGGGTGAATTGGATTTGAGTTATAAGGGATTGAATTAAAATATGGAAATGTGAATTACAAAGTGACTATATAACCATAAGTTATAAAATTTGAATTGGATTAGAATAATGTCGAATTGAAGAAAATATAAATTTCGAGTTGTGAACTAACTATACAACCATATGAATGAATTTTGAACGAAATAAAATTCAAGTGAAAAATTGGAATTGTGAATAAAAAAATTGGAACAGCTTGTAAAAATTGAAATTAATGGAATAAAATATACTTAGGCTTTAAATAAATGTGTAATCTCGAGCTAAAAGTAAAATGTGAATATATTCGAATATAAAATTGATGGAAATGGGAAAAATAAGTTGTGTGACTTATAAAATTGAAAATTGGAATAGATAAGCCAAAATAAAAAGAGTTCGATATTTTGGTAAAGAAATAAAGATCCAAACTTGAATTTTAAAGATGAGTTGAACTCGAGCAAATTTGTTGAAGTGGTTTTTAAAATAAAAACCAGATATTGAATTATAGAATGAAAATAAACTAATTAGATAATTAATTAGTTAATGGAATACGGAAATGGAACTTAATTTGGTTGAATAAAAATTGGATTGTGAGTTAAAAATGGATTTTGGAAATGGAACTTGAGTTGTAAATAAAATTCGACTTAGATTGTAAGTAAATTAAATATAATTGGAAACATGTCGAATAAATGGAATTGAAATAGAAATGGTTTGAGTTGCAAATAAATCCAATATGAGTACAAGTAAATTTAATATGGCATTGAATATTATTTTAGTTAATTCGAGAATTCGAATATGGGAATCAAAATTGAAATGGATAAGGTGAATGGACTAATTAAATTAATTAGTAAACAGAATGGGATTGATTGAATAAGAATCGATCTAAAATGGAAATAGAATTTGTTGTAAAAAGAAATGAACTTAAGTTATATAGTTGGAATAGTTAGAAATAAATAAATTAACTGGAGTTAATGTTTTAATGGAAGCTTGGCCTAAATAATTTATGAAATGGCTATTTAATAAATTAGCATTGAATGATTCCGAGTTTAATAAAATAGATTAGAATATAATGAATATGGTTATGAGTGGGATATAAATGAATTGATTGATCGTGGATCAGTTAGAAGTGGAATGGAATTAAATATAAATTGAGTTGGAATCAATTTAAAATAGCGATAATCTGAAATGGTCATTTTATTAAATAAATATCGGCAAATTTGCATGGAAATATTTGTCGTTTGACGTAAACGGAAGTAAATAAAATTCCTGTGAATAAATGGCTAGTGAATAAATTGATTTTAATCAATTTGGAAAGAATATAAGTTTGTTTGGTTTGAAAATGAATTGAATGCATGTAAATTGAGTTGTAAATCATTTAGATTGAATAAAATGATATACATATTGACTGAAAGTAATAAAATGAATGTCAGAACCTTATAATTGCTTATAATACATGTTTAGCGTGATTGGTTATTGAAATTCATGTGTTGTAGTTGTTTAAATAAATGAAATGTTAGTGAATTTCATATATTTGGTACTTACGTGTTTAAATTAAGTAAGTATAGGTACCTGGAGCTGTTTGCTTGACTTTGATTGCGCGAATTGCGAAAATAAATAAGCCGCTTGCTTAAAAATGCTAATTAAGGTACGTTTTCGGATTAAATACCATGAAATAATAAAATATTGATATATATTTTGTTTTTCGACTGTGTGGGTTGATGTATATATATTTATCTCTCTTATCATATTGCAAAAGGTCCTCCGTACAAAGGAGACTGCCAAAAAAATAGGTTTGGAGCATTTTCTCGCCTTAGTAATTTCGGGGACGAAATTCTTTTAAGGGGGGAGGAATGTAACGACCCGGATTTCTCGACGTTTGGTTTGTGATATTTAAATGGTTTTAAATATTGAATTTGAACTATAGATTGATTTTGAATATGGAAATTTATGTTTTTATTTATAAAATAAACTCAGAATTTAAATATAGCGATTTATTGGGTAATTTAATTATTGAATTTTATAATTGAATATTGGTTAGATTATTGTATCTTGAGTTTTAAGCTCGATAAAAATAATTTAAAGGCTTGTAAAATTCATACTGATAATAATGAAGATAATATAAGTTTTAAAATTTGAATTTAATAGTGATTTGTTCAATTTTAAAAATAATTTGTTCGAATTGACATTTAAAAATAGCCATCTGGGACACAGTCTCGAAATTCGACCAAACCAGTTCCATCGGATCCGTAATAGTGTATTATTATCGGATTTCAAATTTCGTAGCATTTGGAGTCATCATTTGGGCGTACAGAATATGAACGCGTTGGAATTAATATCGAAAATTCAATATAATTATTGGGTCCAAAAAGCTATCTTCTCCATACAATCGAATTGGGACTCGAAATCTTTTGCATTGCGTTCGGAATAGGGATATAACATTATGAATGCTTAGCGGCACGCCTCGATAGAGATTCGAGATTTTGGGTTACGAGATCGAGACGGTTTGAATTTAAAATAATATATATATTTATAAAATCGGATAAAATTCAAAATCAAAAGCTGCCTTACCGTCTCGAGCACGCCACCATCACGTACGAGTTCTTTTCCTCATTAAATCACGTCGCCCTCTTTCTTATTCTTTCAGTTCAATATCATTTCATTTCAAACGAAAAAAAGAATGAAATTGTGATTCCCTCTTCCTCCTTTCAGCATTCGATTCAAAACTAAAAAAAGAAAAAAAAGAAAATGGCAAATGAATTCAAACTCGAGCTGCATAGCCCAGAATTTTTACTTCGAACGAAATCTCGTCCAGGAAAAAAAAGAGAAAGGGGGAGACGTCGAGATGGAATCGCATGGCCACGAGCGCGAGGGGAATCGATGGGTGAAGGCGCGATGGGGCATGGGAAGGTGCGACGTCGCCTAGAATTGGGACTTGGAGGTGATCGAGGCCGATGTTAGCATTGTTGAGGAGTGCGATGTGATGGCCACGATGGTTTTGTTGAAGGTCGCGATGGCGATTTGGAGGTTTTTGGCTATTGGGAGAGGCAACAGCGTGAGTTCGCCGACGGTGGGTGACTGTGGAAGGAGTCGTAATCTGCTATGGAGGATCGGCGATTGTTCGGGCCGTGTATGTGGGGGCGATGGTGCTGTGGTCACGATGATGGGTAGGGGATCGATGGATGAAAGTCGGGTGAGGTCTCGGGTTTTTGAACGAAGGAGATAGGTTTGTTAAATTTAAATTTAAATTAAGCATGTTAATATTTTCAATTATTTAAAACGTTAATAAATTCGTAATTCATTCATACGTGGTTCCAAAAATCACGAAACAGTCACGATGGATTTGTAGCTACGAAATGGGCGATCTGGAATTAGTTTGGGATTTATCGGAGTCAGCTGAAATTTTTAAATTTAAATTGCACGATGTTCGATTTAAATTTAAAATTGGATGGTTTGCAAATAAAAATCAAGATGAGAATTTCTCATTATTTTCGATTTCCACAATAAAATTTAGATGTTTAAATTTAAAATTATTGGATGCTGGATGGATTGATAAATTTAAAATTTATCTGTTGCATGATATATTATATGTATAGTAGTACATATATTATTTTTTGGAGTGATATTCCCGCATATTATATCGGATAAGACCCTATGCATCCTGCATAATAGCGGATGACCCCATATATCGCGATATCCCCCTCGAAGTGGGATTGGTATTTATTTTAAGCTGTATTAACATCTGTGGATGCAAGAAAACATGTTGGAGGGATCAAACTGGATTCCTCAAAATTTATTGTTATTTGTCATATATAGTGATATATGGTTTGTGTAGAATAATCTGTTATAGATTATTGTAGTGATTTGGAGTTATTTGATGCTATTGTAGCACTGGCCTGAATTTTGATAATTTAAATACTATAAATATATTTTTTGGAATTGAAGGGAATTTTATAATAAAAATATATATATTGGAACTGGAGTTATTTTAAGGAATTGAATTAGAAAAATATATTGCTTTTGGTTATACCTAACTATTGTGAGTTATTAAATGGGATTTTTAAAAATGAATTATATAAGAAAATCTATAAATGTTATTCTAGAAATATAAAAAGGAGTTAAGATCAATATTGAAAATAGATTGGAAGTGTAAAAGAAAATTTATGAGAAATAAATGTATATAATGGGATTCGTTATTAGATGATAATTTAAAATATAAATTCGTACGGGAATTTATATTAGAAGATGGAAACAAGGTTGAGAAAAATAGTAGATTCTATTTTTGAAATGGGAATGGTTAGGAAATCGACAATGAATCGATATGTTGTGAAATCGAGAGGAAGTTATAAAATTAAATTGGTTATGAAGAATTTTTTTTAAGAAGTGAGTTTGTTTTAGAAGGAAAATTTTATTATTTTAAAACTATGGAATTTTAAAACTAGTTGAGATCGAAATACTTCTGTAAGTAGATCTTCAAATGTTAAATATTTACTTAATAAATTCTAACTTTTAAATTCAGCTTTGGAAATTTACGTGTGCACCTAAAAATGAGTTATAGATGTTATAAAAGTGTTTTAAATATTTTAAATAATAACTCAAACATACTTTTAAATAAACTACCATTCTTTAAAGAAATACTTGTTATATATATATCGTTTTGAAATGATTGCAAATTTATTTATGAACTTTCTCGAGATGTGTAGACGGGTTTAATAAGGGATGTGATTTTTATAAGAGAAATCTTATAAATGGAATGTTAGAGACTTAAGAGAGTTTCCGATGTCTAGATGCGATAACTTCGGAAAGATTTTGAATTCATTTAAAGGAGTTATAAATGGTGGATTGGGATTATAAACAAGTATAATCGGTTTGGAAATCGTAAGAAGAATTTATTAAAAAAAATCGGATACTTATGAGATAAGTATGAGATATTTCCAAGTTAAATATTAAAATGATTTTAGGAAATTATATGTATAAATATTTTCCTGAGTATTGAAAGGGAGGTTTGGAAATATTCTAAGTATTGAAATGATGAAATATCCTGTTATGGATAAAAGGGTTAAAATTGTTTTCAAATATAGAATATTGAAGAGATTGAATATATATATATATATATATATATATATATATATATATAAATATATATATCTTGGGAAAGATGTTTTGAAATAAATATTCTGGAGATTTATAAAATAAGGCCTAGTGTTGCTTTTGGATGTTATTTGATAGTTAAATAACCGACTATCAATATTGGCCAATTTCGTTAATCGTTTCGAAGAGACTGGGATCAGATTTAATTATGCGAAAACCACTTCGATCCGGTTTGAACGTAACGAATGAATACCGTGAAGACAATGAAGACGGTGGTTCGGTTTGTCCAGACCTAGGACAACTTGTATGGATGAATGCTATTAGAACATCGTCATTGGAAGACTATGAGCATTCTAAGTAAAATTGTTCTCGAAAGGTAACGCTTAGCCTCGACCCTCATCAACCAGGAATGACTAAAATAGAGGATATGCAGCAAGGCTAAGTGGGTCGCACCCAAGTAGGGTATGTTATCATTTTTCTAGATGTCCTCGGAACTCAATTTATCTTAGATATGAGTATACATGAAAGAAGAAGCGCTCGATAGTAAGGGTAGGAACACTTGGGGTGATAACATATTCGGTCTATCCAGGTCAGGGGTAAGCCGTTCTTGTGTAGCAGGGGATCCCGGTGAGGTCGTTGGTACATTGTTCTAGAGGTGTACTGTGGTTGGCGGTATCCCAGTGGCCCAGTCATTCGATGGAATCCATTCTCCAATAAGCGCCGTACGGTTTTGATTGTGCCCAACTATGCTGGAATGTGAGATGTAAGCATTTCAGCTATTTTCTATTTACTTTCTATAGACACTATTATAATATTAGATGTTTTTTTGATATAAACTGTTTTAGTTACCGTAAGGTAAAACCCGTCGTGTTTATTTGTGACGTGGTCTTACGAGATACCTTTGTTTTTGAAGGATTTTGAAAAAGTTAATAATTCAAATTGAGTGTGTTTTCTCACGCTGGTTTTCCAGACTGACTTGGGTGTTATTTTATTATAATGCTCGGGTCAGACCGAGTATTACAGGTTCAGGTTAGGATGCTATGGGGCTTAGGAGACGAGCTGGAGGATTTCAGACGTATATCACATACTTGATTTATTCCGCTTTGTGAGGACATGTTATTATAACTGTCCAGATTGATATATTGATTGTTGTACTCTGATGATTGTAAGTATAAACAGTTATAGATTCCTTTGTATAAAATCTGTTATTATATATTATAATTTGTTCCGCTGTGATTGTGAAATTTTGTGTTGTTGTTTCTATTTCATATTCTATCCTTTCTTTCTACCATAAAGATTCGTATTTTCGTCCAATTTGAGCTGAGCTGAGGTGAAATATTGTCGACTTAAAGGGGTACAGATTTGCGGGCCTCTACATCATGTGAATTTTTTGCATCATCTTCACTTACCTACAACGATGAAATTAAAAGTTAGTGATCAAATACAAATTTAAAATAACATATCGAACTTGCAACTACTGAAAAATTACGACACAACAGATTTACATTTTAACTTCATATGTTATTTAATAATCACTTAACAGTATTTGAAGGATTGATTTCTATTCTACACACTCATGCCCTGTATCGACAACCACATCATAACCATATGCTTCCTCTTTTATTTTTTGTCTAAATTTCAAATTGATGTGTGATATGCAAAAAAAAATTCTATATACAAAAACTTGTTATTCTCATTGCTACTTAGTATTAAAATACGGCTCTTACTACTAACTATGTACTAATGAATGAGAAAACTCTAAGAAGTTGCTATCAGGTTGACCCAATGAATTTCAATTCAGCACAATACCTAATTAATATTAGAAGTGCCCATCTCTATTGGCATGTACGTATTACTTGATATTATCAATTTAACGAATGATAAAAGTGGTTCACAATGATAAATGAATGAGCTTTCAATGAACTGATGCATTTGGCAAATATAAAGACAAAGTTTATACTCACTGCATGGTGCAAAATATACTACTTCACCTGAAAGCAAAACTGATCTGAAATTCCATAACGACTAGCAAAATGGCGATGAGAATAATATGAAAAAATAATAATAACATCGTGGATGAAGAAGAAACATAAGATGAAGGAATCAATGATCATTATACAGCAATGTAAGCATTCACCTGGCACTAGAATGCACTGAATGATTGGGGAAGTTTGTTATCATATTATGAGCCGTACATAAACTACATCATATACATATTATGCATGAATGAGAATAAATACGGTGAACTCGATGGCATAGTTCGTGAACATTGGATGATATGGTTAATGATTCTAATGGAGCAGTTTTGAGTTATAATCAATAAGAGTATCAATTTTCAAAGTTAAATAACACTGAAGGGCCAACAAGAGTGACCGGCTTAGTAATCTTTTGAATTTCTATCTACAAATGAAATATAACTTCGATTGAGGTATTTTGTTATAACCACACTATGTAAATAAAAAAAGAAATGCAAATCCGTAACTTGGAGTGAAAATCAAGCTCACAACCCATTGTGATTTGTAATAAATAACAACTAAGATGCTCATATAAATTACTCAGTATGAAATATTAACATAGAATATACCTCCCAGTCAGATATAGCATGTGTATCATGATTGGTAGCAACAAATGCTTAGTAAATGTAGTTAGACCTATAAATTTTGTTATCTATGTACGATAAAGTGAGTGGCTATTATTTTACTTCTTGTTTAGTGCTTATTCACATTTCTTTTTGGTTTTTCGGAGTTATGCCCTAGTATTTCATTATAAATTAAAAAGAACCCGACCCTCCTGCCCTCAATGCTCCTGGAAAGAAAAAATAGTTTGGAGTTTTTAATGTAAAAAATAATCTGAATTTCCTTTTGAAAAATCCCTAAGGGGCAGTTTAAAGTTCTAAACTTATCGTAAAAGAAAACAAACTTGAATTGCTGCATTTGGCAAACTCAAGAAGCTAAAAGAAAATTTTAAAGGAATGGAACAGGAAGAGAACTAAAACTGAAATTTCTATAGCTTACCTTGAGGAAAATTACTCAGAATTATTGCTTGCCGCAGTCAACAATCCAAAAATAAAGAAGTTTATGACTCAAAGATGGAAAATAGTTACAAATTAAGAGATAAACTAAAATGATACTATGAGGAATGCAACCAAAAAGCAAAGGTGAGTTGATTGGAAGGAGATTCGTGGACAAACAATTTCTACACTAAAATGACTACGAGAAGGCATAGAAATAATATACAGGCATTGGTATCAGATAATGGTGAACTATCATATGGAAATAACAAGCTACAGTAGGAAGCAGTAAATTACTACACTAGTTTATACAACAAATAAAGCAATGCAACATTCAACATGTTTCAAATAAATCATGATAAAAGAATAAATGAAGAAGGAAGAAAATACTTACCTGCTAATGTTACATATGAAGAAACCAAGGCCTCGGTCTTATCAACACATGAATTTAAAGCTCCAGGACCAAATGATTTTTCATTAAAGTTTTTCAAAATCAATTAGCAAGACATAAAAGATGAGTGAGTAAAGATAGTGAAGAAAAATTCCATGACTGGATCACTGCCAAAAGGACCAAGACCGACCATGCATTCATAACTTTGGTTCCGAAAAAAAGATAAGTCCCTTAATATTTCTGGTTATAGACGACGTATCTACTATTGGTGTTGTTTTGTATAAATTCATGACTGAGGTAGGAGGCGCAGCTTGTGATGAAGCAATGGCTAGAGGAACAGCAGAACAAGCTTGTGTATGGTTAGCTTGAGGAATTGTTGCTTCAGCTAGGGGCTGTGACATAGCATGTGCATGCGCATCATGTAACTGCACATGAAAATCATTAGATTAGGCATAAGCCAAAGCACGTTCAAGTGTAGGAGTATGGGAAGAAAGTACTTTCGTAGATGCAAGCTGCATGTGCGTGCGCATAAGGAACAACAGCAGAATGTTGATCACAAGAGAGACCATGAGAGTTTATTGAACAAGTCTATGTACAAGTGGAACTTAAATCAATTGATTGAGCTAGTGCAAAATTAACAAACTACTCTCCTTGCACTGGCCTCTCCTCGCACAGAGCTTCTCAATCATATCAACTAACGACGATTACAAATCATATCAGGTAGAATCTAGGAGGTTTTACGTGTATACTTTAATACTTTGGTTGATGGATATGATTAATTGTATCACTATAATAACTTGTTTCAGCAAGTTTCAATGCCAAACCAATACTTTATTTCAATTACTTGTCATGCATTTTGATTTATGTTTGTAATGTTTTATGGGCAAGTAATTTATTAAGTTGTACTACATATTGTAGAAAGTAGTTTAATGTTACTACATATTGTATTTTCATGAATTCTGGTAGAATATGAAAATAAACATGATTAATGGGAGACAATGTGATGCAGCGCATACCTTAAGTCGCGAACGACATACCTTATGTCGCGAGCAGATCCTAGGTCGCGAAGCCCTAGGTCGCTCCAGCCTAGACGCGAACGACATACCTTATGTCGCTAAAATCCTTAGGTCGCGAGCTTCCTTATGTCATTG
Organism: Allium fistulosum; assembly: GCA_030737815.1. Taxonomy (NCBI): domain Eukaryota; kingdom Viridiplantae; phylum Streptophyta; class Magnoliopsida; order Asparagales; family Amaryllidaceae; genus Allium; species Allium fistulosum. Next base: position 867,222,563 of record CM060905.1, on the reverse strand, counting down.
AATTCCTTAGGTCGCGAGCTTCCTTATGTCGCTGAAATCCTTAGGTCGCAAGCTTCTTTATGTCGCTGATTGTCATGCCGAAGTTTTCTTATGTCGCATTGTTGTTAAGTCGCATTGTTGTTAAGTCGAATTGTTGTTAAGTCGAATTGTTGATAAGTCGTATGATGTTGTAAATCGTATGTCGCATTGTTGTTATGTCATATGATGTTGTAACTTGTTAAGTCATGTGTGTGTTGTAACTTCCTATAAATAGGGGAGGTTGTCATTTGTAAAAAAAGGAGTTGAATTTTGAATAAAATTTGTTGAGAGCTTTGTGCCTCCATTTAAAATTGAAAGTTGAGTGTGATCTCCTTTCTCCATCTCCGGTTATTCGAGTGCGCTCGAATCAACGAGTTTGAAGTCGATTCACGGAATCTCATGCGTGAAATCAACGTCGAAGAATCGTAGATCTTCTAACGCGGTATCGTGCGCGATCAACGTGTTGAAGATAGCTAGAATCCGGTATCTCGAGAGATCAACGGATTTGGGCACTTGGGTATCATCAATTCATCAATTTATCTTGTTTCATCGATTATTTTTTTCGCAACTCGTGATTGAATCCTAGATAGATTTGACCGCTGGTTCAGATCTACTTCCGTGCTGCGTCACAATGCTAGTTAACTTTTGCATATTCATAGATAAAATATAAATATAATTTAGTTTCAAGAAGTTTGAACACTTCACCATTGATCAGGATATGCATGAATTCATGTGATTCTTCTTGGATATTTTCATGATTAAAGCTTTTGCATACTTAACTATTCACTTCTGAAAAGTATCTTTTGTATGGTAGGGCAAAAAGAAAGAAATGATGTTAACCGATATGCACATAAGACCGGTTGAAGCATGGGAATATTTCCCAAGGAATATCATATGGAAAATCAACGATAATCTGAAAAATGAATTTAACAAGGTAAATATTCAAAAGTTTCCCTCTCTATGTGTCGAGACACATTCTCAGCCTGTATGCTTGTGGCATGTGTAGGTAATGAAAGTAGGATTAGAGAATGAATTCTTTCTTCTCAAAATTGTGAAAGGTATTTTCTAATCGAAACCTTATACAAACATTTATGTTATCAAAATTTTAATTCTGTAGTTCTTGTATCTCACATTCATATATTATATACCCAATTATAAAGGTACAAAGTGCACATGAGATTCATCCTCAAATTGCATGTGCCCCATGTTCTAAAATAATCATAACTGTATATCTTTTGATTTAACAAATTAGTTAGAATATATACAATATAACGAATGAATGAGAATGTTTAGGGACATATGACATGGAGCATATGACATAAAATATATGCATTATAAATTGGAACAGACTTAGTCATGCACATATGCCTATTTTAATTTCATAAAATTGGATTATTTCTCAATTTGCATTTTCTAGTATATCTTGAGTTTGATTGGTGGATGTGGACAATCATATTGGATGTTGTGAAAAGTGAAAACCATAAATCTTATTAGAGTGGCATTTAGTACCATACAGATAAGCACAAGGCCACATGCTAAATAAGTTATTAATTAAATGCATATATAAGACATATAAATATTGTAATGTGAGTGCAAACATGCAGTTAGATTTCCCTTGCAATGGCTACATTTAAAACAAGTTTTGTGGTAGATGACACAATCTGCAATTAACATGCCGATGAAGTGCACTATCATGTTGCATGCTGTGACGATCGCCCCATACCACCCGCAAAAAATAACCTAAAAGAGCACTGTAAACATGCCAGGCTGAAATGGGACGATCATCAAGGTCGAAATTTAAAGTAGAAAACCTGTTGCATATCTCACAACACATGGATACAATATAATATAGGAAATATACAATAGAAATATAGTGAGCCATAACAAACGAAAAATATCATCTCTACTACAACATCATGAGTTATGGTACAAATGTCATATATTTCACTACAACATTTCCTTACTACATCCCTTAGAGTATAAAAAAACAAACAGCGGAAACTAGAAATATAGAGTAATACGCCATAGCTCCTTCAAGCTCGTCTTTGTACAACAACTGCGACTCCAAACCTGTCATCTAGTTTACTCATTTAAAAGTACCCAAGATGATAAGAAGAAACATAAAACCTTGGGTCAAACAACAGTCTGGTGTGAGCGTTAAATGACTATCAAAAGCTATACTAGAAAATATGGTACCGGACATGTACACAAAACCATACCTGATTTGTCCCTGCAACCAAAGAGTTAGTACATAATAATAAGATATAATATGCCACTCAAAATAAATGACAATAGGATACTGTAACAAAATATGTTAGAAGAATCTAAGCAGCCTCCACCATTAGCCTTATTCCCAATCCCTTCTCCAGCATTCCTGTAGATGATAGCCTACCCAAAAGCAGAAATAGCAACCATAAAATCCAAAACCTAGCTATCATCTACTAAAGCCTTGAACATATGATAACTCGTACGGCCTCGTCCTCGCTTTGCCAGAGACTAGTGGAAATCCCGGTTCTCAATTATGTTCCCCTGTACTTTCATGTCCGAAACCCCGCACGACTATCTCTTACAATACCTCCATATCATCTGACACTAGACCCTCTTGGAACGGTCTAGGATACACGACTGGCGCTACCAGCCCTCGGGTGCCCCTGCATATAGTACCCATGCTTGAACACAACCAGAACACTCCGAGTTATCAACGATTCCTTGGCACTCCCAAATCTTCAGAGCTTTCACAATTCCAATCCATTTCCAGGCATGAGTCCTACCACTCAACCCAGTCCATTATACCACAGTCTCGTTCCATCCCAAGCTGTCCATCAACTCTTTCAATCCTACTCTTTATCTGAGCCCCCGACCGAAGAGCCGAAATTTCATCATGCTATAACTTCCAATTCATAGAAGCAATCAACGAGCCACAACTTCAAGCATGATCCATAACCATCCAAGATTCTTCCCTCCAGATCTCATCAACTTTGGAGCCTATAATTTGGATCGGTACCAATCTAGTTGGATTACCGATCCGAATACTTAGCCAATTTTGGCTCCCTCTCACTTCCAGCCTCTAGTGCATTTCCTTTAGATGCCATAGACCCCGTGCTTTCCTTCTTAGCCTCTTAGTCCTTCCATCTATGCTTCATAGCCGGTCTAACATAGATGATCCATAAAATCTTTAATACTTGGCCTATCCTCCGATCCAACTTCATAGAGCATAACTGGAACCCATGCTCTACCATCTCCTTGGATCTCACGTTGATTGGTGCACAAAATTAGGATCAGTACCAATCCAATTGGATCGGATCGGTACCGATCCGAATACTTTGCTCCAATCATCGTGAAATTTTCAAGGCGTCTTCCTTGCATGCTCCAGAGCCTATCCTCCAAGTTTCGTATGATTCTGACGAACTTTGCTCCCGATATGCTCCTATCACCAATCTTAGTCCTAAACATGCACAATACTAGCAAACGAATCAAGCATAGCAAGTAATTCAATCACAACAATGAATCAAACATAACCTATGATCATTTACATTCAATCATAAACATTCAAGTCATCCAATACAATTAATGATCATAAACAAGCATAGATCCAATCTAAGTTATAGAATTACATGGCCATATATGCATAAATGACACTAGCCAATGATTTATCCATATTACATGTTTTAATTAGGTTGATCTAGGGTTTCTAAATATGAAATTATCCATGTCTAATCAATTAATAGTTTAGTTTGATAATCCTAACTTATAATCACCTAATTACAACATATTATCCATCATAGACTAGTAAGAGATCATAACCACTCACCAAACCAATCAAACCTATAAAAATGAGAGGAGATCTGATCCGGACAGTAGAAAACTGGATGTAGATGTGATCCAATCAACAAGATCAAGCCCCTCGATGATGATCTAGCCTCTAATTTGAGATTAAAGGCAATTTGGGATGAAATCTATGCAAAGAATGGAGAATTAGAGAAGCAGTAGGTTTTGATGCTAATATGAAATGAGAGACAAAGATTTAAAATGTCTCTCTCACCTCATATTTATAGCCAAACCTGATTAGACTAATGGGCTTGCTAATTGGCCCATTAATTCCCTTTCTAATTCTGGTTGGTAGTTTACAAAACTTAAAAATACTATAAATTCCTAACTACTTATCCGATTTTTCCTGTATGACCACCCTACAGAATAGGAAACCACCATCCCAAAGCAATAAACCAGGTTAGAACATCTAATTCGGCTCTTATCAAAAGTTATAGCCAAAATAAGATCTCCAAGGGCAAAAAGGTCACATAGAAATTCAAAAAAAATCATGGATGTGTAAAACATCCCTAAGAATCGTATTTCGAAATATTAGAATGATATAACCTTAAATGAATCAAATAGAGTTATTTTATGACCCTTTAATACGTGAAATACGGGTCGTTACATTCTCCCCCCTTCAGAAATTTCGCCCCCGAAATAACTAAACAAACATAAGCAACCAAGGTTATCCTGCATGCCTACCATCCATTAGCAACCATCGAACTAAGCAGCCAAATTAACCATAGCAAGCAAAACCTATCCTAGCATGCAGAATTCTAATAGTATAAGATACAATGGTGCAAATAGATACGACCTATGGGTCTTACCACTCAAAGAGTTCTAGATAGGCCGTCTCATACTCTCTTCAGTCTCCCATGTACAATTGCTATCATCCTCACTCCATTGTACCTTAACTAACCTAACTACCTTCTATCTAAGCTGGTTTGTCTCATTCCCAATGACTCGAAGCGGCTTACGAGGTCTTGAAACTTCTAGCTCAACCTCTATTTCTTCCAACTGATCTCTTGATGCCACAATACCTGAGTCATGCACAAGTTTTTGTAGATAGGAGATATGAAAAATTGTGCGCACCCGCCATCTACGAGGTAGGTCTACCCTATAAGCTAATTTCCCAATTCTCTCGATAATTGGAAAAGGTCTAACAAATCTAGGTGCTAACTTTCCCTTTCTACCAAATTGAACAACATTCTTTAGAGGAGAAATCTTAACAAATACCATGTCCCCAACTGAGAAATCCAAATCTCTTCTTCTCTTATCTGCATAGCTTTTTTTACGATCTTGAGCAGTCTTCATTCGTTGTAAAATGATCTCTATCTTTTCCAAAGTCTCTCTAATCATCTCTGGTCCAAGCATCGACTTTTCACCTGCTTCCCACCACCATGAAGGCGAATTACAAGGTCATCCATATAATGCTTCATATGGTGCCATGCTAATACTTGATTGATAACTATTGTTATAGGCAAACTCTACTAGATGCAAGTGATCATCCCAAGACCCTCCAAAATCTATAATGCATGCTCGAAGAAGATCTTCCAAAATCTAATTCACTCTCTCGATCTGGCCATCCGTCTATGGGTGATAAGATGTACTCAAGTGCAGCTCAGTTCCCAAAATTTCTTGTAAGTTCTTCTCACTAGTAAACAATGGGTCTCTATCGCTTACAATACTCTTTGGCACACCATGGAATTAAACAATCCACTTAACATATAATTCTACTAACTTGGATGTCGTTCTGGTAGATTTGACAGGTATGAATCTTGCACTCTTGGTTAGTCGATTTACCACTACCCAAATACTATCATATCCTGCTCTAGTCCATGGCAACTCATCTATTAAATCCACAGATATCTGTTCCCATTTCCATTCGGGAATATCTAGTAGTGGTAGCAATCCACTAGGCTTCTTCTGCTTAGCCTTCATTAACTGGCAATTCAAACACTTTGAGATGAAACTTCCAACATCCTTCTTCATTCCTTCCCAGTAGTAAGTCCTCTTCACATCCCTATACATTTTTTTACCACCAGGATGAACATTTAATCTGGAATGATGGCATTCCCTTAGTACTTCATCTCATAACCCATCAATCTCTGGAACAACTAGTCTCTTATCCTTACGAAGCCAACCATCTCAGTCAATCTTGTACTATCTCAAATCTTCAGATCCTACTCCTATTTCAATCTTTTTCATGATCTCTACTAGCTTAGCGTCTTGCTTCTGCCAAGTACCAATCCTTTCTATGAGATTAGGTCTGATCGATAGACTTGCTAACATCTCAGGCTTGAGCTCACAACATGGCTTGAAATGAAATCCAGATATATACTCCATATGTTTCCATTCCAAAAACATAGCTCCCAATTCAGCATGTCTTCTTCTCAATGCATCCATCATTGCATTAACTTTCCCTGGAGTATAGGAATTATCAAAGTCATAAGAAGCTAGGAACTCCAACCATCGTTGCTGCCGAAGGTTAAGATCCTTTTGAGAGAAAAGATACTTCAAGGATTTATGGTCTATGAATAGCTCAAATCTTTCTCCCACCAAATAGTACCTCTCATCTTCAAAGCAAATATAATCGCCGCTAGCTCCAAGACATGAGTTAGATAATTCTTTTCATGCGGTTTCAACTATCGACTAGCATAAGCGATAATCTCCCTTTCTACATCAACATAGCTCCAAGACCAGTACCACAAGCATCAGTGTATACTGTCATCTCTTCATTCCCACTCGGAATAACCAATACAGGTGCACTCGTCAACATTTCTTTCGAAGTTACAAATGCACGTTCACATCTTGCATCCTAAGCAAAAGTCTGATTCTTCTTGGTCAAGTAGGTCAATGGTGCTGCAATCATTGAGAAGTCCTTTATGAAGCGCCTATAATATCTTGTCAATCCAAGGAAACTTCTCACATCCATAGCATTTTTGGGTTGATTCCAATCCTAGATCGCTACCACCTTTGCAGGATCCACTGCAACTCCTTGTCCTGACACGATATGTTCCAAGAATCTCGCTTCTTCCTTGCAAAAGTGACACTTAGAGAACTTAGCTCTCAACTTGTGCCTTCTTAAATTCTCAAGCACAATCCTTAAGTGCATCTTGTGCTCTTCCTTAGTTCTTGAGTAAATCAAAATGTCATCAGCAAACACAAGCGGAAACTTATTCAACCGATCTCTAAAGACTCTATGCATAAGATCCATAAAGTATGCTGGAGCGTTAGTCAATCCAAAAGGCATCACCAACCACTCATAGAAACCTGACGGTGTCCGAAATGCAGTAATAGGCACACTTTCTTCATCCACTCTCAACTGGTGAAATCCCGTTGCCAAATCCATATGAGAAAACACCTTTGCACCGTGCAACTGATCAAACAGGTCATCAATCCGTAGAAGCGAATACTTATTTTTCTTTGTAACCTTGTTCAACTCGGGATAATCCACATATGGCCTCAAAGAACCATCCGCCTTCGTTGCGAATACAAGTGCACCCCCATTCGGATATGCTTATCCGAATGAATCCTTTCTTCAGTAGATCATCCACTTGCACCTCTAACTCTTTCTACTCTCTGGGTGCTATATGCCTCAAAGGCATAACTATGGGTCTGGCTCCAATCCACTAAGTCGATCCGAAACTCAATCTCCCTATGCGGCAGCAATCCTATCACTTCCTCGAAGACATCAGGATACTCTCTAGCGATAGGCACGGATGACAATCCTTCCTGTGGAATCTCAAGCGAATAAAGAAAGCTGACTAATACCCCATCCTCCGGTAAGCAACATATCACTAACGTTCGTCCTTCCACATTCCCAATTATGACCTCTAGCTTCTCACAATCAACTACAGCCACATACCTCTTTAAGCTAGTCCATTCCTAAAATAATTATGAATCCAGCAAAATTAAGAACAAAGCAATCACAAACAAAAGAACATCTATGACTCGATAACACTAAACCACGACAAAACATACAAAGACTAGTTGATCCTCCAATATGGTTCGTCACAATCAAAGGTCGGCCTACTATCTCGGGTCCCAAATCTAGCTCACCACAGATAAAAGAATGTGAAGCTCTAGTATCAAAAAGAACTCTAACAGAAAAATCTTAGATGGAAAGCATACCTTGCACCATGACTCCCTTCGCCTTATCCCTAGCAATAGGAGCACAAGATGAAGTTGGGACAACATCCTGAGCATATGCCTTCACAATCTACTTATCCTTAGGCGATTTTGGACAATTTCTCTTCATATGCCTAGGCTTATCACTGTTGTTGCACTTCTTAATAGCCTTGCATTCCTTAATACAGTAGCCCTTCTCCTTGCAACCATGGAAAACAATTTCAATCCAATTCTTTTTCTAATCCCCTTTTCCTTGTTGTTGTTGCTTCCTTTTTCCATCCCACTTCTTCTTAACCCTACCGCCTTGTTGCGGTTTTGGTTCCTCCTTTTCAGCAACAACCACAATAGCAGTCTTATTCTTCAGGTACAAACTCTCATGTCTAAGAGCTTTCTCAATAAGCTTCTCAAAAGACACCTCGATGTGGTTCACTAGCTTCTCTCCCAAGTGGTCATCCAATCCAGTAATAAACTTCTCATTCTTCTTCAAAGGTGTATCAATAAAAGACATCCCATACCTCGACAAAGCATCAAACTCCCCCACATACTCAGAAATAGACATCTCTCCTTAATTCAACTCAACAAACTTCTTGAAAAGCACTAACTTCTAAGCCAGAGGAATGAACTTCTCTTCAAATCTTGCTTTGAAATGATCCTAAGGAATCTGATCTTCCGGAATAGTAATGGTAATAAAATTCCACCAATTTATTGCTTGACCCTATAGTTGTCTTGAAGCAAGTTTTCATTTCATAGCATCTTCCACCTCCATATCCTTGAAAATGCACTCACAAGTATCCATCCAATCTTGCACTTCAATAGCTGATTCTGTCCCCAAGAATGGCTTTCCTCCTAGAGTAGAATAATCCTTACAAAGCTTGGCGAAGTTGACTCTAGGTACTTGCACAGGAGCGCCATCATCTAAAGTCATACCAGGAGTAGTTTGGGCTCTCCTTATCAGCGAAGCCATCATTGCATCAAACATGGTTTGAAAATCTAGTGTGGTAGCTCCCGATCTCGCTCCCTCTTCCACCTATGAAGTAGAGTTATTCCTAATAGTGTTTCTTGTGTTCCGATTCATCCTTATCTATAATAAGAATGATTAGCCGCTTTCCAAGAAAAGCTGTAATGGTACCCAAGTACATACTATAATATATAATATTATTATATAGCCTAATATCTTCATTAACAAGCATGCTCCCTCCTTTAGCGTATACTCTCGAATTGCTTCAGTTAAATCGTAACCTGGCTCTAATACCAAATGTAACGACCGCCCCATACCACCCACACCAAATGACCTAAAAGAGCTCTATAAATGTGCTAGGCTGATATGGGATGATCACCAAGGTTGAAATTTAAAGTAGAAAACCTGTTGTATTTCTCACAACACATGGATAAAATATAATATAGAAAATATACAATAGAAATGTAGTGAGCCATCAACTGCGACTTCAAACCTGTTTCATCTAGTCTACTCATTTAAGAGTACCCAAGATGATAAGAGGAAATACAAAACCCTAGGTCGGACAACTGTTTGGTGTGAGCCGTAAATGACTATCAAAAGCTATACTTGAAAATATGGTACTAGACAGGTACACAAAACCATACCTGACCTGTCCCTGCAACCAAAGAGTTAGAACATAATAATAAGATATAATATGCCTCTCAAAATAAATGACAATAGGACACTGTAACAAAATAGGATAGAAGAATCTAAGCAGCCTCCTCCATTGGCCCTATTCACAATCCCTTCTCCAGCATTCCTATAGATGATAGCCTACCCAAAAGTAGACATAGCAATCATAGCAACTATAAAATCCTAAACCTAGCTATACCCTTCTAATGCCTTGAACATATGATAACTCGTATGTCCTCGTCCTCGCTTTGCCAGAGAATAATGGAAATCCCAATTCTCGATTGTATTCCCTTGTACTTTCAGGTCCGAAACCCCGCACGTTTGTCTCCTACAATACCTCCGTACCGTTTGACATTAGACCCTCTCGGAGCGGTCCAGGATACGACTGGCGCTACCAGCCCTCGGGTGCCCCTGCATATAGTACCCCTGCTTGAACACAACTAGAACACCCTGAGTTATCAACGATTCCTTGGCACTCCCAAATCTTCTGAGCTTTCACAATTCCAATCCATTTTCGGGCACGAGTCCTACCACACAACCCAGTCCATTATACCACGGCCTCGTTCCATCCCGAGCTGTCTATCAACTCCTTCGATCCTTCTCCTTATCCGAGCCTCGGGCCGAAGAGCCGAAACTTCATCATGCTATAACTTCCAAACCATAGAAGCAATCAACGAGCCACAACTTCCAGCATGATCCATAACCATCCCAGAGTCTTTCCTCCAGATCTCATCAACTTTGGAGCCCATAATTTGGATTGATACCGATCTAATTGGAGTGGATCAGTACCGATCTGAATACTTAGCCAATTTTGGCTCCCTCTCACTTCCAGCCTCTAGTGCATGCCATAGACCCCTTGCTTTCCCTCTTAGCCTCTTGGTCCTTCCATCTATGCTTCATAGCCGATCCAATATAGATGATCCATAAAATCTTTAATACTTGGCCTATCCTCTGATCCAACTTCATAGAGCATCATTGGAACCCATGCTCTACCATCCCCCGGGATCTCACATTGATCGGTGCAAAAATTCAGATCGGTGCCAATCCAATTGGATCGGATCGGTACCGATCCAAATACATTGCTCCAATCATCGTGAAATTTTCAGCGCGTCTTCCTTGCATGCTCTAGAGCTTATCCTCCAAATTTTGTATGATTCTGACGAACTTTGCTCTCGATATGCTCTAATCACCATTCTAAATCCTAAACATGCACAACACTAGCAAACGAATCAGGCATAACAAGCAATTCAATCACAACAATGAATCATACATAGCAAATCATTCATTTACATTCAACCATAAATATTTATGTAATCCAATTCAATCAATGATCATAAACAAGCATAGATCCAATCTAAATCATAGAATTAATGACCATATATGCATAAATGACACTAGCCAATGATTTAATCCATATTAAATGTTTTAATTAGGTTGATCTAGGGTTTCTAAGTCTGAATTACCTATGTCTAATCAATTTATAGTTTAATTTGATAATCTTAACTTTATAATCACCTAATTACAACATATTATCCATCATAGACTAGTGAGAGATCATAACCACTTACCAAACCAATCAAACCTATGAAAATTAGAGGTGATCCAATCATGATAGTAGCAAATTGGATGTAGATGTGATCTAACTGACGAGATCAAGCCCCTCGATGAAGATCTAGCCTCTAATTTAAGATTAGAGACGATTTGGGATGAAACCTATGCAAAGAATGGAGAATTAGATAGGAGGTAGGTTTTGAGGCTGATATGAAATGAGAGACAAAGGTATCAAATTGCCTCTCTCACCTCATATTTATAGCCAAACCTGATTAGACTAATGGGCTTGCTAATCAGCCCATTAATCCCCTTTCTAATTCTGGCCAGTAGTTTACAAAACTTAAAACTGCTATAACTTCCTAATCGCTTATTCGATTTTCCTATATGACCACTTTACGGAATGGGAAACTACCATCTCGAAGTAATAAACCAGATTAGAACATCTAATTCAGCTCCTATCAAAAGTTATAGCCGAAATAAGATCTCCAAGGGCAAAATGGTCATATAGAAATTCGAGAAAAATCATGGACATGTAAAACATCCCTAAGAATCATATTGCAAAATATTAGAATGATACAATCTCAAATGAATTAAATGGAATTATTTTACGATCCTTGATAGGTAAAGTACAGGTTGTTACACATGCTCTGCATTTGCCTTGAATTCCATGAAAGTACATATACATACATACATACATACATATATATATATATATTGAATATCTTTATTAACTTTATTAAAAGTAATGGTAAAGCCATCTTTAGACGCTGCTTCACTACTTCTCATTTTGTATATATTGAACGGATATATGATGAACTGCAAAAGTACTTACAGTTTTGATTCTTGAAGAAAGCACAAGTGGTCTATCTTCATCAAAGTTCCTGCTCCATCTTTGAATATGAGAAAGAGGAGTGGAACAATCTTGGATTCCATTTTGCTCCCATTTACAGAGTTCGCGGTCTTTACATTCCTATGAGAAGACTTACTATTAATTGTTACGACTTTACTCTCATCACTAGACTCATAGTTATCATTTGCACTCAATTCAAATTAAATAGGAAATATCATAGACATGAAAGCATCGGGATTGTACTCGGGTCATTAGAGTTGAAATGCTTTATTCAATGGGTTTAATGCGTATAGGATGTTATCACTGTCCCCGTTATCAAATTTGGGTACATGTAGTGGTTGCGGGTATAAGAAAATAAGGATCAGCAATAGATATTTACAGTAACTATAACATAAATAAATTACAACTTGTGACACAGAAGATTTTATATATTGTTTTATAGCTAAATACATAGGAAAACATAAGTGTATAGTTATATACTTACAGACATCTTTCTTAAGGAAGTAGAATATCAAGTAGGGTAAATGACTCTTTTGGGAAAGGAATGAATAATGTAACAATGGTCATATATGGACTAAACTATGTACACCTAAATCTAAACAAAGAAATAAATTCAATGGAAATGGTATTAACAGGAAGAACAAATATAATTACGTCTAAAGCTATGAAGCGTGTAAAAAAACAAGAAACAAAAAAGAGTTATAGATTAAAAATATCAGCTAAGTACATCATGTATACCATTCACCTGATGAGTAGAGCTAGCCATTCCAACCCTTTAACAGAGTGTGGCTAGGTATAGCATGTAGGAACTGAAAGCACCAGTCCATCAAGCATTAGTTTTGCAGTATGGCTGCTGTTGCTGCAGTAGAGAACTACCGTTGAGAGTTCACTACTGGGTGGAGACGAATGTAGGAACACGCATAGTGGAGTTGAGGCAGAGCATATACAACCTTCAACTAGTTGTATTCAAGTATTCAACTGAGAGCGATGGGTGTGATAGCCAAATCTGCAGCTGATTAGGCGGGAAGCCACAAAAACACTGAGAGCAAATCTGCTGTAGTGAAGAACCAATGTGATATGATAATAAAGCACATGTGAAGTGGGTGTCTAAAGAGGCGCTGATTGACAATGGAGATCTAACATCACCCAAAAGTATGTACATGTTGAGCAGTGCAGGTCTGAATATAGCGTCAGGTGAATGGTTGTACAGCGAGGAGAAGTTGGGGCGTGTCGTAAACTGAAGTATAATGAATTAACATATCTAAACTTGATAAACTAAGCTTTAAATTGACCAAACTTTAAATTGAAATTAAAATTAACTAAAATTAAAATGAAATTTAAATTACAGGAAATTATTGTCAAGGACAAAATTTCTCAGCATTTTAGTCTCAAGGACAGACCTTCAGTATTTTAGCCTGAAGGACAACTTTATTTAGGTATTAGTTTTTAAGTTTTTAGGTATCAGTTTGTAGTTATCGGTATCAGTTTTTAGGTATCAGTTTTTAGTTCAGTAGCAGTTTTGAGAAAATGTTTGTCCTTATGAATAATTTTGAAAGAATGTTTGTCCTTATGAATAATTTTTAGAAGAATGTTTGTCCTTGTGGGTAAAATATTGAGGTCGTGTCCTTGAGGCTAAAAATATACAAATTTTTGTCCTTTAAATTAATTCCCCCTTTAAATTAATACAAACTGAAGTATAAATTAAAATTACCTAAACTTTAAATGAACTAAACATACCGATTCTTTCTTTTTAATCTAATTAAGCGGGCATAGATTGAAAAAATAATAAAAAACATATATCCATATATGTGTGTGTACGTATGCATGTGTATACAAACACAAACACAAACATGTGTGTGTGTGTGTGTGTGTGTTTGCATGTGTAAATTGCAGTGCTTCCTTATGTGTTGGTCAGTTTGCGCATCTTCAGGTTTGTTCAAACCTACTATAGAATGTATGAAAATAATTACAATAGATTAAATCAAGAAGGCCGAACACTGAAACTACTGACCCAATAGTTATGATAAAAATAATAATGAAAGATTAGTTCACACATCATAGATTATGTGATGTGAATAAAAGTACCTCTAGGGACTTCCCCAAAACTATCCCATTTTTATAAACAAACTGCATCATAACCATAAGACTTCAAATGTATGACAATTATTTACAATATAAAGTTAGCATTGCATTAAACATCATTTGTTATGTTAAGAAGCTCGTTCTCAATCACTAAAAGTAAAATTGGCTGAGCAGTTGATGATAACTCGATCCAGTGTTGACTGGCAGCTTGTAGACTATAAATTTAAAAGAAAGAGAAAATGACAAGTAAACACAAATATAGGTAATTATGTGCAAGACTAAAGATATAACATACATCACTAAACAATGTTCAAACTAGATAATAAGTGAATGCATTGTACTAAGGAGCAACTATTGAGACACAACTAAAGTATTTCAACCAGTAAATCTTCATTTGATTTTAATACATAAATAGAAAAACAATGATATCTAGCGGGTAAAAACTATTTTATCACCAGTCATGTCTGTTCCAAAATGCTTTCTGATAAAATTATTTGTACTTTTTGTAATCAAAACATTGATAAAAATTCAAAGTTTCTAAGACCAGCAACGATTAAATGTTGACTAACCATTTATAAACAAAACCAGTGATTATTGATTAACCTAACCATACAAAGACCTATCCTTTTTCTCTCCAGAACTTGTAAGCATAACTGCAGTATTATACATGATAATAACAAAAAAGAAGCAAATTCGAATGTTGCATCTAAAGATTAAACAAATTACTCAAATTTGGTTTATAAAGAGAATCGTCCTGGAATTCTTGAGTGAGGCGTATTGAGTGGACTTAGAATCGGATTCATGGTCTTATGTGTGCCAATGACGGATTGAAGGGGCTTTAGGGCTCAAGTGATTGCCAATGATGGATTCAAGGGGAATTGGGGCTCGAGTTTATCGAATATTACATGAGAGGCTAGGGGAGGAATGAATTTTCATAGGAGATTCATGTTTATTTAGTTTTAAATATCGGGGGAGGATTTAGGGTTTTACTTTTACGCGGAGTAAGGTTGAAAAGGAAGAAAGGAAATTGGAAAAGTAACCACGTAATGAAAAAAATTGTCAAAATGAATTGGGTTTGTTTAAACAGCATTAAGGTTTCTATTTTTTATTTTTCACAATTCTTTTATCAGCGGTTACAAAGAAAATATTGTTTACTAATGCAGTTGAAAGTACAATTTCTTGTAGTGATTGTTTCAATACCATGCAAGCGCCTAATTTTATAAATACTAAATACATTCGTAATTGGTCACTCACATGTTTATTTACCTAAGACCGTGTGTTGTATTTATAAGTTTCAAACTCTAAATGCAATATTTGAATATGGATATTTGGCTCGTGTACAGTCATATATTAATGTAATATGGTGAATGCTCGCAATTCGTAATGTATGAATCCCCATGAAATTAGTACATTCGAAATAAGCAAGTAAACCACAATGTAAGATTGTATATTCAATATAATTGATTATAATAATGATATTGTCGTGTTAAACATGACATTAGATCGAAAGCTATAAGATAGGAATAAGAACCCGATCACTGAAATGTCACTTCGATCTATTTACAATATATCATTAAATGTTAAGGGTGGTCAAATGAAATTTTGTAAAAGGTTTGTTATGTAGTAAGGGTTTCCTTTTAAAAGGTTCGATCACTTAGAAAGGAAAATGAATGTACACGGGTACATGTAATTTAAGGTACAATTGAAATGAAGAGAGTAAATGGTCGCTTTTTCTTCATAAAGAAACATCAAAATGAGAATTGTAAAATAATAATTGATACTTAACAATAATTAACATTGGAATAACAAATATGATTTCTATTCCAAAAATTTTTTCATGTAGAAAACTATTTTCCATGAAATTTATTCCTTTGAGTTCAAGTATCCGAAAACTCTCAACTGTTAAATGGTTATAGTAGATGAAATAAATAGCCTACATAAAGTGGTTAAGTGGACCTTCGTATTTTGTATGCTATTATAGTTATGGAAGAAATGGTGGAAGAATGCTATATATCACTTATTGGTCGCATCAAGTTATGAAAATTGTTTTCGTAAATCATACTGAACATTATTGATGAAATAATAACTATTTTTTCATTGTTAACTGAAAAATCGACATTGTTTTATTCCAGTATGAATACTATGAATATTTGTTATAAAATAAAACTATAATAGTGGTATTTATTTACATAACAAAAGTGAATGAATTGAAAAATACATAAGAATCTCAAATTATTTGCAATTATCATGGACTTATAGACTAAGCCATAGTCTTGAGAAATAATTCTTTGAATATATGATTATGAATCATATGATGCTAGTAAATTATATTTTTAGACAATTAAGAATGAAGCATCCACTCAATGGGAGCGTCATAAGAGTTATTGAACTCTTTGATTTGATACATTTAGATGTATGCAATCGAAAATCTATTAATACTAAAATGGTTCCACGTACTTCTTTATATTCACTGATGAGTTATTAAAAACATGAATAAATGTTATGATACGCATGTAGTATGTCTATGATAAGTTCATATAATATAAAATGGAAGTAAATGAAATTATTTGTAGTAGAAATGATTTGATTAGATCAAATAAGTTAGTATATTGGAAAGAGTTCTAAATGTACCTAAAATGATTATTGATTGAATATGGAAATTACCCATAGGAGGAAAAAAAATCTGGGATTGGTCATATCCACAGGTTGATTTGATATATATCTCTTGCATCATAGTTATATATTGTTGTTGTAAATGAAATGATTAATGAATTGACTCTATATATTATTCGATGTTTCAAATTTGTGTAATATTTAATTGTTGAAATGATATCTATATTTAAATTCCGTTGTGAGGTTTCCTTTTTATGTTCATTATTTTAAACTTTTTAATTTTATATACCACGGTCCATTGTCATTAACATCTGAATTTGGTTGTACGCGTACTTTGATGTCATTTATAATTGATTTTAGACATTAAATAATGGTGGGTCATCGCACTTAGTATCATATCTTAGGTTCAGCGATCCCCTGAGCCTTGGGTAGGTTTAACCATTTATGGTACGATGATTTACATACTAGGATGGGTTAGAATATATCATGAGAGAGCAATTTGATTGATGAATATATGCTTTGTGTGCATACATTGTTTATTTAACCACTATCACCTTAACCTAAAACGATGTTTGTTTATATTAATACATATATGGAAGACAAATAAAGTAAGAGTAGGGTGAGATGGACACTTATAAGAGGAGTTGTGTTCGTTATAACTCGAGTGACACACACGCTGATAAATTATAATTGAAACCTGGCATTAATAAGATGGAATCACTTTTTTTATTTTTAAATGAATAACATTTGTTTGGTAAAATTCATAAAATATAGAATTTTTATTTTAAAGATGGTTTATTAAAGAAGGAAAGATCTTTATTTTCGCACATAAAGTAAGTTTTTGATAATTATTACATGGGTAAAAACAAAGTATTTGGTTTAGAAATAAAATACTTTTATGAAGATAATTTCATATGGAAAAGTGGTTCTTGTACAAGTACATTTGTGAAAGGGTGCTAAGTTTAAAATATTATTTCGACAGGAGTATTTTGGTGGGAATGCTTTAGTTAAATTTTTTTTGGAAACATCCTTTGAAAAGGATATATGTTAAAAGGTTGTTTTGTAAGCTCATAATGATTTAGAATGCTTTGTAAAAATATTTTGGTAAAGAGTATTTTAGAAAGAGATATTTTTGTTAACGGATATTTTAAAATATGTATTGTAAGGTTTGAGGAGTATTTATTTAAAAAGATATTTTTAGGGAGAAAGCTATTTTGATGATGGTATAATATGTAAAGCTTTTTTTGTTAAAAGTATCTTATTGGGGAATATCCAGTGAGAATCGTTATTTTAAAGAAATGATTATTTTGTTGAAACGTTCTTTACAAAGAATATTATATTATTTGGAGAAGGTTTATTTTAATGATGCTTTATAGGAAGGTTATTTCCTCAAAAGATATTTTATTTGAAGGAATTATTTTTCTCAATAGAAGTATTTGAAAATAATATGGTGGAAATATTTTTATTTGGAAAATTATTTTATTGATGGAAATATTTGAAAATAGTTTAATGGAGGTATTTTTATTTGAGAAGTATCTTTTTGAGTAAGGAATGCGAGAAAAATATTTATTTGAGAGAAAAGTATTATCCAAAGAGCAACCTCAAAAAACATTTTATTTTAAAATTTATTTTTGTTGTAAGGATTTTCACTTAAAGGTTACTCTTTGATAAATGATGTTTTGAAAAGAAAAACATTTTTTTGGATAAAGAGCTTTCGTTGAAAAAACCTAATTTGAAAATTGTTTTATTAAGGGTGTATTTGGGGATATATTATTGAGAAATGATGTATTATAAAGTATCTTGTTTTACAATATTTTGAGAAAATATTTTACTAAGATGAGGATAATTTAATCTGGAAGCAAATGGCTGAAAAGTAAATATGAGAAAGATGTTTTCTTTGGAAATTTTAATTGAGAACCGTAAAACTAGACTTTATAACATGAGGTGTAATACGGCAGGGTAAGATTGGTTTTGAGTTTACTTAGTATGACGATGCTACTTTATAATTATTATCCGTTCCTTTCCCTAATGAATTATAGGGATGTCAAGGTATTTCCTTTTATGGAGAAGAATGAGATATGATGTAGGGACTGCCCATTTTGATGTTAGGGATAATAATTTTTTTGCTGTATAAGTTTACTTTTGTTGAGATGCATTAATCTGTTCTTTGTTAAGTTATTTTTGATACTTATTGTATTGCATTGTTTGTTTGATGTTCACTTATTGATTCATATCATGCTTCTTTGGATTAATTTCTTTTTTACCTATTTTTGATAGTCTATTTTTTCTATAATTAGTTTTTAATTATTTGTTTAGCTAATTTATGTCGTACTTGTTTGAATTATTTTCCTTTGTTTTTATTTGTTGATTTCCTAATTTATTGTGACTATTTTTAATCATTTGGTGTTCACTTATTCACTCGGTTGCTCATTTTTTTTGTTTGGTTGCCTGTTTATTTGGTTGGTTGCTAGTTTGTCTGCCTTGTTGTGATTGTTGCACACTATGTTAGGTTATGTTGCTTGCTACATATGATAATTCTATAATGAGGTAGTTGTCCAATGCTACATTTTAGTTGGTTGTACATTGGAAAAACTAGTGGATCGTTGAGGGACATAGTTGGTTTAGTTATAGTGGGATAACATAGTTTTCTAAGTTGAGGAAGACTAGGCACTCAAAGTGACTAAGATATTTGAAAATGTTCCTTAAAGAAAAGTATAGTGACTAGAGAACTTTTTTAGCTAAAGACTTAATGGGTATGACTGGAGAATCAAAACAATGGGCATGAGTTTCATTATAAATCTACCAAAATATTCTTTTTGAAACCTATTTCTACAAGCAATTACCAACTTCCATAAATATTTCAAACAAAGAGCTCCCATCTTCTCCAAACTTATTTTGAAATTGGTTTAAAATGGCGATAGTATTATGGGAAATTGTTTTACAATATGGTAGTGATATGTTAGGAAGAAAAAGGATTTTGGCTTTCAATGAAAGATGGAAGTCCTTACTTGAAAATAAAAATGTTTTGGTAAATGTTTAGCTTTGAAGATGCAACAGATTTCTCCTCGCTAACAGCTATGATCACTCTTTAGTATTGTGTTTGTTATCCTTGTCACCAAATAAAATATCACTATATGGGGATTCTGGAATCAGATTTTTTGATGTGATCCGAATATTGGAAAAGGATGGAGTGTTATGTGGACGTTCAGAGTTTGATGACTTGTTGATGTGAGTTATTTTAATGGTCCAAAGAGGAAAGTTCGATGATGTGGACTTGTAAAGAGAACATTTGATGTGTTCTACTATTGTATGTGTATTATGGGGTTGATGATGACTAAAGGCTTTGACAAATGTTTGAAAAGCAATGGAATGTAAGGATGCTCACCTAGATTTTTGATGTTGATCTTGGATCGTTGATGTGATATGTTTAACCTAGACTATTTGGTGTTACCTAATTTCCTAGTCGTCTAAGTGGCATGGATTTGAGTCAGTTGCGATGCTTTTTGGTGTTGAGTTTCCATTGACCTTAAAATGGTGGTCATTTGTGTCATCATATATCCCTAAGTACAATACTCTTATGATGGTGAGTATTTATTGACCTTATGGTAGTGGTCATTTGGAAGAGATCTTATAATTTATGTTTGAGGATCAAGAATCGATACAGCTATAGCATGAGTAGATGACCATATTATTTTGAGAACATAGCCATGAGTGGGCACATGAATTATTTTGGAAGGTGTAAAAAGGTGGTGGTATACCGATTATTTTAAGGATGAGACTATGAGTGTGACGACCCACCATTTTGAATGATTCAAGTCATTCAAAAGACAGATTATCAATGTGGTTTTATTTTAAGAAATAAGATATAGAAGAACTAGTATAGAATCTCGCAGCGGAATATAAAGATAAAATAAAATAGCAGTTTATGAAGTTGGTAATTAAATTATTACATCGAAGTTTTAAAAATAAAGTAACATGGGCGAAATAACAAAATTTACTAATCAAGAACAACATAATAAAGGGAAATGACTAAATTCTTCAAATCCATTTTCAACTACATAAAATAATAGTCTCCAAATCACTGAAGTACTTAGGCTGACCCGAGCATAACGAAAAAACACATACTCGAGTTAGAACTGAAATTTTTTATATAAGTTAACCCAAAATCAGGTGTATAATGTGCAAAATAAATCAAGAGATGTTATGAGATTTTCCATCTCCTATGGATCAGTTAAACTATCTTTATGTAGTAGATACAATACATATGTAATTTCTATCAGTAATGTAAATATTAAAGTAGAATTAATGCTTTACATTGTCCCCCCTTAACACATGTTAACTATGTAGCCTATGCAGGTCCTGTAACACAAGCAGTAATGTCGGTAGCCAATGAGTCCCCTATAGGTACAATACTAAAACGAAATGGTAGTGGTCACACATAGGGATAATCGTATAATAAGGCACATGAGGCAATGTCCAAGATATGCTACTATCGTTTTACTTTCCGTAACTGGTCATCGCCCCTAACGGTCGACCGCGTCCACCAATCCAAGATCAAGGTGCACCCATCGAGTTCAAAATCAAGATAGTAATATGAGGGAAAGATGTCCACTGGAGGTAGCGATCCTCATTGGCTAGGTGTAGCTCTTGTTTTATTCATTTCAAATTGACACAAGTTTCGAGGTCATCCATTATCGTTCTCTTACTTCATTCCAGCAAACGTTTGCTAATTCAGTGTAACGACCTGCCTTTTTGACGTTTTAAGAGGACACACATGCCAGACTCAAACCATTCAAAAGAGCAGATTGTATGGGGTAAATAAGAAAAAGAGAAAGAAATAAAATAAATACAGAATCTCGAAGCGGAATGACAAAATATAATAATCAAATAACAGTTCACGATGCTGTTTTATAAATACATTTGACTATTCTTTTACAACACAAAATAAAAGTTATAGAAAACATGAATAAATGAATAAATAAATGCAGCGGAACAACATGATGTAGTGGAATAAATATAATAAATAATAATAGTAAAAATCTTCGTCTTCGTCCCCCAGAAGTAAGGTCTTCAATCCTGAAATGCTCGGACTGACCCGAGCGAATTGAAAAGACAAAACACTCGAGTCAGAACTAAAGGATCTTATGTAAGTTAAATCAACAGTAAATAAATATGAGTGTAGCGGCTTCAGAGATGTTTACGGGTTTTGACATCTCCTATCCAGTGTCTAATGTGGGTGCAATAACTTAAAAGATGTTCGGGATTTACATCTCCTTAGGATCCGTTAAACTATCTACTATGTAGTACAATACGCTATTATAATATGTCTACAGTAAAGTAAAAGTATTAAAATAGCGTTAAGGCGTTACTCATATCCCCCTTAACACATTTTATATATTCCCATAGTCTATACAGTACCGTACGCTACTCTGTGAGGTTTACCCAGAGGGCACTCCATAGGTATGGTACAAAACAAACTCGTAGAAGGCGCGATAAGGCATGCGACAAGGCACTCGAGGCAATGCCCAGGGTAGATATACCAATTGCAGATCCGGACTGGTGGTAACGCATAACAGCTACTATCGCCCACCTCGGAACACACTCCCAAATCAAAATCAAGGGGTGGCCGCCAAACCAATCACAAAGTAATAGAATAGTATTGAAGAAATGTGTCTGATAGGAGGAATGACTTCACTTGGCCCGGCGTAGCTCATGTTTTAGCCACATCAAGCTGACTCACGGGAGTCAGGGTCACGTAAATACCTCATACAGAATCATTCGCCAAACCATCCTACTTCATTTCTGGAATCTCCACCATGTGCACAGTTGTTAAAGTGGTTTTCGGTATTGGCAGAGAGTATGAAAATATCCGATCCCGGTCTCTTTAACAACCAAACGCTTATTTCACACCGGATGGTTCTTTTACATTTCAAAAGTCAATTCATACTTAATATCAAAATATCATATTCGATTAAAACCATATCACTTTCGAAATCATATTCACTTCCAAAATTATATTTACTTAAATATGTCATTTCACAAAAAGGTATTAATTCCAATTCCAACTTAAGTTGTATCAGCATCAAGGATTTAAATATAAATACTTTAATTTTACACAGTTTGCAATTTTAGAAAATAGTTTAAATAGTCATAAATAGTTTAATAGTTTAAAAATAGTTTAAATAAATTAAAATAGTTTAAATAGTAAAATAGTTTAGATAGATTTAAATTTGATTTAACTAGTTTAAATTGATTTAAATAGATTAAATAGATTTAATTAGGTTTAAAATGTTTTAAATAGATTAATTATAGATTTAAATTATATTAAGTAAATTTTTAAATAGATTAAATAAATTTAAAATAAATTAAATAGATTTAAATTATATTAAATAGATTTAAAATAGATTAAATAAATTTAAAATAGATTAAATAGATTTAAATTATATTAAATAGATTTAAAATAGATTAAATAAATTTAATTAGTTTAAAATAGGTAAAAATAGATTAAATTGGATTAAATAGGTTATAATAGATTAAATAAATGAAAAATAGTTTTAAATTGCTTAAATAGTTTAAATTAGTTTAAAATAGATTTCAAAGTTATACCCAAACATTTCCAATAACTCAATTTCCGATAAATTCATTTATACTTGACACTTCAACTTTGAAATTCCAATTTAAATTCTTTGAACAATTCATTAAATCAATTCCAATTTTAGCATTTACGCTTGGACTTCCGAAAATTATTCAGTTTATATAAATCAAATTTCTATTTCAAAATACCAATTAACTGAATTCAAAAATTTAAAGATTCAAAAACCATTTAATTTAACCTATCCGGTGTCCGTATATAATTTTCTACCCTAGGGTCAAGTGATACGGATATTTATCATTTCAATCCGCAATTGAAGATTTTATAGTTATATATCATTTCAAACCGCAATCCCGAATTAAATAAAATCCATAAAATCGCTCGCGTCTATCATTTCAACCCATAACGATTTTTTCCTAATCTATAGATCGTTAGGGTATGTATCATTTCAACCCATAGGGAACTTGCAGCTTATAACAATATAAAATACAATCATCCAGTCATCCAATATCAACCATCACACATCCATCAAAATCATCATCCAAATCGGTCAATAAACATCAATAGATAACAGATAATCAACAACAGGCATTAAATTGACAATTTAAATTCAATATTAAATTAAACGATGATTAGATGCAATAAAGTCAAATTTAATTAGAATGACCATTTAAACATAACAAACACCAATCCATAAATTTCAAACCACATCATAAATTTAATTTAACTAACATAAGATAGTTTAGTAATTGTGAGTGGGTTAAAACACTCACTTTCGATTTTAAATCGAATTAAAATCCAATTTAAGCCCAAAATTCAAACTCAGAATTTGTCCAAACCAGTGTCAAAATGTCTGAAATTTCGATACGATCCCAGCGGAACAAACCGCGCATGAAACAGACCTCATATGTAAAAGTTATGAAATTTAGAACATTGAAATCAAAATTTTAAATTGAATAAAGTTAAGCAAATAAGAAGTTGCCACGTCACCTTCGTATCTTCTTCCAGGATTATACCAAACGAAACCCTTGAAATGCTCGGCCGCCACTCCTTCATCATCGTTCGTCGCTAGACACCATCGCGACCCCCTTAAGCCTCGCCACGACCTCGCTTGGACCATCACCATGACCCCCGACCCACACGTGGCTGATCGAGCTCGAGATCCACCCAGCAGCCACCAAAACGTGATGACCAAATTGAATTTTTGAAGGCGATATAGCCGTCCGATTACCCTCCAACTTGCATGGATGCACTCCCCTCGGCCCTCTCCACAACCTAGTACCTTCGATTCGACGATCAGGCAAAGTCGATCAAGACACGACGAACGACTGAGACTTCATCACCCAGTTCTAGCCACACCGAAACCCAAATCGAAAAACAGACAGCAGATTTGACTTGCGCTCATCGGGAGCTTTAATTCGATATGGTTTGGTGGAGTTTGAATTTTGATTTGATTTTGATTTACAATTGAATTTGGAATTGGTTTTGGTTTGTCTGCCATTGGAAAGAGAGAAACAGATAGAATTGTATGTACAAACAAATGGAATAAGAGATAGCTAGGGTTTATAACAGGCTATATATAGGCAGATCAGAAATCGAAATGAATGGGCTAGATTGATTTACAAGTTGAACGATAAACGACCCGAAAAGCCCGTTTCGTTCCCGAAACGGAAATGGGTCATCCCATATATCAAAATAGATGTTTTCGATATTTTTAAACTTAATGGAATAGGTTTCATGTCCTAATTCCATCGTATGAAGAAGTTAGCTTAAAATCAGCTTATTTCAAATTGATTTCTAGGCGTTTCGAGTCTGTACGATCAAACGACAAGTCCGATCACTACGAAACTCGAAACCATACAATAATTCACCATTACGGATCCGATGAAACTAGTTTCGTCGAAATCCGAGACAGTGGCCAAAATGGCTATTTTCACGTTAATTAAATAAATTATTATTAAATTAATTATATCACTTTTTAATTCAAATTAATTAACTAACCATTTTTATCATTTTTGATTTCATAGACATTTACAATAACTTAAAACAAGTTTACCTAAAATTTCAGTGTTAATTATTTTCCAAAATACAGTGTTCAGTTTCAACTACAATTAATCCAATTAATTAAAATTTAGTTCCACTAAGTTGATTAAATTTGATTTCAATTCTTTTTATTCAATTAGTTATTACTCTAATAACATAGTTAGCATTTGTTGATATCTTATTTCACTAATATGCTACAATTTCCATCTTTTATTTGTATTAACTACTATATTTCAATTATATTGAATTTTTTTGTCAATTTTACACATTAATTATAATTTAAAATCCCAATTAATTTATTTATCTTGATTTCACTCTTTTATTAAATCAGTTATTTCCTTATGAATATAATTAAAATTCCTATAAATTCTATTACATTCATAATTTGCAGTTATTGTCTTAACTCACATTAATGTAACTTTTAATTTCATTTAATTATAATTCATTTCCAATTTAATTTAATAGACCAAATAAATAGGTAACATATAATAGTTTGTCACTATTAACTTTTAGTCACATTAATAAGTTTATTATTTACAACCAAATGTTATAATTACTTACATAACATTGATTTTATTCAATTATCATAAATTATATATTATTTCATTTATTGATTCAATATTTAAATTATCAATTGCTCTTTTAATCCAATTATCCATTAATACATAAATTGCTATAATTTATTTACAACTTATCAATTATAATTCTTTAATTCTTTTAATTAATTGGAATTACATTTAAAGTAGTTATCAGTTACCTTAAATTAATACTATTTCACTTTATTTCGGTTATATTCTTATTATTAAATCACAATTTTTTTTCTACCAACATTAAATCACAAAAACCTATTAAATTAACTATTTTTTATTTATCGAAATTTACGGGTCGTTACATTCATCATCTACATTCTAGATAACATCCATTACATACACAACTATTAAATGGTTCCAGTATTGACAGAGAGTATGTCACTATCCGGTCCCCGTCTCTTTAATAACCAATCGTTCATCTTATACAAGTATGTCATTTTATCCATTTTAATTTTTATAGAAAAATCCGTACATAATTCAGAAAGTATTTAATGTAAAAAGTTCTTCATTTTACTTCAGAAATCTACAGAAAATGTTTCAGATTTTTTAGAAAATATTTATTATTTTTCATAGTTGAAATACATTAGATTTACACTAATTAAATTATAAAAAGGGAACGTTTGCCATACATCCTTAATAACTTTCATAACTCACCAAAAATCCTTCAGATAAAAAACATATAAATTGCGTCCTAATTTTTAAACACGGCTTATTTTTTCCCAAACTATCCTTATCTGTCATGCTAAAACCCTGAACCCATGCTTTTTTTTATCATTCTATGTTTTTCCACATCAAAATCACATTTTCTTGTAACGACCCGTAAATTTTTAATGGTTTTAATAATATATTTAACTGAATTTTTGTGAAATTTTAAATATTTGAATTTGGAAATAAAAATTTAATATTTGGAATATGTCTATTTAAACATAGCAAATGGTCAATTTTCATCAGGTAATATGGAAGTTTATTTTATTTTGTAATTTTATTTCAATTCAAATCAGTTAATATTAGATGATAATAAAATATTTTCCAAACCTGAATATTTTTATACAATAAACTTGTAAATCATCTTCTGAGTGAGACGTCATAATTCGTTTTCTCAAATTTGAACTGCTATTGCTCCGTTTATCTTATTTCCGGTGTTTTAGCAGCATTTCTGGTACCGACTATCGACTTTTGATAGGATGTTCGTACCACTGATATCTGTACACTGTTTTGATCGTCTCGTCGTGCTGATCTCCGCAGTATATTTGTTTGTGTTTCAGAGTCCAGGTGACAACGAAATCTACGAAACGGTTTCCGTATCGGTTTCAACTTTTGACCCTTTATCTTCCCATAACCATTTATTATCCACCGTATAATTAATGGTCACCACCTTTTAATATTTCCAGATATTAATATCAAACTTTTAATATTCTCACCGGTAGCCATATGTACTATTTTGGTATATCATCTCTCATTTTCTTCTTAGATCTGTTTTATTGTCAGATAATATAATCTGAAACATTTTGGATTTCATTGCATTTCTTTCTTTTTCCCCTACATGACTTCGTTCCAATCCCTGAGCCTACCATCGGCCAAGCGAAGCATCACGCAACCCAAACTCATAGCAACCTCCATTGCTATTTCTTCCATGCTTTGACTCGTCCCTTCCTTAAAAAAATGGAACAAATGAAGTGGACTGCTTGGCTTCTGCATGGATGTAGCATACTCGTCTCAATGCTTTGCCGCATGAACTTTCACCATCCACCCTCACCAGGGGACCCACAGCGGCATCCAAGCCTTCGACATTCCATCCCGCAACCCTCCGCAATCTCCCTCCTTCCCCAAGGTCTCGGAAGCCAAGCATCCACTCACGCAAGGCCTTCTTATTTCTCTTTTGTGTAAGTACATATATATCATATATAAGTTTTTTTACTTTTCTGTGAGAATATATATATATATATATATATATATATCGTATAAATATATATACGTATGTTTATATATATATATATATATATATATGGCTCCATATATATAGTATAAGTTGCGTATAAAAATGTCGTTTATATATATGTAGTTTTTATATGTGCTTTATATATATTATACTTGTTATATGTGTTGCTTCTGACCTAGTTGTCTACTAATATATAGTTGTCAGCCTACATACACACAGAGGTATACATATATAATAATATGTGCGATATATTGACAATTGTATTTTAGTTATTATATATATTTTGCACAAAAAGGTATGCACATATAGGTTGCTCATATGACTGTATATAGTCTGTACATAGTTGATTTTATAAATGTTGTTTTAAGGGAAATGTTATTCGTATATTATATATACAATGTTTATTTTATTTACTATATTATGATATGTTACACTATATCATACTATTAGCTTTCGACCTAAGAGTTATATATACGTTACCTATATCGGTTACATACGTATACATTTGGTTATTGCATATTTAGAAGGGTATATATATAATGTTTTAAAGTATTATATATATTATATTATAAAGTTTGCATGAGTATAAAAGTATAAGTTTATTTATGTATATATTGTTTGTATATGGGTTTAGTTATTTTAGTATGTATAATTTATAGTTTATATATATAGTATATATATAGGTTGGCTTAAATTTTATACATGTGAAAAAAAAGTATCCATTTTGTGTGTGTTGTATGATATAAAATGTATATACCATAAAGTAA
The DNA here is from genome assembly GCA_030737815.1 of Allium fistulosum. Classification (NCBI taxonomy): domain Eukaryota; kingdom Viridiplantae; phylum Streptophyta; class Magnoliopsida; order Asparagales; family Amaryllidaceae; genus Allium; species Allium fistulosum. Next base: position 867,193,947 of record CM060905.1, on the reverse strand, counting down.
AGTGGATTTGGTTTTGAGATATATATGCGTATATAAATAAATTTTGATTTTTTTATGTTGGTGTTTGAATTTAATATTGGTCTTAAAATAAGGATGGATCTTAAAGTATAATATATTAAGTTTATATATATTTGAGTTTGGTTTGGGTATAAATATATATGTTATTTTAATATTTGTTTTAAAATTTAAATATTGATTTCATGGAAATAATAATAATATATATTTGCTGTTTCTATCAAACTGATTCTAATTGTTCATCGATTCCTTATTTATTAGCCTTGTTCGTCCAATTCGTGCCAATCTAGCTTTGTTTTGGAAGTTGTGCTTGGATTCGTAACTCATCTCATTCTCGTTCGTCTCTAATCACGAAGGTGAGCAATCACTCACGATTTACGCTCTTATATTTATAAAATTAGATTTCAATTGAAACGACAATTGAAATATGCTGCTGTTAGTTATTTACATTACTATATATATATATATATATATGCTATTATCTGTATCTGTTCACCTGTGACATCTGACACCATTATCTATTACTTATATCGATGATATATTCCTGTTATATTCATATCTGTTATCACTCTGCAAATTCCCTGTTAGTATATAACTCCCTATGGGTTGAAATGATACAGACACAAACGATATGTAGAATAGGAGAAAATCGTTATGGGTTGAAATGAAAAACCCAAGCGATTTTCAATTGAATTGAAATTGGGATTGCGGGTTGAAATGATATGTACCCGTATATATATTTAAATTGTGGATTGAAATGATAAATATCCGTATCACTTGACCATAGGATAGAAAATTATATACAAACATCGTTGGTCTATATATATAAATATTTTGAAATGATTTCTATGGTTTTGGAAAAGAAATTTATAGTTAATAAATATTGATTTTTAGATAATATATATACATATGTATTTTATAAATTTTAAAATTTAGATTTTTAAAATATATAAATAGATTTGGGGCATTTCACCAGAAGGACAAACTTTGTAGTCCAATTAGTTTCTAGGACACACATTCAAAGAAATTACTTTCAAGGCCAAAGTCAACAGAATAATTACTTTCAAGGACAAAGTCAGCAGTCCAATTACTTTCAAGAACATAATTTCATAGATTTTTAGGCCCTAGAAACTAATTATTTTGCATTTTGTCCTTAAAAGTAATTATTTTAGTTGTGTGTCCTAGAAACTAATTCCACTAGCTAAAAAGGCCCTTGTGACTAAATTCCACTTTAATATATAAATAAATTTTATAATATGTTTAAGTTTTTAATTAAAATATAGAGTTTATAATAGAAATTGGGTTGAAATTATATTTATTTAAGAATTATACTTAAATAAGTTTGATTTGAAATTTATAAATTGAAATTTTAAAGATATGATTTTATAACTTGGATTTGATTAAAAGTGACTTAAATGAATATTCCAAATTTACATAAATTGAAATGGGATATTTGGTTTATATAAATTTGTAAATTGAAGTTTTATTTAAATGATATTGAAATGATTAATTAAATATTTCAAAACTAAATAATAGTGATGTGAATTTGATATATATATATATATATGTGAAATTATCGAATTTAGTTTCGAAAATGTTGAATGTTTAAGCTTTGAAGTATAGTGAAATTGAAATGGCTTATTTTATGGTTCAAATATGTATTTGAAATCGATAATTTGAAATGGTTTATTGAGAAACCGAATTGAGTTGAATTTGATGAATTGAGATTGAATAAAATTTGAATTTTGGAATTTAAGTTGATTTGGAACCGATTTGTGAAATTTGAGGAAGCTATTTTTTTTATATGAAGTATTTTAAATTATATTTAAACTATTTATATATTTTACTTTATAAATTATTTTATTATAAACTAATTTAATATAAATCATTTTTCAGTATAAATTATTTTAATATATATATAAACTATTTTGATATACTAACTATTTTATTATAAACTATTTTAACTTATAACTATTCTATATAAACTATTTTATTTTATAAACTTTTTTATTATATATACTATTATTAATATCTAAACTATTTAAAGGAAAGTGTTATGATCTCAAAGTGTTATGATTTCCAAAGTGCTATGATTTCAAAATTTTGTGATTTCCAAAGTGTTATAATTTCAAATGTTTGGTTTCACAAGTGTTATAACTTTGAAAGTGTATTGATTTGGAAATAGATAAATTTGAAGTGAAGAATGGATATATTTGATATGGTTTTGAAATGGATATGATATTTTGGTTTGAAGTATAAATTATATTAAAATGACCACGGTGTTTTAATGACGTTTGGCTGTTGATAGCATATATTACTACAAAATAGATAGTTCCACAGATCCTTAGAGGATGGGTATCCCAAACATCCTTTAAGTTAACCGTATTTAAGTTACTTGTATTTCAGTTGATATTTCACTTGAGTTCGATTTATTGGTATAAGAATGTTAATCCTGACTCGAGTGTTTTGTGTTTTGCTTTACGCTCGGGTCAGACTGAGTGTCACAGCATTTGAGACTCACCTTTGGAGTTGGAGCTTCGTTTGGAGATCCAACTATCGATTCAGCTTTCAGATATTCAGTTGATTCCAGTGATGTATTCAGATTTGTTATTTGACTATTGTATCGAGACCCCTGTGTATTCGAGACTGTTGTTGTATTTTGTTTTAATTCTGTTATATATATAGCAGCTTCATGAACTATTATTCTTTTGTTTCCACTGCTTATTGTTATATTACTCTGTGTCTGTGATTTATTTATTTACTGTATATGCTGAGTTTTTCCAAATATAAATTAACGATCTGATATTTTGAGCAATTCAAGTCCGACATGTGCGGATGCGAATGGTTGAAAATATTGGGATGTTACATGTGGTATCAGAGCTCTGGTTTTAGGCAAAACTTAACATATAGAGTAAATTTAATTATAGAATTTTTTCGTTCAAGCTTAATCTCTTTCTCTTTGATTCGGATCTCCTTTGAATTCCGGACTCCCCTTTTGTTCTAGAATCTATCTTCTTCTTCCTATTCGTGTTTCTTGATTCCGGAGCATCCCATAGCTCCATTGAATGATTTGTAAAGGGGTGAAACTCCTTTACAATAGGCATTGATTCATCGAAGATTTTTGTATCCTCGGTTTAGATGCTGCTATCTTTTTCTATGCCCGAATTTTATCTGTTGCGATCGAATGCCGATTTGCCTCAGAATTCTGCATCGATCTTATTCTCGAAGTAACGGTTGACCCGATTTAGGTCACCCGCGATTGATATAAGGTTATCCATCTTCATCTTTTGTAATTTAATTATCATATCTTCCCATCGAGTCTGTTTTCGTGATTTGAGTTCTCGTCGATTAGGACTCCTCTAATTTTGAATCTCGTATGGCGTTTCATACAACGAAATTGATTTTTTTTGAAATTTTTTGATTCTTGTATAAGATGGACTTTATATAAGTACAAGTGACATTGAAACTAATAATTTTGGAAGGTATTTGATCTAAAGAGATAAATCTTATATATAACAGAATTTATATAAGGATGATTTGATATATTTGAGATTATTGATTTTGGAAAGTACTTTATCTGAAATGAAATCTTATATATATTGGAACTTATATAAGTGCGATATTTGAAACTATGATTTTGAAAGGGTACTATATATGGTATGTTATATTTTGAAGTAAAAGGTATGGGGAAGTACCCTCCGTGAAGAAGTATAGTATGATATGCTTCGACCCAGATGGATTTGGGGAATCTACGAATGGATTCGACCGATAAACCCTAATGGACTTGGGCTGAATTTAGAAATGGATTCGAACTGATATGGTTGTCCGGACTTAAAATCATGAGTTCCTCGATTTATTTTCCAGGGTAGATGGTTCTTTATTTTACCCATTGGAGGCGCTTTCGATCCTGGGATCTGTTGTTTATGGATCTTCCGGGAAGGAAGTGCATCCATTGCGTAAATCATTGAACCAGCAACGTACCACTGCAGTAAGGGTCGATGGTCCCTTGTTTACGAAATGGCTATGATATTTTTCTAGAATTTGGAAGGTGGAAGGATCTTCTGGAAAGTTTTGTGCCCATTGCGTAAATACTGGATCAGCAGCGGGCCACTGCTATTGTATCATCATTGTTTGACATTAGATTTTGAGCAGTACTTCTCATACCTGTTTTAAGTATTTTTCACTGGGTGTTGAAACAGGTCTACTAAGTACTTTTAGATTCCTAGTTTTACGCCTGAGCAACGTACGACCAGAGTCTGCAAGAACAAGGATAAACCTGTTAAAACATCGAGTTATAAAAGTATTTTGATAAAGTATTATATAAAGGATATTTTGATCATTTTTCTTTCTAAATAATTTAAAATGTTTAAAAATTGTTTATTTATATACTACCTGGTTTAATAGTAAATTATTAGTATTGTAAATACTTTAGAAGTTATTAATTAAATAAAACATATTTAAGGCTTTAAAGCAAATGATTATTGATTTATTAATAATGTTTGAAAGGTATCTTGAGATAAAATTAATAAATTTATGAATTATGGATTTAATGTTTTCAATAACTTCTTTGTAAATATAAGTAATGATGTAAATAATTGTTTCCAAATAGTTTACATATATTTATAAAGGTGTTATTTAAACATATAAGTGGTATTTATAAATGAAGCAAAACAAATTTTTACAACTGAGTTTTGAAAAGTATTAAAGATAATTGATTTGCAAATGAAGCTTTCAAATGAATATTTCAAGTAAAATTTATATAAGTTTTTTGAATGTATAATTTAAAGATATTATATAAATGGAAATATTTTGATTTGTGAAGTTTATTTATAGTAATATACTTGACAAATAAATTTGAATCTCTATTTTGGAAGTATAGTCTAGAATATTTACTTGATTTCGAAGTACTAATAGTAAATTTATTAGTTTATTTAATGTTTGAGATTTTGTATTAAACCATAATAAATGTTTTCCATGATTTGAATATTCATTTTAAACAAGTGTGTATAATTAGTTATGAAGATATGAAATTTTATACTTTGATTTAGAAATTTAATGTAAGATTTGAAATATACTATTAGTTTTAGTTTAATAATCTTGAGTTTATACTTATAAAAAAAATTATAACGAGTCTAATAAATTATTGGATTTAAGGAATTTTATTTTAAAGCTTATTATAATGTTTTGATATAAATTTCTAACATTGTTTTAGACTTTTGAAAAATCTTTGCATAATGCTATGAGGATGTTTTGATATATCTTATATTTTACTAAGTGAATGAGGTTAAATGTTTAAATTGAATTTTTTTTAGATATATTGAAATATTTCTTTTCTCTTCAAGGGCGAATACCAAAAACTTAAATTTTATTTCAATAACTGAATTGGGTTATAAACTTAAATAAGGCAATAGAAGCTTGAATAATATTTTATAAAATGACTCATTAATAACTTAAATCTTTAATGGAAAACAAATTATGTAAGTGATTGATTTTTATATAAATAAATGAATGGAAATCAATTTAAAGACTAAATGAAATTTATATGATTTGAATTGACAATTTGAAATAACAATTTGAATTGGATGACTATTTATTGATTTAATAAAATGGATTAAACTAAATTGCTGAATATAAATTAAAATAATTGAAATTTATATGGTTTTAAATTAATTTTTTTATTTTGTTTGTCAATCTATTTTTCTTTTTTTTTGGTTGTTCTATTCTCCTACCTCCTTTCTTTTCGGGGACGAAAAGTTTTGAGTGGGGGAGAGTGTAACGACCCGTAAATTTTTAATGGTTTTAATAATATATTTAACTGAATTTTTGTGAAATTTTAAATATTTGAATTTGGAAATAAAAATTTAATATTTGGAATACGTCTATTTAAACATAGCAAATGGTAAATTTTCATCAGGTAATTTGGAAGTTTATTTTATTTCAATTCAAACCAGTTAATATTAGATGATAATAAAATATTTTCCAAACCTGAATATTTTTATACAATAAACTTGTAAAACATCTTCTGAGTGAGACGTTATAATTCGTTTTCTCAAATTTGAACTGATATTGCTCCGTTTATCTTATTTCCGGCGTTTTAGCAGCATTTCAGGTACCGACTATCGACTTTTGATAGGATGGTCATACCACTAATATCTATATACTGTTTTGATCGTCTCGTCGTGCTGATCTCCACAATATATTTGTTTGTGTGTTTCAGAGTCCAGGTGACAACGAAATCTACGAAACGGTTTCTGTATCAGTTTCACCTTTTGACCCTTTAGCTTCTCATAACCATTTATTATCCACCGTATAACTAATGGTCACCACCTTTTAATATTTCCAGATATTAATATCAAACTTTTAATATTCTCACCGATATCCATATCTACTATTTTGGTATATCATCTCTCATTTTCTTCTTAGACCTGTTTTATTGTGAGATAATATAATCTGAAACATTTTGGATTTCATTGCATTTCTTTCCTTTTCCCCTGCATGTCTTCGTTCCAATCCCTGAGCCTACCATCGGCCAAGCGAAGCATCACGCAACCCAAACTCATAGCAACCTCCATTGCTATTTCTTCCATGCTTTGACTCGTCCCTTCCTTAAAAAAATGGAACAAATGAAGTGGACTGCTTGGCTTCTACATGGATGTAGCATACTCGTCTCAGTGCTTTGCCGCATGAACTTTCACCATCCACCCTCACCAGCGGACCTACAGCGGCAGCCAAGCCTTCGACATTCCATCCTGCAACCCTCCGCAATCTCCCTCCTTCCCCATGGTCTCGGCAGCCAAGCATCCACTAACGCAAGGCCTTCTTCTTTCTCTTTTGTGTAAGTACATATATATCATATATAAGTTTTTTACTTTTCTGTGAGAATATATATATATATATATATCGTATAAATATATATACGTATGTTTATATATATATGGCTCTATATATATATAAGTTGCGTATAAAAAAGGTCGTTTATATATATGTAGTTTTTATATGTGCTTTGTATATATTAGACTTGTTATATGTGTTGCTTCTGGCCTAGTTGTCTACTAATATATAGTTGTCAGCCTACATATTTACACACAAAGGTATACTTATATAATAATATGTGCGATATATTGACAATTGTATTTTAGTTATTATATATATTTCGCACAAAAAGGTATGCACATATAGGTTGCTCATATGACTATATATAGTTTGTACATAGTTGATTTTATAAATGTTGTTTTAAGGGAAATGTTATTCGTATATTATATATATAGTGTTTACTTTATTTACTATATTATGATATGTTACACTATATCATACTATTAGCTTTCGACCTGAGAGTTGTATATATGTTACCTATATTGGTTCCATACGTATACATTTGGTTATATGCATATTTAGAAGGGTATATATATAATGTTTTAAAGTATTATATAAATTATATTATAAAGTTTGCCTGAGTATAAAAGTATAAGTTTATCTATGTACATATTGTTTGTATATGGGTTTATTTATTTTAGTATGTATAATTTATAGTTTATATATATAGTATATATATAGGTTGGCTTAAATTTTATACATGTGAAAAAAAAGTATGCTGTATATATATATATATTGTTTGTATATCGGTTCCATTTTGTGTGTGCTGTATGATATAAATGTATATACCATAAAGTAAAGTGGATTTGGTTTTGAGATATATATGCGTATATATATATAAATTTTGATTTTTTTTATGTTGGTGTTTGAATTTAATATTGGTCTTATAATAAGGATGGATCTTAAAGTATAATATATTAAATTTATATATATTTAAGTTTGGTTTGGGTATAAATATATATGTTATTTTAATATTTGTTTTAAAATTTAAATATTGATTTCATGGAAATAATAATAATAAATATATTTGTTGTTTCTATCAGACTGATTCTAATTGTTCATGGATTCCTTATTTATCAGCCATGTTTGTCCAATTCGTGCCAATCTAGCTTTGTTTTGGAAGTCGTGCTTGGATTCGTAACCATCTCATTCTCGTTCGTCTCTAATCTCGAAGGTGAGCAATCACTCATAATTTACGCTCTTATATTTATAAAATTTGATTTAAATTGAAACGCACTTGAAATATGCTGTTGTTAGTTATTTACATTGCTATATATATATGCTATTATCTGTATCTGTTCACCTGTGACATCTGACACCATTATCTGTTATTTATATTTATGATATATGCCTGTTATATTCATATCTGTTATCACTCTGCAGGTTTCTCTGATAGTATAGAACTCCCTATGGGTTGAAATGATACATACCCGAACGATTTGTAGAATAGGAGAAAATCGTTATGGGTTGAAATGATAAACATAAGCGATTTTCAATTGAATTGAATTTGTGATTGCGGGTTAAAATGATATATACCCATATATATATATTTAAATTGCGGATTGAAATGATAAATATCCGTATCACTTGACCATAGGATAGAAAATTATATACAGACACCGTTGGTATATATATAAATATTTTGAAAATGATTTCTATTGTTTTGGAAAAGAAATTTATGGTTAATAAATATTGATTTTTAGATATTATATATACATATGTATTTTATAAAGTTTTAAAATTTAGATTTTTAAAATATATAAATAGATTTAATGTATAAATAAATTTTATAATATGTTTAAGTATTTAATTAAAATATAGAGTTTATAATAGAAATTAGGTTGAAATTATATTTATTTCAGAATTATACTTAAATAAGTTTGATTTGAAATTTATATAAATTGAAATTTTAAAGATATGATTATATAACTTGGATTTGATTAAAAGTGACTTAAATGAATATTCCAAATTTACATAAATTGAAAATGGATATTTTGTTTATATAAATTTGTAAATTGAAGTTTTATCTAAATGATATTGAAATGGTTAATTAAATATTTTTAAACTAAATAATAGTGAAGTGAATTTGATATATATATATATATATGAAATTATCGAATTTAGTTTTGAAAATGTTGAATGTTTAAAGCTTTGAAATATAGTGAAATTGAAATGGCTTATTTTATGGTTCAAATATGTATTTGATATTTGAAATTGATAATTTGAAATGGTTTATTGAGAAACTGAATTGAGTTGAATTTGATGAATTGAGATTGAATAAAATTTGAATTTTGGAATTTAAGTTGATTGGAACCGATTTGTGAAATTTGAGGAAGCTATTTTTCTTTATAAAATATTTTTAAATTATATTTAAACTATTAATATATTTTACTTTATAAATTATTTTAATATAAACTATTTTAATATAAATCATTTTTCAATATAAATTATTTTAATATATATAAAATATTTTGATATACTAACTATTTTATTATAAACTATTTTAACTTATAAATATTCTATATAAACTATTTTATTATATATACTATTATTAATATCTAAACTGTTTAAAGGAAAGTGCTATGCTCTCAAAGTGTTATGATTTCCAAAGTGCTATGATTTAAAAATGTTGTGATTTCCAAAGTGTTATAATTTCAAATGTTTGGTTTTGCAAGTGTTATAACTTTGAAAGTGTATTGATTTGGAAATAGATAAATTTGAAGTGAAGAATGGATATATTTGATATGGTTTTGAAATAGATATGATATTTTGGTTTGAAGTATAAATTATATTAAAATGACCACGGTGTTTTAATGACGTTTTTTTGTTGATAGCATATATTTCTATAAAATAGATAGTTCCACAAATCCTTAGAGGATGGGTATCTCAAACATCCTTTAAGTTACCTGTATTTAAGTTACTTGTATTTCAGTTGATATTTCACTTGAGTTCGATTTATTGGTATAAGAATGTTAATCCTGACTCGAGTGTTTTGTGTTTTGCTTTACGCTCGAGTCAGACTGAGTGCCACAGCATTTGAGACTCACCTTTGGAGTTGGAGCTTCGTTTGGAGATCTAATTATCAATTCAGCTTTCAGATATTCAGTTGATTCCAGTGATGTATTCAGATTTGTTATTTGACTATTGTATCGAGACTCCTTTGTATTCGAGACTGTTGTTGTATTTTGTTTTAATTCTATTATATATATAGTAGCTTCATGAACTACTATTCTTTTGTTTCCACTACTCATTATTATATTACTCTGTGTTTGTGATTCTGTGATTTATTTATTTACTATATATGCTGAGTTTTGCCAAATATAAATTAACGATATGATATTTTGAGCAATTCAAGTCCGACATGTGCGGATGCGAATGGTTGAAAATATTGGGATGTTATATTTCTTCTACAAAATTCGATAAATCTACAAAATCAAACAGCAAAACAACCTAAATCAACTACAAATCTGAAATATTCAAGATCAAACAAGGCAAAATGGGAAGATCGAATGTGCTATATCTTAATTTCTAGAGTAGTCGATTTATATTCCACATTTTTTAATCAATGCATCTTAGGGTTTTTTGCACGTGATTTTTAGATATTTTAGAGTTAGCCGTGCTTATAATCGAACTTTTTAATGGTATTATACACAAAATTGAGAATGCAAACGATAAACTGCAAAACTTGCTCTAATCACTTCATTTTTTGTTAAAAATTGTTCAAAAAACTGTTTGCTCTTGTAAGAGTCCAAAAACTCGGCCTTCGAAAATCGGCACCCGTACTTCACTTGTACTCAAAATGCCGTAGATTCAAACGCCGAATCTGGCTTCCCGGAGCTATAACACAATTAAGTAAATAACACAGCGGAATAAAAGAATAATACATTGATATACAATATCTTATACAACAGAGTGATACAATGAATATCAATATACATCAGAGATATGATACAAGAAATAGCAGCGGAAAAGAAAACGATAACAACAGCAGCGGAACAATATCAATAGAAATGATAACTCCAAAATGATCTTCAGACAAGAATGAATCCACAACCCCAAGATAAGCAACTCCGATGAATGAACTAGCTCCAGATAATCTACTAAACCTGAATATCTGAAAAGAAACCCAACTCTAGACTGCTCGTGTGGAAAATTATGAGCACCCAGAGTTTAGGAAGGGAACAATAAACTCCGGATCAGTCATGGGACTGGTGTGAGCAACAAAAACAGTTTATCTTTAAACAAACACAAAAGGCTTTTAAACATTGAAATCCGCAATGCTTTTTAGAAAATGAAACTACCATAAGACCTCCCGCCACACACACAATGCAAACGCAGAATTGGAGGAGATTTCTTCTTATGATAGTCAAACATGCTTACTACGCAAATCATTGGATATTATCATTAGTGCATAGTGCAGAAAACAATTTCGAAAGTATAATATTAATCTTAGCCAACATACGACCAGTATCGTATGCCTACTATAGCTACCATCTAAACAGTTGTGACCACCGTACGTAAATGGCAGGTTCTACAACTAATACCGTACAAGTTCCGTATTGGAGAAATGGATTTCCAATAAATGGTCAGGCTAAGGAACTTCCTTCCGCCGCATGGGATCGCCTCTGGAGGGACGTCCCGAGAGACAAACTGCTCTCTGCCAAACAAGGCCGGGTTACCCCTGTAACAGGTAACTCACGAATATGTCATCACCCGGTCCTTTGGGACCTTTATCCGAGCGCTCGATATCCAACATCACACATCATAAAGAAGGTGTATCCACATGAGTAAGTATCAGGGCTCCATACCATAATACCACCCCTTTCCAGAAGGAAATGACATACCCTAAAGGGCGCGACCCTCATAACCTTGCCGCAACGATCCTGTTTCGACCATTTCCGGGTTGTGAGGTCCTGACGAAGTCTCGTCCCCAAAGCTACGCTTTGTCACAAAGCCATGCTTTGGGTCAACAGATGATCAACCTATGATCACAAAGATATAAGATCAAACAAATGATCATATCACAAATGATCAAACACTGATCATCACACAGCAACACTCAGCATGCCACATTACCAAATTGGGATATATCGCTGATAAATTTCAACTACATAACCTCTGAGCTCGTACGTCTCAGAGAAGGGTGTTAAGCTAAGAGAATAAATTCTCCGCCACCAACAGAAATGTATTTGAAAGAAATCGGCTTTATATCTCAAAGTGTAATGTCAGACATACAATCCATACAAGTCTGTTCCGGGATCGAACAGAACCGAAGGCACTTCTCACGAAGCCCTTGCAAATCCGGATAATTTCCAATCACGTCCGGACTTCCCGTCACTAAGGATGATAAAACCTCTATATCGGGGATCAGCCGATGCAGAGTAACTCGACGGTAATCCTTCCGTTTTCAAAAAATATCCGGTCTTCAACACCGGTCTTCAAATGCTATCCATATACGACGTATCACATATTCGGAATGGGTTATACGACCCAAAGGTCCTCTCCCGGCTAAACCGAATAGTGAGCGTAATATTTAAAAAAAATATGGATATGAGATTTCAATTAAGTCACAACTTATTACCCAAAATCTTTCTTTTCAAATGGTTAAACAAATTACCATTTTCAAATCTTTAAACCAAAAAGATTCAATCTTTACGGTTTAAACAGTTTCCACACTTTAATCTTTTAAACAAAGGATTCATTCACAGATTTTCCAAATAAATTTCCATTTCAATTTGATTAACTCGTTAAATCTTTAAAACCAGATTTAACTTATAGCTTTCAAAACAATTTTATTTCGAATGATTTAAACCAATCATCATTTTAAATCTGTTAAAGATAACAGATTCAAATCATAGCTTTTCAAAACAATTTTATTCATAACTTGGAAAATCATCTTTCAATTCAATATTGAAATTCCTTTAATTAAATTGGAATTTCATTTCTTATCTGAAAGCTTTTATTCTTTTATAACAACAGTTCCATTTCAGAAAATCTGATTCATTCATACGAGTTAAAGTCTTTGGGTTAAATCCAAATTCTCAAAATTACATTTTTTTAAATGGTTTAAATTTAGATAAACACATTTATAACATTTTCAATCCCTAGTTTCAATTCATAGGATTCAATTCCAAACTTGAATTCAAATTTAAATCAAATTATTTAAATTTCCAAAACTCGATTAAGTTATTCAAAATAGCTTTTATCTTTGAAATTCTATTTCAAAAGCTTTCCACTTCAAACCCAAATTTCCAATTTCAAAATCAATTGAAATTAAAATTTCAATCTCAAAAACATCAAATTTAAATTATCTGTGACTTAACCGATTTCCACGTGGAATCCATATTTGTGTGTGTAAGAGTGCGGTCCAGGGGTTTCACACAATAGTGCAACATCATTCAATCATCACAGATCAAAATACAGGATATAGTTGATAAACGATATAAACTATATCGCTTATCTTTTATTCACAGATCACAGATAGATATCACAGGTAAGTAAACTACAGATCACAACATAAATCAGGATGTATCACAAAGCATCATATATCAAGGATATCAAACAATTTAACATTCAATAGAATCCAAACATCCATAAGTATGATCAATTAATATCTGATTATAATTAATTTATACCAGATTAATTACTTATGAATAACTACAAATCTTGGTTAATTAACATTGATGAATTACAAACCATTTTGATTAATTACTCTTTAATCATTTATTAATTTACTATTAATTATAAATTAATAAACCTTTCATTTTAATTCATCAACCTTTAATTATGAAAAAATTAACCTTTAATTATTTAATCCACCTTTTAATTAATTATCTTTAATCAATTAATTAACCCTTAATTAATTATCCTTTATAAATTTCACTAAGGAATTAGCTTCTATTTAATTTCACAAAGAAATTATCTTTTGATTTATTACGTTAGTTGATTAATTATCATTAATTACCTTTCAATTACAATTTAATTAACCTTCAGATCATTACTAATTTAACCTTTAAATCATTACTTAATCACCTTCATTTATCAATTAGCCTTTAATTAATAAATCATTCTTTAATTTTGTAATTAATAAATCCTTACTACTGATTAAATAAACCTTTGATAAATCACATTCATTAATAAATCACATCAATTAATCATTCTTCAATTTCATCAAAATCTTAATTTATTAAATCAAATCCCTTTTTGTTTCCCTTACTTACCTACACCTTTATTTAAACAAAACTTTGAATTCAACACTTTACTTTTTCTAAACCAAGATTTAACTGACTTGAATTCATCTTTTAAACTTTGATTTAAAACTTATTTCTATCTTCGCTTTGAAATTTTAAATTTCAGTTTTAAATTCAAAAGAAAACAGGAACATGTTTGTTTAAAAGCTGTACAAACATTCACCCGAGCCACTACCCTCCTTGCTTCGAGTCACCCACTCATCCACGCGAGAACAAGCCCGAGACCATCCTTCTTCCCCAAAATAAAACCACCACTGATACACAGTGATACGCATACACGTGCACGACAAGTTGGAGCTCCTCCGATCAACCCTGACCATGTCGCCAAGTCGAGAACCTCCTCCCCAATCGTTCCGATCACCCAATATTTTCGAATTCGACCCAGATCAAAACTTCGAGATTTTGAACCAAACCAAAGATGAACGAATCACCATCAATCGCCTCACTCTGCCACCTCACGACACCGGAATCATCGCAACTCCAGTATAAACTTCATTGACCACCCCCGCAGCACTTCCCCCCGGTCCGATCGCCAATAGCTCACCCACGGCGGCGAACTCTCTCCTCAAACTTCGACAAGTCGAACCGCGCCTTAAACCCTAATTCAATCTCGTTCCTCTCCTAAGATTAATAAAAAATATTTCAAACATTTTTCCCATACTCCCCTACGCATCAGCCTCCTTCGCCATGAATCTTGATGCCCAAATCGATGTGGATCACCAGAATTTGAGAAATTTGCATTTCCCGTTCAACTCCTTCATACTCGAGATTTATTAGCTTAAAAATCATGAGATTTTCACCTAAAATCACCTTTTTGAAATTCGAATGTGATTGTGTAATCAGATTTCAAAATTAATTTATTTGATTTTTTTCCTAAGATATATCAATCTACTGTAAATTTAATAATTCCACAATATTCAGTAAATATTTCTCCCTGAAACTATTTTTTTTTAAATTAATGCTATACATTTATACACAATTCATCTTCAAAGATTCTGGCCTATCATTGATTATATGAAAAGAGTTTAAATTATCAAAGTCAATATTTAGCCTGTAAATGCTTAACAGAGGTATATACATATACCTGTATACCAGCATGCCTACATATCTATAGCCTAATTCAACTATATTCAAGTTTGATATATCTAAACAACCATACTTATACATCACCACCACCTAGATATCACATACAGCAGTATCAAAAGATTTAAAGGTTGAGAGTTTGCTCACCTTGGTTGATGAAGCAGAGACCTGGAAACTTTTATTTTCTTTGACAGTTTTGAATTTGTTTCAAGCTTCAAACAGGCTGCAGACTTCAATCTACATCTGCTTTCAAGTTGAATCTTCATTTTCTTTTTTTTTCTTCTAGAGAAACCTGTTTCTCCCAGGTTTCCAGATTTAAATTTTTCTTCTTTGTTTTGATGTTTTAAACTGAAGTTTGTTTAAGTTTTAGAGGATATTACTTACTACAGGTCTTAGCTTTAAGGGAACGAAAATGAAATGAAGAGGAGGTATAAAAGAAAGTAAGTTACAGGTTGATGTTATTATTTGTACAAGTTAATATTGTTTTGTACCATCATTTCAGAGATATTTCTTCTTTAGGTTGCTGATGTGAATTTTTAGTGTGCTTGCATTAAATACATGAGTACCTTATGTCTCTTGCTTATATTTTCGGCTGTACAATATGTTTGAGATAGTGTGATGTAGCTGCTTTGCTTTTCTCATTATATTTTTGTACATGAATACACATATCTATGCTGTCTTGTTTATGTCATACTTCATTAATCTTACATTATTAAACACTTAATTTTCTTAAATTTATTTCAAACTTATGTACATTTTTATAAGATTTATTTTATATTTACAATCATAGTTTTCCCAAGTACATACATATAAATAATTTCTATACATATTAAAAACCCATTTGTAAAGATATTCTATTATTATTTAACTCTATATTTATTTTTAAAACCATTTACTTACACTTTAAATTCAAGTCAAAATATATATCTATATATTTACAATATTTTAAATTGAAATGATTCATACAGAATATACTTGAATCCGGGGAAACTCGCTCCATTTTATCAATTTAATTTTACAATTTTTATTCAAAAATTTATTTAATTACTCAATTTAACTCAAAAATTCATTTAATTATTAATTTAAATAAATTTAAATTTCGGGGTCGTTACAGCTCTCTTCAAATTTCAAAGCAGATGTTATTAATGTGTTATTTGCACATTTTTAAGCAATACATTCGATCAATTTCACTGTTTGTCTGCAATTTTTCATAATAATTACAAATATATCAATAAATATCATACTAATGTCAATTATTCACAATTATTGCAGACAAATATGCAACTGTGTTGAAAACGTTTGAATATCTCTACAACATTTATGTATAAACGAAAATAAGTAAACATTACTGACAATATCACATATATATATGGCTGCAATATTTCACTTAAATTGCTTACTTTTCAGCAATAATTGAGTTAAACAGACTAAACTCAGTTTTATGTGGTGTTTTTTGAATAATCTAATGTCAATTATTGTAGAAAAATATGCAACTATGTTGAACATGTTTGAATATCTCTACAACATTTATGTATAAACAAAAATAAGTAAGCATTAATTACAATATCACATAAGGCTATAACAATTCACTTTAATTGCTTACATTTCAGCAATAATTGAGTTAAACAGACTAAACTCAGTTTTATGTGGAGTTTTTTGAATAGTCTAATGTCAATTATTCACAATTATTGCAGACAAATATGCAACTATGTTGAACATGTTTGAATATCTCTGCAACATTTATGTATAAATGAAAATAAGTAAGCATTAATGGCAATATCACATATGGCTTCAACAATTCACTTTAATTGCTTACTTTTCAGCAACAATTGAGTTAAACAGACTAAACTTAGTTTTATGTGAATTTTTTTGAATAGTCTAATGTCAATTATTCACAATTATTGTAGACAAATATGCAACTGTGTTGAAAATGTTTGAATATCTCTGCAACATTTATGTTTAAACGAAAATAAGTAAACATTAATGACAATATCACATATGGCTGCAATAATTCACTTTAATTGCTTACTTTTTAGCAATAATTGAGTTAAACAGACTAAACTCAGTTTTATGTGCAGTTTTTTGAATAGTCTAATGTCAATTATTCACAATAAGTGCAGACAAATATGCAACTATGTTGAACATGTTTGAATATCTCCGCAACATTTATGTATAAATGAAAATAAGTAAGCATTAATGACAATATCACATATGACTGCAATAATTCACTTTAATTGCCTACTTTTCATCAATAATTGAGTTAAACAGACTAAACTCAGTTTTATATGCAGTGTTTTGAATAGTCTACTGTCAATTATTCACAATAATTGTAGAAAAATATGCAACTATGTTGAACATGTTTGAATATCTCCGCAACATTTATGTATAAAAAAAATAAGTAAGCATTAATGACAATATCACATATGGCTGCAATAATTCACTTTAATTGCTTACCTTTCAGCAACAATTGAGTTAAACATACTAAACTCAGTTTTATATGCAGTTTTTTGAATAGTCTAATGTCAATTATTCACAACAATTGCAAACAAATATGCAACTATGTTGAACATGTTTGAATATCTCTACAACATTTATGTATAAACAAAAATAAGTAAACATTACTGACAATATCACATATGGCTGCAATAATTCAATTTAATTGCTTAGTTTCAGCAATAATTGAGTTAAATAGATTAAAGTCAGTTTTATGTGCAATTTTTTGAATAGTTTAATGTCAATTACTCACAGTAATTGCAGACAAATATGCAACTATGTTGAACACTTTTGAATATCTCTACAAGATTTATGTATAAATGAAAATAGGCATTATTGACAAAATCACATATGGCTGCAACAATTTAGTTTAATTGCTTACTTTTCAGCAATGAATGAGTTAAACGGATTAAACTTAGTTTTATGTGCAATTTTTTGAATAGTTTAATGTCAATTATTCACAGTTACTGCAGACAGATATGCAACTATATTGAACACTTTTAAATATCTTTGCAACATTTATGTATAAACAAAAATAAGCATTACTGACAATATCACATATGGTTGCAATAATTTAGTTTAATTGCTTACTTTTCAGCAATAATTCAATTAAACAGATTAAACTCATTTTTATGTGCAATTTTTTGAATAGTTTCATTGAAATACAAATCTATTTCGAAAAAAGTAAAGAAAAATCTGATGATATTTATAATTACAAATGCCATATTTTCAAGTTTAAAGTTATTCAAATTATTGCTGAAAAATAAGCAATTAATTTTTAAAACTGGTGAGATATATGCAACTACACCATATACAAGAAAAGTTGCGTATAAGTTAATAGTTTTTCAATAGTTTCATTGTAATACCAATCTATTTGGAAAAAGTGAAGAAAATTCTGGTGATATCTATAATTAGAAACAACATATTTTCCATTTCATAGTTATTCAAATTATTGCTGAAAAATAAGCAATTATTTTTTAAAACTGCTGAAATATATGCAACAATTCCACATACATGAAAATTTGCATATACCCTAAAATTTGCTGAAAAGACAGCAATTATTTAAGATAAGTGAATACATTTCTATTTTTTTCTGCATATTCATTATAACTGCAAGTATTTAACATCACCTATCATATTGGTTCCTGAAAAACTAGTAGGAACAACATCAACAAAAATAACAAAGTAATCCTCACGGTTATGAGCAGCCAACAACAAAATAGATTGAATTCCTTCTCAATCCATCTCTAACATAGTATAATTCAAATGATAATGAACTCAATTCCGTCCATTTACCACAAATAGCACTTCTCAACATAACAACCGAACTATCAAAATGAAGACGTAATGAAAAACTATCATATCCAAACTTCAACAGCATAAGCACACCAATATCACCAGGAACATTGTAATTTAGAAAACAAAACAGAATTGCAGTTACAAAAAAATAAATAACAAAAAAAACCATAATATATATGTTATTTGCTGATATGTAAGCAATAATTTTAAAAAATTACAAATAAATCTGCATATATTAATAATATGTTGATATGTAAGCAATATTATTTGCTGATATGTAAGCAATATTTGTAAAAAAATGCAGAAAAATCAGCACAAATCTGAGCTTAATCAAACTCATTAAAATACCAATATTATTTGCTGATATGTAAGCAATAATTGTAAAAAAATTGCAGATAAATCAGCAACTATTAGTAATTTGCATAGCATTTTCACCATACATATTCAAATTAATCGCGGACAAGTTTGTAATATATTTACAATAATTCCAGACAAATCTGAACTTAATCAAAGCTAACAAAATATATCATCGAACGTTATGGGTCTCTTTAACAACCAAACGTCATTTTTCACACCGGTTGGTTTTTTTACATTTTGAAACCGATTCATATTTGATATCAAAATATCATATTCAATTCAAAATATCCGTCATTCTGAAATCTTCATATTTACTCAAAATATGTCATTTTTACTTGAAAATATCATTTCAAATTCCAACTTAGGTTATAACCTCATTTAACCACGCTCAAATTTAAATCAACGATTTAAATAAAAACATTCCAACTTTGCACTGTTTGAAACTTTTAGAAATAGTTTGAATAGGTTTAAATAGTTTTAATAGTTTAAAGTTTTAAAATAGTATAATATCAAATGATTTGAGTATTGAACATGGTTTATATAGTAAAATAGTTTGGAAAATCTAAATAATTTGAATATTAAAAAGAATAGATTTTAAACAATTTATATTAAAATAATTTATTTTGAAAATAAAAAGCAAGTCAAACTATTTCTTTCCATTTCAGCAAATCTGGACCATGTCCAAATTTCAAATCAACAAAAATCAATTTCCAATCTTTCAATTCAATTAACTCAATTTCAACTAAATTTCAGATCAACTTGATTTTAATTTCAATTCGAATTAACTTCAATTTTTGAAACGTTCATTTTTAACTTCAAATTCGATTCAACAATTAAATTCAATGATTTAAATTCAATCCAATTCTTATTTTGTACCATTTCGGTTTATATCAATTTCACGTCCAATTTCAATTTTCCAATTTAAAGCACTTTAATCAAATTATACTTCATTGTTAAATTTAAGGTTCAAACTTCAAAATAATTCAATTTTCAAAATTAAAGTCATATATCGTTTTTAATCAAAATAATTCCATTAAAACAATGTTATTTAATCAACATCCAAAAATCAATATTTGAAATCATTTAATTTAACCAATCCGTTGTCCGTATATAATTTTCCACCCTATGGCCAAGTGATCAATTATTTCAATTTCAATTATAAGGATGGATATATATCGTTTCAATCCAAATCAAAGTGTCATAGTGTAACGACCCATAAATTTTAACGGTTTTAGTAACGTAAACAACTGATTTTTTGTGAAATTTTAAATAATTGAATTTTGAAATAAAAATTTGATATTTGGAATACGTCTAATTTAACATAGCAACTGGTAAATTTTTATCTGATAATACTGAAGTTTATTTTCTGGTGCAATTCTATTTTAATTTAAATCAGTTAATATTTGATGATAATAAAATGTTTTCCAAACCTGAATATTTCTCTATAGAAAATTTGTAAATCATCTTATGAGTGAGACGTTATATTTCGTTTCGTCAAATTTTGGACTTCTATTGCTCTGTTCATCTTATTTCTGACATTTCAACAGCATTTTGGTACCGATATCGACTTTTGATCGGATGATTGTATCACTAATATCTATATACCGTTTTGATCGTCTTGTCGTGCTGATCTCTATGGTATATTCAATTCTGTGTTTTGGAAGTCTGATATACAGCGGAATCCTCAAATAACGGTAACTGTATCGGTTATGAAATTTGAACTCTTTGCTTCCTCTGTCTTTTCAATTGCCCATTGTGTGAACCAATAGCCATGGGCTTTTAAAATTCCCAGAAATTTACCTTGTGACCATTGTTTCCAACGTTAACTTATGGTATTCAAAATAACCAATTTATCTGTTCACGTAACGCCCCACTCTGAGACCCACATTATCAAAGAGTATTAAAAGGTAACACCGTCTGCTAATGCGGAGAATAGAGCTGGTTAGGAGCGACCATCTATAGCCTTGCCTTAATTATCTACTGAATACGTCGACAAGGTAGCATATATCTATATTTTTATCAAGTGGATCGGCATATCCAATAAGTACTTAACATAAAGCTATAGGTGGCTGAAGGATCTATTAGAACAAATACGACAACTCAAATGGAATACACATCACAGAACAGTTAATCATCACATACATTTACACCTATACCGATACATTACAAAGTATACAAAATGATACATGTCAAGTGGTAAAGTAAACCACAATATATAGACGAGTCAAAAGAATATATATCAGAGTTACATCCAAAAAGGACTACACAAAAAGCTATAACAAAAGGGAGCTAGCGGAATAGTCCATGCGGAAGCAAAATAGGCTAAGTCCAATGTACCTAACCTGAAACATCTCGGTCTGACCCGAGTGTAAAACACACGGGTTGGTCTAGCTAAACAAATCAGTTAGACAAACTAAATGATAATGAACATACAAGATCATAAAGTACCACAAATATCCCCAAAGAAGATAACCAAATCATCTAACATAAGATGAATCAAAACAAGCCTCATACCATCGGCAACTCAAATAAAAAAAGGATATCATATCCCAAAACAAGCCAAAAGGCAAATAACAAATACCAATAAAGGCAACTCAAGTTTCCACAAGGTAATCGCTATATATCGTGTGGTTCAAAGGACCTACACTGAAGGCGATACACTAGGGAAATATAAATGTCAAAGAAACTAAAGATGCTCGAGCTCAGTACTGTAACAAGGATCCACATGCCCGAAGGCAACAAACCTCAATATCACTCGAGCGGTGATGATGGACCAACTCCAAAAGTGATACAATCGGGTAGCAAACCCGAAGGCAACAAACCTCAATATCACTTGAGCGGTGACGATGGACCAACTCCAAAAGTGATACTATCGGCAACAAACCCGAAGGAAACGATCGAAGGCAACGCCAAAAGGCAACAAACCCGAAGGTACAAGCCCGAAGGCAACATACCCAAAGGAAACAAACCGTAGTGGCGGTACTGGACACCTATCCGGCGGAATGTGTCACAACTCTCAGAATGGAACCCGGAAAATGTTAACGTGAGTCCCATACCCCACGTTCGCACTAAACGGTTTACAAACCATTAGCCAATTTCACACTCAAAGTAGTACAAAGTTCACCTCATCTCATCGGTAAACCAGACCCAAAGGTCAAAACGGTAAAATGAATAGATTAGGAATTAAGTGAAAAGATAAACTCACGTGTTCTTAGCACGCGTTTTATTTAATCATTTGATTCTCCTCCCTCTTCGCTCGAAGTGCAAAATTGTGTGTGTGTTTTAAATAGAAATTATAAATTGGAGAAACGAGCTTTTAATACAATTAAAAAGATCATTTTATAAACCCGTTTACAAAATCAAAAAGGAATCATCAAAGTCAATAATAATTGATAACAACAAATCGGATAATCACGAATCGATAAAAATTGGAATCCCACACAAAATAGGCAAAATGGGCTGAGACAAGCAAATTTAGACGTCTGAATGGTATATTTCAAACGTCTGAAACTGGGGCTCAGGCAATACTTTGCCTAGGCCAATGATGGCCACATCATATCGGAAGCAATCAGATGAGTGACGACGGCTAGGGGTTTACGCCAAACGACTACCCAGCCTTAAAGACTCACCAATACACTTCGACCAACATGCCCAAACAACCATATAAGGATTTTCATAGATTTTGACTTCAAACGCCAAAAATTGGAATATTCATTAAACCGATTCAATTCAAAAGCAAATGGACAAGGAATATATGTTAGGAATTGCTACCTAACACTATCAAAGATATAGACATAGAAGTGAGATAAAAATCTCACCTTTTTAACTCAAAAACAAATGATAAGCTCTAGAACAAGCAATAGGTTAATCTTTCTTCAACAATACTTCAGAAACTTCAATCTATAATCAAAGATGAAGTTTCCTCAAAGTTAGGGTTAAGAACATTTCAGAAATTGAAGAGGAAATGAGATGGAGAAGAAGAAGAGAAGGCTTACCTAAACTTCACTTGGATTTTGGAGTAAGAATTGAGATTGCAAAGAAAACTAGGGTTTTGAATTTTAATTTCTCATTCCTCTCCCTATTACTACTGAAGCTAGAATGTTATGAAAATAAAAATGAAGTGAAGAGGAGAGGTGGACTGAGTTAGGGTGTTAAGATGGGTTAGTGGACTTAAACCCAAACCCAAAGCCCTAGAAGAAAACATCAAAATTCGCTCACTCCAAACATATCGAAGCTTATACTAAAAAAAAGTCGCAAACAACATTTTGAACTCAATGAAAATGGTCTCACATTCAAATTGTTGATTCTCAACTTCACTCTTGATTCAGACGTCTGAAATGGACAATTCAGACGTCTGAATCTGGAAAAATATGAGTTCCTAGAACAATATTCAGACATCTGAATTGTCCATTTCAGACGTTTGAAAATGGAAATTTTTGCCTATTTTCTTTCTGGATTGATTCGAACAATTTCAAACGTCTGAATGAAGCATTTCAAATGTCTGAATTCCTGGGAGACAGTTTTTTCTCAAATAGACACCACAAAAACTCGATCCACAAAGACATTTCACTAATTCGATTGTTCTTTTTCGAATAGTGACTTTTTTGGACTAAAATCCGACTAATGATGCTATACTTAAATTAAAAATTTAAATATAAAATCGTTAAATATGCGGGTTGTTACAGATCTCCCCTCCTTAACAAAATTGCGGCCTCGCAATACTTAAGAAGAAAATAAAGAGTAACAACCATAAAAGCATATCAACACAAAAGAAAATTTGAAACAAGAAGTTCACCATAAGAGCACGAAAGAGTAAGTCCGGATGTGTTTGCTCGATGAATTCTCAAGATTCCCAAGAGCAAACCTTAGGATTTGAGGGCCATTGAACTTTCACAAGAAGAACATCTTTATTTCGAAGGCGCTTAACCTCCGAAGTAATGATACGAATAGAATGTTGCTCATAAGTCAAATTTGGTGAAACTTCGATTTCTACAATTACACCGGGCTCAAGAATAGAATCGGAATCCCTAAGGTATTTCCGTAGTTGAGAGACGTGGAAAACGTCGTGAATAGCAGAAAATTGAGCCGGTAATAAAAGCCGATAAGCCACGGAGACAATGCATTCGGTAATGGGAAATAACATATCGAGGTGCTAATTTTCCCGATCGACCGAGACACACAACACCCATCAAAGGTGAAACACGAATGAACACCAATAAAATCTGGACCTAAAACCAGCTTCACACTGGCTTCAAGCCAACACGAAGAAAATCGGCATGGCCTTCCGAAGAGTGCCTCGAAAGGTGCCATACCAATACTAGATTGGAAGCTATTATAGGAAGAAAACTCAATCAAGAGAAATATGATCTTCCCACTTCCACCAAAATCAAGAACACAAGTACAAAGAAGAACTTCAAGAGTTTGATTCACATGCTCGATGTGTCCCTCGGATTGAGGACAATAAGCGATGCTAAAAATAAGCTTTGTTCCCAAAGCTTTTGGAGACCTTTCCAAAAATCCACTAGTGAAATAATGGATCAATACTGTAAATAATAGAAATAGAAACTCCATGCAATTTAACACTTTGACATAGAGTTTAGTCAAAAGAGGTATAGTCAAAAAGAGAAGGACGAGCCTCAAGGCTACACAAAACAAGAGATGAACATGAATCGGATTCACGATCTCGAATCTCACAAGTGGATAAAGTCTCGAGATCATTCCATTCGGATATCAACAAAGAAACATTCGCTTGTTGCATACGATTAAGGGCATCGGCAACTCGATTGCCCTTTCCAGAAGTATACAAAAAATATCAAGATCATAAGATGCAAGGAACTCGAGCCAACGTTGTTGACGCAAATTGAGTTCCTTTTGAGAAAATAATTACTTCAAAAATTTAAGATCAGTATAGAGAACAAATTTCTCTCCCAAAAGATAATGATGCCAATTCTAAAAGCGAAAACAATAGCCGCGAGCACTAGATCATGAATGGTATATCCAGTCTCGACAAGCTTTAATTTTCTAGAAGCAAATTCGATAACACATTCCCTTTGCAAGTGAATGCCACCAAAACCAATACAACTAGTATTGGTACAAACAATAAAGTCTTGGTTCCCTTAGGGAAATGCAAGAATAAAAGCATCGGAAAAGAGTTCCTTTAATCGATCCTCTTTTCCGAAAAGCTAGGACTTTCAAAATTATAATTAACTTTATGCAATCATCTTTTTAGGATCTATCAGAACAAATACGACAACTCAAATGTAATACACATCACAGAACAGTTAATCATCACATACATATACACCTATACCGATACAGAGTATACAAAATGATACATGTCAAGTGGTAAAGTAAACCACAATATATAGACGAGTCAAAAGAATATATATCAGAGTTACATCCAAAAAGGACTACACAAAAAGCTATAACAAAAAGGAGCTAGCGGAATAGTCCATGCGGAAGCAAAATAGGCTAAGTCCAATGTACCTAACCTGAAACATCTCGGTCTGACCCGAGTGTAAAACACACGGGTCAGTCTAGCTAAACAAATCAGTTAGACAAACTAAATGATAATGAACATACAAGATCATAAAGTACCACAAATATCCCCAAAGGAGATAACCAAATCATCTAACATAAGATGAATCAAAACAAGCCTCATACCATCGGCAACTCAAATAAAAAAAGGATATCATATCCCAAAACAAGCCAAAAGGCAAATAACAAATACCAATAAAGGTAACTCAAGTTTCCACAAGGTAATCGCTATATATCGTGTGGTTCAAAGGACCTACACCGAAGGCGATACACTAGGGAAATATAAATGTCAAAGAAACAAAAGATGCTCAAGCTCAGTACTGTAACAAGGATCCACACGCCCGAAGGCAACAAACCTCAATATCACTCGAGCGGTGAGGATGGACCAACTCAAAAAGTGATACTATAGGGCAGCAAACCCGAAGGCAACAAACCTCAATATCACTCGAGTGGTGACGATGGACCAACTCCAAAAGTGATACTATCAGCAACAAACCCGAAGGCAACGCCAAAAGGCAACAAACCTGAAGGTACAAGCCCGAAGGCAACATACCTGAAGACAACGCCCGAAGGCAAAAAACCGTAGTGGCAGTACTGGACACCACTGTCCGGCGGAATGTGCCACAACTGTCAGAAAGGAACCCGGAAAATGTTAACGTGAGTCCCATACCCCACGTTCGCACTAAATGGTTTACTAACCATTAGCCAATTTCACACTCAAAGCAGTACAAAGTTCACCTCATCTCATCGGTAAACCAGACCCAAAGGTAAAAACGGTCAAACGAATAGATTAGGAATTAACTGAAAAGATAAACGCACGTGTCCATAGCACGCGTTTTATTTAATCATTTGATTCTCCTCCCTCTTCGCTCGAAGTGCAAAATTGTGTGTGTGTTTTAAATAGAAATTATAAATTGGAGAAACGAGCTTTTAATACAATTAAAAAGATCATTTTATAAACCCGTGTACAAAATCAAAAAGGAATCATCAAAGTCCATAATAATTGATAACAACAAATCGGATAATCACGAATCGATAAAAATTGGAATCCCACACAAAATAGGCAAATTGGGCTGAGACAAACAAATTCAGACGTCTGAATGGTATATTTCAGACATCTGAAACTGGGGCTCATGCAATACTTTGCCTAGGCCAATGATGGCCACATCATATCAGAAGCAATCGGATGAGTGACGACGGCTAGGGGTTTACACCAAATGACTACCCAACCTTAAAGACTCACCAATACACTCCGACCAACATGCCCAAACTACCATATAAGGATTTTCATAGATTTTGACTTCAAACGCCAAAAATTGGAATATTCATTAAACCGATTCAATTCAAAAGCAAATGGACAAGGAATATATGTTAGGAATTGCTACCTAACACTATCAAAGATATAGACATAGATGTGAGATAAAAATCTCACCTTTTTAACTCAAAAATAAATGATAAGCTCTAGAACAAGCAATAGGTTAATCTTTCTTCAACAATACCTCAAAAACTTCAATCTATAATCAAAGATGAAGTTTCCTCAAAGTTAGGGTTAATAACATTTCAGAAATTGAAGAGGAAATGAGATGGAGAAGAAGAAGAGAAGGCTTACCTAAGCTTCACTTGGATTTTGGAGCAAGAATTTGAGATTGCAAAGAAAACTAGGGTTTTGAATTTTAATTTCTCATTCCTCTCCCCATTACTACTGAAGCTAGAATGTTAGGAAAATAAGAATGAAGTGAAGAGGAGAGGTGGACTGAGTTATAGTGTTAAGATGGGTTAGTGGGCTTAAACCCAAACCCAAAGCCCTAGAAGAAAACATCAAAATTCTCTCGCTCCAAACATATAGAAGCTTATACTCAATAAAAGTCACAAACAACATTTTGAACTCAATGGAAATGGTCTCACGTTCAAATTGTTGATTCTCAACTTCACTCTTGATTTAGACGTCTGAAATGGACAATTCAGACGTCTGAATCTGGAAAAATATGAGTTCCTAGAACAATATTCAGACGTCTGAATTGTCCATTTCAGACGTCTGAAAATGGAAATTTTTGCCTATTTTCTTTCTGGATTGATTCAAACAATTTCAGACGTCGGAATGAAGCATTTCAGACGTCGAAATTCCTGGGAGACAGTTTTTCTCAAATAGACACCACAAAAACTCGATCCACAAAGACTTTTCACTAATTCGATTGTTCTTCTTCGTATAGTGACTTTTTCGGACTAAAATCCGACTAACGATGCTATACTTAAATTAAACATTTAAATATAAAATCGTTAAATATGCGGGTTGTTACAGTTCATTTACTTTGGAAAGAGAGAAAAAAAGAAACCAATATTATTTTCGTTCGTTCTCTTCTAGATCTCACTAACACTTCCTCTCCCGTCCCACTTTCTTCTTTCTTTACCTCTCTCCCACTCGAGTTTCTCTTCCACCATCTCACTCCCTCAAAACCCATACACGTCTTTCTCATCAACCCACCACGGCAGACGCACTCTCCGCCTCATCCACCATCGAGAAAGCTTCGGCCGGACCCACTTTTCCCAACCACTTTGGTCGACCTCGCCTCCGACCTGCTTTTCTCTGGCCGAGCCACCTGAGGTTCTCCCCTGCCTTTCTCTTCTCTTGTTCTTGTTGAAATGGGAATAACATATATACAGAGTATATGTTACATATACTATACTATATTGGGATCTGCCTTATGAAAGGTAATTGCTTACTGAATACCTTTTACTGTATATACATAACTATATATATAAAGTTGCAGGGATGAATAAGTAATATACAGTATTATAGTTGATATATGTAAGTCTATGTAAGTATATATATATATATATATATATATATACTCACACCTTTATTCTAGATTGGTATATATATTTAGGTATATCGATTTATATAGGCAGTTTTAAAACTCTTTATGTAAACTCAAACGGATTACAAAATATGTTTTAATTAATGTTAATAGTATATTTTTTTTTTCTTTTCTCATATATTATCTGTTCGATATAAAAGTTTATAAACTATGTATGATCTTATATATGTGTACAAGCTTATATTTGTATTGTAGTATCTGTTGTAAATTTCATTTGATATGTATGTAAATTTTATTTGATATGTATAATTTTTTTAATGTGTGTCAGTTATAACTGTGTTGTTTATAAGTATAAGATTTTTATGGGTTTGTATCTATATAATAAGTATATGTAAGGGTTACTTATAATTAGTATATAAGTGTATATACATATGTGCGTTAAGAGTATTCGTATATATATAAATATATTATGTCCAGATTTTGAAATTTTACAGTAAAGAGTCTATAGGTTAGTATACATATTATGTAACGATTCATTTATATTTTTAGTATATTTAGTATAATGTACATTTGTTTATAAATATACTATTATGGATTTAATGTACAAGTTCCAATAGTTTATATATATAGTCCCTAAACAATAGTTGCTATGGTAAGGAGGTTATATGATATGTTTGTATGTAAATATTTTATATAAGTTACGGTATTGTATTTTTAGTCTACTATGTATAAGTCATATATGCATTAAAGTGTATATTATCGGTAACATATTTCAATGTTATATTACATTGTAGTATATATATAGTGGTTTGTTGGGTGAGTACACACTTGTTTGTATACCTTCTGTTTAAAATACATAAGTTTATATATTGTGGATTCCAAGTATTTTTCGTATGTAAGTTTGTATATATATATAGATTTATATGTATAGTCTTATATAAGTTATGATATAGACTCCTGATTTTTGTAATTGCTTAATTTTCCAAATATACTATAAAGGTTTATTTTGTTTAATGGGTGGGTAAGTAAAATATTGATTTTTGAAACATACTGTAAAGATTTTTATTCTACCTTAATTTGAGTTAATATTAAACTTATTTTTTTATATATCTATTCTCTTCAATTCCTTATCTATCAGCTGTAGTCATCGAACTCGAGTCCATTATGCTTTGCTTTGAATTCATACTTGGATCCGTAACTCATTCTATTGTCTATCCTCTCTAGCCTCGAAAGGTGAGCAATCACTCCCGATTTACATTCTTATATTTATTAAATTTGATTTCAATTGAAACAACAATTGAAATATGCTGCTGTTAGTTATTTACATTGTTATATATATGCCATCATTTGTTTCTGTTCACCTGTGACATCTGACACCATTATCTGTTATTTATATTGATGATATATGCCTGTTATGTTATTATCATATCTGTTATCACTATGCAAGTTCCATGTTAGTATAGAATTCCCTATGGGTAGAAATGATACATGCCAGAATGATCTATAGAATAAGGGAAAATCGCTATGGGTTGAAATGATAAACCCAAGCGATTTTCATCTGAATTGAATTTGGGATTGCGGGTTGAAAAGATATATACCCATATATATTTTAAATTGCGGATTGAAATGATAAATATCCGTATCACCTGACCATAGGATAGAAAATTATATACAGACACCGTTGGTCTATATATATATATTTTGAAAATGATTTCTATGGTTTTGAAAAGAAATATATGGTTTTGATAAATATTGATTTTTAAAGATTTATTAAAGTTGATTTACTAAAGTTGATATATAATATGTTTAAGTATTTATTTAATATATATTTTCAAATATAGAGTTTATAATGATTCAAGTTGGAAAGATAAATTTGAAATTGATTTGAAATTATATTTATTTAAGAATTTTACTTAAATAAATTTGATTTGAAATTTATTTAATTTTGAAATTTTAAAGATATGTTTTATAACTTGAATTTGATTAAAAGTGACTTAAATGAATATTTCAAACTTATATAAATTTAAATGGGATATTTTTTTTATTTAAATGTGTAAATCGAAGTGGTATTTAGATGATTTTTGAAATGATTAAGTAAATAATTCAAAACTAAATAATAGTAAAGTGAATTTGATATATTTATGAAATTATCGAATTTAGTTTTGAAATGTTGAATATTTAAAGCTTTGAAATATATTAAAATTGAAATGGCTTATTTTATGGTTCAAATATGTATTTGAAATCAATAATTTGAAATGGTTTATTGAGAAACTAAATCGAATTGAAGTTGAAGATTTGAGATTTGATTAAATTTGAATTTTGGAATTCGAGTCGATTTGAATCGATTTGTGAAATTTGAGGAAACTATTTATGATATAAAATATTTTTAAATTATATTTAAACTATATTTTTATTTTACTTTAAAAATTATTTTAATATAAACTATTTTTATATACTAATTATTTCAATATCAACCATTTTGACTTAATATTATTTTTATATAAACTATTTTATTTTATAAACTATTTATTATATACTATTATTAATATCTAAACTGTTTAAGGGTGGAAGTTATGATTTCAAAGTCAAGGTTTTCCAAAATATTATGATTTCAAATTGTTTTGGTTTTGGAAGTGTTATAACTTCGGAAAGTGATATGATTTTGGAAATGGATATATTTGAAGTGAAAATGATATTGTATTAATATTATTTTAAGTAAAAATGATATCGTTTTGATATGGTTTTAAAATGGAAATGATATTTTGGTTTTGAAGTATAAACTATTTTGAATTGACCGCGGTGTTATAATAATGATTGGTTGTTAAAGAGACCGAGATCGGATATTGTCATACTCTCTGCCAATACCAAAAACCACTTTAACAACTGTGTACGCGGTGGAGATTCCAGAATGAAGTAGGATGGTGGCGACGATCCTAAAGGTATATTTACGTGGACCTAACTGCCATGAGTTAGCATAAGGTGGCTAAAACAGGAGCGATTCCGGGCCAATGAGGTAGCTCCTCTTATCAGACACACTCCATCGTCTGCCATTCTATTACTTTGTGATTGATTTGGTGCGCACCTTTGATTTGGGAGTGTAGCTCGAGGTGGGCGATTGCTGCGGCTCTGCGTTACCACCAGTCCGGATGCGTAATTGGTATATCTACTATGGCATTGCCTTGTTGTGCCGTGTCACCTACCCTAGCGCGCCTTTTACGAGTTTGTTTTATACTATACCTATGGAGTGCCCTATGACGACGCCCATTATGGGGGAGATTACGGTACTGTATAGACTATGGGAATATATAAAATGTGTTAAGGGGGATATGGGTAACGCCTTAACGCTATTTTGATAGTTTACTTTATTTTAGACATATTATAATAGTGTATATTACTACATAGTAGATAGTTTAACGGATCCTTAGAGGATGGTTATCCCAAACATCCTTTGAGTTACTTGTATTTCAGTTGATATTTCACTTGAGTTGGATTTATTGATATAAGAATGTTAATCCTGACTCGAGTGTTTTGTGTTTTGCTTTACGCTCGGGTCAGACTGAGTGATACAGCATTTGAGACTCACCTTTGGAGTTGGAGCTTCGCTTGGAGATCCAACTATCTATCCAACTTTCTGTTATTCAGTTGATTCCAGTGATGTATTCAGATTTTGTATTTTGACTATTGTATTGAGGCATCTATGTATTCGAGACCTCTGTTGTACCTTATTTAACTCTATAATATATATTAGCTTCATGAACTACTATTCTTTTGTTTCCGCTGCATTATTTTTATATTACTTTGTGTTTGTGATTCTGTGATTATTTATTTACTGTATATGTTGAGTTTTGCTAAATTTAAATTAACAATATGATATTTTGAGCAATTCAAGTCCGACGTGTATGGATGAGAATGGTTGAAAATTTCAGGCTGTTACACATAGGTATATATCATTTCAACATATGCTTCCAATTAATATACAGAGTGATAACAGGGATAAAAAAATAAACATCCAATCATCCAATATGTTAACAAATAGACATCCATCACAATTAACATCCAAATCAGCTAATAGTTCACAACAATTTATTGGTTATCAATATCAGGTATTTAACTAACAATTAAATCTAATATTAATTTACATGTCAATTTAATTCAATATAAATTAAATTTAAATTTAACTGAAAATTTAAATCACCAAACAGTAATCAATAAAATTTTAATCACTTTATAAATTTAATTCAACTAACATAAGAAGGTTCAGTATTACGTGAGTGGATTAAATCACTCACCTTGGATTTATAGCCGATTTAAAATCCAATAAAAGCCCAAAATTTCAACAGTCTCCAAATTCAACCAAACCAATTTCACGTTGTTCGCAATTCCAATACAAACCCGACAGAAGAAATCGCGCGTTGATCGGAGTTCGTATGCAAAAGTTATTCAAGTTATAATAAATATTATTAAAATATTCATCGGTACACATTTAATATTATAATAATCAACATTTCACTTACTGACTATGCGCACCTATATTTGCACGAATAGCCACCAATGCCCCATAAGTTTGACCATAAATTTCTCTTAGCTCTGTAATGACCCTAGATTTTATATATATATATATATATATATATTTAAATTGATAATTAATTTAGTTTTGAATAAAAATTGTGAAATTAATTGATAAATGAATGCGAGTTTCCCTGTGTTCAAATAAATTCTATGTTAAATCATTTAAAATTTAAATGTTGTATATATATGTAACTATGTGAATATATATGTATACGGGCATATATGAGTAAATTTGAATATATATATATATATATATATATTTGATTCGAATTTAAATCTTAAATAAATGGGTTAGAAATAAATATAAAAATATAGACTTTGGACACAAGGAAATAAATAAATGATTTAAACTTAGAATTGATGGTTAATAATGATTTGAATTTATAAAATAAATATAAGACAATAAATATTAAAGTAAAATAATAATAATAAATATTTAAACTAGAAATAGAAATAAATGTATGATAAATTATAATAAAAATAGAAAGTGGAACATTTGCTAAAAATTTTAACAACAAAATAAAATATGGAAATTCATCTATATTATAAAATAAATAAATTATATAGTTTTATACAATATAAAGTAAAATATAAATCTTAATATCATATTAATAAATCAATACAAAATAATACAAATAAAATAGATACAAAAATAATAAAAAGAAAAAAATAAAATAAAATAGAAGTTCATTTACATTATAAAGTAATAAAAACAAGAAATAAGAAAAGAAGATAAGTAATAGCTTGCAAATAAAGATAAGTATGAACAAACATGTACATCCGAAATGAAAGCAAATATAAAAGTTGTACAAACTAATTAATGCTAGCACACCAAAGTTAACATATCAGCCTCCAAAGCAAAAGAAATATCTCTGCTTTTTTTGTACAAATTTTTTTTACCACCCTGTAAACTTCATTCTTATATATCAATCTTCCATCTAACTTTCATTCACCAAAGGCTGAAGTAAAAAGTTATCAAAACTTAAACAAAATTCAACTGAAAACATCAAACATCATTCAACATAAACAAGACAAACATGAGATCAAAGAAAAGAGTTTCAGCTTGCAAATTTTCTCAAGCCCGATTCAAAAGAAAACTTTGTTCTTCAAATTGAGGTGAGCAACTCTCTTATATTGGCCTATATTCTTTGATATTGTGATTGAAGCTTAAAACATGCTCTGGAAATATTGATTTATTGGCCTGTGTGTTTGAATATGTCAGTGCATGTCTGTTATATAGGCATATGCATACCTGTTCTTGAGTTACAGGGTTGAATATTTATTCCAAACTCTAATCATTTTCATCAAATCATTGTAAAGCTTTAAGTTTTCAACCAGAACAAAATGTTTTAACTTAAATGAAAGATTTTAAAAGCCGTTTTAAACATGTTGATGAGATATCACCACTGGAATCATGCTTTCCAGGCAAATGAGCAATATTTTGATAAATTCAAATGTTTTAAAAAGCTGGTTTGATTTCATAACTTGAATCTTCACTGTCAAATAGAATTTTTAAATAAAAAATGATAATTTTTAGTTTAGTAGTTTACGGGTAGTTAATTTTTGAACAAATTTTGTTTTTTTTCATTTTCTAATGACCGATCAAATATTAGTTGATGAAAATTGGTTTAAAGCTAGTGTGTTGATCAACGATTTCAGGAAAATTATCAAGTAATTTTTCTATTGCGTGAATTAACGGTACGAGATCGATTTAGGGCTTTGTTTCGAGTTTTGGATGTGTCTGTAACGAGGCGTGTTCGTCCCCAATACGTGATCGAGTTTCACGATACTTTGGGAAATGGAAGCTTTGGGGTTGTCGAGGAAGTGGCTGAAGCCGCCGACACTCCGGTGGTCGAAGGAGCGAGAACGTGGTGATTCCATGTTTAGATTGTTGTTCCAGTTTGTTCCAGGGTGCTCGATTTTGTTTTCGAGTGGGAATCGAAGTGGTGATGGTCGGAATTGAGGGTATAGGTCATCGTTGACCTATCAGAGGCAGTCTCGGTGGTCGGAGCATCACCGTGGAGTGGTGCACGTGCACACGAGTGTCAGTGTTTTGGGTTTAGTTCTGAGTTTTGGGGAAGGTAGGTTAGGGCTCGGGGAAGGCTTGTTGTTTTCTAGTGCTTGACTCGAAGAGAGAGAGGAGGGTGAGTAGCACGGGAAGTTACTCGGGAAATCTGGAGGGTTACTCGAGTAGTTCTATGATGTTTAAAACTGATTAACTGATTAGTAGTTACAGGTTTTAAAAATTTAAATTTAAAGAAGAGTATATTTTTAAACAGTTTTAAAAAGGGTTTTAAACCATAGTTTTGAAATTTAAACAAATGGATTTGGTTAAAACTTCTTATATAAGTTACTTTAAATATAATAAATTGTTTCTTTAAACATTTAATTAAGAAATCTTGAAATTCGTTTAATTAAATTTGATTACGAAAGATTTAAAGTTATTTTAAATCTTAAATTAGAAATGAAATATAAAGGAAATTTAAAGGTATAATGTTTAAAACAGTTTTTAAAAGTTTTTTTTTAAAAGTAAGCTTTTAAATTTAAATTGAAGTTTGTTTAAAACTATTACTTGATAATGTTTAAAACATTTAAAGGAAGTTATGTTTCGTTAACTTTAATTTATCAAATTAAATGATTATTTTATTTCAAAAAACTTAATTAATGATTTAATTAAGTAGAGTAAATTCTTAAAATAAAGTGTTATAATGATAATTAAGTTTTATCTTAAGATAAATGTGATTTTAGTTTGATTAATCAAGTAATTAAAGAATAAGTAATTAAAGGATAATTAATTATTGTGGTTAATTAATTAAAGTAATTAATTTGAAGATAATTAATCAAAGATTAATTAATTAATGTAAGTGGTTAGGGATGATCACTTATTGGAATTTTATTAATTAAATGGTAATTAATTAATTAAGGGTAATTTATTAATTAAAGATAATTAATTAAATAGTTAAAGGTTAATCATATAAAAATTAAAGGTTGATGAATTTGGCAAAGCCAGCGGGGTTAAAAGGGCCCCTGTAACGACCCGTATTTTACGGATCGAAACATTGTAAAACAGTTGACATTTGGTCGCATTTGTTGATATGTCGTCCTGAGTTTAAGTCCTAAGTCGTGACCGAGTTAGGGAATTCGGCGAGTTAGGTGATGAGTCGTGGACGAGTTAAGTGATGGTCTGGGGTCGTAGGAAAGGTTAGGTCGGGTGAGCGACCTATAGAATTATGGCGACTTAAGTTTTGGAGCGACCTAAGGAAGATACGAGTTAAGGAAGTTAAGTCGTATAGGAGTTAAGTCATAGGGTGGCTTAGGTCGAGTGACCAACTTAAGGTAGTGACCGACCTAGTAGAGTTAACGACCTAGGGGTTAGTAACCTTCGGTAGTTAGCGACCTAGTGGTTACCGAGTTAGCATAATTAGGTCGGCAACGACCTAAGGAAGCTGGGGTAATAGTGAGCGACCTAAGGAGTAAGTCGTAAACGACTTAGGAGTTTGGTCGTGGGTTGTTAGGTCGCTAAGCATTAGGTCGCTAGGGGTTAAGTGAGTAGGTCGTATTTCTATTAAGTCGTATCCCAGTAAGCTGTTAAGTCATAGGTCGGCATGCTAAGCAGTTAGGTCGTGGCATTGTTAGGTCGCAAGGTTTTATAAGTCGTAGGTCGTATTCCAGTTGACTCGTTAAGGCGGCATTGTTGCTAAGTCGAGTATGTGTTAAGTCGCAAGCGACTTAGGAGTTAAGCTGCTAGGTCGTAAGTCGTATGGCCTATTAGGTCGGAAAGTTATAAGTCGTAGACGACTTAGATGTTAGCTGTTAAGTCGTAGAGTGGTTAAATCGTTAAGGCGTGACTCTGTTGAGTTGTTAGGTCGGCTACCCTGTTAAGTCGGAGACCCCGTTAGGTCGGAGACTCTGTTAGGTCGTGTAGTAGCTATGTCGCATGCTTATGCTAAGTCGTTGGGTCGGAGGATGTTATGTCGCGCAGAGGGTTAGGTCGGGAGTTCTGTAGGTCGTAGGTCAGAGGGTCTTTGTTGAGTCGGCAACGACTTAGGGGGCGGACGACCTAAAATCTGCCTATAAATAGAAGGGTTTTTCTCACTTTTTGGGATCCGGTTTTCGAAGCGACGAAGTGCTGCCATTTTGAGAGCTCGACTTCTACACTTCTTCACTTCTTTTCTCCACTCTAATCTAGTGATTCCTTCCATCCATATTGAAGATCAAATCAAAGATCGAAGAGCTTAGATTGAAGACCTACATTCTTCGAAGAGAGATTTCATCGTTTGAAGAGGATTGGTGATAGATCAAGTTAGATCCTTCGCTGTCCAGATCTGAAGTGTGTTGCTTTTGAGTTGTTTTGGTGATTTGGTGAGTGGTGATTATCTCTCACACGGATCCAAAGGAGTATATCGGATCGTTGGCTTGATTTGGTGTTAAAGTAGTGATTTCCATGCATTTTTGTAAACCTAAGTGTAGATCCATATAGATCCATTGTTCATGATGATTTGACAACCATTTTTATACATGTTAACCTATGCAAGTTCATTCATCAAGATTGTATAGATATTTCTCATGTTTTCATGCTTGTTAGACTTTCAACTCTTTAATTACGAAATTGCCATTATTGTTATAATTGTCCATTTAGATCATATTTGAATACTTGATTACTTGGATTAATGTTTGACTTGATTGATTGCTACGAATTAGATGATTGATGATTTGATTTAGACAAGTTGGTCGAAGATGATTCAAAAGCTAAGGGAAAGGCTCTTGAACTGAAAAAGCTGCTCGTGGCATATGTAGCGGATGATGAAGCTCACATGGATAGGTTTGATGATGATGTTGAGATGAGGCTTTGCTATGTTGAGATGAGGCGAAGTATGATGTGAGATAGCCTTGGTTTAGTCCAGACGGGATCATTCCAAGCATGTTGAAGACTCGGTGATATGGTTCGATTTTGGGGATAATGGATGGCTCAAGAGGCGCTTGAGCTAGTATGAGAATAGTCGTCGAGGAGGATGACTAGGAGGCTGAGATTTCATCGTTATTGAAGGTTCTAGCAAACTCAAAACAAGAGTACATGGGGACGCCCAAAAGACTAACCGTTGATGGTCGAGTACTCTAGGCAGATTCGATAATCCTAGGCACGGGTTGCGACGACGTGCGGAGTTTTGTCTAGAACCGGGGTTACCATTAGCCCTTGACTAGCGGCTGAAAGAAGGTGTCGATCATTCAATTAGCGGTGGCTTTGAAGCAATGATAACAGTGATAGCCAGAGTCATAGATGTTTGGTTGTATCGTCATTCGGTCTCAAGAGCGGTATTTTCTGGGTGCTTATCTGATCTTGGTTTAGGCCTTGGGGGTTTGTACTTGGAAAACATCGCCCTTGACTCGAGTGATTATTGCTTTACTTTAAATTGTATGCTATGCTATGCTTGCTTCTGCTTAGTGTCAGTCTGGGGGCTATCACTGTAGAAAGAGGTGGAGTGGGAGGGTTGTATTCCTATTCCTTTTCCTTTATGCTCTTTTGGTATGTTGTTAGTTAATTTACTGCTCACTAAGACTGTTGTCTGACTCAAGGCTTTATGTTTTAACTCTTATTGCCTTGGGCTGTTCGTCCATTTTGGGACGGGCAGACTAGGTAGCAGGTGACAGGTGCTGTGCTTGCTTTCCACGATGCTGATGACGAAGACGAGCTTGAGTATTGCATATTATCTTCTTACTATATGTACTGGATGTTCTGCTGCTTTGTATTCTCTGAGTGTTATGTATTGAGGCTTGATGTATTGACTATTCAGATGTTTGTATCCAACTATTATGAAATTTTATTGATGAGATTCTATTTCTGTGAAGCTTCACTATATATATATTCTATTGTATTTTGTCTATGCGCTGTGAGTAATACGATAGATTCTGTTGTTTTAATTTACCTTGACAATCGTCCATGGTCGCCTGGCACACTTTACAGCGCACTTTCTCTAGGTTCAGTGCAGGGGTCATGGGCGGGCATCACATTTGGTATCAGAGCTTTGGTTAATCAATTTTACCCAACGCTCGCTGACGTAACTACGTATGAGAGACGTAATTGTATTTTGATGGATGATTACTATATATACTATAGTAGCTTAGTAGAGTTTGAGTCCTTTATGCAGTTGTTCCTCTAGATGTGCTAATCATTTCTTTTTATAGATATTAAGGATGAGTCGAAGAGGGAGACCAGCTGCTAGGGAAGGCCGTGCTACTGAAGGGGCTGCTGATTATGCTGCTATGTTCGAAGCTATGATGACTTCGATCATGAGAAGGATGCCAGCTCCGGGACCATCGGTGGATGTAGGAGTTCAAGTTCAAACTCCAAAACCGATGGATTTTGCTAAGCTGTGTAAGGACTATACTGCTCTTGGAGGAAAGGTTTTCTTGGGAACAGAATCAACCATTGAAGTCCAGAGATGGATAGATGCTTGTAGAAGGATCTTTGGTGATTTGGGGATTGAGGATGCAACTAAGAGGAAGTTAGCATCAAGACAGCTTCAAGGAAGAGCTTCTGATTGGTGGAACTCTATCACCATTGACACTCCGGAGGAAGAGATTACTTGGGAGCAATTCCAAGTCAGATTTGAAGCTAAGTTCATTTCTACAGCTCAGAAGTCTGTTCTGTTCAAGAAGTTTGTGGAGCTCAAGCAAGGTGGAAGACCAGTTCTTGAGTATGTTTCTGAGTTTGAAGCTTTGTCCAAGTATGCCCGGTCGTATATTGAATCTGCATATCAGAAGAATGAGAAGTTTGTGATAGGCTTGGACAGTTATCTTGGGAGGCAGTTGGTGGATCATTTGGACGATTCATTTGAGAAGCTTGTGGAGAAAGCTCTCAGGCATGAGAGTCTGTTTTCTAAGGAAGGATCTGTTGTTGCTGTGACCAGGGGAGAGTCTAAACCACAGCAGGGTGGAAACAAGAAGAGGAAGCAGCAGCAGCAGAAGGGTAAGGATGGCCAGAAGAAGCCGAAGGGCGAAGTGACTTGCTACAATTGTCAGCAGAAGGGCCATTTCTCTAGGGATTGTAAGAATCCGAAGGTACCGATGAAGTGTCACAACTGTGACAAGCCGGGGCATATCAAGAAGGATTGTCCAGAACCACAGAAGGACAAGCAGATTGTGCAAGCTTATGCTTTGGGAGCTGTTCCATCATCTTCGAAAGCTCCTACCGCTGAAGAGAAAGGAAAGAGTGTGGTGGTTCAAGGTACTCTTTTCCTATGTGGTGTTCCAGTTAGAGTTCTGTTTGATACTGGGGCGTCGCATTCGTTTGTTTGTAGCGAACTTGTAGGCCGGTTGGGTTTAGAACCGGATATTGTTGATAGGCCATTGGTTGTGACTAATCCAGTTGGGGGTTCGTCTTGTTTGTGTATGTTATGCCGTGGTCTGATTGTATCGAGTCATGATTGCTCTTTTGTTTGTGATTGCTTTGTTCTGAACTTTGCGGGGTTCGGAATTATTTTTGGTATGGACTGGCTTAGGAAGTATGCGGCAAAGGTTGATTGTGAGAGGTTGGAGGTGACAGTCGAGAATGTGGAGGGGCGAAAGATTGTGATACGATGTAAGCATGAAGAAGGCGTCTTCATGAGCTTCATGTATTCGCTGGTTGTTCCACGGGATGGATTGTCATCGTTGCCAATCGTTAATGGATTTGAGGATCTCTTTGACGAAGTCAAAGGGTTACCGCCGCATAGAGAGATCCAGTTTCGTATAGATCTAGTTGAAAGAGCCAGACCTGTTGTGATGCCTCTTAGGCGGATGGCGCCTAGGGAACAGCAGGAGTTGAAGGTGCAGGTTGATGATCTTTTGCAGAAAGGATTCATTCGGCGTAGTGTGTCCGAATGGGGTGCACCAGTTGTGTTTGTTACCAAAGCGGATGGATCGCTGAGGTTGTGTGGATTATCGTGAGCTGAATAAGGTGACTAAGAAGAACAAGTATCCTTTGCCAAGAATAGATGACTTGTTTGATCAGCTTCACGAAGCTAAGGTGTTTTCACAGATGGATTTGGCAACGGGATTTCACCAGTTAAGAGTGGCTAAGGATAGTGTACCGAAGACTGCTTTTAGGACACCATCCGGTTTCTTTGAGTGGCTGGTAATGCCGTTTGGATTGACTAACGCGCCAGCATATTTTGTGGATCTTATGAATAGAGTGTTCAGAGATCAGTTGAACAAGTTCGTACTTGTGTTCGTGGATGATATTCTAATTTATTCCAGATCTGAAGAAGAGCACAAGACGCACTTGCGTATTGTTTTGGAAATCTTGCGGAAACATCAGCTGAAGGCTAAGTTTTCGAAGTGTCACTTCTGGAAGAGTGAAGTGAGGTTCTTAGGCCATGTTATCTTTGGAAATGGAATAGCGGTTGATCCCGCTAAAGTGGCAGCAATCCAGGATTGGGTTAGACCTAAGAATGCATCTGATGTGAGAAGTTTTCTTGGATTAGCAGGATATTATTGACGGTTTATCAAAGACTTCTCCAAGGTAGCTGCACCGTTAACAGGATTGA
The DNA here is from genome assembly GCA_030737815.1 of Allium fistulosum. NCBI lineage: Eukaryota > Viridiplantae > Streptophyta > Magnoliopsida > Asparagales > Amaryllidaceae > Allium > Allium fistulosum. The sequence continues at coordinate 867,152,130 of CM060905.1, read as the reverse complement.
CGAAAAAGAACCAAGTCTTCAGATGGGAAGATAAGTGTGAGCAAGCTTTCAGAATCCTAAAAGAGCAATTGACAAGTGCTCCTGTTTTGACTATTCCAAGTGGGAATGATGAGATGGTGGTTTACACCTACGCATGTGGTACTGGACTTGGAGCAGTGCTGATGCAGAGGGATAAAGTTGTTGTGTATGCAAGTCGACAACTGAAACCGCATGAAAGGAATTACCCGACTCATGATTTGGAGTTAGCGGCGATTGTATTTGCTCTGAAGATGTGGAGACATTATCTATTGGGAGTTTGATTCGAGTTGTTTACAGATCATAAGTCGTTGAAGTATCTTTTCTCCCAAAAGGATTTGAATCTTCGGCAGCAACGTTGGCTAGAGTTTTTGGCATCATATGATTTTGGTATAGCTTATACTTTGGGGAAAGGTAACATAGTGGCAGATGCGTTAAGTCGAAGACATGCAGGATTGGGAGCCATGTTTTCAGAATGGAAGAATCTTGAGTATTTAGCTGGTTTTGACTTCAGGCCCAGATGCGAATTGGAACCTGAGATGTTGGCAAACTTATCGATAAGACCGACTCTTGTGGAAAGGATTGGCGAAAGCCAAAAGCGAGACGATAAGCTTGTCAGGATTATCTGTGATTTGGAATCTAGATTGAAACCAGAAAAGGATAAAGGATTCGAGGTCGATCGAGAGGGTTGGCTTCGGAAGCAAGGACGACTAGTTGTTCCCGATATAGATGAATTGAGGAGTGAAGTTCTGAGGGAAAGTCATCACTCGAAGTTGACAATTCATCCAGGAGGAAACAAGATGTATCAGGATATGAAGAGAACCTATTACTGGGAAGGTATGAAGAAGGATGTTGGAAATTTTATTTCCAAGTGCGTGAACTGCCAGTTGGTGAAAGCTGAGCAGAAAAAGCCAAGTGGATTGCTTCAGCCATTAGAAGTTCCTACCTGGAAGTGGGAGCAAGTGACGATGGATTTTATTGATGGATTGCCTAGAACAAGAACGGGAAATGAAGGGATTTGGTTCATTGTGGATCGTCTGACTAAGAGTGCAAGATTCATTCCTGTTCGATCGACTAGGACTGCATCAAAGTTGGCTGAGTTGTATGTTAAGTGGATAGTTCGATTCCATGGTATTCCGAAGAGTATAGTGAGTGATCGAGACCCATTGTTCACTAGTGGATTTTGGAAGAGTTTTCAGGAAGTTTTGGGAACCGAGTTGTGTTTGAGTACAGCTTATCATCCTCAAATAGATGGTCAGACCGAGAGAGTCAACCGAGTTTTGGAAGATCTTCTTAGAGCTTGTATTTTGGATTTCGGAGGATCATGGGAAGATCATCTTCATTTGGTGGAGTTTTGGTATAACAATAGTTACCAGTCAAGCATTGGTATGGCACCGTATGAGGCATTGTATGGGAGACCGTGTAACTCTCCGACATGTTGGATAGAGACAGGAGAAAAGTTGATACTTGGGCCAAAGATGATTCGACAGACTTCGGATTGCATAGAGATCATTCAGCAACGAATGAAGGTAGCTCAAGACCGTCAGAAAAGCTATGCCGATAAGCGTTGTAAGGATTTGGAATTCGACGTAGGTGATATGGTTTTTGTGAAGATTTCTCCACTGAAGAATGTTATTCGATTCGGGAAGAAAGGAAAATTGACTCCGAGATTTGTTGGACCATTCCCGATCATCGAGCGAATTGGAAAGCTCGCCTACAGATTGGAGTTACCAGAAAAGAAGTCGAGTGTTCACAATGTTTTTCATGTATCGTACCTACGGAAATATGTGTACGACTCGAATACAGTGGTTTCTGCTGATAGCTGTGAAGATTTCGAAGTTGATCCAGTCGATAAGAGACCTCGTAAGCTGGTTCGTGTTGTGGAAACCAACACGAAATAGCTTAGGAGGAAGGTAGTTAAGTTGCTCAAGATACAATGGAGTGATGATGATAACGACTGTACGTGGGAGGTGGAAGAGAGGATGAAGGCAGCTCATCCTGAACTCTTCAAGGTATGGCCCTAAGGTGTCGTGTCATCTCACGATATTGTAACTTGTTCTAGTTTTAGAATTCTGTACGCTAAGCTAGAATTGGATGCATGGTTTGTTGATTGCTATGGATGATAGGCGTACAAAATAGTCTTTGATTGCTTTGTTTGTTTGGAATTTCGGGGGCGAAATTCCTAAGGGGGAGAGAATGTAACGACCCGTATTTTACGGATCAAAACATTGTAAAACAGTTGACATTTGTTCGCATTTGTTGATATGTCGTCCTGAGTTTAAGTCCTAAGTCGTGACCGAGTTAGGGAATTCGGTGAGTTAGGTGATGAGTCGTGGACGAGTTAAGTGATGGTCTTGGGTCGTAGGGAAGGTTAGGTCGGGTGAGCGACCTATAGAATTATGGCGACTTAAGTTTTGGAGCGACCTAAGGAAGATACGAGTTAAGGAAGTTAAGTCGTATATGAGTTAAGTCATAGGGTGGCTTAGGTCGAGTGACCAACTTAAGGTAGTGACCGACCTAGTAGAGTTAACGACCTAGAGGTTAGTAACCTTCGGTAGTTAGCGACCTAGTGGTTACCGAGTTAGCATAGTTAGGTCGGCAACGACCTAAGGAAGCTGGGGTAATAGTGAGCAACCTAAGGATTAAGTCGTAAACGACTTAGGAGTTTGGTCGTGGGTTGTTAGGTCGCTAAGCATTAGGCCACTAGGGGTTAAGTGAGTAGGTCGTATGTCTATTAAGTCATATCCCAGTAAGCTGTTAAGTCGTAGGTCGGCATGCTAAGCAGTTAGGTCGTGGCATTGTTAGGTCGCAAGGTTTTATAAGTCGTAGGTCATATTCCAGTTGACTCGTTAAGGCGGCATTGTTGCTAAGTCGAGTATGTGTTAAGTCACAAGCGACTTAGGAGTTAAGCTGCTAGGTCGTAAGTCGTATGGCCTGTTAGGTCGGAAAGTTATAAGTCGTAGACGACTTAGGTGTTAGCTGTTAAGTCGTAGAGTGGTTAAATCGTTAAGGCGTGACTCTGTTGAGTTGTTAGGTCGGCTACCCTGTTAAGTCGGAGACCCTGTTAGGTCGGAGACTCTGTTAGGTCGTGTAGTAGCTATGTCGCGTGCTTATGCTAAGTCGTTGGGTCGGAGGATGTTATGTCGCGCAGAGGGTTAGGTCGGGAGTTCTGTAGGTCGTAGGTCGGAGGGTCTTTGTTGAATCGGCAACGACTTAGGGGGCGGACGACCTAAAATCTGCCTATAAATAGAAGGGTTTTTCTCACTTTTTGGGATCCGGTTTTCGAAGCGACGAAGTGCTGCCATTTTGAGAGCTCGACTTCTACACTTCTTCACTTCTTTTCTCCACTCTAATCTAGTGATTCCATCCATATTGAAGATCAAATCAAAGATCGAAGAGCTTAGATTGAAGATCTACATTCTTCGAAGAGAGATTTCATCGTTTGAAGCGGATTGGTGATAGATCAAGTTAGATCCTTCGCTGTCCAGATCTGAAGTGTGTTGCTTTTGAGTTGTTTTGGTGATTTGGTGAGTGGTGATTATCTCTCACACGGATCCAAAGGAGTATATCGGATCGTTGGCTTGATTTGGTGTTAAAGTAGTGATTTCCATGCATTTTTGTAAACCTAAGTGTAGATCCATATAGATCCATTGTTCATGATGATTTGACAACCATTTTTATACATGTTAACCTATGCAAGTTCATTCATCAAGATTGTATAGATATTTCTCATGTTTTCATGCTTGTTAGACTTTCAACTCTTTAATTACGAAATTGCCATTATTGTTATAATTGTCCATTTAGATCATATTTGAATACTTGATTACTTGGATTAATGTTTGACTTGATTGATTGCTACGAATTAGATGATTGATGATTTGATTTAGACAAGTTGGTCGAAGATGATTCAAAAGCTAAGGGAAAGGCTCTTGAACTGAAAAAGCTGCTCGTGGCATATGTAGCGGATGATGAAGCTCACATGGATAGGTTTGATGATGATGTTGAGATGAGGCTTTGCTATGTTGAGATGAGGCGAAGTATGATGTGAGATAGCCTTGGTTTAGTCCAGACGGGATCATTCCAAGCATGTTGAAGACTCGGTGATATGGTTCGATTTTGGGGATAATGGATGGCTCAAGAGGCGCTTGAGCTAGTATGAGAATAGTCGTCGAGGAGGATGACTAGGAGGCTGAGATTTCATCGTTATTGAAGGTTCTAGCAAACTCAAAACAAGAGTACATGGGGACGCCCAAAAGACTAACCGTTGATGGTCGAGTACTCTAGGCAGATTCGATAATCCTAGGCACGGGTTGCGACGACGTGCGGAGTTTTGTATAGAACCGGGGTTACCATTAGCCCTTGACTAGCGGCTGAAAGAAGGTGTCGATCATTCAATTAGCGGTGGCTTCGAAGCAATGATAACAGTGATAGCCAGAGTCATAGATGTTTGGTTGTATCGTCATTCGGTCTCAAGAGCGGTATTTTCTGGGTGCTTATCTGATCTTGGTTTAGGCCTTGGGGGTTTGTACTTGGAAAACATCGCCCTTGACTCCAGTGATTATTGCTTTACTTTAAATTGTATGCTTTGCTATGCTTGCTTCTGCTTAGTGTGAGTCTGGGGGCTATCACTGTAGAAAGAGGTGGAGTGGGAGGGTTGTATTCCTATTCCTTTTCCTTTATGCTCTTTTGGTATGTTGTTAGTTAATTTACTGCTCACTAAGACTGTTGTCTGACTCAAGGCTTTATGTTTTAACTCTTATTGCCTTGGGCTGTTCATCCATTTTGGGACGGGCAGACTAGGTAGCAGGTGACAGGTGCTGTGCTTGCTTTCCACGATGCTGATGACGAAGACGAGCTTGAGTATTGCATATTATCTTCTTATTATACGTACTGGATGTTCCGCTGCTTTGTATTCTCTGAGTGTTATGTAGTGAGGCTTGATGTATTCACTATTCAGATGTTTGTATCCAACTATTATGAAATTTTATTGATGAGATTCTATTTCTATGAAGCTTCACTATATATATATTCTATTGTATTTTGTCCATGCGCTGTGAGTAATACGATAGATTCTGTTGTTTTAATTTACCTTGACAATCGTCCATGGTCGCCTGGCACACTTTACAGTGCACTTTCTCTAGGTTCAGTGCAGGGGTCATGGGCGGGCGTCACAGCCCCTACCTTTTATTTATAACATGTAAAAATTATTACAAGCATAAATAAGGAAACAACATAGGAAACATGAGAAAAGAAAGACCAAAAATAGGAAAAAAGACAAAGAAAATAACAAAGGATAAAACAACAGACTAGCAGGCCCAACCAAGAGTCAATTCATCAGGATAAGGTCTATTACTGTTCTTCAATTGCCTGAAAGTACCAGACCTAACTTCATACCAAAGCACTTCAACATTCTTTCTTTGATTTTCAAAAACTATTGCATTCCTTTCTCTCCAAATGACACTCAAATATATTTTCAAGCAAACTGCTAACACTCTAGCTCCATCATTTCTCCATCTAGTAGCTTTATAAATAATACTCTAGATAATATTAGAATTAGCAGAGGATAGGTTAAGCCCAGTAATGCAACTGATTCTAAACAACATGAAATTAAGAGCTGGGCAATTAAAAAAAGGTGTTCAGTAGTTTCCTCATGCAACTCACAAAACAGACACTGAGGACAACAAGCCAAACCGTACTTGTTCAATACACTTCTTGTCAGTAAAGCATGGTTTATAACTTTCCACAACATCAATTTATCTTTAGGAAAAGAGTCACTAGTCCAGATAACAGAGAACCATCTAGACGCAGGCAATGGAACATTAGTAGATACATGTTTGTAGACACCTTTAACAGAGTGTGGCTTCATGTCCCAAGCTACAGAGTCAAGTTGATTAGCAGAGCAGAAGTTATGATGAATATCACTCCACAGCTGCCTGATCGTCTGATTACTATTGTATGGCATCTACATTTTTCCTTCATGTAAAAATTCATTGGCCTTAGCATCACAGTGTATTCCAGATTGTATAATCTGAGAATAGTCACACACTTTAGATAGGATCTGACCTTTTCTAACCCAAGGTTCATGCCAGAAACTAACAGGAGAATTAGCATTAACTTGATATTGTATCATAGGCAGGTACACATCTCTTAGCTTCAACATGTTTCTCCAGTTCCAGCTGCAATTTTGAGGTATATCCATACACCAAAAATATTTATTCTTTATATTGTAATGCCATGTCCAATTAACCCATAAACTTCCTCTCTTATTGATAAGGTCATCAAAATGTTTACTAATCGCTGTAATATTCCACTTCCTTGCATTAATAACTCCAAGCCCACCCAGTTTCAAGGATGCCTCAAATTTTGAAAATGAACAAGGCAACAACTTCTTATTGTGAATACTCCCAGTCCAAAAAAATATATTCATGGCAGACCTAACCAGATGCAATAGTTTGGCAGGAAGGATTAGAGAACGGGCTCAATAGACTAGAGAGGAAAAAACAACTGATTTAATAAGCACAAGCCTACCACTTTGAGACAAATGCCTATTAGCCCACGCAGACATAACAGAAGTAATTTTATTGTAAAGGGATAAACAGTCAGCATTTGTAATTCTTTTAGAGATTAAGGGAAGACCAAGATACCTCATATCAGTATCCATACAGGAGAAACCAATATGTTGATATAAAGCAACAGCATGAACGTCACTAACACTAGCAACTAACATGGAAGACTTGGCTAGGTTTATTGAAAGGCCAGTCATACAATAGAAAGACTGCAGAGCCTCTAATAATCCACTCAAGGAGGGAAACTCAGGTTTGGTAAACAACATTACATCATCAGCAAACATAATAGAAGTTATTTGATGATGTGAGCACTTAGGGTGGTACTTGATAATCTTCTGAGTATATCTAGTCTTTAGGATAATAGTAAATACTTCCATGACCAACAGAAATAAGTAAGAAGATATAAGATCACCTTGTCGTATACCTTTACTACTTCTGAAATAACCCACAGGTCTACCATTAATTACAACAGAGAATGAAGGTGTGGAAATGCACACATATATCCAAGACACAAAAATTTTAGGAAATCCCATCACAGCCATTATCCTAACAATAGAAGCCAGTGAATAGAGTCATAGGCCTTGGATATATCAATTTTAAGAGCAGTAGTAGGGGGAACATTTCCTCTACTATAACCTTTTAATAATTCTTGAGCAAGGACATTATCAAGAATATTTCTAGAAGGAATAAAAGCAGCTTGGTTGCTAGAGACAACTGATGGCATTACACTGACTAGACGAGCTGCAAGAATTTTAGAGATACATTTGTATACAACATTACAACAAAAAATAGGCCTGAAGGAGGAGACACTGGAAGGAGGTGAGACTTTAGGAATTAGAGCAATATTAGTGCAGTTGACTTCCCCTAGTAACTTGCATTTGAAAAAGAAATTTTGAATTGCTTGACAGAACTCATGGCCTAGCACACTCCACGTAGAAATAAAGAAGGTCGCATTAAGACCATCAGGCCCACCAGATGATTGATGATTCATAGAGAATAGGGTAGCCTTTATTTCCTCATCAAAGACAGGCCTAATAAGAGAAGCAGCTTCCTGAAGAGAAATGCATGGCAGGGCAAGAGAAGAGATTTGTTCTAAATCAGGAATGAATCCATTAGAGTTGCCAAGCAGATTAGAGAAGAAATCTATAAACGCTTTGCCAACAGAATCTGCAGTAGTAAATAGAGAACCATGTTCATCATAAATGCTAAAAATATTATCTCTAGCATGCTTAACCTTTAATGAATCATGAAAGAACTTAGTGTTCTTGTCGCCTTCATCAGTCCATCTTTTATGCAATTGTTGCCTTTTCATGCTAGCTTCCAAGATAAGAGCATTGTTAACCTCCCTGTATAATTTTCCTTCTTCAGCAACAGCATGCACATCATGTGGATGCTCCATCATTATGTCTTGTTGTCTCTTCAACTGTTCCTTCAGAGTGGTAGACAGAAGGCTGCTAGTACCAAAGGTGGTAGAAGCCCATAGTTTGATCGCTTGTTTGATGCTTTTTAACTTCCTGCAAAACTTATACATAGGATTACCATAGCAAGAAAATTCAGAGTTAACTTGAGAAACTAATACAAGAAAGTGGTCATGCTTAACCCAAGCATTAAAAAATTTAAAACTTCTTTTTTCTCTTCTTAAATGGTGACCAAGAGTTAAAATCAAAGGAGAGTGGTCGGACAGAATGGGTTGAGGAAGGAAAACAGACATGGAAGGCCATAAATTGAGAGCTTGGAAGTTACTAAAGGCATGATCAATTGTAGTGAAAGTACGAACACCGCTACGACTTCAGTTATTCCAAGAATACTTGGCTCCTGACTTGTTAACCAAGATTAAGTCAGATTCACAAACATCAAGATTGAAGGGTGCAAGATCTCCAGGGATAAGAGGAGTACCACCAAATTTGTCATTATAGTCATAGCAGGAGTTGAAATCTCCCAAAACAACCCAGGGATGAGAAGATTGTCTAACGGGAGGCAAGGAGTTAAAAAAAGAATTTCTGGATAAGACAGAGTTGTCAGCATATACAAAGGTGATGCAGAAGGAAGTTTGGGTTTGAGAATCAAGGACATGATAGTTAATGTATTGTCTAGAAATTAGAATTGGAGATAGAGTCAACACAGCAGGATCATAAATAACTAGTATTCTACCATATGATGCAGATTCCAGGTTATTGTGGAAGGCCCTGTCTGGGTTAATATATGCAGCAGCCTTAATGGATAAAGAAAGATTGAGCTTTGTTTCAAGCAGACCAAAGAGACATATATCATACAAGGAGATAATACTTTTGACCTGATCAAGTTTCAAATTGCAGTGGGCACCTCTGAGATTCCAAGAAGCAATTTTTTTATTCATTAAATAATTATTGAGGTAAGGTGGAGTTATTTCTTCTCTTAGCAGAAAGAGATCTAGTTTCAATTTTCCTAAGAGGTAGAACTGGGGGGGGGGAGGACAGATGAGGGATTGAAATGGAAGGATCAGGTGGTGGAAAAGATTGAGGAAGAGGGGTGGGGATACATAAAGGCCAACCTGGTAACTCAATAGAAAAATTATAATGAGGAGGAACTGGTGGTAGAACATCAACATTAGAACTGTGCATGGAGGTAATAAAATGAGTAACTTGAGACTCAAAAGTTTTGCACCAGCTACTGTCAAAATCTGATACAAGAGTATCACCATGTGCATGCACATCAGAAGTGTCAATACCAACTTGCTTGCTGTTACTGCAATTAGTTGTAACGTTTACAGGCATATGTTGCACCATAGTATTTGAAGGTAGAACTTTGTTTCCAGATTCATTACCATCAACAGAGGTTGGAATATTCAAGGAAGAATCCTTGTGTTGATATTCACTATTAACTTCAGTAGTAATTTCACCTTCCTCCTCATCAAGTATTTCCAATATGCCTTGATCATTCTCTTTAGTTTGCAGCAAGTTGTACATGTTATGTGTGGTAACAGTACAAGCTCGGTCGACACTGAGAATATTATTCCCTACTTCAAGTTCAATTTTATTTTCCTCATTTCCATCATGAACAGATTTTTCCTTTGCACCTGGCTTTATCAATGAAGTGTCTTCCAAATCTTCTCGTAAATTTTTTTTTTCCCTTATTGTTATTAACTTTTTTCTAGACTTGCTTCACTTTAGCTTGTTTGTCTATGTTTTTCCCCTTCTTCACCTTATTCTGATCCACATCACTAGTTTTTTGCTGCACATTATACCCACATAGATTAACATTTCCTTCACATTCAACTTTCTTGCAACTATTAACCACATGCCCAAACTCCTTACAAATAGTGCAAATTTCTGGTTTCCACAAATAACCAACATTCACAATCTGATCAGAACCATCAAGCAATTTAACTGTAAAGTTATCAAGTAAATCATTCTTTGGATATACTTCAACTAAGCATTTAGCAAATGAGATACGTTCAAAATTTTCAGTTGATGAACCCTTACAAAGAAGTTTTCCAACCCTTGATGCTAACCAGTTAATACCCAATGGTGACCATGCATACAATGGAATATTAGATAGCTTAATCCAAACAGGAATAACTTTAATGCTACTACAACTATTGCCTATATTTTCATCCCAAGGCTTCACTATAATAAGTTTATTCCTCATCACAACTGGGTCAGATTCAGATAATCTCTTCCTATCTTCCTCATTAGTGAGCTTGAAAAAGAACAGGAACCCATCTGATTTGACAGAAATAGAGCCCTTTAATTTCCATGCCTTTGTAAGGTAATACAATACTGTAGAGTAAGGTAGTGGGTTGTCAAGAAAAAAACCAACAAGGTATTCTTTCCACATTGAGTTTCCAGCCTTAACAACTTTTGCAGGTGGCACAATAGCATCACCATTGAACTCAAGTTAGATGTCACGAGGAACATATTTTCCAGCATTATTGGGTTCGGCTTTGAACAGAGAGTTCCAAGCAAGTTGCAAATGGGTTTGAGGAAGCAAAGGAGGAGAAGAGAAAATGGGAGCAGAAGACTTAGGAAGAAGAGAGGAAGCTTCAGCAAATGATGCAGAGACTAAGGGAACACTAATAGGACAGGGGATGGAAGAAGGAACAGAGACTGACAGAGAAGGAAGGGAAGTGGCAGAGGAAGGTACAAGGATAGGGGATGAAGGACAAGGTTAAAGCAAAGAAGTGGGATGGGATGGGTCAGCGGGAAGAGAAATCAAAAATGGAGGGGTCCCCATTAAAGAAGAGGAATTATAATTAAAGGTTAATTAATTTATTATTAATGGTTAATTAATAAATGATTAAAGAAAAATTAATCAAAATGATTTGTAATTTATTAATGTTAATTGACCAAGATTAGTAATTCATAAGAAATTAATCTGATTTGAATTAATCAGACAATTAACTGATCTTACTTATGAATGTTTGGATTCTATTGGATGATTGAATTGTTCGATATCCCTACTATGTGATGCTGTGTGATATGAATTGTTTTAATTCAAGCTGTGATGAATGTAATTTATTTTATCTGTAATTTATATATCTGTGATCTGTAAATAAGAGATAAGCGTTATAGTTATACCGCTTATCAATTATATTTCTGTATTTTGATCTGTGATGATTGAATGATGTTGCACTACTATGTGAAACCCCTGGACTACACCATACATACACAAATATGGATTTCACGAGGAAATCGGTTAAGTCACAGATTTTTGACAATTGTAAAGATTGAATTCTTGAATCCAAAATAGTTTTGGAATTGGAATTGAAAGCTTTTGAAAATGAGTTCAAATGATTTAATAAAATTTGAAATCTAAATGATTTGATGTAAATTTGAATTCAATATTTAGAATTCAATTCAATGATTTGAAAATATGGTCTAAAAAGACCATACCGGTTATAAATGCGTTTTATAGGGATTTTTAACCATTTAAAAGTATGGTTTTGGAAATTTAAGAAATTTAATCCAAGTTTTATACTTGAATGGTTTTAACTTATGTAAATTGTAATTAGTTTTCCAAAAAGGAAACTAATTGTTTCAAAGAATAAAAGCTTTCATATAAGAAATGAAATTCCAATTTAAGTTAAAGGAATTTCAAGTTGAATTGAAAATAGTTTTCCGAGTTACGAATAAATCTTTGGAAATGTGTTTTGAAAGCTATAAGTTAAATCTTTGATTTAAAGATTTAAATGAGTTAATCCAATTGAAATGAAAATCGATTTGAAAATCTATGAATAAATCTTTGTGAAACTGGGTGAACTTTGTGAAATGAATCTTTTTGTGTAAAAGATTAAAATGGTAATGTGTTTAAACCATTTAAAGAGAAGTTTTGGGTAATAAGTTGTGACTTAACTGAAATCCCAATATCCATATGTTTTTAAATATTATGCTCACTATTCGGTTTAGCCGGGAGTGGACCTTTGTGTCATACAACCCATTCCGAATAATTGATACGTCGTATATGGATAGCATTTGATGACCAGTGGTGAAGACCGGGTATTTGTGAAAACGAAGGGATAACCCATTGATTGTCTCTGCACTGAGTCGCACCGGTATAGAGATTTCCTAAGTGATGGGAAATCCGATCGGGATTGTGAATACCCGGATTGCAAGGGCTTCTTAGGAAGTGCCTTCGGTTCTGTTCGAACCCGGAACAGACTTGTATGGTTGTATGTCTGACACTACACTTTGAGATATAAAGCTGATTTCTTTCGAATACATATCTGTTTTGTGACGGAGAATTTATTCTCTTAGCTTAACACACTTCTCTGAGACGTACGAGCTCAGAGGTTATGTAGTTGAAGGTTATCAGTGATATACTCCCAATTTGGTAGTGTGGCATGCTAAGTGTTGCTGATCATTCGTTGATCAATTGTGATCAAAGCATGGCTTTGTGAAAAAGCGTAGCTTTGTGGACGAGACCTCATCGAGCCTCACAGACCGGAAATGGTCGAAACAGGAAAGATGCGGCAAGGTTTCAGGGGTAGCTCCCCTAGGGTATGACCATTCCTTCTGAAAAAAGGTGGTATAAGGTATGGAGCCCACATTTTTACCTGTGTGGTTGCTCCAATCTCATTTACTTTGTGTGATTGTTTCTTTGTGATCGGGATCCCGGATAAAGGTCCCAAAGGACCGGGGGTGGCATATCTCAGGTTTACTACCCGGGAAGGGGGTAACCGGCCTTATGTTGGTAGAGAGCCAGGTGGTTCTCGGGGCGTCTCTCCAAAGGCGTTTCCATGTGGCATAGGAAGTTACTTAGCCTGACCATTTGTTGGAAAATCCAAAGAAACAATACGAGCCTTGTACGGTTTTAGTTGTAGAACCTACCATTTAAAATGGTAGCTATAGCAGGCATAATATAATGGTACCTATGCTGGCTATGATTAATATTATATTTTCGAAAGGATTTTCACACTATGCACTAGTAATAATATCAAAAGGATTTTGCGTAGTAAGCATGTTTGACTATCATAAGGAGAAATCTCCCCCATGTGTGCGATTGCATTGTGTGTGTGCCGGGAGGCCTTATGGTAGTTTCATTTTCCAAAAAGCATTGTGGATTTCAATGTTTAAAACTTCTTTGTGTTTGTTTAAAGATAAACTATTTTTGTTACTCACACCAGTCCCATGACTGACTCGGAGTTTATTGTTCCCTTCCTAAACTCTGGGTGCCCACAATTTTCCACACGGGCAGTTTAGAGTTGGGTTTTTCAGATAGTCAGGTTTAGTAGACTAGTTGGAGCTAGTTCAGTTTTTGGAGATCGGGACTGACGTTGCTTATCTTGGTGCAACGTGATGGTGGTTCGAGCTTGATGTTGGAGTTGTTGGACTCATTTTCTTTTTCAAATCATTGGAGTTATCAGTTATGTTGTTTTCGCTGTATCATTATTATTTATCTCTGATATTCTTGTATCATATTGATATCATTGTTGTATATCATTTTGGATAGTGTATTCATTAGAGTTGTATATGATATCATTCATTTCTTTCTTCCGCTGTGTTGTTACACTTACTGTGTTATAAGCTCTGACGAGCCAGATTCGACATTTGAATCTACGGCATTCGAGTACAAGTGAAGTACGGGTGCCGATTTTCGAAGGCCGAGTTAGTTTCCTTATAATTGGTATCAGAGCTAAGGTTAAACTTTAGCTCAGGAGTATAACACATTAAGTAACTCATTAGAGATAGGGTGAAGTATACCCTAGAATGAGTAATCTCTAAGATATCTGTCCGTACGCCTCAGTAAATTCTCTTGCTATCCACTGATAGTAAGTATGAGTGCAAGAAGAGGATGAGATAGGGGATAGGGGAATACGACTATAAATGGTCAATACCCTGTAACAACAAGGAAACAATCTTTTCCCTATCAATCTCTTTTGTTTGTCATCTTTTTCTATTCTTTGATAGTTCCTGGTAGATCCAGGAAGAGATTCGATATATTAAAATGGGACGTAAACTCCAAATAGGTCAGAATTGTTGTTTGGATGTATTGGTTGCCTTGTTTGCTTTGTTTGCTATGGTTGATAGGTATACTTTAGTTTCTAAACTAAAATTTTTGAAAATTGTATCCATATATCTATACAATTTGGGTCCGGATATGTTCTACGAAAGGATAGTTATCCCTTCGAACTGACCAATGCCCCTGTATATTTCGTAGATCTGGATAACCCGAGTATCTTGTGAAAAAATTAAAATTAAAAAGATTCGTTCTCGTATCTATTGATATTCTGATTTGGTAAGCCAAATGCAGAATAGATACTCAGTTGACTTGATGAAACATTTTTCATCTATCTTCGTGTCTCCTTGGCAAATTTCGAGGACGAAATTCTTTTAAGGGGGGAAGGTTGTAACGACCCCGGATTATATATATATATATATTTAAATTGATAATTAATTTAGTTTTGAATAAAAATTGTGAAATTAATCGATAAATGAATGCGAGTTTCCTCGAGTTCAAATAAATTCTATGTTAAATCATTTAAAATTTAAATGTTGTATATATATGTAACTATGTGAATATATATGTATATAGGCATATATGAGTAAATTTGAATTTATATATATATATATATATATATATATATATATTTGATTTGAATTCAAATCTTAAATAAATGGGTTAGAAATAAATATAAAAATATAGACTTTGGACACAAGGAAATACATAAATGATTTAAACTTAGAATTGATGGTTAATAATGATTTGAATTTATAAAATAAATATAAGACAATAAATATTAAAGTAAAATAATAATAATAAATATTTAAACTAGAAATAGAAATAAATGTAAGATAAATTATAATAAAAATAGAAAGTGGAACATTTGCTAAAATTTTTAACAACAAAATAAAATATGGAAATTCATCTATATTATAAAATAAATAAATTATATAGTTTTATACAATATAAAGTAAAATATAAATCTTAATATCATATTAATAAATAAATACAAAATAATACAAATAAAATAGATACAAAAATAATAAAAAGAAAAAATAAAATAAAATAGAAGTTCATCTACATTATAAAGTAATAAAAACAAGTAAATAAGAAAAGAAGATAAGTAATAGCTTGCAAATAAAGATAAGTATGAACAAACATGTACAGCCGAAATGAAAGCAAATATAAAAGTTGTACAAACTAATTAATACTAGCACACCAAAGTTAACATATCAGCCTCCAAAGCAAAAGAAATATCTCTGATTTTTTTGTACAAACAAATTTTACCACCCTGTAAACTTCATTCTTATATATCAATCTTCCATCTCACTTTCGTTCACCAAAGGCTGAAGTAAAAAGTTATCAAAACTTAAACAAAATTCAACTGAAAACATCAAACATCATTCAACATAAACAAGACAAACCAGAGATCAAAGAAAAGAGTTTCAACTTGCAAATTTTCTCAAGCTTGATTCAAAAGAAAACTCTGTTCTTCAAATTGAGGTGAGAAACTCTCTTATATTGGCCTATATTCTTTGATATTGTGATTGAAGCTTAAAACATGCTCTGGAAATATTGATTTATAGGCCTGTGTGTTTGAATATGTTAGTGCATATCTGTTATACAGGCATATGCATACCTGTTCTTGAGTTACAGGGTTGAATATTTATTCCAAACTCTAATCATTTTCATCAAATCATTGTAAAGCTTTAAGTTTTCAACTAGAACAAAATGTTTTAACTTAAATGAAAGATTTTAAAAGCCGTTTTAAACATGTTGATGAGATATCACCACTGGAATCATGCTTTCTAGGCAAATGAGCAATATTTTGATAAATTCGAATGTTTTAAAAAGCTGGTTTGATTTCATAACTTGAATCTTCACTGTCAAATAGGATTTTTAGAGCAAAAATGATAATTTTTAGTTTAGTAGTTTACGAGCAGTTAATTTTTGAACAAAATTTGTTTTTTTCTCATTTTCTGATGATCGATCAAATATTGGTTGATGAAAATTTGTTTGAAGCTAGTGTGTTGATCAACGATTTCAGGAAAATTATCAAGTAATTTTTCTATTACGTGAATTAACGGTACGAGATCGATTTAGTGCTTTTGTTTTGAGTTTCTGGATGTGTCTGTAACGAGGCGTGTTCGACCCCAATACGTGATCGAGTTTCACGATACTCTGGGAAATGGAAGCTTTGGGGTTGTCAAGTAAGTTGCTGAAGCCGCTGGCACTCCGGTGGTCGAAGGAGCAAGAACGTGGTGATTCCATGTTTCGATTGTTGTTCCAGTTTGTGCCAAGGTGCTCGATTTTGTTTTCGAGTGGGAATCAAAGTGGTGATGGTCGGAATTGAGGGTATAGGTCATCGTCGACCTATCAGAGGCAGTCTCGGTGGTCGGAGCATCACCGTGGAGTGGTGCACGTGCACACGAGTGTTAGTGTTTTGGGTTAAGTTCTGAGTTTTGGGGAAGGTAGGTTAGGGCTCGGGGAAGGCTTGTTATTTTCGTGTGCTTGACTCGAAGAGACAGAGGAGGGTGAGTAGCACGGGAAGTTACTCAGGAAATCTGGAGGGTTACTCGAGTAGTTCTATGATGTTTAAAACTGATTAACTGATTAGTAGTTACAGGTTTTAAAAAATTAAATTTAAAGAAGAGTAGATTTTTAAACAGTTTTTAAATGGGTTTTAAACCATAGTATTGAAATTTAAACAAATGGATTTGGTTAAAACTTCTTATATAAGTTACTTTAAATATAATAAATTGTTTCTTTAAACATTTAATTAAGAAATCTTGAAATTCGTTTAAATTAAATTTGATTACGAAAGATTTAAAGTTATTTTAAATCTTAAATTAGAAATGAAATATAAAGGAAATTTAAAGGTATAATGTTTAAAACAGTTTTTAAAAGTTTTTTTTTAAAAGTAAGCTTTTAAATTTAAATTGAAGTTTGTTTAAAACTATTACTTGGTAATGTTTAAAACATTTAAAGGAAGTTATGTTTCGTTAACTTTAATTTATCAAATTAAATGATTATTTTAATTCAAAAAACTTAATTAATGATTTAATTAAGTAGAGTAAATTCTTAAAATAAAGTGTTATAATGATAATTAAGTTTTATCTTAAGATAATTATGATTTAAGTTTGATTAATCAAGTAATTAAAGAATAAGTAATTAACGGATAATTAATTATTATGGTTAATTAATTAAAGCAATTAATTTGAAGATAATTAATCAAAGATTAATTAATTAATGTAAGTGGTTAGGGATGATCACTTATTGGAATTTTATTAATTAAATGGTAATTAATTAATTAAGGGTAATTGATTAATTAAAGATAATTAATTAAATAGTCAAAGGTTAATCATTTAAAAAATAAGGTTGATGAATTATAATTAAAGTTTAATTAATTTATTATTAATGGTTAATTAATAAATGATTAAAGAAAAATTAATCAAAATGATTTGTAATTTATTAATGTTAATTGACCATGATTAGTAATTCATAAGAAATTAATCCGATTTGAATTAATCAGACAATTAACTGATCTTACTTATAAATGTTTGGATTCTATTGGATGATTGAATTGTTCGATATCCCTACTATGTGATGCTGTGTGATATGAATTGTTTTAATTCAAGCTGTGATGAATGTAATTTATTTTATCTGTAATTTATATATCTGTGATCTGTGAATCAGAGATAAGCGTTATAGTTATACCGCTTATCAACTATATTTCTGTATTTTGATCTGTGATGATTGAATGATGTTGCACTACTATGTGAAACCCCTGGACTACACCATACACACACAAATATGGATTTCACGAGGAAATTGGTTAAGTCACAGATTTTTGAAAATTGTAAAGACTGAATTCTTGAATCCAAAATAGTTTTGGAATTGGAATTGAAAGCTTTTGAAAATGAGTTCAAATGATTTAATAAAATTTGAAATCTAAATGATTTGATTTAAATTTGAATTCGATATTTGGAATTGAATTCAATGATTTGAAAATATGGTCTAAAAAGACTATACCAGTTATAAATGTGTTTTATAGGGATTTTTAACCATTTAAAAGTATGGTTTTGGAAATTTAAGAATTTTAAGCCAAGTTTTTTACTTGAATGGTTTTAACTTATGTAAATTGTAATTAGTTTTCCAGAATGGAAACTAATTGTTTCAAAGAATAAAAGCTTTCATATAAGAAATGAAATTCCAATTTAAGTTAAAGGAATTTCAAGTTGAATTGAAAATAGTTTTCCAATTTACGAATAAATCTTTGGAAACGTGTTTTGAAAGCTATAATTTAAATCTTTGATTTAAATATTTAAATGAGTTAATCCAATTGAAATGAAAATCGATTTGAAAATCTATGAATAGATCTTTGTGAAATTGGGTGAACTTTGTGAAATGAATCTTTCTGTGTAAAAGATTAAAATGGTAATGTGTTTAAACCATTTAAAGAGAAGTTTTGGGTAATAAGTTGTGACTTAACTGAAATCCCAATATCATATGTTTTTAAATATTACGCTCACTATTCGGTTTAGCCGGGAGAGGACCTTTGTGTCATACAACCCATTCCGAATAAGTGATACGTCGTATATGGATAGCATTTGAAGACCGGGTATTTGTGAAAACGAAAGGATAACCCATTGATTGTCTCTGCACTGAGTCGCGCCGGTATAGAGATTTCCTAAGTGATGGGAAATCCGATCGGGATTGTGAATACCCGGATTGCAAGGGCTTCTTAGGAAGTGCCTTCGGTTCTGTTCGAACCCGGAACAGACTTGTATGGTTGTATGTTTGACACTACACTTTGAGATATAAAGCTGATTTCTTTCAAATACATTTCTGTTTGGTGGCGGAGAATTTATTCTCTTAGCTTAACACCCTTCTCTGAGACGTACGAGCTCAGAGGTTATGTAGTTGAAGGTTATCAGTGATATACTCCCAATTTGGTAGTGTTGCATGCTAAGTGTTGCTGTGTGTTGCTGATCATTCGTTGATCAATTGTGATCAAAGCATGGCTTTGTTAAAAAGCGTAGCTTCGTGGACGAGACCTCATCGAGCCTCACAGGCTGGAAATGGTCGAAACAGGAAAGATGCGGCAAGGTTTCAGTGGTAGCTCCCCTAGGGTATGACCATTCCTTCTGGAAAAAGGTGGTATCATGGTATGGAGCCCAGATATTTACCTGCGTGGTTGCTCCAATCTCATTTACTCTGTGTGATTGTTGCTTTGTGATCGGAATCCCGGATAAAGGTCCCAAAGGACCGGGGGTGGCATATCTCAGGTTTACTACCCAGGAAGGGGTAACCGGCCTTGTGTTGGCAGAGAGCCAGGTGGTTCTCAGGGCGTCCCTCCAGAGGCGTTTCCATGTGGCATAGGAAGTTCCATAGCCTGACCATTTGTTGGAAAATCCAAAGAAACAATACGAGCCTTGTACGGTTTTAGTTGTAGAACCTGCCATTTAAAATGGTAGCTATAGCAGGCATAATATAATGGTACCTATGCTGGCTAAGATAAATATTATATTTTCGAAAGGATTTTCACACTATGCGCTAGTAATAATATCAAAAGGATTTTGCGTAGTAAGCATGTTTGACTATCATAAGGAGAAATCTCCCCCATGTGTGCGATTGCATTGTGTCTGTGCCGGGAGGCCTTATGGTAGTTTCATTTTCCAAAAAGCATTGCGGATTTCAATGTTTAAAACTTCTTTGTGTTTGTTTGAAGATAAACTGTTTTTGTTACTCACACCAGTCCCATGACTGACTCGGAGTTTATTGTTCCCTTCCTAAACTCTAGGTGCCCACAATTTTCCACACGGGCAGTTTGGAGTTGGGTTTTTTAGATAGTCAGGTTTAGTAGACTAGTTGGAGCTAGTTCAGTTTTTGGAGATCAAGACAGACGTTGCTTATCTTGGTGCAACGTGATGGTGGTTCGAGCTTGATGTTGGAGTTGTTGGACTCATTCTCTTTTTCAGATCATTGGAGTTATCAGTTATGTTGTTTCCGCTGTATCATTATTATTTATCTCTGATAATCTTGTATCATATTGATATCATTGTTGTATATCATTTTGGATAGTGTATTCATTGGAGTTGTATATGATATCATTCATTTCTTTCTTCCGCTGTGTTGTTATACTTACTGTGTTATAAGCTCCGGCGAGCCAGATTCGGCGTTTGAATCTACGGCATTCGAGTACAAGTGAAGTACGGGTGCCGATTTTCGAAGGCTAAGTCAGGATCGTTATAGCTCCGACCACCTGAAGCCGCGTAACCACTTGCAATCGGAAGACCATCATCTCCTCCACTAAAGTCTACCAACGCTGCCGCCTAATTCGATGTTAGTCACCAGAATTTGTGCCCCAAAGTTGACGCAGCCATGACCTTTCAGGGCCAATTCCCACTGCATCACTGCTCTGATCGTCAAATCGAAACCAGATCTACACTCCCCTCGTCGAGCTCTACCGTTTTGCCTCCTCAATTGCGCCTAATGGTCCCCAAATCAAAAAGCCGCAATTTGGACCTAGGGTTCCACCGATTCCACAACTTTGACCATGAATTCTGGTTGACTCGGGCCTTTATTCCAAAAACAAACACTATATGTTTACTCCATTCGTCAAGGGCTTCGTGACGATACATAATTTGATAGGGTTTAAGTAGTTTAAATTTTGGAGTTTAATTTGGAATTGTAATTAGGGTTTGAGATGTCTGCTATTGAAAAGAAAGAGATAATGGAATAGATAAGAATAGAAATTTGCGTACAAAAAATGGAATAGAAGTAGATAGGGTTTATAACAACATATATATAGGCAGAGATGGATAAGAATGGATGGAAGAGTGTCACGACCCGCCATCCTACGTCCAGGAAGACGCATCGTTTTGAAGAAAAGAAAGAGGTGAGAAAGTAGAAAAGAAAGAGAAGAAGAAGAACAACAACAGAATCTCAACAGCGGAACGAATAAATTATATTAATAACAAAAGTATTACATAATATACAACACTTATCAGAGTTACACAACATATACATCACATACTAGACAGTTATAAACATCTGTCTAGACATTACAACTCAAATACAATACAAACACTATCACAGAGATCAACACAGCGGAATACTATATATCTACGACGCTGAAGCCTCCTGCTCCATTGCTCCTCCACAATTTGTCAAAGCTAACCTGAATCCCTTGGCTACTCGTAAAAATTTGAGTACCCAAGAGTTTATATAAAACAAAAATAAACACTTGGGTCAGACATGGGTCTGGTGTGAGTAACAGGTTAAAGTTGCTTAACTTCAAAACCTTTTGAAACAAAGGTATCACGTAAGACTCCCCACAAATAAACATGGGTAAGTTTTTACCTTACGCTAACCAAAACATTTGATAGGAAATCCAGTTATATTATTATAGGGTCTAGGGTTTTCAAGTAAAATACAGAAATAGCTGGAATGCTTACATCTCACGTTCCAACATAGTTGGGCACAACTAATACGTACGGCACTTATTGGATTTTTGATTCCATACAATGGCAGGGCTACCGGGGTACCGCCCGTCACAGTACGTGGCCTAGATCACCGTACCGAGGATCACGCCCAATCCCCTGCAACACAAGGCCGGAACATCCCTTACTGGATAATTCCCGCACAAGACATCCCAGCAGTTGTTGCAATCAACTGCCCACTCAATCGAATAATAAGAAGGGACCTCTAGACAGGGATAATCTTGTCCTACTTGGGTGCTACCCACTAACCTTGCTGCACCTCCCCTGTTTTAGCCATTCCCGGTTTGATGAGGCTTGAGGCTACGATTACCTTTAATCAGAACACAATCACTTAAAATGCTCATCGTCCACCTGACGATGTGTTGAAAGCATTCAATCCATACAAGTTCGTTCCGGGTTCGAACGAAACCGAAGGCATTATCTCGTTACACTCATATTGGAATCACCCTCAGAGTTAACGACCATAACCCTTGCACTCTGAATCTTCATCTCGAATCTGAAAGTACTATCTCCGTCAAACTCATTACGGAATCACCCTCAGAGTTATATTGACAAAGAATAGTTCTTACACCTCGAGTCTTCACTTGCTCCATTTGGATTTCACGACCTAACGTTAATTTGGATCGATGTGGTATTCGGGTCTCCAGACCTGGAATCCCGGTATACGGAAACCCGATCCCGGTCTCATCGAAATCCAAAACGTATCTTTTAAGGCCAAGTTGTTTTTAAAGTTAAAACAATTCAATTATACTATCTATTTACACACAGATAGATAATTCACATATTCACAATAGATAATCAACATTATCATTAAAAGCAGATAATCCATATCATCAGCATTATGCAACCAAAGCATCCAAATCATACAGTATCAATTATCTCATCTCTGAGATCTCAAACCATTCAAGGTAAATCAATATCATTCAATATCCTTAAGCAATGATTTATTAATCACCATATATAGTTAATTTAAAATGAATTAAATTAAATACTTCATCTCTAATTAATTTAAAGTAAATTAAATTAATTACTTTCATCATTAACAATCTTGCTTAAGTCACTATTAATTAATTATCAATTAATTAATCCACCCTTATCCAATTATTCATTTTAATTAATCATCCTTGATTAATTACATTTAATTACATTCAAGTAATTAGTACTTAAATTAATTTCACAAATTAATTATTCTTAACTACTTATAGTAATTAACCTTTAATTACTACATTTATTAATTAACTATAATTAATTATCTTACTCCTTAATTAATTACATTAATTAATCACTTCCTTTATTAATTATCCCTAAATTAATCAATTCTTAATTATATCATCAATTATTAACTAATGATCCTTAATTACATTTTAATTAATTACTTTATTTAAATTAATTAAACCATAATTATTAATCACTATTGATTAATCACATTCAGTAATTAACTATCCTTAATTACTTCTTAAAATAAATTAATTATTCCTTAATTAATTTCTTAATTAATCTCTTGATTAATTCCATTAAGTAATTAACTACCTTTAATTACTTTATTAATTACATCAGTAATTATCCATTAATTACTTCCTAAGTAATTATACCTCATTAAATTACATTTAGTAATTACTTCACAAATCATTAAATGATTATCTTAAATTAATTAAACTTAATTAATTAACTTAACTAATCAATTCAAACTCAATTAATTACAATGAGTAATTAATTTCCTAATTACTTCCATTAAGTAAAACAATTCACAAATGATTAACCTTAATTAATCTATTTAATAAATAAAATTAATCATATTAATTAATTATTTAATAAACCTTAGTTAATGATCTATATTAACTATTCTTTAATTATTTTTCTTAAATAATTAAACTTTAATTAACCATTATTGATTACAATTTAATTAATTCTAATTACCAATAAATTAATCTTTCATTTCTTAATTAATTAAGTACCTAACAATAACTTAATTAATCCTTAATTACTTAAATAATTTATTCCTAACTATTAATTAACAATCTTAACTTATCAATTAATGATTCTTAATTTCAAATTAATTACCCTTTAATTAATTTAATTAAGTCCTAATTAATCAATTTAACCTTTAATTACTAATTTATAAATCCAAATCATAAATTAATTAAATTGATTAATTATCTTTTAATTACCTTACTAATTTATTTTATCCCATGTCATTAAATCTTAATTATCTTTAAGATAACACTTTATTCCTATTAATGATTTAAAATATCATTAATAAAGTATTTAAACCAATTTACCTTTAAATTTACATTTAAATTTCATTTTAAATTAAGATTTAAAATGAAGACAATTTTAACTTTAACAAAATTTTAAAACTATTTAAATCCTTTTTAAATTACATGTTAAAGAAATATTTATTTAATTAAAAGAAATTTAAAACTAAATTCATTTTAAATTCAAATCAATTTAAAATATACCTTAACATTCAAATTTGTTTAAAACAAATTTTAAATTTAAAAACTTCTTTTTTATTTCAAAATTGAAATGCATATTAACTTTGACTCCAGATTAATCTTTAGATTTTGAAACCTATCTACAATTTAAAACTTTATCTTTAAAATTCAAACTTCTTAACCCTTTTAAAAGTAGTTAAGTCAATTCAAAATTTAAAAACTTTATCTTATTTAAAACTGAGATTTTAAATTAAACTCCAGATAATAACTAGAT
This sequence comes from Allium fistulosum, assembly GCA_030737815.1. Taxonomy (NCBI): domain Eukaryota; kingdom Viridiplantae; phylum Streptophyta; class Magnoliopsida; order Asparagales; family Amaryllidaceae; genus Allium; species Allium fistulosum. The sequence continues at coordinate 867,127,916 of CM060905.1, read as the reverse complement.
TTAAAACTTATTTAAACTTTACTTTTAGATTTAAACATCAGTTTTAAATTTTATTTTAAAATTTAAAAACTGGAAACAGGTTCTGTTAAAACCTGTTATACAAACATTACCCGAGTTACTCCTTCAAATCCCCGATAACTACTTCGAGTCTCCAACCAAAATTCACGAGAACAACCCGAGTTTCCCACTCCTTCTTTCCCAAACACCACAGCAAATACCCAGACATATACGTGCACGTGCACAGTTCATCTACGATGCTCCGACCATCGCTGCTGACGCCTATAAGTCGACTACGATCTTCTCACTGGATTGCGACCACCCAGAGCCACGATCATGCTTGAATTCGAAAACGAGCTATTCAACTTGCCTGGAACAAAAGTCTTCGAACCACCCAAAGCCTGGAATCCAACATCGCTCTCGAGATTCTGATCATCAGATCACCTGAAAATTTAACAGCACCTTCGCCAATGTCCACACTCTTATCTCCCTAAGTCCTGTAGAACTCGATTCAATATTGGAACCGTGACGATCAAATATACCTAATCTACCCAAACTAGGGCTACAGATTTCAATCTTCCACCGCAACTACCCTGATGATGAATTCGCCTTTTTGACAATTTCTCTTGACTCTCCTATCACTTCCCCACTTCCAGGAACAATCACTACCATTCCGTCCCTTTTTTGATCATCTAAAATCACTCAAAATACAAAATTGTTCAAATCTCAAACTGCTCTCTCATTCTATTTCTAAAAATCGTGATTTTAGTTTTAAAAATTAAGTCTTTGATTAAGGTTTCAGATCATATACCTGACTTAATAAATTAAGATGTTTGAATTTTTCTTTATTCTAAGTTAACTCTGTTCTTCTTAAGTTTACAGAGACATTCAAGTTATTTTAACTTGATTAACATTTTAAACTTTACTTCATGATTTCACAAACAACTTTTGTTTGAAATCCTAATTCTAATAGAGATTAGTTTGGGAGAATTGGAATTTAGATCTAAATTTTAAACTGAGAACTTTAAACAGAGATGATCACTGGTACAATCAAACATACACATAGTATCTTCATTCATATATACATGTATCTAGATCTAAAACAAACATGCATACATAATTTCAAACATGCACCACAATTTTACTTCAGATATTTTACCACACAAATCAAATCTATCTATTTTTAAAATCTAAGTTACTCACATAAAACAAAAGGATGAACAGAGCACTTATAAACAGCATGCACACAAATGAATATACACATCAGACATTCACTTATATATACATGTAATACACATTTAAATTCATCCATACTAGCATGCAACCAATTATATTTTAAATTTTAAAAGTTACTCACAGATTAAAGAAGACAGAGCCTCCAGATTTTTGATACAGCCTTTAGAACTTGAATTGCTGGAAATGTCTTTAAAATTTGTAAACTGGAATGCCTTAGCAACCAAAATTGCTTTTGCTGAGTTAAACTTTATACTTGGTTTGAAAATGCAGGTTACAGATATGCTTGAAACAGAGATTACTCGATTCCAGGCTTGAAGAAGATGCAGGCTAATGTTTTGATTTGATTTTGCAATAAATTACAGGCTATTGAATTTTGAATAGGTATTTGTTTGAGGAGGATGTAAATTACAGATTGAAGAATTTTGCAGGCTTTTGATTTTACATTTCTGTTTTGAAGAGTTTCTTACTTTATTTGTTTTGAACTGAGGTTTTCTTAACTTTGAAGATAATAGGAAAAAAATATGAAGAGAATGAAGTATATGTTTATATAAACTGAAATTATCTAAAAATAAAAATAAAAGAAAAACAAGATTAAATGACACTTGTCATTAGCCCTTACTCATTATTTAACACTTGTTTAAATGAGGTCTTAGGAAATTAACACTTGTCTTTTTAAGTTAATTTGTATTTTATTTTTAAAGTTTAATATAAGCTTATACTTAATTAATTAGTTAATAAGTACTTATCTATATGTATAGATAATTTTAAAGAAATAAAACCAATTATTATTTAAAAATAAAAGTTTATACATATAATTTAAAATCCAAAATATTTTAAAATGTCTATCTTTTAAATTTCAATTTTAAATCCAAATTCAAATTCAAATTAAATTTAAAAATCTAGTTTAAAATCAAGTTATATATATATGCATATATAACTACCATTTAAATTTAAAATATCAATTCTATTTCCAAAAATCTATTTATGTTTATAAAACAAAGTATTATAATTATTATTTGAAAATACCAAATTTGACTATTTTAAATAATTTATAAAAGAGATTATAAATTACTTCTATTTTTAAATCATATATATCAAGTAATAAAACAAACCTTTTATTTAAATTAAACTTAAGCTAAAAATCTATTTTTAAACAATTAAATATTTCTCTTATGTATTTAAAACCATATAGTTATTTATTAAGTAGCTTTTAAAAACTTAATATTAAATTAATTAGAAATTTGAAAACATAATTTCATTTTATAATTCAAACCAACTCATCTATTTACAATATATACCATTATATATATATTATAAATAGAATTATATTTTATTAACTTTTAAAAGATAAAATCACTAATTAAATACTTATTTAATTAGATTATTAAATTAATCCAAATTTATTAATAAAGATCATCAAATCAATTTAATTTTAAATATAGATTATTAAATTGATATTGTCCAAATTCCGGGATATCACATTCCTCCCCCCTTAAAATAATTTCGTCCCCGAAATTTAAACAAAGGTAATTTAATAATCTCATTAAAATTTAATTTTCAAAGCACAAACATATATCAATCATATGCTAACAATCATAGCAACCAATCATCCAAACAAACAATTCTAACTATCCAGACAAAATTCTGGTTAAAATTTCCTCGAGTTTCCCCAAGTATATATATATATTCCGGGATACTCACTCTATAAACAATCTAAACTATGAAGCTACAGAGCTCCTACTCATCTAGATCTACAAAACTAAACAGGATATCAGACTACAGACAAGTCTGACTCAACAACCAAATCTTCCAGAACTGCTGATTCCAAAACCAAGAACACCAACTCTACTCCTCAACATCAGAAGAAAACAAATTTACTTCTCCTATCCAGGAAACAAAACAGATGCACTCCCAAACTGCTTCTGCTGCACAACTCTAATCTGAAGTAGATAAGAATGCTGATGAAGAACACGAGCACAACTGGACAACACATCCCAGAAATATGGTTCAACGGATCCATAAAGAAAACTCAGATACTCCATCAAAACTTGAGCCGCTTCACCAAACTCTATCTCTAGGAACTATCCTTCAACTAGACTGAACCACCGGTACCACTCCTGGAATCCAGTCGATAAGAAAACTCAATCTCCAGATGCGAACAACTTCTGACTTCCCTGAAGACATCCTGGAAAATTCTGACACCCCAAAAGAATACTCAACAATCGCAAATCACTTTTGCGATCAACCCAGCCTATTTCCAAAGAAACTGCTCTCTCTTTACCAATCAGAACAGCTTACACTTACCTATCCAATCCATCGAAGAAATGGATCCACTCTGCTGCTTCTGAACTTCACCTCTAGAAAATTGCTCAGCCAGAAAACTTCCTTGTCGGCACAGAGAACACCTCCGAGCTGCACTGCTGACACTGATGCCAAAGACTTTCTAACCAAAGCTCTTCGAGAAACTCAAACCTCAAACAACAGAAACACCATGCTGAACTCAGCCACAACACCGAAGTATACATACTCCTTAAACTTGTCCCAAAGAAAATATCTTCGGAAACATCCATAGTCACTGTGTCTCATCACACAGCTACTTCTTCCAGAAGTTACCAAGATACCATCACTCGCTTCTGCCCATCCAACTTCAAAGATAAACTCCGAACCTTAACAGTTTCCTTCGGAGATTTATGAAATCCTTCACTACAACAAAGTTTATTCGAGACATTATTGGGTCTACAGTCTCGACAGATACACTTCCAACCTCAAACATTTAACTCCAACCATTGGTAGTTGTGTTTCACACACCACCACCTATCTACCTTTATAACTTATATTGGAAAACCTGAACAGGTAACCCAACAAATAGGTAGAAATAAATATATATAGTTATATAAAAATTACAAATACGCTCTCTCAAGATAGACACCACTCCAGAGCCTAGGTATTCACTCAACCTATCGCTCTGATACCACTGTCACGACCCGCCATCCTACGTCCAGGAAGACGCATCGTTTTGAAGAAAAGAAAGAGGTGAGAAAGTAGAAAAGAAAGAGAAGAAGAAGAACAACAACAGAATCTCAACAGCGGAACGAATAAATTATATTAATAATAAAAGTATTACATAATATACAACACTTATCAGAGTTACACAACATATACATCACATACTAGACAGTTATAAACATCTGTCTAGACATTACAACTCAAATACAATACAAACACTATCACAGAGATCAACATAGCGGAATACTATATATCTACGACGCTGAAGCCTCCTGCTCCATTGCTCCTCCACAATTTGTCAAAGCTAACCTGAATCCCTTGGCTACTCGTAAAAATTTGAGTACCCAAGAGTTTATATAAAACAAAAATAAACACTTGGGTCAGACATGGGTCTGGTGTGAGTAACAGGTTAAAGTTGCTTAACTTCAAAACCTTTTGAAACAAAGGTATCACGTAAGACTCCCCACAAATAAACATGGGTAAGTTTTTACCTTACGCTAACCAAAACATTTGATAGGAAATCCAGTTATATTATTATAGGGTCTAGGGTTTTCAAGTAAAATACAGAAATAGCTGGAATGCTTACATCTCACGTTCCAACATAGTTGGGCACAACTAATACGTACGGCACTTATTGGATTTTTGATTCCATACAACGGCAGGGCTACCGGGGTACCGCCCGTCACAGTACGTGGCCTAGATCACCGTACCGAGGATCACGCCCAATCCCCTGCAACACAAGGCCGGAACATCCCTTACTGGATAATTCCCGCACAAGACATCCCAGCAGTTGTTGCAATCAACTGCCCACTCAATCGAATAATAAGAAGGGACCTCTAGACAGGGATAATCTTGTCCTACTTGGGTGCTACCCACTAACCTTGCTGCACCTCCCCTGTTTTAGCCATTCCCGGTTTGATGAGGCTTGAGGCTACGATTACCTTTAATCAGAACACAATCACTTAGAATGCTCATCGTCCACCTGACGATGTGTTGAAAGCATTCAATCCATACAAGTTCGTTCCGGGTTCGAACGAAACCGAAGGCATTATCTCGTTACACTCATATTGGAATCACCCTCAGAGTTAACGACCATAACCCTTGCACTCTGAATCTTCATCTCGAATCTGAAAGTACTATCTCCGTCAAACTCATTACGGAATCACCCTCAGAGTTATATTGACAAAGAATAGTTCTTACACCTCGAGTCTTCACTTGCTCCATTTGGATTTCACGACCTAACGTTAATTTGGATCGATGTGGTATTCGGGTCTCCAGACCTGGAATCCCGGTATACGGAAACCCGATCCCGGTCTCATCGAAATCCAAAACGTATCTTTTAAGGCCAAGTTGTTTTTAAAGTTAAAACAATTCAATTATACTATCTATTTACACACAGATAGATAATTCACATATTCACAATAGATAATCAACATTATCATTAAAAGCAGATAATCCATATCATCAGCATTATGCAACCAAAGCATCCAAATCATACAGTATCAATTATCTCATCTCTGAGATCTCAAACCATTCAAGGTAAATCAATATCATTCAATATCCTTAAGCAATGATTTATTAATCACCATATATAGTTAATTTAAAATGAATTAAATTAAATACTTCATCTCTAATTAATTTAAAGTAAATTAAATTAATTACTTTCATCATTAACAATCTTGCTTAAGTCACTATTAATTAATTATCAATTAATTAATCCACCCTTATCCAATTATTCATTTTAATTAATCATCCTTGATTAATTACATTTAATTACATTCAAGTAATTAGTACTTAAATTAATTTCACAAATTAATTATTCTTAACTACTTATAGTAATTAACCTTTAATTACTACATTTATTAATTAACTATAATTAATTATCTTACTCCTTAATTAATTACATTAATTAATCACTTCCTTTATTAATTATCCCTAAATTAATCAATTCTTAATTATATCATCAATTATTAACTAATGATCCTTAATTACATTTTAATTAATTACTTTATTTAAATTAATTAAACCATAATTATTAATCACTATTGATTAATCACATTCAGTAATTAACTATCCTTAATTACTTCTTAAAATAAATTAATTATTCCTTAATTAATTTCTTAATTAATCTCTTGATTAATTCCATTAAGTAATTAACTACCTTTAATTACTTTATTAATTACATCAGTAATTATCCATTAATTACTTCCTAAGTAATTATACCTCATTAAATTACATTTAGTAATTACTTCACAAATCATTAAATGATTATCTTAAATTAATTAAACTTAATTAATTAACTTAACTAATCAATTCAAACTCAATTAATTACAATGAGTAATTAATTTCCTAATTACTTCCATTAAGTAAAACAATTCACAAATGATTAACCTTAATTAATCTATTTAATAAATAAAATTAATCATATTAATTAATTATTTAATAAACCTTAGTTAATGATCTATATTAACTATTCTTTAATTATTTTTCTTAAATAATTAAACTTTAATTAACCATTATTGATTACAATTTAATTAATTCCAATTACCAATAAATTAATCTTTCATTTCTTAATTAATTAAGTACCTAACAATAACTTAATTAATCCTTAATTACTTAAATAATTTATTCCTAACTATTAATTAACAATCTTAACTTATCAATTAATGATTCTTAATTTCAAATTAATTACCCTTTAATTAATTTAATTAAGTCCTAATTAATCAATTTAACCTTTAATTACTAATTTATAAATCCAAATCATAAATTAATTAAATTGATTAATTATCTTTTAATTACCTTACTAATTTATTTTATCCCATGTCATTAAATCTTAATTATCTTTAAGATAACACTTTATTCCTATTAATGATTTAAAATATCATTAATAAAGTATTTAAACCAATTTACCTTTAAATTTACATTTAAATTTCATTTTAAATTAAGATTTAAAATGAAGACAATTTTAACTTTAACAAAATTTTAAAACTATTTAAATCCTTTTTAAATTACATGTTAAAGAAATATTTATTTAATTAAAAGAAATTTAAAACTAAATTCATTTTAAATTCAAATCAATTTAAAATATACCTTAACATTCAAATTTGTTTAAAACAAATTTTAAATTTAAAAACATCTTTTTTATTTCAAAATTGAAATGCATATTAACTTTGACTCCAGATTAATCTTTAGATTTTGAAACCTATCTACAATTTAAAACTTTATCTTTAAAATTCAAACTTCTTAACCCTTTTAAAAGTAGTTAAGTCAATTCAAAATTTAAAAACTTTATCTTATTTAAAACTGAGATTTTAAATTAAACTCCAGATAATAACTAGATTTAAAACTTATTTAAACTTTACTTTTAGATTTAAACATCAGTTTTAAATTTTATTTTAAAATTTAAAAACTGGAAACAGGTTCTGTCAAAACCTGTTATACAAACATTACCCGAGTTACTCCTTCAAATCCCCGATAACTACTTCGAGTCTCCAACCAAAATTCACGAGAACAACCCGAGTTTCCCACTCCTTCTTTCCCAAACACCACAGCAAATACCCAGACATATACGTGCACGTGCACAGTTCATCTACGATGCTCCGACCATCGCTGCTGACGCCTATAAGTCGACTACGATCTTCTCACTGGATTGCGACCACCCAGAGCCACGATCATTCTTGAATTCGAAAACGAGCTATTCAACTTGCCTGGAACAAAAGTCTTCGAACCACCCAAAGCCTGGAATCCAACATCGCTCTCGAGATTCTGATCATCAGATCACCTGAAAATTTAACAGCACCTTCGCCAACGTCCACACTCTTATCTCCCTAAGTCCTGTAGAACTCGATTCAATATTGGAACCGTGACGATCAAATATACCTAATCTACCCAAACTAGGGCTACAGACTTCAATCTTCCACCGCAACTACCCTGATGATGAATTCGCCTTTTTGACAATTTCTCTTGACTCTCCTATCACTTCCCCACTTCCAGGAACAATCACTACCATTCCGTCCCTTTTTTGATCATCTAAAATCACTCAAAATACAAAATTGTTCAAATCTCAAACTGCTCTCTCATTCTATTTCTAAAAATCGTGATTTTAGTTTTAAAAATTAAGTCTTTGATTAAGGTTTCAGATCATATACCTGACTTAATAAATTAAGATGTTTGAATTTTTCTTTATTCTAAGTTAACTCTGTTCTTCTTAAGTTTCCAGAGACATTCAAGTTATTTTAACTTGATTAACATTTTAAACTTTACTTCATGATTTCACAAACAACTTTTGTTTGAAATCCTAATTCTAATAGAGATTAGTTTGGGAGAATTGGAATTTAGATCTAAATTTTAAACTGAGAACTTTAAACAGAGATGATCACTGGTACAATCAAACATACACATAGTATCTTCATTCATATATACATGTATCTAGATCTAAAACAAACATGCATACATAATTTCAAACATGCACCACAATTTTACTTCAGATATTTTACCACACAAATCAAATCTATCTATTTTTAAAATCTAAGTTACTCACATAAAACAAAAGGATGAACAGAGCACTTATAAACAACATGCACACAAATGAATATACACATCAGACATTCACTTATATATACATGTAATACACATTTAAATTCATCCATACTAGCACGCAACCAATTATATTTTAAATTTTTAAAAGTTACTCACAGATTAAAGAAGACAGAGCCTCCAGATTTTTGAAACAGCCTTTGGAACTTGAATTGCTGGAAATGTCTTTAAAATTTGTAAACTGGAATGCCTTAGCAACCAAAATTGCTTTTGCTGAGTTAAACTTTATACTTGGTTTGAAAATGCAGGTTACAGATATGCTTGAAACAGAGATTACTCGATTCCAGGCTTGAAGAAGATGCAGGCTAATGTTTTGATTTGATTTTGCAATAAATTACAGGCTATTGAATTTTGAATAGATATTTGTTTGAGGAGGATGTAAATTACAGATTGAAGAATTTTGCAGGCTTTTGATTTTACATTTCTGTTTTGAAGAGTTTCTTACTTTATTTGTTTTGAACTGAGGTTTTCTTAACTTTGAAGAGAATAGGAAAAAAATATGAAGAGAATGAAGTATATGTTTATATAAACTGAAATTATCTAAAAATAAAAATAAAAGAAAAACAAGATTAAATGACACTTGTCATTAGCCCTTACTCATTATTTAACACTTGTTTAAATGAGGTCTTAGGAAATTAACACTTGTCTTTTTAAGTTAATTTGTATTTTACTTTTAAAGTTTAATATAAGCTTATACTTAATTAATTAGTTAATAAGTACTTATCTATATGTATAGATAATTTTAAAGAAATAAAACCAATTATTATTTAAAAATAAAAGTTTATACATATAATTTAAAATCCAAAATATTTTAAAATGTCTATCTTTTAAATTTCAATTTTAAATCCAAATTCAAATTCAAATTAAATTTAAAAATCTAGTTTAAAATCAAGTTATATATATATGCATATATAACTACCATTTAAATTTAAAATATCAATTCTATTTCCAAAAATCTATTTATGTTTATAAAACAAAGTATTATAATTATTATTTGAAAATACCAAATTTGACTATTTTAAATAATTTATAAAAGAGATTATAAATTACTTCTATTTTTAAATCATATATATCAAGTAATAAAACAAACCTTTTATTTAAATTAAACTTAAGCTAAAAATCTATTTTTAAACGATTAAATATTTCTCTTATGTATTTAAAACCATATAGTTATTTATTAAGTAGCTTTTAAAAACTTAATATTAAATTAATTAGAAATTTGAAAACATAATTTCATTTTATAATTCAAACCAACTCATCTATTTACAATATATACCATTATATATATATTATAAATAGAATTATATTTTATTAACTTTTAAAAGATAAAATCACTAATTAAATACTTATTTAATTAGATTATTAAATTAATCCAAATTTATTAATAAAGATCATCAAATCAATTTAATTTTAAATATAGATTATTAAATTGATATTGTCCAAATTCCGGGATATCACAAAGAGACTGAATTTGGTCGAAGCGATAACAGAGATGGATAAGAATGGATGGAACAGACTGAATTTGGTTTCACAATCTATATTAAAACCAATTTCAATCAAATAACATATGATTTCACCATTTGATACATTAATTATTTTATTCCTTATTAACTTAAAATTATATCCAAATTAAGCTCTACAATTATATTTCAATTAGAAATAACATTCATTTCATTCTTATAACATTAACGTTTAAAATTTACAATCGATTGAATTTACATTAACATAGATTTTATTTACACTCAATCAATATTATTAATTATATTCTAATTTGCATTATTATCTCTCACTTCACTATAATTATTGTTTTAGAATTCATTTAAGATCAAGTTATAAATCCTAAATATCTTTTTCATTAATAAATCATAAATTTTAATTTCTGACAATATTAAATTCCAAAAATCTTATTAAATTAATATTTTTAATTATAAAAAAAATACGGGTCGTTATAATCTCCCCCACTCAAAACTTTTCGTCCTCGAAAAGGAACAAGAAAGAACCAAGAGGTTTGATATATTTTTATTTAAAATAATCAATTTATAACCATTAACTTACATATTTAAGTTTAACAAAATTTTGAAAATAACTCAACTTCTACAAAAAAATTCTAAGTCCTAAATTTACGAAAAATTTCGGCAGCATCTTCTTTGCGCGGATAGGTCCGGAAAATAATAATATCAATAATTACAATATATATATATATATATCATATTTCAATAATAAAACACCCCAAACCATGGGAAAAACAATAAAGTACTGTTACAAAAACCATAATCCGAAAACGTATGCCAGGCAAACAAACTTTGTTTATGAAACCAAAAGCAACAGCTATTGCTTCCATAAACATGTATTCGACTTACATAATCCAAAAGAGTTAAAATTATGTAAAAAGAGTAATATGTTAGTTGTTTCAGTTAATAGTACAAGCAACATACATACAATATATAATAATCATATGCAAACAAAAAGAGGTATAACCATTATATGCAACAAAAGAATCCAACACACATCCATAGCAATCAAAACTAATGGTTTGTCCAAGTTTAGAACTTTTTATCATATAAGGGTGATAAATAAGCTACTAAGTGTACCTTACTCTCGTAGCCTTAGATGATTACTAAATAGATTATTTATACAACCTCAAACAAGTTAAGTATCATTTCCCAAACATCCCATAAGCCAAACAACATAGAATTTTAAATATTATTCTATTGGTTTCTTTTCACATTATTTACCTTTCACTTATTTTCAATTCTCATTTATTCATACAGGATCTTTTTTTTATTAATTTACGTTCATTACTTACATAATTTAATTCCCATTCAATAATTGAAATCATCAATGAATACATTATTGAAGTATTACATACATTTCATTGCAGTTTAATTCACATTTATTATTTACTTATATACTTGATTTCCATTTAATATTAATATTCATTACTAAATCATTTCATACTTAAGTTTCTCCATTCTTTTAAATTCATATTTATTATTTACTTCTATTAATATTAATATTCATTAATGAAGCATTATTTAAGTTCACCCAATTTTAATCTACATTCATTCCTTCATATATAGTATCATTTAATATTAAATATATTTATGAATCATTTCAACATTTCTTGTGATATCCTGGGATTTCAGGGTATTTAAAATGTGATAATCTTTTAAATTAATTGGTAAAGTAGTTATTTTCAAACAATTTAATAATGAGTTGTTTTTAAATATAGATATAAATAGATTTTAAATAGACATATTATTTCAAATTTAATAAGGGTTGTTTAAAATGTGTGTATATATATATATATGTGTGTATTTAAATTTATTTTAAATAGGATAATTATTGACAATTAATAATGTGATTATTTAAATCTAATATATATATTTATTTGAATTGATTTTTAATTTGGATTTTAAATTGACTTTGAAATTGAATTTAAAATATATGAATAAAAGTTTTTATTTAAAAATAAGATTTGTTTTGTATTATTCTCTTTAAAGAAATATATTTATAGAAATTGGAAGAGTATTTATTTAATAGGAAAAAAATACATAAGCTTTTAAATTAGCATTTTAAATAAGCTTAAAATATTTTATATGGTTTTTATTTAAATCATAATTGGTTTATATTCTATTTTCTTTAAACATTGTATTTATGTAAAAATTTAGAAAGCATTTATTAAAGTACAAATGTATTTATTAATTAGGAAATAAATATAAAAGTTTTTAAAATCTTTTAAAAATAAATAAAAATGCTTAATGACAAGTGTTAGGATAATAGAGCTTGTAAGTATATGTGTTAAATGAATAAGTAGTGTATGAGACAAGTGTCATCTTTTTATTTTTATTTTCTTTAATTTTAATAAATCCTAAATGAACTCTATTTAAACTCCTATCTTCCTTTCCATTTTCTTTTGCTATCTCCTCATTTTCTAAACTCAAGAGAACAAATCCGTAAAACTTTCCTCTAACCAGAAATTCAAGCAAAGTAAACAACTCAAAAACAAAAATCAAAACCCTGTAATTCCCTATTAAAAGCCTGTAATCTCCTCTAAATCAAAACAGACTTGTAAACAAATTTCCAAAGCAAGTCTGTGATCTTTTAAAACCAAAGAATCCAAGAATCAGGATCAAGATACTTCTCAAACTCAAGATTCAAAAGTCTGGATCAACTCATCATCATCCAATTCAACTGAGCACTCCAGTTTTAAAGAAATCAAAGTCTTGAATCATCTCAGCCAACAAGCCTTTCAGTTTTAAAGAAATGAAGCAGATTCAGTTGCAAAACTTCCAGTTTTTCCAAAACTCTCTGCCTCTTTGAATAAGTGAGTAAACCTAACTTTAAAAACAGTTTTAAAATCTGCTATGTTTTGATATGCCTGATAAATGTTATAATAACATGATATGCAATGTTTACTTGAATGTTGGGTATGAATGGATGTTTACATAAGAGTTGTTATGCATATGAATGTTCATTATTCTCTGTTAATTTCCAGTAAGTAAACTATCAAAAGCTTTAGTATATAACTTGGTGTTTGTGATAAATATTTGAAGTATGCTGTGAATAATGTTTGTATAGATGTAAATAGGCCTGTATACATATATATATGTGTAAATGTTTACATGTGCATGTCTTTGTTTACCCAGATACATATCTCTGTTTTTAGATCATAAGGGGAATAACAAGTTTAAAGATCAATTCCTTTCTCTCTAAACCTTTTTAGGCTATGATCTCTAAAGAAGAAATGATGGTAAGACTGTAACATCATTTTTAAAAATAATTTCAAGTGAAATTATTGAGTTAATATTTTGAAAATGGGAAATTACAGTATAATCTTTTCAAATCAGAAAATTCGATCATCTTAATTTCTGGTTTTGATTAATTTAAGTTTGTTAAAAACTTAATAAAATGTTTTAAAACTTAATCAATTTGTAAATATAATAAATGTTAATTAAAGGTTAAGTTTAATTAATGTGATTTAGTAATTAACAAAGGAAAATGATTAGTTAAAGATTATTAATTAATTAATTAGAGGTTAATTAATTTGTAATCAAGACTTATTAATTAAATAATTAGAGATTATTAATTAATGATTAAAGATTTATTTAGTTGTAATTAAGGGTATGGTTAATTAATTAAAGGTAATTAATTGTAATTAAGGATTTTTAAATTAAGAAATTAAGATTGATTAATTAATGATTAGTGATTAATTAAGTAATTAGTGGCTAATAAATTAAGTAATTAAAGATAAATTACTTTGTAATTAAGGATTAATTAATTTGTTATTAAGTTTTATTAATTAAAAATTGAGGTTTATTAATTAATAATTAAAGAAAAATTAATCTGTAATTAAAGATTAATTAATTTGTTTAAGAGTGATTAAGGAATGGATTACTCAATTGTAAATAATAAATGAATGTGATTAAATTTAGTTAATTAATATGTAAATAAATTGAAGATAATCACTTGATGTTGATTAAGTATAAATACTTAATGAAATTTATAAGTGTAATTACTGTAAGTAATTAAGGTATAATTACAAGATGTAATTAATTTAAGGATAATTACTTAATGAGAAGTAATTAAGGATTAATTATTTGGAATAATTAATTAAAGGATCAATATAATTAATTAAGGAGTTAATTAATTAGAGTAAGTAATTATAGGATGATAATTACTGTTATGATTAATTAAGGTAGATTAATAGAAATGATAAATTAAAGTTTAATTAATTAATGTAATTAATTAAGGGTCAATGTAATTAATTATAATTAATTAATTAATGGAAGTAATTAAGGATCATTAATTAATGTAATTAATAAAAGTAATTAAAGGTTAATTACTGTTAATGAATAAGAATAATTAATTTGTAAAATTAAATAAAGGATAATTACTTTATGTAATTAATGCATAATTAATCAAGGATGATTAATATTTAATGAGTAATTAATTAATTAAAGATTGTAATCAATTAATGATTGGTTAAGCAAAGTTAGAAATTAATTCTTAAGTAATTAATTTAATTTAAGTTAATTAAATTAATTATAATATAGGGTTAATAATTGTTTGCTTATGGATGATTGTTGTGTAGAATATCTAAATTGGATGATATCTATTGGATGATATGCTGTGATGTTCTGTAATATGATATTGGATATATCTATGATAAATGTGTGATATTTATCTATGTTATTGCTATGTGAATTCAAGTATTGAATTGAATTGAATTGTTTAAACCTTTAAACAACTTGGACCTAAAAGATGGCGATTTGGATTTCGATGAGACCGGGATCGGGTTTCCGTATACCGGTATTCCAGGTCTGGAGACCCGAATACCACATCGATCCAAATTAACGATAGGTCGTGAATCTCAAGTGAAGATGAAGATTTAGAGTACAAGGGTTATTGTCGTTAACTCTGAGGGTGATTCCAAAACGAGTGTAACGAGATAATGCCTTCGGTTTCGTTCGAACCCGGAACGAACTTGTATGGATTGAATGCTTTCAGCACATCGTCAGGCGGACGATGAGCATTCTAAGTGATATGTTCTGATTAAAGGTAATCGTAACCTCAAGCCTCATCAACCGGGAATGGCTAAAACAGGGGAGGTGCAGCAAGGCTTCGTGGGTAGCACCCACTGAGAGCAAGATAGATCCCTGTCTAGAGGTCCCTTTTCTTTTTATTCGGCTTAGTGTGTGGTTGGTCGCGCCAACTACGGGATTATCTTGTTCGGGATTATCCAGTAAGGGATGGTTCCGGCTTTGTGTTGCAGGGGAGCGGGCGTACTCCTCGGTACGGTGATCTAGGCCACGTACTGTGACGGGCGGTACCCCAGTAGCCCTGCCATTGTATGGAATCCAAAATCCAATAAGTGCCGTACGATTTAGTTGTGCCCAACTATGTTGGAACGTGAGATGTAAGCATTCCAGCTATTTCTGTATTTTATTTGAAAACCCTAGACCCTATTATAATATAATCGGATTTTCTATCAAATGTTTTGGTTATCGTAAGGTAAAAACATTTCCGTGTTTATGTGCGGGAAGTCTTACGAGATACCTTTTCTTTCAAAGGTTTTTCAAAGTTAAACAAGTTTAAACCGTTTACTCACACCAGACCCATGTCTGACCCAAGTGTTTATTTTCTGTTTTATTAAACTCTTGGGTACTCAATATTGTATTGAGTAGTCGAGGGATTCAGGTTAGCTTTGACGAATTCTGGAGGAGATTTGGAGCAGGAGGCTTCACCGTGTAGATATATGATGATTCCGCTGTGTATATGTTGTGTCTGTATCTGTGATACTTGAGTTGTATGAATTAGACAGATGTTTATAACTGTCTAATATGTGTTGTATAAGTTGTGTAACTCTGATGTATATGATACTATGTAATATTTTATATGATATATTATATTTCATTCGTTCCGCTGTGAGTTTCTGATGTTGTTGTTCTTTCTTCTTTCTTTCTTTTCTTCTTCTATCCCTTTCTTTCTTATTAGCGATTCGATTTTCCGGGAGTGGAAAGCCGGGTCGTTACATTTGGTATCAGAGCATAGGTTGAGCGAATGCCTAAGCTTTTGGTTAAGTGAATATCAGAACACTAGGTTGAGTGAATACCTAGGTTCGGAAGGATTGTTCATTAGAAATAGGATCTGTAACAACCTGTTTGAGTCCGAGTGTATATATATATATATGAGAGCGCGTATTTGTTAGTTATATAAAATGGTTTTATATTGTGTTAATTGATCGGTTGAGTGGTATATGGATTCTGGTCAATACGAGTAGCTAACGTTATTGATAGGGATCTCTAAACACTTGAACCAGGCCAACGGACACAATATTGTTTTAAAGAGGTAAATGAAATAATTTTACCCAGAAATAATTTCTATATAAAAAAAAAATATATCATTTTAAATATATATATTTATGTATTTCTACCTATTTGTTGGGTTACCTGTTCGGGTTTTCCAATATAAGTTATAAAGGTAGATAAGGTGGTAGTGTGTGTAACACAATTACCAATGATTGAAGTTTGAGAGTTGAGGTTGGAAGAGTATCTGTCGAGACTGTAAACCTAATACCGTCTCGAGTGAACTTTACAGTTGTGTAAGGATTTCACAATCTCTGAAGGAAACCTGTTAAGGTTCGGAGTTTATCTTTGAAGTTTGGATGAGTAGAGTTGGATCTGTCGGGTAGGCAGAAGTGTGTGATGGTATCTTGATACCTCAGGTAATAGTAGCTGTGTGATGAGATGCAGTGACTATGGATGTTCCTGAAGATATTTTCTTTGGAATGAGTATAAGGAAGTGTGTCTGTTTCGGTGTTGTGGCCGAGTTCACCATGGTGTTTCTGTTCTGTTTAAGGTCCGAGTTTCTCGAAGAGCTTTGGTTAGGAAATCTTTGGCATCTGTGGCAGCAGTGCAGCTCGGAGTATTCTGTGCATTGGCAGGAAATTTTCTGACTGAGCAGTTTTTCTGGAGGTGGAGTTCAGAAGCAACAGAGTGGATCCATTTCTTCGATAGATAGGATAGATAAGTATAAGCTGTTCTGATTGGTAAAGAGAGAACAGTTTTCTTTGCATGTTGACTGGGTTGATCGCAAAAGTGACTTGCGATAATTGAGTATTCTCTTGAGTAATCTTTTTCTTGGGTTTGAGGCATCTCTAGAGGATGTTGGAGTTATAGAGTTGTCAGAGATTTTCTGGAAAGTGCTGGTCTAGTTTGTGTTCGTGTTCATCGACGACATCTAGATCAGAGTGGAGCAGCGAAAGCTTGGTAGTAGTTGTTCTAGAGTGGAAGCAACCGGAAGTTGCAGTGTTTGGATTAAAGGGTTCCTACAGGAAGCTTTTCAAGATTTGAAGGTCAGATTGGTGAGAGAATCTGTTTTGTCTTGATAAAAGAAGTATTTGGAATCTACTGATGATTGAGGAGTAGAGTTTGAGTTCTGGATTTCCGTAGATCTTGAGAGGATCCGTTTGTTGGATTGTTTGTGGTCCGGTTTGTTTCGAGAAGCATCAGCAATGGTTGAGCTGATCAGGAAAGGTGAAGGCAGCCCAGAATCGTCAGAAGAATTCTGAAGATTAGAGACGGAGGAATTTGGAATTCAAAGTTGGAGACTTCGTTATTGTTGAAATTTTCTCTGGTAAAAGGGAGCTACAAGATTGGGTAAGTCTGTGAAGTCAGCTCCGAGTTGTTTTGGATCTCTTCTGTATTCTGATTTGGATAAGTGTTTGATCTACAGGATTGAATTGCCAGTTTGGATAACTGGGATTCAGAGTATATCGCGTATCTTTGAGGAAGTACGTGTTTGATCTATCTCTGGTTTTGGAACCAGCAGTTCTGAAGAATTTGATAGTTGAGTTGATCTTGTCTGTGGTCTGATATCTTGTTCAGATTGTAGATCTAGATGAGTAGGAGCTCAGTAGCTTAGTAGTATAGCTAGTTCTGGATTCAGTAGAGCGAGTATCCCGGTATCTGTACCTGGGAACTCGGGGATAAATTTTAGGAAGCTTATTCGGATCTGTGTCCGGATAGCTAGAATTGTTGTTTGATTGAATTGTTTGTTTGGATGAAATTGGTTGTTTGTTTGTGTTGGCTGATATGTATGCTAAAATTGTTTGAAAATTTTTAAAATAAAATAAAAACATTGGGTTATCTTCTGTTTTAAATTTCGAGGACGAAATTATTTTAAGGGGGGAGGAATGTGATATCCCGGGATTTCAGGGTATTTAAAATGTGATAATCTTTTAAATTAATTGGTAAAGTAGTTATTTTCAAACAATTTAATAATGAGTTGTTTTTAAATATAGATATAAATAGATTTTAAATAGACATATTATTTCAAATTTAATAAGGGTTGTTTAAAATGTATATATATATATATATGTGTGTATTTAAATTTATTTTAAATAGGATAATTATTGACAATTAATAATGTGATTATTTAAATCTAATATATATATTTATTTGAATTGATTTTTAATTTGGATTTTAAATTGACTTTGAAATTGAATTTAAAATATATGAATAAAAGTTTTTATTTAAAAATAAGATTTGTTTTGTATTATTCTCTTTAAAGAAATATATTTATAGAAATTGGAAGAGTATTTATTTAATAGGAAAAAAATACATAAGCTTTTAAATTAGCATTTTAAATAAGCTTAAAATATTTTATATGGTTTTTATTTAAATCATAATTGGTTTATATTCTATTTTCTTTAAACATTGTATTTATGTAAAAATTTAGAAAGCATTTATTAAAGTACAAATGTATTTATTAATTAGGAAATAAATATAAAAGTTTTTAAAATCTTTTAAAAATAAATAAAAATGCTTAATGACAAGTGTTAGGATAATAGAGCTTGTAAGTATATGTGTTAAATGAATAAGTAGTGTATGAGACAAGTGTCATCTTTTTATTTTTATTTTCTTTAATTTTAATAAATCCTAAATGAACTCTATTTAAACTCCTATCTTCCTTTCCATTTTCTTTTGCTATCTCCTCATTTTCTAAACTCAAGAGAACAAATCCGTAAAACTTTCCTCTAACCAGAAATTCAAGCAAAGTAAACAACTCAAAAACAAAAATCAAAACCCTGTAATTCCCTATTAAAAGCCTGTAATCTCCTCTAAATCAAAACAGACTTGTAAACAAATTTCCAAAGCAAGTCTGTGATCTTTTAAAACCAAAGAATCCAAGAATCAGGATCAAGATACTTCTCAAACTCAAGATTCAAAAGTCTGGATCAACTCATCATCATCCAATTCAACTGAGCACTCCAGTTTTAAAGAAATCAAAGTCTTGAATCATCTCAGCCAACAAGCCTTTCAGTTTTAAAGAAATGAAGCAGATTCAGTTGCAAAACTTCCAGTTTTTCCAAAACTCTCTGCCTCTTTGAATAAGTGAGTAAACCTAACTTTAAAAACAGTTTTAAAATCTGCTATGTTTTGATATGCCTGATAAATGTTATAATAACATGATATGCAATGTTTACTTGAATGTTGGGTATGAATGGATGTTTACATAAGAGTTGTTATGCATATGAATGTTCATTATTCTCTGTTAATTTCCAGTAAGTAAACTATCAAAAGCTTTAGTATATAACTTGGTGTTTGTGATAAATATTTGAAGTATGCTGTGAATAATGTTTGTATAGATGTAAATAGGCCTGTATACATATATATATGTGTAAATGTTTACATGTGCATGTCTTTGTTTACCCAGATACATATCTCTGTTTTTAGATCATAAGGGGAATAACAAGTTTAAAGATCAATTCCTTTCTCTCTAAACCTTTTTAGGCTATGATCTCTAAAGAAGAAATGATGGTAAGACTGTAACATCATTTTTAAAAATAATTTCAAGTGAAATTATTGAGTTAATATTTTGAAAATGGGAAATTACAGTATAATCTTTTCAAATCAGAAAATTCGATCATCTTAATTTCTGGTTTTGATTATAAAAACAAATTCGTATAAAAGAATGATGATTTTAGACAATGATTTCATGATTTTTAAGATTGGGATTATTGGGAATTTCTGAGTTGATCAGAATTCAAACTTCGCTCGATTTCTTGGCGATCGGCGATGGAGGAGGGTTGCGTTTGGGTCTGGAGGAAGTATGAAGGTCGGGGATTAAGGGAAAAATGCTCGAAGCATTTTTCGATCATCAGAGTGGATGAACGACATTGGTTTAGGGTTTAAGGTTGGGTTCTAGTCGTTACTGTTCTTGAATCGTTTTCGTTATCGTTAATGATCTGGAAGTGATCGCACAAGGGGGGTTTGACGCGTAGGATCGTGATGAAGCTTTGGACGTGGTGGCAAGGCCTCTGGTGATCGGTGTTGTCTGGGCGAAGCGACATTTGGTCGGAGCAGTTTGTTCAGATGGGTTCGACCTTCGAATTTTAATTTTCGTGATCATTTGAGGGAGCTAGGTGGTCTGATGGCTTTAGGAGCTCGTGGATGACTTGTCGATGATGGTCGTAGACGCCGGAGTCTCGATGATGAGCGGTGCAGGTGCACGAGTTGCTCGATGCACGTTTGTTTTGGTTTTTGAACGACATTGTTTTTCTTCCGGGTTTTGACTCGGGGAGAAGAAAGATTGACTCGAGTTTAAACTCGAGAGTAGAGGGTGAAGTTTAGCCTGTTATCAGTTCTAGTTGCTAGCAGGTTTTAAAATTTAAAAAAAAAAAAATTTAACTAAAACTTGAACTAAAATTTTAAATGAAAGGGAACTCGAGACACTCTCGAGTAGGAAGGTGGATGACTCGAAGCAAGGATCGGGAGAGAAAGGTGTTAAGCCTGTTTTAAAGTTTTTATAAATAACAGTTGAAATTTAAAGATGGTTCCCTGTTTATAACTTGTCTAAACCTCTTTTAAAATGTTCTTAAACTTTATTTAAAGGTATGTTTGATTAATTTAAGTTTGTTAAAAACTTAATAAAATGTTTTAAAACTTAATCAATTTGTAAATATAATAAATGTTAATTAAAGGTTAAGTTTAATTAATGTGATTTAGTAATTAACAAAGGAAAATGATTAGTTAAAGATTATTAATTAATTAATTAGAGGTTAATTAATTTGTAATCAAGACTTATTAATTAAATAATTAGAGATTATTAATTAATGATTAAAGATTTATTTAGTTGTAATTAAGGGTATGGTTAATTAATTAAAGGTAATTAATTGTAATTAAGGATTTTTAAATTAAGAAATTAAGATTGATTAATTAATGATTAGTGATTAATTAAGTAATTAGTGGCTAATAAATTAAGTAATTAAAGATAAATTACTTTGTAATTAAGGATTAATTAATTTGTTATTAAGTTTTATTAATTAAAAATTGAGGTTTATTAATTAATAATTAAAGAAAAATTAATCTGTAATTAAAGATTAATTAATTTGTTTAAGAGTGATTAAGGAATGGATTACTCAATTGTAAATAATAAATGAATGTGATTAAATTTAGTTAATTAATATGTAAATAAATTGAAGATAATCACTTGATGTTGATTAAGTATAAATACTTAATGAAATTTATAAGTGTAATTACTGTAAGTAATTAAGGTATAATTACAAGATGTAATTAATTTAAGGATAATTACTTAATGAGAAGTAATTAAGGATTAATTATTTGGAATAATTAATTAAAGGATCAATATAATTAATTAAGGAGTTAATTAATTAGAGTAAGTAATTATAGGATGATAATTACTGTTATGATTAATTAAGGTAGATTAATAGAAATGATAAATTAAAGTTTAATTAATTAATGTAATTAATTAAGGGTCAATGTAATTAATTATAATTAATTAATTAATGGAAGTAATTAAGGATCATTAATTAATGTAATTAATAAAAGTAATTAAAGGTTAATTACTGTTAATGAATAAGAATAATTAATTTGTAAAATTAAATAAAGGATAATTACTTTATGTAATTAATGCATAATTAATCAAGGATGATTAATATTTAATGAGTAATTAATTAATTAAAGATTGTAATCAATTAATGATTGGTTAAGCAAAGTTAGAAATTAATTCTTAAGTAATTAATTTAATTTAAGTTAATTAAATTAATTATAATATAGGGTTAATAATTGTTTGCTTATGGATGATTGTTGTGTAGAATATCTAAATTGGATGATATCTATTGGATGATATGCTGTGATGTTCTGTAATATGATATTGGATATATCTATGATAAATGTGTGATATTTATCTATGTTATTGCTATGTGAATTCAAGTATTGAATTGAATTGAATTGTTTAAACCTTTAAACAACTTGGACCTAAAAGATGGCGATTTGGATTTCGATGAGACCGGGATCGGGTTTCCGTATACCGGTATTCCAGGTCTGGAGACCCGAATACCACATCGATCCAAATTAACGATAGGTCGTGAATCTCAAGTGAAGATGAAGATTTAGAGTACAAGGGTTATTGTCGTTAACTCTGAGGGTGATTCCAAAACGAGTGTAACGAGATAATGCCTTCGGTTTCGTTCGAACCCGGAACGAACTTGTATGGATTGAATGCTTTCAGCACATCGTCAGGCGGACGATGAGCATTCTAAGTGATATGTTCTGATTAAAGGTAATCGTAACCTCAAGCCTCATCAACCGGGAATGGCTAAAACAGGGGAGGTGCAGCAAGGCTTCGTGGGTAGCACCCACTGAGAGCAAGATAGATCCCTGTCTAAAGGTCCCTTTTCTTTTTATTCGGCTTAGTGTGTGGTTGGTCGCGCCAACTACGGGATTATCTTGTTCGGGATTATCCAGTAAGGGATGGTTCCGGCTTTGTGTTGCAGGGGAGCGGGCGTACTCCTCGGTACGGTGATCTAGGCCACGTACTGTGACGGGCGGTACCCCAGTAGCCCTGCCATTGTATGGAATCCAAAATCCAATAAGTGCCGTACGATTTAGTTGTGCCCAACTATGTTGGAACGTGAGATGTAAGCATTCCAGCTATTTCTGTATTTTATTTGAAAACCCTAGACCCTATTATAATATAATCGGATTTTCTATCAAATGTTTTGGTTATCGTAAGGTAAAAACATTTCCGTGTTTATGTGCGGGAAGTCTTACGAGATACCTTTTCTTTCAAAGGTTTTTCAAAGTTAAACAAGTTTAAACCGTTTACTCACACCAGACCCATGTCTGACCCAAGTGTTTATTTTCTGTTTTATTAAACTCTTGGGTACTCAATATTGTATTGAGTAGTCGAGGGATTCAGGTTAGCTTTGACGAATTCTGGAGGAGATTTGGAGCAGGAGGCTTCACCGTGTAGATATATGATGATTCCGCTGTGTATATGTTGTGTCTGTATCTGTGATACTTGAGTTGTATGAATTAGACAGATGTTTATAACTGTCTAATATGTGTTGTATAAGTTGTGTAACTCTGATGTATATGATACTATGTAATATTTTATATGATATATTATATTTCATTCGTTCCGCTGTGAGTTTCTGATGTTGTTGTTCTTTCTTCTTTCTTTCTTTTCTTCTTCTATCCCTTTCTTTCTTATTAGCGATTCGATTTTCCGGGAGTGGAAAGCCGGGTCGTTACATTTCTTAAGTTTATAATCATTTACTTAAATAGTATTCACTTTTTTACTATTCAATTTAACTATTAAGCATTTCAAAACAACAACTTAAGTTTAGAAAGTTCTTGTACATCATAGTTCTTATTTATGGACATAATTCCATTTGAAACATTTACATTACTTAAGTTTTACTTGTAGAATATTCTATTACACATTCTTATTTAACATTTCAACTTTTTTTTCATTTCTGGTAAGTTTTATACATGTTTTTAGAATGTAATTGAGTGTTATACAAATATATCTTATTCATTTTAGTTAACAAAAATGTTTAATAATTTACATCTTCATAATTTACATTATCTTTTAATTTACAAGTTATAAATCTTCAATTTCTTTACAATTCATTAAACACTGAGCTTCTAATTTCTTATTTCTCATTTAAGAAGTTTCCAACTATTAAAATTTCACTTTATTTCTACAACTGAAAATCATTAATTAACAGGAACTTAAGAATTCAAATACCGTGTTCATTCCTAATCATTTTGGAATAATATATATACTCATCTCTTACATATATCAAATCGTATTTAGAAATTTTAAATCAAAATCTGTTTATCGAACCAAATGCGCAGCAAAGCTACTAAGTGGCCTCCCCCACTTTGAGACTCGAAAATGAATGTCGATGATGCGGCCGTCATCACCGAAATTTTTTCCAGCAACAGAAGAGAGGAGTACAGAACTTACTTCCATTTTAAAATTCTTTTAAAAACATTTCTTTCAAATCCCATTGAAAATATTTCTATCTGAAAATATGTAACGACCCGAAATTTTGGTCGTTTAATTTTGAACGTTTAATCGAATTTTAAATGTTGAATTTGAAATATTATTTGATTTTGAATAAGGAGGTTTTGATTGAATTAGTGGAATAGTTTAAAATTTTCAAATATATTGATTTAACGAATTGGGTGAATAGTAAGCTAATATTTAAAATAGGGTAAATATGGGAATCTGGAGTTGAATTGAAATGGAAATGATGTATAAGCTGATTTTAAACTCTGTTTGAATTAGAGTGATGGTAATAGACTTTGAATGGAATTAAAAGTCTATAAATTGAAAGTTTGAAATTTATATATTAATTTAATAGTGGAAATTAATATATAGTAATAGTGTAAATAATTGAACTGTGATTTAAAATGAATCGAAATGATTTCAAATATGGATATAAATTCTGTTTGAATTATAAATGAGTCATTAAGATTTTAAAATTTGAATTTCAAGCAATTCCGTTAATTGTGAAAATCGCTCGATTCAATCGACGCGTTAAAATAGCCTTCCGGGACATAGTTTGGGAATTCAACGAAACTAGTTGCATTAGATCTATAATAGTTTATTATTATTGGATTTCAAATTTCGTAGCGTTTGGAGTTACCGTTTGGTCGTGCGGAATAGAAACACATTGAATTTAATGTCGAAAATTTAATATTTTAATTCGATTCGAAAAGCTATCATCCACATACGATCGAATTAGGCCCAGAAACATGTTCCATTGTGATCAGAATAAGGGTAAAACATTATAAATGCCTGGTGGCACATCTCATTTGGAGTTCGTCTGGAAAATCATGTAAATTAGGAAAATAATATTAAAATAATTCGTATACGCGTATATATACCTCTACACAGTAAAACCCTAGCTTATCCTTAACGCAGCCACCGGTTTTCATATCAATGGCCGAAAATATTCGAAAACTCTTCCCTTAATATTTCGAGATCCATCAACTTTTAGACGAATCTTTCAACTAGGAAATCGAAGAGGATCCTGAGATCTAGACATTTGATGGTGGATTTTGCTCATTCGTCGTGTGGAAGCCAGGAAGTGCTCGCGTGTGGCACGCATTCATTGGAGGATTCCATGGCCATGGTGTATTGAGGGATGGCCGGTCACTGGCTGTGGGTGCGGCAAAGCTTGAGCGTCGACATGGCGTGGTTCGATCGACGTCTCGATCAACGATGAAGGTGCGATGATCGGTTGAAAAATGCGACCATGGGTTCTTTGCTCGAATGTGAACGTAGAGGGAGGGGGAAGAAAGAAGGTGAGGCCAAGATTTGTAATTTCAAAATGACCGGCTCTATTTTTTAAGGTTATATATATATATATAATGTTTATAATTTGTATTCAAACTTGTAAAAATCATAACTTCTTTATACATTATTAGAATCAGACGAAACAAGCGACGACGGAATCATGGTGATAAACACTACGCTCTGGAACAGATCTAGAGGCGTTAGGAGCGAGTTAAAATTTTAGTATAAATCAAACGTGTTCGATTTAATTTAAAATTTGAACGTTTGGCGAATTGAAAACTCAAGGTGAGTTAATCTCACTCAATTTTGGACTGCTCGTATTAATTTTTAATAGTTAAAATTAATTAATATTTGATTGGATGAATTGATACATTTTTATCAGTTGAATGTGATATTATATATAGTAGTATATCTATTGGAGTGATTGATATTCCTGCATATATATAGCGGATGAGACCCTATGCGCCCCGCATAATAGCAGATGACCCTATATACCGTGATATTCCACCTCGAAGCGGAATTGGTATTTTATTGTTGTATTAACATCTGTGGATGCAAGGAAACAGGTTGGAGGGATCCAACAGGATCCCTCAAAAATGTTGAATTTAATTTCATATATGGTGATATATATTTTGTTTGAATAATCTATGATAGATTATTGTGTGATTTGAAATTGATTGGATGCTTTGGCAGTCTTAGCCTAAATTTTGGTATTTTTAAATACCAGTAATATATGGGTTGAATTGGAAAAGAATTTTAAAGGGATTTTTGAAGTAAAATATTTATCTAGAAATTTGGGTTAATTGATCCGATAAAATAATGGTTTTGGAATTTGTACTTAACAAATTCGGGACATTGTAAATAGAGATTTTGGGATAAAAGTATATAAAAGGATTTTTAAATAATAAATTCTTAAGTGGTACTTGTTTAAATATAAAAGGTTTAAAAATTGAGATTCTAAATATTTTTGAAGGATAGAAGTGAACTTGGAAATTACTATAAAATTGGTTATACTAGAGTTCAAGTAAGGTTTCCAAATTTACGAAGTGAAATTGGAATCGAGAAATTGGGCTTGTTTTAAAAAGAGGATTTTTAATTATTAACTAGGTAACTTTAAAGTGTTAAAAATATTCCAAAAATTAGTTATTTGATTATTTTAAATTGTTTAAAGCATATTTAATTATTAATTAGTTACCTTATAATGATTGTTAAAGATTTATTATTCATTATTTAAGAATTAGTCGGCATTGTTGTTTTAAAAGATAAATTATTAAATATTAATATGGCTTTGTATTATAACTTTTATTTAAGTGTATTTGCCTAGATTAAACTTGGAAATTAATTTTAGGAACTTATAAGAATTGTTTTGAGAAAATTATTAAATAAAGTTTTCGGGAAGTAATGGCATACCCGCATGGCGTAATCGGAGGCAGTGAGTGCCTGTAGTTAAGCCTTGGATTTCTCTGGGATAGAGACGTAACCATTTAGCCGTGAATCAATAGTTGATACCGAAGTGGTACTTTCCACATTATTTTCAAAAAAAAAGTTTCAAATATTTTTGAAGGATAGTTTGTGAATTTATTGAATTCGATAAGATGAGTACACATATTTTGGATAAAGAGTTTTAATTTATTAAAATTAAATTAAAAAGAGATTTGCAGTTATTCAATGGAAAATGGAATATTTGGTTGAATAATTGTTTATTTGATAGTGAAATAACAAACTATCACATCTAGGCCCAAAATATAACTTTGGGAATATCTAGGAGGAATACGGGAACTATATGGTACTGTTACCATTCGAGGTGCTATATTGTACGTATAAAATCATTTCATTCTTCTAGGACGTTTATAAGGAAATCCATTCACTAACGGTTAGGAGGTGATCTCCGATCATATATCGTCTGTTTATTTCCTAAAGAACCGGGGTTGAGTTTACCGAAAAATATCGAACGTTGTTTCGAAGAGACCGGGATCGGATAAATTATCTGAAAACCACTTTGGTCCAACGAGTACGTTTTCGAAAGGAAAACAAGAGCATGGAGTCGAAAATGGAGCATTGAAGTGCAAGGCCTAATCACTACTAATCCTGAGGATTATTCCAAAATGGATGTAGTAGGAATAGTGCCTTTGGTTCCGTTCGGACCGAGAACGGACTTGCATGGATGAATCCTATCGGTACATTGTCAGTGGAGGACAATGAACATTCTAAGTGAAATTTCATTGAAAAGGTAATCGTAGCCTCTAGTCTCGTCAACCGGGAATGACTGAAAATCAAGGGAGATGCAGCAAGGCTAAGTGGGTCGCACCCAATTAGGGTATGTTTATCACTTTTCTGGATAACCTCGGATATTATTTATTACTACGGTATATGGAAGGAGCTCGAGAGAGGGTGGGAACACCCGAGGTGATAGCATATTCGGTCTACCTAGGTTAAGGATAGTCCGGTCTTGTGTTGTAGTGGATCCCGACGTGGTCCTCGGTACGCTCTTTCTAGACGTGTGCTGTGACAGGTGGTACCCCAGTGCCTAGTCATTCATATGGAATCCATTCTCCAATACGTACCCTTTACGGTTTTGATTGTAGAGCCTAGTATGCTGGAATTTAATTAATGTAACAATTTCAGCTATTTGAATAAGTATTTGTACTTAGACACTACTATAATATCAAAGGATTTGATATGAAATGTTATGGTTATCGTAAGGTAAAAATCCGTCGTGTTTATATATGGCGTGGTCTTACGAGATACCTTTGATTTTCAAAGGATTTTCGAAACTTTAATAATTCAAATTGAGTGTGTTTTCTCAAGCTGGTTTTCCAGACTAACTCGGGTTTTATTTTATTATAATGCTCGGGTTAGACCGAGTATTTCAGGTTCAGGTTAGGATGCTATAGAGCTTAGAAGACGAGTTGGAGACCGAAACGTATTCTCGTACTTGTTTATTCTGCTATAGTGTTTTGTCGAAATGACCAGCAATTTTGAGGGTAGGTTGTTATAACTGTCCAGGCTGGTAATTATTGATTTGTGTACTCTGATGTGAGATATGTATATTACAGTTTTGATTTGTGTAAAGAACTATTTATATTATATGTTATTCAGTCCGCTGTGAGATTCTATGTTTGTTTAGTTTCTTCTTTCTTCTATCTTTTTTCTTTCCCCCTCCACAATCTTTCTTTCCGGCACTCGATCGTTCGACATGTTATAAAATGACTGCATTCATGTCGATTTTCGAGGGTCGAAATGGCGGGTCGTCACAATTGGTATTAGAGCTTAGGTTGGCGATATTCCTAGGCTTTAGTGGGGATTACTCATTAGAGATAGAGTCAGTAGCACTCTAGAATGAGTTGAGTGTATTAATAGATATGAGCGCGTAATTCTGAGTGGATATAAAATGTTTTTATATTGTGTTGACTTATCGATTGAGTGTTTATGAATTCTGGTTGGTACAGGAAGTACAACCGTATCGATAGGGGTTTCTAAACTCTTAAACAAGGTAAATCGACATAGTATTGTTTTGAAGTGGGCGAATGAAATAATTTTACCCAAACTATATTTTGTTATAAAAGAAATATTTTCTCAAATTATTATATATATTTGGATGTTTGGTTGTTAATGGTATAATCAAAACAAGATTATAAAATTTAAATGGTTTATATAACCAAGTGGAAATTGTATATAAGAATGATTTATACAAAAGGATATAACTAAAATTGGATTCAAACCAGAATTTAAATCCCGAAAATTTTGGAAATGTTTTAAATTCGGTTTGAACTAATGTTTGGGAATTTTTAAATCTTAGAGCTTTTGGAAATGTTTTCCAAAATGGTTTGTGAAGAATAATGGAGAATTATTTGAAATGTTTTTGGAATAGAAATTGTATTAAATGAATTTTGGAAGTAAGGAAGAACTGAACTCACTTCAGTCGCTGGAAAATAACTCTGGTGATGATGGCCGTATCATCAATATTCATTTTCGAGTTTCTAAGTGACAGATTACTACCATAGTGATTAGCTATGAATATTTGCTTTGGACTTGTTTGATAAACAAGTTTTGTTTAGAAACTCCAAAAGAAAATTGTTTTGGGTAAAACCAAATTGTTTTATAATCCGGAAGTATGATTTGATATATACAAAGGTGATATACGTATATTTATGATTTCAAAATGATTTGAAATAAAACCGGGTGGTTGAATTCTGGGATTTCTATTTAAATGATTTGTAAAGTTAAGAAGAATCTGTTATTGAACTTATAATTTGGAGTTGATATAGATAAGAAAGGAAAGTGTAAATTTTAATCCTGGAATTAAAATTTAACTTGAGTAAATTAAAGTGAATAAGATAGGTTGGAATTTAACTTAATATAAGTTAAATAAAATTTGAAATTGAATAAAAGTGAATAAATTGATTTTGAAATCAATTTGGAATGGATATGAGTTTTTGTTGTTGTAGATATGCATTGAATTCAATAAATTTGGTTGTAAATCATTTCGAATTGAATGAAATGATATATGGATCCATGGAAGAAATTAAATTAGTGTCGGGACCTTAAAATTGCTTGTAATATATGTTTGGCATGTTCGGGTTATGAAGTTTATATGTTTAACTAGTTAAAGGAATGAAATGTTATTAAAATTTCATGTTTATGAAACTTATGTGCTTATTTTGAGTAAGTACAGGTACAGGGAGCTGTTGGATAGATTTTGGGTTGCGTAAATGCATATAAATAAGCCGCTCGCTTAAAATCGCTAATATGAGGTACGCCTATGCAATAAAATAAAGAAATGATAATATATTGATATATATTTTGTTTTCCGACCGTGTGGGTCGATGTATATAATTTTATCTCTCTTGTCATATTTTAAAAGGCTCTCCGTACAAAGGAGACTCTATCAAAAAATTTTGAAAATTTAAGGTGTTAGAATTTTTTTGAAAAGTTTTGGAAAATTCTTGTTAATTAGAAAAGTTGATTTTTGAATTGTATTAGAAATCAAGGGTTTTGAGTTAGAAATGAAAGCCAATTGTTTTGGATAAAACTAAAAGGGTTTAGAGAAGTGAATGTAGGATTTTAACTGAGTGGGTTTTAAAGGTAAATGGGTTTAGGAGCATTTTTCCTACCTTAGCAATTTCGAGGACGAAATTCTTATAAGGGGGGGGGGGAATGTAACAACAAGGAATTTTGGTCGTTTAATTTTGAACGTTTATTCGATTTTTAAATGTTGAATTTGAAATATTATTTGATTTTGAATATGGAGGTTTTGATTGAATTAGTGGAATAGTTTAAAATTTTCAAATATGTCGATTTAACGAATTGGGTGAATAGTAAGTTAATATTTTAAATTGGGTAAATATGGTAATCTAGAGTTAAATGGAAATGGAAATGATGTATAAGCTGATTTTAAACTCTGTTTGAATTAGAGTACTGATGGTAATTGACTTTGAATGGAATTAAAAGTTGATAAATTGAAAGTTTGAAATTTATATACTAACTTAATAGTGGAAATTAATATATAGTAATAGTGTAAATAATTGAACTTTGATTTAAAATGAATCAGAATGATTTCAAATATGAATATAAATTCTATTTGAATTATAAATGAGTCAGTAAGATTTTAAAATTCAAATTTCAAGCAATTCTGTCAATTGTGAAAATCACTCGATTCAATCGACGCGTTAAAATAGCCTTCTGGGACACAGTCTCGGAATTTGACGAAACCGGTTCCATTGGATCCGTAATAGTTTATTATTATCAGATTTCAAATTTCGTAACGTTTGAAGCTACCGTTTGGTCGTGCGGAATAGAAATGCATTGAATTTAATATCGAAAATTTAATATTTTAATTCGATTCGAAAATCTATCTTCCACATATGGTCGAGTTAGGCCTCGAAACATGTTCCATTGTGATCGGAATAGAGGTAAAACATTATAAATGCCTGGTGGCACATCTTGTTTCGAGTTCGTCCGGAAAATCATGTAAATTGTGGAAATAATATTAAAATAATTCGTATACGCGTATATATACCCCCACACAATAAAACTTTAGCCTATCCTTAACGCGGCCGCCAGTTTTCATATCAATGGCCGAAAATATCGAAAACTCTTCCCTTAATATCTCGAGATCCATCAACTTTTAGACGAATCTTTCAACTAGGAAATCGAAGAGGATCCTGAGATCTAGACATCTGATGGTGGATTTTTTCTCTTTCGTCGTGTGGAAGCCAGGAAATGCTCACGTGTGGCACACGTTCGAGGGAGGATTCCATGGCCATGGTGCGTCGAGGGAAGGCCGGTCGCTGGCTGTGGGCGCGGCAAAGCTTGAGCGTCGACATGGCGTGGTTCGATCGATGTCTCGATCGATGATGAAGTGCGACGATCGGTTGAAAAGCGCGACCATGGGTTCTTTGGTCGAACGTGAACGAAGAGGAAGGGGGAAGAAAGAAGGTGCGACCAAGATTTGTAATTTCGAAATAAACGGCTTTGATTTGTTAGGGTAATATATATAAAAAAAAGAAAAAGAAAATTGTTTATAATTTGTATTCAAACTTGTAAAAATCATAACTTCTTCATACGTTGTCAGAATCAGACGAAACAAGCAGCGACTGAATCACCGCAATGAGCACTACGCTTTGGAACAGATCTAAAGATGTTTGGAGCGAGTTAAAATTTTAGGTTAAATCGAACGTGTTAGATTTAATTTAAAATTTAAACGTTTGGCAAATTGAAAACTCAAGGTGATTTAATCTCACTCAATTTTGGACTGTTGGTATTAATTTTAAATGGTTAAAATTAATTAATGTTTGATTGGTTGAATTGATACATTTTTATTAGTTGAATGTGATATTATATATAGTAGTGTGTATATATATATTGGAGTGATTGATATTCCCGCTTATATATAGCGGATGAGACCCTATGTGCCCCGCATAATAACGGATGACCCTATATACCGCGATATTTCGCCTCGAAGCGGAATTGGTATTTTATTGTTGTATTAACATCTGTGGATGCAGGAAAATAGGTTGGAGGGATCTAACTGGATTCCTCAAAAATGTTAAATTTAATTTCATATATGGTGATATATGTTTTGTTTGAATAATCTGTGATAGATTATTGTGTTATTTGAAATTGATTGGATGCTTTGGCAGTTTTAGCCTAGATTTTGGTATTTTTAAATACCAGTAATATATGGGTTGAATTGGAAAAGAATTTAAAGAGATCTTTGAAGTAAATATTTATTTAGAAATTTGGGTTAATTGATCCGATAAAATAATGGTTTTGGAATTTGTACTTAACAAATTCGGGATATTGTAAATAGAGATTTTGGGATAAAAGTATATAAAAGGAGTTTTAAATAATAAATTCTTAAGTGGTACTTGTTTAAATATAAAAGGTTTAAAAATCGAGATTTTAAATATTTTTGAAGGATAGAAGTGAATTTGGAAATAAGTATAAAATTGGTTATACTGGAGTTCATGTGAGGTTTCCAAATTTACGATGTGAAATTGGAATCGAGAAATTGGGCTTGTTTTAAAAAGAGGATTTATAATTATTAACTAGGTAACTTTAAAGTGTTCAAAATATTCCAGAAATTAGTTATTAGATTATTTTAAATTGTTTAAAGCATATTTAATTATTAATTAGTTACCTTATAATGATTGTTAAAGATTTATTATTTATTATTTAAGAATTAGTCAGCATTGTTGTTTTAAAAGAAATTATTAAATATTAATATGGATTTATATAATAACTTTTATTTAAGTGTATTTGCCTAGATTAAACTTGGAAATTAATTTTAGGAACTTATAAGCATTGTTTTGAGAAAATTATTAAATAAAGTTTTCGAGAAGTAATGGTATACCCGCATGGCGTAATCGGAGGCAGTGAGTGCCTGTAGTTAAGTCTTGGATTTCTCTGGGATAGAGACGTAACCATTGAGCTGTGAATCAATGGTTGATACCGAAGTGGTACTTTCCACATTATTTAAAAAAAGGGTTTCAAATATTTTTGAAGGATAGTTTGTGAATTTATTGAATTCGATAAGATGAGTACACATATTTTGGTAAAGAGATTTAATTTATTAAAATTAAATTAAAAAGAGATTTGGAGTTATTTAGTGGAAAATGGAAGATTTGATTGAATGATTGTTTATTTTATAGTTAAATAACCGACAATCAAATCTAGGCCCAAAATATAACTTTGGGAATATCTTGGAGGAATACGGGAATTTTATGGTACAATTATCGTTCAAGGTGCTATACTATACGTATAAACTCGTTTCGTTCTTCTAGGACGTTTATAAGGAAATCCCGTCCACTAACGGTTAAGAGGCGATCTCCGACCTTATTTCATATGTTTATTTCCTAAAGAACCGGGGTTGAGTTTACCGGAAAATATCGAACGTTGTTTCGAAGAGACTGGGATCGTATAAGTTATCTGAAAATCACATCGGTCCAGCGAGTACGTTTTCGAAAGGAAAACATGAGCATGCAGTCGAAGATGGAGCAGTGAAGTTCAAGGGCTAACTGCTACTAATCCTGAGGATTATTCCAAAATGGATGTCGTAGGAATAGTGCCTTCGGTTCCGTTCGGACCGAGAATGGACTTGCATGGATGAATGCTATCGGTACATTGTCATTGGAGGACAATGAGCATTCTAAGTGAAGTTTCCTTAAAAAGGTAATCATAGCCTCTAGCCTCATCAACCGGGAATGACTGAAAATCAGTGGAGATGCAGCAAGGCTAAGTGTGTCGCACCCAATTAGGGTATGTTTATCAACTTTGTAGATAACCTCAGATATTATTTATTACTATGGTATATGGAAGGAGTTCGAGAGAGGGTGGGAACACCCGGGGTGATAGCATATACGGTCTATCCAGGTTTGGGATAGTCCGGTCTTGTGTTGCAGGGGATCCCGGTGTGGTCCTCGGTACATTGTTTCTAGACGTGTACTATGACAGGTGGTACCCCAGTGCCTAGTCATTCGTATGGATTCTATTCTCCAATACGTACCCTTTACGGTTTTGATTGTAGAGCCTAGTATGCTGAAGTTTAATTAATGTAACAATTTCAGCTATTTGAATAAGTATTTGTACTTAGACACTACTATAATATCAAAGGATTTGATATGAAATGTTTTGGTTATCGTAAGGTAAAAACCCGTCGTGTTTATGTGTGGCGTGGTCTTACGAGATACCTTTGATTTTCAAAGGATTTTTGAAACTTTAATAATTCAAATTGAGTGTGTATTATCACGCTGGTTTTTGAGACTGACTCTGGTGTTTTTTTATTATAATGCTCGGGTCAGATCGAGCATTACAGGCTCATGTTAGGATGTTATGGAGCTCAGGAGACGAGCTTGAGACCGAGACGTATTCTCGTACTTGTTTATTCCGTTGCAGTGTTTTGTTGAAATTACCTACAATTGTGAGTGCAGGTTGTTATAACTGTCCAGGCTGGTAATTATTAATTTGTGTACTCTGATGTGAGATATGTATATTACAGTTTTGGTTTGTGTAAAGAACTATTTATATTATATGTTATTTAGTCCGCAGTGAGATTCTGTGTTTGTTTAGTTTCTTCTTTCTTCTACCTACTTTCTTTCCCCCTCAACAATCTTTCTTTCCAGCACTTAATCATTCGGCATGTTATAAAATGAGTGCATTCATGTCGATTTTCGTGGGTCGAAAGTGCGAGTCATCACAAAATACTTCCAAACAATACTAATATTATATTCCAAAATCTTTGAAAACCAATTTCAAAACTCTGGAACTTAAGTTCTCAAATTTCCATTTCAATTTATTTTATTTGTAAATTTACATTTTCTTATAACATATAATAGTCATTAGTTTAAGAACCTTGACTAACCAAACAATAAATGATAATAATTAAATATTATCATTTACTAACATCCAACACAACAAAATAACAAAAACAATTTATGAAAAATTATTCTTTTAAATACAAAATAAAATATAATATTAGATAAAATTATTTTATTTACCAATTTTTAAAAACAATATTGTGTTGGTTTACCCTGTTCAAGTGTTTAGAAATCCTTATCGATGCCATAGCGTCCTATGTACCAACCAAAATTCATAAATACTCAACAGAACAAATTAACACAATACAAAACATTTTTATAGCACTAACAAATATGCTCACTCATAAATATATACACTCAAACTCATTCCAGAGTATTAGTAAACCTATCTCTAATGAGTTTATCCCCAAACAGGCTAAGGTATCTCTAAACCAAAGCTCCGATACCAACTGTGACGTCCCACCCTTTTGGACAGTTTAAATCGATAATAAACCACACATGTATAACTAAAACCATTCAAAATGGTAGATTCTCAACGAGGTTTAATAAGAAAAATAAGAGAAAAGAAGGAAAAACAAAACATAGAATCTCGCAGCGGAATGGCAAAATATAATAATCAAATAAACAGTTCATGAAGCTGTTTTACAATATGAATTTGATTACATAATTTTTACAACATAATCAGAGTACAATCACAACATACCATATAATGATGCAGTGGAAAATTACTAATAATATAATATACCAAACTCTATCTTCGTCCTCCAAAAATAAAGTCTTCAAACACTGAAAAGCTCAGGCTGACCCAAGCGTAATGAAAAGACAAAACACTCGAGTCAAAACTAAAAGTTCTTATGTAAGTTAAATCAACAACAAGTAAATATGAGTGTAATAGCTTTAGAGATATTTACAGAATTATACATCTCCTATCCAGTGTATAACGTGCATGCAAAAACTTAAAAGATGTTACAAGATTTTTCATCTCCTAAGGATCCGTTAAACTATCTATATGTAGTAAAATACGCTACATATGTAGTGTCTCTTAGTAAAGTAAATATTTTTCTTAGCGTTAAGGCTTTATATTGATCCTCCTTAACACATTTTTAAGCAGGTAGTCTATTTAGGTCCTGTAACACAACCAGTAACGCCGGTAACCAGTGAGTCCCCTAGAGGAACCATACTAAAACAAAATCGTAGTGGGTACGAATAAGGATAAAGAGTATGACAAGGCACATGAGATAATGCCCAAGGTAGGATACTACCAGTTCGGGTCACAGGGATGGTGGTAACGCATCGTAGCTACGACTGCCCACCTCGTCCAACACCCCAAAATCAAATCAAATCAATGTGCACCGATCAAGCCAACATCAATATAGTAATATGAAGAGGTGTGTCTGCTAGGGGTAGCTAGCCCACTTGGCCCTGACAAGCCGTCCTATTTTAGTCATTTCAAATTGGCATAAGTGCCAGGGTCATCCATCATCATTCTCTTTCTTCAAATCCAACAAATATTCACCAATTCCAACCACTTCATTCTGGATCATCCACCATGTACATAGTTGTTAAAGTGGTTCCAATATTGATAGAGAGTATGCCAATAAGAGGCCCCAGTCTCTTTAACAACCAAACGTCATTTTCACACCGGTTGGTTCTTTTACATTTCGAAACCGATTCATATATGATATCAAAATATCATATTCAATTCAAAATATCCATCATTTCAAAATCATCATATTTATTCAAAATATGTCATTTTCACTTGAAAATATCATTTCAAATTCCAACTTAGGCTATAACCTCATTTAACCACGCTCGAATTTAAACTAATGATTTAAATATAAACATTCCAACTTTGCATAGTTTGAAACTTTTAGAAATAGTTTGAATAGGTTTAAATAGTTTAAATAGTTTAAATAGTTTAGTGTTTTAAAATAGTTTAATATCAAATGATTGGAGTATTGAACATGGTTTATATAGTAAAATAGTTTGGAAATCAAAATAATTTGAATATTAAAAAGAATAGATTTTAAATAGTTTATACTAAAATAATTTATTTTGAAAATAATAACAAGTCAAACTGTTTCTTTCCATTTCAGCAAATCTGGACCATGTCCAAATTTCAAATCAACAAAACTCAATGTAACGCCCCACCCCAAGACCCGCATTAACAAAGAGAATTACTGGGTAATTATGTCTGCTAATGTAGAGAATAGGGCTGGTTAGGAGCGACCATCTATAATCTTGTCTTAAACATCTACTGAATATGTCGTTAAATGCTCTATATTTTTTTCTATCTCTCGTGGGTCGACATATCCAATAATTGCTTAATACAAAACTATAGGTGGCTAATGGATCTATCAGAAAAAATACAATAATAGAATGCATATTACATCACAGAACAATAAACATCATATATATAAATACATATACACGGATACATCCCAGTATATACAAAATGATACACAAAAGTGGTTCAGAGACCACACTATATACATCTTATCAAAATACATATCAAAGTCAAGCAGAAAGAAATATAAACTACACAAAAGTGTTAGGCTGATATCCAAGCAGATGCATCAAAGCTAAGTCCCATAACTAATAGCTAACCTAAAACAACTCGGTCTGACCCGAGTATAAAATACACGGGTCAGTCTAGCTAAAATAATCAATTAATAAGAATAGACGAAAATGTGAAGCATATGATTTAAGGTGATAATTCTTCTCGAATGAGAAGAAGCAATTGAAAGAACACACGCTCATGACTTAAGTGGACCAATGTCACTTAAGTATAAAAAGACCTCAAAAGAGGTAACTCAAACAATAACACTCAAATATAGAAATAAATGCCTCATATCATCGGCAACATCCCAAAACATCTATAATGGTTTCAAAGAACCATATTCCATAAAAAGGAGAAGTCTCAAATTCAAAACTCAAGAAACGCCATAAATGGCAAACACAAATATAAACTCAAAATTGAGTGATCTCAAAACTCAATATACGCCAAATGGCAACTCATCAATATATATATATATATATATCTCCAAGAAGGAGATTATAAATCTCCTATAAAATGCCGAAGACGGCAAACTCAAATCTCAAGTATGGACCCAACAGCCTAATCAATGAATGGACCCAACAGCCTGATAAAAAGGATGGACCCAACAGCCCAATAAGAACCCAACAGCTCAGATCTCAAAATATGCACGTGCAAAATTCTTGTCCAGTACTCTATAAATTATAGGTACCTATCCTAGATGACCGAAGTCGTAAATCCAAGATGACTGAAGTCACATAAACTCGCGATGAGCCCAACAGCTCAATAAAGATTGGACCCTACAGCCTAATATGAGCCCAACAGCTCTAGTACTGGCATAACCCAGAATGTGTCGTAACCTCTCAGCTAGGAACCCGAAAAGTGGTAACATGTGTCCCATACCACATGTTCTCACTAAACGGTTTACTATCCACTAACCAATGCCACATTAGAAAACCCGGAAAACTCATGACTTGTCTCATCTCATCGACAAGTATAAATAAACCTCGTGATGGATCTCATCGACCATAACTCCTAGAATAGGAGATCTCAAACCATAAAACTTGCCAAATATTCGCCATCCAAGATAATTCCTATAAATAGGAATTATAGAACTCAAAATACGCCAAAAAATTGCAAAACAACTCAGAATCGATAACCTCTAATAGCTTCGATCGTACAAGTCCGGAATTAACCGAAACAGTAAACGCACGTGTCCCATACTACGTGTTTTACTAGATCATTTAATTCTCTTTCTCATACGTTCTAATAGTGCAAAAATGTGTACTTAATATTTAAAATAATTTACTTTAGAAAATAAGCTTTTAAAACCAATTTATGAAATCAGTTTCGAAAACCGTATTTAGAAATTCCCTTATTATAGAGAATAAATAGATTTTTATATTTGGAAATACTTGTAAAATACTATATAATAATTATTTGAATTGCCCCTTTTATTTAAAAATTATTTCAAAATTGTTTGGAGAAAACCGTGCTCGAAAACAATGAAAAACCAGTAAAATACTCAAAACCGATAACTCCAATTTAATTCGAATTCAATTCGAATTCAGTCCAAACCCAATTCAAATTCAACTCGTATTTGAATTTCAAATTCTCCAAAATTTAGCTAGCCTATTGATCAGCATCATAGCTCTCAAAACATCACAAAATCATCTTGAAAATGAGTAGCAAAAGCTAGGAAAACAAGTAGGAACAAAACCGGAAACAAAAAGAAGCAACACAAAATAGCTCAAGGAACCAAGGCCCCCTAGGTTGACCACAAAGTTGACCTAACTTGTCCCTAAGTCGACTGTACGGTCAACCTAAGGATAGGCTAGGTCGACCTAGCTGTCACCTATGAAGTCTTCTCACGCGATTTTCCTCCCAGGTGTTTTCCTGGCGACGAATTGATTTTCAAGCGAACTTTTGACATAGCAAATGAAAGTATTTTTCCACCAAATTTTGCAGGAATATAGAACAACATATAAACTACGAACTGGTAGAAATTCGAAAGCATTTCATTGCCAGAATTGAAAGTTACTAGCATGCAAAGTAGAGACTCAGCTCATATTTCACAAATGAGAAAACCTAAAATAAAAATTATTTACAAAGTACGTATTTTGCATAGAAAATTCTCTTTGAGCATTGCAGTAGCTAGAAAATGTGAGTTATCAACTCACCTAATGATTTATCAAAGATTTTGATTGCAAGCAGCGATCTTTGAAGGAGATTGGGGCTCTAGCAGCCTGAAATAGCTGAAACAGAAACAAGTAGTACAAAAGAAATTGATTTCAGACATTCATACCTAAATTCTAAGGTTTGTGATGAAATTATTTAGTATTGGGTTTGATTACCTTGAATATTCTCTAGCTTGATGATTTTCTTCTTTTAATTAGCAACAAAATTGGTGAGAATTGAATTTAATTTGAAGAAGCCATTGATTTTCTTTTGTTTCTTTTTACTGTATGTTTATTTGGAGAAGATGATGCAAAAGAAAACTACGTACAGCTTAGTACCTCACCAGAAGCCTCTAGATAATAGGCTAATGGATCCAATTTCTACCCAAATAAGCCCAAGTGCAAAATACTTAGAGAATATAAAGCTATGAATATGTTTTAACTTATATTATCACCATATTCTCACATTTCTTCATTTTAAAGTCAACTAAAATGCATACATCTTATTAGCAATGAATTTAAATTGTTATTATAACACAATAAAAATTTATTTTAAGTATAAAATGTATTTTTAGCAATAAAACCCTATTTTACACAATATTTCACAATTTACACTATTTTAGTGTAAAACGCTATTTTTTAAATCATAAGTTGTTCAAAAATTATTTTCTTTGTCAAATAAATTACAATAAACCATTTTAACTTTATTGAATCATTAAAATATTATTTTCAAACCATATTTCATCTTGTATTTTAATAAAACACAATTTTCTTCATATTTCTCCTTATATATTCAATCAAAGATTAATATTAGCAATATTTTTCAATATTGTTGTATTAACTCAATTAAAATCAATAAATGATCATTTTCTCTCAAAATTCTCAAAATAAAGTTTTTAAAACTTTATTTTCATCAATTTAGATTTATTTCAACAATTGAATGTAGAAATACATCACTTATTTGATTTATTAGCTCCAAACTAATATAAACCCCATATTTATAATTTATTTAATCAAATACTTATCCAATCAATATTTAATCCCATATTTATACCCAAATAAACAAAATCAAGTTCCAAACTTTATTTTTCTCATTTTATTTACAAAATTCATTATTTATTCCAAATAAACAAATTTAAAATTTCCAATTATATTTTAATTTACAATATTAAATTATAACTTCCGTTATAATTTAATATATACCGGTCTGCAAACCAGGGTTGTTACACTCAATTTCCAATCTTTTGATTCAATTGACTCAATTTAATTAAATTTCAAAGCAACTTGATTTCAATTTCAATTCGAATTAACTTCACTTTTCGAAACGTTCATTTTTAACTTCAAATTCGATTCAACAATTAAATTCAATGATTTAAATTCAATCCAATTCTTATTTTAAACCATTTCGATTTATATCAATTTCATGTCCAATTTCAATTTTCTGATTTAAAGCACTTTACTCAAGTTAAACTTCATCGTTAAATTTAAGGTTCAAACTTGAAAATAATTCAATTTTCAAAATTAAAGTCATATATCGATTTATAACTTCACATTTCCAATTCAGTTCTTTAAAACAATTTCTTTAACCAATTTCAATTTCAACATTTCAAAGGTTGAATTAGAAATAATTCAATTCACATAAATCCCCAATTTATTTCCATTAAAACAATGTTATTTAATCATCATCCAAAAATCAATATTGGAAATCATTTAATTTAACCAATCCGGTGTTCGTATATAATTTTCTACCCTATGGCCAAGTGATCAGTTATTTCAATTTCAATTTCAATTATAGAGATGGATATATATCATTTCAATCCAAATCAAAGTGTCATAGGTATATATCATTTCAACCTATTTCATAATTTATTAATAATAAATTTAATAATAGTTTACATGCTTCCAATTAATATACAAAGTGATAATAGGAATAAAAAATAAATAAATAAACATCCAATCATCCAATATGTCAACAAATATACATCCATCACAATTAACATCCAAATCAGCCAATAGTTCACAACAATTTATTGGTTATCAATATCAGGTATTTAACAAGTAATTAAATCTAATATTAATTTACATGTCAATTTAATTCAATATAATTCAAATTAAATTTAAATGATAATTTAAATCACCAAATAGCAATGAATAATATTTTAATCACTTAATAAATTTAATTCAACTAACACATGAAGGTTCAGTATTGCGTGAGTGGGTTAAATCACTCACCTTGGATTTATAGCTGATTTAAAATCCAATAAAATCCTAAAATTTCAACAGTCTCCAAATTCAACCAAAATTGTTTCATATTGTCCGAAATTTCGATGCGTACCCGACAGAAGAAACCATACATCAATCGGAGTTTGTATGCAAAAGTTATTCAAGTTATAATAATATTATTAAAATATTCATCGGTACACATTTAATATTATAATAATCAACATTTCAGTTGCTGACTATGCGCGCCTATATTTGCACAAACAACCACCGACGCCTCATAAGTTTGACCATAAATTTCTCTTAGCTCCGACCACCTGAAGCCACATAACCACTTGCAATCGGAAGATCATCATCTCCTCCACTAATGTCTACCAACGCCGCCCCCTAATTCGATGTTAGTCACCGGATTTGTGCCCTAAAGTTGACGCAGCCATGACCTTTCGAGGCCAATTCCCACTACATCGCTGCTTCGTCGTCAAATCAAAAGCAGATCTAGACTCCCCTCGTCGAGCTCTACCGTTTTGACTCCTCAATTGCGCCAAACTGTCCCAAAATCAAAAAGCCCCAATTTGG
The DNA here is from genome assembly GCA_030737815.1 of Allium fistulosum. Taxonomy (NCBI): domain Eukaryota; kingdom Viridiplantae; phylum Streptophyta; class Magnoliopsida; order Asparagales; family Amaryllidaceae; genus Allium; species Allium fistulosum. The sequence continues at coordinate 867,084,633 of CM060905.1, read as the reverse complement.
ACCTAGGGTTCCACCGATTCCACAACTTTGACCATGAATTCAGGTTGACTCAGGCCTTTATTCCAAAAACAAAAGCTATATGTTTACTCCATTCGTCGAGGGCTATGTGACGATATATAATTTGATAGGGTTTAAGTAGTTTAAATTTTGGAGTTTGATTTGGAATTGTAATTAGGGTTTGAGATGTGTGCCATTGAGAAGAAAGAGATAATGGAACAGATAAGAATAGAAATTGTGCATAAAGAAAATGGAATAGAAGTAGATAGGGTTTATAACAACATATATATGGGCAGAGATGGATAAGAATGGATGGAACAGACTGAATTTGGTCGAAGCGATAACAAAGACGCAAAAAGCCCATTTCATTCCCAAAGTGGAATGTAGGTCATCCCATATATCAAAATATAGGTATTCATTATTTTTAAACTTAGTGGAACTAATTTCAAACCCTAATTCTATTGTATATAGAAGTTAGCTTCTAAAATCAAATTATTTTCATTTAAATTCCATTAATTGATTTCTACGCATTTCGAGCTCGCACGATCAAACGATAAGTCCGATCGCTACGAAAATTGAAATCCTATAATAATTCACTATTACGGATCTGATGAAACTAGTTTCGTCGAAATCTGAGACATTGTCCAGAAAGACTAATTTTACACGTTAATTAAAACAATCTATTTTAAAAATCAATTTCATCACTTTTAAATTTAAATTTAAAAGTTAACAATTTTAATCATTCTTAGTCAAACAGAAATTAATAATCTTTTAAAATTTAATTTTCCATGTTAAAGTCAAGATTTAAATATTACATAAATTTCAGCGTTCAATTACAGCTGTAATAAAACCCCAATTTATTATATTTTAAATTCTAGTATTTCTTTTATTTTGATTTACACTCTTATTATTAAATCAACTATTACCTTATGACTTAAATCAACATAAGTTTCATCCTACTATTCTCATATTCTATAGTTATCATCTTAACTCAAATTAACTGCAATATTTAATTACATTAATTCCAACAATTGATTTCACAATCAATATTAAAACCAATTACAATCAAATAATATATGATTTCACCATTTGATACATTAATTATTTTATTCCTTATTAACTTATAATTATATCCAAATTAAGCTCTATAATTATATTTCAATTAGAAATAACATTCATTTCATTCTTATAACATTAACGTTTAAAATTTACAATCGATTGAATTTACATTAACATAGATTTTATTTACACTCAATCAATATTATTAATTATATTCTAATTTGCATTACTATCTTTCACTTCACTATAGTTATTGTTTTAGAATTCATTTAAGATCAAGTTATAAATCCTAAATATCCTTTTCATTAATAAATCATAAATTTTAATTTCTGACAATATTAAATTCCTAAAATCTTATTAAATTTAATATTTTTAATTATAAAAAATACGGGTCGTTACATGGGGCACGGCTCGGCTTTCGTGGCTGATTTGGGTGGTGGAGCCAGGCTGGTGGCGGGTTGGAGTGGAATGCTCGAAGGCTGGGGCGGTGAAGGTTGAGTGCTAAGACCATTACCAACAATGTGGCTTGTTCAGTTCACACTCTCCCATTCTTTTGGACCGACCGAACGAGCTGCCCAACCAGGTAAGGTACAAACTAGCCACAGACTAGAGTAAAAAAATTCACTGGGTTTATAATGGCTCGCCGTTATAAATTTATAATGGCGAAGTCTTCACCATTATAAATTTATAACGTTTGGATTTTTCATTATAAATTTATAAGGGCAAAGACTTTGCGTTATAAGTTTATAACAGCAAAGTCTTCGCCGTTATAATTTGTAACGACGAAGAATTCGCCGTTAAAAACTTATTATGGCGATGACTTCGCCGTTATACTCACCTGCCCCTGTTTAGTTCACTAGCCACGAGATCAGTTCAAACTAGCCACCGAGAAGTAAACAAGCCACACCTAGTTCCTTTATGACTTGTTTAGCAATTGAACAAGTCATTGTTGGTTATGCCATTAGAGGAGGCTAGTTAGGGGCGGAGGAAGGGCTGGTCGAGTGGGACAGTGGAGGTGGGTAGGTCGAATGGGATGGGCCGTAGTTTGCTGGCCGGTGGTAAAGGGGATACATGGGTAAGGAGGGTGTTTTGCTGGGTAGTGGAGGAGTTTGAATATATGGGTTGGAGGTGAAGGTTTTGGAGCAAGTGAGCTATAGGTTTTACTTCAAAGGAAGGTGACAAATGAATGACTCACATAAATATGAACTATTATAAAAAGGAAGAGAGAGGAAATAGTTTCGAGCCCCCAAAATGGATCTTAATAACAAATCATTCGAACCAGCAATGAACACAAAATTGAACTGCACCCATATATTCAAATTTAAAATATAAGGTACCCTAACCAATTTTCCCAAGCCCCTAAACTCTAATCTGGACATCCAAACACAAAAAAATAAAATTACTGCTGCGATCAGTGAGGGAAAACGAACAAAATGATAGGCTTAAATCTATGCTACAACAATTTGGTCAAAAATTCACTGTTGCCGCCAAATACACTACGCAAAACGTATAAACAAACTTCAAATCGCAATAAATGAAACTAGAAAAAGCAGAATTTTATGAATGAATGTTGACGTCTTACTCAGAATAATTTCTAGAACATTTTTGTGCAAAAATAATTACATTTCGAAAAATACTATTTTTTTTCATTAAAATATTAACTGGTTTCAAATTGAAAACAGAATAGATTTCTGAAATAAACAAATTATTTTTTTCTTCTTCTCTTTGCATATTAAACTTATCAAAATACATTTTTAATCATAAAATTTTAATTTTAATTAATTTTGTTCAAAATCATTATTTAATTTAAAATGGTCAAAAATACGGGTTGTTAAAATGAGGAAGTTCATCAACAACTTTGAGGATACACATATTATGATGAATGTGTAGTCAGCATAGCGATTAACACAAACATGTTAATTGTTGGTATGATGTTGCGATGATTGTCTTTTCTGGGGTATGCTTGTACTTTACTTTGATGGGCTATGTTGATCGTTGGCATTTTTATTCGTGCATGCATTTTTAGACCAACCCTAGCCTTATTGTTTATTTTTATTATGGGCAATTATAAGTGATCCTTGAATGCATGATGTGACTTGTGAATGAAATTGATATGATCGAAATTGTCGCACTCTTTGTTGATGGAGTGTTATTTTTACATGCTATATTCTGGATTCCATGATAGAGAAAATAGATATGTTAAAATAGCATGTGTGTATGAAGTTGAATTCATTGTTATGAAGGAATTTTATTATGTCATGACAGATTGTACAATACGGTTTTTGTATACTACTTTATATGTAGTTACTTTATGATTGATATACTTCTCCATTTTTTGTGATTAAACCCATGATAATGTTTTGATACTTGGATCAAGGGTTGTATTTGGGGAATTATGGAGATGTAATCCTTCTAAGGAGGAAGAATGTATCGACCTAAAATTTTAACATTGTTAATATTCAATTAACTAAAATGTAGTTTTAATTAGAAGTTGAATAAGGTATCGTGTTTATAACTATTGCAAAAGGTCTTTCCACCTCGACCAGTATGGTATATAATTTTTATGGATTTGGAGTTATGGTTTGTAGAATAAAGGCATGATAATGTTTGAATAGAGTACGCAACCACTTTTGGGCTAAATAACTGAACCTATCTCATTTCCCAGTAGGGGCAGCCGTCGCATCAGTCTCTTTACCCTAATCCCGAAATTTCTCTTAATCTTGTTTTAATAACGAATGATTTTCGCTAATTTTAAGTTATTTTAAAATTCAAAGTGTCTGATATCCATAGAACTATATATCGTTATGAAGCTCTAGATGAGGAGAATCGCAAGAAAATGTTCATTTGTCAAAAAAATGCTATAGTTGACCAGAATTTGTGGTCAAAGTTGCTGGCGACGAAACCCTTGGTGGTGAATTGGGCATTTTTTATTTCAGTGCTAATTGGCAAATTTGATTAATGGGTTTTATCGAGTGGAGTTTTATGCGGGTAGTGATCATTTTGATTGCAGCTGAAATCAGGACACTTGGAAATTGGTATTTGAAAACCCTAATTTCGACGGAGGTAGCGACGTTAATTTTGGTGGACAGAGGGGGTCGAATGGTGGTGGTTGGCACGAGCAAGGCGGCGACGGTGTTTGTTCGTCTTTAGATGGCATAGGCAAAGAGAAAATGATGGTCAAAGATGGCGGTTGAGGGGATTATGATGTGAAATTGGGCACGATGGAGGAGGGTTTTTTTTATTTAGTCCCTATAATTTATTTATTTACAAATTAAACCGAACATTCACACCTTCGTATCTTTCACATACGAATTCCGATTCATGTACAGTTTTTCCCTAGGACTCATTGTGGAATTATAGATGATTTAGAGTTTGGTTTGCTAAGTTTTCATGTTATTTAAAAAAGCGCATTAGTAAGGTTTATTTATTTTAAATAATTAATATTTAGAAATATTATTAACATATATGCTAATGAAAATCAATACTTATTAATATGTGATGATGATTGTTTGGTTAGTATGATGTTTTGGATGTGTTGCGTCTTAGTTTGGATGTTTTTGTTAATTTTGTATTATTAGATATTCAATTATAATTAATTATGAATTTGAATGTAAAATAATTAATTAGTCTAAATTGAATGAAAATCTGTAACATAAGAAAATATGAATAAACGAATAGAAATGGAATTATTTATGGATTTTTGACTAATATCTGCAAATAACAATAATTAACAAATTTTACTGAAACTAAAGTAAAGAATTTAATAAGGTTATTATTTATGAGTTTTTAGTAGGGAAATTCATAAATAATAACAAAAAATCCACATGTGTATCGTTTAGAGTATATAACAATATAAATGATTTTACGGCTTCTATATATGAAATTATTACTATCATTGTTGTTGTTGATGATGTTTGAGTAATAAAATAAAAGACATGGCAGAATAATAACAGTATTATTAAATATATGTTTCAAAAAGTATTTTGATTAAATAATTACTATTTTGACATAAAGAGAAATATAAAGGAGTTTTGGGATTTAAAATAAAATATTATTATTTTTAGACAAATAGTAATAAAATGTTTTCGAAATCAATTACGTTGAGTTTAAAAATATATTATTATTTTGACGTAAAAATAATAATATTATTGTTGTGAAAAGTAATTTGATTTAAATTACTCTTTTTATTTAAATATGATGTTTAAGGGACTTAAAGTAATAGAAGTATAATAAAAGAATTTTGAAGTATATTATAATTTTGGAAGAATTGTTATTATTTTGGAAAGAACAAATAAAAGTGATTTACAATTGTAACGACCCGCCAATCCGCATAATTCAAGTTGATAATAAACCACATATGTCCAACCCATTTTGAATGGAAATACGGATAGTTATGGGGAGGAAAGAAGAAAGAAGAAGAGAAATAGGAACTGAAAACAACACAAAATCTCACAATCACAGCGGTTCACACTTCATGGTGCTTGTAATTTAGAACTCGATAGGTCGTGCGATAGTGGCGCAACTAGATGCTTTTTTGTTATTGAGGCACGCCGAGTTATTTGTTGAACATGTTAGAACCAGAGAAAGGAGATAGAGACATTCGCATTAGTAGTGTTATACGATTGGGCAGCGGAAGGACCTATGGGGGAATCACTATTGAGATTTCTTTAGCTTTAGGTTGAATAATAAAGAGCATAAGACACATTTACCATTAAGAAAGTAACACGAATGCTTAGTTGTTCCATAAATCATTGAGGTAGTATACTTGGAGCGAGCCTGGCTTTATGATGTTTGCTCATTGTGTAAGTGCGATATAGATTATTCGTCATTGAGAATATTAACTCAATGTTGGTTAGGAAGTTATTTACTGGGACCAAATACTAGAAATTGACCTAGAGTTATTAATTGTCGGTTGTTCAACCCTCAGTTGGAAATCTTCGTAAGTTTTTTGTTTATGTAGGTGTAATAAGAATTATGTCCATATTTTGTAAAGTAACAAATCCTTTATATGTAATACATGAAAATAAATAAACACCCTAGATTGTGTAGATTATAGATGAAGTTATTTGCTTGTGAACACCATACACTAGTAATACAATTATTTCACCATACTTTGTCTAATCCACTCCTTTTCTAGCACTTTTATTCCCATAATAGAAGGACATGCCAGTAGGTGATTTGGCTAGGACACAATGCATGTAGGGGGAGACTAGGTGCCAGGGTTACATTTCTTATAATTATTCTCCATGTACTCTATATTATATTATCCTATCATTCAGACTTTATGTTGTTATTTGGAGACAACATTGTATGGACTACATTATGTTGAGACTATTATCTAATTCACTTATTTTCAGTATTATATTTTTTCTTTCCATTGTGAGATATGAGGTTGTAGAGTGCTTTAAATTTTGTAATAGTCTCTGTATCATGTAATTTTCAAAAACCCCGATAACTTATACTTCTTGGCATGATGCGAGTTCTACAGTCACTTTAGACTTTGAAATAGTGTGTCCGGAGGTGCGGGTTGTCATAGTTGGTATTAGAGCATAGGTTCAAGATTCTGTAGGGATTAGGCATATATTGAGAGAGCATACTTGTATATTTTCAAAGTTTTTATTATATATATAACTATAACGCAAACACCCTCATATTCTAGTAATGCTTAACACTATTTGAGAAAAGCTTCTAATAATTCATATTTACAATTAAGTAAAAATGAGCAATCAAACTAAAAATAGTTCCCATAAGGCAATTGAGGTTTCGTGCATGAATGTTCCTATATGATTCCACCGGTATCTTCAAGCAAAGGTTCAGACCAAACACAACCCCAATAAAGGGCCTGTAGTGAAAGCACAAGTTACATCCCCTGCTCCTCTGCCTACTTTGGATTTTCCTAAGTTATGCTATGATTTCCATAGCCTAGATGAAAGAATTATTATGGGACCGAATCAGTTAGGGATACGCAGGCATGGACGAGGAATTGTGATAGGATTTTTGATATGATGGATGTGGAGGATGTAGTGAAGAGATAATTAGCTTCGTGGTACTTGCAAGAAGAAGCCTTGAATGGGTGGGAGATTGTTATTATGAAGACGGATGAGACTGGTATCGCTTGGATTCATTTTAAGAGGGGCTTTGAGACTAAGTTCACTTCTAAGGCAAAATAAGGAGTAGAGTTTGAGAGGTTCATTCATTTGGAGCAAGGTGACCGTAGTGTCAAGGAGTATGTGCGTGAGTTTAATCGGCTGCTGAAGTATGGCATACATTTTATCAATACGCTAGCAAAAAAGGCGATGAAGTTTTCCAAAGGGTTGAATTCATCTTTTAGAGATACTACTTTGAACTATGTACCAACTGGAGCTACCTTTGAGAGCATGGTTGAGATGGAATTGCTGAATTCAATTGGGATGGTGGAACTTAAGAAGGCCGAAGTGAAGACAGTTCAGCAAGACCACCGCAAAAGTGGAAAAGGAGCTCAAGGCAAGATAAAGAAGCTAAAGTTTAAGTGTAAGAAGTACCAAGGCAAAGGACATATGGCAAGGGATTGTAGGATGGGTATTGCAAAGATTAAACGCAATAATCACAACTAATTTGAGAACACGAAGATAGAGTGTCCGAGTGGACCTAAGACTACTATAAGGTGATTGCAACATATGCACTAGATGTTATGCCTAGCTGGAGTGTTTCTCCAGCTATGGATAAGGGAAAGAAGTTCATCAGAAGGTGTGTTGACTCTTTTTGATTTATCTATTTATACTTTATTTGACACTGGTGTCTCACATTCATTGATTTTGAGTAGACTAATAGATGAATTGCATTTAGAAACTAGTATAGTTACAAATCCTGTAGTACTATCAATGCTATTGTAGGATCGACTCATTTATCCATGATTTAAATGGGTTTGAATTTATATATTTTGGGTCTTGAGTTCGATTGTGATGCTTTTTTAGGTTTCTACGTGTTTGGTTTAATTTTAGGAATGGAGGGGATGACTATGTATGGAACAGTGCTAGATGCATTAGGAAGGTGGTTGGGTTAGGTAATTGTAATGGGTGTAGCCTTGAGGTTTACTAAATCTTAAGAGTTCAGTTATGTTGAATTACCTATATTCTTCAGACCCGTCACATGATGAGTTAGCTTCAGTACTAGTAGTTCGTGACAACCCAGATGCCTTTTCCTAAGTTTTCGGTCTTCCTTCCTATAATGAGATCTAATTTCAAATTTATCTTGAAGAGAATGCTAGACCTGTTGCCTTGCACCTTAGGCATATCGCTTTTAGAGAAAGACGCGAGCTAAATAAGCAAGTGAAATAATTATTGGAAAAGGGCATTATTCAGAGAACCATTTCAAAGTGGGGAGCTCTAGTTGTTTTTATTACCAAAGCATATGGCTCTTTAAAGCTTTGCGTCAATTATCGTGAATTGAATGAGGTGACAAAGAAAAATTGTTATCCATCGTCATGTATAGATGATCTCTTTGATCAGTTAGTTGGAGCAAAGGTATTTTCCTAGCTTGACTTGGCTATTGGACAAGTTGCATATAGCTAAGGATAGTATTTAGAAAACCACTTTTCACACCTGCCGGACATTACGAGTGTTAGTCATGCCATTTAGACTGACCAATGCACCATCATATTTTGTCGACCTCATGAGTCGAGTCTTTAGAGGATTGCTAAATAAGTTCGTAGTGGTATTCATTGATGATATACTTGTCTACTCGAAAAACAAGGAAAAGCACATGTTGCATTTAAGAGAAGTGCTCAATACTCTCCATAGGCATAAGCTAAAGGAAAAAAATTTCAAATGTCACTTATGGCACAAGGAGGTTCACTATTTAGGCCATGTTGTCACTGACCATATACTAGCAATCGATCCTACTAAAATTGCTTCAGTACATGATTGTCACATATCAAAGAATGCTACATATGTTAGAAGTTTCCTTGAGTTGGCTGATTATTATAGAAAGTTCATTAAGGACTTCACTTAAATTTCTGTACTGGTGATATGTCTTAGCAACAAAAATTTAGTTTTCTCATGGAACTGAAAATGTAAAGATGCTTTTATTAAGCTGAAGGAGTTGTTGACTAATGGACCTTTTTTAGTACTCCTTGATGGTACGAAGACATTTGTGGTTTATATTGAAACTTATGGTATAGGACTGTGTGAAATGTTAATATAGGAGAGTAGATTTGTTTGTTATGCTAGATGATAATTAAAGGTGCATGAGAGAAACATCCAGCCTATTATTTTTTAGTTGGCAACCATTGTCTTTGCCCTCAAATCATGGAGGCATTATCTTTTAGGGGAGCAGTTTGAGCTATTCACGAATCATGGGTCTTTGAAGTATTTATTCTCTCAAAAGGATATGAATTTGAGGTATCAGAGGTGGATGTAGTTTTTGAATTGTATAATTTTATTATCTCATATACACCGGACAAGGGAAATGTTGTAGCTGATGCCTTGAGTAAAATGCGTGCAATGTTGAGCCCTATGTTTTTAGAATGGAAGCGCTTGGAGTTTATTTCTACATTTGATTATCAACCTTCATCAGACATTACACTAGGATTGTTGGAAGCTGTATATGTTTATCCTTCACTTATGGACCGTATTGGTTCAAGTCAAAGGAAAGACAAGGAGTTGAACATTTTCAAGAAGCTAAACAGAGGAGAGCATTTGAGTCATTTGGACACTATTTCATTGATTCTAAAGGATGATTGCAAAGGGATGGTAAGTTGTGTGTCCCTCTTGTTAAGGAGTTTGTAGACATGCTACTAGTAGAGTCCTATCGTTCTAGGATGACTATTCATTTCGGTAGTGACAAAATGTATTGTGATAGGAAGAAAGTATTTTACTGACCTAGTAAGAAGAGACAAATACCAGAGTATGTTTCCTAGTGTGTGACTTGTCAGAGGGTAAAGGCAGAGCATAAGAAGCCTGGTGGATTATTACACTCGTTGAATATTCCACAATGGAAATGGGAAAGTATTTCAATAGACATTGTTGATGGGTTACCTGGGAGTAAAAGGTGGAATGAGAGTGTTTGGGTCATAGTCGAGCAAATGACCAAATGTGCTCATTTTGTTCTAAATAGGAGTAGGAGGATATTTGCATCTTTTGCGATCTTATACATTGAAGAAATAGTTTGGTTGTATGGAATTACTACTGGTATTGTTAGTGATTGAGATCTGCTTTTCACTGGTGAGTTTTGGAGGAGTTTTCAGGTGGCTTTGGGCACTGAATTAAATTTGAGTACCATGTATCATCCATAAATGGACGGGCAGACTAAGGGACTGAACCGAGTATTAGAGGACTTTCTTTGGTAGTGTATACTGGAATTTGGAGGTTCTTGGGATAATAACTTGTCATTAGTAGAGTTTTCATATAATAATAGCTAACAAGCAAGTATTAGGATGACACCATTTGAGCCATTGTATGGGAGGCCTTGTAGATCACCATCTTGTTCGTGAGACATAAATGATAGAATAATTCTTGGACTAGATATGATGAGGGAGACTTTGGAGAAAGTAGACTTGGTTTGTAGAAATATGAAGACTTCTCGGGATAGACAAAAATCTTACGTTGACAGGAGACATATGGAGTTTTAGTTTGTAGTGGATGACATTATCTTTGTGAAGGCCTCGCCACTTAGACGGGTTATGAGGGTTCGTAGTTCATAAAATTCAACACCATGGTTTATAGGGACATTTCTGATTATAGAGAGAGTATGGAAGTCAGCTCCCAGAGTGGAGCTTCTTGAAAAGTTGGTAGGAGTTCACAATGTTTTCTATTTGTCGCACTTGTTGAAGTGTCTACACGATTTAGCTATTGTGGTCGAGTCGAGTCAGTTAGAAGAAGTTGAAGTCGAGAGAGAGAGATACTCGTTCACCATGCACTTACCTATATTATTGAGTATGAGACAAGACAACTCCGCAATAAGGTAATTAGACTAATTAGAGTCCAGTGGGGAGACGATCCAGCTCAAAGTACTTTGGAGCTCAAGGTGAAAATCCAAGCTACCATCTTGAGCTCTTTTCTAGTATGATCCCATTTAGGTTAGTATAATTACTAGTGCATATAGTATTTAGCTCAGTATATTTCATAGGTACGAGTGTTTGGATGTTAGGCATGGTTGTGAACTTGTCGTTATGATATGTTTGGATGATGGTTGCTAATGGGTAAATTTTATTAGTTAGTATTGGATATATGGGTTGATATGTTCATGTTGGCCTACGACACACATTATCCATTTTATATACCAGTTATATACATGATGGTTGTTGCATTTTTGTATATGTATTGAATGGTCGCTCAATCATATAGCATGCTAGTATAGAACATTGCATGCATCATGGATACATGGCATAGGACTTACATCTCAGAGGATGAACTAGTTCATAAGACTGCCTAATTTTACCTTACCTGTATATTCATATGCATTCCATACCATATATACATGCTGCATTAGAAATTTTGAATTTAAGAACAATGTTTACAGATGGTTGGTGGTTAAGTAGATGTTTGTACATATTGGTTGTATGAACGAATTACATTTTTCTGTTCTTACTGGTTTCGGGAAAGAAATCCTTTTGAGGGGGGAATGCAACACTCTAGAAATTCTAGTAATAAATTAAAATATTAATAAGGGTAAAAATATAATTTTCCATAAAAGGGTAAAATTTCAATTTTTCAGAAATATTGAAATTAGGCTATGTGACATATTCCATTACGCCCGTAGTGTCGTTTATAGTTAGAAAACATATATAACTTGTTAAATTTTATAAAATAGTTCGAATTTAGTGAAACTATTACCAATGGCATTTTCGTAATTATTAATTTTGGGTTTAGACTAGATAATCCTACTTAACTATAAATAAAACCCTAACCCTCACTTCTTTTAACTCTAAACCTTGGTCACCGCCACTCTATTCTGTACATACAAATCCTCTACTTCATCTACAGAAACTTCTCAAATCTAATAAATACATCTATTCTCTTCAAAAATTTCTACATCAAAAATAAAATAAAACATATCTAATTCAAAGAAGAGAGAGAATCAGGATAAGAAGATAAAGAGAGAAAGAAGGGTGAATCAATTGAGCTTAGAGGTTTAGAGAAGGAGATTTAACCTAAATTAGAAGAAGAAAGCTTTGTAAAGGTGAGTGAATTGATTACGATGTTATAATGGTTCGTAAGTAATTAAATTCATTTATAATTCTACCCGATTTAAAAAAATAATTGTTGATTTTGGAATAGTAGTTTCAACCTAGATTTTATTTGAATTACAATTTCATCTATAAATAAAAAATAATAGTAATGTTGGAAAACCTTAGGTGTTAATTTAATAGAAACAAGCAGTTCTGTACACTTACTGCTGATGTGGAACATCTCTAACCATAGGACCCGTGGGGAAGGGATATGTGTTTGCTTAAAGGTATGAGAAAATATACTAAAGGTTCGCCTCAGATTTGAAGTATTAAATGGCTAGAGACTTTTAGGGATGTCAGCTTTGGGTGGAAGGTATTAAGGGGATATAGGGTCAGCCTCCTCCCTATATAAGATGTCTTAAATAACCTACAATAGGACCTATTATGGAAATGGGGTCCGCATCATTTCTAACAAGAAGTATTAAGTAACTAGGATGGGTATTTTTCCTTGACTTGCAATAGGATAGTCTAAATGGGATTTCGACTGTGGAAGGTCGGCGGGCTATGTCAGTGTTATTGTTGGACCGGTATTTAAGTAGTGCGGATAACATATAAGCTATGACCAACAACCATCTCGAGCGATCGTTAGCAAAGACTTGGGTTATGCCCTAATAGATTTCACTTCCTACTAATGTACAATATGTATAGGATATGCAGAGACCTCAAAGTTTTATTAGTTATTTGTTTGTTGGACGTGGGCTAGTTAACCCTTAGATAAGTCTTTGAGATTCATTAGTAATACAACAAATTAAGTTATAGAGCCGTATCTAGGGGTCATTGACCTTTGTAGCTAAGGGCCAGTTGACTAGCGATTACGTTACGGAGGGAACGCTTCGTGGTTGAGGTATTAAATGACCGTTGAGTCTGCCTCCTTCCTATTTAATAAGTATTAAGTGTCCGATATTTCTTTTTGGGTGGTGAACACTTATATATACACACACAAATATATATAGTTATACCTCAGAGAAGGTTGGACATATCATACGTGTAAATGGAATTAAAAAAAATAGCTGTGGATAATGGACATAACACTTAAATAGAAATCAATCAGCATAAATTAGTGTTATGGATCAAATATATATTATTCCAATCACTTAACATTGTTCGACCACATCCTCATCACAACCCACAAGATAGATTTATAGGGACATGCTACTAGTGCAAGATGGGAACTATAGATGGTAAAGTCTTCTCACTCATGCTCGACGCTAGTAAGGAAACTAGATACTAAAGGAATAATATTTACACCAAGACAATAGCCTTGGTCAGCATATATATTTTATTATATTTTACTATTCCACTATGAATTCGTTCTCTAATATACTTATGTTTATTACAGGTTACCAAAACCAATGATCCGTATCCTAATGGACTTGGGTTTGATTTAGTTGAAATTAGGGTCCATTAAGGTGCGAGTTGTTACATTTGGTATTAGAGCTTAGATTAGTCGATTATAAAAATTAGGATATACTGAATGAACGTATTTGTAATTTTACCTATAATTATATATATAATTATATATATATATATAATGCACCCAACTGTATGAATTTCAACTAAAGAATTAGCTGCGACCTATCCTGAAAGGGTGGATGAGACAACTATGAGTTGGAACAATAAATAAAGTTTAATTTGTGTGCCCTGATTACCCCACAGGGTAAAGGTCGTACCATAAGGAGTGGACCGAGAAGAGCATGAGCACGACATATAGAAGGATCTAGAAAGTTGGATGATACTTAACTCTTTTGTTGGGCCTTGGCTCCTTATGATTGTGAAATTCAATGTTTTTCCAATTGAAGATGTATATTTCATCCACACAGTTGGGAAGTATGAACTTACATGTTGCAAGTATCTGGAAGTAAGATATGAAAAAGGATTGAGAAATTTCCCATAAGAAGGTGTACCTTAACTACCATAAGATGATAGTCGTTTTTTAATATGTTCTTGATGAAGATGAGTAGTAAAGAAGGAAAATCTAAAAGAAAGGACAATTAAGTCCATTTCTGAGTCCTAGCCCATGTGGAAGTATTTTGACAAAAAGATTCTAAAAATTCCTTGAAACATTTTTAATGGTTTTTCAAAGGATTTATTTTAATAAAAGGACCTTGTCATTGAAAAATCATTGTTTTGAAAAAGGAAGAAAAATTGAAAGTTTTGAGAGATTCCTATTGAAGTTTAAAATCGCTCGGGTTAAAAGTTTTTGATTTAAAGGTTTTTAGTAAAAGTGTTTTTCTTTTCTGAAATGAATGGAAAACAGAGCATATGTTTGGCTCAGCTATTTTTCCTATTTTTGTAAATTTAAAAGTTTCTTTTTAAAATTCTTTCTAAGGGGGTGGATAAATGGAAATGGTACTAGATTGAAATAAGGTTAAGAGAATATAAGGGTAAGAATTCCTGACAAGGAAGATAGGAAGAATATTCCCATATAAGAAAATATAGAGAGCTTAACTAAAATAGATTTATACATTTCTCTTTTCATGTTAATAAAGAAAAGCCCAATGACTAAAGCAGTAGACGAATACACTATAACGAGTTAATGGAGAAAACAATAAAAAAGGAAAAGCGCTATGTAAGGAAAAGCCACTTAAAGGTAATTTAGGTAGGAGAAATTGTAATAGTAGGAATGTTAGGAAATTTAAATAGGAACGACGTTAGGCATTTATGTTAGTAATCTAGTTAGGAACGATGTAGGAAATTAGAGGCAACACATAGAAAGAATGAATAATCTCTATGAATTTATGCAACAATTGCACATATCTTTTAGAAGTCCCCCTCATCTGCTATTAGAATCTTCGCTAAGGTTGAAAGAAGAAATAACATGAGTAGTAGGAAAAGTTATCCTTGTCTACCCCAGTTTTCATTGTTTAGAGTTATAAAAGATGTTTTGGAAAAAGGGTTTGGTATGAAAATTGGGTTTCTGGAAGCAAACGTGATAAATGTTTTGAGATTAAAAATCCCTCTTTTGAAGAGGTAAATCTCTATTCTAGAAAGTCTTTGAAAAGGAAAAGTTGGTTAGAATAGGAAATTTTTCATGACTCCTTTTGGAAGCCAGGTAATTTTTGAAAAGTGTTTCTAAGTTTTTATTTTTAAAGATGAGTGCTTTGGATTGAGCACTTCATGAATGTGATGTTTTAAACCTATAAAAAGTGGTGAAAACCAAATCAATTTTTGGTATGGAGTAAATAGGGATGACTACCATGGTATGATGAGGTAAGGATTAAAGCTTTGAATAAAATAGCTACAAATGTTCGTATGGTTGCAACAGTGATTTCCCATTGAATATAAGGAATATTGGTATGAACTTATGAATGTTTGATTAGACATATGTGAAAGCCATAAAAAGAACTATCAAAAAATTGGGGAACAGTATCAAAGTACACTTCTGCGAATCCTCGGGTACACACGCATGAAAGATTAAGGCTAAAGAAAGTAAATACCAAAGTTTGAAGATACTATTAAGATATTTTGATTCAAATATCATAGTAGTATGATGGGAGAAGAGAGTAATGAGGTGGAAAACACACATAGAGGATGTTGGTTGACTCAAGGTAAAAAAGGCAAGATAGGTGGTAGGAGAGTTATTTTACCAAGCCAATTTTTCGATGAGTCGTTCTAACTATGCATAGTTTATATTTCTTATCCACTACAGAGTGGGAATGCAAAATTTATCCCATAATCGTCTGCAATAACTGAAGTAATGGAAGGACCATACTTATTAGAAGCCAAGGAGGTGAGTTAAGACATGTGGGTTATAGTAAAATTACATACTTGAATTGTCCATCTTAATTGAGTAAGAAGTGATAGGGCTACAACATCATCAAGACTAGTTGATGATGAAGGGCGGCTTCCAACAATTGTTTCTTTTTAGGATATTTTGGTCGTAATCGCTAATTGTCTCCCTTCGAGTATTGGAAAAGCATACGATATGATATGATGCATCCTATTTTATTACTATACTGATTTTCTAGATGAGCTTTGACCATTATATATAATGGAAAACATTGTAAATAAAGAAATCTCATAAGGACAATTAACAATGTTGAATGTAATTAAGGCTGGAAGTTTTGAATTATAAAATTAACTTAGCAACTAGAAATTAAGAATGCTTGAACCCCGAAATATTCAGAATTTTGGAAACGATAAATTTTGATGTTTGCACAAAAATGGGCAAACACCTCCAAGTCGTATGATTTAGCTGATTTTATGTTGTTTGTAGTGATCTTGGAGATTTATGCAAATATGTAAAAAGCAGGGGCTAAACTGTAAAAGACACACAGATTTATAGTGGTTCGGCCAGAACGTGCCGACGTCCACTTTATATATTTTTTCTCCTTTCTTTTTCAGATTACAAGTACAAAGCTTTTATACAAGTATATGAAAGTTGTTCGAAAGTTCTATCCATGCTTGAGCTCTCAAACTTGTCCCCCATTGTTGTACCCTTGCCCCTCTATTTATAGAGTGATGTTGGGGGTAGGGGTCTTGGATGTATATAGCTGCTGGTGGGCCTGGGCTGATGCAATCTGGCCTGGCAGGGTTGGTTCGGTAATGTTTGGTCCGGTAGTTGTTGGAGAGGCTCTGGTCCGGTAGTTGGTTGGTTCGGTAGTTGGTTGGTGAGGCTCTGGTCCGGTAGTTGGTTGGTGAGGCTCTGGTCCGGTAGTTGGTTGGTTCGGTAGTTGAGTTGGGGTTTGGTATTGATCCGGTGGTCTCGGTCCGGTGACGAATTTGCTCGGTGGTGGCCTTGGATCGTTGGCGATGGCTCGCCCAACATTTGCCCCCCAAAGTGGGGCACGTGCCTGCATGTGTTGCGCTTTGTTTTCTTGCAGTTGGGATAGCTTTATTCGGTTCTAAGTGCCGGACCATTTGGTTCGGTTATCCCGCACTCGCCTATAAGTAGGGGAATCATGCCACTGTTATTCCTTTACCGTTTGAGAGAGCCAAATCAACTGAGCGCCGAATCAAACTTGACTGTTTGAAACAGCCGGATCAACCGAATATCGAATCGCACATAACTGCCGAA
The DNA here is from genome assembly GCA_030737815.1 of Allium fistulosum. NCBI lineage: Eukaryota > Viridiplantae > Streptophyta > Magnoliopsida > Asparagales > Amaryllidaceae > Allium > Allium fistulosum. The sequence continues at coordinate 867,067,354 of CM060905.1, read as the reverse complement.
CCAGGTGAGTTTGCTTCTGCCGAATGAACTTTTATGGCTGGACTACCGAATGGGATAGGGGAGTTCAAATACCGAACGGTCTTAAACATTTGAATTACCGGATGAGGTTTCGGGAGCGCTAGGGCCGAATGGATCCTTAGACGCACACTACTGAATGGAATTTTGGGAGTGTGAGTTCCGAATGGATTCTCAGACTCGTACTATCGAATGAAACTTGGTGTCTTGAATTATGAATGAAATCCTAGGCTGTACGTACTTGCTCGTTTATTTCCTTCGTTCTAACGACGTATTCTTTTGTGCTGTAGATAATGTCTCGTAAAGTTGAAACCCGATCAGAAAAGAAGAAATCCCAAGACAGAAGATCCTTCCGTAGTGCCCCCAGCTCAATTAGAGCCGGGACGTCATGGGCCCGCCCTAAGGTCACTAGTAGATGGGTACGGCCCTCAGGAGCTTCTGAACTCACCTCCTGACTGTTTCCCAAGCTCTCTCAAAGGCGAGCAGGTTGATGTTATCTCCCGCTCCTTTGGGATTGACAAAGCGCGCATGCTGTTGCCGGGGGAGGGAGTGATGCCATATATTCCCCCCGAAGGGTATTTCGCCTATAGTCGGTACCATTGCATGTGTGGGGCCATTCCCCCGATCAATGCTTGGATAATCAGCTTCATTACCTACTTGAAGGTAGCTCCGTTTTAGCTTCAGCCTAACTCCTACGCCATCCTGGTGAGCCTGTTTGTCATTTTCCAGAGGAGGTACGGGCGTCCTCCCTCCAACCGGGAGATCCGGTACTTGTACAATTTGAGAGGCTATAAGAGGGGGTCTCCATACATCAGCTTGGAATCAGCCGTATCTTTCAAGCCTGTCTTGGACCTATATTCGAAGTTCAGCATGTTTAAGAAAGAATGGTTTTTTATCAAGGACGACTCTGTTTCCATCCGTCGCTTCACCTCCGGCTGTAGGTGTGAAGCTTATTTATAATTTCGGTTATAACTGCAATGCTTCTTCTTATGTGTTTTTATTTCTTGCTAGCGACAGGTGGCTTTGCGGTCGTGGAGAATGATCGCCTGGTTCAGATGGCTGTGGAAATAGAAGCCATTAGGGGAAGGGACAGGTCGGCTTCTTTCTTGATCGGGAATGCTACACTTCTAGGGCACAACCTGATCCTTCCACATCAGTCCGTGGTTAAGCAGAGAGACACGACGGAGGAGAGAGCTGCCAAAGTTACAGGAGGGGCTACAGCGAAAAGCAGCAAAAGGAGACCCTTCTCGATGCATCCAGTCGCCGGGGGGAAGAAACTCAAGAAGTCCGACGGACCCTCTCCCAGCACACATCCAGATGCTCAGGAGGAGGAAAAAGGTGAGGACGAAGGAGGTGAGGTGGAGAGCAGAAGTGGTAGAGAAGGTGACGGTGATCGTCACGATGATGATGGTGGCGAAGGACAGGGCAGTGATGGCACCAGGGCTTTGCCTCTCGGGCAGGCGGGCGTGATTCAAGAGTGGACAGATGACGCTCTCCGCCAAGCCTTCGAAGAGTTGGAGGAAACAGAGAAGGCCAAGAAAGCTAGTAAGGTCGGGACCGGCGCCGATTTATCTTCCGGGAGCGCTTCTACTGAGGCAACTTCTGCGATTCAAGGTGAATTTCTCTTTATTCTTTTTAATTCTTGAATGATGGCTCAATACATGCTGGTGACACTTGGTTTTTATTCCAGGAGCGGGCAAAACGGCCAAGACCTCAGATCTTCGGCACAGGCTTGAACAATACAAACTCCTCAAAGCTTCCGCCAAGCCGAAGCCTCCTACTAACCGTCCTGGAGACGTAGTCGGCTATCGTCCTCTTCTTGGAGTTATTGAAGAAGATATACAAAAGAGGAAGAGGAGTCGATCTACGTTTGAATCTCTTCCTGGTCCTCCGGCCCAACTCCAGCCTATTCACGATATTACGGAGGATGATACTGAGTTTATGCCTTCCCCACATCCATCTGAGAATCCAACCTTCACCCCGATAGATCACCCTGGCTTGGTTCGTAACCCGTTTGTGGGCCATCAGACCTGGACCCGGCCTCTCATGATATCTCCTTCGATGAGGTTACTGGTGAGCATCTTCTCCCTCGAAATCCTATGGTATGGGTGCTTGACGAAGCTAAGTCCCTGGATCTTGATTTCCTTACTACCCGGGTTGTAACTCTGGGGGATGAAGCTAAGGCGAATATTGACCGAGTTGCTGAGGAGACCAGGAAATTGATGGGGCATCACGCCCGACTAGTCAAGGCTGGGGAGGAAATTGGGAGTGCCAACATTCGGCTACGGTTAATGCTCTCCGACCAGGCTAAGCAGCTTGCCGATCAAGCCATCCAAATTTCTCAGCATGAGGCCACATCCAGGCAACTGAAGAAGACTATGGAAGAGGCCAGCAGGGCAGAGTTGCGAAATATGGAGGCCGCCTGCATGGAGCGAATTGACATGGCCATCACGACGGTGGATGAGGTTCGACAAGCGGACCTCGAGCGAGCGCAGGAATTATCGGGGAGACTTGAGGCCGTGGAGCTCGCTCAGTCCAGGTTGAAGGAGGAGGTGGAGGCGATGAGGATATCCCTTCAGGCTGACCGCTCACGATACCGATCGGAGAGGGTTGCTGCCGTCGCTAAGCTGCGTGCTTCTGAGGCCCGAATGAGGGAGCTTGAGGAAAATGAAGGGATGATGGATGAGATGCTCCAGGATATGTATTTCCGCACTTGGAAGCAGGGTAATTTATCCTGGATGGATGATTACCCCCGAGTTATGGCCAGGATTTATCTCCGGGCCTTGGAGGAGGCTAGGGCTGATGCGGATAAAGAGGGTGCGAAGTCTTCAGAATGGATGTGGTCACTGCCTAGTTTACCAAGGAAGAGAAGGTGGCGGTGAAGGAGGGTATGTGGCTGCTTGCTGCTGAGGAGGCAGGTGAGCAAGTAGAGGATGATGACCAGGATGGTCAGAAAGCAGGCGCGGGTAAGTCTTCCTTTCTAGTCTTTCCGTTAACTTGGTTGCTTATCACTAATGAATTATTTCTTTGATCGGGTAGGTGGGCAACAGGACAAGGATGAAACTCCGACGCAGCCGGCTCCTTGATTTGACCTGGATATCTTTTTGTGGACTTGACATTGTTGTATATGTTAGTCTCAAAACAGTAATGTAACTTTCAGGTTGTAATCATGCTACTTGTAATAAACAACATTGTTCTTGATGTGTAATTTTTTAACTTAAGCTGATTTTGTTGCATCTGAATGCTTTTTGTTATTTTGACATGTTGTATGAGAAATATAGCTATGCATATGCTTGTAATTCAATTGTGTTTGATGTCAAGTTCTTGCTTAAAACATAATTTCATATCTTGCAATGTTGTTGTGATGTGCGAATAAATTATAGCCATGTTTTTATACACAAAAGAAGAAAATACCGCCCTTCATGTTTTAGTTGCAGATGGCAGCATCGTATGTCTTGTGTGACCGGGTATGGAATGCATCCGAGTGCCCAGTTGTGAGCTCCTATCCCCATTAGCGAGCGTCTCCTATTCTGTATCCTGTACTTTAGGGATCGTTATAGAGGATAGAAGGAAAGTTTTTTTTAAATAAAATTGAAATATGAGAAATAGTAAAACTTCCAATCACGGAAGGCCTTCGATGTGCTTAAGTTCGTGGCAAACGGGCTTTGTAGTCACTTTCCCTAGCTGTGGGTCTTGGAGACATTTGTCACCCATCTTACGCCTCCGCGGGGAGTTAATCTTTTTTACCACAGCCGTACTTAAGACACACCGGAGCCGAGATCGCACACAGTAACTACCCGGGCCATTATGGTCCGTAATCGTGGGTATTATTCGATTTACTGTGGTCGGCTAGCGTGGGTGCCGATCGTCAACCGTGAACTACCCTTGGCTAGCCACACCTTATGTTGGGGCTTAAATTAGGTTCATGGCTGCCGGCGAGCCGAACGCCGTAATGAGCTGCCTCGGCTATAGTCGGCCTTCTCGGTGGCTTATAATCGGCTCATTACAGTTGGCTTTGAGGTCCGTCGCGAGCAATGAGTTAACCCACAGCAGAGGGATGCCGGAGAAAAAGTGTCTCATTGGCGAGGGCATAGATTCATATAGTACCTGTTAGGTCTTGTCCAGGAGAAGTCACGATGTGGAGCGCCTTGAGTGAAAATGCTATTCGCACAGGGTTTTGTTCAACAGAAAAGGATAAAGTTAACAAGCAGCCAAGATATAAAGGAACAAGTTAAAAAAGAGACAAGGTTTTTTAAAGTGGTTCGGCACGAAAATGCCTACGTCCACTGATTCTCTTTGTTAATTCACTTCATATGGGCAGTACAAGTTAAGAAAAGTATCGACGGAGGTGTTGGATGTTCCATGCCCTCTGGAACACCTCTCCGTCCACTGTTGACAAAATATAAGCTCCATTGTGGAGATCTTTATGAATTACATATGGTCCGTCCCAGATTGGATCTAGTGCTCCGGGGCGCGGGAAGATTCGCTTGAGGACAAGATCTCCTTTTTGTAAGCTGCGATGCTTGACTTTGGAGTTGTATTGTGCTGCCACTTTTTGCTTGTGAGCTGCTGTCTTGAGGGCTGCATCATTTCTTCTTTCCTCAATTAGATCCAAAGACATGTAGAGGAGCTCTTCGTTCTCTTCCGGGTTATAGTGGATCCTACGGTGGGAAGGCACTATAGTTTCAACTGGGAGCATAGCCTCCGATCCGTATGCCAAAGAGAAAGGAGTATGCCCCGTTGATGTTCTGAAAGATGTGCGATAGGCCCACAGTGCCGTAGGAAGTTCATCCACCCAAGCGCCTTTTGACTTTTCGAGTTTCTTTTTGACTAGAGTTTTGAGAATTTTGTTGACGGCTTCGACTTGTCCGTTTGCCTGGGGGTAAGCGACGGATGAGAAGCTTTTGTCAATTCCGTGCTCTTGGCACCAGTTGGCGAACTCCTCGCTGTCAAACTGAAGTCCATTGTCCGATATGATTTTAAGTGGGACTCCGTACCTACATAGAACATTTTTGATCAAGAAGTTAATAACTTTCGCTGAAGATACTTTATTCAGGGGTTCTGCTTCCACCCATTTGGTGAAATAGTCGACTGCCACTATAGCATATTTGGCCCCGCCTCGGCCCATTGGCAGTTCGCCGATCAAGTCAATTCCCCATACTGCAAAGGGCCAAGGGCTGGTCATTTGAGTAATCTCAGTTGTTGGTAGTCACGGAATCTTAGCAAACTTCTGGCATCTGTCACATTTTCTGACGAAGTCTAAAGCGTCCTTGCTTAAGGTGGGCCAGAAATATCCATATCGGAGTATCTTTTTTGCCAAAGTCTGCCCTCCAGTGTGATCTCCGCAGCTTCCTTTATGGATGTTGGATAAGATTTCCTTGGCTTCCCTTCCAGCGACACACCTTAATAAGGGGTTAGAGAAGCCGCGCCGATAGAGGATGCCTTCTTGTATTGTGTAGCGGGAAGCTTTCCTCAATATTTTCTTGACTTCGTTACGCCCGTTGGGTAGTGTGCCGCTTTGTAAGTAGTCTCGGATGGGGGTCATCCAAGTTGCTTCTTCAGTTGCAGCTATCAGATTCATTTGCTCAAAACTTGGGGTCAGTTGCTTTGAGATGGCTACTGCTCCGAAAATAGCGCCGTCTCTCATGCTAGCTTGCTTTGCTAGTTCGTCGGCTTCCTGGTTCTCTTCCCGAGGGATGTGTTTGATTAAATAGTGATCCAATCGATTGAGAAGCAACTTGGTCTTTTTTAAATAGGCCACGAGTCGTTCTTTTCGAGCCTGGAATTCTCCTAGTATTTGATTTACAATAAGTTGAGAATCGCTATGAAGACACAAAGAATTGGCTCCGATTTCTAAGGCAAGTTCTAATCCAGCTATCACTGCTTCATATTCTGCATCGTTATTGGTGGCAGCGAATTCCAACCTTATAGCATAGTGTAGCTTACTTCCCCTGGGAGTGACTATTACCACACCTGCCCCCGAGCCTTGTTCGTTTGACGCACCATCCACGAAGAATTCCACTTGATGTCTTCTGCTATTTCCGATTGCTCCTTACCCTCGTTGGTAGTGAATTCGGCAATGAAATCGGCCTTGGCTTGTCCCTTGATGGCGGTGCGAGGATGGTAGGTGATATCATATTGACTTAGTTCAATGCACCATTTAAGTAGTCACCCAGAAGTGTCGGGACGATGGAGTACCTGCCTTAGTGGTTGATCGGTCAAAACTCTGATGGAGTGGGACTGGAAATAGTGACGCAGTTTTCGTGATGTGATTAGCAAATAATATGCTAGTTTCTCAAGTTTAGGATATCTGGCTTCCGCCCCTGTAAACCTCTTGCTTACAAAGTATACTGGCCGCTGCGTGCGTTTGTCTTCTCTCACCAACGCGGCGCTTAGAGCATGAGATGACACAGCAAGGTATAGGTATAGCTCTTCGCCCTTGTTTGGAGTTGAGAGTACTAGTGGTCTCTGGAGGTGTTCGATTAAGTTAAGGAAAGCTGTTAAGCATTCGTCAGTCCATTTGAATTTTCCTTTCTCTTTCTTTAGAGCTTCGAAGAAGGGGATGCATTTGTCGGTTGCTTTGGAGATGAATCTGCTCAGGGCGGCCACTTTCCCATTTAGGCTCTGCATTTCCTTTCGGGTGGATGGTATCCTGATATCCTTTAGAGCTCGGACTTGTTCAGGGTTGGCTTCAATTCCTCTGGCATGGACGATGAATCCTAGAAACTTTCCTAATGATACTCCGAAGGAGCACTTTAGGGGATTCAGCTTCATTCCATATTAGCGAAGTACTCGAAACATTTCATCCAGGTGGTTTACATGATCGTCGGCTCCCCTTGACTTTACCAGCATGTCATCCACATAAACTTCCATAGTTTGTCCCATTAGCCCTGCAAACATCTTGTTGACGAGGCGCTGATAGGTGGCTCCTGCGTTTTTAAGCCCGAAAGGCATTACCTTGTAGCAGTAAAATCCCCGGTCAGTGATAAAACTGGTGTGGTCTTGATCGGGAGCATGCATAGGAATTTGGTTATATCCTGAGTATGCGTCCATAAAAGATAAGAGTTCGTGCCCGGCTGTGCTGTCTACAAGCTGATCGATTCGGGGAAGTGCGAAGCAATCCTTCGGGCAGGCGGCATTTAAGTTGGAGAAGTCAATTCATGTTCGCCACTTCCCATTAGCCTTCTTTACCAGCACCGGATTGGCGATCCACTCAGGGTAGACGGCCTCTCGTATGAAGTCATTAGCAAGTAGGTTTTTCACTTCTTCATCGAGGGCTGCTGATCGTTCTACCCCCATACTTCTCTTTTTCTGTTTCACTGGCGCCTTGGTAGGATCAATGTTTAGTACGTGGCATGCTATGTCAGGGGAGATTCCGGTCATGTCAGCGTGTGACCATGCAAATACATCCAAGTTGTGGCGGAGAAAGTCGAGGAGTTGCTCCTTCAACTCTGCTTTTAGTTGGGACCCGATTTTCAATAGTTTACTCGAGTCATGTCTGTCTACAGATACAAATTCCATAGCCTCTGTCGGCTCGGCGGTGGCCTCCTCCTCTTTGTCCCTGGGGTCTAATTCATTGAAAGGGTCGCTGGTATACCGAAGAAGAGGGGTTTTCTTTAGTTGCTATGCTTCCAAACTTTTTGTGCAGAGGGCAATCTCTATACTTTTCCCTTTATCCTTGCTGTGGTTGTTGCGAAGTTCAGTTACATAGCAGTCTCGAGCGATGTCCTGGTCTCCCTCTACTTCCCCTCTTCCCTTGTCCATTGGAAATTTCATCTTTAGGCACCATGGGGCCAGGACAATTTGGAAGTCAGACAAGGCTGGCCTTCCTAAGAAGGCGTTGTAGGCCGAGTGGTTTTCTATCAGCACAAATGTCTACTTCCGCACCGCGGAGCGGGGATGACTTCCAATTTCAACAAAGAGGTCCAGTTGCCCGAGGGGCATCTTTGCAACTCCAGTGAAACCGTGTAGTGGTTTATTGCAGGGAGAAACATCCTTCATAGACAGTTTCATTTTGTCGAATGCATGCTTGAATAGGATATTTACTGAGCTTCCAGTGTCTACCAGAATTCGGAAAACTTCGGCTGGACCGAGCTGGGCGGAGATAACTATGGGATCCATGTGAGGGTATTGCCTCCCCTCTAGGTCACGCCTACTGAATGTGATGTCATCGCTCTCTTTCCGCTTCGGGTGGCGTTCTTCTATAACAGAATTAACGCATTCTTCATTGTTTCTAAGTGACTTTCCATATCTTTCCATCTCTGCCCAGCTTCTGTCGGCGATGTGTGGTCCTCCCGAGATGGTATGGACCACTATTTTCTCTTGACTGGGTCCGCTAGTGTTGCGATTCCCTCTACCTGTCTCTGGAGAGGGTAGCCTTGGATTTTCATTGGCAGGAGCTGGAGTCATGTTCTGACTTTTTACATAGCATTCTAGTTTCCTTCTTCTGATATGTTCTTCAATCAAGTCTCGGAGATGATGGCATTCGTTGGTATCATGCCCATGGGATTCGTGGAAGCGGCAGAACTTTCCAGACTTAATTGCGTTATCTGATTCCTTCTTGTGCGGGGGGCGTTTTATCTAACCTCGTCTTGAGTGGCCAGGAAGATGTTTTCGATCGTTTCATTCAACGGGGTGTAAGTGTCAAATCTCGGTCCTGGCCGATATAGGCGCTTTTCTCCCTTCTTGCCCCCAACGTTGTCTCTAGAATCATTTCTTCGAATGTCCCTTGCTACAACGAGCGTGTTGCCGTGAGCCGCCTTATTTTGTTGCCCTGTCTGCCTCTCAGTAGCAGCATCTTCAAGTCTCATATATTTCCCAGCTTCATGGAAGAAATCGGGTAAAGTAGCTGGTTTTTCTTTGGTCAATCTTCTAGAAAATTTAGTATCTGGATGCACACCACTATCGAGGGCCATTAAGACAAGCTTCTCATCGGCATCTTGGACTGCGGCTACTGCGGCATTGAATCGGGTTAGGTATTGCTGCAGCTTCTCTCCAGGTTTCTGTTTGATACTGGATAAGGAATAAGCGTCCTTGGGTTGTTCCACATGAATGCGGAACTGGCTGATAAACTTTTCTTTCAGCATCTCCCACGAGCTGATGGATCCTTGGGGTAGATGACAGAACCAGGAGGTAGCTAGATCTGCTAAGAATAGTGGAAAGCATTTGCACAGTACTCCCTCTGTTGCTCCACTCATGAGCATATGCTGTGTGTATCTCTGTAAGTGTACAATGGGGTCGGAGGTTCCTTTGTAAGGTTCCATCGTTGGCATTTTCCATTCTCGGGGGGTGATGGAAATTTCGATATTGCGGGCGAAGGGGCTAGTTACCCTAGCGCCTATCCCTCGATCTCTTTGATCTCGTTGGACGCACTCTCTGAACAAGCATGCCATCCTTTCATCAGAATTTGGAGCAGATAGAAATGAGTTCGGTTCTGCTCTATGGGACTGATTCCGCCCAGGTGACCTGTATGGATGGTATCGTCTATCATTCCTGATATTTTCCAGTGGCTGTCTTTGATCTTCTGGGAGCATGCTAGGGTCAGCTACAGTTGGCCCTTGCCTTGATCTTCCCCTGCTGGGTTCTAATCTAAGCACTTCCTCGGGTCCGACTTCGGGCTGGACTCTAGCTCGGCCCCGTTCACTGGTATTTCCATGGTTAGGCAGTACGATAGGCTCGGCTACAGTTGACCTCCGCCCGGTACCTCCCCTGTTGGGTTCGGTTCCAAGCATTTCCTCAGGTCTAACTTCGGGCTGAGCTCGGTCTCGGCTCCTACCATGGCCGCTTCTATCGTTAGCTTCTTCGAAGAAGGAAGATCTTTGTTGTCTCTGAGATCCTCCAGACTGGGACTCACCCCATGATTCAGTGTTGCGGTTGGACTCTTCAGCATCCCTTAAGCGTGACATGAGTTGGTCCACCAAGGCTTCCTTCATTTGGTAATGCTGTCGGAATGGGATGATTCTCTTGATTTGTGATCACTGGATCTGGAATACTGCTAGTTACGATGTTCTTTCCTTTGTTAACGTCTTTTTCTGCCTGGGAGGCATGTTTTCCAAGCGATGAATCATGCTGTTAGGAAGAAGGTTAAGTGGGAGAAGCTGAAGCTTCGAGTTCTATCTTTCAGTGAAAGCACCAAAAATGTTTGCACAAAAAATGTGCAAACACCTCCAAGTCGTATGATTTAGCTGATTTTATGTTGTTTGTAGTGATTTGGGTGATTTATGCAAATATGTAAAAAGCAAGGGCTAAACTGTAAAAGACACACAGATTTATAGTGGTTCGGCCAGAATGTGCCTACGTCCACTTTATATATTATTTCTCCTTTCTTGTTCAGATTACAAGTACAAAGCATTTATACAAGTATATGAAAGTTGTTCGAAAGTTCTATCCGTGCTTGAGCTCTCAAACTTGTCCCCCATTGTTATACCCTTGCCCCTCTATTTATAGAGTGATGTTAGGGGTAGGGGTCTTGGATGTATATAGCTACTGGTGGACCTGGGCTGATGCAATCTGGCCTGGCAGGGTTGGTTCGGTAATGTTCGGTCTAGTAGTTGTTGGAGAGGCTCTGGTCCGGTAGTTGGTTGGTTCGGTAGTTGGTTGGTGAGGCTCTGGTCCGGTAGTTGGTTGGTTCGGTAGTTGGTTGGTGAGGCTCTAGTCCGGTAGTTGGTTTGTTCGGTAGTTGAGTTGGGGTTTGGTATTGATCCGATGGTCTCGGTCCGGTGATGAATTGGCTCGGTGGTGGCCTTGGATCGTTGGCGATGGCTCGCCCAACATTTGACGAGCGAAGGACACAGAAAGTTTGCTGAGAAATCGTAGGTCATTACCCCTATCCTTAAAAGCTAAAATTTATAAATAGGCTTGTGTGTATTGTTGTTCTGAAATAAGAGGGAAGGTTCTCAAAATCTAGGATTAACTACACAATGCTCTGGTCAATCATATCCATTAACTCATCGACTGATTCCCGATTACGTTAAGATGTGGCTTGATTTGTTTTAAGGATGAAGAGGCAAAAGTTTTGAAAAATTGTTTTCAAATGATTTTAAATTCTTTTGGGAATTTGGGTTCAAATGCTTTTGGAAAATTTTGTTTAAATGTTTTAGAGAAAAAATGGTGTTTAAATGCCTTTTGGAATTTGATTTTTTAAACTATTTCGCAAGTTTGATTGGAAGGGGAAAAAAGATTTTGGAAATAAGAGAATTTATGATTTTCAAGGGTCATATGCTTAGCATAGGGAAGGTCAACGAGTTAGCGGATATGAATTTTTCTATGGAGTAGAGGTGGCAGTATGTGAAGCATAGATAATAACAAGGCAAAAAGCTGTTTTAGCCTTGGAATTCCTATTTCCATAACTTGTTGATAGCAAACAAAACTCGTTTATAAAAATGATTCCATTTTAGAATTTAAAAAGAAACAACCTTATGTGTATTGTACTTTGGAAAATTGAAAAAGATATGGGGGCAAAAGAGAAGGTTCTAAAGTACAGTGGAATTTTATCCAAAAGAAGAGTGGAAATATAAAGTTCTCCATCCAAATTATTTTTCCAGCATAAGAGTTTAGGTTTAGGAAATAAAAATTTGGTGTGTTAGATTTTGGATTATAGGGATTGGATGCAAAATTGATTAAACCATACTTTTACACATAAGATTGTGGAAATTGCTGTGTGAGAACAAAGATTTTCGAATTTTGAAAACTTGCATACACATAGAATTACAAGTATATATATAGATTGTTTGCATCATATTTTCAAATTGTTTTAAAAAGAATGCATTCATATAGGATGTGTCGATTTAGAATTATTCAGCATGCATATCATATATATTGTAATACACCATGCATTTGTACATGTTTGGCTGCAAAATTGGTTATATACTAATTGGTTGGATAGTTTAAAATGTTTTTGTGCTACGTTACATGACAATCCTTAGGAATTTCAGGGACAAAACTCTTTTAAGGAGGAAAGAATGTAACACCCCATAAAATTAACGGTAATTAATAAATAATTCTTAAAGCTCAAAATAGAATTTGAACAAACATCAAAATTTGACCATGAAACTTGCACCAATGTGTTGGTGGCGGTTTTCTATACAGTTTTTATATATAGATTTTTGTGATCGGGAATCAAACGAAGAAGTGACTAGCATTTGAAGTTTTCGAAACGAAAATTATTAAATATGAATAAAATGAAATAAATAATATTAAACGTGTTGGCCCACCGATCAACCCCCTTCCTTGGACCAGTCGACTACTAGCGGTGGACTTGTTGGGAAGGTGGCGGCTAAGATTGAACCTTGGTCGAACAGTCCAGATTTAATTATTTTAAATCTAATGGATATGATTGATTTAAGCACTTATGAATACTGGTCTAGCCCTTCACTTTTCTTCTCATATTTTCTGATCAAAGCAGTAGAGCTCTGCCATTTTCCCTTCTCCACTATTTCTATTAATTAATTATATAAATCGGAGAAGTGCTAAAAATAAAAGAGAAGAAGAGAAGGAGGACATCGATTTTGTGAAAAGGTAAAATTTTATAATTACAAATCTATATTCCACTTAATTCAAATCTCCTCTCAGGTCTGTAATTCTAATGGATATGTATATATATCATGTTATACATATTTTTGGATTGGAAAGGAAAATGAGTCAATTAAAAGGATGAATTCGGATCTTGGAGATTTGGAAAGCTAGATAGGTGAGTGGGAAATTACATGATTTATATATAACTGTGAAATTTACATCGTTGAATTTATTTAATTATTATTCATATGAAATATATATTAAGTTGTAGGCTTAGAAACAACATACTCAATTGAAATTCCATCTACATATTCTGTAAGTTAGGTATTTGGAACAGAATGATATTTTCACACTAATCTAGAAATTGGAAATTGGTTCCTAAATTTGTTAAGGTAGAAAGTTGATAAGATTGAAAGATTTATTCCATATTTAAGATAATTGGGTTGTAAATTGTTAGTATTAATTTAAATTGCTCTTATTTGTCTTGGAATGTGAATTTCTTTGTTTTAAATTATTGGGAATGTTGTGGGTACAATTTAGTTGTATCTATTTTCATGTAATTTCCACAAATTATCCAATTCCACAACTATGTATAAAAAGTGTATCTTTTGAAATAATAAGGAATATACCCAAAAGGAAAGAGATGTGTAAAGTACGGATCTTCGTAGTTTGCAATGCCTATTTCAACAAAAGAAAAGAGGTAATTTCTTACTATTTCGAATGAAGCAAAAGTCTCACATTCGGGTGATTTCTGAAAATTTATAACGGTAATCCTTTTTGGGAAGGATGACTCTAATATATTAACATCCATACAGAATATACATATATGTATGTTTTGTAATTCCTAAGCATAGGAATTAATGAGGTAGAAGTAGGAATAGATATATAATATGTATAACCACCCCTACCATTATATATATAGCGTAATATACGATGATATTCATATTAGTTATAATTAGGATGACTAGTTATTAGTAGCGTAGTAAATCATAAGACTAGGAGGTTGAAATGGAAAAGGGATAGTAACTTCAAAATTTATGAACAAGCAAATTAGTAGGGCAATAAATGCGTAGTGAATAGAGAGTTACAGGAATTAAATGGGGACATAAATGTGTTTAATTAGACTAATTAAAGAACTTAATATGGCATTTATGGAGAATTGAAATAAGCACAATAGGTTAAGTTAGAATGAATAAACAAATGTCATTAGTGATTATCCAATTTGAATAATAAAGACCCTTTTATTTCGAAAAATTGACAATTGTGGGATGTAAGAGAGTAATAGAAAATATACGTAGTAAGCATATAAGATAGGAATAGGTTCACGTCGAATAAGTGAATTAAATACTATGAGGCAGTACAATTTTCATAGTAGGAAATTATATAACCTTAATAATACATTAGGATGGCATGAATTAGTGGGCCTAGCCTAATATTTAGGCGTAGGATAATTTGTTCGGTATAGAATGGATTGGGATGTGAGGTCAGTAGAGTTACACAATAGAAATCTTCCCTTCACCTAGACCTACCAGTAGTTGTGTATACTTACTACTAATATGGGACATCTCCAACAAAGGACCCATGGGGAAGGAATGTGTGTTTGTGTATAGGTATGAGAAAATATATTAATGTGGCTTTGGATTTGAATTATTAAATAGCTCGGTACCTTTAGGGATGTCAAGGGGTTTAATTCGGGATGGAAGTTATTAAATGGTCGTTGGGTCAGCCTCCTCCCTATATAAGATGTCTTAAATAACCTACGACTTGACCTAATATAGAAATAGGGTCTACTTCATTTCTAACATGAGGTATTAAGTAAGTATGATAGGTATTTTTTCTTGACTTACTTTCAGATAGTCTAAATGGGATTTCGACCGTAGAAGGTCGGTGGGCTATGTCAGGGTTAATGTTTGAAAGATATTTAATTAGTAGTGCTGACATTTAGGCTATGGCCACCAACCATCCCGAGCGACTGTTGTTAAAGACTTGGGTTATGTCCTGACAGATTTTGCATCCTACTATTGTATAGTCCGAATGGAATATGTAAAGACCTCAAAGTTTAATTAGTTAGTTATTCGTTTGTTGCGGGTAGACTCGTTAACCCTTAGATAAGTCTTTGAGATACATTAGTAATACTGCTAATTAAGTTATAGAGTTGTATCTAGGGGCATCAACCTTTGCAGCTAAGGGCTAGTTGCCAGCGATTACATTACGAAGGACCCGCTTCATGGTTGTTAAATGGTCGTTGGGTTTGCCTTCTCCTTATTTAAGAAGTATTAAGTGGTCAGGGTTTCTTTTTGGGTAGTGAATGCTTATATATATATATATATAGTTATACGTCGGAGAAGGTCGAACATATTGTACATGTAGATGGAATTAAATGGAATAGCTTTGGATTATGGACATTACACTTAAATAGAAACCAATCGGCATAAATTACTATTATGGATAAAGTATGTAATTTTCCAGTCATCGGAACGTTGTTATGACCTCCTCCACAATACAATTTACATGATAATTTAGAGAGATTGGCTACTGGTGCAAGAAGGGAACTGCAGATGGTGAAGCCTTCTCATTCATGTCCGGCGCCGGCAAGGCAATCAGATACTAAAGGAATAATCTTGATTCCAATGTAGTACTCTTAGTCAGCATATATGTTCTATTATATTTTACTCTTCCACTATGAGTTCGTTCTCTGATATACTTATATTTATTATAGGTTACCAAGACCAATGATCCATATCCTAATGGACTTAGGTTTCGATTTAGTTGAAATTCAGCCCCATTGAGGTGCAGGTTGTTATAGTACCTTAGGACAGTATGCCTAGATTTTCCATTATATATATAGCGATATGCTCGTGATAGTGTTTCTTGACTATTACAATGCACAGTGTTGTCATTGGTTTTGGCCATATAGGAATTTCTAATAGTAAATTCCTTAACTACTCTACTTCTTTACTACAAGAAGCTAATGTTAAAATTTTAGCAGCCATGGTAGGATCAGTGATACATATTTGTTTCTTTGAGGCCCAAGATATAACTCCCTCGCCTAGAGTGAATATCCATCCACTAGTTGATTTATTACAACCCTCTCTTCTAGTGTTCCAACTAGCATCCACATACACTTTTAGTGAATTGGGTACCCACTATACAAAATACCATAGTTTATAGTTCCATTCAAGTATTTTAAAATTCTTTGTCTATCTATGCATTGAATATGTCTAGGGTTATCGGTGTATCCACTTATTTTGCCTACAACATAGGTAATGTCAGGTCTAGCTTGTACAGTTAATGCCCAACTATTACCCTACTATATCTCATAGCGGATTTCTACCGCTACGATTTTTCCATATAGCCCCAAATATAGCCTTTCCACTTTAAGCCCCGCTATTTCCCCATATCTCGTTATTCCCGCTATATTCCGCTATTTCTGCTATATCTTCTTTAAAAGAAATGAATTGAAAAATGACATTTATACATTATAAAATTTATGAAATTATTTTATTTAATTGAATATTTAATATATTTTCATAAATGAAAATTCTCTAATATTATACTAAATTCAATTATATTATATAACAGTTTTATGTTTATTTATAATATATTCGCACATGTTTTTACTTAAAATTATTTATGTATTAATTATAATTCAATTGAATGTTAATTTTTCATTTAGTTACCAGTTACATTTTTGTATAAATATTAAGTACGAGTTTTATATACTATTTTAAAGTCATCCGCTATATCCCACTATATCCCCGTTGTATCCCCGCTATGGCTTTTTGCACCTCCACCGCATTGAATCTGCCAAGCGCTTTAACTGCACAGGGTCTTGCACATGTCATGGTATGTATTAGACTTCCAATAACTTTAGCATATTCTAGTTGATCCATCGATCTACCAGTATTAGAATATAATTGCATATTTGTGTCAAATTGAGTGGTTATAGGTTGACAATCAGATTGAGAACCTTTTTAATATCTTTTCAATGTAATAAGATTGGGTAATGACCAATCCTTCTGTATTTTTATGATTCTTATTCCTAGAATCATTTAAACTTCCCCTATATCCTTCATGTCACAAAATAAAGCTAGAAAACTTTCTGTTTCTTCAATACTCGAGGTGATGGCCTCAAATATCAACATATCATCGACATAAAAGCATGTTTTTACTCCGTTACCAACGTGGAATTTGCTATAGAGGCATTTGTCTAATTCACAGATCCTAAAAACCATTTGATACTATGATTTTATCAAATTTCTCATGACATTGTTTTGGTGCTTGTTTAAGACTGTAAGATGATTTAATAAGCTTGCATACTTTACGTTCTTATCCAGGCATCACAAAACCTTCTAGTTGTGTTATATATTTTTCTTCATCAAGTTCACCATTTAAGAATGCATTCTTGACATCCATTTGATGAATTTTAAGTTTATAAATAGAAGCTAATGCAATTACTATCATAGTTATTGAAATTCTAGCTATAGGTGCGTATGTGTCAAAATAATATATTCCTTATTTTTGAGTAAATCCTTTATTGGCTAATCCGACCTTCAAATTTTCTATTGTACCATCAACTTTTGAGTTTTTCTTAAATATCCACAAACATCCTATTGGTTTAGACATAGGAGATAAGTCTCATAGTTTCCAAGTTTCATTTCTTATAATAGAGTCCATTTCATCGTTTATGGCTTCTTGCCAAAAAGATGAACCCTGAGACTTTATTGCCTCAATTTATGTTAAAGGATCGAACTCTATACTTTTAGAAAGCAAGGCTTGACTTTTAATAACATTTCTTGATCCTTCAATCAAATAAATGGCAAAACCTAGTGCGAATGATATTTCAGTCCTCATTCTTTTACTTCTCTAAAGAAGTTCACCGGTTTCATCATTATTTGTCTGATGTTCTCAATTTCACAACCAGGTTAATCGACCTCCACCATTTCATGAGTAAGTGTATCACCTCCACCATTTCATCAGTAGATGGGTTAGATAGAATAGAAGTGAATCTATTTTCATATAACATTGCATCTCTTAATTATATTATTGTGTGTACCTCAACCAAATTATTAGGTTTCGTTACACCTGTATTCCTCAAGCTATATTAAAAAGTGAGCTAAGCCATATGCAAGTCCAGGAGAGTTGTTCCCAAAGTAAAAGGCCAAATAAGGAAAGAAAGAGCTAAAATCAAAGCGGCCCAAATGATGTTGCACAAAGAACCAGCCTTTGGTCAGTGCACTTAGTCTTAACCGAAGAAACCACAACCAAGAGACAAAAATGGAAAGATGTACTACGCTTAAGTAATGAACTGCAAAGATATCAGAGCTGAAACCTCAATATTATTTATGTACCTAAATCCAAAATCTAATATAGTTACAAAAAGCAGGAGGCGGTTATAGCACACAAAGCCAAAACAAAACATATATACTGAGCAGCAACGCGACCAGCCGCTTTGGAAATACAACGCATCCCAGTCAAGCAACGCTACGCATGAGCAATGATACGTTGCATACATAAGCCAAAAAGCATAGATGACCAAATTATGTTGTCAGCAAAACTCATACTTTGCTAGCACCTTCGAGAGTTGATCTGCATCGCACATGTTAAAGGCAAGCTAAGCAGAACCATAAGGAATCCAAAAGCATTCCAAAAGGGTACTCACTAGGCTAATCAAACGGCACTCCAAAGCAGATCCATACTCATAGGCATATAGCGGAGATACCGACCGCCCTTCTTCATCAACGATCTGTGTGCATCAGCAGCAAGGTCAACCTGACTCGCAACTAGCTCAAGTCACAGTCGAAAGCATAGTAAACCAGCGTGCAAGCTAAAGCAGGGCAGCAACCTTTGCCCAACACAATGTCAAATAAACAAGTACAAATCAACTAAATAGCCGAGATATGAGCACTACAATATCATGTTGAAGTCGCACACCAATTACTGCAACCCACTCCACATACACTGGCCACACCACAAAACCAAGAAGAAACTCCTACTACCCTAAAGCGTTATGCAAATCCTCCACTTCTTCAAATAAATGCAACCCACTCAAGTCAAAGATTCCTGCTTCAATTTCAGGGGTTCCCGCCTAGGACACTATTTACCATTAAAGATTAATTATCCAACCACTCAAATCACAACTTCCCACCAAAGGAACATAATCAATCCTGGCACGTTAAATTACAATATAGACAAATGACAAGTGGCAAGATCAAAGCGTAGAATTTGAAACAGCGAATAAGGGAAGTTGTGGCAATCTGCAACCGATTATCTACACCACAAATAGAAGAGACCAAAGGATAGGCAAGGGATCCTTTTTTGATCATTCTACTTTTCTAAGAAAAAGAAAGACAAAAGGAAAAAAAGAGAGTACTATATTGCATGGGGAATATCCTAGAAAAAAATTGTCTTAAGAAGAAGTATATATGAAGGATTTGACCCGTGGACGTAGGATTTACAAAAATCAGAACCACGAGAAATTTTTTCATGTCCTTTATTTTTCGTGCTTTATTATTTGTTTGTGTTGCATTAGACTGTAAATCGTGGTTTCTTTACAAAATGAACTCGACATTCTAACAAGCAATTTAAGTGTGGCTATAGGACTGTGTAAGAATTCGATGGCATGGTCACCTCCTAATGGCAAACTTAACATAAGTTACATTTGTTGATTCAAAATTACGAATTAGCATTTTACAATTTCCATCTTAATCAATCGAGGTGTCATGGAACGAAAAATCTCACCAACATTTTTGGCACTAGAAGGAGGACATGAACCTCTGTTCCCTTGTCCGATTCCAACGACTTTTCCTAACCCTCATTTCCCAACTTCTAGTAAACTCTACATACATTTCCCCTACTAACTATGAAGCCATTGACCCATTCATTCCCTACAATCAAAGATGGTTACTCAAGGCCCCAATGGATCCTCTCCAAACCATGATCCTGACCCTCTCTAACTAAGTAGGCAAACAGGCAAAGAGGATAAATGGAACGGTGATCCAAACCACCACTCTCCAGTCAACAACAGCTTCGTCATCCACGGCCTACCACCATTACTCACCAATCATGCTGGTTATACAATGGGTGAGTAATAACGATACTCTCAGATATGAGAACGGTGAGGCCGACTACAAACTACTTAATAGAAAGTCTTAATTTTCGGTGTTGCATAGAATCAAGTTGAATGGCTACTACCAGTTAATCTTCACCCTACCTTATCAATCAATGACTACAAGTTGGGCGAAATCACGTGGGTATTTGTTGATTTGGATAGTGATTTCGATGATAGCAAAAAACCAAAAGCTGGAATCCAAGAACTCTCATTACAACGTCAAGAGGATTCGACAAAGAGCCTCTTACTACGATCAGGTAGATGAGGACATTTGCACATTCTGCTCGAAAACCGAGTTATGCAACTGTTGTGCCTTTCAACACACATCCCCATCCGAGCGAACAACAAACTAAAATGATCGAGATGCATATTGATTTGAAAGATTAGCTTCCGTCCCTTATTAAAACCAAACCCAACTATCAACACTTGGATCATTGATGCCTCTCTCCCTAACCCGAGGGAGAATTCATATCGGAGAGACAGTCAAGGTTGAAACCATGATGGATTCAAAATCTGATAGAGGAGCTAAAGTCGAAGCATCGACTACAATTGCAAAAGACAAGCATTCAATACTGCGCTGGAAATCTCCAAACTCATCCTGAGCGAACTACACTACTTATGAAAATAAGCATTGTTAAAAAAATATGTATTGATGTATTAAACTATATGTAGGGATATTAGACAATCCGAACCAATATAAAAATCTCTATGTTGTTCCTTTTTGGCATGGTTAAATGATCTCCCCGTGCCCATTCGTAGTTCACCACCAATGGCCACCGATCAAGCAAAGCACAAGGTCGGTAGGCAAATAACAATCATCTCAATGATGAGAATGGTGGACTTGAACACTTGGAATTGCATTAACCAAATCCAACTCTTTAGCCAAATTACTACACTAGACGTATGGTATTAGACTGCCCGGACCAGTTATCAAAATGGAGCTGGGCACAATGCAACTTGGCATCTCAGCCTAATTGGTCGTAGGGATATTGGATGGCTCAAACCAATATAAAACCCATCTATGTTAGTACTGCTAACATAGCACACTGGATGTACGGATACTAGACAGCCAGAACCAATACAAAAAAATCATGCACATGCGAAGGTTGTAAACACACAACTTGACTTCACAGTCGAAATTTTCAGTCTTCCCCCAAACAGCAAGGAAGACCATGCCAAGCACACGAAGAAACAACTTCTCATAGCTCACCACCTTCATTCTACAGTAGCAATGCAACATACGAACGACAATGGCAATTTCAGAAAAGAGAACGGTGACGCTAGACTAAACCAAAGCATACGGCCCGGACTGCATGTGATATTGCACCACAAATAGTGGGGCAGGTCATATCAAACATACGATCAAGACTGCGTAGAATACTACACCGTAAACAAGGGAGAAGGTCATATCGGACTCACAACAAACACGCGATCCACAAGTCAAATTCAGAAAGCACGAGCAAGAAATGGCAAGGAAAGATAATGCATGGAGTTGCTCTACCTATGAAGCTCTATCCATCCCACCTCTGGAAATGGCGATGGAATCCAAGCGAGCTTCGCATTCCAAGTTGAATATCTTATTTTCTAGGGCATTCACTCATTGTATAGCCACCTTCCAAGTTCTTTCGATCTCACCTAAAAGGTGCTCCCCTGTGTTTTTGGTATTCTTAGAAAATGGACCAAAGAACTTATCCTTAGTAAAAAGAAGGGTGAAACCCGAGTACACGGTGTACCCAGTGCTTTCTTATAGTGGTATTCCAATTCATTGAGCTTAGCTATGTAATGATTTTTTAAGTCATCCTTCCACTTATGGACTTCACTTGGACTAGCCCTGGGAAGGTAAATAGGAGCAGTATTTGGTTTAGAGGAAGTACCTGCCGTCAGTGTCGCAGAAGGGGCATCTTTCGCGTTGATTCACCTAGCAATTTTCACATCCAACTCTTAAACCTTGTGTCTCAAAGCCTTCATTTCATTTGCATAAACAACCTCATATATGTTTTCGGCATCTTTCAATAAGCCTTTTAGCTTCGCAACTCTAGCCAAGGTAAAATATAGCCGCTTTATAAGAACGGCCACCTCCGAATCACGGCTAAAGCAAGCAGGCTAAAAATCAAACAAGCCCACATGAAATAGAATT
Organism: Allium fistulosum; assembly: GCA_030737815.1. Lineage (NCBI taxonomy): Eukaryota > Viridiplantae > Streptophyta > Magnoliopsida > Asparagales > Amaryllidaceae > Allium > Allium fistulosum. Next base: position 867,045,578 of record CM060905.1, on the reverse strand, counting down.
AAATAATGATACAAATAAGCAAGTCCATAAATTTTGTAAAAAAATATTAATCTAGCGAACATATGAACAACTCCAAAAACTGTGTCAAATATCATGAGGCTATACAAAATCATCCCATATCCAAAGGTTTCAACAATTAAACACTAATATGATGTCTAAAGAGCTTTAGGTAATGGTGGAGCTATGCTAAAGCGGAAGGTCCCGCGGGTATCAAAACATGCTTCTGCCCAGTGGTCAGTAGGTTGTTCGATGATCACATCAAAGTCCACTTTGTCATTTAGGAAATTCTAGTCAAGCTTAGGTGGAAGAACTCCACAACATCCCAAGCACATTGTAGCGAAGCCTCTAACATCTTACTTTTGATCTCCACTTGCATAAGTTTTGTTAAGTAGGAGGCAGTCTTGCCCTGAGCCACTCCTAGAAAATCCTTAAGTTCATGTATATTCAATATAGCTACTCTCCTTGTGTCCTCTAGAGTTTCAATTAACCAAGGCCTTGTCTTTCTAGTTTGTCTAGCAAAGCCACCAAATAGCCTATGGGCGTTAGTTTTTTATCCCTCATGTCGATGATGAGAAGCTCTAGAACCCATGGATAGGGTAGAAACTATGTCTAAGAAGGGCACCGCGGCTATCTGCTCGTATTCAGCAGCCTCTTTTTCACTAAGCAGAAGGGCAATTTCCACGGACATGTCCTCCACATGTTTCTTGTACTGTGCAATCTCATCTCTATAGGTAATACCATAGAGCTCTTCACCATCCCCTAAAGCCTGCTCTATCTCATCCAACTTTGATACGGTGCCTCTTGACCATGCGCATAGCTTTCTATTGTAATCATACTGATGCTCGATCACATCCTTGGCCTTTTGAAGCTCCTCATGAGCAAACCTCAACTCTATTTCAAGCCTTTTATTCTCGTCCTTAAGTTGAATAAACTCATTTTTTTGGCATCAAAAGAATCCTCCTCCTCAAGCCCGAGTCAATCGCGTCAAAACCGCTATGGTCAAGGGCGAAAAAGGAGGTGAGAGCACCCTAACCACATGCATCATTAGTATTGATCAGATTTTTATGAGAACCAACTTGATCAATAGTATAATATAACTTGACCAAAATAACACACATTAATTTTTAACATTGAACATCAATCATTTATTACATGTACTTAAAGATCATGCGTAAAATAACAAGGGGACGGAGAGCTCAATCATCAATCGAAATTTTAAGCCTAGGCCAAAACCATTCTAAGTGGGAACTGTCAGGTGGGAATGAACCATTTTCTAGCATGTATCACCATCGGTGCAGCACGAAATTACTAAGAGCTTCCTTTTCTTTAACCATTTGATCAATTCTCGAAAGAAATTCTTAGGTTGCATTCTTAACGGTGGCGTACAACTCATTTAATTCCCTATCTCTCTTACTGATGGCCGTAGCACTAAGACCAAGGCGATCTAAAGTTTGGGTTTGAGCTTGTCCTCACTTTCCTTCAGAAGCTTAAAAAACAAAGCTTCTTCAAAAGCCTAAAACAAATAAAAAATGACCCAATCACTTATCAAGCAATAATACAATGAAGTAACTATAACAAACCATTTAGAGTAAAATCAAGAAACAAATCCCATGTTGTAGCATGTCTAAGCATTAATATAAAAGATTTTAAACACCTACATGAGAAGGTGAGATAACTTCAATATCATCTTTAACCCTTCCCTCAGTATCATCAGGAGGCAAGTCTTGTTGTTTCTCCCTCACACCCTTACCACACCTTTCAGTGTTGAATGGCCGGGAGAAGCTTCAGACTTAGCATACCCTTTGTTCCACTTGTCACGATAATACTTGTAAATTGCTTCAATCAAAGATTGGTTATCCATAAAGTCAAGGTTAATCTCCTTCTTAAACTCACTCCTAGTTGAGATATATAGATTGTAAACCAAGTTGGAAGTGTCAATCCTAAACTTTTCTTTTGAATCAGCTAGTTCTTTTTCCATCCTGAACAACTCTTTCTATGATGTAAGTTTTTCTAAGAACAAAGCTTTTACCGCAGAGTGGCCGCCTCTTTGGCCTTGACCTTCGGGGAAACAAGGACAGATCTCTCCACGGTATAAGCAGCGAGATCGGCTTCAAGCTTAACTACCCGATTAAGTGCTGTGGCCTACTCACTTTAATGCTCTCGTTCTTCCATCATCAATGCAACGTGCTATAAAAAATTAATTAATTAATAAAGTAAATGAATTTGTTTGGCATAAGATAAAATAAAATAAAAAGCAAAAATTCATACATAAGACCAGGACTTCTCTAACTCAGATTGTTGCTCAGAAATGGAAAGCTTGAGAAATGAAAGAGGAAGGAAAGAGGTGGAGAGGATGATGTAACATGAAGTAATGACTTCCAAGCAATCTCCCCCATTCTCTCCGCTGGAGAGGATATGGCCCCAATGGCGATGAATGGAAGATATGGGGGCAGGATCTCAAAGGAGGAACGGTGAACGGAGTTGAAGTAAAAGGGGAAGAAATGGCTAGACGAGGAGGAAGGACAGAAGGAGCCATCTTTTTCGAGCCTTGATTAGAGTCAAGGTCTGCAACACGCGCTCGTTTTCATTTCGCCTTTTGTAGAGGCTTTCTCGGCTGGCAGGGCTGAACCAAGGAAGGTCGCATTCATTATGCTTACAAAAAAAAGGGAAATGCTTAACCCAGGGAAAGCTCCCATCAAAGAACAAAATCATGAAAATAATAAATCTATAATTCATCATCGACAGGATATACCCCCAAGCTCGGTAGAGGGCATAAAAATATCATAAGAAAATGTATGGGTAGAACACATAAAGATATAATTTTTCAACTTTTCCAGGTTAAAGAACTTATCTATTTCCCTTGCTCTCATACCCAATCTAGAATGCAAGCTTTACATGACACATATAATTCGATATCCTTCTTAGAAAAAAAATTGCGTAAGATAATGGTGAAAAGTGAAGGAAAAACAATCTAAATTCGAAATGAAAAAGTATAAATCAGCCTGTGGCTGGGTCTTTTGGGAGACTTTCGAAAACCGACATTTTAGCTTGAGCGTAGAAAAACTAGCACTGCCCTTTAAGGGATAATTCTTAATATCAAAAAGTAAGCGAAGCTCTTCGCTAGTAAGAACACAATTATTTTCAACGTAAAGAATAAAAGTGGCTATCACATGCATGTAAGAAAGGGGGGCGAGCTGAGCAGGCACAAGATCAATAGAAGCAAGCAATTGGCGAAGAATCCAATTGGGAGGAATATAGAGGCCGCAGTATATATGTTCGGGGGTAATAGGAATAAACCTAGCCGGGGGAGTATTGAAATGCTCATGGGGTTTAGGAACCCTAGCGTCATAACCTAAAAACCGAAATCGAGTTAAAATACCCTTGACTTCTTCCGTTTGAGTAATTTTAGAAGGTGGAAATAAATGGGAAGATGAAGAAGAAACCATATCGAAATCCCAAGATTAATCAAAAGAAAAAAATGCCAAATTAAAGAAATTTGACAAAAATTAAAACTAAGAAAAAATTTCTTACTTCGAATCGAAAATAAAATTTGAATGTAAGGATATAATCGATCTTTATATTACCTTTCCTCCTATTTCCTTTCTTGGATAAGAGTATAAAAGAGGTAAAGAGAAGATGAAGGGAAAACAAAAGTACCTTAGTTTGAATAATGACCGCACGATTGCGAAATTTTTGAGACGTCGATCGAATTGCAAAAATAGGGAATACAAAAATCAAGGCAGATTTGCCTAGAAAAACCAAAGGTTTAATTTAACAATGATTCAGACCACGGCCTAATAGGGAAATGACACATGGACAAGAGCATTAAATGCAAAAATAACTGATAAGACTTCTTCCACAAATGACAAGAAACGAAAAGATGTAAACATTAATAAGCCAGCACCGAAAAGAACGGTATTAATAGCTCACCGTCGTTGTTCAACAACTACACTAACAGTGCAGTATATAAACAACGAATGACAATCTATAAAATGATAACAGTGATGGTAGCTCAATCTTCCTCCAAACAACAAGAAGACCATGCCAAGCGCATGAACAAGCAACTTTTTGAAAACTCACCACCGTCGTTCAACAGCTATACTGACAACACAGCATGTGAACGATAATGACAATCTCAGAGATGAGAAAGATGATGATATAAAAAAATATGTCTATGTGTATGTATATATATATATATATATATATATATATATATATATATATGTGAAGACCAGGAGAGCAAGGGGAGTCCACCTGAACAAAAATAAAGGACTGTATGCTACTCATAAGTAAGAAACTCACACGAAAGATAAACTACAGAAAACAACTTTTAGAGATACAAAGATCCAGAGTAAACTACAGTCAAGTCTACATCAATTTGTGATCACTGCAGACTTGGAGGGCAAGTGTTACACCGGTATTCCACAAGCTATGTTAAAAAGTGGACAAGGCATGTGCAAGTCTAGGAGAGTTGTTCCTAAATCAAAAGGCAATAACAAGGAGAGAAAGAGCGGGAATCAAAGCGGCCCAAATGATGCTGTGCAAAGAACAAGCCTTCAATCAATGCAGTTAGTCTTAATTGAAGAAACAACCACCAAGAGACAAAAAAGGGAATGAAGTATTGCACTCAAGGAGCCGAAGCTTTGGTATTATATTATGTCCCTAAATCCAAAATCTAACATGGTTACAGGAAGCGTGAGATGGTTATAATGCACAAAGCCAAAGAAAAACATAAATACCGAGCAACGCGACCTGAAGCTTTGGAAATACAATGCATCCCAGTCAACCAAGGTTTTGCATGAGCAATGATACATTGCACACACAAACCAAAAAGCACAGACGACCAAATTATGTTGTCAGTAAAACTCATACTTCGCTTGCACTTTCGAGAGTGGATCTGCACCACACATGTTAAAGGCAACTTAAGTAGAACCGTAAGGAGTCCAAAAGCATTCCAAAAGGTTGTGCACAAGGTCACCCAAATAGTGCTCCAGTGCACATCCATACTCATAAGCATACAATGTAGATATCGACCCCTCCTTCTTCATTAACGACCTATGTGCATCAGCAACAAGGTTAACCTGACTCACAGCTAGCTCAAGTCATAGTTGCAAGCTTAGCACACAAGCACCCAAGCCAAAGTAAGGTAGTGCAACCTATCCCTAACATAATGTCAAACAAACAAGTACAAATCAGATAAATAGCCGAGATATAAGCACCACATTATTATACTGAGGTCGCACTGGAATTACTGCAACCCCACTTCAAGTACATCGCCCGCATCCTGAACCTAAGAAGTAACTACTAATGCCCTAAAGCGTTATACCAATCCTCTACTCAATGAAACACAACCCGCTCAGGTCCAAGATTCCCGCTTCAATTTCAAGAGTTCCCTCCCAGGTCATTGTTTCTTGCTAAAGATTATTATTCAACCGCCCAAATCATGACTTTCCATCAAAGACATGTCAGCAATCCTGGCACTTAAAATTGCAATATAAACAAATGACAAGTAGCAAGATCGAAGGGTATAAACTGAAACAGCGAATAAGGGCAGTTAAAGCAATCCGTAACTGATCATCTACACTACAAATAGAAGAGACCGGAGGACGTGCAAGGGACCTTTTTTCCAATCATTCTATTTTTCTAAGAATAAGGAAGGCAAAAGGAAAAAGTGGGAGTATTATATTGTATGGAGAATGCCCTAGAAAAAATTTGTATTAATAAGAAGAAGTATATAAGAAGGATTTGGCCCGTGGATGTAGGATTTAGAAAAATCCAAACCACGTAAAAAATTTCCGTGTCCCATCTTTTTCATGCTTTATTATTTGTTTGGGTTGCATTAAACTATAAATCGTGGTTTCTTTACAAAATGAATTTGACATTCTAACAAGCAGTTGGAGTGCAGCTACAAGGTTGTATAATCATTCAGCAACATAGTCACCCCTAACAGCAAACTTAAAATCAAGTTACTTTTCTTGAGTCAAAAATGCCAATCCTCTTTACAAAGGCAAAACTAACAGAAATGATTTTCTGTTTATCTTTGTTAAAAAGCCTACCCTACACTGATCATTAGCATTATTATCAACTTAGATATCGTGTTAAATGAAATCATATCATTTATACATCTGGTATTAGCATGTCCTAATCTACTATACCATAAAGAAAAAGAGTCAACAATATAAGTACAACATTTTTATCGATATTAAGTTTGAACATTCCATCACACATGTACCCTATACCCACAAACACACCTACTTTGGTTAGCACATATCTATCCGACTCAGATACCTTTTTGAAACCAAACTTATTTAAATGACTACAAAAAACAAGGTTGTTTCTATCGTTGGGTACATAATATACATTATTTAGTGTCAGAACCTTTCCAAACGTGAATTTCAATTTCGTCGTCCTCTTCCCTTAGCCTCTCTTTAGTTAAGTTTCCCAAATAGAGAGAGGTATCATCCTCAAATAGCTCAAGTTTCTTGAATTGGCTCATTTCGTTGTAGAAATGCTTAGTAGAACCAGAGTCAATCCTCCAAGAATCCTCTCTTTCAATCACATTGATTTCAGAGATAACGACTGTAAAGTTGCTTTTTGACGAATGTTGTTTATTTTTAAGGAAACAAAAATCCCTTTTAAACTAACATGGTTTTTGTAACGACCCAGAATCTTGGTCCTTTGGTTTTGAATGTTTAATATATTTTTGAATGTTGAATTTGAAATATTAATTAATTTTGAGCATGGATATTTTGGTTGAATTAGAGAAATGATTTAGAATTTTAAATATAGCAATTTAATGGATTTGGGGAATAGTAAATACAATATTTGAAATTGGAAAAATATGTGAATTAGGAGTTAAATGTAAGTGGGAATGATTCTTAAAGTTGATTTAAACTCTATTTGAATTAGAGTGATGATAGTGGACCTTTGAATGGAATTAAAAGTCGATAAATTAAAATTTGAAATTTTATATATTAATTTAATAGTGAAATTTAATATTTGGAATAGTGTAAATAATTGAATTTGTGATTTAATATGAATCGAAATGGTTTCTAATATGGATATAAATTCTATTTAAATTATAATTGAGTGGATAAGTTTTTGAAATTTGGATTTCAAGTAATTTCGTCGATTTTGAAAATTGTTCGATTTAATCGAGAAGTTAAAATAGCTTTCCGGGGTACAGTTTCAGAATTCGAAGAAACCAGTTCCATCGGATCCGTAATATTGCATTATTGTTGAAGTTCAAATTTCGTAGCGATTGGAGTTACCGTTTGGTCGTACGGGATAGAAACGAGCTAAAATTAAAATTGGAAATTTAATATTATAATTCGATTCGAAAAGCTATCTTCCACATATGATCAAATTAGGCCTCGAAACATATTCCATTGTGTTCAGAATAGGGGTAAAACATTATAAACGCCAGGTGGCACGCCTTGTTTGGAGTTCGTCAAGAAAAGTACGTGAACAGTGACAATAGTAATATAATATATGTATACATCTATATATATACGTGCGTATTCAGCCAAAACCCTAACCATATAGAATGCAGCCGCCTCCACCTTTCAATGGCCGAAAATCATCAAACTTTCTCTCTCGAATCCTCTCAATCCAAGCAATATCGGGCTTCGTCATCAACTGGAAAGTTGAAGAGCGTGACGAGCTAAAGACATCTAACGGTGGTGATCTGAAACGAAGTGACGTGGAGGCCGGAATTTCATTACGTTCATGCTCAGTTCATAGGAAATTTTTGAGTCATTGGTGAGACCTAGCTTGACCAGATCTAGGGCGTTGGTGTTATCCCGCCTTTTATCAAGGCCAGGCCACCAACGAATTGATTGGATTCCAAATGTCGCTTGTCATGGATATCGATGAATTTTGTCCGAGTCCGGATCAAGCTACAATTGATAAGACATGACTAGGAAAGCAAAGGAAGCCAACGTCCCAAGTTTCAAGTCAATCCGAGTTCATATGCTCAAGTTATGGTGGATACAAGTTGGAAAAGCATGTTTTCGTATCCATCAATAAGATCCATTTTGTACCCATCAGGGAACATCGTTTCGTATCGATAGAGGTAGCCGTGTTTCGAATCCATTGAGTTCGTATCGATGGGTTTCGTGTCCATCGATAGTTAGTACAACTCGTATCGATTGGCCAAGTGTCTGTTTCGTATGCATCATGGAAATCTCTCTTTGTGTCCATCAGGTTACCTTACTCCGTATCCATCTAGCCCGTGTCCATCATCCGCTTCGCATCGGCAAGTTCCCATGATTTCGTATCGATCAAGTTGGCAATGTTTGAACCCATCGAGTTCGCATCGATCGGGTTCGTATCCATCAGCAGATGACGTGCCTCACAACAATCAGCCAATGTCCACTTCGAATCCATGCCCAATGGCTTATTCGTATCCAACAAGTCAATGAACTAGGGTGATGTGTCATCCATCGAAGCAAACAAGGCGAGATCTATGGAGCCGAAGCGGTCAACACAGAGTGAAAACAGGATCAAAACGAAGTGCGCACGCCACATCATCTTAGAAACACGTGCAGTGATCGATACGGGGGGATCGAGTCGAATCCATGGATTCGAACAGAACAGCCACTGAAAAACTCAATTTCGCATCGACAATATCTCATAATCCACTAATCCAAATTCAATGAAATTTTCACAAAAGCTTGCACACACACTGAAGAATGTCCCTGCCAAATTTCAGCTTAATTGGACATCATCTTGATCGATACGAAATGGATTCGTATCGATCGCAGATCGAGGCAAAACATTCTGGAAACGATCACGTGGCCCCCCTCACGTTCCAAACTAAGTCTCCCGAAGTTTGAGCAAAATCTCAGCCTCCTACGCCTATAAATAGAGCCCCAGAGCATACAGAAAAGGGATCTTTTGATTCTCAAGCGCCCAGACTCTGCCGGATTGAGACTTGCATCCCATTCTTGCTGTTGAATTCGAATTCTAAACTGTAATTCACTGTTGTTCGCTGTAATCGCTTGTAACCATCGAAAGAGAATCAATAAAATCATCAAAACTTCATAGTGGACATAGGCAATACGCCGAACCACTCTAAATTGCTTGTCTTTGCATTTTACATTTCTGTTTGTTGGAGTTTTTGTTAGATAATCTCTGTTTTACATTTACATTCTTCATTTTATCTCTTCAAATAACTTCCGAAGAGTGTTGTGCCCATTTTTGGTACAAACACTTTGGTGCTTCCATTGAGAAGAACTAGTTTTTTCTCCTGCTCCTTGGATCTACCATCGATACCGGATTGCATAAATCCAAGAGGAAGATCCAGATATCTAATCCGTAATCCTTCCATTCTATTCAGATTTGCGTAAAGTCTAGGAAAGGAATCCACCATTGAAAATGGTTAGCACAAGAACTGCCGCTACCGCTGCTGATCAAGAAGGCCATGATAGACAGAATCCTACATAGTAGACTTCATCCAATCAAGACAACACTGCTCACTCGGATTCGTCAGGACCAGTCACCAGACAAGAGTTCCAAGTGTTGCTCCAAGAACTGACCCAAAGCCGGCAACAGTTGGCTGAACAGTTGTGCACCAATGTTGAATTGACTAACCAACTAAACCGCCAAAGCCGTAGAAGGTCCAGGAGGGATGATGCTTCCCGCGCATCTACTGAAAGTTCCGCCTCGTCTGACTATCACCACAGGTCTACCCGTCCCCGATTAGATGGGAGTCACGCACAAACAACCGGATATCAACCCACCTTGACCGTTGGACAATTAAGGACAGGGCCGTCGACCAGCTTCCAGACAGGACCCTCAACACGAGGAGGCACTGCTCCACAGTATACCACGGACAACCGCGCTACAACCGCTACGGTAGAAACGAGGGTTGATACCCGAAATCTGTCAGATCCGAAAAATCAACAGCGTGGACATACTCCTGAACCATATGTCCCAGAAGATGCTGAGCCAAGGTGGCGAAATACGGACCGTCGACAGCGCCCGATCCAAACTCGCACTGTGGAACCCGACCACACCTTAGCTCAGCATGCCCAGAATGTGCCAGTGTCAGATATTTCGACCATGATATGTCAGATGATTCGCGAGAGTCAGGGGCTCACTAATGACGATTGGGGAATCTCCCGTAGTCACACCCCTTTTATGGACGAAATATTATACGCTGAACCCCCTCGGCGATTCAAAATGCCAACTCTCCCAATGTACGAAGGAAATAGTGACCCCAATCAACATATTTTGAAATATGAATTGTCAATGAGTGCTGCAAGAGCTGATGATGCAGTGAAGTGTCGAAGTTTCCCCATCTCTCTAGGGGGAATCACAACAATGTGGTTTACAAGGTTGCCACCTAGATCTATCTCTTCGTTCGATCAACTGGCTAAAAGGTTTGTAGAGCAGTTTCGTATGCATGTTGCTAGACCAAAAGACGTTAACACCCTATCTAGTGTCACCAAAGCTCATGGAGAGACGCTCAGGCGTTATTTAGAGAGGTTCCACGCAGCATGTGTTGAGATTAGTAATCCCAATGATAACTCGATCTTGATGGCATTAACCAAAGGGATCGATCCTGATTCTGAATTTGGAAATTGGTTAGCCGGAATACCACCCGCATCGTTGGACCGTTTCTACTCCAAAGCCGCTCAATTCTTACGGCAAGAGGACGCGAAACAGTCTAGGAAGAAGGACGATGTGAGGCCCAGTAGTGAGGGAATACAAAGTAACGTAGCAGTTAAGCAGTCTGGTGAGAGTTCCAGAAAAGTTCAGTTGAATATACAGAACAAACATACCCAGCCGAGAGGCAACAATGGCCAGGATAATAAAAGAGATCAGAACCGAGGTCCACGACGTAGAGCTCCAATGTTTGACAATTACACGACATTGAATACGTCATTGGAGAATGTATACTTACAGACTTGCAACACTGTGCAGTATAAGAAGCCTGCTTCGAAGCCCTCGTCGGAGAGGCAGGTTTAAACAGGGAAGTTCTGTAGGTTCCACGAAAGCTACGGCCACAACACCAATAAGTGTCGACATTTACAGGACCTCATCGAGAAGTTGATCAGGGAGAGGAAGTTAGATCAGTTTGTGCGGGCGCCGCAGTCTGGTGGTGCGGGCCCTTCAAATCAAAACCGTTCACAGAATCAAGAAAGACAGGAAGAACTCGCTCGTACGGGCGGAAGGTTAGTTATCAACACGATAAGTGGTGGTCCTACCCAGCGGACAGAAGCTGGGGGGAAATGGAGTCGTATGCTAGTTCGATCAGGCATGCAGACTTCGAATGTTGCAGTAATTGCGAAGATGGAACTCTGGCTAAACAACAGAAGATAATGTCTAATGAAATTGTATTTAGAAGCCGAGATGCTGATAAGGTCGAAGCCCCTACAATTGACCCACTAGTCATGTCTTTCCAAGTAGGTCCTGCTTGGATGAAGAGGATCCTGGTTGACAGTGGGAGCTCTGTAAACATCTTACTTAAGCGGGCTTACGATTTAATGAAAATGGAAGCAAAGGATTTGAAACCCTGCCAATCCCGAATCCACGGTTTTAGCGGGAGTGCTACAATACCCCTTGGAGTAACAGAATTACCGGTGAAATTGGGAGTTGGAGAACGCCGGAGAGTCCAGATGTTACAGTTTGTTGTTTTAGAGATTGATCCACCTTATAACGCATTTTTAGGCCGACCGGCCCTTGCTGAGTTCAGGGCGGCCATTGCCCCATGGTGTTTGACTCTGAAGTTTCCCACCGATCGTAGGATTGGAGTCATCCAAGGAGATCAGGCAACGGGGAGGGCCTGTTATGTTGCTGAGCTGCGCAGGGCGCAGCGAAAGGAGAAGGGAAAGGACGTACAAGAATCTCTCTGCGTCCGTTCTATTGATAATTGACAATTGATGCCTGGGCCTTGGCCGGGCACCACAACCAATTCCAGAAAGACCTTGACCATAGGGACGATGAAGATAAAGACGAATCTAAGGAGAATCAAGCTTCTCCGGCCGAACTGACTGTGGACGTCCCAATCAGTGAGGATGATGATTCAAGGATGCTAAAATTTGGGTCTCAACTGGGCAAACAGACGCAACAGGAATTGGTTGAATTTCTCTGGGCGAATCTCGACGTCTTCGCCTGGACACACTCTAACATGTGCGAGATCTCGCCGGACATTGCAAGTCACTCCCTAAATATTGATCCACGGTATGTCCCGGTCAAGTAGAAAAGGCGCGGTATGGATCCAAAGAGATCTGCCGCCCTTAAAGAGGAGGTTGATAAGTTACAGTCAAATGGGTTTATCCAAGATGCCTTGTATCCAGAATGGGTGTCCAATCCCTTACTGGTTCGAAAGCCGAATGGGAAATGGAGAACTTGCGTCGATTACTCTGACTTAAACAAAGCTTGTCTGAAAGATAGCTTTCCGCTTCCCCGAATTGACCAGCTTGTAGATTCGACAGCTGGGCACGAATTACTATCTTTTATGGATTCTTATTCTGGCTACAATCAAATACCCATGCATTTGCCTGATCAAGAGCATACCAACTTTGTAACCGATCTAGGACTCTACTGTTATAAAGTCATGCCATTTGGTCTAAAGAACGCCGGAGCAACATACCAACGCTTGGTCAACCGGATGTTCCCTAACCAGATCGGAAAGACCATGGAGGTTTATGTGGATGACATGCTAGTAAAATCTCGATTCTCCACAGATCACGTCAGAGATTTAAATTCGATGTTCTGCATCCTTCAGGAATATGGAATGAAGCTCAACCCATTAAAGTGTCACTTCGGTGTCGCTTCCGGAAAGTTCCTCGGGTTCATCGTCAACGCTCGAGGGATAGAAGCGAATCCAGAAAAGATCTGGGTAATAAGGAACCTGCAAACCCCAAGAACCATAAATCAAGTCCAAAGTCTCAACGAAAAAGTAGCAGCATTGAGCAAGTTCATTTCAAAGTCCACCGATAAATGCATTCCCTTCTTCGATCTGATCCGGAAGGGAAAGCGAAACTTTGAATGGACCATGGAGTGTGAAGACGCATTCCGATCGCTGGTTCAGCATCTTTCCACACCACCGATCTTGTCAAAACCAGTTTACCACGAGCAACTGTACCTTTACCTGGTAGTGTCGGAGCATGCGATCAGTGCTGCTCTAGTTCGGGAAGAAGATCGAGTGCAGAAACCGGTCTACTATGTTAGTAAACGGCTAACAGGAGCTGAAAGAAATTACCCAAGACTGGAGAAACTGGCTTATTGCCTGGTCATTGCCTCAAGAAAGCTCCATCCTTACTTCCAAGCTCCATCCTTACTTCCAAGCTCATCCTCTTACTGTGTATACCGATCAGCCGTTACGACAGGTCCTCACGCGGCCTGAGACGTCTGGTAGGCTACTCAAGTGGAACATTGAACTGAGCCAATTTGATATCACTTACGCTCCGCGGAGAGCCATTTAAGGACAAGTCCTGGTAGATTTTATAGCCGAATTTACTATTTCAGAGGATCTCCCTGAAACTACTACACCTCCTAAATACATTTGGAAGTTGCACACCAATGGCGCATCAAACGATCAGTGTTCAGGTGCCGGGATAGTACTTGAAACTCTCGAAGGCCAATCTATATGCTGCGCTCTGAGGTTCGAATTTCGCGCAACCAACAATGAAGTCGAATATGAAGCTTTGCTTGCTGGTTTAAAACTTGCTTTGGATCTAAAGATTGTCGCTATGGAAATTTATTGTGATTCCCAATTGGTTGTATATCAAGTTCTGGGCGAGTATCAAGCCAAAGACCGACGACTAGCTGCCTATCTGGCCCAAGTCCAAAAAGCACTGGATCGATTCGATTACTATGCTATCTACCATATACCCCGTGAGCGTAACTAGAAGGCTGACTCGTTAGCAAAGTTAGCAAGTACAGGTGAAGCATAGCAGAGGGACTTGTCCCGGTCGAAACTTTATCCTCCCCAAGTATTGATCAAGTAGAGATAGATTTTGTGTATGAAACATCTCCCAGTAGAGAATCGTGGATGACTCCGTATCAAAATTACATTGAAAACGGGACGTTGCCTGAGCATAGAAATGAGAAAAGACAAATTCTACGAAAAGCGTCACGGTTCGTCATTCAGAACGGAGTCATGTATAGAAGAGGTTATTCTGTTCCTCTCCTCCGGTGTATCGCGCACGATGAAATCAAATAAGTGTTACATGACGTACACGAAGGAGAGTGTGGCGATCACACTGGTGGACAAGCTCTCGCTAAGAAAATACTCCGATATGGATACTACTGGCCAATAGTGAACCGAGATGCAGCAAACTATGCCAGAAAGTGCGATAGGTGCCAGAAACACGCCCGAATTCCAAGAGCCCCGCCTACTGAGATAACGCAAATGGTCAGCCCATGGCCATTCGCAATGTGGGGCATCGATATCATCGGCGCTCTACCTTTGGCAAAAGGTGGTGCGAAGTATGCCATCGTCGCAGTTGACTACTTTACAAAGTGGGCTGAGGCTGAAGCCCTCGCAACCATTACGATAAAGAAAGTGATAAATTTCATGGTTTGCAACATCATCTGTCAATTTGGACTCCCGCATACCATCATCACCAATAACGGAGCCCAATTTGAAAGTGCAGAATTCAAGAATTTCTGTCAACAGTTTCATATCCATAAAAAATTCTCGGCAGTTGCACATCCTCAGGCAAATGGTAAGGTTGAAGCTGTCAATAAAGTTATAAAATCAATCCTAAAGAAACGACTGGAAAAGGCTGGGGGCAAATGGGTTGATGAAATTCCTATGGCATTATGGGCTTATCGAACGACTCACAAGACCGCAACCGGACACACCCCGTTTTCCCTATCTTATGGCTCGGAGGCCGTTATTCCAGTCGAGACGGAAGTGTTTTCTCATCGCGTGACTTACTATGACTCAAAAACAAACGCTATATTTCTTGCTGAATCTTTGGATCTACTGGATGAGAAGTGGGAAGAGGCTGATTTGAGCGCAGCCGCATATCGAAGTCGAGTCGCCCGATTGTACAATACCAAAGTTCGATCTCGAAACTTTGAACTCGGCGATCTCGTTCTTAAGAGAATCTATCCAGTTCCTTCACACATGAAACCAAATTGGGAAGGACCATACGTGATTGCACAAAGACTCGGAGATGGCACATTCAAACTATCGACCGTTCACGGTCTTGATTTGCCAAAGGCCTGGAACAGCGAAAGTCTCCGTCGCTATTACACATGATATGCCTTATTTATTTCATTATGTCTTTCCATTTAGCAGTTTGTTTATGCATTTTGAAATTGGAATTCTGTAATAAGGCAACTGACTTTGCCACATTTTCTTATTTCAACAATAAAATGCCATCTATTCGAGCCAGAGCTGTGATTCATTGAATACAATGTACGACATCACGATGCACGGAGAGCTAAATCCCATCACGTAGTGGGATTTATTCAAATAGAGAGTGGCTGTGATACGACCGGCCACTCGCTAAGTGAAACCCGAGCTCGGAGGCAAGTCATTACACTAATGTTAAATAGGATTGGCACATAACAATCCTATAACCAACTCCGTATTCCCAAAGTGCAAAATGGAGTATAAACATCCAACTCCGTATTCCCAGAGTGCGAAACGGAGTATAAACATTCAACTCCGTATTCCCAGAGTGCGAAACGAAGTATAAACATTCAACTCCGTATTCCCAGAGTGCGAAACAGAGTATAAACATCCAACTCCGTATTCCCAGAGTGTGAAACGGAGTATAAACATTCAACTCCTTATTCTCAGAGTGCGAAACAGAGTATAAACATCCAACTCCGTATTCCCAAAGTGCGAAACGAAGTATAAACATTCAACTCTGTATTCCCAGAGTGCGAAACAGAGTATAAACATTCAACTCCACACTCCCAAGAGTGCGAAACGGAGTATAAACATTCAACTCCGTATTCCCAGAGTGCAAAAAGGAGTATAAACATTCAACTCTGTATTCCCAGAGTGCGAAACGAAGTATAAACGTTCAACTCCAAACTCCCGGAGTGCAAGTCGGAATGTGAACACTAATTCCAATTTCCCAAGATATGGGTTGGAGTACTAACGTCAATCTTAAGTTCCCAGAGTGTGAACAACCGCTCATGAGATGACTTGTATCCCTAAAGTGTGGAGTAATACTTGAAAGCATTCGACAGCTATGACTGACCGTAAGAATGCAAGAGCAAACCTCTAGAGTGGGGATGAAACGATTCATAAGGAAGCGAGTGTAGTTTGACTGCTCGATCCTCACTTATTGCAATCACAAGCTGATCATCACAACTTAACCCCGGAAATGGGGGCAGGTTCAAGTGTTAGTTACTACCCAAAACGGTATGACATTCAAGTCTGACTCAATCTTCGGTTACGACTTAAGTTCGTGATTTCCAAGACTTGGCAGATGAAATAAGCTATGCTTAAAAGTTAAAATTATGCAAGTACACCTTACTGAGGTTCAAACACTGCAACATTTAAGCATAAAAGGAATAAAAGTTGAAACAAGAAGACAAAACTTTATTTCAACTAATCAAGAACAATGGCTTATATACAAGCCCTTCCAAAAAATTCCTACTAGCAGGGGCCGAACCTGCATCTATACATGTCCTACACAAAAAAAGAGATGAAAAAATTCCTAACTGCAAAAGGAAACACATGCCTAAAAAAGTCTATCTAATCCTTCTTTCTCCTCAGCTTCTTCTTCTTCGAGGAGCTACTGGAGCCACCAGTGGTCTTTCATTTTGAGCCTTTCTCTTTAGGCGGGCTACCCTCGGACGAAAGCATGATGTCGACATCATCCTCCGAGCTAGAGTCGATGGGGATGCTTCCCGCAGGAGGAGTTGGAGGAACGGGATCTACAGCCGGGGGCAGGACTGGCGCACTAGTATCAATGAGCATGCCCCCGGGAGATACGATCCTAAGGGGAGTGGGGCCATGCACTGCTGCTCCGCCCTCTAAGCTGCCACCATGCGCCACTGCCGCCATCTCGGATTCAATCTCAGCCAACAAGTTTGCTTCTCGTTGTGCTCGGGCCTCACTATGTGCCGTAGTGGTCTGAGTCGAAATATCATAAGTAGATGAGAATCCACCCAGGCCAAATGGTAAGTCTGCAAAGGGGTCACTCTGTCAGCCAAGGAGCTCGTTTATCATCTATTCATCGAAAGAGAGTGAGCTCCCCTGCGTTGCTTCGACTAGCGCAACTGTCACAACGGAGGTCGCCTTAGAGATGATGGCCTCCTGCACTTGGCATGATCCCTGGGCTGCGGGAGGCGCAGCTGGTGCAACTTCAGTCACTGATCAAAGAAAAGAAGCATTTGTTAGTATACACTTCCATACAAATTCTTCAGTCCAAATGTACAAGGGATTAGTTCAGAGTACCTTCCTCGGTTTTGCTCAAGGTCATTTGAGAGACTTCAAAAGGATGCTCCTTAATAGGAGATAGATGTGGTCGGTCTGGATCATAAGCCGGTATAGGCTGGGAGTCGATCGTCGAAGTTGGCTCAGATTGAGATGACACGACAATCTCGAAACTCATAGTATGGTGCTCAGCACCAGAGCCTTCTCCAACTTCCTGGGGCTGGCAGCCAAGCCTCTCCTTCTCGTGAGAAATCATGGAGTCATGAAGAACCTTCTTTTCATTATCATTAAGTATGCGGTTCTCCAGCTCGAATTCATCAATGGCTTCATCGGGATGCCCAGATTTCTCCTCCTCAACCAGCAGGTTCCAGGCGTTGTAGAGATGTGTTGGATAATCGTCGAGCCAAGTCAGATCTTGGTGCCTTAGCACATTGGCATTGTAAGTGACAAGTAGCTCTTCTACCTCAGCCTCAGTCCTGGTTTGCGCCTGTCGTACCTTCTCATCAACCCCGGCTTCAGCTTCGCGGACTTTCTCCATAGCCGCATCCTTCTCCCTCCGAAGCACCACCGCCTGATCACAGGCCTCCTGCGCGGAGACATTGGCTGCATCCTTCTCCCTCGCCATTTTGGAGAACTTAGATTTCATCTCATTAAGCTCTTTGAGGGCGGCGGCCCTCTCGGCAGTAATGGTGGTGTTCCTATGACCCATGTCCTCTATAGCGGTGTAGTGCTCTTGTTTCATTCTGTTCATGGCTGAGGTGGCGTCATCGGCCTTTTTAAGAGCTTCCATTTCGGATTTACGGGAAGACTCGGCCTCGGCGTTGAGCACTTGCACAATTCGGTCTTTTTGACCCAACTCCTTCTACAATTTTTCAATAGTGACGGCCCGATCAAACGCCACTTTTGATGCTTTCCTTGCGGCCCTCACCCACTCTTTGTACTGGAAGAATATGTTCGCAACATAATCGTGAATGGTATTCTCAGCCGTTGGCAGAATTCTCCTCAGATGTGGGGGGAAGACGTAACCGTCAAAGAAAATGTCGGGGAATTCCTTCCTCATTTGCGC
Organism: Allium fistulosum; assembly: GCA_030737815.1. Classification (NCBI taxonomy): domain Eukaryota; kingdom Viridiplantae; phylum Streptophyta; class Magnoliopsida; order Asparagales; family Amaryllidaceae; genus Allium; species Allium fistulosum. The sequence continues at coordinate 867,027,150 of CM060905.1, read as the reverse complement.
AAGTTTGGTTGCTCCTTCCCCGGTCGAATCAGTCACGACAGATGTAGTGGGCAAGGAGGTGGCTATTTCAGTTATGCGTGGAGGGTCGGATCTAGGAACATGAGAGGACGGCTTGTGTCGTGAAGTTTCAGGAGGACCCGTAACTGCGGCTGGCGGTGGTACAGAAATCCTAGGAGGAGGAGGAGAGCGAGATCGAGACCGGCGTACATATCCCCTGTCTCTGTCAGACCGCTCCTGATTAGAGTACCCCATATCATAGTCTATGTCTCCCTCTCTCCTGCGTGGCTCATAATAACAGCGCTTGTTGTGCAAACTGCCGAGCACAGAACCGCGTCCAGACATCGTACCTGAAAAGTAAAATACGGGGAATCAGTAACCGTTTATGATATGCAGTTTACAGTTAGAAGACTGTGTAGTCCCGTGAAGAGTGTATGGATGTGTAACCCCTCGGACCAACCAGAAGTGTCGATCACGCTAGTAGGAAGAGACTCACTAACGTCGAAGGTATGCTGCAGTTCATCCAATCCAACGTCATGTTGTGCGGATGCAAGGTACGGAATTGGAAGGTCAGCAAGCCCTTCGAAGGGATTCTCGGCTTGTAAGGAGGATGCCTCCGAGATTTTAACTCCTGAGGGGGGCGGTTTAAGACCACAGACTTCCGCCTCCCAGACTAAGACTGTTTAAAGGCCACTGCCTTGCCTTTTCTTTTTTCTTCAGAGTCCGAGGTTGCATCGGCAGGCCCGACCAATGGCTCCTCATCGGTATGAGTTTTTTCAGAGTCAGCTTCCTCGATTACAACGACTCTGGGCTTCTTCCACTTGACTTTTTCTCTGGAGACAGTCTTTAGTGCGCCATCAAGCCTTATGCTTTGTCTCCGCCCAATCAACCCGAGAATCCTGAGATTCCGGTCCGTCAACAGCAGTTCGATATTCCTTTCTTCACTTGGAATTTCTTGGAAAACCCGGACTATCTCTTTATAGTAACCACCTTCAGGTCGCTGGATTATTGCTGAAAGAAAAGAAAAGGAAAGTATGAGTTCAACTTCATTCATGAATTGCCTTGTCAACTACTTGGGAAAGAGTCGATACTCACGTCTGAACAGCCATCTTCTAGCCAACCCTAGAGGACATCGGACGTAGAACCACTCCGTCTTGAAGTTTCTCAGTCTAGTCTAGGATCCTGTGACCACTTGACAATTTCTTACGGACTCCAGGAATGTGAAAGATGGAATGTCAGTTCGACTCTTGAAATTGAACAAGTATCTTATATCGGTCATGCGAGGAGGTCGATGGAGGTACTCCATAAATGCAATGAACAAGCTGTTGAGCGAAGCATATCCATTCGGGTGTAGCTGGGATGGAGAAATCCCCAGATAGGCCAACACTTCTCTTATATATTCATTAAACGGAGGAAGTGTCCCGGCTGCGCACGCATGGCAGTTAAATGCAGTATATCCCTCCGGGGGATTATGCGGTCTGTCATCTGGTCCCGGCAATAATACGTCGTCCAACGATAGACCGTGCCTTAAGCATATTCTCCCTAGCATATCTTCGGAAATATTGGACGGGATAGAATCAGGTGGACTACTGATGAAGGACGCGTCAGGCAACTCGTCCGGAGCCGGACCGATGACCTCGGCCTCGATGTCCGGAATCTCAAGTCTGGGAGGGGTTAGATTCTAAGTTTCTTGCTGCTGCGAACTTGACGGTTCCATAACTAGCTAACTCACGAGAAATCATCATTAGACGATAAAAAGCCCGTGCATTCCCCAGTGTAAAGTGTATGAATATGTTGTGCAGTGCAAGTGTTATGCGTGACTTGAGCAAATTTCTATGAAATAAACCTAAATGTGTAAACGAAAAAACTTTGAGAATCAGACCAGAAATGACCATCATCGCTGGCCGTCACTACCATACCATCCAGATATTGGCGATCGATCCCAATTGAAATTTCTTATCATGTTATTGAGTCATAGTTCCGTCGACGAGCTTCGAAGGACAGTCAAATATGCAGTTCTACTATTAAGTCTAATTATGTAAGGCAGAAGCTCGTCGGAGTCAGATGTTCAAGTTTGCAGGAATTCTCTAAATTCATAAAAGTTCGGCTTGTAATCGATCACCACAGTTCAAATTCGTATCGAGACAAAGAGGCCTCATTTTCGTATCGATCTCGTTCGAATCGATACGTTTCGTATCGATCAAATTCAAATCGATACATTTTGTATCGCTCAGATTCGAATCGATGCATTTCGTATCGATTGATTCGTAGCGATTTCGTGTTGATCATGGCTTGGGAACCTCGTATCAATCAGGGGGTGCAATGCTTCATATCGATCGAAGGTGATGAAGTCCGCATCGGTTGCTTACCCAGCACTTCATATCGATTATTTTCCCTGTGGTTTCATGTTAATGACAAATAATCAATACGAATTGCCTCCACCCTGGGCCGGTAGGAACACCATCGCTCATCGCTTAACTCTGCTTCAGAACGAATCCTACGCCCTGTGATCGATATGAAGCCGAGACATCTCCTTCTTTCCATCGATGCGAAATAAAGGCCGAGCGACCATCAACCGATTACCCCGTGTCCTAAACTCCTTCTTCTCCAATCAACACGAGCATCGCCATGGCCATCCTCGACCAAGCTGTGGCCCAAATCTGGCCTTGACGTTGCCAAAATTAATAATTAACAAGAACGTGATGGATCTGAGATTTAAACTTCGTCGCTCGAGTTTAGTCATAATTGATTAATTACCTAGATTGAGATTGGAATTCGAAGGATTAAAAATAATATTTGATCGATTCAAAGACAAAGCGCAGTTCTCCTTTTACCAAGCTCCTGGATCGATGCGAAAGTAGAAGGCAGCAGTAAAAAGTAAAAAGTGAGAATGGGCTAAGTCTCAGGTATTTATATGGAGCGTAGGGGTAAACTGGGTCGTTTCGCCTCCTAGTCAGTTTGATCGGTCGCAACCAGTCAAGCAACGGAACGATGCGAATGCTTGTTTCGAATCTAAGGGACTCTGCCTTCATTGAAGCCGAATTACCACCAGGATCCATCGATACGAGGCAATGCGATACTGATCGATTCAAAATGGCTATTTTACAACCATCGACTCTCAACAATGCAGATCTATCGATACGAACATTTATTTCGTGTCCATCAAATGCTCATCAATACGAACGACCATTTCGTATCCATCGGAGATCATCGATGCGAAGCAGAGTCCACCATAATTTATGATCGTCGATACAAATGAGCATTTCGTATCCATCAACTTGACCCGCATCGCTATGAAAAACTACTTTTAAACCTTCTGTGTCGATTCAGGAGAGGATCGATACGAAGGATCTATTCGAAAACAACCATCAAGCATTGTTTCAACTTGAATTTCAAATCGATTCAAGAGAGGATCGATACAAAATTCGATGCAAGAGAACTAACGATGACTCGTGAACCTGCAGCTTTTCAAAGCACGTCATGTTTCCACAAGACGTACTTTAGGGGGCAAATGTTATCCCGCCTTTTGGCAAGGCCAGGACACCAAGGAATTGATTGGATTCCAAATGTTGCTTGTCATGGATATCGATGAATTTTGTCCGAGTCCGGATCAAGCTACAATTGATAAGACATGACTAGGAAAGCAAAGGAAGCCAACGTCCCAAGTTTCAAATCAATCCGAGTTCACATGCTCAAGTTATGATGGATACAAGTTGGAAAAGCATGTTTTCGTATCCATCAATAAGATCCATTTCATACCCATCAGGGAACATCGTTTCGTATTGATAGAGGTAGCCGTGTTTCGAATCCATCGAGTTCGTATCGATGGGTTTCGTGTCCATCGATAGTTAGTACAACTCGTATCGATTGGCCAAGTGTCTGTTTCATATCCATCATGGAAATCTCTCTTCGTGTCACTCAGGTTACCTTACTCCGTATCCATCCAGCTCGTGTCCATCATCCGCTTCGCATCAGCAAGTTCCCATGATTTTGTATCGATCAAGTTGGCAATGTTCGAACCCATCGAGTTCGCATTGATTGGGTTCGTATCCATCAGCAGATGACGTGCCTCACAACAATCAGCCAATGTCCACTTCGAATCCATGCCCAATGGCTTATTCGTATCCAACAAGTCAATGAACTAGGGTGACATGTCATCCATCGAAGCAAACGAGGCGAGATCTATGGAGCCGAAGCGGTCAACACGGAGTGAAAACTAGATCAAAATGAAGTGCGCGCACCACATCATCTCAGAAACACGTGCAGTGATCGATACGGGGGGATCGAGTCGAATCCATGGATTCGAACAGAACAGCCACTGAGAAACACAATTTTGCATCGACGATATCTCATAATCCACTGATCCAAATTCAATGAAATTTTCACAAAAGCTTGCACACACACTGAAGAATGTCCCTGCCAAATTTTAGCTTAATTGGACATCATCTTGATCGATACGAAATGGATTCGTATCGATCGCAGATCGAGGCGAAACTTTCTGGTAACGGTCGCGTGGGCCCCCTCACATGCCAGACCAAGTCTCCCGAAGTTTGAGCAAAATCTCAGCCTCCTACGCCTATAAATAGAGCCCCAGAGCATACAGAAAAGGGATCTTTTGATTCTCAAGCGCCCAGACTCTGCCGGATTGAGACTTGCATCCCATTCTTGCTGTTGAATTCAAATTCTAAATTGTAATTCGCTGTTGTTCGCTGTAATCGCTTGTAACCATCGAAAGAGAATCAATAAAATCATCAAAACTTCATAGTGGACATAGGCAATACGCCGAACCACTCTAAATTGCTTGTCTTTGCATTTTACATTTCTGTTTGTTGGAGTTTTTGTTAGATAATCTCTGTTTTACATTTACATTCTTCATTTTATCTCTTCAAACCACTTCCGAAGAGTGTTGTGCCCATTTTTGGTACAAACACTTGGTGCTTGTAATGGCCCTAGATTTTAGATCCTCGAAAATCGACATCAACACATTCACTATATAGAATGCCAAGCAATCGAGTGCCGGAAATACCAGTACATTAGGGGTGAAGAAGAAAAGGTAGAAGAAGAAAACAGAAAACAGAAAACAACAACACAGAATCTCACAATCGCAGCGGAATAAAATATAATATATAAATAACATATTTTAAATACAAGAACCGTGCTGTTAATATACATACCATTATCAGAGTACAATAGACAACAATCAATTTGGACAGTTTAATAACTTGTCCTCACACAGCGGAAACACAAATCAAGTACGGGAATATGACTTGTCCTCCAGCTCGTCTCCTAAGTTCCATAGCATCCTATCCTGAATCTGTAATACTCGGTCTGACCCGAGCATTATAATAAAATAACACCTGAGTCAGTTTGGAAAACCAACGTGAAAAAAACACACTCAATTTGAATTATTATAGTTATCAAAATCCTTTGAAAACGAAGGTATCTCGTAAGACCACGTCACACATAAACACGATGGGTTTTTACCTTACGATAACCAAAACTTATTTTACCAAAATCGTTTGATATTATAATAGTGTCCAGACAAAAAAAATAGAAAATAGCTGAAATGCTTGCATCTCACATTTCAGCATAGTTAGGCATAATCAAAACCGTACGGCGCTTATTAGAGAATGGATTCCATACAAATGACTAGGCACTGGGGTACTACCTATCACGGTACACATCTAGAAATATGTACCGAGGACCTTGCTGGGATCCCCTACAACACAAGACCGGCCATATCCCAAACCTGGATAGAACCGAATATGTTCTCACCCAGGGTGTTCCCACCCTTATCGAGAGCTCTTTTGCATGCACCACCATATCCATATTTCATAATATATCTGAGGTTATCTAGAAAAGAGATACCATACCCTAATTGGGTGCGACTCACTTAGCCTTGCTGCATCTCCCCTGATTTTCATTCATTCCCGGTTGATGAGGCTTGAGGCTAACATTTACCTTTCAAGAACAATTGCTCTTAGAATGCTCATCGTCCACCAATGATGATGTTCTGATAGTATTCGTCCATACAAGTTGTCCTGGGTCTGGACAAACCGAATAACCATCTTCATTATCTTCACGATATTCATTCGTAACGTTCAAACCGGATCGAAGTGGTTTTTGGATAATTAAATCCGACCCCGGTCTCTTTGAAATAATTAACGAAATTGGCCAGTATTAATAGTCGGTTATTTAATTATCAAATAACATCCATAAGCAGTCACTAGGCCATTATTTGTAATTTTATTCGTTTTCAACATATCTTTACAAATATATATTCAAATCTCTTTCAAATTTATCAATATTTGAAAACATTTCCGAATACTTGTTTCCATAAAAGGATATTTCCACCCGTACCTCACTTCAACACTTAGTTAAAAATTTCCAACTTCGATTTATAATCCATTACTTAGAAAATATCTCGATATAAAACCTTCGTCTCTAAATATTTCCAAAAACCTTTATTTCCTCACTTAGGAAAAAGATTATAATGCACTTTTCCGAAATCATTTCTAATATCAGTACTTAGGAGTTTTTCTTATCCTATCTACTATTTTTCTGGAATTTATATTAACACCTTTTACATTTTCCAAAGTCGATTATACTCACTTATAATCGTCTATCCATTTCCAACATAAAATCATATTCGTTTCCACATCTCGAGAGAGTTAATAAATAATTAAAAATCATTTCCAAAACTCTATATATGTAAAATAAGTATTTTTGAAGAACGATAATTTATTTTAAACCACGTTTAAGTAATTATTTAAAATATCAAAACATTTTAATAAAATATCAATAAATAAATTCTAACTCATTTCTAAATAAAACTCATCTATTTCCAAAGCTGATTATAAATTTTAAAATTTATTCCAATTAATATTAAATATTTGAAAAATTCACTTTTAAAGTATTTCAATACTAACTAACTTTAAATTACATAGTTTAATAAATAAAATTTTCCTTTTTAAAATAAAACTTAACTTCTTAAAAAAAATATTTTTAAATCTCAATAACCAAATTTCAATTTATAAATCCCTCTCGATTCACAACACATCGATTTCATTCTGATTCCTTAACCATTTCCACTTTTCAAAAATAGTATCCACTATTTTCCTCTCACCCTATCTCCAAATTCTAATATAAATTCTCCCTATGAATTTATATTCCCAAGCTATCATCTGATATCGATTTTCTTTATTTATAAACACCGTTTATAAATTTATAACTGCTCTGAATTTAGCTTGTTTATAAAAACAATTCTTATTTATAAAGTTTTATTTTATAAATCCATTTCCTTATACATTCCATTTATCCTGCCAATATAATTTTTATATCGATTCCAACTCCTCCTTATATTTTTTCGGATATCATTTAAAAATCCTTTATATTGATTATTTCTAAAATTTCTATTTAAACAATTTATGGATTAGTTAAGTTCAACCAAATCAAATTTACAGTTTATCCAATCAATTTCTTTTTTAAAACAGTCCAAATTTCGATATAATTCTTTTTATATTCAAAATCTCCTTTTAGATCCTTAAAAATAATATTTATGGTATTTAAAATACCAAAATCAAGGCCAGTGCTACTATAGCATTTAAATTCAATCACAACAAATCTATATCAGATTTATTTACACACATCATATCCATATATATGAACAATTAATATATTTTGAGAAATCCAGTTGGATCCCTCCAACTTGTTTTTTCTCCATCCATAGATGTTAGATAACATAAATAAAATACCAAATCCACTTTGAGGGGGATATCGCGGTATATAGGGTCATCCGCTATTTTTTGGGGCGCTTAGGGTCTCATCCGCTAAAATATGTGGGAATATCAATCCAACTACTAATATATATACTACTATACATATATAAATAAATATATATATATATATATATATATATATATATATTTAACATTCAACTGATAATAATTTACAAATTCAACCAAACAATCAATAATAAATTTTAACTATTTAAAATTTAACTAGTAATCCAAAAATGAGTGAGATTAACTCATCTTGATTTTCTTTTTCTATTTTTATTAAATCGAACAACGTTCGATTTATATCTAAAATCCCAGCTTGTAGCCTATCGCCTTACGCTCCTTCCCGTTTCATGAAATTTTGACCTCGTAAAAATGCATTACGAATTTATTAACATTCGATTTAATCAAAATAGCTAATTATTTAATTAAAAAAAAGTAAATTACCATATAAATTTTAAAATCTTAATTACCTCACTGTTCTTTATCTCTCGTCTTCCTCCAGGTAGACGCGTTCCTTACTCCTCTACCGACTGCAGCATCACCCTTGGCCACTATACCGACTCCGACGAACCTCCAACACGATCTGCCTCTGAACCCCGAAGTCGAGCATGACCTCATCAACAACCCTAAAACGTGCAACTACGCTGCCACCTCCTCGCTCTGCCTTCCAACGAGCGCGACTTCAACCCTTTTCTCAAAAAAACGCGAACGAACCCGTTGCCGCTGCTTGCATCACCTCCGTCGCCTACTCCCCTCACGACCACAGCTTTCATCGCGCGCCAAAAACGCGCTTCACCGTGGTGCCTTGCTTATTTCAATCTATTTATTCAATGAAAAATTGAAACATGAGAATTCACGTATTGCTTGACGTAAAACGGATAGTGGATTTGTTTCCGTCTTTTGTTGAATCTTTTCCCCCGATGCTGCGCACACAATTGAAATCACCCAAGCTCCTCCGCATTCGCGACCTTCCCGGAGCCTGCCTCGAACGAGTGTCACCGACCAAGCTCTGCACGCGCGCCTCGCGTGCTGCTGCACCACTCAAGTTCGAACAGCGAAATTGAGTTTTGGTCGCGATATTATTTCGTGCCTCTTTTTTTTCTTTTACTGCTATGGATCCAAATGAAAAGAATGGGAGGGAGAAACATTTAAATCGAAAGAGGCATGTTTGAATGAATTTATTTCATGATTTTGATCTAAAAGTAAAAGGGAAAGACATGATTTGAACGTGAAGGGGGGCTTGGGTACGATTATGTCGGCTTAGATTTGACTTCGATTTGATCATATATATCTTTATTTAATTCTAAATATCTCACATTACATAACCTAAAATTTTGAACCCCTATGGTGGCGTGCCACTAGGCATTCATAATGTAATACCCCAATTTCGAACTCAATGGAAAAATTTTCGAGTCCTAATTCGACCGTATGGAGAATATAGCTTTTTGGATCCAATTATTATATTGAATTTTCGATATTAAATTCAATGCATTTATATCCCATACGATCAAACAGTAAATCCAAACACTACGAAATTTGAAATTCGATAATAATACACTATTACGGATCCAATAGAACTGGTTTCGTCGAATTTCGAGACTGTGTCACGGATCGCTATTTAAACGCGTCGATTAAATCGATGGTTTCTAAAATTTACAAAATCAGTTGAAATTTTCAGTTTTAATAACTCGTTAACCCATTTATAAATCCCAAATCCAATATTTAAAAAATTTAAATATCCAAAATTAAACCATAGAAAAATCCAGGTCGTTACATTCCTCTCCCCTTAAAAGAATTTCGTCCCTGAAATTGCTAGGGCAGGAAAAATGCTCCAAACCCATTACTTTTCAAAACTCACTTAGTTAACTTGCTGTCACTCTTCTAAATCTTTTAGCTCCAACCATAACAATTAGTTTCCATTACTAATTCAAACCCTCTATTTCAATTTCAATTCAAAAATTAACTTTTTAGTTAAAAAAAATTTCAAAAATTTTCACAATTTTTCTAACACCCTAAATTTCCGAAAATTTTTGACACTCCCTTGTACAGAGAGCCTTTTGCAGTATGATAAGAGAGATAAAAATGTATACATCGACCAACACGGTCGAAAAACAAAATATATATCAACATTTATATATTTGCGGTATTTAATCCAAAATCGTACCTTTATTTTAGCATTTTTAAGCGAGCGGCTTATTTAATATGCAATTTCGCAACCCAAATCTAGCCCAATAGCCTCTGGGTACCTGTACTTACTCAATTTAAATACGTAAGTTTCATAAATATGAAAATCAATAACATTTCATTCCTTTAACGACTTTAACTCATAATGTTTCACTAACAACCATGTAATAGCATGAATTTATTTATATCCACAAGGTTCCAACATCCAATTATTCATTTCAATCGATTTACTTATCATTTCATTCAATTCAAATGATTTACAACCCAATAATTTGCATTCAATTCATATTTATACCAAACAACTCATATCCATTCCAAATTGATCTAAAATCAATTTATTCACTTTCTATTAATTCATAGAATTTTATTACTTCCAATTGCGATGTCAAACGACAATTTTTCTATGCACTTTCAGCGATATTCATTTAATAAAATAACGATTTTAGTTTATAGCTAATTTAAATTGATTCCAAATCAATTTATATTTAATTCTATTCCATTTCAAATTGATTCTCAATCAATTTATTTACATTCCATTCATATCCAAATCCATTTTATTAAGCTCGGAATCATCCCACGCTATTTATTAAATGACCGTTTCACAATTTATTCGAGCCAAACTTCCATCCAAAATATTAACTTAAGTTAATCCATTTATTTCAAATTATGTCAACTCTGTAACTTAAGTTTATTACTCTTGCAACCAAATCCCATTTTCATTTTCAGATTGATTCTCATTTAATCAAATTTCATTCCATTCTACTAATTAATTTAATTATTTCATTCATTTATTCCACTTCACATTTAATTCCATACTCAAATCCATTCTCGAATTCATTTAAATAATATTCAAGGCCATATTCAATTTATTTGCACTCACATTGAATTTATTTATTACTCAAACCATTTCTATTTCCATCCAATTCCATTTTATTTGATCACATTCACATATATTTAATCAGCTATATATATGTCAAATTTTATTTATTACTCAAGTTCCATATTCAACTTCAGTTTCAGTCCACAATCCCTTCTATTTAATCAAGTTAAATTCCATTTCCATATTCAATTAACTAAATAATTTATCTAATTAGTTCACTTCCATTTTACAATTCAATATCTGATTTTTATTTCAAAAATCACTTCACTTAATTTACTTGAGCTCAAACTCATCTTAAAATTCAAGTTTGGATTTTTATTTCTTTACTAGAACATCACTCCATTTTTATTTTTGGTCTATTTCACTTTTCAATTTTATAAGTTACACAACTTATTCCCTCACATTCCCCTCAATTTTATACTCGAGTATATTCACATTTTATTTTTAACTCAAGATTATACATCACTTTATAGCTTAAATAATATATGTATACATCTATATATATATATATATATATATATATATGTATATATATATATATGCGCATATTCAGCCAAAACCCTAACCAAATAGAATGCAACCGCCTCCACCTTTCAATGGCCGAAAATCATCAAACTTTCTCTCTCGAATCCTCTCAATCGAAGCAATATCAGGCTTCGTCATCAACTGGAAAGTTGAAGAGCATGATGAGCTAAAGACATCTAATGGTGGTGATCTGAAACAGAGCGACGTGGAGGTCGGAATTTCATTTTGTTCGTGCTCAGTTCGTGGGAAATTTTCGAGTCATTAGTGAGACCTAGCTTGATCAGATCTGAGGCGTTGGTGCTTGTAATGGCCCGAGATTTTAGATCCTCGAAAATTGACATCAACACGTTCATTGTATAGAATGCCAAGCAATCGAGTGCTGGAAATACCAGTACATTTGGGGTGAAGTAGAAAAGGCAGAAGAAGAAAACAGAAAACAACAACACAGAATCTCACAATTACAGCGGAACAAAATATAATATATAAATAACAGATTTTAAATACAAGAACTGTGCTGTTAATATACATCCCATTATCAGAGTACAATAGATAACAATCAATCTTGACAGTTTAATAACTTGTCCTCACACAGCGGAAATACAAATCAAGTACGGGAATACGACTTGTCCTCCAGCTCGTCCCCTGAGCTCCATAGCATCCTTTCCTGAATCTGTAATGCTCGGTTTGACCCAAGCATTATAATAAATAACACCCGAGTCAGTCTGGAAAACCAGCGTGAGAAAAACACACTCAATTTGAATTATTAGAGTTATCAAAATCCTTTGTAAACAAAGGTATCTCGTAAGAACACGTCACACATAAACACGATGGGTTTTTACCTTACGACAACCAAAACTTTTTTTTGTCAAAATCGTCTGATATTATAATAGTGTCTAGACAAAGTAAATAGAAAATAGCTGAAATGCTTGCATCTCATGTTTCAGCATAGTTGGGCACAATCAAAACCGTACGGCTCTTATTGGAGAATGGATTCCATACAAATGACTAGGCACTAGCATACCACCTATCACGGTACACATCTAGAAATATGTACCGAGGACCTCGCCGGGACCCCTACAACACATGACCGGCCCTATCCCTAACCTGAATAGAACCGAATATGTTATCACCCCGGGTGTTCCCACACTTATCGAGAGCTCTTTTGCATGCACAACCGTATCCATAATTCATAATATATCCGAGGTTATCTAGAATGGAGATAATATACCCTAATTGGGTGTGACCACTTAGCCTTGTTGCATCTCCCATGATTTTCAGTCATTCCCGGTTGATGAGGCTTGAGGATAACGTTTACCTTTCAAGAACAATTTCTCTTAGAATGCTCATCGTCCACCAATGATGATGTTCTGATAGCATTCGTCCATACAATTTGTCCTGGGTCTCGACAAACCAAATAACCGTCTTCACTATCTTCAAGATATTCATTCGTAACGTTCAAACCGGATCGAATTGGTTTTCGGATAATTAAATCCGACCCCGGTCTCTTCGAAACGATTAACGAAATTGGCCAATATTGATAGTCGGTTATTTAACTATCAAATAACATCCCTAAGCAGTCACTAGGCCATTATTTATAATTTTCCAAACATTCATTTTTAACATATCTTTACAAAGATATATATTCAAATCTCTTTCAAATTTATCAATATTTGAACACATTTCTGAATACTTGTTTCCATAACAGGATATTTCCACCCGTACCTCACTTCAACACATAGTGAAAATTTTCCAATTTCGATTTATAATCCATTACTTAGAAAATATTTCAATATAAAACCTTTGTCTCTAAATATTTCCAAAAACCTTCATTTCCTCACTTAGGAAAAATATTATAATCCACTTTTCCAAAATCGTTTCTAATATCAATACTTAGGAGTTTTTCTTATCCTATCTCCTATTTTTCCAAAATTTATATTAATTCCTTTTAGATTTTTAGAAGTCGATTATACTCACTTATAATCTCGTCTATCCATTTCCAACTTAAAATCATATCCGTTTCCACATCTCGGGAGAGTTTATAAATAATTTAAAATCATTTCCAAAACTCTATATATGTAAAATAAGTATTTTTGAAGAACGATAATTTATTTTTAAACCACGTTTAAGTAATTATTTAAAATATCAGAACATTTTAATAAAATATCAATAAATAAATTCTAACTCATTTCTAAATAAAACTCATCTATCTCCAAAGCTGATTATACATTTTAGAATTTATTCCAATTAATATTAAATATTTGAAAAATTCACTTCTGAAGTATTTCAATACTAACTAACTTTAAATTACATAGTTTAATAAATAAAATTTTCCTTTTTAAAATAAAACTTAACTTCTTAAAAAAAATTAAATCTCAATAACCAAATTTCAATTTATAAATCCCTCTCGATTCACAACACATCGATTTCATTCCGATTCCTTAACCATTTCCACTTTTCAAAAATAGTATCCACTATTTCCCTCTCACCCTATTTCCATATTCTAATATAAATTCTCCCTATGAATTTATATTCCCAAGCTATCATCTGATATCGATTTTCTTTATTTATAAACATAGTTTATAAATTTATAACTTCTTTGAATTAAGCTTGTTTATAAAAATAATTCTTATTTATAAAGTTTTATTTTATAAATCCATTTCCTTATAAATTCCATTTATCCTGCCAATATAATTTTTATATCGATTCCAACTCCTTCTTATATTTTTCCGGATATCATTTAAAAATCCTTTATATTGATTATTTCTAAAATTTCTATTTAAACAATTTATGGATTAGTTAAGTTCAACCAAATCAAATTTACAGTTTATCCAATCAATTCTTTTTTAAAATAGTCCAAATTTCGATATAATTATTTTTATATTCAAAATCTCATTTTAGATCCTTAAAAATAATACTTATTGTATTTAAAATACCAAAATCAAGGCCAGTGCTACTATAGCATTTAAATTCAATCATAACAAATCTATATCAGATTTATTCACACACATCATATCCATATATATGAACAATTAATATATTTTGAGGAATCCAGTTGGATCCCTCCAACTTGTTTTTTCTCCATCCATAGATGTTAGATAACATAAATAAAATATCAAACCCACTTTGAGGGGGATATCGCGATATATAGGGTCATCCGCTATTATGTGAGGCGCTTAGGGTGTCATCCGCTAAAATATGTGGGAATATTAATCCAACTACTAATATATATATAGTACTTTATATATTTAACATTCAACTGATAGTAATTTACAAATTCAACCAAACAATCAATAATAAATTTTCACTATTTAAAATTTAACTAGTAATCCAAAAATGAGTGAGATTAACTCACCTTGATTTTCTTTTTCTTTTTCTATTAAATCGAACAACGTTCGATTTAAATCTAAAATCCCAGCTTGTAGCCTATCGCCTTACGCTCCTGCCCGTTTCATGAAATTTTGACCTCGTAAAAATGCATTACGAATTTATTAGCATTCGATTTAATCAAAATAGCTAATTACTTAATTAAAAAAGTAAATTACTATATAAATTTTAAAATTTTAAAATCTTAATTACCTCACTGTTCTTTCTTTCTCATCTTCCACCAAGCAGACGCGCTCCTTGCTCCTCCACCGACTACAACATCACTCTTGGCCACTATACCGACTCCGACGAACCTCCAACACGATCTACCTCCGAACCTCGAAGTCGAGCATGACCTCATCAACAATCCTAGAATGCACGACTGCGCTGCCACCTCCTCGCTCTACCTTCCAACGATCACGACTTCATCCTTTTTTTAAAAAAACGCGTACGAACTCGTAACCACCCCTTGCATCACCTCCGCCGCCTTCTCCCATTGCGACCACAACTTTCATCGCATGCCAAAAATGCGCTCCACCGTGGTGCCTTGCTTTCCTCGCAGCTGCGCATGCAATTGAAATCACCCAAGCCCCTCCACGTTCACGACCTTCCCAGAGCTTGCCTCGAACGAGCGTCGCCGACCAGGCTTTGCAGGCACACCTCGCGTGCTGCTGCTCCACTCGAGTTCGAATGGTGAAATCGAGTTTTGGTCGTGATTTTATTTCGTGCCTCTTTTTTTTACTGCTGTGGATCCAAATGAAAAGAATGGGAGGGAGAAACATTTAAATCGAAAGAGGCGTGTTTGAACGAATTTATTTTGTGATTTTGATTTGAAAGGAAAAGGGAAAGACGTGATTTGAACGTGAAGGGCGGCTTGGGTACGATGTTGTCGACTTAGATTTGACTTCGATTTGATCATATATATCTTTATTTAATTCTAAATATCCCACGTTACATAACCCTAAATTTTGACCCTCTATGGAGGCGTGCCACTAGGCGTTCACAATGTTATACCCCTATTCCGAACTCAATGGAAAAGGTTTCGAGTCCTAATTCGATCGTATGGAGAAGATAGCTTTTTGGATCCAATTATTATATTGAATTTTCGATATTAAATTCAATGCATTTATATCCCGTAAGACCAAGTGGTAAATCCAAATGCTACAAAATTTGAAATCCGATAATAATACACTGTTACGGATCCAATTGAACTTGTTTCATCGAATTCCGAGACCGTGCCCCGGATCGCTATTTAAATGCGTCGATTAAATCGATGGTTTCTAAAATTGACAAAATAAGTTGAAATTTTCAATTTTAAAAACTCGTTAACCCAATTATAAATCTCAAATCCAATATTTAAAACATTTAAATATCCAAAATTTAACGACAGAAAAATCCAGGTTATTACAGTGCTAGTCGTGGAGGGCGTTTGATTGGTGGTAGTCGATCGTGGTACGACGACGTGAGGAGGCGCAGCGATCATGTTGTTAACGGCGACGATGGGTTCGTTTTGGCAGGTTTACTCGAATGTGGGAGAAGAGTAGAATGGTGGCCTGGATCTGATCTAGGGAGAGACGTACGGCCAGGATGTGTTAAGGTTTAAAAAAAAAGAAATTTGTAAATTTGTTTATATTATAAATTCGTGAATTCTTATAAAATGCATATCTTGCACACACGAGGTCCGATTGAGAAGAAACAATCGGCGACGGAATCATGGCGATGAGCACTACATCATGGAGCTGAATTGGAGATGATTGGAAATAGCTAAAATTTTAGGTTAAATCGAACGACATTCGATTTAATTTAAAATTTGGAACGTTTGGCAAATTAAAAACTCAAGGTGAGTTAAACTCGCTCATTTGGTTAATCAGTAATGTTTTATAGCAAATAAAATTTTATTTATGCTATTTTGGATTTTTGAAATTGGTGGTTGTTGAAATTGATTAGGATGACGATATAGCATCTTGAAATGCTATTAGATTGATTGAACTGGATCTAGGGTCACGATATAGCATCTGGAATTGCTATTAAACTGTTTATGTTTATTTTTATGTTTATTTCCAATATTGAATCATGTATGTCAAGAATTGATAAATGAATTGTTTTAAAATTTACGTTGTTAAATTATAACGTAAGCTGAATTTAAATATGTTGGTGTTATCTATTTGGCCAAATAAACACCGAGAATAATAAATGAAAGAGTTTGATTGTGAATGACAACTGGTTAGTAGAATCAATTTTTATTCTGCTATTTGATTAATTCGAACACTGTTCAAATGCTAGTTGATTTATATTGAATAATTGATATGTTAACAAATCGTTGTTAAGTGTGGATTTGATTTAAATATACGACTATTATGTAAATGCTTGTAATTTAACTTTGATAGTTAAATTGAATTAAATGGTGGTTGATAAGTACTATTGGGATTTCTAAGCATCGGTATAACATTGGAAAGTTACGGGTTTTCGATTTAACTTCAGATTTGTATAATTTGAAGTGAAATGTTTTATTAGTAAATATATACAAAGGTTTTGTTTAAAATTTATCATTTACTAATGTTTTGTAAATGATTCCTATAGTAATGTTAGTTATTTCACTTAAATGTTTTTCCTTCAAAATTATTTCGAGATTTGAAAGTCGGATTATTTATTTATGGTAATATAATTGATTAATAAATGATTATTTAAATACCAATTACTTTATTTGAAAAATATTGTTTAAAATTAATTACTAAAGTGTATGTTAAAAGTTGTTTTTGGAAGTTATTATAATATATTATTAAATGATTCTAAAAAAGGTTCCAAATGATATTATTATCGATATCTCAATTGCTTTAATTCTTCCTTAATCATTTTCAATGTCCTTTATTAAAATCTATTTTTAAAAGTAAATTCTTGATTTAAAGTTAGTTATTGTTAAAGCCATTTGTAATTTAATGATGTTATTCAAAATCAGATAGTTTAGAAGTTAGTATCATGCAAAGATTTGTAGTTACAAACAAATTTTGGAAATTTATTTTCAAATGAACTTTTTTGGGAAGTAATGGTATATTTTCATAGTGTAATTTGAGGGGTAGAGATTGCCTATAGTTTGGAATGTTTTTGCTGGGATAGCGCCGTAACCATTGTGCAAACTGTGATCTATGATTGATTGCATGATGGAAATCGGGAGGTAGAGATTGCCTAAGTTAAAGTTGGTTTTTCTAGGATAGAGACGCAGCCATCGAGCTGCGATCCATGGTCAATACCGAATGGTACTTCCATATCTATTTTAATAAGTTTCAAGTATTTTTGAAAGAAATAATTTGTGAATATACTTATTCAGATGAAATAAGTATATGAATGTTTTAATAAGGATATTTGATTTATCGAAATCCAATTAAATGAGGCTTAGTGATTTCAATAGGAAATGCAATCGTTGTTTGAATGTTTGTTATTTGATAGTTAAATAATCGACTATTAAATCTTGGCCCAAATATGTAATCCTTCTTAATTTTGGTGGTAGGAAACGTTTTCCTACTTAACAGCGAGGGATTTTAACTCTGGAAATATCTAGGAGAAATACAGGAACTATATGGTATAGTTACCGTTCGAGGTGTTATACTGTACGTATAAACTCGTTGTTCTTCTAGGATAAATGATAAGGAGATCCGTCCACTTAAACGGTTAGGGGGTGATCCCCGCTCTTATGTATTGTCTGATTATTTCCTAAAGAACCGGTATTTAGCATTCCGAAAATCGACGAATGGCTTTTGGAGTGCCCAAAAAATAGAGAGTGTACTCGTAAGAGATGACTCGGAACCCATGACCTACTCCGAAACCATAAACGATTAAATGGAGGAGATGTGTTATATTTTGGGATGTTGAAATCTATATGTGGTTCGATGACTCGTTGGAGCATGGGAATCTATGTGAGACTCCAAGATCTATTGAGATGTGGAATTCGGGTGTGATTCTATGACCTGTTAAGGTATGGGAGTCCATATGGGATTCTAGGATCTATTTTTGGAGCAGTGCATAAGCTGGAACGTCGGGCGTAGCCTCATTAGCGGAAATGACTAAAACCATAGATAGGAGGCATGGCCAGTAGGGTTGGCAAACCCATAGGGTGTACTCAGCTCCTTTTCTAGCAATACAGATACCTTCAGTTATTTTTGGCATGCCGGAGTGATGCACTCGGTCTTAGCAAGACCACTTATGTTTTTCCTATAATACCCCGGCTAGACGGGTATGATGCTTCGGAAGGATAACTCTGATCCTTGTGCAAGAGGACCGTTTTTGAAGTACTGAGGGCTCCTCGGTGGAAATCCTACACGATTAGCGAACTAGCCTTATCGAGTTTTGATTTTATAATAGTATTGTTGTGATGTACACAGCACGAGCATCACAGCTACTTGATTTTTATTATTTTGACCCGTAGACATTATTATAATATCATTGGATTTTCTATAAAAACGTTTTGGTGATCGTCAGGTAAAAACCCATCTATGTTTATGTGCGGCGTGGTCTTACGATATCTTTATTTTGAAAAGGTTTTATAACTTAATAAATCAAATTAAGTGTGTTTTCTCATGCTGGTTTACTAGACTGATCCGTGTGTTATTATTTATAATAATGCTCAAGTTAGACCGAGCATATTACAGATATAGATTTGGATTGCTTTGGAGCTCAGGAGATGAACTGGGGATTGAGACGTATTCTCATACTTGTTTTATTCCCCTTCGGTGTTTGTTTGAAATTATCAGCAATTATGAGGACGGGCTATTATAACTGTCCAGGCTGGTAATTATTGATTTTTGTACTCTGATTTGAGTTATGTATATTACAGTTTTGATTTGTGTAAAGAGCTTTTAATATTATATATTATTCAATCCGCTGTGAGATTTTGTATTTGTTTAGTTTCTTCTTTCTTCTACCTTCTTTCTTTTCCCCTAATAATCTATCTTTCCAGTACTCGATTGTTCAGCATGCTATACAGTGAACGTATTGATGTCGATTTTTGAGGGTCGAAAAGTCGGGTCGTCACATGTGGTATCAAAGCTTAGGTTGGCAATATACCTAGGCTTTGGTGGGGATTACTCATTGGAGATAGGGTCAGTAGCAACCTAGAATGAGTTTGAGTGTATTAATAGATATGAGCGCGTATTTGTTAGTGAATATAAAATGTTTTATATTGTGTTGACTTATTGGTTGAGTGTTTATGAATTCTGGTCGATACGGGAAGTACAACTGTATCGATAGGGATTTCTAAACTCTTAAACAAGGTAAATTGACACGGTATTGTTTTGAAGAGGGTAAATGAAATAATATTACCCAAACTATATCTTGATACAAAAGAAAAAATTTCATGAAATTATTATGGTATAATTGGAATGTTTGTTTGTTAATATTATAATCAAAACAAGATCCTAAAAATTGAGATGGTTTATATAGCCAAATTGAAATTGTATAAGTATGATTTATACAAATGAGTTATAACAAGAATTGGATTCAAACCAGAATTTGAAATTTTAAGTCCTGGAAATTTTGGGAAATGTTTTAAATGAATTTGAACTAAATATATGGGAACTTCTAAATCTTAGAGATTTTGGGAATGTTTTCCAAGGTGGTTTGTGAAGAATAATGGAGTGTTATTTTGGAGATATTTATGAATAGAAATTGTTAAAAAATGGGTTTTGGAAGTAAGGGAGCACTGAACTCACTTCAGTTGCTGGAAAATAATTCTGGTGATGATGGCCGCATCATCAGTGTTCGTTTTCGAGTTTCTAAGTGATAGAATGCTACCGTAGTGATTGGTTATGATTATTTGCTTTGGAATTGTTTGGTAAACAAGTTTTGTTTTAGAAATTCCAAAAGGAAATTGTTTTGGGAAAAACCAAGTGGTTTTAAAATTCCGAAAGTATGATTTGATATACAAAAGTGGATATATGTATATTTATGATTTCAAAATGATTTGAAATAAAACTCGGTGATTGAATTCTGGGATTTCCATTTATATGATTGGTGAAGTCAGGAGAAAATTGGTTATTGAACTTATAATTTGGAGTTGATATTAATAAGAAAGGAAAGTGTGAATTTTAATCCTGGAATTAAAATTTAACTTGAGTATGTTAAAATGAATAATATAGGTTGGAATTGAACCTAAGATAAGTTAAATTAAACTGAATTGGATTTGAATTGAATTGAATATAAAGTTTAAAATGTAGAATGATTATATAATGAAGTTATGATTATTGAATGAAATGGATACACTTAAGCTATAAAGTGATATATATAATCCAGAGTTATGATTATAAGATGTGAATGGACTCAAGTAAGCGATATGAGATTTTAAGTAAATAAGTTCTTAAACTTATGAATTGAGAAATGAAATGGTAAAACCAGAATGAAAATGGTTTGATATTATGGTAAAGGAATGGAAATTCAAAAATTTGAATTTTAAATGGAGGGTGAATTGGAATTGAGTAAATTGAATATAAACAGGAATTGTGAAGTGATTATATAACTATATGTTATAAATATAGAATGTGAGTAAAACTTAAGTTAAAATTCAGGGAATTGTAAATAAATAAGTTTGTATAACTTATTAAACTGAGAAAGTGGAAAAGTATGACCAAGTTAAATTGGTTAAGTATTTGATAACAAGAAATGAATTCAATTTAAGAGTAAATGAATTGAATATTATTTTGGAGTATGGATTGGATAAGATTGGGTATGAACTTAAGTCATAAATCCGAATATGAACTTAAGTAATGGTATGGAATGTTTATAACAAACCTTAGAAATAATTTTATGAAATGGTTTATAAATAAATTAGCATGGAATGAAATGTCATTCACTATAAAATGAAGTGAATAACACTATGTGAATTAAATGGAAGTGAATGGAAAAGATGTAATATAAGTTGGGAGTGAAATTAATATGAATGCAAGTGCATGAACCTAAGCTGAATTGTTCGAGAATCGATTTACATGGAATGATTCCGAGATTAATAAAATGGATTTGAACATAATGAATGTGGATATGAATGGAATGCAAATGAATTGATTGTGAATGAATTTGAAATTGAATATACATTGATTGGAAATGGTTAATTGAACGTTTGAACCTTGTATTTGTTTACACATTCAAAATACATGTTATAATAAGTTTGTTTTATGAAAAACATGTGTTTAAGTTCGTTAAAGGAATGGAATGTTATGAAAATTTCATGGTCATGAAACTTATGTGCTTATTTTGAGTAGGTACAGAGAGATGTTTGGATAGATTTTGGTTGCGTAATTTCATATAAATTAAGCGAACTCGCTTAATAACGCTAATATAAGGTACGCTTACGCATTAAAAGTGAAAATGAGATAAATATTGATATATATTGTGTTCCGACTGTGTGGGTCGATGTATAATATATTTATCATATTTGTGATATTGTAGAAGGCTGTAACAACCCAAAATTTAACCCGTAATAATTAATTCGTTAATTAATTAAATAATAAAATAACTTTGTGAAATTATCAGAGTTAATATGAGCTAGGAAAGAAATAATAACTGATTATATATATATATATACAGGTCGATCGGCCGGTCGACCTGGGCAAGGGGGCGGTCGACCGCTCGATCGACCCGCCTTGCCTTTTGGCAAGCGAACATTCGTTCGTTCGAACGATTCAGTGACGAGTGAACATGTATTTTGCATCGGTTAAACCGATTTGGTCCCTCCGCTTCTACATTCGATGGCCCCTATTCAGCCTATGATGTGGTTGTATCCTATTCAGTCTCCAAATCCAATGGTCCGAGATCCACTTCTACTCGTATAAATAGACCCCTAGACCTAACACTTTTTCTCATTCTAGGTTTTCTTCAATTGGGTTCACCTTTCTAGAAAGGACCCTAAACGGAATAATTTTTTCAAAGGAGAAAATCACTATAAATTAAATTATTTTACAACTCCAAGTGGATCCGGGAAGACCAACAGAAGAGCTTAGGACTAGAGGTGAGTGATTGTAATTATTTTAAGATTTCTTTAAGTAATCTAAAATAACATGGTTTCCAATAGTTGTAGTTTTACTACGATTTTTAGAATAGCCCTTTTAGTAGTTTATTTATAGTTTTTTTAAAATTATTTTCAGTCTATTTCCTTTCAACTATTCTTTTCAGTAATTTTAGTTTATTTCTGTTAATTATAGTTTTTTCGTTTATTTACAGTATTTTAGTTTATTTACTATTATTTATACGTTATTTACATCTTCTTTCTACGCTTTGGATTTTCTTCTATTTTTAGTTTTCTTTTATTCCTCCTTTTTCTTTGCATATGGATTAGAATAGGATTAACGTGAATACGGATTAAATTGTTAGAAAACTGAAATAATGGAATATAAGATGTAAATTACAAAGACTGTAATATAAATGAAAATGGACTGAAATTACGCCTAATTATGACGTTAATTGGACCGAATTAAAAACGGTTAGCCTTGTTATAACTTAGAATTATAACTAAAAAGAGTAAAATATGAAAGAAGCTTATTTTCACACTTAGACCTTGGGTTAAGTAATAAGCATGATTATAACGTAGGTTATAATAAGAAAAAAGAACAGAATAAGGCTTATTTTAAGACTTAGGAGAAATTAATAAGCACATATAGTAGAGAAAAATGTAAAGGCTTATTTAAATAATTTACCTAAGTTAATAAGCAAAGATGAAAGTAGGACCTGTACCAAATATCATTCCCTATTAGACAAAACGGTGAGGCTAGGGCACGCTTATGCTAAAATGGTAGTAATTGGTCAAATAGAAGTCCAAATCACAGGGGATTTGGATAAGGAGTGCAACTAGATATTGTTTGGATGAAGGGCCAGTACCAACAGCATTTCCCCTATAGTTTCTATGGACACACGGTGATCTCACATTAGCCTGAAGTGAGATGAGGGGCAAGCTTATGCTGGAAGTTAGGGGTAATAAGAAGACCCAATAGGTGGAGAAAAAGGTAGCATGGGCACGGTGGAAGTAACGCACGCGACTTCCAATCGGGTGCTCAGTAATAGCTATGAGTTCCAAGCGCTTAGTATGGGTGTCTTTCGTAGACACCATTGCCTTCTGTGTATGGAGCTATATATGTCGTCCGGATCCACAGTGGTTGCTCTGTGCATCTTTCGTAGATACCATTGGATGTTATGTAGGGAGTTATATAGCGGTTGGTCTACAGTAAGGTCTATGAAGTAGCAGGCCGATCAACAAGGGTAGAATTAGGGTTACATCCTAATTACAAATTAGGAATTCAGCCTAATCAAAGCAGAAATCAAGGACAAGTGCAAGAAACCAAAGTTAACATATCTTATAAATTGAGCAATATTTAATCATACTTATTTCCAGTTTATCTCTTTCCTATTTCCTTTATTATCCTTATTTATGCTAGAACTGTTGTAGAATCTATTAATTTTATCTTGCTTAAAGACTCTAGTAATTACTATAATTCACTAGACTTTTAGTCTGACCCACTCCTCTATTTTCCCATTTTCCCCCCATAGGCAATCAAGGGAGAAGTCAGTAGATTGCAGTCGCTTGGCGGTTTTCTTGGAGGAGTTCTCTACTATGTATTTCTTTTATTTCAACTTTAGTCTTTCTATGTACTGGCTTATTTTGAGGGATATTATGTACTCTGATTTTGGACTATGAGTTTTTATTTCATGAGACATATTGGATTTTTAGACATGTATGTGGTATTGACTTATTTATGAAGAAATTATGAAGCTTTGTTTTAATTAAGTTATTATATTAAGTTTCCGCTGTTTTTATCCATTTTTGTCTTGTGGGTCTTAGTCTTTGTTAGCTTTAGTTATACCTACAACGCACCACGCCTTTTAATGTGCCCTTTTGGGTATATTAAGGAGTGTGGGGTGTTTCACTTGGTATTAGAGCCTCAGGTTACAAGATTTCTAAAAATTTATTTTTGAAAGTAAAGTATTTTTCAAGATAACTTGTTTTAAAAGTATTTTTCAGAAAAGAACTTTCAGAAATGATCTTTAAGTATAAAAGAATTTTTATAAAAATCCCCTCATAAGTCCGGTTCAATCTTCCTTTGACTCTTTCCTAAACTATCCTTTTCTTTTCGTAGAATGGCTGATGCCCCCAAACCTTCCCGAGGTCATTTCGGTCCCAGCCTGGTTTCGTAGGTACTTACAAGCCACGACTCCAGAGGTGCACGGGCCTGCGCCCAATCCTGCACCAGCGGATGGGAATCCCATCAACCCACCTGTCGCCTTCAATTTCTCTAAGCTCTGTAAAGATTTTGCGAGTTTGGGCGGGAAGACTTTTTCTGGCAAGGAAACTTTTGTGGAGGTGAGAGCATGGCTTAGGGATACAGAGAGGATTTTTGGTCTTTTGGGATTGGATGGTCAGCAGCAAGTTCAGCTAGCCGCTTGGCAGCTAAAGGTGGAGGCATCTTATTGGTGGGAGGTGATCGAGTTGGAGGGTAGAAATGTTACTTGGGATGGATTCCGAGAGCGATTCAATAGGAAGTTTCTATCTCAGGCGGAAGAGAGTGTTCAGCTAAAGAGGTTTATCAATTTTAAGCAAGGGAGTTTGTCTGTTAAGGAATACATCAATCAATTCAATGAGCTGTCGCGATTTGGAATGGATTTGGTGAACACACAGCATAAGAAAGCTATGAAGTTTGCGAAGGGATTGAATCAACCCCTTCAGGGGTTATTGCTGACTCATGTACCGACGGGAGCTACTTATGAGTCTGTAACAACCCGGGATTTGCATTACCAATTAATAAATAAAAGTTAGGATTTTTATTTATTTTAATGAAGCATAAAAGGATTTGGAATAACAAAATTTATTTGAAAAAGGCTATTTTAATTAAATGGGAAATATGGGATTTAAAATGAGGATAAAATGTTATTTTTGGAAAGTTAAATATTTTAAGAGAAATTTTTAAAACGGGTTTGGGTAAGAAAAATGAGTTTTATAAACATATATGAACACTTAGACTAATTTTTGGAAACATGTAAATAACACTCTTCTTAGGGTTACAAAACCTAGCCCAATAACCCACCCTAAACCTCCTCTATAAATTATCTCATACTCTCCAAACCTCATTCATTCATAACTAATCAAAACCCTAATCATTCCCTAAAGCTTTCTTAACAAAAATGGCCTCCATGCTTAGGAAAGCTCCATCCTCACTTATATTGGCTTAAGCTAGTTAAAATAAGGGAAGGTAATGCAAAAACCCTCTTGTAATCCATTTCTAACTCTCTTTAATTTCTGGAAATCATGTTGTAACTCTTGGTTTTATGTGTTTTGGTATTTTTCTAGCTCCTTGATCATCATCTCTTAGCTTTGGTTAGTGCCATATAGGTGTTTGTTCTTTTGCTTGAGAGGAATACTAGGTAAACCCTCTCCTAATCTATGTATAAGCATCTCTTAATTTCTGAAATTATGTTGTAATCCTCTTTTTTTGTGCATTTAGATTGTAAAACTCTTTGATCTTCTTTTCATTGCTTGGGAAAGAGGTAATATATGCTAGCTGAAATTATAATTAGTTTATTGCTGTTAGTAAATTATGCATATCTCATTCATCTTAAATCGGAATTAAGATTTTCTTAATGTTCTGGAAAGCTTATTCTGTAGGCTATAACTTTTATGTTTTGATCTTTGCCTAATTTTGTGGTTTGAATGGTCTAAATCGTATTTGTTTGTCGCTGACCTGACAACAAACTACAGGGTTGATAAAATAAAACCCTAAAATTAATTTGGACATAAGTTACACGTTTCTTATCCAAATCTAATAATTTAGGATGTTCTGGAAAGCTTAGATTTAGGGCTAAAACTTTCATGTTTTGAGTTTTGTGAAATTTCGAAGTTAATTGGGTCAAAACTATGCATTCTTACTACTGTCCCGAGAGCACATTGACAGTGATATAGAATTTAAATCTGAGAATTGTTTTAGTCATAAAATTTTCATCCCCGATCGGAATTTGACGATCTTGGTCATTCCGGAAAGCTTAGAAACTAAGCTACAACTTTTATTTTATTCATTTTGGCAGAATTGGAAGTTTACTATGCCAAACTTGGGGTTTTTTATCTCTGGTCTGTTAGTCAATAACTATAAGCCTTAGTCCATTTTCTCCCGTTGTTTTCAGTACAGAACCCCGACTTTGCGACGCCATCCCGGGTTCGTCCGTTGTCGGATTTCATCGATTTCGGTCTCGTTGGAAAGCTGGAGTTTCGAACTCCACCTCTAGAAAGTTTGATTAGTATCCGAGTTCATTTGACTCTTCGAAATTGCTGTCGAAGAGGGACCCGGATCTCAGCCTGAAACAGTGTATTCACTGTTTCCGGGTCCGATTTTGGAGAGTCGCTGCGACTTCGTTTCATGTCGGAATCGAGTAATTCTTTTTGCGTTCTGAAGTAGAAATGTCGGACTACGTTCCTACCAATTTTCATGCCATTCAGATTCAGTTTGCTGGTCCGAATAATTTTCCGAACTTGGGTTCGCTTCAGTTTTGGACTATTTTCCAACACTTAGAATATCTTCAGTGATTTTCTGGTTTTATCGATTTCTTTGAGATTTGTCTCTGGATTTCGTACACGGGCATTATAAAAAGTTTTAAAAGGATTTTTCACTCCGAAATGGCTTTCGAAATTATTACATAATATTATTTTAATTATTAAATTAATTACTCCATAATAGGAGAGTTTTCAAAGGCCGTTTTAAAGTGATTTCAAACCAAGTATAAAACTGTTTCGCACCATTATTTTCTATAATAAAAATCTCACACTCACTTTTTAGCACGTCGAGCGAAGTGGAAAGGTGCTTAAACGGTTAGGAAATCTCCGGCCTATGGAACTGTGTGTACTTTCTTTCCGGTTAATCCCCGACATATTCGATTGATCGTTTTGACCTTTGGGTCTAGTTTACCGATGATACGAGGTGGACTTTTTATTGTTTGGAGTGTGAGCTTGCTATTGGTTAGTAAACCGTTTAGTGCAAACGTGGAGTATGGGACTCATTGTTAACACTTTACGGGTTCCTCTCCAAGAAGTTTGTGACACATTAGCCTCTGGGCAGCCAGTACTGGACCTCTGGGTCACCACGCCTCTGGGCAACCGTCTCTGGACACCTGTTCTATGGAGCAGTTTCTTTTTTCGGCATGTGCCTCTGGGCCTTTATCCTTCTGGGAAGGATCTCACTGTCTCGCACATTCCGCATCTGTGCGAGTGATCGATCACAACTCTACAGTACTTGGCAATAACGACTCCGGTCGGTGCACGTGCTATACTTGTATTATCTGATGATTTTTATATCCATTCGAGTATCGCCATTTGGTGTTGGTTCTATGGAACCATACGATGTAAGTGCGATTACCTTGTGGATTCACAGTGTCTCTGGGCACTGCTTTTCAGTGTTTGATTTCAGTGACTTTTCAGTATATCCCCATTGCTTTTTGGAGCATCGATCTTTGCGTGGGCATTGATTACAGACTCTGGTCATTCTTGGGATTATTGCCTATGGGCAACTTGTTATAGCTTTGGCTACGCCGATGATATGAGACGATTTTATTTATTCAACACTTTGGTGCTGATATTCTCTTTGGAAGATTTTTACTGTTGATTGATGATTAGGGACCGTCATTATATTCATGTGGTCCAAAATACTCTTCTCTTAGGAAAAGTACTGTTTTATTTATGTACCGCATTATTATATATCTCAGTTATTAATGATTGTTTAGCTAGCCTGACCCAAGTGTTTTCGCTCGGGTCAGACCGAGTTGTTTCAGGTTAGGTCTCTGGACTAAGCTTCTGTGCTTCCGCTTGGACATTATCTGCTATGCTAATAGATAGCGCTTTTATTTGTCCACTATTCCGCTACTCTGTTATTATTCAGACTTTGATATGTACATATTTTTGACTCACATGTGTGGGCAGTGGCTTTGTACCCACTTATAGTATTTGGATCTGTATTGACGATGTATTGTTCTAGGATTTTATATCTGTTATGTGATTCTGTTCTGTGATGTTTTATCATTTATTACTATGCTTGTTCTGATAGATCTTTAGCCATTTGTAATTTCGTTATAAGTATATTTCCGAATATGTCGAACCATCTGACCGAGAAAATTTAAATAGATTCCACCTTTCAACGTATTCGGTAGATAATTATAGCTTGATTATAAATGGTCGCTTCCACTATACTCTATTCTACGCTTTAACAGACAGTATTACTCCCGTAATACTCTTTGTTACAGTGGGTCTCGGAGTGGGGCGTTACAGTTTGGTATCAGAGCCAAGGTTCAGAATTAAGCATAACAAACACAAAACAGACACGTAGTACAATACGTTATAATACGATCCAAATTGAACATGTCCACCTTTAGATAAATAAGTTAGGAATATGTGTAGGAATCTATTATATTCCATAATATTCCTTAATGAATTATCTATCTTTGAATCGTGCTTAACTAAATCTACCGATCATATGTTTAAAGAGTGTCCCAAGCCTTATTTCTACCGCTATTGTAAGAAGGAGGGTCATCATTATTCCACTTGTCCTTCTACACCTCCTAGATCTGGCAAGCTTAATGCTGCCAAGGCTCCTAAATCTTCAGCTCAGCCTCGAGGTACGCATCCTTCCGTTCTCGAAGGTTCTATTTTATTTCATGGTAGATCTTGTAGAGTTCTCTTTGATACGGGTGCCTCTCACTCATTCGTATCAAAGGAACTAGTTGATACTTTATCTTTGGATGTTACTTGTTTGGTTTCTTCACTAAGGATTGTGAATCCCATCGGCGGATCCACGACCCTTAGCTTGCTTTGTGAGGATATAGATATTGATCTTTGTGGATTTTCTTTCCGTGCGAATCTGCACGTTATGGAGTATTTGGGCTTTGACATGATTCTTGGCATAGATTGGCTCGCTCAGTACGACGCCAAAATCATTTGTTCGGAGCGGATATTATTTCTTCGTCATCCTGACTCGTCCGCTCCGTTAGCTATTGTTCTTCAAGATGTTGGGCTTTCTGATGTTACTTTATTTTCTCTAGATTCACGAGATGATGAGGTAGACATATCTTGTATTCCAGTTGTTCGGGATTTCCCTGATATATTCGAGCCAGTATCAGGCCTGCCGCCAAAGCGGGCCATTGAGTTCCGTATCAATCTCATTCCAGACTCCCACCCAGTTGGGCGTCCTCCCACGAGGATGTCTACTAAAGAGAATGAGGAACTTAGGAAGCAGTTAGTAGAGCTTGAGGCAAAGCAGTTCATTCGTTCCAGTTCTTCGCTATGGGGTGCTGCTGTGGTCTTCGTTAAGAAGGCCGATGGCTCTCTTAGGCTTTGCATTGACTATCGCAAGCTTTATGAGTTGACCATTAGAAATCGCTACCCACTTCCTCGGATAGACGACATGTTTGACCAATTGAGTGGTGCGAAGGTCTTCTCTCAGCTCGACCTTGCCACCGGATTCCATCAGCTACGAGTCGTAGAAGACAGCATTCCTCTTACAGCATTTCGCACTCGTTATGGTTCTTTTGAGTGGTTGGTCATGCCATTCGGCTTGACGAATGCTCCGGCTTTCTTTGTCGATCTCATGAATCGAGTATTCCGGGAATACATCGATAGATTCGTTCTGGTTTTCATCGACGATATTCTTGTTTATTCTAGATCCGAGGAAGAGCATGCTCATCATTTGCGGATCGTCTTGGATACTCTTCGTCAGCATCAGCTTAAGGTTAAGCTCTCCAAGTGCCATTTTTGGGAGAGCAAGGTCAAGTTCTTGGGCCATATTGTATCATCTGAGGGGATTTCTGTCGATCCTGCCAAGATCGAAGCTATTCAGAATTGGAAGCAGCCCGAGAACGTTCATGATATTCGCAGCTTCCTTGGTCTGGCGGGTTATTACCGTCGATTTATCAAGGATTTCTCTCATGTTGCACTTCCCCTCACGACTCTGACTCGTAAGGGGGTTCGTTTTATTTGGTCTGATAAGTGTGAAGTTTCTTTCCAGCGACTGAAGGAACTTCTCACTCATGCTCCTATTCTAGTGGTTCCAGAGAGTAACCATGATCTTGTTGTTTACACCGATGCTTGTGGTAGCAGCCTCGGTGTTGTGCTTATGCAGAAGGATCGGGTAGTTGCTTATGCTTCTAGGCAGCTACGTCCGAATGAGGTTCGCTATCCGACTCATGATCTTGAGTTGGCAGCTATCGTCTTTGCTTTGAAGACGTGGCGTCACTTTCTATTAGGCGAACGCTTCACTCTTTACACCGATCACAAGTCTCTGAAGTATTTATTCAGTCAGAAGGATCTCAATATGAGGCAGCAGCGATGGCTTGAGTTCCTCGCCTCATATGACTTAGACATTCAGTATACCCCTGGTAAGGGTAATCGTGTGGCTGATACACTCAGTCGCAAACACTCGGCAGTAGTCTCTATGATGATTGCCGAGTGGGATATTCTTGAGACCCTATCTTTGTGTGATATTAGAGATCGAGCTCCATCTTCTGATCCTCAGATCTTGCTATTCAGCTTGAAAGCTCGACCTATTCTATTGGATCGCATTGCCCATGCTCAACGGCAGGATCCAGACTTGTTGCATCTTATTCATCTTCTCGAGTCGGGATCCAGTGATGAGACATTGCTGGATTATTCTATTGATTCTCATCGGTGTCTTCGCAGGAAGAACCGTATTTTGGTACCATCTGATTTATCACTTAGGCGTGACATTCTAGACGAGTGTCATCGCACTAAGTACACTATACATCCCAGGTCGAGTAAGATGTATGCCAACATGTGTCGCCTATTTTATTGGGAGGGCATGAAGAGTGATGTTGCAAGTTATGTAAGCCGTTGCATGACTTGTCAACAGATCAAAGCTGAGCATCAGCGTCCATCTGGTCTTCTTCAGCCTCTAGAGATTCCATTATGGAAATGGGATCAGATATCCATGGATTTTATTGATGGTCTGCCTCGATCGAGGTCAGGCCATACTTCTATCTGGGTTATTGTTGATCGCTTGACCAAATCGGCTCATTTCATTCCGATTAAGTCCACTCGGACTGCACCTCAGTTGGCCAAGCTCTATGTGAAGGAAGTCGTTCGACTTCATGGCATTCCTAGCTCTATCGTCTATGATCGAGACACTATCTTTACTAGTCACTTCTGGAAGTGCCTACAGTCAGCTTTGGGCACAAAGCTGAATCTCTCTACTGCTTATCACCCTCAGACTGACGGTCAGACTGAGAGGGTGAATCGTGTTTTGGAGGATCTTTTGCGCTGTTGTATTCTGGATTTTGGGGGTAGTTGGGAGGATCACTTACCTCTTGTAGAGTTCTCCTACAACAACAGCTTTCAGTCTAGTATTGGCATGGCTCCTTTCGAGGCTCTTTACGGAAGGCCATGTCGTTCTCCTTCGTGTTGGTTAGAATCTGGCGAGAAGCTCCTTCTTGGTCCAGATTCAGTTCGGGAATCTTCTGAGAAGATTATTCTTATTCGTCAGAGAATGAAAGAGGCGCAGAACCGTCAGAAATCCTACGCGGACAACCGTAGGAAGCCTCTTGAGTTCTCCATTGGTGATCATGTCTTTATTCGGATATCTCCCATGAAGGGGGTTGTGCGTTTCAGCTTTACAGGGAAGTTGGCTCCTCGCTATGTTGTACCATTTCCTATTACGGAACGCATCGGCCCCGTTGCTTATCGTGTGGCTCTACCTGCTCACTTCTCTGGAATACACGACGTGTTCCATGTTTCCCAGCTTCGCATGTGTGTCCGCGATCCTGATTCTATCATTGAGCCGCATGCTGTGCCTGATTTAGAGATCTTACCTGATTTATCTTTGGAGCAGCAACCTCTTCGTGTGCTTGATTCGGAGGTTAGACGCCTTCGCAACAAAGAGGTTCCACTCGTGAAGATTCAATGGTCACCGAATCCTAAGGACTGCACTTGGGAGACCAGAGAATCTATCGAACGCTCTTATCCTGGCTTTCTCCCATCTTCTTCTGCGGGTGAGAATTCTCTATTTTATCTCTATCACTTCTTTTGGGGATTTGACGTTATAGACGATGTGTATCTTAAGGAATTGCGGGGACGCAATTTTCTTAAGGGGGGAGTCTGTAACAACCCGGGATTTGCATTACCAATTAATAAATAAAAGTTAGGATTTTTATTTATTTTAATGAAGCACAAAAGTATTTGGAATAACAAAATTTATTTGAAAAAGGCTATTTTAATTAAATGGGAAATATGGGATATAAAATGAGGATAAAATGTTATTTTTGGAAAGTAAATATTTTAAGAGAAATTTTTAAAACGAGTTTGGGTAAGAAAAATGAGTTTTATAAACATATATGAACACTTAGACTAATTTTTGGAAACATGTAAATAACACTCTTCTTATTGGGTTACTAAACCTAGCCCAATAACCCACCATAAACCTCCTCTATAAATTATCTCATACTCTCCAAACCTCATTTATTCGTCCCTAATCTTTCCCTAAAGCTTTCTTAACAAAAATGGCCTCCATGCTTAGGAAAGCTCCATCCTCTCTTATATTGGCTTAAGCTAGTTAAAGTAAGGGAAGGTAATGCAAAAACCCTCTTGTAATCCATTTCTAACTCTCTTTAATTTCTGGAAATCATGTTGTAACTCTTGGTTTTATGTGTTTTGATATTTTTCTAGCTCCTTGATCATCATCTCTTAGCTTTGGTTAATGCCATATAGATGTTTGTTCTTTTGCTTGAGAGGAATACTAGGTAAACCCTCTCCTAATCTATGTATAAGCATCTCTTAATTTCTGAAATTATATTGTAATTCTCTTTTTTTGTGCATTTAGATTGTAAAACTCTTTGATCTTCTTTTCATTGCTTGGGAAAGAGGTAATATATGCTAGCTGAAATTATAATTAGTTTATTGCTGTTAGTAAATTAGGCATATCTCATTCATCTTAAATCAGAATTAATATTTTCTTGATGTTCTGGAAAGCTTATTCTGTAGGCTATAACTTTTATGATTTGAGCTTTGCCTAATTTTGTGGTTTGAATGGTCTAAATCGTGTTTGTTTGTCGCTGACCTGACAACAAACTACAGGGTTGATAAAATAAAACCCTGAAATTGATTTGGCCATAAGTTACTCGTTTCTTATCCAAATCTAATAATTTTGGATGTTATGGAAAGCTTAGATTTAGGGCTAAAACTTTCATGTTTTGAGTTTCATGAAATTTCGAAGTTAATTGGGTCAAAACTATGCATTCTTACTACTGTCCCGAGAGCACATTGACAGTGATATAGAATTTAAATCTGAGAATTGTTTTAGTCATAAAATTTTCATCCCCGATCGGAATTTGACGATCTTGGTCATTCCGGATAGCTTAGAAACTAAGCTAAAACTTTTATTTTATTCATTTTGGCAGAATTGGAAGTTTACTATGCCAAAATTGGGGTTTTTCATCTCTGATCTGTTAGTCAATAACTATAGGCCTTAGTCTCTTTTCTCCCGTTGTTTTCAGTACAGAACCCCGACTTTGCGACGCCATCCCGGGTTCGTCCTTTATCGGATTTCATCGATTTCGGTCTCGTTGGAAAGCTGGAGTTCTGAAATCCACCTCTAGAAAGTTTGACTAGTATCCGAGTTCATTTGACTCTTCGAAATTGCTGTCGAAGAGGGACCCGGATCTCAGCCTGAAACAGTGTATTCACTGTTTCCGGGTCCGACTTTGGAGCGTCGCTGCGACTTCGATTCATGTCGGAATCGAGTAATTCTTTTTGCGTTCTGAAGTAGGAATGTCGGACTACGTTTCTATCTATTTTCATGCCATTCAGATTCAGTTTGCTGGTCCGAATAATTTTCCGAACTTGGGTTCGCGTCAGTTTTGGACTATTTTCCAACACTTAGAATATTTTCAGTGATTTTCTGGTTTTATTGATTTCTTTGAGATTTGTCTCTGGATTTCGTACACGGGCATTATAAAAAGGTTTTAAAAGGATTTTTCACTTCGAAATGGCTTTCGAAATTATTATATAATATTATTTTAATTATTAAATTAATTACTCCATAATAGGAGAGTTTTCAAAGGCCGTTTTAAAGTGATTTCAAACCAAGTATAAAACCGTTTCGCACCATTATTTTCTATAATAAAAATCTCACACTCACTTTTTAGCACGTCGAACGAAGTGGAAAGGTGCTTAAATGGTTAGGAAATCTCCGGCCTATGGAACCGTGTGTATTTTCTTTCCGGTTAATCCCCGACCTATTCGATTGATCGTTTTGACCTTTGGGTCTAGTTTACCGATGATACGAGGTGGACTTTTTATTGTTTGGATTGTGAGCTTGCTATTGGTTAGTAAACCGTTTAGTGCGAACGTGGGGTATGTGACTCATTGTTAACACTTTACGGGTTCCTCTCCAAGAGGTTTGTGACACATTAGCCTCTGGGCAGCCAGTACTGGACCTCTGGGTCACCATGCCTCTGGGCAACCATCTCTGGACACCTGTTCTATGGAGCATTTTCATTTTTCGGCATGTACCTCTGGGCCTTTATCCTTCTGGGAAGGATATCGCCGTCTCGTGCGTTCCGCATTTGTGCGAGTGATCGATCACAACTCTACAGTACTTGGCAATAACGACTCCGGTCGGTGCACGTGCTATACTTGTATTATCTGATGATTTTTATATCCATTCGAGTACCGCCATTCGGTGTTGGTTCTATGGAACCATACGATGTAAGTGCGATTACCTTGTGGATTCACAGTGTCTCTGGGCACTGCTTTTCAGTGTTTGATTTCAGTGATTTTTCAGTATATCCCCATTGCTTTTTGGAGCATCGATCTTTGCGTGGGCATTGATTACAGACTCTGGTCATTCTTGGGATTATTGCCTATGGGCAACTTGTTATAGCTTTGGCTACGCCGATGATATGAGGCGATTTTATTTATTCAACACTTTGGTGCTGATATTCTCTTTGGAAGATTTTTACTGTTGATTGATGATTAGGGACCGTCATTATATTCATGTGGTCCAAAATACTCTTCTCTTAGGAAAAGTACTGTTTTATTTATGTACCGCATTATTATATATCTCAGTTATTACTAATTGTTTAGCTAGCCTGACCCGAGTGTTTTCGCTCGGGTCAGACCGAATTGTTTCAGGTTAGGTCTCTGGACTTAGCTTCTGTGCTTCCGCTTGGACATTATCTGCTATGCTGATAGATAGCGCTTTTATTTGTCCACTATTCCACTACTCTGTTATTATTCAGACTTTGATATGTACATATTTTTGACTCACATGTGTGGGCAGTGGCTTTGTACCCACTTATAGTATTTGGATATGTATTGACGATGTATTGTTCTGGGATTTTATATCTATTATGTGATTCTGTTCTATGATGTTTTATCATTTATTACTATGCTTGTTCTGATAGATCTTTAGCCATTTGTAATTTCGTTATAAGTATATTTCCGAATATGTCGAACCACCCGACCGAGAAAATTTAAATAGATTCCACCTTTCGACGTATTCGGTAGATAGTTATAGCTTGATTATAAATGGTCGCTTCCACTATACTCTATTCTCCGCTTTAACAGATAGTATTACTCCCGTAATACTCTTTGTTACAGTGGGTCTCGGAGTGGGGCGTTACAGAGTCTTTGGTCGAGATGGCGCTTATGTTGGATACAGTCAAGGAGGGAGAGACTAAAGAAGAGGTTAAGTCAGAAGGTTCAAAGAAGAAGTGGTGGGAAAAGAATAAGAAGAAGAAGAAAGGTGATGGTCCTCAGAAGCAGATTAAGAAAGGAATAAAGTGCCATGGTTGTGGGAAGGTTGGACATATGGCCAAGAAAAGCAATGGTGAAAAGAAGGAAGAAAAGAAAGATGAAAACTGTAACACCCCTCATTTTTATATAGTTAAAATGTAACGTATAACGATAAGTAATGAAAATAAATAATTTTGGAATTATCGAAATATGGCTCCGGAACTTGTACCATTGCGTCCAGGGCAATTTTCTGATCAGTTTCCAAATATAACTTGTCTAAAACCGAACCAAGATGAAGAAGTTAGGAACGCAACAAAATAAGTAATCTAACCAAAAAAATAATAATATAATAACATGGATATGGGCCGACCTGTAGGTCGACCCAATGGGCGCAACGGTCGACCAGCGTGCAACCTGGACGAAAATTCATCCAGGTATATACTGTAACGTGTTTTCTTGTTTTTGCACGATCCGAGCCATACGTTCTTCAATCCTATGACTCCGAACAACCCTGTGACATGGTAGCTCTAGGTTCAATCCAATATTCCGACGGTTTGAGATCCCCAAGCTCCAATATAAATAGGACCCTACGCCTAGCTATCTTCTCACAATTAGATTTTCTCCCATGGTTTCATTGCCTAAGGCTGAACCCTAAAAAAGAAAATAATTTCTAGGGAGAAGATCTTCTAAATTAAAATATTATACACCTTGGAAGAAGGGGATCCAGATGGACTATGGAGCCAGGCGGAGCACAAGCGAAGCTAATGACGACAGGTGAGTGGATTTATTTATATATCTTTTAAGTTTAAGATATATTATCGTTAGATTCCCGTTTAGAAAAAATTCAGTAATTAATTATATTAATTAAATTAGGCTAAACTATAAGAAAACTTGCAGTTTATGTACAGTATCATTATTTATACACTATTTCCTATGCCTTATTTACATCTCTTTCTACGTTTTGGATTTTCATGCAAGCGTCAATTTTCTTCTATCCTCTTTTTCTTTCTTCGCGTATGGATTAGAATAGATTAAATGCAAATATGGATTACATAATTAAGAAAATTGAAATGAAGGAAATTAGATGTAAAATAATAAAAGTTGGGGAAAAGAATTACTGCAATAAATTGCATTAAAACGGGAAAAGTTAATTTGGAAGTGATTATTAGATTAATTGGTTGGTTTAGAAAATAGGATACATTTCCATAACTTAATATCTAAAAGATAACGATAAACGTAATTGCTTGTAACGACCCGATATTTTCAACCATTCGCATCCGCACATGCCGGACTTGAATTGCTCAAAATACCATATTGTTAATTTAAATTTAGCAAACTCATCATATACAGTAAATAAATAAATCACAGATCATAGACACAGAGTAATATAACAATGCAGCGGAAGCAAGAAATAGTAGTTCATGAAGCTACTATATATATATATATATACACAGAGTCGAACAAGATACAACAGAATTTATGAATACAAAGATGTCT
The DNA here is from genome assembly GCA_030737815.1 of Allium fistulosum. Taxonomy (NCBI): domain Eukaryota; kingdom Viridiplantae; phylum Streptophyta; class Magnoliopsida; order Asparagales; family Amaryllidaceae; genus Allium; species Allium fistulosum. The sequence goes on along the minus strand of CM060905.1, from coordinate 866,989,178 downwards.
CAATATAATAGTCAAATATAAATCAGAATACATCACTGGAATCAACTAGATAACTGAAAGCGAAATAGATAGCTAGATCTCCAAGAAGCTCCAACTCCAAAGGTGAGTCTCGAATGCTGTATCACTCAGTCTGACCCGAGCGTAAAGCAAAACACAAAACACTCGAGTCAGGACATACATACTTATACAATGTAAACCAACTTAAGTGAACGGTGATATAAAGGTACAAGTAACTTAAAGGATGCTTGGGACCGCCCATCCTCTAAGGATCCATTAAACTATTTACTATGTAGTAATATTCGCTATTATAATAATGTCTAATTGTAAAATAAACTTACTTTTAAATACCATTAAGGCTTTACATTTTCCACCTTAACACACAATAGTCCCAGTAGTCTATCCAGTATCAGCATACCTCTAGATCGGGAGGCTACCCAAAATTCTCCACAGGTTATGGCACAAAACCAAACTCGTACAAGGCTCGCTAGGGTAGGTGACACGGCATAACTAGGCAATGCCAGGGAAGATATACCAATTACGCATCCGGGCTGGTGGTAATGCATAGCAGCCACTACCGCCCACCTCGGAATACACTCCCAAATCAAAAATCGTGGATGGCCATCAAATAAATCACAAGTAATAGAATTGTATACGATGGAATGTGTCCGATCAGATGAGCTACCTCATTGGCCCGTCGATCGCTCCTATTTTAGCCACCTTATGCCAACTCACGAGAGTCGGGTCCATGTATATACCTCAATTGGAATCGTCGCCACCATCCTACTTCATTCTGGAATCTCCACCGCGTACACGGTTGTTAAAGTGGTTTTCAGTATCAACAGAGAGTATGCCCATATCTGATCGCGGTCTCTTTAACAACCAACCGTTATTATAACCCATGGATATTTATTTCAAAATAATTTATACTTCAAAACCAAATATCATATCCATTTCAAACTAGTTTATACTTCAAAACCAAAATATCATATCCATTTCAAAACTGGTTTATACTTCAAGACCAAAATATCATTTGAATAAACCCAGATTTCCAATCACTGAATATTTCCTTCAATTTATTTAAACTTGAAATATTCCTTTTTAAATCATCTTAAACCAAAACCACTTTATAAAGCCATATTCTTAAATCTTCAATTATAAATCAATATATTCAAAACAATTCTAAATTAAATACTATTTCAAATAAATTCATTTCCAAAAGTCATAGTACTTTCAAAGTTATAACAATTTCGACATCAAAACACTTTGAAATCATAATTCTTTGAAACCATATCAATTTAAAATGTTATCATTTGGAAATTAAAATATTTAGAAAAATCATGACACCCTTAAAATAATATTCATTACCAAAGTTATAGCATTTTTAAGTTCATTCATTCAATTATACTAATTTCGAAAACATTATATTAACTTATAAATTTCAAAAATTGTTTATATTTCACCTCAAAACATATTCATTTAAACCATTTAAATTCAATGTCAAAATCTTCCAAAATAATATTCATTTCCAAAGTTCATTGAAATTTCAGCCACAACTGCACTTATAAAGTGTTACGGTAGATATATTAGTATTTCCAAACATTGTCAAATTCAAAACAGCAGCACTTATAAAGTGCTAGAGTAGATATTTTAGTGTTGCAAAACAGTTCAGTTTCAAAAACAGCAGCACTTATAAAGTACTACAATAGATATTTACTGTTGCAAAACAGTTCAGTTTCAAAAACAGTAACACTTATAAAGTGTTGTAGTAGTTATTTTCAGAAAATAGTTCAAATTCAAAAGCAGCAGCACTTATAAAGTGTTGTAATAGGTGTTTACTTATTTCAGAACTTAGTTATATTTCAGAATTGGTAGGATTTAGCAAATACTATCTTTAAAACCACAGCATTTAGTAAATGCTACCAATAAAATTTCAGATTTTATTATAACATTTCAGAAACATTAAGACTTCAATATTTAGCCATTTTAACTTATAAAGCCATATCTTACATTTCAACAATATTCATTTGGATATCATTTAACTTATGATTGAAATAAAATAATTTTTAATATTTAAATATCCAATTAAATTATAATTCATTTATTAAGTCAAATTTACATTATAATTTGTTTAACATTCATGTTAACAACAACAAACCTTAATATTTCTTTTCTTTAAAACATCCATTTCATAACTAAAATATTTTATTTACTAAGTTACTCTAAAATTCCATTTTTAATAAAATTTTCAATTATCAAGTTAAGTCATATTTAAGTCACATTTTATAAAGCAAATCACTATAAAATTTTATTATACAAAACATACCCATTTCATAAAATAAAACTGAATTTCCATTTATTTACTTAACTTAAATTTTTAACAAACAACTTAACACTTTATTTGAAATACCCATTTCATAAACAAAATATTCTTTTAATAAGTCAAACTTCACATTTCCAATTGAAACCAAATTTTCCATTATAAAGTTAAGTCATAATTTAAGATACATTTTTCCATTTAAATCATAATTATTTATTTTACAAAACAAATCCATTTCATAAAATAAAATCTATAAAGTCACTAGGTTAGATTTAAAATTTCACATTAAATCAAATTTTATTATTAAGTTATTTATCATCAATAAAGATCTTTAAATTGCAATTTAAAACCAATTATTGATATATATATATATAAAGATTCCAACTTATAGGAAACCAATATAACTTTATAATTTAAAATCAAACCACTTATTGACTTATAAAAATTCCATATATTTAAAATCATTGAATCAAATTTTTAAGTAAAATTTTCATATATCTTAATATTTAAAAAAATTTAAGAAAATGTTATTAAATATATAACCATGGGTCTGTATAATATTTTCTAACCTAGGTCAAGTGATATAGATATGTATCATTTTAATCCGTAATTTAAAAAGAAAAATTCGGGTTCTATCATTTCAAACCCACAATCCCAAGTCAAATAAAATACAATAAAAATCACTCGAGCCTATCATTTTAGCTCATAATGATTTTTCCTTATTCTAAAGTCCATTCGGGTATGCATCATTTCAACCCATAGTGAAAAGGGAACTTGTAGTGTGAGGTACAGATAATAAAATAACAGTAGAGCATATAATATCATATCAGGTGATGTAACAAATATATAAGCAGTACATAGCATCATATAATCATATCATAGGCATATACGAACATAGCATATTAATTTCTACAATTCACATGTCATTGTTTCACAATTATATAAGTACGAATGTCGAGAGTGATAAACTCACCTTTTAAAGCTAGAATTGATAGGTTAGAGACACACAACCAAACTCCGAAAAGCACGACAAAGAACGAACTAGATTTTTGAATGGATGAAGATTCAAGATCCAACTCTTGTAAGCAAATAATTATAACAAACATAAGTATACGATTCGATACAAAAGAATATAAATTAAAGCAATGGAAAAATATGAATCAAAGTGAAATAAAATGGCTTCACCTATACAAGTAGGCTCGGCCACACTACACATAGGCTCGACCAACATTAGGTAAGGCTCGGTCATGACTTGGTTTGTGGCATATAGGTTCGGCCATGATGGGTTTTGAGGCAAGCAATGCACGGCTAGGCATGGGAAGGTGAAGAGATGGAAAGTTACAAGTCATGGAAGGCAAAAAGTCAAGGCAATTGAAGGGTCAAGTGCACACATAGGCTCAGCCCTAGGCTAACATGGCTCGTCCATGGTGTGATGGGCTTGGTCATGTCATTTGGTCATGGCCTAGAGTAGGGGATGGTCACGGCAAGAGAGTGAAGGAGGAACTAGTGGTGGCCGAGGCAAGCAAATAGGAAGGGAATGGAATATATAGGCTCGGCTAGGGGTTTGATCATGTTTTAGTGATGGAGTTTGCATCTATGGTCATGGCAGCAAGGTGGAGATGGTGGTGGTGGGTTAAGGCCGGTCATCATGGTGGTGATGAGGAGGAAATGAGGTCGGCTAGATCATGGAGATGGCCGAGCATTGTTTTGTAAACAAAAGAGAAACAAGATAGAAAAGAGGAAGAAAGAGTAAGACATGAAATGAAAGCCTACTGTAATTTTTTTTTCCAGGAAATGAAATGAGAAAGAGATGGATTTGAGAAGTTTTTGAACGTGAATTAGCAATGAAGTGTACGGCTAAAGGAAAGAAATGACGGCTTAAGAAAGACAATGAAAAGGCAACAATTAAAATAAGTAACCTAAGACTCTTTGAATTTCCTAAGCCAATTAATCAAAATAAACAAGTTAAAAACCAATAAATAAAATAGAAGACTAAAAAAATAAAATATAAAATAAAATAGAGAAATGAACATAGGAAAATAGACATAGAAAAATAGACAAAATTACAGAAAATAGTTGCGTGTAAAACGCTGTGTTAATCACATTTTAAAAAGTACAAAATAGAATTTGACGAAACGAAAAGCAGAACGGATATCAGAATTATATTCTGCTGCAAAGAAAAAGATTAGAAATTAAAATTTTAAATTAAAAATTTTCAACTGTGATCAAACTTTGACTTTCAGTTGACCAAAATATAAAATTTCAGAAAATATTTATTTTATTATATTTGGAAAAATAAATTACAAACAAATTCCAAACTTACATTGGAAAATTCTAAAAATTCATTTTTAAATGATTTAAAAATCAAAGTTTTCAAATAAAAATTAATTAAAATATTTACAAAATTATGGGTTGTTACACTGCTAAAATAAAAGAAATAAAAAGGGGAATTAGTGTAAAATAGAGGAACCACTGTATTTTACACTGCTCCAAAATTGTAAAAGAGATATCTTGCAGTTACGGATTATTGTTTATAGTATTATTCAATATTAAGATATGGAAATGGATTATATAGTATTCATAACCAAACAAATAAAATAGAATTACTTTCTAAAATATCAGACAATAAAGTAAAGTATGATTTGAAACAAGAAAATTATTAGTTTAAGAATTTGAGGCTATAAAAGAAAATTTATGGAGCCTAAGTCTGCATTTACTACGCAGGCTATCTAACTAGGCAACTATTATGATAAGTGAATTATGTAATATTAGAGAACTAAAGAAAATTCTATATAAAATAAAAGAAGGCAGACTAGAGCAGACAGGAAATTCTTGTAATTATATAACGGACTATAAAAGAAGAAAAAGTAACAATTACAAGTAAAATTATAACATAGGTTATAATTATGAAATAAGAACGGAAAAGCTTATCGCGAGACTTATAATAAATTGGTAAGCAATGATAGTAGAAAACAATGATAGAAGCTTATTTAAACAACTTAAACTAAGTTGATAAGCAAATAACACAGAAATAATAAAAGAGGCTTATCTTATTGAACTTAGGAATTTGTATATTAAGTTAAATAAGCAAGATAGTAAATGTGGCTCATACTAACAGCATTCCTTATTAGACATATGGTTATCTGACAATAGTTAGAAGTGAGACGAGGGCAAGAATATGCTAATTAAATTGAAATAGGTAGCCAACAGAATAAGAAACCATACTAAACGCAAATTAAAAGATTAGACTTAGGGTCTAATAAAAGAATCGAAATGCGTTTGGAGCAGCCCAAAGGATTAAGTGCCTAACGAAGCAGTTCATCACGAATTTCAGCAATGGAGAAGCACGTCCAACTTAGTATTTTGGGCTTTAAAGAAATACGAGACTTCAACGGGACGTGAGAATATTCTAGGATGGCCCTCTGGATAGGCCTAACGAAGCTTCATCCCCGGAGGCAGGTCTGTAGGTGTTCCATCAAAAGAGTATGCCTTAACTACATTTGCATTGTAGGCCTAACAAAGCAGATCCTTTGTAGACAGTCAGAAGGGCTTGGTGTTCGAAGTAGGGTATTCGTATGTCCATTACTTGCAAGTAAGGTTAAGGATAGTCGCATGCAGATATCGGCCAGAATCAAGACCAAGAGCGATTTCGGGGAAAGACTAGAGTTAAACCAAAAGGCCAATGATTCTTTCACTATCGAGATATTGGATGGAGGGGCACTGCCAATTGGATGTTAGATTGTTTGCAGTATGGCACGAAAACTTAACTCTTTAGAAGTCTTTTGATTAGTTGAGGGGTGGCTGCATGGGGCCATAGCCACGATGAGAAAGGGACAGACAAACTAGAATATCTGTATTGTAGGCCTAACGAAGCGGTCCTTTACAGATATAGAGAATCCTCGACTGAGTTCCTAACAAGGTAGACCTTTTTGGTGGGATTTAGATAGTAGACAGAACGATCACGTGGTCCTCAATGTACGCACTGGGTGGTACGTTGTGGATGTTTGAGCACTAGTATAGACTAGTGCGGATGCGATTTACGTTTTCATAGTAAGTAGTGGAGCTTCTGCATCGTAGGCCTTACGAAGCGGTCCTTTACAGATGTAGTTACAGAATGCTCTCAAAGCTAGACGATGGAGTCCTTTTCGAGGAGGATATGGAAGGTACCATGGGTGGCACCTAGGACCAATATGGTCATTGGGCATATAGCTACATATATGTATATATTAGTTATTAGGTTTTTATCTACTGTGGAGTAGATGGGCACGATTCATGAGCAGAGGCGAGAGTGTTGTAACCTAATGAATCTAATATAAGATTAAATGGAAATAAAACGATATATGTAGAATTAAGCCTAGAGGTATATAATTTATTCATTCGCCAGAACTTTTGTTCTGACCCCCTCCTCATAACATCCTACAGGTTAGGTAGATGACAAAGACTTCTCAGCTTTACGACACTTGCTTAGAAAGTGTTATTATTTGGGTGAGCATTTACTTACTATTATATTTAGTTAATTCTGCTGTGAGATAATTAATTGAGCTCTGATATATTTATCTTTACCTATTTGCAGGATACCGGATACTTAACTCGGGTTTCAGTGGGCTTGGTTTTTAGCATTCTTGCGAAAAATCCGGACCGTTGGAATTCGGGTTGTTGCATTTGGTATCAGAGCCAGGTTTAGGTTCCTAGGTAGATAGTGAGTGAACGTATTTGTATTTTTAGTATATATATATACACACACACACACACTCTTAAAACCCCAAAGAGAAGTCCATTCTTTTGAGTAAACCAATAGTTGGAGAAAGTTTGGAAAACAATTCAGCATATCAAAACTTGGAACGAGGAAATTCCAAAAGCTCAAAGACCTCATATGGCAAGGATTTCAGGATTCAGTAAGGGATATTTGGAAAGGTGAAAGCAAATTAAAAATCCACATTTTAGTCTAGCCCAACAATTAAACTCTTAAGAATTTCAAAAGTTTTGGAAGATTTTCAAGTTTTAACTTTAGAAGTTTACAGTTTTATAATTGTATTAGTTTAAATATGGGAAGTTGGAGGGAAACAACATTAAAGCATTTTTGAATTTGAAAATAGAGAAATATACGGTTTAGAAAAATATAGGTATTATTAACTTTAATCGAAAACTAGTATTTTTGGCTTTAGTGATAATGTTTTACGCGACATCTGGCTTAGCTAAGTAGAAACGTATTTTTGAAATCCTTATTCGAGTACGTAAAGGTTTATAAATACGTAAAAATATTTTTCTGGCTATAAAGAAATTGAAGCTGTTTTGAAAAAGAATTTTTATGGGTTAGACGATTTAAGTGGATTGAGCAGGCTTATGGATATTAATATAGGTTCAGTTGAAGTATAGAAAACGTCAAGACTCCACTTGGAGAGTGGAGAGTAGACAGGGATATTTAGCCTAAGTCGTAACCGTGACTCGGACAACCCGATAGTAGGTAGAATTTTCTTTGGCTTCGATTAGTTAAAGGGAGAAGGGCGGTGCGGCAACTCGACGAAAAAAAAATATAACACAGGCCGACCAGGTCGGCCATGCGGTCAACCGAGCGGTCGACCAGCCGGTCGACCTGTAGCTAAGGTGGGTCGACCGCCTTAGTGCAATCTGCATGCGTATAAATGCGTGCTTTAGCCTTTCTTTGTCATTTTTGCTTCCTCCGCGAAGACAACAGCCGCACCCAAAAATCATCCCTTCCAACCATCCAAATTCCTCCAAAACTCCACCGTTTAACTCGCCGTTCGTGCCAAATCAAAGCGCGTCGCGAGATCTACTCGGATCCATACTCCGTTTCTATAGATCTGAGAGTTTTTCACCATGCCTCCAAGACCCTCTCTAGTTCACCTCTTTCGCCACCTCACACCATAGGAGATAGCTTGGTGTCAAAGTGATAGGCATAGAGTACAGTCTTACTCCGATACAGTCGCGTACCAGTTTCTACAAGGGAGGGCGGTGAAGTTTTTACTGATTTTTTGAGCACACGTTTAGAGCAGCTCTTCTTGGACACAAGGCTACGACAGATTCTTAGCCATGAGAAATTCGAGCAGCGAGCGTATCCCAAGTTAGTACGTCGTTTTGATGCTAACTTACGTACTAGCGCTGAGGATGAGGAGTTGGCCTTCCAATCGGAGGTCAAGGGAGTTAGGATAGTTTTCACCGAGTCTCGGTTTGCTAGTACTTTGGATATCAGAGGGTATGGCTTAGAGGTAGGGCAGATTGAGATGACAGACATGGCCTTTTTGCAGCAGATTCTTATAGACCCCCAGCACCCCGACTGGAGCGCTGGGCAGTTGACCCCGTAAGCTAGGTTAGTTATCTGCATTCTGCAGCATAACCTTTTCCCGAAGACGGGGAGTTTTGATCAGATATACCCTATTGTGAGGCATGCCACCTACACCATATTTGGAGGATTGTAGGTGAACTGGGCTAGGACGATTATGGCCTAGTATATGACAGTGACCGAACTTCACAGATCTACTATGATTTACTTTCACCTTTGGACACAGGTCTTTAGGTGGGCCAGGGTTGAGATGGGGGAAGAGACTTACAGTGAGCAGGCCCACCCCATGATAGATTCATCAACTTTGAGGAGGTTGCATATAGGATTGGCCAAGATTCAGGCTCCACGGGAGGAGTAGGAGCACGAAGTAGCCATCACCACAACCCTCACCACATTGGCAGACACCCCAGTACTTTCATGAGCATCAGCACTTTCCCGTGCCAGCGTTTGGAGGTGGCGTAGGACATACCGAGTCGCCATGGCCTGCTTGGCCATCAGAGCCGGCGACGCAGAGTATGTGGGGATATGGACATGGATATGGTTCTTGGGGAGAGGGAGCAGGACCCTCTCTGCCCCCTCCACCGATGAGCTACGAGGATCAGTTTAGGACCCTTGCCGAGAGGCAAGAGCGGCTTGCTAGGGAGCACACAGAGATTCTTCTGGGGTAGCAGGAGATGATTAGGAGACAGATGAGTTAGCTAGGTCTCAATGTGAGGTTGAGGTGAGCACTAGGGGGGCAGGAGGAGCACCTTAGTTGTTTGGATTCCCTTATGAGAGCATTCCTGTGTCAGGGCGGACAGGGGCATAGGCCCCCTAGCCCGAGATGATGGCTATGTTTGCCTACGTATGTCATCTATCTAGTATCGTATTGTAGTAGGGTTTGTTTTCTCTTTTTAGTTATAAAATTGTACTCTTAAGTATGCATTTAAAATTCTATGGTAGTATATAAGTATAGATGCTTTTTCTCTTTATATTTTGATATTCACAAGTGGAAAATAAAGACATAAGAACATTATAAGAATAACAAAAAGGAAAATAGCAAATTAAAGAGGCGACGGAAACGTCAACTAAAGATTTGAAAAGCTATTTTCTTATGTAAACCGTGCTTGGGAAAATAAAAAGTAGTTTTTATAGGATAGCAACCCGAAATTCCAAGTACGGGGAAAGATGTACGAAAAAGAAAATTAGAGAAAAATGAAGTTTCTCTGTTTTCTGTCTTCTTTCTAACATAAGAACTCGAATTCAGAAAATTAGATTTTTCTGAAATTCGAATATTAAAAGTTGTATGTTAGGATTTGGACGAAAAATTGGTTGAACTACACCCCTATTTAATAGGAGTGTGGGAAAAACTGGATGAAAAATATTTTAATTTTTCAAAAAGTTGCATTCATATAGAAATTGCAAGTATATTTAGGTTGTGCGCATCATGTTTTAAAAGTAAACTTTTAAACTAAAAAGCATTCATATAGGAGGTACCCCTTAGAGATTTATGTACATGCATATACTTTAACTTGAAAAGCACTTTTGCACAAAAGCACGGATGGTTGCAAAATTGGATGTACACAAAATGGTTGTAATTAATGCGAGAGATTACATAAATTTTTAGCGTTGTCAAATTTCGGGGACGAAATTTCCTAACGGTGGGAGAATGTAACTCCCCGCATTTTTATACAGTTAAAACGTAACGTATGACGATAAGTAATGAAAATAAATAATTTTGGAATTTTCGTAATATGGCTCTGAAACTTGTACCATTGTGTCCAGGGCGATTTTCTGATCAGTTTCCATATATAACTTGTCTAAAACCGAACCAATATAAAGAAGTAAGGAGCGAAACAAAATAAGTATTCGAACAAAAAAAAATATATAATAACACGGATATGGGCCGACCAGTAGGTCGACCCAATGGGCGCAACGGTCGACCCGCGTGCAACCTGGACAAAAATTCGTCTAAGGTATATACTGTGACGTGTTTTCTCGTTTTTGTGTGATCTGAGCCATACGTTCTTCAATCATGTGGCTCCGAATGACCCTGTGACGTGGTGGCTATAGGTTCAATCCAAGAATCCGACGGTATGAGATCCCCAAGCTCCAATATAAATAGGACCCTATGCCTAGCTATCTTCTCACAATTAGATTTTTTCCCATGGGTTCATTGCCTAAGGCTAAACCCTAAAAAAGAAAATAATTTCTAGGGAGAAGATCTTCTAAATTAAAATATTATACGCCTTGGAAGAAGGGGATCCAGAAGGACTGTGGAGCCAGGCGGAGCACAAGCGAAGCTAAGGACGACAGGTGAGTGGATTTATTTATATATCTTTTAAGTTTAAGCCATATTATCGTTAGATTCCCGTTTAGAAAAAATTTCAGTAATTAATCATATTAATTAAATTAGGCTAAACTAAATGAAAACTTGCAGTTTGTTTACAGTATCAGTATTTATACACCATTTACTATGCCTTATTTACGTCTCTTTCTACGTTCTGGATTTTCATGCAAACGTCGGTTTTCTTCTATCCCCTCTTTTCTTTCTTCACGTATGGATTAGAATAGATTAAATGCAAATATGGATTACATAATTAAGAAAAGTGAAATGAAGGAAATTAGATGTAAAATAATAAAAGTTGAGGAATAGAATTACTGCAATAAATTGCATTAAAATGGGAAAAGTTAATTTGGGAGTGATTATTAGATTAATTGGTTGGTTTATAAAATAGGATACATTTCCATAACATAATATCTAAAAGATAATGATAAACATAACTGCTAGAACAAAAGAAATAAAAGGGGAATTAGTGTAAAATAGAGGAACCACTGTATTTTACGCCGCTCCAAAATAGTAAAAGAGTTATATTGCAGTTACGGATTATTGTTTATAGTATTATTCAATATTAAGATATGGAAATGGATTATATAGTTTTCATAACCAAACAATAAAATAGAATTACTTCCTAAAATATCAGACAATAAAGTAAAGTATGATTTGAAACAAGAAAATTATTAGTTTAAGAATTTGAGGCTATAAAAGAAAATTTAAGGAGCCTAAGTTTGCATTTACTGTGCAGGCTATTTAACTAGGCAACTATTATGATAAGTGAATTATGTAATATTAGAGAACTAAAGAAAATTCTATATCATAATAAAAGAAGGTAGACTAGAGCAGACAGGAAATGCTTGTAATTATATAACGGACTATAAAGGAAGAAAAAGTAACAATTACAAGTAGAATTATAACATAGGTTATAATTATGAAATAAGAACGGAAAAGCTTATCGTGAGACTTATAATAAATTGTAAGCAATATAGTAGATAACAATGATAGAAGCTTATTTAAACAACTTATACTAAGTTGATAAGCAAATAACATAGAAATAATAAAAGTGGCTTATCTTATTGAACTTAGGAATTTATATATTAAATTAAATAAGCAAGATAGTAAATGTGGCTCATGCTAACAGCATTCCCTATTAGACATATGGTTATCTCACAATAGTTAGAAGTGATACGAGGGCAAGAATATGCTAATTAAATTAAAATAAGTAGCCAACAGAATAAGAAAGTAAACTAAACGCAAATTAAAAGATTAGACTTAGGGTCTAATAAAAGAATCGAAATGCGTTTGGAGCAGCCCAAAGGATGAAGCGCCTAACGAAGCAGTTCATCACGGATTTCAGCAATGGAGAAGCACGTCCAACTTAGTATTTTTGGGCTTTAAAGAAGTACGAGACTTCAACGGGACGGGAGGATACTCTAGGATAGCCCTCTGGGTAGGCCTAACGAAGCTGCATCCCCGGAGGTAGGTCTGTAGGTGTTCCATCAAAAGAGTATGCCTTGACTGCATTTGCATTGTAGGCCTAACGAAGAGGATCCTTTGTAGGCAGTCAGAAGGGCTTGGTGTTCGGAGTAGGGTATTCGTATGTCCAATACTTGCAAGTAAGGTTAAGGATAGTCGCATGTAGATATCAGCCTGCACCAAGACCTAGAGCGATTTTGGAGAAAGACTAGAGTTAAACCAACAGGCCAATGATTCTTTCACTATCGAGACATTGGATGGAGGGGCACCGCCAATTGGATGTTAGATTGTTTGCAGTAGGGCACGGCCACTTAACTCTTTAGAAGTCTTTCGATTAGTTAAGGGGTGGCTGCATGGGGCCATAGCCACGATGAGAAAGGGACAGACCAACTAGAATATCTATACTGTAGGCCTAACAAAGCGGTCCGTTACAGATATAGAAAATCCCCAACCGAGTTCCGTACAAAGCAGACCTTGTTAGTGAGATTCAGATAGTAGATAGGACGATCACGTGGTCCTCAATGTACGCACTAGGTGGTACGTTGTGGATGTCCGAACACTGGTATATACTAGTGCGGACGCGATTTACGTTTTCATAGTAAGTAGTGGAGAATCTGCATCGTAGGCCTTACGAAGCGGTCCTTTACAAATGTAGTTACGGAACGCTCTCGAAGCTAGACGATGGAGTCCTTTTCGAGGAGGATACAGAAGGTACCGTGGGTGGTACCCAGGACCAATATGGTCATTGGGCATATAGCTACATATATGTATATATTAGTTATTAGGTTTTTATCTACTATGGAGTAGATGGGCACGGTTCACGAGCAGAGGCGAGAGTGTTGTAACCTAATGAATCTAATATAAGAGTAAATGGAAATAAAACGATATATGTAGAATTAAGCCTACAAGTATATAATTTATTCATTCACCAGAACTTTTGTTCTGACCCTCTCCTCATAACATCCTACAGGTTAGGTAGATGGCAGAGACTTCTCAGCTTTACGACACTTGCTTAGAAAGTGTTATTATTTGGGTGGGTATTTACTTACTATTATATTTTAATCAATTCCGCTGTGAGATAATTAATTGAGCTCTGATATATTATCTTTGCCTATTTGCAGGATACCAGATACCCAACTCGGGTTTCAGTGGGCCTGATTTTTAGCATTCTTGCGAAAAATCCAGACCGCTGGAATTCGGGTTGTTGCATTTGGTATCAGAGCCAGGTTTAGATTCCTAGATAGATAATGAGTGAACATATTTGTATTTTTAGTATAAATATATATACACACACACACACTCTTAAAACCCCAAAGAGAAGTCCTTTCTTTTGAGTAAACCAATAGTTGGAGAAAGTTTGGAAAACAATTCAGTATATCAAAACTTGGAACGAGGAAATTCCAAAAGCTAAAAGACCTCATATGACAAGGATTTTAGGATTCAGTAAGGGATATTTGGAAAGGTGAAAGCAAATTAAAAAGCCACTTTTTAGTCTAGCCCAACAATTAAACTCTTAAGAATTTGAAAAGTTTTGGAAGATTTTCAAGTTTTAACCTTAAAAGTTACAGCTTAATAATTGTATTAGTTTAAATATGGGAAGTTGAAGGGAAACAACTTTAAAGGATTTTTTAATTTGAAAATAGAGAAATATACGGTTTAGAAAAATATAGGTATTCCTAACTTTAATTGAAAAGTAGTATTTTGGGTTGTAGTGACAATGTTTTATGCGACATCTGTCTTAGCCAAGTAGAAACGTATTTTTGAAATCCTTATTCAAGTACGAAAAGGTTTATAAGTACATAAAAATATTTTTCTGGTTGTAAAGAAATTGAAGCTGTTTTGAAAAAGAATTTTTATGGGTTAGATGATTTAAGTGGTTGGAGCAAGCTTATGGATATTAATATAGGTTTAGTTGAAGTATAGAACACGTCAAGATTCCACTTGGAGGGTAGAGAGTAGACACGGATATTTAGCCTAAGTCGTAACCGCGACTCGGACAGCCCGGTAGTAGTAGAATTTGCTTAGGCTTCGATTAGTTAAAGGGAGGCGGGCGGCGTGGCAACTCGATGAAAAAAATAAATATAACACAGTCCGACCAGGCCGACCATGCGGTCGACCTGTAGCTAAGGTGGGTCGACCGCCTTAGTGCAAACTGCACGCGTATAAACGCATGCTTTGGCCTCTCTTTGTCATTTTTGCTTCCTCGCCGAAGACAGCAGCCGCACCCAAAAATCACCCCTTCCAACCATCCAAATTCCTCTAAAACTCCAGCGTTTACTCGCTGTTAGTGCCAAATCAAAGCGCGTCACGAGATCTACTTGGATCCATACTCCGTTTCCGCAGATCTGAGATTTTTTCACCATGCCTCCAAGACCCTCTCTAGTTCACCTCTTTCCTCACCTCACACCACAGGAGATAGCTTGGTGTCAGAGTGATAGGCGTATAGTACAGTCTTACTATGATACAGCCGCGTACCAGTTTCTGCAAGGGAGGGCGGTGAAGTTTACTGATTTTCCGGGCACACGTCTAGAGCAGCTCTTCTTGGACACAGGGTTGCGACAAATTCTTAGCCATGAGACTTTCGAGCAGCGAGCGTATCCCAGGTTAGTACGTTTTTTTGATGCTAACTTACGTATTAGCGATGAGGATGAGGTGTTGGCCTTCCAGTCGGAGGTTAAGGGAGTTAGGATAGTTTTCACCGAGTCTCAGATGGCTAGTATTTTGGATAACAAAGGGTATGGCTTAGAGGTAGGGCAGATTGAGATGACAGACATGGCCGTTTTGCAGCAGATTCTTGTAGACCCCTAGCACCCCGACTGGAGCGTTGGGCAGTTGACCCCATTAGCTGGGTTAGTTATCCGTATTCTGCAGCATAACCTTTTCCCTAAGATGGGGAGTTTTGATCAGATATACCCTATTGTGAGGTGGGCCACCTACGCTATATTTGGAGGATTACAGATGAACTGGGCTAGGACGATTATGGCCCAGTATATGACAGCGACCGAACTTCACAGATCTACTATGATTTACTTTCACCTTTGGACACAGGTCTTCAGGTGGGCCAGGGTTGAGATGGAGGAAGAGACTTACAGTGAGCAGGCCCACCCCGTGATAGATTCATTCACTCTGAGGAGGATGCATATAGGATTGGCCAAGGTTCAGGCTCAACGGGAGGAGCAGGAGCACGAGTAGCAGCCATCACCACAGCCCTCACCACATTGGCAGACACCCTAGTACTTTCATGAGCATCAGCACTTTCCCGC
The DNA here is from genome assembly GCA_030737815.1 of Allium fistulosum. Lineage (NCBI taxonomy): Eukaryota > Viridiplantae > Streptophyta > Magnoliopsida > Asparagales > Amaryllidaceae > Allium > Allium fistulosum. The sequence continues at coordinate 866,973,504 of CM060905.1, read as the reverse complement.
GCCACCGTTTGGAGGTGGCGTAGGACATACCGTGTCGCCATGGCCCGCTTGGCTATCAGAGCCCGCGATGTAGAGTACGTGGGGATATGGACATGGATATGGATCTTGGGGAGAGGGAGAAGGACCCTCTCAGCCCCCTCCACCGATGAGCTACAAGGATCAATTTAGGACCCTTGCCAAGAGGCAAGAGCGGCTCGCTAGGGAGCACGCAGAGATTCTTCTGGGGCAGCAGGAGATGATTAGGAGACAGGATGAGTTAGCTAGTCTCAGCGTGAGGTTGAGGCAAGCACTAGGCGGCAAGAGGAGAACCTTAGCTGTTTGGATTCCTTTATGAGAGCTTTCCTATGTCAGGGAGGACAGGGGCATAGGCCCCTTAGCTCGAGATGATAGCTATGTTAGCCTACGTACGTCAGCTATCTAGTATCGTATTGTAGTAGGGTTTGTTTTCTCTTTTTAATTATAAAATTGTACTCTTAAGTATGCATTTAAAATTCTATGGTAGTATATCAATATAGATGCTTTTTCGCTTTATTTTTGTGATATTCACAAGTGGAAAATAAGGACATAAGAACGTTATAAGAATAACAAAAAGGAAAACAACAAATTAAAGAGGCATTGGGAACGTCAACTAAAGATTTAAAAAGCTATTTTCTTACGTAAACCGTGCTTGGGAAAATAAAAAGGAGTTTCTATAGGATAGCAACCCAAAATTCCAAGTACGGGGAAAGATGTACAAAAAGAAAATCGGAGAAAAATGAAGTTTCTCTGTTTTCTGTCTTCTTTCTAACATAAGAACTCGAATACAGAAAATTAGATTTTTTTGAAATTCGAATATTAAAAGTTGTGTGCTAGGATTTGGACGAAAAAATGGTTGAACTACCATTTAAGTATCCATTGTTTTCTAAATAATAGATAAAATGTCACAAGAAAGCACAGTCAAAGAAGCCTAGTACCGAAGATTTATTATTATTATTATTATTATTACTACTACTATTATTATTATAGAATAAGATAGTACTAATTTAATATACCTTAGCATTTTTTAAGGAAAGTGGTTCTTATGATTAGGGAACATTTGTTAAACTCTAGGACATTCATGTTAAACTTTAAATGCACCTATAATGTTCTTGTTAAAGAAACTAACTAATTACATATTAACTCTTTGGTTGCCTAGCATTAAACCAAATTAGTATTTAATAAATCCTACCACTAAATTAATTTCCAATTAAAGTGAATTAGTTGTAATTAATTTTGTGATTAGTCTAGATTCAAATCAAAATGAAATTTATCACAATTAATTCTCTTGATTACTTCCTTTTATTTGAATGGCAACATTGTCTTATATAATCATTCCAACTGAAAGTTAGATTACTTGTAAATATTACAAATAAGTAGTGGGGATTATTAAAGGGACTCAAGTTTTGATGAGGGTCATGTTTACAATATTTTTAAAATTATAAAGGGAGCACTTAAAAAATCATCCCTCTAACACATGTAAACATAATTACATTCTATCTTTTCATGATATGTAAAATTTAAATGGCAGACCCATGCGTCGTACTTAGACCGAATATGATAGACTTCTATGTAGTACTGTAATGGCAATACTATAGCATTCTTCATAGAATTTTCTATATGTCAATGTTGTTTTTCTATCAAAATTACGATGTTATGTTTCTGAATTTTCTTAAGGATGGTAAAATAGTAAATTGTTTGGTTTAGATCCCACTGCATTATGTCCTCCTCTTAACAATTTTATTTTGGATGGAGTTCACCTATAGTTGTCACTCAATTAACCAAAAATGGTATTTTTGTTTGACAATCCCTTAACTAAATCTCCAATCTATAATTACTTTCTAAACTTCAAATTGACATCAAATAAACTTTGCAAAGAGATCGTAGATAATTACCAGACATTGTTAAAGGGACCTCAATTATGGATAAGGGGAGACTTTATTAAGAGGACACTGATGTTTATTAACTTCCTATAGGACGTGCTATTTTTACTTAAAAATAGCATTTTATTTAACCACTTTTCACATTTTGCCCTTGGCTCTTCTCTCACAATTCAAAGTACTTTCTCTGACTTAATTGTTCAATCGAACACAAATAAAAGAAAAAACCTAGTCTTTGAAACATTAAAATCAGCAATGGTCAGGATAAAGACCCCTAACATGTTAGAAGAAGTCGGTGGTGATGCAGTGAGCAAATGCAAAGTGGTTGGAAGCGGCGGCGATGCACAGAAATGGTAAATTTTTTAATTTAGGTGATGTCGTATCAACGAAAGTAATTGAATAAGTTTTCATTGTGGTAGCATCAAAATCATTTATTTGTTTAACATATGTCAATTTTTTTATACTTCAAATGTTAAAGAAAAGTGCAACTCGATGGGAAATTGTCGAATTTTGAGAAAATCATTAGCTTTGTTCATTCGATGCCATTGTGTCACTTTTTAACTTCGTCTGCAATTTATTTGTTGAAACCCAAATAACGATGGTGAAACATGGTTTTTTATGAATAAATATGGTTCGACTTGAGATTATCGAAATTGGTTCAGTTATACGACAACCTGTTGTCGTATACATGTAAATCGATTGGGTTTTGTCAAAGATGTTTAGTTTTATTATAAATAATGTTGCTGTGATAGGCTACTGTCGAAGTAGGTAAAACTTTTTGCTAAATTTATATTCGACGGTTGGTTATCGATATTCTTTAGTTCTTCAAGTTGCGATAAGGCTTTATCAAAAAAAAATTTGTCAATAACTTGTTGCCTTATAATTTATTTTCATCTTTTGTTGTCATGATTGGTTTTTTTAATTTAGTGTTTGCCATGCACATGTTAGTTGATTGGTGTTGTCAAATTTTAATAATTTACTGTTAATTTGTTTGATTTCTACTATCGATTTGAAGTGTATAACTTATAGTAAATCGTTGTAAACTATTGCAAGTAAAATAGTGGATAGAGAAGAAAGAGTACGACTCATAGGTTCGAATTGAAGAAAAAATTAGTAGAAAGAAACAAAGTTGTTAGCGAGTAGTATGTAATTGTACCTTCATAGAATGTTATAACAGGTAACAAAGAAGATGATAAGAAGAAGGAACATGTTGGTGAAGGAAGTGGTTATGCTGAGAGTGGTGATGCAACTGAAAGTAACGATGAGGAAAGTGGAGATGATGAGAGTAGTGATGAGGAGGATAGTAGTGATACTGGTATTTAAAAAAGCAATGGCTCATGACAATGGGAAGGATTTTCATAAAGAAGAAAGAGTTTGACTGATTATAGAGGAAAAAATATTCTAGAGGAGTCAGAAGAATCGAATGAATAAGAAGAGGATGCTAATAAAGAAAATGAAAATGAGACAAGTGAAGAAGAAGTGGTGGATTCTTTGGCATGGAAAGGAAAAAGTAGAAAAAGAAAAGCACCCATTAAAGATATTGAAAGTGAAGCAACCACCACCACTTGTTGGCTACAAAGATCATATAGATAGTCATATTTGGTCTTCTACGGTAATTTTTTAATTGGGGTTAATTTTAGTATTTTAATGCATTGAAAAGATAAATATTGTAATTAATTGTCATTGTGATATTTTAGGGACCTAGAGCTAGAATTATAAAAATTCACAGTCATGTGGGAACCTATCAAAATTGGATTTTGGAAGAGAAATGTCAGGTTGTAAGGGATCCCATGGCTTCTTCTGGTTTTATAGGTATGACCAATGAAGCACATGAAAAAATCGATAAGAACTTATTAATGCTTTTATTGAATGATATTAACCTGAAACTAGTACATATCACCTTCCATTTTGGGAAATGACTATAATTATAGATGAAGTGGTTCACTAACCAGTCTTCCTGCTATTGGAAAAATCATGAATGGTCCACTAGGTGGATTGAGGGGTATCTTGTATGATAATGTATGTGAATTGTTGGATAAATGTCTACAATTGAAAAAATAAATGGTTAATGATGTGTTAGGAAGTGAGAAAAAAATTCGTTTAGAATGGTTAGGGACAAATTATTCTGGGTCGAAAGAGTCGGATAATGTGGAACGCAAAAGACATTGTGCTACCGCTTATTTCTTGTACACTATAGAAACATTGGTATGTGGTGATAAATCTAGAATAAAGTGTACATTCATTTTTTACAGCGTCTTCGTTATTTACGTCGGCTTTATATTTATTCTAGGGCCACTGCTTGTTTAAGTTGGTTGTTCTTCAACTTCCTTTTCAGCTATATTTTCAACTAAAAATAAAAATATAGCTCAACCAATAATGAAAGAAGACACTGACCAATTCATCAGAGGCAACAACATTGGAAGAGGCTCCTTTGGTACCATCAGCCTCGCCTTCCATAAATCAAATGGTCAACGATTCGCTGTCAAATCTGCATCCGCAACCCAAAACCCATTAACCACATCCTCTTTAGATAACAAGATAGAAATCCTTTGAGCATTCAAATCGAAATACATATAGTTCCATACCTTGGCAACTCCAGGACGAACCAACACCGCAACTTGCACATGGAGTACATGCCCAACGACACGATAGCCGAAGCGGTAGGCAAGATCGACGAGCGCCGGATCCGAGACTACACACGTTGCATAACGAATGCTCTTGCATACCTTCATTGTACGGCGGGTGTGGTTCATTGCGATGTGAAGGGCCGAATTGCTGTTGGCAACAAATTGGGATCCACTAAAATAAATTTGACAAAAATAATAGTCAAAGGCGACTTCGATCTGAGGATTTGAGATGGGAACGGGAGAGTTAGGTTTTTATTTTGGGTATTTCTTGCGACTGAGTGCTCTTGTGGCGGCTATAATAATAAAAACAAGAATAGTTAATTTTGAGTGCCCAGATAATTCTTACCCCAAGCCTTCGGCGTAAGGATGGCGTAGAAACTTTTCTACGCCTATTTTACGCCGGTAAAATTGACGTAGGGTATTTCCTACGTCTTTCTTACATCTTGATTATTTTTTCACATATTGACGTAGGCGTATGAAAGACGTAGGAAATTTACTCACGTCTTTCCTACGCCTCTACCTCTTTCCACCTGTTTCCTACGCCTTCTCTACGCCCCGCCTTTTGGCATAGCAACGGCGTAGGAAATTTTGCGTAGGTAAATGAAGTGTTTTCTTGTAGTGTTATTATAAGTATGGGTTTATGAACATTTTACTATATTAAGACATCATCATTGGACAATGGGAGTTAATGAAGGTAAGTTGAGAGCAAAATTTTACTTTATACGGGGGCTTGGTACTAATTTTACTTATGACTTGTATAGTCTTGATGAAAGAATTGATCATTTGGAAGCTCATGATGTAGTTTGGGATTATTAAAAGGATAGTAGAAATGTTTATAACTTTCAGCACTATGCTTTGTACAAGGATTATACAATATGCTTTGAAACCGTTGAACTTTATCTTCCATAAAGAGTTCTTCGTTAATTTGGATTTGTGTAGCCAATCCTAACTTCAATATTTGTGCTTCATACAAAGAAGTTGAAAATATCGGTTAAATCATTCAAGGAAGCAACTCAAATCTTAATGAATCTAGTTGGAATGAATGAAAAAATCATCTTCTTAGTGAATGCTTGATGAAGAACAAAGTCAACGATCCTTGGGACTGTGAGGCTAATTACATGGAATGGTATAAGAATTTGTGTCATCCAATTCTCGCTAATCCTTCTTGCAGAATTACTGAACCCCTCCAATCAAGTAGTGGAGTAGCAAGCCAAATTTCATTCTACGTTGTAAGTAAAGCATTCTATTACTCTTAAAAGGTTTTCATTGAACTATGACTAAGTGTTACAAATTATTTCAGAAACGTTAACCCTTATACATTTCTAATTACATTAAAACTTCAAAACCAAAATGCATCTATATTATCACATGTACTAGAGAATATCACACATATTGGGATGAGCAATCACTTGACTTGTATAGCAAAAATATACTAATGGAAGATCAAGCTGAAGCTTCAAAGACGACATAGAAGACTAGAGAAAAACGGGTTAAAGCGGCGCTGAAAAAGGAGTGAAAAAGGCTGCACAATGGAAGAAGTAAAAATACTATGAATGTGATTTCATGTACTGACTGTTGTATTGAACTATGTGGTGGTTTTTCTATGTGCATGACTGTTGAACTCATGTACTAAACTATGTGGTGGCATTGTATTGACTCTTTTCATGCGTATGAATATCTGTTATGTAATGGGTTACTTATATATGATGTTTGTGTATCTTGCCGACCATTAACTTATCATTTTAATTTATTACGTGTGTTGTTTGCTATCTAAAACGATATATGTAGATCGAAAGTAACACAAACAACGAGATGTTGTAGGTTTATATTTAATAATTCGATGGTGGTCAGTCGTAAAGTGTTAAAAAGTTCATGTCGACACCTTAATTTTGTATTAACCAACCATATCTACAAGCATTTGTCAAATGGGCATAAACTTTTGGGTTCGACGTGTCAAAGCTGTTTACTACGAATAAAGTCGACGAGCCTTTATCGAATATCTTTAACTAATACCTCACGTTTCGACATGCATGGTTAGAAAATGCTACAAATTTCAGGTTTGATTGGTATTGGCCGTTCTGAGGATGAACAGTCAATGTATTTACATCGAATACCCGAAGTCCCCTTAAACTCTGGTACCCTCTTAGTTTTTTATATTAAAATAGATAAAATTTGTCCAGCATCCCTAGCGTTTAACTTTCTTTTCAACAGCACCATGTCGTTTAATGATAAAACTGTCGACAATGTTTTATTGAAGAGTTAGAGTTCCCTTAAATATGTGTCCCCCTTAGTAATGTTACTACAAATAATAATAAATAGTTCGGCTTGCCTTGATGGAAAAGTCAACCAACTTTGGGGTTCAAATGTTCCTGCCATTTTTAAGACAAACGGCCGATAGTTCGTCATTGGATATTTTGAGTTCCCTTTAAACCTGGTTTCGCTTAGCCAAAAAATAATAAATCAACATGAATGGTCGAATAATCTTTCATGTTTCAACAAAACGTCATCGATTTCATCTGCATTTCCTAACAAGTTAACATCGTTTTTATTAAATTTTACAATATGCTCATAGATGATTAATATTATCAAAAATTTAAGGTATCATTCATGATTATATACTAAAACATGAAGAAAACACTAATATTTCATTTATCATTCATGATTACATACTAAAACATGAAGAAAAGACTAACATTTCATTCATTCACCAATATATGAATAAAATACTAACAAGTTCCAAAGTCTACAAAATACTAAGAAGTCATTTAGTCAACATACTATGCAAATATTTCTTCATATTATTGAGTCCAATCAAACAGGTTTATGTTACAAGATCTTTCAAAGCATCTAAATTTAGGAGCGAGAGGTAATGGAGAATCAGAGCCAGAGAAATACTTATGTAATGTGAGTCGTCTACATAACCAGACACTACCATTTTGTGATGACCTGGTGGAGTAACGATTGTTGGGATGAAGGTACAACTTCCATGCTTAGCTGAAAAAACAACAACACCATATGTCTCCACGATGATTAAACCTGCTTTAGGAATTTTCTTCCAATGACTTGCAGTAACAATATCAGGTGCATGTATCTTATTTTTCATCTCAATAAGTCCACATTCATCCCATTGTACATGCCCTCGTAAATTTCCATGTTATCTGGCATTTCGTCGCATACAAATACACAAGGGTTTAGCAGTCATTCACCATGCAAATTCAACTTTTTCACAACAACCCAAAAACCACAATTGCCATCTCTAGGCATGTCCTCTATAGCAACAGTGAATGACCTTATCACTTAAGGCGTTTGTATTAAATAATAATCAATGCCTTTATTGCTTTCGGCTAATTATTTTGTTTTACCTCAAGTCTTACAAGAGGGCATATGACTAACATTTGATGCACGCGATGAAGAAGCCTTAACATGTTCAAATAGTGACGAATCACTTTTTGTTGACTTTGATTTTTTTGGATGATCTACCCCTAGTATTTTTTGAAAGTCTCTATGGCTCGAGTTATATGAATTGTTCTACTAGATTAATACCTGTATACTAATTAGCATAAATAATGTATATATATCTAATCATAAGTATATATGCAACGGAATAAATAAAGTAGAGAAATTTAAAACAATCACAACAAATATTTTTATACTAATTCAGACTTCCCTTCTTACGTTGTAACGACCCAGAATTTCTGTCATTTGAAATTCAGATATTTAATTGATTTTAAATATTAACAAGTAAGATTTTTAAGCTGAATAAATTTAAATTAGAATATAGTGATTTAATTGGATAATTAAATCGATAATTTAATATTTGAAATTGCGTAAATAATTGGAAGCTGAATTAAATGTGATTAAAAATGATTTATAAAGTTATAATAAATCATAGTGGAGTTAGAATGATGTTATAGAACTTTTAAATTGAATTAAAAGTTAATTTGTGAAAATTGAATATTTTAATATTTAATTGACTAGTGAAAATAGTCATTTTTCAAACAGTCTCGGATTTCGACGAAACCAGTTTCATCGGATCTGTAATGTTATATTATTGTAATATTTCAATTTTTGTAGAAATTGGAGTTGTCGTTTGTCCGGGGCAAGCCAAAACGCATCGAAATCGTTTTAATCGATTTAATTTTAATTTGATCGTTTAATTCCGTAACTCGCACATATGACCGAATTAGCTCCCAAAACATGTTCCATTGTGTCCGGAACGCGGGTTAAACCGTATGAATGTCTGTCGGCACGTTTGATTTCGAGTTCGAAAAATTGGGATGAATAGGGTTTTGAGCATTTTTCTATAAAAGGCCTTGATTTTCTTTATTTTCACTCAAAACCAAACAAGGGTTTACAGCCGGCCCTAATAACTTCAATGGCCGAAAATGAGTTGTCTTCTTCCCCAGATCTCTCTCAATCCACTCATTATTAGCAGAAATCACCAACTAGAGAATCGAAGGGGACTTCGAGATCTATCCATCCAACGGTGGACTTTCATTGAAGTGGCTTCGATTCGCCAGAATCTGGCGATGAAGGCGCAACGTTCTATCGCGTTTTTCTAGGCAAAAGCACGACCGAGTTCAACAATATTCACAGCGTTGATAGAGTAGGCGATGGCCGTTCGAATGGTAGTGGTTGATCGGGGTAAAGCGTGGTGATGGAGGCACGAAAATTCAAGGCAAAACGGCGGCCTTGGGTATTCTTGCGTTCGAACGACCTGGGTATTTGCGTGGGTGGTGAAGAAAAGGCCCACGGCCAGGATTTTTAGAAGCAAAAATGAACGGCTCTGATTGAATGTAGGGTTTGAAATTAAAAAGAATTTGTAAATTAATATATATTATAATTCGTTCAAACTTTAAAATGCTGTAACTTCGTCATACGTTGTCGAAATTCGACGAAACAGGAAGCGTTGGAATTGCAGCGATGAGATATACGCTGCAGCGCAGATCTGGGCGTGTTTGGGGCAAGCGAGAATTTTTGATTAAATCGAACGGTTCGATTTAATTTAAAATTTAATCACTCGACAACTCAAGGTGAGAACTCCTCACTCAATCGAATTTGTTTCGATTTAAATTTTAAATAGTTAGATTTAAAATTGTTGATAGTGTTGATTGTGTGAATTGAATGATGATTGCTATCTATTGTGTTGAAATAGACCCTATACGCCGTATATTAAGCGGAGGTTATTATATTAAAAACATATACCGCGATATTCCACCGTGAAGTGGAATTGGTATTATATATGTATTTGGAGTTGATTTCCCGCATTATACAGCGGATGAGACCCTATTGCGCCGCATAATAGCGGATAATATTTATAAATCCCATATACCGCGATATTCCACTTCGAAGTGGAATTGGTATTGTGCTAACATCTGTGGATGCAGGGAAACAAGTTGGAGGGATCCAACTAGATTCCTCAAACATTTGAATTTGTTTCATATGTTGTGTGTTGATTATTTATAATCTCCGTGTGATTATATTTGTGAATTGGAATTGTTGAAGGCTAAAATTTAGCCAAATATATTTTTGGTATCGTTGGATACCAGAAATAAAAAAATTGGATTTTTGAAATTCAAGTTGAAAATTTATTGTGAAAATTTATTTTTGAGAATTGGATAAATTTAAAAGGAGTTTTAAAAAGATAAAAGTTTATTTTTGGACTATATTGAATTAAATTCCAAATTTTGGGAAAAAGCCTTAATAAATGGATTTCGGGTAATATTATTTATAAGTTAAAGGATTTGTTTAAAATTGGTTTCAAATAGATTTGAAGAGATAAAGAAATTTATTTTAAAAAAGGAAATAACTTTGGAAATTTATCTGACTTTGAATTAGTCAGATAATTAAAGTAATCCTACTTATGGATGTTTGGATTATATTGGATGTTGAATTGTTTGATATCCCAAATATGTGATGTTTTGTGATATATCCTGATTTGTGCTGTGATCGGTAATTTGTTTATCTGTGATATATATATATATATATCTGTGATCGGTGAATGAAAGATAAGCGTTATAGTTATACCGCTTATCAATTATATTGTTATATTTGATCTATGATGGTTGAATGTTGTTGCACTATTGTGTTAAACCCTTGGACTGCACAATACACACACAAATGTGGATTTCATGTGGAAATCGGTTAAGTCACAGATTTTTCTCAATTTTGGAAAATTGAATTCTTGAATGCAAAATAGTTTTGGAATTGGAATTGAAAGCTTTTGAAGATGAGATTCAAAAAATAAGAGTTATTTTAAATAACTTAATCAAATTGGAATTTAAATCATTTGATTTAAATTTTGAATTTAATATTTTGAAATTGAATTCAATAATTTGGGAATTTTGATCTAAAAGAATATATAAGTGTAAGAGGTGTTTATATGGGTTTTTAACCATTTGAAATATGGTTTTGGAAATTTAAATTTAAATTCAAGTTTTATACTTGGACGGCTTTAACTTGTGTAATTGTAACCAGTTTTTCCCAAAACGAAAACTATTTAATGGGTTTGAAAGCTATAAGTTAAATCTTGATTTAAACATTTAATGGGTTAATCCAATTGAAATTGAAATGATTTGGAAATCTGTGAATGAATCTTTGTGAAACTGGGTAAACTTTGTGAAGTAAATCTTTTTGTTTAAAGATTTGAAATGGTAATTTGTTTAAACCATTTGAAAGAAAGGGTTTGGGTAATAAGTTGTGACTTAATTGAAATGCCTATATCCATATGTTTTAAATATTGTGATCACTATTCGGATTAGCCGGGAGAGAACCTTTGTGTCATGTAACCCATTCTGAATTAGTGATACGACGATATGGATCGCATGGAAGACCGGTGTAAAGACCGGGTATTTTCAAAAATGAAAGGACAACCTATCGAATGTCTCTGCACCGAGTTGCTCCGGTATAGAGATTTATATCACTCTTCTTGTGATGGGAAGTCCGGACGTGATTAGTGAATATCCGGATTACAAGGGCTTCTTTGGAAGTGCCTTCGGTTCTGTTCGATCCCGGAACAGACTTGTATGGATGTGTGTCTGACGTTACACTTTCAGATGTAAAGCTGGTTTCTATCAAATACATTTCTGTTGGTGGCGGAGAATTTATTCTCTTAGCTTAACACCCTTCTCTCAGACGTACGAGCTCAGAGGTTATGTAGTTGATGGTTACTAGTGATACATTCCCAATTTGGTAATGTTGCATACGAAGTGTTGTTGATCATTTGTTGATCAAAGCATGGCTTTGTGAAAAAGCGTAGCTTTGTGGACGACACTTCGTCGAGCCTCACAACCCGGTAATGGTCGAAACAGGAATGTTGCGGCAAGGTTTTTAGGGGTCGCGCCCCTAGGGTATGTCATTTCCTTCTGGATAAAAGGTGATATCATGGTATGGAGCCCAGATATTTTACCTATGTTGATGCTGCAAATTTATTTTACTTTGTGGTTGTTGCTTTGTGGTTGAGGATCCTCGGATAAAGGTCGATAACGACCGGGGGATGGCATAGCTTGTGTATTAGCTGCCTAGTTACAGCTGTACAGCGTGAGGTAGCGTCGGTCTTGTGTTTGCAGAGATCCGGTTAGGTCCTCGGGGACGTCCTTCCAGAGGCGTTCCATTTCGGTGTAAGGAAGTTCCTTTGCCTGACCATTTGTTGGAAAATCCAAAGAAACAATACGAGCCTTGTACGGTTCTAGTTGTATAACCTGCTATGGAATGTGGCGGTAACCTGCTATTGAACATAGTAGCTATAGTAGGCATAAGTGCGGAATGCCTATGCTGGCTAAGATTAATATTATACTTTCGAAATGTTTTCCACACTATGAAGTAATAATAATATTAAAGTGATTGTGCGTATCAAGCATGTTTGACTATCATAAGGAGAAATCTCCTCCAATTCTGCGTTTGCATTGTGTGTGTGGCAGGAGGCCTTATGGTAGTTTCATTTTCCAAAAGCATTGCGGATGTCTTTTACTTCCTTTGTTGTTGTTTTAAAGATAATAACTGTTTTAAGTTCTCACACCAGTCCCATGACTGACCTGGAGTTTATTGTTCCTTTCCTAAACTCTGGGTGCCCACCAATTTCCACACGGGCAGTCTAGAGTCAGGTTATCAGGTCATTCTGGATTCAGAAGATGCTATGGAGCTCAGTGGCGAGCTGGATGGCGAGGCGTATCACTTGTATATGATATTATTATTCCGCTGTGTATTCTGTATGAGGACAAGTTTGTATAACTGTCCATTGATGTATTGTGTGTATATTGACTCTGATGATGTAATGTATAAACTGATATAGTTCTTTGATTTAAAGATTATTCATTTATCTATTATATGTTGTTCCGCTGCGATATGTGAGATTCTGATATTGTTTCTGTTTCTGTGTTTTTCTGTTCTCTTTTTCTTCTGTCTTTTTCTACCTCTTCTTTTTAACCATAATAATTCGGTTTTCCGGCATTCGATTGCTCGGCAGTTGATACAGTGGACGTATTAATGTCGATTTTCAGAAGTCGAAAATTACAAGCGTTACATGTGGTATCAGAGCATATGGTTAAGCGATAACCTTGGCTCTGTTGGGAATTACTCATTCGAGATAGAGTCAGTAGTACTCTAGAATGAGAGTGAGTGTAATAATAGATATGAGCGCGTATTTGTTAGTGAATATGAAATTGTTTTGTATTGTGTTGACTTATCGGTTGATTGTTTATAGATTCTGGTCGGTGCAGTCTAGCTAACTGTATCGATAGGGGTTTCTAAACTCTTGAACAAGATGAACCGACACAGTATCATTTTAAATTGGGTAAATGAAATAATTTTATCTTGATTATATTTTGTATATAAAGGAAATAATTTTTCAGAATTATTAAAGTGTATATAAATTGATTGTTTGGTTGTTGAAAATGTAAGAATATATATGAGTTAATAAAAGTTGTTTGAATAATCTAAATAAAAACAACAATTGTAAAAGAAATTGTATAAGCAAATGAATTATTAAGTATGGAATTGTAATTAAAATGATTTACAATTGTGAAATAATCTTGTATAAGTAAAGTTAAATAGTGAAATTATATAAGTAAAGATTTATAAATGTGATTTATAAATAAAAGGGATATTTTAAAAGAACAAAAAGCACTGGATTCATTACTGTTGCTGGGAAATAATAAGGGTGATGACTGCAGCATCATCAGTATCATTTTCGAGTTTCTTTGTGATGGATTTGCTACCATAGTAAATTGGAAATTGAAGTTTTGTTGTGATAAACAAATTTGAAATTAAAAATCCAAGTTGAAATTGATGAATATAAGTGAAACGAGTTTTAGGCTTACAATATGAAGTAAAGATTTTAGCTTTGGTAAAGTTAAATAAATAAAAAAAAATTGGATTTGATAGGTGATTATTTAATATGATTTGGAAGTTTAAATAAATAAGTTGTATAACTTATAAAATGAGTGAATGTAAGCAAAACCAATTGTAAAAGAAATGGTTAAACAAGTTTTGTTAAGCAAAATAAAATTTGATTTTGATTAAGTAATGAATTTGACTTTAAGGAAAAGTTAAATGAAATTGAATTTAAAATAAATTAGAAATGGGCTTAAGTTGTATAAGTGAAGTGAGTTGAAATGGAATATAACTTAAGTGATGTTAAATGAATTTGATTTTGGTATCGAAGTAAAATAACAAAGTGATGAATATGAACTTGAGTTATATAAATGAAATTCAACTTTATTTGTAAAATGAATTAGCAATTGAATTAATAAATGGATTGAATGTTAATCAATCGAATGTAAATGAATTGATATGGAATAATGGATGTAAGTGTTAATTCATTAAAGCTAATAAATTGGAAATTGAATGAAAATCAATAGAATATTAAACCAATTGGAATTAAAAATGTTGAACCAAATTGAATGTGAAGTAAAGTAAATTGAATGAATTTGGTTATGTTGATTATGATTTGGTTGTTATATGATTGTTGGTTGATTGTATATAAATTCATTAAGTGTTAATGAAATTGAATTGATAAAAATTGAAAGCTATGTGATGGAATTTAAATTGAAAGTGAACCAACTTGAATTTAAATTAGTGAATGTAAACTAATTGAAAATGAATAATTGAATGTCGTTGTATATGAATTGGTTGTAAACAATTACAAGTGATGTCGAAATTATATAAGTTGCTTATAAACCTTGTTTAGTATGCATTTCTTTTAATATGCATGTGTTGTAGTTGTTTAAAAGAGTAAAATGTTAATAACTTCATATATATGTCATTTACGTGTTTAAATTGAGTAAGTACAGGTGCCGTGGTTGCCGTTCGGCTGGTTGGGTCGCGCTAAAATGCTTAATAAATAACTGCTTTGCTTAAAAATGCTAAAAAGGTACGCCTACGCAATAAAAATAGGAAATATGAACTGTTTTTCTGCTTTTCCGATCGTGTGGGTCGATGTATATATATTTATGTCTATTGTGATCCTACTATGATTGAACCGCGCAAAGGAGGCTATGGCGAATTTTTCTGAAAATTTAAGGCGTTAGAAAATTTTCGGGAAATTTTGGAAAATTTGTGAAAACTAAATTTTGGATTTGGAGTTAAAAGTTAAACGATATAGTTTGCTTTGAAAAGTATAACTAAGTATAGATTTGAAAAACTTAGTAAAGTTTTTGAAAGAGTTTAACTATTGGATTTTGGGGAAGTTGTACACTTAAGTGATTTTGAAATTTAATTTGAACGAATTGTTTGAAAAGTTAATGAATGTGGGGCATTTTTCTTACTTTGCAATTTCGAGGACGAAATTCTTTTAAGGGGAAAAGTCTGTAACGACCCAGAATTTCTGTCATTTGAAATTCAAATATTGAATTGATTTTAAATATTAACAAGTAAGATTTTTAAGCCGAATAAATTTAAATTAGAATATAGTGATTTAATTGGACAATTAAATCGATAATTTAATATTTGAAATTGCGTAAATAATTGGAAGCTGAATTAAATGTGATTAAAAATGATTTATAAAGTTATAATAAATCATATTGGAGTTAGAATGATGTTATAGAACTTTTAAATTGAATTAAAATTTAATTTGTAAAAATTGAATATTTTAATATTTAATTGACTAGTGAAAATAGTCATTTTTCAAACAGTCTCGGATTTCGACGAAACCAGTTTCATCGGATCCATAATGTTATATTATTGTAAGATTTCAATTTTCGTAGAAATCGGAGTTGTCGTTTGTCCGGGGCAAGCCAACGCATCGAAATCGTTTTAATCGATTTAATTTTAATTTGATCGTTTAATTCCGTAACTCGCACATATAACCGAATTAGCTCCCGAAACACGTTCCATTGTGTCCAGAACGCGGATTAAACCTTATGAACGTCTGTCGGCATGTTTGATTTCGAGTTCGAAAAATTGGGATGAATAGTGTTTTGAGCAATTTTCTATAAAAGGCCTTGATTTTCTTTATTTTCACTCAAAACCAAACAAGGGTTTACAACCGGCCCTAATAAATTCAATGGCCGAAAACGAGTTGTCTTCTTCCCCAGATCTCTCTCAATCCACTCGTTATTAGCAGAAATCACCAACTAGAGAATCGAAGGGGACTTCGAGATCTATCCATCCAACGGTGGACTTTCATTGAAGTGGCTTCGATTCGCCAGAATTTGGCGATGAAGGCTCAATGTTCTATCGCGTTTTTCTAGGCAAAAGCACGATCGAGTTCAACAATATTCACGGCGTTGATAGAGTAGGCGATGGCCGTTCGAATGGCAGTGGTAGATCGGGGTAAAGCGTGGTGATGGAGGCACGAAAATTCAAGGCAAAACGGCGGCCTTGGGTATTCTTGCGTTCGAACGACCTGGGTATTTGCATGGGTGGAGAAGAAAAGGCCCACAGCCAGGATTTTCAGAAGCAAAAACGAATGGCTCTAATTGAATGTAGGGTTTGAAATTAAAAAGAATTTGTAAATTAATATATATTATAATTCGTTCAAACTTTAAAATGCTGTAACTTCGTCATACGTTGTCGAAATTCGACGAAACAGGAAGCGTTGGAATCGCAGCGACGAGATATACGCTGCAGCGCAGATCTGGGCATGTTTGGGGCAAGCGAGAATTTTTGATTAAATCGAACGGTTCGATTTAATTTAAAATTTAATCACTCGACAACTCAAGGTGAGAACTCCTCACTCAATCGAATTTGTTTCGATTTAAATTTTAAATAGTTAGATTTAAAATTGTTGATAGTGTTGATTGTGTGAATTGAATGATGATTGCTATCTATTATGTTGAAATAGACCCTATACGCCGTATATTAAGCGGAGGTTATTATATTAAAAACATATACCGCGATATTCCACCGTGAAGTGGAATTGGTATTATATATGTATTTGGAGTTGATTTCCCGTATTATATAGCGGATGAGACCCTATTGCGCCGCATAATAGCGGATAATATTTATAAATCCCATATACCGCGATATTCCACTTCGAAGTGGAATTGGTATTGTGCTAACATCTGTGGATGTAGGGAAACAGGTTGGAGGGATCCAACTGGATTCCTCAAACATTTGAATTTGTTTCATATGTTGTGTGTTGATTATTTATAATCTTTGTGTGATTATATTTGTGAATTGGAATTGTTGAAGGCTAAAATTTAGCCGAATATATTTTTGGTATCGTTGGATACCAGAAATAAAAAAAATTGGATTTTTGAAATTCAAGTTGAAAATTTATTGTGAAAATTTATTTTTGAGAATTGGATAAATTTAAAAGGAGTTTTAAAAAGATAAAAGTTTATTTTTGGACTATATTGAATTAAATTCCAAATTTTGGGAAAAGGCCTTAATAAATGGATTTCGGGTAATATTATTTATAAGTTAAAGGATTTATTTAAAATTGGTTTCAAATAGATTTGAAGAGATAAAGAAATTTATTTTAAAAAAGGAAATAACTTTGGAAATTTATCTGACTTTGAATTAGTCAGATAGTTAAAGTAATCCTACTTATGGATGTTTGGATTATATTGGATGTTGAATTGTTTGATATCCCAAATATGTGATGTTTTGTGATATATCCTGATTTGTGCTGTGATCGGTAATTTGTTTATTTGTGATATATATATATATATATATCTGTGATCGGTGAATGAAAGATAAGCGTTATAGTTATACCGCTTATCAATTATATTGTTATATTTGATCTATGATGGTTGAATGTTGTTGCACTATTGTGTTAAACCCTTGGACTACACAATACACACACAAATGTAGATTTCACGTGGAAATCGGTTAAGTCACAGATTTTTCTCAATTTTGGAAAATTGAATTCTTGAATCCAAAATAGTTTTGGAATTGAAATTGAAAGCTTTTGAAGATGAGATTCAAAAAATAAGAGTTATTTTAAATAACTTAATAAAATTGGAATTTAAATCATTTGATTTAAATTTTGAATTCAATATTTTGAAATTGAATTCAATAATTTAGGAATTTTGATCTAAAAGAATATATAAGTGTAAGAGGTGTTTATATGGGTTTTTAACCATTTGAAATATGGTTTTGGAAATTTAAATTTAAATTCAAGTTTTATACTTGGACGGCTTTAACTTGTGTAATTGTAACCAGTTTTTCCCAAAACGAAAACTATTTGTTTTCAAATAATAATAGCTTTCATAAAGTGAAAAGATTTCCAATTTGTATCGAAACATTTCAAGTTGAAATGAAATTGTGAATAGTTTGGAAAAACTATGAATTAACCTTTGTGAAAATGATTAAGCTTTATTTTGAAATTAAAGAAAATTTTAAAAGGTGTATCTTTTATATTATAAAAGACTTGAATTGTGAATAGTTTTGAAAGCTATAAGTTAAATCTTGATTTAAAGATTTAATGGGTTAATCCAATTGAAACTGAAATGATTTGGAAATCTGTGAATGAATCTTTGTGAAACTGGGTAAACTATGTGAAGTAAATCTTTTTGTTTAAAGATTTGAAATGGTAATTTGTTTAAACCATTTGAAATAAAGGGTTTGGGTAATAAGTTGTGACTTAATTGAAATCCCTATATCCATATGTTTTAAATATTGTGCTCACTATTCGGATTAGCCGGGAGAGGACCTTTGTGTCATGTAACCCATTCCGAATTAGTGATACGACGATATGGATCGCATGGAAGACCGGTGTAAAGACCGGGTATTTTCGAAAATGAAAGGACAACCTGTCGAATGTCTCTGCACTGAGTTGCTCCGGTATGGCAATTTATATCACTCTTCTTGTGATGGGAAGTCCGGACGTGATTAGTGAATATCCGGATTACAAGGGCTTCTTTGGAAGTGCCTTCGGTTCTGTTCGATCCCGGAATAGACTTGTATGGATGTGTGTCTGACGTTACACTTTGAGATGTAAAGCTGGTTTCTATCAAATACATTTCTGTTGGTGGCGGAGAATTTATTCTCTTAGCTTAACACCCTTCTCTCAGACGTACGAGCTCAGAGGTTATGTAGTTGATGGTTACTAGTGATACATTCCCAATTTGGTAATGTGGCATACGAAGTGCTGTTGATCATTTGTTGATCAAAGCATGGCTTTGTGAAAAAGCGTAGCTTTGTGGACGAGACTTCGTCGAGCCTCACAACCCGGTAATGGTCGAAACAGGAATGTTGCGGCAAGGTTTTTAGGGGTCGCGCCCCTAGGGTATGTCATTTCCTTCTGGATAAAAGGTGATATCATGGTATGGAGCCCAGACATTTTACCTATGTTGATGCTACAAATTTATTTTACTTTGTGGTTGTTGCTTTGTGGTTGAGGATCCTCGGATAAAGGTCGATAACGACCAGGGGATGGCATAGCTTGTGTGTTAGTTGCCTAGTTACAGCTGTACAGCGTGAGGTAGCGTCGGCCTTGTGTTTGCAGAGATCCGGTTAGGTTCTTGGGGACGTCCTTCCAGAGGCGTTCCATTTCGGTGTAAGGAAGTTCCTTTGCCTGACCATTTGTTGGAAAATCCAAAGAAACAATACGAGCCTTGTACGGCTCTAGTTGTATAACCTGCTATGGAATGTGGCGGTAACCTGCTATTGAACATAGTAGCTATAGTAGGCATAAGTGCGGAATGCCTATGCTGGCTAAGATTAATATTATACTTTCGAAATGTTTTCCACACTATGCACTAATAATAATATTAAAGTGATTGTGCGTATCAAGCATGTTTGACTATCATAAGGAGAAATCTTCTCCAATTCTGCGTTTGCATTGTGTGTGTAGCGGGAGGCCTTATGGTAGTTTCATTTTCCAAAAGCATTGCGGATGTCTTTTACGTCCTTTGTTGTTGTTTTAAAGATAATAACTGTTTTAAGTTCTCACACCAGTCCCATGACTGACCTGGAGTTTATTGTTCCTTTCCTAAACTCTGGGTGCCTACCAATTTCCACACGGGCAGTCTAGAGTCAGGTTATCAGGTCATTCTGGATTCAGGAGATGTTGTGGAGCTCAGTGGCGAGCTGGATGGCGAGGCGTATCACTTGTATATGATATTATTATTCCGCTGTGTATTCTGTATGAGGACAAGTTTGTATAACTGTCCATTGATGTATTGTGTGTATATTGACTCTGATGATGTAACGTATAAACTGATATAGTTCTTTGATTTAAAGATTATTCATTTATCTATTATATGTTGTTCCGCTGCGATATGTGAGATTCTGATATTGTTTCTGTTTCTGTGTTTTTCTGTTCTCTTTTTCTTCTGTCTTCTTCTACCTCTTCTTTTTAACCATAACAATTCGATTTTCCGGCATTCGATTGCTCGGCAGTTGATACAGTGGACGTATTAATGTCGATTTTCGGAAGTCGAAAATTATGAACGTTACATACGTTCAATGCCAAACTCCTTTTGGATTTAAGCAATAACCCTCACTTAATCCGAAGGAATAGGGTATCTTACAAAAACCATCTGAGCTGCCAAACAGGACTTCGTGCCCAAAGATCTCCAACAAGACTTCAACTACAAAAGTAGTAAACAGTTGACTTTGTGTGCTCTAAATAACATGGATGAGTCACTATAGTACAAACTTTCTCTAATCTTCTTTGTATGTGGTATATTGTGTATATGTGGAAGAATGGAAGTAGATGATCACTTAAATGATATAATTTGAATGTTCAAGTGATCCGTAATTGCAATGCAAGCCTTTGAATGCAAGAGAGGATTTCAAAGAGAATTTGAGAGAAAAGCAAAAGAATTGATTGATTGAATCTTGAATCAAGGTGTTATTTATAATTTCTGAAGAGTTATGTGTGTTCATGAGAAGTAGCATCCATCAGAAATAGTTGCAACTCTTTTCGGACGGAAGTGCCTCTTTGTTAAAGAAGAAGAACTCTTCAGAAATTTTAAAAATGACAGTTGCAGGTAACCAGTCGACTGGTAGAGTGTCAGTCAGTTGACTGGTTGAAGTCAAATAATTGAATTTTCAAATAGAAAAGAAACAGTTCATTTTTTCACAAATTTAGTCGACTGAAACTATGCATTTAGTCGACTGAATCTGTGTTTTACTGTTTTTTAAAAATAAGAGTACTATTTTGATGATTTGTGTGTGTATACCACTTTGAAGAGGTTTTAACAATCATATACTTCTAGGCACAAAACAATATGACTAATATAACTTTGTTTGTCATTGTCGTCTTCGCTTTGTCATTATATCTTTTCATTCTAGCTCATCGAGTCTTTAAATCATTTATTGTCCTTGTATCTTCTTGTATCTCCATATATATACTTTTATCCTCTTTTGTACCGTGTATCTTCATGTTGAATACTTGTGTCTTCAATTTGTTTATTCATTTGTCTCTTTTTGATACTCATGAACCTGCAAGTTAGCTTAGAGGTTCTTTGGCATAATTGTATATTTGTTGTCATTATAATCCAATAAGAAAGGTTCTAACATTTTTTGCTACTGGTAGTTCTAACAATTTTGTTGTTGGTGGAAAGGTTACCACATTTAAGTTGCTTTGTAACATAACCCTCTCATGATCAAGAGCTGCTTTATATCTACTTTTAATAACTATAATTTTGACTGATTTCATGTAATCAACATCGATACGGTTTTTAATTTGTGGAGTGCATGAAAGCTGCTTGTAAAAAGAATCAATTAACTCAAGAGGTATACGACTAGTAAACGTTTTTAATTTTGTAATCATATGTGCACAAGGAAGGCCATTAACTTGCCACAATATACATCCATAAGTTTCAATGCTGCAACCAACGTTCTTTAGCTCTAGTAAAAGTAAGTCTACTGCCTTAGAAGAAACTATCCCAAAATATTTTGAAATATTGGTTCTTCTTTAAAATGGTGCATAGATTTAAATGAACTTGGTTCAAATGTGTGCGCAATAGAGACAAACTCATTTTTAGCATATAGATGATGATTTGTCCAACATTGCACAAAACATCCTGCCAAGTAATCAAAATATAGTTTTAAGCGACTATAAGCACTTTCTATAATACTAGTGGAAATATTATCGTAGTGTCTAATTCTTTTATTCCATACTAAAATAAACATTTCTTTGTATTTGGACAATCAATTCTTCTCCATATATGTCATCGGCTTTTTTAGCTTCGAAATTCATGTGTCCCGAAAAGCATTCAAATTACGATAATATTCTTTTTCTGACAAAGAGTTAATAATTACAGACAAATCAACTAAAAAAGGTTGATATTCTTTCTTTCCATCTTCATCTTCCAAAGCAATTTTCTTTTTATCAACAATTGCTCTTCTTTTTTTTACAAAGTTAGGTTTGTAGTTTACTTGAACATTTTTAAAGATGTGCCACACACACATTAGATGGGAAGCTATTGGAAAAACATCTAAAACTGTTTTGATAAGTGCAAGTTCAGCATCGATGACGATAACCATAGGGAACTCATTCTCCCTATATAGTTTCCAAATGTAAATAAGAGTTCGAATATATGATTCCGTTGTTTCCCTGCAAATAAACGCAAGAGCAACTATGAATGAAGCTCTCATCAATGTGTGAGAAACCAAATAGAAGCAAGGTAATTTGGAATGATTGGTTTTAAAAGTACAATCTAAGAATAAAATTTAGTGGAAATATTATGCAAGGTGAACACATCTAGGATTGTTGAAAAAAGGATAAGATAAATGATTGGTAGAAGGATCATATCTATGTTGAACCGAATATTGAGCATCCATTGAAAGTTTCATGAAATGTTGCATAACCAATTTTCCCTCGGTACTCTCCAATTTAAATTTCATTCTCGCATTATGTACATTTCTATTCGTAGAAAAGTTGTCTAGGTTATCAAATTTCAAAGCAGACAATATATGCCTTGGTCTTGCTCCACTAATAGTCATTATTTCAATATTTTTTAGCTCATTGTCATTGATTCTAGCCACATACGCATGACTAATAAGCAATTGAGGGATGACTATGTTTTCCACTTTCAACTACAAGTTCTCATCTACTATCGGAACGACGAGTTGAACTAAAATTAAACGAGCAACCACACTTCCCACTTCCACTTTGTCCTTTTTTTGCTTTGTTTTAGGAACATGATCTCTTGCTTTATGACTACAATATTTACCACCACGTTCACACATTAATACCATCCATAATTCCTTTCCACTTGTGTTTATATTACGAAGTTGGGTCCTATTAATAACAATTACGCAATCGACGGTCCTTCCATGCTTAATGCACCAATTTCATGATTGTTCTTTTGAATCAAATAGCTACTACAAGTAAAAAATTATTAGATAAAAATGTACAACAAAATCATAATAAAACATAAATGAAATTTACAAATGTACCCGATAAGTTGTAAACAATGGAGTTAAATCTTAATATTCTACACTATCATTGTTTAATGTATTAGAATATTCAATCTCTTTATCAACAACTATATCATTTTCATCATTTGGGGCATCTAATTTGATTTCCTCCTTCTGTCTGCTTACTCAACAAATGTTATAAAGCAATTGCAAAAATTGATAAGGCTGCATCACGAATATTAAATAAAAATGATGAAACATTGCCGTAAAGAAACTAAACGGGGACATCCTATCGTAAAATTGTTCTTTATGACATGCTTTGATCAAATTATGCTAGTAGCTTGAAATTTGTTATTTCGATAACATCTTGCAAACTACATATAATAAAATCAACAATAACTAACCAAAAATCCTTTTTCTCCATGACATTCGACAGACATATGCCGTTTAACCAAAATACTAGCTCAAATAGAACAATTCGACAATCAAAGGTCATTTCTGCTACATAAAGTTACACAATAGGCAAACATCGACTATAACGACCCGTATTTTTCGATAAATAAAATATTAATTAAATAAGATTTTAGAATTTAATATTGAAAGAAAACTAAATTTGTGATTTTATAATGAGAGTAATAAGTAGAATGTAATGTTTGTAATGTTAATTTAAGGTAATTGCTAACTATTTTAATGTAATTCCAATTAATTGAAATGATTGTAAAGTTATAATTGGTTATAAACTGTAAACAAGGAAATACATTGAATGTTGAAATTATATGTGATCAATTAGAATTGGCTAATATTGAATATGAAATCAGTGATGTTGTTTGAATGCTATTGATACTATTTAATGTAATTTCAATCAATTGAAATAGATTGTAAGGTAATTTGGTTATAATTGTAAATAATGAAATAAATTAAATAATGCATTTAATGATGAGATTGTATGTAATTGATTGGAATAGGTTAATGTAGAATATAAAATCATTTTGTTAACACCCTTGGTTGAAATGATAAGACAATGGATATGAACTATTATTATAAACGATGGTTGTAATTATCTTCTCATTAATTTGTCTGTTTGAATATTGAATGGTTATTTAATGGAATTAAGGAAATTGTATGTTGGATTTAATGTTGGAATTATATGTTGTTAATTAAAATTGAATATAACCAGCGATGTGTAAGTAGTCATAATATTTGTTTGTAGATAATAAACTTATAAATGTGATTGAATTACCTAAAAGTGACAATTGTTTAATTACTATTATATTATTTAATTACTATTCTATTATTTAATCTATTGAATTTAATTGAAAATCAATTCCCATTAATCTAATTAAATAGTGCAGCTAATATGAATTAAGGTGATAATTGTGGAATATTGATGTAATAAAATGTAAACCAATGTTAATTATATTCATAAGATAACAATTGATTCAATAATAAGAGTGTCAAGGCCCGCAAATCCGTACCCTTCTGAGCCGACAATATTTCACCTCAGTTCAACTCAAATTGGATGGAAATACGAATCTTTTGGGTAAAGAAGAAAAATGGTAGAAGAAATAGAAACAACAACGTAGAATCTCACAATCGCAGTGGAACAAAATATAATGTATAATAACAGATTTAATACAAAAGAATCTGTGACTGTTTATACTTACAATCATCAGAGTACACAAACAATACATAAATCTGGACAGTTATAATAATCTGCCCTCACACAGCGGAAGTAGACAAGTATTAGATATACGTCAGAAATCCTCCAGCTCATCTCCTGAGCTCCATAGCATCCTAACCTGAATCTGTAATACTCGGTCTGACCCGAGCATTATAATAAAATAACACCCGAGTCAGTCTGGAAAACCAGCATGAGAAACACACTCAAATTGAATTATTAACTTTTCAAAAATCCTTTGAAAACAAAGGTATCTCGTAAGACCACGTCACAAATAAACACGACGGGTTTTTACCTTACGATAACCAAAACATTTTTATCAAATCCGTCTAATATTATGATAGTGTCTATAGAAAGTAAATAGAATATAGCTGAAATGCTTGCATCTCACGTTCCAGCATAGTTGGGTACAATCAAAACCGTACGGTGCTTATTGGAGAATGGATTCCATTGAATGACTAGGCACTGGGGTACCACCTGTCACGGTACCTGTCTAGATCAGCGTACCGAGGACCACTCCGCGATCCCTTGCTACACAAGACCGGACTATCCCTTAAACTGGATAGCCCGAGTATGATTACCCCACGGTTGGGATCAGCAACTGAACCACACAGCTGAATAATAAAGAAGGGACTCTAGATAGGGGTAACCTTACCCTACTTGGGTGCTACCCACTTAGCCTTGCTGCATCTCCCCAGATTTTCAGTCATTCCCGGTTGATGAGTCTCGAGGCTAAGCGTTACCTTTTTAGAAATATTCACTTAGAATGCTCATTGTCCTCCAATGACAATGTACTGATAGCATTCATCCATACAAGTCCGTTCCCGGTCCGAATGGAACCGAAGGCACTACTCCTACTACATCCATTTTGGAATCACCCTCAGGATTAGTAGTGATTAGCCCTTGCACTTTACTGCTCCATCTTCGACTCCAAGCTCTTGTCTTTATTACGAAAACGTACTTGTTGGATCGAAGTGGTTTTCGGAACGCAAATCCGATTCCCGGTCTCTTCGAAACAACATTCGAAATTGGCCAATATTGATAGTCGGTTATTTAACTATCAATAAAACATCCATAAGCAATCATCTGGCCTTAATGTACTTTCAAAATATCTTTAAAAGATATATCAATTTCTCCCCAACATTTGAAAATAATTTTTCAAATACTCAAATCCGTTACATGTTAGTCCTTGAGATGATGGTTTTGATGACAACAACCTTAGAATAAGATTATAAAATATAAATACTAACATTATAGTTTAGATATATATGTATATGCAGGATTTAACCATGCAGGTACCAAGAATGAAGACTGTACAGTATAGAGATTCAAGATATCAAGATTGAAGACTCATGAGTATCAAGATTATCAAGAGTTCAAGATTTCAAGATAAGTATTGAGTCTAGAATTATGTTAAAACTTCATAATAGCACTGAAATCTTCACTCCATTTTTCTTTTGGGATGGAACCCATTTCTACCTTTTTAGTGGCTTACAAACCCACGACAAGTAGCTTACAAACCTACGACAAGTGGCTTACAAACCCACGAACATCCTGGTTTTGTACAAGTTCTCGAGTCCTGATGTGATGAGATATTCTGCAGGAAGAAGCTTGCAAAACTACTTCAAAATGATTTTCTAAACTACTTCAGAATGATTTTCAAAACTGCTTTTCAAAATGTTTTAGCCTTAAAAATTATCTTTTCAAATGATTTTCAAAAAGATGTTTTAGCCTTAAAATATTCTTTGTTTTTGTTTTTAATAAACTTTTGTTTTAAACTATCTTTTAATTATAATATATTTATACTTAGATTTAAATATAAAATTATAGTAAAATTATATATATATTATTCTCTATATTTATCTATGTATTTTATCTATAGTCAAGTATATTTATAAAGTTTAAATAGTTTTTAATATAAGATAAAGGTTATTTTCAAAGAAAATCATATCTTCAAAAAATGCTTTGGGATGTCGACATGCCCTAGTACCTCATGTCGACATAGTGACAGTTAGATTCAAAAATTTGAATTTCAAAAGAAGTGTCTATTCGCCATAACCTTTCACGAATGGACATGGCTGTTGTTCTTCTATAAATAGGGGTTGGATTCAACGAATTTAATATCAGATTTTCTGGTTTTTCACTTCTCTTCTTCTTCCACATTTTCTTATTCAAAATTCTATCATCACTCTACCGAAATCAACATTGAATCTAACTAGATCATCTCTGGTTTGATTCTCTGTCACTATCTCATCAAGATCCTCGGTGTTATTCATAGTTATAGGCTTTCTTTGTAATCAATAGAATAAAAGGTGTGATTTTAGCCTTGGAAATCAATCAAGTGAGAAAAGGTGTGATTGTAGCCTTGAGAAATCAATTGGGTGAACTTGTTGCCCGGAAATCAAGTATTTCTACCCAGAGGATTGTGATTCTGGAGAGTGTACCTCGTGGCCTTGAAATCGAGGGTTGTAATTGTTGAATTGCTTTTGAAAGGAAATCCGTACTTAGTTGTGCGGGACTGGATGTAGGGTAACTCCGAACCAGTATAAAATCCGGTGTGATCTTTCCTTTACTGCATTTACTTTATTTCTACATCTGTGTTTGATTCTGTGATTATATCTGTGTCTGAATATTGCATATATTTTTGTACAAATCAACAATAACTCAAAAAGATTTAGTAATTTCTTATAAACACTATTCACCCCCCCCCCCCTCTAGTGTTCATTTTAGCCTTAAGATCCATATTCCTCATTCCTCACATTTGGTATCAGAGCAAGGTTTTCAAAAGTTTCATAATCTGAATTTTGAAAAGTTTTCTAAATGGCTACCAACACTGGTACTGTTTCTAACACTAGTTCATTTGTAGAAGGTCAGTCTACTGTCAGACCACCACTTTTTAATGGCAGTAACTATGCATATTGGGCATGTAGGATGAAAATATATTTACAATCTGTAGGATTAGACACTTGGAATATCACACAGAATGAATATTCTGAACCTACAACTGACTTTGCACAGTGGACCACTGAGCAAAAGGCTGTTGCGCAAAATAATTCTAAAGCAATGAATATTCTGTTTTGTTCACTTGATAGGAATGAATTTAATAGAGTGTCAGTTTGTAAGTCTGCATATGAAATCTGGAAAACTTTTCAAGTTACTCATGAAGGAACAAGCAAAGTTAAACAGACCAAAATTTCCATTCTCACAAATCAGTTTCGGTTATTTAAAATGAATACTAATGAGTCTATTTCAGATATGTATAGTCGATTTCAGGATATTGTGCATTCTTTAATATCCTTGGGAAAGGAATTTTCAGAAGAAGATCAAGTCAGAAAAATTTTAAATTCTCTCACTCCAGAATGGGATCAAAAGACACTTGCAATTGAAGAGGCAAATGACATCAGTACCTTAAAGATAGAAGAATTGATTGGAAATCTAATGTCGTTTGAAGTCCAAATGATCGGGAGAAGAGAAAGCAAAGCATCTGAAAAGAAATCAATGGCATTCAATGCATTAACTGACGGATCAGACTCAAACAGTGATAATGATGAAGAGATAGCATTTATGACCAGGAATTTTTGGAAATTCCTGAAATACAGAAAGATGAATAATCTCAAGAGAAACAACTATAAGAATTATGGAAATCAGAATGCAGTGCCAAACAATGTCAAATGTTTCAACTGTGATGAACCAGGCCATATGAAAAGAGACTGTCCGTATTCAGATAGGCAGAATCCTCCTATAAACAATGATTCAGTAAAGAAACGGAAGCGTGCATTTACTGCTACTCTAGATGACTTAGACTCATCCTCAAGCGATGATGATCAGAAGACAGATAATTCAAATTTGTGTTTCACGGCAGTTCACGACTTCAACGAATTCAAGGAAACGGACTTAGAAAAAGGTACACATTTACAATACAATTGATTGAAATTGCATGCTTAGAATTAGATGATTGATTGCTTGATTGATTGATTTTGAATTGGTGTGTTGATTGAATTTTAAATTTATTTTTTATTATTATTATAATTTTATTATAATTTTATTTTTATTATTTTTTAATAATATAATAATATTTTCTGGAATATACTATAATTCTAATAATATTCCAGATATATATATATAGACATTAAAATAATAAGTATATATATATATATTAGAATACTTAGGAAAAATAAATCATAGAAATTCACAGGCATATGTCGACATGATCCCTACCCTGATGTCGACATAGGTACCAGAATTTGAAATTCAAAATTTGAATTCAAATGGTTAAATTTCCCTCCACCTTTTCACTTCATTCAATACTCTGAAAAGGCATCTTTTGACCAGAGAACATGTCTTTCAAAAATCTATTTATTCACTATCTTTTATCACAACTTTTCACTTTCATTTTCAAATTCAAACTCTCTCTTCAAAACTTCAAGCTCTCTACTCTCTACTTTAATGGCTTCTTCAAGCAACCCCTCCACCATGAGACTTTCCAGAAACTTGAAAGAGCAACTCCTTAATAATCCGGAGGCCAAAAAAGCATACATCAATTATGCTAATTATGGAAAAGTAAATCCCGGAAAGTTTGCTATTTTTCAAGATTTTTCTTCTTATGAAATTGATACTCTTTTGCAAACAATAAAATTCTTAGTCTTGTTGATTCTTCTCAAAATGATTTTGTTTGTTATCCAAATCTTGTTAAAATTTTCTATGCAAATCTTAATCGAGAATTTTATGAAGGAAATGATAATGAAATTTGGAGTAGTGTCAAAGGTACTAAAATTGTTTTGAATTGTGATCTTTTGGGTACCATTCTCAATTGCAAAAGCACGGGAATGGATCTTTCTAGTTTTCAAATCGATGAACATGATCGTGAGACATTTCATCATATTTTTGAAGGAGATGAAAACTTTGAATTTAAAAACCGAAACTTTCGTCCTAAAGCAAGAATTGTCAATCTTCTTTTACAACATACTTTGACCCCAAGATCGGGAAATTTTAACAATCCTACTTCAAAAGTGTGCAAAGCACTTTTTGCTATTTTCGGAAATTATGATATCAATTGGGCGCAAGTTATTTTGGATGAACTTCGTCCTAAAAATTTTGAAATGGGAGAAAACACTTTATATCATGGAATTTACCTTACTCAGATTTTCAACTATTTTGGAGTAAATTTCAAAGGAGAAGAATTTATTTCAAGAAAAGTTTTTAATATCTCAAACATTTCTCTCATGAAAATCCCATATGTTTTTCAACCATATGAGACTCTTGCCGAAAAGGAAGAGCATTTGGCTCATGAAGAAATGGAAGAGGAGGAAGAGGAAGAAGAAGAAGAAGGGGATGAAATGGAAATAGAAGAAGAAGAAGAAGAAGGTGAAACATCCCTAGAAAGTATTGAATATCCCTCCAATCCTACCAACAAAACCCTTCTCAAAAACCTAAAGATTATCGTTGAGAATCAACGGGTTCTTAAAAGATCCGTTAGTAAGAAGTTGGACAAAATATCATCCAAGATGAACAAGTTTTTCTCCAAAGTCAGCAAGAAACTTGGATTATCTTCATCTTAATCATCCTCTAACTAGTTCTATATTTTCATATCATGTCGAATTAGTTTAAGTTTGTTTTAATTTGAGTGTTTATGTAGTTGTTTATGATTAATCATTGTATCACTCTTCTATGCAATGAAATTGAATTTCCTTTCTGTTATCTAGCTTATCTTATCTCTTGAATAAATGTTAGTATATTATATAAATATATATATACACAATTATTCACAAAATCAAAATTACCATCAAATTTCACTGCCTCATGTCGACATACCCTCTATGACCATGTCGACATGTACTGGTCAGAAATGACACTTCATTTTGAATTTGAAATTTGAATAACTACCATATGTCTATTCATTTCAAACGAATTTCTACACCTATATATATACCCATTTCTTCCAGAATTCATTACTGAATATTATTTCTTATCTATTCTATCTCTCATTCTTCTCACAATTTCAAAAATGGCTAGTCCAATTCATAACTTATCCGAGAATCTTGAAGAAACTCTTAATTCATTCAAGAATATTCTCTCATTCATTCTTCGTAACCAGCAACACTTAGAATTGAGTCAAATGCAGATGATCAAGGAGCAAGAAAGGCATTTTGAGGCAATTCGATGGATGATTTCTTCCCTGCACAAGGATGATAACGAAGCACATCCTCCTGTCTCTCTCACAAATGACAATGAAAATTGGGATGCCATCAAAGCAGACCATATTTTCGGAGAAGAAGGATGGGTGGAAGTTCCTCGTAACATTTAATTTGATTGCTTTATTTAATTTGATTACTTTGTTTGAATTGATTGCTTTGATTGAAATTGTTTGTTTTGATTGATTTGATTGACACTTGGTATGGATTGATGAATGTATAAATATACATTGATATATTTATAATCGTTGATTGAATATCATGTCTATAAGTATAGTTATTTCTTAATATACTCTATTATATAGTTTATTAATGCAGGTACTTGAGTACAAGAATGAGGGGGAGTTATATAGTTTAGAGTTTGTTTGTTTTTGTTGATGACAAAGGGGGAGAAATATAAAATAGGGTAGTTAGGCATAGATTAAGGGGGAGTTATTATATTTAGGGGGAGTTATTAGGATAGAAGTAATATTTTATAAACAAAGGTTTTCATCATCAAAAAGGGGGAGATTGTTAGTCCTTGAGATGATGGTTTTGATGACAACAACCTTAGAATAAGATTATAAAATATAAATACTAACATTATAGTTTAGGTATATATGTATATGCAGGATTTAACCATGTAGGTACCAAGAATGAAGACTGTACAGTATAGAGATTCAAGATATCAGGATTGAAGACACATGAGTATCAAGATTATCAAGAGTTCAAGATTTCAAGATAAGTATTGAGTCTAGAATTATGTTAAAACTTCATAATAGCACTGAAATCTTCACTCCATTTTTCTTTTGGGATGGAACCCATTTCTACCTTTTTAGTGGCTTACAAACCCATGACAAGTAGCTTACAAACCTACGACAAGTGGCTTACAAACCCACGAACATCCTAGTTTTGTACAAGTTCTCGAGTCCTGATGTGATGAGATATTCTGCAGGAAGAAGCTTGCAAAACTACTTCAAAATGATTTTCAAAACTACTTCAGAATGATTTTCAAAACTTCTTTTCAAAATGTTTTAGCCTTAAAAATTATCTTTTCAAAAAGATGTTTTAGCCTTAAAATATTCTTTTTTTTAATAAACTCTTGTTTTAAACTTCGTTTGTTTTAAACTATATTTTAATTATAATATATTTATACTTAGATTTACTATAGTCAAGTATATTTATAAAGTTTAAATAGTTTTTAATATAAGATAAAGGTTATTTTCAAAAAATGCTTTGGGATGTCGACATGCCCTAGTACCCCATGTCGACATAGTGACAGTTAGTTTCAAAAATTTGAATTTCAAAAGAAGTGTCTATTCGCCATAACCTTTCACGAATGGACATGGCTGTTGTTCTTCTTATAAATAGGGGTTGGTTTCAACGAATTTAATATCAGATTTTCTGGTTTTTCACTTCTCTTCTTCTTCCATATTTTCTTATTCAAAATTCTATCATCACTTTGCCGAAATCAACATTGAATCTAACTAGATCATCTCTGGTTGGATTCTCTGTCACTATCTCATCAAGATCCTCAGCGTTATTCAGAGTTATAGGCTTTCTTTGTAACCAATAGAATAAAAGGTCTGATTGTAGCCTTGGAAATCAATCAAGTGAGAAAAGGTGTGATTGTAGCCTTGAGAAATCAATTGGAT
Organism: Allium fistulosum; assembly: GCA_030737815.1. Lineage (NCBI taxonomy): Eukaryota > Viridiplantae > Streptophyta > Magnoliopsida > Asparagales > Amaryllidaceae > Allium > Allium fistulosum. Next base: position 866,940,723 of record CM060905.1, on the reverse strand, counting down.
GAACTTGTTGCCCGGAAATCAAGTATCTCTGCCTAGAGGATTGTGATTCTAGAGGGTGTACCTCGTGGCCTTGAAATCGAGGGTTGTAATTGTTGAATTACTTTTGAAAGGAAATTCGTACTTAGTTGTGCGGGACTGGATGTAGGGTAACTCCGAACCAGTATAAAATCCGGTGTGTTCTTTCCTTTACTGCATTTACTTTATTTCTACATCTGTGTTTGATTCTGTGATTATATCTGTGTCTGAATATTGCATACATTTGTGTACAAATCAACAATAACTCAAAAAGATTTAGTAATTTCTTATAAACACTATTCACCCCCCTATAGTGTTCATTCTAGCCTTAAGATCCATATTCTGCATTCCTCGCATTACAGAATACTTCCAACATTTCAACACTTAGAAATATTTCCAAATTTCTATTTTCTATACTTAGGAAAATATTACCAATCTTATTTTTCCATAATCTTTCAAAAATTAACGCCTCAGGAGATTATTCTGTAACTTATTCCAAAATCCCCGGAAATCACAAATAATTTCCTCTCCCTAAATTATATCCTTTTATAAGCCCTTTTCGAATCTCGAGAGAATTTATAAAATGAAAATTTCAATCACTTCAAGCTATAATATATATAAAATAAGTATTTTAAGGAAAAATATTTTATTTTTAACACATGTTCGAATAATTATTTAAAATATAAAAAAACACTTTTATAAACATCAATAACTCATTTTTAGTTAAATAAAAAGTTGATTTCAAAAGTTAGAATTTACAAAAGATAAATACTTCATATTTAAAAATCGACTTACAAGTATTTTAATCTCAACTAGTTTAAAATCCCATAGTTTTAAAATAATAAAATTTTCCTTTTGAAACAAATTCACTTCTTAAAATTTGTAATATACTTTTAAAATTTCGATAACCAATTTACTTTATGGCTTCCTCTCAATTCCACACATATCGATTAATTGTCGATTTCCTAACCATTCTCATTTCAAAAATAGAATTTTCCATTTTTCTCAACCATGTTTCCATATTCTAATATAAATTCGTCCTATGAATTTATATTCCCAATTATGATCTGATATTAAAATTCCTTCGTTATAAACATCGTTTATCAATTTTATAACCCTTTTTGGTTTTACCTGTTTATAAAAACAATATATTTATAAAAATCCATTATATAAATTTTATTTCTCATAAATTCCATTAATTCTTCCAATCTATTTTTCAATATTGATTTCAACATCTTTTTATATTTCTAGAATATCACTTATAAATTCTTTTATATAATTCATTTTTAAAAAAATCTTCCTTTACTAATTCACAATAGTTAAGCATAACCAAATTCAATTAAAATTTTATTTTCCAATTCAATTTCTTTAAAATAATTCCAATTCCAATATATATTTTTTATTTTCCAATTCCCTTCAATTCCATAAATATAAAAATATATTTATATATTAAATTATCAAAATTTAGGCCAGTGCTACAATAGCATCCAATAATTCAACCACTACCATAATCTATAATAGATTATTCTACACAAATCATATATCACTATATATGAAAAATAAACAATAAATTTGAGGAATCCAATTGGATCCCTCCAACCTATTTCCCTGCATCCACAGATGTTAATACACATAAAATAAATACCAATCCCACTTCTAGGGGATATCGCGGTATATAGGGTCATCCGCTATTATGCGGGGCGTATGGGGTCTCATCCGCTATAATGTGCGGGAATATCACTCCAATACAAATATATATATACTACTATATATAATGTAATTATCCAACCAATAATTAAAATTTATCCATCCAATCAGCATCCAATATATTAAATTCAACATTTAAAATTTTAATACGGCAATCCAAAAATGAGTGAGAAATTCTCACCTTAGATTTTCACTTTGAAATCTATTCCAACTCAGCTTGTTTCCACGATTTGAACCTCGTATGAATAGTTAACGAATTATATAAGTTAACAATCATTATTATTATTATTCACCATTCGAGAAATTAAAATAAAACTAGCTTAAACAATTTTTAAATCAAGGGCCGAATTTCTTACTGTATCATCATTTTTTTTAGAATTTGGATGTATACTAAAATAATTAAACAAGTTCATTAAGTAACTTAATCACCTTCATTATTAATCCTCAATTAAATTTACTATCATATAATTGAAATTAATTACAGAATATACCTCTCCATCATCACCCTGGCTTCGGCCCCACCATCCAGGTCGTGCGAGACACCCTCCACTAACCTAGCCTCATCATGACTGCTTCAACGTGCCTACACCCCCATCAATCGTCGCCAATCCATGGTTGCTTCCATCTTCGAGAACCCATCGCTTCCTCCAACCCTAACTAGCCGCACTACCCACCTGGCGCACGCACGCTCCATCGCCAGAGCTCGCCACCCCTTCCAGATCGCACGGCACACATCTCCATGCTGCAGCGCACGCGTGCTCCTCCCATGAACCTTCGATCGCGAAAGAATGGGAAACTCGGTCGCGATGATTTTGTTTTGCAACGATACGTGAATTTGAAAGGAAAGAGGAAGAACCCATGATTTGAATTGTTCAGTTCAATTTGAAGAAAGAGCTGCGGTTTTTATTTTGTTTTTTTTCCTAAATACGAATGATTTTCATTTCTTCTCCTGTCGAATTTATTGAGGTGGAAAGGGACGTTGCGTGAGTTAGGGAGAAGAGTGATGTGAGGTTTTCGTGTTTGAATAGGTAAGGTGATTGAGTGAAAAAAAAAGATGGCTGATGTGAACATTTTAAATAAATATATATATATACATATAAAATAAAATTTCAAACCATCACATTTCATAACCTAAAACCTCAAACCCCTATCGAGGCATGCCGCTAGGGGTTTATAATGTTACACCCCTATTCCGAATGCAATGGACAAGATTTCGAGTCCAAATTCGATCGTATGGAGAAGATAGCTTTTTTGGACTCAATTATTATATTGACTTTCGATTTAAACGTCAATTTAAACGATATATTTTTAAAATTGAACAAATCACTTTTAAATTCAATTTTAAAACTTTTATTGTCATCATTATTAATTATGTAAATTTCACAAGCCTTTAAATTATTTTTATCGAGCTTAGAACACAAGATTCACTAATTTACCCAATATTCAATTTATTAAATTCAAAAATTAAATTATCCAATAAATTGCTATATTTAAATTCTGTATTTATTTTATAAAGAAAAACCAAACTTTCAAATTTAGAAATCAATTCTATAATTCAAATCCAACATTTAAAACTATTTAAATACTCCAAATTAACGTCAAAAAATCCTGGTCATTACAAAGAGTGAAATCAAAATAAATGAATTTATTATAATTTAAACTATAATTAACGTGAAAAATAGCCATTTTGGCCAGTGTCTCGGATTTCGACGAAACTAGTTTCATCGGATCCGTAATAGTGAATTATTGTAGGATTTCAAGTATCGTAGCGATCGGACTTGTCGTTTGATCGTGATGGCTCGAAACGCGTAGAAATCAATTTAATGAATTAAATTTAAAATAAGCTGATTTTAAAAGCTAACTTCTTCATACTATGGAATTAGGACTTGAAACCTATTCCATCGAGTTAAAAATATCGAAAACATCTATTTTGATATATGGGATGACCCATTTCCGGCAGAACGGGCTTTTCGGGTCGTTATTGTCGTTCGAACCAATTCGATATGATGTTTATTCTTATCGGGCCTTGTCCATATAAATAGATCTTTCTAAACCCTAGAAGTCTTTTTATTTTTTATTATTGTACGTATCTATCTATTCAACCAACACTGTAACAACCCGCATATCTATCGATTTTATATTTAAATATTTTATTTAAATATTTTATCGTAAGTCGGATGTTAGTCCGAAAAGCTACTTTTTGCATACGGTCAAATTAGGACTCGAGACCACTCCCATTGAGTTCAAAATGACGTTTGCGATCTTTTTGAGTGTAAACTTCGATATGTTTGGAGATAGTGAAATTTTCGACACTTTTTCCCGCCTTTGACTTTGGTTTGGACTGCACCCCTTTTGTTCAGCCCAACCCTCTTTCTCATTTGTTCAAACACTTCAAGCTTTGACAAAAATGGTGGTGGGAAAGAGAAATTAAAACTCCCAACTCAAATTCTATTGCAAATTCGAGATTCAACATCAAATTCAAGTAGAAGATTGTGGATTCAAGCTTTGGGTTGCTTCTCCTTGCTTTCAATCTTCATCAATTTCGTGGAAAAGGTGAGATTTTTAATCTCACATCTCGCCTATAACTGTCATTGGGCTGTTGGAAACGACTTCCTATCACTTTAGCATTAATGTTTGCAACTGGTTTGGATTGAATTGGTGAGAAACTCAAGTTTCAGTGCTGTTTGCAAATTCTGGCCCTAGGTCGGTCTGCCCTCCTTAGGTCGTCCAGGCTGTTAGCTCGCGTGTTGAAAAGTCTCCACTTTCTTAGGTCGTTCACGAGTTAGGACTTAGGTCGCTTGCGTGCTTAGGTCGTTCTGGCTTAGGTCGCAGGGAAATAGGTCGTAAGTCGAAACAGCTTTAAGTCTTAGGTCGTTGCCGACCTAAAATCCCCAGGCAAAAAGTTAGGTCGTTGCCGACCTATAATCTCCAGGCAAAAAGTTAGGTCGTTGCCGACCTATAATCTCGAGGCAAAACGTTAGGTCGTTGCCGACCTATAATCCCCAGGCAAACTTTAGGTCGCTCGCACTGGCTTATCTCGTAGGTCGTCTCCGACCTAAGCTTCTTTTCCATAAGTCGTTCGCGAGTCAAGTGTTAGGTCGTCTCCGACCTAACGCCCTCGTCACCTTAGGTCGTAGCTCGTAAGTCGCTCGACCCTGCTAAGTCTTTAAGTCACTCCAGTTAAGTCGTTCGACCCTCTAGGTCGTTCGAGTTAGGTCGTTGGACCATTTACCTTAGGTCGCTTGACCTTAAGTCGTAGGTCGTCTCCGACCTATGCCCCACTAAGTCGCATCCCACTTAGGTCGCAGGACTCTGTAAGTCGTAGGTCGTCGCCGACCTTACACTTGGTCTTTTTAGTTCGCGATCTCCTTAGGTCGTATGACCTATTTTTCCTTAGGTCGCTGGACCGCTTGCCTTCACTAGGACGTACCGTGACGGGGCGCTGCCCCGCACCCCGCCGTGGGCGCTGCCCCCTGGACCCCCGCATAGGTCGAACCCCGTATTACTCTGCGTAGGCAATCTCTTCTGAAAAACATTTATCAGAATTTCTACTTTGATGGTTTTGGGATTGACTTCTTTGGACTTTACTCACGTCTTCGAACGTGAATTGATTTGTTTCTACAATCGTTTCATGACTTGTCACTTTAAAGATATATGAAGGTTTCAATACTAATAGCAAATATCAAAACTCTTTCATCAAAGCGATTTCAACACTATTTTAAATATCAAAAGTTCGTTTTCTCAAACCGATTTTCAATCTACTAGTATATACAAGCCTTAACTTCACTCGAATGAGAAATCGACTTAAACGACTTAGTAAAACGAGTGGTATGAAACGCTTGCGTTCACTTCGTCGGTTAGCTCTTGGACTTGTTCGATTGAACCCTTTTTGTGACAATTTCCTAGTGAAGATTTACAGCTTGTTCGTAAATATTTAAGTTAAGCAAGTGGTTATGGGACATGAAGCTAAACTCATGTATTTACTAGCTTGTTGTGATTGACACTTCCTTATGATCATGACGATCATTTTTGTGATTTAGACTAGCGATTGAGCGATGTCTCTTTGTCTACGTGGGAGACTATACCCCGGTTATGTGATGTTTCGCCATCACATTTCTAGGGTAGCACCCTACGGTCTTCGGGCCATTCCTGTGTGAAAATTTAATGGATAGCTTCCATGAGATAGCTTCTCGTCATGTGTTTACGCGTAGGTGAGTTTTCATGCTCCCATTCATGTGTTAGGCCTCCCCCCTTTTTATGTGTTTTCTGGATTTCTGATGATGATTTCTGGAATTTTGTGCTTCACCAATTTTCATGATTTTCATTGATATGATATCAGTTTTTATGCATTGGTGAATTCATGTGTTATTGACTTGTTATGAATACAAGTTTAGGGTATGATACCCTACCTTATCTTTGAGAAGATTCTTGTGATATTGATTAATCTTTTGTTGATTATCATTTACATACTTATAGTAGTATGTCGTAATAGTTATTTCATGTTCATGTCATGCCATTTACTTTATACCATATCATCTGATATTTATAGTTAGACTGATCCGTTTATTATTTTCTTATAAATAATACTCGGGTCAGACCGAGATGTTACAGGTACTTCTGCTTGACTTCTCTTCAGGATATTTCTGACTTTTGGCTAACTACATAGATTAGTAGTTTTTGGATGTACACCTTTGAGATATAGACTCTATGTTGTGTACTTATTCTTTTGTATAGCACGTGATGCTATTCTTTTGTATTATCGTGGATCTTTCTGACCACTACTCTGATGTACACTTTCATGTGTTATATATTTATTCATATCTTCTTCCGCCTTTGTGATATGGATGTCTGTGACTGATTTATGTTATGATTATTTCTATGTTTGTTTCCGAGGATTATATATAGCCACCGTGTGATAGCTTTGTGTTTGTATCGGTATGTCGGATTTCCTCCTTAAAAGATATGCATTCTATTCTATCTGACGTATCGGTGCTCGCACAAAGAAGTTACATGGATGGTCGCTCCTCCACAGCCTTATTCTCCGTGCTAATTGACAGCACTACATCGTAGCGTTCTTGGTTAGCATGGGTATAGAGGTGGGGCGTCACAAACACCTTCTTCTTCCTTCCAATGGCTGCAGATTACAAACCCTAAATCAATTTCAAATTCAAACTCCTCAAATCATAGCAAATTATATATCGTTGGAAAACTCTTGATGAGCGTAATCTACTGCAGTGATTAGATTTTCGATTCGAATCACCGTTTAGCTAGAAATTAGCCATTTTTTCCTGGCCGTTCGTATGTGGGTTCGTGATTTGACGGTGGATTTGTGATGAGTGTTTGATCGGGTTGTAGGGGAGTGTAGAGGTGGTCGAGGCAAGGCAATCTAGTGGTTTGCTTCATGTCAAAGTGGCATCGAATCACCAGATTTGGGCGATGAAGATGGGTGGCGGCGGTCGACATGGGTGATGCTTGGAGAGGCCGCGCGTGGGCTGGAAGGTCGGCACGATGAGGGGAGGCTGGCGCTTGTGTCAGATCGTGCTCGAATAGCGTGGGGTAGCGGCAAAAATTGCAGAGATGATCGGCGGCTACGTGTGCCTGGGTTCGAACATACGTGCAACATTCAGCTTGGGTTTCATGCGTTCTTAGTCTCAGGGGTGACGTGACCAGTTTGTGAAAGAATGGTAACTTTTTTTTTGTTTATTTCATTTTATTTTAGTTTTAATCGTATAATGTTCTAACTATCGTATCTTTTCCATACGAGCTCGGATTCAAGCGCGGTTTGTTCCGCTGGGATCATTTAAAAATTCCGAGATTATGAAACTGGTTTGGACGAATTCTAAGACTGTTGAATTTCGGGCTATTTTTGGGTTTTAAATCGATCGAAAATCAAAGGTGAGTGTTTTAACTCACTCACGAATACTAAATTTTCTTATGTTCGTTAAATTTAATTAATGATGTGATTAGAAATTGATTGGTTGTTGTTTGGTATGTTTTAAATCGTCATACCAGTTAAATCCGACTTTTATTGAATTTAATTGTCATTTAATTAATATTGAATATAAACTGCCACTTAAACACCTGTTAATGATAACCATTAAATTGTTGTTAGTTATTGGTTGATTTGGATGATGATTGTGTTGTATGTTCAATTGTTGATATTTGGATGATGGATGGGTATTATTGGTTGACATTTTGGATGATTAGATGATTACTTATATCAGTATCTTTGTTACCCCTATGGGTTGAAATGATATATACCGAAACGATCTTATAGATTAAGGGGAAATCATTATGGGTCGAAATAATAAATCCCAGTGGTTTTCATTGATTTGGAAATTTTGATTTTGATACTAGTTGAAATGATATATGTCCATGTTATTTGGAGTATTTATTGGAATCGAATTATCTAAAAGGTTTAAGTTAATTAAAACTACGGATTTGTTTAATTAAAATGATTAAGATTGATATTTTGAATTATTTGAAATCTTTGAATAACTATAACCACATTGTACATTTGATAGGAGATGGAAATCCTGTAACATCTTTGAAGCCATTGCATTAATATTTTAATTTTACTTATTTTGATTTGACTTACATAAGATCTTTTAGTTCTGACTCGAGTGTTTTGTTTTTCATTACGCTCGGGTCAGTCTGAGCTTTTCAGTGTTTGAAGACTATTTTCTGAAGGACGAAGACGAAGATTCAGTACCATTACTATTTATTATAATTATTCCACTATATTCTGTGTTCTGCTGCATTATTTGTTTATTTTTGATGTATGTATAACTCTGATTTGAATTGTAAAAGTGTAATCAAGTATTATTTGTAAAACAGCTTCATGAAATGTTTATTTGATTATTATATTTTGTCGTTCCGTAGCGAGATTCTGTGTTTTGTTTTTTTCTTTTTCTCTTATTTTCTTATTTACCCCATTAACAATCCTCCCTTTTGAATGGTTTGAATTAGACATGTGTGGTTTATTATCGATTTAAATCGTTAAAAAATGTGGGTCGTTACAATTGGTATCAGAGCCAGGTTTAGACATACCTTAGCCTGTTGGGGTTAACTCATTAGAGATAAGGTAGTAATATCCTAGAATGAGTTGTCTGAGTGTATATACGAGAGCATGTATTTGTTAGGGTTATAAAATGTTTATATAAGTTTTGAAATGAAATAATTTTTCCTAATATTATATGTTATATATAAAGGAATAAATTTTTTATAACTATTATAGTTATTTGTAATGTGTTTGTTTTACGAAATGGTAATATTTAATTTTATCATTTATTGTTAATTTGTTGTATTTAGTTAGTTCATAAATATTGGCTATTATGGTTGATTGAATTTATGGACTAAAGACTAGTTTAATAATGGTGTATTAAAGAGAATTAAGTAAATAATTAGGGTATTTCTTTTTGAAATTAAAATATTGTTGTTGTGAATATTTTTATTTGTGGATATTCGGATAGTCGGAAACTTCTGAATTAATATATTAGTTGAAACTTAATGATTGGTTTGAATTATACAGTTGAATTTGATAACCTTAATTTGAAAGCAAGTGAAACAAGGTTAGTTTGTTATATCTACGTTTAGAAATTGAATAGAATTATTGTATACATTATTGGCATGTAATGTAATAATATACAAATGTGAACTTTAAGCCTTGGAATATTTAAAATTGAAATTGTGATTAAAGAAATGCTGTAATTGTGAGTTAACAATTTATGAAATGTGTTATAAATAATTTATGAAGTAAACTTGAATACTAATTGGATAAACAAATATGAATTAAAATGAATTGATTATAAATAAAGTCATGACCAATAAAGTTGTGATATCTCTAAACTCGAGTAATTTCTTATAAAGGAAGTTAAGGTTTATAAATTTCTTATAAACTGAAGGAAATTTCTTATGAAATGATTTGAAAATAAATGTAGTATTAAATGAGAAATATTACATGTGAAACTGAATGTAATTTAAAATGAAGAGAAATATATGCAATGTTATGAGAAAGAATATGTTTATGTTTATATTAAATGGAGAAATTATGTGAAACAAATATTAAAGTAAGAAGTGATAATTATATTAATCAACGATATTAATAATGAATTTAATTGAAATGTAATTGTGATGAAACAGATTTGGAATAAATACGTAAGTTGTACGTATATTGTTTTGTTCGCATAATTAATTTGATCCGGATTTGAGTACACAAGTTCGAGGTGAGTTACACCATTTCATGTTAGGATTTTTCATTGGATTCTTGATGGTGAATATTTGATATGGATTTTGGCTTGATTCTAGAATTTCTCTATCATAGTGTATAGTTATGCAATGAGAAGGATGGTTTCTAGTCAAGAAACCTTATCGATATCCGCATTAGGGAAGTCGAATGAACAATACTAGTTCGAAAGCGAACTTGTGTGATCGAGCGAGTGACTGAAGGAGATTTTGTGCGATGATGACATACGTACATCTTATGTTCTGATATTATTGAAATGTTTTGACACTGCAATTGAAAGTTGTTGGGTTGGATATCTTTGTAATTTAAATTGGAATTTTTCTTTTATGCAAAACTACTATTAATTTAAAACCATTTTACAAAACCATCTTTCTTTTATTTCATCTTATTCAACTATTTTATTTTATTTTATATACAAAACTATTTTATAAACTATTTTATATACAAAACTATTTTACAAACTATTTATATACAAAACTATTTTATTTACAAACTATTTTATTTACAAACTATTTAACAAACTATTTTATTTACAACCTATTTTACAAACTATTATATATATACAAAACTATTCTAAATTCAAAACTTTTATAAAGCAAAGATGTTCAATCCCATATGGCTCTTCATACTGCGAAATTGATTTTGGGAAATTGTGATTCTTATATAAGATGGACTTTATATAAGTATATGGTGATTTGGAAGACTATTGACTTTGGAAGGTATTCGATCTGAAGAGATAAATCTTATGTATAACGTAATTTATATAAGAATGATTGATATATTCGAGACTATTGATTTTGGAAAGTACTCTATCTAAAAAATGAAATCCTATATATAATGGAATTTATATAAGTATGATAATCGAAGTTATGATTTTAAAAGGTTACTATATATGGTATGTTATATTTTGAAATAAAAGGTATGGGGAAGTACCCTCCATGAAGAAGTATAGTATGATATGCTTCGACCTAGATGGACTTGGGGAATCCAGGAATGGATTCGACAGATAAACCCGAATATACTTGGGTGAATTCAGAAATAAGGTCTTCAATACACTGAAAAGCTCATACGGACCCGAGCGAATTGAAAAGACAAAACATTCGAGTCAGAACTAAAAGATCTTATGTAAGTTAAATCAATAGTAAATAAATATGAGTGTAACGGCGTCGGAGATGTTTACGGGGTTTGACATCTCCTATCCAGAGTCAACGTGAGTGCAATAACTTAAGAGTTGTTTGAGATTTCCATCTCTTAAGGATCTGTTAAACTATCTACATACCTAGTACAATACGATATTATAATAGTGTCTACAGTAAAGTAAAGTATTAAAATAGGATTAAGGCGTTACCCATATCCCCCTTAACACATTTTATATAATGCCGTAGTCTATACAGATACTGCAAACTCCACCATAAGCCGGTGGGCTATCAGGGAGCACTTCATAGGTACGACACAAACCAAACTCGTAGAAGGCGCAATAAGGCATGTGACAAGGCATGCGAGGCAATGCCCAGGGTATGATACTATCGTTTTTCTGATCCGGACCGGTGGTAACGCATAGCAGCTACTACCGCCCATCTCGGAACACACTCCCATAATCAAAATCAAGGGGTGGCCACCAAATCAATCACAGAGTCATAATATGGTATCGAAGAAGCATGTCCGATCGGAGGTGCGACCTCACTTGGCCCGCGTGGCTCCTGTTTTAGTCACATCAAGCTGAATCACGGGAGTCAAGGCTACGTTATTACCTTATACAGAATCGTTCGCCAAACCATCCTACTTCATTCTGGAATCTCCACCACGTTCATAGTTGTTAAAGTGGTTTTCGGTATTGGTAGAGAGTACGACAATATCTGATCCCGGTCTCTTTAATAACCAAACGCTTATTTCACACCGGACAGTTCTTTTACATTTCAAAAGTCAATTCATAATTAATATCATATTAGATTTCAAACCATATCACTTTCGAAATCATATTCACTTTCAAAATCATATTTTCCAAAATAGGTTAAACCCTCATTCAAAATCATCATATTTACTCAGAATATGTTATTTCACTAAAACATCATTTCAAAACCCAACTTAGATTATAACATCATTTAACCGTATTCAATTTTAAATACTTCCTCTTTACACAGTCTGAAAATTTGAAAATAGTTTTGTGACGCCCCACCTCTATGCTCACAATAACAAAGAGTATTAAAAGAAATACTGTCTGTTATTACGAAGAATAAGGCTGGATAGGAGCGGCCATCCGTAGTTGGGCCTTACACTAGTATTGATTACCTCGATAGGAGTGGTATATATTTTTATTTTTCATCTTTTATTTATTTACTCCCATCGACATACCCAATTCCAGTATAAAACGAACTACGATGGTTCATAATAGTTTAGGACAATATATATAATAACAACACAGATAATAAAAATGCGGAATACAGATAATAAAAGTCACACACACACACACACACACATATATATATATAACTGATGTCAGTTACAATACATTTGACACAATACATATGATACAACTACAACTGTCGACCCTGGAAGTTACATATACAAGTACATTATTGACAATAATATACATGGACAAGGTTTTAAATCTCCCCGAGATCAGCCGAGATGAAAATCCGAGATATTAGCCAAAATCCGAGATTTGGCAGCTTGGTTAGTTATAAGTCTTTTAAATATCGCCCGAGACAGCCGAGATATTTGCCCGAGATATTGGCCAAAATCCGAGATTTGAAACCTTGTACATGGATACATATCATCCTATACTATGACATGACTACTCCAAAAGATATGAAGTGACTTCATAGCTCAAGCAACAACCCAAAGCAAGATATCAACAACCTGAAATAACTCGGTCTGACCCGAGTATTAAATTCAAAAGAAAATAATACATGGGTCAGTCTAATTCAAACTCAGTTATTAATGCACGGAAGCAATAATAATTAAATAATCAAATAGACGACATTCACAATAAATCTTGTATATCCAACTCTTCAATATAAGAATCGGATAACGGTAGATATAACACTAAATAGTGCTAAACACAAATCATCAAATTCAAATCATCGACAAAGATAAATAAAAAGATTATTAATGAAGATAATTTAGAAAACAACAGAATTGCCCAAAACGGCAATTAAACAGCATAAACAACAAAATCTAGTTATTAAATAAATAATTAGAAACTCATAATCTAATTATCAAATAGATAATTGGACACAACAAAATGATCAATCAAACCAAATCAAGTACAATTTCAAAATATTGAATTGGACACAAAACAATTCAAACAATTGAAATATCAATTAAAACGTCAATACTGTGTGGCTGCAGTACACGCACGCGTGCACTGCCTCGCCACTATAGTGATGAATTACACAAAAGCTCAGTGAATCAAAATGCAAATGAATACAATGGTCTATGCAATGCAAGACCCAATCTAAACTACAGCCACCCCGAGAATACAAGGGCAGAACTGCAACGAGAACTGCAGCCACCACAAGATCACAAGAGCAAGACTGCAACAAAAACTCAGATGTAAGCACACTCAAGTCACAGTGCACCATAGTGACGCAGCACTAAAAACTGTATACTCAACCAAACAGTCAACAAATGAATCTACAGTGATGCATGAAACCAGTCAAAGACTGCAACACAACAGATTGCACACTCAAGTGCAAACCAAAGAAAAGCTCCAACAATGCAATTGAAACGCAGACTGCCTCAAAGAGTGATACCAAAGACTACAAAGAAATCAAGGCCAGACAGATTCAAGATACAATCATGTACAACAAAGACTGGAAACTGCATCATTGAAACAAGATCAAAGTACGGGCAACATGAAACAGGCCAGAGTAATTACTCAGCATGTACAAGGCACTGCACAAGTAAACAGAAATGAAACAAGACCACATGAACAAATATGATCTGGGTCGAATCAGTAAACACATGCACTGGTAAAGATATCAAGTGCAACCAGATCATCTCAAGCATTCAAACAAACAGGACCAAAATATCATCACAAAATCACCATGGTCGAATTCAACCACGATCAAAGTCAAAATGAATTCTCATCTAAAACATTTTCACAAAATCACGCTTGCAGATTTTAAACCAAAATCAGACAGCAAACTACATGTGGAACAATATGCAGCAGTGACCAAAGTCAAAGCAAAATCAGGTCGAACAGAGACTACGAGCAGTGAACACTTGTAGACCTATGCAAGCAATTCAAGTGTAGATACCAAATACAACATGAATGAACTAGCTTGAAACACATGCATAAGCCTGGCAACAGTGGACAATGCAAGTGCGGACAGCTAAATACAAATACACACGACAATGGACTGATGCAAGGGACTCAAAGTACTAAGCATCACATGCAATTGAGACAAGGTTGCAAACCAAGCATCTTACAAATGCAACTGACCACGCAAGAAAACAGGCCAAAACTGAAGGCACAAGAATGGCCAAAAGTATTTTAAACAACAACAGTTCATGTCAAGGCTAGAAAGGAATACGCCTGACAGTGAAACAACACTGGTGCAACACAGTGACAAGCTACCCAGATTCAAGGTACAATCATGTACAACAAAACTGCAAAAATTCACGAAGGCACCAAAATACTAAAAATGCAAAAGGTCAAGTCACAACTATCATGACTCAACACAACTGCAAAGCAACTCAACTCGAAGCAATATGACACAGTTGCAATATGAAATGCATCAGATAGCAAATGCCACTGTTATTACAACAAACCAAGATAAGATGATATGCACTAACAAATGAAGTACTCAAACCAGACTATATCAACTCAACAACCAAATGCACCAGAACAAAGTATGCAGTGGCATAAGCAATCATGCATAAGTGGTGCTCGACAACAAAGCAAACATACCACAAAATCATGGAACAACAGAAGCCGATGCCAACAGAGAATTAAAATCAACTATGAACAATGCCGAAGACATGAACGATCACGTGTCGAAGCCATGGAATAGAAGGCCAAAGTCAACAGAGTGGAAATGAAACAATGTCAAGTTCAAATGCCAGAAACTCAACAAACAAAGTAATGGCCAATGTAACCAGGTGCAAGAGCAAAAAGGAAACACACGAATATATACATATGAACACATATGTATACATATAGTGGCAATCCAGTACTCACATACATACTAAAAATTACAAGCACATGTTCGAGCCTTCACAGTAGGTATAAAAATCAACATCGTCCAAATCATCAAGAATCAAAACCCAGTCAAAAGTCATCATTCAACGAAACAAAATCGACTGTCGAAGCGAAGTCAAACAACAATCAGACGAACACAAAAAAACAGGCATTCGAATCGAGTAAAACAGTGGTTTAAATTAGATGTGAGTGAATAAAAATCACTCACCTTTTCAATCGACGAGCAAGCAACGAAATCCTTCCTTTGGTCGAGCAAATCGAAGTTGGCGCCTTCGAAAAATCAAAAGCCCTAATTTCTGAAGAAAGAGGAACGAACGAAAACGAGAGCCACCATTTTCTTTCGTTCGTTCTTTTTAGGGTTTTCGAATGAGAAATGAAAGAAAGGGAAACGGGTTTGCCTTTGATAGTTATCACGGCAAAACAAACAAATGAGAATGTGGCCCAATATTAAGTTCTAAAGCCCACACAACAATTAATGAATTTACAAAAGAATACCAACTGATTAAAATTCCAATAATAATTAACAACCAATATAATCGTCATTTGGCGATAATTAATTGTTATAAACTCCGGGTTGTTATAGACTCCCCTCCTTATAAAAATTGCGTCCCCGCAATTTTCATAATTAAAGGTGTCAATAATAATTATTTTTCTAACATAAACTGGTTAAGCTAGAAAATAAAAGTCGGGAATTCAAACACCAAAGGAATCTTTTAATTTCATAAAAGAAATTCACAAATTCTCACCAAAAATCTAATTATCAATAGATAATCAGAAAACGGCAAAACTGAATAAATACAATTATCAGCAATATCTAATTTTCAATTAGATGATTAGAATACAGAAATCACAAAACAGCAATATCTAATTATCGACACAATAATTAGAAAACACAAATCACAAATTGCAAAACTGCAAATATCTAGTTATCCAACAAATAACTAGAAAACACGAACTTCATAATCAACAAACTCTAACTATCAACAGAGATAGATAGGAAACAACAATTCAATATAATCAACATAATCTAGAATTAATTAGAGACTAGAAAATCTCATAATCAGCAAAACTAGCAAATATCCAATTATCAAAAACGATAATCAGAAAACACAAATATCTAATTATCAAAAACGATAATCAGAAAACATCAGATAATCAAAAGTCTCAAATCAGCAAATATCTAATTATCAAAAATGATAATCAGAAATCAACAAATATCTAATTATAAAAAATGATAATCAGAAATCAACAAATATCTAATTATCAAAAATGATAATTAGAAATCTCAAATCAGCAAATATATAATTATCAAAAACGATAATCAGAAATCAACAAATATCTAATTATCAAAAACGATAACCAGAAATCTCAAATCAACAAATATCTAATTATCAAAAACGATAATCAGAAAACACAAATATCTAATTATCAATAGATAATCAGAAATCTCAAATCAACATCAAATATCCGATTATCAAAAACGATAATCAGAAACAACAAATATCCGATTATCAAAAACGATAATCAGAAACAACAAATATCCGATTATCAATAACGATAATCAGAAACAACAAATATCCAATTACCTGCAGATAATTGGAAACAACAAATATCTAGAAATCAATTAAGATGACTAGAAAATCAACATAAAAGGTGGATCGATCCCATCAGATGGCGAGTTTTTAGCTACGCCGCACGTGCATCAACAAATGGCCGAAGCCTACCAAGTACTCATCATAATTTTGGCACCCAACAAATGACCCAAAGGTCCGCAGAGTGACCCGAAGGTCTAGTACTGGTATTTGACCCGAAGGTCCATTATATGACCCGAAGGTCCAACATATGACTCGAAGGTCCATCATAGAGGCTCGAAAGCACACAAAATCATCAAAACGGCAAATATTTCAATTAACGAGTCCGGAATTAACCGAAATAGCAAACGCACATGTCCCATACCACGAGTTTTACTAAATCGTTTGATTATCTTCATCGTTTCCTTGAAAGTGCAAAACTGTGTATTTGTAAAAATAACATTTTACATTCTCAAATGGACAAGTCCGTAATTAAGCGTATCAGTAAAAGTAAGGGTTCATAGTCCTCGATTTTGCTGAATCGTTTAAATCGCTTCCTCATTCTTTTGAAAGCGCAAACTGTGAAAATTTTGTATTTTAAATAAATAACATTTTACGTTCTCAAACGGACAAGTCCGGAATTAAGCGAAACAGTAAAAGTGAGGGTTCATAGTCCTCGATTTTTGTTGAATCGTTTAAATCGCTTCCTCATTCTTTTGAAAGCGCAAACTGTAAAAATTTTAAAACAATTTTCAGAACACATGATTAAAACAGCAACATCAGTAGCAATTTCGAAAAGGAAATTGCACTTCCCAAAACATCGTAAAACGAATACCAAATCAGCATTACGAAATAACCGCTTGAAAATCCACTTTAAAATTTGACGGTTACTGAAGTAAAAACGACAGTAATTTTTATACGTCAAAATCTCATCAAAATAATTCACATCAAAATATAATACCTGTAAATTCATTCATTAAAAATGTCAACCAAACACCATGCTTCAAAAATTTAACATCGGTGTAAAAATCCCGTTATAGCATATCGGCAACAGAATACGTTTAAACCAAACATCGGTTCAAAGTAAAATCAATGCAGTAACGTGCAACTCAAATTTACACGTATACTACAAAATGAACAAAGAAATCATTTGAATGTATCTTCAATGAAGATAATTCAAAACAGCAAAAATCTCAACAAAAATCACATAACTGCAATCGCTTCGAATCCTCAAATCGGATTCGAAATTTTCAAAGAAACAAAATAAACCCAGCTATGTAAACACCAAATGAAATTTTATTTCAATTTCATATTTTGATTTTTAAATCAAAAGATTATCAACTGTACTCAGCGAAGACAGTCTCACTGTTTCCGCAGCGCACTCTTATAAACTGAACACAAATTAATCAATCAACAAAACACAATTTCACTTTTATTTTTAAATAAAGATATTTAAAATTTTCAACATAATTTCAAAACTTTAGTTTTGACTCAAAGCACAACTAAAAACATCGACAAATAGTTGTAACACATGTTCCATCTAAGTTATGTTTTATATTATGTCCATAAACCCCAAGCTCTGATACCAACTGTGACGCCCCACCTCTATGCTCACAATAACAAAGAGTATTAAAAGAAATATTGTCTGTTATTACGAAGAATAAGGCTGGATAGAAGCGGCCATCCGTAGTTGGGCCTTACACTAGTATTGATTACCTCGATAGGAGTGGTATATATTTTTATTTTTCATCTCTTATTTATTTACTCCCATCGACATACCCAATTCCAGTATAAAACGAACTACGATGGTTCATAATAGTTTAGGACAATATATATAATAACAACACAGATAATAAAAGTATCATATATATATATAACTGATGTCAGTTACAATACATTTGACACAATACATATGATACAACTACAACTGTCGACTCTGGAAGTTACATATACAAGTACATTATTGACAATAATATACATGGATACATATCATCCTATACTATGACACGACTACTCCAAAAGATATGAAGTGACTTCATAGCTCAAGCAGCAACCCAAAGCAAGATATCAACAACCTGAAATAACTCGGTCTGACCCGAATATTAAATTCAAAAGAAAATAATACACGGGTCAGTCTAATTCAAACTCAGTTATTAATGCACGGAAGCAATAATAATTAAATAATCAAATAGACGACATTCACAATAAATCTCGTATATCCAACTCTTCAATATAAGAATCGGATAACGGTAGATATAACACTAAATAGTGCTAAACACAAATCATCAAATTCAAATCATCGACAAAGATAAATAAAAAGATTATCAATGAAGATAATTTAGAAAACAACAGAATTTCCCAAAATGGCAATTAAACAGCATAAACAACAAAATCTAGTTATTAAATAAATAATTAGAAACTCATAATCTAATCATCAAATAGATAATTGGACACAACAAAATGATCAATCAAACCAAATCAAGTACAATTTCAAAATATTGAATTGGACACAAAACAATTCAAACAATTGAAATATCAATTAAAACGTCAATACTGTGTGGCTGTAGTACACGCACGCGTGCACTGCCTCGCCACTACAGTGATGAATTACACAAAAGCTCAGTGAATCAAAATGCAAATGAATACAATGGTCTATGAAATGCAAGACCCAATCTAAACTGCAGCCACCACGAGAATACAAGGGCAGAACTGCAACGAGAACTGCAGCCACCACAAGATCACAAGGGCAAGACTGCAACAAAAACTCAGATGTAAGCACACTCAAGTCATAGTGCACCATAGTGACGCAGCACTAAAAACTGCATACTCAACCAAACAGTCAACAAATGAATCTACAGTGATGCATGAAATCAGTCAAAGACTGCAACACTACAGATTGCACACTCAAGTGCAAACCAAAGAAAAGCTCCAACAATGCAATTGAAATGCAGACTGCCTCGAAGAGTGATACCAAAGACTACAAAGAAATCAAGGCCAGACAGATTCAAGATACAATCATGTACAACAAAGACTGGAAACTGCATCATTGAAATAAGATCAAAGTACATGCAACATGAAACAGGCCAGAGTAATTACTCAGCATGTACAAGGCACTGCACAAGTAAACAGAAATGAAACAAGACCACATGAACAAATATTATCTGGGTCGAATCAGTAAACACATGCACTGGTAAAGATATCAAGTGCAACCAGATCATCTCAAGCATTCAAATAAACAGGACCAAAATATCATCACAAAATCACCATGGTCGAATTCAACCACGATCAAAGTCAAAATGAATTCTCATCTAAAACATTTTCACAAAATCACGCTTGAAGATTTCAAACCAAAATCAGACAGCAAACTACATGTGGAACAATATGCAGCAGTGACCAAAGTCAAAGCAAAATCAGGTCGAACAGAGACTACGAGCAGTGAACACTTGTAGACCTATGCAAGCAATTCAAGTGTAGATACCAAATACAACATGAATGAACTAGCTTGAAACACATGCATAAGCCTGGCAACAGTGGACAATGCAAGTGCGGACAGCTAAATACAAATACACACGACAATGGACTGATGCAAGGGACTCAAAGTACTAAGCATCACATGCAATTGAGACAAGGTTGCAAACCAAGCATCTTACAAATGCAACTGACCACGCAAGAAAACAGGCCAAAACTGAAGGCACAAGAATGGCCAAAAGTATTTTAAACAACAACAGTTCATGTCAAGGCTAGAAAGGAATACACCTGACAGTGAAACAACACTGGTGCAACACAGTGACAAGCTACCCAGATTCAAGGTACAATCATGTACAACAAAACTGCAAAAATTCAAGAAGGCACCAAAATACTAAAAATGCAAAAGGTCAAGTCACAACTATCATGACTCAACACAACTGCAAAGCAACTCAACTCGAAGCAATATGACATAGTTGCAATATGAAATGCATCATATAGCAAATGCCACTGTTATTACAACAAACCAAGATAAGATGATATGCACTAACAAATGAAGTACTCAAACAAGACTATATCAACTCAACAACCAAATGCACCAGAACAAAGTATGCAGTGGCATCAGCAATCATGCATAAGTGGTGCTCGACAATAAAGCAAACATACCACAAAATCATGGAACAACAGAAGCCGATGCCAACAGAGAATTAAAATCAACTATGAACAATGCCGAAGTCATGTAAGATCACGTGTCGAAGCCATGGAATAGCAGGCCAAAGTCAACAGAGTGGAAATGAAACAATGTCAAGTTCAAATGCCAGAAACTCAACAAACAAAGTAATGGCCAATGCAACCAGGTGCAAGAGCAAAAAGGAAACACACGAATATATACATATGAACACATATGTATACATATAGTGGCAATCCAGTACTCACATACATACTAAAAATTACAAGCACATGTTCGAGCCTTCACAGCATGTATACAAATCAACATCGTCCAAATCATCAAGAATCAAAACCTAGTCAAAAGTCATCATTCAACGAAACAAAATCGACTGCCGAAGCGAAGTCAAACAACAATCAGACGAACACAAAAAAACAGGCATTCGAATCGAGTAAAACAGTGGTTTAAATTAGATGTGAGTGAATAAAAATGACTCACCTTTTCAATCGACGAGCAAGCAACGAAATCCTTCCTTCGGTCGAGCAAATCGAAGTCGGCGCCTTCGAAAAATCAAAAGCCCTAATTTCTGAAGAAAGAGGAACGAACGAAAACGAGAGCCACCATTTTCTTTCATTCGTTCTTTTTAGGGTTTTCGAATGAGAAATGAAAGAAAGGGAAACGGGTTTGCCTTTGATAGTTATCACGGCAAAACAAACAAATGAGAATGTGGCCCAATATTAAGTTCTAAAGCCCACACAACAAATAATGAATTTACAAAAGAATACCAACCGATTAAAATTCCAATAATAATTAACAACCAATATAATCGTCATTTGACGATAATTAATTGTTATAAACTCCAGGTTGTTACAAGTTTAGATAGTTATAAATAGTTTAGCATAGTTTAAATTAAATTTTTACATAGTTTGAAATGCTTTAAAATAGTTTAAAATGGATTATCGTAGTTTTAAATAGATTTAAGATGTTTAAAAAAAATTAAAATAGTTTAAATAGATTTAATAGATTTAAAATAAATTAAATTGATTTAAAATAAATTAAATGGATTTAAAAATAAATTAAATGGTTAATTTGATTAAATATTTTAAAATAGTTTAAATAGGTTAAAATAGTTTAATAGTTTGAAAACCTTAATAATCAGGATTTTTAAAATAATATCTCTTTACAAAATTCATATTAAAAATGAATTAATATCAACTAGACTATTTCTTTCAGTTCAACACATCTGGACTACGTCCAGCTTTCAAATTTCAATTTAAATCCTTTAAACAATTCATTTAAACCAATTCCAATTTCAACATTTAAAGATTGGATTGTTGAAAATAATTCAGTTTATATAAACCAATTTTTTTTTCAAAATATCATTTAACTGAATACAAATTCAAAGGATTTAAAATCATTTAATTTAACCAATCTGGTGTCCGTATATAATTTTTTACCCGAAAAAGCTCGTTTCGTTCCTGAAACAAAAATGGGTCATCCCATATATTAAAATAGATGTTTTTGATATTTCTAAATTCAACGGAACAGGTTTCAATTTCTAATTCCATTGTATAAAGAAGTTATATTTAAAACCAGCTTATTTCAAATTGAATTCAATTAAATTGATTTCTACGCGTTTCGAGTCCGTACGATCAAACGGCAAGTCCAATCGCTACGAAACTTGAAACCTTATAATAATTCACCGTTACGGATCCGATGAAACTGGTTTCGTCGAAATCCGAGTCAGCGGCCAAAATGGCTATTTTCACGTTAATTAAATAAATTATCATTAAACTGATTAAATTACTTTTTAATTTCAAATTTAATAACTAAAAAATTTCATCATTTTTGATTACTTGGACATTTACAATAATTTAAAATAAATTTACATATCAATTCAGTGTTAACTATTACAATAATTACACTGTTCAGTTTCAACTGCAATTAAATCTAATTAATTATATTTTAATTCCAATAAATTGATTTAATTTGATTTCAGTCTTTTTATTCAATCAATCATTACTTTATGGACATATTTAACAATGGTTTATATCTTATTACATCAAAATTTACCATTATCATCTTTTACCATATTAATTGCAATATTCCAATTATATTGAATTTTTGTCGATTTTCACATTAGTTATAATTTAAAGTCCCAATAAATTCATTTATCTTAGTTTCACTCTTTTTATTCAATAAATTATTGCCTTAAGAATATAATTGACATTTCTATACATTTTATTACCTTCACATTTTACAGTTATCGTCTTAACTCATATTAACGTAATATTTAATTACATTTAATTGCAATTGATTTCCAACTTAATTAAACATATTAAATAAATTGGTAACAAATAAAAGTTGTTACCTTTTCTTAATTTAATCACATTTATAAGTTTGTTATCAACACACAAATTTTATCCAATTTCAATTTATTACATATTATTTCATCAATTAATATAACATTTAAATTTATTTTCTTATTTTAAATTTATAACCAATTATAACTTACAATTATTACAATTACTTGAGATTACATTCAAATAGTCATCTATTTCATTAATTTACATTATTAAACTTTATTCTAGTTAGTTTTCTCATTCCTACATCATAAATTTTATTTTCTTCCAACATTAAATTACAAAATCTTATTTAATTCAATATTTTGATTATCGGAAAAATGCGGGTCGTTACACTCTTTTCCACTCAAAACTTTTCGTCCTAAAAAAGGGAAAAGAAGGGATGAGGAATTAATATATCTTATTCAAAATATTAAATTTATAAACAATCAATTTACATAATTAAATAATTTAAATAAAATATATCAACTTAAAATAATTAAATCTTTTTATATTCAAGTTAATAAAAGTTTGGAAAACATTTCACAAAATTTTTCTGATTCCAAAATTTACAAAAATTTAAGGCAGAGTCTCCTTTGTACGGAGAGGTCTAGGAGAAATAATAATAATAATAATAACAAAATATATCATATATTTCAGAATAAAATATCCCAAACCACGAGAAAAAAATATAATATCGCTATAAAACCGAAATCCGAGAACATACCTATTTGTCGGGCAAACAGCGCTTATTTATGAAACCAAAAGCAGTAGCAATTGCTTCCATAACCTGTATTTCACTTATATAATCCAATGAAGTTAACAATTATATAAAAAGAGAAATATTTGGGTTGTTTCAATTAATTAACAAAACAAATTAGCACAACATAACAATAGTCATTTGCAAACAAAACCATACAATCATCACATGCAATCAAAGTAATCAACCATCCATCCATAACAAGCAAACAAATGGTTTGTTCGGGTTCAGAAACTTTTAATCGTATAAAATGATAAATAAACTACCAAGTATACCATACACTCAACAGTATTAGATAAAACTCAATAGATTATTTACACATCTTTATACTGTTAGAAGTATCCTTTCCAAATCATCCCATAAGCCAAAACAAACAATAATCTCAAATGTCATGTAAGTTTTTCTTATTAATCTCCTTTCATATTATTTACTGTTCTTCGGTTTCATTCATTCATACACTGTTTATTTAATTAATTTACATTCATCACTTACAAGATTCATTTACATTCATTTATACAATGTCATTTTTCTCTTTTCATTGCTTTGCATTCATTGCTTACATAAGTTATTTCCATTTCAATTATTAGATTATCCATTATTATGTGGGTCTCTTTACAATTTAATTCACCATATAGATTATTTCCTTTTCATATTCATTCTTCCATATATAGTATTATTGAATATTAAATCCATTTCTAAATCATTTCAATGTTTTCTGAAGTTATAATCATTCAATTAATATGGTACCCGCTTTAATTATAAATGGCTTCAACATTAACTTGAGTTTATAACATTTTACAACATCAACATTCTTATTTATTGAAATAATTCTACTGAACACTTTCATTACCTTAAGTTTACTTGTATAATATTCTATCACATATTTCTATTTAACATTACAACTTTTTACATTTTGGTAAGTTATATACATGCCTTTTAGAGTGTAATGGAGTGTTACACAAGTTCATCTTATTCATTTAGTAAATAAAATGTTCAATAGTTATCATTTCTCATTTTCCATATCCATTTGATTTACATTTTACAAAATTTCAATTTCTTATATTTTCATTAATCACTTAGCATCTAGTTTCTAATTACACATATTGAAAGTTTCCAATTATTAATATAGTCAAGATTTTATTTCATTATAATAATTGAAATTTCCAATTTGCAGAAAACTTAAGAACTACATATTGGGTTCCTTTTCAATTATTTTGAAATAATATATTTATAATCATATCTTTTATATATATCAAATCATATTTGGAAATTAAAATTAAGATTTATTTATCAAAACAAATGTGTAGTGAACTACTACAACGGTCTTCCCACTTTGAAACTTGAAAATGAATGTCGATGATGCATGCACTCATCACCGAAATTATTTTCCAACGACAGAGAGGGGAGTACAGAACTTATTTCCTTCTAAAATTCCTTTAAGCATTTCTTTCAAATCATATTGAAATATTTATATCAGAAAATACTTCCAAATAATACTAATATTATATTTTAAAATCTTTTGAAAAAAATTTCCAAAACCTCGGAACTTAAGTTCTCAAATTCCAATTTATATTTATTTTATTTGTAAATCTTATTTCACAACCAACTATTCATGGCATTTCACTTCCTAACAAACAGTTATATCACATCCAATTATATTGCTTTAAAAATTATTCTTTTATAAACAAAATATAATACTAGGCAAAATTATTTCATTTACCCATATTTCAAAACAATACTGTGTCGGTCTGCCCAATTAAGTGTTTAGAAATCCCTATCAATGTCATAGCGTCCTATGTACCGACTAGAATTTATAACTACTAAACAGAACAAATTAATACAATACAAAACCTTTTATAACACTAACTAATACGCTCTCTCATATATATACACTCATCGACTCATTCTAGGGTATTACTACCCTATTCTCTAATGAGTCAGACCCCACAAAGCTAAGGTTATCGCCAAACCAAAGCTCTGATACCAAATGTAACGATCCACCTTTTTGGATAGTTTAAATCGACAATAAACCACACAAGTCAAACTCAAACCATTCAAAAGGGGGATTGGTATGAGGTAAATAAGAAAAAGAAGAGAAAGAAATAAAACAAACATAGAATCTCACAACGGAATGACATAATATAATAATCAAATAACAGTTCATGAAGCTGTTTTACAAATAACATTTGATTACAC
Source organism: Allium fistulosum (assembly GCA_030737815.1). Taxonomy (NCBI): domain Eukaryota; kingdom Viridiplantae; phylum Streptophyta; class Magnoliopsida; order Asparagales; family Amaryllidaceae; genus Allium; species Allium fistulosum. The sequence goes on along the minus strand of CM060905.1, from coordinate 866,914,549 downwards.
TTTACACTACACAATCAAAGTAACATACAATGGGAATAAATAAATAATGCAGCAGAACAACATGATGCAGCGGAATAAATAAAATAAATAATAATAGTACTAAATCTTCGTCTTCATCCTCCATAAATAAGGTCTTCAATACACTGAAAAGCTTAGACTGACCCGAGCGAATTGAAAAGACAAAACACTCGAGTCGGAACTAAAAGAACTTATGTAAGTTAAATCAATAGTAAATAAATATGAGTGTAACGACGTTGGAGATGTTTACGGGGTTTGACATCTCCTATCCAGTGTCAACGTGAGTGCAATAACATAAGAGATATTAGGGATTTCCATCTCCTAAGGATCTGTTAAACTATCTACATACATAGTACAATACGCTATTATAATAGTGTCTACAGTAAAGTAAAATAGTAAAATAGCGTTAAGGCGTTACCCATATCCCCTTTAACACATTTTGTAACAACCCGCATATTTATCGATTTTATATTTAAATACTTTATCGTTAGTCGGATGTTAGTCCGAAAAGCTACTTTTTGCATACGGTCAAATTAGGACTCGAGACCACCTTCATTGAGTTCAAAATGACGTTTGCGATCTTTTTGAGTGTAAACTTCGATATGTTTGGAGTTAGTGAAATTCTCGCTACTTTTTCCCGCTTGTGACTTTGGTTTAGACTGCACCTTCTTTAGCTTAGCCCAACCCTCTTCCCTTCATTACTTCATCTCCTCACTAAAACATTAAAGCTTCTTCAAAAATGGTGGAGGGAATGGGAAATTAAAACCCCAAACTCAAATTCAATTGCAAATCCAACATTCAACTCCAAATTCAAGTAGAAGATATTAGATTCAAGCTTTGGATTGCTTCTCCTTGCTTTCAAGCTTCATCTTCATCCATTTTAGTGAAAAGGTGAGATTTTTAATCTCACATCTTGCCTATAACTATCATTGGATTGTTGGGAATGATTCCCTATCATTTTAGCATACACGATTGCTTTTGGTTTGGACCGAATCGGCGAAAAACTCCAATTTTCAGTGTTTTGGCAAAAATCTGGGCTTAGGTCGTTCGGCGTGAAAAGTCTCTCCCTGCTTATAGCTCGTTCTGGCTTAGGTCGCACGGGGATAGGACGCTAAGTCGTAGGTTGTCTCCGACCTTATATCTCCCGGCTTGTTTGAGTTAGGTCGCGCCTCTTTTAGGTAGCGCCTCTTTTAGGTCGCGTCTCTTTTAGGTCGCGTCTCTTTTAGCTCGCTCGGCCTTGTCATTTTTACCATGTTAGGTTGTCAGGCCTTTACCTCGTTAGGTCGTAGGTCGCTCGACCTTATTACCATGTTAGGTCGCGAGTCCTCCTTAGGTCGCTCGCCTTTGTACTTCGTTAGGTCGCGTACCAGTTAGGTCGCGCACCCTTTAGTTCGCGCACTCCATTAGGTCGCACGACCATTCAACTCTTAGGTCGCTCGCGTGTTAAGACCGCTAGGTCGCTTGGCATTGTGCCGCTAGGTTGCTCAGCACTTTGGTGTTAGGTCGTTAGACCTTGTTTTGTACTAGGTCGCCTGGCCTTGTTTAATGCTAACTCGCGAACACCTTTAGGTCTCTAGGTCGTTTGACCTTCTTGCAATCCTTAGCTCGAGACTGTTAGGTCGCGCGTTTCACTAGGTCGTTAGGCCTTTACCACGTTAGGCCATAGGACCTTATAACCCTTAGGTCGTTCGACCTATTTGACTTAAAGCCGTTGCACTTTAATTCGACCACGTTAGGCCACAAGTATATTTCTACTATGATGGTTTTGGAACTGATTTCCTTGGATTTTTCTCACGTCTTCGAATGTGAAATTCTGTGATGCGATTTGTTTCAACAATCGATTTGTGACTTGTTACTTTAAAAATGTGAAGGCTTCAATACTAGTGGTGAATATCAAAACTCTTTCATCAAAGCGATTTCAACACTATTTTAAACATAAAGCACGTTTTCTCAAACCGTTTTTCAATCTACTAGTATATACAAGCCTTTACTTCACTCGGATGAGAAATCGAATTAAACGACTTAGTAAAACGAGTGGTATGAAACGCTCGCGTTCACTTCGTTGGTTGGCTCTTGGACTTGTTCGATTGAACCCTTTTGTGACAATTTCCTAGTGAAGATCTACAGTTTGTTCATAAATATTTAAGTTAAGCTAGTGGTTATGGGACATGAAGCTAAACTCATATATTTACTGGCTTAGTGTAATTGACACTTCCTTATGATCATGACGATCATTTTTGTGATTTAGACTAGTGATTGAGCGATGTCTCTTTGTCTGCGAGGGAGACTAGACCCCGCTTTTGTGATGTTTCGCCATCACATATATAGGGTAGCACCCCATGGTCTTCGGGCCGTTCATGTGTTAAAATTTAATGGATAGCTTCCATGAGATAGCTTCTCGTTCATGTGTTATACGCGTTGGTGAGTTTTCATGCTCCCGTTCATGTGTTAGGCCTCCCCCTTTTTTATGTGTTTTTCTAGATTTCTTGTGATGATTTCTGGAATTTTATGCTTCACCAATTTTCGTGATTTTCATTGATATGATATCAGTTTTTGGGCATTGGTGAATTTATGTGTTATTGACTTGTTATGAATACAAGTTTAGGGTATGAAACCCTATTTTATCTTTGAGAAGATTCTTGTGATATTGATTAATATTTTGTTGATTATCATTTTCATACTTATAGTAGTATACCGTTATGGTTGTTACATGTTCATGCCATATTATTTATCCTATACCTTATCATCTGATATTTATAGCTAGACTGATCCGTTTATTATTTTCTTATAAATAATACTCGGGTCAGACCGAGATGTTACAGGTGCTTCTGCTTGACCTCTCTTCAGGATTATTCTGACTTTTGGCTAACTACATAGATTAGTAGTTTTTGGATGTACACATTTGAGATATAGACTCTATGTTGTGTACTTATTCTTTTGTATAGCACGTGTTGCTATTCTTTTGTATTATCGTGGATCTTTCCGACCACTACTCTGATGTACACTTTTATGTGATATATATTTATTCATATCTTCTTCCGCCTTTGTGATATGGATGTCTGTGACTGATTTATGTTATGATTATTTCTATGTTTGTTTCCGAAGATTATATATAGCCACCGTGTGATAGCTTTGTGTTTGTATCGGTATGTCGGATTTCCTCCTTAAAAGATATGCATTCTATTCTATCTGACATATCGGTGCTCGCACAAAGAAGTTACATGGATGGTCGCTCCTCCACAACCTTATTCTCCGTGCTAATTGACAGCACTACATCGTAGTGTTCTTGGTTAGCGTGGGTATAGAGGTGGGGCGTCACACATTTTATATAATGTTGTAGTCTATACAGATACTGCAAACTCCACCGTAAACTGATGGTCTATCAGGGAGCACTTTATAGGTACGACACAAACCAAACTCGTAGAAGGCGCAATAAGGCATGTGACAAGGCACGTGAGGCAATGCCCAGGGTAGGATACTACCATTTTGCAGATCCGGACTGGTGGTAACGCATAGCAGCTACTATCGCCCATCTCGGAACACACTCCCATAATCAAAATCGAGGGGTGGCCACCAAATCAATCACAGGGTCATAATATGGTATCGAAGAAGCATGTCCGATCGGAGGTGTGACCTCACTTGGCCCGGCATGGCTCCTGTTTTAGTCACATCAAGCTGACTCACGGGAGTCAGGGCTACGTTAATACCTCATACAGAATCATTCGCCAAACCATCCTACTTCATTCTGGAATCTCCACCACGTACACAGTTGTTAAAGTGGTTTTCGGTATTGGCAAAGAGTATGACAATATCCGATCCTGGTCTCTTAAACAACCAAACGCTTATTTCACACCGCATGGTTCTTTTACATTTCAAAAGTCAATTCATAATTAATATCAAAATATCATATTCGATTTCAAACCATATCACTTTCGAAATCATATTCACTTTCAAAAATATATTTTCCAAAATAGGTTAAACCCTCATTTAAAATCATCATATTTACTCAGAATATGTTATTTCACTAAAACATCATTTCAAAACCCAACTTAGATTATAACATCATTTAACCTTATTCAATTTTAAATACTTCCTCTTTACACAGTCTGAAAATTTGAAATTAGTTTAGATAGTTATAAATAGTTTAGCATAGTTTAAATTAAATTTTTACATAGTTTGAAATACTTTAAAATAGTTTAAAATGGATTATCGAAGTTTTAAACGGACTTAAGATAGTTCAAAAAAAAATTTAAAATAGTTAAAATAGATTACATAGATTTAAAATAAATTAAATGGATTTAAAAATAAATTAAATGGTTAATTTGATTAAATATTTTTAAAATAGTTCAAATAGGTTAAAATAGTTTAATAGTTTGAAAACCTTAATAATCAGGATTTTTAAAATAATATCTCTTTACAAAATTTATATTAAAATGAATTAATATCAAGTAGACTATTCTTTCATTTCAACAAATCTAGACCACATCCAGCTTTCAAATTTCAATTTAAATCCTTTAAACAATTCATTTAAACCAATTCTAATTTCAATATTTAAAGCTTGGATTGTCGAAAATAATTCAGTTTATATAAATCAATTTTTTTTCTTCAAAATATCATGTAACTGAATTCAAATTCAAAGGACTTAAAATCATTTAATGTAACCAATCCGTTGTTCGTATATAATTTTCTACCCTATGGTCAAGTGATACAGATATTTATCATTTCAATCCGGAATTATTTTATATTTACGGATATATATCATTTCAACCCGCAATCCTGAATTTAATTACAAATCCATGAAATCGCTTAAGTCTATCATTTCAGGTTATACGATTTCTCCTTAGTCTATCAAATCGTTCGGGTATGTATCATTTCAACCCATAGGGAACTTGCAGAGTTATAACGATATAAAATATAACATCCAGTCATCCAATATCAATAATCAAACATCCATCACAATTATCATCCAAATCAACAATAGATAACAATAATTTACTAATTATCAATAATAGGTATTAACTGGAAATTTAAAATTCAATATTAAATTATATAGCAATTAAATTCAATAAAAGTCAGATTCAACTAAAATGACAATTTAACTATACCAAACATCAGCCAATCAATTTCTAATGACATCATAAATTCGATCTAACTAACATAAGATAATTTAGTAGTTGTGAGTGGGTTGAAACACTCACCTTTGATTTCAAATCGGCTTGAAATCCAGAATAATGCCCAAAATTGAACAGTCTTAGAATTCATCCAAATCAGTTTCAAAATGTTTGGAATTGCGATACGATCCCAACGAAACAAATCGCGCATGAATCCGAGTTCGTATGGAAAAGATATTGAGATTATAACGATTGAAAAAATTTAATTCATATTAATAAAAGAAATATAGATTTAAGCCACGTCATCATCTCTGTACGCACGTTCCAGCCCTAAGTTTCACGCGTCCAGGCTATATCTTCTAACCGCCTCGACCACGAAACACGCCAACGCACGCCCCACCACGGCCAGTCGCGGCCAAGGCAGAGGCCTCCGACCACTCCCCCAAGCCTCCTCGACCCGCGCGACCACTCGCGAGACATCGATCAGCGTTGGACATGCCCAACCACCACCATATACCCTTTGTTGCCGCCAATCTGACTACCTAATCGCCAAACGAACCATGCTGATGCAATCCACTCGCAAATCTCCACGCAACCATATCATCGATTCGACGATCCGTCGAAGTTGATCACGACACAATGAACGACTGAGATTTAATCACCAATTTCTGGTCACTCAGAGACCCAAATCAAAAAACAAACTACAGATCTAGCTTGCGCTCATCGAGAGCTTCGAATCGGTATATAATATGTCATAGTTTTGAGAGTTTGAAATTTGAAATTGATTTGGAGAGTGAATTTATGGTTTGAATGTTGGAATTTGTTTCTGCCATTAGAAGAAAGAGATTGCCAAAGAGATTTGTACATACAGCAATGAGAAACGAGAAATAATTAGGGTTTATAACAACCTATATATATGCAGAGTTGAAAATAGAAAGAGTGGACCAGATCGATTTGGATTGAAATGATAAACGACCCGAAAAAGCCCGTTTCGTTCCCGAAACGAAAATGGGTCATTCCATATATTAAAATAAATGTTTTCGATATTTCTAAACCAATGGAATAGGTTTCAAGTCCTAATTCCATTGTATAAAGAAGTTAGCTTTAAAATCAGCTTATTTCTTATTGAATTCAGCTAAATTAATTTCTACACGTTTCGAGTCCGTACAATCAAACGACAAGTCTGATCGCTACAAAACTTGAAACCTTACAATAATTCACCGTTACGGATCCGATGAAACTGGTTTCGTCGAAATCCGAGTCAGTGGCCAAAATGGCTATTTTCACGTTAATTAAATAAATTATCATTAAACTGATTAAATTACTTTTTAATTTCAAATTTAATAACTAACAATTTTCATCATTTTTGATTATTTGGACATTTACAATAATTTAAAATAAATTTTACATATCAATTCAGCGTTAACTATTACAATAATTACAGTGTTCAGTTTCAACTTCAATTAAATCTAATTAATTATATTTTAATTCCAATAAATTGATTTAATTTGATTTCAGACTTTTTATTCAATCAATCATTACTTTATGGACATATTTAACATTGGTTTATTTCTTATTACATCAAAATCTACCATTATCATCTTTTACCATATTAATTGCAATATTCCAATTATATTGAATTTTTGTTGATTTTCACATTAGTTATAATTTAAAGTCCCAATAAATTCATTTATCTTAGTTTCACTCTTTTTATTAAATAAATTATTGCCTTAAGAATATAATTGACATTTCTGTACATTTTATTACCTTCACATTTTACAGTTATCGTCTTAACTCATATTAACGTAATATTTAATTACATTTAATTACAATTGATTTCCAACTTAATTCAACATATTAAATAAATTGGTAACAAATAACAATTGTTACCTTTTCTTAATTTAATCACATTTATAAGTTTTTTATCTACACACAAATGTTATAACTACTAACACAACACAAATTTTATCCAATTTCAATTTATTACATATTATTTCATCAATTAATATAACATTTAAATTTATTTACTTATTTTAAATTTATAACCAATTATAACTTACAATTATTACAATTACTTGAGATTACATTAAAATAGTCATATATTTCATTAATTATATTATTAAACTTCATTCTTGTTAGTTTTCTCATTCCTACATCATAAATTTTATTTTCTTCCAACATTAAATTACAAAATCTTATTTAATTCAATATTTTAATTATTGGAAAAATGCGGGTCGTTACAGTATTTATAAATGAATCATGAAATTTTATAGATGAAATTTTTTCGTAAAGTATTAAAGTATTAAAGATGATTGATTTGCAAATGAAGTTTTCAAATGAACATTTCAAGTAAAATTTATATAAGTTTCTTTGAATGTATAATTTAAAGATATTATATAAATGAAAATAAATGATTTGCGAAGTTTTATTTATAGTAATATACTTGGCCAATAAATTTGAATCTCTATTTTGGAACTATGGATTGAAATATTTACTTGATTTCGAAGCACTAACAGTAAATTTATAGGTTTGTTCACTATTTGAATTTTTGTATTAAACCATAATAAATGTTTTTCCATGATTTGAATATTCATTTTAAACAAGTGTGTAAAATTAATTACGAAGATATGCAATTTTATACTTTGATTTGGATATTTAATGTAAGATTTGAGTTTACTATTAGTTTCAGTTTAATATTCTAAGGTCATACTTATTTTAAAATAACGAGTCTTATAAATTATCAGATTTAAGGAACTTTATTAAAAAAAGGGGCTTATACTAATGTTTTGATATAAACTTCTAGCATTGTTTAAGCTTTTTGGAAAATTCTTGCATAATGCTATGAAGATGTTTTAAATATATCTTATATTCTTACTAAGTGAATGAGGTTAAATGTTTTTATTGAATTTTTTGATATATTGAAATATTTCTTTTTTCGTCAAGGATGAATACCAAAAGCTTGTGTAACATTCGATTACATTCCTAAATTATATATAACTTACCAGAAATGTTTAATAAGTTGGAATGTTAATACAAGTAAAACTTAAGTAATGGAAGTGTTCAATGAAATTATTTCTAAATAAGAATTTCGATGTACAAGAAATGTTATGAGTGTAAGTTAATATTGTGAAATAATTTATGTACATGAAAGAAAGAAAAAGACATTGCATGGGAAAAAAAGGAAAAAAATGGGTAAATAATGATGTGAAAAGAAACCAATTAAATAAACTTAAATAATGTGTGGAAATTCTTGGCTGTTATGGCTTATGAGATGTTTGGAAAGGATACTTCTAATTGTTTAAGGTTGTATGGTTAATCTATTGAGTAACTACCAAAGGCTATTGAACGTAGGATACACTTGATAGTTTATTCGTCACCCTTGTTCCGATTAAAAGTTTCTGAACTAAACAAACCATTGATTTTGGTTGCTATGAATGTATGATGGATTCTGTGGTTGCATATAATAGTTGTATTATTTGTTTGTATATTCTTTATAGTGGTTTGTATTTGTTGCAAATTGAGAAAACTTAAATATTTCTCCTTTTTCATAATTATTAAACTAGTTTGGATTATATAAGTGAAATACAGATTTATGGAAGCAATACTACTGCTTTTGGTTTCATAAATAAGCGTTGTTTGCCCGACAAATAGGTATGTTTTCGGATTACGGTTTTCTAGCGATATTATATTGTTTTCCCATGATTGGGATATTTTATTTTCAAATATGATATATATATTGTTATTATTGATATTATTATTATTTTCCGGGCCTCTCCGTATAAAGGAGACTCTGTCGAAATTTTCCGTGAATTTTGAGACTTAGAAATTTTTTGTGGAAGTGAAAATATTTTTTCAAACTTTAGTAAACTTGAATATGAAGATTTGATTGTTTATTAACTACTATATTTTATTTAAAATACTTAATTATGTTAATTGTTTATAAATTGAATACTTTGAATAAAATATATTAATCCCTTAATTCCTCCTTTTCCCTTTACGAGGATGAAATTTTTTGAGTGGGGGAGAGTGTAACGACCCGTATTTTTCCGATAAATAAAATATTAATTAAATAAGATTTTAGAATTTAATATTGAAAGAAAACTAAATTTGTGATTTTATAATGAGAGTAATAAGTAGAATGTAATGTTAGTAATGTTAATTTAAGGTAATTGCTAACTATTTTAATGTAATTCCAATTAATTGAAATGATTGTAAAGTTATAATTGGTTATAAACTCTAAACAAGGAAATACATTGAATGTTGAAATTATATATGATCAATAAGAATTGGCTAATATTGAATATGAAATCACTGATGTTGTTTGAATGCTATTGATACTATTTAATGTAATTTCAATCAATTGAATAGATTGTAAGGTTATTTGGTTATAACTGTAAATAATGAAATAAATTAAATGATGCATTTAATGATGAGATTGTATGTAATTGATTAGAATAGGTTAATATAGAATATAAAATCATTTTGTTATAACCCTTGGTTGTAAATGATAAGACAATGGATATGAATTATTATTATAAACGATAGTTGTAATTATGTTCTCATTAATTTGTCCGTTTGAATATTGAATGGTTATTTAATGGAATTAAGGAAATTGAATGTTGGATTTAATGTTAGAATTATATGTTGTTAATTGGAATTGAATATAATCAGCGATGTGTAAGTAGTCATAATATTTGTTTGTAGATAATAAACTTATAAATGTGATTAAATTACTTAAAAGTGACAATTGTTTAATTAATATTATATTATTTAATTACTATTCTATTATTTAATTTGTTGAATTTAATTGGAAATCAATTGCAATTAATCAAATTAAATAGTGCAGCTAATATGAATTAAGGTGATAATTGTGGAATATTGATGTAATAAAATGTAAACCAATGTTAATTATATTCATAAGATAATAGTTGATTCAATAATAAGAGTGAAATCAAAATAAATGAATTTATTGTAATTTAAATTATAATTAACGTGAAAAATAGCCATTTTGGCCACTGTTTCGGATTTCGACAAAACTAGTTTCATCGGATCTGTAATAGTGAATTATTGTTGGATTTTAAGTTTCGTAGTGATCGGATCTGTCCTTTGATTGTGTGGGCTAGAACCGCGTAGAAATCAATTTAATGAATTCAATTTGAAATAAGCTGATTTTAAAAGATAACTTCTTCATACTGTGGAATTATGACTTAAAACCTGTTCCATTGAGTTTAAAAATATAGGAAACATTTATTTTGATATATGGGATAACCCATTTCCGTTTCGGAGGCAGAACGGGCTTTTCGGGTCGTTATTGTCGTTCAAACCAATTCGATATGATGTTTATTCTTATCGGGCCTTGTCCATATAAATAGATCTTTCTAAACCTTAGCAGTCTTTTTATTTCTTATTATTGTACGTATCTGTCTATTCGACCAACAACTTCTTCTTCCTTCCAATGGCTGTAGATTACAAACCCTAAATTCAGTTTTAAAATCAATTTCAAATTCAAACTCCTCAAATCATAGCAAATTATATATCGTTGGAAAGCTCTCGACGAGTGTAATCTACTGCAGTGATTGGTTTTTCGATTCGAATCACCATTTGGCCAGAAATTGATCATTTATTCCCGGCCATTCATATGTGGGTTCGTGATTTGACGGTGGATTTGCGACGAGAGTTCGATCGGGTTGTAGGGGAGTGTAGAGTAGGTCGAGACGAGGCGATCTAGTGGTTTACTTCGTGTCGAAATGGCCTCGAATCGCCAGATTTGGGCGATGAAGATGGGCGGCGGCGGTCAACATGGGTGATGCTTGGAGAGGCCGCGCGTGGGCTGGAAGGTCGGCACGGTGAGGGGAGGCTGGCGCTTGTGTCAGATCGTGCTCGAATAGCGTGGGGTGGCAGCAAAATTACAGAGATGATCAGCGGCTATGTGTTCCTGGGTTCGAACAAACGTGCGACAGTCAGCTAGGGTTTCACGTGTTCTTGGTCTCAGGGGTGACGTGGCCAGTTTGTGAAAGAATGGTAACTTTTTTTTGTTTATTTCATTTTATTTTAATTTTAATCGTATAATGTTCTAACTATCATATCTTTTCCATACGAGCTCGAATCCACATGCGGTTTGTTCCGCTGGGATCGTATGGAAATTCCAAACATTATAAAATTGGTTTGAACAAATTCTAAGATTGTTGAAATTTAGGTTTTAAATCGATCGAAAATTAAAGGTGAGTGTTTTAGACCACTCACGAATACTAAATTATCTTATATGTTAGTTAAATTTAATTAATGGTGTGATTAGAAATTGATTAGTTGATGTCTGGTATATTTTAAATTATCATACCAGTTAAATCCGACTTTTATTGAATTTAATTGCCATTTAATTAATATTGAATATAAACTGCCAGTTAAACACCTGTTAATGATAACCAGTAAATTGTTGTTAGTTATTGGTTGATTTGGATGATGATTGTGCTATATGTTCAATTGTTGATATTCGGATGATTGGATGGGTGTTATTGGTTGACATTTTGGATGATTAGATGATTATTTATATCAATATCTCTGTCATCCCTATGGGTTGAAATGATATATACCCAAACGATCTTATAGATTAAGGGGAAATCGTTATTGGTTGAAATGATAAACCCGAGCGGTTTTCATTGATTTGGAAATGTTGATTTTGATACTGGTTGAAATGATATATGTTTATGTTATTTCTTGAATTTGGAGTATTTATTGGAATCGAATTATCTAAAAGGTTTAAGTTAATTTAAACTTCGGATTTGTTTAAATAAAATGATTAAGATTGATATTTCGAATTATTTGAAACCTTTGAATAACTATAACCACATTGTACACTTGATATGAGATGGAAATCCCGTAACATCTCTGAAGCTATTGCACTAATATTTCAATTTTACTTATTTTGATTTAACTTACATAAGATCTTTTAGTTCTGACTCGAGTGTTTTTTTTAATTACGCTCGGGTCAGTCTGAGCTTTTCAGTGTTTGAAGACTAATTTTTGGAGGACGTAGACTCAGATTCGGTACTATTGCTATTTATTATAATTATTCCACTACATTCTGTGTTCCGCTGCATTATTTGTTTATTTCTGATGTATGTATAACTCTGATTTGAATTGTAAAAGTGTAATCAAATATTATTTGTAAAACAGCTTCATGAACTGTTTATTTGATTATTATATTTTGTCGTTCCACTGCGAGATTCTGTGTTTTGTTTTTTTCTTTTTCTCTTATTTTCTTATTTACCCCATTAACAATCCTCCCTTTTGAATGGTTTGAATTAGATATGTGTGGTTTATTATCGATTTAAACCGTCCAAAAAGGTGTGTCGTTACATCGATTAACCATAAAAACTATTCATTAATTAACCTGCATGTCTTCCCTAAATAATACCATACCTCATAGACGTCGACGAACAAATTGATGGCACTTCCCTACATTCCAACCAGGATCTCTTTCTTCCTTCTATAATCTTCACAATGTTGCTTTGGATCCATCGAAGAACAAAAGATATTTAGAATTCTAAGAATTTATGGTTTAATTAAAAAAGCTTAATTTTGTAATTTGTATAATTTTTTATAAGAGGATACCAAATTATAAATACTATCCCTTAGTAGAAAGTATAATTTGTACCCCCATATTCATATTTGGAGTCTCTTTAACGATGCTCATGATTATCTAATCGTTTCATGATTTCCCCAAGAATTTTGTGATATTCATGCATTCAAATGTAGAAGAATGTGTTGCTTCTGAACATTTAATAGTACATTATGCAACATAGTAGAAAAATGTATTAGGTTGATTAAGAATGATGATATCCAAAATTTCAAAAATTAAGTTAGAGTTGACTAAGACAGAAAAAAGCATTTTAAAATTGAATGAGTTCAAATAATATATATTTAAAACTAAAATATTGACAAAACTTTATGGTTGTATATTGGGGTCTGAAAAAGTGATAATTATAATTTGCACTTTTCTGAAAATTACGACATGAAAAATAATTATTTGAATATTATTTTGCTGAAATATAATGATTTTTTTCCCATTTATACAGTTATGTTTAAGAAAGAAAGAAAATTACCTTTAATAAGTTGTATAGAACAATTAAAGATTCTTTGCCATCTATGTAATAATAAACCATTATACCATACAAAAAAAGAAACCAAATCATAATCAAAATAAAAATTGTATGCAAATAGAATATAATGCAAAACTTTAGAATAAAAAAAGTAGTTCAACTTTATAGAACAACTAGAGATTCTAGGTTATCCATACATTAATAAATTCAACAATCACATGCAAATGAATGAAGAGAACCAAATTCATAATCATAACAAATGAAACAAAATTTATAAAGAAATAGAATTTTAATCACAACTTGAGGCAAAAGCTAAGATTAGAAATTTAAATTTAAAATGAAAAATTAAACCTCGAATTGAAAGACAGATAATGATGTAAAGATGAAACCTTTATAGAGTTGGTAAACTGATGATTGACTTGGCTAACGGGAATGAAAGCGAGGGATAGATTATAAAAAATGGTGTTACTATATATACCCACTAATACACTTCCTAATGCCACTTAAAGAGATATTAAAAGAATATTATGAAAGCACTTCAAACATCCACCATTATTGTTAACGTAAAATTTTTAAATTTCTACCAACATTACATAGAATCATACTTATGTTATTTATCAAATTAGTGCGATTGCTTCTTCGCATATCATCTCTGTTGTTCTTCAACTTTTATCGATTGAAAAGAGATTTCAAACAAATCGACTAACATTTTAATAAACTAAGGTTCTAAAATTATCAAATTAACCATAATTTTCTAATCAAATTTCGAATTGACAGAAATTTGTAGAAAAAAAATATATGTGGTTAATGAGATTTTAATTCACTGGTGTAATTTATGGTTTCATTTTAAAGTAGATAAAAGAATGCTTGTTTTTAGAAAAAAGTAATTTATGGTTATATTTTAAAGTAGATAAATAATGCTTGTTTTTAGAAAAAAAAAGGTAAGATAATGAGATGTGGGTGTATAAGGATGAGAGAAGTATTTCACAACATATTATTGGGTGAGAAAAGAGGTAGGTGGGGGAAGGGAAATAATAGTTGTATATAGTAGCACCAATATATATATATATATATATATATATATATATATATATATATAATGGGAGAAATATCATCTTATAGTTAATTTAGGGTGATAACATACGCCTACTAAAACAACCCTTGCACCCATTTCTTATATCAATGGAATACTTCATACACCTATATACATTCACATCTATTTTATTTCTTTATTATTTTAATATAATAAAAGGGTTCTCCTCTTTTTTTTTCAAAACACCAACTCCATTCCAAATGAAAAAGTCGTGCTCTCTTCACTTGAAATCAAAATGAAAAAAATTATAGTTGATTACCTGATTTTACAAACTATGATGCGTATCAGAATTTTAGATGTGATATAGTACAATTTTAGGTTCGTTTGAAAAATATGCCACTAAGGGTTTTGCACATTTTTACAAAATCATTTGTTTGTGTTATCTACTATTAAATACGTGATCAAATAAACTACTATTGTATTGAATATAATTATTTTCTTTAAGTTAAAACGAGAAGCATAAGTACGGCGAAAAAGTCATATACAATATTATTTGAATATTATTGATTTTCGTACAAATAACATGATTACAAGCATATTAATTGATATTAATATTATAAACATAAAAAAATATTTTACTTTAGTTTATAATTTGCAGAATAATTCCATTTACATTGTTCACCTACCTTTCTTTTGTCATTGGAAATTGATAGTGTACGAAATGATATGTTTAAGAATTAAAGTTTCTTTTATATATTGTTGCTCGACTTTGCTAGCTTTTCAATAGTTTAGTTTTGTCTATTTGAGCATGGTGGGTTTTGATGTGGTTTTGATTAATTTATTTTATTATTCTTTTATGTTGATGATGTTTGTGCATGTAGTACCACTCTTAATTTATTGTACAAATTTACAATTCATATTTTCATAATAAGATACTAAAAACCTTTCAAAATATAAGATCCTAAACTCAGTCAAAAAAAATAAAGAAGTTCAATAACCATATCCTTTTGTATTGCTGAGGTTTTTAGATGGAATGAAATAATGGAGATTGATATAGGAAGTTGGATGTAGATTTAGACGGATTCTCCACTAAGATAGCAATTTTTATTTAAAAAAATTTAAAAGATTATGATTAAAAGTTTGGGGATGAAGAGGAAAAAAAAATAAAAAGTTTTGACAAGAGAGATAGTATGCAAAAGAAAAGTCGAAAATTAATTGCAGAGAAGTGGGCTTACTTGAGTAATTCTGGCCATTTCATTATAAAATAGATCACTAAATTTGGTTCGTTAAGAAAATTCAAGCCCGGTTTGAAATAGTACAAAATTTTATCGTATATTTCGGAATTCTGAACTGCAGCATATAAAAGCGAAATGATCTTGGCTACATCAATACAAACTACATCGTCCAAAATCAAATCAATCAAATTTTTGTACTCTACTCCCCCATCAATCAAATTCAAATCAAATCATGAGTTTAATTAGTGACGATGCAGAAGAATTATTGCTGACGAAGCATGCAACCATCGTCCAAAATCAAGTCATGATCCCAAATGTGAGATCACGTCAAAGATCAACCGAAGATGAAAAAGAGTATGTGATGGTAAAGAGACGCATGAATTCCTGTTTGAAAAAAGTCGCAAAATCAAATTTTTATCGAGACATTGTCCAGCAACTAGAAAACAATGGCGATATCAAGTGTAAATTTTCGAGGGCATTGGGATCGCATACTCGTATGCCATTAGTAATTTATGATCTGGGCAGCATACAGTTCAGTATTACATACCAACTAAGGTTTGCTCTTGCGCTCCTCCTCAAACAAGATTTTTCTCATATGATTGATAGTCTGCAAGTCCATATTAGTAGTATGAATATGAATGACATAGAACTTAGAATAGTTAAAGATATGGGTTGCAATATTATCATAGATGATAGCAACTGTGTTAACTATAGGATTGATAGACCAACATTGTTATACTTGCCACATGCAAACAGTGAGACGTTTGCAAATCTAATTGAAGAAAACTGGTTCCCTGCAACTCGATTGAATCAAATAGTAATTCTGTCAAACAGCTTGAAATATATGGTAAAGGAAATTGGAAGTGTCATCAAAGAAGTAGATGGTAAATTTGAGATTGCTTCTGAAAGATTAACTCAAAAAAATGAGAGGTTGAGATACGTATGGGTTGTTCAGAAGTTTTGCACAGAGGTAGGAATTGATGAAAGAATGTGGAACTTGTACAAGCAAAAATTTTGGGAGCATCGGTATTATATTGAACTTGATGAGGAAGAGAGGCAGGAAAAAATACATTACGGGTATAGGAAAAATGAGACGTTCTCTACTTTTGGACTACATTTCTTCCACTTCAATTGCGACACTGACCTGCAGTCCCTTTTACCAAGTGAATTTTTCAACTTCTTCCTACTGTTGATTAGTGAAAATCTTTGTTTCCTTTTATGTAACATACTTATGAATTATGTGAAATTTCAGGTTTTTCATGGAGCATGAAGCTTCCACCAGGACATGATTTTAAAGCTTGGAACCAAGCAAGGTACAGGCAAAACATACAAGCTTTTTAATTAATTTTTTTTTAAAGATCTAATGAATACAATGAATAATTAGGTACATTATGGACGAGGAGGACATGGTTGAATCATCAAAACTTGTTAATGACATTAAAGATATTATGAAAGAAATGGAAGAGTCTGACTTCTACATCTACATACGTGACAAGCTAAAGAAGCCTGAAATCAAGCTATTATTGTCCCACATGTTAGGAACTGAAAAGAAAGTACATATGGTGTTATATGGAGTTGGAAGCATAGAACAAAACTACGAATCTCAAATCCAGTTTGCTTTAGCTCTCTTGCTTAAAAAACATTCTGAAATTCCTATAGGCGATATCGAAATCTTTGACTCAAAATTAACAGTTGCGGACAAGAAAGCAATGTCAGATATGGGGTGTAAGGTTCTTAATCTTGACTGGAAACATATTTGGAGGAGAGTACAGAAACCAACATTTTTCTTTATTTATCTGGCAGATTGCATAGAAATAGCTTCTATATTTGAGGCAAACTTTTGTCCACTAAGAATGAATAAAATTTGCATCTTCTCAAGAGAGTTTAATGGGTATTATTATAATTACTACAGAGGACTTTCGAGGCATAATAGACATCTTATCGTGGATCATAGAAGGCTCAATAAAATTTATTTCGGTTACGAGAGAACTCTTATGAAACACACTGTTTGCTTCAGAGTTGGCAAACTTGTGGATACCGGGGATTTTCTTCAAGATATGTTCTTGAAGTTTTATGTCGTGGATAATGATACTGATCTATACGCCTATTTGCCAAGTAAGATTTGACTCATATATATAGAAGGACCCCCTCCTTATAAGTTCCACTCTCATTTCCCTTCGGTTTTTTTCATTTCTTTTTTTTTTGTTTTTTTTTTTGGCAAAATAAAATTCAGATCAAAGTAAACTTTTGATGATATATTATATTTGTTAGCGAGATCATCTTATAAAACATCGAATTATTTCGAAAATTTCAACCTTTTCAAAATTAAATTTCAAATCGATGGCTAATATATGTATTTTCGACATTTCATATCCACTTGGAATATTGAAAGGGTAATAAGTTTTGACATAATTCAAATTTTGTTATGACGGTCTCGCTAACAAATAGAAAATATGTACAAAAATCAACTTTAATCCAATTTTTTTACACAAAAAGACAAAGGGGATGAGAGAAATTTATTAGGAGGATCTTGATCATTACCTATATATTGTGTATGTGTGCGCGCGAGCGTGTGCGTGCGAGCGTGTGTGCGCGTGCATGCGGGCATGCACTTGTGTATATGGTTACTATTAGTAAGGAGGTTTCTCGCAATACATATATAGGAAATCGAATATGTGCGCGCGCGCATGCACGTGTGTGTGTATGCACACGTATGTGTGCGTGCATGAGGGCATGAGCTTGTATATAAGGTTATTGTTGGTAAGTAGGTTTCTAACAATATATATATATATATATATATATATATAAGAAATCGAATATGTGAAGTATTTTAATTGTTTGTTGAAATTTTATGTTTATTTTAGTAGCCAAAAAGTGGACGAATAAAAGGCAGCTCATTAGAAATTCGAGAAGCCTTCTTAATGACATATATCTTTTTATACTTAGCTTGTAAACTCTGGAGAGTGTGTGTCTTTCAAACACATACCTTCGGTATTTGTTACAAGATTGACAATTTTAAGATTTGAACTTGTGACATTTCACACATATATGGGCTAGGATTGATTACACCTTATTTTTGTTAAATCTCAAATCTCTCTGATTTCAACCACATGTTCCGAATTAAATAATATATATTCTCTCTTCTAAAGTGAAAAGAGAGAAGATATATTATTTAATTTGGAACATGTGGTTAAAATTAGAAGGATTTAAGATGTTGCTGATTCTTGCCTATACACACGCGCACCGATATATATATATGTATGTATGTGTATATGTATATGTATATATATATGTGTGTGTATGTTTGTATGTATGTATGTATGAGGAGCATTCATAATTTTCGAAACAAAAGTATGAAGAGCGTTCAATGGCATTTCAAACAGTGGAGCACCCCACTAGTCCTCTGATTTTCACCACAAGTTCCGATTTAAATAATACTTGTTTCTATCTCTTTTCACTACACATATTATTTAAATTGAAACTTGAGTGAAAATCAGAGGGCTAGTGGGGTGCTGCACTATTTGAGGTGCTCTCTCTTTATATACATATATATATACACACACACACATATATATACATATATATATAGACATTCATCCCACTATTTTTGACATCTTTGTATTTCTTTCATATTGTCCAATGGATTTGATACATTAGTGGATGATTGTATTATGATGTAAGAGAGAGAAATGCGATAAAATATGAAAGAAAGTGCATGTTAGGTTCATCGTTTATTTGTAAAATCCAATAGTCAATATAGAGGGACTAAACATTGAGGGTTATGGATATTTTCCCTCTCTCACACGTACGTGCACGCGCACATACACATCCCCTCTTCACACACGTACACATACACATACGTGTGTGCGTGGAATGACCAAGATCCCATCATATAAATCTCCTCACATCACTCCTTGTTTTTTTGTGCAAAAACATTTTGGATTGAAGTAAATTTTTGTAGATATGTTCTATTTGATAGTTAGATCATAGTTACAAAAATCTGAATTATTTCAAAACTTTAAATCCTTCAAAATCATACTTAAAATCGTCAATCAACATGAATATTTTTTATGTTTCGTATTCACTTGCGACTTTGAAAGGGTTAATAATTTCGCAACGATCCAAATGTTTTCAAAAATGATATCACTAAAAAATAGAACACGCATACAGAAATTCACTTTGTTTCGAAATATTTTTGAAGAAAAATACAAAGAGGGTTGGAAGGGGGGTTTATACAAGTGGGATCTTGTCCTTCCCACCTATGCACATATACACATGCATATACAACATACATACATATACACATACACATACATACATAAACGTGTGCTTGTGTGCGCGCACATATACAAACACAAACACACACTCACACACTGATGTTTAAGCTTTTTTTGAAATGTTTGTGTAGGAGTAACAATAAGGGAGATGGTAAAGTGTCATAACTCACGAGATTATTTCGCTGGAGATGGTTATTTTGAGTAAGGACTTCTTCATTCATATGCTTTTTGCCAACATGCATGTTTTGTATCATTTATACTAAATGAAATATTCCTTGTTGTTCTTAGCTATGTTGCTTTAATGCATGACTACATCAAATTTCTTATTCACACTCGATTCAATGGCGAGAGCGATGATGAAGACAGTGACAACGAAGTCGACGTCAATGGAAATGATGATGGTTTCAATGAAAATAATGACAACGATGCCATTGAAAATGTTGTTGATGATGTTGTCAACGAAAATGATGATGTTGTCAATGAAAATGACGACGACGAAGATGGTATCAATGAAAATGAAGAAGGCGACAATGGTGATGACGTCATTGATGACAATAACAATGTCAATGATAACAATGATTATGTTCTCAATGATGATGATGATGATGATGTTGGTGGCGGCGTCATTGACTTTTATGAAAATCCAGATTATTTGGAAAGACGTTGGCCTGTCAGATTACGTATCACATGGAACCGGCCTCAATCAGGGTGGCTCAAGCTCAACTTCAGTGGTAATCAAGAATCAAAAGGATATGGTGGGGTCATCCATGATGAACATGGAAAATTATTAATATCATATGCAGGTTATATTCGAGATCCTAAAGCAAATGCAAACGTGGAAGCTTTAAGACATGGTTCTAGGTGTATCTTAACTTATTTCGACGACATGAAGATGATAGTGGAAGGAGATTCTCTTCCCCTTGTATTATGGGCTAATGGACGGTATCCTGGTAACTGGAGACATGAGAAGGCACTAAGTGAAATATACAAAGCTCGAAAAGGAAAAAATTGGGCCTTTGTTCACGTGTATCCCGAAGCAAACAATATGGCTGAAGAGATGGCAGTTAGAGGAGCAGAATTATGTCAGATATGTCGTATATGGGATCACCGAGGTAATCTAGTTTTTAAATGAAATTTTTATTGTATTGGTTTGTGCTTGGAAAAAAAAAATTCATTGTTGTGAATGATGAAATGTACAAATGATAAGCTGCAGAATCATAATTCGACATTGTTCTACTTGTTAATCTGCTATAAATCAATGGATTCAGATATCACTCTTTTCTTCTACAACTTCACATCTGTGATGAATAGGGATGAAACAATGACTTGTAAATAGACTGAACTCAAACATCTTAATCTGGAACTTGTATATCATACATACTCACAAATTTTACTATAGGTACAAAAATAATAGAAGAATGTCTTAATGTTAGTAAATGAATTTTAGAATAAATTCCTGCTATTGTACAGAATGTGTGCTTAATTAACTCGATCAGTCACACCACACCATAGACTGTATAATAGGCCTGTAAACGGTCGAATATGGACTCGAATAGTGTCGTATCCATATCCGAAAGCATTTTTGAATATCAGATATCCATGTCCACAGAGGTGGATGGATATAAGATGTTTATTGAATATTATTCGACCAATTCATAGCTAATAAATATAAACAAATAAATAGAAAATTTTGATTCATTATAAATCTATTTCATTACTAAAAATATAAAAAATAGTAAACATGCCAAAATAATATTTTAAACGGCAAATATTGATATTTATACACATATTAAAAAAATTTACTTGGATAAAATAGTAAATTGTAATTATTTTACATACTAAAATACACAAAAAATATCTATAATCTAAATAAAATTGAACGGATAATTATCGGATGATGATACGATCATATCCACTTCCGTATTCATTTTTCAAATATTGATAATTTCTCATATTTCAGATATGGGTACAGAAAGATTTCGGATTTTTGGGTACTCGTTGATAGCCCTACTATGTAATCATAGACTTGCAAATCTTGTTGTATATCCACAGATCTTAGCAGCCGCTCCTTACTTCAGCAATGGAAACCATTTAGTTTTTCTCATTTGCATCTCCTTGAAATATCTTCATTCACTATCTACCTTCATGGGAGGGAAACATACTTCTCCCACCCACCCTGCTCCTGCTTCTTCTAAACTTTCATCAATCTCCCATCCACCCTGAATTATAGCAACACCAAAAAAAGTTTAGTTCATTTTTTGTCTGGTTCTTACCATTAAAACCATTTCTACTATAATAATTTGTGAAATGTACAGTTATGAAAATATATAGAGCTGTTACCTGTTACCTTTAGTAAAGTCAAGGCTTCACTCTTCTAAGATGTTTTAGATTTTCCTACAAATGTTTATGTGATTATTTACAATTCGCTCTCACTAAGTGTCACTTATGGTTATTTCAGGTAAAAATTTAGATCATGAAAATGGCAGATGCCCGAAAACTGAAGATGGAAATGGGATATGTGGGATAGCTTCTTGAATCGGTGATTTTGCTGTTGATGATTTTGTTGGCATTGCATGTTACTCCTTAAATTCTAAAGAACCGGAGTTTTTTTTCCCCAGGTAAAGTAGATTGACCTTTTAGTTATAATTTTTTTTATTATCATTGAGAAACGTCTGAAAAGACAGATAGTACAGTTTATGAATGAAAATAAATCAACATTTGGAAAACGTTGATTAACTATTTTAATTGTGTTTCACTTAAGAATTGTTGTTTGTTGTATTCATTTGCAAAGGGTGGTTTACATAGAGCAATTCTAATTTGAAGAGCCTCTTTATTATTATATATTCTGTAATATTCTATAGCCACAAAGACAGGGATGCCCAACACAAAGGTGTGCTGATGAAAATACATAAGGGGGCTGTTGAACTTTCTGAAAGCCCAATAAACACCGTATTAATCGTGTTTTCCATGTTTGCTTTCGGTTTTATCACTAACTTCTATGAGGTATGTTATCCCGTCTTTTGGTAAGGCCGTGACATCAAAAAGTTGACTGGAAATCAAGAACAGTTCGTCCCAAAGATTGGATATACACTGTTTCACTATGGATATTGGTAAATTTTGTCCAAGTCCAGATTGAGCTGCAATTGACAAGACATGACAAGAAAAGCTATAAAAATCGACGTTTCAAATTTCAAGTCAATCCGAATTCGTATGCTCAAGATATGATCGATGCAAACTTGGGAATCAACTGTTCGTATCCATCAATCCTCAACTGTTCGTACCCATCAGGCCTCAACCGTTCGTATCCATCAATCCTCTATTGTTCGTATCCATCAATCTACTGTTTGTATCCATCATTCTTCTGTTGTTCGTATCCATCAAGTGCAACATCGATGGAGTACGAATAGTGCAACATCGATGGAGTACGAACAGTGCAACATCGATCGAGTACGAACAGTGCAACAGACGATCGATACGAAGGAGACAGCCTTCGAAAAACACAAACTTGCATCGATCATATCTCACAATCTACAAGTCTGAATGCTACGAAATTTTCACTGGAGCTTACGTACAACTTAAAGAATGTTCATGCTCGATTTCGACTCGATTGGGCAAAATCTTAATCGATACGAAATTCGTTCGTATCAATCACGCATCGAGTGCAAACCACATGAGATCGATCGCGTGGGTCCGCCCACGTGCCAGAAGAGGTCTCCCAAGATCTAAGCGAGATATTTGCAGCCTACGCCTATAAATAGCATCCTAAAACCTACAGAAAAGAGACTTTTGGCTCTTCTACGTCCAGACTTTGCCGGATTCATCATTGTACTCGGATTTTGCTGTTGTAATCAGTTGTAACTCGTTGTAATCAGCAAGCAAACTTCAATGAAATTATCAACTTCAAAGTGGACGTAGGCTGGATTGCCGAACCACTATAAACTCTGTGTTCTTTACTGCTTTCATCTAAATTTTCTGAGTGTTCTTCATTTTTAATTCTCTACATACTTGTTATATGTGATTGTGAACTGGTGCTTTCATTGGCAATTGGGTGTTTGTGACCAATTTTGGCGCAAACATTTTGGTGCTTTCACCGAGAATGGCAAAGTATTCAGGGATTCTAAAGTTTGGAGTTCAGATTTGGAGAGCTAGAGAATCAGATCTAGGAGGAACTATGGCAAAGCAATCAACAATAAGACAAAGAACTTAAAGGAGTAAGCATGAAGGGAGTCAGGAAGCTTCCTCAGGAGCGAATCAGGCCTCGGTCTTCATCACCGAGACGAGATGGAGATGACGATGGGAGCCATGCAGGAGGGAATGCTGAAAAGGCAAGAAGAGATAATGCATAATCTACTTCAACAAGTTGGTCAAGTTGGAGTGTAAAACCAAGGGAATGCAACTGCAGGAGATGTTATGGATAGGGATCGAGAGCATGAAGCAACCAGAATTCTGGAATAGAGCGGGACCATCAGGAGCAGCACCAGAGCCAGGGGGGCACTCACCCGGAGCATGTCGATCCAACCGCAGGCAAGACACCAGGTGGAGTTTTGCAACACGACGTTGATAGAGAGATGGATGCTCGGCCAGTAGAGTAGACTCCAGGAATCCCTCGTGAACTCGGGGAGCAGATCAGAGGCAACGGACAAGGGCCACAGCTTGGCAACAGTGACAGATTGGCGGAGATGGTTAGACGAGCCATGAAAGGCGGACTGGTTAATAGA
Source organism: Allium fistulosum (assembly GCA_030737815.1). Taxonomy (NCBI): domain Eukaryota; kingdom Viridiplantae; phylum Streptophyta; class Magnoliopsida; order Asparagales; family Amaryllidaceae; genus Allium; species Allium fistulosum. The sequence continues at coordinate 866,890,058 of CM060905.1, read as the reverse complement.
GATCTGGAAGACGTGAATAGGAGCCCGTTCGCTCCCGCAATTAGACAGGCCAGGAATCCACCACAATTCAAGCTACCAACACTGGAGACGTACGATGGGAGGACGGATCCTGTAGTTCATCTGGCATGGTATATAAGGCATATGGAGGTACTGGGGGCATCGGAGGAGGTCAAGGCCCGGTGTTTCCCATTGTATTTGACGGACATTGCAGCATTATGGTTTAGACAGCTGGGAAGCGGCTCCATTGGAACATGGACCGATTTGGCTGAGAAGTTTATGAGGCAGTTCAGAGTTCACATTTCGAGACCCAAGAATGTGATGAGTTTGGCAACACTAAAGCAAAGAACGGGGGAACCTTTAAGGAATTTTCTGACGCGATTCAATGCAGCGGCAACATCGGTGGATCGATCAGATCCATCCATGGTTTTGATGGCAGCTGTATCTGGCATAGCTGATGGAACATAATTTAAAAATTCACTGACAAGGGATCCGCCTATGGTTCTAGGAGAATTTTATCATGAGGCCGAAGGAGTCATGCGATTAGAGGACGCAAATGTTGAAAGAGAGGAAGGAGAGGGAACAAAAGTTTATGCGGTCAAAGGCGGAAATTCTCCCGAAAGAGATTCATGCAAGGATAAAGGAAAACGAAAAGCCGAGGATAGCGATAATGGACCAAAGCGATCACGAAAAGAACCGAGATTTACTTCCTATTCAGAGCTGAGCGAAACCTTGGAACGGATCTACTAGGACACCGGGGGCAGATTCTTTATCGAAAGCCAATGAGAAGGGACCTAACCAGCAATGAGAGGAAATCAGACAAATACTGCTTATTCCATAAGCTAAGCGGCCACAGTACCAATGATTGCAGGCACTTGAGGGATGAAATAGAGGGACATATCCGGAATGGCCTGCTATCGCAATATGTAAGGAGGCGAGCCACAAAGGTGGAGCAAGAACAACCACCACATGCACCAACTGGGAACGGCTCAGGATCGAGGCATCAGCTTGTCATCGGCTGATTGAAATAATGATGAATAAGTAGCAAACTCCACACCAACACGATTAAGTCATTTACACATGTACAGGATCGTGAACGATCCTCAGGCATACTTCGATACGACTACCAATCGCATCAGTGTAGGTGTTTGCACTTTGACGTCTCTGTTTTACTTTTGTTTTCTATTTCGCATGTTTGAACTTGATTTTGTTGAACATTTCTGTTGAAATACTTATTTTGAATGAAAATCCGCTATTTGTGATTCCATAACGGCTAAGCTACTTACACATGTACAGGTTCGCGAACGATCCTCGGCCATGCCCTGAGATATCGATAAACCGCCATAACCAGCAACTTAGAAACTCACTCGAACGTGAAATCTGACGTTAATAATACCAAGTCCCCCCCCCCCCCCGGGTACACAAAACTCGCCGCGAAAGGCACCCGACCGCGAACGGCCACAACACGCCACGAACGGCAGCCGATCGAGAACGGTCACAACACGCCACGAACGGCATCCAACCCCAAACGGTCACAATTCGCCTCGAACGGCACCCGACCGCGAACGGTCACAACTCGCCTCGAACGGTACCTGACTGCGAACGGTCACAATTCGCCTCGAACAACACCCGACCGCGAACGGTCACAACTCGCCTCGAACGGCACCCGACCGCGAACGGTCATAACTTGCCTCGAACGTCACCCGACCGCGAACGGTCATAACTCGCCTCGAACGGCACCCGACCGCGAACGGTCACAACTCGCCTCGAACGGCACCCGACCGCGAACGGTCACAAATCGCCGCGAACGGTACCCGACCATGAACGGTCATAACACACCGCGAACGACATCCAACCGCAAACGGTCACAACACGCCACGAACGGCATCCGACCGCAAACGGTCACAACACGCCGCGAATGGAATCCGACCGCAAACGGTCACAATTCGCCTCGAATGGCACCCGACCACGAACGGTCACAATTCGCCTCGAACGGCACCCGACCGCGAACGGTCACATACCGCCCCGAATGGCATACGATTGCGAACGATCACTATTCACAGTCAGATAAGATTATCAATTTCTTTGCAGGTCATTAATAGGATACGAACATCCAGCTTATCGAACTACAAAACACACCTTCCTATCGCAAGGCATGTTTTGGGAGGCAAGTGTTATCCCGTCTTTTGGCAAGGCCGTGACACCAAAAAGTTAACTAGAAATCAAGAACAGTTCGTCCCAAAGATTGGTTATACACTGTTTCACTATGGATATCGGTAAATTTTGTCCAAGTCCAGATTGAGCTGCAATTGACAAGACATGACAAGCAAAGCTATAAAAACCGACGTTTCAAATTTCAAGTCAATTCGAGTTCGTATGCTCAAGTTATGGTCGATGCAAACTTGGAAATCAACTGTTCATATCCATCAATCCTTTACTGTTCGTATCCATCAGGCCTCAACTGTTTGTATCCATCAATCCTTTACTGTTCGTATCCATCAATCCTCTACTATTCTTATCCATCAATCCTCTACTGTTCGTATCCATCGTTCTTCTGTTGTTCGTATCCATCAAGTGCAACATCGATGGAGTACGAACAGTGCAACATTGATGGAGTACGAACAGTGCAACATTGATACGAAATTTGTTCGTATCAATCACGGATCGAGTGTAAACCACATGGGATCGATCGCGTGGGTCCGCCCACGTGCCAGAAGAAGTCTCCCAAGATCTAAGCGTGATATTTGCAGCCTACGCCTATAAATAGCATCATAAAACCTACAGAAAAGGGACTTTTGGCTCTTCTACGTCCAGACTTTGCCGGATTCATCATTGTACTCAGATTTTGCTGTTGTAATCAGTTGCAATTCGTTGTAATCAGCAAGCAAACTTCAATAAAATTATCAACTTCAAAGTGGACGTAGGCCGGATTGCCGAACCATTATAAACCTTGTGTTCTTTACTGCTTTCATCTAAATTTTCTGAGTGTTCTTCATTTTTAATTCTTTACATACTTGTTATCTTTGATTGTGAACTGGTGCTTTCATTGGCAATTGAGTGTTTCTGACCAATTTTGGTGCAAACAAGGTATTTTGAAAATTTTGACGTACATCCTTATAAGTGTAAAAACTAAGGTAGTGTTGGTTTAAAAACGAATTTTTTATTTTCGATTTTCAATATGTATGTTAAATATGAGAAGAATGGTGGGACGACGGAGGGGATGAAAGAAATACAGATGGAAGGGGGACGACGGAAGAATTAATTGTTTCACGTGCCTGTGTTATTTCCCAAAACATGGAAATTAAAACAAAGTTGTTTTCTATATTGTATGTTAACTTCGTTTTCTAAATTGGTCGTTTTCGGCAATATACATGCGTCATGTGCATTTTTGTATGGACGAAAATCCAAAACAAAAAACAAAAAACCAAACACTACCTAAGTTTTTGGTACCTACAATTTCTTTTATAAAATACATCTTTATTTTCAGAAAAATAAATGTAATTCAAGGGGTATTTAGATAATTTTACCAACTTTAGCATGTGTTTATATTATCATTTTTCATAACTCATAACTGCATGCAATATAGGTCTCCACAGCCACTTTTAAGTTTGGAAATGAGAGATGTAAAAAAGAGAAAATTATAAATAAGATGGATGTATAAAATAGTTTCTAAAAGGTAGAGATGTAAAACAAATCGGTTTTAGAAAGAGTGACGTGTATCTAATTTTCACTCTTTCTTTTGCAGTTTCACTTTTTTTGAGTTTTGATGGTCTTACCTTAAACTAGAAAAAGAATTGAGTTTTAAAGAGTCAGGACTCTTGTTTCAAGAATTGTTACTTGATTTGATTAGTAATTTAGCTTTGGTTTAATCTAAAATTACAGTTAGTTTTACCTTAAGTAGGCTATACATTTTATTTACTGATGAAAGTCATCAAAACATTTGTTGACGTCTTTTATCTAGTATATATAGAAGTGTAAGCAATTGAAACATGCAATTTTAGAGACATTTTAATTCAGTGGACTTTTTTTGATGATATATTATTGCGGAGAACTTTGGTACAGTGGGATTGTTAGATTTTTGTAATACAATATTCCATATTTAAGTATATTTGAAGATATTTGAGTGAAACTGGAATTGTGACTCAAATACATTACTGCTTTTATAGATATTGTGGATTTAGTAGAGTCATTAATTGTCTCTTTTATCACATTAAATAAGGCAACAAATTATCTACAAGGCAAAGATTTATTTTAAAAGACAAAAGTAACCATACATTGATTAATGAAGGTATTTTGTCAAGGCTATTATAAATAGGCATGTATAGGGTTTGTTATATGAGTGTGGGGAAAAGTGTGTCATGTTGGGTGTTGGAGATAGAGATTTCTTTTCAATTTTAAGGCTATCTTTTGTATTCTTTTTGTGCATTAATAAAGATTTTTGTTTGGAGGAACTTGTGTGTTTGTTTTTCTCACTTCTTATCTCTTCTAAAACCTAATTGTGTAGGAATCCTAAAAAACCCTAACAACTGGCATCAAAGCCTACTATACAAAATTTTTAAAGAGAGTTTGATTGTGGAGAAAATAAATGTAGAAAAACTTAATGGAAAAATTGAGGGTTATGGAAGGCAAAGATGGATGATTTTCTATACCTCAATGATCTTCACCAACCATTGAAGAATTAAGGGGAAAAATCTAGTAATGTATCTGAGGCAAAGTGGGAAACTTTGGATAGGAAGACATCAACAGATATTCGTTATTTCCTAGAAAATATGATGTTTCATATTGTTGCTAATGAAACATCTGGTTTTGAAATTTGAAGTAAATTGGAAGGAATTTATTCAAAGAACTCTACAACAAATAAGGCTCTTCTCACGAGAAAATTGGTGAATCTAAAGCTTAAGGAATGTGGGTCAATTGGAGAGCATCTCAAAGATTTTCAAGCAACTGTGAACTAATTGGCTGCTTAATAGCGGCCGTGAATTACAAGATGGATGATGAGTCCCAAGCCTTAATGTTGATGAGTTCATTGCCGAACAGTTGAGAAACGCTTGTGGTTGCATTGAACAACTCAAATTCGAATGTAGTTGTTTCAATGGGTTCGGTGGTTATATTTAATGAGGAGATGCCAATGATGAACCTAATGGGACGAAAGGATAAGGAGCAAAAGGAAAATGGAAATCCAATTGAAGAGGTCTATCTTATAAGGAGAGGTAACCATCCAAATATGGAAAGACGATCAAATAGGTCGAATATGTAAAGGAATTTCATCTACTATTACTATGAAAAACACGGTCATCAGTTGCGATTTTGAAATAAGCTTAAAAATAACAATGAGAGGAAAAGGAATTGGAAGAAGACCAAAAGAAACAAAAAGATAATAGCAATGGTAAAGTGCATTTTGGTGAAGAATTTGATGACAACGTCCTATGTGTGGATAAAGACAAAAGCAAAAATCAGGTGCTTGTTTCCATGTATGCAATCAAATGGAATCATTTATTGATTATGAAGATCTAGATGCTAATGTGAAATCTGCTAATGGTGGGGATCTAGATGTTAAAGGATAGGTTCGGTTAGATTGAAGATGCATGATGGAAGGGTGGTGAAGCTTACAGGAGTTACGCACATCCCCGAAATTACAATGAATCTTATTTTAGTAGGATGGTTGGAGGTAAAAGGTTGCAACTTTTCAATTCGAGGTGGAATCACAAGGGTTTGGAAGGGTACAAGGGAGGTGCTCTGCGCAGAAAGAGAAAGCAACCATGTATACAAATTGCTTGGGAAAACGATGGAGAATGGAAGAATTTCTCAAAGTTGTTGGAGAAACAAATTTGTTTGAATCATGGTGGAGCATGCAACAGAAAATTACAAAGTCTGCTTGGAGACCTTTGTGGTATTACAAACAGTTCTTATTTATTGATGATATGCCTGTTTAATTAGGAGGCATGCATATTTAAGTGGTTTGGAGGTTGCTAAAGTTTTCTTTTGAAGATGGAGACATCTGTTACCATGATAATATTGGAGATTCTTTAGAGTTTGAGGTTCTAGGTGGAGCTTGGATGACATTTATGGAATATTGTATCAAGGTGGAGATTGTTAGATTTTGGTGATACAATATTCTATATTTAAGTAGATTTTGAAGATATTTGAGTGAATATGGAATTATGACTCAAATAGATTGCCTCTTTTATAGATTCTGTGGATTTAGTATAGTGATTAATTGCCTCTTTTATTGCATTAAAGAAGGCAACAAATTATCTACAGTGAAAGATTTATTTTAAAAGATGGAAGTAATCAAACATTGATTAATGAAGGCATTTTGTCAAGGTTATTATAAATAAGCGTGTATAGGGTTCATTATATGCGTGTGGGGAAAATTGTATCTTGTTGGGTGTTGGGGATTGAGATTTCATCTTAATTTTAAGGCTCTCTTATGCAATCTTTTAAGTCAATTAATAAAGGTTTTTGTTTGGAGGAATATGTCTGTTTGTTTTTCTTCACCTAGTATGTCTTTTAAAATCTAATTGTGTAGGGATCCTAGAAAAAATCCTAACAGGGATGATGTACAATTCGTGCAAATATTTTAACATATTTACTTCGAAGTATTTATTAAAAAAAACTCTAAATGAAATTCCTCCTTTGTAATCCAGTATACATGGTGTTGTATTAAAATCTTGATATAGACATCTCTATCAAAGTTTTCTTGATTATTGACATATGGAAGCAAACTATTCATGTGTTTTTTTATCAAAGAAGAGTCACATTTTTTACCCTCTCATGTAAACTCTTGATTTCATCCTTGACTGTTGTGTTCATTAAATAAAAGTACATTCAATGCTTATTCGTTTGTTATAAAGTCGAATAAACAAGAATCTCGATTTTTCAATTTTGAGCCCTTGGAATCTATATGTGCACCATGATAGAGTGCATCTGTGATTTACAAAAATTTGAATAGATCCTAGATTGGATATTCTCTTACCAAGTAGATCGATTATAGTTAATATTAGGGTTTCTTAGGGTTCATTTTAAAAACAAATTTCCTGAAATCCCACTTGTAGCACCTTAACTTATTTTAAAATAAGAGTAGTATTTTATTCAAGCATAGTACTGATTTTGATGTGTTGGGGTTCGAACTCATGACTTATTGAACCTCATTCTATAGCATCATATCATTTATCACTTGAGCTAGTGGACCTTGATGCTCAAACTTTTTTTCAAGCATTTATACATGTTGCACACATTGTCACATCATGTCTCACAAGAAACACAATATCTAAAAATATTCTTTATGATAACCATTTGAAAATCAATAACATAGTTTGGGCTCACATGTTGAGAACCTAGCATTAACATAGGTCTTAGAAATTTATTACATCGACATAGCTTAAATAGATTAGAACACAAAAGAAGAATATTAAAAGCTCTGTTGCAACCCTTTAGCCCGCATAGCTCCATACTGCATTTGTGTAAAAATTTCTATCACAATCTAATCCCGAACAAGTGTATCCAAGGAATTGCATAAAATTATTCAGGTCGAATATATTATCTGGTGTGAGTAATTCTCAAATATTACTCAAACGCAACATGAATGTCACACAACTTATCTTTATGTACGAATACCTAAATTTTAGGTTATCACACAAACCTTATAACATTTATAATTTATTTTAGGTATGATACCTTAGTGTTAAGATATATAACTAACTATTTATCATATATCAACATCAACCATTCGCTCATTTGTCTGTACACAGCACGTGACAACATTCTACTCGCTCACAACTTATCCCATTCTGAGTAGAACATTCACTCTTATTTGCCTTCTAACGCATTGTCTACCAATTTACACAACCCGCTTATGTCTAAGGGTACTCTTCCAGCTTACACTATTCATTTAACATTATCTCATATAGACATATGGTCGTCTGCCGAACACAAAGTCGACCACTAGTTAAGACAATGCCTATGGACATTCTTTTATGTTTTTATCCTCATCTTTGTAACACGTCCCAAAATTGATCATTATATATATTTGCCCGGATCTCTTATCAGATAGTGTATAAGACTGCCTCATCTATACCCATTGCAGGATCGTCTCATCTTTAACATATAAAATGTTGGACAATGTCATCTACATTAGCACTTGACAAAATGTGAAGACTACCGCATCTTCATTCAGATTTTGAGTGATCCACCTTCCACACTCATCGCATTTATTAGTAAATGATACTCATATTATAATAACCCACCTCTATACCCATACTACCAAAGAGAATTACGAGATAATTCTGTCTGGTAATACGGAGAATGAGACTTTTTATGAGCGACCATACATGAATATTCCCTTGGGCTAACACCAATACATAATAAAAATCTCGTATAACACCTCCTTACAGATCCGATATTGGCATAAAGCAATAAACACATGGTTTTACCAGGACAGAACAATATACAACATATATAAATGAACACAGAGTCACAAATAAAAGTAGAAAAATATAATATATACTGATACCAAATCAATTTCACTACACAATTCTTAGCCATCTCATCAAAATAATTACAAGGAGACACCTAATAGAACATATATATAGCCATCGTCTTAGGATACAATATAACCAAAATATATTGTCTCCACTAAAGCCCAACCATCCAAAATGGCAAATGTCCCTATACTTGAAAAGTCTCGGACTTACCCGAGTAGACTATATCTAAATCCAATATGGGTACATAGCAATAAGCATGGTAATAATAGGAAAAGTACTAATATGACACAATGTACATCCATCACAAACCGCACAATAATATATTATGCCACACATTCTCAAATCTCTCCCAATGAATTCATACAAACAATTAAGAATCACAACGTCTATAAACTGGGCGATAACAATCAAATCCATAGAGATCTCAAAATACCATGGATAAGAAAATGACGTATCCATAAATCCACGATAAAAGAATAAATCCCGAATCAAACTAAATCATAGGGTTAACAACCCAAAATGTTTTGACGTGCAGTGCTGATGGAAGTATGGACTTTAGATTATCAAGCCCTAAAAATATAAATCAAGAAGGCATAATCCCAAGTAAATAATCAAAGCATCAAATCTTGACTTACAGTCCTAATGGAAGTGATAACTTCCAATTGCTAAACTGTATAAGATAAATCAGCAAAATAGAACCCAAATAGAACGAAATCCAAATCAAATACAAAAATCAATATCCAATAATACTATCCCGATTCACTGTCCCAATAGAAGTAAAATCTATCGACTATTAGTCCTAGGAGATAGCAAGAAATCCAAATCCCAAATAATACATAAATCAATGTAAAATATTGAAAACAATATTCGGATAATAATCTTGACCTATTGTCCTAATGGAAGTGATACTTCCAACTGTTAGGCATCAGAGGAATCAAGAAATATAATCCCAAATCAGTATCAAAACCAATCAAAAACTCAATATATAAAATCGTATGTCTCGACCCCCAATCCTTAAAGAGGTAAACTCTTGACTGAATGGTTCTAGGAGATAAATACAAAAAATCATACAAACATGAGATCTCTCAACCATAAGCCCTTAAGATAGAATGACAGGCAAGCTCATCGCAAGTCTCTATTGTCATAGGTAGACAACGTGTAGTTGTCTCAGGTTAGGCTAATTCAAATGAAAGACTAACGCACAGTCCGTCTCTAATGTCAATGATCATCATCCCTAGTGAGGTGATAATATCAAATATCCCAATATAGTGGACCTGCCTAAGTCATCCGGATGGGAGACTGACGTACTGTAGCACAGCTTCAGAAAATGCTATTGACCGCAGCCTGTTTCCTACAGTCCCTTAGTTACTCTCAGAATTGTGGCACTCGTATCCATCGCATGTCATAAACACAATGACAGATTACGCCGAGCATTGGCCATGATTTCTACTTGCCATTGGTAACGGACTGTTGGTCCTTAAGTGATGTCGGGGCAATGGTCCTAATGAGAGAAATAACTCTCAGCCTACAACTCAACATGGTGACATCGGAGATCCGAGGGGTGACCCCTTAATCAGGACCGCTAGAATGGATAACTAGCATATCTGGTGGGTCTAATTCACGCGCTTTCCATAGTGGCATGAACCCTATGACGTAAATTTCCAACAAAAACTCTCAACTATACAAGTCCTAATGAGAGTGATAACTAGTACCCTCGACTCTAGAAGTCCTGATGAGAGTGACAACAACTGCCCACGACTTGATTAGTTCTATTGGGAGAAATAATACTACTTAACTCAGTGAGTCCTGATGAGAGCCACATCAAATACTCTAGACTATACGAGTCCTGATGAGAGCATCTCTGTATAATAATCCTCGACTAGTAGTCCTAAGAGTAGACAATGATACTCAACTAGTTAATCCCTAGACGATACAACAAAATATACTCTCGACGATATGAGTCCTGATGAGAATAATAATAAGCACTCTCAACTTCATACGTCCTAATGAGAGCGTCATTATATAATATAATTTCTCGACAACTAGCCCTAAGAGTAAATAATAATATACTTGGCTGGTTAGTCTTAAGAAGATAAATCTATAAACTCCAGCATATCTCCAGCTCGTAGCCCTTGGATAGCAATATAACTCTCGACTATTAAGCTCTATAGAGTCACCTCCAGACGATATCACAAACTCCTAATCCATCTCCAGAATATAGGTGACATCTACTCACTAATAGTAATTGAACATGTATTACTTAAGCGTCCCATACCACTTAGTCTAACTCGAACATTTACTATAAGCTAGTAAACTACACTCTTCACAACAAACATTCGATAATATGAGTAAATAAAATAACTGAAAAAATATTGCCGAGCGTCCCATACCACCCAATACTACTAATCTGTTTATTCAATATCCTCATTATTTAGAGTCAAGTCATAAAATCATCAAATATAAATCATTTCAATTCAAGCCATATACGAAAGGGAATTATATTAAAGCTCTCAAATTCATTTAAATATTTCACAATTTAATCTATCTTCAAAACAGATTGAATAATTTAAAAACCCCTTTCGAAAATACTATTAAAACCTTTCAATTACACTAAGTCATCAAATAAACACACGTCGTCCATATCAGGCTGCTCCAGACGATTCACCGCCAACCATCACTTCCTGCGACAACGTTAGCCATGATCAAATTAATCGCCCAAATGACGACCAACCTCCTCTTCTTGCCACAATGCCAGAATCACGACACTCATGGTCACCGCCTATATTGATCAACAGTCGTAAGTCGCGGCCCTTCCCTACCACCACGGATATCGACTCCCCTAGTGAAGCTCTATCGCCTTCATCATCGAGCGGTCTAATGCGATTCATATTTTTTTTAATGTATTCGTGATTTCCCGTTTGGGAAATTAGGGCATGAAGGCAAATAGGGTTCGGGTCTTCCATGGGGTGTTTGGGTTCATGATTTTGAACAGAGAGGTTTTGGGCTGAAGTAAAAATAAAGAGGAAAATGAAAGAGTCTGGCTAATTTGATTTGGGCTTTGTTTAGCTAAGTCAATTTTTCTTTCTTTTTGATAACTCTTTCATTTATTTATAAGTAATTTCAATTCAATTCAAATTGATTTACACTTTAAAAATATATTTTATATTCAAACAAAACAATTTATTCAATTTCAATATATTATTTGAAAAGAATTTATTAAGTTAATTCAATTTATTACAACAAAATATTTTATTAAATAGATTTCAGTTAAGTAAATATTAACTTTTTTTAAAAAAAAATTATTAAATATCGCATTCAAACTATTTTATTTTAATTATATTTATTTAATTACGACGTAGAAAGTAGGGTTGTTGCATGTATTTTCTTTAGCACTACCAATGAGGAGCCTGTTTGACCTTACTGGTCTCCTAATACAAATCTACACATTGTTTTCACATCACTCATCACTTGCGGGCCTATGAAAGTTCATCATCCCACTTGCATAGTCACTAATTTCATTTTCGTACCGACACATGTATTCTTATAACAATAGTTTATTACTTTGTATTTACTCAATCATAATTACTCGAGCATCATTATCACATACGATTGCCCATTTATACACAATATACACATTTCGACCCTTCGGGCATCACGACACATAATGTTTCCCGCATATCAAACAAAAAACAAGAACATTTTCTCATTAACACTTTTGTTACCAAGCAAGCCCGCTTGTATACATTGATAGAGTTAAGGGCGTGCCTTTGGAGCAATTATGAATTTGATTATACGACTTATTCTCTTATAAAGAATCTTGTTTGAAATGAAGTATGCTTTGCTTTTATTTTCTTTTATATATATTGTTATACAGAGATATAAATAATGAAATAAATACATTAGACATAGGCAGTAGAAGTAGTACTTTATCGACTGTAGTTACGAATGTTTTTGTATCCACCAGTATTGAATCGATATATAAATACTTACTCATTAAATGTTCTGGTTAAGATGTATCTTGAAAAGGATATCGATATATCTATTGAGACTAGTGTACGTAACGCTCTCCATTGATGGATGGTGAATACTCATAACCAAGTAGCTCCAAAGGGTTAAGCACTTATGGTTGCTTGGAATAATCACACAATGACTCGAAGCGAGTCCTTTATATGTTAATATAATTAAGTCAAAATAAAAGACCTTGTGGGTTGCAGAATAATTATCTTAAGGCTAATTTAACACTAGAGGGGAAGGATGAATAGTGTTTTCTAACTTATATAAATCTTTTTAAAAAAAATTCAAGATTAATATCAAATCACATATTAACAACATAGATTTATACTAACAATCAATCGCGGATGCAATAACGAATAAATATAAAAGAAATTAAGTAAAGTAAGAAAGAAGACACTAGGAATTTATACTAGTTCAGATTATCCAATCCTACATCCAGTCTTGTACAATTGCTTGAACATATTTCTTTTCAATTACCAACTTTAAACTACGTAGAAAGCATACCAGAATACAATCTCGACTTCAAGGCTATGAGATCCTCCTATATCATGAGTTCGAGGCAAATTCTCTTGATTTGACCGGGCAACAAGATCACCCACTAAATTTACTGGGCTACTAAGCACACCCACTTGATTTGAATGGGCTACAATCAAACCCACAGAAATAAGAATAGAGTTGATGTTTTTCCAAAGATAAATACTTGAACTTTGGATACAATGGAACCCATAGCCACTTCGATAGCACTTTGATCTTTAAAATAAGAGAGATGCTTGCAAAACAATAAGTAGTAGTAAATCAATGCAATGGAGTATGGATTGATTCTATATTATTTTGAGGAGTGTTGTAATGACCCGGTATTTCGAACCATTCGCATCCACACATGTTAGACTTGAATTTCTCAAAATATCAGATTGTTAATTTATATTTGGCAGAACTCAGCATATACAGTAAATAAATCAATCACAGAATCACAAACACAGAGTATTACAACAATAAGCAGTAGAATAGAATAAATAGTAGTTCATGAAGCTACTATATAAACATCAGAGTTTGAAATAAAATACAACAAAATATCTCTAATACAAACAGATGACAAGTCCAAACAAAACCACTAGATAGCTGAAAACTGAATAGATATAGATGGACCTCCAAGTGAAGCTCCAAAACACAAAACACTCGAGTCAGGATTAACATTCTGATATTAATAAATTCAACTCAAGTGAAATGTCAACTGAAATACAAGTAACTCAAAGGATGTTTGGGATACCCATCCTCTAAGGATCCGTGGAACTATCTACTATGTAGTAATATACGCTATTATAACATGTCTATAGTAAAGTAAAAATATTAAAATAGCATTAAGGCGTTACCCATATCCCCCTTAACACATTTTATATATTCCCATAGTCTATACAGTACTGTAACTCCCCCCGTAAACTAGAGGGCTATCGGAGAGCACTCCATAGGTATGGTACAAAACAAACTCGTAGAAGGCGCGTTAGGGCATGTGAACACGACACTCGAGGCAATGCCAGGGTAGATATACCAATTGCACTCCCGGACTGGTGGTAACGCATACCAGCTACTACCGCCCACCTCGTGACACACTCCCAAATCAAAGGGTGCACACAATCAAATCACAAAAGCAATAGAATGGTATCAAAGAAATGTGCCCGGTCGGGGGAATGACCCCACTTGGCCCGGTATAGCTCCTGTTTTAGCCACATCAAGGTTACTCACGGGAGTCATGGCTACGTAAATACCATATAGAATCGTCACCAAACCATCCTACTTCATTTTGGAATCTTCACCATGTACACAGTTGTTAAAGTGGTTTTCGGTATTGGCAGAGAGTATGACAATATCTGATCCGGTCTCTTTAACAACCAAATGCTTATTTCACACTGTGGTCATTTCATTTCAAATAATTCATACTTTAAATCAAAATATCATATTCATTTCAAAACCATATCAAATTCGATATCATTATTCACTTTAAATAATATTCATTTTCAGAATGTAACACTTTCAAAATTTATAACACTTTCAAAATCATAGTACTTTGAAATCATAACACTTTAAAACCATAACACTTTGAAATCATAACACTTTGAAACCATAACACTTTGAAATCATAACACTTTCTACCTAAACTGTTTAGGTGTTGAAAATAATATATATATAAAAATACTTTATAAATTAAAATAGTTTATATATATAATAAAATACTTTATATAATAAAATAGTTCCTCAAATTTCACAAATCGATTCAAATCAGCTTAAATTCCAAAGATTCACTTTAAATCAGTTCCAGTTTAACCATTTCAATTTAAAGGTCAAAGATTCAAGTTTATATATTCAAACGTTTACAATATAAATTTCATTTATATTTCAACATTTAAATTTAATTTATTTCAAATTGGAAAATAATCACTTAATCATTTTTAATAACAATTTATTGTAATCCCAATTTATAAATTTAAATCAATATTAAATATTAAATTTCATTTTCATTCAAAATTGAGAATATTCATTTAATCACTTTTTATCAAATCAAGTTATAAACCAAGCATAATCATATCTTTTCAAAATCTCAAAACTGATAAGTTTAAATCAATTCTTCCTTGAATTCAATTATTAACCAATTTAAATTTCAAGTCAACATTAATTTATATTTCCAACCTTTATTATTAAAGTTATAAATCTATTTTAAAATATTAATATAAAATTTAAATAAATATTTTAAAACATATTATATACTAATTAAATTAAATTTTGTTAAATTAAATCTTATTATATATATTTTTAAGAAAATAAAATTATAAAAAAAATCTTAAAATTTATAATTTCGAAACTAACTTATAAATTTAAAATTCCAAAACATATAATTTTTAAAATCTACAATTTTAACATATATAAAATTAACATTTATATATATTATATTTTAAAAATCAATATTTATTTAAAACCATATATCTCCTTTCAAAACTTTGGAAATCATTTTCAAAATATAGACCAACGGTGTCCGTATATAATTTTCTATCCTATGGTCAAGTGATACAGATATTTATCATTTCAATCCGCAAGTTAAACATTTACGGGTATATATCATTTCAACCCGCAATCCCAAAATTCACAATCAATGAAAATCGCTTGGGTTTATC
Organism: Allium fistulosum; assembly: GCA_030737815.1. Lineage (NCBI taxonomy): Eukaryota > Viridiplantae > Streptophyta > Magnoliopsida > Asparagales > Amaryllidaceae > Allium > Allium fistulosum. Next base: position 866,874,400 of record CM060905.1, on the reverse strand, counting down.
ATTTCAACCCATAATGATTTTCTCCTATTCTACAAGATCGTTTGGGTATGTATCATTTCAACCCATAGGGAATTCTAAATTAACACGGAATTTGCAGAGTGAGAGCATATATGATGAAAATATAACATATCAACAATAGGCATATATCATCAGTGATAAATAAAATAAGATATAAACAACAAGATATGGTGTCATATATCATAGGTGAATAATTACAGATAATAGCATATCATATATGGCAATTATATAATTAACAGTTAAATTTAGCAGCATATTCCAATTGTCGTTTCAAGTGAAATCAAATTTACTAACTATAAGAATGTTAATCGTGAGTGATTCCTCACCTTTCGAGGTTAGAGAGTTTTGACAATGAAATGAGCTGCGAATCCAAGCAACGAATTCCAAAGTAAAGTACGATGGGCACGAATTTTACGGTCAAAGCAAAGCTGGAAGTTTGGAAGTGACAGAAAACAATCAAAATTAGCTTAATATGGACTAAGGAAAACATATGTTATATATTTGCATATATTTATTTGTTTTCTAAATAAACTCCAAAACATATATTTTCAAACCCATATTTAGTTCGAACACATATAAATTAAATTCCTTTATATATATATATACTTGGACCAAGCTCATATATACTTATACATAGACTAATATGTGAATATATATAAGCTTACATACTTATTCTATTAAAAATCAAAAATTATAAAATCAATATAACATAAATATATATGAACTCAGCGAATGATATAAGCTTATATTTTATATAAATAAACAAATTGGTCACATATAACCTATATAAACTTGTAACAGTGGTAAACTTATAATATAAACATCATATATAAACTAATATGTATACAATTCGAACATAAAATATATATAAAATTTTAAAGTACGTAATTCAAGTCAAAATAGCTATATTCTATTTTACTTAAATCAGTATATGTAACATGTAATTAGAAGAACCTACACACACAAATCCTCTGATACAAACATTTCGTATAAACAATCATATAACCTACATATGTAAGCTAATCCATTATATAATTTATATAATATATATATGAACTCAATATTTAAAATAAAATTAATATAAATTTACTTTGCTAAATAAGCAGACTTCAAAACAGATCTAATAAAACTCACCTAAATATATAGATGACTTACTTAAACATCATACATAAACTGACATAAATAAAATTTCTAGGATATTTAAATATATACTGACCAATATATATATGCATGAATGAATTTTGAGTAGCACGGCCCTAAGCTACAGGCTATGCGGTAGTGCAAAGCTCGGGACGAGACGCTAGCAGGTGCGCGTGGAGTTTGAGGAAGGGAATGCCAGGGTTTGAGGAAGGGAATGCCAGGTCGGAGCCGGTCGCGGAGATGGCGGGTTGGCTGTTGTGATGGGTTCGGTCACTAAGATGGGGAGGAGGAGCAGGGTCGAACGGGGAAGAGCAGTAGTGGAAAGGGAAGCTCGGTGGACTCGGGCTGTGCTTAGGTCGGAGAAGTGGCGGTCTGTGGATGATCGGTTTTGAGGGGGAAAAAGTAGGGCCGACGTGGCCGTCTATGGGTTGGAGGAGGTCGGCGGCCACGGCAGCAATGGAAAGGGGATTTTCTGGTGGCTGTAGGCGAGTGGGTCAGGTTTTCAATTGTAGGGCGGATGAAGGTGAAACAGCGTGGCAAAGGTACGGTGGCGAGGCAAGGAACAAGCATGTAACGACCCTACCGTTATACCCTCGTTATTAAAGAACATTACAAATAATGTCGGCTAATAACACGGAGAATACGGCTGGTTAAGGACGATCGAATGTGAATATATCTTTGTACTAACACTGACACGTCTTTATTACCTTAGAGGATCTGAACTGAAAGAAATTTTGACGTGTACAGTATTATTACAAAGAAATAAACACTTCAATTATAAAGATTCAGAACAGTATATAATATAGATAAAACTGGATTAGAGTCACAGATCATAGCGGAATACTATACATCATATACATAATAGAATGTGAGTCTACAAAATATCAGTACTAGACCCACATAATATTTACACATATCACATCCAAAAGTACTGTAGCAGGTACACAATGACTACTAGAATATATACATGACACAATCTCCTAATGTCAGCATATACAAATATGAAGTAAACTAAAATAGTCAAAACAGTCTACTTCATTGCTAGTCCAAGATCCAGAGGTCAATGAGTCCTAATACCTGTAGAGTCTCGGCCTGACCCGAGTATTTTAAAATAAACGAGTCAGACTATATCTAATAAGGAGATGAGATAGCGATATCGTAAACAAATGACTTAAATTAAATAAGCCATAATAAAAGTATGCCAAAACAACGACCAGAATAAGGCATAATAACCAATCACCATTTCTTTAAATCCATATCAAGTATGAAATGGAATGTCATTAAACATGGCAACAACATATTCAAAAAAATTCCAGAGCCAATAAATGATACTGAATATCTATCCCAAAATCTCCGAAGAAATAATCACCACTAATGAAATAATAATGGTAGTCAACTATCAGTGTGATACAGTGCGACACGGGGCCTAACTAAAATAAATAAATAAATAAACCCCGCCACATAGCGTAATAGTCTGACGAAAAGAAATAGACTACCAGTTAAAAACTCCGACTCCTAACGATAAGAAATAGGTAGTCGTGCTTATGACAAAACTATGTGAATTTACCTAACAAATATAAATAGGTAAACATTGTCCAGCTGTAAAATAAACTGATAGGCATGCATATAACACCTGCCCAAATATAAAAAAAGGCAGCTGTGTCATACCATAACAAACCTAACTAAAAGAAATAGGTCTGCCTACCCCAAATTTAAGAACATATCGACTCTCAGGTCGATAAAAATGAGTTAACGTCTCTCAGGGATCTATCGGCCAAAAATCCAAACACCCTAAGATAATATAACTCTAAGTGTAGCTTACTTTCACTCTAGTAACCATTAGAATCTAACTAACTGTCCCATACTAGAAGGTGAGATTCTAGTATTTACTGAAAGCTACTAAATTCCACTCAAACTCTATTTAACAAATTATAATAATGAGTGAAAGAATTGTACAAAATGTCTCATACCAATCCGACAATTCAATCATTTATTAAAATTCTTTGTTTTATAGAAAATCACAAAATTCAAATGGAAATTCAAATCAATAATAAATAATTAAAAGAGTTTTTAAAATCTTTTTATTTGTTTAAATTAATTGAAAAGAAAGAAAAGAAAAGAAAAGAAAAGAAAAGGAGTGTGACGCCCCACCTCTATACCCACGCTAACCAAGAACACTACGATGTAGTGCTGTCAATTAGCGCGGAGAATAAGGCTGTGGAGGAGCGACCATCCATGTAACTTCTTTGTGCGAGCATCGATACGTCAGATAGAATAGAATGCATATCTTTTAAGGAGGAAATCCGACATACCGATACAAACACAAAGCTATCACACGGTGGCTATATATATAATCTTCGGAAACAAACATAGAAATAATCATAACGACAATCAGTCACAGACATCCATATCACAAAGGCGGAAGAAGATATGAATAAATATATAACACATGAAAGTGTACATCAGAGTAGTGGTCAGAAAGATCCACTATAATACAAAAGAATAGCATCACGTGCTATACAAAAGAATAAGTACACAACATAGAGTCTATATCTCAAAGGTGTACATCCAAAAACTACTAATCTAAGTAGTTAGCCAAAAGTCAGAATAATCCTGAAGAGAAGTCAAGCAGAAGCACCTGTAACATCTCGGTCTGACCCGAGTATTATTTATAAGAAAATAATAAACGGATCAGTCTAACTATAAATATCAGATGATATGGTATACAGTAAAAGGCATGACATGAACATGTAATAACCATAGCGACATACTACTATAAGTATGTAAAGGATAATCAACAAAAGATTAATCAATATCACAAGAATCTTCTCAAAGATCCAAACACATAAAAAGGTAATGACACACGAATTCACCAATACACAAAAACCTGATATCATATCAGTGAAAATCACAAAAGTTGGTGAAGCACTAAATCCAGAAATCAACACACGAAATCCAGAACAAATCCCAGAAATCAACACACGAAATCCAGAAATCACTAAAAGGGGGAAGTCCGACACACGGACGAGAAGTTATCTCATGGAAGCTATCCATTTAAATTTTTCCGAACACACGGATGGCCCGAAGGCAAGTCCGACACACGGACGAAGAGACATCGCACATTGCTAGTCTAAATCACAAAAATGATCGTCATGATCATAAGGAAGTGTCAATCACACCAAGCCAGTAAATATATGAGTTTAGCTTCATGTCCCATAACCACTTGCTTAACTTAAATATTTACGAACAAGCTGTAAATCTTCACTAGGAAATTGTCACAAAAAGGGTTCAATCGAACAAGTCCAAGAGCTAACCGACGAAGTGAACGCAAGCGTTTCATACCACTCGTTTTACTAAGTCGTTTAAGTCGATTTCTCATTCGAGTGAAGTAAAGGCTTGTATATACTAGTAGATTGAAAATCGGTTTGAGAAAACGAACTTTTGATACTTAAAATAGTGTTGAAATCGCTTTGATGAAAGAGTTTTGATATTTACTATTAGTATTGAAACCTTCATATATCTTTAAAGTGACAAGTCATAAAACGATGGTAGAACAAATCAATTCACGTTCGAAGACGTGAGTAAAGTGCAAAGAAGTCAATCCCAAAACCATCAAAGTAGAAATTCTGATAAACGTTTTTCAGAAGAGATTGCCTACGCAGAGTAATACGGGGTTCGACCTACGACTTAAGGCCTTTAACTCCTGAACGACTTATGCCTTTAGCTCCTGAACGACTCAAGCCTTTAGCTCCTGAACGACTCAAGCCAGTAACTCGCGAACGACTCAGCCTTTAACTCCTGAACGACTTATGCCTTTAGCTCCTGAACGACTCAAGCCAGTAACTCGAGAACGACTCAGCCTTTAACTCCTGAACGACTTATGCCTTTAGCTCCTGAACGACTCAAGCCAGTAACTCGTGAACGACTTAGCACACCCAGAACGACTCAACGCCTGGAACGACTTAACACTTTAACTCGAGAACGACTCAGGCCTTTAACTCGTGAACGACTCAGGCCAGACGAACAGAAATACACGCGCGCGACCTAAGCCCTTAACTCGTGAACGACTCACGACTTAGGCTTAACTCGTGGACGACTCAGCGAAGGCAGAAACGACTTAACGCCAGAAAAATCACCAAAACGCTGAAAATCGAAGTTTTTCGCCAATCCAATCCAAACCAAATGCAAATGTTGATGCAAATACAATAGGGGATCATTCCCAACAGTCCAAGATAGATATAGGCAAGATGTGAGATCAAAAATCTCACCTTTTCACGGAATTTGATGAAGATGGAGATTTGAGAGCAAAGCGAGAACACCAACAAGCTTGAATCAATGGTCTAAACGTGAATTTGATGTTGAATCTCGGATTTGCAATGGAATTTGTGTTTGGGAGTTTTAATTTCTCTTTCCCTCCACCATTTTTGAAGAAGCTTGAAGTGATGAAGAGAAGAGGGGGTGGGCTGAGTTAAGAAGGTGCAGTCCAAACCAAAGTCTCAAGCGGGAAAAGTGACGAAAATTTCACTATCTCCAAACATATCGAAGTTTACACTCAAAAAGATCGCAAACGTCATTTTGAACTCAATGGGGGTGGTCTCGAGTCCTAATTTGACCGTATGCAAAAAGTAGCTTTTCGGACTAACATCCGACTAACGATAAAATATTTAAATAAAATATTTAAATATAGAATTGATAGATATGCGGGTTGTTACAAGGAGAATTTCTTTTAAATAAAATTTGAAACTACTTAATTACTCATTTTATACGGTGCTTGTAATAAAATTTATTTGTAAAAATAAATGGCACTTTATCATAAGACATTTCAAAAACTTATTTTCTAAAACATGTACAAGTCAGTAGTGCATTGAGTTTAAAAGCATGCACAGGCATTTAGAAACTAATATATATATATATATATATATATATATATATATATATATATATATATATATATATATATAGTTAGGCTACACAGTAAAATATATACAAAGCAATGTAAGCCAAGCTAGGAAAAATTCGAAACTTAGATGCAGGCAACATATTTGTATTTTATAAAGTTGGCTACAAATTAAAAGTAGCTACAAGGCTACAAGGTGATGTCAAGTCAAGGCTAATAATCATGTACTGTCTTTCTCAATCAAAGCAACAAACTGAAAGTCAAAGCAAGAATGCTTTGTGATCAAAATATGTACAAGTAATAAAATATAATCATGTAAAAGATATCAAAGCATTGTACAGGCATGTATAGTCAATAAAATAAATCAAAACATGTATAGGCAATAAAATATAGTCAAAGAAAAAGTGTTTAAAAAGCATATTTTACATTGCTATGAAAAGTGTACAGACATATAAAAGATATCAAAGCAAGAAAAGAAAGAATTTTTTTTTAAAACAACATGTTGTCTAGGCCATTTTCGCAAATTTCAAGGCAAAAGTGCTTTGTTGTGTGAAAGCAAAGTACAAATGCATGACATATATTGATGTATTAGATTAAAATGCATGACCAAGGCAGCCACAATTTTCGAAATTATCCAAGAAAATGCTTAGTTGTGTAAATTTTCTTCAATACAAAATGGGCTGACATGTTAAAAATCAACCAAATCATGACAACCACAAATTATGCAATAATGGGGAATTATGCAATAATGGGGACGTACAAAGAATCAAAGCAAAATGCTTGGTGTGTGACTTTTCTTCCCAACAAAGGACAATAAATAATGTGTCATTTTGGATCCAATTAAACAAGGCATGACCCATTTCTCAACATGGCAGGGACGAAAATTCAAAGTAAGAATGGTTTCTTGAAGGTGTGACTTAGACAGGGACGTACGCCTGTAGTTTGCAAGGAATCAAACTAACAAGAGAAGTGTACAAATTCAAGTGATAGGGAAATTTCGAAACCTGATGATATGGAATTCAAAAGTCAAAATTTTAATAACCCTTTTTTTTCTGATCAAATTATTAAATTTGCAGATCAATTCAAAACAGTAAATTATCTCATATCATAGATATAGTAGTGTGAGATTATTATCTCACCTTGAATTCAAAAAGAAAGAAGATGAACCGAATTAGGATTAAGCTGCAAATTGAAAACTACTGTCGTCTTCTCTAACTCCTAGATTCCACACAAAAATCCAAAACAACCCCTAATTAACAAAATTTCAGAGATTACTAACTGAATAAAAATATAAAATTGATAGTATCAATAGGTAGAGGAAGAAACAAAGATTCATACCTATTAAATTTGAGATTTACTAATTTTTGCTTGAATTCCTAAAATCAACACTAGGGCTGAAAATTGGGTTTTCTTGCTTCTGTCATTTTGCTTAATTTCCTGGAGAAGATACGTAATGAATAAGCAGTAGTTGAATTAGGAAATTGATTAAGGAATGAAGTGAAATTTTTTTTACTAATGGGCTTGGATATAAGCCCAATGTAACAACCCGCATATTTTACGATTGTATATTTAAATATTTTATTTAAATATAATATCGTTAGTCGGATTAAAGTCCGAAAAGCTACTTTTTTCAAACAGTCGAATTAGGACTCGAGACCACTTCCATTGAGTCCAAAATGGCATTTGCGACTTTTTAAGTGTAAGCGTCGATATGTTTGAAGTTGAGTGAATTTTGCTATTTTTCACTTAGGGCTTTGGGTTTGGGTTTGGGTTTTAGCCCAATAACCTAACATAACACCCTAGCTCAGTCCCCCTCTTCTCTTCATTCACTTTCATTTCCTATCACTTTCAAGCTTTTGAGATTAATGGGGGGAAAAGATTGGAAATAGAAATTCAAAACCCTAGTTTCCTTTGCAAGCTTCATTTCTTGCTCCAAATTCAAAGAGAAGCTTAGGTAAGCATCCTCTTCATCTTCTCCAACTCATTCTCTCTTCAATTTCAGAAATTTCCTAAACCTAACTTAGGGAATGTTCTTCTTTTGAGCTTAGATTCAAGCTACTTGGGTTGAAGTGAAGAGCGTTGATCTTTCCTTTGTGATTAAGCTTCTCATTCATTGTTTTTGGGTTTAAAGGTGAGATTTTTATCTCACATCTATGTCTATACTATCGTTGTTGATGGGTATGAATTCCTAACACTTATTTATGTTCATTTTCTTTCGATTTGAATTGAATTAGCGAATTGTTCAATTTTTGGTTGTTGGAATCCAATTTTGTAAAAATCCAATCTTTGATGTTTGAACACGTTAGTGAGGCGTTTCGGAGGGCCATACAAGGCTGGGTTGTCGTTTGGCGTAAATCCTCAGTCGAAGTTGCTCGTTCGTTCGCTTCCTTTCGTGTTATCGGATTTGCCCCAAAGAGGGCTAGGCTGAATGTGCTTCTGAAGCAGGTTCAGTCGACTGAACCAGGGGTTTAGTCGACTGAACCAGAATATCAAAATTGCTTAGAAGCAGGTTCAGTCGACTGAACCAGACCCAGGAAATTGCCTGGGTCTGTATCAGTCGACTGACCATCTGTGTCAGTCGACTGACCCTGGGGATACAGAATTCGTATCCCTGTGTCAATCGGCTGACCACCTGGTTCAGTTGACTAACTTGCTTGCTTCAGCCCCATTTGCTTACTTGGCTTGAGATTCCAAATGTTAATCGATTCGTGATTCTCCATTTTGTTGTTATCATTTGTTACCGATTTTGATGACTTCTATTTCGGATTTTTTGGTATATCCATTTTGATGGATTCGGCATCGATTTCTATGGATTTGATTCACGTCTTTGTATGTGAATTTTTGATGGTTGATTGTTTCTACCATCATTTCTATGCTTTGTCACTTTAAAATACAAAGGTTTCTATACTAGTAGTAAATATTCAAACTCTTTACAAAGATGATTTCAACTCTATTTTTAATACAAAGCTTGTTTATAAAACTGTTTTCCAATCTATTAGTATGTAAAAACCTTTACCTCATTCGAATGAGAAATCTAATTAAACGGTTTAGTAAAAAAAGTGGTAATTTTTGGACTTGTTCGATTGAAACTCTTGTGACAATTTTCGAGTGGAAATCTACAATCTCTTCGTAAATATTTGAGTTAAGCAAGTGGTTATGGGACATGAAGCTAAACTCTTATATTTACTAGCTTAGTGTAATCGACACTTCATAATGATCGATGATGATCATTTTGTGATTTAGACTAGCATTGTGCGATGTCTCTTTGTCCACGTGGGGGACTATACCCCGTTCTGTTGAGCTTCGTCTCATTTTTATAGGCTTACGTCCTATAGTTTAATGGAGTTCGGTTCATCGGGCATAACGTTGTACTACGTCGTTGTTCCGGTTTATTGGAGTTCGGTTCATCGAGCGTTCGCTGTACTACGTCATTGTTCCGTACTATTTGTGTTCAGGTTCATCGGGCGTAACGCTGTACTACGTCGTTGTTCCATATTGTTTGAGTTTGGTTTCTCGTGCGTTCGCTGTACTACGTCGTGGCACCGGCTCCATGGTTAGCGACCATAGGATTAACAACCCGTTTGAGATACACGTGTTGGTGAGTTATCATGCTCCCGTTTGTGATAGGCCTCCCCCCTTTTTTGATTTCTGGATTTCTCGTTGTGATTTCTAGAATTTGTGTTTCACCAATTTTCGTGGATTGGCATTGATATGTTTTGTCAATATTTGTGTTTTGGTGAATTAGTTAAAGAATGTGATTCTTTTTGGTGCTTTGAGATGATTTGAGATATTATATGATTTTTGTTGTTATTTGATGTATACTTGACACAGTATGGCATTTCCTTGTTATCATACGTTTTTGGTCATATCCCTTATCCTATCTCATTTTATCTGATATTTATAGCTAGGCTGATCTGTTTATTATTTTCTTCTTAAATAATACTCGGGTCAGACCGAGATGTTACAGGTGCTTCTGCTTAACTCCTCATCTGGGACTATTATCTGACTTTTGGCTAACTACTTTAGCATTGTAGTTTTTGTTAGTATACATTTGAGATAGAGACTCCTTGTTATATACTTATTCTTTTGTCTTGCACTTGTATCTATTATTTTGTGATGTAGTGGATTTTATATGACCACTATTCTGATGTACACTTTTATGTGTAATATTCATATTTGTTTCCGCCTTTGAGATATGAACATGTGTGACTGATTTATGTTATGCTTATATCTATATTTGTTTCCGAAGGTCCACTTAGCCACTGTGTGATAACTTCGAGTTTGTATTTGATATGTTAGATTTCCTCTTGAAATGAAATGCATGTTATATTATCTGACATATCGATACTCGTCCAAAGCAATTACACAGATGGTCGCTCCTCAATAGCCTTATTCTTCGCGTTAGTTGACGGCATTACCCCATAGTGTCCTTGGCTAGCGTGAGTATAGAGGTGGGGGCGTCACAGCTTGGTATCAGAGCCAAACTTCGGAACAATGTAGAATAATCTAGCAAGGATCATTGTCCTAAGTCTTTCTTAGGAATTGTGCCATAGGATTTGATTCGAGTCTTCATACCGTTCTATCCTATTTTCTTTTGTGAGGCCTTGTTTTATCAATCAAGGTTGTTTGATATTCATTTTGAGAATAACTTTTTCCTCTTCTTTCTTTCTTTCTTAGAGAATAGAAATGGTTAGACCAGGCCGTCCTACTCCCCAGGATGGAGTATTTATGTCTGCTCAACAACTTCTAGATCTTGTGAACAATGCCCGAGCTACCGGACTCGTTCCCGCGCCTACTCACCCTAAATCCGAGTTTTGCACGCTTGAGAAGAGATTATACCGCTTTGGGTGGAAGGCCATTCAAGGAATCCGAAAACGTTATAGAAATCCAAGCTTGGCTTAGATCATGCGATCGCATCTTTTCCCACATGGATCTTATTGATTCACTTCGAGTCCAAGTGGCTTCTAGCATGCTCCAAGAAAGAGGCCATCGGTGCATTGGTCCAAGCCCATTATTGGACCGGTGTACTGATTTTTTCTGAAGTTTCATGTTTCGGGAATATAAGATGCCTTATTGATTGGTATCGTTGAAAACGTAGATTATTTGAGTTGATCTGAAGACGGGTGTTGTTTTCCAGATGTGGCAGGTAACATTACACCATTTGTTTATTATATAACCTTAGACGGATGTTGTTCTCCAAGCAAGTGAATGTTGTTCTGTTGTATATGTTATAGGATGATAGTTATTTGAATAATAGATAAGGTTGTAAGTATATGGTTTAGATTTGATATTCCATAAGTTTTGTGGTATCTATATGATCGAATTAACCCTAGAGGTCAATGTATAGGGTTTATAATAAATTCATGAGAATGATAGAAATCATAGCATAGGTATTAATAGAGTAAATATGGAAATAAAAAAACACACAAATTTTACCCAGCTTTGGCAAAACCCACCTACTGCTGCCTCTTAGATTTCTACTAAGATTAAACAATCAACCGATTACAGACCCTGTAAACTTAAGATTATCGCTTACCTGATTGTTCGAACCATAGACCGAGAATTCTTGCCTCAACTCTATCCTCGAGTTGAGAATTTCCTGAACTACACACCGTAGTTCAATCCTAGTTAAAAAAGTAGAGTGATAAATTTAAAAAGTAAATAAAATAATAAAAATAGAAACAACAAACCCTAACACATATTTAACATAATGAAATGAAAGATTCAGCCCAAATAAAAAGAAAACAAAAGCTCCAACTTCAAGTATGTCATCCACTTTCTTTCATTTCTAAGTTGTCCCCTTTTTCTTCGTTATTCTCCTTTTAGGTTTCCTTATTTTTGAAGCTGCCGATTACAATTGAATGTTGAACTGCCTTTACTCTGATGTTGATTACGATCTTTAATATGCTGGTGATTGATGGTTACGGTTGCTTCCTCGTCGAGCATTACTGTAGTTAACAATTTTGGTATGAATTTTAGCTTTTTTACTTTTTATATCAAACTCAACTTTTCAAAAAATTGTCGATGATGAATGGCTTTTATATAATTTGATTATGGAGAAGTCTCTAATGGATTGCGTGATTTTTAGTTGAATATTTCAATTCTCGAGTTTGGTTCTTTAAACCTGGCTTTTTATCTGATAAATTATTTTGGTCTATGGTTTTGATATTATTGACTTGTTCATTCCTGATATATATTGGCTCCGTCGTGACAATGTTGAATTGTTCAACTTGTGAATTTTTTATTTTGCTATTGCAAACTATTTTGAGCATGCACCTCTAGCCATGTTAAATTCTAAAACCTTTTCCTGTCTGATTTTGAATTTTTTTGCATATGTATATGTATACATACTATGTATATATATGTGTGCGTGTGTGTATGTATATGTATATATGTACATATTTGAAAAATAAACATCTTTGAGATAGTTTGTGCATATTTTGTGATTTGCATCGAGCTTGAATTTGAAGTTTTATGCACTTTTTTCACTTGTAAGCCATCCTTGAGTTGTGCTCCTTGTGTCGGACTTGTGTGCGCTACTAGTTTGCTCATAGCTTTCCGCTTTGTTGTTGTGTGCTTCTTTGTGTACTTGAACTGATGCACGTTGCATTGTCCCTGTTTATGAACTTTGATCTTGCTTGTATATTTTGCTATTTTTGACTTGTGTATTTGCCTAAACTTGTTGGTGTGTTTCATATTGCCTTGTGTGCTACTGTTTGGCTTCTTGGCTCGACCTCGTTGTGTGTGTGCATAACTTGTTGAGTTAAGCTATTGGTACTGCAATAGATTCCTTTTGTGTCTATGCATGCATGACTTTATGTTTGAGTTATGCACTTGTTTAAGCTTGTGTTATATTGCCCTTGGTATTGTTTGGTTTGTGCACTTTCCTTGTGCATGATGTGTTTATTGTTTTGTTTCACCTGATTATACTAGCCTATGCATGTGTTGAGCCTGAAGTATTTGCAGGCTTGACCATGTTTTGTGTTTTTGGTTGCTGGTGTACATTTTTGACTTGTTTTTGGATTTGATTGTTTTGCACCTGATCTTGACTTGTTGTGCACTTTTGATGTTGTGTACTTTCCTTTTTGTGCCCTTTGTATTCACTGACTGCTCTTTATCTGGTTGTGTATATGTGCAAGTGTGAAATGTGCATAAGTATGTATGCATAGTCTTTTTAATGTGCTTGCTTATTTTAAATTGCTCGGCTTTATGGCATTTATGATGATATACTATGCATGTCGTAGGTTGCTTGTGCACATAATTGACTTGATTTTAACTTTTTGTTTCACACGGCCATGTTGTACTGGTCCTTGTATATATCTGTTGGACTGGTCCATGTTCGTTATTTTTTGTGCCTATTTGAAATATGAAAAGAACAAAACAAATAAACAGAGGTAATGCCGAGTTCAAATATATTTATAATTTTTGTAGTTTTAACTTGTTTCGTTTTGCTTTTTGTGCGTTTTTATCTGACAGGAAAAGTAGGTTACTGAAGGGAAAAAAATTGGAGCAAGAAGATAAAAATCGTATTCGAGTGAGTGAGAATAGGGGTTATTACAATTGGAGCAACAAGATAAAAATCATATTTGGGTGAGTGAGGAAAGGAGTGATTACAAATTGTTGTATTTAAAAGTGTGTCACATGAAAGTGTAAAAACAAATTATTATATATGAATAGCGTATGAAAAATTATGGAAGCTCTTGTTGTAATTGTATGTACTATTGAAATTTTATTGAACTAAATTTTTTTTTGAAATAATGTTTTTTTTTGTTTATTTCATTTTGTAATATTGCAATAGTACTACAACAAACACACACACACACACACACACACACACACACACACACACACACACACACACATATATATATATGTTTATTATCATCAAACAAGAATCATAAACCACTACATTCTACATTATGTTCAATATGCTAGGACATCGTTCCCTTTTTCCGATGCTCCTAAATATGTTGTGGTGTAGGATGTTATTATGAGTATTGAGTACTATATTGATTTGATTTATATGTTGAGGAACCATTGCTACTGACTTGTCTCATCCATGATATAGAAGAGTAATAAGTCGGCAAAATGATATGTGGGAAAGGAAATACTGGTTGGTTATTATTAGAAAGTAAATTAAGCTTGGATTTTGGTTATGAATGGTATTGAGCGTGAACTCTTGATTTTAAAGGAAATTATGGATTAGATTTGGTATAAGACTATATAAGGATAAGTATTCTAGTATGTTGGATGATTTTATAAAAGTACTCAAATATGGATGGACATTAAGATCATATGAGTCTATGTTACCAAGGAACAGGATGAAATACTTGGAATTTTATAGATAGATGTGATTTGGAGAATAAAGAAATGGCATAGAGTTATAATTTCAGTAGATAAAAGATATTCCAAATTGGATTGGTAGTGAGAGTATTATGAAGAGTATTTCATATTGGGGTAAAGAATTTTGATAATAGATTTGAACTAACAGGATTTACCCGGTTTGAGTAATTGAAAAATATATGTACTACGAATGGATCCTAAAGTAAAATAAAGAAGTACCACAAAGTGGTGTGAATTCAAGTGTTCTGTGGTAAATAAAGAAAATTTATTTGAAAGACTAAAGAGAAGGTGTATGGTTTGCATGCATATAATATACAAAATTGATTTTATGGAAAATGAAATTTGGAAGTTCGGATATGATTTTATGTAAGGATTAAATGTATTCCTTTCAATCATCCTTCGAATTAAAGAGATACTGCATATTCAAAGAAACTCCTTTGGTATATCGACTTAAAGACACAAAGTTTACATTATATATAAAGTGTATGTAAATAATGTATTATATAGTCGATCCTTTTAACTCTATCTTTATCTTAGGTTAGCATTTTCCTTAGGTTAGAATTCTATTTATATTTGGGATTTTATTTCTATGGTTACATTGGTTTAATAGAATAGGAATACCCTTGTTTGGAAGTTTGCTTGGTTGTAGGTTGTAGAATTTAGGATGGAATGTTTGGATAATCGAGGATGTGATATTTTGAGAATTAAGCATGTCATGGGAGTAGTGATATCATAAGTGTAACGATACCACTCATGTTATATTTGAGATATGATGGAAGATATGTTTGGCTTACCACATTAAGACATTGATTACTTTGGAATGTCTTTAGGAATTGGTTGGGTAAGACACAATCCACTTTTGAGTTTCCTTACCTTAGCAAATCGAAAGATGAATTGAGAAAAAATATTACTAGATAATTTTTGTGTTAAGTATGTGCATTTAGGGATGTAATGGAGAGTTCCATTTTGTGTTAAGTATGTGTATTTCTAAGGAGAAAAATAGTTAGTTTTCAAACATTAAATTTCGACAACAAAACCAGTTCATTGTGATTGTCTCGTTTTTCTGATGCATGAAAAAAAAATTTTTTGCCTCGTATGGAGTGCGTATGGAAGAGTTACGGTCGAAACATGCGGTTGAGTGGAGCAGCCACCAAGAGTTAGGCTTTTGAATTTGAATTTTTATGGACATGAACGGTTGACTTAAGAAACTGAAAAATACGTAACCTCACTTCATTTCATAAACTAACAACCAACTCCTTTTCTTCTTCTTTCTTCTTCCTCTCAAACCACCCATAATCAACCCCTATCATCTCACTCAAATTTCCACCAAATCGAATGAAACAAGCGGCATTGCGGAGCAATCGGACCAGGCTACATTCATGGAGGATTGGGAGGTGAAATTATGAAGCATGGGGGCGCAGCAAGGCTAGACAACAAAGGAAAGAGATGAATTTTTGTACGGAGTTTACAGTATTCAACATTCAACTTCAAAATGGCATATCTACTTTGTTTCTTAATGGAATTGGATGATCCACCTATCGAAATGACCGTTTGGACAAGTACTATGATCTGAAAAAGATTTGGCAGTGAAAAACAATGGTTTGGCCAAAAATGGAAGGATAGCGAAGGCATGAGTAATTTTGGCGTTTTAATGAGTGGATTTACCCAAATTCTGTATTTACTCTCTTGATTTAATGATTTTATATGATTAAATTTAGTAATTAAATAATTAAATTCGAAATTAGGCTCTGTAATTTCTGTAAACTTAGCCTAACTTGATTAATTAATGATTTTTGGCTAACTAAATGAGTTAATGAAGTTATATAATTTTTTTTAAATGGAGTATGTTGTTTCCAGACTTAAATATAACTTTTATGCATTTTATATGATTTATATAAATTAATATAGTAATATTTCATTTAGTGGAAATTAGCCACAAGGGCCTCTTTAGTAAGTGGAATTAGTTTCTAGGACACACAACTGAAATAATTACTTTCAAGGACAAAACGTAAAATAATTAGTTTCTAGGGCCTAAAAACCTATGAAATTATGTTCTTGAAAGTAACCGGACTGCTGACTTTGTCCTTGAAAGTAATTATTCTACCGACTTTGGCCTTGAAAGTAATTTCTTTGAATGTGTGTCCTAGAAACTAATTGGACTGCAAAGTTTGTCCTTCCGGTGAAATGCCCCTTTCATTTATGTAACAAACAGTCCAAATTTGCATTTGATGATTTGGGACATTTAAATATGTCAAAATGATATGAAATTATTTTCTAATATTGAATATGATAATTTTAAGTCTAAATTTTTTTTACGTAATATAATTAAATTTATATAAATTATTACATATTTAGTTACATAATATGTGAAAATCATCACAGTTTGTAAATTAATAATTTAATATATATATAATCATATCAAAATGGCATGAAAATGAGTTTTAAAGTTAAAGTATATATTTACATAAATCTAGAAATTTTATCTCAGGCTTATGCAGGTATATTTTTAAAGATATCATTTATTTACTGAAAATATATTAAATGGTAATAATATGCATATATGAATGTATATATGGTTTCTAAAGATTTAGTACATACATTTCGAGAAGAAACATATTTTTATTTTGAATTTAAAGTATATATGAATTTATACAATGTATTTAAATATATGAAAGTTAAGGAAATTACAATTTAAAAATATTAAATAGTAATAAAAATTTATGGGAAATATAATATGATGTATTATGAATGTATGTTACTTAAGTATGAAATCAAAAGGTTAAGGAATCATAAGAAAAAAGGGTTAAAATTGAAAATACACAATTTATAAAAGAATAAGTATCTTGGGATAAGACAAGAATAGCCTCAGATTGGTGCATTGGCGGACTGGTGGATCACACCGGTGCACCGGTCGTCGAGAAATTTCATAAGTTGAACCTAGAACTAATTTAAGCCGTAATATGTAGATTTAAAGGCTTATGCTAGATTTTCGCAGTGTGTTTGGTACGAGTGAAGCAGTAGATGACGTGCCTAGCCTAAGTGGAAATGTGTGTTATTACATAGATATCGCATGCCATAGAGTGGCGATGTTTATAGATTATGTGACTTATTTTTTGTTATTGATTTGGAATTGAGCCGGAATAGGAGGAAGTCATGACTCTAGATTTAGTGGGTTGGCTATAACACAATTGTTATTGGGTATAGTGGGGTTCATGTTTTGTCTAGTTTATACCATACTGGTGAGTTTGAATTTAGCGGCCTCATTTTGGAATGAGTATCGCAATACAACTATATGAACCTTTTTGAACATGAATTGTGTAATAACCGGGAATTTCGAACACTTCGTATTTAATTATCTAAGTTATTTAAATAATTTAAATATTGGATTTAATGGGATTAAATTAATTTAATAATTTTGTTAACCCCTTCTTATTAATAACTAATGATGATAAACTTGTTTTGAAAAATATTTACGAAAAAAATAGTTCGATGAAATATCGATAATATGATCGAAAATAATTTTATCGATAAACGGCTTTTTACTCGATAAAAGTTGTTTGAACTTGTTGTGCTTGTTTAATTAACTAATGTTTTGTTAATTAGAAACTAGAACTAATTTATGTATTAGGGCTAATTAGAGGCTTCTAGAAGGTTTTGTAGATAATTTGGGAGAGGTGTAGTTTGGGAAGCTTAAGGCTAAAGTAATGATGTGTAAAGTTACACATGAGAAGTGTTAGGAAATCCAATCTACGGTTTCGATGACAACAACTATACAATGGGAATCTAATATACATATATATTTATATATATACAGGTACTTGTAAGAACAACATCACTAGAAAGACAAGAACGAGGCTCAAAGGACACTACAAGACACTACAAGTCGATAGGTACAAGGAAGTAAAAGAAAGGATGCACAAAAACTGACATGCACCATATCAGACGTCTGGGTGCACAAGCCAGACGTCTAAAATAGTTCTCTGGAACAACAAACAGGCTAAACCAGACGTTTGGTAATAGCACTTAGACATCTGATCCTCTACTATATTCAAAAAATATATAGTATCAGACGTCTGAAACAAATACCAGACGTCTGAATTCAAACTCGAACTTCAGAAATGAACTGCAACTGCCACATGTGAATGGACATCTCCGCTTCTATTTGCCACAACTCTTCACCATCAACAGAAGCAACCTTAGAGGATTCATTAATGGATGTAACTACTCAAGATACCTATCTACAACTATATATAGCATCAAGAATCAAGAGAACAAAAAAACTTACTTCACTTACTTACGCTTTCTAATTCTATACTCTAGTCTATATTCTTGATCTCTGCACTCTAGCAATCTTTACTTATATTCACTCTTCCATATACTCAGTTCTTCATAGACAATATTCCTTAGGAATATATTGGAAGCAATTGTACTAATTAGTCAACATCGGTGTTATATTAGAACACACATTTGACAAGCACAACTCATTGTAACCAAGCCTATTCCTCTGGGCGAAGCGAGGGTTTTTGATAGTCGAATTCCGAAGGGGAGCTTCAGGACTGGACGTAGGATGGGAGGTCCGAACCAGTATAAAATTCCGGTGTGCTTATTCTATATTTACTTAGATAAATATTATTTTAGTTGCATCATATATTTTTTCACATATACTTGCATATAAACTACACGATCCACCCCGTAGACTTTCAAGAAGGAGTTGCTTTGTGACCTTCCATGAAGGATAGGAGGCGATGATGACCTCTTGATTAAGCCTACAAATACACTTCTTATGTTACATTAATCACTTTTTCCTAATTAAGAAACTAAAAATAGAAACATTTAGCCTTAATCCATTTTATCTCCACTAATCTTTCTTCAATCAATTCAAATTTCTCCAAACTTCACCAAACTTTAACCAAGGCTTAAAGGAAGTAAGAATATCAAGTCAAAGCTGAAGGAATTTGGCACAAGGTGTGCACTATGTGGTGGCCAAGAGCATCAAAAATAGGAGCGCAGTGGTCGAGCACTAAAATGGACTAAACATTGGATCTTTAGGTATTTATTGATGGTAGGATTTGTTCTTCTGTTTATGGTGGCTTGTGATTATGTTGGCTTGGTTGTGGGATGAGTTGTGTCACCATTGTTGTAATGACCCATCTTTTTGGACAGTTCCAGTCAACAATAAACCATACATGTCCAATTCAAACCGTCTAAAAGGCAAATTATCAACGGTCTTTAACCTAAAGAAATAAGATACAGAAGAACAAAATACAGAATCTTACAACGGAATGACAAAATATAATAAATACATAAATGGTTCATGAAGTTGTTTAACACTATACATTCGATTTCAAATTCTCAATATCATCGAAGTTATACATTTTACCCAATAGAATGAACAATGCAGCGGAATAATAATAGTAAATACGGTCTTCAACTCCATCTTCATCTTCGAGAAACAAATGACTTTGAAACATTGAAATACTCAGGCTGATCATAGCGTAATGATAAGACAAAACACTCGAGTCAGAACTAAAAACTCTTAGTAAGTTAAACTAGAATCGGGTGAAATATGGGTGTACATAACTTCATTTTACTTTGAAAATTCATAAAAAAGGTTTTAGATTTTCAACACCCTTTTAAAATCATTCAATGAAGTTTCAAACATTTTCGAAGTCGACTTAATAAGTTTTACAATTTCGAACAACCACTTCAAGGTTTAAATTTTCAAGATTATTAAATCATCGAAATAAAATAGGTTCCTTTATCAAATATTTTTCCAATATTCAACTAAAGTTTTTTGAAAGTTCAACTTACTTTACAGTTTCCAAAGCATCGATAATTCCATGTTTAAAGTATAAAATACCAAAGTCATTACATAGTTGAATTTTAAAACATAGATTTCTTTACAAAACATTTTCTTTTGCTAAAATAAAGTTTTAGAAACTTTTCAAAATATTTAAATACGCTTTTTAAAAATATACTTATTATTAAATTTGAATTTAAAATTTATAAATGAAGTCCAAATGATTATTTGGAAAATCTAATTTAACCAAAATTTCCAAAATTAAATTCTTTACAACATAGGATTTCCAAAAGTTTCAAATTTTAATTTATGAAAACCTTTCAGATTTGCCCCAAACAGCAATCAAATTTTTCAACAACCATTTCCTTGCCCAAGCAGGGAAACCATACTCCCTAGTAATTCACATATCGATATAGGATGTCTAAGGGTTCATAGCAAAATTTAGTGGTCAAAATGATAAATATGGCAATTCATATAATGATGATAAAACAAGGTGATAACAGGGATATACTGAAATCAATTAACAATATACATCCAATCACGATATTATCCATCACAACATCATCCATCACAACATGCAGTCAGCATCTAAATAAACCAATTCAAACATATATCACAGCAGTCATTAATTATCAAATGTCGGGGTGTTTAACTAGTAGTGATATTCAACTTCAATGTTAATATAAATTCAATTTAAATTTCAAACAGCAATCAATATCATTTATCACTTCATGAATCGAATTAACTTATAGTAGAATTTTTAGTATTGCTTGAGTGGATTTAAGCACTCACCTTTTTAAACGAATCTAAAATTTATGCTGAAGCGAACAACTATGAATCTAGTTCCAAGACGAAGCCAACGTCGATACAAATCCAACGCAATGGACGACATCCAAATCGGACCTCGTACGTGAAAGATATGAATTTATTAACATTTCGAATTTATTTGATTAATTAATTAATTAGTAACTAAGTAAGATTAATTACCGCTGCTAATCACGATTAACGCTAATCCTATTTTCCTCAACCTAGCCGCGATCTCATTTTTCGCCTACGATCTAAGCCTTGATGCCGCCGTCTCCCACTTCGTGTGGCCATCGCTTCACAGCCATCGACAGCCTCGACTACCCACAACCCTTCGTTGCAGGCCTAAACACCTAGCTCACCGTCGTTGCCACAACAAACCCAAACAACGTTCGTCGATCTTCTTTCATTTCCCACTGCCCCTGACCACCATACACTGCCAAACTTCACTTGAACATAGCCCCGACCATCCTCTACAACATTGCTTCAGGGCTGCCGACCAATGATCATCAACGACGATGAAAATTTGAACCCTAGTCACAACGGTCGCGATTGATTTCTGCTGCCTCGCTTCGATCTATGATGATCCAACTGGTCATCTTCAACATCTCTCCAAGACGAAAAAATTTCTAGTTGGGCACTAGGCCTGAATCGGCCTCTAGTGGCGCCGATTGACGATGGTCGTTAGATGGAGGGTCATGGTTTTGTTCGATCTGCGTAAATGAGGAAGAGAGAGTGGATCATTTTATAGATTTTCAATTCGTCCTCAAAATCATGGACCCTTATCGAGACGTGCTCACTGACATTCCTAGTCAAATACCCGTATTTTGGACTTAATGGAACTAATTACAGGAACTAATTCGATTATACATAAAGGTTAACCTTTCCATCGTTCGATAAAATGAAATCAATTTAATTCAACTATTTTCCAATTACAGTTATGGGAATTTGATTTTTTATTTTTTAAATATATCATTACAAACTAAGACGTTTCATTAACAATTTGTTTTCCTTCTTATTATTATACTTGAATCGAATTTGAATATTTACGTTAGTCAAATATTTAACTGATTTCTAATTAAATTCAAACTGACTAGATTTTTCCAAATTTCAAAACCAATTAATTTCTTTTCGATTCAGACTTGTTAAAATACGTTCCAATTATACGACTTCAATTTATTGAAATTTCCAATTTAGCGTTAGAATCATTTCCTATCGTCAACTCTGTTATTTAACGGCTATCCACATTTTGTTCAAAATTGAATTTTCCCATTCTTATATTCAAAAATGAAAATATTAATTTAACTTTCCTTTATGTTATTTATTTTCATTAAACGCTCATTTCAATTCAACGCAAATGTGCATTATTATTTTTGCTTATTAATTAAGTTTTATTTCTCTTCTTTTTAAATTAAAAGATCCCAATAAATTTAAATACAGTAACTTTCAATATTAAACATTAAAAAATTCCTAATGATGAAACAACTGTTTCTTTTTATATTAATAATTCAACCATTATTTGTTAAATGATTTCATACAACCAAATTTATACATTACTTAGCAATTAAATGTTTTATCTTATTAGAATTCAACTTATCTAAATTACATCGTAAATAACCAAATCATGTTTATTTTTCTTCTTTTCTTTTTTTTCTTTAATAACATTCAATTTATTCTATATTAAAAATTAACATTTATTAGCTCAATTCCTACTATTCATTATATACAACTAATATCATTTAATTATATGCTATTTTGCATTATCATCTTTGATCTTATTAAAATTTTCATTAAAGAGTTTATTTAAGATTACCACTTAATTTCTAACATATTTCCATAAATTAATCATAAGATTTTCATCATTAACAATTTTTTTATTTAACAATTAAATTAAATTTAATATTTTTAAATGGTTAAAAATATGGGTCGTTACAATTGTATATGTATATATTGTATGTAGTGTATAAATATAAAGTAAAGCAAAATTAAGAACTATGCAAGTTATAACTTTGGGACTCTTCTTACTTTGGAAAGAAAATGACAACTTTATATGTTATATATTCACTTCTATAACCCTTTAAAATATGCATGGCCAAGACTTTATGTTTACATGGTTGAATGTGTTATGTGTGAAGATGAAGTGTGTTTGAAAGAGTTTTAAGTGAGAACAGTCGCTATAAGTGCACTTTGAATTCCTTGTTAGTTTACCTTGTGTTAAACGGTCATATGTGAATATATTGTAAGATAATATATTTTAGTTGTTATGTACACTTATAATAGTGAATGGAATAGCAAGGAATTGGTTTGGAAAATTATAGAAATGATAGAACAAAATGTGGAAAGTTAAGGTGAATACGTCAGTACGGATGTACTTTGAAAACGCCTTGTGTTCGGCGATTTTCAAAGTTAATTTTGAAAGACATCCTTAGAGGTTTCTTTTCTATTTTAATAAGTAAAATATGTTTGCTTTTTACAGTAAAAATATCAAGTTTTAAAAAGTTATAGAACTAGTTGAACAAAGTTTAAAAAGTTAAAAGCGAGGAATTAGTCGCTTGCACTTTGAAATCGCCTTATGTTCTGAGACTTTTAATATGATTTTAAGAGATATCCCTTGGGGTTTCTTTGCATGTCATTATCTACTATAAATAAACTTCTTAGTGTACAAAACAATCGATCTTTAGGATAGAGAAAACTTGTCAAACTTTCGATGCTTTTCTAAGTATTTCTGTCTGAGACTTTTAACAGCACTTATAAATGTTGTCTTTGATCTACTGCAGCACTTCTGGGCTTGTTGTGCTATTTTGTTTTGATGCAACATTTTAATTATTTTTTTATGATTTCAATGGTTTAAAATTTATTATTGTTGTGAACTCTTTTTAATAAACTCTAATAGCATGGATTAGAGTATAAAAAAGACTAAAAGTTTAAAAATATTTTTAATAATTAAATATGATTTTTTTAAAGAAAAGATTTATTTCCTAGCATTTAAAATAAAAGGTTTTTATTAAATTTTAAATTAGTTATTTTTAAGTAATATTTTGTATAAATATTTAAAACCTATTTATCAGTATTTTTAAAGTATTTACATATATATAAGTTTGGAAAAGTTAAGTATTTTATAAAAGAATAAAGTGGTTTTGATTATAACACTTAGTTAAAATAAATAGTTTTGAGAAGTTAATGAGAAGTACATTATCTTGTTTATAAGTATACTTAGATCTTTAAAAAGAATGTGTTAAAGATAATCCTAGGTGTAATATGGTTTTGGGTTTATAGTAACGATGTTTATGCAACATTTTTTTATCCATTTAAATATACTTTTGAAAATAATTAGATCTTCAAAAAGAATAGTTTAAAGATAATGTTAGGTATAAAATGGTTTAGGGTTTATGGTAATGATGTCTTAATAACATTTGTTTTAAACCCATTTAAGTATACTTTCGAAAATGTGAAATCTTATTAAGAGATTTGTGAATATACTTATACCTTTGAGATAAGGATATGAATACATTTTTAAGTATTGAAAGAGTAGAAATAAAGAGTGAAACAGTAAAAATGAATAGTGAAATGGTAGTATACATGTATTTATCCTTTTTAAAGATATTTTAAATATATAGACAAGTATTTATAAAAAAGATATAATTAATAAAATAATTAATTAAATAAAAAAAGGGATTAAAAGTCATTTATGTGACTTAATCATGCTTTGTGTGACTTAATTGAGTTTTTTTGTTTACTTCTCTATGGAAAGTACTTGCTCATGTAATTAGCACTAAAAGTTTACAAATTAGGTTTATCATATATATGGGAGTTAAGAATGATATTCGAGTAGGGCTTAGAAGCAATCAGTGCTCTAACCTACGGGCTTCACTTTTGGCCGAAGGATAGCGTAAGTTGAGAAGGTCAGAAACACAATAAGTATACATGAATTGATTTTCACATATGATCATTTCTATTTTGTATTGGGTAGTCGATTAGTCAACTATCGAGTTTGACCAATTTAACTTTGGAATTATATGTAAGCATCACGTATTTATATGGTTTGAGATAACCCGAGGAGATTCGTATAAATCGGCTATTGCTTTAAGAATGTATATATGAGATCCCCTGAGGAGGACTCCTTTATATCGTTCATTTACTTCTTAAAGAACTGAAATTGAGTTAATCGAAAATTCACCGATTTTAGTTTTGAAGAGTCTGGGATCAGATAAGTGTATTACTTACTGAAACCACTTTAAAACTGATATACGAGTTATATGGTTTGGAAGCGGATGTGCAGTGGAATGCTATAGAGCTGAACTGTCTATCCTATATTTAAGACTAAAGGAGAGGTCAGTTGTGACGACCCACATTTCAGAAGGTTTAAATCGATAATAATCCACACATGTCCAATTCAAACAATCCGAAATATAGATAATCAATGGGGTTAATTTAAGAAGACTAAGAAAAGAAGAAAACAAATATAGAATCTCGTAGCGGAATGACAAAATATAATAATCAAATAAACAGTTCATGAAGCAGTTTACATTATACATTTGATTAAAATTTTACAACATCTATCAGAGTTATATATATAAATAACAGAACAATAGAATAATGCAGCGGAATAGACAATGTGTTGAAATAATACTCATACTAGCAGTATACCAATCTTCGTCTTCATCCTCTAGAAAATTCTTCAATGCGCTGAAAACCCAAGGCTGACCCAAACATAAAGTAAAACAATACACTTAAGTTAGAACTAAAATATCCTTACGTGAGTCAAATCGATATCATATATAACAGGAGTGTAATAGCATCGGAGATGATTATGGGGTTTTACATCTCCTATCTAGTGTATAATGTACGTGAAATAACTCAAGAGATGTTACGGGATTTTCCATCTCTTAAGGATCCATCAAAATATCTATATAAAGTAGAATACGCTATATATGTAATGTCTAATCAATAAAATAAATATTTTTCTTAGCGTTAAGGCTTTACATTAATCCCCCTTAATGCATTTTTAAGCATTGTCATATAGTTTGCATATAACACAACTAGTAGAACGTTGGTAGCCAGTAATGCGCCGTGATACGACAACAATAAATCAAAATCGTAGTTGTCTTGAATAAGGATAAAAGTACGACAAGGCATGTGAGGCAATGCCCAAGGTAGGATAGTTTGCATTCCCGGCTGATCGTAACACATCGCCGAAGCGACTGCCAACTGCGTCCAACACTCCCAAAATCAGAGGGTACACACTAATCAATAACAATGTAAAGATAGTAATATGAAGCAGTGTGTTTGCTAAAGGTAGCTAACCTCATTGGTATGGGTGCGGCTCCTATTTTAGCCATTTCAAATTGACACAAGTGTCGGGTCATCCATCAATGTTCACTTCCTTCAAATCCATCAGACGTACACCAAATCCAACCACTTCATTCTGGAGTCTCCTCTGTATACACAGTTGTTAAAGTGGTTCCAACATTGGCAGAGAGTATGACAATAATCGGTCTCGGTCTCTTTAACAACCAACGTCGTTTTACACACCAGTTGGTTTATTTACATTTCGAAAATGATTCATACTTGATATCAAAATATCATATTCGCTTTAAAATATCATATTTACTTCAATATGTCATATTCACTTCAAAATATCATTTTATTCACTTTGAAATCAATTCCATTTCAAAATCATTTTATTCCGTTCGAAATCAATTTCATTTTAAAATTTATTTTATTCACTTCGAAATCAATTTCATTTCAAAACATCATTTTGAATTTCGACTTAGGTTATAACTTCATTTTAACCACATTCATATTTAAATCCACGATTTAAATATAAACAGTTCCCACTTGAACAGTTTGAAATTTTAGAAAATAGTTGAAATAGTTTTAAATATTAAAAAAAGAGTTAAAATAGTTAAAATAGTTTTAAATAGTTAAAATAGTTTAATATAAAATGGTTTGAGTATTGAAAATGGTTTATATAGTAAAATAGTTTGGAAAATCAAAATAATTTGAATATTTAAAAAGATAGATTTTTAAACAGATTATATTAAAAAAAATTATGTTGAAAATAGTTTCGAATCAAACTGTTTCTTTCCATTTCAACAAATTTAGACTCAGGTGCAAACTTCAGTCAAACTAATTTAGTTTCAAAACTTCCAATTCAAATCATCTTCAATCTTAAAAGTAATTTAAATTGACTCAATTACGATTTCAATTCAAATCAACTTCGATTTTGATTTCAATTCGAATTAACTTCAATTTCGAATGTTCATTTTTAACTTCAAATTCCATTCAACGATCATATTCAATGGTTTAAATTTCAATACAATTTTCATTTTAAACCATTTTAGTTTATATAAATTTCAAGTCCAATTTCAATTTACCAATTTAAATCACTTAAATCAAATTAAACTTCACTATTCAATTTAAGGTTCAAATCTTTAAAATATTTCAATTCCGAGCTCAAATTTGAAATATCCATTTAAATTACTTTCACTTAAATTTATTTCAAAGTTCGAATATAAGTTCAAATCGTTTAAAACAAATCAATTTCCATAATTCAAGTCATATTTCGATTATAACTTCAAATTTCAAATCAAATTCTTTAAACAATTTCCTTTAATCAATTTCACTTCCAACATTTCAAAAATCGAATTGAAAATAATTCAATTGCCATAAATTCAAATTTTCTTTCAAAAACAATATCTTTTAAATAATTTCAAAACCAAGAATTTTAAAACCATTTAATTTAACCTATCCATTGTCCATATATAATTTTCTTTCCTATGGCCAAGTGAATAGTTATTTCAATTCTTAATTTCAAGGATGGATATATATCATTTCAGACCAAATCTCAGTGTTATAGGTATATATCATTTCAACATATTTATTAATTTATTTGAAATAATTCAATTAACAGTTTTATACTGTCGAATAATATACAGGGTGATAACAGGAATATATAAAAATAAATAAACATCTAATCAGCCAAAATATCAACCAATAGCCATCCATCACAATAAAGATTGTGATCAGTCAAAATATCGCATCAATTAACTAGTTATCAATATCAGGTATTTAACTAGCAATTTAGTTTCAATTTCAAATTTAACTATCGATTAAAATTCCTATTAGTTCAGTTTATATGTCAAGTTAAATGCCATTTAAATTACCAAACAACAGTCAATAAAAATAAATCACTTCATGACTTAAATTTAACTAACATCAGAAATATTTTTGTATTTCGTGAGTGTTTTAAAATACTCACCTTTATTTGAAACTAAATTTTTTTAGCTTCAAATAATTAAATCCCAATCCAATTCCATATCGTTGCCTTCGTTGGTATGATCGCAATGCAACTTGTTTCGCTCGAATCGGACCTCATACGAGAAAGTTATGAATTTATTAACATTCGATATAATTAAAATAAAACTAACAACCACTAGTACAAAATACGCATGTTGCTTCGCCTCATTTGCATCGGTTGTTACCACAACCGATGCAAATAGAAGTATTTGCATCGATTACGTTTTAACAACCGATGCATTTGGTATGTGGAAAGCAGTAGATAGTAAAAAATACAATTTGCATCGGTTATCATCGACAACCGAAGAAAATATACCGATGCAAATAGTGTTAGTTGCATCAGTTTTATTTACAACCGGTGCAAAAATACTATTCCCACGTTGAAAACTGTGATGAAAAGTTAGCGGTAAATGATGAAAATTTAGCGGTAAATGATTTCGTCTCCCTCTCATTTTCACCGCGAACCTCATCTTTTCGTCCTTCACTCGAAAACCCTAAATCCCTCTCCCCCTTTTCATCTTTCCCTTTCAATCCATTCAAATATCACTTTTATTCTCTGATCCAACATTAATCAGGAATCCTTGACCCCAAAGTCTTCTCTAATCGGTACTTGCTTGTGTGCTATCCTCCCCATGATTTATCCTGTCAACGGGCCCTTGGTGATTGCTTGAAGAAAAAAGTGACGCTGTTTCGATTTGAATTGTCGAGTTATCATCAGATTTTGGATGTTCACTTGCTAGCATTTATCTTCTTGAGGCACTTTCTAGATCTTGGCGATTGGTGGGTGTTGCGTGCATTTAGTTCAAGTTCTGGTTTATATGTTATTTTGCCTCAATTTCGTGCCTTCTATGTCTTATATTACATAACTTTAAGGAGAATTTGTATTACATAGTCGGCATAGTTATGTTAGTTTACGCATAGTCATGGATATGAATTTCAGTTGGCCCATAACACAGTTAATGTACTTGGTAAATAATACATAAGCATGTTAGTTTATGCTTCAAGTTTATGGCAGTTTGTGCACTAAGTTGCACAAAAATCATATCTTTTATTGAATGTGGCTGCAAGCAAGTTTTGAAAATTCTGTTTCGGTGTCCTAATTTTTTAAGAATTTTGTTTTATTTCTGTTGTTTTAGGAGTTTTGGTATAGATTTTGAATGTGAATTTCGATACTGTTTGAAAAAAGTAGTATAATATAAATTGATTTGAACATTGGTTATAATTTATAAAATTGGATATGATTCCTATATTTTAAAGTCCAATTTGTCAACTGTTATAGAATAATTATATAGCAATACAAAGAGAAATGACAGGATCATCATACTATGACCATTGTACACAACAATTAAATGTTATTCTCTCTTATTCACTCTTAATTTTATTATTGCCGTTGCTTTTTTTTTCCTGTTTCTTTTCTCACTCTTGCTTCTCATTATTACTGTTGCCTTTCTTCTTTTTTCTTTGTAACATCGCCTTCTACATGATTTTTAAGATAATCTCTCTTATTTCTCAATTTATTCACGAACATCTTCTATTCTACCTCGATTTATATTTAATTTGTTAAAATGGAACTTCATATTTTGAGTTCCATTGGAAACCTGAATTTTCCTTGAAACT
This sequence comes from Allium fistulosum, assembly GCA_030737815.1. Lineage (NCBI taxonomy): Eukaryota > Viridiplantae > Streptophyta > Magnoliopsida > Asparagales > Amaryllidaceae > Allium > Allium fistulosum. Next base: position 866,844,482 of record CM060905.1, on the reverse strand, counting down.
TGGACTGGGCTCCACCGCAACCGGTCCAGGGCGTCTTGAATTTTGATGTTCCGACCGAAACCTCACACCTTGGCTGCAAGTCATCAGTACAAAATGTGTTTACTGTACATTAAATGTTATATTGTAATCATTAAAAATATGATTATAATACTTATAATGTATTAAAATTGTGCTTCAAGTATATACTAGTTCATATCAATTTATGCACTATGGTATACCACATACATAAAGTAATATGTAGGTATGCATGTATGTGTATATGTGTGTACACTTAGACACATATGTCTGTGTGTGTAATACTTTAATATCTTAAAATAGCGCATGACTGCAATATAACCCAAAAGTCTTTCCTGTATCATTGTACATACACACACATATCAATTTATAGAAATGATGCATTCAAGTATTATTATCTACCTTACTTTTTGTATGGTGGTATACTTGTGTGTGTATCCGTGTGTCTGACTTGTGCAAAACACGCTCTTTTAAGTATCAAAATACACAACCGTGCTCTCTCTTCAAAAACAAGTTTTTTAAAAACACCTTGTTATTAAGGTTAAGTATATTTATAGAAAAAACTGCAAATATTTGCACTTTTCTTAAAAATTAATAAAAATTAGTTTTGATCATACATGCGATTATCAGATTTAATTTTCGAAAGAAAACAACTTTTTTAACCAAAAATAAAAATAAGGGTGTAATTTAAAACATGTCTTTGATAAGGGTTTTTCACATATGAAACTTGGAAATAAGAGGTAGACCCTAATTTCCACTTTTTTTTCCAGTACCGTGTTGCAAAATAGAAACTTTACCTCTATTGTTCTAATTTATGTTACTCATATATTCCCTTCCATACCATTTGTCTTCTTATTCTTGTGTTTATTCTGTAGACTCAGTTGATGCAAGGGATGGTTAACAGTCTTGGCTCTGCAATATCACAATGTCGACAGCTTTATTCTGGTGTAATGTCTAAATTAAGAACATTCATGATATGCCGAATGGCAAAGCCCGAAGAAATTCTGATTGTGGAAGATGAAAATGGAAATATTGTTCGTGAAACTATGAAAGACAACGATGTCCTGGTTCAGTATAAGGTCTGAACTGTATTCTCTGATAGTTTTTTAAATGCTTTCCAGTGTGGATAATTTAATGTCTTTATATTAAAAAGAGGTCAACATGATACTTCTTATATGTTATTTTATCGTCGTCTCGCATTACCTCCAAAAGAAAATGTTCTCTCAAATATACTTTTGTGCACCAACTCTGTTTGAGACTGGTGCAGATGTTATCAAGTTCATTGATTGAGTAATGTGTTCTACATTTTAACACTACTTTTTGGGTACTTCTGTATTGCCTATTAGGGATTAAAGATACATGCCAAAACACTTTTCTTTATTATGGCATGCTATTACTGCTAATTCATTTATTATTTCTGATAATCATAACAGTCTCATTTATTTTTGATTATCGTACCAATACATCTGAATAATTTACTATGTTAATATACTGCACCGTTGCAGATAATAAAGGAGACATTGATTTACTTGTCACACCTTGATCACGATGATACATAACAACATGTACCCTCTACTACGAACTTTTATCAATTTGCATTGCAATTATCTGAAGAAAATGAATCTATATAAAATGAAGATTTCATAGTTATTATGTAGTTGTGTGTATATTATAAGTTTTTGGGGTCTATTATTATCAAAATGTAACTATCCTTTAAAAAAACATAAATTTAGAAGTGTTTTTACAACTTAAATAACTTACGCATTGCCTAATGGGTGAATGTTTTATGACTCAACACAACAAACTTTTGCAAAATATAATGGATAATTCCATCTGCTTCTATACTCGATTGTTCTATTTCTTATGGAAATTTAGCAGTGTAACAATACTTAGTTCCGTTTCTTTGCAAACCATACTAATTTCATTATGCCTATATATATAGAGTATTTACATGTTAATCTTGAGCATATGAATATCTTAAGCTTGTAAATCTAAATTCATACTTCTGTATTCATATTGTTGGAGGTTTTTCACATATTACACGACCTTTTGAGTTAATATTTATTTTGTGGTTGAGGAAAAACAAGTCTCACATACTGCGTTCTGCCTTCCTTTTATTTTAGATGTTGAAGAAATTAAGCAAACAGTTGAAAGGTGAAGACTGGACATGGAACAACTTAAACACTCTATGCTGGGCGATTGGATCCATATCTGGATCTATGATGGAAGACCAGGTCTCTCTTTCTCTCTTTTACACTGTTGCTGCATAAGTTCATCAGTTCTCTCTTCACTGTTTCCAACTCTCAGTTATCCACTTAAAGTTTAAAGCTGATTTCTTTTATAATCTGCTCTGCATTTTCGTAAATTCCAATCTGCAAATTAGCACTATTCAACAATACTTCTTGATGAAAATTTATCATGTTGTAGGTTAACCTTTGCAGAAAAAATAACATCATATTAACTCTTCTTTAAATGCTGAACCGTATTTGACAATTACACATATTCAGAATACATCCACTTCTTGAAAACTTTTCTCATGTCGAAGGTCCTGTAACTAAACGACCTTTCGAATTTTCATCTTTTATCTATGGTTTACTTAGTAACATGAAAGAGTAAATGGTTCTTTCTGGCTGCTGCCACATTCATTTCTGATATCGAAATATTTTATGAATTGCTTACTACTAAGAAGCTAGAACCTAGTAGGTGAACAAATCGTAAATTACAATATTGATTTAGAGGATCCTATTTAGAACAATCTTCTTTAGGAACGTGATTATAAATAGATGCAAAACACTGTTCTATAAGTAGGTGAGTACATTTTATATTTCAACTATTCTATTTTAGTTTTTGTAACTCTCTCTACAATGAAATTAAGCTAGGGTGATAATTTGTTTTGAGTTGACTTTAACATTATATATTTCAACTATTTAGTACAAAAAATTCCGACTATGAACTCTGATGACTATTAACACGTTTTCACTTTTCAATCTCACGTCTTATATTACATAACTTTATATTACATAACTTTAAGTACTTCCTATTTCAACTATTTTGTACCATTTATCTTTAAGGAGAAATGTTCAATTGTTTTACATATAAAGACAAGTCACCTAACAAAAAAGATAATATTAGGCAAAACATTTTGTTTCATACCGATCACAATGTGTGGCAAACGTCAGACTCTTCCCCAACAGTGCCCTACAGCAAGCACCTTTCATTGACGATGCATGATTTAAATTCAAGGTGGTTTTACAGCTAAACTAGTTTTTCATACAGAAGCATTACAACATGAAAATTAGCATAACACATGAATTTCAACTAATTAAAAGTGCATTATAAGAAAGTTCAATATAAGTTTTTCTTTAAAAAAAATGTTATATAATAAAGTAAAAATAATTATAAATTATAATTGTCTTTTCACAAAATGACATAGCTTACAGTTAAAATGAGTTAATAACATAAATGATAACACAGCATTATAGATTCAGCACACAAGCCAAGATTCGCTGTAAGTACATGCAAGCAAAACATAGTTAAGACCAACATCATTACCTTTCTTTCAAAATATGAAATATTACCTTCATAATTATCTTAACCTCCCTTCTACTTACGACCTTATAGTTTTACAGAAAGCCTATCTATGAAGCAGGTTGCTGTCGATTGTGGTTTGATGAGATGATAGTGAAGGCAATTGAAGTTTGGATTTCGGCGGCTGCTGTATTTGGAGTATGCATGGGTAATGCAAGCAGTAAGACTTGAACCAGAGATAGATAGTGTATCAGGAAATTGAGAAGCAGTGGTGAGGAGGGGTTTGGTGGATTGACTGCAGTTGTTTGGTGAGTTGTTTTCTTTTTATGTGCAGTAGTTTGTAGGAAATGTACACAAACTGCAGTAGTTGTTTTCATTTTTTTGAACTGTGTTGCTACGAAGGTAGGTAGAAGTGTGTTGGTTTGAATCTGATATGGTTGTGATGGCTTGCTGGTGGAAGAGTGTAGTTGTAGGCAAATGTTGGTCAGTTTTGAAGAAAGGCAGTTTGGTAATGCAAGGAGGATGTAATGTGGAAGTTTTGTATTGTAGTGTGACAGTTGCTGGTGGTAGCTTGGTGGTCGAGGAAGGATTGCAAATAGTCTGTAATTTTGATGGTGATGTATGAGATTTGCGGCAAGTCTTTGTTTGCTTGGAGCAGTGAGATTTATGGCACAGGACAGTTGTATATTAGGGTACTTAACAATCTAGACTATATTACTTGTACTAAAGATCTGAATTGTAGTACTAAAACGAATGTATGAATCACTATTTTATATGGATTATGAACACTATAATTCAAATATATTTATTTGGTATTACCTTATTCAATATGTATTTGCCGTCCAATTTGATTTTAAATGACTATAATATTGCATGCAATAATTGTTACAGTAACAACCGATGCAAAAAATGTCTTATTGCATCGGTTTTTACTGCCAACCGGTGCAAGATAAGGGATTGTTTTAAGCCAAAGATCTTATGTTGCATCGGTTTCTACTGACAATCGATGCAAAAGATGACTATTTGCATCGGTTTTACAACCGGCGCAAAAAAATTTAGTTTATTGCATCGGTTGCATGTGCATCGGTTGTAGAACTGATGCAACATGGGGGTGAACAACCGATGCAAATGACCCGTTTTGTAGTAGTGAACATAATTAATAAAATTTATAAAAATTACCTAACTTCCATCTCTCGGCTCGATACCCAAACGCATGCGAAAACCTGCTCATGCAATTGTCCTCTAATGCGCACGAGCCACCTCACTTGACCGGAGCTCCATCCGACCATCCCACAACGTGCGCCAGCCTCCAAGCCACCACCGCCTGCAACTGTGTTGCCTCCACCACCACCTTTCTCATGCAATACGAGAAAACCCACGCTAACTTCGAAGCCAGATCCTGGCAATTTCAAAGCGTATCGCCTCGATCCATTCGTTAGATATGTAAAGCTCGTCAAGATCTACACTTTTCCATTTGGAATCACTCAATTTCGTTGAACGGATGATGAGAAAACGAGGAGGGAAGGTTGATGAATTTAGGCCATTAACGTGTAAAAAAGCGGCTGAAGGATTTTAGAAGTTAGGGTTAGGTTTCGTTCGTGAATAATGAAATATACGGCCTTATATATAAATTTCCGACACTATTCACGCATAAATTTTCCAAACTCCAAACGAAGCATGCCGTCTGGCGTTCTATATGTTATACCCATATTCTGAACACAATGGAACTAGTCTTGGGAGCCAATTCCATCATATTCAGAAGATAGCATTTCAAAATCGAATTATTTTAATTAAATTCCTTTAATTAATTTCTACGATTCAAGCTTGCATGGACAAACGTTAAGTCTGATCGCTACGAAACTTTAAATCCTATAATAATTCACTATTACGGATCCGATGAAACTAGTTTTGTCGAAATCCGAGACATTGCCCAAAAAACTATTTTTACACATTAATTAAAATGAGTAATTTCCAAAATCAATTTAATCACTTTTAGATTCAACTTTAGAAGTTAACAATCTTCATTTATATTTAAATAAAATTTAAATCAACTTTTGAAATCATTTTCATTCGTATTAAATTCAGTATTCAATTATTTAAATAATTTCCAATATTAGAATTTCAAATGAATTTTAGTTATCAAACAATTATTTTATTTTCATCTAAATAATTCAATATTTATTATTTAATTCCAGTTGCTGATTATAAGCACATTCAATATATTGAACTTCATTCTAATACAATTAATTTCCTTAAATCTTATCGAAATTGTTATTTCAAAATTTTATTCAAGTTCATATTAAATAAATTACACAAATAAAACATAAATTTCTATTTCCAACCATTTTTATTCAATAACCATATTAAATTCAATAATTTAAAATAGTTGAAAATATGGGTTGTCACATCATTATTAGCATTCGTCGAACAACTTATGTTGGGATCTATAAAGAGATTTGTGAACTGTTCAAGATGATAGAATCCAGAGAGAGATTCGAGTGAAGAAGACTCATGAGGGAGATGCTGAATGTGACTTCACCATCAAAAATGATAGAAAACATAGTAGGCCTCATAGCTATGGGGATTGGCTAACCCAAGTGGGTACATCAACTCCAATATCTAGAGATGCTTTTGATTGTTTCTAGTGGGAGTAGATGGTATTTCATATCATGTGTTCGGGTGAGGTCCGCCTTGATGTACCGAAGGAACCTCCAACAAAAATCCATATAAAGGCGTACCTTAGCAATTTTAGTTGTACTTCCAATACTGTTGTGTTGTGAGATACAAGCAGCATAACTATATTCTGATTTATATTCTATACCCTAGATATTATCTACTATATCACCTTATATACTTATTAGATGGCTTTGGTTCTTTTGAGGGGATAACCGTTATGGTTATTCGAATGGTCTCAAAAGTGCTATTATATGTTGGCCAAATATTTCTTAAGTTTCGCTTACAAGACTTATGTTTGACTCATGGTTTTTACCTTTCCTTTAATTCCATGGGTGCTCTTTTGAGTAGTTTGAGAAAGGCAGGTTTTCGTTAATATTCTTTACAGCTTCAGGAGATGACTGGATGCTTCCATTCACTTACCGTAGTATTTTATTTACACTTCACTATTATTATGTATATATCAGCAATTGTAAGGACATGCTGCTCTAACTATCCAACCTGATGATAGTACTTAGGATTGTAACTCTGAAATGTTACGTATCTTAAAGTGGCACTTTGTACTGATGTAACAACCCGTGATTGCGGTTACCAAATAATAAATTAAAATTGGGATTTTAATTTAATTGGAGCTATTAATGAATTTTTAATGTGGCTAATTTGTTCAAAATTTAGTCATTTTGAATAAATTAATATTTTGGGCTTAAGTGTAAAATGGAGCATTTCAAGGAAATTAATTAGGGAAATTTGTAATTTATATTATTGCAAAATTTTATATGTGTAAAATAGTGCAGTATTTGATTTGGGAAATTAATTTGCAATTTATTTGCAAAATGGTGATTTTGGCTAATATTAACTATAAACGGTGTTTTGGAAAAATTAGGGTTAAAATGTAAAATATTGTTGATATAGGATTGTATGAAATGGCTAAAAGTAATTGTTAACATATTTTCATAATTTTCTATGGTTTGAAATGTATTTAGTAATTTGTATGTAGAGTGTACTTAGAGAAAATTGCATATATATGTATGCACATGAATAATACAAAGTCCTAATGGGTATTAGATCCAATAACCCTAACCATTAGCCTATAAAGTATCTTTTACTCTCCCATTTCAGCCAACACTTCATTTCATAACCACTAAAACCTAATTAGAAAGCTCCAAAACCTAGTCATGGCCTCCTAAGCAAGACTCCAATCTACACCAAATCAAAGAGAGTTAATCCAAACTACTAAAAGAGGTAATAGCAATCACAAAACCCACCTCTAATTCATTCTTTAATTTCTGAAATTATTTTGTAATCCTCTTTTTTTTGTGCATTTAGATTGTGAAACTCTTTGATCTTCTTTTCATTGCTTGGAAAGAGGTAATATATGCTAGCTGAAATTATAATTAGTTTATTGCTGTTAGTAAATTAGGCATATCGCATTCATTTTAAATCGTAATTAAGATTTTCTTGAAGTTCTGGAAAGCTTATTCTGTAGCCTATAACTTTCATGTTTTGAGCTTTGCCTAATTTTGTGGTTTCAATGGTCGAAATCACGTTTGTTTGTCGCTGACCTGACAACAAACTACAAGGTTGATAAAATAAAACCCTGAAATTGATTTGGCCATAAGTTACTCGTTTTTGATCCGAATTAGATAATTTTGGATGTTCCCGAAAGCTTAAAACATATGCTACAATTTTTGTTCAGTGAGTTTTCTGTAATATTGCCATTTAGATGACCTGAAATGCGTTCAAAGACAGAAGACCAATTCTGTCTTTAACAAGTTATCTTGAGTTTCAATCTGATATTGTTTTGCATGTATCTCTCTCGTTTCTTATCCAAATCTAATAATTTTGGATGTTCTGGAAAGCTTAGATTCAGAGCTAAAACTTTCATGTTTTGAGTTTCATGAAATTTCGAAGTTATTTTGGTCAAAATTGTACATTCTTACCACTGTCCCGAGAAAAAAAATGAAAAAAAAATAATAAATAATTTTTTTTTAAACCCTATTCCAGATTTTTTTTCTCCACTTCGCAATGCCGCCACGATCGCATCCTAAGTCAGAATTCGACGTTTTTGGTCTCGTTGGAAAGGTGGAGTTTCGAACTCCATCTCTGTAAAATTTAGGCATCATTGGCATTCTTTTGGTACTTCGAATTTCGTGTCGACGTTGAACTCTTGTCGCTGTTTGTAAACAGTGTGAATCTTGTTCTGGGTCCAACTTTGAGACGTCGCTGCTACTTCGTCTCAACTCGGATTCCAGAAATTCTTTTTGCATCTTATAGTAGGGATGTTGGACTATAATCATACCAGTTTTAATGTCATTTGGATTCAGTTTGCTGGTCCAAATAAATTGCCGAACTTGGGTTCGCAGCAGTTTTTGAATGGTCAAACACTTAGAATGAAAATCAAATATCCCTTCTGTTTCCAGCTTTTGAGCGCCACTCCGCGATGCCTCCACGTTCGCATCGGAAGTCGGAATTCAACGTTTTTGGTCTCGTTAGAAAGGTGGAGTTCCGAACTCCATCTCAAGAAAATTTGGACAACATTGGAGTTCGTTTGGTACTTCGAATTTCGTGTCGAAGTTGAACTCTAGTCGCTGTTTGTAAACAGTGTAAATCTTGTTCTGGGTCCAACTTTGAGACGTCGCTGCCACTTCGTCTCAACTCGGAATCCAGAAATTCTTTTTGCATATTAAAGTAGGGATGTTGGAATACATGCCTGCAAATTTTCATGACATTTGGACACAGTTTGCTGGTCCAAATAAATTATCGAACTTGAGTTCACAGCTGTTTTTCATTGATTTCTTTGAGATTTGTCTCTAGATTTCGTACACGGGTTTTATGAATCATTTTCAAAAGATTTTTCACTCCTAAATGGCTTTTGAAAATTATTATATAATATTATTTTAATTATTAAATTAATTACTCCATAATAGGAGACCTTTCAAAAGACCGTTTTAAAAGTGATTCCGAAAATCAATTATAAATCCGTTTTACACCATTATTTTCTATAATAAAAATCTCACACTCACTTTTAGCACGTCGAGCGAAGTGGAAAGGTGCTTAAACGGTTAGGAAATCTCCGGCCTATGGAAACCGTGTGTATTTTCTTTCCGGTTAATCCCCGACCTATTCGATTGATCGTTTTGACCTTTGGGTCTAGTTTACCGATGATATGAGGTAGACTTTTTATTGTTTGGAGTGTGAGCTTGCTATTGGTTAGGAAACCGTTTAGTGCGAACGTGGGGTATGGGACTCATTGTTAACCCTTTGCGGGTTCCTCTCCAAGAAGTTAGTGACACATTAGCCTCTGGGCGGCCAGTACTGGACCTCTGGGTCACCACGCCTCTGGGCAACCGTCTCTGGACACCTGCTCTATGGAGCAGTTTATTTTTCGGCGTATGCCTCTGGGCCTTTATCCTTCTGGGAAGGATCTCGCCGTCTCGCGCGTTTCGCATCGGTGCGAGTGATCGATCACAACTCTACAGTACTTGGCAACAAAGACTCTGGTCGGTGCACGTGCAAAACTTGTATTATCTGATTATTTTTATATCCATTCGAGTACCGCCATTCGGTGTTGGTTCTATGGAACCATACGATGTAAGTGCGATTACCTTATGGATCCACAGTGTCTCTGGACACTGCTTTTCAGTGTTTGATTTCATTGACTTTTCAGTATATCCCCATGGCTCTTTGGAGCATCGATCTTTGCTTGGGCATTGATCACAGACTCTGGTCACTATTGGGATTATTGCCTATGGGCATCTTTTAATGGCTTTGGCTACGCCGATGATATGAGGCGACTTTATTTATTCTACACTTTGGTGTTGATTTCTCTTTGGAGATTTTTATTGTTTATTGATGATTAGGGATCGTCATTATATTCATGTGGTTCATAATATACTTCTCTTTGGATAAGTACTATTTTATTTATGTACCGCATTATTATATATCTCAGTTATTACTGATTGTTTAGCTAGCCTGACCCGAGTGTTTTCGCTCGGGTCAGACCGAGTTGTTTCAGGTTAGGTCTCTGGACTTAGCTTCTGTGCTTTCGCTTGGACATTATCTGCTATGCTGATAGATAGCGCTTTATTTGTCCACTATTCCGCTACTCTCTTATTATTCAGACTTTGATATGTACATATTTTTGACTCACATGTGTGAGCAGTGGCTTTGTACCCACTTATGATATTTGGATCTGTATTGATGATGTATTGTTCTGGGATTTTATATCTGTTATGTGATTCTATTCTGTGATGTTTTTATCATTTATTATTTTGCTTTGTCCTGATAGATCTTTAGCCATTTGTAATTTCGTTATAAGTATTTACCGAATATGTCGAACCACCTGATTGAGAAAAAATTTAAATAGATTCCACCTTTCGACGTATTCGGTAGATAGTTATAGCTTGATTATAGATGGTCGCTTCCACTATACTCTATTCTCCGCTTTAACAGACAGTATTACTCTCGTAATACTCTTTGTTACAGTGGGTCTCAGAGTGGGGCGTTACAACTGACTTTTTGATATTATATGTTATCATTCCACTATGAGAACGATGTTTTATTCTTTCTTCGTTGTTCTTGTTCTCTTTCTTTTTTTACTTACCTTAACAACCTATCTTCCCGACACTTGGATGATCGGTATGTGAATACCGTGGATGTATTAATGTCGACATTTGGGCGTCAAAAAGGCGGATCGTTACAAATTGTATATTGGGTTTTATATGAGTTGAATATGAACTAAAATGTATAATGATATGATATTTTATCATTTTTGATCATGTTATATTATGAAACAAGTATAGTCAATGTTGAATTCAGTTATATTCACTTACCGGACTTTATGTTCTCCCGTCCCTCTCTACCATGTTTTCCTAGTTTATGATATGTGATAAGCGGATGGAGACAGGTTGGATTATGATGACTTTGAAGGATCAAGTGACTAAGGCATGTTATATTTGTTAGTATGTGTGTGTGATCATATGTATATATAAGTAAAATACTTAATGTATTGTATTAGATTTGGGTTTGTATTATACATATCAGTGACATGTGGAACTAAGTATGGATTAGTAGTGTTATTTGATTATTATATTTTGTGTTCCTTCCACTATGAGTTTTGAAAGACAAAATAGATAGTCTCTATTTTGTTTTCTTATATCAATCACCTTATGATCCATTGTTTTTATCCTTTTCTGGTAAAAGTTATAGTTTTATGTTCAAAAACTGGAGGTCTGAAATAAGCATGCTGTTATACTTCTATTAAACATTAATAACTATAATTTAGTATAAATTTATTATTCATATAAACAAAAAATACGATCTTATGCAAATTAATAAAAGGGTATTTTTATAATTTCCTCCCATTTAGCCCCACTGCCCATGCATTTGATCCAACAATATCAAAGCCCACACTGTGTTTATATGAATAATTTACCATCATATAGGGTGGTCTTTTGAAAAAAAACAATTATATGGATGTCTAACGAAAAGGTTCTTAAACTAAGGAGAAAGTTACTCTGATTATGGATTGTTCTTATGAATGGAAAATCTCCTGATCTCCTAGTCCTTACTCCTTACCTAGGTTTTGACGGGGTCCATTCGAAGGTGCCCTTATGGAAGGCTCAGAAGTGTTTTAAGCCTTAGTTTGATTCAAATAAGTGTACTTTAAAAATATATAATAAATGTAAAATTGTTTTAAATTTAAATAAAGTATTATATAATTTTATAAAGAGTTATAAAATGTAAAATTTTAAATTTTTTAAATTTATATAAATGTTATACTACAATTAAATAAAAAAATTAGTTAATAATTAAGTACATATGAATATATATATATATATATTACTTGTCGAATTATAATTGTTATAATAAATTAGCATACATATACACACATATGTATATAAACACACACATACATACATGTATGTATAAAAAATAGAAGGTTTAAATAAAACAAAACCTACAGAGACTTAAGAATATCTGCATTGGACGTATATATACATATAATGTCATGAGTTGTACTTATTTCCTTTATAAGGTAGTAATAATTGGTTAATATCATTTTGAATTATGATTATAAATATTTGCACTCCATTATTTATAGTATAAATAGAGTATCGTACATGCCAATGGTTGTTGAGCACCCTCAAGCCATAGAATATATATATAGCAATGTTCGTATTATCCTAAGATTGGCAAGAATATTATGTAACTTTGTTAAGCACCCACAAGGGTTGCATAATTACCTTTAGTCTATCATACGGTGAGTCTAGAGTATCCAATGTACTTCATGATTGTAGATCATCCTTAAGATCATAATAATGATAAGAATCAAGCAAAAGCATTATTAGGAATTATATATGAGAATATTTTGTAAGTTTGTTTGGAATTATATGTAATATTAGTTATAAATAATAGCCAAATTTAAAAAAGAATTAAATTACATTAGAGTAAATGAAAGTTTAAACATTTTCGTATGTATGTATTTATGCTTATTGACATCATCATAAACTTATTTCCCTAAACTAATGTATTAACTATAATTCACAATGGTTGATTACATGACATATGCTCACTATGTTATCCCTAGATTAGATCGATAGACTTATTGTAATAATAGTGTTTGTATTGTGAATAAAAACATATAATAACATATAAAATGTTGTGATAAATTAAGTTAATTTAAAACATACCTGAAGTTTAATATACAATTTAATTAAAATTAAAACATACCACAAACCCTTTAGGTAATCATTACTAAATTTAATTTAGTATAAATTTATTATTCGTATGAACACAAAATACAATCTTTTGCAAATTAATAAAATGATTTTTTTAGTGAAATCCCCCATTTTTGTCCCGCTGCTAATGCACCTGATCCAATAATGGTATCAGAGCCTACATTGTATTTATGTGATTAATTAACCAACACATAGGGCAATCTTTTAGAAAAACTAATTGAATGGGTGTTTGAGGAAAAGTTGCTTAAACTAAGGAGAAGATTACTCTAAACATGGTTTGTCCTTATGAATGGAAAACCTCATGATCTTTTGTCCTTTAGTAAGCCCGTCGACGTGGTCTATTCCAAAGGTATGCCCTTATAGAAGGCATAATAGTGTGTTTAGCCTTAGGTTGATTCTAATAAGTGTATTTGACTATATAAAATAAATTTAGTCAATGATCTCTAGCTCAAGTGGTTAGAGGTATGATGTTTTAGACAAAGGTTCTAGAGATCATGGGTTTAAGACCTCAAGACACCATAATGAGTGCTAGACTTGGATAAAGTATCACTCTTGTTATCAAAAAATAAATTTAAATTTGTTTTAAATTTAGATAAAGTATTACATAATTTTATGTGTTATAAAATGCAATTTTTTTAATTTACATAAATATAAATGTTGTATCATAATTAATTAAAATGTTTAGTTAATAATAGAGTACATATGACTATATATAACTTGATGAATTGTGAACGTTATGATATATATATATATTATGTGCGTGTATGTCTATGTATGTGTATAAAAAAATCGAGAGGTTTAAATAAACAAAAGCCTATGGAGACTTAAGGGTATATACATTGGATGTATATATACATATAATGTCATGAATTATACTCATCTTCTTTATAAGGTTGATAATAATTTGTTGATATTATTTTGAATTATGAATTTAAGCAATTACACTCAATCATTATAGTATAAATATAGTACTTTACATACCTTTGGTTTTTGAGCACTGTCAAGCCATAAAATATCTATAGTGATATTTGTATTGCCACATGATAGGTAATAATATTATGTGACTTTGCTGAGCACCATCAAGGGTTACATAATTGCCCTTAGTCTGTTGTAAAATTATGGATCTAGGGTATCTAATGTACATTAAGATTGTTAAGCAATCCCAAGGTCACAAAGATGATTATGAGCAAGCAACAGCATGGTTTAGAATTATATATGAGGTATAACTAGCAAAGTGTCACTTATTATTTATAGGGAATACAATTTGTTGAGTAGCCTCATGGTTGTAGTAACATGATAAATGGGTCTTAACAACCATTGAAGGAGATCATGAAATTCCTATATCTCTTTAAGAGTTTTGGGAGATGCAGAACTCAGTAGGAGCCTTACTAGATAACTTATGATAAACCACTCTAGTAAGTATAAGAATGTATGTGATATTATAATAGTCTGCTATAAAAAATAGGCAATTAATATAATTGATTAAATTGTTTATCAATTAAAGTTTACAAAATGAATTGAATTAAAGATTAATGAAGAAATGTAAAATTTACCTACCAATAAGTCGGTTGGCATGTTATCGCAAGACCCATGCTAGAGCCAAATTATACAACCATTAAAATCGTTCATATCTTGGTCACTAAAGTGTTAATTTGGTAGAGACAACATATTATCTCCTATGAGTAAGAAATAAAAAAGTGTGGATATACGATCCATATTCGATCACATACAAAAGTTATGTGGTGAACAGTCGCGTTCGTATTATATGAAATCTTAATGAAAATATTTTACATCAAATGACAAATAAATCATAGTGCAAGATCATGTGTTCAATATGATTGAATACAATAAGGTTCTTGTTGTGTTAAGAACACTAGTTTAAGGATTTTAGAAAGACATGTGATTCGATCATTGAAATGTCGATTTTATCTATTTATTTAAGTGCAATTTATTCAATATAAGATGTTGAGGATGACCGGATGCATTTCTGGAAATAATTCAGTACAGTCTTGTAGTAAAAGGTTTCTCTATTGAACAATACGACCTTTTAAAAGAGAAAACAAAAGTTTAAGAATGGTAATGATATTGGCACAGTAGGGATAAAAAGAGACACCTCTTCTTAAGAAAGAGACATCAAAATTAAAATTGTATAAAATACTTTTAGACGCTTAATAAGGAACAATAAATATATTTGTATTCCAAATGTATTTTTTTATATAGAAGATTGTTCTTTATAAGATCCATTTCTTCAGTTTGAGATATTCAATCTAAAACTCTCGATTATAAATTAGTTACGATAGGGAAAATAAATATCTCATAGTAAGTGATTGAATGGAGCTTCATATTTTAAATGTTGTTATTATTACAATGGAAATAGTGGGAGCATACCATATGACACTTGCTAACAGACTGTGTTAAGTTTTGATGATTTCTTTTTTGTATGCAAAATATAATTAATGAAATAAAACTATTTCATGTTTGATCGAAATTAGATGTAGTTTTGTTTTAAGATGAATATTATGGATATCCGCTATAAATAAATTTTTTTTTGGCATTTCAATGATGGCCTTTTCTATAACAATAATTATGTGTTAGCTATAGCAAACATAGAAGCATCAAAAATATTTAACAATTAATTTTGGAATTATGGACCTAGCCATATCTTTGAGAAATAATTCTTTAATCATATGATTGTGAATCATATGATTCTTGTGAATAGTATCTCAAATGATTAAGGAAAAAGCACCCATTTACTGGAGCAATAAAAGAGTTAACGGACCCTTCGGATTGATTGATATAGATGTATGCAGTTAAAGGCTACTGATATCAAAAAAATCCCCTTACTTCATTAATTTCATCGATGATATATATTAGATATGAACATGCGTATTTGATACACAATCTAGATATCTATTATGAGTTCATATAATATAAAATGGAAGTAGATAACAAAAACATTAAAGGAATAAAAAATTCAATTTGATCAAATACATAAGTATTTAAAATAAAAGTTCTAGTAATACCTAGAAGCATATAAGATTCACTGTAATGACCCCAGATTTTTATTTAATTTAAATTGATAATTTAATGAATTTTTGAATAGAAATTGTAAAATTTATTATCAATGGAAGCGATTTTCCCCGAATTCATGTATATTTGGTATAAACCATTTTAATAAATAAATGTAGCATTGGATAGTTTAAGTTTTAAAATAAAAGAGGAGTTAGAATATGCAATTGTGTTAGAAATAGAATTAAATACTTGAATTTAAAATTTATAACAATAACCATAATAACTTTATATATGTACACTTAAACAAAACCAAGGCAAACAAAAGTATGTGACCAGACAAAAGCAAAAACAAATACAAAGATCAGTTTGAATCAAAGCTGGCAGAAGAAAAGCTTGCAAAAGAAGATACCACAATACCTTCAGCCGAAAAGAAAAGATTTTTCAAATATATTTGTACAAGTAAATAAGGGTAAGTATGTTGTACAAAGCAATTAATACCTATACCTTAGTACACTATATAAAAATCATCTCAGCCCATTGTTTGTACAGCCGAAAAGAGAAAAAAAAGTATAAGTTGTACAAGATCATTTAATGCTAGCACAACAAGTTTCACCAGCCTCCATACCAATATCTCTGGCCAAAGATTTAAAAAGAAAAGTAAAGAAAATCTTGTACCTGCTTTGTATAAACAAATGATCACCTGTACATTCAATTTATATGTACATCCCCTTTGTTTCATTCTCGTTCTCAAGACTAAGCAAACCAGAAAGAAAAAATATAGCATATGCATTCTTCTTCAAACTCAAGATCATCTGCATACATTTAAGTCTAGGATCATCTTCATCAAAGTTCATCAGCATGCAGTTTTAAAAATCAAAGTTCAAAGCAAAACAGTTTCAAAAAGATCAAATTCATAAACAAGTTTCCAGTTTTCAAATTCAAGCAAATCCAAGCTTCTTTGTTCTTCGAATCATGACAGGTGAGCAAACTCCATTTTTGAAACCCATTCTCTTGATTCTAATACTTGTGATGATAAATGTATGTGTATATCAGCAAGTATATCTGTATTTATATGGGTGAATATGTCTGTGCATGTCTGGAAACTAGGAAATGAAGGCTCTATTTGAATTTCGGACCCCAAGAACAATTTTAATAAAAAACCATAGCTATCCATCTAATTATATTCATGCTATGATCAGTAAAAGGAAAGTGATTGAATGAATGTAAATTCATTTTTTTTATAAATTCGAGTGAATATATTAAGTGATAAGCTCAGTTTACAGATGTGGATTTATTTGTCTCCTTATCTTCTCTGTTCTTAGTATTCTTCTTCATAACTGAGTTACAGTTTTAAAAACAAATAAGAAAACTTCAATCTCATATCACTTAATCGATATCAGACCTTTGTTTCAAAGGCTAATGAGTGTGTTAAGGTATCAGTTACTATAATAGAGAAAAATATATATAGTTTTACCTAAAATAAAAATATACATTGTGTATAAACTTGATTTCACTGAGCAAATTTAATTTTTCCATAAATTCGAATGAAACAAATTCGAGATTCACTTATATGGCCTGAATCGGCAGTAGATGATAGGAATTTTAAGCCTAGATTTATGATTTTTAAATAAAGGGGTTGAGAGCAGTTTGGGGTTGAACTGGAAGTGGGTACTTGGCAAATTCAGGTGATCGAAGGACCCAGGGGTATCGGGGCTTGGGCTGAGGCTAGGTGAGTGATCATGGTAGTCGGGAAAAATGGTGGTGAGGGTGCTCGATGGCTGAGGCGTCGGCGAAGGGTTAGTTTGGTTTTTAAACCTAGTTTTGGCAGTGGTCGGAAAATTTATCGAGGTGTATTCGTTCGTGCTTCGAGTTGCACGTGGCCTTGGGGAATGATGGTATGGGGGTTGACGAGTTTCTGGCCGGAGGCTCAGAGGTTCTGGTGGTCGGAGGCGTGGTTGCGGGTTGATTCTTCGCCGGAGTTTGGTCCAGGATTTCGTGCGAATGGTGAAGTTTCGATCTGGCGCTCGATTTACTAAATTGGGTGATTTGGTGTTTTGAGGGTGCCAGTGGAGATTTGTTGGTGGTGGCCAGGGATGCCGGAGCATCGCCTGAGATCGGTGCATGTGCACCAGAAATTTGTGCACAGGGATTGAGTTTGGGAAGAAGGAACTTTGCTCGGAAAAAACTGGTTCGTGCACGGGGAATGAAGGGGATGGCTCGAGTTTTTACTCGTGGAAATTTGAGTGGCACCGGGTTTATTTCTAAACTTAAACAAAATTTTAAGTTGTAAAGGTGGCTCGGGTTGATTTTGATAAAACTCGAAGCAGGTTTCGAGTAAGTCTCGGGGTGAACCCGAAGTAGGTTTTGAAATGCAGATAAAAATAAAAATAAAAAAATTTTAAGCAAAGTTTTGAAATATGTAATTAAGATGTTAATAAAGATAATGTTTTATCTTAAGGAAAATTAAGGTTTTAATGTTTGAGATTAATTAATTTAATTAAGGAATTTTAAATTGATTAATTAATTTAATTAATAAATGATAAGGATTTCTTAAGAAATTAATTAAGAGAAATTAATGACTTTAATAAATTGATAATTAAGGATTGATTATCAATTAAGGGTTAATATATGATTAATTAAAGGATAATTCATTAAATGGTTCGTAATTAATTGATCATTAATGTACCATAATTAGAAAGTTTATTCATAGAAATTTATCTGATTTAGATTAATCAGATAATTAAATTAATTCTACTTATGAATATTTGGATTCTACTGGATGATTAGACTGTTTGATATCCCTGTTTGTGATTGTGATGCTTTGTAATATGAATTGTTTTGTGCTGAGCTGTTATATCTGTGATGAATATACTGTTATATGAATATGAAAACCCTTGACCCGTAAAACGACATTTGAATTTCGATGCGACAGGGAGTCGGATTCCAGTTGGTTATCCGAAACCCACATCGAATTGAAATAGTGAATCTTTATGACCGATAGATTTATTTTATCTATGAATCTGTGAATGAAGATAAGCATTATCGATTTTACCGCTTATCGATATATCTGTGATGATTGATGTTGTGCACTATTGTGTGAAATCCCTGGACTACACCATACACACACAAATATGGATTTCACGTGGAAATCGGTTAAATCACAGATGATTTAAATTTAATGTTTTTGAAATTGAAATTTAATTTCAATTGATTTTGAATTGGAAATTTGGGTTTAAAGTGAAAAGCTTTTGAAATGGAATTTCAAAGATAAAAGTTATTTTGAATAACTTAATCGAGTTTTGAAAATTTAAATAATTTGATTTAAATTTGAATTCAAGATTTGAAATTGAATTCTATGATTTGAAACTAGGGATTAAAGATGCTGTACAAGTTATATATATGGGTTAAACCATTTTAAATGTATTGATTTGGGAATTTGAATTTAATTCAAGGGATTTAACTCGTGTAAATATAACTGGATTTTTCCAAAACGAAAACTACTTGTTTTCAAATAGTAAAAGCTTTCACAAAAGTAATGAACTTCCAATTTGTGTTGAAAGAATTTCAAGTTTGAAATGGAATTGAAATGTTTTGAAAACTATGAAAAGAGTCTTTGATTTCAAAGACCGGATGAGTTAATCTAACTTGAAATGGAATTGTTTTGAAAGACTATGAATGAATCTTTGGAAATGAGTTTTGAAAGCTATAAGTTAAATCTTGACTTAAAGATTTAACGAGTTAATCCAAGTGAAATGGAAATTGTTTTGAAATCCATAAATGAATCTTTGGGAATGGGGTGAACTTTGTGAATTAAATCTTTTGTTTAAAAGATTAAAAGTGTGGAAATGGTTTAAACCATTGAAGGTTTTTGAAATGAATCTTTTTATTTAAAAGATTGGAAATGGTAATTTGTTTTAACCATTCGAATGAAAAGTTTTGGGCTTTAAGCTGTGATTTAACTGAGACCCCAATATCTATATGATTTTTGATATTGCGCTCGTTATTCGGATTAGCGGGGAAGGACCTTTGTGTCATATAACCCATTCCGAATAGTGATACAACGTATATGGATCGCATTTGAAGACCGGTGGTGAAGACCGGATACTTTCGAAAACGAAAGGATTACCATTGATTGTCTCTGTATCGGCTGATCCCCGGTATAGAGATTTTTATTACCCTAAGTGATGGGAAGTCCGGACGTGATTAGAAATTTTTCGGATTTGTAAGGGCTTCTTCGGAAGTGCCTTCGGTTCTGTTCGAACCCGGAACAGACTTGTATGGATGTGTGTCTGACGTTACACTTTGAGATGTAAAGCTGGTTTCTATCAAATACATTTCTGTTGGTGGCGGAGAATTTATTCTCTTAGCTTAACACCCTTCTCTGAGACGTACGAGCTCAGAGGTTATGTAGTTGATGGTTACTAGTGATACATTCCCAATTTGGTAATGTGGCATACGAAGTGCTGATGATCATTTGTTGGTCAAAGCGTGCTTTGTGAAAAAGCGTGGCTTTGTGGAAAAGCGTGGCTTTGTGGAAAAGCGTGGCTTTGTGGAAAAGCGTGGCTTTGTGGAAAAGCGTGGCTTTGTGGAAAAGCGTGGCTTTGTGAAAAAGCGTGGCTTTGTGAAAAAGCGTAGCTTTGTGGACGAGACTTCGTCGAGCCTCACAACCCGGTAATGTTCGAAATAGGAATTTTGCGACAAAGGTTTGTAGGGGTAGCGCCCCTAGGGTATGTCATTTCCTTCTGGATAAAAGGTGATATCATGGTATGGAGCCCAGATATTTTACCTATGTTGATGCTGCACAGTTATTATACTTTGTGGTTGTTGCTTTATGATCGAGACGTCTCGGATAAAGGTCGGTGACGACCGGGGAATGACATGACTCGTGTGTTAGTTACCTAGTTACAGCTCGGTTAGAGCGTGAGGTAGCGTCGGCCTTTTGTTTGCAGAGATCCGGTTAGGTTCTCGGGGCGTCTTTCCAGAGGCGTTTCCATTTCGATGTAAGGAAGTTCCTTAGCCTGACCATTTGTTGGAAATCCAAAGAAACAATACGAACCATGTACGGTTTTAGTTGTATTACCTGCTATGGAATGTGGCGGTAACCTGCTATTGAACGTAGTAGCTATAGTAGGCATACAATAATGGTTGTATGCTGGCTAAGATTTATATTATATTTTCGAAATGGTTTTCGACACTATGCACTAATGATAATAATATCGAGTGATTTTGCGTAGTAAGCATGTTTGACTATCATAAGAAGAAATCTCCTCCAATTCTGCGATTGCATTGTGTGTGTGGCGGGAGGTCTTATGGTAGTTTAATTTTCGAAAAACATTGCGGATTTCAATGTTTAAAAGCCTTTTGTGTTTGTTTAAAGATAAACTGTTTTGTTTGCTCACACCAGTCCCATGACTGATCCGGAGTTTATTGTTCCCTTCCTAAACTCTGGGTGCCCACCATTTTCCACACGGGCAGTCTAGAGTTGGGTTTCTCAGTTATTCAGGTTGAGTAGATTATCTGGAGCTTGCTATGGATTGGAGCATTCTATTGGAGATATTCTATCCGCTGATGGTGTTATCTATTTTCTTTCCGCTGCTATTTCTTGTATCATATCTCTGATGTATATTGATATCTGTTGTATCATTCTGTTGTATCAGATTTTGTATCTGTCATTGTATCAATGTTATGTAATTGATATATTCTTTTTCCGCTGTGTTGTTTACTTAATGTTGTTATAAGCTCCGGCGACTCGGATTTGAACAGTCGAATCTATGGCATTCGAGTACGATGTAAAGTATGGATGTCGATTTTCGAACGCGAAAATCCGTATCGTTACATTTGGTATCAGAGCTAAGGTTGAACTTTAGCTCAGGAGTATAACACGTTAGGTAGCTCATTAGAGATAGAGTGAAGTAAACTCTAGAATGAGTAATCCCTAAGATATCTGTTCGAACGTCTCAGTAAATTCTCTTGCTATCCACTGATAGTGAGTATGAGTGCAAGAAGAGGATGAGATAGGGGACAAGGGAATATGACTATAAATGGTCAATACCCTGCGACAGTGGAAACAATTTTCTCTATTAATTTTCTTTGATTCGTTTTCAAATTCTTTTGATTTCTTCGTACCAGCTACAAGAAGAAGTTTCAATATGATGATGGTTCTACGAACCGTTGTAGGAAATTTTTACTTCGTATCTTCATCGGTTTCTTATCAGCTTTTTGATTTAAACCTTAATGGATTTGAAATTGGAAATTTTAATTTGAGTTAAATTAATTAATGGAATATGAGGATAAAATTGAATTGAATCAATAAAACGATATCAAATGAAACCAAATTTGAAATTCTATTGAAATTTCTTGTGAATACCAAAGTCCGAAGAGGGACAAATTGGTATGTATTCTGAGATATTCCGACTTGAGTTTGGAATTCATATCGTAAGTTTGAGGAATTATAGGAGATCGAATCTGTCTATCTCTGTGTTGTTTTCGTGCCTGCGAATTTCGAGGACGAAATTCTTTTAAGGGGGGAAGTTTGTAACGACCCCAGATTTTTATTTAATTTAAATTGATAATTTAATGAATTTTTGAATAGAAATTGTAAAATTTATTATCAATGGAAGCGATTTTCCCCGAATTCATGTATATTTGGTATAAACCATTTTAATAATTAAATGTAGCATTGGATAGTTTAAGTTTTAAAATAAAAGAGGAGTTAGAATATGCAATTGTGTTAGAAATAGAATTAAATACTTGAATTTAAAATTTATAACAATAACCATAATAACTTTATATATGTACACTTAAACAAAACCAAGGCAAAAAAAAGTATGTGACCAGACAAAAGAAAAAACAAATACAAAGATCAGTTTGAATCAAAGCTGGCAGAAGAAAAGCTTGCAAAAGAAGATACCACAATACCTTCAGCCGAAAAGAAAAGATTTTTCAAATATATTTGTACAAGTAAATAAGGGTAAGTATGTTGTACAAAGCAATTAATACCTATACCTTAGTACACTATATAAAAATCATCTCAGCCCATTGTTTGTACAGCCGAAAAGAGAAAAAAAAGTATAAGTTGTACAAGATCATTTAATGCTAGCACAAGTATCACCAGCCTCCATACCAATATCTCTGGCCAAAGATTTAAAAAGAAAAGTAAAGAAAATCTTGTACCTGCTTTGTATAAACAAATGATCACCTGTACATTCAATTTATATGTACATCCCCTTTGTTTCATTCTCGTTCTCAAGACTAAGCAAACCAGAAAGAAAAAAATATAGCATATGCATTCTTCTTCAAACTCAAGATCATCTGCATACATTTAAGTCTAGGATCATCTTCATCAAAGTTCATCAGCATGCAGTTTTAAAAATCAAAGTTCAAAGCAAAACAGTTTCAAAAAGATCAAATTCATAAACAAGTTTCCAACTTTCAAATTCAAGCAAATCCAAGCTTCTCTGTTCTTCGAATCATGACAGGTGAGCAAACTCCATTTTTGAAACCCATTCTCTTGATTCTAATACTTGTGATGATAAATGTATGTGTATATCAGCAAGTATATCTGTATTTATATGGGTGAATATGTCTGTGCATGTCTGGAAACTAGGAAATGAAGCCTCTGTTTGAATTTCAGACCCCAAGAACAATTTTAATAAAAAACCATAGCTATCCATCTAATTAAATTCATGCTATGATCAGTAAAAGGAAAGTGATTGAATGAATGTAAATTCATTTTTTTTATAAATTCGAGTGAATATATTAAGTGATAAGCTCAGTTTACAGATGTGGATTTATTTGTCTCCTTATCTTCTCTGTTCTTAGTATTCTTCTTCATAACTGAGTTACAGTTTTAAAAACAAATAAGAAAACTTCAATCTCATATCACTTAATCGATATCAGACCTTTGTTTCAAAGGCTAATGAGTGTGTTAAGGTATCAGTTACTATAATAGAGAAAAAAAATATATAGTTTTACCTAAAATAAAAATATATAGTGTGTATAAACTTGATTTCACTGAGCAAATTTAATTTTTCCATAAATTCAAATGAAACAAATTCGAGATTCACTTATATGGCCTGAATCGGCAGTAGATGATAGGAATTTTAAGCCTAGATTTATGATTTTTAAATAAAGGGGTTGAGAGCAGTTTGGGGTTGAACTGGAAGTGGGTTCTTGGCAAATTCAGGTGATCGAAGGACCCAGGGGTATCGGGGCTTGGGCTGAGGCTAGGTGAGTGATCATGGTAGTCGTGAAAAATGGTGGTGAGGGTGCTCGATGGCTGAGGCGTCGGCGAAGGGTTAGTTTGGTTTTTAAACCTAGTTTTGGCAGTGGTCGGAAAATTTATCGAGGTGTATTCGTTCGTGCTTCGAGTTGCGCGTGGCCTTGGGGAATGATGGTATGGGGGTTGACGAGTTTGTGGCTGGAGGCTCAGAGGTTCTGGTGGTCGGAGGCGTGGTTGCGGGTTGATTCTTCGCCGGAGTTTGGTCCAGGATTTCGTGTGAATGGTGAAGTTTCGATCTGGCGCTCGATTTACTAAATTGGGTGATCTGGTGTTTTGAGGGTGCCAGTGGAGATTTTTTGGTGGTGGCCAGGGATGCCGGAGCATCGCCTGAGATCGGTGCATGTGCACCAGAAATTTGTGCACAGGGATTGAGTTTGGGAAGATGGAACTTTGCTCAGGGAAAACTGGTTCGTGCACGGGGAATGAAGGGGATGGCTCGAGTTTTTACTCGTGGAAATTTGAGTGGCACCGAGTTTATTTCTAAACTTAAACAAAATTTTAAGTGGTAAAGGTGGCTCGGGTTGATTTTGATAAAACTCGAAGCAGGTTTCGAGTAAGTCTCGGGGTGAACCCGAAGTAGGTTTTGAAATGCAGATAAAAATAAAAATAAAAAAAATTTAAGCAAAGTTTTGAAATATGTAATTAAGATGTTAATAAAGATAATGTTTTATCTTAAGGAAAATTAAGGTTTTAATGTTTGAGATTAATTAATTTAATTAAGGAATTTTAAATTGATTAATTAATTTAATTAATAAATGATAAGGATTTCTTAAGAAATTAATTAAGAGAAATTAATGACTTTAATAAATTGATAATTAAGGATTGATTATCAATTAAGGGTTAATATATGATTAATTAAAGGATAATTCATTAAATGGTTCGTAATTAATTGATCATTAATGTACCATAATTAGAAAGTTTATTCATAGAAATTTATCTGATTTAGATTAATCAGATAATTAAATTAATTCTACTTATGAATATTTGGATTCTACTGGATGATTAGACTGTTTGATATCCCTGTTTGTGATTGTGATGCTTTGTAATATGAATTGTTTTGTGCTGAGCTGTTATATCTGTGATGAATATACTGTTATATGAATATGAAAACCCTTGACCCGTAAAACGACATTTGAATTTCGATGCGACAGGGAGTCGGATTCCAGTTGGTTATCCGAAACCCACATCGAATTGAAATAGTGAATCTTTATGACCGATAGATTTATTTTATCTATGAATCTGTGAATGAAGATAAGCATTATCGATTTTACCGCTTATCGATATATCTGTGATGATTGATGTTGTGCACTATTGTGTGAAATCCCTGGACTACACCATACACACACAAATATGGATTTCACGTGGAAATCGGTTAAATCACAGATGATTTAAATTTAATGTTTTTGAAATTGAAATTTAATTTCAATTGATTTTGAATTGGAAATTTGGGTTTAAAGTGAAAAGCTTTTGAAATGGAATTTCAAAGATAAAAGTTATTTTGAATAACTTAATCGAGTTTTGAAAATTTAAATAATTTGATTTAAATTTGAATTCAAGATTTGAAATTGAATTCTATGATTTGAAACTAGGGATTAAAGATGCTGTACAAGTTATATATATGGGTTAAACCATTTTAAATGTATTGATTTGGAAATTTGAATTTAATTCAAGGGATTTAACTCGTGTAAATATCACTGGATTTTTCCGAAACGAAAACTACTTGTTTTCAAATAGTAAAAGCTTTCACAAAAGTAATGAACTTCCAATTTGTGTTGAAAGAATTTCAAGTTTGAAATGGAATTGAAATGTTTTGAAAACTATGAAAAGAGTCTTTGATTTCAAAGACTGGATGAGTTAATCTAACTTGAAATGGAATTGTTTTGAAAGACTATGAACGAATCTTTGGAAATGAGTTTTGAAAGCTATAAGTTAAATCTTGACTTAAAGATTTAACGAGTTAATCCAAGTGAAATGGAAATTGTTTTGAAATCCATAAATGAATCTTTGGGAATGGGGTGAACTTTGTGAATTAAATCTTTTGGTTAAAAGATTAAAAGTGTGGAAATGGTTTAAACCATTGAAGGTTTTTGAAATGAATCTTTTTATTTAAAAGATTGGAAATGGTAATTTGTTTTAACCATTCGAATGAAAAGTTTTGGGCTTTAAGCTGTGATTTAACTGAGACCCCAGTATCTATATGATTTTTGATATTGCGCTCGTTATTCGGATTAGCCGGGGAAGGACCTTTGTGTCATATAACCCATTCCGAATAGTGATACGACGTATATGGATCGCATTTGAAGACCGGTGGTGAAGACCGGATACTTTCGAAAACGAAAGGATTACCATTGATTGTCTCTGCATCTGCTGATCCCCGGTATAGAGATTTTTATAACCCTAAGTGATGGGAAGTCCGGACGTGATTAGAAATTTTCCGAATTTGCAAGGGCTTCTTCGGAAGTGCCTTCGATTCTGTTCGAACCCGGAACAGACTTGTATGGATGTGTGTCTGACGTTACACTTTGAGATGTAAAGCTAGTTTCTATCAAATACATTTCTGTTGGTGGCGGAGAATTTATTCTCTTAGCTTAACACCCTTCTCTGAGACGTACGAGCTCAGAGGTTATGTAGTTGATGGTTACTAGTGATACATTCCCAATTTGGTAATGTGGCATACGAAGTGCTGATGATCATTTGTTGGTCAAAGCGTGCTTTGTGAAAAAGCGTTGCTTTGTGGAAAAGCGTGGCTTTATGGAAAAGCGTGGCTTTGTGAAAAAGCGTAGCTTTGTGGACGAGACTTCGTCGAGCCTCACAACCCGGTAATGGTCGAAACAGGAATGTTGCGACAAAGGTTTGTAGGGGTAGCGCCCCTAGGGTATGTCATTTCCTTCTGGATAAAAGGTGATATCATGGTATGGAGCCCAGATATTTTACCTATGTTGATGCTGCACAGTTATTATACTTTGTGGTTGTTGCTTTATGATCGAGACGTCTCGGATAAAGGTCGGTGACGACCGAGGAATGACATGACTCGTGTGTTAGTTACCTAGTTACAGCTCAGTTAGAGCGTGAGGTAGCGTCGGCCTTTTGTTTGCAGAGATCCGGTTAGGTTCTCGGGGCATCTTTCCAAAGGCGTTTCCATTTCGGTGTAAGGAAGTTCCTTAGCCTGACCATTTGTTGGAAATCCAAAGAAATAATACGAACCATGTACGGTTTTAGTTGTATTACCTGCTATGGAATGTGGCGGTAACCTGCTATTGAACGTAGTAGCTATAGTAGGCATACAATAATGGTTGTATGCTGGCTAAGATTTATATTATATTTTCGAAATGGTTTTCGACACTCTGCACTAATGATAATAATATCGAGTGATTTTGCGTAGTAAGCATGTTTGACTATCATAAGAAGAAATCTCCTCCAATTCTGCGATTGCATTGTGTGTGTGGCGGGAGGTCTTATGGTAGTTTAATTTTCGAAAAGCATTGCGGATTTCAATGTTTAAAAGCTTTTTGTGTTTGTTTAAAGATAAACTGTTTTGTTTGCTCACACCAGTCCCATGACTGATCCGGAGTTTATTGTTCCCTTCCTAAACTCTGGGTGCCCACCATTTTCCACACGGGCAGTCTAGAGTTGGGTTTCTCAGTTATTCAGGTTGAGTAGATTATCTGGAGCTAGCTATGGATTGGAGCATTCTATTGGAGATATTCTATCCGCTGATGGTGTTATCTATTTTCTTTCCGCTGCTATTTCTTGTATCATATCTCTGGTGTATATTGATATCTGTTGTATCATTCTGTTGTATCAGATTTTGTATCTGTCATTGTATCAATGTTATGTAATTGATATATTCTTTTTCCGCTGTGTTGTTTACTTAATGTTGTTATAAGCTCCGGCGACTCGGATTTGAAAGGTCGAATCTATGGCATTCGAGTACGATGTAAAGTATGGATGTCGATTTTCGAACGCGAAAATCCATATCGTTACATTCACTCTCAAAGACAATCCTCCATATGCTACATATTAATGTACTAATAAGGAGTAATCGAACTCTATTGAATAAAGTACGATGGATAATGAGTGATGTTGGGTTACTTCTTTCCATAAGGATATACAATTAAGAGTAAGTGTATATGTTAAATTTGATTTCATCTACAGCATAAGTTATATGAGATATGAATTGAAAGAGAACCCAATATTAAACTGTTTCATGTCCAATTTACATTATGAACGTAATTTTTATAAACTCAAAATTAGATCTATATTATGTAAGTCTATAAGCAGTTCATAAAATATTTTTGAATACTATTCCAACGCACTGAGAAACAAATTTTTATTTCAAGACACATCACCTTCTTATCGGAGGAATTTATTTCCAAAGAAACTAGTGGTAGTGCAACAGAATTAAATATAAACTAAGATTTGAACATATTAAATGATTACATAGTTGAATAAATTTAATAATGCCTAAACGGACAAAAATCATTAGAATTTCTGATGGGAATTCTCATACATTGTAAAGAAACTATGATTTTCTTATCAATGTCAATAAAATTAATTGTTAGTAATAACAATCTCTTCAATTGTCGACATGCCATGGAAAGTACAAACTCTGGTACAAGGCACAGTGCATTAAATATAAAATTAATTCCCAGTACATTTCCAAAATATGATTTGGTAATTGAACCTAAAAGGATATGATCCATCGGTTGTAAGTGGTCTTCAAGAAGAAGAACAACGCAATTGGCATTATATAAAGCAGTGTTGATGGGAATTGAAATCGTCAATTTCAAGTGTTGAAATTAATGGAATAATTTCACCAATCAACATGTTTAAGTCGATTTAGATTATACTCGCAAATTATCGCACGATATAACTATGAGTTTGAGCATATTATGCTGAAATATAACTTCTAAATGATGAATTAAAAGATATTGTTTAAAAGCAACAAACCAAATGTCTTGAATTTTAGCAGGAGTGATAACAAAAGATGTGGGTTTTGGAAATAATATGGGAGATGATACAACAATTGCGTTTAAAAAGAATCTAGAGGTTAAGCGAGTATTTTGATAAAGAAATCGAATAGTTTGATTTCTATCAATTTTCAAAGGAAGTGTTTGTCTATAAGAAAGAAAATTTAAGGTACTAAATAATTATAATAATATATTAAATAATATGCTGATGATTATTAATGACGTCAATGTGTTAAAATCAGTTTAAATTTGGTTGTTTAATTCTCGGTAAATGATTTTAAAGAGATATCATTTATACTCGGTATAAGAAGATGTTGTGATTGTCCTAATATATATACACAGAAACTATATCAAAATTTCTAATATAGGGTATATGAGTAAGATCTCATATGCTTTAATAATAGAAGACATCATATGTGTTATGTCATGTGGTATATTAGACCTCCCTTATACACTTGGTATATTAAGTGAATATCTAATCTAAGGTAAAGTCACAAAATAGTAGTTAAGAGTATTGTAACGACCCGTATTTTTCGTTTTTCAATTTTGAATATTTAAATGGTTTTAAATATTGAATTTGAATTATGAATTGATTTTGAATATGTAAAATTTGGGTTTATTTATAAAATAAATTCGGAATTTAAATATAACAATTTATTGGATAGTTTAATTTTTGAAGTTTATTGGTTAAATTATTGTACCTTGAGTTTTAGGCCCGATAGAAATTATTTAAAGGCTTATAAAATTTATATTAATAATATTGAAGACAATGCAACTTTTAAAATTAAATTTAAAAGTGACTTGTTCAGTTTTAAAAATACATCGATTAAATTGACATTTAAAAATAGTCTTCCGAGACACAGTCTCGGAATTCGACGAAACTAGTTCCATTGGATCCGTAATAATGTATTATTATCGGATTTCAAATTTCGTAACATTTGGAGTTATCGTTTGGCTGTACGAGATATAAACGCGCTGAAATTTATATCGAAGATTTAATATAATAATTGGGTCCAAAAGCTATCTTCTCCATACGATCGAATTAGGACTCGAAACCTTTTCCATTGCGTTTGGAATAGGGGTATAACATTATAAATGCCTAGCGGCACGCCTCGAAAGGAGGTCGAGATTTTAAGTTGCGAAATCGAGATGATTTAAATTTAAATAATTTTTTTTTGTTGACTGGTCAAAGATTTTCACATCGGAACTTTTCCCTTCCAATCAAAAAGCACTATAGCCCTTCTTTTACACGCTACCTTCACTTCAATCGCTTCCCTCTTCTTTTATATTAGCATAGTCGACAGTTCAAAACTTCATAACAAAAAAAAAGAAATTTAAGAAGGAAAAAGATATATGAAGTTCGAGATCAAATTTCACTCCTCAGTTCAAATCGGGTACCATTATTTCCCAATCTCCCTTCAATTCAAAAATCACGACCTTCCTCCCTGGCTCAAAATCAAATTCAGAAAAGAAAAAAAATGAATCGCGTGACTAGGGTGGACGAGCTTCTTCTTCGATCAATGTCGCTCACCGCGCTAGATGCCTTGATAGGTGGAGCTTCCAACAGGGAAGTGGAGCGGCGAGCTCTAGTCGTTTCGGTGGGTTTTATGGGTCACGATGTGGTGGCTACAAGAGCGCGCTAGAGCGCGACTGCAAGGTGGAGACGCGTTAGATGTTTGGGTGGTTTCAAGATTTATCATCATCGATAGAGGGGGTCTGACGACATTGGGAGGTCAAACTCGTCGATGTGCGTTTCCTGGCTACATAAGAGGAGCTCTGGCAGTGAATAGCAGCAGCGCGGTGGTGATTCAATCGAGCGGCAGCAGAGGTTTAATCACGTTCGATCTCTCTGGGTAGGAGAACTGGTAATTTAGTTTTTTTTTTAAATTTAAAAGTAGTATGGTAATTTACTGTATAAAATTAATTAATTAGCTGTTTGAGTAAATCGAATGTTAATGAATTCGAAATGCATTTTTACGAGGTTTAAATTGCCCGGGATCAGCCGTATAGGATTCGAAGCTGCGGAATCTGCGAAATAGAATTTTAAAATTTGATCGGATTGCAAACAAAAATCGAGGTGAGAATTTCCCACTCATTTGGAGTACCGTATTTAAATTTAAATGTTTAAATTTAAATATTAAATTATTGGATGCTTGATTGGATTGATAAATTTATAATTTATCTGTTGGATGGCTATATATATATATTAGTGTATATATATTAGTATTGGAGTGATCTTCCCGCACATTATAGCAGATGAGACCCTATGCGCCCCGCATAATAGCAAATGACCCTTTATACCGCGATATCCCCCTCGAAGTGGGATTGGTATTATTTTTATTGTTGTCTAACATCTGTGGATGCAGGGAAAACAGGTTGGAGGGATCCAACTGGATTCCTCAAATATATTAGTATTTCTCATATATATAAAATGCTGGATTATTGTGTGTTGTAAAATTTTAAATGTTAAAATAGCATGGAAATTAATTTTGGATATATTAAATACTATATTAAATACCATAAATATTATTTTAAATTTTTTAAGGAATTAAAGGAGACTTTTAATATAAAATATGTATATCGAAAATCGAATTATTTAAAAGGGATCGGGTTGAATAAGAAATGGTGAATTTTTTATCGTATTAAATAATTCGGAAAAATACTTTAAATGGACCATTTTAAAATGAATTATATAAAGGAATTATTAAAGATTGGGTTTTGAAATGATCTTCGGAAAATATAGAAAGAGGTTGAAATTGATATTAAAAATAGATGGGTAAAAATAAATGAGATTATAAGAAATTGAATTTATAGAAATGGAATTTTATAAGGGAGATTATTTTAGTGAAACTCAAAGGAGTTATAGAAAATTTATAAACGTAATTTACGGGAAGAATTTATATTGGAATATGAAAATAGGGTGAGAAAAATAGTAGATACTATTTTTAAAGTGAAATGGTTAAGGAGACCGGAATGGAAGTAATGTAATGGAAATCGAGAAGATTTATAAATTGAAATTTGATTATTGAGATTTAAAAATTTATTTTATCGATAAGTTAAATTTTTATTTTAAAAGGAAAATTCTTATTTATTAAACTATATAAATTTCAAGTTTAGTTGGTATGGAAATATTTCAGAAGTGAATTTTTAAAATACTTAATATCTATTTTAATAAAATCCTAAATGTTTAAACCTGCTTTGAAAAAGTGATGTTATAAGAAAGTGTTTTCAATATTTTTAAATAATTATTTGAATATGTCTTAAAAAAAATTATTATTATTTTCTTTAAATACTTATTTTTATTTACATATGTATATATATATATAAAGTTTTGAAAATGTTTTAAATTTATTTATAAACCTTCTTGGAATCCTGGAAATGGGGTTATTCAGTAAATATGATTTATAAGAAAATTCTTGAATGTAATTGGGAAGAAAAGTAAGAAAATTTCCAAAGAAGTTGAATAAAAATGAACTTCGAAGAATGAAATAGAATTCATAAAAGAAGTAGAAAGGGAAATTGGAATTGTAGGTAAGTATAATTGACTTTGGATATATTGAAGGGAATTAATTAAAGAATTCTAAAATTTATAAAATTCGTGTAAACGAGTTAAGAAATTTACAAATAAATTGTAAACGTTTTTGGGAAAAGGAATAGGGGATAAATAGAATACTTCCTAAGTGTTGAATATAAGATGAAACAGAAAAAATATTCTTAGTATTGGAAAGGGGTAGAATATTCCGTTGAAGGAAAAAAGAATTTGAAAACTGTTTTCAAAATGTTGAGGTATGGGAAGTATTGTCTTACAAAGATAATTTGGAATAAACTCTAGAAAAGTTGGAATAAGACCTGATGTCTGCTTTTGGATGTTTATTGATAGTTAAATAACTGGCTATCAATTTGGCCAATTTCATTAATCGTTTCGAAGAGACCGGGATCGGATTTAATTATCCGAAAACCACTTCGATCCGGTTTGAATGTTACGAATGAATACCGTGAAGATGGTGAAGATGGTGATTCGGATTGTCCAGACCCAGGTTAACTTGTATGGACGAATTCTATCAGAACATCATCATTGGAGGACAATGAGCATTCTAAGAGAAATCGTTCCTTGAAAGGTAACGCTTAGCCTCGATCCTCATCAACTGGGAATGACTAAAACAGGGGAAATGCAGCAAGGCTAAGTAGGTCGCACCCAAGTAGGGTATGTTATCATCTTTCTAGATGTCCTCAAAAACCCTATTTATCTTATATATGGGTACACATGAAAGAAGAAGCACTTGATGGTAAGGGTGGGAACATCCGGGGTGATAACATATCTGGTCTATCCAGGTTAGGGGTAGGCCGGTCTTTTGTAGCAGGGGATCCCGGTGTGGTCCTCGGTACATTGTTCAAGAGGTGTACTGTGGTGGGCGATACCCCAATGGCCCAGTCATTCGATGGAATCCATTCTCTAATAAGCGTTGTATGGTTTTGATTGTGCCCAACTATGCTAGAACGTGAGATGCAAGCACTTCAGCTATTTTCTATTTACTTTCTATAGACACTATTATAATATCAGATGATTTTGATAAAAATAGTTTTAGTTATCGTAAGGTAAAAACCCGTCGTGTTTATTTGTGACATGGTCTTACGAGACACCTTTGTTTTTCAAAGGATTTTGAAGGGTTAATAATTCAAATTCAGTGTGTTTTCTTACGCTGGTTTTCCAGACTGACTCGGGTGTTATTTTATTATAATACTCGGGTCAGACCGAGCATTGCAGATTTAGGTTAAAATGCTATGGAGCTCAGGAGACGAGCTAGAGGAGTTCAGGCGTATATCACGTACTTGGTTATTTCCGCTGTGTGAGTTATGTATAGCATGACAATTTATTAAACTGTCTAGATTGATGTATTAAATTGTTATACTCTGATAGTGGTATGTATATTAACAGTACAGTTCTTGTATTTAAAATCTGTTCTTATATATTATATTTTGTTCCACTGCGATTGTGAGATTCTGTGTTGTTGTTTTTGTTTTTCTTCTACCTTTTTCTTCTTCACCCCTAATGAAATGGTATTTCCGGCACTCGGCTGCTCGGCATTTTATACAGTGGACGTATTGGTGTCGATTTTCAAGGGTCGAAAATCCCCATCCGTTACTTTTGGTAACAGAGCTGTAGGTTAAGCGAGAACCTTGGCTCTGGTGGGGATTACTCATTAGAGATAGAGTTAATAGTACTCTAGAATGAGTTTGAGTGTATTAATAGATATGACCGCGTATTTGTTAGTGAATATAAATTACTTTTTATTGCGTTGACTTATCGGTTGAGTTTTTATAAATTCTGGTCGGTACAGTCTGGACAACTGTATCGATAGGGATTTCTAAACTCTTAAACTAGGCAAACCGACACAGTATTGTTTTAAAAAGTAAGTAAATGAAATAATTTTACCCAAACCATATTTTGATATAAAGGAAATAATTTTTTGAAATTATTATATATATTTGGAGTGTTTGAATGATAATATTATAATCAAACAAGATTATAAAATTGGAAATGGTTTATATAACCAAATGAAAATTGTATCAGTATAAATTATACAAATGGATTATAATTAAAATTGGATTCAAACAAGAATCTGGAAATAAAAATCCTAGGAAGTTTGAAAAGGAAAAAATATTTTTCAAGGTGGTGTGGAAAATAATAATAAGAGTATTATTTTTGGGAATATTTTGAAAGAAAATTGTTTTTAAATGGATTTTTGGAAGTGATATAGCACTGAACTCACTTCAGTCGCTAGAAAATAATTCTGATGATGACAGCCGCATCATCAGTATTAATTTTCGAGTTTCTAAGTGACGGGTTGCTACCGAAATAATTGATTTGGAGATTTTGTTGGAAAAACAAACGTTGTTTAGAAATTCCAAGGGAATTCGTTTTGGGATAAAAACCAGGGTTGGTTTAAATTTAAAAAGCGTGATTTGGAATATTTGTGTTTTCAAAATTATTTGAAAAAAAAATACCGGGTGTTTGAATTTCGAAATCCTTATTTAAAATGTTTTAGAAAACATCAGGAAATAAGTATGAACTTATAAAATTGAGAATAATTTTAAGGAAGAGAGAAAAGTGTGGAACTTGAATTTCGAAATTAAATTTTAACTTAAGAAAGTTAAAATGAATGAATTTAACTTTAGCTAAGTAAAATTGAGCTGAAGTTGAATTAAATTGAAAATAAAATAGTATTGAGGTATAAAATTGAATGGAATTCAACTTAATCTAAGTTGAATGAATTAAATTTTGGAAAACTTAATTGATTGTGATTTGAAATTGGAATCAAATTCTTACTTGATTAAATTGAATGAATTAAAAGTAAATTTGTTTTGATAGAATTTAAATTAAGTATGTTTGAAATATTGGTTAAAGGAATTGAAATTTAAATAAAAAGTGAATCGGATTTGAGTTATATGGAATTGAATTAAAATATGAAAATGAGAATTATAAAATGGCTATATAACTATCAGTTATAAAATTCGAATTGGATTAGTAATAATATCGAATTAAAGTAAAATAAAAATTTTGAATTGTGGAATATTATAAAAACCATATGGCATAAATTTTGAAGGAAATAAAAATTGAGTGAAAATATGGAATTGTGAATAAGTAAATTGGAATAGCTTATAAAGAATTGAATAAAAATATATTTAGGCTATAAATAAATGTATAGTCTCGAGTTAAAAATAAAATGGGAATATACTCGAGTATAAAATTGATGGAAATACGAAAAATAAGTTGTGTGACTTATAAAATTGGAAATTGGAATAGATAAGCCAAAATAAAAAGAGTTCGATATTTTGGAAACGAAATAAAAACCCAAACTTGAATTATAAAAAATAATTGAGCTCAAGTAAATTGGTTGAAGTGATTTTTTTGAAGAAAAAAAATCAAATATTGAATTATAAAGTGGAAACGAACTAATTAGATAATTAATTAGTTAATTGGATATATAAAATGGATATTAATTGGGTTGAATAAATTTGGATTATGAGTTAAAAATGGAATTTGGAAATGAAACTTGAGTTATAAATAAAATTCTACTTAGATGGTAAGAAAATTAAATAAAAATTGGAAATGTGTCGAGTAAAATGGAAATAGTTTGAAATGGTGATAACTCAAGTTATAAATAAATTCAATTGAAGCATAAATAAATTGATATGGCTTGGGA
The DNA here is from genome assembly GCA_030737815.1 of Allium fistulosum. Taxonomy (NCBI): domain Eukaryota; kingdom Viridiplantae; phylum Streptophyta; class Magnoliopsida; order Asparagales; family Amaryllidaceae; genus Allium; species Allium fistulosum. The sequence goes on along the minus strand of CM060905.1, from coordinate 866,808,058 downwards.
TATTAAACAAATGGGTTTGAGTATGGAATTAAAATTGAAGTGGATTAAATGAATGAACTAATTAATTAATTAGCAATTGAATTGGAATCTGATTGAATAGAAATCAATTTAAATAAAATGGATTTGAATATAAAGAGAGTAGATATGAATAGAATGCAAATGAATGGATTGAATTTGAAATGGAATAGAATTGAATAAATTGATTTGGAATCAATTAAAAAAAGGTATAGGCTTAAATAGTTATTCATTTAAATGAATAGCGCCGAATTTGCATAGAAAAATTGGCGTTTGGCATAAACGGAAGTAAATAAAATTCTATGGATAAATAGAATGTGAATAAATTGATTTTAAATCAATTTGAAATGGATATGAGTTGTTTGGTATAAAAATAATTGAGTTGAAAATCATTCAAATAAAGGAAATGATATATAAATGGATTGAAAATGAATAATCAAATGTTAGAATCTTGTGGTTATATAGTCATGCTATGAAAATTTTGTGTTTAATTGGTTAATTGAATGAAATGTTATTGGACTTTCATATTTTGGTACTTACGTGTTTAAATTGAGTAAGTACAGGTACCCGGAGGCCATTTAGTTAGATTTTGACCATGTTAATCTCTAAATAAATCAGCCGCTTGCTTAAAAACGCTAAATAAGGTGCGTTTTCGTATTAAATACTGCAAAATATATAAATATTGTTATATATATATATATATTTCTTTTCCGACCGTGTGGGTCGATGCATATATATTTATCTCTCTTGTCATATTGCAAAAGGTCCTCCGTACAAAGGAGACTCTGCCAAAAAATATCGGAAATTTAGGGTGTTAGAAAAATTTTGAAAATTTTTGTTAACGAAAAATTGATTTCAAATTTATAATCGAAATAAAGGATTCTGGTTTAGGATGGAAAACTAATTGTTTGGGTTGAAGGTAAAAGATTAGGAAAGTGAAATATTGAGTTTTCACTAAATGGGTTTTGGATACGTAATGTGTTTGGAGCATTTTCCTGCCTTAGCAATTTCAGGGACGAAATTATTTTAAGGGGGGAGGAATGTAATGATCCGGATTTTTCGTTTTCGATTTTGAATATTTAAATGGTTTTAAATATTGAATTTGAATTATGGATTGATTTTGAATATGGAAAATTTGGGTTTATTTATAAAACAAATTCGGAATTTAAATATAGCAATTTATTGGATAATTTAATTTTTGAAGTTTATTGGTTAAATTATTGTACCTTGAGTTTTAAGCCCGATAGAAATTATTTAAAGGCTTATAAAATTTATATTAATAATACTGAAGACAATGCAACTTTTAAAATTGAATTTAAAAGTGATTTGTTGGGTTTTAAAAATATATCGATTAAATTGACATTTAAAAATAGTCTTCCGAGACACAGTCTCGAAATTCGACGGAACTAGTTCCATTGGATCCGTAATAATGTATTATTATCGGATTTCAAATTTCGTAACATTTGGAGTTATCGTTTGGCTGTACGAGATATAAACGCGCTGAAATTTATATCGAAGATTTAATATAATAATTGGGTCCAAAAGGCTATCTTCTCCATACGATCGAATTAGGACTCGAAACCTTTTCCATTGTGTTTAGAATAGGGGTATAACATTATAAATGCCTAGCGGCACGCCTCGATAGGAGGTCGAGATTTTAAGTTGCGAAATCGAGATGATTTAAATTTAAATAATATATTTTTTATTGACTGGTCAAAGATTTTCACATCAGAACTTTTCCCTTCCTATCAAAAAGCACTATAGCCCTTCTTTTACACGTTACCTTCGCTTCAATCGCTTCCCTCTTCTTTTATATTAGCATAGCCGATAGTTCAAAACTTCTTAACAAGAAAAAAAGAAATTTAAGAAGGAAAAAGATATATGACGTTCGAAATCAAATTTCACTCCCTAGTTCAAATTGCGTACCATTTTTTTTAATCTCCCTTCAATTCAAAAATCGTGACCTTCCTCCCTAGCTCGAAATCAAATTCAGAAGAAGAAAAAAAATGAATCGCGTGAATAGGGTGGACGAGCTTCTTCTTCGATCAATGTCACTCACCGCACTGGAGGCCTCGATAGGTGGAGCTTCCAACAAGGAAGTGGAGCGGCATACTCTAGTCGTTTCGGTGGGGTTTATGGGTCACGATGTGGTGGCTACGAGAGCGTGCTAGGGCGCGACAGCAGGGTGGAGATTCGTTAGATGTTTGGGTGGTTTCAAGATTTATCATCGTTGATGGAGGGGGTCTGACAGCATTGGGAGGACGAACTCGTCGATGCGCGTTTCTTGGCTACATAGGAGGAGCTTTGGTGATGCATAGCAGCAGCGCGGTGGTGATTCAATCGAGGGAAGCAGAGATTTAATCATGTTCGAACTCTCTGGGTAGGAGAACTGGTAATTTAGTTTTTTTTTAATTTAAAAGTAGTATGGTAATTTACTGTATAAAATTAAGTAATTAGCTATTTGAGAAAATCGAATGTTAATGAATCCGAAATGCATTTTTATGAGGTTTAAATTGCCAGGGATCAGTCGTATAGGATTCGAAGCTGCGGAATCTGCGAAATAGAATTTTAAAATTTGAACGGATTGCAAACAAAAATCAAGGTGAGAATTTTCCACTCATTTGGATTACCGTATTTAAATTTAAATGTTTAAATTTAAAATTTAAATTCTTGGATGCTTGGTTGGATTGATAAGTTTATAATTTATCTGTTGGATGGCTATATATATAGTAGTGTATATATATTAGTATTGAAGTGATATTCCCGCACATTATAGCGGATGAGACCCTATGCGCTCCGCATAATAGCGGATGACCCTTTATACCGCGATATCCCCCTCGAAGTGGGATTGGTATTATTCTTATTGTTGTCTAACATCTGTGGATGTAGGGAAAACAGGTTGGAGGGATCCAACTGGATTCCTCAAATATATTAGTATTTTTCTTATATATAAAATGCTGGATTATTGTGTGTTGTAAAATTTTAAATGTTAAAATAGCATGGAAATTAATTTTGGATATATTAAATACCATAAATATTATTTTAAATTTTTTAAGGAATTAAAGGAGACTTTTAATATAAAATATGTATATCGAAAATCGGATTATTTAAAAGGGATCGGGTTGAATAAGAAATGGTGAATTTTTTATTGTATTAAATAATTCGGAAAAATACTTTAAATGGACCATTTTAAAATGAATTATATAAAGGAATTTTTAAAGATTGGGTTTTGAAATGATATTCGGGAAATATAGAAAGAGGTTGAAATTGATATTAAAAATAGATGGGTAAAAATAAATGAGATTTATAAGAAATTGAATTTATAGAAATGGAATTTTATAATGGAGATTATTTTAGTGAAACTCAAAGGTGTTATAGAAAAATTATAAACATAATTTATAAATGAAGGAAAGTGATATCGGATGATAATTTGAGAATATAAATTTACGGGAAGAATTTATATTGGAATATGGAAATAGGGTGAGAAAAATAGTAGATACTATTTTTAAAGTGAAATGGTTAAGGAGACCGGAATGGAAGTAATATGATGGAAATCGAGAAGATTTATAAATTGAAATTTGATTATTGAGATTTAAAATTTTATTTTATCGATAAGTTAAATTTTTATTTTAAAAGGAAAATTCGTATTTATTAAATTATATAAATTTCAAGGTTAGTTGGTATGGAAATATTTCAGAAGTGAATTTTTAAAATACTTAATATCTATTTTAATAAAATCCTAAATGTTTAAACCTGCTTTGAAAAAGTGATGTTATAAGAAAGTGTTTTCAATATTTTAAATAATTATTTGAATATGTCTTTAAAACAAATTATTATTATTTTCTTTAAATACTTGTTTTTATTTACATATGTATATATATAAAGTTTTGAAAATGTTTTAAATTTATTTATAAACCTTCTCGGAATCCTGGAAATGGGGATAATTAGTAAATATGATTTATAAGAAAATTCTTGAATGTAATTGGGAAGAAAAGTAAGAAAATTTCTGAAGAAGTTAAATAAAAGTGAACTTCGAAGAATGAAATAGAATTCATAAAAGAAGTAGAAAGGGAAATTGGAATTGTAGGTAAGTATAATTGACTTTGGAAATATTGAAGGGAATTAATTAAAGAATTCCGGAATTTATAAAATTCGTGTAAACGAGTTAAGAAATTTACAAATAAATTGTAATTGCTTTTGGGAAAAGGAATAGGGGATAAATAGAATACTTCCTAAGTGTTAAATATAAGATGAAACGGAAAAAATATTTTAAGTACTGGAAAGGGGTAGAATATTCCGTTGAAGGAAAAAAGAATCTGAAAACTGTTTTCAAAATGTTGAGGTATGGGAAGTAATGTTTTACAAAGATAATTTGGAATAAACTCTGGAAAAGTTGGAATAAGACCTGATGTCTTCTTTTGGATGTTTATTGATAGTTAAATAACCGGCTATCAATTTTGGCCAATTTCGTTAATTGTTTCGAAGAGACCGGGATCAGATTTAATTATCCGAAAACCACTTCGATCCAGTTTGAACGTTACGAATGAATACCGTGAAGATGGTGAAGACAGTGATTCGGTTTGTCCAGATCTAGGACAACTTGTATGAATGAATGCTATCAGAACATCATCATTGGAGGACGATGAGCATTCTAAGAGAAATCGTTCCTTGAAAGGTAACGCTTAGCCTCGAGCCTCATCAACCGGGAATGACTTAAACAAGGGAGATGCAGCAAGGCTAAGTGGGTCACACCCAAGTAGGCTATGTTATCACCTTTCTAGATGTCCTCGAAAACCCTATTTATCTTATATATGGGTACACATGAAAGAAGAAGCGCTCGATGGTAAGGGTGGGAACACCCGAGGTGATAACATATCCGGTCTATCCAGGTTAGGGGTAGGTCGGTCTTTTATAGCAGGGGATCCCGGCGTGGTCCTCGGTACATTGTTCTAGAGGTGTACTGTGGTGGGCGGTACCCCAGTGGCCCAGTTATTCGATGGAATCCATTCTCCAATAAGCGTTGTATGGTTTTGATTGTGCCCAACTATGCTGGAACGTGAGATGCAAGCATTTCAGCTATTTTCTATTTACTTTCTATAGACACTATTATAATATCAGATGATTTTGATAAAAATAGTTTTGGTTATCGTAAGGTAAAAACCCGTCGTGTTTATTTGTGACGTGGTCTTACGAGATACCTTTGTTTTTCAAAGGATTTTGAAGGGTTAGTAATTCAAATTCAGTGTGTTTTCTCACGTTGGTTTTCCAGACTGACTCGGGTGTTATTTTATTAGAATACTCGGGTCAGACCGAGTATTGAAGATTTGGGTTAAAATGTTATGGAGCTCAGGAGACGAGCGGGAGGAGTTCAGGCGTATATCACATACTTGGTTATTTCCGTTATGTGAGTTATGTATAGCAGGACAAGTTATTAAACTATCTAGATTGATGTATTAAATTGTTATACTCCGATAGTGGTATGTATATTAACAGTACAGTTCTTGAATTTAAAATCTGTTGTTATATATTATATTTTGTTCCGCTGCGATTGTGAGATTCTATGTTGTTGTTTCTGTTTTTCTTCTACCTTTTTCTTCTTCACCCCTAATGAACTGGTATTTCCGGCACTCGGCTGCTCGGCATTTATACAGTGGACGTATTGGTGTCGATTTTCGAGGGTCGAAAACCTCCGGTCCGTTACAAGTATTCTCGAGTATTTGCGAAATACTAGAGAATTGATTATGGAAACAAAGAACTCCTTATGAAAGATTGTTTGGACTCGAGCTTAATAAGTGACTTGATTGTAAGTCAATAGTAAGTTCATGTTCATCCTTGAGTAAGAACGTTTGATTTGGAAATGTTCCAAATAAGAAGTTGTGGAAAATATAGCTACAAAGGAGAAGTGCATTTCCTTGAGTAGCATTGCAATGAAAGCAATATATGTGTGCACATATATAAGAAATCTAGGAGTGGTTCCCAACATTGAACTGTATCGTAATTACCACAATGCAATATGGATTGCAGTAGGAACTAACAACATGATAAAAATAGAGATAAGTCCTCTGTAATGGGCACGTGATAAAATAGTTTACCGGTTATGAGGAAGCAATATTGAAAAATAGATACAAAATAATAATATCGTCGATCCACTCACTAAGACTCCTTCTCAGTCCAGTTTAGGTAGACTAGTCGAAGTTATGGGCATGAGCCACCATAATTGGCCCAAGTGCAAGTGGAAGATTAGTAGAGTTAAGTGTGTGCCTTAGAGGCGATCATGTAATTTGATTAGTGAAAATTAGGGAGGCATCCCTATCATACTTTCGTATTGTAAAGCGAGTCCCTGTTAAAGTTTCATTGTAAATCCGATCCCTATTTTCTAGAAACAAAGAAAAATTATTGCTGAAATGTCAGCAACTTTTATAAATAAGTGCTGATATTTCAGCAACTTTCCCTGTCAAAGTTTCATTGTAAATCCGGTCCCTATTTTCTAGAAACAAAGAAAAATCATTGCTGAAATGTCAGCAACTTTTATAAATAAGTGCTGATATTTCAGCAACTTTCATACACTGTGTTCACAGTGTACATAAATGTTGCTGAAATGTCAGCAACTTTTATAAATAAGTGCTGATATTTCAGCAACTTTCATACACTATGTTCATAGTGTACAGAAAAGTTGTGGAAATGTCAGCAACTTTTATGAAAAGTTGCATCATGCTCTACAATAATCGTGAATAAAAAACAGGGACCTAATTTACACTGAAATTTAGTGAAGGACTTTTCATGTATTTTGAACCTTAATAAGGACCTGTGCCAAAAATACCCATTTGATTATATAACTTAATTTATACAAAAAATCTCATTCGAAATAAATTATGCTTATGGTTATATTTTCTATCATATGTATTATTATATAGAGATATAAATAATGAAATAAATACATTAAACTTATATAATTAAAAAATCCTTAGGTGAAGTATTTCATCGATTGTAGTTATAAATGTATTCATAACCATGAGAATTGAATCAAGGAAAGGATAACGGTACATCTATTGAGACTAGCGTATAATCGCTCTCCATACGATGGATGATGAATTATTCATAACGATTAGGGACATCAAGGAGTTACGTACTTATGGTTGTTTGGAACAATCATAGAATAACTTGATGAGAGTCTTCTATAATTTAGTACAACTAAGTCAAAATAGAATATCACACAGTAACAAAGTACAATAGTCTCAGGCTTGAGAGTATTGTCGGCCTTAAGAAGGTAGACTGTATTTCTGAATATGGTCGAGAACATGACTTAGTAACCATGTCACAATCATGGTTGGGCACATATTGAACTACTTGATGTGAAACACCACTTAAGGGGGGATTTGTCTCCTTCACTGTAGAAGATTAGTATCAACGTAATTGATAATCAACTTAAAGAAAGAAAAAAATTGGCTAGAGTATAGTGGTTAATTATTAAATGTTATTGGATTGAACTAAGGACTTTAATGTAGTCCATGTAATTATATATGGAAATTAATAGAATTTTTGACTTTGGATCAAACTCTAAATATTTGAGTGATCCAGTGATAATGAAAAAATACATGTGTAAAATATTATTACGAGGTTAGCTTAAAATAGATAAGAAATTAGATTTTCCCTAAATGATATATAATAAAATGAACTTGTGCCTTAACCTATGGTTCAGTATAATACATACATGTTTCAGTTTTTAAATTATTTAAATATTGACCGAGGATCGAGTTCACACCAAAAGTTAATACAACTGTGTTGTTAGTTATTTCCAAATTCAACTAATTTAAAATTAGTTTATGAATGTTATAAATTAGTAAAAAAAATACGGATGTTGTATAAAAAAATTAATGGCATTTGATTATTTATTTAAAGGCCAAAAAATTATTTAAAAGGATTCATGAACACTGTACGTTGATTTAATTAATAAACAGATTTAGATAAATGAATTAAATAAATGGTTTAAATGTTAAATTATTGATTAGCCCAAAACCTGGCATCCCAAGATGCCCATATCAGGCTGGCCATGCTAGGGAAAGGAAAGGGGAAAATGTTCGATTGATGCAGAATCAATGGTTGATTAGGGAGAATTAATTGTTGATTAAGGAGAATGAATGGAAAGGGATTTTTATCCATGGCTCAAAGTGTCTATAAGCTGATCTCTTCCTCTCAATCTATAACAAACAAGAGAAGTCTCCAACCCTAGCCTTGAGCAACAATTGGTGAAGCCATAGAAATAGAGGAAATGGCTAATAACCAAGGTACTAGACTGTCGGCAAGATCACGAGAGCGTAAACCTTTGTTCAATAAAAATAATTATATACATATATTTATATTCACGTATGAGAAAGTTATTTTTGCCCATAAAAAAATTAAAATTAATTTCAAAATTATTTGTATTTTAAATGATTAATAATGAAAATACTTTATATATATATATATATATATTGTATCAATTTAAAATCTCTTTGGTTTTTATAATAACCTTTTATTTTAGATCTAAATAAACAAACAAATATATATATATATGTATGTATGTATGTATGTGTGTTTGAGTATTTATGTATATAAATAGTTTATATATCAAACTATTAAATAATTTTTTAATTTAATATTTAAAAAGGAAGTTTATTTTCCTCATTTCAATTTTTTTAATATTTTAGTTTTTAATAATAATATAAAATTATTCAAATTTAATTATATATACATTATTTATTTATTTAGCTAAAATAAAAGTCATATAGATACTTATATTATTTGCACAATGGTTTAAATAAAAATATTACATATATACATATATATATATATATAACTTACATTTGTAGATTTATAAATTAAAAAAAATCAAAATTAGATAAGTTAATATGTGTTCAAAGTACAAACTTGGAAACAATACATTTATTGTATATATGTGTGTATATATACATATATTTATACACTTCATAACTTACATAAAGGAATGGTTTTATTCTATAACCTAATATTATCTATATGTGTGCATAAATGTATATGCACACACAAATATATATATATATATAGTATTTTATGAATAAAATTATGTTCATTCAATTTTAGATTAAAATTGAAATTAACACATGTATATATTTGTCATTGATTGTTATGTCATCTATTTTCAAATTGAACTGACATCTCATTACTATTTAAATAACCATAAATTCCAATGGTTAATTATTAACATGTGATATTTGTTCAATTATGTACACCCTAATTGCATCCCATATTTAAAATGCTCACTATGTCTATGTTATGGAAGCGGACATAATATAAATCAAAAGAATAAATTAAAATAAGGAAAAGTAAAAAAAACCATTGAGTTTAAAACTTAATAAGTACGAGTCTTACTACTTAAATATAAATGTTTAATCAAATTATAATTAAGACATAAATGTTTTTATATATAATTAATGAAATTAAAATGACAACATAAATCCCTTTTATTTAAATCATTGTGATTTAGTGTAAAAGTAAATTGTTCATGTAAGTATAAAATATGACCTTTTGCAAGTTAATAAAATTAAATTTTGAAATCCACTATTTTTACCATGTTGCCAATGAACCTGATTCAACAATGGAATTAGAGCTCACATGTTGTTTATATGGATCATTTATCAACACATAGGGCAGTCATTTGGAAAATCAAACTAGATGGGTATCTTTGGAAAGTGTTTAACTAATGTGCAGGTTACTTAGTTAAGGAACGTCCTTATGAATGCGAAACCTCCTTGCTTCTGGCCTTTACATTACTCCTTGAATTGGTTAGTTACCGAAGGTAAGCCCCAACGGTAGGCTTAAAAGGGTTTTGTGCCTTAGGTTGATTCAAATAAGTGTATTTCAATAACATAAATTTGAAGAATTTAAAATGAGTTCAAATTAAAATAAATATATATAATGGTTATAAATAAATTAGATTAAAATTGCTTTATATTAAAGTTAAAATTTACAAGGGATATGAATGTAATTTTAAAATTGTATCCATATAGGTTATAAATAAGCAAATTTAAAATTGTTTTAAATTTATATAAATATAAAGGTATATTTAATTTAAATGTCTAATTAATAAAAGGATACATATGGATATATATATATATATATATAACTTAATGAATTATAAATATTATGACAAATTAAATTATATGACTATATGTATAAAGAAAAAAGGGAGGTTTAAATTAAAACCTAGAAGACTTAAGGGAGTAAACATGGAATGTATATAAAAGATATATGATATCATGAGTTATACTGGTCTACCTTAAATAGTCGATAATGCTTTATAAAAATTATTTTGAATCAAGAATATAAAACAATAATGGTCTCCATCATTTATAATATAAAGAGAGTACCTTACACGCCTATTGTTTTTTAGTAATCTCAAGCCATAGAATATCTAAGACAATGTTTATATTATCCTTAGATAAGTAAGATATTATGTAATTTTGTTAAGAAGCATCAAGTGTTGTAATAACTTTCCTTAGGATATTATAAAATGATTTGTTTAAGGTATCAATGTGCTTTATGATTTGTTAAGCAACCTCAAGGTCATATAGATGGTTCTGAGAATAGCAAAAATGTCGTTAGGAGTTAGGTAGAAGGTATAATTAGTAAATAATTACTTACCATTTATCGAGACTGCAATTTTTCGAACAACCTCAAGGTTGTAGTAACATGGTAAATGGAACCTAACACCAAGTGAAGGAATTAATGAATTCCTCATATCTCTTTTACGGTTTTTGAGAGATTCAGAATTCAGTGGGAGCCTTACTATAAATATCATAAATCAACGTAACAAGTTTTAGAACATATATGGTATTATAATAATTTAAAAAAATAAATTTGCACATTTAATATTATTAATAAAATTATTTATCGATTAATATATACTAAGTGAACTGAATTAAGGTTGGAAAAGAAATGTTAAATATACTTACCAATAAACCTTTTGGCATGTTTTTTGTAATACCCCAAAATTTTGTGAAAAATCATTTTGATAAAATGATTTAATTTTGAAATATTTAGATTTAAATATGGTGAAATTCTTGGGATTAAATAGTGTGCAAGGATATGTGTGCACATGCACACTGGAAAATGGCACAGGGGAAATCCAAGAATTTGTGGGAAAAAAAATAATATATAGGGAAAAGAAAACATTTCAAATATAATTTTGAAATGTGAATTATTCTGTCCTCAAGATCACATGTATTATTTTGAAAAAAAAAGAGAGACAGAAAATTTTTATTTGAAATAAGAAAGTAAAATTCTTATTTAAAACATTGGAATTTAACTTAGGCCTAACCAAGTTAAATATGGGAGATATGCCTATATACATTTTTCTATGAAGCATAAGGAATTAAATAAAGTAATAAAGAGGCAGAAAGATTTTATGTGAGCAAAGAAGTAATTCTTACTTAGCATAGGGTTTTCTTTTAGCAGATCTAACTCATTTAATTAGGAAATATATATATGTGTATATTTTTTGAAAGGCAAGAGAGATCAAATAAACATATATACACCTATGTGCATGTATATTTTCTATGAGCAGAAAGTATTAAAAAAAAGAAACATCAAAATGACATGAAATGTAATACAAGTCAATATGCTTGTGTAGGTAAAAGTAGAAAAGGAGATTTCCAGAAAAGAGTAAAAGCATAAATAAAAACTGAATCACACATTTAGCATGACTGGGGTAAGCAATTAAAGATAGCTATTTTCTGGAAAAGTAAGAAAAGAAAAAAAGAGGTACTTACTATAATGGACTAAAGTGGCCGGGGCATTAAAGAGGAAAATGTGAAAATGCAAAATGCATGAAGATGGTCAGGATAGAAATGGAATTTTGTTGTAAAAAAACCATAAGAGAAAACATGTAACGACCCGTATTTTACGGATCGAAAAGTTTGTCAAAATCTGGGATTTTCAGCATTTTCTAGTTGTTTCAGATTTTGGTTGAAATTGCCTAAGTCCTAGGTCGTATGCGACCTAGAGAACTAAATGTTGTTGGCGACTTAGGAGATAAGTCGTGAGCGACTTAGAGAAGGTCTGCGACCTAAGGGGATAGGCAAGTTAAGGGATAAGTCTGGGTCGAGTTGCCGACTTAAGGTAGTGACCGACCTAAGTGATAAGTCGTGACCGACTTAAGAGGTTTAGGCGACCTAAGGAAGAGTAGTAGGCGACCTAAGTATTCTGGGGTAGAGTTAGGTCGGCAACGACCTAAGGAAATGTTGTGAGCGACCTAAGTGTTTGGGTGAGTTAAGTGTTAGGTCGGCAGTTCGAGTTAGCGACCTAAGAGATAGGAGGGAGCGACCTAGTAGAGTTAACGACTTAGGGGATAAGCAGTTTGCGACCTATAAGAGTTAGCGACCTATGGGATTGACCGACCTAAGTGTTAGCGTAGTTAGGTCGTTAGATCTGTGTTGAGTTAGGTCGTAGGCGACCTAAGATGGTTAGGTCGCATGTGTGTTAGGTCGCGAGTTTACTAAGTCGTAGGTCGCGTGAGTTGTTAGGTCGCTAGGATAGTTTAAGTGTTAGGTCGCATGGATCTAACTGTTAGGTCGTATGTTGTTTTAGGTCGACATGTGTTAGGTCGCGTAGAAGCCTAAGTTGTTAGGTCGCAACCCAACTGAGTCGTAGGTAGTTAAGTCGTTAGGTTGTTAGGTCGCTGGGTTTCCTAAGTGTTAGGTCGCTGAGGAGTTAAGTCGTGCATCTGTTAGGTCGGAGAGGCTTAGGTCGGAGAGGCTTAGGTCGGAAGCGACTTAGGGAGATAGCCAGATTTCGACTTAAGGAATTTCAGCTATAAATAGGAGGGGTTGTTCTCACTTTTTGGGATCCGGATTTTGAAGCGACGAAGTGCTGCCATTTTGAGAGCACGACTTCTACACTTCTTCACTTCTTTTCTCCACTCTAATCTAGTGCTTCCATCCATCCAAGTTGAAGATCAAATTGAAGATCCAAGAGCTTAGATTGAAGATCTTCATCTTTTCAAGAGAGAGTTCTTCGTTTGAAGCGGATTCGTGATAGATCAAGCTTCATCCTTTGCTGTCCAGATCTGAAGCGTGTTGATTTGGGTTGGTTTAGGTGATTTGGTGAGTGGTGATTATCTCTCACACGGATCCAAAGGAGTATATCGGATTGTTGGCTCGATTTGGTGTTAAAATAGTGATCTCCATGCATTTTCTTCATCCTAAGTGTAGATCCGTATAGATGTTACATCCATTTTATCATATGTTAACCTATGCAAGTTCATTCATCAAGTTTGTAGAGACATAATCCATGTTTTCATGCTTATTGGACTTTCAACTCTTTAATTACGAAAATGCCATTATTGTTATAATTGTCTACTTAGATCATATTTGAATGCTTGATTGCTTGGATTGATGTTTGATTTGATTGCTTGTTATGAACTAGATGATTGATGATTAGATTTAGATCGAAGATGATTCAAAAGCTAAGGGAAAGGCTCTTGAATTGGGAAAGCTGCTCGTGGCATATGTAGCGGGATGATGAAGCTCTTATGCATAGATGTGATGATGTGAAGTTGAGATGAGGCTTTGCAAGGATGTAATGAAGCGAGGCATCATATGATGAAGACTTGGTCTAATCCAGACGGGATCATTCCAAGCATGTTGATAACTCGGTGATATGATTCGAGTTGAGGATAATGAATGGATATGAGAATAGTCGTCGAGGAGGATGACTAGGAGGCTTGGATAGCATCGTTGTTGAAGGTTCTAGCATGCTCTAAGCAAGAGTACGTTTGGGCAGATTCGATAGTCCCAACGACTAACTGTTGATGGTCGAGTACTCTGGGCAGATTCGATAGTCCTAGGCACGGGCTGCGACGACGTGCGGGAGTTATGTCTAGAACCGGGGTTTCCATTAGCCCTTGACGGACGGCTGAAAGAATGTGCCGGTCATTCAATTAACGGTGATATCGAAGCAATGATAACAGTGATAGCCAGAGTCATGGATGTTTGGTTGTATCGTCATTCGGACTCAAGAGCGGTATTTTCTGGGTGCTTATCTGATTTAGGCCTTGGTACTTGGAAAACATCGCCCTTGACTCGAGTGATAATAGCTTTACTTTAAATTGTATGCTCTGCTATGTTTGCTTCTGCTTAGTGTGTGTCTGGGGGCTATCATTGTAGAATGAGGTTGGAGTGGGAGGGTTGTATTCCTATTCCTTTTCCTTTATGCTCTTTTGGTATGTTGTTAGTTAATTTACTGCTCACTAAGACTATTGTCTGACTCAAGGCTTTATGTTTTAATTCTTATTGCCTTGGGCTGTTCGTCCATTTTTGGGACGGGCAGACTAGGTAACAGGTGACAGGTGCTGTTCTCTTCTCACGATGCTGATATCGAAGACGAGCTGGAGGGTTGCATATTATCTTCTTATTATATGTACTGGATGTTCCGCTGTTTTGTATTCTCTGAGAGATATGTAGTGAGGCTTGATGTATTGACTATTTGGATGCTTGTATTCAACTATTATGGAGTTTTATATGATGGCATTTTGTTCTGTAAAGCTTCACTATACATAGGTTCTATTGTATTTTGTCCATGCGCTGTGAGCAATACGATAGATTCTGTGGTTTAATTTACCTTGACAATCGTCCATGGTCGCCTGGCACACTTTACAGCGCACTTTCTCTAGATTCGGTGCAGGGGTCATGGGCGGTCGTCACATTTGGTATCAGAGCATTGGTTAATCGATTTTACCCAACGCTCGCCGTCGTAACTACGTATGAGAGACGTAATTGTATTTTGATGGATGATTACTATATATAATATAGTAGCTTAGTAGAGTTTGAGTCCTTTATGCAGTTGTTTCTCTAGATGTTCTAATCATTCCTTTTTATAGATATTGAGAATGAGTCGAAGAGGGAGACCAGCTACTAGGGAAGGCCGTGCTACTGAAGAGACTGCTGATTATGCAGCCATGTTCGAAGCTATGATGACTTCGATCATGAGAAGGATACCAGTTCCGGGGGCAGCAGTTGATGTTGGAGTTCAAGTCCAAACTCCGAAACCAGTGGATTTTGCTAAGTTGTGCAAGGACTATACTGCACTTGGAGGGAAGGTTTTCTTAGGAACGGAATCAACTATTGAGGTCCAGAGGTGGATAGATGCTTGTAGAAGGATCTTTGGAGATTTGGGAATTGAGGATGCGACTAAGAGGAAGTTGGCATCGAGGCAGCTTCAAGGGAGAGCTTCTGATTGGTGGAACTCTATTACCATCAATACTCCGGAAGAAGAGATTACTTGGGAGCAATTCCAAGCTAGGTTTGAAGCTAAGTTCATTTCTACAGCGCAGAAGTCTGTTCTGTTTAAGAGGTTTGTGGAGCTCAAGCAGGGTGGAAGATCTGTTCTTGAGTATGTTTCTGAGTTTGAGGCTTTGTCCAAGTATGCCCAGTCATATATTGAATCCGCTTATCAGAAGAATGAGAAGTTTGTGACAGGCTTGGACAGTTATCTTGGGAGACAGTTGGTGGATCATTTGGACGATTCATTTGAGAAGCTTGTGGAGAAAGCTCTTAGGCATGAGAGTCTGTTTCCTAAGGAAGGATCTGTTGTTGCTGTGACCAGGGAAGAGTCTAAACCCCAGCAGGGTGGAAACAAGAAGAGGAAGCAGCAGCAGCAGAAGGGTAAGGAAGGCAAGAAGAAGCCGAAAGGCGAGGTGACTTGCTACAATTGTCAGCAAAAGGGCCATTTCTCGAAGGATTGTAAGAATCCTAAGGTGCCGATGAAGTGTCACAACTGTGACAAGCCGGGGCATTTCAGGAAGAATTGTCCAGAACCGAGGAAGGACAGGCAGATTGTGCAAGCCTATGCTTTAGGAGCTGTTCCATCGTCTTTGAAAGCTCCTACTGCTGAAGAGAAGGGAAAGAGTGTGGTTGTTCAAGGTACTCTTTTCCTATATGGTATTCCAGTTAGAGTTTTGTTTGATACTGGAGCATCGCATTCGTTTGTTTGTAATGAACTAGTAGGCCGGTTAGGTTTGGAACCGGATATTGTTGATAGGCCATTGGTTGTGACTAATCCAGTTGGGGGTTCGTCTTGTTTGTGTATGTTATGCCGTGGTCTAGTTGTATCGAGTCATGGTTGCTCTTTTGGTTGTGATTGTTTTGTTCTGAACTTTGCGGGGTTCGGAATTATTTTGGGTATGGACTGGCTTAGGAAGTATGCGGCTAAGGTTGATTGTGAGAGGCTGGAGGTGACAGTCGAGAATGTGGAAGGGCGAAAGATTGTGATACGATGTAAGCATGAGGAAGGCGTCTTCATGAGCTTCATGTATTCGCTAGTTGTTCCACGGAATGGACTGTCTTTAGTGCCAATCGCAAATGGATTCGAGGATGTCTTTGACGAAGTCAAAGGGTTGCCGCCGCATAGAGAGATCGAGTTTCGTATAGATCTAGTTGAAGGAGCCAGACCTGTTGTGATGCCTCTTAGGCGGATGGCGCCTAGGGAACAGCAAGAGTTGAGGGTGCAAGTTGATGATCTTTTGCAGAAAGGATTCATTCGGCGTAGTGTGTCCGAGTGGGGTGCACCAGTTGTGTTTGCAACCAAGGCAGATGGGTCGTTGAGATTGTGCGTCGATTATCGTGAGCTGAATAAGGTGACTAAGAAGAACAAGTATCCATTGCCGAGGATAGATGACTTGTTTGATCAGCTTCACGAAGCTAAGGTGTTTTCTCAGATGGATTTGGCAACGGGATTTCACCAGTTGAGAGTAGCTAAGGATAGTGTGCCGAAGACTGCTTTTAGCACACCATCCGGTTTCTTTGAGTGGCTGGTAATGCCGTTTGGATTGACTAACGCGCCAGCATATTTTGTGGATCTTATGAATAGAGTGTTCAGAGATCAGTTGAACAAGTTCGTACTTGTGTTCGTGGATGATATTCTGATTTATTCCAGAACGGAAGAAGAGCACAAGACGCACTTGCGTATTGTTTTGGAAATCTTACGGAAACATCAGCTGAAGGCTAAGTTTTCGAAGTGTCACTTCTGGAAGAGTGAAGTGAGGTTCTTAGGCCATGTTATTTCTGGAAGTGGAATAGCGGTTGATCCCGCTAAGGTGGCAGCAATCCAGGATTGGGTTAGACCTAAGAATGCATCTGATGTGAGAAGTTTTCTTGGATTAGCAGGATATTATCGACGGTTTATCAAAGACTTCTCCAAGGTAGCTGCACCGTTAACAGGATTGACGAAAAAGAACCAAGTGTTCAGTTGGGATGCTAAGTGTGAGCAAGCTTTCGGAATCCTGAAAGAGAGATTGACGAGTGCTCCTGTTTTGACTATTCCAAGTGGGAATGATGAGATGGTGGTTTACACCGACGCATGTGGTACTGGACTTGGAGCAGTGCTGATGCAGAGGGATAAAGTTGTTGCATATGCCAGTCGACAACTGAAGCCGCATGAAAGGAATTACCCAACTCATGATTTGGAGTTAGCGGCGATTGTATTTGCCCTGAAGATGTGGAGGCATTATCTGTTGGGAGTTCGATTCGAGTTGTTTACGGATCATAAGTCGTTGAAGTATCTTTTCTCCCAAAAGGATTTGAATCTTCGGCAACAACGTTGGCTAGAGTTTTTAGCATCATATGATTTTGGTATAGCTTATACTCCGGGAAAAGGTAACGCAGTGGCAGATGCGTTAAGTCGAAGACATGCAGGATTGGGAGCCATGTTTTCAGAATGGAAGAGTCTCGAGTATTTAGCTGGATTTGACTTCAGGCCTAGATGTGAATTGGAACCTGAGATGTTGGAAAACTTATCAATAAGACCGACTCTTGTGGAAAGGATTGGCGAGAATCAAAAGCGAGATGATAAGCTTGTCAAGATTATCCGTGATTTGGAATCTGGATTGGAACCAGAAAAGGATAAAGGATTCGAGGTCGATAGAGAAGGTTGGCTTCGAAAGCAAGGACGACTAGTGGTTCCCGATATAGATGAGTTGAGGAGTGAAGTTCTGAAGGAAAGTCATCACTCGAAGTTGACAATTCATCCAGGTGGAATAAGATGTATCGGGATATGAAGAGAACCTACTACTGGGAAGGCATGAGGAAGGATGTTGGAAATTTTATTTCCAAGTGTATGAACTACCAGTTGGTAAAAGCTGAACAGAAGAAGCCAAGTGGATTGCTTCAGCCATTAGAAGTTCCTACATGGAAGTGGGAGTAGATATCGATGGATTTTATTGATGGACTACCTAGAACAAGAACGGGAAATGAAGGGATTTGGGTCATAGTAGATCGTCTGACTAAGAGCGCAAGATTCATTCCTGTTCGATCGACTAGGACTGCATCAAAGTTGGCTGAGTTGTATGTTAAGTGGATAGTTCGATTCCATGGTATTCCGAAGAGTATAGTGAGCGATCGAGACCCATTGTTCACTAGTGGATTTTGGAGGAGCTTCCAGGAAGTTTTGGGAACCGAGTTGTGTTTGAGTACAGCTTATCACCCTCAAACAGATGGTCAGACCGAGAGAGTCAACCGAGTTTTGGAAGATCTTCTTAGAGCATGTGTTTTGGATTTCGGAGGATCATGGGAAGATCACCTTCATTTGGTGGAGTTTGCGTACAACAACAGTTACCAATCAAGCATTGGTATGGCACCGTATGAGGCATTGTATGGAAGACCGTGTAACTCTCCGACATGTTGGTTGGAAATTGGAGAAAAGCTGATACTTGGGCCAGAGATGATTCGACAGACTTCAGATTGTATAGAAATCATTCGGCAACGAATGAAGGCAGCCTAAGATCGTCAGAAGAATTATGCCGATAAGCGTCGAAAGGATTTGGAATTCGACGTAGGAGATATGGTTTTTGTGAAGATTTCTCCACTGAAGAGTGTTATTCGATTCGGGAAGAGAGGAAAATTGACTCCGAGATTTGTTGGACCATTCCCGATTATCGAGCGAATTGGAAAGCTCGCTTACAGATTGGAGTTACCAGAGAAGATGTCGAGTGTGCACAATGTTTTTCATGTAACATATCTACGGAAGTATGTGCACGACTCAAATGCAGTAGTTTCTGCAGATAGCTATGAAGATTTTGAAGTTGATCCAGTTGATAGAAGACCTCGTAAACCGCTTCGTGTTGTTGAAACCGACACGAAACAGCTTAGGAGGAAGGTAGTTAAGTTGCTCAAGATACAATGGAGTGATGATGATAACGACTGTACGTGGGAGGTGGAAGAGAGGATGAAGGCAGCTCATCCTGAACTCTTCAAGGTATGGCCCTAAGGTGTCGTCTCATCTCGCGATATTGTAACTTGTTCTAAGTCTTAGAATTCTGTACGCTAAGCTAGAATTGGATGCATGGTTTGTTGATTGCTATGGATGGTAGGCGTACAGAATAGTCTTTGATTGCTATGATTGCTTGGAATTTCGGGGGCGAAATTCCTAAGGGGGAGAGAATGTAACGACCCGTATTTTACGGATCGAAAAGTTTGTCAAAATCTGGGATTTTCAGCATTTTCTAGTTGTTTCAGATTTTGGTTGAAATTGCCTAAGTCCTAGGTCGTACGCGACCTAGAGAACTAAATGTTGTTGGCGACTTAGGAGATAAGTCGTGAGCGACTTAGAGAAGGTCTGCGACCTAAGGGGATATGCAAGTTAAGGGATAAGTCTGGGTCGAGTTGCCGACTTAAGGTAGTGACCAACCTAAGTGATAAGTCGTGACCGACTTAAGAGGTTTAGGCGACCTAAGGAAGAGTAGTAGGCGACCTAAGTATTCTGGGGTAGAGTTAGGTCGGCAACGACCTAAGGAAATGTTGTGAGCGACCTAAGTGTTTGGGTGAGTTAAGTGTTAGGTCGGCAGTTCGAGTTAGCGACCTAAGAGATATGAGGGAGCGACCTAGTAGAGTTAACGACTTAGGGGATAAGCAGTTTGCGACCTATAAGAGTAAGCGACCTATGGGATTGACCGACCTAAGTGTTAGCGTAGTTAGGTCGTTAGATCTGTGTTGAGTTAGGTCGTAGGCGACCTAAGATGGTTAGGTCGCGTGTGTGTTAGGTCGCGAGTTTACTAAGTCGTAGGTGGCGTGAGTTGTTAGGTCGCTAGGATAGTTTAAGTGTTAGGTCGCGTGGATCTAACTATTAGGTCGTATGTTGTTTTAGGTCGACATGTGTTAGGTCGCGTAGAAGCCTAAGTTGTTAGGTCGCAACCCAACTGAGTCGTAGGTAGTTAAGTCGTTAGGTTGTTAGGTCGCTGGGTTTCCTAAGTGTTAGGTCGCTGAGGAGTTAAGTCGTGCATCTGTTAGGTCGGAGAGGCTTAGGTCGGAGAGGCTTAGGTCGGAAGCGACTTAGGGAGATAGCCAGATTTCGACTTAAGGAATTTCAGCTATAAATAGGAGGGGTTGTTCTCACTTTTTGGGATCCGGATTTTGAAGCGACGAAGTGCTGCCATTTTGAGAGCTCGACTTCTACACTTCTTCACTTCTTTTCTCCACTCTAATCTAGTGCTTCCATCCATCCAAGTTGAAGATCAAATTGAAGATCCAAGAGCTTAGATTGAAGATCTTCATCTTTTCAAGAGAGAGTTCTTCGTTTGAAGCGGATTCGTGATAGATCAAGCTTCATCATTTGCTGTCCAGATCTGAAGCGTGTTGATTTGGGTTGGTTTAAGTGATTTGGTGAGTGGTGATTATCTCTCACACGGATCCAAAGGAGTATATCGGATTGTTGGCTCGATTTGGTGTTAAAATAGTGATCTCCATGCATTTTCGTCATCCTAAGTGTAGATCCGTATAGATGTTACATCCATTTTATCATATGTTAACCTATGCAAGTTCATTCATCAAGTTTGTAGAGACATAATCCATGTTTTCATGCTTATTGGACTTTCAACTCTTTAATTACGAAAATGCCATTATTGTTATAATTGTCTACTTAGATCATATTTGAATGCTTGATTGCTTGGATTGATGTTTGATTTGATTGCTTGTTATGAACTAGATGATTGATGATTAGATTTAGATCGAAGATGATTCAAAAGCTAAGGGAAAGGCTCTTGAATTGGGAAAGCTGCTCGTGGCATATGTAGCGGGATGATGAAGCTCTTATGCATAGATGTGATGATGTGAAGTTGAGATGAGGCTTTGCAAGGATGTAATGAAGCGAGGCATCATATGATGAAGACTTGGTCTAATCCAGACGGGATCATTCCAAGCATGTTGATAACTCGGTGATATGATTCGAGTTGAGGATAATGAATGGATATGAGAATAGTCGTCGAGGAGGATGACTAGGAGGCTTGGATAGCATCGTTGTTGAAGGTTCTAGCATGCTCTAAGCAAGAGTACGTTTGGGCAGATTCGATAGTCCCAACGACTAACTGTTGATGGTCGAGTACTCTGGGCAGATTCGATAGTCCTAGGCACGGGCTGCGACGACGTGCGGGAGTTATGTCTAGAACCGGGGTTTCCATTAGCCCTTGACGGACGGTTGAAAGAATGTGCCGGTCATTCAATTAACGGTGATATCGAAGCAATGATAACAGTGATAGCCAGAGTCATGGATGTTTGGTTGTATCGTCATTCGGACTCAAGAGCGGTATTTTCTGGGTGCTTATCTGATTTAGGCCTTGGTACTTGGAAAACATCGCCCTTGACTCGAGTGATAATAGCTTTACTTTAAATTGTATGCTCTGCTATGTTTGCTTCTGCTTAGTGTGTGTCTGGGGGCTATCATTGTAGAATGAGGTTGGAGTGGGAGGGTTGTATTCCTATTCCTTTTCCTTTATGCTCTTTTGGTATGTTGTTAGTTAATTTACTGCTCACTAAGACTGTTGTCTGACTCAAGGCTTTATGTTTTAATTCTTATTGCCTTGGGCTGTTCGTCCATTTTTGGGACGGGCAGACTAGGTAACAGGTGACAGGTGCTGTTCTCTTCTCACGATGCTGATATCGAAGACGAGCTGGAGGGTTGCATATTATCTTCTTATTATATGTACTGGATGTTCCGCTGTTTTGTATTCTCTGAGAGATATGTAGTGAGGCTTGATGTATTGACTATTTGGATGCTTGTATTCAACTATTATGGAGTTTTATATGATGGCATTTTGTTCTGTAAAGCTTCACTATACATAGGTTCTATTGTATTTTGTCCATGCGCTGTGAGCAATACGATAGATTCTGTGGTTTAATTTACCTTGACAATCGTCCATGGTCGCCTGGCACACTTTACAGCGCACTTTCTCTAGATTCGGTGCAGGGGTCATGGGCGGTCGTCACAAAACACGGGTATAAATAGGCAGTTTTGGCCAAGAAAACATTTTACCCCAAGTTGCTCAAAATAATAAGAAAGAAAGGAAAATATTGAAAGGAAGGAGAAAACACACATACATAAGGATTTTCTGAATCAAGAGAAGGAAGAACTTAGGTGAGTAACCTCATTGAATTCATGGCATTAAGACCTGAGATGAGGCAGCCACTTTTTATATTGTCATTTACATATTGCTGGTTTTGATGTATATGATTTTATCAATGCTTTTTGGATGAATCTGATATGATTTTATTATGGCTGTTTTTTTATGATCTTTGACTTGTTGAGATATTTGCCTTTGGATGTGCAACTTACTGTTTTATTTTACTCAGAAATGTTATGGTCCAGAATCTTAAAATTATATATAGAGAATACTCTCAACTGTTATAGATCTATGGCATGGAAATTTTACCAAAGAAAAATATTGGGAGCTGCATTATACTTGGTATAAGTGCTGAGGCTTGAGAAGAAAGAAACTAAGGGTGCAATAGAAATTTTCTAGGTGCTGAGCCCTTAATCAAATAAAAAAAAGGAGTTCACAAGCTAAAACTATGATTGAGCCAGATCATGAATCTGATTCAATCATAGAGGCTTGCAGATCAATATAACAAGACATGCCATGCCTCTTTTACAGTTGGAAATATTCTTACATTTTTACTGAGATCAAGACATAATGTCCACATTTTTGGAAATAACTGTCTACTTAATTTCCAAGTAAATTATGCTAGAAAAATTTATGGGTGTTTCCATGTTTGCAGTGACAAGTTCACTTAGTTATCAGATGATAATATTTAAATCAATGCACTAGTAAATAAACTAGGGAAGGGAAAGCCAAGAAGGCTGTTGGAATGCTTGTTATATTTGATGTATGCAAGTTGGCACATGGTTTGTTTAAGCCCTGAGATCTTTGTGCAATGATGTGAATTAGTTCATAAAAATGTGTCCCTGTGATTCCTTGATGGCAGATGAGGCAGGAATTTAAACTGAATTTATACAACCTGTACACGAAGAGATAGGAATATGAATATTTCTTAGGTTGGTTGGTATGGAACCATGATTGTTCCAGTGAATGCACATGTTGCAAATAGATAATTATGTTTGCCTGATTAAATGCAGATATAGGAATGATAGATGGAGTTATCATACCTGAGTCACTTTATTTACACAAAGATATAATATGTGATTGCAGAAATTCGTTCAAATAACAAGTCATTACACTCATATTCTCTGTTGTTTAATATCATGAATATACTGATGTTGCTCATACCAGATCATGTATCTGACCCTTATTTGCTCGTGGCATATGGGGGTGTCTCATTTTAAAATGAGGCAGCCACCAATGCTCTTTCAGGAAATGCAGGAGCTAAGTAGAAAGTGAAGTTATGGCAAATGAAAAGGGATTGAATGAACATGCTTGCTAATTTTAATAAGAGCCTAATATGATTTTATCTGCATGTATTCATGAGACAGTTGTGTTTGAACTTGATGTTATGTAATGAACTTGCTATGTTTGATTGAACTGGTTGTTTATCTGTTGAATATTGCTATGCATTAAGGTTTAAAAATTAAAAGAAATATCTGGGTTGAAAACCAGGAAAATATGCTTAAGTATTTGATATGAAAGCCTGGGAAAAGAAATATACATATATGTATGTGAGCAAATGTTTTGCATAACTTATATTATGTATTGGTCAATTCTTGAGACATAGCAATGCACTAAGTTTTTAGAATAAAATCTGGATTTAACTAGAGGTAAACTTATAAGGATTTAAATCCTTTTTACTGTAATACTTTGTAAACCAGTTTAATACCACTTTTTGAATTATTTTGAGAAAAGTAAAAATTTTGCAAGGCTTCAGATATAATGCCATTGCCTTGAACAAGTGTCTGTTAGACACAAGACATATGGGTTAACCAGCTTCAAATGAGTGAAGTTTTGGTTGACTATATTTGATGATATTTTGAATGTAAAATACATTTCAAAAGCTTTAGTTTATTTAGCAATTGTTTCACCATAATCAACTTTTAAAAGCCATACCAGATATGCAATATGGACAGGTTTGCACTATCAAAACCTGGAAACTCACATTATTCTTTTAAATATTTTTAAGTTCAAATTCTTGTCACAGCAAATCTTATGCAAATACTCAACTTACAATGTGTTATATAGGCTAAGATTGAAATAAACAATTCATATAGATTGAATCAAAATAAGAAAGTTTCTAGAAAATACATAAGTGGAAATTGATAAGAGAATATATCATTTTTCGGTTTTAGCCAAATATCAATATATTTGAACTATGAGAAAAAAGAAGAGAATCCCAAATACTTTGACCAAATATGGACAGGATTTATTAACATTTTATAAATATTCAAAGGAACAAGGTAATTAACTATATGCAGATTTCTTCAAATCCAAACTAAACAGCATGCTCTTGTTTAACAAATGGAATTAAAAACATACTCTGATTTTAAACAAGAGGAACACATACATCCTCATATGTATGTGTATATCTTTAGGAATAAACTGATATATTTATATTGGTAAAAATATTGGATCCTGGATGAATTGTTTGAAAAAGAAAATGACTCTGAGAATATTAATTATAGGAATGTAAAAAAAATTAAGCAAAATAAGGAGGGTCATTTCAGTTGGTATCAGAGAAAATGGTTGCATTGATTGTTGAATGCTATAGAAATGTGTTATATCTGGTTTTTTTGGATGAAATAATTTAGATAGGAAAATATTAACCATAGACAATACTTACAGTACACTAATACTATTTGCCCATAATTTGGTTAGCAAACTATGGTAGGAAGGGGATCACATCATGCAGGGACAAGTGCACAACAGATGCTTGATATGCAAGAGTTTGTAAGAGTTTTAAGGGATGGAATTGGGCATAGGCCTGAGAACCCACATGAGGAACTTTCAAAACTACTGAAGGCTTACACCAATTTGGGAGGCAAAAGTTTTGAAGGGACTGAGAATGTGATGGAAATTCAAGCATGGTTGAGAACACTGGATAGAATTTTCAATGACATGCAGCTTGATGATCAGAGGAGAAGGCAAGTAGCTTCAAGACAGTTGAAAGGAGTAGCATTAGGCTGGTGGGAGGTGATCATAGCTGGGAGAATTGAAAATGAAATCACTTGGAATCAATTCAAGGAGATGTTGGAGGCAAGATTTGTACTAGCATCAGCCAAGACCATTTTGCTTGAAGAATTTATTAGATTTAGGCAGGGAACTTTGAATGTTACTAAGTATACACAAAAATTTGAGGGATTATCCAAATATGGAGCAATGCTAGTGGCAGATGAAGCATCCAAAAATGATAGGTACATTAGAGGTTTGAACCCAGGACTTAGCAGAGCCATGCTACCATATGCAGATAGGACTTTTGATCAAGTAATAGATATGGCATTGAAATTGGAACAGCATGACAAGGAAAGAGAGAAGTATAGGAATTTTAAGAGCAACAACAACAAGAAGAATAAGGGAAGATATCACCCTTATGATAAAAAGAAGGAGGAGACAGACAACAAGAAGGACAGAGACACTAAAGCTAATGATGCTAAGAAGAAGTTGGTTTGCCATCATTGTGGAAAAGAAGGACACATCAAACCAAGGTGCCCAGAATTAAAAGGAGGAGCTTTCAAGTGCTACCTATGTGGAAAAGAGGGACATATAAAAAGGAATTGTCCTGAGTACAAACAGCAAGGGAAAATAGCAAGTTTGAAAGGCAAAGGCAAATCCACAGTGGAGAGTAGAGCTGAGAATCATGGTCAAGTGGAAGGTACACTACTTATTTTCACCATACCCATAGCAGTAGTATATGACACTGGGGCAACTCAGTCCTTGATTTCCTATGAATTAGTTAAAACGCTAAAATTAAATTGCATATTGGTTGAAACCCCACTGCTTATACAAAGTCCACTGGGGAGTTCTAGTGTTTTGAACGTGAATTGTGTGGATGTGGAGTTAGACATAGGAGGAAATATTTTTATTTCCAATTTATATGTTTTTAATTACCCAAATATTGGTGTTATATTGGGGGGTAGACTGGTTAAGGCAATTTAAAGCCATAATTAATTTAGACTCATCCACCATATCATTGCAAAATTCTAGAGGCCAGAGGATCACAGTTTTATGTGAAGTAGCTAAGGAAGGAAAATTATATCATTTAGTTGACTTAGAAAAAGATTTCAGTGAACTAACCATTGAAGAAATTCCCATAGTCAATGAATACTTGGATGTGTTTGGGGAAGTTAAGGGTGTTCCACATCATAGACCAGCTGAATTTCAAATTAATCTCATTCCAGGAGCAAGTCCAATAATCTCTTTGATCAACTCAGTGAAGCTAAAATATTTTCTAGATTAGACTTAGCATCAGGATTTCATCAAATGAAGGTTGAAGACTCAAGTGTTAAGTATACTGCATTTAACACTATATATGGCTTATATGAATTTATGGTTATGCTATTTGGCTTGACAAATGCTCCTTCATATTTTGTAGATTTAATGAATAGAATATTCAGAGATTATTTAGACAAGTTTGTACTGATTTTTATTGATGACATTTTGATTTATTCCAAAACAGTGGAAGGGCATAAGAATCATTTGCATTTAGTTTTGTCAAGATTAAGAGAAAATGATTTAAAGGCAAAATTTTCAAAATGTGCATTTTGGAAAGAAGAAGTACATTTTCTTGGTCATGTTATCTCTGCCAAAGGAATTTCAGTAAACCCCAATAAGGTAGTAGCTATCCAAGCATGGAAAAGGCCTAGCACAGTAAGTGAGGTTAGATCATTTATGGGGATGGCAGGATATTATAAGAGATTTATAAAAGATTTTTCAAAAATATCATCACCACTTACCAATTTAACTAGAAAGAACCAAGCCTTTGTATGGACAGAAAAATGTGAGCAAGCTTTTATCAAAATAAAAGAAGCTTTGATTAATGCATCAGTATTGAGGGTGCCAGAGGGGAATGAAAACTTAATTATGTATACTGATGCAAGTGGCTCTGGGCTAGGGGCTGTGTTGATGCAGCAAGACCAGGTGGTAGCCTATGAATCTAGGCAATTAAAGCCACATGAAATAAGATATGCAACCCATGATCTTGAACTAGCAGCAGTTGTGTATGCCTTGAAACTCTGGAGACATTATTTGTTAGGTGCCAAATTTATTTTGTACACTGATCATAAGGCACTGAAATATTTATTCTCACAAAAAGATTTGAATATGAGGCAACATAGATGGGTGGAGTTCCTAGCTGCCTATGATCTAGACATACTCTATACACCAGGTAAGGCAAATAAAGTTGTAGATGCCTTGAGTAGACAACATGCTAAAGTAGCCATGTTGATGATGGAAGAGTTTAAGGATTTGTCTATACTTACTGATTTGGAAATTGAAGCAAATAGTGAGGTACAAATGGTACCAATTGAAGAAGATGAAAGTAAAGGGAAATTGAGTATGGTATCTCTACAATCAGATTTACTTCTAAAGGTTGGGAAAATGAAGGAACAAGACCTAAACCTATTGGAAAAGAAAATGCTCTTATCAAAAGGGGAAGAAGTAGTAAATTATCAAGTTGATAAAGATGGTTATTTAAGGAACAAGAATAGGATATGTGTTCCAAAAAACATAGAATTGAAGGAGAAAATATTAAATGAATACCATAGGAGTAAGTACTCCATACACCCAGGCAGTACCAAGATGTATCAAAATTTGAAAAGAAATTTTTGGTGGAAGGGAATGAAGTCAGATGTGGCCAAACATGTTGCAAAGTGTATGACTTGCCAACAAGTCAAGGCAGAGACACAAAGGCCATCAGGACTGTTGCAACCCCTTAGTATACCACAGTGGAAGTGGGAGGATATATCTATGGATTTCATAGATGGTCTGCTTAGATCTAAGAGAGGAAACACAAGTATATGGGTAATAGTGGATAGGCTAACTAAAGTAACACATTTTATCCCAGTAAAATCAGAAAGAAATGCCCCAAAATTGGCTCAAATATTCATGAAAGAGGTGGTAAGATTGCATGGCATACCCAAAACCATTGTGAGTGATAGGGATACCATCTTCACCTCAAGGTTTGGGAAAAGTTTTCAAGAGGCCATGGGGAGTGAATTGTGCTTAAGCACTGCCTACCATCCACAATCAGATGGACAAACTGAGGTGGTGAACAAAGTTTTAGAGGACTTGTTGAGAGCATGTGCACTAGACTTTGGAGGCAACTGGGAAGACCATTCCATTTAGCTGAGTTCACATACAATAACAGTTATCAAAGCACCATAGGGATGGCACCATTTGAAGCCTTATATGGCAAGCCATGTTTATCACCTGTGTGTTGGGTGGAAACAGGAGAAAGAACTATTTTAGGACCTGAGTACATACAAGAAACTACAGAGAAAATTAAATTGGTGAGGAAAAGAATTGCAACAGCTCAAGACAGGAAAAAGAAGTTTGCAGATAGGAAGAGAAAGCAAGTGGAATATGAAGTGGGTGACTTTGTTTTTATCAAAGTTTCACCTATGAAAAAGGTCTTGAGATTTGGCAAGCAAGGTAAGCTCACACCAAGGTATGTTGGACCCTATAAAATTCTGGAAAGAATTGGTTCATTAGCATACAAACTGGAACTGCCAGAGGAAATGAAAGCAATGCATAATGTTTTTCATATGTCACAACTTAGAAGATGGGTACATGATAGAGAAGAAATTCTGGAAAAACCTACCCAAATTCAAATAAATCCTAACTTGGTTTATGAGAAAGAACCAGTGGGGATTCTAGCTAAAGAAGAAAAGAAATTAAGGAGTAAAACTTTGAAACTGGTAATGATCCAGTGGAGTCTTGATCCTAATGATTGTACATGGGAGCTAGAAGACAAGATTAGGATAGATTATCCTAAGCTTTTTGCAGATTACAGGTAATTTAAAAAAATTAGAAAAATCTAATATGTATGGTTGCCATGATTGAATTTGCTTGCTTATGCATATGTTTGATAGATTTTCAGAAAATAAGATGATGCTTGTTATAAGTACTAGGAAAATTGTGAGGACACAATTCCTAAACGAGGGGTGAATGTAATACCCCAAAATTTTGTGAAAAATCATTTTGATAAAATGATTTAATTTTGAAATATTTAGATTTAAATATGGTGAAATTCTTGGGATTAAATAGTGTGCAAGGATATGTGTGCACATGCACTCTGGAAAATGGCACAGGGGAAATCCAAGAATTTGTGGGAAAAAAAATAATATATAGGGAAAAGAAAGCATTTCAAATATAATTTTGAAATGTGAATTATTCTGTCCTCAAGATCACATGTATTATTTTGAAAAAAAAAAAGAGACAGAAAATTTTTATTTGAAATAAGAAAGTAATTTTCTTATTTAAAACATTGGAATTTAACTTAGGCCTAACCAAGTTAAATATGGGAGATATGCCTATATACATTTTTCTATGAAGCATAAGGAATTAAATAAAGTAATAAAGAGGCAGAAATATTTTATGTGAGCAAAGAAGTAATTCTTACTTAGCATAGGGTTTTCTTTTACCAGATCTAACTCATTTAATTAGGAAATATATATATGTGTGTATATTTTCTGAAAGGCAAGAGAGATCAAATAAACATATATACACCTATGTGCATGTATATTTTCTATGAGCAGAAAGTATTAAAAAAAAAGAAACATCGAAATGACATGAAATGTAATACAAGTCAATATGCGTGTGTAGGTAAAAATAGAAAAGGAGATTTCCAGAAAAGAATAAAAGCATAAATAAAAACTGAATCACACATTTAGCATGACTGGGGTAAGTAATTAAAGATAGCCATTTTCTGGAAAAGTAAGAAAAGAAAAAAAAAGAGGTACTAACTATAATGGACTAAAGTGGCCGGGGCATTAAAGAGGAAAATGTGAAAATGCAAAATGCATGAAGATGGTCAGGATAGAAATGGAATTTTGTTGTAACAAAACCCTAAGAGAAAACACTGGTATAAATAGGCAGTTTTGGCCAGAAAAACATTTTACCCCAAGTTGCTCAAAATAATAAGAAAGAAAGGAAAATATTGAAAGGAAGGAGAAAACACACATACATAAGGATTTTCTGAATCAAGAGAAGGAAGAACTTAGGTGAGTAACCTCACTGAATTCATGGCATTAAGACCTGAGATGAGGCAGCCACTTTTTATATTGCCATTTACATATTGCTGATTTTGATGTATATGATTTTATCAATGCTTTTTGGATGAATCTGATATGATTTTATTATGGATGTTTTTTTATGATCTTTGACTTGTTGAGATATTTGCCTTTGGATGTGCAACTTACTGTTTTATTTTACTCAGAAATGTTAAGGTCCAGAATCTTAAAATTATATATAGAGAATACTCTCAACTGTTATAGATCTATGGCATGGAAATTTTACCAAAGAAAAATATTGGGAGCTGCTTTATACTTGGTATAAGTGCTGAGGCTTGAGAAGAAAGAAATTAAGGGTGCAATAGAAATTTTCTAGGTGTTGAGCCCTTAATCAAATAAAAAAAGGAGTTCACAAGCTAAAACTATTATTGAGCCAGATCATAAATCTGATTCAATCATAGAGGCTTGCAGATCAATATAACAAGACATGCCATGCCTCTTTTACAGTTGGAAATATTCTTACATTTTTACTGAGATCAAGACATAATGTCCACATTTTTGGAAATAACTGTCTACTTAATTTCCGAGTAAATTATGCTAGAAAAATTTATGGGTGTTTCCATGTTTGCAGTGACAAGTTCACTTAGTTATCTGATGATAATATTTAAATCAATGCACTAGTAAATAAACTAGGGAAGGGAAGGCCAAGAAGGCTGCTGGAATGCTTGTTATATTTGATGTATGCAAGTTGGCACATGGTTTGTTTAAGCCCTGAGATCTTTGTGCAATGATGTGAATTAGTTCATAAAAATGTGTCCCTGTGATTCCTTGATGGCAGATGAGGCAGGAATTTAAACTGAATTTATACAACCTGTACATGAAGAGATAGGAATATGAATATTTCTTAGGTTGGTTGGTATGGAACCATGATTGTTCCAGTGAATGCACATGTTGCAAATAGATAATTATGTTTGCCTGATTATGAATGCAGATATAGGAATGATAGATGGAGTTATCATACCTGAGTCACTTTATTTACACAAAGATATAATATGTGATTGCATAAATTCGTTCAAATAACAAGTCATTACACTCATATTCTCTGTTGTTTAATATCATGAATATACTGATGTTGCTCATACCAGATCATGGATCTGACCCTTATTTGCTCGTGGTATATGGGGGTGTCTCATTTTAAAATGAGGCAGCCACCAATGCTCTTTCAGGAAATGCAGGAGCTAAGTAGAAAGTGAAGTTATGGCAAATGAAAAGGGATTGAATGAACATGCTTGCTAATTTTAATAAGAGCCTAATATGATTTTATCTGCATGTATTCATGAGACAGTTGTGTTTGAACTTGATGTTATGTAATGAACTTGCTATGTTTGATTGAACTGGTTGTTTATCTGTTGAATATTGCTATGCATTAAGGTTTAAAAATTAAAAGAAATATCTGGGTTGAAAACTAGGAAAATATGCTTAAGTATTAGATATGAAAGCCTGGGAAAAGAAATATACATATATGTATGTGAGCAAATGTTTTGCATAACTTATATTATGTATTGGTCAATTCTTGAGACATAGCAATGCACTAAGTTTTTAGAATAAAATCTGGATTTAACTAGAGGTAAACTTATAAGGATTTAAATCCTTTTTACTGTAATACTTTGTAAACCAGTTTAATACCACTTTTTGAATTGTTTTGAGAAAAGTAAAAATTTTGCAAGGCTTCAGATATAATGCCATTGCCTTGAACAAGTGTCTGTTAGACACAAGACACATGGGTTAACCAGCTTCAAATGAGTGAAGCTTTGGTTGACTATATTTGATGATATTTTGAATGTAAAATACATTTCAAAAGCTTTAGTTTATTTAGCAATTGTTTCACCATAATCAACTTTTAAAAGCCATACCAGATATGCAATCTGGACAGGTTTGCACTATCAAAACCTGGAAACTCACATTATTCTTTTAAATATTTTTAAGTTCAAATTCTTGTCACAGCAAATCTTATGCAAATACTCAACTTACAATGTGTTATATAGGCTAAGATTGAAATAAACAAGTCATATAGATTGAATCAAAATAAGAAAGTTTCTAGAAAATACATAAGTGGAAATTGATAAGAGAATATATCATTTTCTGGTCTTAGTCAAATATCAATATATTTGAACTATGAGAAAAAAAAGAGAATCCCAAATACTTTGACCAAATATGGACAGGATTTATTAACATATTATAAATATTCAAAGGAACAAAGTAATTAACTATATGCAGATTTCTTCAAATCCAAACTAAACAGCATGCTCTTGTTTAACAAATGGAATTAAAAACATACTCTGATTTTAAACAAGAGGAACACATACATCCTCATATGTATGTGTATATCTTTAGGAATAAACTGATATATTTATATTGGTAAAAATATTAGATCCTGGATGAATTGTTTGAAAAAGAAAATGACTCTGAGAATATTAATTATAGGAATGTAAAAAAAAATTAAGCAAAATAAGGAGGGTCGTTTCATTTTTGCTTCAAATCCCATGCAAGAGTCAAAATTGTATATAACCATTAAAAAACTCGTGTCTTGGTCACTTAAGTATTAATTTGCCCTAGATTGTGTATTGTCTTCTACGAGTTTTGAAAATTATAGTAATAGAAGAGTGTTGATATTTGATCCATATTCGATCACATACAAAAGTTATATAGTGGAAAGTCGTGTTCGATGAAAATGTTTTATTCAAAATGAGCAAGTAAACCCCAATGCAAGATTATGTGTTTAATATGATTGAATACAATAAGGAACTTGTTGTGTTAGAAACAACACTAGATCAAGAAATACAAGACAGACCCAGGATTTCGATCATTGAAATGCTAGTTTCGATCTTTTTACTTGAATGCAACGTATTTGATATCCATAAAATGTCAAGGATGAATAAATGCATTTTTCTTAAGAAATGTGATGCCCTCTTGAAGTAAAGAGTTTCTCCTTGGAATGGTTTGACCTTTTTGAAAGAGAAAAAGAAAGTTTGACAATGGTAATAATGTTGACACGGTTAGAATAAAGAAAATGAATGGTCACTCCTGCTTCATCAAGAAACATCAAAAATACAAAAGGTTAAAATATTAGACATTTAATATTGAACTAGAAACATGATTTTCATCTCAAATGTATTTTTCTTATATAAGATCTATTCCAGAATGTTGAGATAATTGATCTAAAGATCTCAGCTGTAAATTAGTTACATTGAAAGATATGAATAGGCCGTATTAAGTTTTTGAAAGGAGCTTCGTACTTCAAAATGTTATTATAGTAATTGTGGAAATAGTAGCACCATATCATATGATATTTGTTGCCGGACACAGACCACTTTCGTGTATCCAAAATATAATTTAAGAAATAATAACTGTTTTTGATAATGACCAAATATAGATACGTTTTTGAACCGATATGAATATTATGAATATCAGAAAACTGAAACAATAACATACTAGCTCAAAATGTGAGTAATGGGGACTAGGGTTAACCGCCTCTACCACCTCCATTTCTATGCTTTTCCACCCACTTTGGTTACTCCATTTCTTTCTTTTTCAATCTGCACTCTTCTATAATTCTCCTTTCCCCTTAATTTTAAGCTACCCTTTTTGGCCATCGAATCGACCTGCTCCTCATGCTTCGTTTTCTCCCTCTTAGCAACTCAAATCTACTTATTTCCAACTGCTACTGCTCATTGCTGACTTTTGCTAGTTTTCATCAAGTGCTAGATGTCCAGCAAGAGCTAGAACAAACTAGGTAGGCATCGCTCGTTTTCATCAAAGTGTTTCGATGTTCTGAACACGTAAGGATATGTATGGTTGTTGGCTTTTGGCTCGAGTTTGGGTATTGTTTCTGAGGGTTGGACAATTTGCCGAGCATTTGAGCTCTACAGTGTTTGTTTGTTGTCTCTGTCATTTTGGCCTTTTACTTATTCTTTGTCATGTTCATCTTCCACCGATTATCTATTTCTTTGTCTTCTTTTACCCCTTTAAACAACACTGTAGTGATTGCCAAAGCAGCATGCGTGTGTTTGGGTTGAAGTTGATTGTCACACTTAAACGGACACGGCAGAGGATGGTGACGTACTGTGGGTTCTTATGCACGTCCTTCTATTATTAGCAATGGATTGTGAAAAATGTTGCCTTGGTAATTGTGGTATTTTGATCTTGTCATTTTGTGGCTCTTTTGCCTTTCCTTATGTAAGGTCTGTGTAATTATGATAGAAGTTTTACTTCTAGCCTGATACGAAAATTTGGAGAGTTGCTTGGAGATCTGTTCTCCTAGAATGCAATTTCAACTTGCAGTTTACAAGTCGGTTATGGGCTTCCCCGTGTATGTTATATGGTCGTTTTCATGTCATTTGTAGTGAAGTCATCTGTATCTTTGGTTATGGTCCCTTGTTTTGATATGTGTAAGTTTGATGTATCCTGCAATTGAGCAGGTTTGCTTCTGGTCAGAGAATTGAGTGATTGTACGAGTGAATGCTCTATGCATTTGTTTGTTTAAGTTCTCCTTAGGCGAATGGGCCGAAGTTGCCTCGCACCTTTTTGAATTGTTCTATAAAATGTGGATGGGCACTATAAAAATTGGCTTGCCTAGACAAAGAATATTATGAACATTTGTTGTATAATAAATATTTTTCTGCATTTTGATGATGATAATAGTAACTATGTGTTCGCTATAGAAAATATATAAACACCTAAAATATTTAACAATTAATTTTGGAATTATAAATTAAGCCATATAACTGATAAATAATACTTTATCCATATGATTATAAATCATACGGTATTTTTGAATTGTATCTCAAATGATTATAGGCAAAGCATCCATTCGATATGAACAACCAAAAAGTTAATGAACCTTTTGTATTAATGCATATGGATGTATATAGTCCAAGGTCTAATGATACCAAAAGAGGATCTAGTTACTTTGTTAAATTCATCACTGAATTATCTCGAACAGAACATGTGTATTTGATACATAGTTGGATGTCCATGATAAGTTCAAAAAACATAAAATAGAAGTTAAAAAATATAGCATGTAAAAGAAATAAAATAATTTGATTTGATTGAATAAGGGAGTATCTTGGATAGGAGTTCTAATAGTACCTAAGGTGACTAAGATTCACTCTCAAAGTCACTTCTCACTATTGTATATAATGATGTACAAATAAGGAGTAATCAGACTTTGTTGGACAAAATACGATTAATAATGAGTGAAGTTGGGTTACTTCTTTCTATAAAGTATGAGTACTTTAGAGTAAGTACATATGCTAAATTTGATTGCTTCTAAAACTAAGATTACAATTTCATATAAGATATGAATTAGGAAGGAACCACAATTTCAAACAGTTTAAGACAGGTGGTTGTCTAATTTACGCTATGAACACAGAAGTTGTGAATTTGAAACTAGATCTATTTTATGTAAGTCTATAGGGAGTTCATAAAATGTTTTGAACGCTATAATAACCCGATTTTAAGGGTAATTAACAATAAATGTTTAATTATTGAAAAATGAAATTTTTGGAATTTATTCTAGGATATCGAGAATTTATTACAAGTTAATTAGTAATAAAATTATAATTTATTGAAAAATAATTTGGTGATAAGAGTAATTTGTAATAGGCTTGAATATAAATTGTTTTATATAAAGAAGAAGAAAACTTATAATGATGCCCAATAGAACTTAGCCCAATAATCCAAAACTATAGCTCCAAGATTTCATCATTTCACTATTCCATTTCCAGAGTTTTTCATTTTCGGGAGGTTTCTTCTTCATTTATAAATATAACTTGTGTGATTTCTTTCAAGGAGGAGAAAAACCCGATTTAACTCCAAAGCATTCCCTCTCTAATAAATTAAATTAAATTCAAACATAATTCTATAATTTTCCAAATTCCATTATGTGCTTTCAATCATGGTGAGGATCGTGGCAGTAGCAGGCAGTATGCAAACTTCTCAAGCTTATTAATGACTTGCGTACCCAAAAACGAAAGGCTAGCCAAGTTTACGGTGTACCTCTTTCTGGACCATTATTAGCAAAACATGGTGTTTTCCTAGAATAGAAATCTTTCTGTTTGAACCAAAAATGGCATAAACACCCAGAAATTTATGTAGAGAATAAATTATGAAGAAATATAAATGAAAACGAGAAATAAAAAAGACATAATCGTTTATAGTGGTTCGGCAAAGTAAGGCCTATTTCCACTTTAAGATTTTATTGCTTATATCCGACTTGGAGGTAGAAGTTCTTAGGGGTGATACAACTCCGACACTTAGATTTTCAGAATTACAAGAATATAGTGTAGGGAAGAACTAGAGCCAAAAGATCTTGAAAAATGAGCACTACCCTCCTATTTATAGAGGTAGGTTGCCTAATATCTCACAAAAAATATCTCCATGCCATTATCCATGATTTAGACCAATTCTTCCAAGAAAGTAGGTGCCAATTCATTAGTTTCTATGGGTCGGTACAACTCCAAGGTTAGGGGTTGGTACCGACCCATAGGATGGGTCTTCAACTCTTCATCTTGGCTCATCTCATGGTTAGCTTCGTGATTCCATAGTTGTTTGCACCAATATTAGCTTGCTTCTGGGTCCAAATGATGGAGTTGTGGAAGAACAGGGCTGCAGCTTCAAGTGTTCGTGAAGATGATAGAGAATTGCATTGGATCAACAAAACGACATTGGAAATAGGCTATTGGCATCAAGTAGGACTAGTAGGCAGAAGATGGGCATGGTTTGAAGGAGAATAGAGGTCGGGATCGAGCCATATAGTGGGGTCGATACCGACCCATCACTTAGATGGTTTCTAGGTCCTTTTGGCTTGGGTTGCTCTGGCATTGGCCTTACGGCTTTGTTTGTGCTTGGTTTCTAAACTCCTGGGCTATCTCTCTGGGCTTCTCGCCTTGATAACTCGAAGTTCGACTTGTCCACTCTGTCCAAATATGTTGGATAACATTTGTCCCCCAAAGTACATCTCATTTCAAACGTGATGTGCTTTGAATCAAGGCAAGTTTGAGTTGCTGCAAAGGATTCCACTCTGTGTTTCAAATAGTCGTATCTTTCTTACGAATCGTTGCTGTGAAAAGTTATGTCCATTATCATTCGTCACGATGCTCTACTAGCATCCGGGATTATAAATTTGGAATATGTCCTCATAAACTGTCATTCTGAACATGACAATTTTAAACTGATTGCTTCGATGAATTATTCAGGTTTAGATTCAATTTCCTTTGATTCTAGTCATCGGACATTGGATATGGATACATACACATACACATGTTCATGTGAGGAATGCGGAATATGGATCTTAAGTCTAGGAATAACACTAGAGGGGGGGTGAATAGTGTTTATAAGAAATTACTAAATCCTTTTGAGTTTATGTTAATTTGAACACAAATGTATGAAATATTCAGACACGGATATAATAACAGAAACAAACACAGATGCAGAAATAAAGTAAATGCCGTAAAGGAAAGAACACACTGGATTTTATACTGGTTCGGAGTTACCCTACATCCAGCCCCGCACAACTAAGTACGGATTTTCTTTCAAAAGCAATTCAACAATTACAACCCTCGGTTTCAAGGCTACGAGGTACACCCTCCAGAATCACAATCCTCTGGGTAGAGATACTTGATTTTCGGGGCAACAAGTTCACCCAATTGATTTCCAAGGCTACAATCACACCTTTTCTTGCTTAATTGATTTCCAAGGCTGCAATCACACCTTTTCTCGCTAGATAGATTACAAAGAAGCCTATAACTCTGAATAGCACTTGGATCTTGTTGAGATAGTGATAGAGAATCAAACCAGAGATAATCTAGTTAGATTCAATGTTGATTTCGGTAGAGTGATGATAGGATTTTGAATAAGAAAACGTGGAAGAAGAAGAGAAGTGTAAAACCATAAAATCTGATATAAAATTCGTTGAAACTAACCCCTATTTATAGAAGAACAACAATCATGTCCATTCGTGAAAGGTTATGGCGAATAGACACTTCTTTTGAAATTCAAATTTTTGATCCTAACTGACACTATGTCGACATGGGGTACTAGGGCATGTCGACATCCCAAAGCATTTTTTGATGATTTGATTTTCTTTGAAAATAACCTTTATCTTATACTAAAACTATTTTAAACTTTATAAATATACTTGACTATAGATAAAATACATAGATAAATATAGAGAATAATATATATATATATATATATATATATATAATTTTACTATAATTTTATATTTAAATCTAAGTATAAAAATAGTTTAAAACAAACGAAGTTTAAAAACACGAGTTTATTAAAAACAAAAACAAAGAATATTTTAAGGCTAAAACATCTTTTTGAAAATCATTTGAAAAGATAATTTTTAAGGCTAAAACATTTTGAAAAGCAATTTTGAAAATCATTCTGAAGTAGTTTTGAAAATCATTTTGAAGTAGTTTTGCAAGCTTCTTCCTATAGAATATCTCATCATATCAGGACTCGAGAACTTGTACAAAACCAGGATGTTCGTGGGTTTGTAAGCCACTTGTCGTAGGTTTGTAAGCTACTTGTCGTGGGTTTGTAAGCCACTAAAAAGGTAGAAATGGGTTCCATCCCAAAAGAAAAAAGGAGTGAAGATTTCAGTACTATTATGAAGTTTTAACATAATTCTAGACTCAATACTTATCTTGAAATCTTGAACTCTTGATAATCTTGATATTCTTGATACTCATGAGTCTTCAATCTTGATATCTTGAATTTCTATACTGTACAGTCTTCATTCTTTGTACCTGCATGGTTAAATCCTGCATATACATATATATCTAAACTATAATGTTAGTATTTATATTTTATAATCTTATTCTAAGGTTGTTGTCATCAAAACCATCATCTCAAGGACTAAAAATCTCCCCCTTTTTTTATGATGACAACCTTTGTTTATAAAATATTACTTCTATCCTAATAACTCCCCCTAAATATAATAACTCCCCCTTAATCTATGCCTAACTACCCTATTTTATATTTCTCCCCCTTTGTCATCAACAAAAACAAACTCTAAACTATATAACTCTTAGTCTAATATCCTATATGATGATAGTGTTATCATCAATACTTACTTGTAAACCTAAAACTTAGTCCTAAACTACTAATATCCCTAACCAAATACCTATATAATACTTATATATAACATATATAGGAATCATATATAAGAACACACAATATTTATTTTTATATATGTTTAAATTTACATTTTCGTAAAACGTAACAAGTATACACAAAACGATGAAAAACGAAAGAGAAGAAACTACATAGTATCTTTGACAATTAGAGATCTATGGATCGAACAATTTGGATAATGGAAACAGAAATTTCCACGTTGTTCAACCAAGTTTCCGTCCTTGTCAAAACATACTTCGCCAATGCAAATGACTTTGTCGTTGTGTTCCACATACTCTTCTTCCATTGGTTCTTCTTCTTCTTCTTAACTCTCCTCTTGTTCATGATCTCCTGAAGAATCCTCGTCAATCAAAATTGGGTTAGCATGATTATCCATAAGAAATTTTTGCAAATTCCTAAGGATTTTTCCTTGCCTCTCTTGTTCTTTGGTCATTCGAAGTTGCATCACTTGGATTTCAGTCATTAACTGAAGGGTATCCTTCAGAGAATCCTCCATTTTCATCACACGAGCGAGCGTTGATTGTTGAAACGGACCAGAAGTAGGCGATGGGAACGAAAAAGTTGATTTTATGTTTGATTTGGAAGAGGAGGCCATTGATAAATTGATTTCAGAAGATAGAACAGAAAGAGAACAGAGAGAATGAAGAAAATTTCGAAATAGGAGAAATTTATAACCACTTATTTGAATTTTGGTGGGAAAAATTTCAAAATTTAAAAAACGTTATATGTCGACATGGGTCTAAGGGGGATGTCGACATGGTTCTTAAATTTTTGCCTATTTAATTTATTTTGAGTTAATTTTTAATTATACTTGTTATTTATATTTTATATTTCAGGTAATGAACAAATACCTAATTCTCTTCTTAATTTAGTAAATGTAGATTCATTTAAGGGTTTTGTTAAGATATCAGCAATTTGATTTTCAGTATTGATATAGTCGAGAGTAATTACTTCTCTACTTATATTATCTCTGAGAAAATGGTGTCTGATATCAATATGTTTAGTTTGAGCATGTTGAGTAGTATTTTTGGATAAATTTATTGCACTAGTATTATCACAATAAATTGGTGATTTTGAGATATTTAAACCAAAATCTTTTAAAGTTTGTTGCATATATATTACTTGAGAACAAGCCAAAGCAGCAGAAATATACTCTGCTTCAGTTGTTGATAGAGAAACTGTGTTTTGCTTTTTACTAAACCAGGAAATCAGAGAATGCCCTAAAAAGTGACAAGTTCCACTTGTACTTTTTCGGTCTGATTTACAACCAGCATAATCAGCATCACAGTAAGATATTAAGTCAAACCAATCATTTTTAGGATAAAATAAGCCATAATCAAAGGTGTGTTTAACATATCTTATAATACGTTTTATAGCTTTTAAGTGAGTTTCTTTAGGTTGGGATTGAAACCTTGCACAGAGACAGACACTATGCATGATAGCAGGTCTACTCGCAGTGGTATATATAGAGTAGTGATCCAATCATTCCTCTATATAATTTTTCATCTACATCTTTCTAGAGATCTTCTTTACTAAGGTACTCATTGGTTGCCATGGGAGTGGGTTTTCCACTTGTAGTAGTCAAACCAAATTTACTAACTAGGTCTTTAGCATATTTCTCTTGACTAATAAAGATACCATTATCTAATTGTTTTATTTGTAATCCTAAAAAGAAGTTTAATTCACCCATATGACTCATCTCAAACTCTTTTGTCATTATTTCATAAAATTCTTTATTCATTTCAAAATTAGTTGATCCAAAAATGATATCATCTACGTAGACTTGTACTAAATGAATATCATTTTTATTTCTTTTAATAAAAAGAGTATTATCTACTTTACCTATTTCAAAATTTGATTGTAACAAGTAAGATCTTAATCTATCATACCAGGCTCTAGGAGCTTGCTTTAGACCATATAGAGCTTTCTTAAGTTTGTAAACATGATTTGGAAATTTATCATTTTCAAAAAGTGGTGGTTGTTTAACAAATACTTCTTCGTTTACAAAACCATTTAAAAATGCACTTTTAACATCCATTTGAAATAATTTGAAATTATTATGATTTGCGAAAGCAAGTAGCATCCTAATGGCTTCTAATCTTGCTACGGGGGCAAAGGTTTCATCAAAATCTATTCCTTCTTCTTGACAATAACCTTGAGCGACTAACCGGGCTTTATTTCTAACAACCTCTCCTTGTTCATTCATTTTATATTTATAAACCCATTTAGTTCCAATTATTGTTTTATTTTCAGGTCTAGGAACAAGTTCCTAAACATCATTTCTAGTGAATTGATTTAATTCTTCATGCATAGCCAAAATACATGAATCATCAGTTGATGCTTCTTCTGGATTTTTGGGTTCAATAGTTGATATAAAAGCTACATTACTCATTTGACTTAGTTGGTTTCTAGTTTTAACAACAGATTGCATATCTCCAAGTATATTTTCTATAGGGTGATCTTTTAAAAGTTTAACTAGTGCGAACCCGTGCTTCGCACACGGGTCGTAGCTATATTTATTTTTGTAATTGTTGTTGAACCTGTGTTATTGTAGGATTATCGATAATTAAACATACGATTTCTCACTTCTTGACAGATGCTTAAGATAGTGTCCAAAAGGTGATTTTGTTTAGCAATTATTTTAGTAGAAATGTCAAATTATATTCTAATTTAATGATATAAAATAAATGTGTCAATTTTTTAATCTCATGAAAGTGACATGAAGGCAAAGATATGGTCATGCATGTTATTTACAAAGATCCTTCAAATAAATCAAGTAAATTAACCAACGAATCAAGTTATAATATTAAGTCGCATATGAATAAATTTATTATTTACGGTATTATTTTTTAATTCAACGTAAAATATTTTGTTTATAAAATTCTATTTTAGTTGCATGGATATAAATATCTAAATTCATCATCAAGCTCTAAAAAAGGTTAATATTATTTTTAGTCGAGTATCCGTGTGTTTCATATTGTCCGTAATTTGGGTCATATTTTGACAGGGCTATGCAGAATATTTAGATTTATGGGCAAAGTTCAGCTTCAGCGCATTCTTTTAATATTTGCAGCAATTGTTATTTTCCACGCTTAGCATATGTCTACAGCCAACACTCCACTCAAATATCCACCCTATTCGAATATATATTCGGTTGATTTGGTTCAACTCGTGTTTGCAGTAACAAAGTATGCATATTCACGCCCAAATGTCAAGGTTCAACACTCCATTTGAATATATTCAGCTCAGCATATGTTTACACCTCATTTCATCACGTACAATAGTTGCAAGCTCTGTGCGTCAAAGTCACACTATCGCTATTGCTAACTTGTTCCCGTGTATCTCTCTATTCGCTATTCGTGAATGCTGCATCGGTTCCATCGTTTCTGTCTTCAACATGTGTTCAAGCGAAGATAATCTTTGTTGTTTCAGAAGATAATCCTACCTCGAC
Source organism: Allium fistulosum (assembly GCA_030737815.1). Classification (NCBI taxonomy): domain Eukaryota; kingdom Viridiplantae; phylum Streptophyta; class Magnoliopsida; order Asparagales; family Amaryllidaceae; genus Allium; species Allium fistulosum. Next base: position 866,764,938 of record CM060905.1, on the reverse strand, counting down.
CAATGCATACTATCATTGCCTTACTCTATATCACAATTGAACTCTTTGCCTCGCATGGAGTCTGTTGAAGTAACCACCTCATTACTTCATTAAAGCACTTAGTTCATGTTCGGGCACTCTCTTTCCCTGTCATGCAAATTACTATAGGTCCACTCTTTACTTCACTGAAGTACTTAGTCCTATGATGATAAATACAACCATAGTACAAAAGTTTCAAATACAGAGAAGAAAATGTAAGATAAAAGTAAACATATTGTTTGATTATAGTTGTTTAAATTATTACTTAGGTTAGACTTGAGAATCACCTGAATCTATTCGTATCATGTAAGAAGTAGAGAAGAGCTAGTCACAGTTGTGAACACTGCAAAAGAACTGATTCATTATGAAAGTAAGATAAAATGCAATTAGGCAAAAAAGGAACCAAACTGAATTAAAGTTAAATAAACAATTTCATTTAACTAATCAAATAAACTACTTCTGCCAAGAAGTTTAAAAAATAACATGAACGTTTGCACCATATATGTATGTATACTACGTGCATACATACATACATACAAAAAACTTACATGGCCATACACTGGATGGTCATGTATACAATTAGGGGGTGTCTTAAAGACTTAACAGTATAGACTTACTAAGAATTTAGCATACAAAGCGTAACATAAAGAAATCTTTCTACAACAATAGTAAACCATATTTTCTTTCTGAAAATAGTCAATTGAGAAAACACTTGTAAATTTAGGTATGAAGGTCAACTATAATTAACTGAGCAAAGAACATATAATTAATTGAGCAAAGAACTATAAATTTAGGTGTGAAAGTTAACTATTGCAAAATGACACATTATAATGGTCCGGTTTAATGCTAAAGTATTTTTCTTTAGGATAATTGGGGCTAGTGCATGTACAATGTAGAGAATTAAAAGTACTTTAGAGAATCGTAACTTATTTCATAAATACAACCATTTATTGTCTGCAGCCATACCTAACAAAAAAAGGAAGTCAATAGAGATTCAAAGTAGATGCACATATTAGTTTATTCATTAAGTTAATTTCCACATGTAACTAACAAATGCTTAAAATAAGATACCTGTAACAACTTATATGGACTGTTCCTTAAGTCAAATACGATCATCTACAGGCATGCACGAAGAAACTCATATTTTCCAATGGTCCAAGCTTGATACCTTCAGTTCCTTTTTAATTTTGTATACTCAGCTCAGTTGAAGAATCTTTGGTTGTTATCTTTCCAAAGCTTCCATAAGGGGTTGTGATGTAAAATTCTGTTACGTTGTGCATTGGCTTTTGGAGGAAAAAGCGGATACATAGCATTGGATTTTTTCAAATAATCGTAATAATAAAACCCACAATATTAAAGTACTAAAGCAAAATAATATAGACTGCAAAATGAAACAATCTAACAAAACAGAAGTAAAGCATACAGCAATGTAAACAAAAATGCAATAGTAAAAAATATGGTGATATGTTAAACTTGATTTTTGCTTTCTTTTGTACTTTTCCAGTGATAGTTATAAGTCCAACTTAACAAAATAAAAGCAAGAAAGAAAAACGTTGTCCTAATCATATCCTTCCAAGTATTAGTAACAAAATACATAATTGAACAGGTTGAGGTTATCATTTTAAGGTTTCTATAGAAAACAAACACATACTTGAGTAGAGAAAATTGACAGCTAAAAAATCCATAGCAAATTGCTTCAGATCTGCTATAGCTATTTATTTTTGTAATCAAATAATTAAACCAACTAACTTGTAGCAAGTCCACAACAATTATGGATCTTCTTCTTCCTCCGCCTTTTTTTTCTAATTTATAAAAGCTGCCAGCGGCCCAATGCAATTTGACTACGCCATTTGCTGTAGATTTCTAAGTTATCAATATGTTAGTGAAAATCTACAAAAATAGAAATAAGTCGCCTAAATTTGGTCAAAACTATAAATATTTTATTTACAGTAATTTTTGTTTGTATATGATTAATAAATTTGGTCACAACTCTTTTTAATATGCAGCATATTCATTTACTATATATATAAATATATATTGGCACTTTAAATTATGCGTTTCTCCTAATATGAAAATGTTGTATTTAATTGGTAACATAGATTTTACAGACACTTTGTACAAATTCATAATTTGTAATATGGCCAGAACTTTTCAGGTTTTGTATATGTGGCTTAAAACACCATATATTTTTTGCTTAGATGTTTGTTGTTTAAACCACCTATAATTGTTTTCATATGCCATATCTGTAGCATGATGGATACACCATCTAAAGCTGGATGCAATGTACCTGTATGAAATCTGTGCTCCTAACAAAGAAAACTCACCGTATAATGCTCCGGAAGAGCAAAGTCTTTTTAGAGCTCGTACCCAGACCATTGCCAAACAATAAAAACCAATGACAAAGCCTATTCCGTTTTATTTAAATGAAATAAAACAGTAAAATTTTGTTGTAAAATTAGATTAAAACTGCTGAGCTTTTCCTACTTAAATTATTTGTGGTAAATTATTTGTCATTTTATTCATCGGTCTTTTATTCAGTTCGGTTGAATTGATCATAGAACTGAATCCAGTCTACTTGACACAAAATCTAAATCGAATTATTTAAATTATCTTTTTGATTTTGCGCATGATATTTTTGAAAACTAATCACATAGAAATAAAATAGACATGCTTGAAGTAATTTACATGTTTCCATTTATGTACGTAAAGATTCTTCAATATATTTATCATGTGCCTAATTCATACATCTTATAATTTAAAACATCACATGGAAAATCAAATTATTTTTTGAATTTGTTGTCTGGTATGATAGTGTTTATGTGATTATTCAATTTTTGGCATAAGTTAAGATTTATTATGAGAAGTATATTTGATAATACGACAAAATAAGCATAGTACATCACAAATTACATTCATCTGACCGAGTGCGGGAAATTCTTGAAAAATCAATCTCATTTATAAACCGCTAGACTTTAGCAGTTCACGTCGGATGATTTCAATTATTTATTACTACCTCGACTGATGATGTATGACGCCCCACCTCTTTGCTCACAATAACAAAGAGTATTAAAAGAGATACTGTCTGTTATCACGAAGAATAAGGCTGGATAGGAGCGGCCATCCATAGTTGGCCTTACACTAGTATTGGTTACCTCGATAGGAGTGGTATATATTTTTCATTTTTTTTTCATCTCTTGTTTATTTACTCCCATCGACATACCCAATTCCAGTATAAAACGAACTACGATGGTTCATAATAGTTTAGGAAAATATATATAATAATAACGCAGATACAAAAGAATGCGGAACACGGATAATAAAAGTCTCATATATATATATATAACTGATGTCAGTTACAATACAGTTGACACAATACATATGGTACAACTACAACTGTCGACTCTGGAAGTTATATATACAAGTACATTATCGACTAATATACATGAATACATATCAACCTAAATCTGTACACTAACTACTACAAAAAGACGCAGACCACTTCAAAAGATACGAAAAGTCTTCATAGCTCAAACGGCAACTCAAAGCAGGAAATCTACAACCTGAAATACTCGGGTCTGACCCGAGTATTAAATTCAAAAGAAAATAATACACGGGTCAGTCTAATTCAAACTCAGTTATTAATGCACGGAAGCAATAATAATCGAATATCAAATAGACGACAGTCACAGAAATCTCTTATATCCGACTCTTCGATAAGAGAATCGGATAACGACAGATATAACACTAAACAGGGTTAAACAACCAATCAACAGATTCAAATCATCAACAAAGATAAGGGAAAAGAATATCAATGAAGATAATTTAGAAAACAACAGAACTGCCTAAACGGCAATTAACCACAAATGATTAAATTAAACCAAATCAAATTACACTTCAAAGTATGTTGAATTGGCAACACGAAACAAATCCAGCAATTGAAATATCAATTTAAAATTGTCTAATCTGATAGGGTTGTAGTACACGCTTGCGTGCACTGCCTTTCCACATAAAGATGTTAAAACTGTGTGGCTGCAGTACACGCACACGTGTACTGCCTCGCCACAACAGTATACAAAATCATCACAAAGTCACCATGGCCGAAGTCAACCACGATCAAAGTCGAAATGAATTCACATCTAAAAAATTTTCACAAAATCACGCTTGCAGATTTCAAACCAAAATCAGGCAACAAACTACATGTGGAAAAATATGCAACAGGCAAATGCACCAGAGGATCCTATGTGCAAAGACTCAAATGCTTCATAGTGCAACAGGCCACAACAGAACAGTGCACATGAAGACCAACAAAATCAAGTAAGGATCACAATTACATAAACAATGGAAACACATGAGCCAGTGAATGCCACTGACTCGAGCACAAAAGTAAAATGGTCAAAGTAAGCACAAGATTGCAACTTGGCAACATTTCAAGATGCAGCAACCAACAAAACAAGCAAGCAGGAACTTTCAAATACATGCAGAGCCATTACAACAGAAGTGAAACAAAAATATCAGTGCAACATGAAGACATGAGTGTCAATGCCTAATGACATGAACACAACATATACTGTAAATCCCAAAACCAATGCATCAGTGAAACAAGATCAAGGAGGCAACAAGTTCGAACCAAATCCAACACTATCACAACCTAAGTCAAGTTCAAACATCAGGTTGTATGTGCAACAGGTAAGGGACAAAGCACTGTCAAACAGTTTTAAGAGCCGTGTCTATCAAAAATTCAAATCAATGCTTCAGGAATGAATACAACGATGGCCAGAGACAAAGCTCACAGGGGCCAGAAAATCAAGGTCATACTTCACAGTGAAGTCGAAAGGAATGAACAGGCTATAGTCGAAATCATGAATCACAAAGTTGAACAAAGTCAAAGTCAACAGAAAATGATCAGGGATGTAGCCATGGAAATCAAACTCAACTATCACAAAAATGCCAAGGTCGATTTTTAAATAATTCAGTGCCAAAATCGAACCAAATCCACATCAATAAAATCAAGTCGAAGCTGAAACAACGAAAACGAAATAAGCAGACGAGGTCAAAGAATTTGAATTAAATGTGAGTGATGAATTCACTCACCTTGACTGACGAAATCAGAAGGAGCCATGCTCGAAGAGGAGGATCGATCAACGAGGGTCGGCGCCTTCGATTTGAACGAGCTCTAGATCTCGAGCGAATGCCAAAATCTCCTTCGTTCGCCCTTCTTTTCTTTTCTTTTTGCTTTGCGAGAGTAATTGGAGGAGGAGGAACGAACGAGCTAGCCCAATTTTCCAGATCAAACGAAGAAACGAGAGCCGCCATTATTATTATTTTTCTTTCGTTTTGAATGTTTGTGCTTAGGGTTTTTTTTGAATTAGGTTTCGAACGACAAAATGAATGAAAAAAAGGGGGTCGGGTCGACTTATTTGTATAAGGGAACGACATTCATTTTGGTAATTATCACAGCAAAGCAACTAAAGAAAATATGGGTAACCAAATTAAATTTTTAAAGTCCACATCCCTACACCAAATCATAAAGAATCTCAACTCAATTTCTAAAAGAATTCAACAAAACTCCAGCAGCAATTAGCCAATGAATTTTAGTCGTCATTTGACGATAATCAATTGCTGTAAAACCTCGGGTTGTTACAGACTCCCCTCCTTATAAAAAAATTGCGTCCCCGCAATTTTCATAATTAAGGTTGTCAACAACTATTATTCTTCTAACATAAACTGGTTAAGCTAGAAAAATAAAAGTCGGAATACTAACGCCAAAGAAATCTTTCAATTTCATAAAAGAAATTTACAAATTTTTTAACAAAATCTAATTATCAATAGATAAACAGAAAATTGCAAAACTGAATAAATAAAATTATCAGCAATATTTAATTATCAACTAGATGATTGAAATTCAGAAAACACAAAACAGCAATATCTAATTATCGATACGATAATTAGAAAACAGCAAAACCTAATTATCAGCAAAGATAATTAGAAAACACTAATCACAAAACGGCAAATAACTAGTTATCCAACAAATAACTAGAAAACACAAACTCCATAATCAACAAACTCTAACTATCAGCAGTGATAGATAGGAAACAACAATTCAATGAAATCGACATAATCTAGACTCAATTAGAGACTAGAAATTCCCATATCAATAAAAATCAGCAATCAACCAATATCTAATTATCACAACGATAATCAGGAAACATCAAATCATCAAATATCTACTTATTAAAAACGATAATCAAACCTCAAATCAACGAATATTCGATTATCAAAAACGATAATCAAATTTCAAATCAACAAATATTTAATTACCACAAACGGTAATCAAATTTCAAATCAACAATTATTGAATTACCACAACCGGTAATCAAATTTCAAATCAACAATTATTTGATTATCAAAAACGATAATCAAATCTCAAATCAACAAATATTCGATTATCAAAAACGATAATCAAATCTCAAATCAACCAATATTCGATTATCAAAAACGATTATCAAATCTCAAATCAACAAATATTCGATTATCAAAAACGATAATCAAATCTCAAATCAACAAATATTCGATTATCAAAACAATAATCAAATTTCAAATCAACAAATATTCGATTATCAAAAACGATAATCAAATCTCAAATCAACAAATATTCGATTATCAAAAACGATAATCGAATTTCAAATCAACAAATATTCGATTAACAAAAGCGACAATTAAATCCCAAATCAGCAAATATTTAATTATCAAAAGCGACAATTAAATCCCAAATCAGCAAATATTTAATTATCAAAAGCGATAATTAAATCCCAAATCAGCAAATGTTTAATTATCAAAAGCGGTAATTAAATCCCAAATCAACAAATATTTAATTATCTCAAGCGATAATTAAATCTCAAATCAGCAAATATTTAGTTATCAAAAGCGATAATTAAATCTCAAATCAACAAATATTTAATTATCTCAAGCGATAATTAAATCTCAAATCAACAAATATTTAATTATCAAAAGCGATAATTAAATCTCAAGTCAGCAAATATTTAATTATCAAAAGCGATAATTAAATCTCAAATCAACAAATATTTAATTATCAAAAGCGATAATTAAATCTCAAATCAACAAATATTTAATTATCAAAAGCGATAATTAAATCTCAAATCAGCAAATATTTAATTATCAAAAGCGATAATTAAATCCCAAATCAGCAAATATTTAATTATCAAAAGCGACAATTAAATCTCAAATCAGCAAATATTTAATTATCAAAAGCGATAATTAAATCCCAAATCAGCAAATGTTTAATTATCAAAAGCGATAATTAAATCCCAAATCAACAAATATTTAATTATCTTAAGCGATAATTAAATCTCAAATCAGCAAATATTTAATTATCAAAAGCGATAATTAAATCTCAAATCAACAAATATTTAATTATCTCAAGCGTTAATTAAATCTCAAATCAACAAATATTTAATTATCAAAAGCGATAATTAAATCTCAAATCACAAATATTTAATTATTAAAAGCGATAATTAAATCTCAAATCAGCAAATATTTAATTATCAAAAGCGATAATTAAATCTCAAATCAACAAATATTTAATTATCAAAAGCGATAATTAAATCAACAAATATCTAATTATCACAAACGATAATTAGAAACAACAAATATCCGATCATCAAAAACGATAATCAGAATCAACAAATATTTAATTATCGATACGATAATTAAACCTCATAACATCAGATATCTAATTACCTACAGATAATTAGAAACAACAAATATCTAGAAATCAATTAAGAAGACTAGAAAATCAACATAAAAGCTTGGATCGATCCCATCAGATGGCGAGTTTTTAGTTCGCCGCACGTGCATCAACAAATGGCCGAAGCCTACCAAGTACTCAACATAATTTTGGCGCCCAACAAATGACCCGAAGGTCCGTAGAGTGACCCGAAGGTCTAGTACTGGTATTTGACCCGAAGGTCCATCAGAGTGGCCCGAAAGCCCAACAAATGACCCGAAGGTCCAACATAGTGGCTCGAAAGCACACAAATCATCAGAATCATCAAAACATCAAATATTTCAATTAACGAGTCCGGAATTAACCGAAATAGAAAACGCACATGTCCCATACCACGTGTTTTACTAAATCGTTTGATTCTCTTCATCGTTTCCTTGAAAGTGCAAAATTGTGTATTTTGTAAAAATACATTTTACATTCTCAAATGGACAAGTCCGGAATTAAGCGAATCAGTAAAAGAAAGGGATCATAGTCCTCGATTTTGCTGAAACGTTTAAATCGCTTCCTCATTCTTTTGAAAGCGCAAACTGTAAAATTTCTGAAAACAATTTTATTTATTTTTTAAAAAAAGAAAAAAAATTTAACAATTCACATTCTCAACTGGACAAGTCCGGAGTTAAGCGAATCAGTAAAAGAAATGGGTCATAGTCCTCGATTTTGCTGAAACGTTTAAATCGCTTCCTCATTCTTTTGAAAGCGCAAACTGTTACAAATTTAGAAAACAATTTTTCCTTTTAAAACGATTTTTCCAATCACGTGATTAAACTAGCAAATCAGTAACAATTTCGATAAGGAAATTGTACTTCTCAAAATACCGTAAAAACGGGTCACAAATTAGCATTGCGGTATAACCGCTTGAAAATCCACTTTTAAAATTTGTCGGTTACTGAAGCCAAAGCGACAGTAATTTTTAAACGTCAAAATCTCATCAAAATAATTTACATCAAAATGTAATATCAGTGAATTTTCATTCATCAAAAATGCCACAAAACACTGTGCTTCAAAAATTTAGCATTGGTGTAAAAATCCCGTTATAAAATTAACGGCAACAAAATACGTTTCATAACCAAGCATCGGTTCAATGTAAAATTAATGCAGTAACGTGCAATTCATATTTGCACACACACTACAATATACACAAAGAAATTACTCCATTATCTTCAATGAAGATAATTTAAAACAGCGAAAATCTAATCAACATGTGCCTAGCATAAAAGAAAATCAGCAAAAATCTCAACAATAATCACATAACTGCAATCGTTTCGAATTCTCAATTCGGATTCGAAATTCTCAAAGAAAACAAATTAAACACGGCTATGTAAACACAAATGAATTTTTGTCAATTTCATATTTTGATTTTTAAATCAAAAAGATTATCAACTGTATTCAGCGAAGACAGTCTCACTGTTTCCGCTGCGCACTCTGATAACAGAACACAAATTATCAATCAACAAAACAAAATTCCACTATTATTTTTAAATAAGGATATTTAAAAATTTCACCAAAATTTCAAAATTTTTGTTTTGACTCAAAGCACAAATAAAACGTCGACCAATAGTTGTAGCATATGTTCCATCTAAGTTATGCTTTATATTATGTCCATAAACCCCAAGCTCTGATACCAACTATGACGTCCCACCTCTATGCTCACAATAACAAAGAGTATTAAAAGAGATACTGTCTGTTATCACGAAGAATAAGGCTGGATAGGAGCGGCCATCCATAGTTGGCCTTACATTAGTATTGGTTACCTCGATAGGAGTGGTATATATTTTTCATTTTTTTCATCTCTTATTTATTTACACCCATCGACATGCCCAATTCCAGTATAAAACGAACTACGATGGTTCATAATAGTTTAGGACAATATATATAATAATAACACAGATACAAAAGAATGCGGAACACGGATAATAAAAGTCTCATATATATATAACTGATGTCAGTTACAATACAGTTGACACAATACATATTGTACAACTACAACTGTCGACTCTGGAAGTTATATATACAAGTACATTATCGACTAATATACATGAATACATATCAACCTAAATCTGTACACTAACTACTACAAAAAGACGCAGACCACTTCAAAAGATACGAAAAGTCTTCATAGCTCAAACGGCAACTCAAAGCAGGAAATCTACAACCTGAAATACTCGGGTCTGACCCGAGTATTAAATTCAAAAGAAAATAATACACGGGTCAGTCTAATTCAAACTCAGTTATTAATGCACGGAAGCAATAATAATCGAATATCAAATAGACGACAGTCACAGAAATCTCGTATATCCGACTCTTCGATAAGAGAATCAAATAACGGCAGATATAACACTAAACAGGGTTAAACAACCAATCAACAGATTCAAATCATCAACAAAGATAAGGGAAAAGAATATCAATGAAGATAATTTAGAAAACAACAGAACTGCCTAAATGACAATTAACCACAAATGATTAAATTAAACCAAATCAAATTACACTTCAAAGTATGTTGAATTGGCAACACGAAACAAATCCAGCAATTGAAATATCAATTTAAAATTGTCTAATCTGATAGGGCTGCAGTACACGCTCGCATGCACTGCCTCGCCACATAAAGATGTTAAAACTGTGTGGCTGCAGTACACGCACGCATGTACTGCCTCGCCACAACAGTATACAAAATCATCACAAAGTCACCATGGCTGAAGTCAACCACGATCAAAGTCGAAATGAATTCACATCTAAAACATTTTCACAAAATCACGCTTGCAGATTTCAAACCAAAATCAGGCAACAAACTACATGTGGAAAAATATGCAACAGGCAAATGCACCAGAGGATCCTATGTGCAAAGACTCAAATGCTTCATAGTGCAACAGGCCACAACAGAACAGTGCACATGAAGACCAACAAAATCAAGTAAGGATCACAATTACATAAACAATGGAAACACATGAGCCAGTGAATGCCACTGACTCGAGCACAAATGTAACATGGTCAAAGTAAGCACAAGATTGCAACTTGGCAACATTTCAAGATGCAGCAACCAACAAAACAAGCAAGCAGGAACTTTCAAATACATGCAGAGCCATTACAACAGAAGTGAAACAAAAATATCAGTGCAACATGAAGACATGAGTGTCAATGCCCAATGACATGAACACAACATATACTGCAAATCCCAAAACCAATGCATCAGTGAAACAAGATCAAGGAGGCAACAAGTTCGAACCAAGTCCAACACTATCACAACCTAAGTCAAGTTCAAACATCAGGTTGTATGTGCAACAGGTAAGGGACGAAGCACTGTCAAACAGTTTTAAGAGCCGTGTCTATCAAAAATTCAAATCAATGCTTCAGGAATGAATACAATGATGGCCAGAGACAAAGCTCACAGGGGCCAGAAAATCAAGGTCATACTTCAAAGTGAAGTCGAAAGGAATGAACAGGCTATAGTCGAAATCATGAATCACAAAGTTGAACAAAGTCAAAGTCAAAAGAAAAACGATCAGGGATGTAGCCATGGAAATCAAACTCAACTATCACAAAAATGCCAAGGCCGATTTTTAAATAATTCAGTGCCAAAATCGAACCAAATCCACATCAATAAAATCAAGTCGAAGTCGAAACAACGAAAATGAAATAAGCAGACGAGGTCAAAGAATTTGAATTAAATGTGAGTGATGAATTCACTCACCTTGACTGACGAAATCAGAAGGAGCCATGCTCGAAGAGGAGGATCGATCAATGAGGGTCGGCGCCTTCGATTTGAACGAGCCCTAGATATCGAGCGAACGCCAAAATCTCCTTCGTTCGCCCTTCTTTTCTTTTCTTTCTGCTTTGCGAGAGTAATTGGAGGAGGAGGAACAAACGAACGAGCTAGCCCAATTTTCCAGATCAAACGATGAAACGAGAGCCGCCATTATTATTATTTTTCTTTCGTTTTGAATGTTTGAGCTTAGGGTTTTTTTTGAATTAGGTTTCAAACGACAAAATGAATGAAAAAAGGGGGTCGGATCGACTTATTTGTATAAGGGAATGACATTCATTTTGGTAATTATCACAGCAAAGCAACTAAAGAAAATATGGGTAAACAAATTAAAATTTTAAAGTCCACATCCCTACACCAAATCATAAAGAATCTCAACACAATTTTTAAAAGAATTCAACAAAACTCCAGCAGCAATTAGCCAATGAATTTTAATCGTCATTTGACAATAATCAATTGCTGTAAAACCTCGGGTTGTTACATGTTGTACTTACAATAATATGGCAAACAAATACTGTGGATGTTATAAACCATGCTTTTCAATTACAATGGTACATTAAGTGAACAAATTGAGCTTTTACTTTATTAAGAGATCCCAAAATGTCCTATTTGTTTATGAAAAATGATTGTTACGTACAATCTTCAAAACCTTCCATTTCAAATTTCATTTTAAGGAATACATCTTGTTAATTCAAAATTTCTAGCATTTCAATTCACCACATGCACACACTTTTAAATTTGCATTCAATCAATCTAAAAGTCCAAAAGGTTAACAAACCTATGTTATGCACAGGTCCATAGAGTATGTTCCCTTCTATCCTACTTCACATATGAGTACCCATCCATACTGCTTGTGTTGCCACCATGATTCTCTTGAAGATTACATATGTTTATGTGACGCCCCACCTCTATACCCACGCTAACCAAGAACACTACGATGTAGTGCTGTCAATTAGCACGGAGAATAAGGCTGTGGAGGAGCGACCATCCATGTAACTTCTTTGTGCGAGCACTGATATGTCAGATAGAATAGAATGCATATCTTTTAAGGAGGAAATCCGACACACCGATACAAACACAAAGCTATCACACGGTGGCTATATATAATCTTTGGAAACAAACATAGAAGTAATCATAACATAAATCAGTCACAGACATCCATATCACAAAGGAGGAAGAAGATATGAATAAATATATATAACACATGAAAGTGTACATCAGAGTAGTGGTCAGAAAGATCCACGATAATACAAAAGAATAGCATCACGTGCTATACAAAAGAATAAGTACACTACATAGAGTCTATATCTCAAATGTGTACAGCCAAAAGCTACTAATCTAAGTAGTTAGCCAAAAGTCAGAATAATCCTAAAGGGAAGTCAAGCAGAAGCACCTGTAACATCTCGGTCTGACCCGAGTATTATTTATAAGAAAATAATAAACGGATCAGTCTAGCTATAAATATCAGATGATAAGGTATAGGATAAATAATATGGCATGAACATGTAACAACTATGACGGCATACTACTATAAGTATGTAAACGATAATCAACAAAAGATCAATCAATATCACAAGAATCTTCTCAAAGATAAAATAGGGTATCATACCCTAAACTTGTATTCATAACAAGTCAATAACACATAAATTCACCAATGCACAAAAGCTGATATCATATCAATGAAAATCATGAAAATTGGTGAAGCATAAATTCCAGAAATCATCACAAGAAATCCAGAAAAACACATAAAAAGGGGGAGGCCTAACACATGAATGGGAGCATGAAAACTCACCTACGCGTAAAACACATGACGAGAAGCTATCTCATGGAAGCTATCCATTAAATTTTCACACAGGAATGGCCCGAAGACCGTAGGGTGCTACCCTAAATATGTGATGGCGAAACATCACATAAACAGGGTATAGTCTCCCTCGCAGACAAAGAGACATCGCTCAATCGCTAGTCTAAATCACAAAAATGATCGTCATGATCATCAGGAAGTGTCAGTCACACCAAGCTAGTAAATATATGAGTTTAGCTTCATGTCCCATAACCACTTTCTTAACTTAAATATTTACGAACAAACTGTAGATCTTCACTAGAAAATTGTCATAAAATGGGTTCAATCGAACAAGTCCAAGAGCTAACCGACGAAGTGAACGCAAGCATTTCATACCACTCGTTTTACTAAGTCGTTTAAGTCGATTTCTCATTCGAGTGAAGTAAAGGCTTGTATATACTAGTAGATTGGAAATCGGTTTGAGAAAACAAACTTTTGATATTTAAAATAGTGATGAAATCACTTTGATGAAAGAGTTTTGATATTTACTACTAGTATTGAAACCTTCATATATCTTTAAAGTGACAAGTCATAAAGCGATTGTTGAAACAATCTATCACAAAAATTCACATTCGAAGACGTGAGCAAAATCCAAGGAAATCAGCTTAAAATGCATCAAAGTGGAAGTTCTGTTAACATTTTCAGATAAGATTGCCTACGCAGAGTTGTACGGGGTACGACCTAGTGAAGGCAAGCGGCCTCGAGAAGCCAAACGACCTAAGGGAAGAATGACATGTGACCTAGCAGAAGAACAGGTCGAACGACCTAGGGGAAAATAGGTCAAATGACCTAAGTGCTAACTTGCGAGCGACCTAACGAAGTGCGCGACCTAAGGATGTGCGCGACCTTTCAGTGAGGCGCGACCTAAGGCCTTACGACCTAAGGGAAACAAGATCTTGCGACCTAACGGAGTTAAGTCCATATGACCTTAGAAGTAAAGGCCTTACGACCTAACAGAGTTACGCGACATAAGGTGATTCGCGACCTAACGTGGTTCGCGACCTAAGACTCGCGACTTAAAGTTTGCCTGGGGGATTATAGGTCGGCAATGACCTACGACTTAAGGGCGAACGACCTAACATTTTGCCTGGAGATTATAGGTCGGCAACGACCTACGACTTAACAAAAGTCGAGCGACTTAGTGGTTTGCCTAGGAATTTTAGGTCGGCAACAACCTATAACCTAAAGCTGCTTCGACCTACGACCTATTTCCCTGCGACCTAAGCCAGAACGACCTAAGCATGCAAGCGACCTAAGTCTTAACTCGTGAACGACCTAAGAAAGTGGTGACTTTTCAACGCGCGAGCTAGCAGCCTGGACGACCTAACCAGGGCAGAACGACCAAGGGCCAGATTTTGCAAACAGCACTGAAACTTGAGTTTCTCACCAATTCAATCCAAACCAGTTGCAAACATTAATGCTAAAGTGATAGGAAGTCATTTCCAACAACCCAATGACAGTTATAGGCGAGATGTGAGACTAAAAATCTCACCTTTTCCATGAAATTGATGAAGATGAGACTTGAGAGCAAAGCAAGAACACCAACAAGCTTGAATCAATATTCTTCACGTGAATATGGAGCTGAATCTCGGATTTGAAATAGAATTTGAGTTTGGAGTTTTAATTTCTCTTTCCCACCACCATTTTTGACAAAGCTTGAAGTGTTTGATAAATTGAGGAAGAGGGTTGGGCTGAATTAAGAAGGTGCAGTCCAAACCAAAGTCAAAGGCGGGAAAAAGTGACGAAATTTCCACTTACTCCAAAGATGTCGAAGTGTATACTCAAAAAGATCGCAAACGTCGTTTTGAACTCAATGCGAGTGGTCTCGAGTCCTAATTTGACCGTATGCAAAAAGTAGCTTTTCGGACTAACATCCGACTAACGATAAAATATTTAAATAAAATGTTTAAATATAAAATCGATAGATATGCGGGTTGTTACAGTTTAGAACAATAATCAGCACCTACAAAATACAATCATAATGAGCAAAGATGCAGTGATATACTTGAACACAGCTAACATATTAAATATCAAACTTAATGACAAAATTATATTTATATGCCAAATAAAGCCTCACCACAGTTGCGTCACCATATAGATTGGTTGTTGCATATAAGTAGCAATATAATAAATTGTTTGTGTGTGCAATTTGGATTCTAAACAGAAAACGATGTGTATCAAAATCATCAAACAAACCATTAATGATAAATTGTTATAGATTATATTTGACTATGTCTACAATTATCTGAAAACGACATAGCAAATAAGGTGAATGCCCTTGATTTTCTGAAATCACTAAACCGTTGCTTGATAGACAGAAGAATATATTAGGCAGTAAACTCAATATTACTTTTTCTCCCAGCCATCACCTATCTTATACTGATTTTTGATCTTATGAAGATATCCCATAAGATACTGATAAAAAAATGATTAATACATTAAACAAAAAATCAAAAACAAAATTAAACTGCATAAATTAACCACTTACTTAAATTCCGCCTTCCCATCAACATAAAAAATTCCAGTAAATAAGTACTTCCCCCTTCAGATCGGTCCTCTACGTAATAAATTTCAATCTGATATGTTTCTTAGTTTCATATGGAAGATTCGTGAGATTTGTAATATAAAATAGGGTAAGATGAAGAAATTAACGTTGCTAGAATTGGGAGAAACGGTATGGAAGAGGACAAAGACTACAGAGCAAATTATAATAAGACCCGGAAGGAATGGAGAGGAGCACCGGGTTTCTTCTGCTATTTGTTGGTGAATATTATAAGCAATCGCTTTTTGGTTCAGACTTATGTAAACATATATATTTGCAAACATTGTTTATGTTGGTCATACTCAAGCTTCTCTATTGTCTTATTTTTCTGACTACGGTACTGTCTCTGTTATTTTTGGTTTCTCTCATATATGGTGTGTCATATAAAGTTGTACCATATTGTGTTTGTTTATGTTCAGTTTTATAGTTGTGTTGGAATATTCATGTATCTTCCTTTTAACATTCATATTCTTTTTTTTGTTGCTGCAATTGCAATTGCTTTGTACTGGTAGTTAGTACTGATTTGTCTTTTTTAAGGGCTTAAATATATCATAGTTATTTTTTCCTTTTCATGTATATTGTCCACTGTTACTAAACTTTGTGTAAAATTTCATATCATTTTGCTTTGTTCGTTCCAGAGTACGGAACACTACTTGGTAGTTATAATTTGTTCTTTATTGGTTGTCCTATACAGTCGTATATGTTTCTTGAAATTTTGGCAAATATGCATGTTAGCTAGCGTTCTTCAAAAGGATGAGTTATTTGCAAACTCACCCCAGGATAATACCGATATGTTTTGATGAAATAAAACTTCTTTTTCACTTGGTTTTACATCATTGAATTTTGCCCGTTTAGACATGAGTCTATCGATGCATATCTAAAAAATTTAAAATCCGTACGCATCCATATCTGAGAAGTAGTTATATATCCAATATGTAGAAAAATGGATGTAGATGTGGATACGAAACACATCCGCATTTGAAAATTATCCATTCAGTTTTTCTTTGAAATTATAGTCTAAATTATCGTTACATTAGTTGTCTACCTTTTAATACAATTTTTGCAGATATGTTAAGAAAAGTTAGTGCAAAGTTTGTTGCAGATTGGTAATGTGGTATAAAAATTTCTAAATAAAGTAGAATATAGAAAACCAATGATATTTATAGCTGATATTCCAGTTCATGTAACCAAAGGGACGTACTTTTGTCCTTCCGAATAATATATAAAAAGGTAATCTCATCAGTATATGACAGGTAAGGGATACACTACTTAAACATAAAATTGGCAACACGAATATCTGTCATGTAAACTATAATCATTTGAAAGAAAAAGAAGTAGAGATTAAATGGAGTTCACCATAAGCCTTATGAAAAAGCAATGAAAAGAACAGCCACCGTTGGACAAATGTTAAATTGAGATCCTTGAGATTTGTATCTGTCTTACCAGCTCGACCAACTAAAACATGGATAACACGGTATAAGAATTTGAGGTGTGGTTTAGAATATCTGTAACATTATGTAAACATGGATAACATGGTATAGATGTTGAGGTGAGATTTTATTCACTGCTTTCATTATGTAAATATTATGGAAATCGCTATATAAGTAACAGTAGGACATCAGACATATTTGAAGACTACAGTCCAACTATAAAAATAATATGAGTAGAACTTCACAGTTATGAACTAAATACTATCTTAACAAACAATGTGCAATAGAAATGAAAACAAAATGATCAGTAATCACTTTATCTATTCATGACGGTATAGCCATTGTTCCATATGTATATTTGACAAAACATACTAACATATTTATGCATACTAACATGTTTATGCTAAAAATGCAGTAATAATTGGTACACTTAAATATCTTAGTAAGCTTACGACAAAGAAGTTATAGATATGGCAACTATGATATAGTTCATATAAATATTTCAAATCTATACTATATCATATATACTTATAACAGAAACTATAAAGATAATATGCATAATATTACCTAACTGCTTTTTTTAAAGACGTATTGTTTCAGCTATACTCATATATCAGATAGTCCAAATTATTTTATAATTTACTGTAAACATGTAATAGAACTACTTGTTATTATCACATAACAAATGATCATATCTAGTATTTCATAAAACCAATAAGGTGAGAAGGCCAAATTCACTTCTATTTATTTATATGTATATATGGAGGAATAAAATAAGTTGTTTATTATGGTTTTAAATTTAGCCTCATGGTTCATTACGTTGATAATTCAAACCTTAATTATCGCTTGAATGATTGAAATATAACGAAAAGGACATGAAACGTGAGTGGTTGATCATATATATATATTAAATTCATTATGACTTTTCAAAAACAAATAAACCGAAAAGCTTCTCAAATTATCTCAAACTACAAACAGTTAAAATAGCTAGGATTCAAACTTTGATTTATACTTTAATGATATATTATTACTTAATTTATTTGCAAAAATGGATCTCGTCTGCATTCCTAAGTAGTTATTTACAATCATCTTCGAACGACATTGACAGCTAAAAAGGAGTTCAGATATTCTTTATTCTTGGGTTCGAAACTCGAAAATCGACTACAAAAGGGATACAATTTTTAATTGTTGTTTCCCTAGTAATTAGATGGAGTTCAAAACATAAAATACTCAACCATCTCATCCACTAAACCGCAAACTCTTCGATTTTCATAACTGTCAACTATCTTTTATTAAACTATTCATACAACCCACATCCCATAAAACTAATTTCTTCTAATCAAAAGAAGATTACATACATGAAGAACATATGTACCAATGATTTATGTGGATCGCCGCTATATAATGGCTATAGCGATCCAACCATTAATTAAAAAAAAGAGCTCAAATATTTCTTAAAAAAGAATTGCAAGAAAACTCACATTAAGTTAGAAATGATGAAAAATGTGTTAATGGTTAGAGATTATTAACATATCTAACATTATTTTAGATTGTGAAACTTATAACATCTTCCATCATCTTTTTTCAATATAACCACTAAAAGTAGGCACAGGGAAACTCTCATTCCTGACGCATGTTTGGCTAAGAATTGTTTCCTCAAAATAATTTGTAGCATAAATAGAACTTACTATGTGAAGAAAATACAATTAACTAATAAAACTGACCTCGTCAAAATGTTGATGCAATTTCTTGTCAAAAAATTTCGATCCTGAACCGGAACAAAAGATCGACTAATTGGTACCAGAATAGTTGTATTTACATGTTTACACCATATATTTTGTAACATGTAAAACCAATGAGCGATGATAGAGGAATCATACTTGTAGAGTTGTGCAGCCAGAATAGATTTGCTGCAAGGGCGCTACTTCAAGAAAATTACTTACATGCATCATTAACAATATTACAATCACGGTTACATTAACAAAAAACACTGCTCCTAAATATAGGAGGAAGAGAGGAGTCAACACTTAATTTTGATGGTGCGGTATACAGGGGAAGAGAGGATTTAGGACATAGTTTTAACAATATAGTATAGATAAGTCCAATCTTCATGTGTTAGATGTGCCTAATGAAGAGGGTCAAATGTATAATTTAGTGCTAGCAAGATATAGTTCTTATCAACATTAATCCAAAATGTAAATAAGTTCAAAAGTCTCGAATCTAACCACCGTACGGTTAAATCAGAAAATGACAACCATGACGAAAGATGGAAACATGTTATGTAAGTTTTGTATGTTCCGAGGATTGAATTTAATTGTTCTTATTAATTTTTATATATATATATATATATAAGTTGACATGCAATAATATTTGAGAACCCTTTAAGTATGCTACTTACTTCAGTCACTGCTATGCCTAGAACGAAATGCGCTTCAGTCATTCAAAAAAAACTAACAAAATCCAGTTCTGTATTATGCAAAGTGGTAGGTAGATAATGCCTACAAAACACTATCTAATCATAAGTATAATTTGTTTGCTAAGAAAAATTACATATATATCCACTGTCAAATATGTACATCTCCGGGGCGGGTGTCCTTAATTAGGGATACAAACTAACTCATTGTGATGACCTCGATAATCACAATAGCTACATGAACCTTTTGCTATGAACCTATACCAATATTGAATGGTGTTATATCCATTAAAAAATGTGGTAGCTTCCTCTATATTACTAAAATCCAAGATAATTGGTCATCGTCATCAAGTGTATAAAAGAAAGCATGACATATAAGTACATATTCATTGACATTATTAAGAAGTAATCTACTACTTGGGAGATATGACCTTTCATAAATAAGGAGTTTCTATTTCATAATATCCCAGTTAGCTAACAGCCTTTAGATTCAGTTTGGAATTCATAGACAATAAAGGAATGTATCAGTGACTTTATGTGTTATAAATATAATAAAGTTAATTCCTAATATTTAACATGGGTACAGCTATCAAAACATGCAATATTTATGATGCTTCACTATAGAGCACTCACCCTATACTATGTTAAAAGATAGATTTAGTTGTTCTCTTCAGTCCGCGGAAGAAAATTTCATCGGGTGAATGCGGAGAAAGTGTCTTGCCTTTCAGACCTAGCTGCATGGAGAATTTATGAAAAGAAACAATTATGTAATTGTGCAATTTAATTTAATTTTGATAAAGTAAAGTTGATCATGTGTAAAAACAGAGGTGTTTTCTATGTTATAGCATAATAGTAACGAAAATAGAGCTTACCTTTCAAATTTCTAGTTAGGTTCTTGCTAGAAATTCAAGTAATCATAATTTTTTTATAAAACACAACAATTTTTTTTATAATTTTAGTTTATCATTGTGTTGAGGTAGAAATTCAAGTAACTCTTTGTTTTATCACAAAATTTTATTTATAAAACATAATAAATTTTCTTTATAATTTTAGTTTATATGATAATGACTAAGCATGTAGGCCCGGCTTTGCGTAGACTTATTTATTTTCCTACCATTTCAACCATCTAAAATAAGAGGCATATGTCATCAAAAGTATCTAGAAAGGCGTATTCTTAATGTAAAAGTGTAGAAATCCCTGTAAAACATGGCCACTAAACAAACAACGATAGTGACATGAAAGTAAAATATCAAGGGAATGCACGCATCTTAATATCAAACACAAATTATGCATTGCCTTGCTTGTCGAAAATGTTTTGTGCCAAATTGACTCAATTTAGCACCCAGTTGATGCACAGTGCACATACCAAGCATTACAACTCATCATCAATGAAAAACATACAACTTGCAATAAAGTGTGCTGAACTCAATTTAATCTTTAAACACAAAGGATGAGTAGAAACACGAAATCTAAATAATGCATATCACATAAAAACTTCAATCGAATGAAAAAGAAACATACTACATCAACTAATTAAAAATTGCAAATTTTAACTATGTAAATCTTTTTCAGCTACTGAGAAAACATATATCAAAATATCATTAACAAAAAGCCAAAACTAAGATAAAAGAATTAAACAATGACGATTAAAAAATACTACTTTCCTGTTATTACTGTAGCCATCAATTATTGAGCTAGCTAAATTTTAAACTTCAAACACGTAGGACAAATGAAAACACTACAATCCGAGAAAAAGGAAGCACTATTATGCAGTAGTAAATTATTCAGAAATGCTCGGAAATGAAGCATTACACAAACAACCTTTTACCACATAAGTAAGTAGATTGTACTATTGTCAGTTTCCAATATTTTATACTGCTAATAAGATCAAATGCTAACTGCAATGCTTTTATCGGGAAATGTAGGAGAGTTAGCACAATCCCTGGGCTTGTTTTTATGCACTAGAAACAAAACAATATCCTTAAATTTGTTATCATATTCAAACTGAATGCAGAAAACCAATTCAACTTCATTGACTACTTTCTAGAAATCCATAATAATTGCTCCAGACAAACTTCACACATTTTTAAATCAACCCAACCATGAGTATTTGTAGATTTATTTGTATTTATGGAGGAAACAAACTGGGTTTGCACCTGACTCATTTTTCTAACATCACTCTGTAATATTTTAGTTTTCTAATTGTTAAAAACAATAGGGTTGAAAACAACTCTTGTTTCAATGGTATCTTTGAAAGTTATGATATACTCTAGAGACCATTAAACCTTTGTAGATATTACCATTTTTTAAGCTCCATTAGAAAGGGAACACACATATTATGTATTAATTTAGAAAGATAAATAACTACTAAATGAACTGAGGCTGCTAATTTATGTCCATCAAAAGTTCTCATAGTTTAGTGTCATGCTTTATTAAATTAAAATTAAATTGATTACAATCAACAATGAGATGAAGTCTGTATTTCCACCATGGGGAATTTTTAAGTACCAAGCTATTTATGTGAATTGCCTCATTGTTGAAGGTTTGCAAGTGTATTAAGTATGATAAGCTAACTTATAGAAATAAAATATCCAAACTTCCTATTTGAGTTTATTCCATCAAAGCTTTTCTTCAATTGGAAAGCCAAAAGGCCTTCTCATGTTATAGCCCATTTTCTAGGGTGCTTGTCTCGATTCGGATGCCCTATGAACTACTATACTATGTCAAACTCTTAATTGTAAGTAGATATATGCTTGAAGTAATCTTAAAAAATAGTTGCATTAGTATTTGGTTGTGTATAATTATATTTAGCCTGTTGGTGCTCGGTTAGTACCTAGGATATGAAGTGTATTTAAAGATATGATTTAGTTTAATCTTAAATATAATACTTATATGTACAATTGTATATTTTATACATATAAACATTTACACATTTTTTCAAATCAATGATAAATTTTGTACACAAAAGCAAAATTATCTTACAATCAGCTTTTACTTGTAAAACTTTTGATTTTTTTTATCTTTAGGAGTTTGATTTCAAAAAAATTTAGACTGGGACTTGTATATTACAATGCCACAGAAATCAGATTCCATTCCATGCTAATAACTATTACAATTTATAACATAAGCTTTTAGTAAAATTAATTACACTACACTACCAAAAAGGTAAAATTTCATATTCCACGCACAACCCCAACCGAGGAGGAAGTAAATGAGGGTACAGGAATTACCTTCACTGGAAGAGATGGGGATGAGTAATCAACAGCCCAGAATCGAAACTAACAACGGAACAAACCCCAAAAACAACAGCAGTACTCGAAGATGTTCCAGAAACAACCCCAATACCAGAAGACTCAAAACTCTCCACCGTGGCAATGACAACCTTAGATGACCTTGGAAAATTCATGAATATTTAATTGGTGGAAGATTCAAATCGAGAACTGAAAAATTTAATTCGAGCTAGAAAGGTTGGCGATGGCTAGAGTAGAGGTTGGCGTCCTTGTATGGGCAAAGGCACAAATAAGGGGATGAAGAATAGTTAGGGTTTGGCAGATAAGCAATAAAGAGAACGGGAGGTTTCGGTGAACGAAAAGAGTGAAGATAAAAATATATAAATTTGGAGACCGTTCAGTTGCCAAATTTCAAGGGGGCCTGTGTGAGCTTGAAATTTAACTCACTAATAATAATATAGTATAGATCCTTGTTTAATCCTTTTATTATGATGATTTAATTCATTATTAGTTTCAGTTAACTCTTGGTTTTGAGTGATTAAATCCTCTATCATTTATTTCTTCAAAATTTTTGAAATTTTCATCAAATGAAACATGCATTGTTTCTTCGATGGTATTAGTTCTTAAATTAAATACTCTGTATGCTTTACTTCTATTAGAGTATCCGATAAAGATACCTTTATCGGATTTAGGATCAAATTTATCTAAGTTATCTTTTGTATTTAAAATAAAACATTTACTTCCAAAAATTCTGAAATAAGATACCTTAGGTTTCTTTGAGTAAATAAGTTCATAAGATGTCTTATCAGTTAAAGGTCTAATTAAAATTCTATTTAAAATATAACAGGCTGTAGCAACTGCTTCTGCCCAAAAGTACTTTGGTAAATTACTATCAGAAATCATAGTTCTCGCACACTCTTGAATCATCCTATTTTTACGTTCTACTACTCCGTTTTGTTGTGGAGTTCTTGGAAATGAAAATTTGTGAATTATTCCCTTTTTATTGCAGAATTCTTCAAACTTTTCATTTTCAAATTCACCACCGTGATCACTACGGATGGTTATAATTTTTTCAGAAAATTGATTTTGAACCCTTTTTGAAAAATTCTTAAAATATTCAAAAGTATCACCTTTATGTTTTAAAAATATTGTCCATGTAAATCT
The DNA here is from genome assembly GCA_030737815.1 of Allium fistulosum. Taxonomy (NCBI): domain Eukaryota; kingdom Viridiplantae; phylum Streptophyta; class Magnoliopsida; order Asparagales; family Amaryllidaceae; genus Allium; species Allium fistulosum. Next base: position 866,740,740 of record CM060905.1, on the reverse strand, counting down.
AGAATAATCATCTACAATTACAAAAACATATTTACAGTGATTTATTGACTGAATTTGAGATGGACCAAATAAATCAAGATGAAGTAATTCAAGAGGTTTTGAAGTTGAAATCATATCTTTTAATTTAAAGGAACTTTTTCTAAGTTTTCCTAGTTGACATGCATCACATAGACTATCTACTTTAAAATTCATTTTAGGGAGGCCTCTTACTAGATCATGTTTTGACAGTCTAGATAAGTGTTTGAAATTCAAATGCCCAAATCTCTTATGCCAAATCCAAGGGTCACTTGCATTTGCCAAAAGACACAAGTTATCATTTGAAATTTTCATACCAAGAATATAAATATTATTTTTCCTAATTCCTTCAAATATTATGGTTGAATTATTGTCTTCAATGTGACACTTATCTTTTTCAAATTTAATTTTATACCCTTTATCGCATAGTTTACTTATACTTAGCAGATTGTGTTTCAGATTCTTAACTAGCAAAACATTAGTAATAATAGGAGTTTCAGAGTTACCGACTTTGTCGATGCCGATCACATAACCTTTTGAATTGTCTCCAAAGTTAACCAGTCCTCCGTCTTTGTATATTATATCATTCAGCATATTTGGATTCTCAGTCATGTGTCTAGAACATCCACTATCGAGTATCCATTTGTTCTTTTTGATCTCCACAGTTTGTTTGTTCTGGATCGATTCCTCAACTCCCATAAAGCATGATTCCTGCACATCAAACAATCTTAGTAGACAACTTGTATTTGAATATTGATTATATGAAGACTCAAGAGACAATGATGATCTGAATATTTCTAAACATGCATTAACAGATTTCTTAAACATAGCCATTAAAAAACTTTTTCAAAAATCAGATTATGAAACTTTTGAAAACCTTGCTCTGATACCAAATGTGAGGAATGCAGAATATGGATCTTAAGGCTAGGAATAACACTAGAGGGGGGGGTGCATAGTGTTTATAAGAAATTACTAAATCTTTTTGAGTTTATGTTAATTTGAACACAAATGTATGAAATATTCAGACACAAATATAATCACAGAAACAAACACAGATGCAGAAATAAAGTAAATGCAGTAAAGGAAAGAACACACCGGATTTTATACTGGTTCGGAGTTACCGTACATCCAGTCCCGCACAACTAAGTACGGATTTCCTTTCAAAAGCAATTCAATAATCACAACCCTCGGTTTCAAGGCTACGAGGTACACCCTCCAGAATCACAATCCTCTAGGTAGAGATACTTGATTTCCGGGGTAACAAGTTCACCCAATTGATTTCCAAGGCTACAATCATACCTTTTCTCGCTTAATTGATTTCCAAGGCTACAATCACACCTTTTCTCGCAAGATAGATTACAAAGAAGCCTATAACTCTGAATAGCACTTGGATCTTGTTGAGATAGTGATAGAGAATCAAACCAGAGATAATCTAGTTAGATTCAATGTTGATTTCGGTAGAGTGATGATAGGATTTTGAATAAGAAAATGTGGAAGAAGAAGAGAAGTGAAAAACTAGAAAATCTGATATAAAATTCGTTGAAACTAACCCCTATTTATAGAAGAACAACAGTCATGTCCATTCGTGAAAGGTTATGGGGAATAGACACTTCTTTTGAAATTCAAATTTTTGGTCCTAATTGACACTATGTCGACATGGGGTACTAGGGTACGTCGACATCCCAAAGCATTTTTTGATGATTTGATTTTCTTTGAAAATAACCTTTATCTTATATTAAAACTATTTTAAACTTTATAAATATACTTGACTATAGATAAAATACATAGATAAATATAGAGAATAATATATATATAATTTTACTATAATTTTATATTTAAATCTAAGTATAAAGATAGTTTAAAACAAACGAAGTTTAAAAACATGAGTTTATTAAAAACAAAAACAAAGAATATTTTAAGGCTAAAACATCTTTTTGAAAATCATTTGAAAAGATAATTTTTAAGGCTAAACATTTTGAAAAGCAATTTTGAAAATCAATCTGAAGTAGTTTTGAAAATCATTTTGAAGTAGTTTTGCAAGCTTCTTCCTGCGGAATATCTCATCATATCAGGACTCGAGAACTTGTACAAAACCAGGATGTTCGTGGGTTTGTAAGCCACTTGTCGTAGGTTTGTAAGCTACTTGTCGTGGGTTTGTAAGCCACTAAAAAGGTAGAAATGGGTTCCATCCCAAAAGAAAAATGGAGTGATGATTTTAGTGCTATTATGAAGTTTTAACATAATTCTAGACTCAATACTTATCTTGAAATCTTGAACTCTTGATAATCTTGATATTCTTGATACTCATGAGTCTTCAATCTTGATATCTTGAATCTCTATACTGTACAGTCTTCATTCTTTGTACCTGCATGGTTAAATCCTGCATATACATATATATCTAAACTATAATGTTAGTATTTAAATTTTATAATCTTATTCTAAGGTTGTTGTCATCAAAACCATCATCTCAAGGACTAACAGTTCATGCTCTTGAGTGGAGGAGTATAGGTGCACGGTCCATCACATGCATATGCTTGGGCATATATCCACATGCTCACACACACACATACATACATATGTCATTTTTACTTCAGGACTCGATACCGACCCATAGACAGGGGTCAATACCGACTCGAGACTTGGGATATTTCCTAAGTTTTGGTGTTATAACTTTGGGTCAAGGGTATGTAACCCATCTTTCCCACTTTGTTTCCTCACTTGCTCATTTCATTCTTGTCGACCCAAGTCTCCTTAGCTCTTGCCAATAGGAAGCCTTTACCTACGATTCGAACTTCCCCACGTTGCTACTCACCAGTAGCTGTCGCCTCCACCTTTAGGATCCTCGCTGACGTCGTCCAAAACCTACCCAAACCATCGCCTCGCCTTGAAGGTCACCGACCCAAGTCCCAAAACTCCGAATTCTTGAATCGAACCTCTCTTTAACTTAGGTAGGTATTCGACTTGGATAGAAACATGGATGGACATGGAATCATGGGTGAATTGGCGTGGATAGTCATGGGTATGGACGGTCGTGGTTAGGGATCGGTGAAGATGGAAGAAGGAAGGATGAAATTTCCTTTGGGTTTTGGAGTCATACAACTCCAACACTTAGGAAAATTTTAGAAATTTTTGGTTCACATGAGAATCTATCTTGCAAACCAATGTACTTTTTCTCAATCTTGAAACTTTTTCGAAGCATGGACAAGAATGTGAAACTTATCAGGGCGATTGGCAATGGCGGTCACATCGAGTGACATCCAGAATTTAAAAAAGAACTGTTAAATAATATCAAAACTTCAACTGCACATCACTGCACAGCACCATACTAGAATCCATTTTAGCATGGGGGTATGGCTTGCAATTAATCTTCTAATGTTGATTATCTATCGAGTTTTTATAGAAATGAATCAGAGAGGTTCCAAACGTCCGACAGCTCAAGCCACAGGTGCATCCACTTCGAGATATGTCGAATTTTACGCCGAGTCAAGTTCACCTACTTCTCCACATGCCCAACAAACTCCGGTAGAGCATCCACAACAAACTCTAATTCAGTAGGAACAGCAAGAGACTTAGTAGGTTGAGCAGCAAAATCTGGAAAATCCTCAAGTCGAACAACAAGTTCCAGAGAGTCCAGTAGAGCTGATAGGTAGGACAGAAATAGACCCAGCTCCCAACACCCTTGAGGATGCCATAATTTTGGAAGATCATGTTGATTTTGTTGCTTTCAAAATCGATGAAGGATTGCTTCGCAGAATACGTGATAAGCATGGGATTCCGTTTGGAGACGTTCTAGCTCCTTCTCATCGTCAAAGGCCACACAACCCTCCAGAAGGGTACACCACCTGCAATAGATATATGTGTTTGGCGGGTTGCATCCCACCATTCAACTTGTTTGTCCTTTGAGTTCTAAATTTCATGCACTTGGCTTTGACAAAGCTGCACCCGAACCGTTATGTTTTTCTTCTTAGTACATACATGATCTTCTCCGAGCACTTGAATCAAGTACTCAGCAATGAGAAGATCCGATATTTCTATAGCTTTAAGAGTCAAAAAGAGAGTCTGTCTCTGATTTACTTGGAACCGATCTGGGGTTGTAGAACAGATACTAGGGCATGTAATTAGTTGAGCTACTTTAAGTGAGAGTGGTTCTACGTTTGCTGTCCACCCAGGTTTGCTCGAAGATGGGTATCCGGACATAGGTTCCATTTCATTTATATTGTACGAATCTACCTTATAGTCTGCAGACTCAACTCATACCCTTGTTTTACTATCCAGATGTTCCATTGAGACCCAGTAGCTCGGCGCTTTCAGAAGCCGTTAACACCCATATGGCGGTTCAAGCAGAAGATAAAGATATCAGAACTCTTTTGTCAGATGAAAATCTTCTTGCTTATGACTTCTTGGAAGAGGGTCACGCTACTGGCATAGTTTAAGCAGTTGCCAGTGACAACGATGATGATGATGACAACCTGCTCGAAGGATGCAATGCTGATCCATATTTTCCCGTAGTCCTAAGTCCTGGGGCTGGAGTTGAAGAAAATATTGAACAAGTACCGAAAGACGCCGAGGAAGGTGAAATTATTAGTGAAAGTGGTGAGGCTGGCCAAGGTAACATCGATGCAGATAGTCTCAGCCTGAGCAATCTAGGGACGATCAACCACCTGCTCCAAATAAGAAGTTAATCATGAAAATCTCTAAGGCGTAGACTTCTACTCAGCCCCTACTAGTCACAAATGCATAGAAAACTCCATCTCTTCCTTCGATAGGCACATTCGCTGGCTTAGGGCCAATGCCTACCGAGTTTGGTTCTTTTGATGCCGGTAATATTAGTATTGAAGGCATCGATTCCCTTCTTCGCATCAATAAGGACTTCATCCCTACCAATTTGGGAGAGATTACTCCTATGAGTAAAGCTCCAACCCACGGTCTGTCGAGGGGACACTACGACACTCACGCACTGTGCACCTCACAACACTCGCACTTGACTTGTGTCCTTGCTAGTTAGATCTAACTTCTTCTTATTTTATTTTTGCAGGATCCATGGAAAAGAGGAAATAAATATATCGACCTTTGGAGAGAAACCATCCCAAGCACAAAGGCCTCGATTGAGTTCGTACCATCAGAGAAGTGGTCGCGATTATGAGTCAGGTTATCATTCTAGCCGTGATGGGATGATCGGGATAGAAGCAGCCACGATAGAGATCAGTAACCACATGATTCTACTTCCAAGCGTCGCCCTAGGTCTAGAACACCTCCTTCTAGAAGTCCAGATAGGCAACCTAATTGTCGCGATGACATCCCGCCTAGTGCTGCTTCTCGCATTCCACCTCTAGCTTCTATCCCCGTACAACCTCCCGTTCCATCTCACTCCAGTCGATCCTCCGACCACTGCCATCACAAGAGTGGCTCAGAAACTTCCCAGCATAGGCCTGGCAAAGAAACCGCTATAGTCCCACCTATCTCTACGAAGGAACAACTAGCGGCCAATGCCTAAAGGGCCAATTTAATGGAAGAATTTCCAAACATTTGCCTCGATGGTCTTATGTTTGTGCCTAACTTGAAGAAAATCCTTACTGATGTCCAAAAGTTGACCATCGATTACATGCTCGATGTCCATAATCAGTAGAATGAATGGACGAAGGTAGCTGAGAAAATTTCCAAAGTCTCCAGGGATAGGCAGCTAGAGATTGAGAATCAGAAACTCATCAAAGGTAACAATAAGAGAATTATGGCCAATGTCAATGATGAGGTTGATAAAATGATAACATCATGAGCCGAAGCTGAGAAGAAAGCCGAGGAGGCCATTAAGGCACACCGAAACCATGCTCTGGTAATGGAGAGGGATGCTGCAAATAGAAACGCGGCTGAGCTGAAAACTAAACTAGAGCGTGAAATAAAAGAAAATGATAACGCACTCCAGCAAGCTCAAACTTATTTTGATGAGTTGCTCAATGCCAAGGATGGAAATACACAAGGCGGTCGAGCGAGCTAAAGATGTTGACACGCTTGTCAAAAGAGAGGTTGAGGCCATGGAATAGCAGGCAGATGGGCATGTGATGGAGAAGTTTGAACCATTGTTGAACCAGTACAACACCAACATGCTCAAATTCCAAAAGTTGGAGTGGTTTAAAGATGATTATCCCAAAATCATCACCCTCGCCCGGTAGCAGATTGTTGAAGAAAATAAAGCTTTCCTTGAAGGTGGTGGGGTGGATTTGGAGTGGCTGGAGAAAGAAGTTTTGTTGAAGATGAGCCCAAGATTATAAAAGATGGCTAGCTTATCCTTCATCCAGAGCTTGGCTCGACATCGCATAAAGACTTGGGCGAAGGCTCTGGACCGACACCACATGATGCTACTTCCAGCCAAACGCTTAGATCCCATACTACTATGGATTCATCCTTTGATCCTGGGTATGACCCTGAGAGGCCTGATATTCACATGCCTACCATTCTCTCTCTGATTCCTGATGGGAACTCCGGCGGCACTTCGGCCCACACAGAACCCTAAACTGAAGAAGGTATCTCATTGACTTCTCCCGTATCCTATAAAGTTGACGTGTCATCGATTAACATAACTAATCTCCCTCATTGTTTCTCAAGCTTCAGGTCAGCCTTCAGTCATCACGCTCACTGCTAAGGACTCTCAGTCGGGGCAACAAGAGTCTGCAATAGAGTCAGTAACCATTACGACTTCAATAACAATTCCCACCATCCTGGCTGAAGAGACTCCCGGTCTTGATGATCAGATGATTGATGCTTTATTGGATCAAGAAGCTGATGGGACTCAGGAAACTCAAATTGATGAAGGTGTTGTTATTACTGGGGTCTCCAAGCCCTTGTCGGGCACCACAATGCACGAGCCTGGGAAGGAACTTGGGAAAGAAATCCTCCTTGCCACAGAGTTCAAGTAAGAGAAGATGGAAGCCATCCCTTCTCCACTATCTATCGCCTTGCCTGGGCAGACTATCTTTGTTCCAGTCTACATTCCTCCACCCAAGAGCACTCAAAGCACACTCATAGGATCCTCACAAAGCATTCTGGCCTTTGTTCCTCCGCCTAGGAGTGCTCAAAGTGTGCTTGCTGGATCATCGTAGAGCACTCCACCCAAAGGCAAAGGAAGCAGGGGAAAAGGAGGAAAGAGAAAAGATGAGGGATCTAGTGACGTATCTCAAAGTGCTAAGAAGAAGCAAAGGAGAACTAAGCCAAAAAAATTAGTGTCGGTTTGTTTTGTGGACATGGACTCTTTTTGGTTTTTTTTACCGGCTTTGTGCAGGTTCGGCCCCACTTTTTCTTTTTGTTTTTAATGTCAATAACACTTATACTTAGTTTTCCAAATTCCATGTGAATAGCAAAGGCTTTTGTTTCATTAAATATTTATGTGAATTTGTCTAACTGTTCTAGAAATGCACTTTTCATTCAATGTACTTGTGATCCATTCCTTTTAGTGATTTTCGTTGGACTAAATGCTTAGCCAGCTATGTAATTTTTTGGCCTTTCGTCGCTCTTGCAAGCGTAAAGTAATTGTTGAAGTGCTTAGCTCTGGGCATTAGCTGATGATTTACCACTTAGGACAGCTGTACAGGTATCCTCTTCCAAGACAATGATAACCGATTGCGCCGAACTCCGAGCACTAATTCTAAATTAACTGCTTAATAACATAGTTAGCTCATCCTCATCCAGGATATTTATTTCCAATCGTGCCTTAACTCTGGGCATCGATTCAAAGTTCATAGGTAAGATCCACCTTACGTCGGGTATGGACCTTTCATTTTGCCTAATCCGGGCAAAATTTTAAGGATTGGATGGTCCTATCACATCCACTTTGGTTTAAACTCACACCCCCAATCCAAGGGCAAGAGTTAAGCGAGTGAACAATTGTATCATGTTCACTTCGATTTATATTCTTGCCGCCACAAGGGTGAGAGTTTGTGTACAGATGTTTATGTCACATCCAGTTTGAGTTTTTATTCCTGCCCCTATCTAAGGACAAGACTTAGCATATGGATAGTCAGGTCACATCCATTTAATTTATACTCCCATGCCCATATCAAGGGCGAGAGTTTGTGTATGGACGGTCGGGTCACATCTGGTTTGAGTTTATACTCCTGCCCCAACACCAGGGGTAAGAATTAGCTGTTGGGCGGTCGGATCACATCCATTAAGTTTATAATCCTGCCCTCAATTCGAGGACAAGAGTTAGATGGTACCTATCTTTGGATACCAGGAAGAACTTCGAGGGTTTGATCATGAACCAAAGAAGTTTTATTTGGCACCTAACTCTGGGTACATGCACACCTGCATTATTCATATGCAGATTCATTTGAGTTGGTCAGGTCACAACTTGTAAGTAATGGAAAGACAGAGTCTTAGTTTCGAAATGTCATTTTTATTCCATAAAAGATGGGAAATGACAAAATCTTCCTTATTACATGGCTCCAGCCAATTGTTTACGAATTTATTCCTAAGTGAAATAACATGGTAAGTGCTCGCTATTCCATGTCCTTAGGAGCGGAATCCCATTTTTCATCGCAAGCCTAAAAGTTCCATCTCCAAGCTTCTGTTATATTGCATACAGACCTTCCTAGGACGGGCCTAAGTTTTTAGGGCCAGGGAAGATTCATTTGAGAACCAAGTCACCAACTTCAAAGGTCTGATTCTTGACCTTAGTGTTGTAATATCATGTGATTTGGTGTCGGTGTGCAGCTACCCTCAACTCAGCTGCACCAAGCTTCTCATCAATCATATCGAGAGACTTTAGTAGGAGTTGCTCATTAGTTTGCGGATTGTAGTGAATCACCCGATGAGAAGGTACTTTTAGTTCAACCGAAATAACAGCCTCTGATCCATAGGCTAGGGCAAATGGAGAGTGGCCAATCGCTGACTTGTGAGTTGTTTGATAAGCCCATAGTACTAATGGAAGTTCATTGTCCCACTTGCCTTTGGCCTTTTCCAATAGCTTTTCGAGAATCGACTTGATAATCTTATTTATAGCTTCAACCTTTCCATTCATCTAAGGATGTTCTACCGTAGCAAATCTCTTCTCTATGCGATGTCGCGGTAGAAATCTTTGAACTTGGTACTGTCGAATAGGGTCTCGTTATCCATAATGATTGCCTATGGAACTCTAGAACGACAGATGATATTCCAAACAACAAAGTTGATTGCTTTATTTGTGGTGATCGTGGCCAACAGCTCTGCCTCAGTCCATTTGGTGAAGTAGTCAACTACGACGATGGCGTACTTCGCGCCACCTTTAGATATCGGTAACAGATCGATGATATCAACCCTCCAAACTACAAACGGCCAAGGACTGACCATTTGAGTAATCTCTATTGTTGTGGCTCTCGGTACTTAGCAAATCTTTGGCACTAGTCACACTTTTAGGTGTAATCAGCAGCGTCTCGGTTGACCGTTGGCCAGAAGTATCTGTAGCAAAGGATTTTCTTCGCTAGGGTATTCCCCTCAGTGTGGTCGCTACAGGCCCTATCGTAAACCTCTCTTAGGACTCGCTTGGCCTCGTCGTGGGCGACACACCGAAGTATGGGGACAAGGAAACCCTTCTTGTACAGTACTTCTTCTTGCAAGATATATCTCAAAGCTTGTCAAAGGATTTTTCGTCGTTCATTCCTTCTCTCCGAAAGGATGCATATTTGCAGATAATCCCGATCGGAGTAATCCATGACTTGCTTTCAGGCTCGGTCTCCAAGATCCAATCGATATCCATCTGGTCGATACTCAAAGCCAAAAGTACTTCCACCGAACTAAGCCCATGAGCTGCACATCTCCAGAACTGGCCAGTTTAGCCGTTGAATCGGCCTTCTCACTCTCCTCTCTAGGAACATGAACGATTGTGTATTATTCAATGTTTGTGAGTAGCTCAAGGACTCAGTTCAGAAAAGGAGCCAGCCTCACCCTTCTGCTCGAAACTCTTTACAAACTTGGCAAAGCACTAGCTGGGAGTCGCAGAAAATGTGCAAAGTCTTTATTCCCAGTTCTTTGGCAAATTTGAGTCCTGCAATCAAGGCCTCATATTCAACTTCGTTATTGGTTGTTGGGAAGTCAAGTTTCAAGGCATAGCAGATCGATGTTCTTCAGAAGTAACAAGTACAACCCCAGCACTAGAACACCATTCGTTATATGTGCAATCAGTGTACATCTTCCATCTAGTTTCTTTCTCACCATTACTCTCAGGAGGATCATCTCGTGAAGTGAATTTAGCTATAAAATATGCCAAAGCCTGACCCTAGATAGCTATCCGAGGGTGATAAGTTTGTCATATTGGCTCAATTCATTGTTCCATTTTAACAGCCTTCCAAAAGTCTCGGGTCGCTACAAGACTTGTCGCAAAGGTTGGTCGGTAAGAACCTTGATCGGATGTGCCTGGAAATAAGGGTAAAGCTTTCATGAAGCAATCAAAAGGCAGTATGCAGCTTTTCCAGCTTCGAGTAGTTTCGTTATGTGGCTGTCAATAGCTTACTAATGTAATTAACCAATCGTTGGATGTGAGATTCCTTAAATACAAATGCGATGCTCAAAGCATGCACCGACACCGCCAAGTATATAAACAAGTCATCATCATCCACTGACTTTGAAAGGACGTGGGGTCTCTCCAAGTGATCCACCAGAGCTTGGAATGCATCTTTATAGTCACGATTTCATTTGAAGTTCCTTTTCCCCTTCTTAATCACCTTGAAGAAAGGGATGCATTTATCTGTGGTTTTGGAAATGAACCGACTTGGGACGACGACCTTCCCATTTAAGCTTTGGACCTCCTTGATCGACTTCGAGGCTTCAATTTTCTCAATGCACTGATTTTCTCTGAGTTGGCTTCAATCCTATGGGAGTTTATAATGAAGCCCAAGAATTTCCCTGACGCAACTCCAAAAACAGCATTTCAAGGGATTGAGCTTCATCCCGTATTTTCAAAGGACAGCAAATATCTCTGCTATATCATCAATATGGTTCCTCGAATTCTATGACTTCACGAGCATGTCATCCATATAGACTTCCATCGAACATCCGATCTGATCTTTGACCATACAAATTACGAGCCTTTGTTAAGTTGCTCCTACATTCTTTAATCCAAAGGGCATAACCAGATAGCAATATTGTCTGAGGTCAGTTATGAAGCCGGTGTGTTCTTGATTCGGGAAGTGCATCAGGATTTGGTTGTATCCAGAGTATGCGTCCATAAATGAAATAGCTCATGTTCAGCGGTTGAGTCCACTTGTTGATCGATCCTCGAAAGCGGGAAGCTCTCTTTTGGGCATGCCTTAGTCAAACGAGAATAGTTGATGCATGTCCTCCACTTCCTATTCGCTTTCCTCACCAAGACAAGGTTAGATACCCACTCCGGGTATAAGACATCGCAGATGAAGCCCTTGTCTTTCAGCTTATTCACCTCTTCTTCGAGTGTAGTGGATCTCTTTGGACCCAAGCTATGGTATTTTTGTTTAAGGAGAACACATATGAGATTTATATTTAATGCATAGCTCACTATCTCCGATGAGATCCCACACATATTCGAGTGTGTCTAGCCAAACACATCCAGGTTTGCCTGGAGAAAACCAACCAACTCCTTCATCACTCTTGCACCAAGCTGCGGTCCAACCTTTAAGACCCGATTTAGATCATCCTGGCTGACCGGAACAGCAATCGTCAACTTGGCAGGAGCTGCTCTTTAACCTTCTAGCTCTTTACGTCGGTCCATGTCATTGTGGTACCGACTTGGTTGCCCGAGCCGAGGCTCATGTTGTAGTTGCTACTCGTCCAAAGCCTTAATGCAGAGGGTCCCCTCCATATTTTTTCCTTTCTCCCTTTTCCTTGCCTCCTTTAACTCGGTGATGTAGCATTCGCGGCCAGTCACCTGATCTTCCTGGAAATCCCAATGCCATTCTCTGTAGGAAATTAAACACCAAGGTGTTATAGCCGCTTTAAACTCAGCCAAGGCCGGTCGGTCTAAAAATGCATTGTAAGCTGAGTAAATATCCAGCACCAATAAAGGCACAACTCGCACTCACTTGCGGTCACCCTCGCCAAGTACCACAGGTAATTTTACGTATCTAATCGGCTTAGTTACTATCCCATTGGACCCATGTATTCGAGATTTACAAGATTTCAAATCCTACTCCTCCAACATCATTTGATCATAAGCCTTCTGCAAAAATATATTAACTGAACTCCTACAGTCAACAAGCACCTTTCGAACAGTAGTAGGACCAATCGTGGCTGTGATCATGAGTGGTTTAATCTTTGGAGCTTTCACTCCATTAGCATCTCTATTTTGGAAAACAATATCGCCAGTCATCGTTCTGCATTGTTTTGTCGGAGTCCCATTTTCAACATCGAAGCAACTTTCACTCTCCGCATGTTTTTTTGCTACAACATATCTGTCCATCTTAGCTAAACTCTTATCGGTAGAGTGTGGCCCACCGATAATTATATTAATCATTAATTGTTTTACTGACCACCTGAATGCATCAGCACTAAGCTCAACTTGCCTCTGTTGGAAAGATGACCCAGGGGCATTAGAGTTTCCTTGCTCACCATCCTATAGGGCTTTTATATATTATTGTAACTTTTTCTTGCGAATCAACTCTTCAATCATATCCCGCACGTGTCTGCACTCATTGGTATTCTGACCATGAGTTTCATGGAATCTGCAAAACTTACCTGACTTTCTCCCCTTCTTAGTCGACTCTCTTGGAGCTGGCTTTCTGTACAATTTAGTGTTTTGAGTAGCCGTATAAATATTCTCTATCGAGTTGTTCAGTTCCATATAGCTATCGTATTTAGGAGTCCTAATTCGATTCCTGTTATCTGACTTCTTCTTCTTAGCCCCATCATCATTTCGTTTTTGATTATTCTTTTGGTTACCAACATTCACATCTACATTTCCAAAGCTTCCTCCTAACTGCTTTACATCAACATTTCTTTGTATCACTTCGCCCGAATTCCCAACACCAGTCCTCTATAGATGTTTGTGCACTTCGTGCAAGCATAAGTACTCATAAGGCTTTCTATAAAAAGCATCCATTTTCGATGGGGGCTTCCTTTCAAACCATTCCCCAAACTCTGTATCGGAATTAATCCCCCTGATCAATACCATCAGCACTATGTCATCCTTGGGATCTGTAACTTCTATCATGGCTGTATGGAATCGATTTAAGAAATCCTTCAATGACTCTCCATTGTCTTGGAAGAGGTTTGATAAAGACATCACATGCTTCGAACATGCAGTATGTAAACGGAATTGTTGTACAAACTTCTACAATAACTCAGCAAAAGATGATATGGACCTTGGAGGAAGTTGAGTGAACCACATCGTAGCTACTTCTTCTAAGAAAATTGGAAAACAACAGCATTTCACTGCATCGGAAGCTCTGGCTGAATCCATATGCCATTCTTATTTCATCAAGTGCTACCTATGATCCGTCGTTTTTTCGTACAATGGCATAGTTGGCATTGCGAATCTCCGAGGGTATCTCTCGCATAGAATGTTCTCTATAAATGGATTTTTATTGGGAGAGGTACCTCATTCATCATTACTCGTGAAATAATTTTTTCTAACAAGTCTCCTAACCATATCCTCCAGGTAGTCTGAGTCAACAGGTTCAACTGAACGGCAGTAATCGGGCTTCAACTTGAGTGTTCGGCCTAACGAACACTCTCGGTTTGGCTCTCGATACCTAGCTTCTCTGGCCTCTGGGGGATCCATTCATTCAATAGTCCTCCCTGTTTGATTCACATGACCAATATCATTAGCAGCAGCACGATTCTAGATTCTAACTACTAGCAGCACATCTTGAAGCCAAGTCCACGCTGCCTTCCAAAGGATGGGCTCTGGGCCTACCATTGGAGGGGTCGGTACTGACTCTTAATCTTGGATCAGTACCGATCCCCAAACTTGAGCCTGGGGCTCATCTTCCTCCATGGTACGATGTTTCAACAGAATTATAAGTCCTCTTCTACGTCATGTCCCACCGTCTCTACTCGGATGATGAGGAACTTTCAGATGAAGAACTAAAATCCCTTTTACTCCTTTAATGGTTGTTTTGATTTAGCTCAGTCAACAGCCTCAAGCTTTGCTGCATCGTTTGATTCATCTCATTCTGACTAGCCTGGAATCTATCTTCCATCGGCCTCATCTTCATGTCCATCTCCATTCTGGTCACGACGTCTCTCAGCTTTAGTAGTAGCTCTGGAATTGGTAGAACGGTCTCTTCTTGAAGGGGTCATGGAAAATAGCTTCTCTTAAATTATTGAAAATCTGAATTATAGAATTAAGATGTAAGGAAATTGGATCTATGTCTTGGACATAGGAAATCCAATAGTAGATGATGGATCCAAATAGCCTAAGAATCCAAGTCTCTCAATGAAAGCACAAAGCCAAAAATGGAACAAACACCTAGATGTTTATGTAGATAATAAAATTTGAAGAAATGTAAATGAAAATGAGAAATAAACAAGACATAATCGTTTATACTAGTTTGGCAAAGAAAGGCCTTTGTCTACTTTAAGATTTTATTGCTTATATCTGAATTGGAGGCAGAAGTTCTTAAGGGTCGGTACAATTACGACATTTAGATTTTCAGAAATACAAAAATATAGAGTAGGGAAGAAGTAGAGCCAAAAAATCTTGAAAATAGAGCCTTAACCTTCTATTTATAGAGGTAGGAAGCCTAATATCTTGTATAAAATATCTCTAAGCCGTCATCCATGATTTAGACCAATTCTCCCAAGAAAGTAGGTGCCAATTCATCAGTTTGTATGGGTCAGTACAACTCCAAGGTTAGGAGTCGGTGCCGACCCATAGGATGGCCAATAAGGCTATCTTCAACTCTTTATCTTGGCTCGTTTCGTGGTTAGCTTTGTGATTCTATAGTTGTTTGCATCAATATTAGCTTGTTTCTGAGTCCAAATGATGAAGTTGTGAAAGAACAGAGTTGCAGCTTCAAGTGTTCATGGAGATTGATGGAGAATTGCATTGGATCAACAAAACGACATTGGAAATAGGCTACTGGCATCAAGTAGGACTAGTAGGCAGAAGATGAGCATAGTTTGGAAGGAAAATAGGGGTCGGTACCGACCAATAGAGTGGGGTCGGTACCGACCCATCAAATAGATTGTTTTTGGGTCCTTTTGGCTTGGACTGCTCTGAGATTGGCCTTACGGCTTTGTTTGTACTCGGTTTTTGGACTCCTGGGCTATCACTCTAGGCTTCTCACCTTGATAACTCGAAGTTCGACTTGTCCAATCTGTCTGAATATTTCTTGGTCAAAATGTTGGATAACACATGCATTGAATATTTTCGTGTAAATGAATTGAGTTAGATATCAAGAAAATGCCCCTTTAATTCTGAAAGGTATTACTCTCAACATGAAAGGAGTTGAGAAAATAGGAATTGTTGACATGGACTGGCAGTGGTAAATCCACATTTATTCATGCATTTTTATGGTCGTGGAGCGATGTGGAGGAAGAATGATTATCGATGATGTTGATATTTGCAAAATTGGGCTCCATGATATGCAATCTTCTTTGGCATTATACCTCAAGAGCCGATGCTTTTGGAATGGACGGTTAGAAGCAATATTAAACATGTAGGAAAGTATTCCGATAAAGAGATCTAGCAGGTATTTATGTTTCAAATCTCTTTTTTGTTACTGCTATCAGAAATAAATGTGATATATTGGGACATTTGTTTTAGTTAATTGTAGTATGTGCTCAATGATCTTTATTTCAGTTGATATATTGGGACGTTTATTATCCACCACTACTGTGGATGTACTATATGCTAGCAGTGCTACCCAATTTTGTGCTCCAAGTTAGTACCATGTATTAATTAGATATGTACATTGTGTGTGAGTGTAGTGCTAGCCTTAAGGGAGAACCGTTGAGTGTGTTGTTTTTGGGTGGATGTGTGTGTTGAGTGTGTGTATAGTTCTATGTGTGTATAAGGGTGTTGCACATGATTATGTGGGGCGTGTTAGTTTTAGCAAACAACTTTTTATAGGAGTGGGCGCGGGTCGGTTTGGTGCGGTTTGAAGTCCAAACCGCTTCCGCACCGCATCAAATGGTTAATCAAAAATACAAACTATTATACTAATCTTTTAAACGGTTCAGTTTCGGTTCGGTTTGAATGTAATATGGTTCGGTTTCGGTCCGGTCTGGTTTGAACCCATATTAAATATGAAATAAGAGAATTACTTCCATCAACAATCAATTTACGAAGGCAATTGTGTGAAGCTTTTACACTTAAAGGTTAAAACACACAATGTTACACTACAACAAAACAACCATATTACAACCTTTTCTTTACAACTTGCACAAACTGGCAGTTGTAATAGGTATTTTATAACAACTGTTTATATGTAGCGGTTGTAACAAATTTATTTTTAACAAATTTATTTGTTCAGTAGTTGTAATATATGTCTGTAACAATTGTTTATTTGTGTCAGTTGTAAATATTTATCTATCACAACTGTTTTTAACAATTGTCTGCCTGCACTATGAAAATTTACAACTTCCCTCTTTTATTTTCTTCGGCCCGCTCAATGCTTTCGTGTAAACTAAAAAAGTGGCCGTAAAATTTCATAAATCTAAACCCTAACCCTATCCCACTCTACCTGCCATTGCTATCCACCGAAGTAAATCGCGCTTGCTAGAAACCCTCTTCCAAACCCTAACCCTTTACTCTATGTCATTTTCTCGCCTCTGTGGCCGCATCTCCATTGCTACACGTGTTCGCTCGCTTCGCCACCGCTGCTACCCGCGTTTGCTCGCTGTTGTTGTTGGTCGCCTTCGACGAAGTTGTGGTATGTTGCTATCCTACGATTTTCTTGATTTTATTTGGTTCTTAGTTATTTGTTGATTGAAATTAAAGGTGTTTGAAAGAATTCATTTGAGAAATTAAAGGAGCTTTGGTTGCAAAGTGCTAAAGAGGTCTAAATCAACTCTGCAATTACTATAAATTATTCATGTATAGTTAGTTTTTTTAATCCGGATTTACCGACAAGAAGTTTACAAGATTTTAACTACAACCGCTAGTTTTTGGAACAATATATAATAGGTTATAGCATAGACTCATGCGTGGATTCGGATCTATCAAACTATAGAGTAGTGTGGAAAATAGGCAATGATGCATCGCAATTACACAACAGTATTTGAAGAAGGAAGTGGTAATAAGCTTATATGAAAAGTAAAATAAATAAATCCAGTGGAATTAAGGAGTTCTTAAGCTTAAACATGTTATAGCAATGAATGATTAATATCTGGCACACATTAAAAAAAAGATTAAACTTGCAGTTCTTATTAAAAAAAGGCTGATATATATATCATGTTGTATTCATTATAAATTCATATGTATAGCATAAATGTACCGTGAACTGATGATGATATGCAAAATTTTATGGTAAGGAAGGACTACTTATATATTGACCAACAGATCAAATGCTATTGGCAATAATAGCCTCTGTACACCTTCTTATGTCTAGAAAATACAACTCAATCTAAAACAAACAATTTATCACTTCTTCATTATGATGCTGTAACGAAAAGGACCAACCCGAAAGTGCATTTGTTAAAGGCACTCTCACTTTTAGCACTAAATTATCAATTATTCTTTTAAAATAATAGTAAAAATGGATGAAGCTACTCTAATACTATAAACACATGGTCTGAAGGTGTTTGCAGAACTTATTTGAAAACTTTTAGTTTTGTTTCTCCATCCTAGAAGAACTTCAATTGTATGATACTCAATCTTTTCAAGAATCAACCTGTAATCATATAAAGTTATGAGTGATATATATTTAATTGAATTCTGCCTATAAACAATATGGTTGGTTTGCGGTTGTACATGTACCATGTTAAACGTGTTCTTGTTTCCTATTTCATTGTGTATTTCTATATTTTGAACTGAAGTGTTTATTTAGACTTATCTTTCGAACGGTTTATCCATTTTCGACGATCTTGACCATTCCGAAAAGCCTAAAACATAACCCATAAATTTTTTTCGAAGTGTTGCGCAAAATTTTGATGTTTACATAGCCAAAACATGGGTTTTTAATGCTGGCCTGTGCACTGTTTTTCCAGGATTATAGTGCTCTTATTTTTGCCATAACATTTTAATCACTCAACAGATTTTGATGATTTTGTATTCTCTGGAAAGATACTACTAATGAACGAATTTTTTTTAATAACTATGCCAAATTTCAACATTTGCTATGCGAATATGTCGTTCTAAGGCAGCGGACCTGCATTTTTAAAATTATTTTAGAAGTTATTATAGTTGGTAAAATCAACATAACTTTTAATATTTTTGTATTTTTTATTGATGTGAGCGTTATTTTGGAAAGTTAATAGGCTATATACTAATTCACTCATTGATCATAACAACGCATGGGTGTCACTGAGTAAAATATTTTTATTCCCATATTTTTCTATATTGAGTGCCAATTACTTTGACTATATGTGCCAATCTCAGATGCATTTTTTTTCTCTCACTATCACTGGAAGGAAAAAAAACCGTATTAATAAAAACGCAGACAAAATTAAATAAATATTCAATTTATTCTCATCATATCAAAACTTGTATAAATTATGACTGTCTAACTGACATCTTCTGCTTACCAGCTTTGTAATTTGTGTTTGTTATTATTCTAAGACAACATTTACAACAAATAAGTTAAGTATATAAACATATATTAATATCAATCAAATTTCCTAATTTGGTTGTCAACTTGGAATGTGTGAAGAGCAAGTCAAAATTTATGTAGCAAATGTACAGATAAACAAATGTAGCAAATGTAGTTTGTAAAATCTGAAATATATAGAAATGACATTACTAAAAACTCTAAAAGTAAATGTACAAATAAGG
Organism: Allium fistulosum; assembly: GCA_030737815.1. Classification (NCBI taxonomy): domain Eukaryota; kingdom Viridiplantae; phylum Streptophyta; class Magnoliopsida; order Asparagales; family Amaryllidaceae; genus Allium; species Allium fistulosum. The sequence continues at coordinate 866,721,851 of CM060905.1, read as the reverse complement.
AAGCAAATGTTGCTTTCAAGAATGGCAGCCTCTTTTGTAAAAAATCTTGAAATGGAAAAACACTTTCTTCAGTTATGCTTAATAGAAGTCGCTAATCTTGTGACAAATTTAATAATATTGCTAAAAGCATTTCTGTTTTCATTTCATGTGGAAGACCATTGAATATATTTTTCATTTTTAATTTGTAATAACTCATTCTATGTAATTTATTCATACTGTGCAAATAATAAATGATATTAACAATGAAAAGAAAACTTGTGAACTAACAAAATATTTTTTCCAATGTTAGTGCATAGACTAGCATAAAAAATGTGTTACTAGTTTCTTGATGAAGTACATGTAAAGAATGGACTATTTAAAACTTACTAGTTTCTTTTTCCGTGTAGTTACTAGTTTCTTTTGCATGTGCGTCCAATCGGATCCACACAAGCTATGGACAAAACATGGGTTAACCTACCAAGGTTTTGTAATTTTTGATTAGTTATTTCATACTTATAACTATTTAGGGTTGACTAAGGACATGTTTATTTTTTGTATAATGACAGAGGAATATAGGCAAGCCGTTCGGAATTTCGTACATAACCATGCAGAAAGTGAGGGTAATCCAGAAAAAATTATTTGTCCATGTCGTCAATGTAGGAATCTTGTTTGGCATTCTCCAAGAGATGTTGTGACACATTTGGTGTGTTTTGGAATTGATCCAACATATAATGTATGGATCTTTCACGGAGAAGCACCTCATTCATGAAATGAAGCCGATGAAATGACAGATACATACAGAATGTATTTAGATGCAGAAATTGGTGACGATGAGAATGAGTATCATGTTAATGATAAACATAGGGCACAGACTAAGAAAATGTTGGAGACGGCTGAAATTCCTTTATATCCTGGTTGTACAAGCCATACAAAGTTTTTTACTACAATACTTCTATATAAACATAAGGCTCGAAATGGTATAACCGACACAACATTTACGGAACTTCTTACGCTTCTTAGGGATATGCTACCTAAGGAAAACAAGCTTCTTGATTCTATATATGCAACAAAGAAGTTGATTAAATCATTTGGTTTAGGTTATAGGAATATACATGCATGCGTAAACGATTGTTGTCTATTTAGAAAAGAGCTTGCACATTGTGATTTTTGCCCCACATGTGGCAAATCTCGTTGGAAAAAGAACAAGACAAGCGAAGATGGAAAGCAAGCCAAAATACCTGTGAAGGTTTTGAGATACTTTCCACTCATACCAAGGTTGAAAAGAATGTTAATGTCGCCGGAGACCTCAGCACAATTAAGATGGCATAGCAGTAATAAAAGAGAAGATTGCAAACTGCAACATCCTATAGATTCCTCTCAATGGTCTACAATTGATAGAATGTATCCTTCCTTTGCAACCGATCCAAGAAATTTAAGGCTCGGTCTTGCAAGTGATGGTTTTAACCCTTTTGGTGATTGGAATTCAACATATAGTTGTTGGCCAATGTTTCTTGTTGCTTATAATTTCCCTCTATGGCTTTGTATGCATAAAGATAATATAATGCTATCTTTATTAATTCCCGGACCACGTCAACCAGAAAATGATATTGACATATATCTGCAACCACTTATTGAAGATATGAACAAATTATGGAATAAAGGGGTAAAAGTGTATGATGAATACGATCGCAGCGAATTTAGATTAAATGCAATTCTGATGTGGACAATAAATGATTTTCCAGCTTATGGAAATTTAGCAGGTTGCACTGTAAAAGGTAAGAGAGCATGTCCTGATTGTGGCATTAATACATGTTCAATATGGCTACCATTTAGTAAAAAATGCACATACTTGGGTCATAGACGATTTCTTGCACCTAATCATGAATACCATCACCGGGAAAACTTGTTTGATGGAACCATAGAAAATAGACAAATGCCTCCAATACATACTGGTACTCAAATCTTCAATGATGTCAAAGATATTGTGAATGAGTGGGGGGAAAACAAAGGAAGAAGAGAGAGACAGTAGGAAAAGAAAACGTGGGGATGTAAAGAAAAAAGGAATCCAAATGTGGAAAAAGAAATCCATTTTTTTATTTGCCTTATTGGAAGGTAAAATATAGCTAAAAATAAAATGTTTTTATTTTTTTAACCATTTCTAGTAATTAGTATTTTACTATCACTCTATTATACACATTTTTTGGGTTTTCGTAGGCACTTTCGTTGCATCACAATCTAGATGTAATGCATGTCGAGAAAAATATTTGCGAGAGTATTCTCGGTACATTGCTTGATGTTGAAGGAAAATCAAAAGATGGAATTAGTTCACGTCAAGATTTAGAAGCAATGAGCATAAGGAAGAAGTTGCATCCTATAGATGTTGGAAGTAATGTATTACTTCCTGCTGCCCCGTGCACCTTAACAGACCAAGAAAAAGAGATCTTTTACGATAGGATGAGGAATTTGAAGGTGCCTGATGGGTATAGCTCAAATATTGGGAAATGCTTTGCAAAACAGGACAAAATTTCAAGTCTTAAGTCTCATGATTATCATGTTTTGCTGCAACAACTATTGTCTGTAGCATTGAGAGGGCTATTGCCTGTAGGTACAAGGAATGCATTATTGCGACTGTGTTCATTTTACAATGACATATGTCAAAGAGTGCTTGATAGAGATAAATTAGAATCCATGGAAAATCAAGTCGCATGAACACTATGTGACCTTGAGAGATTCTTTCCTCCTTCTTTTTTTGACATCATGATTCACTTGACAATACATTTGGGGTGGGAAGCAAGAATTTGTGGACCAGTACAATGCCGGTGGATGTATCCATTTGAGAGGTATATTTTTTTATGAATACTTAACGTAATTAATTAAAACATGCACTTATGAAAGTATTTTATGCTTATATCTTGATTGTAGGTATATGAAAATACTGAAGGGTTATGTTAAAAATCAAGCCCAACCCGAAGGATGCATAGGTGAGCACTATTCTTCTGAAGAATGCATTAAGTATTGTGCTAGATATATTGACGATGGGTATAAGTTTGGAGAAATAAAAAATCGGAATGATGTGCAGCAAAGTGATTCTATACTCAATGGACGTCCAATTTCCAAAGGAAAACCCATCTTAGTTTCCGAGGAAGTAATTGATGTTAGTTTTATTCGTTAAAATGTGCTTGAAGGTTACAATTGAATTCAAATAATCATTGATAACACAGTTCATACTATACAGGCAAGATTCAAGTTGGATGACATACATCAACATATGTTCCTTCAAATGTTGGGACTGCAATGGAAAGAGTCAAAGTCACGGCTAGTTAAAGCTATAAAAGTTGCAGCAAAGAGTCCCGATGCTTCCAACAAATTAGGCATGTTAAAACCAGATAATATTAAGAGTGCTCAAGAATGGAATGATTTTGTCAACGAGAAATTGACGAAAGAGTTTGAGGTAGTTGGTTTTATTTTGGTGGCTACTGTTGAAATTTTTTAATTTCAATTTATTATATCTAATTTTATTGAATTTCTCTTTTGTAGTCGACGAGCAATAAATACAAAACCATACGAGGAAAGAATACAATTCTGCACACTATGAGTCGAAAGTGGTACGCAAGACTTGCAGAAGATATGGTAAGAAAAAATAACTTATAAAATTCATTTGTTATGAGTATAAAAATTATTCATCCAATACGGTTTAGTAATTAGTTTCTAAGTTCTTTTCGCATAAAAAAGAAAGTGGTTGCTCATCGGATATTACTAGGGAGGATTTGTGGTGCAGAGGCCACATAAAGAAAAATGAAGAACCACCAAATTCTGTCGTCGGCGATTACATGGTAAGAATACATATATATTACATCTAATTATTTCTCCGTTTTCCATTTTGACTTCATTTTATCCTTTCTTTAATCCAATATATGAACCTTACATGAATGGATATTTTTTAATTTGTAGACAAAGATAAAAGAGTATAAAAACACTGATCAGAGTTCTCAAGAAATGGTATCGCTGGAGGAAGATGGAGTGTCGAAGGTTTTTGGTCGTGAACATAGAGGTAGAATAAGGGGACTAGGTTTTGGAGTTACACCAACTCATTTTTCAGTTCACACGAGTAGTTCAAAAAAAGTACATGCATTGGAAAATGAAATTACTACCTTGCGGGCCCAAATGAAAGAGCTCTCTGATTTGTTTATGGCTGTAAGTTATTTTGATTCACTGTGTTAGAGTAATTGATATGCGCTTAAAAATTTATTAATGCAAGTAACATTTTTTTTAAACAGAACATCAATGGTAAACAAAATGTAGCGGAAGAGCCAGTGACTCCTCGTGGCAATACGCCTCGGGTATTTTTTTATAAATTGAGTATAAAAGTATTATTTGAAATCATCAACTAGCATGTTAATCTTTTATTACGTTCAGTTATCACCATGCTAATGTCCATCGACACACCACAGTGCTATTTACAATTGGAATGTCATAATTCAGAAATCCTAATTCCGCAATTGAATCATAGGTTTAGGATTTTGCGTTTTCTGTTGTTCGAGTGTCGGTGACTAGTAGAGGCAGGGTTTGGTTCATGGGTTTGATTTGTTAGTTTAGGCTGTCATGAATTTGATTCTTGGATCGTAGCCAAAGTGGTTAACTTTGATTGGGAATATGGTACTATTATATATTGCGATTGAGGTGATAGTCGTCAATTAGTTTGTGGTTTGAGGCGAGTGGCTGAGGTCGTGGATTGCGTGATAAGTAGGGATGGTTGCAATGGGTTATGGTTGGCAGTTAAACTTGTAGCATGGTAGTCAAATGTAGTCAAAACTTATAGAACTGATTGGATTTCAGTTGGTTATTTGGTGGTAAGAGGAGGAGATACTGCTGCGGGATGAAGGAGCAGAGAGTTGGTTGCCAAGTTAGGTGAACTTGGGAGGGGATTTTAGTTGAGAGGATTGGTTTGGGTAATGTTTTGGCTCCTGGTTGGTGATTGGATAGTGGAGAAGTGGAGGCAGTTGAGAGGATTGGTTTGGGTGTTTTGCAGTTTTGTGTTCAGGTGAGGTTGCAGTGATTGGATTGGAATCTGGATATGAAGGGGTGGGAAGGATATTGAATAAAGAGCAATTGCATGCGTACGGAGATATCAAACACTGTGGATACTGAATGCTTGGCCTAAACTCTTTGAATATGATATTGCATGCTTAATTCAACATTTCAGATTTCCTACTTATCAAAAGGGCCTGCATAAATTTTTTTTTAAACTAAAGAAGTAAAGAGAGAAAACAAACTTTGCATAAAAAATTACTAACTCAATCGGTTTGAGGTCCAAAAATTAAAAAAAATGAATTGAAAAATAAAAAAACGACGATTGAAAACATTGTCGAAAAATAAAATGCAAATTGAAAAATTCGTGGTCGCGAATACGAAGTAGGCGATCGCGAGTTGTAGATGGAAAAAAAGAGATGGAGTTTGATAATTGGTGATTTGCCGAGGAGGAGATTTGATTATTGGTTTGGGATTGAGTGGCACAGTGGCGTATGTTGGTTGGAAGGTCGATAACTGCTTTGCTGAGGGAAGTGGTGATTATGAGGGAGGTTAAGGATTCTGGGTGAGGGCGTTTGAGGATCGTGCATTTGTTGTACGAGATGCATAAACTTCGGTTTGAGGTTGAAGGTGGTTGTGATGATCAATAAAGGTGGTTGATGGGTTCTGGAGTTTTGAGGTCGAGTTAATATGTCTCCACAATGTGATATTATGACAGAGGTGTAGAAGTTGTGCCGCAGTGGAGTGTATTATGATAGAGGTGTGTTAGGCAGAGGAAGGTGAAGGGGTGATGACTAGTTGAAGTGATGCAGAGCAGTGATGGATGATGTTGTTGGTTGAATTAGAGGAAGGCAGTAGTGGATTGTTGATAGTTTTAAGGGGATGAATTCAGGTTACTATGTTGTTGAAGGTGTTTCTATGCAAAGTTGTATGATGCAGTGGAGTTTAGTAGAGGCTGTTGATGCTCATGGAAGTGTGGTGATGTGGAATGAAGTTTATACAGAGGAGGTTTGAGGAAGTGGTGCAGTGATGTATGATGAGTGTTTGTTGGCTGAAGTTGCAGAGGAGGGAGGTGATAGCAATGCTGTGGAGTTTGTTTTGGTTTGTAGAAGAGGTTGTTTGTGTTTGTAGTGGAGGAAATAGTGGTTGTAATGGAAGCAGGCTTCAACTGTAGGTGAATTGGATGGTTTGGTATGTAATTGTGAATTGGATGGTGGTGGTTGTTGTTATGGTGGGTGAGGCAGTTATTTTAGTTTGTGGTTCATGTGCAGGTTGAGGATAGATGGAAGAAGTTGATGGACAGGAGTTTTGTTTGGTTTGTGGGATGTGATTGTTGTTGTGGCCTTGATGGCAGAGAGTTAAGGCAGTGAAGTGGAATGGGTGCATTCATGAAGGTGGTGCAATGTATGGTGGCAGCATAGTTTGGGGATGGCATAACTAGGCAGAGGTGGTGCAATGTTTGTTCGTACAAATTAGATTCATGTTCTAAAAGAAAATCGAACGAAATCGGATGGATGTTTTTCAGCTATGGGCTCGAACGGAAATCGGACATTCGTACAACCTTAACAACCCTACTAACACAGCCTATATCCTAATATACACTCTTACACATAGCCACTTATAATTCCTCACATATGAAAGGAGCAGCTCCACCCAATTTTTTTGTCAATACATGTATGTATTTTGTTATCGATATTTTTATATTATATCTCATATAGGACTATTTATAGAGTGGAATGTGTGTATACTGTATGTATATACATTTTTTAGTGGTTATGTGTGTGTTTACCTATATATGTGCCTAGGTTGGCATTTCTTTTGTTCCTGAGTATTTATGTTTTTATACTTATATGTGTTGGGTATGTTTGAACGTCAGTGCATGTGTATTTATTTCTGGGTACGAAATTGGTAACATGCGTAAATAAGTAAGTAGATGAATAAGTCAGTGCGTGTGTTTAAATGTCAGTTGCAGTAGGTGGATTTGGTTTGGTACATGATAGTGATATATCTTCCATTTTGATGCAGCAGCGGATAACGAAAATGATGATACGGTGAAAGTAGCAATCGATGGATTGGAAAATACTGAACGCCCAAATCCGTTGATCCAAAGATATATACCGGATTCTAGCTATCCCAAACACGTTGATCGCGCATGATACCGTGTTTAAAGATCTACGATTCTTCGACGTTGATCTAGCGCACTAGATTCCGTGAATCAGCTTCAACGATCGTTGATTCGAGCGCACTCGAATACCGAAGGTGGAGATAGGAGATCACACTCAACTACCAATTGGAGAAGTGGCACAAAGCACAAAAACAAATTTTATTCAAAATCAACTAAAAATTACAAATGACACAACTCGCCTATTTATAGGCTTACAACACAACACTTACAACACTTGACAACACTTAGGTCGTGAATGACCTAACAAAATGCGACCTAAAACAAGGCCGCGACTTACGACTTACGACCTAAAAACAAAGCCATGCGACCTAACAAATAACGACTTAACAGATACAAGTTACAACAAAACACATGACTTACAATATTTACATCACGCGACCTAAGTACAACACACGCGACCTAAACTCCACGCGACTTAAGTCCAAGCAGCATATGCGGTACTAGGTCGTTGGCTCGCTTGAGCGACCTAAAGAATAGCGGCATAAGGTCGAGCGACCTAAAAAAAATGGCTTCAGGAAATCTTCGAGCGACCTAAAGTTGAGCGACTTAAGTTCTTCAGCAATGGAATCTTCTCCACGCGACTTATCTTCACGCGACCTATCTTCCAGCGACCTATCACCCCGCGACCTAACTTAGGTCGTAACTCGTCTTTCTTCCTGCAACATAAGGTCGAGCGACCTAATAAAATGCGCGCTGGTATGTTCATCTCCTTAGGTCGTTTGCATGCCTTAATGTTGAATCCAGTAACTCGTGAGCGACCTTCATTAGGTCGTGAACGACCTAAGGCATCACTAGGTCGTGAGCGACCTAAAATTTCACTAGGTCGTGAGCGACCTAAAATTTCTGTACGACTCAAATCTGGTGAGTTGGTAGATTGTGCTGCATCATCCTTCCCCAGTTGGCAAAAATTCGACCTCGAATTTTCACCTTCCTCTTCCACAACAAGCTCATCTCCATGATACAGAATCAGGTATTTGACATTGAAAACGTCTGCAGTGTGAATATGATCTGGCAATTTCAACTGATACGCATTATCATTTATTTTCTTCAAAATTTCCACTGTACCAATCTTTCGTGCCTTCAATTTATTGTACGTTCCCACTGGAAAACGATCTTTTGTCAACACAGCGTAAACCAAATCACCTTCTCCGAAGTTCACATTCCTTCGCCTTTTATCTGCCAGTTGTTTATACTTCTCATTTGATGAAAGCAATCGTTCATGAAGAGTTCTGTGGCACTCCTGCAACTCAGTCACAAAATCACAAGCACGCTTAATAACTCCCTTCTGATATGGCACTGTCGTTAGATCTAACGGACCCTTCGGAACTGCTGAGTATACAACTTGAAACGGACTGAATCCCGTACTTCGATTGACTGCATGATTATGTGCAAACTCCGCCTGACACAACTTCATATCCCAACTCTTCAAATTATCCTGCACAAGACATCGCAACAAATTTCCCAATGATATGTTCACCACTTATGTTTGCCCATCTGTCTGCGGATGATAGGCGCTACTAAAATTCAGCTTCGTTCCAACCATCTTCCACAAACTTAACCAGAAGTGGCTTAGAAATCTAGTATCCCGATCAGAAACAATAGATTCAGGTAGCCCATGTAATCGATACACCTCTTTAAAGAATAATTGAGCAACGCGGACGGCGTCAGCTGTCTTCTTACAAGCGATAAAATGTGCCATTTTCGAAAATCTATCCACCACAACAAATATAGAATCATTCCCCCTTTGAGTTCTAGGTAAACCCAAAACAAAATCCATGCTCACATCAACCCACGGTCTAGTAGCCACAGGTAATGGCATATATAATCCCGCATTCGTCGCAGTCCCTTTGGAAACTTGACAAATATGACATCTCTCCACAAACCTTTCAACTTCTCTTCTCATAGATGGCCAAAAATATGATTCAGAAATCAACTACAACGTACGATCTCTACCCACATAACCTTCCTCATGCAACTCCTTCACAATCTTCATTCGTAAGCTGCACTCCGGTATACATAATCGCTTTCCCTTAAAAAGAAAACCATCCACCAATACAGACTCATCCGTTTTTCCCTCCTTGACTTCATCTACAAACTTCGCAAAGTAAGAATCATCAACAAACAATTCTGGCAACACATCAAAACCCGTCACTTCAACCTTCATTGTAGTTAACAAATGATTCCTTCGACTCAATGCATCTGCCACACGGTTTGTAATTTCCGACTTATGCTTCACCGCAAATGTAAACTGTTGCAGGTATGCGATCAACGAAGCATGCCTAGCTGCAATTTTGTCCTGTCCCTGCAAATGTTTCAGTGCTTCATGATCAGTATATAGAACAAATTCTTTATGGAACAAATAGTGTCTCCAGTGTTTTATAGCTTGAACAATAGCATAGAATTCCACATCATAAGTATTGTATCTCATTTTGGCTCCCGATAGCTTCTCACCGAAATATGCAATAGGACGTCCTTTCTGACTTAACACCCCTCCAATTCCAACCTTCAATGCATCAGTATGCAATTCAAACAACAAATGAAAATCCGGCAACACTAGAATTGGTGCTGTCGTCAAAAGTTCCTTGATTCTCTCAAAAGCAAATCCTGCTTCCTCTGACCATGAAAATTGCTTCCCCTTCATACAATCAGTAACTGGTGCCATCACGCTACTGAAGTGTGGAATAAATCTTCGGTAGAATGATGCTAAACCATGAAAACTTCTAACTTCGGTTATCGTCCTGGGTTATGGCCAATTCCTGATTGCTTCAACTTTATTCTGATCCACCTGTATACCTCCTTCTGAAATAACATATCCCAAGAATAAAACACTATGCGTCATGAACACGCATTTCTTCGTTGCAGCATAAAAATTTTCTTGTCGCAGTATCATCAAGACTTCTCTCAAATGATGCAAGTGTTCTTCTGAGCTTCTACTATATATCAGTATATCATCAAAATACACCACCATGAATTTCCCAATAAATGGTCTAAAGATCTAATTCATCACCCGCATAAATGTACTCGGTGCATTCGAAAGACCAAACGGCATGACCAGCCATTCATATAATCCTTCTCTCGTCTTGAATGATGTCTTCCATTCATCCCCTGGTCTTATACGAATTTGATGATAACCACTCTTCAAATCAATCTTCGAAAAGATAGTAGCCCCGCTCAACTGATCCAACAAATCATCAAGCCTCGGCATCGGAAATCTGTATCTGACAGTTATCTTATTGAGTGCCCTACTATCCGTACACATCCTCCACGTTCCATCCTTCTTCGGCACTAACAAAGCTGGCACCGCACAAGGACTTAAACTTTCCTGTACACGCCCCTGTTCAAGCAACTCTTCCACTTGCCTTATCAAATCTTCGTGTTCCTTTGGACTCATTCTGTAATGTGGTCTATGAGGTAACACAGCTCCTGGTACAAGATCAATTTGATGTTGAATGTCTCTCAACGGTGGTAACTCCGTTGCAGCTCTTCGGGAAATACATCGTCAAATTCTTCCAGCACTGGTTTTACTTCTTCAGGAATCTCAACCACTTCATTACTCTCAGGTCCAATCAACAAGCATACTTCAGGCTCCTCTTCTACCTCCTTAACAAACTCCTTCAAAGATAGCAACGTTTTAAGTTCTTTAATCTCCTCCAACTTGCTTTCTTCTTGTTGTTGCTTCTTAGGAACTAGAGTGATTTTAGTACCTTCAAACATGAAACTGTAACTGTTAGCACGACCATCATGTTGCACAGCCCTATCATACTGCCATGGTCTCCCCAGCAACAGATGACATACATCCATATCCACAACATCACACCAAATTTCATCTTTGTATTTCTTCCTAATTGAAAAATTAACACAAGCTCTTCGTCCAACTTTCACCTCCCCACCTTTCCTCAACCATGCTAACTTGTAAGGTTTAGGATGCTTCTCTGTCTTCAATTCCAACTTCTTCACAGCCTCAGTAGAGATAATATTATCATAACTTCCTGCATCAATAACAAACTTGCAAACCCTTCCCAAGATAGTGCACGTTGACTGAAAGATGTTACTCCTCAACCAGCTAGTCTCCTCCTCTTGCTTTGGTGTTAAACACGACCTCTTCATCATTAATGAATACCCTTCATCTCCCAACACATTTTCTTCCTCCTCATCGTGTAGTGAATTAGAACATTCAGCATATACATCCTCATCTTCAACCTCAGCAATCATCGCTCGCTTCCTTGGCTTCGGACATTCACTGCTTTTGTGACCAATCTCCTGACAATTGTAACATTTGATACCACTATTGATCCTGGTCTTAGCAACTTCATTAACAACCGGTTTTGCAACAGCCTTCGAAACATTCGCATTGCTACTAGCCCCTTTCATTGGATTGTTGGAGTTTGTAAACACACCTCCACCTCTCCTTCCTTGCTTCTCCCAAGCTAGAGCTTTTTGATGTGCTTCAGCGACAGATCTGGGATCAAACATATTCACCATATCTTGAATCTGCATTCTCAACCCTCCAACAAATCTAGCTGTCAACTGCTCCTCGGTCTCCATGATATCATTCCTCACAATCAGCTGATAGAACTCATCTGCATAATCATTCACTGACTTTGTTCCCTGCCTCAAGTTCTACAAACGTTGATACAGAAGAGATTGATAATTATAAGGTAAGAAAGTAGCTTTCATCAATTTCTTCATTTTATCCCATGACTCAATCTTTGACTTTCCCATTCTCTCCCGTGTTAGTTTAGTTTGCTGCCACCATGCCATAGCTCTTCCTTTCAAACGAGTAGCAACCAACTTAACTCTTCGATGCTCATGAACCTCCTTAAAGTCAAAATTTTCTTCCACATTAGACAACCAATCCAAAAAGTCCTCCGTTACCATTCCACCCTTGAATTCTGGAATTTCAGTTTTCATCCCCGATTCCCATCGACGATCATCTTCAACATCCCTATATGCATTTCGTCCTTGGTCTCGATCTCGAGAATGAGCACTACATCTACCACCATCTTCATCAAAAACAGATGTACTTCGATAACGATCTCGACTATCCACATGTCTATGATCCCGCATATCTCTTCTACTTTGTATGTCATCATCACGGTATGGTTCATGTTCAAACTCACGTGGAGTTCTTCTCTCTTCTTCTCTATACTCATGATGTTCTCTTCTCAACGAAACTGAAGATCCTCAATAAGATTGTGGCGACACCCTCCTCGCTTCCGCAACCGATGGTGAAACTCTGTTTCCTTCATGGTTCGAGACTGGCGACCTCCTCCTTTGTCCTTGATTCATATCATTCATCAGTTTCCCTAACTTCCCAATGCCTTCATCAAACTTTTCATTGATGCGTTGTTCCATTTGCTCGGCTTCTTCTCTTCTATACAACGCTTCAACATTTTGATGGCGATTAGCTCTTCTTGGCGGCATGATTGAATCTTCACAAACTTCAACTTTACTCTCGGCCTTGATTAAAAATGAACTTCACACTTAACTTAGCTCGGCTTTGCTTGATGTAGCTCGGCTTCACTAACTCGGCACAAAGTCTAACACTTTCCTTGGCTCGGCTGAAACTCCTCAAACTCTTCAATAAGAATTGGATCCAAGACTCGGCTTAGCTATGATTGGCTAAGTCTAGCTCTGATACCAAATGATGCAGCAGCGGATAACGAAAATGATGATACGGTGAAAGTAGCAATCGATGGATTGGAAAATACTGAACGCCCAAATCCGTTGATCCAAAGATACCGGATTCTAGCTATCCCAAATATGTTGATTGTGCACGATACCGTGTTTAAAGATCTACGATTCTTCGACGTTAATCTAGCGCACTAGATTCCGTGAATCGTCTTCAACGATCGTTGATTCGAGCGCACTCGAATACCGAAGGTGGAGATAGGAGATCACACTCAACTACCAATTGGAGAAGTGGCACAAAGCACACAAACAAATTTTATTCAAAATCAACTAAAAATTACAAATGACACAACTCGCCTATTTATAGGCTTACAACACAACACTTGACAACACTTAGGTCATGAACGACCTAACAAAATGCGACCTAAAACAGGGCCGCGACTTACGGCTTACGACCTAAAAACAAAGCCATGCGACCTAACAAATAACGATTTAACAGATACAAGTTACAACAAAACACACGACTTACAATATTTACATCACGCGACCTAAGTACAACACACACGACCTAAACTTCACGCAACTTAAGTCCAAGCAGCATATGCGGTATTAGGTCATTGGCTCGCTTGAGCGACCTAAAGAATAGCGGCATAAGGTCGAGCGACCTAAAAAAAATGGCTTCAGGAAATCTTCGAGCGACCTAAAGTTGAGCGACTTAAGTTCTTCAGCAATGGAATCTTCTTCATGCGACTTATCTTCACGCGACCTATCTTCCAGCGACCTATCACCCCGCGACCTAACTTAGGTCGTAACTCGTCTTTCTTCCCGCAACATAAGGTCGAGCGACTTAATAAAATGCGCGCTGGTATGTTCATCTTCTTAGGTCGTTTGCATGCCTTAATGCTGAATCCAGTAACTCGTGAGCGACCTTCATTAGGTCGTGAACGACCTAAGGCTTCACTAGGTCGTGAGCGACCTAAAATTTCACTAGGTCGTGAGCGACCTAAAATTTCTGTACGACTCAAATCTGGTGAGTTGGTAGATTGCGCTGCATCACATTTTAATTTTGGTTTGGTACGAGAATCAATGAAAATTTCAAAGCTTTTCCACGTGCATGCATCTTCCTACCATGCTGTTTTTAAAAGTGAATGCATCTTCCATTTTTAAACGTGGAAATTAGACATTGTTTCCTTGTTTTAAACAGGAAAGTAGAAATTCATTTTCTGAATTTCAATGTGTTCAAACTGCGGCACCGAAAGTAAATATTCATTTCAGTAATTTAGGTAAGAATAGGAGGAAGTAATTCAGGCAATTAACGTTGAAATGTTATAATCCTAATTAATACAACATCGGAGTTTATGATTTTGTTTGCAGTCACATCGGAGTTTTCAATTTTGTTTACACTTTGAACTTATAAATTAAATGTTTATGATTTTTGTTTGTAGTCACATCGGAGTAGCAACAACGTTTCAAATGGTGGTAATATACAAGTTCATAATCAGTCTAGAAAGTGCAAATTATTGGGTTGGCAAATAAATGTTGTCGCGGAAGCAATAATTGCATCTACTGATCCTATAGTTTTAGTGCATCATGTACCACTTGGAGCAGATGCTTGGAAGGTTTGGATTGATTCAGTGGTGGAGCTCGAAGCTATTTTATATATGCCTACTTCGGATATATATACTATTGGACAAGCGGTTGGAATGACTGTTGCTAAGGAATTTATCTCTTTTAATTAGTATGTATATGTACTCTTACTGAAATATGTTATGGATTTAGTTGTGTTTTGTATTGAACTTATGAATTCATAAATGGTATAAACTCGAATTGATTTCGATTTTCTTGAATGCAAATGGTTTGTGTTGTTTCAAGTAATTTGCATGATTGTGTATAATATTAACAAAATATTGGTTTTAGTTATGATATTAAGAAATTTATAGCAGCTGTGAAAAGATGTTTATAGTTGTTTGTAGCAGTTGTAAAAGTATATGTTGCGACTGTCATTGTTAGTTGTATTTCATCCTTCTACAACTGCAAGCGGTAGTTGTAAAAAGCCTGTTACAAGTGCTAAAAGCAGCTGTAACTAGTCATTTACAACTTGCATGTTGCAGTTGTAAATGGTTTTCCGCGGTGTGAATAAGTTTTCTACAACTAGCAGTGGCAGTTGTAAAAGACTTTTTGCAAGTGCTAAAAGCAGTTGTAACTAGTCATTTACAACTAACATGTCGCAGTTGTAAAATAAGTTTCTACAACTGCTTCTGCAACTGTTCCCGCCAGTTGTAAAATAATTCCGATCTATTACAACTGCGGATATAACGACTGGCGGGTGCTAGTTGTAATAGACATATTACAACTGTTTTTGGCAGTTGTGAAAAGGTATTTTTGTTGTAGTGTTATACTGAAATGAAAGATTAGTTCTTAACTGTATGAATATTTCAATTTGACATTTAGCTGCAATGGAGATTTTTTTGGTAGATTAACCAAACATCAACATTAATCAATGCATAATCATCAAAGAAAATGACTAGAATAAGATTATAATTAGCATTTATCGGAAAAAATGTGATGAAAAATATTATACCAAAACTATAACTTCTTCCTTTATGACAGCGAATATTATTAATATAATAACATACGCTAAAAATTGAATATACATCGTTAGAATCTAAAATAAGATAGGAGTTGTTTATATTTTTATCATAAGATTACTAGTGTAAATATTCGGTTCGGTCCGGTTTAACATGGTTGGTTCAATCGTTCAACTTACAACCGAACCGTATCGATGCGGGTCGGTCTGGTTTGAGTTATTCGCTTTGGTTAGAAGATTCAGTGCGGGTTTCCGTACCGTTTTTACGGTTCGGTGCGGACGGTTTCCGTATAGCGATGCAGTTTATACCCACCCCTAACTTTTTAAATATAAAGGTGCTGTCTAAATTCAAATTAAGTAATCAACCAACCAAATGCAAATATGTTTGTGCGCATGGCTGTGATAGTTTGGGTAAGCATAAGATAATAATAGTCAAAGTATACAGTTTATATTTATACATTAATATATTACAATGATAAGTGTGCCTTGTAGGTTGTTCATTCTATTATTAAAAAGCTGATGTGTTACAATATTCACATTGTCAAAGGAAAACAATCAGAATCTCATGCATGCTTGACTCCACCAAAACTTATTCATAATAAATAAATGATTATAATAAATGACCTCTATGCCACCCACACATTCACCACTCCATCTTAAGTTCACCTAGTCACAAGGCATGACTACACAAGGCATGGCTACAAAATAATTAATAAGAAATGCGTAGACTAGGAACCACAAGACATATCGGGAGCATTGAATAATAAGTTAATACATCTTCGTTAACATTTGACAACATTCTCACATCTGACAATTTATACATCTTATCATCTCTATATATAAGTTATATATATATATATATATATACACACACACGCGCGCGCGTGTAATACATAAATAAAACAAGACCATTCTTCACATGATCATTCTGTTACATGATTGTAAATATTTTTATAGTATCAAAGCAACATCAAGTATGTGGCACATCAGACAATTAGTTTATACTGAGATAGCACTTAAGCGTTTTATATAGGTATATATAAATATATATATGTACTTGCATGATGAATTTACCTCCATTTCCTTCTTCTTACTTAGTTGTACAATTTATTCATATAGGCATGTGACATGCGCTGTTATAAGCAATTATAGTGCGTGATATATATATATATGCTCGGGTGTGTATGCGCATTCAGTGTACATGATATATATGCGCAGGTGTATATTTATGTGTGTTGAATTTGCATGTACATTTGTTGTTGTTTCCTTTTATTTGTACTATGCACCCTCTTTCTAAATTAATTTGGTATGCCTCCTTGTATATTTCTTTGGTATACTGCTACTCTTTATCTTTCATATGGCTATTCCTATCCATGTTCTGAGTAATGTGTCCAAGGTTCTTGATTTTGGTGTTGTTAGATCAATTGTTTCGATATTTCAAACAATGTTAATTCTTATAATTTGCTGGGATTTATGGTGTTGCCATTTCTTTAAATAAATTATTATTATTGAGTTTTTGAAAGACAAGTGGAAGTTCTCTAATACAATTAAAGTATATTAGATTTATATTTATCTTTATGAAGATTAAGAAACTTGTTGTTTATCATATGGAATATATTGGATTTGAGTTTAATTACTAAAACTCTTAATTTTTGAATATATACTTATTAATTATTTATAAATTCTTAATAGGTTATATTAAGGTTATAAATTGAAAAGGATATATATATATATATATATATATATTTGTCGTTATATACACATAATTATTGAAATCGCTTATTTTATGTTACTATTTGGTACTCTCTTATGATTTTGGAATCTTGAAATATATGTTTATTGTTTATTTCTATTAATTTAATTATATAAAATTATATGTTGTGAATGATTAATTTTTAAGTATTGATTTACTTATTTTATATTCATTGGAATAATTTATTCTTATATTAGTTCTCTGATTATGCGTTATAATTGATTTATTGTTATATATTGATTTTGAAAGTTATAAATAATTATATTTGAATATTTGATTTGATTGTTAAAGAACCTTAAAGTTTCAATATTTGAATTAAAATTGGGATTTAAACATAATTTCTATATCTTTGGATTTTTCATTTCTCATATGGATTTCGATATTGTCAATGATTCACCGTTGATTTTAATTTGTGTTAAATTTTAAAAAAAATGATATCATACGATGATGATAGCCTTCTATTTGATTTATGAGATTTCATTTCTATGTGAAGAAAAATTTGAATAAACGGTTTAGTGAAACTGTTTGGTATGGGACTTTCTGTAACACTTTTCCGGTTATTCATTGGGCTTATCATATAGAATATCTAGTATGGATTAAGTGTAGTTCATGAGCATTGAATAATTATCCGAATAACATGCGGTGGTATGGGACGCCGTTATGTTATTCGTTTAATTATTCTTTGTAAGTAAACGTCACTCAAACGGGGATTACTCATGTATGTGATGATACTTGCTATGGTGAGTATATTATAGTGACGTAGTGACTAATGGGTATAGTCATGTCGACATGCAATTAGAGCTCTAGTATATTATTGTCAAGTGGTGACTTATACGGAGCCATGTGTCGGCTTATGACTAGAGCTATATGTAGATATCGGATATTAGTATTATATATCATCCACTTATTGTCCAACTCCCTTTATGGTTTGGAAGGGAACAAGATTGACCAGTTTCCATCTTAGCGGCCTGATCATGGGGTCGTGCTCAGATCCACGACACCATTATTGGATATTTTGGATGAGCATCATAGGATTGGTAGTTGGTAGGGTAGGTGCCATACAACCTCTTGTGTCGCATAGGCCAGTAGTTTGTAACCTATTGGGGCAAAGCAGGGTCATGACCAAGGCTAGGCGTTGATGAGCTAGAAGTGGATATGTGTCATGATGTTTGTCGAGGTAATTGAAGACTGTAAGGATATATGGTACTCTATGGGAGGCGAGTAGTCCTGGGTTCCTAGAGCATGATTTGTGCTATCAGTCTCCCTTTTAGGTTCAAGGTTATGTATGTGATATGGATTAGCATATATTATTTACTATCCCATAAGGTGGCTATACTAGAGACTATGTGTCTAAAGTATAGCCAGTCCCCATATACACATACTCTTTTGATTTGATATTTTAGGGATAACCTCTTTGTGTTGATTGTGATTTGGATTATGATAGATTACCTTTGTAATTTGTATAATATTGGATATTATTCGAATGATGTAATGGGCCATCTCACATTATCAATCGATTATATGATTTTATGATATTTTATTAGGGCATTGTTGTATGCTAGCTCGATTCATATGATAATTTCATTTTCTATGATGATGTTTTATTGTATAGACGATTCACCCATTGGATATAGTATTCTTGATTTCTACCGAGTTAGTTTATATGGATGATGACATTTTACACTGGGTTTTTGTGATGTTTTACATTATATGATATTTAGGTTTGTATGAGATAACATTATTATGTCATTACCTAGTATATACCGGGTATCATATATTTTTTGATCTTAGATATAGATATAGTCTGACCCTTGTATTGTTTATATAATACTCGAGTCAGTCCTAGTCATTTCAGGTACATGAACTACATGACTAACATTTTCTTTATTAGGATTAGAGGAATCTCATATTATAATTGTTATATGATGTTATAACATTGACTCACGGTGTATGAATGTTACTGAGTTGTATATTGATTATTTATCTTATTTTATTGAGAGAGTTGACATTTGAGATATTTGTATTTAAACAATAATATATATGATATACATATTGTATGTTATCGCTGACCATGTGTTCTTAATTATTATTATATATATTGTGTATTGTTCCGTCCTAGAGGCACACGTGTTTATTGCTTTGTAACGATACAATGTACGTATAGATGGGTTATTTATTTGATGTTTTAATATATACTAGTGCTAGTTCAAGGGAATATTCACATGTGTACCTCATATAGCTTCATTCTCTGTATTATCCGATAGCATTACTCTATAATAGTCTTGGATAGTATAGGCTTAGAGGTAGGGTGTCACAGAATGGTATCAGAGCAGGTTTAGAACAATACATTGTATATTAGAATCCCTGACCTTTTGGAGTATTGGTAGTTTCTATAATAAAAGTTAGTATGTAGGGTGATTACTAGGAGTAATCATCAGTAGGGACACATCGGTTGCTTACAAATATTAGTATTTAAAATATAATTAAATATTATTTTTCAAGAATGAAGTACAATGGTGCAGTAGAAAGAACTAAAGGGGTTAATCCGACCAATAACATTTCCTTTATGATTTTGTTGATATTATATTGCATTGTGGTGTTTGGTTTGGTACTGTGATTGAATTTTGATTTGATTTGAGTGCCTATTGGAAAATTTTATTTATTTGTCCCGCTAGGTGTATTTATTTTAGTTTCTTATGTTTGTTTGGATATGTGAAAAATATCTGATATTGAATTTAACATCGGAAATTTGTAAGTGTGGAACATATCTTTATAGTGATAATTTTAAGGATAATATATTATTTGTTTCGAAGATAATGGGGTTACATTTATAGTAATTGCAGTTAATTGATATTGATGAATCATTTATATATCATAAGGTAACATTATTCTAAATTATATTGGTCCTAGATTAGAAATATGACATACGTTAAAATGAATTGTGTAAAGTGGTAGATTTGAAATTTTATTAAAGGAATGAAGCTATTAGCTTGGCTATAGATTCCTCCTACGGAAATTGCAAGGATGCAATTTTGTTAATGGGGGTAGTCAGTAACAACCCAGTTTTAAGGGTAATTAAAAATAAATATTTAATTAATTAAAAATGAAAATTTTGGAATTCATTCTAGAATATCGGGATTTTATTACAAGTTACACAACACCAGAACTGTCATTTTGTAACGGTTATAACCGTTGGTAATCAAATTCCCAACGGTTATAACCATTGGTAACAGGTACGTTACAATTTTTTTTACATATTTTGTAACGGTTATAACCGTTGGGAATCTTGGTAATTTCCAACGGTTATAACCGTTGGAAATTCCTTACATAAGTAAATAGCAAAATTACCAACACTTATAAGTGTTACAAATATGGTATAACTGAACCATATCTTATTCAGCATCTAATAGTATTTCATTCAACTATATCTATACGAATTTACAACAATAGTAAACAGAAGACTAAATTTCAAAACTAACATCATCAAATCATTAAAAAAAACATCAAACGTACGAAATAGAACATATCAAATTCTACAAAGTTCATTGTGACAACTATTGGAGGAACATAGGTACAAACGACAGAACCTATGAATATCAAATGACAGAACACAGGTACAGTAAAATCAACGAACGACTTAATAAAATTTATTGTATGCACCTATTGGAGGAACGAGTAGATATAGCTGTTTACTGCATCAAAAGCTGCATGATTTTCATACCTCAAAAAAGGGACAATCTTAGATATGAGATAACAGCAATAAAATGAAAATGATCATTTGTTCGGTTATTTTTGATGATAAGAAAACGCACATACCTTGCACTTCTTATTCTAGGATAGAAACATTGTGAGTGATTCTCAATAACAAAGGGTAGTTATGATCTCTATCATAATTAGGCCAAGATCTATCATTGCCATTAAGAAATTTGCTGTGAAGATTCCAAACTACTTCATCATAGTTCTCAGACAGTTCTTACTTCAGCCCAAAACCTTCCAGCAGATGGACAAATTTGTCCAGTGAATCACCTCTTTTAGGATTGAAAAAGATTGCTTTAGAAGGTTCTGAATATTTTAACATGGATTTGATCGTTTGCGCAAGATTTACATGGAATTTCTTAAAGAACGTACTACAAGAAGAATACACAAGTTAGACACAAATCTTGTCTTTCAGAATACACTTTTGATGAAACTTTGAAGTAGGTTGGAAAAATTTAACTGTTAGATGTTTTAGAAGTACTGAATACATAAGTGTTGTAACATAACTTTGTTTTCTAGAGGGTTGAATATCATTCTGATGTTACTAATTTGACTAGGATATATTAGCTTTTCAAGTTTGACTAAAAAGCTAGTAATATAATATAATACTTTTTAGGTGGAGGTTTGAATTCTCAACTCAATCAAAATGCTTGTTCGTTATTAGAAAAAAGAATAGGAATATGACTGCATGAATCAGTTAACATATACATACATACACACACATCTATATATACATATATATTTGTCATACTTAATTAATTACTTCTCTTCATTTAAAGGCTTTTAACTATTTACGGTAACCTCAAACATTTAATTGGTCTTTCTAATTGCAAAATAAAATCTACAAAAGGGTAATGTAATTTGCTCTAGTAAATATAAAGAGCCTATTATTTGCAAATATTGTGCATTGGAGGAAGATGCAATCTATTTATGACATGGCCAAAGTTAAAAATTAAAGTTCGGAACTTACTTTGTAATCCAGCAGTTGCATGTTCATCGCATAAGCCTTGATTTATGTCCAAATTCTTTGACTTACCAAGATCCATGGTCATCCAAATCCGACTCTAACGGTTGTCCAGTTTGTACCATAAACCAAATTTGTCAAAACTATGTAAAACAATATCAGATATATACAATATTTAATACCATGTTCTCTCAGATAGCCATGCTCATTGAATCAATGTCAGAAAAATTGCACTGTAATAAAAACTCATAAATTATCATTAAGGACATTTAATGAAAATTATGATACCCAACAAAAGAAAACGAGGATCAATGATCAACGTTTGAAAAATCCAACGTCTGAAATGCTAATTAAGAATAAAATATAATTTAATCGTTCAGATTTTTTGAATTAAACAAAATATAAACAAGCATATAATATGAAGGAATTCATGGAAGAATACATGAAGAAATAATTTGTGAAAATGAATGTTTAAACAATGGCAAACAAATAAATACCACTATATGATTTTATTTCTTCTATGACATTACCATCTTATTGCATTTACCATCATCATGATATAACAATGCATGTAATAATGCAAAAAAAAATAGTCTCCAGTTTTTTAAACAACTGAAGTAATAAGATTTAGAAAGAGAGAAAAGTTGAATGCAAACTGTATAATAAAAATTTAAAATTACCTTGTTCAATTTATCTTGCGTATTTCTTCATATCGTCGCCATTAATCGCTTAGCTAAAAAATGAAGAAGAAGAGCAAACTAGAGAAGGCAGATATATACTCAAGCACACCTGAACCCATATGCAAACTCAACTCCTAACAGTGCACACAAATACAATTTCATGCTCATACACACTCCTAAACCCGCACCTTCAAGGCCACACCTAAAAACATAACACCACTCACACCAACTCTACAGCCAAACACAGAATATATATTTCTAAAACAATCGACAACCTACCCATTTCCATCAACCGAATCAAAGATAAGATTATAAATGCATATACAAAGTAATTGAAACATACTCGCAGTTCACAGTCAAACATGAATTTAATTAAGAAAATTTAACAAATATAAAATGAAAGAATTAACTACTTCTAGGACCATTGGCATAATACATACATACCATATGGCTTAGAGGAAAATGAAAACTATTTATATGTCATCATATATATTTCACTTGGACTTTGACAGCTAATCAAGTATAGCATATATTTCTTCACATGGACACGTATGAAAAGCTATAAATATAACTTGATTGAGAAAATTAAATGATCAACATAGGAAACTTGTACAGGAACATTGGGGATTGCATACCTCATTTACCATGTAAGAACTTCATAGAAAAATCATGGAACACAAATATCAAGAATATTTAGATGTATGCATGAACTGAATCATATATTCGGTACTTAAAACAAGAATGGCAAAGTACTAAATCATATATTTATTTGTTTATAGAAACTAAATTAGCAGGATGTAATCAATCACATACCTATCTGCAAATATTAAAATAGTTGAGTAAAACAACTTCAAAAGTCATGCTACTTCAAGTTCCAAAAACCACTTTAAATATGGATTTGTATATGTCTAATATATTGTACACGTTCAGTAAAACTAGTACTTCAGAAACAAATAAGGCTGCTGATAACAAAGCTAAAACATAATAATTAATAAACTTGTTGATAAAAAATAGCACTCATATATGCATACCAAGTACCCACAAAACACAACACTCACTCCCAAATGCACTGCCTACACAGGCACACATGAACAGAAATTTTCACACACACACACACAAATATACACACCCTCGCACCCCAAAACACGCACACAAAACAAAAGCTTAGCAGCTCTTCAAAATACAGTGCAAGCCACACACACAAAAACAACAGCCCATGCATACATTAATTCCTTGATACTCACACATATGCTCATCTGCTACACACAACACATAGACAAATATATACTAATATGCACACTAACCAAAACATCAAAATATACTCAATAAGAAACACACGCATGTGTACATAAAGGCATATCACATAGCATGGAAACAGCAAAGCAAGAAGGAAATGCACACCGGATAAACGCATTCACCATATCTAAATGAACTCGTCCACATCATGAAAATAAATATAACCTAGGACATCTATATTGAAAGCGAAATAAAGGGAATAAAAAAAATTCAAAGTACATTAAATAGGCTTTCCTTGTGCTATTCCTAGCAAAGCATCAAAATATACTACAAAGCATGTTTGTCCACGTAATATTATGAACCATCTACATGAAACAAAAGTTAAAACTACATATGTGATCACTATATTCAAATATAAAATTAGTATCTTAAGCAAATGAAGAGAAAAAAGGATAGTATCATGGAATTTTAGAAAATTAAAATCTGCATATTCATTTTTCATTATAATAGCACACTAAAAAATAGTACTTCAACAAAAAATCCACAACTGAATTATAGTTTGACAAATTAATTCTAGATATCTTCAAACATAAACCCATCATCGGAGGTTTTAGCCAACTTACTATTCCAAATATTTTCACTTGGATCATTTGCTAAGAATTAGTCTCTAGATTATAATTGGATGAGCTTCCAAAAAGAAGGTGAGAGTGTAGTCGGAAAAATACTTGACGAAATGAGGGGACCTGATTGCTCATTATCTCTTAGAGTACAATGCCTTTGTCAAAAATAAATGGGATTAAGTTGTAAAAAAGGACCTCTGGCACCAAACTAAATGCAAATTGTTTCTTTTCTAACTGATGGGGAAATGTGATTAGTGCTTGTACAACATATGGTATTACATTTTATGCATGTGTTTTTTATTTAGTTTTAACTAATTAATTTGTACATATAGTTCATGTTGGTGGAGGATGACAACTAGTTGATGCTTATAACTCTCTTACGTCGATATAGGCTTTCAGAAAATAATTCCAAACACTTGCGAGGCTATAGATGAAGTAAAGTAAAAAGGTTAAATAATTTTATATTGTTTAAATATTTGACATGTTGGAGAATCATGTAGAAGTTACGGTAAAATTTTGAGTGAATATAAAAAATAAAATGACCATGTTCGGTGTACTTCAATAAAATTACTGTGTTCTATATACTAAAGTTCAGTTTATTTCCAAATGAATGACATACATACAATTTTATTTACAAATTAAAACTTGCCATATTATTAATATTAAGACCAACTGCCTGAACTATCAAGAATGCAAAAGAGTGAAATCATGAAACATACAAACAATGAAAAAATTATGCAAGCCACTTTTATTAGCATGGCAAGTTCCAAGTAATCAAAATCTAGATGGTTCCATGACCAACCTTTTTCAACTACATGCTTGCATAATGTGTTAAAACAGTCTTGACTACTGTATCATGCAACATTTGCTTTATTTAGATCATAATCAACACTAGCGGCATCTGCTACTTCAATATAAAGGATCTTATTGAACGCGGATTCTTTTATTACTTCAAAATTATTATATTATGTAAGTGATCCATTTTAATGTCCAATTGTGCATGCAGACAGAAGAAATTCAATTGTGTTGATACTTGATTGTATTTTATAATATTATTGTGAAACACAGTAGAAAAAGCAACCAAATAAAATAAGCATATCTATGTACCACTGTATACCTCATTCATTTTTCTTACTTTTTAGGAGGATTGATAATCAATCACATATGAATAAAGCAAAGTTTCACCTTTATCCAAACATTTACTAGAAAATAACTGCTAATTTTATGACATAAAGCATGAGCTTTTCTCTGTAATCCAAAACATCCATCTCACAGCAAGGTACTTATAAATTCACTGCAAAAAAACTCTTAATTAAGGATAACTTATGCTAACCTATGAAAACTTCTTAAAAGAAAAATTGTCATTAACAAATTAGACAAATAAATTCTATTCAAACAATAAAATAACAATAAACATGAATATACAATAAAACATGAAAGGTGTCTACCTATAAAATAGAACAGAGCATGCTTATTGAATAAAAAGGTAATATGGTATATAAAGAGAGTGCTTTAAAAAATTTATGTAAACACGATATATTAACATGAGATGGCTATAAATGAATATACAGGTCTGATATCAATTTATGTTAGTGAATCTATATATTTAGAATACTTTCAATAATATTGGATCAAAAGCTCAACATGCATATATCTACTCAAATTTTGTTTCATATTTGAATACACACACACACGAACTTCAAGTGCATCATAGGTCCTTCAAGTATATCCATATGCTATACTTGAATAACATCTGATAAGATTACGGTAGACAATACCCATGTTTTTCATTCCCTTGTGATTTAGTTTCATCAAGTATATGCATTTATAGATTTATTAAGATCTATTTCAATCAATGTGATATATCTTCTTATGTTGAAACAATAAATTTGAAACATTGTCATATTTGAAATTATCTTGTTATCATATTTGTGCGTCCAAATATGTTATATTATGTGTTAGACGTATAATTTAGAAGTCACTAAACTTTAAATATAGGAAGAGTTTGGAAAGAGAATAATTCTTAAATGGAAACTTGTATTTATTTTAAATTAAGTATAATATACACATGAGTTTATTTTAGATTATTATAACCCAAGTCCAATATTTCAAAGTCCAACATCATGCATTAAATTTTTTGTTATCGATAGGAGAGTTGAATTTACAGATATGTAGAAATTGTGTGCAACTTCAGCACACTAATGTATCAATGCAAGAAAATGTTTGGTAATAAATAATAAAGAAAATTTGTATATTTACATTATCCGTTAAACTTAACAATATGTTTTCGGCCTATTCAATAATAAAGAAAATTTTCAGCCTTGGTTACTTTTCAAAAAACTCTTCCAGTAATCAGTTTCATGTTTGAGTTCTACCATATGAACTTTCATAATGTTGAGCTTTGGTTGTGAAAATTAAAAGTTGGGCAACTGCAAAACAAAAAATTGAGTCTTCTATAATGCTAAAAAAATCGAGTCTTTTGAATTAACATAAAACAACTATTCAATACAGGAAAAAAATTCAAAATCAAATCGAAATCTTCAACTATTTGGTACACGAAACAAAATTCAAAACCAAAGCCTATACATAAAATGAAATTTTCAACTATTCGATACATGAAACAAAGTTCGACCTTGAATTAGAAACTAGAACCAAAATTGATAATAAAACTACAATTTTACAAATAGAAAATTGAAAAATACCTGAAAGATTGAAGAGGCAGTAATGGTTACCCTAGACAAGGTGATGGCGGGTGGTTATAGGCAATGGCGATTACTAATTTCATATGGAACCATACCAGTGGATCTTAGATGCAACCTCATATTGACTAACCAAATCGATGTTCTTCAAGCAACGACATCCAAATATATATCAAACTCCAGATTTGATGGATCGTGAAATTGACAGTAGATCGGGATTGCAAACGTTAGATCCGGGGTAGATTTGGCCAATAAAGACTTAGGGCTCAGATCCGTGGATAAGGCGGCAACCCTAGATTGAAGGCAGAAAGGAGGAAGTATGAGAGCGTTCAAGCGTTAGAATTGCAATAGGTAAGAATATGGAGGGAATGACAAGTCCGCCCACTATACTTTCACGTAATTACGAAATTACCTAGATTTACCACGGTAATAACCGTTATAATTGATTGCAACGGTAATATCTGTTAATAATTTATAATGGTAATAACCGTTACGAATTAAAGAGAAAAAAGTGTTACAAAATGGCATGTTTGGTGTAGTGTTAATTAGTAATAAAATTGAACGGTTTTGGGAAATAAATAAAATTATAATTTATTGAAAAATAATTTGGTGATAAGAGTAATTTGTAATGGGCTTGAATATAAATTATTTTATATAAAGAAAAAGAAAACTTATAATGAGGCCCAACAGAACTTAGCCTAACAATCGAAAACTATAGCTCTAAGATTTCATCAATTCACTATTCCACTTCCAAAGATTTTCATTTTCAAGAGGTTTCTTCTTTATTTATAAATATATCTTGCTCAATTTCTTTTGAGGAGGAGGAAAAACCATTTAACTCCAAAGCTTTTGCTCTCTAATAAATTAAATTAAATTCAAATATAATTATATAATTTCCAAAATTCCATTATGTGCTTTCAATCATGGTGAGGATCGCGGCAGTGGCCGGCAGTATGCGAACTTCTCAGGCTTATTAATGACTTGCATGCCAAAAAATGAAAGGCTGGCCAAGTTTATGGTGTACCTTTTCCCAGACCATTATTAGCAAAGCATGGTGTTTTCCCATAAAAGGAGTTGAGAAAATAGGTATTACTCTCAACATAAAAGGAGTTGGGAAAATAGGTGTTGTTGGTAGGGACCGGCAGTGGTAAATCCATATGTATTCAAGCATTATTTAGGGCTGTGGAGCCACATTAAGGAAAAATAATATTGATGATGTTGATGTTTGTGAAATGGGACTCCATGATTTGCGATCTTGGTTTGGCATTATATCTCAAGAGCCAGTGCTTTTGGAAGGGTCAGTTAGAAGCAATATTGATCCTATAGGGAAGTATTTCGATGAAGAGATCCGGCACGTATTTATGTTTTAAACCTCTTTTTCGTTACTTGTCTAATTTTCTACAATAAAACATTGAATGGATCTTATTCTCCAATTTAAGAAGGAACCACTTGCACATGCTGCATGGACTTTAAATATTTATTTATTTAATACCATTAGAAATAAATGTGATATATTGGGACATTTTTTTAGTTAACTGTAGTAAATGCTCAATGAGCTTTGTTTCAATTAATATATTAGGACATTTATTATCCACCACTACTGTGGATATAGCATATGCCAGCAGTGCTATCTAATTTTGTGCCCTCGGTTAGTCCTAAGGATTAATTGGCTATGTACATTATGTGTGAGTGTAGTGTTGTGTTTAAGGGAGAACGATTGAGTGTGTTGTTTTTGTGTGGCTTTATGTGTTGAGTGTGTGAACAGTGATGTGTGTGTATAAGAGTGCTGCACATGACTATGTGGGGCATGTTAGTTTGGGCAGGCAACTTTTCAACTATAAACGTGCTGTCTATATCTATATATATTAAGTAACTAGCGAACCAAATGCAAATATGTTTGTGTGCATGGTTGTGATAGTTTGGGTAATCATAAGATAATTATAGTCAAAGTATACAATCTATATTAATATATTACAATGTTAAGTGTGCCTTGTAGGTTGTTCATTTTATTATTACAAAGCTGCCATGTTATAATATTCACATTGTCAAAGTAAAACAGTCAGAATCTCATGCATGCTTGACTCCATCAAATACTTATTAAATAAATAGATGATTATAATGAATGACCTCTATGCCACCCACACATTCGCCACTCCATTTTAAGTTCGCCTAATCAGAAGGCATGGTTATACAAGGTGTAACGACCCTATTTTTGAGTAACATTATTTAGGACATTTAATTAGTTAAATTAAATAAAATAATGTAATGATTAGGGGATTGAGATTTATGATTAATAGGGGTAGGCGTGCAATGTTAACAAATGAACTAAAATAAAATAAGAAAGGGTAATAGGTGAGGGAAAAATAAGAATAAGTAGATCCTTATACCCTAAACCGTCATGCATTCATTCTATATGTTCATTTCATTTGCAAAAATTAAAAATAGAGACTGGCCACCATTAGAAAGAACAAGAGGAAGATAAGCTAAAGGAAGAAGATTAATCAATTCAAATCCATTCAAATCTCAACTCCTTAATCTCAAAGTCAAGGTGAATAATGACTACATCTCATGTTATCTATTATTTTTTATTTTAAGTTGAATCTGAACTATTTTGCAAGGTTTTGCCATGTTTTCGAATGTTGAAATGATTATATATCCTTGTTGATGATTTATGCTACTTCATATAGATTTTATGATATGTTTTAATGTGAAAACCCTATTAAATTACATCCAAATGCCTTGTGATTTTAGATTTAGATCATATATGATATTTTAGAGATGGGTTTCAATTTTCATAATTTTTTGACTTAATGTGGATTTAATATTAATTTTCTAGTGAAGAAAATGATTATTTGGGTTTAAAACAATTTACGGTTAAATTTTATATATTTTGGGTCTGAAATTAATATATGTTAGAAAACATATTCAAAATGATTTACTGGAATTTTTGTAGAATTTTCCTAAGTGTTTTAATGAATATATAAAATTATTTAAGGTATGAGACTTAAATGTTTTATGTATTTATAAAAGAAAAAGGGTTATTTTGTAAATAATTTAAATTGTTTAATTCTGAAATCTCAATAGTACTTTTAAAAAAGAAAATTAGCAGCCAATAATATTTTGATAAACAAGGCAGGTTAGTTGAAAAGAATTTCTTTTTAAAGTTAAAATCGGTTTTTACATGCTTTTAGCATGTTTCGCCACTTTCGGTACCTAGGTTTCGATTGGGTACTTCTGCCTCCATCACTAGAAACCAATGCACATAGTATTAAAGACTTGGTACAGAGTGAACTGGACATAGGCAAAAGGTAATGGGTCGAACCTAGGGGTTCCGAAGGGGTCGAAACCCTTCTTTGTATTTAAATGAAAATACGCCTACTTTGCTTTCGAAAGGAGTGCTTTCGACTTTGTTGGCTTTCGACTGGGTCAAATGTTTTAAAGGAATGGTTTTGAAAGAGGTTGCGCCTTTTGTTTTAAGTAAATGCTTTCAAAGGGGTCGAAACCCCTTGTTGTCGCTTTCTAACTTTCGAAGCAAATGGTGTCGAAAGGGAAACTTTGTTTTTAAAAATCCAAGCCGCTTCTCTAATGCTTTCGAATGGTGGTTTCAACTCCGTCACTTCTTTACTTAGGAATTTCTTTCGAAAGAGTGCTTTCGACTTAGTTATTTTATGACCCTTGTGTTATGTTGAAGATAGAACCCAAAGGTTTCAAAAGGTTTCCACATGTTTTACTTCAACCGAAATGCTTTCGAAAGGTTTGATGCTTGAAAAGTATTTTGATGCTTTTGAAAGTTTTATGATAAAGGTTTAGAAGGGGTGGTTCCCCAATGGATTCGAAAGGTTTAAAAGGAAGGTTTTGAATGTTTCTAAAAGGCAATGTTTAAGTGCTTTAAAGATAGGATGTCTAAGGTTTTAAAGCTTTCGAAGGAGATGTTTTTCAATGTTTTCGAAAGGTGATTATGAATGGTTTCGAAAGGAATGTTTTGGACTTTCGGCCTAGGTTATACAAGTTTACTTGGTTATGAAATGGGTACTTTCAATGGGATCGAAAGGGGTACTTTCAAAGGTGTAAATGTTTTCATCAACATTGTTTTGTGTAAAGTATATAGAGCATGGCAAGGAGATTTGAGTAAAGCATAGAGTATATATTTTCCTTGTTTAAAGTATGATTTAAAAGTTTAAATCAATTTGAGAAGAAAAGGTTTTCATGGAAAAATTTAAGGGAAGATTACCCTAAGTAAAATTACTCAGATATCAGAATATCAGATGGGACTGGTATGGGATCGCGCCCTATACTTAAGCTAGTAGCCCCTGACTAATATAAGTCCAAAATTCCAATGTGTAGGGCTTTGTCACAGGTATAACTAAAGTGATGTTACACACAGAAAGGAATCTATAGAGAAGAGAAAGGTTATTCGTGAGCCCGCAAAACCATTAGGATCAGTTGACCTTGGGAGAAGATAAGTTAGGGACAGCCCATCCAAAATAAGAGTGCTTAACAGATGTTAGATTATTTGTTTATTTTTTCTGGTAGGCCCGAGTCAGTCAAAGGTTAATAGTTAGCCAAACAAAACTATAGTGTTCGGAAAGATAGTCCATTTGTTACCTGATTTGTATGTATACATGATAATGCTTTATTGTTTAACCAGTTTTGGTTGTAGGATTATGGTTTGTAAAAGATATGTTTTAAAAGGATATTAGTGAGGGAAAACTCGTTCCACTAAGCGGCGTGGTCTCACTCAATATCAAATAACCGAGATGTATAGTATTATTCACACCAAGCTTTATGTCTAACTCGAAGTTTATGTTTTTCCCTTTAAACTCTTGGGTGCTCAAAATTGGTTTGAGTAGGCTAAGGGTTGAGGTTTACAGATTTTTAGTAGGATGATGAATAAAGCTTCTAGAGACGAGTAGGTGGCTGACGGATAGCTATTTAGGAGTTGATATTTTATTTTATTTATTTCCACTGTGTTGTATTAAGTCAGTTATGACTATAATACTCTGGTCAACTAGAGGGGCATCTTTATATGTCGCTCTTGGCGTATTTATGTAATAATTATATTTGATCTGAACCTTGGAAAAGATATGGGATTATGTAACCGAATATGAAACATGTTTTGTGAAATGTAATTGACAAAGTTGTTTTTAAAATCTGTGATTTTATTTCATATTCAAGTGCTTCTGATATTATGAATACCATTAACATAGCTGTATTTTGTCACCGGTAGTTAATACTATAGATGACTGCAGCATCTGTAGCGCTTAGCTTTGGGCCTAAAGATAAGGGATGTTACAACTTGGTATCAGAGCATAGGTTTATGAAAAACTTTAAACTAAAATGATTTTGAAAACATAATCCTAAGGAATTAAAGATAAGATTGGGTATGGGATAACGCTATAGTAGCGTACTTGTATTTGCTATATATAAGTATACGCTATATCTCTATTCTCCTATCTCTCTTAGGCTATTCTTCTGTATCCCATGAGGCTTGAATACAGATATGGATGCTAGAAGTGAAAAAGTTAATCTTGGGGGAAGCACCACAATAAATGGTAACGCCGGACCGAATACGAGAAGGAACCAAGGTCAGGCTCAAGCTGGAAATATGGGTGTTGGAGTCCCGCAAGTTGACATGGGAGCTAAGTGTTAGTTCTTTGTCAACATGATGCAGGCAGGTGTTGCTGCTGAAGTGGTTGGAAGAAATGCTGAATTAGGGAATCACGAAGCTCTGGTGGTCAACAATTATGCTATCTTGAGTAGAGACTATGCTAGGCTAGGAGGAAAGCCATTCATCGGAACTGAAGATGCTATTGAAGTAGAGAACTGGTTGTTACATTGTGAGAGAAGCTTTGCAGATTTGGGGCTCAATGATAAGCAGAGGAGAAAGCTTGCTTCAAGACAGCTTCAAGGAGTAGCTTTATGCTGGTGAAATAGTGTGACGGTTAGAGTGAATGAAGAGACGATGACATGGGTTGAGTTTAAGAGGAGGTTTGAGGAGAGGTTAATGTCTATGATGGCGAAGTCTACCTTGCTCAGAAATTTTGCTAAGTTAGAGCAGGGGGAGATGACTGTGTTAGAGTATGCTACCAGATTTGAGGAGTTGGCTAGATATGGCTATGCTACTGTGGATACAGTAACTAAGAGTAATGAGAAGTTCATGAGGAGGTTGAAGCCTGAGCTGGCCAAGGCTATATTACTGCATATCAGAGACCCTTGTGATATTGCGGTTGAGATGGCTTTGAGAAATGAGGAGATGCTTGCTTTTCTGGAGAGGAATAAGGTGAAGGAAGTCCAGATGGGGTAGGGTCAGAAAAGAAATTCTTTCATAAGAAGGGTGCTCAAAAAGTAGAGCCGTGAAGAAAGGGAAGTCGGGGGTTGTCAGTTTTAAATGCAACAAGAAAGGGCATTTTGCTAATGAATGTCGTTCTGGTGAGGTAAAGAAAGTGATCGGGAAGAAGAATATCAGATGCTTCAACCGTGATCAAATTGGCCATTACAAGAACCAGTGCAAGTAGCCTGCTAAGGATGGGATGGGCAAATTATTTGCATTGGAGTCAGCTACCTCGAGGCCAATAGCAGAGGAAAAAGGGAAAGCATTGTTGGGAGGTACACTTCAGATCCGTGGTATGTTTGTTAGCGTTCTATTTGATACTAGTGCATCGCATTCTTTTGTATCTCGTTGTTTGGTAGATAAGCTTGACCTAGAAACCTCATACTTAGTTACTTCCATAAGGGTTGAAAATCCGATAGAAGGGTATGCGACACTTGGGATGAAGTGTGACCACCTAGAGTTAGATTTGTTAGGTCATACCTTTGTTTGTAGTTTGCATGTATTTGTTATGTAGGATTATTTTGGGTATGGATTGGTTAAGTAAGTAGATGCTAGGATATTTTTCCATGATAGGAAAATATCGCTTAGACACCCTGGCTGTAGTACAGATTGTATATATCATAGACAACCCTAGCTGTGTGGTGAATGCTTTGTTTGGTGTTATGGAGTTGGAAGACGAGTTGAATCGAGTTTTCATGGTTAGTGAATTCGCGGATGTCTTCGAGCGGGTAGTAGGATTGCCACCGAAACGAGCCATTGAGTTTCAGATAAATTTGGTGCCTAGAGCAGAACTAGTGAGTAGACCGCCAAGAAGGATGACACCTACCGAGATGAGGGAGTTGAAGGTGCAGTTGCTGGATTTGGAAGGCAAGAATTTTATTAGACCTAGTCGTTCACCTAGGGGATCAGCCGCAGTATTTGCTAAGAAGATAGACAGATCGTTAAGATTATGTATCGATTATCGTAAGTTGAATGAGAAGACATTAAAGAATTGATATACGTTGCCTAGAATTGACGATTTGTTCGATCAGTTGGGTGGAGCCAAGATATTTTCTTAGTTGGATTTAGCAACCAATATTCATCAACTTAGAGTAGTAGAAGATAGTATTCCTTTGACGGCGTTTAGAACCCAATATGGATCGTACGAATGGTTAGTGATGCTGTTCGGACTAACTAATGTGCCAGCATTCTTTGTGGATTTGATGAACCGAATTTTCTATGAGCACTTAGATAGGTTTATGTTGGTTTTCATAGATGATATTTTGATATACTCTAGAGACGAAAGAGAGCATGAAGTTTATCTTAGAGTTGTGCTTGAGACATTGAGTTGGCATCAGCTGAAGGCAAAGTTTTCAAAGTGTCATTTCTGGAAGAAGGAAGTGAAGTTTTTTGGTCATGTAGTCTCAGTGAAAGGGTTGTCGGTAGATCCAACTAAGATTAAAGCGGTGAATAATTGGAAGAGACCCGAGACAGTGACTGAGGTTAAGAGTTTTCTTGGATTGGCTAGATAATATAGGAGGTTCATTAAGGATATCTCACGGATAGCAACACCGATGACCAAGCTAACGCGAAAGGATGTGAAGTTTGTTTGGACCGATAAGTGCGAAGAAGCATTTCATAGATTGAAGCACTTTTTCCTGATGCGCCTGTGTTAGTTGTTCTGGAAGGAAATCATGATTTAGTAGTTTATACAGATGCATGTGGAACTGGGTTAGGAGATGTGTTGATGCAGAGAGGTAAAGTGATTACCTATGCATCTCGACAGTTTAGACCGCTTGAGGTTAGATATCCGATGCATGATTTGGAATCGGCTGCGGTTATATTTGGGTTGAAGGTGTGGAGACATTACCCTTTGGGAGAGAGATTTGAGCTATATACGGATCATAAGTCATTGAAGTATTTGTTCTCTCAGAAGGAACTGAATATATAAGACAACTGAGATGGTTAGATTTTATTGCTGCTTATGACTTTGGGATTGAGTACACACTAGGGAAAGGTAATAACGTGGTAGATGCACTTAGTAGAAAGCATCAGAATGCATTGTTGGCTATGATAGCTAAGTGGAAAGATTTGGAAGCATTGATGACATGTAGAGTGAATTGGAGATCAAAAGCTAAATCTAGTGGGGAGAGTGTTGTGTTATCATGTTTAGAAGTTCGACCTGTAATGATAAAAAAGATTGCTTCTAAACAAGTGGAGGATCCAGTATTGGTTGAACGGATCAGGAAGTTAAAGGATGGAGTGGAGAGCGATGACTTGAAGGATTTTAGTCTTGACCAGAATTGGTGATTGAGGAAGAAAGGAAGGTTATGTGTTCTAAATGTGGGAGACATATGGAAGGAAGTTTTGGAGGAATGTCATCATTCAAAGTTCACCATTCATCTGAGAGGAACTAAGATTTATCAGGACATGAAGAGGAGTTTCTTCTGAAAAGGTATGAAGAAGGATGTAGGCTTATGGGTGAAGCAGTGTTTGAATTGTCAACAGTTAAAAGCCGAACATCAGAAGCCAAGTGGGTTGCTTCAACCATTAGATATACCAGTATGGAAGTGGGATTCTATTTCTATGGATTTTGTTGACGGGTTGTGAAGATCTAATAGAGGAAATGAAAACATATGGGTCATAGTGGATAGATTAACCAAGAGTGCCCATTTCATGTCAGTTAAATCAACTAGAACGACACATGTTTTGGCTAAGTTATTTATGAAGGATGTAGTTAGACTGCACGGAATTCCTAGTAGTATCATAAGTGATATAGATTCCTTATTCACTAGTGAGTTTTGGAGAAGTCTACGGGAGATTTTAGGAACCAAGCTCAAGATGAATACCACTTACCATCCAAAGACCGATGGGCAAACGGAAAGAGTTAACAAAGTCTTGGAGGATTTGTTACGAGCTTGTGTGTCAGATTTTGGGGGATCACGGGAAGACCATCTACGCTTAATCGAGTTTTCGTATAACAACAGTTATCAGACTAGTATAAGGATGCACAGTTTGAAGCTTGTATGGAAGGCCATGCAAATCTCCCGTTTGTTAGTTAGAGACTGGGGATAGATTGGTTCTCGGTCCAGATTTAGTTAGAGAAGCTGCAGAGAAGATTGAGTTTATTCGAGCTAGGATGAAGGAAGCTCAGTCTAGGCAGAAGAGTTATGTAGATAGAAGATGGAAAGACTTAGAGTTCTCAGTTAGAGATCATGTGTTTGTTAAGGTTTCACCGATGAAGGGTGTGATTCGACTCGGGAAATCAGGGAAGTTGGCACTGAGATTCGTTGGGCTATTTCGTGTTGTAGAAAGGATCATGAAACTTGCATATAGAGTAGAGTTACCGAATAGTTTGGCAGGAGTCCACGATGTTTTTCATGTTTCTCATATAAGGAAGTGTGTTAGAGATTCAGAGTCTACTATAGCACCGATTGTGTTAGAGGACTTAGCAGTAGAACCAGACTTGACTATAGTTAGAAAGCCGATTCAGATAGTTGCGAGTGTTGAGAAGAGGCTAAGGAACAAGATAGTCGGATTAGTTAAAGTCTAGTGGAGCGAGATGAGAGAGATTGTACTTGGGAGACTAAGAGTAGAATTAGAGATGCTTATCCTGATTTGTTTGATGGTATGTGTTATCCGGGTTTTTAACCCATCAGGATCCAATAGAAGATAGAACAGTTTTATGACATCAGAGTGGCTCATAAGTTGACCAAAAAGGGATAAAGAAATAAGTTAAGAAGAGCCAAGTCATATTACAAAAGCAACGAATGAGTTTGATAAACCAAGAAACCAGCACCCATTCAGTCCAATCAACCGCCAAAGGCAATTAACAAGTAAATCGTCGTCAAAACAAAGCAACGGGCAATGAGACTACATGAACAACATCGATACAAGATAATGGGAATGCTAGACATCGAGTCCAAAAATAAACTAAGTGTAGGGATCGCCAGCGATCCATACACTATGGATCTCCAGCGATCCATACTTCATCCTGGGATCGCTAGGTCGCTATGACACATGGAAGCAAAGAAGCCTAAAAAGACAAAGCCAGAAAATATGCTAAGTGTATGGATCACTATACTATGGATCGCCAGCGATCCATACTTGATTGTGGAATCTGAGCGAGCTAACTAGGAAAAGCAATGGAAACAGGTGCTAAGTTATTAGCTCGCACGCGAGCTTAACCTATGGCTCGCTAGCGATCCATAGATCATGGATCGCTAGTGATCCATGCTTTTGGCTCCGGTCGCGAGTTAAACTCCTATAGGTCCTCCTACATCCATTTTCAAGCAATTGGCGAACTGGCCTGGCTCAGAAGCTCGAAGCTCTCCGATCTTTATAAATACCATCCTACCTGCGACATAAACGCGATCTTCTCTGGACTAGTTGTTGAAGCTCTTCTAGAAACTTTCTTCACTCTCTACCTCCCACACAACAATCTCCAAAGGGATTTGCTGTGATTCTCTAGTGGATTCCAACTCTGGAGATTCAATCTAGCTAAGGATAATCAAAAGCCTTGTAATCAAATACTACTTGTAACAGCAATCAGTCATAATAAAACTACAAAGTGGACGTAGGCATCGTTAACAGCCGAACCACTATAAAAATCTTCTTTTCTCCTTTCTTTTATTGTTCTTTTCTATACCTATTTTCAGTATTATTGCTCTGTAAGGACAGGGCTGGTGCTTTCACACTCAAACTAGGGTGTTGATCCATTTTTTGGGTTAACATTTGGTACTTCCACTGAGAACTCCAAGTCAAGATTCAGATCTAGCTAGCTACGTTGGATCCCCTAGGTCTAGATATTAAATCCTCATCTTTGCTTGAAAATCCATTGTTTGGAATCAATGGCTCCTAGAAGGAGAATAACTGCCTCTGGAATATCCATAGGGGCGGTAATAGCTAGAGCAGATGTTAATCCCAAACAAACTAAAGTAAATGGTGCTAACTTAGGAAATCAGGCACCAGCATCCTTCAGCTAGCACGAAGTTGTCATCGGGGATGAGTTGAATAACATGGTTGATGAGATCAACCAAAAAATGGATAGTAGCTAAAAGGCTGTAATGGATAAACTTAACGCTCTCTTAACCTCACAGTCAAACCCAGCTCAAAGGACTATGCTTGAACCCGCAGCTGCTATAGAACAAGAGAATTCCTCCATTTCTGGTCTATATAGAAGGAACGGAAAACAACCACAAAAAAGGGTGATAGTAGGACTTAACGTGGAAGGAAATGCGAGTACTCCGTTCGCCACAAAACACCAATTCTGAACTTGAATCAGGGGGCCAACACCCTTCAAGAAGATATAGCTATGAATCTCTCCGATTCAGAAGATGGAGAGAAAGACCATCAGTTGGAAGAGAATGTTAACGCATTCGATGATGCTAGGAATGTCCAAACTGCCTCAATCAGGCTAAAAGCAAGCCAACGGGGTCCTGCGGGAGTGGCTCTCCCGAAGACAGAAGAGCCTAGGCTTCAGCCCACATGCCAAGACCGTTTGCAAAGCTAAACACTTGGTGTAGTGACTGATTGTCGTCCCCAGGATTACCGAACATTAGAGGCATACATAGCAGACATGGTCAAATGGTTAATGGACGAGAGTAAAAACCGAGGAGATGTTGAATGGGGATCCGTTCCAAGTCAGATTCCTTTTACCGATGAAATCTTGAATGAAAAATATCTAGAAAAATTCATAATGCCAACTATCCCATCCTACGACGGAACGAAGGACCCAAAGCCCCATCTATACAAATATAGCTGGTATATGGATGGACCCAACGCTCCAGAAGCTGTTCGTTGTCGATGTTTCCATATCTTTCTAGAAGGAGCTGCGTCTATGTAGTTCATCAGACTTCTCCCGAGATCTATCTCTACCTTTGATCAATTAGCAAAAAATTCCCTGACCAATTCAGGCTCCATACCACACAACCAAAAGATGTCATGTCCCTATCTGGTTTGTTCCAAGGACGCAACGAGTCGCTGAAATCTTTCATGAACCGATTCAATACCGCGGTGACGAAAGTAAGTAACCCCAATGAGGACATGGTTTTTATGGTGTTAGTCTGTACCATTCACCAGGAGACTAAAATCGGGAAATGGATTAAAATGAAGCTGCCTACCACAAGGAATGACTTCAATCGTAAAGCAAGTCAGTACTTAAGATTGGAGGAAACACAGAAGCTGGAAAGAAAGTCTACTGGTGTGCAACCGATGAACATCGGGTGGAGCGATGTGGCAATAAATCAAAACGCGCATGATTCTGGAGCTGCTCAAGGAGTCATGGGGAAAGATGGAATCAAAAGAGGAAGAATCGGAACTCCAACAAAAGAAATAGCAATGGCAGTAACAAAAGATTAAAGAGTTCCAACAGGAAGATTATACCCCTCTAAATGACACTCCAAAAAATATTTATCTCGCAACAAAAGAAATTGAAGAATACAAGAAACCCCTTAGGAGGGAGGCAACTGAACAACAGAAACGCTCAGGGAAATTCTGCTGCTTCCACGAAACACATGGCCACAATAGAAATGAATGTTGCCACCTAAAGAATCTCATTGAAGAGTTTATTCGGGACAATAAACTCCAGCAGTACGTGAGAAAGCCACAAAAACCCAATCAACCTACAGCTCCTCGGCCTTCTAGAGAACGAAGAAATCAAGATGGAACCAGTGACGAAGGTTCAAAATAAATCGACTAAAGGCTTATTATTGGAACGATATCTGGGGGACCACACTCCACGCAAAGGAGTTGGAGAGAAATGGAACAGTATGTGAGTTCATTGAAACATGCTCCAAAAGAATACCTATCAACCATAGCAACCAAAGCAACCAATTCATCCAAACAAACAATTCTGACCTATTTGGAGTTTATGTCCCATGCAAATATATCAAATCTTCTTCTTGGATCTACCAGGAACCATCAAAGAATTGAGAAAAGATGACGAACAAAAGAGATTGATAGAGAAAAGATTGTTTCTTTGTTGTTACAGGGTATTGACAATTTATAGTCGTATTCCCTTGTCCCCTATCTCATCCTCTTCTTGCACTCATACTTACTATCAGTGGATAGTAAGAGAATTTACTGAGGTATACGGACATATATCTTAGGGATTACTCATTCTAGGATATACTTCACCCTATCTCTAATGAGCTACTTAATGTGTTATACTCCTGAGCTAAAGTTCAACCTACCAGGAACAATAAACTCCGGGTCAGTCATGGGACTGGTATGAGTAAACAAAAATAGTTGTTTTCACAAAGAAAATAAAAGAATTTCGCAATGCTTTTGGAAAATGAAACTACCATAAGGCCTCCCGCCACACACACAATGCAAACGCATAATTGGAGGAGATTTCTCCTTATGATAGTCAAATATGCTTAATACGAGAAAACTCTTTTGATATTATTACTAGTGCATAGTGTGAAAATCCTTTCGAAAATATAATATTAATCTTAGCCAGCATAGGTACCATTATACTATGCGTACTATAGCTGCCACCTGAGGTGACAGGTTATACAAATTGCAATCGTAAAGGGCTCGTATTGTTTCTTTGGATTTCCAACGAATGGTCAGGCTTAGGAACTTCCTACTGCCACATGGGTACGCCTCTGGAGGGACGTCCCGAGAACTAACTAGCTCTCTGCCAACACAAGGCCGGGTTACCTCTTACTAGGTAACTACTACACGATTATGCCACCCCCCGGTCGTTTGCGACCTTTATCCGAGGGCCCTCGATCACAAAGCAACAACCACACAGTAAATGAGATTGATGCAACCACACAGGTAAAGCATCCGGGCTCCATACCATGATACCACCTTTTTCCAGAAGGAAATGACATACCCTAAATAGTGCGACCCTCATAACCTTGCCGCATCTTCCTATTTCGACCATTTCTGGGGTGTGAGGTCCGATGAGGTCTCGTCCACAAAGCTACGCTTTACACGAAAGTCGTGCTTTGATCAACAAATGATCAGCAATACACAACAACACTTAGCATGCCACACTACCAAATTGGGAGTATATCACTGATAACCTTCAACTACATAACCTCTGAGCTCGTACGTCTCAGAGAAGGGTGTTAAGCTAAGAGAATAAATTCTCCGCCACCAAACAAAAATGTATTTGAAAGAAATTAGCTTCATATCTCAAAGTGTAGTGTCAGACATACGACCATACAAATCTGTTCCGAGTTCGAATAGAATCGAAGGCACTTCGTCCAATAAAGGAAGAAGCCCTTGCAATCCGGGTATTCACAATCCCGATCGGACTTCCCATCACTTAGGGAATCTCTATACCGTAGCTACATACTGCAGAGACAATCGATAGGTTATCCTATCATTCTCGCAAACACCAGGTCTTCAACACCGGTCTTCAAATGCTATCCATTTACGTCGTATCACTATTCGGAATGGGTTATCTGACACAAAGTCCTCTCCCGGCTAAACCTAATAGTGAGCGCAATATTTTAAAACATATGGATATTGGGATTTCAATTAAGTCACAACTTATTACCCAAAACTTCTCTTTCAAATGGTTTAAACAAATTACCATTTTAATCTTTTACACAGAAAGATTCATTTCACTAAGTTCACCAATCTTTCACAAAGATTCATTCATATTCTTTCAAATTGGATTAACTCATCAAATCTTTAAATCAAGATTTAATTCATAGCTTTCCAAAAAGTTTCATTCACAACTTGGAAAACCATTTTTCATTTCAAATCTTTTATATATAAAAGATACACCATTTAAAATCCTCTTCAATTTCAAAACAAGGTTTAACCATTTTAAATTTCAAAACTTTATGAAGTTATCCAAAATAACTTTATCCTCAAATCTCCTTTTCAAAAGCTTTTCACATTTAACCCGATTCTATTTCCAAACCATTGGAATTCAAATTTAATTTAAAATCATTTCAAAAATATGTGACTTAATCGATTTCCACGTGAAATCCATATTTGTGTGTGTATGGTGTGGTCCAGGGGTTTCACACACAATAGTGCAACATCATTCAATCATCACAGATGCAAACACAGCAATATATTTGATAAGCGGTATAAACTATAACGCTTATCCTCCATTCGCAGATCCATAGACAAATCACAGATAAAATAAATTACATTCATCACAGCTTGAATTAAAACAATTCATATCACACAGCATCACATAGTAGGGATATCGAACAATTCACAACATTCAATAGAATACAGTCATCCATAAGTAATGATTTATTAATCATCATTCTCTAATTAATTTAAAATAAATTAAATTAATTACTTTCATCATTCTAAATCTTGCTTACTTAACCATTAATTAATTACAAATTAATTAATCATCCTCTAAGTACTAATTAATCACCCTTGATTAATTATACTCTAATTACATTAAGTAATTATCCTTAATTAATTACACAAATTAATTATTCTTAACCAATTACAGTAATTAACCTTTAATTACTTCAT
The DNA here is from genome assembly GCA_030737815.1 of Allium fistulosum. Lineage (NCBI taxonomy): Eukaryota > Viridiplantae > Streptophyta > Magnoliopsida > Asparagales > Amaryllidaceae > Allium > Allium fistulosum. The sequence goes on along the minus strand of CM060905.1, from coordinate 866,678,958 downwards.
TAATTAATTAACTAAAATTAATTACATTAATCCTTAATTAATTACATTAATTAATTACTTCATAATCACTTATCATTGATTAATTAATCTTAATTAATCAACCCTTAATTACATCATTAATTATATTAATTAATGAACTCTAATTACTCTATTTACATTAATTACATTAAGTAATTAATCTTTAATTAAACCCCATTTATTAATCACTCTTGATTAATCTTATCCAGTAATTAACTACTCTTAATTACTCATTAAATAAATTAATTACTCCTTAATTAATTATCCTTAATTAATCCCTTACACAAAGTAATTAAATCCAAATTACTTCCATTATTAAATCATCTTCCACTAATTACATCCATTAATTACCCTTAATTACTTCACTAAGTAATTATACTTCAGTAATTACATTAAGTAATTACACTTAACCCAATATCAAGTAATTATCTTTAATTAATTGAACTTAATTAATTAATTAAAATTAACCACATTAACTTAATTAATTACACTAAGTAATTAATTACTTAATTTACTTTATTACGTAGTTACCTTCACATTTCATTTTAAATTCAAGATTTAAAATGATTTCAAATTTAACTTTAACAAAATTTAAATAGAATTTACAAACCTTTTAAATCAAGGTTAAAGAACACTTATCTTATAAAAGAAATTTATAAGAGTTTAAAACCAAATTATTTAAAAACAAAATCTTGTTTTTATTAAAAAAAACTTTAAAAATCTGTTTCCAAATGCTGCTTCGGGTTCGTCCCGAAGCCTACTCGAGTACTTACCCGAGAAAACCCATCTTTTCTTTCCTTTTCAAAAGTTTGTTTAAATTTTAAAGTTTTAAAACCTGGCAACAACAATTTACCGGTCGTCACTGCCTCGGGTCGCTACATTTGGTATCAGAGCTAAGGTTGAACTTTAGCTCAGGAGTATAACACATTAAGTAGCTCATTAGAGATAGGGTGAAGTATACCCTAGAATGAGTAATCCCTAAGATATCTGTTCGTATACCTCAGTAAATTCTCTTACTATCCACTGATAGTAAGTATGAGTGCAAGAAGAGGATGAGATAGGGGACAAGGGAATACGACTATAAATGGTCAATACCCTGTAACAACAAAGAAACAATCTTTTCTCTATCAATCTCTTTTGTTCGTCATCTTTTCTCAATTCTTTGATGGTTCCTGGTAGATCCAAGAAGAAGATTTGATATATTTGCATGGGACATAAACTCCAAATAGGTCAGAATTGTTTGTTTGGATGAATTGGTTGCTTTGGTTGCTATGGTTGATAGGTATAATTTGGTTTCTAAACTAAAAAGTTTTGGAATTGTATCCATATATTTGTCTATTTTTGGGTCCGGATATGTTCTACGAATGGTTAGTTATCCCTCCGGACTAACCGATGCCCCTGCATATTTCGTAGATCTGGATAACCCAGGTATCTTGTAAAAATTAAAAAGATTTGTTCTCGTATCTATTATTGATATTCTGATTTGGTAAGCCAAATGCAGAATAGATGCTCAATTTTATTTGATGAAATATTCTTCATCTATCTTTGTGTCTCCCTGGCAAATTTCGAGGATGAAATTTCTTAAGGGGGGGACCTGTAACGATCCCGAATTTTAACTAAGTTTAAATTGATAATTAAATTAATTTTTGAATGAAAATTTTGAAATTAATTGGTAAATTGATTTGAGTTTCTCCAAATTCAAATAAAACATGTGTTGAATTTGAATTTAAATCTTGTATATATATGTGAATATATGTGTATATGTGCATATATGAGTAGATTCGAATATATGTATATATATATTGGATTTGAATTTTAATTTTAAGTAAATGGTTTAAAAATAATTTGAATTTATAAATAGATATATATATATATATATATAAGATAAATTATAAAATACAAGGTAAACACATCAGCTGAATTCTAACAACATATTAAAAATAGAAATTTATTTATATTATAAAATAATAAGACTAAAGAAAATAAAATATATTCAAGTATGTAAACAAATCAAATTGGATGTGAATGATAGTATGAAACAAGTAATATACATTCAAATATGAAAAAATAAATATATGTGTATACTTGTAAAGGAAAATAAATATCTATTAGCTTGCAAAAGAAGACACTAATATATATTCAAGAATGAAACACAAAGGAAAAAACATTTAAATATCTATGTACGAGTAAGGATAAGTATGTAGATTTGTACATGGTAATTAATGCTCTCATTTCAGCCACCATAGAAAGAAAAAAATCTCTGTCCTATATTGTACAAAACCTATTATCACATGTAAACTCAAATTTATACATATATCCTGTAAACTTCTTTTTATATATATCAATCTATTCATCAGTTCGTCCATCAAAGCTGTGAATAATCTAAAGTAATTATCATCTCAAATTGAAACAAACTTCAATCTAAACTCAATTCAAACCAGAGGATCAAGTGAAGAACTCCAGCTTGTATTTTCAAAGCCTGTGTCATCATAAACTCTGTTCTTTCTCCTGAAACAAGTGAGTAACCTCACTTTTTAAAATTTTAAAATATGGATCAGTTGCAAGTTAAATCTTTGATAAGTATGTTTATATATATGTATGAATTCTCTGTGAATGATGGATGTATTTGTGTACAGGCTGATGTTTGTATCTGTCTTTGTTTAGAGTTCATAAACACCAGATTTTTGATTCAAAAATCAATTCCACTTATTCTACTTGCTGTTTGAACTTAATGTTAAAACAAAAGATGTTTGTTTGATTATAAACTAAGTTTTAAAAATCAATTTAAGTTAAAATAACCTGTTAAAGACTCTGGAAATCAAGAGAGCTGAACCAAACTTTAAATAAATCAAATTTCAAACATTTTAATTCATGAATTCAGGTATGCAGATCGAATTCGTATGCTTTAACTCGATTTTTAAAGCAAGGATCATAATTTTTAGAGTTAGGAATTAAGAGAAGTTTGGGTTAGTCGAGATTTTATTGTTTTGGCGATCTCTGACGATCTATTAGGTCGTGAAAGTCGGGAACTTGCCTGGTGGTGGAGGAGTAATCGGCGATTGAGGGAAAAATAGTGAGATGGTCGGCAGTTGAACGTGGTGGCAGCGGTGAGAGTTTGAAGTTTCTAAACCTAGTTTTGTCGAGTGCGAATGTTTCGATTCGTTCGTCGCCTGGAGTTGATCAAGCATTGCGAGGCTCTGGGAGGTGGTAAAGGGGACGTTGGCGATTGTGTGGCCGGAGTTTCGAGTTGTCTGGTGGTCGAGGTTGCGGGGACGAGGCGTTTCCAGGTTTGGTGGTGGTGGGTCTTTTGTCCTAGGTTTGTGTTTTCGAACTCAATTTCGATTTCGAGTGGACGACGTCGTGCTGGTGGTCGGAGAATAGTCTGGAGATGATCGTCGACTTGCTCGACGTAGTGGCGATGACTGGAGGCGAGCGTCAGAGCAGTGCACGTGTACGTGCACTTGTGTCTGTTGATCTGGAGTTGTTTAGTCTGGGTGGAAGCAGTTTTTCTCGCGTGTTTTTCTTGAGTGTTACTCGAGGTGTATCTGTGTTTGACTCGAAGCAAGATTGAGTGGCTCAGGTAAATTGTTGTTGCCAGGTTTTAAAACATTAAAATTTAAACAACCTTTTGAAAAGGAAAGAAAAGATGAGTTTTCTCGGGTAAGTACTCGAGTAGGCTTCGGGACGAACCCGAAGCAGCATTTGGAAACAGATTTTTAAAGTTTTTTTTAATAAAAAAAGATTTTGTTTTTAAATAATTTGGTTTTAAACTCTTATAAATTTCTTTTATAAGATAAGTGTTCTTTAACCTTGATTTAAAAGGTTTGTAAATTCGATTTAAATTTTGTTAAAGTTAAATTTGAAATCATTTTAAATCTTGAATTTAAAATGAAATGTGAAGGTAACTACTTAATAAAGTAAATTAAGTAATTAATTACTCAGTGTAATTAATTAAGTTAATGTGGTTAATTTTAATTAATTAATTAAGTTCAATTAATTAAAGATAATTACTTGATATTGGGTTAAGTGTAATTACTTAATGTAAATACTGAAGTATATTTACTTAGTGAAGTAATTAAGGGTAATTACTGGATGTAATTAGTGGAAGATGATTTAATAATGGAAGTAATTTGGATTTAATTACTTTGTGTAAGGGATTAATTAAGGATAATTAATTAAGGAGTAATTAATTTATTTAATGAGTAATTAAGAGTAGTTAATTACTGGATAAGATTAATCAAGAGTGATTAATAAATAGGGTTTAATTAAAGATTAATTACTTAATGTAATTAATGTAAATAGAGTAATTAGAGTTCATTAATTAATATAATTAATGATGTAATTAAGGGTTGATTAATTAAGATTAATTAATCAATGATAAGTGATTATGAAGTAATTAATTAAGGATTAATGTAATTAATTTTAGTTAATTAATTAATGAAGTAATTAAAGGTTAATTACTGTAATTGGTTAAGAATAATTAATTTGTGTAATTAATTAAGGATAATTACTTAATGTAATTAGAGTATAATTAATCAAGGGTGATTAATTAGTACTTAGAGGATGATTAATTAATTTGTAATTAATTAATGGTTAAGTAAGCAAAATTTAGAATGATGAAAGTAACTAATTTAATTTATTTTAAAGTAATTAGAGAATGATGATTAATAAATAATTACTTATGGATGACTGTATTCTATTGAATGTTGTGAATTGTTCGATATCCCTACTATGTGATGATGTGTGATATGAATTGTTTTAATTCAAGCTGTGATGAATGTAATTTATTTTATCTCTGATTTGTCTGTGGATCTGTGAATGGAGGATAAGCGTTATAATTTATACTGCTTATCAAATATATTGTTGTGTTTGAATCTGTGATGATTGAATGATGTTGCACTATTGTGTGTGAAACCCCTGGACCACACCATACACACACAAATATGGATTTCACGTGGAAATCGATTAAGTCACATATTTTTGAAATGATTTTAAATTAAATTTGAATTCCAATGGTTTGGAAATAGAATCGGGTTAAATGTGAAAAGCTTTTGAAAAGGAGTTTTGAGGATAAAGTTATTTGGGATAACTTTATAAGTTTTGAAATTTAAAATGGTTAAACCTTGTTTTGAAATTGAAGAGGATTTTAAATGGTGTATCTTTTATATATAAAAGATTTGAAATGAAAAATGGTTTTCCAAGTTGTGAATGAATCTTTTTGGAAAGTTATGAATTAAATCTTGATTTAAAGATTTGATGAGTTAATCCAATTTGAAAGAATATGAATGAATCTTTGTGAAAGATTGGTGAACTTTGTGAAATGAATCTTTCTGTGTAAAAGATTAAAATGGTAATTTGTTTAAACCATTTGAAAGAGAAGTTTTGGGTAATAAGTTGTGACTTAATTGAAATCCCAATATCCATATGTTTTAAAATATTGCGCTCACTATTCGGTTTAGCCGGGAGAGGACTTTGAGTCAGATAACCCATTCCGAATAGTGATACGACGTAAATGGATAGCATTTGAAGACCGGTGTTGAAGACTGGGTGTTTGCGAGAACGATAGGATAACTTATCGATTGTCTCTGCACTGAGTAGCTACGGTATAGAGATTCCCTAAGTGATGGGAAGTCCGATCGGGATTGTGAATACCCGGATTGCAAGGGCTTCTTCCTTTATTGGACGAAGTGCCTTCGATTCTGTTCGAACCCGGAACAGATTCGTATGGTCGTATGTCTGACACTACACTTTGAGATATAAAGCTGATTTCTTTCAAATACATTTCTGTTTGGTGGCGGAGAATTTATTCTCTTAGCTTAACACCCTTCTCTGAGACGTACGAGCTCAGAGGTTATGTAGATGAAGGTTATCGGTGATATACTCCCAATTTGGTAGTGTGGCATGCTAAGTGTTGTTGTGTGTTGCTGATCATTTGTTGATCAAAGCATGGCTTTCGTGTAAAGTGTAGCTTTGTGGACGAGACCTCATCGGACCTCACACCACGGAAATGGTTGAAACAGGAAGATGCGGCAAGGTTATGAGGGTCGCACCCTTTAGGGTATGTCATTTCCTTCTGGAAAAAGGTGGTATCATGGTATGGAGCCCAGATGCTTTACCTGTGTGGTTGCATCAATCTCATTTACTGTGTGGTTGTTGCTTTGTGATCGAGGGCCCTCGGATAAAGGTCACAAACAACCGGGGGGTGGCATACTCGTGTAGTAGTTACCTAGTAAGAGGTAACCCGGCCTTGTGTTGGCCAAGAGCTAGTTAGTTCTCGGTACGTCCCTCCAGAGGCGTACCCATGTGGCAGTAGGAAGTTCCTTAGCCTGACCATTCGTTGGAAATCCAAAGAAACAATACGAGCCCTTTACGATTGCAATTTGTATAACCTGTCACCTCAGGTGGCAGCTATAGTAGGCATAGTATAATGGTACCTATGCTGGCTAAGATTAATATTATATTTTCGAAAGGATTTTCACACTATGCACTAGTAATAATATCAAAAGAGTTTTCTCGTATTAAGCATATTTGACTATCATAAGGAGAAATCTACTCCAATTCTGTGTTTGCATTGTGTGTGTGGCGGGAGGCCTTATGGTAGTTTCATTTTCCAAAAGCATTGCAAAATTCTTTTATTTTCTTTGTGAAAACAAATGTTTTTGTTTACTCATACCAGTCCCATGACTGACCCGGAGTTTATTGTTCCCTTCCTAAACTCTGGGTGCCCACAATTTTCCACACGGGCAGTCTAGAGTTGGGATTTTCAGATAGTCAGGTTTATTAGATTAGTTGGAGCTAGTTCAGTTTTAGGAGTTCATGGACTACACTTGCTTATCTTGGTGCGACGTGATGGTGGTTCGAGCTTGATGTTGGAGTTGTTGGACTCGTTCTCTTTTAAAGATCGTTTAGAGTTATCACTTCTGTTGTTTTCGCTGTAACATTATTATTTGTCTCTGATATTCTTGTATCATATAGATATCACTGTTGTATATCATATTTTGGATATTGTATCATTTGTGATGTATATGATATCATTCATTTCTTTCTTCCGTTGTGTTTTTATACTTAATGTGTTATAAGCTCCGGCGAGCCAGATTCGGCGATTGAATTTGTGACATTCGAGTACAAGTGAAGTACAGGTGCCGATTTTCGAATGCCGAGTCAGGATCGTTACAAAAAGACTCATGTCTCACAGTAGATGATGAAACCCTGGTCAAGTTACAAAAGGTTTTGAGTGACGATATAGTGTTCCGAAATCGGGACACCAAAGGGATCGAAGCTCCAACTCTTGATCCGATGGTGGTGACAGTAGGAATCAGACCTACGATAGTTTCACGAGTGTTGGTGGATAGTAGCAGTTCTGTTAATATACTTTTCAAATGCACTTTTGATCAGATGAAGATTAGCATGAAAAGTGTATCTGCGTGCCAAACAAAGATTTAAGGGTTCACTAGCGAACCCAAACAACCAGTGGGAACAATTGATCTGCTTGTGGAACTTGGACAAGGTGAGCGAAGAGTCACCCTCATTCAGACTTTTATGATCGTAGATGAAATGTTATCATATAATGCCTTCTTGGGGACGGCCCACACTAGCAGATTTCAGAATAGCTATAGCCTAATGGTGCCTTACAATGAAGTTCCCTATAGAGAATGGAATCGGGATTGCGAAAGGTGACCAGTGTGCCACTTGGGAATGCTATATTGTGGAATTACGTGAATCGAAAAGAAAGGAAAAAGGAAAGGACGTGGGGAGAACTCTCCACATTCATGAACCCTCTAAATAGCAACTACAGAGCCACCCCTAGTTCGGGGAGCATAGTCGATTCGATAAGGCTTTGGACCCTAGAAAGAAGAGTTTAGAGGAGGATCGGGCAACACCAGTAGAATTGACGGCGTCTGTGCCATTCAGTATGAATGACCCAACACGGGTCCTAAAAATTGGATCGCACCTTGGAAACAAGATGCGGCTAGAACTAACTAAGTTTCTCTATGCCAACTTGGACGTATTTGCTTGGACACACTCCGATATATGTGGGGTATCACCTGCAATTGCTTGCCACACGCTCAATATCGACCCCAAGTTCACACCAGTGAAGCAAAAGAGGCGCAGCTTGTGCCTTGAACGGTCCAAGGGACTAAGAGAAGAGGTAGATACACTAATAGCCAATGGCTTCATCCGGGACGCAACTTACCCTGAATGGGTATCAAACCAAGTCTTACTCAAAAAGTCTAATGGAAAATGGCGAACTTGTATAGACTTTTCGGACCTAAACAAAGCTTGCCCGAAAGATAGCTTCTCCCTGCCCAGAATTGATCAGCTTGTAGATGGGACGACGGGACATAAGTTGCTGTCATTTATGGATGCATACTCGGGCTACAACTAGATCCTAATGCATGAGCCTAATCAAGAGAACACCAGCTTCATCACCAATCTGGGATTGTACTACTACAGGGTAATGTTGTTCAGTTTAAAGAATGCTGGGGCAACATACCAACGATTAGTGAATACATATTCAAACGCCAAATTGAAAAGACTATGGAAGTGTACGTGGATGGAATGTTGGTCAAGTCGCGAGTAGCTTCCAATCATCTAGAAAATCTCGCCGAAATGTTCGAAATACTCTGAAAGTACTGAATAAAACTCAACCCACTCAAATATCACTTCAGAGTAGCTTCGAGGAAATTCCTAGGGTTCATAGTAAGTGCCAGGGGCATTGAAGAAAAACCCAAATAAATAACGGCACTATGAGAAGTCCAAGCTTTGAAGAATAAAAAGGAACTTCAAAGCCTGAATGGAAAGGTTGCAGCACTCAGCCGATTTATTTCAAAAGCTACAGATAAATGCATACCATTCTTCGACGCATTGAAGAAGGGAAAGAAAAACTTTGAATGGAGTGAGGCTTGTCAAACAACATTCGAAGAATTGCTGCGACACATGGAAACTCCGCGAATCCTATCTAAACCGATGGATGGAGAAGATCTATTCTTCTACGTAGCGATTTCACCACATGCGTTGAGCGCCGCCCTCGTGCGGGAAGAAGCGTGAATCCAGCGACCCATGTACTACATTAGCAAGCTGTTCACTAGAGTAGAGAAAAACTACCCAAAACAGGAAAAAAATAGTGTATTGCCTTTTGATCACATCTAGGAAGTTATGACCATACTTTCAGGCTCATCCAATCAAAGTGTTGACTGACTAGCCCCTGAAGCAAGTGTTATATCGACTTGAAACTTCCGGACGACTTCTCAAGTGGAACATGGAGCTGAGCCAATATGACATCACATATCATCCTAGGAAGGCCATCAATGGGCAAGCGTTAGCAGACTTCATCGTCGAGTTTACTTTACGGGATAATGAAGAAGAAACACAGCGGGAAGTAGATGCGCAATGGAAGCTCTTTGTCGATGGCACATCTAACAACCTCTGTTCGGGGGCAGGAGTAGTGCTTGAAACCCCCGAAGGATGAGCCATTAGCTATGCTATATGTTTGGAATTCCCTGCTACAAGCTACAAAGTGGAATACGAAGCACTAATTGTAGGGCTGAAAGTTTTGAAAGAGCTCAAGATAAAATCTATTCACATATACAGCGACTCCCAGCTGGTCGTCCGTCAAGTAAAAGGGGAACACCAGGCTCGAGGAGAGAATCTTGCCCCATACCTGTCAAAAGTGCAAGAGCTGCTAAGCGACGTCGAACATTACACTATAACCCATATTCCATGGGAGCAAAACACCAAGGCAGACTATTTGGCTAAACTAGCAAGCTTTAGGGAAGCTCAATCATTGGGGCTCGTCCCAGTCGAAACTTTAACTACCCCGAGCATAGACGAAATGGACGTCGACTGGATCCTCGAAATCACCATCATACCAGAGACATGGATGACTCCGATAAAGGACTATTTACTTGTAGGGACCCTTCCCATTGATCAGAATCAACAGAAACAGCTTCTCCGAAAAGCGCCTCGGTACATGATATAAGATGGAATACTCTACCGAAGGGGATTCTCGACCCCCTCCTTAAGTGTGTATCTGATGACGAAGCCTGACAAGTCCTAAAGGAAGTGCACGAAGGCGAATGCGGAGACCATACTGGGGGGTAAACCCTTGCATAGAAAGTCCCTCGATACGAATACTTCTGGCCAATAATAAACCGTGATGTTGTAGACTACACCAGGAGATGTGATCGCTGCCAAAGATTCAGCAAAATTAAAAGAACTCCATCGACAGAGCTAACACAGATGGTCAGTCCATGGCCATTTGCAATATAGGGATCGATTTGATTGGCGTCCTACTGATAGCGAAAGTAGGGGCCAAAAATGGTATAGTTGCTGTTGATTATTTCACAAAATGGGCCAAAGCGGAACCGCTGGCCACCATAACCACAAAGAAAGTCATAAATTTTGTTACTGAAAACATTATTTGCAGGTTTGGCATGCCACTAAAAATTATCATTGACAATGGAACCCAATTTGAAAGCGTCGAGTTCAAAGACTTCCGTAAATGCTTCCGAATTGAGAAAATTTTCTCAGTAGTAGCTCATCCACAAGCAAACGGATAAGTAAAGGCAATAAACAAGATCATCAAGTCTACCATCAAGAAGCGACTAACTAAAGCCAAGGGAAACTGGGTTGACGAACTTTCACTCGCACTATGGGCTTACCGAACTACTCAGAAAGCGGCAACCAGCCATACCCCGTTTGCTCTGGCGTATGGTTCATGTTGAATTAGAAGTTCCCTCGCACTGAATGAAAAATTTCAACCAAAAGCAAAACGAGCAGCTCCCACTCGAATCACTAGATATGATCAAAGGAAAAAGAGAAGAAGCTGAGTTGAGAATCGTCACCCACCAAAAAAGGGTAGCACGGTACTTCAACTCCAAAGTTCACAACCAAACCTTCAAAGTGGGAGATCTTATGCTCAAACGAGTCTACCCCATTTCGGGGGCCTTTGGACCAAACTGGGAAGGACCGTACGTCATCAATCAGAAGCTAAGAGACGGAACTTTCAAGCTAACAACCGTCGACGAAATTCAGATTCCCAAGGAATGGAATAGCGAATCACTCCGCCATTACTTTATTTTGAAAACTACTTTATGTACTCTCTATTTTTCAGAAAATAAGCCATCCCGAAATGTTGAGGGCATTGTAAAAAGTCTGCCATGCTTTCCTTAATAAAATTTTATTAGCTCTTTGAATCGACAAAACTGTGTTCATAATAACTACCCGTCGGGTCGATGGAAGCAAATCGACTCAAACTGCTAGATCAGTAGAACCCGATCCTTGCCTTCTAAAAACCGGTGTTGCTCCGGCAACATAGGAAAGGCCTAAAATTACACTCCTCACGTTGCCCGAAGATAGGCAATGTCGGGGAGCATGAAAAGCCGCGCATTTCATAAGCTGCACCAAAACATACGCTCCTCACATTGCCGGAAGATAGGCAACGCTGAGGAGTACGAAAAGCCGTGCATTTCATAAGCCATGTCAAAACATACGCTCCTCATGTTGCCCGAAGATATGCAACGCTGAGGAGTACGAAAAACCACGCATTTCGTAAGCCACGCCAAAACATACGCTCCTCACATTGCCTGAAGATAAGCAACGCCGAGGAGTACGAAAAGCCACGCATTTCATAAGCCGCACCAAAACATACGCTCCTCACGTTGTCTGAAGATAGGCAACGCCGAGCAGTGCGAAAGGCCACGCACTTCATAAGCTGCGTCAAAACATACGCTTCTCACATTGCCCGAAGATAGGCAACACCGAGGAGAACGTAAAGTCGTGCATTTCATTAGCCGCGCCAAAACATATGCTCCTCACATTGCCCGAAGATAGGCAACACCGAGGTGCACGAAAAGCCGCACATTTCATAAGTTGCGCCAAAACATATGCTCCTTACGTTGGCCGAAGATAGGCAACACCGAGGAGTATCAAAAGTCATGCATTTCGTAAGCCTTGCACTAACTCTTAAAAAATTTAAACTCCTCACATTGCCCGAAGATAGGAAACACAGAGAAGTATCAAAATCCATGCGCCCGTAAACACGTACCAACCCCTTACATTGCCCGAAGATAGGCAACATCGCTAAAAAATCACGCTCCTTAAGCATAAACTCCTCATGTTGCCCGAAGATAGGCAGCACTGAGGAGCATCAGAACCAGATCGGTGGGTCGTATCGATCCTGAAAACCGTGCATCTCATAACCAGCGCCAACCACTTCGATGATTGGGAATAATGGGAACAGCTCCAACAAAATTGGAGTGCTACAAACCAACAAAAAAGTTTTAACCGATGATACTTAATGATTAAAACTGCCTTCAGTTAACCCATGCAATGTGCACCTCCCAAACATGCATATATTGCATACTTACCAGAATATCACAAGAAACTTAGATTATATGCTAAAGTTGCAAAACTTCTGAAAGAAGGAAAATCAAGCTGTGGCTTAGCCAAATTTCAAGTTTAATATGAAAATTATCTAAACTATAAGTTACCCGTCATTTGAAGTAAACAGCCCCATGAACTGGGGGGCATACACCGGTACTTAAATAAAAACTATTGAAAACAATAAGTTCACAAGTTTTGTTACTCTAAATAAAAATTTTGGCGGCAATCGTAAAAATTAGACAAGTATAAGAAAAACAAGCATAAGTGCACAGAACACATATGAACAGACAGATAAGAGTACAGTCAAAATATCATTGTATTGCTTATCATTTTCTTTACATGGGGTCAAAAAGTGGGGGCCGTACCCACACAACACCGGCCAACAAAAAGAAAATACAAACTACACGGCAAAAACACTAAGTGCAGACTCTAAACTTGAACAAAATGACTCAAAAAGAACCAAAATCAAATCGGTCTTCACACAAGCTCCTCAAAGCTTCCTTCCACCGCTCCCTTTTCTGCCCTTTGTTGGCAGCTTTTGCTTTGTCTCGGGAGTGGTGTCGTTGCCGGTAATATCAACAAACTCCTCAGTGGAAACATCCTCCTCTTGCTCTAAAGCCTTCTCAGAAGATTCTCCCTTTGCTTTGCGCTTCTATGACTTGCGGGAGCTCTTCGAGGTTTTGATCGCTTCAACCTTCTCCTTCTTGATAGCGACCAATTCATGTTGAGTCTTACGAGGCTGCTCCGTTTGAACTTCCTGCTCCGTAATTTCTACCGTTGTTACGTCACCTTCCAAAGACACGGAAGGGTCATCCAGACCATGAAGTGCGGCTATCTTTTCGGACTCTGGCCCCTGTAGCGAGCCAGACACGGACATGGAAACTTGAACATAAATAGAAACGAGTACAGAGGCTGTGGAAATGGCAGCAGGTCCGAGCGCTGAGGAAGCTGGCACATCAATAGGAAAGGTGGATGGACTTGTAAGATCAAAAATGAAAGCAATAAATTTTTCCTGCTCTTGCGGCGTAAGCTGGAAACTCCCAAACTCGGGAGAAATGGGAGAATTATCTACGCCAGAAGGGTGGCCAACAATGTTGACTTCATACTCACCGCCTTTGCTGTCTTTCGACGGTTCCACTACCTGAGGAAAAGTCTCAAGCCTTGAACTTGTTGACGGTCGTGGGGCTGCTCTGATGGTTCGCCAGCACCAGAAATGAAAGGCTCGGTGAGTGCTTTGGCGGCAGCGGTCACAGCAGCATTAGCGGCTTCTTTCTCTCTCTCGACTCATAAATTTCCCGGCCCTCGAGCAATGCCTTATTTGATTCTTCGTTGAGGTAGGCGTCCTCTAACTCTCGCTCGGTGTAGAATTCACGGCTGTCACAAAAGCGAGCTAAGATTTTCTCCTAGACCACAGCGAGAGTGCATGGGAATTTCTGGCCCAAGTAGCCAAGGCTCCCCTGATGAAGTAGAGAGTTGACGTAAAAATTCAAGATGGTCTCATCCATCATTTCCATCTTCCTCTCGAAAGCATTTTGAAACTCCAGATATCCTCCGTAACAAATGCCTTCTCGACCTAAACGCGAGACTTGCCAACGCTAAGCTGTGCAAGTTGGTCCTGCAGTTGGGCGATCGTCGTAGCCTGATCAGAGATAGTCTTATTGTGCCCCTCGATGATAAGGTCATGGTTAGAGATAGTTTTCTTCTAGGCTTCAATCATTTCGTTATAAGCAGGCACTTCTTCTTTTTGTTTCACCTCCTCGGCGTGAACCTTTTTTATCTCGTCCCTATAGACGATCTCAATTCTGGCGTGAGCCTCTTTCACCTTTTTTAGCAAGTTGGCATTCCTCTTGCTCCCTTGCAGCGCCGCTTCTCTCTCCTCCTCTTGCAGTTTAATTCTGGCATCGCATTCTAACAATGCTCTTTCAAAATCATCCTTGACTCAAAAGAAAGGATTTCTTGGTAGTTGTTGCGATTGGTATCTACCAGATGTTTACATAATTTCCCCACCCTTCGACTTGGTCTAAATCATTTTGAATAGCTGGAGATATGGCATGTAAGAATCTCTATGGATTGGACGGAGATCGCAATCGAACTTAACTCCCCTTAGAAACCACCGGGGGAGTACTGCCTCAAGCTTGGGGGAACCTAATGAAAGAATGTAGGCAGGTCTCCGGTGGGGACGTGAAGCACCGGGAAAAGCACAACAGAAGATGGTATGATGCAAGTTGGAGGCGGAGCAGGGGCAGAAATGACGGGGATTTCTTGACCCATTGAGGAGTGAATCAGAGCAAAAGCCTGTTGTTTCGAAGAATGTGAATGGTGGTCGAACTTTGATCTCTTCGGTGGCTCCTCCCTCTCATCAAATGACCTTATTTTCTCATACCCTCCTTTGTATGACCGGCCCCGGTCTCTTTCTTCCTGGCGACGAGTTTCAGCCTCTAAATCCTTTCTTCTCCTGTACTCTTCCTCCGTCTCTCGGAGCTGATAACGACTAGAAGAACGCCAAGACTAACACTAGGAGCCGGTGAACTCTTCAATGTCTTCATAGAGGCCACATCCTCTCGTCATACTGACACGAAGAAGAAATGAAAAATAAGTAGGACGTGCGAAGGAAAGTGTAATCCTAGTGAAATGTGTAGTGTTTTTCATCGTAGGCGAAATCAGACTAACTTCGGCCGCAATACCACTCGAATGAGGGGGCACCTCCTCAAATTTAAAATCCTCTCTCATATGTGCGTCGAAATCGACGAAAACATCACTCAAATCTCCCAATTCTACGCCAGCGTCTTTACTCAGAGAATCCTGATGCTCTTTAATTTCTAGGGCACTATCCTTATCGTTCATATCTAAAGGAGGTGAGCTTGGAAGGATGGGACTCATTCCTGGAGTCCCATCGCACGATTCTGAATCCCCATCATTGGATTCTGCGTAGAAGTTATCGCTAGAGGTGGACTCATCGCTACTACTCTCGACTTCCTCCTCCTCTTTCTCTAAGCCCACTGCGACCTTGCCTTCCCTCTATTGGAACTCCTCTTCTCCTTCTTCGAGGATCGGAGGCATTCTGACTGGGCCACTAACTCCGATCGCAGTAGCATCTCCTCCTTCGCGAGCCTCCTCGGCTGATTCCTCAGACAAGCCCTCTCTCTCTCTCTTGAGAAGCGCCTTCTTCAGAACTGTGAGAAGAAGATCGTGTGCGGACCCTGGATCGAGCAGGGGACGGGACCTCAACTTGAACAGCAGATCTCCTTGGATGCAATAATCCATATCGGAGTAAGTTTTCATCGGTCAACAAAACTTTGACGGACCTTTCCTCATCATCGATAGCCTTCAGGGTCCAATAAACTTCATCAAGAGACACATCCCTATTTGGCCTTGGGATAAGTGCAAGAAATATACCGCTTGCTAGACTCCATAGTAACGCGTCAGGACTCGATATGTATGAAAAGGAACTTACCATCTATCGTCCAAAGACGGTTAAACCCCTTGAGGCATCTAACAAAGAAATACTACATCTTGAACTGGGACAAGTTGCTTTGTAGACGAAAAATGATTTTCTGGTTTCTTTGAGCCTTAATCATGATCAAGGATGGACATTCATCTCTCCTCTTGAATGACAGAAAGTACCGTAACTCGTCAAAGCTCGGAGCGTAGTTGAACGTTCGCATGAATAGAACGTGCAAGCAAGTCAATATGGCATAGCTGTTGGGATGAATCTAGAATGGGGCAATGCCTAAGTTCGAAAGAGTCTCACATAGAAAGTCGTTAATGGGAGGCATGGCTCCATTCAGACACATGTACCGATGGCAAGCAGTATATCCCGGAGGAGGCATGTGAGCAAACTCGTTCTTTTCTTACAGACATACATACTTCTCTTGTATACCATGTTGCGCGCAGATGTTGTGTAACTCTAGTAGAAACTGCCAAAGAAGCTCTCTCTGGAGGGTTGAGTAGAACTCTAAAATTAGGAGATGTTCGATACAAGACCGGACCAACCAGAACCAACTAGCCATATTCAGCTTGCGAAATGGAAGAAGAAAGGGCGATGGACGATGGCTCGGCTTTTGAAAGCATCGGGCTTCCTCCACTTGACTTACGGCGTAAAGATGGATGCTTCATTCTAACAATAGAACTTGCATAAAAAACGGTCAGGTAATTCTATCCTAAATTAATAGTTTCCCCTACCACACTTAAATTCCGGAGAGACATTTATTCATGTTGGTACGTCGGATTGCAAGCATGAACTGGGGCAAGTGCAGTGTGCTGTCTATATAGGATAAACTCGATGCCTGAAACACTGCAAACGCTCCATCCCGTGTAGATAGTTCACTCGCAGCGAAAGAGGAAAAGGACTTCCCACGTCGTTTTCTTTTTCTTTTTAACTTTCTATACACTTACCCGTTATTGATCAACGATCGATAAAGGATCCATTGACCGAAGCGACGTGGAAGATTCTTTTCATTACAGGGACACCGAGCGTGCAAAAAGAAAGCAAGATAAGTCCAATCCTCTTGAAAAGCCAGGACCAATCCGCAGTGTGTCGTGCGATATCAGCTATGAACTTGGCATAAGTCAATTTTGACTTAATGGACGAAGATAGCAAAATGTGTCAAGCACCGGAGCAAGGCCCGAATGTCGTTTCGAGAGAAACTCAAGACTCGATTTACTATCTTCCTTCATTAATTCATAATCAACTCAAACTCCTCACGACCAACATTGCAAATGCAAACTCGCCATCAAATCATTAAACGAACACTATGATTAACAAACCCACCTCGGATTGAACTCTAAAACACGAGAATTGTTGAAGATTTGGAATCATCAAGCTATGATTGGATCGGTGACGAGCTAAGTGGATGGATCGACGACGATTCAACACAGAGGCAAAGCTAGGGTTTCCGCCAGAGATGGTTTAAGAAGGTGGCGGCGATGCTTCGGTAGTGGCGATGTAGAGGGAATCACGACAAAAGTGGCTGAAAGTGATGGATCGAATAGGAAATGGATCAAATCGCCAAGGGTTTAGGATCGCAAGAAGGCAAAGAAAATTGGGTCGCATGAAAGTAATGAGTTGGCTTGGCTCGAGTAACATATATAGGCCAATAATAATGAAGCAGAAAAATTCGCTAAGTCATTGGGTCGGCTGCGATCCATCTCTTATGGATCGCTAGCAACCCATTCTCTCGAAGGCAAATTTTCTCTCTTAAGTGATCAGGTCGCTAGCGATCCATCATACATAGATCACTAGCGACCCATAAGGTTGGAGGCAAATTTTTCTCGAACACGTGCTCCGATATCTACCCACTATTTCAAATGTACCGAGAAGCTATGGAGAGAAATTCGATCCGTTACGACAAGAAGTAGCAGTTAAGACCAAAGCTAGGTAATCAACAGCATGACCTGATGCGTATCCACATAACTCTAATTCGATTACTTGGAATTCGATGAGCAGATATTAAAAGAAATAACTTCCAGAGCATGCCTTGTCTCCAATGAAGACGTATTCTGGGGGGCAAATGTTATTCGGGTTTTTAACCCATCGGGATCCAATAGAAGACAGAACGGTTTCATGATGTCATAGTGGCTCAGAAGTTGATCAAAAAGGGCTAAAGCAATAATTTAAAAAGAGCCAAGCCATATTACAAAACAACGAATGAGTTTGACTAAACCAAGAGACCAGCACCCGTTCAGTCCAATCGGCAATCAAAGGCAACTAACAAGTAAATCATCGTCAAAACAAAGCAGCACGTAACGAGACTACATGAACAATGTCAATACAAGATAATGGGAATGCTAGACATCAGAATCCAAAAATAAACTAAGTGTATGGATTAACAGCGATCCATAAACTATGGATCGCCAGCGATCCATACTTCATCCTGGGATCGCTAGGTCGCTATGACACATGGAAGCAAAGAAACCTAAAAAGACAAAGCCGAAAAATATGTTAAGTGTACAGATTGCTAGTGATCCATACACTATGGATTGCCAGTGATCCACACTTGATTGTGGAATCTGAGTGAGCTAACTAGGCAAAGCAATGGAAACAGGTGCTAAGTCGTTAGCTCGCAATCGAGCTTAACCTATGGATCGCTAGCGATCCATGCTTTTGGCTCGGGTCATGAGTTAAGCTCCTATAGGTCCTCCTACATCCATCTGCAAGAAATTGGCTAACTGGCCTGGCCCAAAAGCTCTCTGATCTCTATAAATATCATCCTACCTGCGACATAAACGGGATCTTCTTCGAACTGGTTGCAGAAGCTCTGCTGAAAACTTTCTTCACTCTCTACCTCCCTCACAACAATCTCCAATGGATTCACTGTGATTCTCCAGTGGATTCCAACTCTAGGGATTCAACCTAGCTAAGGATAATCAAAAGCCATGTAATCAAATACTACTCGTAATGGCAATCAGTTATAATAAAACTATAAAGTAGATGTAAGCTTTGTTAACAGCCGAACCACTATAAAAATCTTCTTGTCTCCTTTCTTTTACTGTTCTTTTCTATACCTATTATCAGTATTATTGCTCTGTAAGGACATGGAAGGTGCTCTCACACTCAAACCAGGGTGTTGATCCATTTTTTGGGTTAACGGTATGTTTTACGTTTTTGATTGATTTGTTGTGCACCTTATCGTAATTTCAAGGATGAAATTCTTTAAGGAGGGGAGTCTATAACGACCCTATTTTTGAGTAACATTATTTAGGATATTTAATTAGTTAAATAAAATAAAATAACGTAATGATTAAGAGATTGAGATTTTTGATTAATAGGGGTAGCTGTGTCATGTTAACAGATAAACTAAAATAAAATAAGAAAGGGGAATAGGTGAGAGCAAAATAGGAATAAGTAGATCATTATACCCTAAACCCTCATGCATTCATTCTATACATTTATTTCATATGCAAAAATTAAGAATAGAGGCCGACCACCATTAGAAAGAACAAGAGGAAGATAAGCTAAAGGAGGAAGATTAATCAATTCAAATCCATTCAAATCTCAACTCCTTAATCTCAAAGCCAAGGTGAATAATGACTACATCTCATGTTTTCTATTGTTTTTTGTTTTAATTTGAATCCAAACTATTTTGCAAGGTTTTGCCATGTTTTTGAATGTTGAATTGATTATATATGCTTATTGATGATTTATGGTAATTCATATAGATTTTATGATATGTTTTAATGTGAAAACCCTATTAAATGACATCCAAATGCCTTGCAATTTTAGATTTAGATCTGATATGATATTTTAAAGACGGGTTTCAATTTTTATAATTTTCTGAATTAATATGGATTTAATATTAATTTTCTAGTGAAGAAAATGATTATTTGGGTTTAAAATAATTTACGGTTAAATTATATTTGTTCTGGGTCTGAAATTAATATATGTTATAAAACATATTAAAGTTGATTTACTGGAATTTTTATCGAATTTTCCTAAGTGTTTTAATGAATTTATAAAATTATCTAAGTTATAGGACGTAAATGTTTTATATATTCATAAAAGGAGAAGGGGTATTTTGTAAATAATTTAAATTGTTTAATTCTAAAATCTCAGTAGAACTTATAGAAAAGAAAATTAGCAACCAATAATATTTTGACAAACAAGGCAAGTTAGTTAAAAAGAATTTCTTTTTAAAGTTAAAATCAACTTTTACATGCTTTTAGCATGTTTCGCCACTTTCGACACCTAGATTTCAATTGGCTACTTCTGCCTCCATCACCATCGAAGCTAATGCACATAGTATCAAAGACTTGATACAGAGTGAATTGGACATAGGTGAAAGGTACTGGGTCAAAACTAGGGGTTCCAAAGGGGTCGAAATCCTTCTTTGTGTTTAAATGAAAATGCGCCTACTTTGCTTTTGAAAGGTAGGCTTTCGACTTGGTTGGCTTTCGACTGGGTCAAACGTTTTAAAGGAATGGTTTCAAAAGAGGTTTCACCTTTTGTTTTAAGTAAATGCTTTCAAAGTGGTCGAACCTCTTGCTGTCGCTTTCTACCTTTCGAAGCAAATGGTGTCGAAAGGGTAACTTTGTTTTTAAAAATCCAAGCTGATTCTCTAATGCTTTCAAAGGGTGGTTTCAACACAATCACTTCTTTACTTAGGAATTGCATTCGAAAGAGTGCTTTCGACTTAGTTATTTTATGACTCTTTTGTTATGTTGAAGGTAGAACTCAAAGGTTTCAAAAGGAAAGGTTTTTAATGATTTCAAAAGGTTTCCACATGTTTTACTTCAACCCAAATGCTTTCGAAAGGTTTGATGCTTGAAAAGGATTTTGATGCTTTTGAAAGGTTTATGATAAAGGTTTTGAAAGGGTGGTTCCCTAATGGTTTCGAAAGGTTTAAAAGGAAGGTTTCCAATGTTTCCGAAAGGTAATGTTTAAGTGTTTTAAAGATAGGATGTCTAAGGTTTTAAAGCTTTCGAAGGAGATGTTTTTCAATGTTTTCGAAAGGTGATTATGAATAGTTTCGAAAGGAATGTTTTGGCCTTTCGGCCTAGGTTATAAAAGTTTACTTGGTTACAAAAGGGGTACTTTCAATGGGATCAAAAGGGGTACTTTCAATGGTGTAAATGTTTTCATCAACATTGTTTTATGTAAAGTATATATAACATGGCAAGGAGATTTGAGTAAATCATAGAGTTTATATTTTCCTTGTTTATAGTATGATTTAAAGGTTTAAATCAATTTGCGAAGAAAAGGTTTTCAAGGAAAATTTTTAGGGAAGATTACCCTAAGTAAAATGACTCAGATATTAGAATACCAGATGGGACTGGTATGGGGTTGTGCCCTATACTTTAGCTAGTAACCCCTAGCTAATATAAGTCCAAAACCATTAAGATCGGTTGACCCTGGGAGAAGATAGTTTAGGGACAACCCATCCAGAAGAGGAGTGTCTAATAGATGCTAGATTATTTGTTTATTTTGTCTGGTAGGCCCGAGTCAGCCAAAGGTTAGTAGTTAGCCAAACAAAACTAGTGTTCGAATAGATAGTCCATTTGTTACTTGATTTGTATGTATACATGATAATGCTTTATTTTTTTTAACCAGTTTTGGTTGCAGGATTATGGTTTGCAAAAGATATGTCTTTAAAGGATATTAGTGATGAGAAACCCATTCCACTAAGTGGCGTGGTCTCACTCAATATCAAATAACCAAGATGTATAGTATTATTCACACCAGGCTTTATGTCTGACTCAAAGTTTATGTTTTTCCCCTTAAACTCTTGGGTACTCAAAATTGATTTGAGTAGGCAGAGGGTTGAATTTTACAGGTTTTAGTAGGATGACGAATAAAGCTTCCGGAGACGAGATGGTGGCTGATGGATAGCTATTTAGGAGTTGTTGTTTTATTTTGTTTATTTTTGTGGTGTTGTATTTAGTCAATTATGACTATATAGTACTCTGGTCAACCAAGGGGGCATCTTCATATGTCGCTCTTGGCGTATTTATGTAATAATTATATTTGATCTGAACCTGAGAAACAATATAGGATTATGTAACGGAATATGAAACATGTTTAGTGAAATGTAATTGACATAGTTGTTGTTTTTGAAATCTGTGATTGTGTTTCATATTCATGTGCTTTTGATATTATGGAACCATTAACATAGCTATATTTTATCGCCAGGAGTTAATACTATAGATGATTGTAGTATCTGTAGCGCTTAGCTTTGGGCCTCAAGATAGGGGATGATACACAAGGCATGGCTACAAAATAATTAACCAAAAAATGCATAGACTAGGAACCACAAGACAAATCAGGAGCATTGAATAATAAGTCAGTACATCTTTGTTGACATTTGACAACATTCTCTCACCTAAGAATTTATACAAATTAACCTCTCTGTATATAAGCTATATATATAGATGCACATAATACATAAACACAGCGAGACCATTCTTCACATGATCATTTTGTTACATGATTGTAAATAGTTTTATAGTATCAAAGCAACATCTAATATGTGGCACATCAAACAATTGGTTTATACTGAGATAGCACTCATGCGTATATATAGGTATATATAAATATATATATATATATATATATATATATGTACTTTCATGATGGGTTTATCTCCATTTCCTTATTCTTATTTCCGAGTTGTACATTTTAATCGTATAGGCATATGACATGCGTTGTTATGAGCAATTACAACATGCGTGATATGTGTGTGTGTGCGCGCGCATGCGCAGATGTATATGCACATGCAGTGTTTATGATAAATATGCGTAGGTGTATTTTTGTGTGTGTTGAATTTGCATGTACATTTGTTGTTGTTTCATTTTATTTGCACTATGCACCTTCTTTCTTAATTAATTTGGTTTGCCTCCTTGTATATTTCTTTAGTATGCTGCTACTTTTTATCTTTTATATGGCTGCTCCTATCCATGTTCGGAGTACTGTGTGCAAGGTTCTTGATTTTGGTGTTGTTAGATCAAATATTTTGATATTTCAAACATAGTTAATTTATAATTTTCTGGGTTTTGTGGTGTTGCCGTTTCTTCAAATAAATTATTACTATTAGGTTATCTAAAGACAAGTGTAAGTTCTCTGATACAATTAACGTATATTAAATTTTAATTTATCTTTATAAAGATTAAGAAACTTGTTTCTTATCATATAGAGAATACTAGATGTAAGTTTAGTTATTAATCCTCTTAATTTTTAAGTATATACTTATTAACCATTTATAAATTCTTAATAGGTTATATTAAGGTTATAATTGTGAAGGATTATTAATATATATATCTGTGTGTGTGTGTGTGTGTTTGTGTATATGTATGTATTTATTTGTCTTTATATTCACATAATTATTGAAATCGCCTATTTTATGTTACTATTCCGGCAACTCTCTTATGATTTATGGGATCTTGAAATATATATTTATTATTCATTTCTAATAATAAAAATTATATAAAATTATATATTGTGAATGATTAATTAGTAAGTATTGATTTACTTATTTTGTATTCATTGGAATTATCTATTTTATACTAGTTTTCTGATTATGCGTTACAATTGATTTAAATATTGATTTTGAATGCTATAAATAATTATATTTGAATATTTGATTTGATTGTTAAAGAACTTTATAGTTTCAATATTTGAATTAAAATTGGGATTTAAACATAATTTCTATATCTTTGGATTTTTCATTTCTTGTACGGATTTCAATATTGTCGATGATTCACGGTTGATATTAATTCATGTTATATTTAAAAAATGATATGATATGGTGATGACATCCTTTTATTTGATTTATGAGATTTCATTTTTGTATGACGAGAAATTTGAATAAATTGTTTAGTGATACCGTTTGGTATGGGACTTTAGGTAACACTTTTTGGTTATTCATTAGACTTGTCGTATAGAAATATCTATTATGGGTTGGTTGTAGTTTATGAGCATTGAATAATTTTCCGAGTAACATGCGGTGGTATTTGTTTGATTATTCTTTGTAGGTAAACGTCACTCAAACAAGGATTACTAATGTACGTGATGATACTCGTTGTGGTGAGTATATTATAGTCACGTAGTGACTTATAGGTATAACCGTGTGTTGGCATGGAATTAGAGCTCCATTATATTATTGTCGCGTGGTGACTTATACGGAGCCATGTGTCAGCTTATGACTAGAGTTGTATGTGAATATCAGATATAAATATTATATGCCATTCACTTATTGTCCAACTCCCTTTATGCTTCAGGAGCGAACCGGATTGGCCAGTGTCAACCCTGACGGCCTGATAGTGGGGTCGCGCCCTAGATCGACGACACCATTGTTGGATATTTTGGATGCACATCACATGATTGGTAATTGGTAGGGTATGTGCCCTACAGCCCCTTGTGTCACATAAGCCAGTAGTTTGTTACCTATAAGGGCAAAGTGGGTCATGATCGAGACTACGCGTTGATGAGCCATTAGTGGATATGTGTCACGATGTCCGTCGAGGTAACTGACGACTGTAGGGATAAATGGTACTCTGCGGGAGGCGAGTAGTCCTGGTTCCTTGGAGCATGTTGTGTGCTATCAGTCTCTCTTTCTGGTTCAAGGCAATGTATTTGATGTGTATTGGCATATATTATTCACTATCCCATGAGGTGGCCATACTAGATACTATGTGTCCAAAGTATAGTCAGTTTGTGTATATCCCTACTCTTCTGATTTTATATTTTAGGATAGCCTCTTTTTGTTGATTGTGATTTGGATTGTGATAGATTACCTTTGTAATTTGTATAATATTGGATATTATTCGAATGTTTTAATGGGCTATCTATCAATTGATTATATGATTTATGATATTATATCAGGGCATTGCTGTATGCTAACCCGATTCATTTTATTTTCATTTTCTATGATGATGTTTTATTGTATGGATGATTCACCCATTGTATATAGTAATCTTAATTTCTATTGGGTTATTTTATGGGTGATGACATTTTATACTGGTTTTTTGTGATGTTTTAAGTTATATGATATTTGGGTTTGTATGAGATAACATTATTATGTTATTACCCAGTATATATCGAGTATCATATATTCTTTAACCTTGGATTTAGATATAGTCTGGCCCGTGTATTATTTATATAATACTCGAGTCAGTCCGAGACATTTCAGGCATAGGAACTACATGACTAGCATTTGTTTCATTAGGCTTAGAGGAATCTCATAATAGAATTGTTATATGATGTTATAACATTGACTCATAGTATATGAATGTTACCGAGTTGTATATTGATTATTTATCTTATTTTATTGAGAGAGTTGACATTTGAGATATTTGTATTTAAACAATAATAAATATGATATACTATATTGTATGTTATTGCTACGATTGACTCTGTGCTCTCTGATATTTATTAGATATTGTCTATTGTTTTGTCCTAGAAGCACATGTATTTATTGCTTTGTAACAATACTGTGTACATATAGATGAGTTATTTATTTGATGTTTTATTACGTACCGGTGTTAATCCAACGGAATATTCACATGTATACCCCATATAACATCATTCTCCGTATCTTCTAACAGCATTACTCTATAATACTCTTGGATAGTATGGGTCTAGAGGTTGGGTGTCACAAATGCTTATTCCATGCCATTAAGGAACAAATTATTGTTCCAAGACATACCACCTTCTTGCCTAAGGGATTTTGTTACAGAGAAAGTAGTGTAGTATGATGGACTTAGATATGATTCGAGATTCTAACATAGTAAAAAATTACATAGATGTTGTAAATTTAACCAAGACTAAAACGGACATAGTTACATTAGTACGTTAGAATTCTAAACATGGAAGGGAAAACTACGATTTTTTGTCAATAATAGAAATTGTTAACACTGACAGTATCCTCAGGTGTCAACATGCCATGGAGAGTATATTACATGGCATGATGATGTAAATCTAAAATAGATTCTAGGTACATTTGCAAAATATGTTTTTAGTGATTATACCATATAGGATTTGACCCATTGGCTACAAATGAGCCTTCGAGAAGGATATAAATGTTATTGGAATGTAAAAAAGCAACGTTGACGGAAAATGACCTCGTTAATTTCAAATGTTAAGTGATGGAGTAATTTTGCTAATCAACGCGCTTAAGTCCATCTGGATTCTACTTGCAAATTATCACATGATATGACATCGAGTATTAGCAGATTAGTGTTGACACACAACTTCTAAATGATGGATTAGAAGAGAATGTTTGCACACAATAACCAAAATATCTCAAATTTGGTGGGGGTGATAACAAAATTTGTAGCTCTTTATATATGATCTAACAGTTGACACAACAGTGACATTTAGTAAGCATATAGAGATTGAGTAAGTATTTTAATGCAAAAATCAAATAGTTTGATTTCATTCAAAACTTAGAGGAAATTTGTTTTGTAAGAAATAAAATCGAAGGTACTAAATCATTTCTAATACTGTAAGTAAACAACATACTACTAATTGTTAATGATGTACCCAAGTTAAAATCGGTCAAATATGGTTGTTTAATTCTCGATGAAGGATTTGAAAGAAACATCTTTTATACTTAGTATAAAAAAAAGTTGAGATTGTCTCAATCCATATACATAAACACCATATTAGAATGTTTACTGTGAAGCATATGATGTAGATCCCTTATGCTTCAGTAATAACAACCATTAACTAAGCTATGTTATGTGATATATTAGATCTCGCTTACACAATTGGTGTATCAAGGAAATATCAAAACTGAGATAAAGTCACTAAATGGTAGTAAAGAGTATTCTCAAATATTTGTGAAATGCTACGGAATGGTTTATTAAATATGAAACCCCTTATGAAGAAGTGTTTGGACTCAAACTTCACAAGTCACATCGAACATAGTAATTCAATCTTAAATTCAAGTTCAATATTAATTAAGAGACTTTAAGTTGAAAATGTTCCAAATAAGAGGCTGTGATAGAGTCAACCTTAGAGGTTGAGTATATTACGTTGAATAAGACCATAATGAAAGCACTATATGGTTGCAAATTTATAAGACAACAAGGAGTAGTTTTCCAATACTGAAATCCAATAGTATATTGGGATTACGATAATGCAATATAGATTGCAATGGGAACCAACAACTCGATAAGAAGTTAAGATATGTTCTCTATAATGAACATGTGATCAAGGATTTTATAATTAAGGGGAAGTATAATCGATAGATACAAAATAATAATATTATAGCATCCATTAAGGCCTCTTTATAGTCTATTTAGATAGACAGATCGAAGGCATGTACCCAAGGCACCATAGTTGACCCTAAGTGCAAGCGGATATTGATAGAGTTAAGGACATGCCCTAGGGGCAATTATGTAATTGATTATATAAAATTAACCTTGTAGATAATTTTGTTCGAAATAAAGTATGTTTTTGGTTTTATTTTATTTTGTATATGTTGTTATATAGAGATATAAATAATGAATTAAATGCATTAAACATAGATGAGTTGAAAATCCTTAGGAGAAGTATTTTACTAATTATAGTTATGATTGTGTTTGTAATCATCGGTATTGAATCAATCTAAATATTTACTACTTAAATGTTCATAGTCAAGATATATAGAGAAATGAAATTTAATACATCTATTGAGGCAAGTGTAAGTAACACTTTGCATCAAATGGATGGTGAATTACTCATGACCATTAGGGTCGCTAAAGGGTTATGTACTTGTGGTTGTTCGAAACAGTCATAAAACGACTCGATG
The DNA here is from genome assembly GCA_030737815.1 of Allium fistulosum. Classification (NCBI taxonomy): domain Eukaryota; kingdom Viridiplantae; phylum Streptophyta; class Magnoliopsida; order Asparagales; family Amaryllidaceae; genus Allium; species Allium fistulosum. Next base: position 866,651,332 of record CM060905.1, on the reverse strand, counting down.
AGAGTCTTCTATAGATTAATACAACTAAGTCAAAATAGAGATCTCATGGCGACGACGTACAAAAGTCTTCAGACATGAGAATACTATCGATATTAAGTAAGTACACCGAGTTATTAACTATGGTCAAGAACTAGACATAGTGACCATGTCATGACCAAATTTGGGTATACATTCACCTATTTGAAATGAAACACTACTCAAAAGAGGATTTGTCTTCTTTGTTGTAGAAGGTTAATATCATCGTAATTGGCAGTCAACTTACAGTCAAAATTTTGGTTAGTGTAAAGTGGTTACCCATAAATGTTATTGGATCGAACTAAGGTCTTTAATATGGTCTAGGAAATTAATAAGATAGTAGAGTTTTTGATCATGGACCAAACTCTAGATATCTAAGTGATACAGTGATGATGGAAAAAGTAAGTGTATAAGATATCATTACTAGGTGAGCTTAAAATAGATTGAAATCGAATTTTTCCTAGATAATCCATAAGCGATGAACTTGTGCACCATATTGTAGTTCATAAAAGTTCATTCAAAGTTTAATATTTAAATCGTTTAAATATTAACCGAGGATCGAGTTCTCATAAAGAGACGATACATCCTTGTTGTTAATTATTTCCAAATTCGACTAATGTAAACCTAATTTATAAATGTTATAAATTAATAATAAAATTAAATACAAATGTTTTATTAAATTTTTAATGGGATTTGATTATCTATACTATTATATTAAAAAAGAGTACCACTTCCTCACCTTTTGAACCCCCTCCCATTTATCCATTGACATCCTGCCATGTGGATTCTAAAGTCCAAACGTTATCCCCTTTCCAGCATACCTTCTTCCTTGCCCGTTTTCACCATATCGCCTAGTTCCTTTTTCATTTTGCTTCCATCTCTCGCTTTTATTTCCTAACCCTAAATAAGATTGGGGCCATGGAGTCAGATTCCTCTTAGATCAGCCAAACCTAGCACTGCCACCAAACTCGGCTGTTCTCGATCATTCCGTTCATCGTTCTTCGTGTGTATTTCCTGACTTCATTGCCCTTATACATCCTATGGCTGTTCTTCATGGCAAAGTCGGTCGTTTCCAGTCTTTCTCTGCCACTCTTTACCAACAGATATCCTGATCTTTCTAATGGTGATTTTGTTAGGCGGCTTGTGGAAAGTTATGGGAATGAATTCCCAACATTTCTCGTTCTTTTCTAATGATTTAACCATGGTTTACAAACCGTATTTTCTTAAGTTTCAACTTCGATTATTCTGCAATTCTTGCTCCATAAGATTTGCTTTCCTACCCTTACTTTAATTACCAAAATTAGGTTTATGTCAATATGTAACAATCTCAATATACTTTATATGGTTTCAGGCAGCAGGAAACCGTGGAGCTCAATTTCTGACGAAGTTCGCCAGAGTTCAGGCCTTAGATCACCCAAGCAGTGGCTGTAGATGGCAGTTGTAGGTCAGAGTCAATAGAGGTTGAAGGTTGAGCTTGGGATGGAAGTTTTGCTTATGGGTTCATGTGTGCACGTGTGTGCATGTCTGTGCATGCACATAGTGATACGGTGGTTTTTTGTATAAGTGAATTAGAATAAGTTCTATTTTTATCTTAGCTCGGTGTGATGTGGCTAATATAGACATTGTAAATAACAATATATATATGTAGTCATGTAATTGAAAGAGAATATGCAATAAAGAAATCATTATTCATTTTTATATTTTGTTCTTCTTTACAATTTTATGTTATCTCTCAATCACTCTTTCTCTCCCTCTCTAATCATCTTCTCCTTTCCAACCCTCTTCTCTTATCTCTTGATCACATTACTTCTCTAACCTTTACCTGCAAGCTTATTCATCTTCTACCTTCTCCATCCTCTTCCATGTAACCCTTCTTTCAATCAAAAAACACCACACCACCCTTCACAATTTCCTTCCATATTAACCAATGACCATTCATTTCTTCCTATATCACCATGTCAAGATTTACATAACATCGTGACCATACCAAAGTGGTATCAGAGCCTCCATCTGGACATGATTCAGACCCCCAGATCACCTCCTATGACAACTCAAGCAATAGTACAACAAATAAAGATCAAGAAGAGGTGTGGAAGAGACAAGAAGAGATTAACCATAGATATTCCCGTTCTTTGAGAAATTTAGAGCATACTACACAAGAACTTAGTACCAGATTTGAAGGCATGCATAATGTGTTAACTGCCCTAGCACAAGATATGCAACAGATAAAGATTCAAACTGCAACTACCACCTCCCCATCAACCACACAGCAGCAATCATTCATGGTGTACTGGCCCCAAGCCCTCATGTCGCCTCATCCTCAACCACTCACCTACCACTACCTCCTCATAATTGAAGAAACCCCATAGCCAATCCAAGAAATAATCTTGTGAACAACACAACCATATACTCTCTTTTCCAAAACCAAGAACCTCCTCAACCAAACAAGCACTCACCTTTTCCATCCCTTAAACTTGACTTTTCGGTTTTTAAAGGGGGTGACATGGTACATGAATGGGTAATTCAAGTAGAACAATTTTTTAAATTTCATCAGACTGAGGAACAATATTAGGTTGAAGTGGCCTCTTTCTATCTTAAGAAGGATGCTTTGAAATGGTTCAATTGGTATTCTCGCAATGTACTAAACAATGAATCATGGAAAATTTTCAAAGAAGAGATCATGATCAGGTTCAATCCATAAGACATGGAGAATCCCTATGAGACTTTAGCCAAACTTAAACAACAAACTATTGTTTCATCTTACCTTTCCAAATTTGAAGGGCTATAAGCCACCATAGAAACTCTACCACCTAGATTCTTGCTGGATAGATTTATTAGAGGCCTTAAAGAAGTAATCAGATATGATGTCTTAATTTCTAGACATGCAAATTTTAGGGAGGAAGTTTCTTTAGCAAAGATGTTTGAAAGTTTATGGAATCAAACCAAGAAAGGAATTAAGACAACCCGTACTTTTCCCTCCTCCAAAAATAACCCTAACCAGATTGTTCCATATTCAAGAACCTCAACTATCCTAACACAAATCCAAAACCTAAAGACTGGGGGACCACTAATCTTGAGAGTTTACCCAAAAGTAAAGGCTTAACACCTAACCAGTTGACTGAAATAAGAAGGCAGAATTTATTTTATGGTTGTAAAGAGAGATGGCATAAAGATCACAAGTGTAAGGCTCCTCAAGTTTATATCATTAAAGGTATTATGGATCTTGCAGAGTAGGAAAATGAAAACCTTCCTTTGGAAGATGATAGTAAGGAATACAGGCAAGAAAAAAAGGAAGAGACTCCTTCAATAACACTACAAGCCATGTGTGGCATTCCTGCACTATCTACTATCCAAGGCATTATAAAAGGGAAACCAGTGCAAATTTTAATTGATTCAGGCTCAACCCATAGTTTCATTGATGAACAACTTGCACAAAAACTGAAATTCAAAGTGAATGACTCCAAAAATTATGAAGTAGCAGTGGCTAATGGAGATAAACTTCAAGGTTCTAGAGTATGCAAGGATGTAATCCTAAAATGTCAGGGTAATAGTATGCCAGTTGATCTACTGATTCTTCCTCCTGAAGGTTGCCAAATAGTCTTAGGTTCTCAATGGATGAAAAAATTATGAGAGGTCACTCTAAACCTTGAAAAGCTATATGTTAAATTTAAGTAAGGTAAGAAGACTCATATATAGCAAGGTATTAAGCAAGAAGTCATTAAAGTAGTTGATGAAAAAATAATGGATAATAAGAACATCCAAGGGCAACTTACAATGATGTTATATACTCTAGAAAAGATACAACTCTTAGGAAAGCAAGAAATGACTTCACACATACTGTCTAAGATCAATGAACTCCTTCAGCAATTTCCAGAGATCACTATCACAAAAAAATCATTACCACCTATAAGAATGCAAGATCATAAAATACCTTTGATACCTGAAGTTAAACCTGTCAGCTTGAAGCTATATAGACATTCTCATCACATAAAAAATGAACTGGAAAAAATAATCAAAGAACTATTGGATTCTGGAATCATCAAACATAGCACCAGTTCTTATTCTTCTCCTGTGTTGATGGTCAGAAAAAGAGATGGAACATGGAGACTTTGCACAGACTACTGAAGCTTGAATCCTTAACCATCAAAGATAGGTACCATATTCCTTTAATTGATGATCTTTTTGATGAGTTACATGGGTCTAAATTCTTTTCTAAATTAGATCTTAAATCAGGATATCATCAAATTAGAATGTATGAACCAAACATTCATAAAACAGCATTTAAGACCCACGATGGACACTATGAGTTCATTGTTATGCCTTTTGGGTTAGAAATGCCTCATCAACCTTTCAATACCTTATGAATAATATTTTTAGACCATGTTTGAAGCTGGTTATATTAGTATTCTTTGATGATATACTCATTTATAGCCAGACCCGGTCTAAGCATGTAGAACATCTTAGGGTTACTTTTTAGGTCTTGTAGCAAAACCAACTGGTGATCAAACTTACCAAATGGAGTTTTGAAAAGTAGACTATTGAATACCTAGGTCATATTATTTCTACTCAGGGAATTGCAGTATACCCTAGCAAAGTCCAGGCAATCAAGGAGTGGCCATTACTTGGAAGTTTAAAGTCATTAAGAGGATTTTTGGGTTTAATTGGTTATTATAGGATGTTTATAAGGAGCTATGGACTCATTGCCAAAACTCTAACTGAAATGTTAAAAAAGAATTCTTTTCTTTGGACTGAAGAGGCAAAACAATCTTTTGAACAACTCAAACAATGCTTAATCCAGCCCCCAGTGCTAGCAATGCTAGATTTTGCTCAACCCTTCGTACTTGAGTGTGATGTCGGTGGTCAAGGGATAGGTGCAGTCTTATTGCAAAATGGAAAACCAATTGCATATCTCAATAAAGCATTGCATGGAAGAAATTTAGCTCTTTCGACATATGAAAAAGAATTAATGGCTATTATTATTACTACCAGAAAATGGTCTCGTTTTTTTAGGGAGATAGTTCATGATCAAAACTGACCATCAAAGTCTCAAGTACCTCTAATCACAAAAGTTACATAGTGGTATGCAAAATAAACGGTTGGCTAAGTTACATGGTTTCAATTATTTGGTGGAATATAAGAGCAGGAAAGAGAACACGGTGGCGGATGCATTCTCAAGAAGACAAGAGAGTTCCAATGAGAAAATGCAAGCCCAGGCAATATTTGTGGTTCAAACTCCCTGGGCATAAGAATTAAAAGACACTCTATTAGCTTCTGAATGTTACCAACAGCAAGTTAAAAAAATCCTTAATAAAGAATTAGCCGAGAACAAGTACAAGTTAGTGGACAATCTAATATTCTACAAGGGTAAAATCCTTATTGATCATCACTTGGGCACCCTGTTGCAATCAATCATTAAAGGACATTATTCCACACCACTGGGAGGGCATGCTGGAATTAGAGGAACCATAAAGAAAACTGAAGCAAGTATTTTATTGAAAGCATATGAAGAGAACTGTTGAGTATTTTGTTAAGTCATGTGATATATGTCAAATAAATAAAGGTGAAAATGTGTTAATGCCAGGTTTATTTAGCCCCTTACCAATTCCTGACAAGATATGGGAAGACATGTCCGTGGATTTTATAACTTGTCTACCCAGGAGCCACAAGTACACTGTAATATTTGTAGTAGTGGATAGACTTAGAAAATATGCACATTTTTTCCCGTCAGTCACCCTTACATGGCTAAAGAGGTAGCAAAGGTGTTTCTTAATAGGGTTTTCAAGCTACATGGTATGTCTAGGTCGATAGTTAGTGACAGGGACACACCATTCACAAGTGGCTTCTGGAAAGAACTGTTCAAATTACAAGGCAGCCACTTAAAATTAAGTTCAGCTTATCACCCTCAGAGTGATGGGCAATCGGAGGTGGTTAACAAAAATTTTGAAGGGTATTTGAGGTGTTTTGTAAACCATAGGCCACATAAATGGGTTAATTGGTTGTCTCTGGCCGAATTTTGGTATAATACTTCATGAAAAACATCAACCAATACCACCCATATAAGGCAGTATATGGCATAGACCAACCCAATTTACTTTCCTATGTACCAAACATAGCCAAGGTTGAAGAAGTTGAGGAGTTGTTATTCAGTAGGGATGTAACACTCGAATTTTGAAAGATGGTTTGAAATTAGCCCAGGAGAGGATGAAAAGGTATGCTGACTTGAAAAGATCTAATAGGGAATTTCAGGTTGGTGATTGGGTTTTTTTGAAGCTTCAGCCCTATAGGCAAATCACTGCAAAAAAACCAAAGGACATATAAATTATCCCCCAAATATTATGGTCCCTATCATGTGGAAGCTAATATTAGGAAAGTTGCATATAAACTGCACCTTCCTGACCATGTTAGAATACACCCTGTCTTTCACGTATCTCAGTTAAAAAGAAAGTAGGAGACAATGTTGTAATACAGGATGATATTCGTAGTTATGAAGTTGAAGCGGTGGAGCAGCCAGAGAAAATCTTGAACAGAAGAATGGTGCCCAGAAATGGAAAGGTACTGATACAATTTTAGTTAAATGGAGGGGTAAAAATAAAGAAGAAGCTACATGGGAGGATTATTGGCCTACAATCAGAAGGTTCCCTACTTTAGACCTTGATACAAGATCTATTCTTGAAGGGGAAGGGAAATGTAGCAATCTCACTATACTTTCTATGGTTTCAAGCAGCAAGAAACTGTTGAGCTCAATTTCTGACGAAGTTCGCCAGAGTTCAGGCCTTAGATCACCCAGGGTAGTGGCTGCAGATGGCAATAGTTAGTCAGAGTCAATAGAGGTTGAAGGGTGAGCTTGGGATAGAAGTTTTTCTTATGGGTTCATGTGTGCACGTGTGTGTATGTCTGTGCATGCACACAGTGATACTATGGTTTTTTGTATAACTGAATTGGATTAACTTCTATGTTTATCTTAGCTAGTGTGATGTGGCTAATATAGCCATTGTAAGTAACAATATATATATATATATATATATATATCTGTGTGTGTGTGTGTGCGCGCGCGCAGTCATGTCATTGAAAGAGAATATGCAATAAAGAAATCATTATTCATTTTATATTTTTGTTCTTCTTTACAATTTTCTGTTATCCCTCAATCGCTCTTTCTCTCCCTCTCTGATCATCTTCTCCTTTCCAACCCTCTTCTCTTATCTCTTGATCCCATTACTTCTCTAACCTCTGCCTTTCAATTAAGAAACAGCACACCACCCTTCACAGTTTCCTTCCATATTGACCAGTGACCATTCATTTCTTCCTATATCACCATGCCAAAGTCTGCAGAACATCATGACCATACCATAATAGAATGGTTAAATCTGTTAAAATGGATATTTGATTCGTTATTTTCTCAACAATATGACCATATATGCTTTTTACTAATATTTTTATTTTCATACTATTATTATTTTGTTATTTATTTGGGGTATAGTATATGTTAAAGATTAATGACTCTTTGTATAAAAGAGGAATTTCCCATTTAGGGCTCAGCTATAAGCTCAGGCCTAAATGTTTGAGACATCATCAAACTTTAGGTTAGTTTTTTTTTATGTATTTCAGTAGCAGTATATTTACCTATCTTTTGACGTTTTGTTGAATGCTCATTTTAATCTATTAACTGAATATGCTGTTTTTTAAATTATAAACTGATATGTACATCTATGTTAGGTGCATTTATTTTTGAAAAAAATGTAGGGAATAGGTTGAAATTTCTTATTGCATTTTTATTTCCCTAACTTTAAATATAGTTGCTTTAACTGTTTGAATATATGTGTTAACCCACCTTTTGGCAAGGCGGTATACATGCGGATTTAACCCTACAAACTTCACAATTTTCAAGGCTGAGAAGTCTAGAGCGAAGGTTGTATGGTCCAAGAATCAAGTACAGATAGTAACATGAAGTCGGAATTGAACGGAGTTGGAAGATGGACGATGTAAGGTGTTAAAAATATGGAAATAGCTTGGATAGGCAAAGGGATCGGCATGGTCAGTGAGATGGTGGGATCGGCATAGGCAAGGAATGGATCGGCATGGGTGGATTCAAGAGGGATCAGCATAGGCAAGGGATGGATCGGCATGGATGGATTCAAAAGGGATCGGTATGGTCAAGGCAAGGATTGGATCGGCGTAGTTGGACTTGAGAGGGATTGGTACGGTTAAGGCACAATACGTGAAGGGATCGGCACATGTGAGGGATCGGTACACGTCAAAAACCCAAAGGTAGTCTTGCATTCAACAATCAATAACTCAAGCTTTGTTGATCCAAATGGCACGAAACTTGGAGGATAAGCATAATGCAATATAAAGGGTCCCCTAGAGGGATCACACCCCATGTGGGCACTAAAATAGGGATCGGTACTGATCCCTATTGTGGGCCCCAATTGGCCTGGAAATTTCTAGGTGACCTCATCTTGGTCTCTCGAATCTTCTATCAAAGTCTTAGTCTGATCCGTGCATGTCTTCCCCTATAAATACAGCAGACATGGCTTCAGAAAAGGGGACTTCTTTCTGTTTCTTTCATCTTCCACCTAGGCTATATTCTATTGGTTTATTTCTTGAATTTCACGGATTTGTAACTATAATCAGCCGTATAATCTAATAAAAGGAAAATATTTGGAGTGGAAGTAGGCCAGAGAAAGCTGAACCACTATAAATCTATGTTTCTATTCACTTGCTTTCTAATTATTTTAATTTTTTTCTTCATTTATTCCTCCTTATATTTCTGTGATTGGATTGGATATTGGTGCTTTCGCATAATCGGGTGTTGGTGGCCAATTTTGACTCTAACATTTTGGTGCTTTCACTGAGAAAACTTGCACCCTTGGATTTGGAAGCTTGGATAATTGAATCTAGGAATAATGGTCAAGCAATCAACAAGGAGAACTCTATTAGAAAGGAGCCACCATGGAGGAAGTCAGGAGGCTTCCTCAGGAGCGAGGGCTGATCAAGCATCTGTCTATATCACCAGGAATGAGATGGAAGCAATGATGGATGCTATGTAGGAAAGGATGCTGAAGAGGCAAGAGGAGATGTTGTAGAATATATTCCAACAAATTAGGCAGGCTGGAGCCATAAGAGCTGCTGGAATGCAAAATCAAGGTGTTGAGGCAGCAGGAGTCACTGGAAATCAGGACCAGGAACAAGATAATGGAAATTAATGGGCAAAGGAGTGGAATAGAGCTTCCAGAGGCAATCCCCCGCCATCCTAGAGGGAACGGCATCGATCCCTCCATAGGGATCGGTACCGATCCCTAAAGATCAGGGGCATGTCCCGTGGTTTGGTTGGTCGCAATACTGGAGGACCTGCTATCAATCTCATGGAGATCGGTGCGAATCAGAATTTGGAAGCTCGATCGGAGGAATACGTTCCATAATTCCCTCGTAGACTTGGGGGCAGCTTGGGCATGATGATAGGAGACTACCATTGGAGGACAATAATAGGTTTGCGAAGATAATAAGGCGAGCTTTGCATGGAGGATTAGTGAAAGAGATTTGGAGGATGTTAATAGAATTCCATTCGCTCCAAATATAAGGCAAGCTAGGAATCCACCAGAGTTCAAACTACCAACGCTTGAGACATATGATGGAAAAAGGATCTCATTGTTCATCTGACGAGATACATGAGACATGGAGGTATTGGGGGCATCGGAAGAAGTCATGGCACGGTGCTTCCCCTTGTACTTAATGGATATAGCTACACTATGGTTCAGGCAATTAGAAAGCGGCTCAATTAGCACATGGACGGAATTGATCGAAAGATTTATGAGGCAGTTTAGGGTTCACATCTCAAGACCCAAGAATGTGATGAGTTTGGCAACACTGAAACAGAGGGCCGGAGAGTCCCTGAGTTTCCTAACATGGTTTAATGCCGAGGCGACATCGGTGGATTGTCCAGATCCATCCATGGTTTTGATGGCAGCTATGTCTGTAATTGCTGATGGCAAGGAGTTCAAGTATTCACTGGCATGGGATCCACCTATGGATCTCGGAGAGTTTTATCATGAAGCAGAAAGGTTCCTACGGTAGGAGGACGCACGAGGAAACAAAATGGAGGTAAATGCTGTGCAAAGTGGAGGATCATCAGGAGATGCAAACAAGGATGATAAAGGCAAAAGGAAAATGAATGATGGCATTAATATGTAGAAAAGGCAATGGATAGAACCAAAATTCTCTTCTTATACACATTTGACCGAGTCTCTAGAAAGGATCTATCTTGATACTAGAGGACGCCTTCTGTATCAAAGGCCGGCAAGTGGGAACCTTTCGAACGTAAACGGACGTCAGGAAAACGCTGTCTATTCCATGACCTAGACGGGCATGATACAAATGACTGCAGGCATTTGAATGATATCATTGAGGGGCACATGAGTAATGGTCAGTTGCAACAATATGTTAGGACTTGGGTAACGGCGTGGAACAGGAGCAACCACCGTCCACCTCGAATGAAAATGGCATTGGATCCAGACATCATCATCAACTTGTCATCAATTGATCGGGATGGCACTGAATAAGTAAAAAAAACCCATAGTGATACGGCTAAGTCACTTACACATGTACGGGATCGAGGACATTCCCTAGGCATGCTTTGAGATGACAATAAACCATTGCGCTCGGGTTTTTGAAATTCGTGTTATTTCTTCTTATTTTCTTCAAACTTTGGTTTATTGGTTGTACATAATCTTATTTTATGGACTTAGGGATGCTGAAGTTTGGATTAATGTAATAAATAACACAGGTCACGGTTGTGGCCTCGATGAAGAGACGGGGCGATAACCGCAGGGTACGAGTCCCTTCGTCGGAGAGCGACATGATGGGTTCGTACACGGATGGGAACCGAGGCCGGAGAAGGATACCCCACGGATTAAGCCCTCGATATGAGAGTCGAGGCTGGAGAATAAAACCCAATAAGTCGTCGAGTATGGATTGTTCTCGACAAGGATGCGGAGAGATTGAGGTTGTTGGGTATGGATTATGCTTGGCAAGGGGTAGGCCACTTCACCTGAGAGCGATAGGATCGGCCTACTCGGTCGTTGAGTATGGATTATGCTCGGCAAGGATCCGGTGAGATCAAGGATTTGGATTAGGTTAATTACTCGGAGAGGTCTATGGATTTGGATATGGACCCCGAGTGGCCCCAGATTTGGATAAAACGATCCGGAGAGATAGTGGATTTAGTTAATGAATTTGGAATGTATTCGAAATTGGATATCGACTCAGAACAGTCATGAATTTTGCTAGTAATCTAGAGAGATCAACGAATTGGATTGGCAACGGATTGGATTTTGGATTGGACAATGTGGCAATCAATGGATTATGGGTTTTGGATTTTGGATTTATGGCAGTTTAAAACACGCCTTTCTATCGCAAGGTATGTTTTGGGGGCAAAGTGTTAACCTTCCTTTTGGCAAGGCAGTATACATATGGATTTAACCCTACAAACTGCACAATTATTAAGGCCGAGGAGTCTAGAGCGATAATTGTATGGTCCAAGAATCGAGTACAGATAGTAACATGAAGTCAGAATTGAACGAAGTTGGAAGAGGGAGGATGTAAGGTGTTAAAAATATGGAAATAGCTTGGATAGGCAAAGGGATCGGCATGGTCAGTTAGATGGTGGGATCGGCATAGGCAAGGAATTGATCGGCATGGGTGGATTCAAGAGGGATCGGCATAGGCAAGGGATGGATTGGCATGGATGGATTCAAGAGGAATCGGTATGGTTAAGGTAAGGAATGGATCGACGTGGTTGAACTTGAGAGGGATTGGTACAGTTAAGGCATAATACATGAAGGGATCGGCACATGTGAGGGATCCGTACGCATCAAAAAGTCAAGGATAGTCTTGCATTCAACAATCAATAACTCGAGCTCTGTCGATCCAAACGGCACGAAACTTGGAGGATAAGCATAATGCAACATAGAGGGTCCCCTAGAGGGATCGCATCCTATTTGGGCACTAAAATAGAGATCGGTACCGATTCCTATTATGGGCCCCAATAGGCCTAGAAATTTCTGGATGGCCTCGTCTTGGTCTCCCGAATCTTCTATCAAAGTCTCGACCCGATCCGTGCACGTCTTTCCCTATAAATACAGCAAGCATGTCTTCAGAAAAGGGGACTTCTTTCTGTTTCTTTTCATCTTCCACCTACGCTATATTCTGCCGATTTATTTCTTGAATTTCATAGATTTGTAACTGTAATCGGCAGTATCATCTAATAAAAGGAAAATATTTGGAGTGGACGTAGGCCGGAGAAAGCCGAACCACTACAAATCTGTGTTTCTATTCACTTGTTTTTTAATTATTTTAATTTTCTTCTTCATTTATTCCTCCTCATATTTCTGTGATTGTATTGGATATTAGTGCTTTCGCATAATTGGGTGTTTGTGGTCAATTTTGACTCCAACAATATGTTTCTTATATGAATGAAGAAATGTAGATCAATATTCTTTACATGCCTGGATTGATACACCATAATCCATATATATCTTTTTCTTTTCTCCTAATCCTAATTTTTAATTTACACTAAAATTAAGTCTTTACTGTTTAGTTCACTACAATTGTGAATTTGGAGTTCGTCACTGTTTATGGCATTAATCAAAAATAATTTTGCAGATACCCATTTATTTGGGTTTCTTTACTAAAAACAAACAATATAGACTTTTTTGACATAGATGTCACATCTATACTAGTTACTTAACATCTAAATTTTTATTTGAGTAGAGTTATTGAAGTAAGACCAGCTTTTGTATCATCAAGCGCTCAACTTTGTGTTGAATGAAACTAATGATTTGTAATATGGTACAAATTTATAAATCTAACGTGATGGAAAACAATAGCTTTAACTTAGGAGCTGATCATTTACATATATCGGTTTCAAATAATGGAATGTTAGTCAACATAAATAGAGGTAACGTTGAATTGTTCATAAAGTTAATAGTGAAGTTGAAAATTCTAACACCAAATATTGGATTCTGGGGCATTGATCTTTGCTTTATAGTGTTTTGTTTTTTCCCTTGTGTACGCCAAATATTTCTGTTTATTCTTGATAATTTTTAGAGTATATTGACATTTTTATTTTATTTTTCAATATGAAAAATACTCATCACAAAACCAATATTCAAGCATTTTATTGATGAGCGTAATAAACTCTGAACCCCATAAACTTTTGGTAATTTATTGATAAAATATGGAGCATAAAAATGAAAACATTATTAATAAATAGAGCAAATGGTTATTCATGCTTTGGCTTTTCACTTTTATGCTATGTTCAACTACAAGCGTTATTTTTATTTGCTGCATAAGTCATATGAATGGATTCTGATTCACAAAGTATATATTCCTTGGTTAATGAAATGCTCTACATCAGCTGGCGAGTAGCTTAGTATTCTTTTTAAGTTTGATTTCATTTTTCTCACATTCAAATTTTTTGTGCTGCTTAAATTATCGTTGTTATGGCTTCATTAATGCTTACCAATCTTCTGACATTGTTCAAAATAATGCCTATTTTGCTCCCTTACCTCACATGCATATTTTCGAACGTAGTTTCCCCCTCAATTTATGCACATTTACAAGTAATTTATAAAGAACAAAAGCTGCTGGTCCAGAAAAGAAGATCGTTGCCCCAACTAAGAAGTATGTTGCTGCAATGAAGACTAAGAAGGTCGTTCCTAAGCCAAAGGCCAAGGCACCCGCAGCTAAGGTGGCAAAGACAAGTGCAAAAGATACCCCATCGAAGAAGAAAGTGGTGGCTACTACTAAAAGAGCTACTGATGCTGCGGAAATAACAAAAATGGATGAAACGATGAAAGTAGCAATCGGTGGATTGAAAATACCAAACGTCCAAATCCGTTGATTTCAAGAGATACCGGATCCTAGCAATCTTCGACACGTTGATCGCGCACGATACCGTGAGAGAAGATCTACAATTCTTCGAACGTTGATCAAGCGCACTTGATTCTGTGAATTGGCTTCAACAATCGTTGATTCGAGCGCACTCAAATGCCGAAAGTGGAGATAGGAGATAACACTCAACTACCAATTTCAAAGTGGCACAAAGCACACAAACAAAGTTTTATTCAAAATCAACTAACTTTTTACAATGACACAACATCCCTATTTATAGGGTTACATCACAACACTTTACACAACTCAACTGTAGTGCACGACCTACAAACAGTACACGACTTAAGACACACAAGCACACGCGACCTAACATAGGTCGTTAACAACCTAACATCATGCGCAACCTAAGACTTACACATACAAACATACCTGCAACCTAACACAGAATAACATTACAACGACTTACAGTATTTACAACACACGCGACCTATCCACAAAGCGACCTAAAATAATGCGACCTACTGAAGAAAGCTCGGCAGCGACTTAAGCTAGGTCGTTGGCGACATAAGGAAACAGCAAGCACTGGAAATCCGGTAGCTTGGTAAGTCGTAGCTCGATAGGTCGAACTCAGTTAGGTCGTTCAACTTGGGAAACATAGCTTCGTTAGGTCGCTGGTCATTCCTCGCATAACTCGCCGTATTTCCCTCCAATGCATGATCTATCTCGTTAGCTCGTTCATCATTAGGTCGCTCGCGACCTAAGATTCGCGACTTAGTGTACCTCGCTACATCATCCTGAGTAGATTGTAAGTCGCTAGGTCGTTCACGACTCAAAGAACCAGTACGACCTATGGTTTCCACGCTACCATCTAAGCGACTTAAGGAATTGGGGCGTCTTATCATTTCGTTAGGTCGGACGCGACCTAAAATATCAGGCTGGGCTGCATCATCCTCTCCTGGTCTCACGTCCAATCAACAAAAACACTTCAGGTTCCTCCTCCACTTCCTTGACAAATTCCTTCAAAGTTAGCAAAGTCTTCAGTTCTTCAATCTCCTCCAACTTGCTTTCCTTCTGTTGTTGCTTTTTAGGAACTAAAGTTATTTTAGTGCCATTGAACATGAAACTGTAGCAGTTAGTTCTACCATCGTGTTGCACGGCTCTATCGAATTGCCATGGTCTGCCCAACAACAAATGACACACATCCATGTCCACAACATCACACCAAATTTCATCTTTATACTTCTGTCCGATGGAAAAATTCACACAAGCTCTTCGACTAACCTTCACCTCCCCACCTTTCCTCAACCATGCTAACTTGTAAGGTTTTGGATGCTTCTCCGTCTTCAATTCCAACTTCTTCACAGCCTCATTAGAGATAATATTGTCACAACTTCCTGCATCAATAACAAACTTGCAAACTCTTCCCAAAATAGTACATGTTGACTGAAAGATGTTACTCCTCAACCAGCTAGTCTCCTCCTCCTTCTTTGGTGTCAAGCAATTTCTCCTTATCATCAATGAATATCCATCATCTCCCGACAATAATTCTTCCTCCTCAACCGGTAGTGAATTAGAAAATTCTGCTTCTGCATCCTCATCCTCAACCTCCGCAACCATTACTCGCTTTTTAGGCTTCCGACATTCATTGCTCTTGTGACCAAACTCTTGACAATTAAAGCATTCGATACTACTATTGACCTTGGTCTTAACAACTTCATTGACAACCGGTTTACTAACAGCCTTGGAAACGTTGGTATTGCTATTAGACCCTTTCACTTGATTGTTGGAATTTGTAAACACACCACCTCCTCTTCTGCCTTACTTCTCCCAAGCTAACGCTTTCTGGTGTGCTTCAGCAACAGTTCTCGGATCAAACATATTCACCATATCCTGAAACTGCATTCTCAGTCCTCCAACAAATCTAGCTGTTAATTGTTCCTCCGTCTCCATGATGTCATTTCTAGCAATAAGTTGATAAAATTCATCCGCATAATCATTCACCATCTTTGTCCCCTGTCTCAAATTCTGTAAACGCTGATACATAAGAGACTGATAATTATAAGGCAAGAAAGTAGCCTTCATTAATTCCTTCATCTTCTCCCATGACTCAATCTTTGACTTTCCCATCCTCTCCCGTGTAAGTTTAGTTTGTTTCCACCACGCCATAGCTCTTCCTCTCAAACGAGTAGCAATCAACTTAACTTTACGATGCTCGGGAATTTCCTTAAATTCAAAAATTTCTTCAATATTATATAACCAGTCCAAAAATTCTTCCGCTACCATTCCTCCTTTGAATTCTGGAATCTCCATTTTCATCCCCGACTCCCATCGACGATCATCTTCAAAATCTTGATCTCGATTCCGTCCTTGGCCATGATCTCGATAATGAACACTTCCTCTATCACCATCCTCCTCAAAATCTGATGTACTTCTATATCGATCTCGACCATCTACCTCTCTACGACCATGAATGTCCCTTCTACTATGTCTTTGAACATCACGGTATGGTTCATCTTCAAATTCCCGATGACTTCTTCTACCTTGATGAGATTGTGGCGATATTCTCCTTTCACCCGAAACCGATGGCGAAACCCTGTTTCCACCTTGGTTCGAAATTGGCGATGTTCTTCTTCGACTTTGATTCATATCTATCATCAATTTCTCTAACCTCCCAATACCTTCATCCAACTTCTCATTGAATTTATTACTAATGCGTTGTTCCATTTGTTCAGCATCTTCTCGTTTATACAAATCTTCAACATTTTGATGACGATTAGCTCTTCTCGGCGGCATTGTCGAATCAAACAATCTTCAACAACTTTAACTCTCGGCCTTGACCAAATCTGAAGTTGAACACTTCAACTTTGCTCCGACAGGCTCGGCTTAGTTATGATTGGCTAAGTCTAGCTTTGATACCAAATGATGCAGCGGAAATAACTAAAATGGATGAAACGATGAAAGTAGCAATCGGTGGATTGAAAATACCAAACGCCCAAATCCGTTGATCTCAAGAGATACCGGATCATAGCAATCTTCGACACGTTGATCGCGCACGATACCGTGAGAGAAGATCTACAATTCTTCGAACGTTGATCAAGCGCACTTGATTCCGTGAATTGGCTTCAACAATCGTTGATTTGAGCGCACTCGAATGCCGAAAGTGGAGATAGGAGATAACACTCAACTACCAATTTCAAAGTGGCACAAAGCACACAAACAAAGTTTTATTCAAAATCAACTAACTTTTTACAATGACACAACATCCCTATTTATAGGGTTACATCACAACACTTTACACGACTCAACTGTAGTGCACGACCTACAAACAGTACACGACTTAAGACACACAGGCACACGCGACCTAACATAGGTCGTTAACGACCTAACATCATGCGCGACCTAAGACTTACACATAAAAACATACCTGCAACCTAACACAGAACAACATTACAACGACTTACAGTATTTACAACACACGCGACCTATCCACAAAGCGACCTAAAATAATGCGACCTACTGAAGAAAGCTCGGCAGCGACTTAAGCTAGGTCGTTGGCGACATAAGGAAACAACAAGCACTGGAAATCCGGTAGCTTGGTAAGTTGTAGCTCGATAGGTCGAACTCAGTTAGGTCGTTCAACTTGGGAAACATAGCTTCGTTAGGTCGCTGGTCATTCCTCGCATAACTCGCCGTATTTCCCTCCAATGCATGATCTATCTCGTTAGCTCGTGCATCGCTAGGTCGCTCGCGACCTAAGATTCGCGACTTAGTGTACCTCGCTACATCATCCTGAGTAGATTGTAAGTCACTAGGTCGTTCGCGACTCAAAGAACCAGTACGACCTATGGTTTCCACGCTACCATCTAAGCGACTTAAGGAATTGGGGCGTCTTATCATTTCGTTAGGTCGGACGCGACCTAAAATATCAGGCTGGGCTGCATCAGCTACTCCAGCAAAGATTGCTACAACAGTAAAGGAAGCTTTATTGAAAAAGGCAGCGCCAATGAAGAAGGCTGTTATGGTAAAGGTATATTGGATGGTTTCGATGAGGATTCATTAACATCGTTGGATCTATACTTTGGGAACTCTGTCTGAATTTAGATCCAGCGGGTTTGGGATGTTGCTTAAGTTTTGGAACTTACTTTAGGTACGGTTTCAATTTATCTAGGTTATGTATTTTCCCTTCAATTTTTGAATAATTAACTTACAATCAGTGCAATATCACACTGACTTTTATGCGATCACTTTGTGAACTAACAAAAGTTTGTTTATGCAATAAGTAATGGAAGTTTAAAGCTTTTTTATCCTTCCTTTCCTTTACTCCTTTTCTATTTCATTACAATTTTTAACCTCAACTACTGTATTTTTGTAACTTCTTATTTTGTCTCAGTATGGTGATGGTTCAACTTGTGTGAGAACTCATGTTTGCGTCCGTGGGAGGAAAAGATGCATGAAGTAAAACACAAAGGTAAAGGTAGGATTATTATATTAAATTTGAACTATCCTATTAATTTTCTCATAATCGCTTGAACATGAAATAATGTTTTGTGTTTACTGTTTGCGCCAAAAATGGTCACAAACCCCAAGTATTATGAAAGCACCAGTGTATGAATACAAATCAGCAATATTCAAACACAAATCTCAGATCTAAGCAAGCAACAAACAGCAATCCAGAAATAATGAACAGAAACACACAATTTATAGTGGTTCGGCTATCTCCGGCCTACGTCCACTCCAAGATTTTATCTTTTATTGATGTTCTTTGCTGGTTACAGATGATTACAGCAGTTACAATGAAGAATTTCGAGTACAATAGCAATGGAAAGAAGTAGAATTGAATCCGGTAGAGTCTGGACGTTGAATTCGCTAAAAGATCCCCTTTCTACAGGCTTCAGGGGGCTATTTATAGGCGTAGGAGGCCAAGATCGCGCTCAAACTTTGGGAGACTTCTTTTGACACGTGAGGGGGCCCACGGGACCGACCCCACCAAGTTTCGACTTGATCTGCGATCGATACGAAGTAATTTCGTATCCATCAAGAAATGACCCAATCGAGCTGAAACTTGGCAGGATTGTTCTTTACCTTGTGTGCAAGCTACTGTGAAAATTTCGTTGCATTTGGATCTGTGATTTAGGAGATATGATCGATACGAGGTTGCTATTTTCGTAGTTGCCGAGTTCGAAACCATGATTTTGTATCCATTCCTCTCGCATTGGTCAGAAGCACGCGTGCGCAGTGATGACGTGTTGCGAGGTTCGTAGACCGATCCACCCAATGCGCCGAGTTGAACGCTTCTTTCCTGGATTCGTGGATATCTTTCGCAAGTATCAACGCTTCACGTTTGTTTGTATCCACTGCCCCTTGGTTACGTTCGTACTCAACTGTTTGCATCGATACTTCATGTTCTTTTGCACCGATTGCAAGTATGTATTTTGTATCGATCTATGAAACGATCGATACGAAATGGTGAACTTAATCGATACGAAAGCCGTATGAGCGGCCAATAGATGGGTACGAAACTAAACACAATGATGTATACGAACAAAGCCTTACCTGATGGATACGAGCGAGACTGTAGAGCTGATGGAGTCAAACTGAGCTCCTGTGGTCGATACGAGATCATCGATTCGAAGTGCACCACCTGTCCCCATCCTGATCGATACGAACCATATCGATTTAAAACATCACCTGCCGATCGATGCGAAATGCATCGATACGAACCATACCCTGCGTACCTTAATCCACCCACATCTTGAGCATATGACCTCTGATCGATATGAAGCTTGAGACATAGCCTTTCCTATTCCTCATCATCATCTCAAATCGATTCCGTCCTGATCAGAGCTCGGCCAAATTTTAACGACGTCGATTGCAGCCTTGTTTCCAATCGATCCCCAATCCCGATATCCATTCGTCCTTGCCAATTTGTTGGTATTCCAGCCTTGACCAAAAGGTGGGATAACATTTACTTTTAATGATGGTAGAAAATATATTTGAATTAAAAGGTGAACAATAAAATTCTCTATGTTTAGCACTAAGAGCATCTTCAATGCAAATAGGATGTGATTTCAATTAAATCCTATGTGTCAAGGGATAAATAACAATGTTAACTCAATGTAATTTCTTAAAATTAAACATCACATTAAAAACAAGAAAACTACTCCAATGCAAATGTATTTATTGAGAAAAAATTGACTATGTGTTCCAATCAAAATTTAAATAAATAAAAATAATAGATAAAAAATTAGTTCATTGTGAATATTTATTACTTCACATTGTGAAGTGCAATGTCTAAAACTAGACATTGCACTAGACAATATCTAATAATTTTTTTGCCAAGTCATCGTAACATTGTCATTAACATTGGCATTGGAGATGAAAATTTAAACTAAATTAAATGTTGATGTGTGTAATTGACATTACATCAAAATAGCTCATGGGTTGGAGATGCTCTAAGGGAAGTATCTTTATAAACTCCAAAGGAAAAGTCTAATCACCTTGAACTTAATAGAGCTTAAAATAACCATTAATGACTCTAATAAAAATGTAAATGGTTGGTTGAGTCCTCACCGAAAATTAATTTTATTTATTTCTATTTTGTATATTCACAAACTTCTTGAATCTTATTAATACTGCCAGTAAGAGTACTTGATATTTGTTTCTAAAAGTTGTTTATTAATGGTATGTAGTGCAATATTTCCCATTAACTTTTGAATAGATCGAATGCATATGTGCAACTCATATGCTGATTCTTTATTTTAGAAACAAAATCTCAATATAAAGGGCTTATTCATGGTAATAAACAATAATACAATAACTCATATGCTAATGTAGATTTGAGATGTTCTTCTCCCAAAAAACCCGATTACCGCATCGTTTATCAAGTTTTTGACTCAATGGTTTTCTTGAACAAAATTTGTTGACCACTTGAAAGTCCCCTAGAAAGTAAAAATTGTATAGCATGAACAATGTTATTATTGCTTGACTTACTATTTAGTTTATGATAAATATCTTTATACCTAAACTAAAAGTGGTGATGGAAGGTATATAAACAAACTTAAGCATAGGTAGTTAACTCAGGGTAGACCTGTCAAATGGGTCGGGTCTGGTCATAAATGGGTTGGGTATAATTTGACCCAATCCCCTCAAGACATATACAAACCCAACCCATTTGACCCATTTAATAAATGGGTTGACCCAACCCAATCCAATTATTAAAAGGGTCAACCCAACCCAATCCATTTGAAAAAAAAGTAGCAAAATCAGAAGAAGAAAAGGCTGTTGTAAATGAATAAGTGCACCAATATGGTACCAATACTGCATTAAGGGATCAAAAACTACAACAGAAACAAAAAAATTGAACTAGATAGCACAAAAGAGAGAAATTATTTGAAGGTCCTGCGGCGTATAATTACAAAATACAACATTTAGAAACTAAAAGATTCAACATAGTTCAATTTTATTTGACAAAAACTGCATCAAATAACCTAAATAAATTGAATCAAAATACTACAAAAAATAGCGGCATGTCAATACAATTCCTTTAATGCTCCAAAAGTTTTCAGTTAAGCAACTGCACCTTTCAGCTAAGCAACTGCATCGTGGCATATCATGGAAGTAGACAAAGAACTAGCATAAGAATTAATCAACATGCATAAGAATTAAATAACCATTTGAAGAAATTCTTGACTACACCATGAAAAATGGATTGATTTGCTGAAAGAAATACCTCTCAAACTAGTGTGACATCTAGTGAATCTGCATATCAATAAAACAGCCAAAGTTACCTATTGATGCATATTATGGGAAGAAAAAGTACTAAAGAATGAATAAACTCATAAAGGGAAGGGCATATTTAAATTTATGCTTTCTTGCTTCAATAAACAAAATGAAAACATATGAACATACAAAATAACCACTTGGGTTCATATCTATGCTTTCTTGCAGAACTTATAAGGTTGTAGTCTGTAGAGAAAGTATAGTGTCACTTTGATTTATTGATTGCAAAACAGTACAATGTGTGTACTTTTTTGTATATTGGGTGCAACTTTTTAGAAGAATGAACATATATTAAATGAGTATAATTAAATCTTACGTGTAACTTGCTTACATACATGTAAACGTTGATAGCATAAGTTCTTCAGAAATCATATTTACCTACAAAAAGCGCCTTTGGACATTTACTTATAAGTACATGCTGCTTTGACTTCTTTCATCCTGAATTTTTACACAAGAGAGGAAGAAAAACACATGATATTGTGTTGAAAACTTAAAATACAAAAAATTAAAGCAAAAAATTAAAACACATGATATTTGTATTTTAATTTTTTGTTTTAAGTTTTCAACACAATATCATGTGTTTTTCTTTCTCTCTTGTGTAAAAATTCAGGATGAAAGGAGTCAAAGCAGCATGTGCTTATAAGTGGATGTCCAAAGGCGCTTTTTGTAAGTAAATATGATTTCTGAAGAACTTATGCTGTCAACGGTTACATGTATGTAAGCAAGTTACATGTAAGATTTAATTATACTCATTTAATATATATTCATTCTTTTAAAAAGTTGCACCCAACATATAAAAAAGTACACACATTGTACTGCTTTTGCAATCAAGAAATTAAAGTGACACTATACTTTCTCTACAGAATACAACCTTATAAGTTCTGCAAGAAAGCATAGATATGAACCCAAGTGGTTAATTTGTAAGTATATATGTTTTCATTTTGTTTATTGAAGCAAGAAAGCATAAATTTAAATATGCCCTTCCCTTTATGAGTTTATTCATTCTTTAGTACTTTTTCTTACCATAATATGCATCAATAGGAAACTTTGGCTATTTTATTGATATGCGGATTCATTAGATGTCACACTAGTTTGAGAGGTATTTCTTTCAGCAAATCAATTCATTTTTCATGGTGTAGTCAAGAATTTCTTCAAATAGTTATTTAATTCTTATGCATGTTGATTAATTCTTATGCTAGTTCTTTATCTACTTCCATCATATGCCACGATACAGTTGCTGAGCTGAAAGGTGCGGCTGCTTAGCTGAAAACTTTTGGAGCATTAAAGGAATTATATTGACATGCTGCTATTTTTGTAGAATTTCGATTCAATTTATTTAGGTTATTTGATGCAATTCTTGTCAATTAAAATTGAACTATGCTGAATCTTTTAGTTTCTAAATGTTGTATTTTATAATTATACGCCGCAGGACCTTCAAATATTTTCTATCTTTTGTGCTATCTAGTTCATTTTTTTTTTGTTTCTGTTGTAGTTTTTGATCCCTTGATGCAGTATTGACACCATATTTGTAACAACTCACATATTTTACTATTGAATATTTAAATATTCTATTTAAAGGTTGAATCGTTAATCGGATTAAAGTTCGAAAAGCTACTTTTTGCAAACAGTCGAATTGGGACTCGAGACCATTTCCATTGAGTCCAAAATGACATTTGCGACTCTTTTAAGTATAAACATCGATATATTTGGAGTAAGTTGAATTTTTCTATTTTCTATTGGGCTTTGGGTTTGGGTTTCACCCCAACTCTCTCTATACCCTAGTTCAGTCCACCTCTCCTCTTCACTACATTTCTATTTCCTAAAACACTCAAGCAAAACTGAAAATGGTGGTGGAGATGGGAAATTAAAATCCTAAACCCTAGTTTCTTTAGCAAATCCAAGTTTTAGCTCCAAATTCAAAGGGAAACTATTGGTAAGTATCTCCATCTTCTTCTCCAACTCAATCCCTTTTTAAATTCAGAAATTTCCTAAACCTAACTTTGAAAATGTTCTTCTTTTGAGCTTAGATTCAAGCTCCTAGAGTTGAGATTGAAGAGTGGTTGATTCTCCTTTGTTTTCAAGCTTCTTCTTCCTTGTTTTTGTGTAAAAGGTGAGTTTTTAAACTCACATCTTTGTCTATTTCTATCATTGACGTTAAGTATGAATTCCTAACATTTACTCATGTTCAATTGCTTTTGGTTTGAATTGATTTGGTGAACATTTCAATTTTTGGTGTTTTGAAGTCAAAACTTTGAAAATCCTAGCTTTGATTTGTGAACATGTTTTTGGTGGTGAATCGGAGAGCCTATAGGGCTGGGATGTCGAGTGGCAAAAGCCCCTAAAGTCCATTGCTCAACCGATTGCAAATGGTGTGAATTTGCTCCTCCATTTGATAGGCTGAAAAACAGTTTCAGCTACAGCCAGTCGACTGACCCTCTGCAGTCAGTTGACTGACTGCAGGCCTAGAAAACTCTCGGGTTCTGGTTCAGTCGACTGACTGCAGAGGGCCAGTCGACTGACCTGTTTCATTTTGCCTATTTTGCCTAATTAGCTTGAGAATCCAACTTTTATCGATTCGTGACTATCCGATTTATTGTTATCATTTATTATCTTCCCTGATGACTTCTTTTTCGGGATTTTTGAGAATGTCCATTTTAATGGAATTGGTATCGATTTCTTTGGATACAATTCACGTCTTCGAATGTGGATTTTTGTGATTGATTGTTTCTACAATCATTTTGTGATTTGTCACTTCTAAATTCAAAGGTTTCTATACTAATAGTAAATATTAAAACTCTTTTACAAAGATGATTTCAACTTTATTTTAATACAAATCTCTTTCATAAAACCGTTTTCTAATCTATTAGTATATACAAACCTTTACCTCATTCGTATGAGAAAATATAATTAAATGGCTTAGCCAAACAAGTGGTATGAAACGTTTGCGTTTACTTCGTCGGTTAATTTTTGGACTTGTTCGATTGAAAATCTTGTGACAATTTTCGAGTGGAAATCTACAATTTGTTCGTAAATATTTAAGTTAAGCTAGTGGTTATGAGACATGAAGCTAAACTCATATATTTACTGGCTTAGTGTAATTCACACTTTTTATTGATCGATGATGATCATTTTGTGATTTAGACTAGCGATGTGTGATGTCTATTTGTCTGCGAGGGAGACTAAACCCCGTTTTTGTGGAACTTCGGTTCAATTTGGCGGGATAGCGACCCGTGGTCTTCGAACCGTTTGTGGAGCTTCAGCTCAATTTTTATGGTTAGCGACCATGGAATAGCGTTCCATTTGTGATACACGTGTTGGTGAGTTTTCATGCTCCCTTTTGTGATAGGCCTTCCCCCCCTTTGTGATTTCTGGATTTCTATTTGATGATTTCTAGAATTTGTGTGTTTCACCTCTTTATGTGATTGGCAATTATATGTTTGTCAATATTTGTGGTATGGTGAATAAAATAAAGAATATGACATTCTTTTTGGTACTTTGAGATTCTTGAGATGTTGTATGATTTTGTTGTTGTTTTATATCATATTTGTTCTAGTGTGACATTATTGTTATCATACATTCTTATTATATCTCCGCTTATATCTCATTCCTTTATCTGATATTTATAGCTAGACTGATCCGTTTATTATTTTCTTATTAAATAATACTCGGGTCAGACCGAGATGTTACAGGTGCTTCTGTTTGACTCCTATCTGGGATCATCTTCTGACTTTTGTCTAACTACATTACATTTGTAATTTTTGTTGTTATACATTCGAGATATAGACTCCATGATGTATACTTATTCTTTTGTCTAGCGCTTGTATCTATTCTTTTGTGATATTGTGGATCTTATTTGACCACTACTCTGATGTACACCTTTTTGGTGTTATATATTCATATCTGTTTCCGCCTTTGTGATATGAATGTCTGTGACTGATTTATGTTATGTTTACTTCTATATTTGTTTCCGAGGTCCACTTAGCCACTGTGTGGTAGCATTGAGTTTGTATCGGTATGTCGGATTTCCTCTTGAAATGAAATGTATGTTATACTATCTGACATATCGGTGCTCGCACAAGGCAATTGCACAGATGGTCGCTCCTCAACAGCCTTATTCTTCGCGCTAGTCGACGGCATCACCCAGTGGTGTTCTTGGCTAGCGTGAGCATAGAGATGGGGTGTCATAGCATGGTATCAGAGCCAAACTTCGGAACAATGTAGAATAACCTAGCAAGGATCATTGTCCTAAGTCTTTCTTAGGAATTGTGCCATAGGATTTAATTCGAGTCATTGAACCCATTCTATCCTATTTCTTTTTATGATGCCTTGTTTTATCAATCAAGTTTGGTTGATATTCATTCTGAGATTAACCTTATTCTCTTTTCTTTCTTTCTTAAAGAAGAGAAATGGTTAGACCTGGCCGTCCCAGCGTCGATCAATCTAGTGCTACTCCCCAGGATGGAGTATTTATGTCTGCTTAGCAACTTCTCGATCTTGTGAGAAATGCTCAAGCTGTCGGACCTATTCCTGAGCCCACACATCCTAAATCTGGGTTTGCACGCTTGTGCAGTGATTACACCAATTTGGGTGGAAAGCCATTCAAAGGTTCCGAGAGCATTATAGAAGTCCAAGCTTGGCTTCGAACATGCGACTGTATCTTTTCTCGCATGAATCTTATTGATCTTCATCGAGTCCAAGTGGCTTCTAGTATGCTCCAAGAAAGAGCATTGGACTGGTACGAGCTTCTGATCTCCGAAATCATTAAAGCGGACCTTACTTGGGAGCAATTCCGGGAAAGGTTCGAATTAAAATTTGTGCCGGAAGCTGAAAAAGTATCGCTAGCTCGACGCTTCATTGACCTTGTTCAAGGTGAATCTTCCATGACCGACTATGTCGCATCTTTTGAATCTCTCTCTAAATATGGGGTTGAATACATTAATACCCCATTGAAGAAAAATCAAAGATTTGTGTATGGCTTGAACAAGAGCCTCAAAAAGCCATTACTTCTGAAATTAGAAGTTTCTTTTGATCAGCTTGTTGATATTGCTCTTCGACTCGAAGAGGCTGATAAAGATAGCGATGTTGAGGTCAAACCAAACATCAACAAGAAGAGACCTTTCAAATTCAAGCCTAATCCCAACAAGAAGGGAAAGCAAGCAACATTGGTAGCAAATACTCCTAACACTCGTCGTGGAGAATGTTACAATTGTAGTTCTAAGGACCATTATGCAAACAAGTGCCTGAAGCCTCTTTTCTACCGCTATTGCAAGAGTTCGGGCCATACTTTATCTTTGTGTCCCAAACTTCAAGGAAAGAAGGAGGGCAAGCTAAATTTTGTCCAAGCCCCTCCTAACACTTCTCGTGGTCAAGGTATTTCTCATTCTATCCTTGATGGCATTATTATATTTCACGATCTTCCTATTCGGGTTCTTTTTGATACAGGTGCATCTCACTCTTTTATATCAAAAGAACTTGTTGATGCTTTATCTTTGGATGTTATTGGCTTGATGACTTCTTTGAGGATTGCGAATCCGGTTGGTGGATCCTTAACACTCAGTTTATTATGTAAAGATGTCGAAATTATTTTGTGTGATTACTCTTTCCGTGCCGATTTACATGTTATGCGTTATTTAGGTTTCGGAATGATTTGGGGAATGGATTGGCTTAACCGTTATGAAGCCCATATCCTATGTCCTGAGCGGACTATATATCTTCGGCATCCGCAATCTATTAAGCAGATTTCTCTTGTTCTTAAAGATTCGGATTCCAACTTAACAGCATCTTTATATTCTTTAAATCCTCATGATGACGATAACGATGATGAGGAAGATTTCATTTCTCTCATTCACATTGTTCGTGAATTTCCCGACATATTTGAGCCCGTTCTAAGATTACCACCTAAGCGAGCAATTGAGTTCCGAATTAATCTAGTCCCTAGAGCTCTACCTATTACTCGTCCTCCTTATCGTATGTCCAATAAAGAAAATGAGGAGATACGCAAACAATTATCCGAATTGGAAGCGAAGCAATTTATTCAATCTAGTTCCTCTCAATGGGGAGCTTCGGCTATTTTTGTGAAGAAATCTGATGGTACACTTAGGCTTTGCGTTGATTACCGCAAACTTAATGATCTCACCATCAAGAATAAATATCCCTTACCGTAGATTGATGATTTATTCGATCAGCTTAGTGGTGCTAAAGTCTTTTCACAGTTAGACTTAGCAACTGGTTTTCATCAACTCTGTATTGCAGAGGATAGCATTCCTTTGACATCGTTCCGTACTCGTTATGGATCTTATGAATGGCTTGTTATGCCATTTGGTTTAACGAATGCTCCAGCTTATTTCGTTGACCTTATGAATCGAGTTTTCAAAGACTTCCTCGATCGATTTGTTCTCATCTTTATAGATGACATTCTTATTTATTCTAAAACCGAGGAGGAGCATGAAAATCATCTTCGGATTGTATTGGAAACTCTTAGGAGCAACCAATTAAAAGCAAAATTTTCTAAATGCCACTTTTGGCAATCTCGTGTGAAATTTTTGGGACATATTATTTTTGAATCCGGAATTTCCATGGATCCTTCAAAGATTGAAGCGATTCGAAATTGGAAGAGACCGGAGAGTGTGACGGAAATTCGTAGCTTTCTCGGATTGGCGGGCTATTACCGTCGGTTTATAAAAGACTTTTCTAAGATTTTCGTACCTCTTACTAGTTTGACAAAGAAGGGAGTTAAATACATTTGGTCAGACAAATGTGAAGCTTCATTTCAAAAATTAAAAGAACTCCTTTCTGATGCTCCTATTCTTGTGATTCCGGATGGGAACCAAGATTTTATTGTTTACACCGATGCTAGTCGTGTTGGTTTGGGAGCCGTTCTTATGCAAAGGGAACGTGTTATCGCTTATGCTTCTAGACAATTAAAGCCTGCCGAGACTAGATATGCCACTCATGATTTAGAGCTCGCGGCTATTGTTTTCGCCCTTAGAATTTGGCGTCATTATCTTTTGGGAGAAAAATTTGCTCTCTACACCGATCATAAATCATTGAAATAATTATTTTCTCAAAAGGAACTTAATTTGCGTCAACAACGTTGGCTCGAGTTCCTTGCATCGTATGATCTTGATATTCTTTATACTCTCGGAAAAGGAAATCTTGTTGCCAATGCCCTTAGTCGTAAGCAACAAGCGGTTGTTTCCATGATGGTATCCGAATGGAATGATCTCGAGACTTTGTCCACTTGTGAGATTCGAGATCGTGAATCTGATTTATGTTCATCTCTTGTTTTATGTAGCCTTGAGGCTCATCCTTCTCTTTTAGACCGCATTCTTGAAGCTCAAAAGTATGATCCTGAATTGGTTCTTCTTAGCCAAAGTTGTAGGGAAAAAATTGATATTGAAGGTTTAAAGGACTTTGATATTGATGTTCGTGGCGGTATTCGAAAATTTGGTAGACTTATTGTGCCAAATATTATTGATCTTCGTAAAGATATTTTAGAAGATTCTCATCGTTCTAAATTTACCATTCATCCCGGTAGTAGTAAGATGTACGCGGATATGAGGCAACTTTATTATTGGGAGGGAATGAAATCTGATATTGCTAACTTTATTAAGCGTTGCATGACTTGCCAACTCATAAAGGCCGAGCATCAAAGGCCCGGTGGGTTATTGCAACCATTGGAAATTCCAATATGGAAGTGGGATCAAATTTCCATTGACTTTTTTGATAGTCTTCCCCGTTCTCGTTCGGGCCATGACAGCCTATGGGTGATAGTAGATAGACTTACAAAATCCGCTCATTTTATTCCCGTTCGGTCCAATCGGACCGTACCTATTTTGGCTAAACTTTTTGTCAAAGAAATTGTTAAATTGCATGGAGTCCCTACTTCTATTGTTAGTGATCGTGATCCATTGTTTACTAGTGGATTTTGGAAAGGTCTTCAAAAAGCTTTGGGAACGAAGCTTAATTTTAGCACCGCTTATCATCCTCAGTCCGATGGACAAACCGAGCATGTGAATCAAACTCTTGAAGATCTTCTTCGTGCTTGTGTTCTTGATTTTGGTGGAAGTTGGGAAGATCACATCTCTCTTGTTGAATTTTCCTATAATAATAGCTTCCAATCTAGTATTGGTATGGCACCTTTTGAGGCACTATACGGAAGGCCATGCCGATCTCCTTCGTGTTGGCTTGAAGCCGATGAGAAGCTGGTTTTAGGTCCAGATTTTATTCGAGATGCCACAGAAAAGATTGATCTTATTCGTCATAGGATGAAAGAAGCTCAAAGTAGACAAAAATCCTATGCCGATAATCGTAGAAGGAAATTAGAATTTTCTGTGGTAGATTCAGTGTTTATTCGTGTTTCACCTATGAAAGGTGTTGTGCGTTTCAGTCGATCGGGAAAATTAGCACCTCGATATATTGGCCCGTTTCCCATCACCGAACGCATTGGTTCCATGGCTTATCGCCTTTTGTTACCGGCTCAATTTTCTACTATTCACGACGTATTCCACATCTCTCAGCTCCGGAAATGCCTTCGAGATTCCGACTCTATTCTTGAGCCCGGTTTATTGAAGAAATTGAAGTTTCGCCTAATTTGACTTATGAGCAACATCCTATTCGAATCATTGCTTCGGAGGTCAAACGCCTTTGAAATAAAGATGTTCCTCTTGTGAAAGTTCAATGGTCCTCAAATCCTAAGGATTGCTCTTGGGAATCCAGAGAATTCATCGAGCGAACATATCCGGACTTGCTCTCTCGTGCTCCTTAAGGTGAACTTTTTATTTCAAATTTCTTCTTTTTGTGTCAATATGCTTTTATAGTTGTTACTTCTTATTTATTTCTTAAAGATTGTGTGGACGCAATTTCTTTAAGGAGGGGAGTCTGTAACAACCCGCATATTTTACTATTGAATATTTAAATATTCTATTTAAATGTTGAATCATTAATCGGATTAAAGTCCGAAAAGCTACTTTTTGCAAATAGTCGAATTGGAACTCGAGACCACTTCCATTGAGTCCAAAATGGCGTTTGTGACTCTTTTAAGTATAAACATCGATATATTTGGAGTAAGTTGAATTTTGCTATTTTCTCTTGGGCTTTGGGTTTGGGTTTCACCCCAACTCTCTCTATACCCTAGTTCAGCCCACCTCTCCTCTTCACTACATTTCTATTTCCTAAACCACTCAAGCAAAACTGAAAATGGTGGTGGAGATGGGAAATTAAAATCCTAAACCCTAGTTTCTTTAGCAAATCCAAGTTTTAGCTCCAAATTCAAAGGGAAACTATTGGTAAGTATCTCCATCTTCTTCTCCAACTCAATCCCTTTTTAAATTCAGAAATTTCCTAAACCTAACTTTGAAAATGTTCTTCTTTTGAGCTTAGATTCAAGCTCCTAGAGTTGAGATTGAAGAGTGGTTGATTCTCCTTTGTTTTCAAGCTTCTTCTTCCTTGTTTTTGTGTAAAAGGTGAGTTTTTAAACTCACATCTTTGTCTATTTCTATCATTGACGTTAAGTATGAATTCCTAACACTTACTCATGTTCAATTGCTTTTGGTTTGAATTGATTTGGTGAACATTTCAATTTTTGGTGTTTTGAGGTCAAAACTTTGAAAATCCTAGCTTTGATTTGTGAACATGTTTTTGGTGGTGAATCGGAGAGCCTATAGGGCTGGGATGTCGAATGGCAAAAGCCCCTAAAGTCCATTGCTCAACCGATTGCAAATGGTGTGAATTTGCTCCTTCATTTGATAGGCTGAAAAACAGTTTCAGCTACAGCCAGTTGACTGACCCTCTGCAGTCAGTCGACTGACTGCAGGCCCAGAAAACTCTCGGGTTCTGGTTCAGTCGACTGACTGCAGAAGGCCAGTCGACTGACCTGCTTCATTTTGCCTATTTTGCCTAATTAGCTTGAGAATCCAACTTTTATCGATTCGTGACTATCCGATTTATTGTTATCATTTATTATCTTCCCTGATGACTTCTTTTTCGAGATTTTTGAAAATGTCCATTTTAATGGAATTGGTATCGATTTCTTTGGATTCAATTCACGTCTTCGAATGTGGATTTTTGTGATTGATTGTTTCTACAATCATTTTGTGATTTGTCACTTCTAAATTCAAAGGTTTCTATACTAGTAGTAAATATTAAAACTCTTTTACAAAGATGATTTCAACTTTATTTTAATACAAAGCTCTTTCATAAAACCGTTTTCTAATCTATTAGTATATACAAACCTTTACCTCATTCGTATGAGAAAATATAATTAAACGGCTTAGCAAAACAAGTGGTATGAAACGTTTGCGTTTACTTTGTCGGTTAATTTTTGGACTTGTTCGATTGAAAATCTTGTGACAATTTTCGAGTGGAAATCTACAATTTGTTCGTAAATATTTAAGTTAAGCTAGTGGTTATGGGACATGAAGCTAAACTCATATATTTACTGGCTTAGTGTAATTCACACTTTTTATTGATCGATGATGATCATTTTGTGATTTAGACTAGCGATGCGCGATGTCTATTTGTCTGCGAGGGAGACTAAACCCCGTTTCTGTGGAACTTCGATTCAATTTGGCGGGATAGCGACCCGTGGTCTTCGGACCGTTTGTGGAGCTTCAGCTCAATTTTTATGGTTAGCGACCATGGAATAGCGTTCCATTTGTGATACACGTGTTGGTGAGTTTTCATGCTCCCGTTTGTGATAGGCCTTCCCCCCCTTTGTGATTTCTGGATTTCTATTTGATGATTTCTAGAATTTGTGTGTTTCACCTCTTTATGTGATTGGCAATTATATGTTTGTCAATATTTGTGGTATGGTGAATAAAATAAAGAATATGACATTCTTTTTGGTACTTTGAGATTCTTGAGATGTTGTATGATTTTGTTGTTGTTTTATATCATATTTGTTCTAGTGTGACATTATTGTTATCATACATTCTTATTATATCTCCGCTTATATCTCATTCCTTTATCTGATATTTATAGCTAGACTGATCCGTTTATTATTTTCTTATTAAATAATACTCGGGTCAGACCGAGATGTTACAGGTGCTTCTGTTTGACTCCTATCTGGGATCATCTTCTGACTTTTGTCTAACTACATTACATTTGTAGTTTTTGTTGTTATACATTCGAGATATAGACTCCATGATGTATACTTATTGTTTTGTCTAGCGCTTGTATCTATTCTTTTGTGATATTGTGGATCTTATTTGACCACTACTCTGATGTACACCTTTTTGGTGTTATATATTCATTTCTGTTTCCGCCTTTGTGATATGAATGTCTGTGACTAATTTATGTTATGTTTACTTCTATATTTGTTTCCGAGGTCCACTTAGCCACTGTGTGGTAGCATTGAGTTTGTATCGGTATGTCGAATTTCCTCTTGAAATGAAATGCATGTTATACTATCTGGCATATCGGTGCTCGCACAAGGCAATTGCACAGATGGTCGCTCCTCAACAGCCTTATTCTTCGCGCTAGTCGACGGCATCACCCAGTGGTGTTCTTGGCTAGCGTGAGCATAGAAGTGGGGCGTCACAATATTGGTACAATTTTTCATTTATAATATCTTCTTTTTATGATTTTGCTACTATTTTGTCAAATGCATTGGGTTGGGTTGAACCTTTTAATAATTGGATCGGGTCAGGTCAACCCATTTATTAAATGGGTCAAATGGGTTGGGTTTGTATATGTCTTGAAGGGATCGGGTCAAATATACCCAACCCATTTATGATCCGACCCGACCCATTTGACAGGTCTATAAGCAACCTTTGGTAAGTTACTAGAACTTCGAACTTCATTTGCATGTGCATATGCATCACTTTTCTAGTTCCAATAAACATTATTATGTTATTTTTTCCATAGGCTGCCATGGAAGAATGAATATAAGCACAAAGAGTTAAGCATTCAGGGGAGGTGCTCGATCTAAACTGAAGCACAAAAGCTCAAAAGATTGGTATTTTTTATAAATAAAAGTATCATAGTTTTAATGAACCAATAATGTTGCCGATGATATATGATAATGTAATATTTAATCTTTGATTTTATTCTTGGGTCCTACCACAAATCCAAAAAATTTCTTTTTATTCTAATTAGAACGTTACACTGAACTTGACAATGATAAGAGTAAACATATGTATTAAGTCTAATTATGCTCTCAATCATGTTTTCTTATTATTGTCAGAAATTAACTTATTTAAATTTGTCTTTGTCCATTACATTTGCTATTTTAATATTTCTATTGAACTAAGTCTTAACATACCAACTCTATAGGTCTAGCTGCAAATAACTTTAGCATTAGTCAGTTGTGTTAATTTTGTTATTATAAAGAAAATCCCCGGTAAAAGAAGTCAAAAGTGAAACACTTTCCGTAATGCTCAAAACGCCCATTTTGAAATTTAGCATTAGTGTGTTACACATCAACCTTTTGTTTTCATCCAATAGGGATTCTGCTTATTTTAGTATCTCATTATCTCCACATTCATGTAGCAGAGGAAATGTATCTTCCTCGATTTTTCGCTACTGTCATCAACAAAATTTGTTCTCAAAATTCCACATCTTCGCTCAAATCTACATCTCTGATACGATAGCAACCATAGTTGAAAAAGTATGTTTATTAAAGATTTTGACTTTTGTTTTGAAATTTTTCCTCTTTGAGACAAATGCAAATTTGATTTTTATAAGATAATCTGCCACAAATGCATGATTTTTTGTTAACACAAGATAATATGTGCTTTATCGGGGTTTTGACTAGAGAAAATTGGAGAGAATTTAAGAATTAGAAGCCATGACCACCAACCATACCGACCCTTGATTTCGAACAAAATAATGTGTATTTCTAAAGCTCTCTGCCAAAAAATAACATCCTATCCATTCTGGCAACCCTTGGATAATCTTATCTCCATAAACATCCAAAGTTCTTTTAATAGTTTTTTTTCATGGTATATATTCTTTTTAAAGGAATTTTATGACAACCAAAATTCTTTAGACCCTATTTTTCCATATATTTATAATTTATTTTGTATCAAATCAATCGGTCTTCCAAAACGTAAAATACAATCGAAGAAAATAAATTTTTGATGCATGCTATAAATTGTTTGTGTTTAAAAAAAACTAGAAAACTACATTTCATACCATGGCGAGAAACTGTGGAATTGCATCGATAAGGTATCCAACTTTACCAACTAAAACATAGCTATCGACATACCTGTACTCAAAAAGCATATCCTTGCATCTGGATAGGAAACCGTATGCGTAACCGATTCAATCGGCGAACTGTGCATTACTAGCGAATATTTACTCAACATACCGAGCTCGCACAAGTTCAACAACAAACCAACGACCTAAGTTTGCAGGCATCGAGTTCCAACCATAGGTACGTTTAAATCTCCGTTTAACCTAAAAAGGCCATTTTTCACTACCAACCAATTATATGGGCCTTGCATTTATTCTTTGCTTCATCGCACTTATGCATGAGATTTTATAAAGTTTCGCTCACGATCTATAGCGTTTGGTATCTATGAGACTCGTCCATATTACATACAAATTATGAAAATTTTGTACGATAACTATATTGACATCTAGCTTAAATTTAACGTGTTATGCAAATTATGAACATTTAACTTCAATAGTTCTACTTCACATTTCCTAAAACTCACTGAATTTAAAATATCTACCGCTTTCAATTAATCATTATACATTTTTAGTTCCTCCCATTCCAACCATTTTATAACATAGGAAACTGTAGTACATTTTGAAGGTGACTACTATGCCGTATAGCTAATATTATGTGGCTAGATATCACTTAGGATCATGTAATATGTAATGTATTATAATCTAAATGCAGAAACAGATAATAATAGTAAAGTAAATAAGAATAAGCACACCAGGAGTTTTTATACTGGTTCGAACTTCCCATTCTACGTCCAGTCCCAGACTTCCCTCTAGAATTTCTCACAATAACCCCTCACTTAACCCGAAGGAATACGTATTCAACACTTGAGCAACCGATCAGGATTTTTCCGCCTCTAACAACCGAAAGAGGACTTTACCCGCCTGAAAAACCGAACAGGACTTCAATAGTTTCAATAAATCTACTTTGACACTTTGTGTTCTTGATAACACTTATTTGTCTTTGATAGTACAACCTTCCTATAATCTTTTCCTCAAGTATATATGTGTGTATAAAGATTTAGAAAAGAGAATATTGCTTTGAATCGAAGAATAAGTTAATTGATTCAGAGATTCAAGCAATATATGTAAGTTGTGATTGTTTTTAGAATGCAGAGATAGTAGAGAGTATGATCAGAAAATAAAGTGAAATTCGGTGATTTGTGAAGTGAATCTTATGTGTTTATATAGTGGATAAACAGCTGCAATCATTCACAAAGAGTTTTGACCAAAGGAAGCAGGCACAACTCTTCAAATTGGATCATATCTCTTGGCAAATGGAAGTGTCTGTTCAGAAAAAATAGCTGTTGGAAAAGTTCGGTCGACTGACCCAAAACGACCAATCAACTGAATGTTCAAAGTTGGTGCAAAACAGAGTGTATCTGTGCAACTGAGCAGGTTCAGTCGACTGGTCATATTTGGTCAGTCGACTGACCTGGCTGTTAGTGCACAGTTCACACATAATTTAAAGAATTTGAAGTTTAAAACAACTTTGATTTGTGTGGACTTCTTGAGGATAGATTTTAACAATTCTAAGACTAAAAAACTTCAACAAATAAACATACTATACTCAGTTTTGAAGTCTTGTCTCCTTTGTAGTTTT
This sequence comes from Allium fistulosum, assembly GCA_030737815.1. Taxonomy (NCBI): domain Eukaryota; kingdom Viridiplantae; phylum Streptophyta; class Magnoliopsida; order Asparagales; family Amaryllidaceae; genus Allium; species Allium fistulosum. Next base: position 866,614,878 of record CM060905.1, on the reverse strand, counting down.
AACAGCATATTTCTTTCTCTTTTTGTTGCTTGCCCATATAGTCTCATTCATTGAGTTGTTTAATGCTCTTTGTCATGAATCAAAACTTATGATTTAACATTCTCCCCCTTTTTGATTAATGACAACATGTTACAGATGATACTATATTTTAAGAAATATATAACGTAAGTTATATATATCTCCCCCTGAATATCTAGCGACATATCTAATCCTGCAAGAGACGGTTAGTCATAGAAATTTCTCCCCCTTTGTCATCGACAAAAAGGAAACAACAATAATTATATCATTGAGCTAACAAAATTACAATCACAAAATAATGTATCAAATTGTTTTGAGCTACTTATACAAGCTCATTAAAATAAACAGAAGTAGAATGTTTGGAATAAATAAAGATAACTTACTACCACCAAGTAATAACAATATCAATCAGATTCTGACTCTGTCTCTTCTTCTTCTTCCACTTGTATTGGATTTTTGCCTCTGGAAGAACTTCCCACAAACTGTCTGCTACCCCCATTGCCGCTTGTGTCGGAACTTGTTTGTTCTTCCGACATAGACCAAGTAAATCGAGGGGCTGGGCGTTTTCCCGGATCATGATGTGAAGATTTCATAGCGGTGGAAGAGGAACAAGATATCGCATCCCATAAAATCCCGAAGAAGCTCTTAATTTTGTCAAATCTTTTGTCAATTTTCTTATCGAGATTTTTGATGCGAGAATCCAAAATGACTTGATTTCGCACAATTAGATCATTGGATTCCCGAGTGCTTTGGGATGGAGTTGGTGTTCGAATGTCATCTCTTGATTGATGTTGATGTGGAGTAGAAGTTTGTTGACGAGGTCGTGATTTCCATTCTTGAAAAGACATGATAGATAGAGGTCTAGGTGGCAATTTCATAAGACTTATTGTGCGGCTATTTAGAGTTTTGGGAATGAAAGTATCAGAATCCAGAATAGGAACCTGGAGGTTCATAAGTAGCCGCATAATATATTCTCCATAATAAATAATGTTCATACAACCTTGGTTAAAAGATAAGAATTCATCTAGAATAGTCAGGCCAATTTATTTGCACATCTCCCCAAATAGCATATAACGCCCTAAAGTTGTTTGGATATACAAGCTCATAAGAGCCAGTACGAGGAAGAACCATATGCATTAAGGCTCGATGCACAATTCTAGCTGTAGGACGTAAGGCGATAGACTTTAGTTCTGTCATGTCATCTTCTAAGAACCGATGACTTACTTCGTCTCGCTCACCTATAGGTATATTTAATTCTTCCAATAGAATACCATTAGTTGGAGTATGGAGAATATGACCAATTCGATCTAATGATAGAAATATTTGTCGACCACAAACTAAACTCCAAACGCAATTATCACGATTACGTGGGTTTTGATGGCCTAAATTCAAATTTGCATAGAAAAGTTTTACCAAAGTGTGATTTATCTTGATATTATTCTGATTGTGGTCTAGGAGAGACTCTAAACAGCTTCTCCTTGCTAGCTCTTGAAATCTATACGGAGCAAAATCGGGAAAGACAACAAATGAACCTTCAAAAATGCGTACTTCTTTCATTTTGTTCCACCGTTGGAGAGCTGTAGAATCATAGAGCCATTGAGCAATTTGAGTGTCAATTGGCTTAGAGGATGAGGTAGAGGCATGTCTAGATCTCTTGGGTTGACGTGGAGTCATGGGAAATAACAATGTAGTGAGGGAATTTTAAAAAAATTGAGAGTTAGGGTTTTTAGAAAACTGAAATGAGAAGGTAAAAGTGAAGAGTGAAAAAGGAGATAGTGGGTTAAAGGGTTAAACAGGTAGGTGAAAATAGTTTAAAAAGGTCAGAATTGCCATTCAGTCGACTGGTCGTATACGGTTAGTCGACTGAAACAGTATCCCGAAACTCTCTGTTTCATGATTCAGTCGACTGGCCATATTCATTCAGTCGACTGAATATAGTTTGAAAGCTTTCTATTTTCCTATTCAATCGACTGGTCAAATATGTTCAGTCGACTGAATTTTTATTCTCAGTATTTTGCAGCGTATTTTGGTAAAAAAATATATATATTCAATATTTAAATACTTCATACAAATAAGAATAAAATCTATTAAAAAAATATAGAAAGAAAATAAATTATTTGGATGAAGGAGTGGATGGAGACTTCGAGTTGTCTGGTTCATTCTTCGTCTTCTCTTCATATGGTTTCAATGGTGACCAGCGATTTCCACGCTCCCATGAATTCAGAGACATATGTGGAGGTTGTGGTGACTGATCCAATGGATTCCAAGAGGAAGAGGTTGTAGGTTGATGAACCGCAGATGAAGATGAGCCGCAGAATTTCCATCCAAGCTGCTCTAGAAAACTTAGGCGTCTTGAATTCATTTTCTGTTCATAGTACATATCTCGTTGAATTTCTATAGATTCCCTCTGGTAATGATGTAAATCATCAATTTTTTGTTTTGTTGGAGGAGAACCAAAGAACAGAAAACATCGCGCCTTCTTTTTTCAAGAGTATGGCCAGTGTGATAGTTTGACGGTCTAGCCGGTTCATGATTAGGTGTAGGTGTAGGTAAGCTTGACAAACTAGATGAAGGCGTCGAAAAATCGATAGAAGAGTAAGCAGAACCATTTGTTGAATAAAGATATATTAAAACCTTTATCACATAATTGACTTATGCTAAATAAATTATGTTTTAAGTTTTTAACTAATAAAACATCAGTAATGAGAGGTGAGTTAGAGATACTGTTATTGCTCACATCGCCTTTGCCGATGATATATCCTTTTGAATTATCTCCAAAAGTGACCGATCCTCCATTTGAGTAGACTATGTTTGTTAACATGCCTTTATTACCAGTCATGTGTTTTGAGCAACGGCTGTCTAAAATCCATTTTCCTCTCTTTTTAAGTGGTACCTGCAAAAAATAAAGATTAAGATGGTACCCACTTTTCTTTTTAGGGTCCAAAGAGTTAGATCTTAGGAAACCAAACCCAAGAAGGTTCAGAATTCCCTTTATAAATATAATTCTTATTTTTATGAACAGTTTCCATAAATGTTTTGATATGCTTATTCCTAATTAAATTATTGTTGGTTTTAGGAATCCATATTATAATAGTTTTAAAATCTTTAGAGACTGTTTTCTTAATATCTTTTTTAATTTTGTTTTTAAACTTATTTTTAAACTTTCCAGATTTCTTTGGATTTTTCTTATATCCTAGTCCCATTTTATTTGAAGTAGACTGAGAATTTTCTAATATTGTAGAAAGATTTTCTCGTCCTTTATTGAAGTTAGAAATATTTTTATTAATATCTTCTAACTTAGTTTTGAGACTAGATTTTTCTAACTCTAATACTTTAGTGTTAGATTTTAAATCATTAGTTTCAACTGATAAATCATCATTTTTATTTTTCTGAATTTCTAATTCCTGAGTTATCATAGAAAGTTGAGATGCTAAATTAGAATTAGATTCTTGAGATTTTTCAAGTTCTTCTTCCAGAATTTCTTTTCATCTCTTAGCATACTAATTTCTAATTCAGATCTATTCAGTTTTCCTTGTAACTCCTTATTTTGCCTTTTTGTTTTTTTTGCAAAGTCCACCGGTTCTGAATTGATTTCAAGTAAATCTTCAAAACTTAGATCACTTACATTATCATTTGTAGCCATGAAGCATACATTTGCTTGCTCTGTGTCACTGTCACTGTCGCTCTCTGATGATGAAGAATCTGAATCATCCCATGATACTGAAAATGCTTTCTTCTTGAATTTGTTCTTCTTGAATTTATTTTTCTGTTTCTTTGGACAATCTTTCTTCATATGACCCTTTTTATGACATTCATAACATTCTAGGATAAAAGATGATGGTTTATTGCTATTATTGTTGTTTCTAGAGTTATTTTTGTAACTCCTTGTTATCCCGCCTTTTGGCAAGGCCAGGACACCAAGGAATTGGTTGGATTCCAAACATCGCTTGTCATGGATATCGCTGAATTTCGCCCGAATCCGGATCGAGCTACAATTGATATGACATGACTGGGAAAGCTAAGGGAACCAACGTTCCAAATTTCAAGTCAATCCGAGTTCGTATGATCAAGGTATGATGGATGCAAGGTGAAGGGAAAAGCTTGTTTTCGTATCCATCAGAAAGTCCCATTTCATATCCATCAAGGAGCATTGGTCGATGTCGACGAAGTTGGCCACGTATCGAATCCATCGAGTTCGTATCGAGGGACTTCGTATCCATCAACTGAGGCAACAGTCGCCACTTCGTATCCACCAATGATCCTCACTTCATATCCATCCACTTTGCATCGATCAGCCTTTAGCCAGAGAGGCTCGTTCGAATCCATCAGTAAGACTTCTGATTCGTAATGATCAGGTTGGCAATGTTCGAACCCATCGAGTTTGCATCGATCAGATGTGTATCCGTTAGCAGCTGACGTGTCTTGCAACCATCAGTCATTGTCTACTTCGTATCCATCGGGCCACTGTCCTTCGCATCCATCAGAAGACTTCACTTCGAATACGCACTGCCAGTGACTTATTCGTATCAAACGAGTCAACCAACCAGGATGACGTGTAATCCATCGAAGCAAACAAGGCGAGATCCATGGAGTCGAAGCGGTCAACAAGGAGTGAATACCGATCGAAACGAAGTACGCGCGCCACACCATCTCAGGAGCACGTGCAGTGGTCGATATGGGGGATCGATTCGAAACCATGGAGACGAGCCAGACAACCTTTGAGAAATCTCACTTCGTATCAACCATATCTCGTGATCTACTGATCCAAATCCAATGAAATTTTCAGGGAAGCTTTCATACACATTGAAGGATGTCCATGCCAAATTTCAGCTCAATTGGACATCATCTTGATCGATACGAAATGGATTCGTATCGATCGCAGATCGAGGAGAAACTTTCTAGAAACTGTCGCGTGGGCCCCCTCACGTGCCAGACCAAGTCTCCCAAAGTTTGAGCGAGATCTGAGCCTCCTACGCCTATAAATAGGGCCCCAGAGCATACAGAAAAAGGGCTTTTTGATTCTGAAGCGTCCAGACTCTGCCGGATCAAGACTTGCATCATACCTTTGCTGTCAATTTCGAATTCTATTCTGTAATCCGCTGTTGTTTGTTGCAATCGCTTGTAATCAGTCAAAAAGAATCAATAAAAATTATCAAAACTTCATAGTGGACGTAGGCTATACGCCGAACCACTCTAAATCGCTTGTCTTTGCATTTTACATTTATGTTTGTTAGAGTTTTTATTAGATAATCTCTGTTTTACATTTACATTCTTCATTTTATCTCTTCAAAAGCTTTCGAAGAGTGTTGTGCCCATTTTTGGTACAAACACTTTGGTGCTTTCATTGAGAGAACCAGTTTTTTCTCCTGCCCTTTGGATCTGCCATCAATACCGGATTGCATAAATCCAAGAGGAATATCCAGATATCCGATCCGGGATCCTTCCATTCTATTCAGATTTGCTCAAAGTCTAGGAAAGGACTCCACCACTGGAAATGGTTAGCACAAGAACTGCCGCTACCGCCGCTGATCAAGAAGGCCGGGATAGACAAAATCCTACACAACATTCTTCTTCCAATCAAGACAACACTGCTCACTCGGATCCATCTAGGCCAGTCACCCGACAAGAGTTTCAAGTGTTGCTCCAAGAACTGACTCAAAGCCGGCAACAGTTGGCTGAACAGTTGCGCGCCAACGTCGAGCTGACCAACCAGCTACACCGCCAGGGCCACAGAAGGTCCAGGAGGGATGATGTCTCCCGGGCATCTACTGAAAGCTCGGCCTCGTCTGACTATCACCACAGGTCTACCCGTCCCCGGTTAGAGGGAAGTCGCGCTCAAACTACTGGATATCAACCTGCCTTGACCGTTGGGCAATTGAGGACAGGACCGTCGACCAGCTTCCAAACAGGACCCTCGACACGAGGAGGCACTGCCCCACAGTACACCACGGACAACCGCGCCACAACCGCCGTGGTCAAAACCAGAGTTGATATCCGAAATCAGTCAGAGCCGAACAATCAACAACGGGGACATACTCCTAAACCATATGTCCCAGAAGACGCTGAGCCAAGGAGGCGAAATACGGACCGTCGACAGCGCCCGGTCCAAACTCGCACTATGGAACCCGACCACACCTTAGCTCAGCATGCCCAGAATTTGTCGGTGTTAGATATATCAACCATGATACGTCAGATGATACGCGAGAGTCAGGGGCTCACTAATGATGATTGGGGAATCTCTCGTAGTCATACCCCTTTCACAAACGAGATATTATACGCTGAACCCCCTCGGCGATTCAGAATGCCAACTCTCCCAATGTATGAAGGAAATAGTGACCCAAATCAACATATCTTGAAATACGAATAGTCAATGAGTGCTGCAAGAGCTGACGATGCAGTGAAGTGTCGAAGTTTCCCCATCTCTCTGGGGGGAATCGCGACAATGTGGTTTACACGCTTACCGCCTAGGTCTATTTCTTCGTTCGATCAACTGGCCAAGAGGTTTGTAGAACAGTTCCGTATGCATGTTGCTAGGCCCAAAGACGTTAATACCTTGTCCAGTGTCACTCAAGCTCATGGAGAGACGCTCAGGCGTTACTTAGAATGGTTCCACGCGGCATGTGTTGAAATTAGTAATCCCAACGATAACTCGATCTTGATGGCTTTGACCAAGGGGATTGATCCTGATTCTGAGTTTGGGAACTGGCTAGTTGGAAAACCACCCGCATCGTTGGATCGTTTTTACTCCAAAGCCGCTCAGTTCTTACGGCAAGAGGACGCGAAACAGTCTAGGAAGCAGGACGATGTGAGGTCCAGTATTGAAGGGATACAGAGTAATGTAGCGGTTAAACAGTCCGGTGAGAGTTCCGGAAAGGTTCAGTTGAATATACAGAACAAGCAAACCCAGCCGAGAGGAAACACTGGCCAGGATAAAAAAAGAGATCAGAACCGAGGTCCACGACATAGGGCTCAAATGTTTGACAATTATACACCGTTAAAAACGTCATTGGAAAACGTATACTTACAGACTTGCAACACTGTACAGTGTAAGAAGCCTGCTTCGAAACCCTCATCGGAGAGGCAGGTTCAGACCGGGAAGTTCTGTAGATTCCATGAAAGCTACGGCCATAATACCAATGAGTGTCGACATTTGCAGGACCTCATCGAGAAGTTGATCAGAGAAAGGAAGTTAGATCAGTTTGTACGGGCGCCGCAGTCTGGTGGAGCGGGCCCTTCGAATCAAAATCGTTCACAAAATCCGGAAAGACAGGAAGAACCCGCCCGTACGGGCGGGAGGTTGGTTATCAACACAATAAGTGGTGGTCCCCACCCGGCAGACAGAAGCTGGGGGGAAATGGAGTCGTATGCTAGTTCTATCAGGCATGCGGACTTCGAGTGTTGTAGTAATTGCGAAGACGGAGCTCCGGTTAAACAACAAAAGATAATATCTGATGATATCGTGTTCAGAAGCCGAGACGCTGATAAGGTCGAAGCCCCTACAATCGACCCACTAGTCATATCTGCCCAGGTAGGTCCTGCTTGGATGAAGAGGATCCTGGTTGACAGTGGAAGCTCTATGAATATCTTGCTTAAACGGGCTTACGACTTAATGAAAATGGAGGCAAAGGATTTAAAACCTTGCCTGTCCCGAATCCACGGTTTTAATGGGAGTGCCACGATACCCATTGGAGTGACTGAACTACCGGTTGAGTTGGGAGTTGGAGAACGCCGGAGAGTCCGGATGTTACAATTTGTTGTCTTAGAAATTGATTCACCTTATAATACGTTTTTGGGCCGACCGGCCCTAGCTGAGTTCAGGGCGGCCATCGCCATATGGTGTTTAACTCTGAAGTTCCCCACCGATCGTGGGATTGGAGTTGTTCAAGGAGATCAGGCTACGGGAAGGGCCTGTTATGTTGCTGAGCTGCGCGGGGCGCAACGTAAAGAGAAGGGAAAGGGCGTAGAGGAATCTCTCTGCGTCTGTTCTATTGATAATTGACAATTGATGCCTGGGCCTCGGCCCGGGCACCACAACCAATTCCTAAAAGACCTTGACCCTAGGGACAATGAGGATAAAGATGAATCTACGGAGAGTCAAGCTTCTATGGCCGAACTGACTGTGGACGTCCCAATCAGTGAGGATGATGATTTAAAGATGCTGAAAGTTGGGTCTCAACTGAGCAAGCAGACACAGAAGGAATTGGTTGAATTTCTTCGGGCGAATCTCGATGTCTTCGCCTGGACACACTCTGACATGTGCGGGATCTCGCCAAATATTGCAAGTCACTTCCTGAATATAGATCCGTGGTATGTCCCGGTCAAGCAGAAAAGGCGCGGTATGGATCCAGAGAGATCTGCCGCCCTTAAGGAGGAGGTTGATAAATTACAGTCGAATGGGTTTATTCGAGATGCCTTGTATCCAGAATGGGTATCCAACCCCGTACTGGTTCGAAAACCGAACAGAAAATGGAGAACTTGCGTCGATTACTCTGACTTAAACAAGGCTTGTCCGAAAGATAGTTTCCCACTTCCCCGAATTGATCAGCTCGTAGATTCGACAGCCGGACATGAGTTACTATCTTTTATGGATGCTTACTCTGGCTACAATCAAATACCCATGCACTTACCTGATCAGGAACATACCAGCTTCGTAACTGATCTGGGACTCTACTGTTACAAAGTCATGCCATTTGGTCTAAAGAACGCCGGGGCAACATACCAACGCTTGGTCAACCGGATGTTCGCCAACCAGATCGGGAAGACCATGGAGGTTTACGTGGATGACATGCTGGTGAAGTCTCGATTCTCCACAGATCACGTCAGAGATTTAAATTCGATGTTCAGCATCCTTCGAGAATACGGAATGAAGCTCAACCCATTGAAGTGCCACTTCGACGTCGCGTCCGGAAAGTTCCTTGGGTTCATTGTCAATGCTCGAGGGATAGAAGCAAATCCTGAGAAGATCTGGGAAATAAGAAATTTGCAAACCCCTAGAACCATAAAGCAAGTCCAGAGTCTCAACGGAAAGGTCGCAGCATTGAGCAGGTTCATTTCAAAGTCCACCGATAAATGCATTCCTTTCTTCGATCTGATCCGGAAGGGAAAACAAAACTTTGAATGGACCACGGAGTGTGAAGGCGCATTCCGCTCACTAGTTCAACATCTTTCCACACCTCCGATCTTGTCAAAACCAGTTGACCACGAGCAATTATACCTCTACCTGGCAGTATCAGAACATGCGATTAGTGCTGCTCTAGTTTGGGAGGAAGACAAAGTGCAAAAACCGGTCTACTATGTTAGTAAGCGGCTAACAGGAGCTGAAAGAAATTATCCGAGACTGGAGAAACTGGCCTATTGCTTGGTCATTGCCTCAAGAAAGCTCCGCCCTTACTTCCAAGCTCATCCTCTTACTGTGTACACTGATCAGCCGTTACGACAGGTCCTCACATGGCCTGAGACGTCCGATAGGTTACTCAAGTGGAACATCGAGCTAAGTCAATTCGATATCGCATACGCTCCACGGAGAGCCATTCAAGGACAAGTCCTGGCAGATTTCATAGCTGAATTTACCATTCCAGAAGACTTGCCCGAGACCAGTGAATCCCCCGAATACATCTGGAAGCTGTATACTGACGGTGCGTCAAACGACCGCTGTTCGGGCGTTGGGGTTGTACTTGAGACTCCCGAGGGCCGATCCATATGTTATGCTTTGAAGTTCGATTTTCGTGCAACTAATAATGAAGCTGAATATGAAGCCCTCTTGACCGGCCTAAAACTTGCCAGAGATTTGAGAATTATCGCTATGGAAATTTACTGCGATTCGCAGTTAGTTGTGTGCCAAGTACGGGGAGAGTATCAAGCAAGAGATCGGAGACTGGCTACTTACTTGGCTCAGGTTCAGAAAATACTGAATCAGTTTGATTATTATGCCATTTATTATGTACCTCGGGAACACAATCAGAAAGCCGATTCATTGGCAAAGTTAGCCAGCACAGGTGAAGCGCAGCAAATGGGACTTGTCCCCGTTGAAACTTTGGCCTCCCCGAGCATCGATCGAATAGAAATGAACTTCGTGTTTGAAACCGCTCCCAGTAGAGAGTCTTGGATGACTCCGTATCGAAATTACATTGAGAATGGGACGTTGCCCGAACATAGAAATGAGAAAAGACAAATTCTGCAAAAAGCTTCACGGTTCGTCATTCAGGACGGAGTCATGTATAGAAGAGGTTATTATGTTCCTCTCCTCCGGTGTATCGCACATGATGAAATCAAACGAGTATTACATGACGTACACGAAGGAACATGTGGCGATCACACCGGTGGGCAAGCTCTTGCTAAGAAGATACTCCGATATGGGTACTACTGGCCGACAGTGAACCGAGACGCAGCAAACTATGCCAGAAAGTGTGATAGGTGTCAAAAACATGCCTGAATTCCAAGAGCCCCGCCTACCGAGATTACTCAAATGGTCAGTCCTTGGCCATTCGCAATGTGGGGCATTGATATCATTGGTGCTTTACCTCTGGCAAAAGGTGGTGCGAAGTATGCCATCGTCGCCGTTGACTACTTTACAAAGTGGGCTGAGGCTGAAGCCCTCGCAACCATTACGACAAAGAAAGTGATAAATTTTGTGGTTCGCAACATCATCTGTCGGTTCGGACTCCCGCATACCATCATTACCGATAACGGAGCCCAATTCGAGAGCGCGGAATTCAAGAATTTCTGTCAACGGTTTCATATTCATAAAAAGTTCTCGGCAGTTGCGCATCCTCAGGCAAATGGCCAAGTCGAAGCTGTCAATAAAGTTATAAAATCCATCCTAAAGAAACGACTGGAAAAGGCAGGGGGCAAATGGGTTGATGAACTTCCTATGGCATTATGGGTCTATCGAACGACTCACAAAACCGCAACCGGACACACCCCGTTTTCCCTATCCTACGGTTCAGAGGCCGTTATTCCGGTCGAAATGGAAGTGTTTTCCCATCGCGTGACTTACTACGATCCGAAGACGAACAATATACTGCTAGCTGAATCTTTGGATCTATTGGATGAAAAACGGGAAGAGGCTGACCTGAGAGCAGCTGCATATCGAAGTCGGGTCGCCCGATTATACAATACCAAAGTTCGACCTCGAACCTTTGAATTCGGCGACCTCGTTCTCAAGAGAATCTATCCGGTTCCTTCACACATGAAACCAAACTGGGAAGGACCATATGTGATTACAGGAAGACTCGGAGATGGCACAATCAAGCTATCGACCGTTGACGGTCTCGATTTGCCAAGGGCCTGGAACAGCGAGAGTCTCCGTCGCTATTACACATGACAGGCTTTATTTATTTCATTCTATTTAGCAATTTGTTTCTGCATTTCGAAATTTGAATTTTGTAATAATGCAACTGACTTTGCCGCATTTTTCTTATTTCAGCAATAAAATGCCATCTCTTCGAGCCAGAGCTGTGATTCATTAAGTACGATATACGACATCACGATGCACGAAGAGCTAAATCCCATCACGCAATGGGACTTATTCAAATGGAGAGTGGCTGTGATACGACCAGCCACTCGCTAAGTGAAACCCGAGCTCGGGGGCAAGCCATTACACCAATATTGATAGGATTGACACATGACAATCCTGCATCCAACTCCGCATTCCCAGAGTGCGAAACGGAGTATAAACATTCGACTCTGTGTTCCCAGAGTGCGAAATGGAGTATAAACATTCGACTCTGTATTCCCAGAGTGCGAAGCGGAGTATAAACATTCGACTCCGTATTCCCAGAGTGCGAAGGGGAGTATAAACATTCGACTCCGTATTCCCAGAGTGCGAAGCGGATTATAAACATTCGACTCCGTATTCCCAGAGTGCGAAGCGGAGTATAAACATTCGACTCCGTATTCCCAGAGTGCGAAGCGGAGTATAAACATTCGACTCCGTATTCCCAGAGTGCGAAGCGGAGTATAAATATTCGACTCCGTATTCCTAGAGTGCGAAGCGGAGTATAAACAGTCAACTCTATATCCCCAGAGTGTGGATGAAACGATTCATAAGGAAACAAGTATGGTTCGACTGCTCGGCCCTCACTCAGATCGAATCACAAGCTGATCATCATAACTTAACCCTGGAACCTGGGGGCAGGTACAAGTGTTGATCACTACCCGAAACTGTATGATGTTCAGCTCCGCTTCGATCTCCAATCACAACTCAAGTTCGAGATTTCCAGACTCGGCAGACAAAACAAGCTATGCTTAAACGTTAAAATAATGCAAGTACACCGGACTGAAGTTCGAACGCTGCAACATTTAAGCATAGAGAGAATTTAAGTTGAAACAAAAAGACAAAATTTTATTTCAACTAATCATAAGCAATGGTTCATACACGAGCCTTTCCAAAAATTCCTACTAGCAGGGGCCGAACCCGCATCTAAACACGGCCTATAAAAAAAGGAAAACAAGATAACAAAATTCCTGACTACGAAAGGGAAACACATGCCTAAAAAAGTCTATCTAATCCTTCTTTCTCCTCATCTTCTTCTTCTTCTTCTTTGAGGAGCTGCTGGAGCCACCAGTGATTTTTCGTTTAGAGCTTTTCCCCTCAGGCGGGCTCCCCTCGGACGAAGGCATGATGTCGACATCATCCTCCGAGCTGGAATCTATGGGGATGCTTCCCGCAGGAGGAATTGGGGGAACGGAACCAACAGCCGGAGGCGGGACTGACGCACTAGTATCAATGAGCGTGCCCCCGGGAGATACAATCATAAGGGGAGTAGGGCACTGCGCTACTACTCCGCCATCCGCATTGCCACCATACGCAGCTACCGCCATCTCAGCGTTAATCTCGGCCAACATCCTTGCTTCTCGCTGCGCTCTGGCCTCACTATGTGCTGTAGTGGCCTGAGTTGAAATATCAGAAGTAGACGAGAATCCGCCCAGGCTGAATGGTAGATCTGCAAAGGGATCACTCTATCGGCCAAGGAGCTCATTTATCATCTGTTCATCGAAAGAGAGTGAGCTCCCCTGCGTTACTTCCACCGGCACTGTTGTCACAACGGAGGTCGCCTCAGAGGTGATGGCCTCCGGCACTTGGCGCGACTCCTGGGCTACGGGAGGCGCAGCTGGCGCAACTTCGATCACTGGTTAGAGAAAAGAAATGTTTGTTAGTATACGCTTCTGTACAAATTCTTCGGTCCAAGTAAACAAGAGATTAGTTCAGAGTACCTTCCTGGGTTTGGCTCGGGGTTGTCTGGACGATTTCAGAGGGATGCTCCTTGATATGAGAAAGACGTGGCTGGTCTGGATCATATGCCGGTACAGGCTGGGAATCGATCATCGGAGTTGGCTCAGATTGAGATGACACGATCATCTCAGAACTCGTAATATGGTGCTCGGCACCAGAGCTCTCTCCGACTTCCTGAGACTGGGCACCAAGCCTCTCCTTCTCATGAGAAATCATGGAGTCATGAAGAACCTTCTTTTCATCATCATTAAGTATGCGGTTCTCCAGCTCGAATTCGTCGATGGCTTCATCAGGGTGCCCAGTTTTTTCCTCCTCAACCAGTTGGTTCCAGGCATTGTAGAGATGCGTTGGGTAATCATCGAGCCATGTCAGATCTCGATGCCTTAGCACGTTGGCATTATAAGTGACAAGTAGCTCTTCTATCTCAGCCTCAATCCTGGCCTCTGCTTGTCGTACTTTCTCCTCAACCCAAGCTTCAGCTTCACGGACTTTTTCCATGGCCACTTCTTTCTCCTTCCGAAGCACCACCGCCTAATCGCAGGCCTCCTGCGCAGAGAAATTAGCTGCATCTTTCTCCCTCGCCATATCGGAGAATTTTGATTTCAGACCATTAAGCTCTTTAAGAGCGGCATCCCTCTCGGCGGTAATGGTGGTGTTCCGGTGACCCATGTCTTCAATTGCGGTATAGTGCTCTTGCTTCATCCTGGTCATGGCCGAGTTTACCTCATCGACCTTTTTCAGAGCTTCCATTTCAGACTTACGGGAAGACTCGGCCTCAGTGTTGAGCACTTTCATAATTCGGTCTTTTTGGCCCAACTCTTTCTCAAGCTTTTCAATGGCAACGGCCCGATAAAATGCTATTTTGGACGCTTTCCTTGCGGCCCTTGCCCACTCCTTATACTGGAAAAATATGTCCGCAACATAATCGTGGATAGTGTTTTCAGCTGAGGGCGGAATCCTCTTCAGATGTGGAGGAAAGACGTAACCGTCAAAACAGATATCGGGGAATTCCTTCCTCATCTGTGCCAATTTAAGTGCTCCTTCCCCAGTCGGATCAGTCGCGACCGGTGCAGTAGTTGAAGAGGTGGCTATTTCAGTCCCGCGTGGAGGATCGGGCCTCGGAACTTGAGAAGACGGCTTGGGCCGTAAAGTTTCAGGAGGACGGGCTACTACTACCGTGGGAGGTATGGAAGTCCTGGGAGGAGGAGAGCGAGATCGGGATCGGTGCACATGTCCCCTGTCTCTGTCGGACCTCTCTTGGCCAGAGTGTCCTGAATCGTAATCCCTCTCTCCCTCTCTCCTACGTGGCTCATAATAATGGCGCTTGTTGCACAAACTGCCTAGCACAGAACCTCGTCCAGACATTGTACCTGAAGAATAAGATACGGAATATCAGAAACCGTTTATGTTATGACGTTTATAGTTAGAGAATTGTGTTGTGCCATGAAGAGTGTATGGATGTGTAACCCCCCCGAACCAACCAGAAGTGTCGATCGCGCTGGTAGGAAGGGACTCGCTAACGTCGGGGGTATGCTGTAATTCATCCAATTCAAAGTCTTGTTGTGCGGACGCAAAGTCCGGAATTGGGAGGTCAGTGAGCCCTTCGAATTGATTATCAGCTTGCAAGGAGGATGCCTCCGAGATTTTAACTCCTGAAGAAGGGCGATTTAAGACCACAGACTTCCGTCTCCCGGATATAGCTTGCTTAAAGGCCGCTGCCTTGCCTTTTCTTTTTTCATCAGAATCCGGGGTCCCGTCGGTAGGTTCGACCAAAGGCTCCTCATCAGTATGAGTTCTTTCGGAGTCAGGTTCCTCAATTACTACGACTTTGGGTTTCCTCCGCTTGACCTTTTCTCTGGAGACAGTCTTTAGTGCACCATCAAGCCTTATGCTCTGCCTCCGCCCAATCAGCCCGAGAATTCTGAGATTCCGGTCCGTCAATAGCAATTCAATATTCCTTTCTTCACTTGGAATTTCTTAGAGGACCCAGACTATCTCTTTATAGTACCCGCCTTCAGGTCGTTGGATTATTGCTGAAAGAAAAGAAATAGAAAAACGTGAGTTCAATTTCATTAATGAATTTCCTTGTCAACTACTTGGGAAAGAGACGATACTCACGTCTGAATAGCCATCTTCTGGCAAATCCCGGAGGACATCGAACGTAGAACCACTCCGACTTGAAGTAGCTCAGCCTAGTCCACGACCCCGTGACCACTTGGCAGTTTCGTACAGACTCCAGGAATGTAAAAGATGGACTGTCAGTCTGGCTCTTGAAATTAAACAAGTATCTTATGTCGGTCATACGGGGAGGACGATGGAGGTACTCCATAAATGCAATGAACAAGATGTTGAGCGAAGCATATCCATTCGGGTGTAGCTGAGACGGGGCGATCCCCAAATAAGCCAACACTTCCCTTATATAGTCATTGAACAGGGGAAGCGTCCCGGCTGCACACGCGTGACGATTGAATGCGGTATATCCTTCCGGGGGATTATGTGGTCTATCATCTGGCCCTGGCAATAACACGTCATCCATCGACAGATAGTGACGTAGGCATATCCTTCCTAACATATCCTCGGAAACATTTGACGGGACCGAGTCAGGTGGACAATTAATGAAGGACGTGTCAGGCAGCTCGTCCGAAGCTGGATCGATGACTTCGGCCTCGACGTCCGGGATCTCAAGTCTTTGAGTTTCTTGCTGCTGCGAACTTGATGGTTCCATAACTGGCTAACTCACGAGAAATCATCATTAGATGCTAAAAAGCCCATGTGTTCCCCCGTGTGAAGTGTGTGTTGTGCAAGTGCAGTGCTGTGTGTTACTTGAAAGAATTCTGCAGAGTTAGAGAAAGTTTTGCAGACGACAAAGATGATCGGAATCCAGTCGGAATGACCATCATCGCTGACCGTCATCCTCAAACCATCCCAATGTTGGTGATCGATTCACGTTAAAGTTCGTTATTACAGTGTTAGGTTATAGTTCCATCAACGAGCTTCGAAAGTCAGTCAAATATGCAGTTCTGCGACCAAGTTCAATTATGCAAGGCGGAAGCTCGTCGGAATCAAATGTTCAAATATTCAAAAATTCTCTAAGTTCGTCAAAATTTAGGTCGAGAATATCGATCGCTGCACTTTGTTTTCATATCGAGTCAGGGGGATCACGCTGTTCAGCCTGGCCACGTTCGAATCGTTGCATTCGTATCGATCATCTTGGGATAGGAATGTTTCGTATCGATCCAACTAGAGGGAGAGTGCTTCGTACCGATCAAGTTCATGCTGATACGTTCGTATCGATCAAGCTGGAGTGAGGATGCTTCGTAGCGATCGAGTTCGAATCGATACATGTCGTATCGATCGAAGGTGAGCCAATTCGCATCGATCAGGTTCGCCAATTTCGCATTGATCTAAAAACAATGGCTTCACGCCTATCGCCGCTTTCGTCTCCATAACGATACGAACGTATGCCGTCCATATCGATTCGAACACTCCCGATCAAGGCCGAAACGAAATGAGGTAAGATTGATTTCCTTCGTGCCTCCTTCTTCCCCAAAAGGATCCCAACTCCATGGCCACGCTCTATCCCCCAATCTCGTTTTTTCTCATCCAGATCTCAGATTCATCACAACTGGCCATGAAAGCAAGAAGAACGATTGAGATCATGAGTTTCATCATTATTTACACGATTCTATCCATTAATTACCTGATTTTTGCGATTACACACAGAGGATCGAAGGTTTGGTTCGATTCGAAAGCTCGCAGTTGTATCTCTCAGTCTATCGATACGAAGGTAGAAAAGGAGAACAGGGAGTGACAGTAAAAAGTAGAAAGGTAAAAAAGTGAGAATGGGCTAAGTCCCAGGTATTTATATGAAGGGTAGAGGAAGATTGGGTCGTTTCGTCTCCCAGTCATTTTGACCGGTCGCAACCAGTCAAGCAAATGCTGATTTCGAATCCAAGGGACTCTGCCTCCTTTGAAGCCAAATCGACAACGGGATCCATCGATATGAGGCGTTGTGATACTGATCGTTTCGAAAATAACAATTTTTGCAACCATCGACTCACGAACAATGCAGATCTATCGATGTGAACATCGATTTCGTATCCATCAAACACATCGATGCGAACGATCGTTTCGTGTCCACCAATAAAGACCTGTGTCGCTAGAAAAAAAAACTACTTCTAAACCTTCTATGTCAATTCAGGAGAGGATCGACATGGAGGTGTTACTCGAAAACAATCATCAGACGTTGTGTCAACTTGAATTTCAAATCGGTCCAGGAGAGGATCGATACGAAATTCAATATTCAGCAAAAACTGACAACGACCCACAGGTTTACAACGTTACGCTGATCATTATCACACAGCAGTCATAACAGTAATACAGAGTACAACTTTCAAATTATTCGGAAAGAACCTGCAGCTTTTCAAAGCACGTCATGTTTTCACAAGACGTACATTGGGGGGCAAATGTTATCCCGCCTTTTGGCAAGGCCAGGACACCAAGGAATTGGTTGGATTCCAAACATCGCTTGTCATGGATATCGCTAAATTTCGCCCGAATCCGGATCGAGCTACAATTGATATGACATGACTGGGAAAGCTAAGGGAACCAACGTTCCAAATTTCAAGTCAGTCCGAGTTCGTATGATCAAGGTATGATGGATGCAAGGTGAAGGGAAAAGCTTGTTTTCGTATCCATCAGAAAGTCCCATTTCGTCTCCATCAAGGAGCATTGGTCCGTGTCAACGAAGTTGGCCACGTTTCGAATCCATCGAGTTCGTATCGAGGGACTTCGTATCCATCAACTGAGGCAACAGTCGCCACTTCGTATCCACCAATGATCCTCACTTCATATCCATCCACTTCGCATCGATCAGCCTTCAGCCAGAGAGGCTCGTTCGAATCCATCAGTAAGACTTCCGATTCGTAACGATCAGGTTGGCAATGTTCGAACCCATCGAGTTCGCATCGATCAGATGCGTATCCGTTAGCAGCTGACGTGTCTCACAACCATCAGTCATTGTCTACTTCGTATCCATCGGGCCACTGTCCTTCGCATCCATCAGAAGACTTCACTTCGAATACACACTGCCAGTGACTTATTCGTATCCAACTAGTCAACCAACCAGGATGACGTGTAATCCATCGAAGCAAACAAGGCGAGATCCATGGAGTCGAAGCGGTCAACAAGGAGTGAATACCGGATCTAAACGAAGTACGCGCGCCACACCATCTCAGGAGCACGTGCAGTGGTCGATACGGGGGATCGATTCGAAACCATGGAGACGAGCCAGATAACCTTCGAGAAATCTCACTTCGTATCAACCATATCTCGTGATCTACTGATCCAAATCCAATGAAATTTTCAAGGAAACTTTCATACACATTGAAGGATGTCCATGCCAAATTTCAGCTCAATTGGACATCATCTTGATCGATATGAAATGGATTCGTATCGATCGCAGATCGAGGCAAAACTTTCTGGAAACGGTCGCGTGGGCCCCCTCACATACCAGACCAAGTCTCCCAAAGTTTGAGCGAGATCTGAGCCCCTTACGCCTATAAATAGGGCCCCAGAGCATACAGAAAAAGGGCTTTTTGATTCTGAAGCGTCCAGACTCTGCCGGATCAAGACTTGCATCATACCTTTGTTGTCAATTTCGAATTCTATTCTGTAATCCGCTGTTGTTTGTTGCAATCGCTTGTAATCAGTCAAAGAGAATCAATAAAAATTATCAAAACTTCATAGTGGACGTAGGCTATACGCCGAACCACTCTAAATCGCTTGTCTTTGCATTTTACATTTCTGTTTGTTGGAGTTTTTGTTAAATAATCTCTGTTTTACATTTACATTCTTCATTTTATCTCTTCAAAAGCTTCCGAAGAGTGTTGTGCCCATTTTTGGTACAAACACTCCTGAACTTGTTATTCTTTTTGAATTTCAAAAGCTTTTTGAAATTTTTAGCAATAAATGCCATATCCTCTTCATCTAAATCAGAATCATCTTCTTCTGCTTGAAATGCTAGATTCTTCTTATCCTGTGCTTGGACTTTCTTTGCCTGCAAATTCACTTCATATGACATTAGATTTCCTATTAACTCTTCTGGTTTCATAGTGGAAAGATCGTTTGCTTGTTCAATAGCTAAGACCTTTCTTTCTCATTCATCCATTAAAGAGTTTAGGATTTTTGATACTATATCAAAGTCAGTAAATTTTTCTCCTAGTGCCAATAGAGAGTGATATATATCTTGAAATCTAGAGTACATGTCATTTATACTTTCGTTTGATTTCATTTTGAAATTTTGAAACTGATTTTTCAACATAGAAATTTTGCTTTGTTTGACTTTGTTAGTTCCTTTATGAGTTACTTTTAGAGTTCTCCATATCTCATAAGCAGTTGTACACATACTGACTATATTAAACTCATTTTTATCTAATGCACAAAATAACATGTTCATAGCTTTAGCATTTGAAGTAGCATCAGTTTTTTGTGCAGTAGTCCAAGTTGAAAAATCTTCTGTTGGCATGGTATACCCTTTTTGGGTAATATTCCAAGTTTCAAAACCATTAGCTTGCATATATATTCTCATTCTAGTTGACCAATAATTATAATTCATGCCATTGAATAGTAGTGGTCGTGCAGTGGATTGTCCTTCAATAAAACTAGTGTTAGTGACAGTGCTTGTGCTGGTGTTGTTTTCCATATTAAAAAATATCAAATAACTATGTAACGGTTATAAAATGCCAAGCTCTGATACCAAATGAAGGTGACTACTATGCCATATAGCTAATACTGTGTGGCTAGATATCACTTAGGATTGTGTAATATGGAATGTATTATAATCTAAATGCAGAAATAGATAATAATAGTAAAGTAAATAAGAATAAGCACACCAGGAGTTTTTATACTGGTTCGAACTTCCCGTTCTACGTCCAGTCCCAGACTTCCCTCTGAAATTTCTCACAATAACCCCTCACTTAACCCGGAGGAATAGGTATATAACACCTAAGCAACCGATCGGGATTTTTCCGCCTCTAACAACCGAAAGAGGACTTTACCCGCCTAAACAACCGAACAGGACTACAACAGTTTCAATAAAATTGCTTTGACACTTTGTGTTCTTGATAACACTGATTTGTCTTTGATAGTACAACCTTCCTATAACCTTTTCCTCAAGTATATATGTGTGTGTAAAGATTTAGAAAGGAGAATATTGCTTTGAATCGAAGAATAAGTTAATTGATTCAGAGATTCAAGCAATATATGTAAGTTGTGATTGTTTTTAGAATGCAGAGATAGTAGAGAGTATGATCAGAAAATAAAGTGAAATTTGGTGATTTGTGAAGTGAATCTTATGTGTTTATATAGTGGATAAACAACTACAACCATTCACGAAGAGTTTTGGCCAAAGGAAGCAGGCACAACTCTTCAAATTGGATCATATCTCTTGGCAAATGGAAGTGTCTGTTCAGAAAAAATAGCTGTTGGAAAAGTTCAGTCGACTGACCCAAAACGACCAGTCAACTGAATGTTCAAAGTTGGTGCAAAACAGAGTGTATCTGTGCAACTGAGCAGGTTCAGTCGACTGGTTATATTTGGTCAGTCGACTGACCTGGCTGTCAGTGCACAGTTCACATATAATTTAAAGAATTTGAAGTTTAAAACAACTTTGATTTGTGTGGACTTCTTGAGGATAGATTTTAACAATTCTAAGATTAAAAAACTTCAACAAATAAACATACTATACTCAGTTTTGAAGTCTTGTCTCCTTTGTAGTTTTAACAGCGTATTTCTTTCTCTTTTTGTCGATTGCCCATATAGTCTCATTCACTGAGTTGTTTAATGCTCTTTGTCATGAATTAAAAGTTATGATTCAACACATTTCTCCATTCGCTAATGGAATTAATAAAGTCTGTTGCATTCTGAGGCATCTCCTTAGTATATCCTAATGCACCGTCCACTAGATACGAGTAAGAAATCAAATGTACCATCAATCAAACAAGATTGAAAAATCTGATATGTTTGAGTACTTGTGCTTTATTAAGATAAATTTATCCATTCCCATTTTATATTAAAAAACATATCATCCATAAAGAAACGTTCTTATGAACAGGTCAAAAATATAAAATTAATGAGCCATTCAAAAAAATAAGGAGATAAAATTTGAAAATCAAGTTCATGAAATTATTCTTGACTAGAATGATCGCAGATTAAACCAAGTGGAAAATTACAAATCACGAATGTGATCACAACATAAAAATAACTAAAACTGTGTAACACCTACAGCTGTGGTAGCAACTTTCATCGAACTGGAACAACTACTAACTGTATGAAGCATACTTTTAACCATGTTTCTATGATTGGTTACCAAAAATACTGATAATAAAAACAATACCTCAATACATGTACCTCGGTACATGTATTATGTATACCACAAATCTAAGGTTAAAATATCTTTTTGAAACTGATAAATGTACTTTATTACAACATCTGACAACCAAGAATGCTATCTGATCGCCAACGTTCAATTGTAAATTATGTTGCTACATCCATTGTTGTTACTCTTTCTCCATACGTTTGGTTACATGATTAGCAATAGATAACAACTGGATATTTCTAACTACTGATAATATGAAAAGTTGTCTTTGGTAGAAGTCGTTGATAAAGAACTTCATAAAGAAACAAATTACATGACTTGCCAACTGCTTGGATAACTGATTCTTCTTTATCGTTATAAATCTATAAATTTTCATAAATGAATAGTCCAGCCTTCAAGGAAGAACCTTTCAGCCTACAGCTTCAAACATTACACCGTAAGAAAATCTATTTCACAATTGTCAAGCCTTATTTCTACAACAGCGGACATTTAAAAGGATTTTCAGTACAATCTTTGTTAAAAATACATTTAATTTAATCTATAAAAATAAGGCTACTGCTACATAGTTTGGTTACTTCTAAATGACATGTTCCAATAACTAAAAAAGGATTCGTTGTTGTATGTTGCAACAAGGTGCATCAAGATCCAAGTGGGAAAAAAGGTATTAAACTTGATAACTCTTCAAGACTTCAATATATGCATTAATGGTACGATGGTATACACCACCTTAACCCACTGCTACTATTTGGGTTGTGTTCGTCAAGGCCTTATTGCTATACAATTATGTTCTTCCCAACTATATTAACCAAAGTATAAGCACAATAATAAAATTAGTCACTCTTATGCATGGACACTTTTGTTATTTTTCTAGGTTGCTCTTGATGCTTTGTGATTATTAGTTAGTACATGGATGGAATAAGGCTTACAGATAGGAATCAAGTGCATTTGACAAAGCTGCCTCGTAATAGTTTGGATTATATTTTAAGTCATTTTCATGTTTCATCAATCAATAAAATAATATGTTATAACACTTTCTGGACAAGTAAGGTAATGCTGCTTAAAGATTTTTCTTTTCTTCACTGTTTCTTTGACAACTTTTAAAAAATTACAGTTTCTAATAATCATATTTTAATATATTTACAGTTATCTGTGACATGTTTCACTGTGTAAGTCCATTTTTTGAATTAATCAGGTTTCAAGTATATTTATAGTTCCTAATAATCAGCAAGGTTCCTAAGCATCTAAAACATGTTTCACTTTCTCCAAGTTTATTTCAAATCTAATGTTTGATTTATACCTGCAAAATAGGCCATGGATGTTGTATAATTCAACAACTGTTGTGCATGTGTGCATACCAGACTTTAATTCCTCAACACCCAACTCTATTTACAATAATACTAACTCATGGCTATTATATGAGGCTGGCTGTTTGGATACAAAATAAACAACAATTGCTAATACAAAAGATTTGGACCATTGGATCTTTTTGTCCTTATATGGAAGGTGGAATTCAAGAGGCAATTCAATTGTGAAGATTCATTTTGTCACCAATTGTGTCCCTAAGTTATGTCCAAATAGACTTTCCCCTATTACATTCTATTGTGGTTATTTCTAACTAAATACCAGGTACCTATTTAGTCTGAACTTTTACGATCTTACCCATTGTGATGTGTGGCTAACAAAAATTAGGATGAAGATTGCCAATAAAGTAAGAATAAAAATGTACCCTTATTTTAAAACTTTCTGCTCATGAATACATGCAATGCTACATTGTTTCTCAATGATTACGACTATTAAGTAATGATAAATCAGTTGTAAAAAATTCTTTCCAATTATTTTAAGTTACCAATTTTATACAACTACTTTGGCCAACCGGTGTGTGGAGCTCGGGTTCGCACTAGTTTATTTAAAGGTTAAAAATGTTTAAAACAATGTAAAACATTGTACATTGGTTTAGTTAATAAACAACTTTGGATAAATGAATTAAATAATTTGAATAAATGGTTTAAATGTTAAGATTGAAATATGGATCCCTGAATGCCTATATCAAGGCCGATCATGTTAGGGCCAAAAAGGGAAAAGATTTGATTGATCGAGAGTCAGTTGTGGATTAAAGAGAATGAATGAAAAGTGATCTTTTCATCCATGGTGCAAAGTGCCAATAAACAGATGTCTTTCTCTCCATCCATAACAGATAAGAGAAATCTCTAACCCTAGCCTTCAACAGCCATTGGTGAAGCCAAGAAGATAACATTGCAAACCGTAGACAAGGAGACGATGAAAGCGACTAAAAACCAAGATACTAGACTATTAGTAAGATCGCAAGGAGGAGGTAAACCTGTTTTGAATCTATGCAATTATATACACATATTTATATTCAACAAAGTTATTTTCGGCCATGAAAAAAAATTAAATTAAATTCGAAAATTATTTGGATTTCAAATGATAAATAATGAGAAAACTATATATATATAGTAAATGTTTAAAATCACTTTTTCTTTTTAAATAATAATAACCTTTTATTTTAGATTCGAAATTAGTTTATACATCAAACTATTTAACGAGCTTTTGATTTATATTTAAAATAAGTATTTTTTTTTGTTTCTCTTGTTTCATTTTCAGTATAATTTTTATTGTTTTCATTTTTAATAATAAAAGAATTATATATATCAAAATTAGTCTTTTTGGGAAATGATTGTTCTCATTTACTACTCATGGAATTGGAAGTTTCTCATTAACATCAGAGAAGAAGCCTTAAAATGTATTGGAAGACGAATCGTCTACAGATGCTCCATGTTGCCTTGGTTCCACAAATGGTTATAAGTTAGCATAGTGATAAACATAATGGGTGCTGACACAAAGTTTAGAGTTAAAGGAGAGATATTTACAAGAAGAAATTACTGACAATGGGTAGTTCCATATAGAGAACTTGAATTTCTTGGGGCATTTTAGAAGTGAACTTGAGAATATTCAGATACATTCAAATAGCACAAAAAGATTATTAGACTTGGATAACTTTAGCTAAAAGAAGTTATATCTCCAAAGAAGTTTGGAAAGAATTAAGAACCAAATACGGTGAAGCTCCATGGTCAAAGATCACATGGAGGAAATTGAACACCCCAAGATGGTCGGTCATTTTCTTATATAATCTCTAACTAAATTACACCTAACAAAGGATCAACTAGCTCAAAGAAATATGATGATTAACCCAATATGTGTCCTTTGTAATTCAAAGACTAAGTGTAATGACCATTTATTCTTTAAGTGTAAGTTTAGTACATGGAAATAGTTTAAAGTCAAATTATATAACCCAGCCAAAAAACATTTAACATTATTATAGAATGGATAGAATAGAAAAGAAATTTCATAATCACAACTCAAGCAAAGTATTAACATACATCACATTCATAACAACTGTATGGTTAACATGGAAAGAGAGAAATGTAACTAACATCTATGTTTAAATTTAAAATGAAACAAAGATATCAAAATTGAATTTTGAGATTATTTAAATAAAAATGGAGAATATTGATTGAAATTCAAATTTGAGATTTGAATTTGTTTTATGAATTTAAAAGTCAATAAAAATTTATAATGGTAGGAAAAAAATACATTTTTGAATATTGAAATAATTTTGAGGAATAAATAATTATTTACAATTATTTTGAGGATAAAAACAGTGTTTTGACAACCTAGAGATTAATTTAGAAAAGAACTAAAATTGTGAAACTTTTTGTAACATCTTGAATAAATTGTTAAAATGATAAAACATTTTGGATTGAATTTAAGTTGGCATATTATTTTAGATTTGAATAAAGGAGGTTAAATTCATTTTATCGGGCCTTAAAATAACCAAAGCCCACTACACAAATAACCCCATCCTTATTCCTTTAGCCAATTGAATCCCCATCTTAAAAATCATTCTTATCCCTTATAATCAAATCAAGTCAGCAAATGAAATGAAAAAAACATAGCCATGGAACTCGACAGAGGGGCGGCAATAATGCTTGGGTTGTGCGACAAGGTGGTGGCGCATGGGCCATAGGTTGCTACATGTGATTTGGTGTCAGGAGAACCTAGGAGGCATGACGAGGATGGAGTTGTATAGGTAAGGGGATTATGGCAGGCTAGGGCTTGATGACAAGGCGAAGAATTAAGGTTCATTAATAGTGAGTATAACCTTCTATTTTGGTATTCAGTGAGTACACTTTGCTTTGTTTGGCATAATTTGATTTTATGTGTGATTTAACAAGTGGTTATGTGTTGTTATGCTGAAATTTACACCTACAACTAGGTTTTTAAGCTGTTAGTAAGAGTTTTTTTATTGCAATGAATCAAGCAACTAACTGGTGAATGCAAATACATACATACACACACACGATTTTAAATATAATCAAAGTACATTTGTTTGACAATGTATGTGTGTATGGGTGGTGCTATTTGTTGTTATGATCGTGCTTACGCCTTCAGATAATCGCTTTGGTTTCAATAAGAATTTGAAATGAAGGAAAGGTATTTGGTTTATTGTTTACAATTTTTGTAAAGACCCGCAAATCCGTCTTCCGAAAACTCGACACCGATACGTCCACTGTACCAAATTGTCGAATAATCGAATGGCGGAAACGCGAAACTTTAGGGTTAAAAAGAAGAGGTAGAAGAAGATAGAAGAAAAGAAAGAATAGAACAGAAAATACAACAGAATCTCACATTCGCAGCGGAACAATATATAATAGATGAAACAATAATCTTTAAAACAAAAGACTATCAGTTTATACATACATCAATCATCAGAGTTTACAACAATACACATCACTGGACAGTTATATAAACTTGTCCATATACAGAATACACAGCGGAATTAATAAACAAGTACGGTAGTACGCTTCGCCATCCAGCTTATCTCCAAAGCTCCAGAATATCCAGAACAACCTGATAAAAGTAACTCTAGGCTGCCCGTGTGGAAAATTTTGGGCACCCAGAGTTTAGAAGGGAACAATAAACTCCGAGTCAGTCATGGTGACTGGTGTGAGATCGTAAAACAGTTATTTTCGCAAAGGAAATAAAACAGATTCGCAATGCTTTTGGAAAATGAAACTACCATAAGGCCTCCCGCCACACACAATGCAAACGCAGAATTGGAGGAGATTTCCCCTTATGATAGTCAAAAATGCTTACTACGCAAAATCAATTGATATTATTGTTAATGTCTAGTGTGGAAAACATTTCGAAAGTATAATATCAATCTTAGCCAACATACAACCATTGTTGTATGCCTACTATAGCTACTACGTTCAATAGCAGGTTACCGCCATATTCCATAGCAGGTAATACAATTAAAAATCGTACATGGTTCGTATTGTTTCTTTGGATTTCCAACAAATGGTCAGGCAAAGAAACTTCCTTATACCGAAATAGAAACGCCTCTGGAAAGACGCCGCGGATCCTAACCGGATCTCTGCAAACAAAAGGCCGACGCTACCTCACGCTCTAACCGAGCTGTAACTAGGTAACTAACACACGAGCTATGCCATCCCCCGGTCGTTACCGACCTTTATCCGAGGATCCTCAATCAAAAAGCAATAGTCACAAAGTATAATCAACATAGGTAAAATATCTGGGCTCCATACCATGATATCACCTTATATCCAGAAGGAAATGGCATTCCCTAGGGGCGCTACCCCTACAAACCTTTGCCGCAACATTCCTGTTTCGACCATTACCGGGTTGTGAGGCTCGACGAAGTCTCGTCCACAAAGCCACGCTTTTTCACAAAGCCACGCTTTTTCACAAAGCCACGCTTTTTCACAAAGCCACGCTTTTTCACAAAGCCACGCTTTTTCACAAAGCCACGCTTTTTCACAAAGCCACGCTTTTTCACAAAGCCACGCTTTTTAACAAAGCCACGCTTTTTCACAAAGCCACGCTTTTTCATAAAGCCACGCTTTGATCATCAACTGATCAACAACACTTCGTATGCCACATTACCAAATTGGGAATGTATCACTAGTAACCATCAACTACATAACCTCTGAGCTCGTACATCTCAGAGAAGGGTTTTAAGCTAAGAGAATAAATTCTCCGCCACCAACAGAAATGTATTTGATAGAAACCAGCTTTACATCTCAAAGTGTAACGTCAGACACACATCCATACAAGTCCATTCCGGGATCGAACAGAACCGAAGGCACTTCCGAAGAAGCCCTTGCAAATCCGGATATTCACTAATCACGTCCGGACTTCCCATCACAAAAAGAGTGATATAAATCTCTATACCGGAGCAACTCGGTGCAGAGACATTCGACAGGTTGTCCTTTCATTTTAACAAATATCTGGTCTTCACACCAGTCTTCAAATGCAATCCATTCACGACGTATTACTATTCGGAATGGGTTATATGACACAAAGGTCCTCTCCCGGCTTAACCGAATAATGAGTGTTTGTTTTAAAAACAAATCATGTGTCATTTCAAAGGCAAATATTGATAGTCTGTTATTTAACTATCAAACAACATTCACAACAATCAACCAATTTCAATAATTTTTCCCAAATTATTAGATTTCCAAAATATCTTCATAAGATATATATTTTCCACACTTCACATTTGAAAATCAATTTCAAATCATTTTTCACGCTTCACATTTGAAAATCAATTTCAAATCATAAAATGGTCCATTTAAACCAATTAGATAAATCCTTATCGATTTATTTCAAATTTACATTTCAAATTTGTAAATTTATTTCCACACTTCATCACTTTGAAAATCCGATTTCAAATCATATTTTCCACGCTTTTAAAAATAAATCAACGTTTATTTCTAAAACAAATTTCCCTGTCCTTTATAAATTCTATTCGGAATTTACATTCCTAAATATCCACTTTTACACGATTTTTCAAATCGTTTTCCAAATATTTATTTTCAACACCGAATCAACTTCCAAATTGATTTCTAAATTTTATTTCCAAATACCAAATCGAATTCCAAATTGATTTCTGAATTTACTTCAACACCGAATCACATTTCAAATTGATTCTAACTTTTAATCCCAAATACCAAATCATTTTACAAATCGATTTCCAAATTTATTCTCAACGCAAAAATCAATTTTTCATTCAACATCAAATAAATTTTCATATCGATTTCTCAAAGATTTATTTCAAATACCCAATCAATTATCAATTTGATTTCAAACAAATTTATCTCCATTTAAATAAATTCTTTTATTTTTCCAAACCATCTAAAATTCAATTTTAATTTCAGAAATCCAATTTCATTTATTTCTGGTATCCAACGATACCAAAAATATATTCGGCTAAATTATAGCCTTCAACAAATTCAATCACAGATATAATCAAACACAGATTATAAATAATCAATTAAACAACATATGAAATCAATTCAAATGTTTTGAGGAATCCTGTTGGATCCCTCCAACCTGTTTCCCTACATCCACAGATGTTAGCACAATACCAATTCCACTTTGAGGTGGAATATCGTGGTATATAGGTTTTATAAAAATATCATCCGCTTACTAACGGCGCAATAGGGTCTCATCCGCTATATAATTGCGGGAAATCAATCAATCCAATATATACATATGCCAATATGTATATATTGCTATATATATA
Source organism: Allium fistulosum (assembly GCA_030737815.1). Lineage (NCBI taxonomy): Eukaryota > Viridiplantae > Streptophyta > Magnoliopsida > Asparagales > Amaryllidaceae > Allium > Allium fistulosum. Next base: position 866,585,622 of record CM060905.1, on the reverse strand, counting down.
GATATATCCTACTATATCTAATATCACAACCAAACAGACAATCAAATCAATCAATAACTGTAAAAGAAAATCCACTATCATTTGAGTGAGAAGATCTCACCTTAGCTTTTATTAGCAATCCATTTTCCATCCTGACTTGTTTTCTCGATTTATAGCCCTTGTATAAACATTTATACAAGCTATTAATATTCGAATCAATTGACAATAAATTATCATCTGTTAATTTATTTAAACCAATAATTTAATTTTATGAATGATTTATTTTAAACCAATTTCTTTATAAATAAATTTATTTAACCGACATTTCAATTTCAAACTAACTTCCCTTTTAAATAATTTTCTTGATAACTAAAATAAATTTAACAAGTTATTATTTTCCCCAAAATTACATATACATACTCATAAAATAATCTATGCCAGTTTAAAAATCTATTTTCTTTTATATAAACTATACGATATTATAAAATTTCTGGATATGCATTTCTTTACTATACATATACGTACATATACATAATCTTTTAAACTGAAATATAAATTTGTTTTAAACCTTACTGCACAAAATTTCCATTTTTATATTTTAATTAACTAATGAGTTAATTCCTGTTAAAAACTAATTTTCTATTTTAACTTTATATTTTTTTTTCTGAACATATATCTTTTACCTTTCCAAATCAACCTCTAAAAGTTCTGTCCCAAAATCTTATATTCATTCATACATTTACTGTTAGATTTTCAAATAGTTAACAAACATATAAATTAAAGTTTCTACTTAAAAAAAATCAAAATGTTAAATTAGAACAGAATCGCACCTTACTGCTGCAGACCCTACAGGCTGCTCGAATACTCGCGACCACCCCTGCATTGTCGAACTCAGCCCTAACTCACGCTTGCTGATGCCAAGTTGTCGCCTACTTGATCGTCACGCCCTCCAGTATGCTCGAGCTCGAGCCTGACAGCCTTGACCTCAAAATCTGCTCGTGACATGGTCGATCCCCCAAATCACCACCGCGAGACATCACAGTCCCCAAAATCGCGACTCCATCCCCCTCCGGCCTCCACGCGAACAACTCGCGATACGACCCCATACTTCGCCTCTACGAATGAACTCGCAGCCGCCCAGACTGAAGAGAACTCGATCTGCTTGCGACCCACAACTTCACCTGCTTCCACGAACACGCCGCCTCCTCCGATCGCGAGTCGACATCAATCGCCGTTCGAGACGTACGCGAACTCCACTTCTCTCGCGCGTGCACTCCCCTCTAGTGCATCGCGATGACCCCCTGTCGATCGAAGACAACTCGAATAGGGCTTCGATTTTTCTTTCTTTTTGATTCCATTCGTTTTGATGTTTGGAAGAGGGGAAACGAACTCGGCTACTTAAAAGATGTAGAGGGAGATTGATTTTTTTGTTCTGCCTTGATTTCGAAAAGGGGGAGAGATTCGATTTCTTTTATTTGAGGAGAAAGGGGCTTCGGCCATTGTTTTTATTTTGAACCAGAGTATTTTCTTTCCCTTGGGTTTTGATTTTTAAAAATCATCTGCTCTCTCGTACTAGTTAAAAGATGAAGCAGGGGAAAAGAAAAGGAATGGTACGAAGGAGACAAGAGAACGTGTTGTTTCAGGGAATAGGTCTGCTAAGAAAAATCTAGGGTGGCTGATGTTGACCAAATTCAGATTTTAAATTTAAGTTGAATTCATTTAAAATTTCAACGCGTTTGCTTATCGTATGCTCACATAACAACTCCGAAAAATACGAAATTTGAAATCCGACAATAATACAATATTACGGATCCAATGAAACAGGTTTCGTCGAATTCCGAGACTGTGCCCTGGAACGCTATTTTCAAATATCGATTTAAACGATATAAATTCAAAACTGAACAGAATAGTTCCAAATTCAATTCTGAAACTTTTATTATCTTCAGAATTATCAATATAAATTTTCAAGGTCTTCAGATTATTTTTAAATCAGCTTAAAACTGAAGATCCAAATTTTTACCCAGTTTCAAAAATTAAATTCAAAACTTTAATCACTAAATTCACTCTGATATTTGAATTTCAAATTAAAATTATCATTCGAATATTTAAACTCAATTAAATATTCACATTTTAAATGTCAAAAATTCAGGGTCGTTACAATCTTCCCCCCTTAAAAGAATTTCGTCCCGAAATTACAAGTTAGGAAAAATGGTCCTTAACTCGTCTACTAATTTTCACAATCCAATAGTTTTATCAATTCATCAAAACAAATCTTTCTATTAAAGATTCATTATCAATTCATCTAGCCCTCCAACTTCAATTATAAGTTTCAAAACAACATTATTTACTTCAAAATTCAAATTTCAAACTTTCAAAATTTCTCAAAAATTTTCTAACACTCGAAATTTTCGAAAAATTTCGCCAGCGTCTCCTTTGCGCGGCTAATACGGTACGACTACAAAACGTCCCTACGGACTTTCAAATCTCAAAAGAAAACAAAATGCCCAGTGGCAAACCCAGAAACTCATCAAATTTCATACTGAAATTTAAATACATACCTTTTGTCGAGCAAATTCAAATTATCTTCAAAATCGAAAATCCAATTCCAAATACCCTGTATATTTACTTGACAATAATGTCCAAATTCACTTATTGGATTTCCCAATACCAATTTACTTAAGAATTAATTTCATTCATTCATTTCTTAAGTGCAATCTAAGTATTACATACTTCTTATATTCGTTTTCACTTCATTAACAAAGTTATATATTCATTTCCATTCAACTTTGCATTTCAATTCCATTTGAATTCATTTTATCTTCAGATTTTCATTCAGATTTTCATTTCTAATTTTACTTGAATTCGATTCATCTTCTAATTCTGAATATTGAGTTTCATTTACCTTTATCTCAAATTCAATTTGAAATCACTTGTCGTTAAGTGAAAATTTTCAAAATTTCCAAATTTTTTTTAACTCCCAGTGAAAACACTTAAAAATCCTTTTACAAATGGATATGGAAAGCACGTTCCCCCATGGATCACAGTTATTCGGCGGTTTCGCTACCATCCTAGTAGAATCACTTATAACTGTAGATTTCACATCTCTTGAATTTCTCCATGATTGTTGCCATAGATCGTAGTTCACACGGCGGTTACACCACTATCCCAGTGGAATCACTTGTAACCATAGGCATCTCGCCCCTCGAATTTTGCTGTGGCATCTAGATCGCAGATTACACGGCGGTTGCGCCACTATCCCAGTGGAATCGCTTGTAACTGTGGGCATCACACCCCTCGAATTACGCTAGCATACATCGTGATCAATCAATATGATCACATCCCGATCAAATGGATACTCATACTGAGTTCCAACACCTTCACAATTTTTTTTCAATGGAAGGTACTTTTTCATATCCTTAGTTTGGAAAACATAATATGTCATATATGTATAGTACTGCATTTCCAATTGATTCCATTCAATTTTATTTGGCATTCCATAAATCAAATCTCATTGAAAACCATTCAAATCTATTCCATCTACTAATTTAATTAGTATATTCACTCATCCATTTTAAATTTCAAATTTCCATATTGAATTCGTCTCGAATTTATTTTATCAATAACAAGGAAATTTCAATTTATTTTTCTTTCTTACTTACTTGAATTTATATACAAATTCAAACCATTTCATTCAACTTATAATTCAATTTTGATTTACTAACTCAACTTCCAATTCACTATTTCATGAATTAATAATTTATCAAGTTAGTTTACTTGAATTCAATCCATTTTATTTTATTCCTCCAAGTTTGGATTTTCATAAACTTGATTCAAATCAAATTTCATACTTCATTTTTCAATTCCAATTCATGTATTTACAAATGTAGCTTCATTTGTTCATTCGTAAATTCATTTTTCAATTTGAATCTTATTCCAATCAGATTTCAAATATTTTATAAGTCTTCAACTTATTTACATTCCATTAATGAATTTATTTCAAATAATTTCTTGGAATTCTATTTCAATTTGTAAATTACATTTACACTTTACACTTACAAATTTCATTCGTATATGAATTTTATTTCCTTATCTTCCAATTCATATTTATAAATTTCATTTGTCAAATGAATTTATCTTTAAATCTTTGGTTATACCATTATTTCTCATTCAATTCCATATAACAATGATAATACTTCAATATTATCTCTTCCTAACAACCAAGCATCCATATATTATGATAATTCATAGAAAATCATTTCTTTTCTATACAAAAATAGTTTTGGGCAAAATTATTTCATTTACCCAATTTTAAAACAATACTGTATCGGTTTACCTTATTTAAGAGTTTAGAAACCCCTATCGATTACAGTTGGCCAGACTGCACCGACCAGAATCTATAAACAATCAACCGATAAGTCAACACAATACAAAACAAATTTTGTATTCACTAACAAATACGCGCTCATATCTATTATTACACTTACACTCATTCTAGAGTACTACTGACTCTATCTCTAATGAGTAACACCCAACAAAGCAGGGTTGTCGCTTAATCGGATGCTCTGATACCACTTGTAAAGACCCGCAAATCCGTCTTCCGAAAACTCGACACCGATACGTCCACTGTACCAAATTGTCGAATAATCGAATGGCGGAAACGCGAAACTTTAGGGTTAAAAAGAAGAGGTAGAAGAAGACAGAAGAAAAGAAAGAACAGAACAGAAACAACAACAGAATCTCACATTCACAGCGGAACAATATATAATAGATGAAACAATAATCTTTAAAACAAAAGACTATCAGTTTATACATACATCAATCATCAAAGTTTACAACAATACACATCACTGGACAGTTATATAAACTTGTCCACATACAGAATACATAGCGGAATTAATAAACAAGTACGGTAGTATGCTTCGCCATCCAGCTTATCTCCAAAGCTCCAGAATATCCAGAACATCCTGATAAAAGTAACTCTAGGCTGCCCGTGTGGAAAATTTTGGGCACCCAGAGTTTAGAAGGGAACAATAAACTCCGAGTCAGTCATGGTGACTGGTGTGAGATCGTAAAACAGTTATTTTCGCAAAGGAAATAAAACAGATTCGCAATGCTTTTGGAAAATGAAACTACCATAAGGCCTCCCGCCACGCACAATGCAAACGCAAAATTGGAGGAGATTTCCCCTTATGATAGTCAAAAATGCTTACTACGCAAAATCAATTGATATTATTGTTAATGTCTAGTGTGGAAAACATTTCGAAAGTATAATATCAATCTTAGCCAACATACAACCATTGTTGTATGCCTACTATAGCTACTACGTTCAATAGCAGGTTACCGCCATATTCCATAGCAGGTAATACAATTAAAAATCGTACAGGGTTCGTATTGTTTCTTTGGATTTCCAACAAATGGTCAGGCAAAGAAACTTCCTTATACCGAAATAGAAACACCTCTGGAAAGACGCCCCGGATCCTAACCGGATCTCTGCAAACAAAAGGCTGACGCTACCTCATGCTCTAACCGAGCTGTAACTAGGTAACTAACACACGAGCTATGCCATCCCCCGGTCGTTACCGACCTTTATCCGAGGATCCTCAATCAAAAAGCAATAGTCACAAAGTATAATCAACATAGGTAAAATATCTGGGCTCCATACCATGATATCACCTTTTATCCAGAAGGAAATGGCATTCCCTAGGGGCGCTACCCCTACAAACCTTTGCCGCAACATTCCTATTTCGACCATTACCGGGTTGTGAGGCTCGACGAAGTCTCGTCCACAAAGCTACGCTTTTTCACAAAGCCACGCTTTTTCACAAATCCACGCTTTTTCACAAAGCCACGCTTTTTCACAAAGCCACGCTTTTTCACAAAGCCACGCTTTTTCACAAAGCAACGCTTTTTCACAAAGCAATGCTTTGATCATCAACTGATCAACAGCACTTCGTATGCCACATTACCAAATTGGGAATGTATCACTAGTAACCATCAACTACATAACCTCTGAGCTCGTACGTCTCAGAGAAGGGTGTTAAGCTAAGAGAATAAATTCTTCGCCACCAACAGAAATGTATTTGATAGAAACCAGCTTTACATCTCAAAGTGTAACGTCAGACACACATCCATACAAGTCCGTTCCGGGATCGAACAGAACCGAAGGCACTTCTGAAGAAGCCCTTACAAATCCGGATATTCACTAATCACGTCCGGACTTCCCATCACAAAAAGAGTGATATAAATCTCTATACCGGAGCAACTCGGTGCAGAGACATTCGACAGGTTTTCCTTTCATTTTCACAAATATTCGGTCTTCACACCGGTCTTCAAATGCAATCCATTCACGACGTATCACTATTCGGAATGGGTTATATGACACAAAGGTCCTCTCCCGGCTTAACCGAATAATGAGCGTTTGTTTTAAAAACAAATCATGTGTCATTTCAAAGGCAAATATTGATAGTCTGTTATTTAACTATCAAACAACATTCACAACAATCAACCAATTTCAATAATTTTTCCCAAATTATTAGATTTCCAAAATATCTTCATAAGATATATATTTTCCACATTTCACATTTGAAAATCAATTTCAAATCATTTTTCACGCTTCACATTTGAAAATCAATTTCAAATCATAAAATGGTCCATTTAAACCAATTAGATAAATCCTTATCGATTTATTTCAAATTTACATTTTAATTTGTAAATTTATTTCCACACTTCATCACTTTGAAAATCCAATTTCAAATCATATTTTCCACACTTTTAAAAATAAATCAACATTTATTTCTAAAACAAATTTCCCTTTCCTTTATAAATTCTATTCGGAATTTACATTCCTAAAAATCCACTTTTACACGATTTTTCAAATCGTTTTCCAAATATTTATTTTCAACACCGAATCAACTTCCAAATTGATTTCTAAATTTTATTTCCAAATACCAAATCGAATTCCAAATTGATTTCTGAATTTACTTCAACACCGAATCACATTTCAAATTGATTTCTGAATTTACTTCAACACCGAATCACATTTCAAATTGATTCTAACTTTTAATCTCAAATACCAAATCATTTTACAAATCGATTTCCAAATTTATTCTCAACGCAAAAATCAATTTTTCATTCAACATCAAATAAATTTTCATATCGATTTCTCAAAGATTTATTTCAAATACCCAATCAATTATCAATTTGATTTCAAATAAATTTATCTCCTTTTAAATAAATTCTTTTATTTTTCCAAACCATCTAAAATTCAATTTTAATTTCAGAAATCCAATTTCATTTATTTCTGGTATCCAACGATACCAAAAATATATTCGGCTAAATTATAGCCTTCAACAAATTCAATCACAGATATAATCAAACACAGATTATAAATAATCAATTAAACAACATATGAAATCAATTCAAATGTTTTGAGGAATCCTGTTGGATCCCTCCAACCTGTTTCCCTACATCCACAGATGTTAGCACAATACCAATTCCACTTCGAGGTGGAATATCGCGGTATATAGGTTTTATAAAAATATCATCCGCTTACTAACGGCGCAATAGGGTCTCATCCGCTATATAATTGCGGGAAATCAATCAATCCAATATATACATATGCCAATATGTATATATTGCTATATATATAGATATATCCTACTATATCTAATACCACAACCAAACAGACAATCAAATCAATCAATAACTGTAAAAGAAAATCCACTATCATTTGAGTGAGAAGATCTCACCTTAGCTTTTATTAGCAATCCATTTTCCATCCTGACTTGTTTTCTCGATTTATAGCCCTGGTATAAACATTTATACAAGCTATTAATATTCGAATCAATTGACAATAAATTATCATCTGTTAATTTATTTAAACCAATAATTTAATTTTATCGAATGATTTATTTTAAACCAATTTCTTTATAAATAAATTTATTTAACCGACATTTCAATTTCAAACTAACTTCCCTTTTAAATAATTTTCTTGATAACTAAAATAAATTTAACAAGTTATTATTTTCCCCAAAATTACATATACATACTCATAAAATAATCTATGCCAGTTTAAAAATCTATTTTCTTTTATATAAACTATACGATATTATAAAATTTCTGGATATGCATTTCTTTACTGTACATATACGTACATATACATAATCTTTTAAACTGAAATATAAATTTTTTTTAAACCTTACTGCACAAAATTTCCATTTTTATATTTTAATTAACTAATGAGTTAATTCCTGTTGAAAACTAATTTTCTGTTTTAACTTTATATTTTTTTTTCTGAACATATATCTTTTACCTTTCCGAATCAACCTCTAAAAGTTCTGTCCCAAAATCTTATATTCATTCATACATTTACTGTTAGATTTTCAAATAGTTAACAAACATATAAATTAAAGTTTCTACTTTTAAAAAAATCAAAATGTTAAATTAGAACAGAATCGCACCTTACTGCTGCAGACCCTACAGGCTGCTCGAATAATCACGACCACCCCTGCATTGTCGAACTCATCCCTAACTCACGCTTGCCGATGCCAAGCTGTCGCCTACTCGATCGTCACGCCCTCTAGTATGCTCGAGCTCGAGCCTGACAGCCTTGACCTCAAAATCTGCTCGTGACATGGTCGATCCCCCAAATCACCACCGCGAGACATCACAGTCCCCAAAATCGCGACTCCATCCCCCTCCGGCCTCCACGCGAACAACTCGCGATGCAACCCCATACTTCGCCTCTACGAATGAACTCGCAGCCGCCCAGACTGAAGAGAACTCGATCTGCTTGCGACCCACAACTTCACCTGCTTCCACGAACACGCCGCCTCCTCCGATCGTGAGTCGACATCAATCGCCGTTCGAGACGTACGCGAACTCCACTTCTCTCGCGCGTGCACTCCCCTCTAATGCATCGCGATGACCCCCTGTCGATCGAAGACAACTCGAATAGGGCTTCGATTTTTCTTTCTTTTTGATTCCATTCGTTTTGATGTTTGGAAGAGAGGAAACGAACTCGGCTACTTAAAAGATGTAGAGGGAGATTGATTTTTTTGTTCTGCCTTGATTTCGAAAAGGGGGAGAGATTCAATTTCTTTTATTTGAGGAGAAAGGGGCTTCGGCCATTGTTTTATTTTGAACCAGAGTATTTTCTTTCCCTTGGGTTTTGATTTTTAAAAATCATCTTCTCTCTCGTACCAGTTAAAAGATGAAGCGGGGGAAAAGAAAAGGAATGGTACGAAGGAGACAAGAGAACGTGTTGTTTCAAGGAATAGGTCTGCTAAGAAAAATCTAGGGTGGCTGATGTTGACCAAATTCAGATTTTAAATTTAAGTTGAATTCGTTTAAAATTTCAACGCGTTTGCTTATCGTATGCTCACATAACAACTCCGAAAAATACGAAATTTGAAATCCGATAATAATACAATATTACGGATCCAATGAAACTAGTTTCGTCGAATTCCGAGACTGTGCCCCGGAACGCTATTTTCAAATATCGATTTAAACGATATAAATTCAAAACTGAACAGAACAGTTCCAAATTCAATTCTGAAACTTTTATTATCTTCAGAATTATCAATATAAATTTTCAAGGTCTTCAGATTATTTTTAAATCAGCTTAAAACTAAAGATCCAAATTTTTACCCAGTTTCAAAAATTAAATTCAAAACTTTAATCACTAAATTCACTCTGATATTTGAATTTCAAATTAAAATTATCATTCGAATATTTAAACTCAATTAAATATTCACATTTTAAATGTCAAAAATTCAGGGTCGTTACAATTTTAAGCTTTGGAAATCATGAACCATATATCCAAATTTAATGAAGTAGCATTATAATATGATATAAGTCCGAGTTGAATTTAATTTTAATAATTTTAAAAAAAGTTTGCCTTGATTTGTTTGGTTATGCTATAGAAATATATTTAAGATGAAAATGCTTTGAAATGAAATCAAAGAATATGAAATGGTTTGTAATAGTTTTATAAAGGGTTTTGAAAAGGAATATAGCTCATCTCTTTTCAAAATAAGTTGTGCATGTGCCCATCGATATGTCATGCACATTATGAATTTGTTTGAATTTTTTGATATAAAGTTTCATAAATAAATTTCAAAGTTTCATTTTCAAATTGATTTCGTAAAATGAGAGTTTAATTCCTTATATTTAATAATACAAAGGAATTTTATTCATTATTGTAAGATTTTATAAATGAATTTTAACCCATTATTATATTATTTTTAGCAAAAGAGTTTAATTCATTTTTGAAATTATCTTGCTTTGTACTATGAAGATTAAGTGTTCATGTATAAGGCAAAGCGAATAAATACCAAGTTATATTTGGTTAAAACTTGGTTAATTAAATGAATAAATACATGAATTTTGGAAACTGAAAATCTGAAGTACATTTTTTTGTAAATCATGAGTATACTAAAATGAATGCAATATGTAGATAAATGTGGGTGATTAAAATTCTTCTTTGATTTTGTTATAAGTAACTTAATTATATATTTCACTCATGGTAGACAAGTATACTCATATTATGCTAAGTGGTTGAAAATTTGATGGTTGAAAATGAATAACTTGTATAATGCGTGGCTATTGGTTGATGCGATAAATATACCGCCTGAATAATAAAATGCCAAGTATGTTATCAATGAATTGCAAGTGAAATGGATGAATTGTATGTTTGAATAACTATGAGAGTGAATACTTCCTTGATAATTTTAAATACAAGTATATATAATGTTTGTTCAGCTTTGGTATTAATGTGCAAGTTCATTATATCCCATTAATCTTGATTTGAATGTTTGAATTTGACGTGTTTATATTTGCCAAGTTATGATGCAAAATTATGAAATGAAATGAGTTGCAGATACATGATATTTATTTGATGAAAATAGTGTCTATTGGGAACACCGACGTTAATGAAAGTCAAATGTTTTGAAAAGCAATAAATTTTACATTTGATGAGAGCGGTACGATGTACTGACTTCTAGACTGCTAGAATCCATCCTAGCAGACTAATTCGAGGATCGCAATCCGAATTGTGATGAACTTGTCCCTCGGATTTAAAAGTTATATAGCAGTGCAATGGGAGCTAGTGCTGAAGATGGAAATGGGCAAGCCTCTACATCATATGAAAAGTATACGCCTCTAAAAATTGTAAGGCAGTGCAACTAAGGAATCATGTGAAGTGCATTCACAACTGATCGTAAGCAACAGATGAAAAGGACTGCATGGGCTTGTCTAGGTGGTTAGTCAAGTAGAGGGTAAATCCAAATAGGAGATTTACCAACATGCAACCCTATTAGGATTCACTAAAGAGAGTATAATATAGTACTCTCATAAGACAAAGTAGAAAATGTTGAATTCGTAAAATGAATGATTTGAATGATGATTTGTATTTATACAACAAGAAATAGCTCATATAATGTGAATAGAATGTGATATTCCAATTGACTAGAGTAGTAGTTGTGAGTCACGATAAATAGATATGTAACGTGTGTTATCACTAATTTGTGAAAGCGAATTATGTGAGGGATTTGGTATGTTGTGTGTGACATATGTGTTCGAAAATATCGCCTTTAAACTGGATACCGATCATTCAGTGCTTATAATTTTGTTATGATTTCAGCTAGATTTCTAACTTGACTCGGGTTTGTTATGTACTTAACAACCTCGGACCAGACTGAGGTTGTTATACATGTTTGATGTTATACTTGTACGTGCTTTGTGGGTTACGGCATGGAGATGGAGTCGAGGATGAAAGGGGTGTTCGTTTTGCTTGTATTGAGACTCGGCTGGATTGAATGACAATGATGTATCATGTGTTTAGCCTTGCATTTTATATGAGATGTAGATGTATAAGATATTGTATCAAACATCAATTACGATATATATCAGTTGTTATCTATTTTATTCACTCTGATTCCTAGTAAATTGGGTTTATTCTTCTATGTGTCTCTAATACTATATTTTTTGGTCTGAGCAACCCGTATGTTTTTTTTTGTGCTAAGACAAGATACGTGATATTTCAAATGTTTGCCGATATTGTAATGCATCCATATTGACTTAAAGTAGCATGTACAACAGATCGTTCCTTCCGTACCCTTTGATCCAAGCTATCAGAAGGTAAACTACTTGTTAATCGGCTAATTTTCTATCAATTAGAAAATAGTCGAAAAATTTTCAAATTAAAATAAACCGCAAGCGCACGGCGTGCACTTTGTAGTACGTGGCGAATACGGGTCGATCCGCAGGGAATTGTTAGAGTTTAAAAATCTATTCAATCAAATTAGACCAAATTTAGGAGAAATTGTTAACTAGAAATAAAATGAAGCTAAACTAGAATTAAGATTTGATTTAAAAACTATTGAACTAGAGAACAATTTAAAGGAAAATCCACTCTCATTAATTGTAAATCAACAAACAAACAATTTGTGATCTCTAGCTTTTGATATTAAGTGAAATACTATTGTATTTATCATAAGTATGGTTTGTTTATGTTATTAATTAACATAACTCAAACTATCAAACTATAATACAACAAATAAACCACTTATAATTCTCATGAAAATGAAGCCAAAGTAAAAGCTATTTTAAGTATGATCTATTTACTATTGTAACTAGTAATATAGATCATCAAATTTCATTTTTACTTTAATTTCACAATCAAAAATGGATAAGCAAATGATGATGCAAATTATGTTTATGTTGAATAATAATAGCTCATTTTCATAAGCAATATAAGCTATCAAACCCACTTGTATAAACTTGCATCAAAATTCACCTTCATAAAGCACAATCAAAGAGATCATAAATCATAACAAATGTTGAAATTACATAATATTTGAGAGCTTCATTACCCCTAAATTGAAGGGGTTTAGCTACTCATTTGTGTTATCAAATCAACACATGTAAGTTTCAACATTGAAAATGAAATAAAGTAGAGAATAAACAAGAAAGAGAAGATTAGCTACAAAAAGGAATTGAACTAAACTAGTGCATAAATGTAAATCTAAACTATGAACATAAAAAGAAGAGAGCATAAGAAGAAAAATGAGCATAAAAGTAAACAACAACAAGTAGAAAAGAGAAGAGAAAGAGGCTAGAAAGCCATTTTTATTTCATTCAACATTGCCATTACAACTAGTGTTTTTCATTTCCTAACTAATATGAAAGGTAGATGATTTACATGTACATAAGAGGGCTATTTATACATGCATAAAACCCTAATTCTATTTTTAGGGGAGTTCCCAAAATATCCCTTAGGAAGTGTGGAGGCCAAGTAATCATTAGCTTCTACTAATCATCATTTAAGTGTACATGAAGCCATTAATTCCATAAGCATGTTCATTAGCCTCTAATTTGTACATTAAGGTAGGTGGGGTCCTCTATGATCTTCCCTTTGAATTATTTCCCTCTTCTTTCCTTTGTATTCATTTGTGCATGCATGTGTCTTCATATAAGCCTCTTCCATAGTTCCATATGCATTCAAATTCCTATAAAAATCATTAAAAATGTCCAAGTATCAAATTTACACATGCATAAAAATGACCATTTTGCCCCTGAATGAAGATGAAAATATGATGGTTTGAAAATAATTGAATTTTGGTTTTAACATGTACAAATGCCCAAATATGATGTTTATTTAAATAAAAAGAGATAAAATATGGATGTAAATATATGCACATTTACGTGCACATCAAATACCCTCACACTTATCTTTTTATTCGTCCTCGAATAAAGAAAAACTAAGATAAATCCGTTTTCGTAGGGAGCACGATTGCATTGAGCGTATGCAACAAGCCGTTAAACCTCTGGGTGTCCCCAGTAGGACGAATGTTGTCTCGTGAGGGTTTTCAGTGGATACTACCCACAAAATCCAAATGCAAAGTGAAAATATTTACAAAATGCAAGATTTATTTACAATGGGATGAATGCAAGTTTTTGAAAATATTTATAAATGAAGGATTTACTTTCAATTCGACACTCATAAGTTAAATATAGGTTTTGGTCATTGTCTTTAAAATTTAAGTCATTTACTCGTCAAAACTTCCAACAAAAATCAAGTTATCATAGCAAATAGACAATAGTTTAACTCGTTGTTTCGGTTGATAACACAATGTAATTATGAAATGAATCCTTAATTGATTATCAAAGTTTGCCAAAGTGGTATTCTCATTTCTTTTCAATAACAAGTTAAATCAAACAAGTTAAAATGGTGCTTGGATTTCAATTGCTTATTCTCTCTTACTTGAAAATTTCATTGATATTAACAATATTTACATATGCCTAACTCAGGTAAACTGAGGCCAGATATATTACCCGTGCACTGCCTTACGGACTGATGTGAGGGGAATACAGAGCGTGGCGAGTGAACACACTAGTGTGAACACTTATCGACTGTAGGCGTTATTAAAAAGAATTTTTATATACATACATCTAACTCAGATAAACTGAGGCCAGATATACCGATCATGCACTACCTTTTGGGCTTACGTGAGAAGGGTACAAAACATGGCGAGTGAACACAGAGTGTGAACACATGACTCTAGGTGTTAAAAATATATACATATATACAAAAGTTGTTTTTTTTAGAAAAGAGAGAGTTTTGCAAAATCATCTTAGCATCATTTAGCTTGAGAGATAAAATTGTTATATCCTTTACTTTAAATTTACCACTTTTTAAAACAAAGATTTTCAATTAGAACATACTTCATAATTAACACATACGAACCTTCCTATATACTAGTTAAACCATTGTTATTTGTAATCAAACTTCATTTTTATTTTTTTAAGATAAATATATTTTCAAAAATTTTAATTTATTAACCAAAACTTATACTTATCCTATAGTGTTTCTTCAAAAATAAATCAAGATGCCAAAAAGAAAATGTTTTCAAGATTTAAAAATTTTGAGATTTTTTTTTAAGTGAAAAGAAAATGAAAATTCAAAAATGCCATGAAAAACTAAAAAAATGGAAATGGAAATGAGACTCCCCTCACACTTACTTTTGACTGTGTCCCCACAATCAACGCATGATATAATGAGTGTAACGGGGCAAACTCTGTACATATTTACAAAAGAGGGTTAACATTCTTACTAGACGTAGCTTGGCTCATGAAGGATCATGAGCTCATCCTCTTGGTTACCGGGCAGTTCCAAGAAAGGTTTTAAACGATGACCGTTGACTTTGAAAATCGATCCATCCCTGGGGTTTTCTATTTCTACGGCACCATGTGAAAATACAGTTCGTACCACAAATGGTCTGGTCCATCTAGATTTAAGTTTCCCAGGGAATAAATGAAGTCTTGAGTCATATAAAAGAACTTTTTGGTTAGGCGAAAATGTTTTCCTTAGGATTGACTTGTCATGAAAAACTTTGGTTTTTTCTTTGTAAATTTTGTCGTTTTCATACGCGTCGTTCCTAAGTTCTTCTAGTTCGTTGAGTTGTAGTTTTTGGTTTTCGCCAGCTTTCTCAAGATCAAAGTTTAAGTTCTTAATTGCCCACAGCGCTTTGTATTTGATTTCAACGGGTAAATGGCAAGCTTTACCGTAAACTAAACGAAATGGAGACATCCCAAGGTTAGTTTTAAAAGAAGTACGGTAAGCCCAAAGCACATCGGTCAATTTCTGAGACCAATTTTTTTGATTTTTGTTAACAGTTTTTTCCAAGATTTGTTTTATTTGTCGATTTGAAACTTCAACTTGGCCACAAGTCTGAGGATGATACGGAGTGGATAACTTGTGGGTTATTGAGTATTTTTTCATTAAAGTTTCAAAAGAACGGTTACAAAAATGGGTTCAGTTATCACTGATTATTGTGCGAGGTGTGCCGAACCTCGAAAAGATGTTTTCTTTGAGAAATTTCACGATAATTCTATGGTCGTTGGTTTTGCAAGGAACGGCTTTGACCCATTTTGAAACGTAATCGACAGCGAGAAGGATATACAAGTTTCCAAAAGAATTGGGAAAAGGTCCCATAAAGTCGATACCCCAAACATCAAAGATTTTGATCGTAAGGATGGGGTTTAGAGGCATCATATCTCGTCGAGAAATTCGTCCAAGCATTTGACATCGATCATAAGTTTTACAAAATTCAAACGAGTCTTTGAAAAGAGAAGGCCAATAGAAACCACACTGAAGCACCTTTTCCGCAGTTTTTCGAGGACCGAAATGTCCACCACACGCTTGATCGTGGCAAAACGAAAGAACACTCCTGATCTCATTATCCGGAATACAACGTCGGCTAATTTGGTCGGGACAATATTTAAACAAGTATGGATCGTCCCAATAGAAATACATCACTTGGGACATGAATTTGCATTTGTCGTGTTTGGACCACGATGAGGGAGTTTCTTTAGTGACTAAGTAGTTCATTATATCAGCGTACCATGGGTCGATAGAAATTGAAAGGAGTTGTTCATCAAGGAAGTTTTCATTGATTGGCAAAGAAGATGGTGCGTTCGGAAGACGAGACAAGTGATCGGCTATGAAGTTATCGAATCCTTTTTTGTCTTTAATTGTAAGGTCAAATTCTTGAAGTAAAAGGATCCAACGAATCAAGCGGGAATTGGCATCCTTTTTTGTGAAGAGATATCGAAGCGTAGAGTGGTCCGTGTACACAGTAATGTCTGACCCTATCAAGTATTGTCGGAATTTTTTGAGAGCAAAAACGACAGCAAGAAGCACTTTTTCGGTTGTTGTGTAGTTGAGTTGAGCATCGTTCAAAGTCATACTCGCGTAGTAAATGACGTGAAGGATCATGTTGATGCGTTGTCCTAAGACAGCACCAACGGCAAAGTTCGAAGCATCACACATGATTTTGAAAGGAAGATCCCAATTGGGAGCGCAAATGATTGGCGCAGAAATGAGTTCATTCTTAAGACGTTCAAAAGAAGAGATACAATCAGAGTTAAAATCAAAAGGAACATCTTTTCCGAGGAGAGTAGTCAAAGGACGAGCAATTTTCCTAAAGTCTTTCACAAAGCGTCGGTAAAAGCCAGCGTGTCCAAGAAACGATCGAATGTCCTCAACAGTTTTGGGAATGGGTAGATTTGCAATAACATCGATTTTCGCTTTATCTACCTCAATTCCTTTATTTGAGATGATATGTCCAAGGACTATGCCTTGTTTGACCATAAAGTGGCCTTTTTCCCAATTCAAAGTCAAATGTTTTTCTTTACATCGATTTAGAACCAATTCGAGATGATGTAAACATTGGGAAAAAGAATCGCCAAAGATTGAGAAATCGTACATAAAAACTTCTAGAAAGCGTTCAATCATGTCGGAAAAGATTCCAACCATGCATTGTTGGAAAGTCGCAGGAGCGTTACAAAGTCCGAATGGCATACGTCGACAAGAAAAGGTACCGAATGGACACGTGAAAGTTGTTTTCTCTTGATCTTCGGGAGCGATTGGAATTTGGTTATAGCCGGAATAACTATCAAGGAAGCAGTAAAATTCGTGGCCGGCTAAACGTTCGAGCATTTGATCAATGAAAGGAAGAGGGAAGTGATCATTTTGTGTTGCGGCATTTAGTTTTCGATAGTCAATGCAAACACGCCAACCCGTTTGAGTACGAGTTGGAATAAGTTTGTTTGAATCGTTCTTGACAACGGCTAGCCCAGACTTTTTCGGTACAATGTGAATTGGGCTAACCCATGAACTATTAGAGATTGGGTAAATGATTTCGTTGTCGAGAAGTTTAAGAATTTCATCATGCACCGCATCTTTCATTTTTGGATTAAGCCTTCGTTGCACGTCACGAACGGGCTTGGCATCGTCGATTAAATGGATATGATGTCGAACAAGAGTGGGACTAATTCCCTTTATATCGAAGATCGACCATCCAATTGCTTCCTTGTTTTTCGAAAGAATAGAGAGAAGAGAAGCTTCTTAGTCAAGAGAAAGAGTTGCAGAAATTATGATGGGCAACATTTCGTTATCACCTAAGTATGCGTACTTAAGGTGATTAGGAAGTGGTTTGAGGTCCAACTTCAGGAGTTTATCGATCAATGAATTGGGTTGTGATTCTGACTCAACTGGAAGCGATTCAAAAGGAAGAGTGTATTCAATCTCGTTGGGAATTTCGTGAAACAACTTTCTGTACTCGGCCTCGCGTTCATCGTTAAGATCAAGTGTTTCATTTTCAAAGTTTTCATGAATGGCACTAAATTCCAACGTTTGGTCACAAGGTTCGTTCGATTGGCTTTCAAGATTGAAAATGTTGAGATCCAAAGTCATGTTTCCAAAAGAGATTTTCATCGATCCGTTACGATAATTGATTAAGGTGTTCGAGGTAGCTAAGAATGGTCGGTCTAAAATCAATGGAATTTGACTCGCGGGATTTGACACTGGTTGTGTTTCGAGAACGATAAAATCAACGGGGAATATGAATTGCCCTATTCGAATAAGCACGTCTTCGATTTCTCCCACGGGCTTCTTGATGGAACGATCGACGAATTAAAGCGTAACTTTTGTGGGTTTGAGCTCACCTAAGCCTAATTGTTCGTACATAGAGTATGGAATCAAGTTGACACTTGCACCTAAGTCTATCAAACATTTGTTAATCGTTTTGTCTCCAATTGTACACGAAATCGTAGGGCAGCCAGGATCTTTGTATTTGACGGGCATGGATTGGGACAAGACTTCACTCAAACTGGCGGCTAAGAAGACTTTTTTAGGCACTTGAGTGTGTCGTTTTTGGGTGCACAAGTCCTTAAGAAATTTTGCATAAATGGGGACTTGTTGAACAATGTCAAGAAGTGGAATGTTAACTTTGACTTGTTTAAAAATTTCCAACATCTTTTCCATTTGGTCCGAGTGTTTCTTTGGTTGAAGACGATGTGGAAATGGGACGCGATACTCGGTAGGCGGGTCTACTCGAGTAGAAGAAGAAGAGTTTTGATTGGCATTCGATTCAACGTTTGGCTCCATGTTCTGTTCAGATCTGTTCGTTGTTTTAGAAGTATCGAGAGAGGTTTCCGATAAATCGTTTGGGTTAACGACTTGATTATCGATTTTTTTACCGGAACGTAAAGTTGTGATAGCATTCAATTGGGTGACGTTTCTATCTTGAACAGCATGGGCTTGATTTGAATTTGCGTTTTGATTTCTGGGATTTGAAATGGGTTGGCTTGGGAATGTTCCTCATTCACGTTTGCTCACAGACGTGGCTAATTGACTCATTTGCATTTCGAGTTTTGCAATCGATTGGTTTGTGTTTTGCATATATGAAGTCAATAAATTTTGCAAATTTTTGTTTGATTGAAGGATTTGAGTAGTTGCTTTAGCCAATGTTTCAAGAGTTTTCTCAAGAGAAGTTAAACGTTTATCATCTTGGGGAGGATGAGCAGAATTTGGTTGAAAATTTGATTGTTGCGGTTGATTATGCGACGGACCCGCAAAGTTTGGTTGAAAATTGTTAGGCTGAAGTTATGATTGCTTTTGGGTTGTTCGATTAAGGCAGCAGGCAGAGGCCGTGAACAATTGATGGTTCGAGTTGTCGTTGCACTGTGCAGTGGATGGTTGGAGTGTTTAGGAACTATCAGGAAGGAATGAGGAGGAAGTTGGTGGTCGTAGAGATGTGTCTCACTGCAGTTTGATCAGGGCAGTAATTGGAGTTGAAATGTTTTTGTATTGGTGGGTATGGCAGAAGTATTTCGGTAGAGGAACAGTTTGCAGTCAGGCAGTAGTTTGAAGTTTAAAGTGGGAGTTTGAAGTTCGATATGGTTTTGGTTGAGTGGTAAGTGATGAAGCAGATGTTGACAGTGGTTAACGGCAGTGGTAAGAAGCAGATGGAAGTTGTGGAAGTTTGATGTTGAGAAGTGGCAGAGCACTAGGCTGATGACATAGGAAGATTGGGGATGGTGCATAGGTGTATGTGATGTCTGGCTAGTGTGTAGTGAAGGAGGAAGTGGCGGTGTGATGAAGTTGAGTGACTTGACTGCAGAAGTGGGTAAGTGACAGTGAAACAGTGGTTTGAAGTTTTTTTGGCAGCAGTGATGAGAGTATTTTGAATATAGAAGAAAGTTGTAAAAATGTAAATGTAATTGAAAAATGAAATGAAATAAAATTACCTTTCCAGTGAAATTATGTATATATTTTTTTTTCTTTTTTTTTCTTTTTAAACCAGAAGAACTAGAAAAGCAACAACAAAATGCAAAAGCAAATTAACAAGCAAATGCAAAATAGAAAAACACAAATGCAAACACACACACAAAAAAATGCAAAAACAAATCACACAAATTTTTTTTAAAACGCAAACAAACACACAAAAATCAAACAAAAAATAATTCGAAGAATAGAAAATCAAAATCAAAACTATTCCCCGGCAATGACGCTAAAAACTTGTTAATCGGCTAATTTTCTATCGATTAGAAAATAGTAAAAAAAATTCAAATTAAAATAAACCGCAGCACGGCGTGCACTTTATAGTACGTGGCGAGTACGGGTCGATCTGTAGGGAATTGTTAGAGTTTAAAAATTAATTCAATCAAATTAGACCAAATACAGGAGAAATTGTTAACTAGAAATAAAATGAAGCTAAACTAGAATTAAAATTTGATTTAAAAACTATTGAACTAGAGAACAATTTAGAGGCAAATCCACTCTCATATTTTTGTAAATCAACAAACAAACAATTTGTGATCTCTAGCTTTTGATATTAAGTGAAATATTGTTGTATTTATCATAAGTATGGTTTGTTTATGTTATTAATTAACATAACTCAAACCATCAAACTATAATACAACAAATAAACCACTTATAATTCTCATGAAAATGAAGCCAAAGCAAAAGCTATTTTAAGTATGATCTATTTACTATTGTAACTAGTAATATAGATCATCAAATTTCATTTTTACTTTAATTTCACAATCAAAAATGGATTAGCAAATGATGATGCAAATTGTGTTTATGTTGAATAAGAATAGCTCATTTGCATAAGCAATATAAGCTATCAAGCCCACTTGTATAAACTTGCATCAAAATTCATTTTCATAAAGCACAATCAAAGAGATCATAAATCATAACAAATGTTGAAATTACATAATATTTGAGAGCTTCATTACCCCTAAATTGAAGGGGTTTAGCTACTCATTTGTGTTATCAAATCAACACATGTAAGTTTCAACATTGAAAATGAAATAAAGTAGAGAATAAACAAGAAAGAGAAGATTAGCTACAAAAAGGAATTGAACTAAACTAGTGCATAAATGTAAATCTAAACTATGAACATAAAAAGAAGAGAGCATAAGAAGAAAAATGAGCATAAAGGTAAACAACAACAACTAGAAAAGAGAAGAGAAAGAGGCTAGAAAGCCATTTTTATTTCATTCAACATTGCCATTACAACTAGTGTTTTTCATTTCCTAACTAATATGAAAGGTAGATGATTTACATGTACATAAGAGGGCTATTTATACACGCATAAAACCCTAATTCTATTTTTAGGGAAGTTTTCAAAATACCCCTTAGGAAGTGTGGATGCCAAGTAATCATTAGCTTCTACTAATCACCATTTAAGTGTACATGAAGCCATTAATTCCATAAGCATGTTCATTAGCCTCTAATTTGTACATTAAGGTAGGTGGGGTCCTCTATGATCTTCCCTTTGAATTATTTCCCTCTTCTTTCCTTTGTATTCATTTGTGCATGCATGTGTCTTCATATAAGCCTCTTCCATATGCATCCAAATTCCTATAAAAATCATCAAAAATGTCCAAGTAAAAATTCTCAAATTTACACATGCACAAAAATGACCATTTTTTCCCTGAATGAAGATGAAAATATGATGGTTTGAAAATAATTGAATTTTGGTTTTAACATGTACAAATGCCCAAATATGATGTTTATTTAAATAAAAAGAGATAAAATATGGATGTAAATATATGCACATTTACGTGCACATCACTACTTCTGATAATTCGATTATTGGAGTCGTGGAGTTGTAAGAAAATATATAATTTTCAAGCAATGAAGTCGTAGATTGTAGCAAATCATGTGCAAGAAGATATTGAAAAATCAAAGCATGAAAATTTGATAAAACCAATAACCAAAAATTGGAGCATGGAAATTTAATAAAACCAATAACCAACTAGACGAAAATATTTAAAAGTAGGAATAAATTCAACCTACATGTTGTAGGTGTAAAGCAAGAGAAGTGTTATTACATTCATGGTAAGGAATTTTGGTCATACTTCTTTAGGACGAGCTTATCCCGACAACACAAAGTCAGGTATAGGTGATTTGTTTTCATGCTGGTAATTTTGTCAAAGATAACATCTATTCTATTCAGTTACCCCTGGAAATTTTACATAACATTATGAGTTATATGTTAGGAAAAAGGATAAAATTTTATTTACGGCTGACTATAAGGGTTGCAAGCACTTAGCGTATGTTCTCTTCTTTCATATGTGCTTTGTGATTTTCCGCTCAGCCGCATCACTACAAAGTTCGAAATAAAGAATACGGTTAAATAGCAACACACACGTCCCTTAAAGTTGCAGTTTTTCAAAGTTTGGTTCTGATCTGACCAGTTTCAATGTAACAACATCATAGATCTAGTTTCACTCCACTATAAAAAGAAGAAAAGAGGAATTTTTAAAAGCTACTTGAGCTTAAATACGATAAAATATTTCAAGCAGTTCATAATCAAAGATATACCATTTAATAAATAGATCTTAAAGGTAGAGGTTATGCTACAGCGTGTGAGAGTTGATACAAGGTTACATCATCGAAGATATACTATACTTTCAAGAGGATCAACAATCAGAGGCTTATCAGTTAATAAGCGTGAATGTAGTGATGAAATTAGAAGAGACCTGAAGTATGTTTGAAGAGCGAAGCAAGGATCTAGACTAACCAAGCGAGAAGGAAGATATTTTTTCACAAATGCCATTAAAGTTGAAGAGAGCTTTTAGAAATGGATTGTTGGTTCGTTTATTGAACGAACTAAATATTAGGGTTGTTAAACGAAAGATCCAAAAATGGTTATCAGTTTTGAAGTATTTGTACCTAAAAGGCAGCAAAGTCCTTATTTTGTTGGGTGGGTAAAATTACTTAGCACTAGGTTTTGTAAATATTTGTATGTATTTACTCTTTTGTATTTGAAATAAAGGAAAATTGTACTTAAGTCAAAAAAATGTTTTACCTATCCAAACAAAATAAGGACTACACACACGCAAATGTCGGTTAATAATGGAGGACAAACCCTATAGTGATTCCTAATCTTGAGGCGGAAGAAGAGGATGATTCAGTTGGTTGGCAAGAGGTACGAAATAAAAGGAATATTAAATCTAGGGTTAAAGCTGACAATGGAAAAAAATCAAAGAAAGTTGATGTTGACAACATCAGCAAATCAAGGAACAGGAAAATTATGTCCCAATCTCAGCAATTTAACCCGGAAAGGGCTGCTGTGCTGGCGAAGAACACGAGAATTGATGGTGGGGTTCAACGATTTAATGGATCAGTGGATGAATAAGAAACATTTTCAGATCTGGATGATGAGGTTTTCGTAGATGCAAGTAACATGTGAAAGCATTCTATTTATGTTTGACCATACTACATTCACTTAAATGCATATATCAAAAGGGAACGGAACCCTATAGGAAGGTGGGACATTTTTGGAAGGCCTATCTCATAAAATTTGCTAACGAAGAGGATTACAAAAAAGTCTTAGATGGGGTCCTTGGTTCACGGACAACAAACTTATATCTACAAAACGATGGGAGCCTAACCTAGATTTGAGAGGGATATGTTGGAAACTCATCCTATTTGGGTCAGGATGATGAATCTTGACTTAGCACTATGGAATGCTAGGAGTATAATTAAGCTTGCTAGTCTTATTGGCACCCCTCTAGCTATGGATGATTATACCAGAAATTTTAAGCGACTAAAGCATGCTAGGTTCTGATTGATGTGAAGGCTAGTGATGAATTGAAAAAGTAGGTAAGGGCTAAAGACAATAAAGTAACATTTATTGCAAGACATTGAATATGAATATGTTCCCCCTATATGTAAATAATGCAAGTGTTTTGGTCACAGTGATGTGCAGTGCGCAATAGTTATACCCTCAGTTAAGCAAGTTTGGAGAAAGAAAGGTGAAAGTAGCATGATTAATAACACATTTACAGAGCAGACCAGCCATTACAAAACCATGAGCTCGAATGAGACAGAAGAACCCATGAAGACGGTACTTGCTTTACCCAAAATACATACACCCATAAATACACGGCGTG
The DNA here is from genome assembly GCA_030737815.1 of Allium fistulosum. Taxonomy (NCBI): domain Eukaryota; kingdom Viridiplantae; phylum Streptophyta; class Magnoliopsida; order Asparagales; family Amaryllidaceae; genus Allium; species Allium fistulosum. The sequence continues at coordinate 866,561,391 of CM060905.1, read as the reverse complement.
ATGTTGTTGTGGAGGACCCAAAAGGAAAAGGGGTGGTGGTGGAACCCCATAAGGAACTTGAGGAAAGTGCTAATAGACTGAAGGGCGAGACTGTGACATCAGGAGATAACTAGGTGGAGAAAGCAGACCAAAGCCATGTTGTAGTAACACAAAAATAGACACCTGAAACAGTAGAAGGGTTAAGTAAATTAAATATTAAGATACATGTGGGTTGCAAAATTATGGATCTTGAGGCTAATTGAACAATGAAGGAGATAAATGGTGTTTTCTAACTTATGTAAATCTTTTTGAATTTCTTTCAAGTTAAATATTAAATCACATATTAACAACACAAAATTATACTATCAAACAGTCACAGATGTAATCACAGATAAACATAAAAGCAGGGAAGCAAAGTAAAGAGTTGGAGAGATGACACTAGGGATTCTATACTAGTTCGAATTTCTCCTACATCTAGTCCCATACAATTTATTATACACAGTTCTTTTCAAATGCCTACTTTAAACAAGTAGCAAGCAAACCCATTACAATCTTGATTTCAGGGCTATGAGGTACACCCTCCTGATCCGGAGTTTAGAGTAGACTCACTTGATTTGAACTGGCGATAAGCACACCCACTTTATTTGAACGGGCTACAAGCACATCTACTTAATTTGAACGGGAAATAAACACACCGAATTAATTTGAATGTGCTACAAGCGCACCCAATCAAATATAAGTAGAGTTGATAGTTTTTTCAAAAACAAATTCTTGTGCTTTGGATACAATGGATTCTATAGCCTCCTCGATAGAAATTTGATCTTTGAATTGAGAGAGAGATTTTTCCACAACAATAAGAAATCAGTATTGAATCAATAAAATGAAGTATGAACTGATTCTATATTATTTTAAAGAAAATAGAGTATATTTTTCAATGGAATTTTCCAGAGAGTAATAGGAGGAAAGAAATTAAGTAAGTAGTTATCAAAAAATTCGTTTGCACTTCCCTTTATATAGTAAATTAACAGTTGTATCTGTGCATAAAGAGTTGCGACGAATAAACACTTCCTTTCAAAATTTGAAAAACAATTTGGTTGCATGTATGTCGACAAACCCTATTCTTATATGTCGACATATGCTAGTGTATTTTGATAACTTATTTGTTTTAAAATGTGTTGAAAATATTATACTCTGTAAAATAATTTGAACGTAGTTTATAAACATTTTAAACTTTGAAAAACTTTTATAAAATATTTTGAAATTTATTTTGGTTAAAAAATATTAAGGATTAGAAAATTGAAGATAGAGATCAAAGACTACTATCAAAGACTTTAATAATATATTTTATGACTATATGCACTAAGTTGTAATCTTGAAATCTTCATAACTTGGTCTTTGAATTCATGAGTCTTCATGTCTATCTCTTAAGTCTTTATACTGTACAATCTTCGATTCAACACATGTATAACATTCTACACTATATACTATATAACTTGGTAAAACATCAGTATATGATTGTATAAGATTATTATCAAGGTTGTTATCATCAAAACCAATAACTAAGGTATTGACAATCTCCCACTTTTGGATGGTGAAAACCATTAAGTATTCTTGTATATAAAATATAATATAACTCCCCATGAGTTACGTAACCTCCCTGAATACATGCATGTGTATATTTTATATTTTTCTCCCCTTTTGTCATTAACAAAAATGGATGAAAAACGAAAACTTTCCCTAAATAATATGCCTATAAACTATAGAGTCAAAGTCAAGAATTAAGTAACATGCTAATTAATATGAGTTTTAACTACGTAATTTTGATTGGACTAAGATGAAATATTTAAAGCATAAAATAAGGATATTATATAGGATATATAATATGTGAGGCATAAATGAAGAAAATACTATATAGGATATTATGCCTTAATTTTTTTTCCTTTTATCTAAAATAATCTCTACATAACTCCTAGTCATATTCCCATGCTGATAGTTAAATCACGTTAATAATCTTAGACTGTGCACGTACAAAATGGATAACAAATAAAATGAGAAAATTGCATGCGGAGGAGTAGTAGTGGTGTTAGGTTTGAAGGAACGAATAAAAAGAGCATGAGAAAGAGTTTGAGCTTCAATAACAGATGTGCCCCTCTAGGAGTTTGACCTATTTTGCCTAATTCAAGAGACGTTGACTTAGAAGGAGAATGTCTGGGAGGTAGGGATTCATTAATGCCTTTAGCGATCTTCTTCCATAACCTCGGAATAATCGCCGAGAATACACCCCAAGAAATTGTCAAATCTCTTCTTGCAGTCCACTCTTGATTTATCAAAAGAAGTAAAAGCCATGTCTAGACATCGATCAATTTTGTCTTTGTGAGTAATAAACAGTACCACTTCAGCACACTATTTTTTTCCATTGGAGAAGAAGATCATTCAAGAAGGAAGAGACCTTGGGTTTCATGGCATGAAGGAGTGATTTGAGCTTGCCAATAGAAAGGTTCTTTTTGTCCAAATCCTTCTCTAAGTCAAGAACTTTTGCCGAGGATGTTCTAAGAGTGGAATTCTCTGATTGGACTTGAGAAGGCTTGTCCTCTAAAGATTTTGCTCTCTCCTCCAACTCTTGATGTTTCTCCCGTTTTTCTTTCAATAACTTCATTGTAGGATCGATTTCACCCTAGAGGGTGGGGTGAATAGGGTGATACTAAAAATAATAAAAATTAATACGAAAATATATAAAATAATCGCAACATAGATAATAGTAGAATAATAAAAGTAGAGATAGAACAACACAGAATTACCCAGCTTCGACAAAACCCTGCCTACGTGCCTCCCCCCAAGGTTTCTACTAGAAATTAAGTAGTCAAACGCTTACATATGTAAACTTGCGATGCCCACTATCGACTAACCTAACTCTACGCTCAAAACCCTGCCACAACTCAGCCACTGAGTTGCGAATTCTCGAACTACACCACCGTAGTTCGTAACCTTGTCACACGACTAGAATTTTACAAAAGTTTAAAAGAAAAATTAAAAAATAAAAACAATAACAAAAACAAAACCCTTTTTATATTTGAGCCCAAATAACAAATAAAAACAGCCGGCCCATAAAAAGATGTCTCCCTTTATTCCCTTTTACTTTACTTCGGTCGACTATCTTCGTTGCTTTGTAATTTTGCTTCGTTCTTCTTTGATAAAATTAGGGCTTTGTGAATTGAAGTCGCCGATTGAAATTTGTGCTTCGATTGAAGTATGCGTTTTCTTTGGAATGCCTTGTCAATCGAATGCTGCTTCGTTCACTTACGGCTACTCCAATTTCGTCGAGATCGAACAATGCTTTATACCGGTATGTAAATTGCCTTTTTCGAATTTTGATTATTCTCGACTTGATTCGAGTTTTATGTTTGTTCGTGATTTAGCTAGCTCTGGTATTTGTTTGAATTCGAATGCCTTTTGCCGATGATGATTTTGTGGGTTATATAGGGAACGAATCCCTTAGTTTACGTTCATATATTTAATTTGAATTCTTCAAATAATTTTGTTCGACCATACATTTTTGCTTGAATGCTTGTGATGTGTTCTGACTATTCCAATTCGTATGTTGCTTGAATTTCTTTGAGTCGGTTCCATTATTTGTTCCTTTGATTTCGGCTATTTGAAAATTGTGACTGTAGTTTTCTGCTATGACTTTAGCATTGAGATAAACTTGACTTCGTTCCATTCTTTGATGACGTGTTCATCTGAAATCCCCTGTGACATTATTTTGTTTGAACTGCTGCATATCATTTCTCTTTGAACCGTGACTTGACTTTCTCTGTCGTTTGAATTTGTGATATTATGGACTTTGAGATAAAAATTGACTTGATAAACTCCGACTTGTTTTCACTGTCTTCGTTCCATACTGCATATATGTATACATGTGTATTCACGCATGTATATATGTGCGCTGTGTGTTTTGTGTGCTTATGTACTTGATTGCCTTGATGTCCCATGGCTGTTCATTGACTTGTGCCTGCGACCTTCTTGTTGCCTTGATACTGCTCTGTTTGCATTGAGTTTAAGTCTGGTTACAGTGTTGTTTTGCTTGACACTTTCTTTCTGAAAGTGCTCCTGTTCATATTGATATAATGCTTGTATTTGTGCCTTTGGAGTATGGTTGGTATAGTTGTCTTGTTCATGTAGTCTGCATTGCAATCTGGTTCATTGATGATGATGATGTCTGGTTACATGTTGCACTTTAACATTTTGTATTCATTCGAAGTTTTGTTGCCTTGTACATTTTGCAGTCTGGACTTGTGATGTGCATTGTTTTCAACATGGAACTTTGTTGCTCCTGATATGTACACATGTGTGCATTTGAGCACTTTGAACATGTGATATGGGTTCATTGATGACTTGTTGTATGTTGAAGTCTGACTGTGTTTAGTCTTGCATATTTGTACATATCTGAAACGATTCACTTGTATCAATTTGTGGTCATTCATATATAAGTCTCTGTTGTATATCTGGAGTTGGAATTTCTTGCATTTGCCTTGTACTAGTTGTCATATGTATTCTCTAGTTTACCTGAACTTGTGCTAATATGTGTATGTATATAATTGCATATATGCATACATATAGATTTTGTAGCTCTGGCCAGTCAGTCCACTTCTCTGTTGTCTCTCTTTTGTTCAACTGAGTTGTGTCTTCATGCATACAGTCTGCTTGTTTTATGATGAACAGAATTGCACTTAGTCCATCTGACTCATTTCCTTGTTCACATGGTGTGTTCTATTTCATTGGTTTTCAGAGTTGCAGTCTCTGCACTTGAGTTCTGTCTGACCCATTGCCTTGGTTCTGAACTATTTCATTGGTTTTTGGTTGATCTGGTCGAGACTCTATGCACTTGAGTTGAATCCAGCTAATGGTTCGGGTTTGACCTTGTGCTCACCTGTCCCTGCAATTTTATCAAGTGTATATCGGTGTGCACGACCTTGTGGCATGTACAGTGATACACTGTGCATGTCACAAGTTGTTCGTGTATGATGAATTCAAAAGAAATGATGACGAACAACCCAAATAACTGAGGCAAATAACATTTTCAAAACACACATTTTAATTTGCACTGCAAAATATTTTCTTTTTCAATTTTACTACGTCAGTGTTTATTTTGCACATAGCTCAGATGCTGGATACAAGCTGAAACAAAGTTGAAGATAAAAACACGAGTGTTGAGTGAATATGTAGTGAGGTCAAAATTGTAAATTGAAATTTGTGATGTAATCGGAATTGTAATGTAACTAAAATTGTGTATATATATAGTGAAAGCTCAAATTTATACTATTCAAAATTGTAATAAAATATTTGTTTGAATTTAAATTCTGTGTTATTTATTTTATTCAACAGCTATTTATTTAATTATGTGAAAAATAAAATAGTACAATAACAAATACATTTAAATGAATATATATATATATGTTTATTATCATCAAACAAAAATCATATACTAGCATATTCAACATTCACCTCTTTTTCCAACTTCCAAGACTTTTCTTTTTCTAACTCCAACAAGACTAGGATTGTCTTATTCTTAGAATATAGCGATTCGTTGGCAGCACAAAGATCGTTGAGCTGAGTCTGAGGAAAGACACCTTTTTGGACAATATGGACTTTAGCTCCTGTAACTGGGACACGTCTTCATGTGCATGACCATTAAAATTCAAACAAATGACAACCAATCTAAAATGAAAGAGTAGTGCAAGGTCAGAAACTAAAAATAATAACTAAGCTCAAAACTTATACCCTAATAAGGCAAGAGAATACTACCTAAATAAGATGCAGTAAAAGATTTTCCAAAGACTCCAAGGAGAAAGAAGTAGTAGTGCCAAAAGAGCTCGGAGAAGCAAATGCTGAAGAACGTGGGACCTTCATAAACAAGTCCATGAAGTCGGCAGAACAAGAAGATCCCGACTCAGGGAGAAAGGGAGGAATGTCCTCAAGCGGGGTGTCAAGTCCTAAAGTTAAGTGTAAAGAGGCCATAGACTCCTTAAGAGAAGGACTAGAAACATTGGTGATAGATCTTGTATCGAGAAGATGGACACAATGGCAATTGCACTGGAGAAAGGAATAGGAATGGAGGTTTCGGTAGGTCCATTCCCTTTGGGCTTTTTAGAAAGAACCTCAGACAGAGCGAGAGCAACCTTGGAACTTTTTCTTTTCAAACCTTCCCTAGCCTTCGCTATAACATCCTAAGCAGTAGAAACGACAAACACCGAAGCACTTTCTGAAGTCGTCACCTTCCCTGTCTCTTTGGGCGAGGCAAGAAATTTGGAAGCACCCTTATTAGGTGATATGACATCTATGCTCACAAGGTACATGTCAGAGGGATTTCAACTTCGAACCGAATCGACAGATGTTCGTACAAAATTGTCATGTCGAGATGCACTCAAAATCAAGGATAGTCGCCACTATTAAATTATTAAAGTTGAAATTAGTATTCTTCCCTTATTTTCAAACTTAATATTTGAAATTTTTCAAAAACAAATTTCACGAAACATTCCTTTCAATGTTTTCAGTGGAAATATGCAGTGTGCACTACAAGCATTTAAAGTGTAGAATGTGCATTCTTGTGGTGTAGACTGCAAATTTTCATTTTATAAAAATATGTAGTTAAAACTACAAATATTTGCAGTGCAGAATGCAAATTTTGAAGTTAAATACAAACATGTGCAGTTTAAAATGCATATTTATGCTGCTAACAGGGTTATTCGTGAAAACTATTTTTGAAGGTAGATGTGTGCACAAATATAATAAAATATATCTTGAGTTTATATCCTACTAGGCTATTCTATTTGGATTCATGTATATACTGAGTAGCTACCCAGTTTTTTTAGAAAATTAATTGGACTAAACTGCATCTTAAGATTTCTACCGTATATTTTCTTCTAATATTTTCGACCATCACGTAGAGCTCCTACGTCGATTCTAAAATAACAACTTAGGACAAATGCGTGGTTTAAGTACATACCACGCATTAGGCCTACGAGGTCAAAAGACTTACTCGTAGGTTAACTACGAGGTTGCAAGACTTACCTCATATTGGTTCTACGATGTTCAAAGCTTACCTCCCAGTAGCCCTAAGAGGTAGTCAAAAAAACTAAAAAAAGATGATGAAGAAAGTCAATAGAGGGAATTTTAATTCAATCAAAGTTTAACAATTTGAGAAATTTTCGCGTACATTCTTATAATTATAAAACTAAGTTTTATGTCCATTCCAATTTCCTTTTATAAAATACATTCATATTTTCAGAAAAATAAATATAACTTAGATGATATTCAAGTAATTTTTGTTAGAATTAGTCAGTAAGGTGTGTTCCTATTAACGTGTTAAGTGGTGGTTAAGATCCACATCTGTAGGTTAGTGGATAGTTCTTTTTTAGCCTATTTAAATCTTTGTATTTTCTACCGTTCAATCAAGCAATAAACAATGTAGTCTCTTGTGTTTCACGTTTAATCTCTCTTCTTCTCTCCATTTAAAATTCTAACATGGTATCGGAGCGAGGTTAGAGAGAAGGTAGAGAGAGAGTACTAGAGGGCTGAGGAAACAAGTGAGCGAGAGTAAAAAAAAGAATTAGGTCGGCAGGGGCGATGGATGCTGTTCGATCTAAATCAGGTCGAAGTTCTAGTGGAGGCAAATAGCAGGTCGGGCGATTGGAGGATTGCGATTAGGTTTGAGGTGATTGGCGATTTCGAGTCGCGGTGAGGGTTAGCTGAAGGTAGGCGAAGTTTGTAGGGATGTATTGCTGGTCGCGACGACTGGAGGTAGTTGCTTTAATTGTTGTTGTTGGCGGTTTGGATGTTGTAGCTGTGGTTCAGGGTCTGATGGTGGAAGAGGAGTATGTTGGTGGTCAGATAGTTGTGAAGTGGGAAGGCTGATGATGCTCGCTATTGTTGGTGGTCGAAGCTGCTAGAAGATTTGTTTGAAGGAGGAATGGTGATGTACTTACTGTGGTTGTGTTTTTGTGGACTGGAGGAAGGCTTACTGTTGTGGCAGCAGTAATACTTGGCTGGTGTGTAGTCAAAGTTGTGACATCGATGGATTTGGTTGTCGATTGGCAGTGGAAGTTTTTGGGGGTTTCGCGATCTGGTTGCCGTTCGAGGTTGATGTAGGGGTAGTGCCGATGTCCGTGGAAGGCGATTTGATAAATTTTGGGATCGTTGAGGGAGTTACGGTTCGGTTGAAGCTGCTGTCTCAGTGGTTGGTGCTTCGTGGATGCTGGCTTGTTGGTGATCTATGATGTGCTTTCGAATTTGGGTTTTGGTGAGCAGTTTGTATTTGGAGTTAGAAGTGAAGGCTATGGTGCTTGCAGTTGAAAGCAGTGGGCAGTGGGCACTTGAAGGCAGTGGGCAGTTAGAAGTGTTGCGAGGAGGAAGCAGGGAAGTATTGTTTCTGGTGATAACCGTGGTATGTCTGGTATGGTTGTGGATGAAAGCAATGAGCTGTGTGGTGGGACATGCTTGTTTGCGAAGTGTTGTGGTGATATTGTTGTGGAGATATGTTGTCTCTGAAGTTGTTGTGTACTGCTATATTTATATGGTGATTAACAGTGGGAATGCAACAGTACTGTGGTCAGTGATGTGGTATTGTGTTGGTTGAAGCAACAACAGTCAAGTATGTTGGTAGAAGTGCAATGAGTTGTAGCGTGGTTGCGGCCAGCAAAGGTAAAGTAGGGTTGGCAGCATCTCGTTTGGAATAGAGACAAGAATTGGTGTATAAGTGAGTTGTATACAAAAATGTGTGTTCACTGTGCACTGTGATAGGCGAAGGCAGAACTGCGGATTAAAAATGGTGAAGTGTGCTGTTTTGTATCACAGTGGTGCACAGAGTGGTCAGTAGGCTTGTATGCGGGGGTATTGGTGAAGTCGACAAGGCAATGGATAGTGGAATGAAGTGATGGTTGGTTGTCTGCTTTGATGTAGGCCGAGGGAGATAGGTTGATGATGAAGGGTATGTGATGATTGGTGGTGAATGTCACAGTGCTGAAATTATGGTGAAGTTGATGTTGAGCATGAAGAAATGTTCAACAGAACGTTGTTGCGGACATTGAAAGTGAAGAAGACGCGTCGGTTATGGGGTTGGACATTTATGGAGATCGCTCGAGAACTGTTTGATGATATGCCTAAGAGAAGATAGGCATGCCTACATGTGAAGTAGGCTAAGTGAGTAAGATTTGGTTTTGTGTCATCCAACAAGTAAGTAAGAAGAGCCGCGGTTCTCACTTGTTGGGGATGACATATATAAGGGACGACCCAAATGGAGAGGTCAGTGGATCCCTAAGAATAAACCAAGAGTAGTTGTTGATGGTTAAAGTACCAATCAATACGAAACAGTTGAGCATGTCCAACCAAGTAGAGGTGAAAGTTGTGATCGAGTTCGTCTATGCAAGACGAAGAAGAAATTGAGGACCGTAGTTTGCATTTGTGAGTTGTAAACTGAATATTAACACATTCAGTTTAAGGGAGGGTGTTAGAATTAGTCAGTAAGGTGTGTTCCTATTAACGTGTTAAGTGGTGGTTAAGATCCACATCTGTAGGTTAGTGGATAGTTCTTTTTTAGCCTATTTAAATCTTTGTATTTTCTACCGTTCAATCAAGCAATAAACAATGTAGTCTCTTGTGTTTCACGTTTAATCTCTCTTCTTCTCTCCATTTAAAATTCTAACATACCAGCACTAAAGCACCAGATCCCATCAGAACTCCGAAGTTAAGCGTGCTTGGGCGAGAGTAGTACTAGGATGGGTGACCTCCTGGGAAGTCCTACCTGTTGTGAAACGACGGTCGGACCAAGCTCCCCATCTCCAGCACGTGGCGTACGCATATGGATTGGCACACACTTTGTTGTAACAAAAGGAATCTCTGATGTTACATGCCTACCAACCCATATTTATACACCACTTCTTCAAGTTATTTAGCGATGTGCGACTTTCCAAATCCGAACCGTCGTTCCTCCATTAAACATGCGAGACAACCCTAACAGTCTCCGTTCAATCAAGCAATAAACAATGTAGTCTCTTGTGTTTCACGTTTAATCTCTCTTCTTCTCTCCATTTAAAATTCTAACATACCAGCACTAAAGCACCAGATCCCATCAGAACTCCGAAGTTAAGCGTGCTTGGGCGAGAGTAGTACTAGGATGGGTGACCTCCTGGGAAGTCCTACCTGTTGTGAAACGACGGTCGGACCAAGCTCCCCATCTCCAGCACGTGGCGTACGCATATGGATTGGCACACACTTTGTTGTAACAAAAGGAATCCCTGATGTTACATGCCTACCAACCCATATTTATACACCACTTCTTCAAGTTATTTAGCGATGTGAGACTTTCCAAATCCGAACCGTCGTTCCTCCATTAAACATGCGAGACAACCATAACAGTCTCCCCCTTGACTCGCATCCCTTTGCGATAACCTTTGAGAGCACTGCCGTGTCTGCATGGCCCAGTCCATAACCATCGGCTCTGATACCACTGTTGTGAAACGACGGTCGGACCAAGCTCCCCATCTCCAGCACGTGGCGTACGCATATGGATTGACACACACTTTGTTGTAACAAAAGGAATCCCTGATGTTACATGCCTACCAACCCATATTTATACACCACTTCTTCAAGTTATTTAGCGATGTGGGACTTTCCAAATCCGAACCGTCGTTCCTTCATTAAACATGCGAGACAACCCTAACAATTTTACTAAGCTTATCATGTGTCCATATTGTCGTTTTCCATAACTCATAACCGAATGTAATACATGTTTTGACGGCATTTTTTAAATTTGAAAACGAAAAATATAAAAAAGAAAGAATTATAAAAAAAAAATTGTATAAAATAGTTTTTAGAACCAGGGATACAAAAAGAATAAGTTTTAGTTTTATACAAGTTAAAGAGGCCGCTCATGTCCAAATAGAGTTTGACATTTTGCTAATATGCACGCAAACAAATCCCTTCGTTTACTTCTCGTTTTCTTATCCAAATATCTGCACCATGGCTACAATATCACCACCTGCTCTCTCTCCCCTCACGAAACTCGCATCTTTACACAAATCTCCCTCAAATTCCTTATATTCACTTTCCTTTATCAGTTCTCCATCCTCATTCTCCCTTTCTATAGCTTCATGTACAAAACACAAAAGGTCAATTCTGTTCAAAGCGCAAGCTGTTACTGACGAAGAGAAAGTAGTAATTAGTGATGATAGAAATGATTTGAGCAAACCGTGTGAGCTTTACGTCTGTAATTTGCCAAGGAGTTGCGATATTTCTGAGCTTTTGGATCTGTTCAAGCCATATGGGACTGTTCATTCTGTAGAGGTGAATTGCCCATATTAACTATATGCAAGTAATTTGAAGTGGCGCAGGAAAGTCAATTCCGAATTGAATTTTTTATATAGTATCCTGTATGTAAACATGTTGGGACAATAATTTGAAGTGTTTGAGGTAATGCGTGAATGGGTCCTTAGGACATTGGATGTTGGTGGCATTTTGTATTCCTTGAACTTGAATGTCTTTTCTTCTAATAACCAGGTAAACAGTGTCCAAAACCCATGAAGTAGTATGCATGGAAACCCACTAAGACATAGTCTAGCTAATTAGCAAAGGGTTTATTCCCTTGGAGTCCGAAATCCCTGCCACTCCATTTTGGTTACCTATACTCAGTAATTGTTCATTCAATGAGTCATAGCAGTTTTATCATCGCTAGAGTTAATGAATCAGCGAACCAGGGAGCAATTGTTACCAGAATTCATTTTCAGTTTTGACATAACTGATAGGAAGATCTGTCTCTCATACATCTGCATTAGAATAAAACACTAGGTATAGAATGCAATTTTGATTTTGATCTTAGGGAGAATCGCTCGCCCAAATATTTTTTAAATGTGAAATTTCACACAAGTATTTGTTTACTATAGGCAGTGGGCACTTCAACGTTGGGCAACTTTGGGGAATTATTTGTATATATATATTTTAACCTGGCAATTTTAGCAGGACGCTTGAGTATATCTGAAATTGAAGATTCCCCAATGCAGTTAAAAGCAGTTAATGCATAGTAATAGTATTGATTGTCTAGACTGATTTGTCCGGGATGGTTCTTTGCCATTTTCGGGATATCCGTTTTGCTAGTAGATGAAATGCATGGTACACATATATTTGGTTCCATGAAAGTTTCCAAGCACTGCAATAGGGTAAGGACTAAGTAGAAGATTTGGCTGTTCAACCTAAGTACAATAAACCAGTTAATTTTAGAAAATTATGAAACATGAATCATGTTATTGATTCACAAGTTAAAGCATCTATGGACAAAACATTTGTGCTGTCCATTAACTCGATTCACAAGTATAATAAACCGGTTCATTTCACCTGCTCACTTTTTCCTCAAAGCAATACTTTATGTAATACATAACTTGATATTTCGTAACCGTTTATTTTGACATACATGTTATTTGCAAATTAATGATACATTAACATAAAGTGTATGTTTTTCAGTTAAGAAAGTGTTGTCTGCGAACTTATATTTCATCAATATCAATTTGGAATATATCTTTGGAGGTGTTATGTTTTAAAATAAAGTATATATGCATTAATAAAGTACATATGCATTAATATAAAGACAACTGGTGTTATGTTTTAAAATTCTGATATTCGCAGGTATGTAGAGATTCTGTGACAGGTGCCAGTCGTGGATGTGGTTACATAACCATGAATTCTATCCCAGAAGCTAGAGCAGCAATTGCAGCTATAGATGGATCTGTAAGAACACTGCAAATCCAGTAACATGATATTTGTTTAAAAAATACGCTGATGTTTTACATATCTAGGATCTTGGTGGTCGTGAAATACGCGTCAAATTTTCAGCTGATATGGTTCCAGGTAGAAAAAATGCAGAGGCGTTAACTTCGGCACCTAAATTGGGCATAATATTTGAAAGCCCACATAAGGCTTATATTGGGAATCTAGCATGGTCTGTTAGACCTGAAGATCTGAGGGCACATTTCAGCCAATATGGAACAATAGTCAGTGCGAGAGTGCTCTATGATAGAAAAGGAGGGAAAAATCGCGTCTATGGCTTCCTTTCATTCTCAACTGCTGCAGAATTAAACACTGCAGTCGAAGCAAGTGGATCGGTATGTGCTATCTGATTTTATGTTTGTCTTTACTTCGTACATTATTTTATGCCTTCTGGCTGTATCTTTTGCAAACAGTTTCCATCAGTTACAACAACCATTCAGTTCTGTATTTTTTATTGTACTTCCAAGTGGTTTTTGTAGTCCTTATTTCTGCATCAATTCATAATGTGGTTAGGGATATATTTCTAAGTTATACAAGAAAACAAATACCACACATGCACACAACAGAATCAGAAAATTACTAAGATATCATATTTGTCTATGCATGTGCAAGACTGATATTAGTGTTACTTTTAGGAAATTTGACATGCTAATTTCCATCTGCTGTGCTGGCAGGATTTCCGTGGACGTACATTATTAGTTAGAGAAGTTTCAAAACGGGAGCGATGAATGTCAATGGTTAAATATTTGATTTCAGTCAAATTGTTACTCAGTTTTCTGTAGGCTTTAAAATATTTGGAGCTTCAGCCTCATTCCCTTGGTGATGTATACTTTATGAGTAAACAGGTATCACAATCAACAATCTACCTTTAGATTTTATTGCACATTACGTTATCATCTTGTCATCTTTTATATATTTAAGGTGCATCATGTACGTATGCATATACGTGCGCGCGCATGCACACATAGTAGCCCAATCTAGTCAAATGGTTTTTCACCGTTTATATTACCACAAGCATATCATGGCAAGTAATTTCTTAATTAAAGCAAGATACTCATTTTTAGAGATTTGTTGATATTTTTGGTTTATTGACCTACATAAAAATAATGAAAATGGGCTCAAAAATCAAAATATTTAATATTGTGATTTCTTGCTAGAATGAAATAACAATTCTCGAACAATTTTTGACATTTTCGACTTGCTAAACTGCTAATAACCATGAAAAGCGATGGATTATAATTAGAAATCGTAAAACGACAAGTTTAATGTGTTTCAAAACAAATATTAAAATCCATTTTTGGAAGTTTTTGACATTTTCGGTTGGTTAGCCATTACAACAACAATATAAAAATGGATATGAAAATTATGAATCATTTTTGTTAACTTCTTAATTGATATAATTACTCATTTTAGGACTGTTTGACATTTTCAGTATTTTAACCATCATTAAAAATGAGTAAAATAACTTGAAAATCATAAAATATATGATTCATTTGCTTTGTCAACAAATATAAACTATCAATTTCAAGTCTTTCTTTGACATCTGGGCTACAATCATGAAAAATAATGGAATTTTGATTGGAAATTATAAATGACAAATATGGTTATTTCGTAACAAAAGTTTAAGTGGTCAATTTTGGAAATTTATTTCTGACATTTTTGGTGTGTGTGCTAATAATCATATGAAGAATCACCGAAAACATAACAAAAATTATCGATAGACTAATTTGGTTAACTTTCTATAACAAATCATCTATCCATTTTAACATGCTTTTTGGCATTTTTGCTGTGTTAATATCTTGAAACGTGGTAAACTTCCAATTAGAAATCATTAAATGACAAGTTCATTTTTGTTCATCAGTAAGGCTAAATATCTATTTGAAAGTGTTTTTACATTTTAATATGTGCTAACCGTAACAAAAGATTATAAAGCTACATGGAAATTATAAAATAGTCAATTTGGTTACTTTCTAAATTACAGTAAAGTACGAAATGTGAAAGAAATTACATCCGAAAACATTGTAATGGGGCTAAAAAACATCAATTGCGTAAGGGATCAAGGTAGTTGGATGCCTTATATTTCAAAAAGTGGATTGGTTAAAATAGTGTCACATATCAAAATAGACGAGGTGTGTGGGTGGGTGTATATATAGCTGGTGATGTATTTTCAATTGTTGGCTGGCCGTTCTCATTTCACCATTGTTAAGCCTTTTAAATTTTGAACTGAACAAGACTAAATGACAAGTACAACAGTTATAAAGAGTGATGTCATATACACCCATGAATTTACTTCCTGATGTCATTTAAAGAGAAGACAAGTGATGTTTTTTCTGTTAATGAATGGAAGGTGCGTGGAGAGTTATAATATAGTTTTAATGGGTTTATGTAGAGGTGGACGAAAGTGTGCATATAATTGTATCCATTTTAAACAAAACAACATTTTTTGTGCTGATTAATGATTATTGGGAGGAAATTTTCTATTGTAAAAGAGTTGTTAAGAAGTTAGCAATGTTATAAAATGTTTTAAAGAGAGGAAACAAATTGATTTATAGAAAAGTCTAACAAGGCAACAATAATATTGTACATAAGATAAGAGGGTTTTGTGATAAAGGATCTCATATTTTTTAATCATAAATTTTAATATTAGACCTTATAGAAAAACTTAATTCAACTTCAGACCTTAAAAACTAACTAGAAAAGTAGGTTTATTTTTCACTATACTAGCATTTTGTACTTGTGCGTTTTGAAAATGTGCAAGCACGACTTCTAAAAAAACGCTTGCACACTTTGTAAATGCACAAGTATAAACTATAATCTGTGCTTGCGTATTTTAAAAGCGCGGAAGCTCAAAATCTGACTTGGTCAAAACCATGTGTATTTATATACTAAAATTTTGTGGGGGTCTAAAGTTAATATAAGTTTTTCTTCTGGGCCTTCTATATTGAAATTTGTTCGCTGTAAGCTATTCAAAATATAAATTCATCATTACCAAAAATCAATAACCTTGATCACAAGTTCAAATCCAAATTCTTTATATCTATAAATCAAGAGTATTGATGAAAATTAGAACACATTAGACGGCCTGTACAATGCACAATTCAAGGCACAACCAAAATTTCATAGCATTATTTTGAACATTTGATATTTTACATAATTTATCTAGTAAAGCGTTTCGTTTTTATAATTTGATGCAAAATATTTTAGCACGGTGAATAAATTCAAAATATTTACATGGCTTGCATTGCAAAAAATGCAAGGCACGGTGAAAACAAACCGAAATTGCATAAGACATGATTTCAAACATTTAATACTATATATCATTTATGGCATGTCACATATAATTTTAATTACATAACGCAAAAAAAGGATAAAAATAAATAAATCCAGAATTTTCAAATGGCTTGCACAGTAGATAATGCAAGACTCCGGTTGGTTGCACGTGTAAAATAAAAGTTACTAAAATTGTGTACGTGACTTGCATTTTATACTACGTAAACTTAATGGCTAATTTCATTCAAACCCAAAAATCATGGAGTATTCCCCCTCCTCCTTCTCCCTTCAAAATAATAATAATAATAATATAATTATTATTGTACCCCACTTTTTGCTGAGAAGCACCATAAATCGCTAAAATTGTTCTAACTCTGCCATTCTTTATCATTCACACACAAAACAAAAAAATACCAAAACTGTATATTGGTTTCGCGACATGAAACCCTAAATCATCAATTGAAGCTTGTTGCGGTGTTCCTCATATCAACGACAACTTGAGCTGGACTGTTTTTTTATTCAGAATTACTACAATGCGGAGCAACCGTGTGATTATGATTTTTACCTTGCAATTTAACTACGGGGTAAAAATCCTACTTACGCACTTGCTCTGCTTAAATAAAAAAATTCTACGAGGTAAAATTTTGATCCACTTATTGGGACTTCTGCGATGTAACAAAATTTCAGTCGAATTAAAATGTAAAAATAAAAATAAAAATGAGTTTACTTCCTCCGATTCCTCATCATTCTCATCAAAATCCATAAAGGAAATTGAATTTATTCGATTGAAATTAAAAACTAGGGTTTGTATAGATAAGTTAGAGTAAAAAAATGTTTTACTATACTGTTGGGCGTGTTCTCACCCAGAAGACCTCGAGACCAAGAAGCTTGATTCATCCATCTAGGCTCGCCTAAACTCATCCGGCATTCTCGTTCCCCAGAGCCCATTCGGCAGTCACTCATCCGACATTCTCGTCCTCCAGAGCCCATTCGGCATTCTCGTCCTCCAGAGCCCATTCGGCATTCTCGTTCTCCAGAGCCCTTTCGGCGGTCTCATGCGACTGCCGAACCAACCTTCGTCCCTACCACCGGACCAAAGCCACCACCGGACCAAGCTCCTCCCAGCACCACCGGACCAAGCTCCTCCCAGCACCACCGGACCAAGCTTCTCCCACCATCTACCGGACCAAGCTCTTCCCACCATCTACCGGACCAAGCTCTTCCCACCATCTACCGAACCAAGCTCTTCCCACCATCTACCGGACCAAGCTCCTCCCAGCATCTACCGGACCATACTCCTTTCGGGCCAACAATACCAAGCCAGGTCGCATCAGCCCAGGCCCACCAGCTGTTATATACATCCATGACCCCTACCCCTAGCCTCACTCTATAAATAGAGGGGCAGGGGTACAACAATGGGGACAAGTTTGAGAGCTCAAGCACGGAAGGAACTTTCAAACAACTTTCTTTTACTTGTATCAAAGCTTTGTACTTGTAATCAGAATAAAAGAAGAGAAATAACATATAAAGTGGACGTAGGCACATTCTGACTGAACCACTATAAATCTGCGTGTCTTTTTACAGTTTAGCCCCTGTTTTTCATATATTTGCATAAATCGCTCAAATCACTAAGAATAACATAAGATCTACTAAATGATACGACTTTGAGGTGTTTGTCCATTCTTTGTGCAAACATTTTTGGTGCTTTCACTGAGAACTAGAAGCTCGAAGCTTCAGCTTCATCCGCTTAACAAGTTTTCCTAACAGCATCGTCCGCCACTTGGAAAACATGCCTCCCAAACAGAGAAAAGATGTTAACAAAGGAAAAAACATCGCATGCAGCAGTCTTCCAGATCCAGCTGTCACGAATCAAGTAAATCGTCCTCCTCCAGCAACAGTAACAAATGAAGAACAGGCTAACCCAACTACTCCTGCCACAGAACAGCCTGCAGCAATTACTAGAGCAGATCTGGACAGAGTTGTGGTTGAAGTAACTAACCGCTTCACGTCCCAGCAGGAAGCCTTGGTGGACCATCTCATGTCACGCTTAAGGAACGCTGAAGAACCCAACCGCAACACTGAATCATGGGGCGAGTCCCAGTCTGGAGGATCTCAGAGACAACAAAGATCTTCCTTCTTCGAAGGAGCTAACGACAGAAGTAGCCGTGGTAGGAGCCGAGACCGAGCACAGCCCGAAGTTAGGCCTGAGGAAACGTTTGGTACCGAACCCAACGGGGAAGGTACCGGGCGAAGGTCAACTGTAGCTGAGCCTGTCATGCTGCCTAACCACAGAAACGCCAGTGAACGGGGCCGAGCTAGAGTCCAGCCCGAAGTTGGACCCGAGGAAGTGCTTAGATCAGAACCCAACAGGGGGAGATCAAGGCAAGGGCCAACTGTAGCTGACCCAAGCATGCTCCCAGAAGATCAAAGCCAGCCACTGGAAAATATGAGGAATGATAGACGATACCATCCCTACAGGTCATCTGGACGGAATCAATCCCACAGAACAGAACCAAACTCATTTCTATCTGCTCCAAGTTCTGATGAAAGGATGACACGTTTATTCAGAGAATGTGTCCAACGGGAGCAAAGAGATCGAGGGATATGCGCTAGGGTAACCAGCCCTTTCGCCCGCAATATCGAAATTGCTATCACCCCCGAGAATGGAAGATGCCAACAATGGAACCCTACAAAGGAACCTCCGATCCCGTTGTACACTTACAGAGGTACACGCAGCATATGCTCATGAGTGGGGCGACAGAGGGAGTACTGTGCAAATGCTTTCCGCTCTTCTTAGCAGATCTCGCTACCTCCTGGTTCTGTCATCTACCTCAGGGATCCATCAGCTCGTGGGAGATGTTGAAAGAAAAATTTATCAGTCAGTTCCGCATTCATGTGGAGCAACCTAAGGACGCTTATTCCCTATCCAGTGTCAAACAGAAACCTGGAGAGAAGTTGCAACAATACCTAACCAGATTCAACGCCGCAGCAGCCGCAGTCCAAGATGTCGATGAGAAGCTTATCCTAATGGCCCTCTGTAGTGGTGTGCATCCGGACACTAAATTTGCTAGAAGGTTGACAAAAGAAAAGCCAGCTACTTTACCCGATTTCTTCCATGAAGCCGGGAAATACATGAGGCTTGAAGATGCTGCCATTGAGGGGCAGTCAGGACAGCAAAATAAGACAACCCATAGCAACGCCCCTGCTGTGGCAAGGGACGTTCGAAGAAATGATTCCAGAGACAATGCTGGGGGCAAGAAGGGAGAAAAGCGCCTATATCGGCCAGGACCGAGATTCGACACTTACACTCCTTTGAACGAGACCGTCGAAAATATCTTCCTTGCCACCCAAGCGAAGTTAGATACAAACGCCCACCATACAAGAAGGAATCCGATAACGCACAGAAGTCTGGAAAGTTCTGCCGCTTCCACGAATCTCACGGGCATGATACCAACGAATGCCATCATCTCCGAGATCTGATTGAGGAACACATCAGAAGGAAGAAACTGGAATGTTATGTAAAAAGTCAGGACAGGACTCCAGCTCCTACCAACGAAAACCCAAGGCTACCCTCGCCGGGGGCCGACAGAGGAAACCGCAACGCTAGCAGCTCTAGTCAAGAAAAGATAGTGGTCCATACCATCTCAGGAGGGCCACACATCGCAGACAGAAGCTGGAAAGAGATGGAAAGGTACGGAAAGTCGCTTAGAGACAATAAAGACTATGTCAATTCGGTTATAGAAGAACGCCACCCGAAGCGGAAAGAAAGTGATGACATCACATTCGGTAAGCGTGACCTAGAAGGAAGGCAGTACCCTCACATGGATTCCATGGTCATCTCTGCCCGACTTGGTCCCGCCGAAGTTTACCGAATCCTGGTAGACACTGGAAGCTCAGTAAACATCCTGTTCAAACACGCATTCGACAAAATGAAGCTATCAATGAAGGATGTATCTCCCTGCGATAAACCGCTACACGGCTTCACTGGAGATGCGAAAATGCCCCTCGGGCAACTGGACCTCTTTGTTGAGATTGGAAGCCATCCCCGCTCTGCGGTACGGAAACAGACGTTTGTGCTAATAGAAAACCAGTCGGCCTACAACGCCTTCTTAGGAAGGCCATCCTTGTCTGACTTCCAAATTGTCTTAGCCCCATGGTGCCTAAAGATAAAGTTTCCAACAGACAATGGAGTAGGGGAAGTGGAAGGAGATCAGGACGTTGCTCGAGACTGCTATGTGACTGAACTTCGCAACAACCACAGGAAGGATAAAGGGAAGGGTGTAGAGATTGCCCTCTGCACAAAAAATCTAGAAGCATAGCAATTAAAGAAAGCCCCTCCTCTTCGATATACCAGCGACCCTTTCAATGAATTAGATCCTAGGGACAAAGAGGAGGAGGCCACCGCCGAGCCAGCAGAGGCTATGGAGTTTATATCTGTAGACAAGCACGACTCGAGTAGACTATTGAAAATTGGGTCCCAACTAAAAGCCGAATTGAAGGAACAACTTATCGATTTTCTCCGCCACAACTTGGATGTATTCGCTTGGTCACACGCTGACATGACTGGAATCTCCCCCGACATAGCCTGCCACGTATTAAACATTGATCCCACCAAGGCGCCTGTAAAACAAAAAAAGAGAAGTATGGGGGCAGAGCGATCAGCAGCCCTCGATGAAGAAGTAAAGAATCTACTCGCCAATGACTTCATACGAGAAGCTATCTACCCGGAATGGATCGCCAACCCGGTGCTGGTAAAAAAGGCTAATGGGAAGTGGCGAACCTGCATTGACTTTTCCAACCTAAACGACGCCTGCCCAAAGGATTGCTTCCCACTTCCCAGAATCGACCAACTTGTAGACAGCACAGCCGGGCACGAACTCCTATCTTTTATGGATGCATACTCAGGATATAACCAAATTCCTATGCATGCTCCCGACCAAGACCACACTAGTTTCATCACCGACCGAGGTTTATACTGCTATAAGGTAATGCCTTTCGGACTTAAAAATGCAGGAGCCACCTACTAACGCCTCGTCAACAAGATGTTTGCAGGGCTAATAGGACAAACTATGGAAGTATATGTGGATGACATGCTGGTAAAGTCAAGGAAAGCCAAAGATCACGTAAGCCACCTAGGCAAGATGTTTCAAGTACTTCGGCAATATGGAATGAAGTTGAATCCACTAAAATGCTCCTTCGGAGTATCATCAGGAAAGTTCTTAGGATTCATCGTTCATGCCAGAGGAATAGAAGCAAACCCTGAACAAGTCCGAGCGCTAAGGGATATCAAGATACCTTCCACCCGAAAGGAAATGCAAAGCCTAAATGGAAAAGTGGCCGCCCTAAGTCGATTCATCTCCAAGGCAACGGACAAGTGTGTCCCCTTCTTTGAAGCTCTAAAGAAAGACAAAGGAAAGTTCGAATGGACTGACGAATGCTTAACCGCTTTCCTTAACCTAATCGAACACCTCCAGAAACCACCGGTACTCTCGACTCCAAGTGAAGGCGAAGAATTATACCTATACCTTGCTGTGTCATCTCACGCCCTAAGCGCTGCCTTGGTAAGGGAAGACAACCGCACGCAGCGGCCAGTTTACTTCGTCAGCAAAAGGTTTACTGGAGCAGAAGTTAGATATCCTAAACTTGAGAAGCTAGCATACTGTTTACTAATCACATCACGAAAACTACGTCACTACTTCCAGTCCCATTCCATCAAAGTTCTGACTGATCAACCACTGAGGCAGGTGCTCCATCGTCCCGACACTTCTGGGCGACTACTTAAATGGTGCATTGAACTAAGTCAGTATGATATCACCTATCACCCTCGCACCGCCATCAAGGGACAAGCCATGGCTGATTTCATTGCAGAATTCACTACCAACGAAGGTAAGGAGAAATTGGAAATAGCAGAAGATATCAAGTGGAATCTCTTTGTGGATGGTGCATCAAACGAACAAGGCTCGGGGACAGGTGTGGTAATAACCACTCCCAGGGGAAACAAACTACACTATGCTATAAGATTGGAGTTCGCCGCCACCAATAACGACGCAGAATATGAAGCAGTGATAGCCGGACTAGAAATTGCCATAGAAATCGGAGCCAATTCTTTGTGTCTTCATAGCGATTCTCAACTTATTGTTAATCAAATACTAGGAGAATTCCAAGCTCGAGAGGAACGACTCATAGCATATCTAAAGAAGACCAAGTTGCTTCTCAGCCGATTGGACCACCACTTAGTCAAACACATCCCTCGGGAAGAGAACCAAGAGGCCGACGAATTGGCAAAGCAAGCGAGTATGAGAGACATCTCCATCTTCGGGGCAGTAACCATCTCAAAGCAAACGGTCCCAAGTTTTGAGCAAGTGAATCTGATAGCTACAGCCGAAGAAGCAACTTGGATGACTCCCATTCGAGACTACCTACAAAATGGCACACTACCCAACGGGCGTAACGAAGTCAAGAAAATCTTGAGGAAAGCGTCCCGCTACACAATACAAGAAGACATCCTCTATCGGCGCGGATTCTCTAACCCGTTATTAAGGTGTGTCGCTGGGAGAGAAGTCAAGGAAATCTTATCCAACATCCATCAGGGGAGCTGCGGAGATCACACCGGAGGGCAAACATTAGCAAAAAAGATACTCCGTTACGGATATTTCTGGCCCACCTTAAGCAAGGACGCCTTAGATTTCGTCAAGAAGTGTGACAGATGCCAAAAATTTGCTAAGATTCCACGGCTACCAACAACTGAGATTACTCAAATGACCAGCCCTTGGCCCTTCGCAATATGGGGAATTGACTTAATCGGCGAGCTACCGATGGGCCGAGGCGGGGCCAAATATGCTATAGTGGCGGTTGATTATTTCACCAAATGGGTGGAAGCAGAACCTCTGAATAAAGTATCTTCAGCAAAAGTTATTAACTTCTTGATCAAAAATGTTCTGTGCAGGTACGGAGTCCCACTCAAAATCATATCAGATAATGGACTTCAGTTTGACAGCGAGGAATTCGCCAACTGGTGCCGAGAGCACGGAATTCATAAAAGCTTCTCATCCGTAGCATATCCCCAGGCAAACGGACAAGTTGAAGCAGTCAACAAAATTCTGAAAACTCTGATCAAAAAGAAGCTCGAAAAGTCAAAGGGCGTTTGGGTGGATGAACTCCCTACGACACTGTGGACCTACCGCACATCTTTCAGAACATCAACGGGGCACACTCCTTTCTCTTTGGCATACGGATCGGAGGCTATGCTCCCAGTTGAAACCATTGTGCCTTCCCACCGTAGGATCTACTATAACCCGGAAGAGAATGAAGAGCTCCTCCACATGTCTTTGGATCTAGTTGAGGAGAGAAGAAATGATGCAGTCCTTAAAACAGCAGTCCACAAGCAGAAAGTGGCAGCGCAATACAACTCCAAAGTCAAGCATCGTACCTTACAAGAAGGGGATCTTGTCCTCAAGCGAATCTTCCCTCGCCCCGGAGCACTAGACCCCATCTGGGATGGACCATATGTAATTCATAAAGATCTCCACAATGGAGCTTATATTTTGTCAACAGTGGACGAAGAGGTGTTCCAGAGGGCATGGAACATCCAGCACCTCCGTCGATACTTTTCTTAACTTGTACTGTCCATATGAAGTGAATTAACAAAGAGAATCAGTGGACGTAGGCCTTTTCATGCCGAACCACTTTAAAAAACTTTGTCTCTTTTTTAACTTATTCCTTTATATCTTGGCTACTTGTTAACTTTATCCTTTTCTGTTGAACAAAATCCTATGCGTATAGCATCTCCACCCAAAGCACTCCACGGCGCAACTTCACCTGGGCAAAACCTAACAGGTACTATGCGAATCTATGCCCTCGCCAATGAGACATTTTTGCTCCAGCATCCCTCTGCTGCGGGTTAACTCATTGCTCGCGACGGCCCTTAAAGCCAACTGTAATGAGCCGATTATAAGCCACCGAGAAGGCCGACTATAGCCGAGGCAGCTCATTACGGCGTTAGGCTCGCCGGCAACTGTGAACCGACTATAAGCCCCAACATAAGGTGTGGCCAGCCAGGGGCAGTTCACAGTTGACGATCGGCACTCACGCTAGCCGGCCACAGTAAATCGAATAATACCCATGATTACGGGCCATAATGGCCCGGGTAGTTACTGTGCGCGATCTCGGCTCCGATGTGTCTTAAGTGCGACTGTGGTAAAAAAGAATTAACTCCCCGCGGAGGCGTAAGATGGGTGACAAATGTCTCCAAGACCCACAGCTAGGGAAAGTGACTACAAAACCCGTTTGCCACGAACTTAAGCACATCGAAGGCCTTCCGTGATTGGAAGTTTTACTTTTTCACATATTTCAATTTTACTTAAAAAGCTTTTCTCCTGTCCTCTATAACGGTCCCTAAAGTACAGGATGCAGAGTAGGAGATACTAGCCAATGGATGTAGGGACTCACGATTGGATGGCAGGACACTCGACTGCATTCCATGCTCGGTCATACAAGATATTCAAAACTGCTATCTACGATTAAAACATGAAGGGCGGTATTTTCTTCTTTTGTGTACAAATACATGACTATAATTTGTTCACACCACACGCTAATATTGCAAGTCATGAAATTATGTTTTAAAACCAGAACCTGACATCAAACACAATTCAGCCTGAAGGGATTTCCGCATCGCCTCCATCTCCTCCTTCAGCCTAACTTGAGCGAGCTCTGCGGCTTCAAGCTTCCCCGACAGCTCCTCTACCCGCTCAAGATCCGCCCTCCGAACCTCATCCACTGTCGAGATGGCCATATTTATCTGTTCCTTGCAGGCGGCCTCCATCTTCCGCAGTTCCGCCTTACTAGCCTCCTCCATAGCCTTCCTCAACCGCCCGGAGGCAGCCTCATGCTGAGAAATCTGAATGGCCTGGTCAGCGAGCTGTTTGGTCTGGTCCGAAACCATCAATTTTAGTCGGATGTTGGCACTCCCAATCTCCTCTCCAGCCTTAACCAGCCGGGCATGATGCCCCATCAGCTTCCTAGTCTCCTCCGCCACCCGATCAATACTAGCCTTGGCCTCGTCTCCCATGGTAACTATCCGAGTGGTAAGTAGATCAAGATCTAAGGACTTAGCCTCATCAAGCACCCGTACCATGGGATTGCGGGGAAGAAGGTGCTCACCAGTAACCTCGTCAAAGGTAATGTCGTGGAACTTGGATCCAAATCAGGATGACCCGCGAATGGATTACGAGCCAAGTCAGGACGGTCGATATGAGTAACGGAAGGGTTTCCGGACGGGTGCGGAGAAGGTGCAAACTCGCTGTCCTCCTCCGTGATATCATGAAGAGGCTGAGCCGGGAGCTGAGGACCGGGCGAAGGTTCGGATAAAGGATGACTCCTCTTTCTCTGCTGAATACCCTCTTCGATAATCCCGAGAAGAGGACGGTAGCCGACTACATCCCCGGAGCGGTGGGTCAAAGGCTTCGGCTTGACAGAAGTTTTGGAAAGCTTGTACTGTTCAAGCCTGTGTCGAAGATCTGAGGCCTTGGCCGTTTTACCTGCTCCTGATATGAAGAAAAAAGTGTCACAAGCATATATTGATCTATAACTCGAGAAAACACGGCAAATTAAAAGATAATAAGAAAGGAAACACATCTGTGGTTGTACAAACCCTGGGGAGGAGTAGGATACTGCAATAAGTCCTGGATTTCATTCCAGGACGGGAGCGGGTCATAAAATATTCCTAAGTCCCTATCATAAATGGAGCCCGCAGGAATCAAAAGTTCACCTTGAGTCGTCGGAGCCACCTTGGCTGGAATAGTCTGAGGAGGCTCGCTTGCGCCAGTTCCAGCCTTGTCAGCTTTCCCAGTTTTCTCTACCAAAGCCGGATCTTCGTCCAGCCCCTCGAAAGCCTGGTGGAACGCATCATCCGTCCACTCCTGAATCTCACCCGCTTGCCCAGGAAGCAAGGCCCCGATGCCATCGCCACCTTTATCACCTTCCCGACCATCTCCACCCTCACCTCTTTCCTCCTCTATGTCTTCCTCCTGCTGGGTAAGTGGACAATTGCTGGGGGAGGGACCGTCCGACTTCTTGAGTTTCTTACCTCCGACGGCTGGAGGTTTTGTGAAGGTTTCCTTTTGCTACTCTCTACCGTAGCACCTTCCTTAGTCTGAGCAGCCGCCCTCTCATCCGCCGTTTCCCTCAGCTTGACTACTGACTGCTGTGGAAGGATTAAGTTATACTCCAGAAGGATCGCATTTCTGATCAGGAAGGCAGATGATCTATATTTCCCGAGAATGGCTTCTATCTCAGCCGCCGTCTGAATCAGGCGGTCAGTCTCCACAACCGCAAAGTCACCTGTCGCTAGCAAAAATGAGAAAGTATGAGAAGAAGCATCGCAATCGTAATGGAGATTATAAGTAAAAGCATCAACTTACATCCAGAAGTAAAGCGCCGAATTGAAACGGAGTCGTCCCTGACAAAGAACCATTCCTTCTTGAACATGCTGAATTTGGAATACAGATCCAAGACCGGCTTGAAAGTCACAGCTGACTCCAAGCTAATGTATGGGGACCCCTTCTTATAGCCCCTCAGATTATATAGATACCGGATCTCTTGGTTGGAAGGAGCACGACCATACTTCCTCTGGAAAATGACGAAGAGGCTCACCAGTATAGCATAGGAGTTGGGTTGAAGCTGGAATGGGGTCACCTTTAGATACGTGAGGAAGCTGGCTATCCAAGCGTTAAGAGGAGGAATGGCACCACACATGCAGTGGTATCTGCTGTAGGCGAAGTACCCTTCAGGAGGGTCATACGGCATAACGTCTCTCCCAGGCAATAGCAAGTGTGCCCTATCGATTCCAAAGGATCGGGAAATGACATCAAGCTGCTCCTCCTTGAGGGAGCTAGGAAAGCAATCGGGCGGGGAGTTCAGAAGTTCCTGAGGGCCGTACCCGTCCACTAGCGATCTCGGGGTTGGTCCGTGACGTTCTTGATTCGGCTGAGCTGGGGGCACGGCAGAGGAACCTCCTTCGCCCCCGGATCTCTTCTTGTCTGATCGAGTTTCCACTTTACGAGACATTATCTGCAAACACAAAGAAGAATGTCGTTAGACTAAAGGAAGTAAAGAAGCGAGTGTGTGCAGTCTAGAGTTTCACTCATAAATGCTCAAATTCCCGTTATCATTCGGTAAACTGAATATAAAATTTCATTCGGCATTCTCTTCTGGAAAGCCCATTCGGCAGTCTCATCTCGAGGAATTCGTTCGGCACTCTCAACTAATATCCATTCGGTACGTATGACACGCGCACTTCATTCGGTGGACACAGACGAAAAACCATTCGGCTAAGGGAAATTGATGAAATGGTTCGGCAGAGGATTAGAATTTGATTCGGCTAGGTGACTAACTTGGCTTGGCTGTTTCGTTCGGTAGAAGGTAATAGAGGCCCTGGGCCCTTACTTATAGACAACTATAGATGACCGGACCAGCTGATTCGGCGAAGGCATCCAAGCTGACGTCATTAGTTTTAAAAAAACAAAGCGCGGCACATTCCGGCATATGCCCCACTTTGGGGGGCAAATGTTGGGCGTGTTCTCACCCAGAAGACCTCGAGACCAAGAAGCTTGATTCATCCATCCAGGCTCGCCTAAACTCATCCGGCATTCTCGTTCCCCAGAGCCCATTCGGCAGTCACTCATCCGGCATTCTCGTCCTCCAGAGCCCATTCGGCATTCTCGTTCTCCAGAGCCCTTTCGGCGGTCTCATGCGACTGCCGAACCAACCTTCGTCCCTACCACCGGACCAAAGCCACCACCGGACCAAGCTCCTTCCAGCACCACCGGACCAAGCTCCTCCCAGCACCACCGGACCAAGCTCCTCCCAGCACCACCGGACCAAGCTCCTCCCACCATCTACCGAACCAAGCTCTTCCCACCATCTACCGGACCAAGCTCCTCCCAGCATCTACCGGACCATACTCTTTTCGGGCCAACAATACCAAGCCAGGTCGCATCAGCCCAGGCCCACCAGCTGTTATATACATCCATGACCCCTACCCCTAGCCTCACTCTATAAATAGAGGGGCAGGGGTACAACAATGGGGACAAGTTTGAGAGCTTAAGCACGGAAGGAACTTTCAAACAACTTTCTTTTACTTGTATCAAAGCTTTGTACTTGTAATCAGAATAAAAGAAGAGAAATAGCATATAAAGTGGGCGTAGGCACATTCTGGCTGAACCACTATAAATCTGCGTGTCTTTTTACAGTTTAACCCCTGTTTTTCATATATTTGCATAAATCGCTCAAATCACTAAGAATAACATAAGATCTACTAAATGATACGACTTTGAGGTGTTTGTCCATTCTTTGTGCAAACATATACGTACTGCTGAGGGGAAGATAGAAAAGGGTAAAATGGAGCAATTTTGTCCAATTAAATTTTAAAATTAAAGGAGGCTACTAAGTAATTTTCTGGGCTTGTATAGAATTAGCCAGCTAATTCATCAGTTTCTCATATAAAAAATTAAGCAAAGATCAACAACAGTCGTATTTCAAATAAACAATCATAGGAGTATATTGCTTATTAACATTCATGCATTTTATTATATATTGTTCTTGCATTATCTACAGCCTCATCAAACATTTTCTTAAATTCTCAAAGGAGTACCATCTTCAACATTATATTTGGTTACAAAAAATTATCCACTTCTTATGTAGTGTTTCTCATCTAATTTTCTCATGTAAATCACCAATTTATATTTTTCAGATATGTGATAGTTGATATGCGAAGACTTTTTTTTTTGTCGATGAATTTATTTTAAGATAAAAATGCTAAGGAAGAATTTGGAGAAAGACATTGGGTTCTTAAGAACAAATTGAGATCGATATTCAATTTTTAAAGAAATAGAAAAGACTTGATCTACAACTTGAAAAGTAACAGATGCTATAACCTATTTTTACAACAGGTCTTTTACGTGGAGCAGCGAAGAACGGTTAATAAGCGGATGCTAGAACATAATTGCCTCATTAAACAACCTATCGCGTAATTGTATTTGCAAACAGTCTTATTTGATACAATGCTAAAAGTGAGACCATCCCTTTGTTTAACCCTGCGTTTAGAAATAAATTATAGATACCTTATTTTTTGTTATTTTTGGCAGCAATTTCATTTTCAGTGGAATCAATATACTGAAAATTTCAAGCAATTCTCCAAGCAAGAGATCAAAAATGATATTTGTAAAAATATAATAAATCTTATTGTAAATAAAATAATTTTTTTTGACTATACTATAGGAGAACTCGGCAAACTGGTAAACTCCTGAGGGAAATTAAGTTGTGCACGTCCGCTTCAACTCATGACACCTATAATCCCCGGGTACTATTTTCTACGAGAAGTGTGTGCAAGGCAGGACTCGAACCTGGGTCTGTTACCAGATCTTTATTTAACCGTGTGTTGTCCCTTGGTTCATTGTATCTATACTCGAGTGTAGTATGTTTTGCCCAATCTAAAAAACAGTTTCATATAACTAATACGATTATAATGTATTGTGTTTTTTAAACATGTGAGCTTTAAAATTAAAAATATAATTATTACGTTGTTGCTTATGGCTTTCTGTTTTCTTTGCATTAGTGTGTGTACATACATAGATACGCTCGCGCGTGTGTGAGAGAACTAAAATGGCAGAACACAAACTAGTACTCTAAAATCATATGTGTGTGTACATACATACATAAAGGAAAAGGAACGTGTATGTAGCAACTGATTTATTAGTTGATTTCTATCTATGGGTATAACACAGATTTCTCTTGAGCGCGACCTATGTTTGACATAAGGACAAGCGTTTGCGACCTATGTTTGACATAAGGACAAGCGATAGGTTTGCTGTTTCGCCTAAAAAACATAGGTATAAGCTTAATAGTAATCATCAAACATTAAAGCAAACACAATAGAGAGATGAAAAATAGGATTGTCTCTATTTGTTGTGTGCTTCATATTGCATATAACTAGCTTGGCTGATTATATGTTTTTTATCATGCAAAATAAATGTAAATATGAGGTTTACCTTCTGATCCCATTTATCATTGCACACTTGGATAACATAGCATTCAAATGTCCCATCCAAATTGACACTTTGTATTCCTTTTTACTCATAGCTCCCCTTTATAAATGTATATTAGTTGCACAAATTTATTTGGCTAGATTATCTGAAAATCTTATATCTAATATTTGGGCATTTTAAATTTGACAGCTACGTTAAAAAATGCAGGATATCAGAACGCACATCTGCTCGGGAAATCAAAAGCTGTGACTAATTGTTTTGATGTCATGACATTTTATGAACTATCGCATGTTTTAGATTATTTATTTTTTTCGTTTTTTTTTATATAAATATTCTTGATTATCTCTGTAAAAGAATGAACAAAGTGCTGTGCGTTTAACATGAATACAATTTTTTATCATTACTTATCATCTTCTATGTGGATCCATCGTTGTTACATTAGTTTCACACGACATGAATTATATTTGAGCAGAGAGCAGACATTTCATCCTTTTGGGTTCTCAGAGTTCACCATGCAATAAAAGACGGCATTGAGTAATCATGTGCAAAAGGTATTGTGACGTGCGATGCTAAATTCACACCGTAGTTTAATGTTTCCTCACCTTTCAACCTATTAGCCTATTACCTTTAACGACCATTGTTCATACGACAAAAGCCATAGACCAAGAAGAACTAAATTCACGAAGGTACATTTATTAAGGAAGACTAAATTCAAGTTTGATGATTAAACACTTTGATTTTGGCAGAAAAATATACATCATTTCAAGCTAGCAAATACCATAGATATTTACAATATAATCACAACAGATATAAGAAAAAATGACGAATAATCTCCTCATTCAACCTTGGCAGCATGTAGATATTGATATATTATAACAATGGATATGAAAAATAATGCCACAAAAATGTTTTGTTATTAAAAATATCTTTTGGACTTTGCTCATACAAAGTATTTTCTTTTCCTTCTTCCTTTCAAAGCGAAGGTGACAATGAACATTCGTAAGACCAAGGCAATCCTGCCTTGTAACTTCTCATTTGAAAAAAATTAGAAACTCATGCAAATAAATGGGAACGAAAAAAATAAGTATTCCCTTTTTTTTTTGGACTTATTAGGAAAGGGCTTTTTGAACCTCAGCTGTAACCTCTTTAGGGGGTTTTTCGGCACGAAGCTCTGCAACAATGCCTTTCTTGGAGTAATAATCAATGACCTGTCATTGCAATATTCATATCATATTAATCACTGAAATAAATTACTTGGTTGGATGGATAGATATACAGGATGCATTTTTAGTATTAAATATAATTTTGATAAGTAAGCACCATAGATTCAGGGATACTGGTACTTGAATTATTAAATACTTATACTGACAATATTTGAAGCTAACAAGGCCACAACTTGTCCACATATGTGACCAACTACAAACTTCAAAAGGTGAAAGGTCCAAGGGACATTAACATTATGATGTGTGTGTGTTAAATAACGAAGTTAGTGGAAAGAGAGAGAAAAAAGTGTTATTTAAATAGGAACTTGCAGGGGAAATCAAGGGGGTAATTGAGGGCTTGCACTATTTGGGGTGTCATTGAACACTCCCTCACACACACATATATAAACGAATTGAATTAGAAAAGGCATTTATCAGCTTATCTCTCTTTTTCCTCATTATGTGGGACATCAAGCAAAATTTTGTATTTTGATAGTCAGCATACACACATGTGGATGCTAGCGATAACAAATTGGCAGATATGGGAAAGTTGAATCTTTCATAAACTTTCTAGTTTGGTAAAAGTTGAAAGAACTTTGGCCAAATGTCATATACAATGACAGAAAGAAGAGAGTTGACCAAAAAGTGTGAAGGTCACGTGGAAGATTAGGTCTTATTTCATCAAATTTTACAACTAATAACGGAATAGTGTTTGTGTCAAAAGGTAAAATAAAACAGAAAACACAAACTTCTAATGTTTAACTGTTTTCTCATAATGAAAAAGGTTATAGATGCTGACGAATTGCCATCATTTTCCATAATTCTAACAAAGAGTATATACAATTGACAAGTTCGCTATAGGTTAACAAAGCGTAAGATATTATAAATCAATCATCACTGGACTATTAATGGATGAGATGTTGGTGGATTATGAATGTTCATGTGACATGTGAAAAAAAGAGTGTGAAAACGCTTGAAGAATTTATAGATAATGTTAGATTGGCAATGAGACGTGAAAGAGATAATAGTTTAGGGTAGTGGACTAACTCTTGCTTATCGAGATGAACTATTGTAGAAACATGTCTAAATGATGCCAAATTTATTCAAGAAAACGTAAGTGTTGATGAAATGTGTAAAATATATGAAATATCAGTGTATTGCTAAAATGCATCATTGAAATAGGTAAATTATATACAAAACCAATGATTTCCTAACATGTAAAAAAATTATTTACCAAAACGAAATTCGAATGCCTTGGTTAAAACTTTTTGTTTTCGCTTATTTTGTTTTGTTTAATTGTTTGTGTATTAATCTTTGGGGAATTATTGAAATATATAAAACAACTAATAGTTTTATATTTATCTTTTAGCATTTAAAGAAGACCATGGAACAAGAAAAAATACATTGTTTTATCTAAAGGTATTTTGAAACATGTACTGACATAGCAAATATTGAAGTATTAAGCTAGACCATACAATGTACATCATATAACTGAACAAGTTGGAAGGTGCATGACGTCATATCACTGAAAAAAAATTTAGATGGTACCGCACATATAGAGTGAATCACTTAACAATAATGAAAGATTAGGAAAATCTTTAAATTGCTATAATGTGTGTACATAAATTGCCATACCTTTAGGAAAATCTTTGAAGACAGATGGAAATCTATCACTCAGGCACTAATTAATCTTAAACCGAGGAAAAAGCAAGGTAGTGTTTGGCTTGAAAACAAGTTTTCATTTTCAATATGCATGTCAAATAGATCAAGGATTACTAGCTCAAGTGACAAATGGTATGATGATCTGGACTGAGGTTTTGGAGTTTATGGGTTAGAACATCCGAGACACAAAATGAGTGCTATGCTTGAATAAAGTACCGTTTTTATTCTTTAAAAAAAGTATGTCAAATGGCATGGAAGAGAAGGTAAAATTGGAAAATCCTAACTGTTTCAAGAAAGGGAAGAACAGAAAAAGAGAAAATAGTTTTTAATATTTTCCAAAAAAGCGGAAACAAGAAAAGAAACCATTTTCAGTTTCATATGTTAAAACCATTCTAATAATTGACTATTTTTGCCCCTTTCCTCTTCCGTGCATTTTAAAGTACAAACTAAAAACAAGTGCAGACTGAAAATGCAAAACACAAATCTACGCTTCTAAATTTCAAAATTTTGAATTAAGTTGTTCGTTTAGTCCTACAGTGCATGCATGGGTTTCCATTCAAAGAATCATTTTTTACTAACTAGGATATAAGAACATATGAGCCACTAACCGGTTCAGTTTGCTTGTGAAAAGCCTCGAGCCTTGACTTTAGAACTGAAGCTGTGTCATCTTTTCTTTGAATCAATGGCTCTCCAGTGACCTATAAAGGCAAAATATTGAATATGCTAATATATTATTTTACTTAATCAACTATCTCATTGAATGAATCGACAATCATGAAACTGGATGCTTTTTTCGAATCTAAAAAAAAAATACTAATGGTACGCTTGTAAACTCCAAGGAAATACGCATTGAAGCCCCAACACATACACTATTCAGCAGCAACAACTGTCGATCACAATACTCAAACTTTTGACCTTTAGTTAGCTGATTATGCTACAAACCAACTGAACAACCAAATGGAACTAAAATGAATGGTTGTGTGTGCGCTCATGGAATCTAGATCTTTCTCTAATTTAGCCCTCTAAAATCCCCATTGTCTTTTTGTGCAAAAAAATTTGGATCAAAACAAAATTTTATAATGTTTGATGGCTCCTTCAAAATTTGGAATTGTTCAAAAACTTTTATCTCTTTCAAAATTACATTTCAAATTGATAGTTAAAATATATATTGTTGATGGCTCGTATTGACTTGCCATTTTGAAATAGTTAAAAGTTTCCAAATGATTCAAATTTTCTTAGATGATTTTGCCAATGAATACAACATATATACAAAAATTAATTTTGATCTGGAAATTCTTCGCCAATAAAAAAAAACAAAGGGGAGATTTCAAGAGGATTTATAGAAAATGGGATCTAGATCCCTCCCCATATGTATACGTGTGTAAACTCTCAAAAACAATCAATTGTTTTAAGCTCACATCATCAACACCAGGGACCTTTGGAGGTGCAAATTTTGAATGATATGATCTTCCACTTGATGGATGAATCCATCTGCCAGTGATTCTCTCTTCTAATATGGCATCATCAATTGCAAAGTTGAGCACCTTGTCAACCTTCGCGCCTTGCTTTTGCAGCATGTTGTCAAGCTATGAGAATGAATGAATTCAAAAGATAAGTATGCATATGACATCCCTGTCGATCAACAAAATTTGCAATTGTAAAACCTTTTCTGCTTGAACAACAGTGCGTGGAAATCCATCAAGAATAAAACCCTTTTGACATGAAGGTTTTTTCACAGCTTCATCAATTATTCCAATAACCAAGTCATCTGACACAAGTTCCCCCTATCAATGAAGACGAAATCCCAATAAGTAAACTTTTCAAAATGTGGTATATTTTATACTGGTGAAATAGGCAAAACTTACTTTGTCCATCGCCTCTTTAGCTTTAACACCAAGTGGAGTTTTTGCAGCAACAGCGGCTCTTAACATATCACCAGTAGCCAAGTGGCATAAACAGTATTCATCCTTTATAATAGGTGATTGAGTACCCTTTCCTGATCCAGGTGGACCTATTGACATTGAAATTCTTTTACTATTTAACCATTTCTGAAGTATGTAACAAAAATCATCACACGTAAATAACATTATAGTAGTTATCAGACATCAATAGAAAATGATGGTTTATCTGGCTTTTCTTATTATATATTATTATTAGATGTTTATTGGTCTTTCTAGAGACAAATGAGTATTGAGTTTTGTCACAATAGAATATAAACCCTTCTAGTGAAAATTGTTGCAAACATCAGATATAAATTTAGTAAAACATGATATAACTACAAAAACAGACTTTAATATAAAGAAACCCTTAAACTTGACCAGTTTGAGACATAATTTATCTTCTGCACAGTCTGAAGCATGGCAAATTTTCATCACAAAGTGATATATTCAATATAAATTAATGTTCAAAGTTCAAAAGCTAAAACTTGGTTTTGTCACAGGAATTTTAGCTAATATTCAACCCATCTAAATATCTCATATGTCATCATTTATTAAAATCTTGGATAAACTCAAGATTATCGTGGAAGAATTATGTCCAAATTGAACGCAATTGAATCAGAAAATTTAAAAAAATTAACCAATCAATGAATTTTGGTCATTCAAAGATAATTTAACATTTGATTAAAAACTTATCAATTCAATGAAGCTTTGGTTATTTAAAAATAATGTAACAACATTAATTTGAAGCTAAAGGTGATAGTTTTAATTTTATAAGTTACAATTAATGCATTGCCATTAAAATTGTCATAATTTAAAGACTTCTCTAACTAATGAAGCTTTGATCATTCAAATATAACATAACATGAACTTGAAGCTAAGATGAAATTTCAATTTTATAACTTACCAATCAATGCATTACTACATAGATTATAATTTGATTTTGTATTGCTTGAACTTAGTTTCATAGCAATAAGAAAGTGTATCATTTGCATCTAATACCAAATAATTTCTGATAAATGTGGTACTTATATTATAAATTAAAGCATGAAATACAAATATAGTTGTTATACCCAAAAAAAAAACCTCCAGTTGAAATTGAAAACAAAAAACTTCCAGATTTCCAGAAGACATAAAGGCGACATTTCTTAAATATGAAATTGAATTGTGATGGATTTCAACCATCAACTGTGCAATTAGAGCGCTTGTTGATTTTATAGCAACGAAGATGTAAAAGGCTATAGCGGGGATATTTCAGAAAATAGCGAAGATGTAAAAATACTCGTTGGAAACTAAATAAAATATTCAAAGTTGATTTTTCTCATTTCCAAATCATGTGTAGAAAAAAAGAAATATTATTCGCACTTATATAACAAAACCGAAGAATGTTATGATCATGCAATTCAAATTTGATGAATAAAATAGATATTTAATTTATGTTGAACGCTTAAGACTTGAGCTAAAACCTACACCCTAAATTTGTTGATCTGGTTTATAAGAGAACTGGTCAAAGTAACTTTTTTATATCAAAGTTGCTAAATGCTGAAAACTCATGATTTATCTGACATAACAGAAAATAGTAGGGCTTTAAAAGGATATATTAATTAATGGTGCTAAATTAGAAAAGTGTAACAATTGAAGTGCGCTAAGCGCTTTAGTGGGGGCATTAACAGGGCTTTAACTGCATAAGTTGTCAAAGGTGTAAATCTTAAAAAAAAAAACTTCGATTTGTCAGATTGTCTCTAGTAACTCTAAACGAGTCAAAAGTTACGATCATTCGAAAATCCAAAAATGGATCACAACAATGAGAAATAGCGCTCAAAAACTCGATCAAAATTGTCTTATTGGACGATCGAACTTTAAAATTAAGCCCATGTAGCATTTGAAATGAAGTTCCATTAAGCGCTCGAGCATTGGAATCAAGCATTTATAACGCTTGAGCTCGACCCTATGTTGGTGGGTAAAAATTTGTCCCATGGTCAATTTTGACCTTATCAAATCAACCAACTCTCACTCCAGAACTAGTTCAAACCACAGATCCAAATTTCATGGAAAATATTTTGATCCCAACAACATACTAGAGGCCTGTAAATAGCAAAGAACATCTTAGAACAAGGAAAAGATTCTAGCATTAGAACCAAGCATTTACAACGCTCGAGCTCAACCCTACGTTGGCAGGTAGAAATTTGTCCCCATGGTCAATTTTGACCTTATCAAATCGACCAGTTCTCACTCCAGAACTTGTTCAAACCACAGATCCAAATTTCATGGAAAATATTTTGATCCCAACAACAGAATAGAGGCCTATAAATAGCGAAGAGCATCTTAGAACAAGGACAAGATTCTACTTCAACTTTTTGGATCCAAAAGCCATCATCCTCCTCAAAATTTAACCTTCTTAACTCCACTGTTGTAAACGAATGGAGAAAATATAATCATACAATAAAAGAAGAATTGGATGCGAGATTCGAATTTGAGCCTAACCACTATTTTTTTATTACTTCTACATGCTTTTGATTCTTTGTTTCTTTTTGTGATTTGACTCGATATGTTTTTCTCTGATTGAATCACACGATTTAAATAAGTAGATACAAACATCCTCACAAAAACAATACCTTGGGTTGTCGCTTCGAGGTCAAAGATCTACGTGTTCTACGACTAAGTTGGCGGACCAAAAACCATGCATTGTATTTTTTACAATAAATACAACGAGCATGGAAATCTTCACAAATTCATTTTATAACAAATCATGTTTCTTATTTTTAAATTCAAGATGTTCCGGTAACATTTTTGGAAATATTCGAAAGGTTACATGAAAATGACTATGTTGGTACTTCATAAAGTGTCTCCCCTTCGAATTATCCGAGTCTAAAAGGGAAGTCAAGAAGCAATCAACTAGTAATATGAAGTTCTCTACTTCTTTGGAAGCATTTGCTAACTCCATTTGGTAGTCGGGAAAATATTTTTTGATGAAAAACTTTCTTGTAACTTACATCAACACATGTTCTATATATTTCCACCTTATATTAAAAATTGTTTAATGTACAAGCGACAAATTACATGTCTTTATAGTTCAAATGCACTTTGTAAAGTTTGAACCATTCCTCAAGGGTCAATACTCAATAGCATGCAAATAAGATCTTGAGGCAAACTTCAAACAATATAAGTGATTTTCGGACAAGGTCTACATCTTACCATGTAATAAAAGAGAATCATATTTTCATTATCACAAAATACCTCCTTCGACAGCAAAATTTGTTGTCTCTACGACAATTTCATTTTCAACACTTTAGCCATAAAAAAATTTAGAAAAAAGAAAGAAGACCGCCAGCCTCTGCATTCACACTTCACTGAACCTCCGTTTAAAAATGAGAATAGAGGAAGAAATGAGCATTAGATTTGACATTGGAATGGTTGAAAGAAGAAGATTTGGTAAGTGATAGAGGAGAAATACAGAAATACAACAAACGAGTTGACATGCAAATAACATTCAGTCTGTAGCCACATATGCCCAAAACGTGATTGTTGGTTGATGTCTGGCAGGCTAGAAATTAATTGTTTTGAGAGATTTGAGTCACCATTCCATCGAAATTGACTTAAGAAGAACTATGTTGAATGCTGGAAGTGTTGGAAGAAAATTATTAAAAAGAAACTACGTATTTGGTAAAATACGAACTTAAAAAACTAGTGGCAAATTCAGGTTTCTGAACATTATGTCAAAACTCCAAAAATGTTAAATCATTCTTGAAACTGTAGGCAAAGATTCATACCTAGTTAAATCCAAGTTATAATTTCACTACTATCTTATGCATTTCAAGCATAAAAACATCAAAAGGCCTAATCGATATCAACAAAAGAAACCCAATCTGATCCAGGAAAATTCAGGCGATGACCCCAAAATTACAAGATCTACCCAATTCACCAAACAAAAACAATCAGAACAAGATCTTCCACAAAAACCAAATTCATAATACCTATAAGGATGAGGCGCTTATCTGGTTTGGATTGGCATTTCATGCGACGGAGCAGCTCCGACATCATATCGACTGACGGCACATCAGCGAGATCTACTCCACTGCTCGCCATTTTTTGTTTGCTTACTTTGTTAAAAAAATATTTGAACCCTAACTTAATTTTTGTGGAAGTGACGGAATTTCTCTAGTTATTTTTGGTAGATTGTATTTCTATCCTGTAGGTCCATCCCCCAGTCTTTGTCATTAATGCGGAGTTGATAGAATAAACCTAATGAGTAAAAAATTCAAAATTACTAAACTGAAAATATGGAATTCAGTTTTGGATTTCCTTTGTATTAATTTCTTCTATG
Source organism: Allium fistulosum (assembly GCA_030737815.1). Taxonomy (NCBI): domain Eukaryota; kingdom Viridiplantae; phylum Streptophyta; class Magnoliopsida; order Asparagales; family Amaryllidaceae; genus Allium; species Allium fistulosum. The sequence goes on along the minus strand of CM060905.1, from coordinate 866,522,165 downwards.
TCTACCCTAATCAATTCTTTACAAAGCCCCGCTCCCTCGTGTACATCTTATCTCACCTGCATTTTCTTTCACCCTCACAACACACGTCTCTTTTCTTTTGTTTAGTTTTTTTTCCCTTTCTAAGAAAGGTTTGTTCTTTCATCTTGTATTTATAAAGAAAAACCAGTGTAGATGGTAATTGCAATGCTAATAATGTTTTGATAACAATAACCTTGATAATGTTACCAATGTGTTTACTAAGTTGTTTCAGGTATAGCAACGTTAATATAGAAACTTTATTGTAACAAAAGAAATCTTCGATATTATATGTTTAACGGCCCATATTTATACAACACTTCCTTAAATTATTAGCGATGTGGAACTATTTCAAATCAAGATAAGAGTATCAGGTCCCTGTTTTTGATGTTGTTATAGGAAAAGTCCATGCAGAAATGAATATGTAAATTTGATCCCTATTTTTTAAAAAATAAAAAACGCAAGATTCCTTGTACTTTTCTCACAAAAAATGCAAGATTACCTGCACTTTTCTGATTTTAGAATTTTTTTCGAAATTTTTAATTTTTTTAAAAATTTTAAAATTTTAAAAAAGCGCAAGTTAACTTGCACTTTCTATCAGGAAAGCGCAAGCTAGTTTGCACTTTCTGATTTTGAAACTTTTGAACATTTTGAAATTTTTGAAAAGTGCAAGGTAACTTGCGCTTTCTATCAAGAAAGCGCAAGCTTGTTTGCGCTTTCTGATTTTAAATTATTTTTAAAATATTTGAAATTTTCAGAAAAAATTTAATGTTTAAAAAGCGCAAGCTAACTTGCGTTTTTTAATTTAGAAAAAACAAGGATCTAATTTACATACTCATTTCTACAGGGACTTTTCTTATAACAACAACAGAAATAGGGACCTTTCGTGCAAAGCCCAATTTCAAATTTCAAACCGTCGTTCCTTCTTGTAACATGTGAGACAACCCTACCAGAAAATGTGAAAAATAGTAAAATAAATCAAATAGAAACATCTACAATAATGAACAAACATTTAAAGACATTTAATGAAGTCAAAAAATTTACTACAACACAACGATGTTGAAAAATCACTCGAAGATGAACAAATTATTGCAAAAGTAAGTATGTTATTTTTCGAGTCACTGTCGAGTCCTTTTAGTCTAGATTTGTTAAGACCTCACAAACGATCTTTAAAATACTCCAAATTTTGACACAAACCGAAATCAATTTTAGTATTTTTTGGGATTTTTGAAATAAAGGAATTTTCAAGACGAAAGGAAAGAAGTAGACGAAACCATCAGTTTGCATACCAAAGCCATATGTAGACTCATAGGGCGACCCATGGCTTGCCACATGTCGACCTGTGGCTTGCCACAAGTCAACCTATAGGTCGACCTTTGGCTGTTTCCCAACGCAATTTGAATTGTTTCTGCTTTTGTTCTTCGCTTTGTCCTTCTTCCTACTTCTCTTCACTTCAAACTTCACTTATCTTCATTCCTAGGAGTTGTCCTTCCATACACATCTCTATATCAATTATAAGAACCTCAAACTCATCTCAAAGAAAACCACTTCTCATGTTCTTTAATTACCGATCTATTTTGCTTTTATACTCCACTACTGTAACGCCCCACTCCGAGACCCACATTAGCAAAGAGTATTACAAGGTAATACCGTCTGCTAATATGGAGAATAGAGCTGGATAGGAGCGACCATCTATAGCCTTGTCTTAACTATCTACTGAATACGTCGAAAAATGTAGCATATTTTTTTTTTCATGTGATTCGACATATCCAATAGATATTTAATACAAAACTATAATGGCTATAAGATCTAACAGAACAAAATATAATAACTAAAATGTAAAACACATCACAGAACAGTAGATCATCACAGACATATACACATATACAGATACATCACAGAATATACAAAATGATACATGTCAAGAGGTATAGAAACCACAATATACAGGCGAGCCAAAAGAATATACATATCAGAATTACAACCAAAAAGGACTACACAAAAAGCTATAACAAAAGGAGCCAGCGGAATAGTCCATGCGGAAGCAGAATAGGCTAAGTCCAAATGTACCTAACCTGAAACACCTCGGTCTGACCCGAGTATAAAATACACGGGTCAGTCTAGCTAAACAAATCCGTTAGATAAGCTAAATGATAATGAACATGCAAGGTTATAAAGTACCACAAATATCTCTAAAAGAGATAACTCGATCATCCAACAAAAGATGAATCATAACAAGCCTCATATCATCGGCAACTCAAATAAACAAAGGATATGAATATCCCAAATCAAGCCAAAAAGGCAAATAACAAATACCAATAAAGGTAACACAAGTTTCCACAAGGTAGTCGCTATATGTCGTGTGGTTCAAAGGACCTACTCCGAAAGGCGATACTCTAGGGAAATATAAATATCAAAGAAACAAAGGATGCACGTGCTCAATACTGTATAAACAAGGATCCACAAGCCCGAAGGCGACAAACCCAAGTATCTCTCGAGCGGTGACGAAGGACCAACTCCAAAAGCGATACTATAGGGCAACAAACCCAAAGGCAACAAACCCAAAGGCATAAACCCGAAGGCACAAACCCGAAGGCAATAAACCGTAGTGGCGAAGGTCGGAGGCCCAGTACTAGTGTAACAACCCGCATATTTATCGATTTTATATTTTTATATTTAAAATCGTTAATCGGATGTTAGTCCGAAAAGCTACTTTTTGCATACGGTCAAATTAGGACTCGAGACCACTCCCATTGAGTTCAAAATGTCATTTGCGATCTTTTTAAGTGTAAACTTCGATATGTTTGGAGCTAGTCAAAAATTCGACCATTTTCACTTTGGGTTTGGGTTTGGTTCAGCCCTATGTTTTAACTTAACACTCCAAACTGAAACCCCCTCTTCATTCACTCCCTCCCCCTCTTCATTTCAGTTCTAAAAGAGATTAATGGTGAGTGGAATGAGAAATTAAAACTCTAAAACCCTAGTTTCCATCTACAAACCAAGTTCTAGCTCCAAATCAATAGAAGAAGCTTTGGTAAGTCTCCTCTTCTTCTTCCCCAACCCACTCTCTTATCAATTTCAGAAATTCCTAAACCTAATTTAGGAAATGTTTCTCTTTTTAGCTTGGAATCAAGCTTGTTGAGTTGGGATTGAAGAGAGATTGTCATTGCCATTGCTCTATAGCTCCTTCATACTTGTTCTTGTGCATAAAGGTGAGATTTTTATCTCACATCTTAGTCAATAATTATCTTCGATTGTTAGGTATGAATTCCTAACACTTATCCTTATGCAATTGATTTTGGTTTGGATCGATTTTGTGTATATTCCAATTTTTGGTGTTTTGATTTAATTTTTGTGAAAATCCTATTATGGATATTTGGATATTAATATTCGAGGCGTATCGAAGAGCCATTAAGGCTGGGTTGTCGCTAGGCATAATTCCTTAGTCGTTGTTGCTCGACCGATCGTTATCGATGTCGTTTGGCCATTTTTTGGCCTAGGTTCAGGGAATGCCCTGAACAACAGTTTCAGACGTCTGAAACGTATGGTTCAGACGTCTGAATGGAATACTGGGAATTTTCTTCTCCCAGCATTCAGACGTCTGAATCAAAATTTCAGACGTCTGAATTGGTTCGTTTTGAACCAGAAAAGGAATAGGCTAAAAAGTGCCTATTTCAGACGTCTGAAATCTAGGATTCAGACGTCTGAAATCTAGGATTCAGACGTCTGAATTCTGTTCGGGAAAATAGTTTATTTTCCAGATTCAGACGTCTGAATTCTTGATCTCAGACGTCTGAATCTGCTGTGTTTTGCCTATTTGCCTTTTTAGCTTGAATATCCAACTCTAATCAAGTCGGGTTGATTCCCTTTTTGTTGTTATCATTTATTATCGGCCACTTTGTTAAGTCGCCCACCTTTTTAAACTTAGGTCGCTTGTCTTCACTAAGTCGTACCGTTTTGACGGGGCGCTGCCCCGCACCCCGCCGGGGGCGCTGCCCCCTGGACCCCCGCGACCTGACTGGGAAGGTCGAACCCCGTATTACTCTGCGTAGGCAATCTTATCTGAAAAACATTTATCAGAATTTCTACTTTGATGGTTTTGGGATTGATTTCTTTTGACTTTATTCACGTCTTCGAACGTGAATTGATGTGATTTGATTTGTTTCTACAATCGTTTTATGACTTGTCACTTTAAAGATATATGAAGGTTTCAATACTAATAGTAAATATCAAAACTCTTTCATCAAAGCGATTTCAACACTATTTTAAATATCAAAAGTTCGTTTTTCTCAAACCGATTTTCAATCTACTAGTATATACAAGCCTTTACTTCACTCGAATGAGAAATCGACTTAAACGACTTAGTAAAACGAGTGGTATGAAACGCTTGCGTTCACTTCGTCGGTTAGCTCTTGGACTTGTTCGATTGAACCCTTTTTGTGACAATTTCCTAGTGAAGATTTACAGCTTGTTCGTAAATATTTAAGTTAAGCAAGTGGTTATGGGACATGAAGCTAAACTCATATATTTACTAGCTTGGTGTGATTGACACTTCCTTATGATCATGACGATCATTTTTGTGATTTAGACTAGCGATTGAGCGATGTCTCTTTGTCTGCGTGGGAGACTATACCCCGTTTATGTGATGTTTCGCCATCACATATCAAGGGTAGCACCCTACGGTCTTCCGGCCATTCCTGTGTGAAAATTTAATGGATAGCTTCCATGAGATAGCTTCTCATTCATGTGTTTACGCGTAGGTGAGTTTTCATGCTCCCATTCATGTGTTAGGCCTCCCCCTTTTTATGTGTTTTCTGGATTTCTGATGATGATTTCTGGAATTTTGTGCTTCACCAATTTTCATGATTTTCATTGATATGATATCAGTTTTTGTGCATTGGTGAATTCATGTGTTATTGACTTGTTATGAATACAAGTTTAGGGTATGATACCCTATTTCATCTTTGGGAAGATTCTTGTGATATTGATTGATCTTTTGTTGATTATCATTTACATACTTATAGTAGCATGCCGTTTGGTTGTTACTTGTTCATGCCATATTATTTAGCCTATACCTTATCATCTGATATTTATAGCTAGACTGATCCGTTTATTATTTTCTTATAAATAATACTCGGGTCAGACCGAGATGTTACAGGTGCTTCTGCTTGACTCCTCTTCCGGGATCTATTACTCTGACTTTTGGCTAACTACTTAGAGTAGTAGTTTTTGTTGTACACATTTGAGATATAGACTCTATGTTGTGTACTTATTCTTTTGTATAGCACGTGATGCTATTATTTTGTATTATCGTGAATCTTTCTGACCACTACTCTGATGTACACTTTCATGTGTTATATATATTTATTCATATCTTTTTCCGCCTTTGTGATATGGATGTCTGCGACTGATTTATGTTATGATTACTTCTATGTTTGTTTCCGAAGATTATATATAGCCACCGTGTGATAGCTTTGTGTTTGTATCGGTATGTCGGATTATTCTATCTGACATATCAGTGCTCGCACAAAGAAGTTACATGGATGGTCGCTCCTCCACAGCCTTATTCTCCGTGCTAATTGACAGCACTACATCGTAGTGTTCTTGGTTAGCGTGGGTATAGAGGTGGGGCGTCACAACTAGACACCACTAACTGGCAATATGTGTTACAAACCCCTCGGACAGGAACCCGTAAAGTGTTAACGTGTGTCCCATACCACACGTTCGCATTAAACGGTTTACTAACCGCTAGTCAATTCCACACTCAAAGCAGTACAAAGTTTACCTCATCTCATTGGTAAACCAGACACCGAAGGTCAAAACGATCAAACGAATAGATTAGGAATTAACTGAAAAGATAAACGCACGTGTTCATAGCACGTGTTTTATCTAATCATTTAATTCTCCTCCCTCTTCGCTCGAAGTGCAAAATTGTGTGTTTTATATAGAAATTAAATTGAAGAAAACGAGTTTTAGTAACGTTTCGAAATCGCTTTAGAAATTGCCTTTGAAATTCTCTTATTATAGAGTATATAATTTTTATATAAAAAATAATATATAATAATAATTTCAAAAGCCCATTTATTTGAAAAACATTTTTAAAACACATTATAATACTTGTGTATGAAATCCAGAAAGAAATATCAAGAAAACATCGAAATAACGGAAATTACAGTATTATTCATTTAAAACAAGTTGCGACTCAAAATTCGACAGCAGATTTGAACAAGTTAACAGTGCCAAAATGACTTGAAATTTTGCAGGAATGTAGTCCAACATTCCTACTTCAATCTGCAAAAAGAATCATTCAAATCCGATTTGAAACGAGAATCTGCGTCGTTTCAAAGTTGGACCAAAACAAGGTAAAATCGCTGAATTCCAACAGGTTGCGGGTTCAAGTTCGACAGCAGTTTCGAAATAGCAAACGAACCCAGATTATAATGAAATTTTACAAGAATGTAACTCAACACTCCTACTTCAATCTGCAAAAAGAATCACTCAAATCCGATTTGAAACGAATGAGTTATGCTGTCTCAAACATGGACTCAGGCCATGTTTGCAACAGTTCAAAAACCAAAAATGTACAGGCCTGAAACCATCTTGGGTTCAACTTCCAAGCATGAAACGGAGGACCAAATTGCATCAGATTGAGCTCAAAATTGGTATGCATGTAGTAGAAAACTTTATCTTTCAAAAAAAAAGAATGATGCAATTTCGATAAATTATGAGAAATTTATGATGTCTCAAAGTTGAACCTAGACAGTGTTTTCGCTGTAAAACTGAGCAAAAACATGGTCCAGGTCAAAGTTTGGCAGCATATTTATATAAGTTATCTATGTCGAAATGACCTGAAATTTGGTAGGCTTATAGTAGAGAACTTTATATTTCAAACAAAAAAAAGAATCATACAATTCGAGTAAGAAATGAAAGATATATGTTGTCTCAAACATGGACTCAGGCCATGTTTGCAGCAGCTCAAAACAACTACAGACAAAAATCTGTGCCTGAGTCGATTTTGCAGCAACGTTTTTAACATTCAAATGATAATATTTTTCAACCAAAATTTGTGGAAATGAAGTTCAACATGCAAGCTACCAAATGCAATGAATCCGGCAGCATTTCGTTGCCAGAATTAAAAGATACATGCCTCTAAAGAAGCACTACAGAACAGTTTTGAACAATAGAGAAGCAAGCTCAAAATATTTCTGCATAAGCTAAACTATTTACCATTTTTGCAATTAGAAGCATTATTTTGCTAGATTATGTGAGTTTATTCAACTCACCTTGCTGATTGTTACAAAAACTTGGATTTGCAGCTGAAAGATGAGAGCTTGGAGCTAGAATTTGCTTCAAATACCTATAAAAACTCAAAATAAAAACATGCAAGCCAAAAAAAGATATTACAAACAAACCCTATATCACAAATTAGATTTTGATGAAATGGTTCAGTTTTTGGAGTAGATTACCTGTAGAATATGTTTTAGTTTGAAAGAAAACAACAAGTTTTTGATTTGATTTGGAGACTTGGCTTGGATTTTTATGTTTGTGGAGTGGGTTTCTTTGTTTTGCTTACTGGAGGAAGAAGAAAAGGAGAACAGAAATATACGTACAGGTTATTTCTGTTTTCTCACTTCCTTAATTAGGCTAAGGAACACTAATGGGCTAATGGACCCAATAAAATAAAAGAAATTAAAAAGGCTAAGTTTAATTAATTCACTTAACTAACATATGAACATATGTCACATATACACAAAACAAAGTTGCATTTTCTTCACATTTACATATAAGAAAAATATGAAAAATTTTTTACATACAAAATAAAACATTTTCTATCATATAAAAAGATTAATTTGTATTTTTAAAATATTTTTATTATTAAATTCCTTTATTTAACAAAAATGCACTATTTACTCAAATAAATGAATAAAACCATGTTTTTAACTCCTAAAATTCCACAAAATTTATTTTATCACTTAGAAAAATATTTCAAACCATTTCAAAACATTATCTATAGCCAAAACTTATTTTTAACCCAATTTCCACCATTTATTTTAATAACAACCTTTAAAAATCAAATACTTCCTTTTAAAATTATTAAAAGAAGTAATTGACAATAATTAATAAAATTATTGCATTTTCTCTAAGCAAAAATTTATTTTCCATTCATTATTAACCCAAACAAATAAAATAAAGCTTTTAAACTTTATTTTCACATTTTATTTCCCAAAATTCATTGTTTATTCCAAATAAGCAATTAAAAATCTCCAATTTTATTTTAATTCATAATATTAAATCATAACTATCATTATAATTTAATATTTACAGGTAATCTCCAAAACCAAGGTTGTTACAGACTCTCCTCCCTCTTCGCTCGAAGTGCAAAATTGTGTGTTTTATATTTACAGGGTTGTTTTACTTGAGAATAGTTTATTTGATTGTTTTCAATAGGGATAATATGTTTTGACTGTTCTAGAAAAGAGAGTCTATAATCAAGATTTCTATTTTCATTTTTTATTATTTGGATTTCCTTTTTAAGGTTTTGGATCCCATTATTAAGGTCTTCTACAGTAGTAGGATATTCAATTCTTTGTCGCTTTTTTAAAAGTTTATGAACTTCATTCATAGAATATGGACTTTTAGAACTTCCAATATTTTGAAATGTCTCTGTTAATGATTCATTATTTTTGCTTGTTTCTGGAATATCTTCCATTTGATCTATCATTTTTGATCTTAATTCCGGGTCTTTAACTAATTTTAAAAATTCTATAATATTATTATTAGTTAATACATTTATATTTAGATCTTGAAATTGTGAGAGGATTTTATAAAATTCACCATTTTCATCTTCACTTCCTATTATTGGGTTTAGACAGGATTTTCCCTGTCTACAAGGTTCACAACATTCATCAGATTCTGATGATTCCTCATCAAGAACTTTAAGTTTTTCAGAAGTAACCGAATATTCTGAATCATTTTCAGATTTTATTTCTGAATTATTTTCAGAGCTAGAGTCTAACAGAAGTTTTGATAGTGTTTCTTTTAATTCATTATCAGCTTGTAAATTGACTACAAAATTGTCCTAATTGATTCCTTTCAGTTAAATTTTGGCGTTTTATTTGTTGATTTAATTTTATTTCATTACACAATGATAAGCCTTCTTGGATGCATGTTCCAATAAGCTTACCACAAGTATAACTTTCGTAAGGAATATTTATTTTATTCTTTCTTAGAGACTTTCTTACCCTTTCAGCAAATAGTTTTTTATTGCCATGTTGGGCCAGGAGGATATTTCCTCAACCCTTTCCTCTGTAAGAGGAAGTACCCCTTCCTTTGGGGATCATTATCCTGCAAAAATTCACGATTTAAAAAATCAGTAAGACTATTTTCTTCACCTTTTTTATAAAGGATTTCAAAATCAAAAGGTGCTAGATGAGCTTGCCATCTGGCAAACATCTGTTTTGATACATCATGTTTAAAATCTTTATTAAACATATATTTAGCTGATTTACAGTCAGTTTTTATAATAATTTTTTGATTATATAAATCATTTTGAAATTTTAAAACACATTTAACTATAGCAAGAATTTCCTTAGTTATGGTTGCATAGTTCGTTTGACTATTAGTCCATTTACCTGAGTGAAACCTAACAAGATATTCTTGTTTTGTTTTTGGACATGTTTGTTTTAAAATTCCACTAAATCCTAGATCTGACGCATTTGTCTCTATTATCTTTTCCCAGTTTGGATTTGAAAGCATTAAACAAGACAAATATTTTACCTTTTCTTTTATTATTTTAATAGCTTTAGTATGTTGTTCTGTCCATGGACCTGGATTCTTTTTTAATCTATCATATAAGATTGCAGCATCTATGGCTAAATTAATATAATAAGAGTATATATAATTTAAGCTACCCAAAAACCTTTGTAACTGTGTTTTATTAGTTATTATATTAGGAAATTTTGAAGCAAATTCTATACTTCTATTTATAGGAATTATTTTTTCCCTTTTCGATATTATGGCCTAAAAATCTCACATTTGGCTGAAATAAAGACTTTTTTGCTTTTGATATTACTAAGTCATTCTAAACAATGATTTTTCTAAAGTTATCTAAGTGTTTAAAATGTGTTCAATATCTTTTGAAAATACTAGAATGTCATCAATATAAACTATAATAAATTCACTATATGGAATAAAAATGTCATTCATTATTTTCTGAAATTCTAAGGGTGCATTTTTCAAACCAAAAGGCGTCACTGTCCATTCATAATGTCCAATTGGGACATTAAAAGCAGTTTTGTATTGGTCAGATTTTGAAATTTGGATCTGCCAATAGCCAGATTTTAAATCAAACTTAGAAAATATGATAGAATCATATAGCCTATCTGATAAATCCTTTTTATTAGGAATTGAATGCTTAATCCATTTCAAAACCTTATTAAGAGGTTTGTAATTTATTACTAATCTAGGTACCCCTCTTTCTTGTTCACTATGTTTATTTACATAAAATGCAGTACATGACCAGGGTGATTGGGATGGTTTTATTAAACCTTTTTGTAATAATGATTCAATTTCTTTTTTACACAATTCTAGATATTTAGAATTCATTTGACATGGTTTTACTTTAGTAAGGAATTTTCTTTCATCAAAATTCTCTTCATATGGAAGATTAACAATATGTTTTTTTCTATCCCAAAAGGCATTTGGATGGTCATTACAAATTTCTATAGAAAATTAGTTATAAATAATTTTAATTTTTTCTTGTAATTTTGGATTTTGGAGTTTTTCTTCTATAATAAGAGAAATAACTTCTTGTTTTAGATAATTTAAATGATAGGTTTTTTATATCAAAAGACCTTTTATTTCATGTAAGACCTTTGTAAAAGGTTTAGTTATAAATTCAAAATTAATAGGCTTATTCGCATAAATACCTATTATTCCAGTTTTATTAATATTTGTTATAGGATAAACTTTATCTATAAATGGTGTTCCAAGTATGACTTGATTAGCAATATTTTTTACTAGTAAAAAGCTTGTAGGAATACAAGCCTTATTTTTACATATATAAGCATATGGTAATTTAAATTTAATATCAAGTTTTTCTCCACCTGCATGACTTAATGAATTAGTGGTTTTATGAAAATACCTAGTTGGAATTATTCCTTCTTGAATTACATTCATGTCTGCACCACTATCTATAAGCGTAGTTAATTCCTTTTTAAAATGGTTATCAATCAAAAGAGTTATTTTGATAAACCATTTTTGAGATATTACAATATCCAATTTTGAAAGAAATCCTTCTTGTTCTGGAAGTTTTACTTGAGAATAGTTTATTTGATTGTTTTCAATAGGGATAATTTGTTTGACTGTCCTAGAAAAGAGAGTCTATAATCAAGATTTCTATTTTCATTTTTTATGATTTGGATTTCCTTTTTAAGGGTTTTGATCTCATTATTAAGGTCTTCTACAGTAGTAGGATATTCAATTCTTTGCCCCTCTTTTAAAAGTTTATGAACTTTATTCATAGAATATGGATTTTTAGAACTTCCAATATTTTGAAATGTCTTTGTTAATGATTCATTATTTTTGCTTGTTTCTGGAATATCTTCCATTTGATCTATCATTTTTGATCTTAATTCCGGGTCATTAACTAATTTTAAAAATTCTATAATATTATTATTAGTTAATACATTTATATTTAGATCTTGAAATTGTGAGGGGATTTTATAAAATTCATCCTTTTCATCTTCACTTCCTATTATAGGGTTTAGATAGGGTTTTCCCTGTCCACAAGGTTCACAACATTCATCAGATTCTGATGATTCCTTATCAAGAACTTTAAGTTTTTCAGAAGTAACTGAATAGTTTGAATCATTTTCAGATTCTATTTCTGAATTATTTTCAGAGCTAGAGTCTAACAAAAGTTTTGATAATGTTTCTTTTAATTCATTATCAGCTTGTAAATTATTAATTTTCTTTTTTAGTTTGCATCTATAAGCATAATGTCCAACTTTTCCACATTTATAACAGTGGGTAATATTATTTTTATTTTTATTTAACCTTTCCTCTTTTCTTTGAGCTTTTTGTTCTATCTTTTTATGAGAATATTTTTTTTTCTTTTTTCGAAAAGATTCCTTAAATTTATTATCTTTTCTATGAGGTTTTTTAATGTTTGGAACATCCATTCCAAATTGACTACAAAATTGTCCTAATTGATTCCTTTCAGTTAAATTTTGGCATTTTATTTGTTGATTTAATTTTATTTCATTACACAATGATAAACCTTCTTGGATGCATGTTCCAGTAAGCTTACCATAAGTATAACTTTCGTAAGGAATATTTATTTTATCCTTTCTTAGAGACTTTCTTACCCTTTCTGCAAATAAGGAGGGGAGTCCATCAATAAATTTTGATTTCCAATGAGAGCTATAACTCTCTGGTAATGGAATTACTCTATTTAAAAACGTATCTTTGTACCATCTGAAATCGGTTAATGTTTTACACCTTAAATTTTGTAGAAGTGTACGAACACTTTCATTATTATATGATACTCTTCTAGTAAAATGTTCTAGAATAGTAACTATTAAAGTATATACAGCATTTTGGACCATTTGTCCATCTTCTTGTTTTACTATGTTGTAAATTTCATTTTTATGAGATGTAGTAAGATAATTATCCCACCATCCTTTAAGCTGGCTAGTAAAACCAGCGACTATCATTCTTGCAATAGTAACATCATTATTACCATTATTTTTGCAAACCGTACTATACATTAGCATACGATGAGCTATATTAAATATTTGTTTTTCACTGAATGTGTCAATATTACATTCATATATACTTCCCATTGTAACTATTGTTACTAATAAAATCTGGTTCTTCAGGTAAAGTATCCATAGGAGAAGGTCTTCTATAGTAAAATAATTTTTGAGATGGCTTATATGCATATTTTTCAAGTTTATTTATCTCATCTTGAACTGTGTGGTAGCTATTATTTTGTTGAGAAGATTCTTCTTCAAAGGGTATTTAATATGAGATTATCCATTTTTTCTTTTAGGAACCTCTCTAAGTCGGATTCGGATTTTAATTTAAAACCTTTTCTAAATCTAATTCTGTTTTACTTAAAACCTTTAATTTCAAGGGGAGGTTGAAGACTTGAAGTTGAAATTATTTCGCTTACTTCTTCAGTTGTAATTGAAACGGTAGGTTTTATATTATTAATAACAGAAAATATTTTTTTCTATTTTGTTATGTAATGAAGTAATTTGTTCACCAATAACAGCTAAATAAAGATTTGCATAATTTTGTTGTTCAAATATTTTGTTTATATGTCTTACAGTAATTTGTAATGTATCATTTTCTAATATTTTAGAAAATGCATTAAAACTTAAGTACTTCCCATTTTTTTCTATTTGAATAGATTGTTGAGGAGGATATACAGCTTTAGCAGATTTCCATTTGACAGTTTATAATCTCTTTCTATTATAGAAATATAGTGTTCAATATAATTTGCTGTAAACCAAGGAATAAAGGGAAACATTATATTTCTTTCAGTTGTGAATTTATAGAATTCTTCTTGAAAATATTTCTATTCTTCTTTAGAAATTTTTTCAAAAAACCATTTCCTAAATGGTTCCCATTTTGGAAGACTAAATTCAAATTTAGTTCTTTTTCTGGCCTGAGAGTCAGGGCTAAAATCTATTTTAGTCATATAGTCCATTAAATAGAGAAATTCATTTCTGATTCGGTTATATTTGCTTCTTGATTGTTGTAAATACCTTTTACAATATTATTTCTATTAACATACGATTTTTCTACAGTGTTATCTTTTAAAGATCCATCATTAGACGATTTTCTTTTAGTTTCTCTAATTTGAAATATGGACATTCTTGATGGAGATTCAACAGTATAATTAAAAGGTGAAATATAAGAGTGAAAAGATTTTGTTCTTGATAAATATGTGTTACTAGAACTAGGTCTAGAAAGATTATTATCCATTTGTATTTAAATAGTTCCTTCAGGGGTTTGTATAATATTAGTAATATTATTATTTGTCATTGGTTGTGAAGGAATGGCTCTTTCTATTTTCCAATTTTCTGGAAGAGGAATTTCTTCCCATTTTATTGACCTTCTTGTAGTTATATTAGACCGACTAAAATTTGTCTATTAAAATAGTTTCATTTAAAGGTTTATCAACCAATTTACATTAGGGATTTAGAGTATATAAAGGTTTATAATAAATTCTATAGCAAATACACATTACTTCAGATCCTGGAATATAATTATATCCATGGGTCTTAACATTTAAAGTAATAGCTTCTAAAATATTAATATCAGATAAAGAGAGTTGTAAATTTAAATAAACATTAAAATTGACTAGACAATGTGCCAGACTTGACTGTATTAATCCCATTAATGATTTTTTCCAATCTAAATTTCTACCATCTCTTAGAGCAACTATAAAAATTTCTGGCAGGCTTTCAAGAGTTAAAGGTTTAAATGCAATTTGTATTAAACCTATGTGAATAAATTTGTGTGTTTACCTATAAGGCTGTAAATCCTTTTCACTTAATAGTTTAATTATCATTTCGTCATTATCTAGAGAAATTGACTCTTCTGTAGTTTTAACTACTTATTTTAAACCAAGTTTTTCAAAAGTACCTAATCGATATATTACCTTAGGTTCAATTTTGGGAATTGTCCATTTATTTAGTAAATCTAAATTTTGGGGAATTTCATATTCTTGTTTAATACTGTTTTTAACAGTATCTGTTTTCCTAATCATATTTATTTTATTAAGTATGTGTTGAATTACTCCGAAGCTATATGTACATACCATGGCTCTGATACCAAATCTAAAAACGATGAGCAAAATTAATTTATTTACGCAATACACTAAGACAGATTACAGAGTACAGGGTTGTTTTAGCATATTGCTATAATACTGCTACATTTTAAAAATTAAACTGAAAAGACCAGAACAAATATGGGAACATTTTACAAGTCAAGTATTGATCTGACAATAATTTCTGATTTAAAGAAAGTCCTAAAAACGCCTTACCATGGCTCTGAAATGGACTTGGAAGATAGCCAGAAATTATTGTCCTCTGATACTATTCTTAACCCATGAATGATATTCTCAGTTTATTATGTATTCCTTAAACATTTGAACACATGAAAACATATATACATAATAGAAGTAATTCAATACACAACTAAATTAGCCTGCCATTCATGCTATATTCAATATATTAGTACAAATTTAAAACTTGAAAATAAAAACTTACAAAAGATAGCACAAGTGGAAGTAGCAAGTTCTTCCTTATTTTACACACTTTAATATTACACACTTATTTAATGGCAAAAGTTTTTAAGTAGAGCAGAGAATGGAAGAATGAAGTCTGCCTTCTTCATAAGAAGCACCTCTCTTTATGTAGTTGAGGTTGGAACTGAAATGGAAATCAAATTCATTTTTCTTCGAACTTCAAAATTTTTGAATTCGAAAAGGAATCTTTAAAATAGCTTATCTGTCTTTTATTATTGAATTAGCTACCCACCTGCGTTGCTTTTTATAAAAGCATTTAGTCTACTTTATAAAAGATTAGCCACCTGTGTTGCTTTTTATAGAAGTATTTAGTCACCACATGAAAACCTGTATATATATTATTAATTAATTAACTTGTTTAATTAATATATTTTTATTAATCTTATTAATAAATTTTAAAAGTTGAAATTAATTTATATTAATTTTCAATCATTTTGAAAATTTTCATTATATTATGACATTTATATATGTATATATTATATTTGAAATTTAACTTTTAAATTTAAAAATCTTATATTTTCAAATTTCAAAATAGTTTAAAAATTTATATTATAACATTTATAAATTTTTCTTATTTTGAATTGAACTTTTAAATTTAAAAACTTTTATTTTTAGTTTCAAAACAATTTGAAAATTAGCCCAAAGCCCAATTCAAATTTGGGCCTTTTCTATTAAGGACAACTTTTGGGCTGTGAGGGTAATAGTTAATCCTAACATGACTAATTTAGACCGCATAGGCTAATGGGCTCCGATACCATTGTTGGAACTAGGCTAGCCCGTAGCGTTATGGGTGAATTTCAAAAAGAAAAATTCTTATTGGGCCTATGAAGTCTAATTTATTTAAAACATTTCTAATTTTTATTTAAATAAAATCTCTTATTTTATTTAAATTTATAAAGTACATAGTTTTATTTAATTTATATATTAATATATATAAATATACACTATTGTATCGTATACATATATGTATGTGTAACATGATAACCCATGCAAGGAATAATATGCCTATATATAGATATTGGGATTTACATCGCAATGGACATATTAGCTCATCTAATATGTGTTTATATTGTCCAAATATATGTATATATATATAAGTTTGTTGCAACGACCCACTTTTTCAGTCGTCTGAATTTTGAATATTTAATTGAATTTAAATATTGAAAAAATGAATATTATAAGTTAAATCAGTTAATTAATTGAATTTGGAATCTATTGTGAATAAAAATGATTTCTAACGTTGTTTTAAATGCTATTTTAATTAGAATAGAATTAGTAAACTTTTAAAATTGAATTAAAAGTTAATTTACAAAAACTGAAAATTTTAATATTTAATTAATACGCGGAAAATAGCTATTCGGGACACTGTCTCGGATTTCGATGAAACTAGTTTCATTGGATCCGTAATAGCGCGTTATGATAGAATTTCAAATTTCGTGGCGATCGGACTTACGATTTGGTCGTGCGAAGCTGAAACGCATCAAAATTTATTAAAGGAATTTAATTAATATAATTCAATTTTGAAAACCTATCTTCTATATACGATGGAACTGGCCTTCGATATATATTCCATTATGTTCAGAATAGTGGTAAAACATTATGAATGTCAGGCGGCACACTTCGTTTGGAGTTCTAAAATTTCGTGGATGAATAGTGCATGAAAATTTTATATAAAGGGACCTCACTTTCTCCAATTTGCAACAACCCTAGGGTTACATGAGCAGCCGCCATTTTCAGTTTGTATGGATAGAATTTCATGAACTTCTTTCCCCTATTCCTCTCAATTCATAGACAATTAACAAAAACTTCCTAAACGAAAAATGTCAAGCTCGTCGAGATCTTCAAGATCATCGGCTATGATCTGGAACGGCACGACGATGGAGGAGAAAATGGCTCACGTTTTGGGGCTGTTCAAACTGGAATCGGGGGAGCTGAGGTTGATCGGAGGGGATCGGAGCTTGGCCGTGGGTGCGCTGGAGCATGCGCTTCGATGTGGTGGTGGTGGATTGTCGTCTTGATCGACGATGGAGGTGCTAGGTTCGATGGAAAGTCGTGTATATGGGTTTCGTGTGTAGCGTACGTAAACGAAGAGGAAGAGGGTAAGAGTAATTATTTTATTAATCACGTAATTAGTTTTAAGTTAATTAATTTTATATAATTCGATGTTTAAAACTCCATAACTCTTTCACACGAGGTCTGTTTCACATGAAACAAATTTCGTTGGATTCGTATTGTCGAGCACTTCATTTTAGAGCTGGTTTGGATAGATTTGGAGCTGTTGAAAATTTTGGTTAAAATTAAACGCTCGTTTAATTTTAATCGAAATAAAACGCTGCAATGTCGACTGCAAGCAAAGTGAGTAAAACTCACTTTTTCTGACTCGCTTATATTTTTATATAAGTGGAAATATTTTTATTATGTTGTTTTGATGACTGTTGGATGCTATATATATATATGTATATATACTAGATGTTTGGATGTTATGCTATAGTAGTTAGTAGTTGGATATATTCCTGCCGATTAGAGCGAATGAGACCCTATACGTTCCCGTGTATGAGCAGATGACCCTTTGTACGTGCGTCTACCTCGAAGCAGACATTATACATATTCTCATATGTATATTTGTTGCAGGTGAAAGGTTGGAGGAATCCAACAAGATTCCTCACTATGGTTGATGTTTATTTACAAATATTGTTATATATGTTGTATTATGTGATATTTGATGTGATGGATGCCATGATTGCAATTATTGATGTGAATCCCCTTATTTAGTACTTTTGCAACATTGGCCATATTTTTGGAAATTTAAAATATTAAAATGATGATTTTGACTTTTGAACGATTGCACAATTTCACTTTCGAACTATTATCGTTCACACTACTCTCTAGTGCGGACTCAGATCTGGTTTCTTGATTAGATATAAATCATCTCAAAATTCTATGCTCGAATCTGGATCAAATCGTTTTGCGAATAAATAATATACGTACAACCTACGTATTTATTTAAACTGATTATTAGCTATATCAATTCTTTTATTCTCATTTATTTCATTTCAATCAATTATCCATAATATTCATTTTACACACTTTTTATTTAATCTTCATTCAAATATTTACTTAGTATATTCCTTTTCATACTAATTTCACTTAAGAATTTATCCCATCAACCTTTACTTCATTTCTGAATTATTCCATAATTTTTCTTAAATTTATAAACATTTTATACAAAAGTTCTTACTTTTATTACCACTCTACCACTTAAGCTTTTATATCTATTTATATTCAAATTCAATTTCCATTTTCCAATTTAACTCAATCGATTATATTTCCAAAATTTATTTTGTTTACTCCAACTCAAACTAAATTCTCAATTTCACTTTATTTAACATAATTCAAATTAAATATCTTTCCAATATTCAATTTCAATTTCATTACTTACTAATTAAATTAGTTCATCCACTAATTTATTTTCAATCTCAATAAATTTCATTTCCAAACTTTATTTATATTCCATTCACCAATTTCTTCCAATTCACTTCATTTAATTGGTTTACTTTACTAATTTATTCCATTATCACACTTATTTTCATTTAACTCTTCTTAAGTTAATTTTCATTCCAAACAAATTTCAAATTGTTATAAGTTATCAAACTATTTTATCATATTTCCCAAATAACATTTTAAATGAAAATTCTAGAGTTTAATTTCTTATCCCCAATTTATTTCAAATCATTTTTGAAATCATATACACACACATACAACCTTTTGTATATCAAATCTTTTCTTTGAATTCCAAATCAAATCAGTTTTACCAAACCAAAAATCCAATGCAAATCATTAAGGTAGCAATACCGTGTCAAGTTGTTCTGTTATATTGTTTAGAGATCCCTATCAATAACGTTAATTGCTCGTATTGACCAGAATCCATAAGCTACTCAACAAACCAATCAACACAATATAAAACAATTTTATATTCACTAACAAATACACGCTCATATCTATTAATACTCTCAAACTCATTTTAGGATGCTACCGACCCTATCTCTAATGAGTAATCCCAACCAGAGCCAAGGTTCTCACTTAACCTTCAGCTCTGATACCAAGTGTGACGGCCCAGGTTTTCGACCTTCGAAAATCAACATCAATACGTCCACTGTATTACATGCCGAGCAACTGAATGCCGGAAATAACAGATTGTTAGGGAAAAGAAGAAAGATGTAGAAGAAGAAAATAGAAATAACAACAGAGAATCTCACAATCGCAGTGGAACAATATATAATAGATAACAACATGTCTTTATACAAAAAGAAACTATATCTGTTATTTACATATTACATCATCAGAGTACAACTCATCAATAACCCAATACCGGACAATTATAATAACTTGTCCTCTCAAATGCTGAATATACAACCTACAATACACAGCAGAATAAGAACCAAGTACGGGTGATACGTCTCATCATCCAGCTCATCTCCTGAGCTCCATAACATCCTATCCTGTATCTGTAATATTCGGTCTGACCCGAGCATTATATTAAAATAACACTCGAGTCAGTCTGGAAAACCAGTGTGAGAAAGCACACTCAATTTGAATTATTAAAGTTATCAAAATCCTTTGAAAATCAAAGGTATCTCGTAAGACCACACCACACATAAATACGATGGGTTTTTACCTTACGGTAACCAAAACATTTAATATCCAATCCTATGATATTATAATAGTGTCTAAGTATAAATACTTATTCAAATAGCTAAAATTGTTACATTAATCAAATTCCAGCATACTAGGCTCTACAACCAAAACCGTAAAGGCACGTATTGGAGAATGGATTCCATACGAATGACTAGGCATTGGGGTATCACCCATCACATTACACGTCTAGAAGCAATGTACCAATGACCACGCCGGGATCTCCTGCAACACAAGACCGGACTACCCCTAACTTGGATAGACGGAATATGCTATCACCCCAGGTGTTCCTACCCTTTTCGAGCTCCTTCCATGTATCATAGTAATAATATCCGAGGGTATCTAGAAAGGTGATAAACATACCCTAATTAGGTGCGACCCACTTAGCCTTGCTGCATCTCCCTTGCTTTTCAGTCATTCTCGAATGATGAGGCTAGAGGCTACGATTACCTTTTTAAGGAATTTTCACTTATAATGCTCATTGTCCTCCAATGACAATGTACTGATAGCATTCATCCAAATAAGTCTGTTCTGAGTCCAACGGAACCGAAGGCACTATCCCTACTACATCCATTTGGGAATCATCCTCAGGATTAGTAGCGATTAGCCCTTGCACATCACTGCTCCATCTTCGACTCCATGCTCTTGTTTTCCCTTTGAAAACATACTCGTTGGATCGAAGTGGTTTTCGAATAACTTATCCAATCCCAGTCTCTTCGAAACAACGTTCGATATTTTTGGTAAACTCAACCCCGGTTATTTAGGAAATAAACAGACGAAAATAAGATCGGAGATCACCTCCTAACCATTAGTGGACGGATTTCCTTATAAACGTTCTAGAAGAACGAAACGAGTTTATACGTACAGTATAGCACCTCGAACGGAAACTGTACCATATAATTCCCGTGGTTCTCCTAGATATTCCCAAAGTTATATTTTGGGTCCAGATTTGATAGTCGGTTATTTAACTATCAAATAAACAATCATTCAAGCAATTATTCCCTTTTCCACCGAAAACACTAAGTCTTCTTTCAATTTATATTTCAATCACTTAAATCTCTTTATCCAAAAATACATTCTTTCTTACCGAATTTAGTATATTCACAAACTATTCTTTTCAAAATATTTGAAAATCGTTTTAAATAATAAGGAAAGTACCACTGCGGTATCAACCATGGATTCACAGCTCAATGGTTACGTATCTATCCTGGAGAAATCCAAAACATAACTACAGGCACTCACTTCCTCCGATTACGCCATGAAAGTATACCATTACTTTCCGAAACTTTATTTAATAATTTTCTCAAAAATAGTACTTATAAAATTTCTATATAAATTTCCAAGTTAATTTTAGGCAAATACTCTTTAAAATAAAAGTTATTATATAAAATATTAATATTGAATATTTATCCTTTTAAAATAATATTGATTAATTCTCAATAAAAATTAACTTAATATGAACTAACTTATTTAATAATTAAATATACTTAAAACAATCTAAAACAACTAAATAATTAATTATTCTGAAATATTCTTAAGCACCTTTTTAAATTGCCCAGTTAATAATTTAAAAATCCTCCTTTTTAAAACAACCAAATTTCTCGATAAAAATATATTTTTCAATTCCAATATAATCAGTCTAACATTTATAAATTTCTCTTGATTTATTTCCAATTTGATTTACGTCCCAATTTCATAAATTCCCTTTCACATTTAAAAAAACAAATCTACCATTTATTTTTAAACCGATTTACCCATCTCCTTATTAATTCTCACCGTGAATTTATAACTTCAATTTATCCACTAATAATCACTTTACTTTATTTATAAACCTTGTTTATAAACCCCATAGTCTCATTTCCCATTTATAACGGTTTCATAATGCTTAATTGAGTTTAAGTCGATTTCTAAATTAAATTGTATTATTAAATTAATTTCTCAAATAACCCAAATATATCCCAAAACCCAACTGAATTCAGATTCCACTTCCATTTCATAATTTAAAATCTTATTTAAAATCTGGCATATCAATTTCATGTTTTATTTTCAAATTTCCTTTTTATTTTCCCCAAGACATTTTAAATCTCGATTTTAAAATCTTTTTACACTTAAACAAATATTGCTTAAGTTTTTATTATTTTAAATCCTTTTATCACATTATTCCAAATATCTCTATTTTTTTATATTCCAAAATTATTAAATACAAATTTAAAATAAAACTATTTATTTTTCCCAAATTCATTCCTTTTAATTAATCCAAATTTCACCGTAAATAATTTACTTCCAATTTCCCTTTTTTTTAAAATTCAATATACATATTTATGGTATTTTAAAATACCAAAATCTAAACCAAACTACCATAGCATCCAATAAATTGAAATCACACTATAATCTACCACAGAGTATTCAAACAAATCATATATCAATATATGAAATTAATTTCAACATTTTTAAGGAATCTAGTTAGATCCCTCCAACCTGTTCCCCTGCATCCATAGACGTTAATACAATCATAAAAATATCAATCCCACTTCGAGGGTGATATCGTGGTATATAGGGTCATCCGCTATTATACGGGGCGCATAGGGTCTTATCCGCTATATATATGCGGGAATATCAATCACTCCAATATATATACTACTATATATAATATCACATCCAATTGATAATAATTTATCAATTCTATCAATCAATCAATAATTAATTTTAACTATTTAAAATTAATTTCGGTAATACAAAATTCGAGTGAGATTAACTCACCTTGATTTTTAATTGCAACCCGTTCCAATTTTTGATTCCATTGCGTATATTCCGCAGCTACGAACCAACTAAGGCTTGTTTTCATCGATTTTGAACCTCGCACGACATAGCTTTTGAATTTATAAACTATCTTATTTAAATGAAAATTTAACTAACCTAATTACACTTTGAATCAAATTTAATTAAAACTAAATAAATTTTTTATTTTACCAGTTCATTTTATGAACTTAAAACAAATGCAGTTCTTCCCTCAAAAAATGACTCATACCGAAGAAAATGCGACTTCACTCG
Source organism: Allium fistulosum (assembly GCA_030737815.1). NCBI lineage: Eukaryota > Viridiplantae > Streptophyta > Magnoliopsida > Asparagales > Amaryllidaceae > Allium > Allium fistulosum. The sequence goes on along the minus strand of CM060905.1, from coordinate 866,499,085 downwards.
CCTGCGCTTGCTCCTCTGCCTGCCTGCGTACACAAACATCACACTCGACTCCCCTGTACACGCAACAACACTCTCGCCTATCGACTGCTGCACGCTACCAGATCTGACCCGATTCTCGAACGAGCTCCTCCCTCCTCCAACCAGCGTCGCGCCTCGACTCCCCCAAACCTGGCGATCACCATCTCACAATTGCGTGCGTGCTCCAGACCTAGCTCAATCCCTGCCCTAGCTCAATCCCTTCATGACTACCACCACTAGACGATCACCCCATCGCAAGCAAACTGCGCCTCCACCATTAGTCACCGCCGCTCCAACTACACGAACGCTCGTCGCTTTCAAATCGCGATTCAGTCGCGAGCTGATATTTATTTATTTATTTATTTAATTTTAAAAATCGAGCCGATTTTTCGTTTTTGTTCGATTTATTTTGAATTGAAAATGGGGGGAGGGAAGATGCAATTTAGATTAGAAGAGGGATAAAAAAAAGTTATAGGCGACTATTTTTTTTATAACACAATCGACCATTTTTTTTCTTTTCGTTTTTGAAACTTTCGACTATGAATTAAAAAAAAGAAGGGACGCGATTTTGAACTGATGGAGAGGGAAAAGTGTTTGAATGGAAAAGTGTACAGTGATTGAGTAAAGGGAAAAACTGATGTGAAGAAATTGCAGCTGAAAGGTTGACTAGAACCTAAATATATTAATTAATTTTCAAACGTCTCGTTATATCCCAATCGAGGCATGCCGCTAGGCGTTTATAATGTTATACCCCTATTCCGAATGCAATGGAAAAGGTTTCGAGTCCAAATTCGATCGTATGGAAAAGATAGCATTTGGACCCAATTATTATATTAAATTTTCGATATTAATTTCAACGCGTTTATATGCCGTACGACCAAACAATAACTCCAAACACTACGAAAATTAAAATCCAATAATAATACACTATTACAGATCCAGTGGAACTGGTTTCGTCGAAATCCGGGATAGTGCCCCGGAAGGCTATTTTTAAATGTAAATTCAAACGATATATTTTTAAAACTAAACAAATCACTTTTAAGTTCAATTTAAAAGTTTTATTATCTTCATTATTATTAATATAAATTTTATAAGTCTACTAAATTATTTTTAACAAGCTTAAAACTCAAAATTCACTAATTTACCCAAAATTCAATTATTAAATTCAATAATTAAAATATCCAACAAATGGTTATATTTGAAATTCAAGTTAAAAATTAACTCTTAAATATTTAAAATCAATTAAATATTCCAATTTCAAATATCCAAAATTCTGGGTAATTACATTCCTCCCCCCTTAAAAGAGTTTCGTCCTCGAAATTGCCAGGTAAGAAGAATGGTTCTAAACCCATTAACCATTTTCCCAAAACCACACAGTTTTAAACAACTTCCCGAAAACAATTTTTATTGAAAACACATTGTCACTTTTACTAATTTCCAAACTCCTTCATAGATTCCAAATAACATTATTCCCTCAATCATCCAAATTATAATTTAAAACCAAATTTAAAATCATCAAAATTTTCCTCAAAACTTTTCTAACTCCTTAAATTTCGCCAGCGTCTCCTTTGCACGGCTAGATCCTAAAAACTACAAAACGCCTCTACGGGCCCAAATCATCAAAAGAAAACAAAATCCAAGTGGCTCAATTAGAAATCATCTCAGACAACAATTTAAACATGTACCTTTTTATCGGGCAATCAAATTTTACTTCTGAAATCAAGGACATCAATTTAGCTTTTCCTTTTAACTACCTGCATCTCACTTACCAATAGTATCCAATCAGACAATTCAAATCATTTAATTCAGCATTTTCAATTTCAAATATTCATTTTACCAAAACCTGTACGATGTACATATATCATCCGTTCGCAAAAATAAAATCTGATCGCTCGCTCGATCGCACAATTTCATTTCCGAACTAGTATCGTTCACACGCATCTCTAGTGCGGACTCAAATCCGGTTTCTTGATTAGAAACCATCATTCTCCTTGCATAGCCATATACTATGATAGAGAATTCCAGAATCAATCAAAAATCCATATCAAGGGTTCGCCGTTGAAAATCGAGCGAAAAATCCTAATTCGGATCGATATAAATCATCTCAAAATTCTGTGCTCGAATCTGGATCAAATCGTTACGCGAATAAATAATATACGTACAACCTACGTATTTATTTCAACTGATTATTAACTATATCAATTCTTTTATTCTCATTTATTTCATTTCAATCAATTATCCATAATTTTCATTTTACACACCTTTTATTTAATCTTCATTCAAATATTTACTTAGTAAATTCCTTTTCATGCTAATTTCACTTAAGAATTTATCCCATCAAGCTTTTTCTTTATTTCAGAATTATTCCATAATTTTTCTTAAATTTATATACATTTTATACAGAAGTTCTTACATTTATTACCAGTTCACCACTTAAGCTTTTATATCTATTTATATTTAAATTCAATTTCCATTTTCTAATTTAACTCAATTAATTATATTTCCAAAATTTATTTTGTTTACTCCAACTCAAACTAAATTCTCAATTTCACTTTATTTAACATAATTCAAATTAAATATCTTTCCAATATTCAATTTCAATTCCATTTACTTACTAATTAAATTAGTTCATCCACTAATTTATTTTCAATCTCAATAAATTTCATTTCCAAAATTTATTTATATTCCATTCACCAATTTCTTCCAATTCACTTCATTTAATTGGGTTACTTTACTAATTTATTCCATTATCACACTTATTTTCATTTAACTCTTCTTAAGTTAATTTTCATTCCAAACAAATTTCAATTTCTTATAAGTTATCAAACTATTTTATCATATTTCCCAAATAACATTTTAAATAAAAATTCAAGAGTTTAATTCCTTATTCCCAATTTATTTCAAATCATTTTTGAAATCATACACACACACACATACACCTTTTGTATATTAAATCTTTTCTTTGAATTCCAAATCAAATTAGTTTTACCAAACCAAAACTCCAATGCAAATCATTAAGGTAATAATTCCTCCCTTGGAAACTCGAAAATGAAAGTCGATGATGCTGTAGTCATCACCGAAATTATTTTCCAGCGACTGAAGTGAGTTTAGTGCTTTTATTCCTTTAAAAACCATTTTTAAATATTTTTATTCCAAATCTCAATAGATTCCATTTCCAATTCAAAATATTTTCAAATAATAGCACTTTTATTTTTTTCCGAGACTTGAAAACCATTTAAAAACCAAAGGGAATTAAATTCCCAAATAACTAAAGGTTGGAAAAATAAAGTAAAATTGGCTTGAAATTTAATTGGTTGATGATTGAATTTAAATAAGGATTTATTTGAATTCATTGATTTTGAGATTTTTGGAAAAATATGATTTATAACTTGATTTGATAAGAAGTGATTAAATGAATATTCTCGATTTTTAAATAAAATTGAGATTGGATATTTAATATTGATTTCAATTTATGAAGTGGGATTTTAATAAATCGTTATCAAAATGATTAAGTGAACACCTTCCAATTTGAATAAAATTAAATGCTGAAATATAAATGAAATTTATATTGTAAATGTTTGAATAGTTAAACTTGAATCTTTGAACTTTAAATTGAAATGGTTAAACTGGAATTGATCTAAATTGAACTTTTGGAATTTAAGATGATGTGAATTGATTAGTAATTGGAGGAAACTAATTTTATTATATAAAGTATTTTATTATATATAAACTATTTTAATTTATAACTATTTTGATATACATACTATTTTCAAAAACAAACTGTTTAAGTCGGAAGTGTTATGATTTCAAAAAGTGTTATGATTTCACAAGTGTTATGATTTCAAAAGCATTACGATTTCAAAGTGTTATGGTTTCAAAAGTGCTATGATTTCAAAAGTGCTATAATTTCGAAAGTGTTATAAATTTGAAAGTGTTACGGCTCTGGAAATGAATATTTTTAAGGTAAATAAGGATATCGAATTTGATATGGTTTTGAAATGAATATTATATTTTAATATGAAGTATGAACTATTTGAAATGAAATGACCACAGTGTGAGATAAATGTTTAGTTGTTAAATAGACTGGGATCGGATATTGTCATACTCTCTACCAATATCGAAAACCACTTTAACAACTGTGTACGTGGTGGAGATTCCGGAATGAAGTAGGAAGGTTTGGTGATGATTTTATATGGTATTTAGGTATCCCTGACTCCCGTGAGTCAGCTTGATGTGGCTAAAATAGGAGCTATACCGGGCCAAGTGAGGTCATTCCTCCGATCGGGCACATTTCTTCGATACCATTCTATTGCTTTTGTGATTTGATTGGGTGCATCCTTTGATTTGGGAGTGTGTCACGAGGTGGGCGGTAGTAGCTGCTATGCGTTACCACCAGTCTGGGAGTGCAAATGGTATATCTACCCGGGCATTGCCTCGAGTGCCTTGTCGCATGCCCTATCGCGCCTTCTACGAGTTTGGTTTGTACCATACCTATGGAGTGCCCTCTGATAGCCCTCCAGTTTACAGGGGGAGTTACGGTACTGTATAGACTATGAGAATATATAAAATGTGTTAAGGGGGATATGGGTAACGCCTTAACGCTATTTTAATACTTTTACTTTTCTATAGACATATTATAATAGCGTATATTACTACATAGTAGATAGTTCCACAGATCTTTAGAGGATGTAAATCCCAAGCATCCTTTAAGTTACTTGTATTTCATTTGACATTTCTCTTGGGTTGAATTTATTAACATAAGAATGTTAATCCTAACTCGAGAGTTTTGTGTTTTGCTTTACGCTCGGGTCAGACTGAGTGTCACAGCATTTGAGACTCACCTTTGGAGTTGGAGCTTCACTTGGAGATCCATCTGAATATCTATTCAGCTTTCAGCTATCCAGTTGTTTTGTTCAGACTTGTCATAGTTTTGTATTCGAGACTGCATTGTATTTGAGATGTTCTGTTGTATTTTATTTCAAACTCTATTGTTTATATGGTAGCTTCATGAACTACTATTTATCTATTCCGCTGCTCATTGTTGTAATACTCTATGTTTGTGATTCTGTGATTGATTTATTTACTGTATATGCTGAGTTTTGCCAAATATAAATTAACAATCTGACATTTTGAGCAATTCAAGTCCGACATGTGCAGATGTGAATGGTTCAAAATACTGGGTCGTTACAAGTGGTATCAGAGCCAGTTTTTGGCAAAACTTAGCATATATAGTAAATTTAATTACGGAATCACCTTCGTTCGCGCTTGAGTTTTTCCTCTTTGACTCAGTTTCTTTTGAATTTTGGAATTTTCCCCTTCATTCTGAAAACTATTCTTTTCTCTCCCTATTCGTATTCTTCTTGATTCTGGAGTATCCCATAACTCCACTTCGATCGATCTCTATAATGAATCGGCGGTCCCGCCAATCCTAGAATGAATTGTAAAGGAGTGAAACTCCTTTACAACATGCATTGATTCACCAAAGATTTCCGTGTCATTGGTTTAGATGCTGCTATCTTTTTCTATGCCAGATGTTTCTCTAGTAGACGACTAGGCAATCCTCTTGTGATCAGATGTCGATTTGCCTCAGAATTCTGCATCGATCGTATTATTGAAGTCTCGGTTGACCCGGTTAAGGTCACCCGCGATTAATTTTGGTCTATCCATTTCTACTTTTGTAATTTAATTTTCTTATATTCTATTCGAGTCTATTTTCGTAGTTAGAATTCTCTTTGACTAGGGTTCATCTAAATTTGAATCTCTATCCTTATTTTGAAATCCATTCTTGAATCTTCGAGTGAGGGAGTGTATTTGTAATTAATATTAAAATATCTTATAGTGTGTTGTTTGAGTTGTTAAGTTTGAATTTTGGGATTTCGATCGATTCGTCTAATCAACGCTATCGATAGGAATTCCAAAACACTTGAATAGAACAAATTGACACAATATTATTTTCAAATTTGGTAAATGAAATAATTTTGTATGATTATATTATATATGTATAAATTTTCTGAAATTTAACTGTTAACTGAATTGGTTGTTAGAAAAGATAATATTTGATGTTATTTATTGTTTTATAAACCATTGATTATCACCTCATGATATAAATAAATAAAATATAAACCATGGTTTATAAATTGATTTGGAATTGAAATGAATTTTAATTCAGAATTTGAGAATTTAATTTCCGGTATTTTGAAAATTTGTTTTAAAATTTTGGGTATAATATTTAAAAGGTATCTTCGAATAAAAATCATTTCCAAAGAATTTTAAAGTCTTAAATCAGTACTCTCTTCTTTTGTTGCTGGAAAATAATTTCGGTGATGACTGCAGCATCATCGACATTCATTTTCGAGTCTCAAAGTAGAGAGACCACGTAGCAGCTTTGTTACACTTTGTTTTGGAAAATGGATTTTCGATTTGAATTTTTGATATGATTTGATGTATAAATTATATATATTTATTTCAATTTTGTTTAAAGAGAAACCGGAAATTTAATTTTTAAATTTATGTTAAGTGATAGTTTTAATGATTGATATAAAATTTTGAATAATGGGAGTGTTTAAAGTAAGAAATGAAATTTAAAACAACTTGAAATAGTTGAATTTGAATAAAAACTTATTTGTATAATACTAAATTGCATTCTAATATATATAACTTGCCTAAAATATCCAAAAAGTAAAATGTTAGGGTATAATAAATGGTTGTACAAGAAGAAAACTTAAGTAATAAATTGTTCAAACTAAAATCTGGCTTAATATAAATGTTGTAAATAAAAAAAGGAAATTTGTATAGCATTTAATTACACTCAGAAACATTAATATAACTTACCTAGAAAGTTTAAATGAAATTAGAATGTAATTGGCTAATATACACTATGATATAAGTAATAGGATATCAAAAATGATATTTTGTTAAGGGAATTTACTGATAATAAATTGGATAATAAATTGGACAATAAAAGGGAAAATTTATTTGTTGAATAATACATGGTTATAAAATGTATACACCTAATATATGTTGCAAAATATATAGTAAGTAAAATAAATTAAATAAATAAAAGAGAAGACTATTTAAGCAGATAAATATGAACTTAAGAATAATGAACTTGAATTTTAGTGGAATCAACTAGCCGAAGATAAATGGATAAAAATAAATGAGTTAATTTAAAAATGAATTTGTTTGAAAGAAATGTTGATAAAATGAAAGAAAATCAATTTTAAATTGAATGACTATTTATTAGTTGAATAAAATGGATTAAACCAAATTATTGAATATTAATTTATTTAAAAATTGAAATCTATTTGGTTTTGAATAGTTGAAGTTGAATGTTGAGATGGAATTAACTATGGTTGATCAAATAAATTTAATAGATGAGTAAAATAAAACAAATTTTGTTGTGAATTTTTTTGTAATAAATGTTAATAAATGGGAAACAAATCAATTGAAAAAAAAATATGGAAATGAAACCAATCAAATGTGAACACAATAATTTTGATTGATTAAATAAAATGAATTGGAATCAACTAATTGAATATAAACGAATTTTAAAATAAATGTAGTTTATATGGTTTTAAGTTAATTGTTTTATTTTATATTTCAAATCTATTTTTCTTTCTGGTTGTTTCCATTCTCCTACCTCCTTCCTTCTCAGGGACGAAAAGTTTTGAGTGGGGGAAGGGTGTAACGACCCGTAAATTTTAACTGTTTTTATAACGTAATTAACTGAAATTTTGCTTGAAATTTAATAAGTTGAATTTGGAAATAAAAAATTTGATATTTAGAATACGTCTATTTTAACATAGCAACTGGTAAAAATTTGTTGGAAAATATGTAAGAAAGTCCTGTTGTGTAATTTTCAATTTAAATCTAAATCAGTTAATATTAGTTGAAAATAAAATGTTTTCAAAACCTGAATATTTTTATATAATAAAAATGTAAATCATTTTCTGAGTGAGATGTTATATTTCATTTTGGAAAATTTGGAATTCTATAGCTTCGTTTATCTTATCTTCTGCATTTTTGCAGCATTTTCGGTAGCGAAAATTCGAGTTTTTATAATTCGATCGTATCGCTAATATCTGTGTGTCGTTCTGATTGTCTCGTCGTGATGATCTCTTTAGTATATTTATTTCTGTATTTTGAGGTCCGGTACACGACGAAAGCGATAAAACGGCTCGTTGTAACGGTACCATAAATTGTGACTTTAATCTTTCCTTCGATTTCAAAGTTTAAACGTGCTGCCCAAACAAAATAAATTGCTTTAAATTTTCAGCTAAATCAATGTGTGACCGTTGCTATTACAATTGCTATTTTTCTAGTATATATTCATTTCTACCTTTTTCCTTTGCCATACTGTCATTCACTTCTTTCGGTACGTTTTTTTCTTCTCTTTTATTTTCTTTCCTTCTTCTTTTCTTTGTTTTCCTCTCTCTTCTTCTCTGCAGTTTCTTTCCATTCCTCCACGCCATCTTCCTCAGCCCGACTTCCTGTCCACCCTCCTCCATGCTCCGGCCTCTTACCCTCGCCAACACGCAACTCCCCGTCAACACCGCGAACCTTGCACTCCTTCAACCGAACTAAGCACCTGCCGAACCACCACTGAAACCATCCCCTTCACCACAGCCGCCCGCTTGTCACCTTCACCCTACCGAGCACGACAGACACTCCAACCAAACTCTTCCCACTTCCCCGACCCGTTGCCTCTCCAGACCCGACCCCACCGCCATTTTTCCCCTAGTCCATCAACCTCGGCGACCCGAGCCCAACCCAACCATTTCAACACCAATACCCAAGCACCAAACTCGGCCATGTCCTCCCCAAACCGTGTCCGTGCCACAACTCCACCCTATGTTCACCCAGATCCACCACTCCACGTGACAACCCCGCAGCAGCACACCCTCCACCTCGGCTGTAACGACCCACTATTTTGGACCATTCAAATCGACAATAATCCACACATGTCATACTTGAATAATACAAAATAACAAATTGTAATAAAATTTGGAGCAACTAAAATCATTCACAGAATAATAGACATAGAAATATCAGAATAACTCGCAGTGGAAATAAAATACCATAGTGGTTCATGAAGCCACTATAAACAAAGTCTCAAAAATAGATACAAAATACATAATCTGAAAACAAATACAGTTCTGAAAACAAGTACAGTAAAATCCCAAATACATAAGTTTCTAATACAAAGGCTGTAACGGAACAACTGAAACTAAAATAGATAGATAACTAGATAAGAAGAATCTCCAACGATTCCTAGCTCCAGAAAAGTGAAGTCCAAAGCTTGAATACTCAGGCTGACCCGAGCGTAAATAAAACACAAACACTCGAGTCAGGACATACATACTTATACAGTGTAAACCAACTCAAGTGAACTGTAATAAAGGTACAAGTAACTTAAAGAATGCTTGGGATCGCCCATTCTTTAAGGATCCGTTAAACTATCTACTATGTAGTAATATTCACTATTATAATAATGTCTAATATAAAATAAACATACTTTTAAATAGCATTAAGGAGTGACCCAATATTCCCCTTAACACATAATAGTCCTAGTAGTCTATCCAGTATTAGCATACTTCCAAAATGGGGGCTACCCTCGATACTCTACAGGCTACGGGAGAAATCACAACTCGTAGTAAAGCTCGATATGGTAGGTGACACGGCACACAAGGCAATGCCAGGGTAGATATACCAATTACGCATCCGGACTGGTGGTGACGCATAGCAGCCACTACCGCCCACCTCGAACAACACTCCAAATCAAGGGGTGCACCCAATCAATCACAAAGTAATAGAATGGTATCGAAGAAGTGTGTCCGATCAGAGGTGCTACCTCATTGGCCCGTCGATCGCTCCTGTTTTAGCCACCTTATGCCAACTCACGGGAGTTGGGTCCACGCATATACCTTAGGATCGTCGCCACCATCCTACTTCATTTTGGAAACTCCACCGCGTACACAGTTGTTAAAGTGGTTTTCGGTATCGACAGAGAGTATGTCCATATCCGATCCCGGTCACTTTAACAACCAATCGTTATTATAACCCGTGGTTATAAATTTCAAAATAGTTTATATTTCCAATCAAAATACTTAATTTAAACCCTTTAAAACAAAGTCATTATACCTTTAAATCAAATATTCAGTTCCCAAAAATTTAGCCTTTTCTGAGTTCATTTATTCACTTAAAAACATTAAAACATTAAAATTCCAACTTTCACAGCATTTAAAAAGTGCTGCGGTAAGTTTTATTTGAAAACAATTCAATTCAGCATAGACAGCATTTATAAACTGCTGTAATAGTTCAGTTTTAAAGGAAAAATAGTTCAATTCAGAAAAGACAACATTTACAGAACTGCTGTAATAGTTCAGGGTTCAATTTAAAAGATTTAATTCAATTCAGCAAAGACATCGTTTTAAAAACTGCTGCAGTAGTTCAATTATATTCAAAAATCATATTTCAGCCTACTGCAGCACTTAACAAGTGCTACAATAGCCCTTTCATTAGTTTCAGTTTTAAATTTAGTTCCTGCTACCACAACACTTACCAAGTGCTGTCATAGCCTTAGTTAATTTTAGCTTTTAGTTCATTTGTATCAACCACAACACTTAACAAGTGCTGCAGCATCATTTACTTCAGTTTCAAGTTAAATTCAGAAACGATAGCATTTCTGAAGTGCTATTAAATGAATTTCCAGATTTTAATTTGAATTCCATCCTTAAATAAACTTTAATTTAAATCATTTAAACTTATAAAAATCATATTTTTTCCACATTAAAAATATTCATTTAAATACCCTTTAACTTATGATTTTTAAAAAGAATTTTTTTACAATAAAATCAAATTTCCAACTAATTTCACTTATTAAATTCAAGTGTACCCTTTTCTTATTTTTTTCGTTTTTAACAATTTCTCTTTACACTTAAATTTAAAATTTCATTTCATAAACAAAACTTAATCTCCATTTTTATTTAATTAACCTAACTTTATTAAAAATCCAATCACGAATTCCAAATTAAGTTATATTAAAATCACAATTTTTCTATTTATTTATTTACCATTTTGAACACATAGAAAAATCAATTCCACTTTATTAAATCATTTTAAATTCAATTTAAATCAAATTATCATATTTTTATCATTTAAAAATACTTAAAAATTTCCAAAAAATTTATAAAATAACCACGGGTCTGTATAATATTTTCTAGCCTAAGTCAAGTGATACAGATAATATATCATTTCAATCCGTAATTTACAAAGAAAATCCAGGTTTTATCATTTCAAACCCGCAATCCTAAGTAAATAAAATTAAATAAAAATCGTTCAGGCTTATCATTTTAGCCCATAACGATCTTTGCCTATTCTAAAGTCCGTTCGGGTATGTATCATTCAACCCATAGTGATTCTATTCTACAGGGAACTTGCAGTGTGATAAATAGAATAGAATAAACAGTAAAATAAAATAAAGCATAACAGATGATGTGACAAGTTAATTACAGGTTTTAACATCATATAATTTACAACACAGGTAGGTATAACATAATAAAATTATTTCTACACTTTCACTTGTTATAAATTCACCGTTATATAAGTATGAATGTCAGGTGTGATTACTCACCTCTATAAAGCGGGAGTTCGCAAACAAAACACACAAATGAAAAATTCGGAAAGCTTGATACGACTTTTGATTTTGAGTGGAGAAGAGAGCCAAGCTATAGATCTTGTAACAACCAAATAAAATAAAACAAATATAACTATATAGATTCAACACAAACCATACCAAAAAAACAATTTGAATTTAAGAGCAACAATGAACAAAATGCTTTGGCCATGCTTTCATCAATCAAGTGCTCGACCTAGGGGTCTTGTAGTTCGGCCATGACATGGTTTTTGGGTCGGGTATGGGTCCTATATGGCATGGCTACAAAGAATAGAAAGGGTAGGAGTTACATAAGAGGAATACAAGGGGACAAGGCAAGATAGGGGGGTTTTGTTCAATCTTTTGGCTCGGCCTATGCAAGGTTTGGGCTCGACCATGGTCAGGTCAGGTCTGGCCAGTGGGTAGGGTGATGGGTGGTGGTCAATTCATGGTGGTGGTGGGGAAATAGGAGGCGGCCAAGGCAAGATATGAAGGGTATGTTGAAGGCAAACTCGGCTATGCATGTATTTAAGGGGTCTAACATTGTTTTTGTGGAGTTTTGGTCTTGAAGAGGTCACGGCCTGGTCAAATCAGAGGAGGGGGATGGTCTGAAGCCATGGATGGTGGGGAGGAAGAGGTGGTGGTGGCTATGGCCGTGGCATATATATGAAAAGCATGACCAAAACAATGAAAAATCAAAAGAAAACAATGGAAAAGTGGAGAGAAAAAGTAGAAAAGTGGAGAGAAGCCATTACCTATTTTCAGATCTGAAATGATGGCTGAAAATTTATGGATGAGAAAGTGTTTTCACGTGAAAGAAAGGAATAAATACTCACGGCAACAAATAAGGAATGAACGGCCAAAATATTGAGGAGTTATGGTATGAAATCAATGGATGGAAAGCTAAAGAGGTAATAAATCAAAACGTAACGTATGCCTCCATTTAAAAATAGATAACGTATTCTAATTGATGTGTTACCTATATATTAAAGAAAGGTGTATAAAAGAAGCTTTCACAAAGAAATAAATAATATAACGTTAAATAAATACCTTTTAAAGATATGCCTTTAAAATCAAAAACGTATATATACATTTGAAATTTATTTCCAAGAAAATAAATAAGGAATCTAGATGTTTATAAAATGAAATCAAGTATACATATATAACATGACATGTTGCATAGGTAAACATAGATTTGGACATGACATGTCAAACAAATATTATTTATATAAATTAAAATAAACAATTTTTGTTAAATAAACAATTTACATATAATAGTGTAAAAGGCATAACTTTCACTATATAAATCAGATTTCAACGAAACGAAAAGCAGTATACTCGAAATTTTATTTACTTTCATAATAAAAGATAAAATTCAAAAATTCAAACTTTTAAACTTTTAAATTAAAAGTCAAAGTTTGACCATATTCACATTTCTGGAAAATATTCTATTTATTCATATTTGGAATTATAATTCACATACAAATCAAAATTTATATTTAAAATAACAAAATTTATCCATTTTAATAAATAAAATAAAGTTATTAAATCAGGAAATTCAAGGAACAAAAGATAGCAAAGCAAAAGTACCTGAAACAAATAATACCAGATTCGAAGCACGAATGCTCTCCTCCATCTCCTAGGTACAGTCTCGATCATCAGTACTCCACTGTACTTTGACCAGACTAACAGATTTCCTTCTTAGCTGCTTCGTACCTCTGTCGACAATGCGAAGTGGCTTCCTCTCAACAGTCAGATTAGGCTCAATATCCAAACTATCAAGAGCAGAAGGCTGAACAATAAGAGATGGGTCATGTAGATAGTGACAAAGATGAGAAACGTGGAATGCATTATGTACTCCAGAGAACTTCTCGGGCAAATCCAGATGATAAGCCAAAGAACCAATTCTTTCCGTAATGCGGAAAGGACCAACAAACCTAAGAGAAAGCTTCCCTCTACGACCAAAGCGAATAACATTTCTTAAGGGAGAGACCTTAAGGAAAACCAAATCACCAACAGCAAACTCCATACTCCGCCTACGACGATCAGCATACTTCTTCTGTCTATCCTGAGCAACTCTCATCTTCCTCCTAATCTCCTCTACTCTCTCAGAAGCCTCTAAAATCATCTCAGGACCAAGAACCAAACGATTACCGGATTCAATCCAGCAAGATGGAGATCTACAAGGTCGTCCGTAAAGAGCAGCAAATGGAGACGTCTTAATACTGGCCTGAATTCAAAGATAGAAATGAGATAGATAAAAGATTAAGATAAGATCAAAACAAAGATAGAAATTATACATGATAACTATTGTTATAGGTGAATTCGACAAGATGGAGATGATCTTCCCAAGATCCTCCATAATCAAGCACACAAGCACGAAGGAGATCTTCTAGAATTTGATTCACCCTTTCCGTTTGACCGTCGGTCTATGGATGGTAAGTAGTGCTCAGATTCAGATGAGTACCCAAAGAATCCTGAAAGGCTTTCCAAAACTGACTAGTAAAGATAGGATCACGATCACAAACAATACTGAGAGGAACACCATGGAGACGAACAATCTCCCTCATGTAAATCTCAGACAAACTAGAAGCAGAACAGGTAGACTTGACCGGAATGAAATGAGGTGATTTGGCCAATCTATCCGCAATAACCCAGATACTCTCATTACCTCTCCTAGTCCTTAGTAATCCATCAATGAAATCCATAAAAACCTGTTCCCACTTCCAATTAGGAATCTCAAGAGGCTGCAACAAACCAGGGGTCTTCTGATGATCTGCCTTGACTTGCTGACAAGTCGCACACCTACTAACAAAAATGGAGATATCTCGCCTCATACCTCTCCACCAATACAACTTCTTCATATCCTGATACATCTTGGTCACACCTGGATGAATAGAAAGTCTGGACTGATGATTTTCCCGAAGTAACTCCTGTCTCAATCCATCAACATTCGAGACACAAATCCTATTATTAATCCTCAAAACACCTTTATCATCTATCTGAGCACCACTGCCATCAAGACTACTACCTCCAACCCTACTACGAACATTCCCCTTCATCGATCTAAGCATCTCATCCTCATCCTACTTAGCCATGATACGATCCACAAGAGAAGAAGAAACAACAAGCTGACACAACATAGCCTTCTTCCGACTCAAAGCATCTGCCACAACATTAGCTTTCCCAGGTGTATAGTTGATGTCGAGGTCATAAGAAGTAAGGAACTCCAACCACCTAACTTGTCTCTGGTTAAAATCCTTCTGAGTGAAAATATACCTCAAGGACTGATGATCTGTGAAAAGCTCGAACTTAGTACCCAAAAGGTGATGTCTCCAAAGCTTCAAAGCAAAAACGAAAGCAAGCAACTCTAAATCATGGGCAGCATAATTGGCTTCATGGGTCTTCAACTGTCGACTAGCATAAGCATTCACCTTACCATCCTGCATCAGAACAACTCCTAAACCTTCACGACAAGCATCAGTGTATACCAATAATCCCTCATTTCCATTTGGAACGGTAAGAACTGGTGCGGAAGTAAGCTTGTGCTTTAACTCACTGAATGCAGCCTTACACTCATCACTCCAAATAAACTTAGCATTCTTCCGAGTCAAAGCAGTGAGAGGTGCATCAATCCGGGCAAAATTCTCAATGAATCTCCGGTAATAACTGGCAAGGCCCGGAAAACTACGGATATCAGTAGGAGTCTTAGGAGTTTCCCAATCCTGCACAGAATAGGGATAAAGAAGGATAATAGGAAAGATAGAATAAATTTAATGAAACAAGGAAAGAGAAGGAAAGAAAGGCTTACATTGATCGCAGCAATTTTGACTGGATCAATAGAAACTCCATTACCAGAAACAATATGCCCGAGGAATCAGACTTCATCTTTCCAAAAATGACATTTGGAAAATTTAGCCTTTAACTGATGATTTCGAAGAGTCTTAAGAACAAATTTCAGATGTGACTCATGCTCTTCTTCAGACTTAGAGAAAATGAGAATATCATCAACAAAGACTAGAACAAATTTATTAAGCACATCACGAAAAACACGATTCATCAAATCAACATAGAAACCAGGAGCATTAGTCAAACTGAAAGGCATGACAAACCA
This sequence comes from Allium fistulosum, assembly GCA_030737815.1. Taxonomy (NCBI): domain Eukaryota; kingdom Viridiplantae; phylum Streptophyta; class Magnoliopsida; order Asparagales; family Amaryllidaceae; genus Allium; species Allium fistulosum. The sequence continues at coordinate 866,483,300 of CM060905.1, read as the reverse complement.
TTCAAAGAATCCATTCTCGGTATGGAAAGCTGTCTTAGGAATACTTTCCTCAGCAACTCTGAGCTGGTGAAAATCCATGGCAAGATCAAGTTGAGAGAAAACAGTAGCACTATAAAGCTGATCAAACATATCATTGATGCGAGGCATTGGATATCTATTTTTCATAGTGAGCTTGTTCAGCTCCCTATAATCAACACACATCCGGAGAGAGCCATCGGACTTGGTGACGAAAACCACCGCTGCTCCCTATTCAGAATAGCTAGGTCTGATCAGACCTTTGGAAGACAAGTCCTCAATTTGCTTCCCTAACTCAACCTTCTTGCGGGGTGCCATTCTTCTAGGAGGAAGAACTATAGGTCGAGCTCCAGGAATAAGATCAATACGGAAATCGATTTCCCGCTTAGGAGGTAAAGTAGTAACTTCACCAAATACATCGAGATAGAGTTTGACTACACGAGTCGACTGAAGGTCAACAGGAGAAGAATCCAGAGAGTAGATAAAATTTCCAGCAAAATCCTGAGGCATGCGACACTGAATAAACAAAGAATCACCCTTATCTCCTATAAGAGTCACAATACGGGCTTTGCAAGAGATACGGGCATCATGCCTATTAAGCCAATCATCTCCGAGTAATAAATCAAAAGCATCGAAACCAAGAACATAGAAATTTCTAGAAAACCGATAACCAGAATGAAAGAGTTTCACATGTTTACATATCTTATTAGGATTTGCGGGACCACCAATAGGATTTGAAACACATAAAGGAACAGAAGCATACTCAGGAGAAAGGAGATGTTCAAACTTATCACACAAATCAACAGAAATAAAACTATGTGAAGCTCCAGTATCAAATAAAACACGAACAAGATGATGGAATAAAGTAAAGGTTCCCTGAAGACTACCTTGATCATCACTAGGAGCAGGTGCAACAGGAGAAGAAGCAGATGTAACAGCAAGAACACCAGATGGCTTGCCCTTCTGATACAAAGGACAATCATTCTTAAAATGACCAGGCTGAAGGCAGACATGACAAAGATTGTTCCTGGTAACCTGAGGTGGAGGAACAGCAGCACCAACTGAAGTAGGGCAACTATTAGCATAGTGTCCCTTCTGATCACACTTGAAGCAGGTAATGGTAGACATATCGATAGGGTGCCTCTGAGAAGGAGAAGATGATGAAGATCCCAAACCCGGATTCTTGAGCCAATTCTTCTTCTGCTGGTGGAAATTGGGCTTTCTCTTCTTAGAATTAGCAGAGGAAGACTGAGATGCAGGAGCACTAGCAGCAGCAGGACCCCTGGAAGTAGGGTTCTCATAACGAATAGCCATATCCATAAGCTCGGTAAAAGTGCCATGAACATGTGAAATAAGACAATCGTAGAACTCTGGGCGAGCTCCAGCTATGAACTTCTCATTTTTCTTAAGCTGATTGTCGATAAGACCAGGACCAAACTTGGAAAGTTCATTGAACTTCCGCTCATACTCAGAAAACGACATGGTACCCTGCTTGAGATCCATTAATTCTCGATAAAGCTAAGATTTCCCGGCTTCGGGCTTCCATTTTGCCACAAAAGCCTTCTGGAAAGGAGATACAGAAACTAAACTTAAGGTAGATTCAAGAGAATGGAAAATGGGGAAAATTCGAGATAACACAAACGATACCTAAACTGCTCCCATGAAATATCGCCCTCGTTAGTGTGAGCTGTAACAGACTCCCACCAATCTAAGGCTAACTCTTGCAGCTGCCAAGCTGCTAACTGATGCCTTTGGGCATCAGTAATCTCAAGACCAGTAAAGATCCTCTCTAAACTCCATAACCATTACTGGGCTTCGATAATGCTCTCTGAACCGGTGAACTTAGTACCACCGAGCTGAAAGAATTCCTTACAAAGAACAGTAAACCTAACAGGTGCAACAGGTTGAGGAGCTGGGGCAGTACCATGACCCCTACCTCTAGCATTTCCACGATTCATCCTGAAAATATCAAGAATGAATTTAGGACAAAGATACAGAGAAGACAAAGATAAGATAAGACTCACTAGGATGAATGTCCTAATAAAAGAAATTTCTAACAAGGTAGATACGAAGAGAAGGAAGTTTAGAAAATTGCTTTTTAAAATAAGAAGATTTTATATCAAAATAATCTTTGAAAAATTCTTTGAAAAATCATTTTAAAATCATTTTATACTTTGAAAATACATTCTCTCCCAAAGAAATGATTCTGAGGTTGATTTCACTCATTCTAGGGTATTTCTACCCTATCTCTACTGAGTTTTTGCTCCATAGGCTAAGGTTTGCCTAAAAACCTCGCTCTGATACCAAATGTAATGACCCACTATTTTGAACCATTCAAATCGACAATAATCCACACATGTCAGACTTGAATAATACAAAATAACAGATTGTAATAAAATTTGGAGAAAATAAAATCATTCACAGAATCACAGACACATAAATATCAAAATAACTCGCAGCGGAAATAAAATACCATAGTGGTTCATAAAGCCACTATAAACAAGGTCTCAAAAACAGATACAAAATACATAGTCTGAAAACAAATACAGTTCTGAAAACAAGTACAGTAAAATCCCAAATACATAAGTTTCTAATAAAAAGGCTAAAATGGAACAACTGAAATTGAAATAGATAGATAACTAGATAAGCAGAATCTCCAGCGATTCCTAGCTCCAGAAAAGTGAAGTCCAAAGCTGTGAATACTCAGGCTGACCCGAGCATAAATAAAACACAAACACTCGAGTCAGGACATACATACTTATACAGTGTAAACCAACTCAGGTGAACTGTAATACAGGTACAAGTAACTTAAAGAATGCTTGGGATCGCCCATTCTTTAAGGATCCGTTAAACTATCTACTATGTAGTAATATTCGCTATTATAATAATGTCTAATATAAAATAAACATAATTTTAAATAGCATTAAGGAGTGACCCAATATTCCCCTTAACACGTAATAGTCCAAGTAGTCTATCCAGTATTAGCATACTCCCAAAATGGGGGCTACCCTCGATACTCTACAAGCTACGGGAGAAATCACAACTCGTAGTAAAGCTCGATATGGTAGGTGACACGACACATAAGGCAATGCCAGGGTAGATATACCAATTACGCATCCGGACTGGTGGTGACGCATAGCAGCCACTACTGCCCACCTCGAACAACACTCCAAATCAAGGGGTGCACCCAATCAATCACAAAGTAATAGAATGTTATCGAAGAAGTGTGTCCGATCAGAGGTGCTACCTCATTGGCCTGTCGACCGCTCCTGTTTTAGCCACCTTATGCCAACTCACGGGAGTTGGGTCCACGCATATACCTTAGGATCGTCGCCACCATCCTACTTCATTCTGGAAACTCCACCGCGTACACAGTTGTTAAAGTGGTTTTCGGTATCGACAGAGAGTATGTCCATATCCGATCCCGGTCTCTATAATAACCAATCGTTATTATAACCCGTGGTTATAAATTTCAAAATAGTTTATATTTCCAATCAAAATACTTCATTTAAACCCTTTAAAACAAAGTCATTATACGTTTAAATCAAATATTCAGTTCCCAAAAATTTAGCATTTTCTGAGTTCATTTATTCACTTAAAAACATTAAAACATTAAAATTCCAACTTTCACAACATTTAAAAAGTGCTGCGCTAAGTTATATTTGAAAACAATTCAATTCAGCAAAGACAACATTTATAAACTGCTGTAATAGTTCAGTTTTAAAGGAAAAATAGTTCAATTCAGAAAAGACAGCATTTACAGAACTGCTGTAATAGTTCAGGGTTCAATTTAAAAGATTTAATTCAATTCAGCAAAGACATCATTTTAAAAACTGCTGCAGTAGTTCAATTATATTCAAAAATCATATGTCAGCCTACTGCAGCACTTAACAAGTGCTACAATAGCCCTTTCATTAGTTTCAGTTTTAAATTTAGTTCCTGCTGCCACAGCACTTACCAAATGCTGTCATAGCCTTAGTTAATTTTAGCTTTTAGTTCATTTGTATCAACCACAACACTTAACAAGTGCTGCAGCATCATTTACTTCAGTTTCAAGTTAAATTCAGAAACGATAGCATTTCTGAAGTGCTATTAAATGAATTTCCAGATTTTAATTTTAATTCCAGCCATAAATAAACTTCAATTTAAATCATTTAAACTTATAAAAATCATATTTTTCCATATCAAAAATATTCATTTGAATACCCTTTAACTTATGATTTATATAAAGAATTTTTTTACAATAAAATCAAATTTCCAACTAATTTCACTTATTAAATTCAAGTGTACCCTTTTCTTATTTTTTTCGTTTTTAACAATTTCTCTTTACACTTAAATTTAAAATTTCATTTCATAAACAAAACTTAATCTCCATTTTTATTTAATTAACCTAACTTTATTAAAAATCCAATCACGAATTCCAAATTAAGTTATATTAAAATCACAATTTTTCAATTCATTTATTTACCATTTTTAACACGTAGAAAAATCAATTCCACTTTATTAAATCATTTTAAATTTAATTTAAATCAAATTATCATATTTTTATCATTTAAAAATACTTAAAAATTTCCAAAAAACTTTATAAAATAACCACGGGTCTGTATAATATTTTCTAGCCTAAGTCAAGCGATACAGATAATATATCATTTCAATCCGTAATTTACAAAGAAAATCCGGGTTTTATCATTTCAAACCCGCAATCCCAAGTAAATAAAATTAAATAAAAATTGTCCAGGCTTATCATTTCAGCCCATAACGATCTTTCCCTATTCTAAAGTCCGTTCGGGTATGTATCATTCAACCCATAGTGATTCTATTCTACAGGGAACTTGTAGTGTGATAAACAAAATAGAATAAACATTAAAATAAAATAAAGCATAACAGATGATGTGACAAGTTAATTACAGGGTTTAACATCATATAATTTACAACACAGGTAGGTATAACATAATAAAATTATTTCTACACTTTCACTTGTTATAAATTCACCGTTATATAAGTATGAATGTCAGGTGTGATTACTCACCTCAATAAAGCTGGAGTTCGCAAACAAAACACACAAATGAAAAATCCGGAAAGCACGATATGACTTTTGATTTTGAGTGGAGAAGGGAGTCAAGCTATAGATCTTGTAGCAACCAAATAAATAAAACAAATATAACTATATAGATTCAACACAAAACACACTATAAAAGAATTTGAATTTAAGAGCAACAATGAACAAAATGCTTTGGCCATGCTTTCATCAATCAAGTGCTCGACCTAGGGGTCTTGTAGTTCGGCCATGACATGGTTTTTGGGTCGGGTATGGGTCCTATATGGCACGGCTACAAAGAATAGAAAGGGGTAGGAGTTACATAAGAGGAATACAAGAGGACAAGGCAAGATAGGAGGGTTTTGTTCAATCTTTTGGCTCGGCCTGTGCAAGGTTTGGGCTCGGCCATGGTCAGGTCAGGTCTGGCCAGCGGGTAGGGTGATGGGTGGTGGTCAATTCATGGTGGTGGTGGGGCAATAGGAGGCGGCTAAGGCAAGATATGAAGGGTATGTTGAAGGCAAACTCGGCTATGCATGTATTTAAGGGGTCTAACATTGTTTTTGTGGAGTTTTGGTCTTGAGGAGGTCATGGCCTAGTCAAATCAGAGGAGGGGGATGGTCTGAAGCCATGGATGGTGGGGAGAAAGAGGTGGTGGTGGCTATGGCCGAGGAATATATATGAAGAGCATGACCAAAACAATGAAAAATCAAAAGAAAACAATGGAAAAGTGGAGAGAAAAAGTAGAAAAGAGGAGAGAAGCCATTACCTATTTTCAGATTTGAAATGATGGCTACAAATTTGTGGATGAGAAAGTGTTTTCACGTGAAAGAAAGGAATAAATACTCACGGCAACAAATAAGGAATGAACGGCCAAAATATTGAGGAGTTATGGTATGAAATCAATGGATGGAAAGCTAAAGAGGTAATAAATCAAAACGTAACGTATGCCTCTATTTAAAAATAGATAACGTATTCTAATTGATGTGTTACCTATATATTAAAGAAAGGTGTATAAAAGAAGCTTTCACAAACCGATAAATACAATAATGTTAAATAAATACCTTTTAAAGATATGCCTTTAAAATCAAAAACGTATATATACATTTGAATTTCTTTCCAAGAAAATAAATAAGGAATCTAGATGTTTATAAAATGTTTTAAAATCAAGTATACATATATAACATGACATGATGCACAGGTAAACATAGATTTGAACATGACATGTCAAACAAATATTATTTATATAAATTATAATAAACAATTTTTGTTAAATAAACAATTTACATATAATAGTGTAAAAAGCATAACTTTCACCATATAAATTAGATTTCAACGAAACGAAAAGCAATATACTCGAAATTTCATTTACTTTCATAATAAAAGATAAAATTCAAACATTTAAACTTTTATATTAAAAGTCAAAGTTTGACCATATTGACCAAAATTCACATTTCTGGAAAATACTCTATTTATTCATGTTTGTAATTATAATTCACATACAAATCAAAATTTATATTTAAAATAACAAAATTTATCCATTTTAATAAATAAAATAAAGTATTTAAATCAGGAAATTCAATTCAAAATAATTACAAAAACAGGGTTGTTACATCGGCCGCCTGCAACTCTCACTTCATCCCTCTCCTCGGCAGCTATGCAGCTAACCTTTACAAGAATGTATATATCTATATGACTTGTATGAATATATATATTTCATATGGTACTATTATACTGTACAGATTAGTATGCATATAACATGTTCAACGAAATATATATGTTTGCGTTTGTATACAGATCGAGTTTAAGTGAATTGTTTGCGGGCGTTTTGTTTTTTGTTTTGTGTTAAGGACAGAAAATTTCTTTTATATATAGGTAGCTATATATATAGGTCATTTATGTATTGATTTTAAGTATTAGATAAAATGAGATATAGATTTTGATTTTTCATATGTATGATTTAATGAACAGTTACTTCTAAAGTATTGATTTTGTGGAGTGTCAGTGCGTGCATATAACAAAATATTAGCTTGAAAAGAAAAAATTATAAATATATCTGAATATATATATTTGCTCGTGTATTTAAAAAGGGATAAATTTTTTTTTAGTATATATATGTTATAATATATGTTATGTTGTATGAGCAGTAGGGTATATTTAAAGTGTTATATATATATTTTTCAATGGCAATCTATGTTTTCAAATACTGTTTTGAAGTATGTTTGTACATATGTGTACTTTACACCTGTTAACATATATGTGTGAGTTTTTATATGCTGGTTGAAGTGTAAATTCCCTGTAGAGTCTGTAAACATGATAGTAGCATATATACTAGTGTACATATAATATATTAGTTTAAGAGATGATATCATGTACGATAAATATAATATAATATTTAAATTTTAAATATATGTGTTAAGTTTAATAAGGATCTTGAAATATATATAGATTTCGATTGTGATATATGTATATATATTTGAATTTAATATTGATTTTCAAATGTATATATTTTAAAGAATTTTATTTTAATACGTGTTTAAATTTTAGACTTTAAATTATATAGTTATATATATATATATTTGTTTCATCGATCTCTGGTCCACCTCGAATTACTTTTTCAATATCGAATTTGCCACAGCAATTCCTAGCTTGTCGCTGTTCCACGTATTGTATCCATATCCGTGTTCGTATCCATATCTGTTTCCTCTCATTCCCGTTGTTTCTCTAGCCTCGAAAGGTGAGCAATCACTCACGATTAACATTCTTATAGTTAGTAAATTTGATTTCACTTGAAACAACAATTGAAATATGCTGTTAAATTTGAATTGTTAGTTATTTAATTTTGTTAAATACGATATGCCATTTTCTGCAATTGTTCACCTGTGATATATGACACCATATCTTGCTATTTTATTTAAATTTATCACTGATGATATATGCCTGTTATTGATATGTTATATTGTTATCATATTTGTTCTCACTCTACAAGTTCCCTGTTAGTTTAGAATTCCCTATGAGTTGAAATGATACATACCCGAATAATTTTGTAGAATAGGAGAAAATCGTTATGGGTTGAAATGATAAACCCAAGCGATTTTCATTTATTTTAAATTTGGGATTGCGGGTTGAAATAATATATACCCGTAGATATTTAAATTGCAGATTGAAATGATAAATATCCGTATCACTTGACCATAGGATCGAAAATTATATACGGACACCGTTGGTCTATATTTTGAAATGATTTTTCCAAGTTTTGGAAGGAAGGATTTTATAAAACATTGTTTTTTAAGTATAATATAAAGATATTTTATTTTGTAAAATTTAGATTTTTAAAATTATATGTTTTTGGAAATTTTAAATTTATAAGTTAGTTTTAAAATTATAAATTTTAAGATTTTCTTATAATTTTATTTTCTTAAAAATATATAAAATAAGATTCAATTTAATAAATTTAATTTAATTGGTTTAAAATATATTTAAGTATTTATTTAAATTTATATTAATATCTAAAAAAAGATTTTTATAACTTCAATAAATAAAGGTTGGAAAAATAAAGTAAAATTGGCTTGAAATTTAATTGGTTGATGATTGAATTTAAATAAGGATTTATTTGAATTCATTGATTTTGAAATTTTTGGAAAAATATGATTTATAACTTGATTAGATAAGAAGTGATTAAATGAATATTCTCGATTTTTAAATAAAATTGAGATTGGATATTTAATATTGATTTAAATTTATGAAGTGGGATTTTAATAAATCGTTATCAAAATGATTAAGTGAATACCTTCCAATTTGAATAAAATTAAAGTTAAATGTTGAAATATAAATGAAATTTATATTGTAAATGTTTGAATAGTTAAACTTGAATCTTTGAACTTTAAATTGAAATGGTTAAACTGGAATTGATCTAAATTGAATTTTTGGAATTTAAGATGATGTGAATTGATTAGTAGTTAGAGGAAACTAATTTTATTATATAAAGTATTTTATCATATATAAACTATTTAATTTATAATTATTTTAATATATATACTATTTTCAAAAATCAAATTGTTTAAGTCGGAAGTGTTATGATTTCAAAAAGTGTTATGATTTCACAAGTGTTATGATTTCAAAAGCATTACGATTTCAAAGTGTTATGGTTTCAAAAGTGTTATGATTTCAAAAGTGCTATAATTTCGAAAGTGTTATAAATTTGAAAGTGTTACGGTTCTGGAAAGGAATAGTAAATAATGATATCGAATTTGATATGGTTTTGAAATGAATATTATATTTTAATATGAAGTATGAACTATTTGAAATGAAATGACCACGGTGTGAAATAAACATTTGGTTGTTAAAGAGACTGTGATCGGATATTGTCATACTCTCTGCCAATACCGAAAACCACTTTAACAACTGTGTACGTGGTGAAGATTCCAGAATAAAGTAGGATGGTTTGGTGACGATTCTATATGGTATTTACGTAGCCCTGACTCCCGTGAGTCAGCTTAATGTGGCTAAAACAGGAGCTATACCGGGTCAAGTGAGGTCATTCCTCCGATCGGGCACATTTCTTCGATACCATTCTATTGCTTTTGTGGTTTAATTGGGTGCACCCTTTGATATGGGAGTGTGTCACGAGGTGGGCGGTAGTAGTTGCTATGCGTTACCACCAGTCCAGGAGTGCAAATGGTATATCTACCCGGGCATTTCCTCGAGTGCCTTGTCGCATGCCCTATCGTGCCTTCTGCGAGTTTGGTTTGTACCATACCTATGGAGTGCCCTCTGATAGCCCTCCAGTTTACGGGGGGAGTTACGATACTGTATAGACTATGGGAATATATAAAAATGTGTTAAGGGGGATATGGGTAACGCCTTAACGCTATTTTAATGCTTTTACTTTACTATAAACATATTATAATAGCGTATATTACTACATAGTAGATAGTTCCACGGATCCTTAGAGGATGTAAATCCCAAGCATCCTTTAAGTTACTTGTATTTCATTTGACATTTTGCTTGAGTTGAATTTATTAATATAAGAATGTTAATCCTGACTCGAGTGTTTTGTGTTTTGCTTTACGCTCGGGTCAGACTGAGTGTCACAACATTTGAGACTCACCTTCGGAGTTGGAGCTTCACTTGGAGATCCATCTATATATCTATTCAGCTTTCAGCTATCCAGTTGTTTTGTTCATACTTGTCATCTGTTTGTATTCGAGACTGCATTGTATTTGAGATGTTCTGTTGTATTTTATTTCAAACTCTGTTGTTTATATGGTAGCTTCATGAACTACTATTTATCTATTCCGCTGCTCATTGTTGTAATACTCTGTGTCTGTGATTTTGTGATTAGTTTATTTACTGTATATGCTGAGTTTTGCCAAATATAAATTAACAATCTGATATTTTGAGCAATTCAAGTCCGACATGCGCGGATGTGAATGGTTAAAAATACCGGGTCGTTACATTATCCTTTTAAAATAATACTGATTAATTCTCAATAAAAATTAACTTAATATGAACTAACTTAATTAATAATTAAATATACTTAAAACAATCTAAAACAACTAAATAATTAATTTTTTTGAAATATTCTTAAGCACCTTTTTAAATTACCTAGTTAATAATTTAAAAATTCTCCTTTTTAAAACAACTAAATTTCTCGATAAAAATATATTTTTCAATTCTAATATAATCAGTCTAACATTTATAAATCTCTCTTGATTTATTTCCAATTTGATTTACGTCCCAATTCTGTGAATTCCCTTTCACATTTAAAAAAATTAAACCTACCATTTATTTTTAAACCGATTTACCCATCTCCTTATAAATTCTCACCGTGAATTTATAACTTCAATTTATCCACTGATAATCACTTTACTTTATTTATAAACCTTGTTTATAAACCCCATAGTCTCATTTCCCGTTTATAACGGTTTCACAATGCTTAATCGATTTTAAATCGATTTCTAAATTAAATTCCAGTTTTAAATTAATTTCTTAAATAACCTAAATATATCCCAAAACCCAACTAAATTCAGATTCCACTTCCATTTCATAATTTAAAATCTTATTTAAAATATGGTATATCAATTTCATGTTTTATTTTCAAATTTCCTTTTTATTTTCCCCAAGACTATTTTAAATCTCGATTTAAAAAATCTTTTTGCACTTAAACAAATACCGCTTAAGTTTTTATTATTTTAAATACTTTTATTACATTATTCCAAAAATCTCTATTTTTTATATTCCGAAATTATTAAATACAAATTTAAAACCAAACTATTTATTTTTCCCAAATTCATTCCTTTTAATCAATCTAAATTTCACCATAAATAATTTACTTCCAACTTTCCTTTTTTTTTAAAATTCAATATACCTATTTATGGTATTTTAAAATACCAAAATCTAAACCAAACTACCATAGCATCCAATAAATTCAAATCACACTATAATCTACCACAGATTATTCAAACAAATCATACATCAATATATGAAATTAATTTCAACATTTTGAGGAATCCAATTGGATCCCTCCAACCTGTTTCCCTGCATTATGCATTAACAGATGTTAATACAATTATAAAAATACCAATCCCACTTCGAGGGGGATAGCGCGGTATATAGGGTCATTTGCTATTATGCGGGGTGCATAGGGTCTCATCTGCTATATATATGTGGGAATATCAATCACTTCAATATATATACTACTATATATAATATCACATCCAACTGATAATAATTTATCAATTCTATCAATCAATCAATAATTAATTTTAACTATTTAAAATTTATTTCGGTAATCCATAATTCAATGAGATTAACTCACCTTGATTTTTAATTGCAACCGGTTCCAATTTTTGATTCCATTGTGTATATTCCACAGCTACGAACCAACTACGGCTTGTTTTCATCGATTTTGAACCTCGCACGACATAGTTATTGAATTTATAAACTAGCTTATTTAAATGAAAATTTAACTAACCGAATTACACCTTGAATCAAATTTAATTAAAACTAAATAAAATTTAAAATTTACTTGTTCATTTTATGAACTTAAAATAGATGCAGTTTTTTCCTCAAAAACTGACTCATACCCAAGAAAACGCGACTTCACTTGCCTGCGCCTGCTCCTCTGCCTGTCTGGGTACACGATCATCACACTCGACTCCCCTGCACATGCAACAACACTCCCACCTATCGACTGCCTCTACTCCCCCAAACCTCGCGATCGCCATCTCACAATCGCGCGCATGCTCCAGACCTAGCTTAATCCCTGCCCTAGCTCAATCCCTTCATGACTACCACCACCTGCTGATCACCCCATCGCAGGCAACTTGCGCCTCCACCATTAGTCACTACCGCTCCAACCTCCCTCCACCCATGCGCACGCTCATCGCTTTCCAATCGTGACTCAGTCGCCAGCCGATATTTGTTTTTATTTTTTTTGAAATCGAGCCAATTTTTCATTTTTTTTGATTCGTTTTGAATTAAAAATGGGGAGGGGGGGATTGAAGATGCGATTTAGATTCGAAGAGGGATGAAAAAAAAATTTACAGGCGACTATTTTTTTTATTACACAGTCGGCCATTTTTTTCTTTTCAATTTTGAAATATTCGGCTGCGAACTTAAAAAAAAGAGGGGACGTTATTTTGAACTGATGGAGGGGGAAATGTGTTTGAATGAAAAAGGGTACAGTGATTGAGTGAAGGGAAAACTGATGTGAAGGATTTGCAGCTGAAAGGTTGACTAGAACCTAAATATATTAATTAATTTTCAAATTTCTCGTTATACGCAACTCGAAATCTCAAATCCCTATCGAGGCATGCTGCTAGGCGTTTATAATGTTATACCCCTATTCCAAACACAATGGAAAAGGTTTCAAGTCCAAATTCGATCGTATGGAGAAGATAGATTTTTGGATCCAATTATTATATTAAATTTTCGACATTAATTTCAACGCGTTTATATACCATACGACCAAACGATAACTCCAAACACTACGAAACTTTAAATCCGATAATAATACACTATTACGGATCCAATGGAGCCAGTTTCGTCGATATCTGAGACTGTGCCCCGGAAGGCTATGTTTAAATGTAAATTCAAACGATATATTTTAAAAACAAAAAAATCACTTTTAAATTCAATTTAAAAGTTTTATTATCTTTATTATTATTAATATAAATTTTATAAGCCTTTAAATTATTTTTAGCAAGCTTAAAACTCAAGATTCACTAATTTACCCAATATTCAATTATTAAATTCAATAATTAAATTATCCAACAAATGGTTATATTTGAAATTCAAGTTAAAATTTAACTTTTAAATATTTAGAATCAATTAAATATTCCAATTTCAAATATCCAAAATTCTGGGTAATTACACCTTTGTACGCGCGTCTACCTCGAAGCAGACATTGTACATATTCTCATATGTATATTTGTTGAAGTGAAAGGTTGGAGGGATCCAATAAGATTCCTCACTATAGTTGATGTTTATTTACACATATTGTTATATATGTTGTATTATGTGATATTTAATGTGATGGATGTCATGATTGCAATTATTGATGTGAATCCCCTTATTTAGTACTTTTGCAGCATTGGGCCATATTTTCGGAAATTTAAAATATTAAAATGATGATTTTGACTTTAAAAAAGGTTTTCAAAGTGATTTTGAAAATATATATGTTTTAATAATTTTTCAATTATTAAAGAAATGGATTTATTTTAAATAAATAAAAAGTTTTAATTTTTTTGTTATAAAAATTACGGTTTTGTGAAATATACTTAAATATGATTTTTGAAATACGAAGTTAACTATTTTATAAAATAAGTTAAATTGAAAATTTTAAACTTATTATAAATGGTTTATATATAAGATTTATAAAATTGATATTTTATAAATAAAAGTAATGTGATTATAAACGAGTTTTATAAGTGTTAAAAAGAAGTTATAAATGAAACCTTATAAGTAAATGAGATTTATAAAGTAAGGAACTTATAAAAGGAATGTTATTAATATAGAGATTTAATGAAATAAATTTTATAAATGGTGTTTTATAAATATTAGAAATGGAATTGTAATCAAATTTGTATATGGATTTGTAAATAAAATTTAGAAATGTATTTGTAATGGACTTTATAAATAATGAGATTACAAAAGAATGAATTTGTTAATAAAGAGATTTATAAGTAAATAAACTTATAATGGGATTTTGACATATAAACGAGATAAACGGGAAATTGGTTAATAATTGAATTTTATAAATAGAAGTTTTTATAAAATAGAAATGTGAATTATAAACACTGTTTTATAAATGTGAAATCAATTTAATTTGATAAGCTAAATATGGATTTTTATAAAAGGAAATATATTCACGTTTTTAAAGAGAATAATTCTTTAAATGAATGTTTTGGAAAGTGACATTATAAAATGGAGTTTAAATGGTTTGAAAATAAAATAAATTGTGAATTCAGTTATTATTAAAATTAGTATATGTAAATGTTTTCCAAATATTGAAATGGTTTTGGAATTATATCCTTTTAAAGATAATTTGAAGTAGATGATTTGGAAAAGCGATTTAATTAATGAAAGATTAACAAATTAGTCCCAGTGACTACTTAAGTGCTAGATTTTGTTTGTTGCTTTAATAGTTAAATAACCGACTATCAAAATTTGGCCATTTTAGTTTCTCAACTTAATGTAGAAACTAATTAGTCATACACTTAGTACGTAATTGACTGTGTAGGCTTGATTATCGTTTGTGTTGAGAATGTTGATTCCTGTAGTGCGGAGTGATTACTCCAATCTATCGAGCTCCTTTCTTTGCCGAAGGATAGCAAGTTGATAGTTGGAAACGTGATAAGTCTACGAGACTTGGTTTCTATGTGAGGTTGAGAAATACTTTTGCGTTGTTGATGCGAAGAGACTGGGACCAGATTTATCTGAAAACCACTTTGGACCAACATATATGTGACGATTGTGTAGGTTGGTCGATGATATTGATATTTAGGATTTTCATAGTGAAGGATTGCTAGTTGACCATTTGGGGTTAAAATCCCAATATACACATAGTAGCAGTAGTCTCTTCGTTATGAAATATCCATTGCAAAGGCTGTTGCTACTAATCCTATAGGATGTGGTAGGAGAGTACCTTCGGTTTGTCCTATTCCTGGACAACTTATATGGATGAGTGTATGACATTGCATTTCTAAGATTACATTCATTGGTTTTTACAAACATACATCATGTGGTGGCAGATAAGGCAGATTCTTTTAGCTTAACACCCTCCTTGAGACAACGAGCTCAAGGGTTGTATTTTTTTGGAAGGCAATTAGTATTCAACGGGAATGGCAATGTGGCATTCAAAAATGATGATGATGATATGTGATATGTGAAAGGTAATCGATACCTCATTTGGCCTCACTCCTCGGAAAATGACTGAAATAGGTATAGAAGCAGCAAGGCTAAGTGGGTCGCTCCCATTAGAAGATGTCATCGCTCTTCTAGATATATCTTTACACATTATGACGTTGTGTATCTGATTATTGTTAATGTATGCTTGTAGCCACAGATTTAGGTCGGTAAAGAACGGAGTGATGACATATTCGGTACTATCCAAGAAGAGGTAGGCCGGTCTTGTGTTGGTTTAGGCGCCCAATATCTGTACCCTAGTGCATCCCTCTAGAGGTGTACCAAGATTTGGCTCAAAAAGGTAGTCCCTTCACCTAGTCATTTGTATGGAAATCCAAAATCCACTACGTGCCTGGCATTTGGTTTGTAGAGCCTAGTATTGCTGGAATTTAATAATGGTAACAATTTCAGCTATATTGATTATTATTTGTATAATAGACACTATTATAATATAACATGATTTGATATGAAAGGGTTTGGTTATCGTAAGGGAAGAACCAGTCTGTGTTTATGTGTGGACGTGGTTTTACAAGATACCCTTTTGTTTTGATAAAGGAAAAGTTTTGGTGAGTTTATAAATTCAATTGAGGTGTGTTTTTCTCACGCTGGTTTACCAGACTGATCCGGGCGTTCTTCCCTTTCAATGCTCGGGTCAGACCGAGGATATTTACAGGTTTAGATTTGTTGCTTTTGGAGCTTCAGCAAGCGAGCTGGAGATCTTCATGTCGTATACACGTATCTGTTTATTTTTCCGTTGCATTGCATTTTTGTTGTTGTAAATTATCAGTATTTGTGAGGACATGTTATTATAACTGTCTAAGATGATGATTACTTATTGTGTACTCTGATATTGATTTATGTATATCACTGTTTATCTTTGTAAAGATTATTGATCTATATTATATATTATTCCGCTGCGATGTGAGATGCTGTATTGTTTTGGTTCCACTTCTCTCTTCTTATTCTCTTCTCTTCTTCTTTCTTCTTACCCTCTCTTTTCTTTATCATGATCATCTGCAATTCTGTTTGCTTTGGGTCGACATGTGTGGTTTATTATCGGTTCACATGGTATAGATTTGTGGGTCGTCACAGCTGGTATTAGAGCTTAGGTTTAGTATACTCCTAGAATTTAGATGTGTACTCAGTATAGATAGGGTCAGTAGCACACTAGATTGAGTTTGAGTGTATTATATATATATAAGCGCGTATTTATTAGTGATATAAAAATGTTTTATATTGTGTTGATGTATCTGTTGAGTGTTTTATAAATTCTGGTCGGTATGTGGGACGTTACTGTATTGATAGGGATTTCTAAACTCTTAAAACAGGTAAACCGACATAATATTGTTTTGGATGGGTAAATAAAATAATTTTACCTCGATTATAGTTTATATATAATTATATATATTGACTGTTGGTTGTTGATGAATGGTAATATTTAATTATTATCATTTATTATTTGTTGTATTTAATAAAAAGTTGTTATTATTATAATCTAAACAACAATAAACAAAATTGGAATGATCTTATATAAGTGAAGTAAAATAGTGAAATTATATAAGTAGAAATTTATAAATGTGATTTATAAATATAAAAAAGGATTTTAAAAGAATATAAAGGACTGTATTCACTACAATCGCTGGGAAGTAATAAGGGTGATGACGGCCGCATCATCAGTATTCATTTTTGAATTTCTAAGTGATGGATTTGCTACCAATAGTGATTTTGTTAATGAAGTTTTGATTAGATAAACAAGTTTGATTTTAAAATCCAAAGTACGAATTGATTTAAGATATGAACTTAAAATTTATCTTAAGTAAAGTTAATAAATCGAGTTAGTAAAAATGAATTATATGAATTGAAGTTTAACTAAAGAAAGGTTCAATAAAGTGAATTGAATTTGAAATGAATCAAATAAAAAATATATACACTTAAATGGTAAAGTGGTTATGTAACAAATTGGAATTATAAAATGTGGATAAACTTAAGATAAGTTTAATAAGATGGTTTGTGAAATAAAAAAAATTTAGATTGGTTAATTATGAAATGTTGAGAAATGGATTCTGAATTGGAATTATAAGTTGAAACTTAAGTTAAATAAGATGAATGTAGGAAAGGAAGTTAACTTAAGAAATATAAAAAGAGGTTGGAAAGAAATTTAATTTGAGTTAAGTTTTGAATGAAGTTAAATTGGATATCAAGTTAATTAAAAGTTGAAATGATGAATATGGATATAAACTTGAATTGTTAAATGAAATTCAACTTTGGTTGTAAAATAAATTAGCTAATTGAATATGGTTTGGGATGATTATTTGTTAGATTAAGTATAACTTAAATTGGGAATGTTGGAATAAAACTTAAGTTAAGAAGTTATGAATTAATAATAGCATTGGAAGTGCTGTATAAAATGTTGAATTAAACTTAAGTAGAAATTGTATGAAATGAAATATGATTCAACATAATCTGAATCTAAATTGAGTATTAGCAAATGAATCTCAACCAATCAGAATTAAATGTGTTAAACCAAATTGAATGTAAACGATGTAAATATGAATGTTTAAGTGTAAATTAAATAAATTTGGTTATGTTGGATATGCATTGGTTATTAGTTGGATGTTAGTTGATTGAATAGAAATTCATTAAATATTAATGAAATTGACTTAATGAAATTGAAAACTAAATAATTGAATTCAAATTGGAAGTAAAGTGAATCTAAATAGAATTGAATTTGATTTGAACTGAAAGTGAACTAACTTGGATGTAAATTAGAAAATGTAAACTAGTTGAATATGAATAAATGGATGTTAGTAAAATCCAATGTTAATGAATAGAATGTGAATAAATTGGAAACCAATTCAATGAATATTAATGAGAAATGAATGTATATTGATTTGATTTTATTGGATGGATGTTAGTTATTGATGGTTTCTTTGTTTGCATGTGTTTCCTTTGCATATATTGTTGTATAGTTGTGTTATATATTGTGATTTATTTCCATATATATATGTTTCTCATTTGTTTGTTGAGTGTATAGTAGGTGCGGACGGTGTTGCTTCGCATTTGAAGCTCGCTTTCGCGCTATAATACTTATATATGCTCGCTAATAATATATAAGATACATATTTCAGATTACATATCGTACTTTTACACTTTTTCCCTATGGGATGCCTCATCCTCGATTATGAGATGTATATTTATGATATATATATATATATATTGTGATTTTACTACGATCGAACCGCGCAAAGGAGACTCTGGCAAATTTTTCTGAAAATTTAAGGCGTTAGAATTTTTTTGGGAAATTTGGAAAATTTTTGATAACAAAGTTTTGTTTTTGAGTTATAAATTGAAATGATAATAGTTGATTTTTTGGAATGACATTAGTTAATAACTATGAATGAATTTAAAGACTTAGAAAAGTTTTTATAAAATGTTGCAACTACTTGATTTTGGAAAAGTTAAACACTTAAAAGAATTTGGTAATCTACTTCAACTAATTGGTTTTGAAAGTTAATAGAGTTGTAGCATCTTTCTTACTTAGTAATTTCGGGGACAAAATTCTTTTAAGGGGGGAAGAATGTAACGACACAGTTTTTCAGTCGTCTGAATTTAGAATATTTAATTGAATTTAAATATTGAAAAATGAATATTATAAGTTAAATCGGTTAATTAATTGAATCTGGAATCTAATGTGAATAAAAATGATTTCTAACGTTGTTTTAAATGCTATTTGAATTAGAATAGAATTAATAAACTTTTAAAATTGAATTAAAAGTTAATTTACAGAAATTGAAAATTTTGATATTTAATTAATACGTGGAAAATAGCCATTTGGGACACTGTCTCAGATTTCGACGAAACAAGTTTCATTGGATCCGTAATAGCGCGTTATGATAGGATTTCAAATTTCATGGCGATCGGACTTACGGTTTGGTCGTGCGAAGCTGAAACGCATAAAAATTTATTAAAGGAATTTAATTAATATAATTTGATTTTGAAAACTTATCTTCTGTATACGATGGAATTGGCCTCCGATATATATTCCATTGTGTTCGGAATAGTGGTAAAACATTATGAATGTCAGGCGGCACGCTTCGTTTGGAATTTGAAAATTTCGCGGATGAATGGTGCACGAAAATTTTATATAAAACGACCTCACTTTCTCCAATTTGCAACACCCTAGGGTTACATGAGCAGCCGCCATTTTCAGTTTGTATGGCCAAAATTTTGTGAACTTCTTTCCCCTATTCCTCTCAATCCATAAACAATTAACAAAAACTTCCTAAATGAAAAATGTCAAGCTCGTCGAGATCTTCAAGATCAACGGTTATGATCTGGAACGGCGCGACGATGGAGGAGAAAATGGCTCGCGTTTGGGGGCTGTTCAAACTGGAATAGGGGGAGCTGGGGTAGATCGAAGGGGACCAGAGCCTGTCCATGGGTGCGCTGGAGCATGCGCGTCGACGTGGTGGTGGTGGATCGTCGTCTCGATCAACGATGGAGGCGCTAGGTTCGATGGAAAGTCACGTATATGGGTTTCGTGTGTAGCGTACGTAAACGAAGAGGGTTAGGGTAATTATTTTATTAATTATGTAATTAGTTTAAGTTAATTAATTTTATACAATTCGATGTTTAAAACCCCATAACTCTTTCACACGAGGTCAGTTTCGCATGAAACAAATTGCATTGGATTCGTATTGTGGAGCACTTCATTTTAGAACAAGTTTGGATGGATTTGGAGCTGTTGAAAATTTTGGTTAAAATTAAACGCTCGTTTAATTTTAATCGAAATAAAACGCTGCAATGACGACTACAAGCAAAGTAAGTAAAAATCACCCTTTCTGACCCGCTTATATTTTTATATAAGTGGGAATATTTTTATTATGCTGTTTTGATGACTGTTGGATGTTATATATATATATGTATATGTATATATATTGGATGTTTGGATGTTATGCTATAGTAGTTAGTAGTTGGATATTGTCACGAACGGGATTTTCGACTTTCGAAAATTCGACATCGATACTCACTTTATCGACTGCCGAGAAATCGAGTGCCGGAAACTCCAATAGTGAGGGTTTTAGAAAGAAGAAAACAGAAGAAAAGAAAGAAGAAGAGAGAGAAGAGAAGAAAGAAGAACAACAGAACAACAGAAAACAATATCAGAATCTTACACATCGCAGCGGAACAATATATAATAAATAAATGAATAATCTTTAAAACAAAGAACTATATCATTTTATACATACATCAATCATCAGAGTCAATATACAACAATGGACAGTTATATAAACTTGTCCTCATACAGAATACACAGCGGAATAAATATATCAGATACAAATACTACGTCTCGTCCTCCAGCTTATCTCCAAAGCTCCAGAATATCCAGAATATCCTGATAATCTAACTCTAGACTGCCCGTGTGGAAATTGGTGGGCACCCAGAGTTTAGAAGGGAACAATAAACTCCGAGTCAGTCATGGTGACTGGTGTGAGATCGTAAAACAGTTATTTTTCACAAAGAAAATAAAACAAATTCGCAATGCTTTTGGAAAATGAAACTACCATAAGACCTCCCGCCACACACACAATGCAAACGCAGAATTGGAGGAGATTTCTTCTTATGATAGTCAAAGATGCTTACTACGCAAAATCAAATCATTTTTGATATTATTATTAGTGCATAGTGTAGAAAACATTTCGAAAGTAGAATATAAATCTTAGCCAGCATAGACATTTCGAACTATGCCTACTATAGCTACCATCCAAACAGTGGGGCGCCACCATAAGTGAATGATAGGTTCTACAACTAAAACCGTACAAGGCTCGTATTGTTTCTTTGGATTTCCAACAAATGGTCAGGCTAAGGAACTTCCTTTTCCACGATGGGTACGTCCCTGGAATAGACGACCCGAGAAATAACCTAACATTACGGTTAGATCTCTGCCAACACAAGGCCGGGTTACCTCTACAAAAGTAGGTAACTACTGACACGCGTATGCCATCCCCCGATCGTCACCGATCTTCCCGAGGATCCCCGATTCGCAACAAACCACATAGATAATAAAAATGCAGTAACCACAGAGGTTAAGTATCTGGGCTCCATACCATGATACCACCTTTATCCAGAAGGAATGACATACACTAAGGGGCGCTACTCCCTAGAACCTTGCCGCATCCTTCCTGTTTCGACCATTTCCGGGGTGTGAGGCTCGATGAAGTCTCGTCCACAAAGCTATGCTTTCTCAAAAAGCCCTGCTTCGGGTCAAACAAAATGATCAACCTATGATCACAAAGATATAAGATCAAACAAATGATCATATCACAAATGATCAAACACTGATCATTCCACAGCAACACTCAGTATGCCACGTTACCAAATTGGGATATATCGCTGATAAATTTCAACTACATAACCTCTGAGCTCGTACGTCTCAGAGAAGGGTGTTAAGCTAAGAGAATAAATTCTCCGCCACCAACAGAAATGTATTTGAAAGAAATCAGCTTTATATCTCAAATTGTAACGTCAGACACACAATCCATACAAGTCTGTTCCGGGATCGAACAGAACCGAAGGCACTTCTCACGAAGCCCTTGCACATCCGGATAATTTTCAATCACGTCAGGACTTCCCGTCACTAAGGGTGATAAAACCTCTAAACCGGAGATCAGCCGATGTAGAGTAACTCGACGGTAATCCTTCCGTTTTCAAAAATATCCGGTCTTCAACACCGGTCTTCGAATGCAATTCATAACGACGTATCACATATTCGGAATGGGTTATACGACCCCATGGTCCTTTCCCGGCTAACCCGAATAGTGAGCGTTTATTCAAAAATAAGTGTGGCATTCAAATTCATCCAATCACAACAAATACCTACTCAAGGTAATTATTGATAGTCGGTTATTTAACTATCAATAAAGATGCGCAACATCATCAGATTCCAAATAATTTTCCAAATTATTTCATCTTCAAAAATATCTTTACTAGATATAAAATTTCCACACTTCAAAAATAAATCAATATTTATTTTTAAACAACTTCCCTTTCTTTTATAAATTCCATATTGAATTTATATTTTTCAAAATATCTACTGATATACGATTCTCAAATCGATTTCAATATTCACTTTCGATTTATCTTTAAGAAGATAAATCTCAAAAACGTTCATTTCATATTGGAAAAGCAATTCCATACTTATTTTAAAAATAAGTGTTTCCCAAATCTATTTATTTTCAACACTTGAAAATATTCAATATACTTAAATCAAATTAAGTATATATTCATTCTTTAAGGAAAACATTCTTTTAACATCTATTTGAGTCAAAACGAATGTTGCGTAAAACATCGTTACGACGACTCGAAATCAATAGTATAGGGATTCGGAATTAAGATAGGTATATATAAATCCCAATACTATATAAAACATTTTCTTTCGAAAATCATTTACTATAACAACAGTGTTATAGTCCATATTTTCCTTATTTTTCGAAAACGTCTATTTCAACAATAAAATGTTGAAATCTATGCTTTCGATTCATAATACATTTTAAAACATCTTTAAAATGTTTAACTTCATTTTTAATATCACTTCTTCAAAAATAAATCCATTTTTATTTAATAATATATTCACTGTCCAAAATCGTGAATATACTTCACTTATCCCAATTTCAATCATTTCTACACATTTTTATCTCAATAAAAATTCGCTATCCAAAATCGCGAATATATCTTCTTTAAAAATCTTCTATATTTAATTTATCAAATCCAATCGATTTCGAATTTATAAACACGGTTATAAATTCTATTTCTATTTTAATAACAACCTCGACTTATAAATCTTCTTTTTATCAACTTCTATATTTTTACTTATCAAAATAAGTGATTTCGGATTTATAAACAACTTTTATAAATTCCAATTCTATTTATAAAAACTTCAATCCCAAATTAATTTTGATATTGATTTAAAATTTATTTATCACTACTAAGTGAATTCCTCATTTTTTTCTCAAATGATTCAATATTCTGTTTTAAAATGGATTCTTCAAATTGAAATCATTTTACATTGATTTCCCAATTTATTTCAATTTACCGATTAAATTTCTAGTTGGATTTCCAACTTATCTTCTTTTAATAAATTCCTTTTTAAGGAAATACATTTCAATCGTTTCTTTCAATCTATTTAAAAAAAATCCAAATTCTTAAATTAAATTCTTCAAATTTGTAATCACTATTTTACGAAATCCATTTTCACTTGATTCTAGAATTAATTCGATAAGATTATAAAAATTAACTTTTTATACTTTAAAAATTCCTTTCTTCAAAATTTCTTCAATTTCAAAAATTGATTCACTTAGAAATTTTCTACTTGAATTTCAAAAATTCAACTTCGTTTATCTTTGGAATCCAATGATATCAAACATCCATTCAGCTAAATTTTAGCTTTCAAACAATTTCCAGACAACAATTCAATAACATCAATAATCATTCACAGATTATCACATCACAGTAGAAATAAATCCAATCAATGTGAGGGGTCCAGTTGGATCCCTCCAACCTGTTTCCCTGCATCCACAGATGTTAGCACAATACCAATTCCACTTCGAGGTGGAATATCGCGGTATATGGGTTTTATAAAAATCCGCTTACTAACGGCGCAATAGGGTCTCATCCGCTATACGAGGCGGGAAATCATCAATCCAATATATACATATGCCAATATGTATATATTGCTATATATAATAGATATATCCTACTATATCTAATATCACATCCAAATAGCAATCATATCAGTCAAATCAATAACTGTAATACCCAATATATTTTTGAGTGAGAAAAATCTGACCTTTTGCTTTTTATTAGCAATCCCATTTCCAATCCTGACTCGATTTTCTCTTGATTTATACCTTGTATAAATAATTATACAAATTTATTAATATTCGAAACAAATAAATAACCAATTTCCGTTTTTAATTGTTAAATTTTGATAGTTCGTTCTAAACCAATTTCTCAATCAATAAATTTTATTTAACCACCATTTAAATTTCTTTAAACCCATTTCCCTTTTTAAAAATTTATTTAACAAAAATTAAATTTAAACAATTAAACTTCCCTTTTAAATGTTTTATCTACATATATATACCACCTTAAATAAAACAGTAATTCATTTCACTGAATATATATATATATATTTATTAAAACAGAATTAACTTTCATTTTACAGTAAGAATACATTTTCCTTTGTTTCAATTTCCTATATTCTTTCAATCTTTAATTCCAACTTTATACCAATATAAATAAATTTCTTGTTTATATATATATATATCTATATGTTACTGTTAAAATTTTGTTATATATTTTTTTTTCCTTCTCTGTGAATTTATAAACACATAAATTAAGCAAAAGCAAAATATAACTATCTGCCTACTGGTAAAATCCTAATCTCGATAAAAAATAAAAATTAAAACAAAATGTATACCTATAGTCGAAGTCGTCGTCCTTGGCCTGGAGCTCGCATGCGCCACCAACCCCAATCGAACAGCCCCTTCGCCGAATCGCGACCTGCCAGACTTCGATATGCCACTGTGATTCCCCAAACGCCTTCGCGAACTGCCGCCGTCACCAACCCCAGTCGCGAGCTCCTAGTCGACCCCACACGTCGTCGCCTTCCACCGTGAGTCCTCCTCGTTGTTGCCGAGCTTCACGAGTTTCCCCACCTGACAGCGCCGCCGTCGCGATTTCGAACTCCCCAAACGATCGCCTTATGCCGCACGCGTCGCGATCCCAAACTCGAGCCTCGCGAGTTTAAATCATGGAGAGGGGAACGAGTTGAAGACAATGTCGATTTGGGAAAGGAGAGTACGAAGCCATAAATTTAGTTTTAAACGAAGAAAGTTTTCGTTTTGATTTTGAAAACCGGAGAGGGAGAGGAGGGTTGTCATTAAGATTGAAAGGAGGATGGTTGGCACGATCTTATTCCGTGATTCTCGACTTGATTTTAGGCGTAAGATAGGGAAAGAAAACGTGCAAATGTCTGACCAATTTTTAAATTTAAATTTTAACTCAATTTGTTTCGATACAACTTTCAACGCGTTTACATGTCGTATTCGCACATAACAACTCCGAAAAATACGAAATTTGAAATCCGGCAATAATTTAACGTTACGGACCCAATGGAACTGGTTTCGTCGGATTCCGAGACTGTGCCCCGGAACACTACTTTTAAATATTGACTGAACGATATAAATTTCAAACTGAACAATTCAATTTCAAATTCAATTCTGAAGCTTCTATTATCTTCAGTATTATCAATACGAAATTTAAAAGCTTTTGAAATATTTTTCTTCAGCTTAAATTGAAGATTCGAATTTTTATTCACCTTACAATTGATTAAATTTTATAATTTAATCGTCAAATTCAAAGTAAGATTGGGGATTCAAATTAAATTACCGTCCAAATATTTCAAATTAATTAAATATTTTCAATTTAATTTGTTCAAAATTCAGGGTCGTTACAGACTTCCCTCCTTAAAAGAATTTCATCCCGAAATTACAAGTTAGGAAAAATGGTCCTTAACTCGTCTACTATTTTTCACATCTAATAGTTTTATCAAATTATCGAAACAAATCTTTCTACTAAAGATTCGTTATCAACTCAACTAGCTTTCCAACTTCAACTCTAAGTTTCAAACAACATTGTTTAAATTCTAAATTCAAATTCAAGTTTAAATTCAAATTTTAAACTTTCAAAATTTCTCAAAATTTTTTCTAACGCCCTAAATTCCCGAAAAATTTCGCCAGCGTCTCCTTTGCGCGGCTAATACGGTACGACTACAAAACGTCCCTACGGACTCTCAGATTTCAAAAAGAAAAAGAAAAAGCCAAGCGGCTAGACCAGAAATCATCAAAAACTCATATTATAATTCAAATACGTACCTTTTGTCGAGCAATTCAAATTATCTGTGAAATCAAATTCAATTCCCTTTATACCTGTATATCTACTAGCCATAATATCTAGTTGTAACATCCAACTATTTTTCAAATTTTATTACAAACTTCTAATATCAACTTCTTATACCATTTCTAGTTTACTATTGAAGTTATATCCATTATCATTCAATTTCACATTTCACATTCATTTGAATTTAATTTACACTTTCAATCTAATTTAGATTCAGTTTACTTCTGAATATTGAATTTCATCAATTATCTTTAGTTCACTTCAAACTAATCTTAAAGCTTCATTTTATTTCACACAATTCAAATTTGTTTCAACATTCAGTTTCAATTTTATTCACTTACAATTGTAAATTCCATTCATTTGAAATTTATTTCTTCTTACTTGAATTTATTTGAAATTCCGAACCATTCTTTTATTTAGTTCACAATTCAAGTCTCAATTTATCTAATTCAACTTCATAATATTCATAGATATTTTCATATGGTATTCCAGAATCTTACTAACATTTCAAAATCATTTGAAAACAATTCAAATTATCTTTTGAATTTCCAAAACAAAATCCAATTTTCCGAACAACTTCCATTTAAAACCATTTGGCAGCAATTTCTCTTTTGGAAACCCGAAAATGAACACCGGTGATGTCGCGATCATCATCGGAATTATTTTCCAGCGACCGAAAAGAGTTTAGAGCTTTCATCTCTCAAAATACTTTTCAAAACCTTTGAAAATCACTTTCAAACCAAAAAGGATTTAAACCTTCCAAATCTCTAAATTTTTCAAATTCTTTTCAAAACATTTCCAAAACTTCTCTGGAATTCCGTTTTAAATTATAAGTCACAATTATAATTTATATTCTCAAATTTCATTTGTATATGAATTTATTTCTTAACTTTGGAGTTACAATTTCAATTTCTTATTCAATTTCATATAAAAATGATAACATTTCAATATCATCACTTTCCTAACAACCATGCATCCATATACTATGATAATTCATAGAAAATCATTTCCTTTATATACAAAGATAGTTTTAGGTAAAATTATCTCATTTACCCCATTTAAAATCAATACTATGTCGGTTTATCTTGTTTAAGAGTTTAGAAACCCCTATCGATTATAGTTAGCTAGACTGCACCGACCAGAATCTATAAACAATCAACCAATAAGTCAACACAATACAAAACAATTTCATATTCACTAACAAATACGCGCTCATATCTATTATTACACTCAACTCATTCTAGAGTACTACTGACTCTATCTCTAATGAGTAACACCCAACAGAGCAAGGTTGTCGCTTAACCATATGCTCTGATACCACTTTGTCACGAACGGGATTTTCGACTTTCGAAAATTCGACATCGATACTCACTTTATCGACTGCCGAGAAATCGAGTGCCGGAAACTCCAATAGTGAGGGTTTTAGAAAGAAGAAAACAGAAGAAAAGAAAGAAGAAGAGAGAGAAGAGAAGAAAGAAGAACAACAGAACAACAGAAAACAATATCAGAATCTTACACATCGCAGCGGAACAATATATAATAAATAAATGAATAATCTTTAAAACAAAGAACTATATCATTTTATACATACATCAATCATCAGAGTCAATATACAACAATGGACAGTTATATAAACTTGTCCTCATACAGAATACACAGCGGAATAAATATATCAGATACAAATACTACGTCTCGTCCTCCAGCTTATCTCCAAAGCTCCAGAATATCCAGAATATCCTGATAATCTAACTCTAGACTGCCCGTGTGGAAATTGGTGGGCACCCAGAGTTTAGAAGGGAACAATAAACTCCGAGTCAGTCATGGTGACTGGTGTGAGATCGTAAAACAGTTATTTTTCACAAAGAAAATAAAACAAATTCGCAATGCTTTTGGAAAATGAAACTACCATAAGACCTCCCGCCACACACACAATGCAAACGCAGAATTGGAGGAGATTTCTTCTTATGATAGTCAAAGATGCTTACTACGCAAAATCAAATCATTTTTGATATTATTATTAGTGCATAGTGTAGAAAACATTTCGAAAGTAGAATATAAATCTTAGCCAGCATAGACATTTCGAACTATGCCTACTATAGCTACCATCCAAACAGTGGGGCGCCACCATAAGTGAATGATAGGTTCTACAACTAAAACCGTACAAGGCTCGTATTGTTTCTTTGGATTTCCAACAAATGGTCAGGCTAAGGAACTTCCTTTTCCACGATGGGTACGTCCCTGGAATAGACGACCCGAGAAATAACCTAACATTACGGTTAGATCTCTGCCAACACAAGGCCGGGTTACCTCTGCAAAAGTAGGTAACTACTGACACGCGTATGCCATCCCCCGATCGTCACCGATCTTCCCGAGGATCCCCGATTCGCAACAAACCACATAGATAATAAAAATGCAGTAACCACAGAGGTTAAGTATCTGGGCTCCATACCATGATACCACCTTTATCCAGAAGGAATGACATACACTAAGGGGCGCTACTCCCTAGAACCTTGCCGCATCCTTCCTGTTTCGACCATTTCCGGGGTGTGAGGCTCGATGAAGTCTCGTCCACAAAGCTATGCTTTCTCAAAAAGCCCTGCTTCGGGTCAAACAAAATGATCAACCTATGATCACAAAGATATAAGATCAAACAAATGATCATATCACAAATGATCAAACACTGATCATTCCACAGCAACACTCAGTATGCCACGTTACCAAATTGGGATATATCGCTGATAAATTTCAACTACATAACCTCTGAGCTCGTACGTCTCAGAGAAGGGTGTTAAGCTAAGAGAATAAATTCTCCGCCACCAACAGAAATGTATTTGAAAGAAATCATCTTTATATCTCAAATTGTAACGTCAGACACACAATCCATACAAGTCTGTTCCGGGATCGAACAGAACCGAAGGCACTTCTCACGAAGCCCTTGCACATCCGGATAATTTTCAATCACGTCAGGACTTCCCGTCACTAAGGGTGATAAAACCTCTAAACCGGAGATCAGCCGATGTAGAGTAACTCGACGGTAATCCTTCCGTTTTCAAAAATATCCGGTCTTCAACACCGGTCTTCGAATGCAATTCATAACGACGTATCACATATTCGGAATGGGTTATACGACCCCATGGTCCTTTCCCGGCTAACCCGAATAGTGAGCGTTTATTCAAAAATAAGTGTGGCATTCAAATTCATCCAATCACAACAAATACCTACTCAAGGTAATTATTGATAGTCGGTTATTTAACTATCAATAAAGATGCGCAACATCATCAGATTCCAAATAATTTTCCAAATTATTTCATCTTCAAAAATATCTTTACTAGATATAAAATTTCCACACTTCAAAAATAAATCAATATTTATTTTTAAACAACTTTCCTTTCTTTTATAAATTCCATATTGAATTTATATTTTTCAAAATATCTACTGATATACGATTCTCAAATCGATTTCAATATTCACTTTCGATTTATCTTTAAGAAGATAAATCTCAAAAACGTTCATTTCATATTGGAAAAGCAATTCCATACTTATTTTAAAAATAAGTGTTTCCCAAATCTATTTATTTTCAACACTTGAAAATATTCAATATACTTAAATCAAATTAAGTATATATTCATTCTTTAAGGAAAACATTCTTTTAACATCTATTTGAGTCAAAACGAATGTTGCGTAAAACATCGTTACGACGACTCGAAATCAATAGTATAGGGATTCGGAATTAAGATAGGTATATATAAATCCCAATACTATATAAAACATTTTCTTTCGAAAATCATTTACTATAACAACAGTGTTATAGTCCATATTTTCCTTATTTTTCGAAAACGTCTATTTCAACAATAAAATGTTGAAATCTATGCTTTCGATTCATAATACATTTTAAAACATCTTTAAAATGTTTAACTTCATTTTTAATATCACTTCTTCAAAAATAAATCCATTTTTATTTAATAATATATTCACTGTCCAAAATCGTGAATATACTTCACTTATCCCAATTTCAATCATTTCTACACATTTTTATCTCAATAAAAATTCGCTATCCAAAATCGCGAATATATCTTCTTTAAAAATCTTCTATATTTAATTTATCAAATCCAATCGATTTCGAATTTATAAACACGGTTATAAATTCTATTTCTATTTTAATAACAACCTCGACTTATAAATCTTCTTTTTATCAACTTCTATATTTTTACTTATCAAAATAAGTGATTTCGGATTTATAAACAACTTTTATAAATTCCAATTCTATTTATAAAAACTTCAATCCCAAATTAATTTTGATATTGATTTAAAATTTATTTATCACTACTAAGTGAATTCCTCATTTTTTTCTCAAATGATTCAATATTCTGTTTTAAAATGGATTTCTCAAATTGAAATCATTTTACATTGATTTCCCAATTTATTTCAATTTACCGATTAAATTTCTAGTTGGATTTCCAACTTATCTTCTTTTAATAAATTCCTTTTTAAGGAAATACATTTCAATCGTTTCTTTCAATCTATTTAAAAAAATCCAAATTCTTAAATTAAATTCTTCAAATTTGTAATCACTATTTTACGAAATCCATTTTCACTTGATTCTAGAATTAATTCGATAAGATTATAAAAATTAACTTTTTATACTTTAAAAATTCCTTTCTTCAAAATTTCTTCAATTTCAAAAATTGATTCACTTAGAAATTTTCTACTTGAATTTCAAAAATTCAACTTCGTTTATCTTTGGAATCCAATGATATCAAACATCCATTCAGCTAAATTTTAGCTTTCAAACAATTTCCAGACAACAATTCAATAACATCAATAATCATTCACAGATTATCACATCACAGTAGAAATAAATCCAATCAATGTGAGGGGTCCAGTTGGATCCCTCCAACCTGTTTCCCTGCATCCACAGATGTTAGCACAATACCAATTCCACTTCGAGGTGGAATATCGCGGTATATGGGTTTTATAAAAATCCGCTTACTAACGGCGCAATAGGGTCTCATCCGCTATACGAGGCGGGAAATCATCAATCCAATATATACATATGCCAATATGTATATATTGCTATATATAATAGATATATCCTACTATATCTAATATCACATCCAAATAGCAATCATATCAGTCAAATCAATAACTGTAATACCCAATATATTTTTGAGTGAGAAAAATCTCACCTTTTGCTTTTTATTAGCAATCCCATTTCCAATCCTGACTCGATTTTCTCTTGATTTATACCTTGTATAAATAATTATACAAATTTATTAATATTCGAAACAAATAAATAACCAATTTCCGTTTTTAATTGTTAAATTTTGATAGTTCGTTCTAAACCAATTTCTCAATCAATAAATTTTATTTAACCACCATTTAAATTTCTTTAAACCCATTTCCCTTTTTAAAAATTTATTTAACAAAAATTAAATTTAAACAATTAAACTTCCCTTTTAAATGTTTTATCTACATATATATACCACCTTAAATAAAACAGTAATTCATTTCACTGAATATATATATATATATATATATATTTATTAAAATAGAATTTACTTTCATTTTACAGTAAGAATACATTTTCCTTTGTTTCAATTTCCTATATTCTTTCAATCTTTAATTCCAGCTTTATACCAATATAAATAAATTTCTTGTTTATATATATATATATATATATATATATATATCTATATGTTACTGTTAAAATTTTGTTATATTTTTTTTTTCCTTCTCTGTGAATTTATAAACACATAAATTAAGCAAAAGCAAAATATAACTATCTGCGTACTGGTAAAATCCTAATCTCGATAAAAAATAAAAATTAAAACAAAATGTATACCTATAGTCGAAGTCGTCGTCCTTGGCCTGGAGCTCGCACGCGCCACCAACCCCAATCGAACAGCCCCTTCGCCGAATCGCGACCTGCCAGACTTCGATATGCCACTGTGATTCCCCAAACGCCTTCGCGAACTGCCGCCGTCACCAACCCCAGTCGCGAGCTCCTAGTCGACCCCACACGTCGTCGCCTTCCACCGTGAGTCCTCCTCGTTGTTGCCGAGCTTCACGAGTTTCCCCACCTGACAGCGCCGCCGTCGCGATTTCGAACTCCCCAAACGATCGCCTTATGCCGCACGCGTCGCGATCCCAAACTCGAGCCTCGCGAGTTTAAATCATGGAGAGGGGAACGAGTTGAAGACAATGTCGATTTGGGAAAGGAGAGTACGAAGCCATAAATTTAGTTTTAAACGAAGAAAGTTTTCGTTTTGATTTTGAAAACCGGAGAGGGAGAGGAGGGTTGTCATTAAGATTGAAAGGAGGATGGTTGACACGATCTTATTCCGTGATTCTCGACTTGATTTTAGGCGTAAGATAGGGAAAGAAAACGTGCAAACTTCTGACCAATTTTTAAATTTAAATTTTAACTCAATTTGTTTCGATACAACTTTCAACGCGTTTACATGTCGTATTCGCACATAACAACTCCGAAAAATACGAAATTTGAAATCCGGCAATAATTTAACGTTACGGACCCAATGGAACTGGTTTCGTCGGATTCCGAGACTGTGCCCCGGAACACTACTTTTAAATATTGACTGAACGATATAAATTTCAAACTGAACAATTCAATTTCAAATTCAATTCTGAAGCTTCTATTATCTTCAATATTATCAATACGAAATTTAAAAGCTTTTGAAATATTTTTCTTCAGCTTAAATTGAAGATTCGAATTTTTATTCACCTTAAAATAGATTAAATTTTATAATTTAATCGTCAAATTCAAAGTAAGATTGGGGATTCAAATTAAATTACCGTCCAAATATTTAAAATTAATTAAATATTTTCAATTTAATTTGTTCAAAATTCAGGGCCGTTACAGATATATTCCTGCCGATTGGAGCAGATGAGACCCTATACGTTCCCGTGTATGAGCGGATGACCCTTTGTACGCGCGTCTGCCTTGAAGCAGACATTGTACATATTCTCATATGTATATTTGTGGTAGGTGACATGTTGGAGGGATCTAACAGGATTCCTCACTATTGTTGATGTTTATTTGCACATATTGTTATATATGTTGTATTATGTGATATTTGAAGTGATGGATGCCATGATTGCTATTATTGATGTGAATCCTCTTATTTAGTACTTTTGCAGCATTGGGCCATATTTTTGGAAATTTAAAATATTAAAAGATGATTTTTACTTTAAATGGATTTCAAAGTGATTTTGAAAAAATATATGTTTTAATAATTTTTGAATTGTTAAAGAAATGGATTTATTTTAAATAAATAAAAAGCTTTAATTTTTATGTTATAAAAATTATGGTTTTGTGAAATATACTTAAATATGATTTTTGAAATATGAAGTTAACTATTTCGTAAAATAAGTTAAATTGGGAATTTTGAACTTATTACAAATGGTTTATATATAAGATTTATAAAATTGATATTTTATAAGTAAAAGTAATGGTATTATGAATGAGTTTTATAAGTGTTAAAAAGAAGTTATAAATGAAACCTTATAAGTAAATGAGATTTATAAAGTAAGGAAGTTATAAAAGGAATGTTACTAACAAAGAGATTTAATGAAATAAATTTTATGAATGGTGTTTTATAAATATTAGAAATGGAATTGTAATCAGATTTGTATATGGATTTGTGATTAAAATTTAGAAATGAATTTCTAATGGACTTTATAAATAATGAGATTACAAAAGAATGAATTTGTTAATAAAGAGATTTATAAGTAACTAACTTATAATGGGATTTTGACATATAAATGAGATAAAAGAGAAATTGGTTAATAATGAAATTTTATAAATATAAGTTTTTATAAAATAGAAATGTGAATTATAAACACCGTTTTATAAATGTGAAATCTATTTAATTTGATAAGCTAAATATGGAATTTTATAAAAGGAAATATATTTACATTTTTAAAGATAATAATTCTTTAAATGAATGTTTTGGAAAGTGATATTATAAAATGGAGTTTAAATTGTTTGAAAATAAAATAAATTGTGAATTCACTTATTATTAAAATAAGTATATGGAAATGTTTTCCAAATATTGAAATGGTTTTGGAATTATATCTTTTTAAAGATAATTTGAAGTAAATGATTTGGAAGAGCAATTTAATTAATGAAAGATTAATAAATTAGGCCTAGTGACTACTTACGTGCTAGATTTTGTTTGTTGCTTTGATAGTTAAATAACCGACTATTAAAATTTGGCCATTTTAGTTTCTCAACATATATGCGACGATTGTGCAAGTTGGTCGATGATATTGATATTTAGGATTTTCATAGTGAAAGACTGCTTGTTCATCATTTGGGGTTAAAATCCCAATATACATATAGTAGCAGTAGTCTCTTTGTTATGAAATATCCATTGCAAGGGTTGTCTCTACTAATCCTATAGGATGTGGTAGGAGAGTACCTTCGGTTTGTCCTGTTCCTGGACAACTTGTATGGATGAGTGTCTGACATTGCATTTCTAAGATTATGTACATTGATTTTTACAAACGTACATCATGTGGTGGCGGAGAAGGAAACTTCTTTTAGCTTAACACCCTCCTTGAGACATACGATCTCAAGGGTTGTATTTTTGTGGAAGGCAATTAGTAGTCAATGGGAATGGCAATGTGGCATTCAAAGACGATGATGATATGTGATATGTGAAAGGTAATCGATACCTCATTTGGCATCACTCCCTGGAAAATGACTGAAACATGGGTAGAAGCAGCAAGGCTAAGTGGGTCGCTCCTATTAGGAGATGTCGTCACTCTTCTAGATGTATCTTTACACGTTATAAGGTAGTGTATTTGATTATTGTTGATGTATGCTTGTGGCCACGGATTTAGGTTGGTAACGACCGGAGTGATGACATATTCGGTACTATCAAGGAAGGGGTAGGCCGGTCTTGTGTTGGTTTAGGCGCCTAGTATCTGGACCCTAGTTGCGTCCCTCAAGAGGTGTACCGAGATTTGGCTTGGAAAGGTAGTCCCTTCACCTAGTCATTTGTATGGAAATCCAAAACCCACTACGTGCCTGGCATTTGGTTTGTAGAGCCTAGTATTGCTGGAATTTAATAATGGTAACAATGTCAGCTATGTTGATTATTATTTGTATAATAGACACTATTATAATATAACATGATTTGATTTGAAAGGGTTTGGTTATCATAAGGGAAAACCCGTCTGTGTTTATGTGTGGACGTGGTCTTACGAGATGCCTTTTGTTTTGATAAAGGAAAATTTTTGGTAAGTTTATAAATTCAGTTGAGGTGTGTTTTTATCCCGCTGGTTTACCAGACTGATCCGAGTGTTCTTCCCTTTCAATGCTCGGGTCAAACCGAGTATATTTACATGTTTAGATTTGGTGCTTTTGGAGCTTCAGTAGGCGAGCTGGAGATCTTCATGTCGTATACATGTATCTATTTATTTTTCCGCTGAATTGCATTGTTGTTGTTGTTGTTGTAAATTATCAGTATTTGTGAGGACGGGTTATTATAACTGTCCAAGCTGATGATTACACATTGTGTACTCTGATATTGTTTTATGTATATTACAATTTCTCTTTGTAAAGATTATTGATCTATATTATATATTATTCCGCTGCGATGTGAGATTCTGTATTTTCCGCTTCTCTCTTCTTCTTCTCTTCTCTTCTCTCTTTCTTCTCACCCTTTCTTTTCTTTCTCATGATCATCTTCAATTCTGTTTGCTTTGGGTCGACATGTGTGGTTTATTGTTGGTTCAGAGGGTACGGATTTGCGGGTCGTCACATTTGTTATTTATGTAAATATTATATCTATATATATATATGTATGTAAATGTATAAATAAATTTAATTTAAATAATTTTATAAGGATGAACATATTTAAACTCTTATATACATAAGCTATTAACCCTATCGATTAGATTTTTCTTAAAGATTTATTACTGGCTAGGAGTTTTAGTGTTAGATGGTTGGATGTGTTATGTCCTTACTTAAAGCTGGTAATTCTAGTATTATGGTTAATGGTATACTAAAAAATAAAATTCAGTCGAAGTGAGGTCTTAGGGAAGGTGATCCATTGTCATCTTTATTGTTTAACTTAGCTGCATATGTTTTTTCTAGAATTATCAAATTGGCCACTAGTAATAGGTTATTAGATATTATAGGAACTGAGATCACAAGTAATGGTCTTTCTATTCTCCAGCTTGCCGATGATACTACGATTTTCACAGCCCATTTGCCTAAACCATATTATTGCGCTTAAATTCATTATATATAGTTTAGAACTTTTACCGGGTTTAAAGATTAACTTTGATAAGAGCTCAGTTCTATTTTTAAATGGCATAGATAATATAGAAAACCAAATTGTTAATACTTTGAATTGTGAAGCTATGAAATTCCCTATAGAATATTAAGATTTCTTAATTAGACCACAAAAACTTAAACACGATGATTGGAATATTATAATAGATAAAATGAATAAAAGGTTGTCTGAATGGAACGGTAAATACTTGTCGAGAGCAGGTAGAGTAATGTTTATTAATTCAGTTTTATCTACATTACCTATTTATTGGATGTCATCACTTTTCAAAAATGGGTAATTAATGAAATTGATAAAATTAGAAGAGATTTTTTATGAAGTGGAGATAATCCTAATAGTAGTTCTAAATGCCTTGTTAATTGGGAAATGGTTTGTAAGCCTAAAAATGAGGGTGGATTAGGAATTATAAACTTACGTAGTTTAAATATTTCTTTATTAGGTAAGTGGTTGTGGAAATTTAATGACAATGATGAAAATTTTCTTTGGAAATAATTAATGTTGAATCAATGATATGATGGTTCATATAATCTACACTATAATTCAATTAATAATATATCTCACTTTTGAAAATCGATCATATTAAATTTTGATGTTTATAATCTAGGTATTAATAATGTTGTCCATTTTGGTAACAACGCTTACTTTTGGCATGATAGTTGGATTTCAGCTATTCCACTTAAAGTGAAACTTAGAGAATTATATGATATTTGCAATTTTAAAAATGTACTAAAATCTGACACTTATAGACTAAATTTAAATTCCCCTTCGGATTTTTTTTAATCATAGGTTAGAGGGTATTACTTTAGCACAATTTGCTTTATTGTGCGCTAAGTTGGAGATTTGTAGTATTGATAATGAGAAAGACATTAAAATTTGGTGTTGGGATAAGAGTAAAAATACAGTTCTCATTCATTTCATAATTTATAAACTTTTCGAGAGTCAAGTTCAAATTTTTTAAATTTCTCTGGAACTCCACCTAAAGCCAAAATGCGTATATGGTTAATTTTGCATGAGAAATTGAATACTATAGAACTTTCAAAAAAGAAAAATATTTTTAATGATAAAAAATGTTATTTTTGTAACAATAAAATGGAAAATATTAATTACGTATATTTTGAATATAATATAACTAGATTTATTCTTGTGAATATTATAAACATTTTGGATTTTAATATAAATTGTAGACAAAATAATTTTGAATTATATTGGAATAATCTTAGATTTGATTATAAGGATTACAATAGATTTTTACTTGATGTTATTTACAGTATAATATGTTGGTATATTTGGTTTGAAAGAAACCAACGTATTTTTAATAATATTAGTACTGATTTAGAAAATTTAATATATGTAATTTCTCTATATAGTTTGAATGGATTTTAAATCCAAGTTATAGATTAAATAAAAACTTGAGTTTTAAAGAGTTTCTTAAAAAAATTAAAGTTTGTATTGAGTTTTTTAAAAATAAAATCTTTTTTAATAATAGAGAAAATAGTTAGAAGTTAACTGTAGATTCCTTACAATTTTACTATGGTAACTTTTGATTCTTCGTTTGTTTTTGGATTTTAACATTGGTTTCTGTTTATGTTTTCCTTGCTTAATGTTAACTAAAATGTTGCATTCTCTTTGTCTCTTATCATTAGTTTAGTTTTAGTTTATTTGCATATATATATATATATATATCTGTGTGTGTGTGTCTATTTATATACATATATATGTATTCGTCTTACTCTTTTTGTACAGCTTTCTTAGCAGATAAAGTTATAGTTCCTGGATTGAATGAATTCAATTGATCTTGAGGCTTCGAGATTTTTTCGCATTTTCCTATTTTTAGACCTTAGTTTCCATTGGGGTTGGGTTTCCTTCATATGTTCAGGGGGGTTTCGCTACCTATCAGGCATGTTGACAGCTCCTTTTTTATTGTGTAATAAATTATATGAATGCTCTCCTCTACTCGTAGAGGACCACTCATTTCTCTCAAAAAATATGTATTATTTAATAAATATTAAAATAATACTTATACATACATAATATATAAAAAGTTTTTTTAATATGTGTGTGTGTACGTATATTTACAAACATATTTATATATCTAAATATATATACTTGTAGATATATATGTATGTTTGTATTAATAAATTAAAAAAATTAATTTTTTTCACTTTCAGATCGTATACATAGCATAATTTTTTTATTATATTAAAATATATATTTATTAATTAATGAAATACAATAAAATATTAACAAAAATATTCTTCAAACTTTTAAAATTTTAAATTTTAAGGAAATATAGCATGGTATTTTGAGGTTTGAAAATTTTTTCCATAATTTTTATCAACAAAAATTTATTTTTTTAATAATTAATTAATTTCGACAATATATTATAATGATTTAAAAAATAATAATACTTAGTTATTAAATTCTCAATTTTTGTCTAATGGGCTTATTTCAAAATAAAATAATTTTTGAAAATTTAAAAATTTATTTTCGAAACATATTTTGTTTTATATAAATCATTTGAATAATATAACGATTTAAGTAATATTAAATAATAGTATATTTAAAATTACTACTATTACCAAAAACTATAATTATAGTAAATATACATGTATAAAATTATTAGCATAATACGATGATATAAATAAATATAAATCATGTAATTATAATTAAATGACATATTAATATATATATATATTAATAAAATAATAATTTTATATATAAAATATTTGGTTGTGCATATCTGGTTTATATGTGAAATTTTTTTAATATATATATATATATATATATATATGTGTGTGTGTGTGTGTGTGTATATAACCAATCTAGTATGTGGAAACGTCGTTACATATAAGAATCGTCACCTAACGAAGAATGTAATATATATGTATGTACAATAAATAATATTCTAAGATTATAACCAATACAATATAGTAAAGACGTACTTGTAACTAATGCCTTAAAGCACATCTAGTAATGATGAACTCTCTCTCCATTGAAAGCTTTTCGATTCGGTAGACTGCTAATCCTTGAACCGTAGACCTTTAACTATTAGATAGTACTTGTTTTGAATTGATTTGATTTGGATTTGCTTATGCTCCTAGGGGATGCAATCAACCAACAACAGAAGAGATAGTGGTGGCAAAAAATCTTTAAACAATTAGGGTTAGAGGTCTTTTTATAGTAGATGAAAGAGAGAGATATGGATCATATCTCATACCAATTCTCACTAAATCTGAGCCATCCATTCACAACCCCTCTAGCCTATTTTTAGCCGCCCTTATAACCTTCATAATAGCCAAATTATCACCATATCATCATGGGCTAACATCCTAGTTAAGCCCAAATAAATATTATTAATTATATCTAATTTAATTACTTATCGATATCACATATCGATCGATATATATATATAACTATTATAAATATATTTAATAATATTTATTCCTAGAATCATATTTAAAATTTTATAATTAATGTTTCATAGATAATAATTAATTTAATTAATTTATAACAATTATAAACTAATTAAATCGATTGGTCTAAAGAGAATTCATCATTCCGGTTGTGTGACTCATCAGGTGTAAATTTGGCCAACGATTAACATCAAACTATTCGACCGTTAATGTTCACATGTCACTTAGCAGGTGGTGTGACATTTTGGCCAAATTTATCGCTTACTTAATTTTCGTAAAATCCAATTTTACTTTATTAAGCGTTACCCGATTGTGACATTTATTTACACCAATTCTCTTCATCAAAACTATATCACTTTAAACTTACGGAATTCGATAATGGTCAAAGTTCCAGTATCATCCACATTCGACTCTATAGTCTAAACCAAAAGTCCTTGGTTTAATAATAATAATAATTATTAGCCGAACTACCCTAGTTAGAGACTTTGTGTAACGACCCGCTATTTTGGACCATTCGCATCTGCAGATGTCGGACTTGAATAATTCAAAATACCGAATTGTTAATTAAATTTGGCAAAACTGAGCATATATAGTAAATAAATAATCACAGATCACAGACACAGAGTAATAAATGCAGCAGAAACAAAAGATAGTAGTTCATGAAGCTACTATATACATATCAGAGTTAAATAAGGTACAGCAGAAGTCTCAAATACAATAGTCAAATACAAGAATCAGAATACAATCACCGGAATCAACTGGATATCTGAAAGCTGGATAGATAGCTGGATCTCCAAGCGAAGCTCCAACTCCAAATGTGAGTCTCGAATACTGGTACACTCAGTCTGACCCGAGCGTAAAGCAAAACACAAAACACTCGAGTCAGGATTAACATTCTTATATTAATAAATCCAACTCAAGTGAAATAGCAACTGAAATACAAGTAACTCAAAGGATGTATGGAATAACCATCCTTTAAGGATCCGTTAAACTATCTACTATGTAGTAGTGTATGATAAGTAGATAATGCCTATCAGTAATATAAGATATCAAAATAGTGTTACCATTATCCCTCTTAACACATTTTTATATAAGCGTTATAGTCTATACAGCACTGTAAACTCCACCGTAAACTGGTGGGATATCAGGGAGTACTCCATAGGTATAACACAAAACAAATCGTAGTGGTCGCGTATAGGGATACAAGTATGACAAGGCACATGAGGCAATACCCAAGGTAGTGAAACTACCGTTTGCCTGATCCGGACTGGTGAGAACGCATCGCCGCAGCGATCGCAACACCGCGAAACAACACTCCCAAAATCAAGGGTGCACCAATCGACAACAAGTAATGAGTAGTTTTCGAAGAAGTGTGTTCGCTCGAGGTAGCTAGCCCCCATTTGGCCCGGCACGGCTCCTGTTTTAGTCATTTCCAATTTGACACAAGTGTCAAGGCTATCCATTATCGTTCTCTTTCTTCAGTCATCACGTACATCATTCTAACCACTTCATTCTGGATCATACTCCGCGCATAGTTATTAAAGTGGTTTTCGGTTTAGACAGTGAGTATGTCCCTAACCGATTCCGGTCTCTTTAATAACTTTCGTGATTATTACACCGATTGGTCGTTTATATATTTCAAAAAACCAAATCAATTACAATTTCAATTAGAATTTGTAAACCAACATTTCATTTCTCTTTCTAAATCAATTTCCACAATTTACGTTTCAAAACTTTCAAATTACCATTTCAAAA
Source organism: Allium fistulosum (assembly GCA_030737815.1). Taxonomy (NCBI): domain Eukaryota; kingdom Viridiplantae; phylum Streptophyta; class Magnoliopsida; order Asparagales; family Amaryllidaceae; genus Allium; species Allium fistulosum. The sequence continues at coordinate 866,441,391 of CM060905.1, read as the reverse complement.
TCTTATAATTCAATTTCAATTCAAATATTGATTCAAGTTCGTATATCGGTTTCATTTCAAAATCATTTAAATTAATTTAATTTAACATTCAAATCAATTTAAATTCATTTATCTATTTCATTCAATATTTGTTAAGTAAATTTGCCAATCAAAACAATTTCTATTAAATTTCCAATTCATTAAATCCATTATTTAAATTCAACTTCATTATATCAAAACTTACAAATTGAATTAAATTAAATTCATCAAATCAAATTTCTTTAAATTTCAAGTCTTACATCAATTTCAATAAATCACATTTTATTTCTCATTAAAGAAATTCAATTTCACTTATTTAATTACTTAAAAAATTTCCAAAAACTTAATTAATAAAGAAACTCAATTTCAATTATTTACGAAGTAAAGATTCACTTATTCAAAAGTTCAATTTCTCTTAACAAGGAATTCAATTCTTATTTGATTATTAAATAATTCAATCTTATTCAATTATTAAAAAATTTCAAAAACTTAATTATTAAATAATTTCAAACTTAATAATTAAATTTTAAACAACATTTCTTCATCAACTACTATGTTAATATTTTGTTTTGGATTATTACATATTAACATTTTCCTTTCATAAAAATTCAAATTCCAACTTCATTTCAAAACCTTATCATTTATTCAAATAAAATCTTTATTTTATTTTTAAAACAAATCATTGACCAATCGGGTTTTATTTAATTTTCTATCCTAAGCCAAAGTTTTATTTGGGTATATATCTTTTCAACCCGATTCCAATTCAATTCAAAATCAAAGCATAGCAAAGGGAACTTGCAGTGTGATAACTGGGATTGTGTTAAAGTAAATAAACAAGCAATAACAACAATCAATATCAATCCAATAATCAATTCAAATAATCCTGAAATAATCGTATTAATTCGTATTGTTGTTTGTGCACATTAATATAATTATTCCTAGAATCTACACTATCATTTCATGTAGATTAAAGATTATTACACTAATATATATACGGTTCTTCACTTGATATCTATTGTTCAATTTCAAACTACATCAATTTAAGCAACAAACATTTAAATGGTTCAAAGTGTATTTAACAAATTTCTACGTGTCAACTAGTCTAACATTTAAAGGGGGTCATATTATACAAAATTTAACTAATCAAATTCAACATATAGATTCAATTTAAATGGTTAACTATCATATATCAATTCAATTGCATATTATTTACACTTTAACATTAACAACTTAACGTCCAATATAAACATCAATAATCAATCAATTATCAACCAAACTATATTATCATCGCATAAATGACAGATAATGGTGTCAGATGTCATAGGTGAACAGATACAGGTAATAACATATATAATAGTGTAAATAACTAATAGCAGCATATTTCAATTTGTCATTTCAATTGAAATCAAATTTAATAAATAAAAGAACATTAATTGTGAGTGATTGCTCACCTTTTGAGGCTAGAGATGATAGACACTGAGATTTGGTTACGAATGCAAGCACGACATCAAAACAAGCTAGATTGGTACGAATTGATGAGCGAAGCTGATAAATTAGAAATGACAAAATCAAATCAGAGCTGGATCAACGATGATAACGGTATAAGCGAACTTTTTATATAATTATATATAATATCATAATTTAAATCCAAACACATTTATTAATATCAACATATATACATTATATTATTATTATTTTTAATACCAAAACTTAAAACCAGGCAAATATGCACGTTTAACAAGACACGTATATCAAAAACAACATATAAATATATATTACATTCACTTGTTCATATATACACGTTTATATATATTTCTTTTCCAAATATATGCTTTTAAAATTTGTTCCAAAATCTATACCAATGTCCTTCATATTACAACATAATTTTAACAAGGTAGCTACTGCTATATAAATTGAAAGCTGCGTACACTAATTAATATTATTATTATTATAAAAGCAAAACAGTAAGCAACCCTTCAACCCACATATAGAAGACATACTATATATAACTACTAGACCTATACCCTTGTACACATATGCATATAATTATCATATAAAACTATATATTTATAACATCAAATTAGTATAATCTACTACCTACTTATGTGTAAAATAAGAAAGTACGAAACGGTATTTTAAAACAATGTTTATATATGTACGCACTATATATGTCCTACTTCTTTTATATAACATATAATAGAGAAAAACGAAAATATAAACACCCAATATAAACTGGCATGTTATAACTATCCCATTATATACTTTAAAGTTTACTAGCTAATGCATATATTCAGGCAACCCAAATATACAATTTGAACCCAAACCAAACAACATATAATAATATAGCCTCTGCTTTAATGTATATATAACAACCTCTGCTTTATTGTCATATGAAGTCAAATATCGTATATACACTATTATAAAATATATTTTAAAGGTCCAACAGTTTTTTATACATATAACCAATTATATACTATTAGCTATTATACTTACATACATATTGATACCTCAAATCAAACACATTAGTTTGTATATGTATAAAATTTCCAGAGAAGCTAAGGATACCTGGACAGCAAATAGAAGGGAGCAAGGACGAAAAGAGAAGCAGGCAGCCATGTGGACAAAGGTAGCTCGACATATATATATATATATATTTATATTTTCGGCAATGAAATGAGGAAGAGGAGTGGCGGTCGGGCTTTGAACGGAAGTGGAGGAAGACAAGGCACGCGAGGCTGTTTGGCGATGGGCTGTGAAGTCATGAGGTAGGAGAGATGTCCACCGCATGGAGGCAAGGCAAGTGAAGGCTGTGAGGTGAGTGGCTTCACTCGAGCAGTGGGTGCATCGGCTGGGGAGAGGAGCACAGGGAGGTCGAGGCATGGTGGCCAAGATGGTTCGACCTTGGGTTAGTGGAGGTGGAAGGCGGTTAGCGTGGAACGGTGCATGGAGAACGGAACGAGCAAGGTGGTGTTGGGTTTGATAGCAAAGAAGAAGGTGAGCCGAAACAAAGTGCTGTGGAGAGGGGTTGCTCACGTGTGTGTCACCAAGAGATCGGGCGGAGACTTCCAGCACAGGCGAGAGCGAGTGAACGGAGGGTAGTGGATGCGGAAGTCAGAGGCCGGTTGCAGTCACATGAAGGAGGATGCTCGAGTGTTTGGCTGGGTATGGGAGGGGAGAAAAAGGAAATGGAAAAGAAGATAAGATAAAAGAAAAGGAAGGAGAGGATGGTTGGCTTCAGGGAAAGAACGCACTAATAATATATGTAAAATTTGAAAAGCAAAGAATAGTGAATGAACAGAGGAAAGAATGGGAGAGGAAGGAGTATAGGCCACACAAACCAACGTATACATTGAACAGTGAAATAATAAAGGCAACTTTGGAAATAGCTAAAGTTCTTGCATTGATTTATGAATATATTGAAGGCAAATGGCTGTTGGTCTTTAAGCTTTTCACGGTAGACAAATAAAAGGCAAAAAAATCAGAGATTTGAAGTGTCAAACCGATACGGTTAGCGTTACGTAAAGTGCAACGTACAACGGACTCCGAATTTTGACAATCGAATATACCATAGAGATCAGCACGACGAGATGATCAAAATGGCATACGGATATCAATGGTACGATGGAATTATAAAAATTCGAATTTTCTACTGGCGGAAAATGCAAGAAAAACGTAGAAAAATAAGATCGACGGAGCCAAAGAAGTCCGAATTTGGAAAAACGAAAAATAACGTTTGCTCAGAAGATGATTTAGAATTTTTCTATGTAAAAATATTTAGGTTTCGAAAATATTTTATTTTCATCGCTTTTTAACCGATTAAATTGAAGTAAAATTACGAACGAAATAAACTTTCATATTTTTAGACGAAAATTTACCAGTTGCTATGTTTAACTAGACGCATTTCAAATATCTAATTTTTATTTCAAAATTTTATCGTTTAAATTTTCACAAAATTTTAATTAATTACGTTATTAAAACCAGTTAAATTTACGGGTCGTTACACTTTGACTTTAAGTTGACTTGAGTTGACAGTGATACTAATCCTATATAACCAAGAAGACAAATCCTCTCTTGAATAGTGCTTCACTTCCAATACTTCCACTTGACCCAACTATAGTCACTCGATGGACATCATGCCATGATTTAACCATAATCAAAGGGGGGCTTTCGTATCGAAGATCCATAATATTATCAACTCGAGAGAACTGTGTAAATTAGTCATGTCAATATTTTCTATTTTGTAACAACCCGCACTCTAGTGGGCCTAGATTTTTCGCAAGCCCGGAAACCCAAGTCCATTAAAATACAGATCATTGGTTTGCCATCCTACAAAAAGGAAAAATATATCTATTAACTGGGTTTTTAACCAAGCAGAAGTCAGTAGGAGTTAGAACATCGGTATGAAGACGGAATGACTAGAAACTTGGCAAAGATGCCTATAAGGGCTAGAGATCTCAGGAAATTTGGTTGAAAATTTGGTGAAGTCCATTGATATATGTTCCCATTTCCAAGTTGGAATCTGCAATGGTAATAACAATCCTCTAGGCTTCCCTTGCATAGCTTTTATCCTTTGGCATGTAAAACATTTAGAAACAAATTCAACTACCCTCTTCTTCATCCTTATCCAAAAGAAAGTTCTTTTCATATCCATATACATTTTATCTCCTTTGGGGTGAATGGTCATTCTTAAATAGTGACACTCCATAAGCTAAATTTTATCTTTCCCCATAAATCCTAAAGTTGATCGAAGCGTTTTTTATTCCTAGTTGCCAAGCAAATTTCCTTATTAACTACCAGTCTTAACTATAGTTTATCGCTAGTTAAGCCTCCCTATGAAATTTCGTTATTTACGCCGTTTCTCAATATGCACATATTTATGTAGCGGACTAATCCCGTCCATTAAATCATCCCAATGATGAAACGAGAACATGTCTTATACCATATCATATGTTTTTCCAATAACCTAAGTGAGACAACTAGCGATAATAATCCCAAAAACTCTAAAGAAATTTTGCTGGAAGCTGCCATTTATCACCAACTAGTGTTAATGATGTGGGGTCTTAATACTCCTTACTAAATTAAGATGGACATTCCTAGAATGTCATTCCACCATCACTCACCTTTCTTTATTCTCCTTCTTAGTTTCTAATAAATGTCCATCACCCATAATAATTGGTCATTAATGTTAAAATTGGAAAATATCCAATCAATACTCATTTAACCATTGAATTCCTCCATAAATACCATATTAAGTTCCTTAACCAGTCCTCATTTAATTCCTTTTAAATATCTATTATTACAAATTTATTTTCCATTAAATCTGTAATTAATGTCCATAAATCCTAGTCCTATAATTATTACGCTATTAGTATAACTAATATGAATACTATTGTAAATTACGCTATTTATATAGTTTTATTTTTGTACGTTAAGCGTGGTTGTATGTGTGTGTATATATCTTATTTCTAATTACTAATTTCCAAAATAGAACATTCCTTTCCACATTTTAATTTATCAGAGCTATTCTTCCAAAAGGGATTACCATTATAATTTTCCATGAATTCACCAAAAGTGAGATCATTGCGTCGTTTAAAAATACAAAGAATTATTTTTATTTTATTGAAATAGATAGTGTAAACTACGAAAAAGAATATATGTAAGAAAAGAATATCTGTATCTTACATATCCCTTTTCCTTTTTTTTATATCCTTTGTTAATTCAAACGACCTGCTTTTATACATATTTGGAATTGGATAATTATGGAAATTACACGGAACCTACTGCAAATAAATTATAATATAGAAATTCACATTCCAAGTCAACTAGGGCAACCTAATTTACAATCCAATTATAGATGCATAATATGTTTATAACTTTATTAACATTTTATAGTTAAATATTCGGGACTGATTTCAAATTTCCAGACCAGGTTGTGCATTCTATACCAATCTTATTCATATCCCAAAATACTATAACGTTCTATTCAACTTCTTTTTATATGAAACTAGAAAAAAATAATTTCTATTTAAATTGCGGGAACAGATAGTGCAAACTACGAGTAAAAGAATTCATATCCTATACCATTTCCTGATCTTTTCTCTTCAAAACCCTTAATCAAATCCAAAGAAAAAGATAAGAGGTGGAATAAAATGTAAAACATTAAGATTGCAACATCTACATAAATTCCATTATTTTAATATGAAATGATAATCATCTTAAATTTCTTACTAGAAACCTTAAAGAATTTTCTGAATTTTTGGTGAGAGAGAGAGAGAGAGACTGACAGAGCTTTGCAAAATAATTTGTGAATAAAAGTGAAGGGGCTAGGATCTTATTTATAGTGGTTGGAAAGAACTAGAATCGTTGGATTTAATTCGGTTAGAAATAATAAATACGGATTATCTGTACACAAAAAACCCTAGCTGCCACCCATTATTGATCGATCGACCGCTAGTGGTTGATCGGTAGCTCTATTCTGGGAACATTTTGATTGTGTCGTTGATTGTTTTATTTAATACCTTAGTTAATCTTTTAATTTTAACGTTAATTTTAACGTTTACATAACCCCAGGTCTAATTTCTGTTACTTTTTGAATTTTAAATTTAAGAATTAATTATTTATTTCAACTTGAATTCAATTAAATTATTTGAATTCGAAAGCTTCAAACATTCACAACGTTTGCATTTGTGCTCTGTTTTCAAAACATTATATATGGAAATGATCAGAAAATTACCACGAAGGCAATGATAACTTCCGTAGTCAAATTCTTACTTTTACAAAATTTCCATATTTATCCTTATTATTAATTTATTAATTAATTCTTTTCTTATTAGTTAATTTCTTATTAATTTTTATGGGGTGTTACAAAGATGATCCTCTTAAGAACCTCCAAAGTAAAGAACACATGTATGTGATAGCTCATCCAACACTTGGTTCATCTTCTTCATCTAACCATCGTTTGTGGATGATAGGATGTACTCAAGCATCTCGGTCCTTAAGGTACTTTATAACCCTCTCTAGAACTAACTCATGAATAATAGATCTCTGTCACTAAAAATATTATTGGGAACCCTATGCAGTCTAACAACCTCCTTTACATAAAAACTAGCCAAAATTAGCATTATCCTATTCGAATTTACTAGAATGAAGAGCAGGACCTTCATCAAGTGATTGCCATTACCCATATACCATCATTCACTCATCTCAACCATGGCAGTCCACTAATGAAATCACAAATATTTTCTTCCATTTCCACTTTCACTTTGGAATTTCAAGCGGTTGAAGTAATCCTCCCAGCTTCATATATTCACCCTTCACCTGCTAGAAATTTCGACATCTACTTACATATGTACCAACATCCCTCTTCATTGCTTCCTATAAGAAAACACACTTCATGTCATTATACATCTTCATACCTCCTGGATATATAGTAAACTTCAAATGGTGACTCTCATCGAGTACTCCCTTTCTAGTCCTATTAACATGTAGGATACATAGCCATCTACCCTTTCATAACAAACCACGATGATCAATTTCAAAATCTGCCATGCTTTTGAAATCAACATCCTCAACGAAATCATCCATAACCTTAGCTCACCGAGTATTTCCTCATTGATTAGCCTTGATCCAATCTAATAAAGATGGCACAACTACTAAACTTTCTAGGACTACAAAGCTAGAACTACTATTCGATCTCTGATCACAGTCGGCTAACACTTTCAATGCTTCCCGCCCAGGGCCATTGTAGTAGTCATAGCTACATGCTAACGTACTCAGTGCATTAGCCACTACATTACCCTTTCTGGGTGTATGCGAAATGTCCAAATCGTATGAAGGAAAAACCTCTGACCAATGTTTGCCTCATATTCAGATACTTCCATCTGAAAAGGTACATCAAAGGCTTATGGTTTGTGAATAACTCGAAATTCTCATCGAGCTAGTGATGCCTTCACATCTTCAATGCAAATACAATAGATAACAATTTAATATCATGAGTTGCATGCCTCCAGCCATGCATCTTAAGCTATCACCTCACATATGTAATAACTTTCTTATGATGCACTAAAACTGCACCTAAACATATGCCACACTCATACTTATGCACGATCTAACCCTCACAACCATTTGTTCTAAACATGAGCGCTAGTCAAGCTTTCTTTTAAAGAATGAATGATGCCTCACAATTTTATTACATTCCCCATTTTGAGGCTCGAAAACATATGCTATTGATGATGCATTCATTAGTAGCATTATTTCCCAATGATAAAATAAGATCAGTTATTGTATAAATAACATCAAGTGCACAAGAATTCAAAAATTATTAACAAACATTTTTATTAATTTATTTTCAAATTCACTACGTTCGATTACATTACATAACCCTATGATTCCATCATTCTAATAAGTATAATAAATACAAGTATAATCCTAAGAGTGACATATGAAGATGCCCCCATGGATGATTAGTGTCTTAACTACTAGGAAGTTTCAGTGCCCATCATGACATACATTCAGCAACAAAAAAGCAGTTAACACTGCGCAGTGGAAATACTTCTAGATAGTAGTTTGCCTCTTGTAGGTCTCTAGAAGCTTATTCATTTGAACCTAAAATACCATACTCTTAGCCTACCCAATTCAAATTGAGTACTTGAGAGTTTAGAGGGAAATCAAATACTTTGGATCAGAAAAAATGTCCGGTGTGATAATATTATACCATCTCAAACCAAATTAGGTAACCAGTGAGACCACGCTATTGAAGCATAGAATGGGTTTCCCCCACTAATATCTTTATAATTTATGTTATTCATAACATATCTACAACCAAAATGATTAGAACATCATAATAATATCAATAGCACTATCATTATCCATAATGGATCAAAATGAATAGTCTGTCATTCACTAGGATCAAAGGGTTTCACATTCTCCCATTTTCCCATTCCCATAAAATAGTCAATGGCATAGTTTTTCCAAGCTCACTATGAACCTATTTTAGTTTTCAAAGGCCAACTAAAAACCTACCGGACTGACTCGGGCCAAAAATATGACTAGATAATTCAAAATCTCTCATCCAACAAGAGTAAATAACCTCAGTTTCCATCCAATAGAAGAAAAATAATGCTTAGTGTCTCTGCTACGAATTCCCTTCTATGCATAACTCCAAAATTTTAGCCTCAATATCAGCAAAGCCCTATGCATTGGAATCTCAGACCTGGCCAATGAGGGGCTTAACGATTGAAGGATAGGGCATGAGCCTACCCCTGTCTCCATCTCAAAATCTGGTTAAAAAATATCCATGAGTCGTTTCTTTTGATCAATTTAAGACTTCCTAATGCAACGTAATATTCTCGGTCATCTGAATGCAATTCTACTCATAAAGAGTTTAAGTTTGACCATACCCACTATTGGAATAATCGTAACTGGTCATTAACTCCCAAGTCCCCAAGGTCATAAATGTCGGGTAATAATATAAAATATACAAGTGGGCATGTTAATAATTAAGCATATATTATAATAATCGATTAAATAACAAAATTAAACATATAACACACAATCATCCATCAAAAATATAAGTTCACATGATAGCCATTTTATACACAAAATTTCTTATACTTAAGTAATAATTTCCTTCACAAAACTCTTCTAAAATGGGCTTAAACATCTTTTCTTCTTTTGAAAACCTTTTCATAATTCTCAACAAAAACTACATTTTTTAAAAGTAAAACATAGCCAAACGTAGAGTTAAAAACTATAATGTCACAAAACATGTTGTCGCACTTTCAAAATCACATGTCATCGAGTGTCAAAGATGTAGATATTGATTTCAAAACTTAGGCTATCGTATGCCAAAAACATGTGCTATCACACTTTTAAAACTTCATGTTATCACATGTTAAAACCGTAGGCTATTGCATATTGACAAATATAATTATCGCATGCCTACCAAAAGAAAGCCACCGCATGTTGATAACCCAAAGGTATTACAAGTTAATAAAACAGAAGCTATCAAAAGTTGATAAAAATGATAGCTATCGTAAGTTTAAAAAAAGTAGTTATCGCAAGTTGATAAAAATGTTAGCTATCGTAAGTTGATAAAAGAATAGCTATCGCAAATTGAAAAACACACTATTATCGTAGGTTGACATAACATAGCTATCGCAAGTAGTGAAAACATGGCTATCATATATTGATAAATATGGACTATCGCAAGTTGATCAGTGATATTTCTGCAAATATTAGTAAAACTAATTTATTTCCTCTATAAGTAATAACTTTTTACCAAAACAATTTCTTTGTCAAACTTTCATCGGCTAACCAAAATCTTTTTAGAAATTTGCAGCAGAACCAAGCGAGAAAAATTCTCTTCTTTTTCAGAGTATGAATTTTCTTTTAATTATACCATTAATTATATTTTTGCAGTTATAACCCACTTCATAAAATAATTTATATTTAATTGTAATTACTTGGGAAAAATCCCCTAAAGTTCCCAAAAATATGAATTACCTCCTTTTCAACATATAAATATTTCAAAGCAAAATAATTATTTTCCATATTTTAAATAATTAAAATCCAAAATTATACATTTTCTAACTAGAAAATTCATAAAAATTCTAAAAAGTATGAAATCAAAAAATCATCTCTAAATGTCATTCAAACATCATATAAAAAATTCAAAGTATTTAGAGATCAAAAACATAGTTTCTTCACCAAATTCCCTTAAGGTAATTTCAAAAAATATTCAATGATAACCATAACATATCCAATTGATTATCTAAACCATATGCGTGATAAAAATCAACAAATAATTTCAAGTTTCATTAAAAATCCAAAATTAAACAATTATACAATAAAGAGAGTATATTATTCACCTTGGTTTGATCTTATGTGAAGATAATTGCTTTTGTTTCTTTTCTTAAGTATTCCTCGTTTTCTTCTTCTTTGTTGAATGAACTTTTAGTTGTGTTTCTCTAATCTTTGTGTTTTGTTTTTTCTTTTCTTTGTTTATGTGGGAATGGATGAATTAATATGGAGGGGGAGATGAGTGTTAGGTCAAATAAATTATACGTGTTATCTTTATTTCCCTCCTATGTAATAAAAGTCTTTGTTGCAACCAAATTTCCAAGGGTAAATACAGTGTGACACCATTGAAGGTTAATGGATAAAGCCATTGAAGCATGACAAATAAAGCTATGAAAATTTGATAAATATAGGCTATCAAATGTTGAAAAAGTAAAGCTATCGACGGTTGAAGATGAAGCACTGCAAATTAAAAAGGAAAAAAAGCCATCGAAAAATGGAAGCCAAAAGCATGCTAATGAAGGATGATGGATTTAAAGTTGTTATAGGTTGACAAAACAAGCTATCGATGGTGGTGTTTCAAAGCAATCGAGTGCTAACCTATGAAAGCCATCGAATATTGATACCCTTGAGCCATCGCGTGTTGATCCCATAAGCTATCGAAGATTGAGATGTCCAAGACATTTCATGTTGGAAGTAGGAAATTATCGTAGATTAAGTTTACATGGCTATTGCGTAGTGAAGATAGGTAGCTATTGCATGTTGAGATTATAAAGCTATTAAATAGTGCCTTGCAAAGCTATTGCGCAGTGAAGATGGACAGTTGTCGCATGTTGAAATTACAAAGTTATCGAATGTTGTGTTTACAAACTATCACATTCTGAAGATGTGTAACAATACTACTTCGCCGTCAAAATAATCAAATTTTAGTAAAATACAATAACCGAGTTCAATTTTTGGTAAGTTTTATTTTTGAAAATTTATTATTATCGAATTAAAGCTAATTTGATAAAGATTTTTTTAATAAATTGAATTAAGTAATAATTATTTTATGAAAATATATTGAATTTGATAAAATATTTTCAATGGAGATAAAATATTTTTATATTGTAAATAATTTTTATGTATGATCGAAATAACTGATAAGAAGTATTGTTCGATATTAATAAAATAAATAAATCGATGAAAATGAACAATAGCGAATTTAAATATTTGGTATAAATTATTTAAATATACCTTGTAAAATAAACAGTAATCAATTGAAATTGTATATTTGTATTTATAAACAAATGACAAGGACCAATACTTGATTCAAAGAGTAAAAGAAATTAACAAAATATAAATTGAATATTAAATTAATAGCCCAAGCCCGAAGCATGTAACGACCCAAAATTTTGGTTATTTGATTTTAAAGGTTTAATTAATTTTATATATTTATAATAATTGAATTTTGGAATTTAATAATTTATAATTCAAATATACGGAATAATTAAATATTTGAATTATGAATTAAATGTTAATTAAATGGATTTAATAATTTTATTTAACTCCTTTTAATTAATAAATAATATTGGTGAATTCAATTTGTAAATTTATTTACAAATGTAAATAGACAGGATAAATTTCGATAATTAAATATTTAAATCTATAAAATTAGCCTTTCGGGGGCAAAGTCTCGGATTTTGACGAAACCAATTTCATTGGGCCTGTAATAATAAATTATAATATACCATCGAATTTCACGGCGATCAGACATCTCGTTTGGTCGTGCGAGTTCGAAACACGTGGAAATTAATATCGAAAATTTAATATAATAACTGGGTCTATAAAACGATAATCTGCATACGATCGAATTCGGTCTCAAAACGAGTTCCATTGCGTTAGGAATAGGGGTATAACTTATAGAACGCCAGGCGACATGCCTAGAATTTGAGATTTTTGGGTATGTTTGGATGAATAATTTAAAAATTAAAAATAATAATATATATGCATTCATGTCCACCATTTCTGCCATACCCAGTCCCATGCCCACGTTCTAAGGCCCATACCTCCCATGTTCACTTCATACCCTCCTCCCCTATTTATATCTGCCAGAACAAGGAAAAAAGAATTTGGCAAAAACTTTAAAAATTTAAATCTTGAAATATAAGCCACTAAAAATCCTTAATTTGGATCCATTGAACTGCATTAGGCTAGAGCTTCCATCCTATACCTGAATTGTAGCTCGCGGTAATGTTTTGGGGATGGTCGATGTCGAGCAGAGGATCTAGGGCTTTGGCTTTCGATGGATTTAGGCAACGATAGGAGTATTTGTTGGTTGCTTTGGCTTCATGGTGGTTAGGCGCACGTGTGGCCGTGAGTTGGTGGGTTGTTTAAAAGTAATAAATCATTTTAATTAATGATATTTAAAAGTAATAAATCATTTTAAATAATGATATCTGAATTTAGTTAATCATTTTAAACTAATGATTTTTTTAAATTTAATATATTGTTTTAACTAATGACATTTGGAATTCAGTTAAATCATTTTAATCGATGATGTTTTATAATTAAATAAATCATTTTAACAAATGATATTTTAATTAATTGTTTTAACTAATGAGGTTTGAATTTAATTAATCCAATTAATTTATGATTATTTAAATTTAATTAATTGTTTTAATTAATGGAATTTAAAATTACTTATCATTTCAATAAATGATGTATGAGATGACTTATTCGTTTTAACTAATGATTATTTGTTTAATTAATCTTTGTAATTAATGATATTTAAAGTTAATTAATCGATTTAATAAAGTGATTTAAGTAAATTAACTAATACAATAAAATTGCTTTAATAAACTGATTTAAAGTTAAGAAACTGATTTAATAAAGATTTTAAAGTTAACTTACCAATGTTATAAAAGTGTTTGGAAATAATTATCTATTTTGTTAAAGATAATGGATTTGTTTATTTAAAAGAAATTTTAAATGTGATTAATTATTTTTTGGGATAATTTATATTGTTTTAAAGTTATAAAAAGGAATTGGAACTCGATTATTGGGATGTTAAGTTGGATAATCTTCTAGGTGTTCGGTCAGATGTTGGTTTAGGCCTTTGGGGCCATGCACTTGGAAATATTATTCTCTTAATGTTTTAACAATGAGGAACTAATTCTAAAAGTGTTTTACCAATGTGGAAATATCAAAATCAAGCACAAGTTCATTTCGTTTTTAAAATAAAAAGTTTGATTCGTTTATGGAAATGAATTATTTCTGTAAAGCGAATCACTTATATGGAAACGATTTATTTGTATAATTAGCACTAAACAACGAGGAAGTAAACTTGTCGCTATTTCAAAAGTTAAGAATAATCGTTGGACATGACTTTGAGGTAACACTACCTTGACTTGTTCGGTATTATTGTTAACCAAGAAAAAGTATAAGTTTGAATTCAATGAGTGGTGATAAGTATACAAGACTTAATTGCTATATACGATCGTTTTATATCCTCGATAGTTGGTATCTCAGCTATCGGTTACTTCAGCTTCTTTGTTATTGTCATTCTAAGACAATTTATTGCTCCGTTGAGCTTTGTTATCCTTTATTGAAAATGATTAAAACCAAGGCACAAAAAAGGAGGGCGCACCCTCCAAGTCATTATTGTGCTTCGTCATTCTAACATGATTTGTCGCTCGTTTTGATCATTGATATCCAACACCAAAAAATCTAAAACCATGGCGCGCGTAGGAGACAAACCATGTGGGTCGCACCCATTAGGGTATGTTCACATCATCTAGAGAGGTTTTGGCATGCATGCATTGATGTGAAATATTCGGATGCTCATGTGAAGCGGGGTCCAGCATGGAAGTTCCCGAGAGTGACGCATGTGAAATATTTGGTTACTTGATTTTAAATGTTTAATTAATTTTAAATATTTAAAATAATTGAATTTGGGAATTTAATTATTTATAATTCAAATATAGGGAATAATTAAATATTTGAATTATGAATTAAATGTTAATTAAATGGATTTTATAATTTTATTTAACTCCTTTTAATTAATAAATAATATTGGTGAATTCAATTTGTAAATTTATTATTCATCATGCCCATTCTTATTTGAATTTGTTCAATGATATTTATTTCTGCTCTTGCCCGTATGGATGTTATTCTTGTGAGGTGAAAACTTGTTCCGCATTAGCGGCGTGGTCTCACAGAACTTTTATATGTTCCCCATTATTCGAGTTATCTCACGCTAGTGTTTCTAGACCGATCCGAGTGTTATTTATTTATTTATAATTCTCGAGTCAGATCGACTATTTTCCCAAGTTGACTTTGGTGTTATGGAGACCATGGTGGGGCGCTAGAGATTTGCCTATCGTAATGTTTTTAATTTTCCGCTGTATTATATAGTATACTTATCGACATTTGTGAAGTCAGGATTTTATAACTGTCCAGCTGATAAGGTTTGTTTTTAACTGTGATATACTCTGTATGTTTGGAGTAACAGTTTCTACTGTCCTTCTAATATTATATATTGTCGATTCTGCTATGAGATTCTGTTTTTTTCTCTGTTCTTTTCTTTTTATTTACCCTAACAATCTACCCTTTTGTCGATTGGATGCGCGACATTGGAACACAGTTGTAGTGTTAAATCAATTGTGATTGGAACACAGTTGTAGTGTTTTAACCCACTCACAACTTTTAAAATTTCTTATGTTATTTAAATCAAATTTGTGATGTGATTAGGAATTTATTTATAGCTATTTGGCATGTTTAAATCGTCATTCCAGTTAATTTGAATTTATTTTGAATTTATTGTTATTTAATTTATTATTGAATTTAAATTGCTAGTTAATTTCCTGTTATTAATAGTCAGTTATTTGTTGAAATGTATTAATTGAATTGGATAATGATTTTGATGAATGTTTGATGGTTGATATTGGATGATTGGATGTTATGTCGATTTATATACTGCTATAACTCTGCAAGTTCCTTATGGGTTGAAATGATACATACCCGAATGATCTATAGATTAGGAAAAAATCATTATGGGTTGAAATGATAGACTCGAACGATTTTATGGATTTTTATATTTAATTCGGGATTGCGGTTTGAAATGATATATAACCGTAAAATTTAAATTGCAAATTGAAATGATAAATATCTGTATCGCTTGACCCTAGGGTAGAGAATTATATACGGACACCAGATTGGTTAAATCAAATGATTTTAAAATTCTTGATTTCGAATTTGATTAAATGATATTTCGAAATAACATTTGATTTATATAAATTGAATTATTATTGAAAAATCAAGTTTTATGTTGAAATGTGAATTGGTTTAAAGGAATTTCTTTAAGAAATTAAATTGAAATTTTAAAGTCGAATTTGAGATATAAGTGAAATTTGTCAGAATTGAGTTATTTGAGTTGTTTGAAATATAACTTTGAAAAATATTGAAATTGGAGTAATTTAAATTGATATTTCAAACTTGGATTGGAAGCGATATAGAATTAAATATTTTAGTGAGAATTTGAATTGAAAGGTCTGAAATTGGGTTTTTGGAAATTGGAAATGGTTCAATGTGTTGAAATAAAATAAATAGCTAAATTGATATTAATTTCAAACTCATATTTTAATATAAACTGTTTTAAAAATATATTATTTTAAAGACTTTAATTATTAAGATTTTCAAACTATTAAACTATTTTAACCTATATTAACTATATTAAATCATTATAACCTATTTTAAACCATTTAATTTATTTTAAACTAATTAACCCATTTTAACTTATTTTAAATCTAATTAATATATTTTAAAGCTATTTAATCTATTTTAATTACTTTTAATCTATTTTAATTTTTTTTTCTATCTTAAATCAATTTAATAGTATCTTTAATTTATAACTAAACTATTTTAGAGTATATCAACTATTTATAACTATTTTAACTATTTATAATTATTTAAATTATTTTCTAAATTTTCAGACTAAGTAGAGGGAAGTGTTTTTATTCAAATTCACTAGTTTAAAAGCAAATACGGTTAAATGATGTTATAACCTAAGTTGAGATTTAAAGGTTATAATTAATTGAATACGATGATTTTGAAGTGAGGATTTAACCTAACTGGAAATATGATTTTTGCAAGAAATTATGATTTCGGAAACGATATGATTTCAAAGGTGAACATGATTTCAAAGTGAATATGATTTTTGAAAGTGAATATAGCTTGGAAATGAATAAGATTTCAAAAGAGATATGATTTGAACTGAATATGATATTTTGATATAAACTGTGTATGGACTTTTGAAATGTAAAAGAACCATCCAGTGTGAAATAAGCGTTTGGTTGAAAGAGACCGGGATCGGATATTGTCATACTCTCTGCCAATACCGAAAACCACTTTAACAACTGTGTACGTGGTGAAGATTCCAGAAATGAAGTAGGATGGTTTGGCGAACGATTTCTGTATGAGGTATTACGTGACCCTGACTCCCGTGAGTCAGCTTAGATGTGACTAAAATAGGAGCCACGCCGGGCCGAGTGAGGTCATTCCTCCTATCGGGCACATTCCTTCGATACTATTCTGACGTTGTGATTGATCTGGTGGCCACCCTTTGATTTTGATTTGGGAGTGTGTCCGAGGTGGGCGGTAGTAGCTGCTATGCGTTACCACCAGTCCGGATACGTAATTGGTATATCTACCCTGGCATTGCCTCGAGTGTCGTGTTCACATGCCCTAGAGTGCCTTCTATGAATTTGTTTTGTACCATACATATGGAGTGCCTTCTAATAGCCCTCCAGTTTACTGGGGGAGTTACGGTACTGTATAGACTATGTGAATATATAAAATGTGTTAAGGGGGATATGGGTAACGCCTTAACGCTATTTTAATACTTTTACTTTACTATAGACATATTATAATAGCATATTGTACTACATAGTAGATATTTTAACGGACCCTTAGGTGATGTGAATCCTGAACATCCCTTAAGTTACTACACCCACGTTAGACACTGGATAAGAGATGTCAAACCCCATAAACATCTTTGACGCCGTTACACTCATATTTACCGTTGATTTAACTTACATAAGATCGTTTAGTTCTGACTCAAGTGTTTTGTCTTTTTCAATTCGCTCGGGTCAGCCTGAGCATTTCAGGGTTGAAGACTTTATTTCTAGAGGACTAAGATGAAGATTTGTATTATTATTATTTATGATATGTATTCTACTGCATCATATTGTTCCACTGCATTTATTTATTTATTTATTCCTGTTTATGTAACTCTGATGTTGTGTTGTAAAAGAATAATCAAATGTATTTATAAAATAGCTTCATGAACTGTTATTTGATTATTATATTTTGTCATTCTGCTGTGAGATTCTGTATTTGTTTTACTTCTCTCCTTTTCCTATTTACCCCATAACAGTCTGCCCTTTTGAATGGTTTGAGTCTGGCTTGTGTGTCTGCTTAAATCGTCCTATAAGGCAGGTCGATACAGTTGGTATCAGAGTGAGGTTTAGCGATAACCTTAGCTTTGTGGGGTCTGACTCATATTAAATTGGGTAGTAATATCCTAGAATGAGTCGCTGAGAGTATATATATGAGCGAGCGTATTTGTTAGTGTTATAAAATGTTTTTATATTGTGTTAATTTGTTCCGTTTTGTATTTATAAATTTTGGTCGGTGCATAGGACGCTATGACATCGATAGGGATTTCTAAACACTTAATAGGGCAGACCGACACAATATTTGTTTTGAATTACAGGTAAATGAAATAAGTTTGCCTATTATATTTTTGTATATAAAATAGTAAATTTTATAAATGATATATTTGGTTGCAATGTATTTGTTTGTTAGGTAGTGAAATTTATAAGTATTGATTGGAAAATGAGATTTTCAAATAAAATGAATATAAACTAAAAATTTGAGGACTTGATTTATGGGATTTTTGAAAATTTCTTTTGAAAGATTTTGGAATTTAATATTAATATTATTTGGAAGTATTTTCAGATACAAATATTTCAATATGATTTGAAAGAAATGTTTAAAAGAATTTTGGAAAGAAATGAGTTCTGTACTCCCCTCTCTGTCACTGGAAAATAATTTCGGTGATGAGTGCACGCGTCATCGACGTTCGTTCTCGAGTTTCAAAGTGGGAAGACCGTGTAGTAATTTTACTGCACAATTGTTTTGATGAATTTATCTTGACTTTAAATTCTAAATATGATTTGATATATATAAAGATATGATCATATATATTATTTTAAACTAATTGAAATGAAACCCGGTTGTTTAGTTCTTAAGTTTCTATAAATTTGAAATTGAAACTATGGTAATAAATGGAATCTTGACCATATTAATAATTGGAAACTTCTATAATGAAAATAAGGAATTTGATTTTAAAATGATAAATGAAATAAATAAGAAATTGAAAATTTGTAAACTGTAAATAAAATGGAAATGGAAAATAAGAAATGGTAACTATTGAACATCATTGTTAACTAAATAAATAAGAGAAACTTGGGTAATATTCAATTGCATTCTTAAAAACATATATATAACTTACCAAAATATTAAAAAGTTGGAATGTAATAAGAATATGTAATAGGAATATTATACAAGAAAAACTTAAGTAATGAAAGTGTTCAATGGAATTACTTTTATAAATAAAATTTTGATATTATAATTGCTATAAACTTAAGTTATAATTGAAATGTTACTAATTAAATGTAATAGAAAAGTGAGTATTATAAATAAATAATTATAAACTTAAGTAAATGTTTGAAGTTATTTATAATTAAAATAAGTAGAAAAGATGAATACTGTAAATAGATGATTATAAACTCAAGTTAATGATGGAAGCCATTTATAATTAAAATGAATATTATATTAAATCTAATGATTATAGCTTCAGAAAAGTTAAAATGATTCAGAAAATAGATATAAGGTAGTGAATATAGATTAAAAGGGTAAGAAACTTAAGTAGGAACTTATGCACCAATGTATATTGATATCTAATGAAACCAAGTATATTGATTAATTAATGTAAACTAAACTGTAATAAAATGTATGTAATACTTGAATAATGAATTCATTGGGTATTATAAACAATTGAATGGAAATAACTCATGTAAGAAATGAATGTAAAGCAATGAAAAGAAATTTCCATCAAATGAATAAATGAAATGAATTTTGTAAGTAATGAATGAACGTAAATGAAAATAAGTACTGGATGAATGAATGGTAATTTATTTACAAAGAAACCTATATAGTACTTTAAGAATTGATTTACATATGTTTAAATAATTGTGTATGAGTAACATATGTAAGAAAAGGTAAATAACATATGTGAATAAATGAATGTAAATAAATAAATTTAAGTATTATATAAATGAATGGGAATTGAATTTTTATAAGAAATAAATGTAAATTAAAGAAAACAATCACTGTAAGGATGAGAATAGACAAACAATAAATGATATGAAATGTAATGACCCACTATTTTGGACCATTCAAATCGAGAATAAATCCACACATGTCAGACTTGAATAATACAAAACAATAGATTGTAAATAAATTTGGAGCAAATAAAGCCAATCACAGAATCACAGACACAGAATATCAGAATAACTCGCAACGGAAATAAAATACATAGTGGTTCATGAAGCCACTACAATACATAGTCTCAAAACAGATACAAAATACCATAGTCTGAAAAATAGATACAACAGAAGTCTGAATACATAAGTTCACAATTACATAAGCAAAGCTATAGCGATCCTGACTTGGCTTTCGAAAATCGGCACCCGTACTTCACTTGTACTCGAAATGCCACAGATTCAAACGCCGAATCTGGCTCACCGGAGCTTATAACACAGTAAGTATAACAACACAGCGGAAGAAAGAAACGGATGATATCATATACAACTCCAATGAATACAATATCCAGAATGATATACAATAATGATATCAATATGATACAACAATATCAGAGATAAATAAATATGCTACATCGGAAATAACAGAAGTGATAACCCAAATCATCTTCAAAAGAGAATGAATCCAACAACTCCAATATCAAGCTCGAACCACCATCACCCAAAATCTCACTAAGGTAAGCAAGGTCGGTCGCGAACTTCAAACACTGAACTAGCTCCAGATAATCCACTAAACCTGACTATCTGAAAAAGAAACCCAACTCTAGACTGCCCGTGTGGAAAATTATGGGCACCCAGAGTTTAGGAAGGGAACAATAAACTCCGGGTCAGTTATGGGACTGGTATGAGCAAACAAAAACTATTTATCTTTAAAACAAACAACAAAAGGATTTTAAACATTGAAACCCGCAATGCTTTTTGGAAAATGAAACTACCATAAGGCCTCCCGCCACACACACAATGCAAACGCAGAATTGGAGGAGATTTCTCCTTATGATAGTCAAACATGCTTGATACACAAAATCTTTTAAATATTATTATTAGTGCATAGTGAGGAAAACATTTCGAAAGTATAATATTAATCTTAGCCAACATAGGCATTTCGCACTTATGCCTACTATAGCTACTATGGTCAATAGCATGTTACCGCCACATTCCATAGCAGGTTATAAACTAAAACCGTACAAGGCTCGTATTGTTTCTTTGGATTTTCCAACAAATGGTCAGGCTAAGGAACTTCCTATGCCACATGGGAACGCCTCTAGAGGGACGCCCCGAGAACCACCTGGCTCTCTGCCAACACAAGGCCGGTTACCCCCTTCCCGGGTAGTAAACCTGAGATATGCCACCCCCGGTCCTTTAGGACCTTTATCCGAGAGCTCTCGATCACAAAGCAACAATCACACAGAGTAAATGAGATTGGAGCAACCACACAGGTAAATATCTGGGCTGCATACCATGATACCACCTTTTTCTAGAAGGAATGGACATACCCTAGGGAGATACCCCTGAAACCTTGCCGCATCTTTCCTGTTTCGACAATTACCGGTCGGTGAGGCTCGATGAGGTCTCGTCCACAAAGCTACGCTTTACACGAAAGCCATGCTTTGATCAACAAATGATCATCAACACACAGCAGCACTCAGCATGCCACACTACCAAATTGGGAGTATATCACTGATAACCTTCAACTACATAACCTCTGAGCTCGTATGTCTCAGAGAAGGGTGTTAAGCTAAGAGAATAAATCTCCGCCGCCAAACAGAAATGTATTTGAAAGAAATCAGCTTTATATCTCAAAGTGTAGTGTCAGACATACAACCATACAAGTCTGTTCCGGGATTGAACAGAACCGAAGGCACTTCCAAAGAAGCCCTTGCAAATTCGGATAATTTCTAATCACATCCGGACTTCCCATCACAAAGGGTGATCAAATCTCTATACCGGGGACCAGTCAATGCAAAGACATTCGACGAGTTGTCCTTTCATTTTCGAAAATATCCGGTCTTCATCACCGGTCTTCAAATGCTATCCATAACGTCGTATCATTATTTGGAATGGGTTATATGACACAAAGGTCCTCTCCCGGCTAAACTAAATAATGAGCGCAATATTTTAAAAACATATGGATATTGGGATTTCAATTAAGTCACAACTTATTGCCCAAAACCTTTCTTCAAATGGTTTAAACACATTACCATTTTAATCTTTTTAAACAAAAAGATTCAATTCACAAAGTTCACCCAGTTTCACAAAGATCCATACATAGATTTCCAAAACAATTTCCATTTCAATTGGATTAACTCGTTAAATCTTTAAATCAAAGATTTAACTTATAGCTTTCAAACCCGTTTTCAATGATTTGTTTATAACTTGGAAAATCATCATTTTCATTTCAAACTAGGAATCCTTTTAACACAAATTGGAAGTTCATTTCTTAAGTGAAAGCATTTATTATTTGAAAACAAATAGTTTTCGTTTCGGAAGAGTCCAATTATATTTATACGAGTTAAAACCCTTGAATTAAATTCAAATTCCCAAATTCATGCCTTTAAAATGGTTTAACCCATATATAACATGTATAACATCTTTAATCCCTAGTTTCAAATCATAGGATTTAGTTTCAAATTTTTGAAATCAAATTTAAATCAAATTATTTAAATTTCAAAACTTTATCAAGTTATTCAAAAATAAATTTTATCTTTGAAATTCCTTTTCAAAAACTTTTCACTTTAAACCCAATCCATTTCCAAAACCCTTTGGAATTAAATTTTCTATTTAAAATTATTTCAAAAATCTGTGACTTAACCGATTTCCACGTGAAATCCATATTTGTGTGTGTATGGTGTAGTCCAGGGGTTTTACACAATAGTTCAACATCATTCAATCATCACAGATCAGAATACAGAAATATAGTTGATAAGCGGTATAAACTATAACGCTTATCGTTCATTCACAGATCGTAGATATATATATATATATCACAGATAAATAAACTACAGTACAGATCACACACAAATCAGAATATATCACAAAGCATCATAGATCAGGAAATATCAACAATTCAATCATTCAGTCAGGTCCAACATTCACAAGTGAATTTTTATTAATCGACTGATTAATTTAAATCAGATGTATTACTTATGAACAAATTATCAGATCCGGGTTAATTATCATAAGTTAATCACCAATTATCCGAAATAAATTTCCCTTTCGTCATTGATTAGTTAATCTTTAATTAACCTTTAATTATTTAAATAAATCTTAATAAATCACCATTTTAATTAATCCTTAGTTAACAAATTTAATCTACCCCTTGGTTAATAACAAATAATTTACTCAAATTACTGATTATTATTCAATTAATTACATCTAGTAATTATCTATTAATTACTTTTCTAAGTGATTATATTTTCCAAATTGTCAAATGATTATTCTGAATAAAATCAAACTTAAGTAGTTAACTTGAACAAATTCGATTAACTCAATTAATTACACTGAATAATTAATTCCATAATTACTGTCATTAAGTAATTATACTTAAATAGTTCCACAATTGATTATTATTAAATTAATCAATCTAATTTATTGTTAAAATTTATCACATTAATTTTTCAAAAATCTTGGTTAATGACCTTTATCAACTATTAAATTTCTTTAATTACTTTTCTAAAGAAATTTACTTATATTAATCATTGTTGATTATAAATTGATTTACCATTAAAAACTCATTAATTTCCAAGACCTTAATTAACTTTAAGATAAACCTTTTCTTTATTAATTACCTAATTATGATTAACACATAAATTTAAAACATTTTATCTTTTACTAAACTATTTAATCACATATTTCATTTAAGTAAAAAAAATAGAATTTAACTAAATAAATCATATAACCTTCTTAAACCAATATTTAAAAGCATTTATTATATAAAGAAATTTGTTCTTAAGAAATAGTCAAATCTTGATTTACTTTAAATTTAAAACTTTGTTATGTCTTTAAACTTTAAAACTATTGCTGGAAACACTCGCGACCAACTCGAAAACGAACTCGAGACAAATACTCCACTTCCCCAAGTACAAACTCGAGTAAGCTTCTTCTTTTCCAAACTCAAAACCCACTGACACGAATTAAACGCTCGTGCACGTGCAGCGATCAATGGCGAAGCTCCGGCCTCCAAAACCACCACCGACAGGTCGACCTCGACCCACTCTTGCCGTCTGACCACCCAGAAAACATGAATCAAACTCGAGAACGAAATCAAGCAATCTGCATCAAACCTGGAACCAACTATCACCAGAAAACCTTCCCAGCATCGCCACCACAGACCACCGGACGCCACGCGACCACAACCCCAGCTGCTCCGATGACCCAGGAACCCTTTCCCCCTGGTCCAATCATCTATAATCCACCATGGTCAATGAATTTATTTTGCAAACCCTGTCGAACAAACCCATACCCAAAACCCTATTTCACCATTTCCCGATCACTCTGATCATCTGAAAAATCCCCCTCCATTTTTCATAGCCTCGATAACTCTTCAGCTACCTCCAAACGAAACTCCGACCACCCCGAGACCTTTGGCTGTTAGAATTCGCCAAAAACCCGTTTGCTGGTCATCATCGAATTACTCATTCGATCCCAATTTAAAAATTATGATTTTACTTTTAAAACTCATGATTTTAGATAACAAAACAGATTATAAACTTGGAACCATGAATCATTCAAGTCGAGGATTTTATATGTTTTACAATTTCTACTGTTTTTCAAAATTTCCAGATAGTTTTCAACTTATCATGCTTAAATAAATTTTTAATACTTAGTTTATGAAAATAAAAATATATTCTGTTTGAAAACTAAGGCCTATCAGTGAATAGAATAAGGAGATTAGGAATTTTTGATTCAAAATTTAAATTCTGTAACTATAAACAGAGATGATCATAACATATTAAACATGCACACCTCAACTCATTCATACATTCAGGAATCCATACATGCAAGCATAATTCCTATCACACGTTAACAGATCATCACATGAAAACCACATGATATATGGGTTTAAGAGTTTTCTCATAGTTTCCAGTTTGAACAGAGGAAGCCCTTTGAAAATCTGGAATTTTGATTTAAACAAACATACATACATAAATTTAAACATGCATCACAAGATTTATACCAAACATTACACATACATCAAATCTTAAAACTGTTTTAAGGTTTAAGTTTACTCACTTTATTTTGATGCTTGGTTTTTTAACAGGTTTTACATTTTCTACTGTAATTCCTTGATTTACAGTGATATAAAATCTTGTTTTACTTAAATACAATTTTAGATCTTAATTTATGTTCAAACCAGCATATTTTGTTTGAAAACCAAAGGCTATCAGAGATCAGTTAAAAAGAATTTGAATTTATTACTTGTTCTAAAATCCTGTAACCTGGAACAGAAAGGATCAGACATGCACTAAATATATTTGCATATTTTGAACATGCAAGCCAAAATTTCATCCATGCAAACAATTGCCGCAACATCTATTAAATATATTCATCTTAAACAACAATTTAAAACAAGAGTCGGATTGTTTACTCACTTTATTGTTTCCAGAGGAAAATGAACAGAGTTGCTTCTATTTTGAAACAGGCTTTGAAATGTTAGCTGGAATCATTTTCTTCAATCTTCTTGTTTGTATTGTTGTTTGATGTTTTAAGTTGAATTGTTGATCACTTCAGGTTTACTTAGTTTTTTTTAAAATGATCGAACTGAGGAAAAGAAGCTCCCAAGATGATATGTATAAAGTTGAGTTTACAGGTGATATTATTTTGTACAATATTGTTCAGAGATTTTTTTTCTTTTTTTATGGACTGAAATGTTGTTTTGGCAGCTGATATTTTTCGTATGGAGGCTGATGAGATATAGTGTAGTATGCTATAGGACATGGCATTAATTGTTTTGTACAAAATATATTTATTTGTTCCTTCTCTTGCAAGCTATTCTCATGCATATGGTTTGTTTCTTTTTTTTTTCAAGTGTTCATTCATAACTATACATACATTTGTTTACCTACTTGTCTGGTTTGCTTTATGTGTCTCTATATAAAATTTTGGTCATGTTTAATATATGAAGATATTTGTTTGTACTTGAATAATTTACTTTAGCCTTATCACTTTAAAATATAATAAATTTCCATTTAAATTTTGCTTTAGATTTTATCTAAGTGTTAATTTACCTTATATGTATGTAATTTATTTTTATTTATTTTCATAGTTTACCTTATATATATAATTTTTCTTTTGTATTTCTATTTTAATTTGTTGTTAAAATTTTAGCCAATGTTTACTTTGTATTTTATAGCTTATCTTTTATTTATTTATCTCTATTTATAACTCAAATATTTATTTTACTTCTATTTTTAGTTTAAATTTTACTTTAATAATTATTGTTTTATATTTCTCTATACACACATATATTCACACATATATACAATATTTAACTTTAAATGATTTAACACATTTTTATTTGATTTCGGGGAAGCTCGAATCAATTTATCGATTAATTTCACAATTTTTATTCAAAAATTAATTTAATTATCAATTTAAATATTTAAAAAATCCGGGATTGTTACAAAAGCTGAATGAAATAACTGAAATGGAAAGACAACTAGATAGACAGATAAACTCCAGAAATCTCTAGCTCCAGAAGGTGAATCCAAAGCTGTAATACTCAGGCTGACCCGAGCGTAAAGCAAAACACAAAACACTCAAGTCAGGACATACATACTTATACAATGTAAATCAACTCAAGTGAACTGTAATAGAAATGCATCAATAACATAAAGGATGCTTGGGATCGCCCATCCTTTAAGGATCCGTTAAACTATCTACTATGTAGTAAGATACGCTATTATAATAATGTCTAAAGTAAAGTAAACTATCAAAATAGCGTTAAGGCGTTACCCATATCCCCCTTAACACATTTTATATATATATTCCCGTAGTCTATACATTACCGTAATCTCCCCCGTAATGGGCGTCGTCAGAGGGCACTCTATAGGTATGGTACAAAACAAACTCGTAGTAAAGCATGCTAGGGTAGGTGACACGGCACAACTAGGCAATGCCAGGGTAGATATACCAATTACACTTCCGGGCCGGTGGTAACGCATAGCCGTAGAAATCGCCCACCTCGAGCCACACTCCCGAATCAAGGGGTGCACCCAATCAATCACAAAGTAATAGAATGGTATACGATGGAATGTGTCCGATCAGAGGTGCTACCTCATTAGCATGTCGATTGCTCCTATTTTAGCCACCTTATGCCAACTCACAGGAGTCGGGTCCACGTTTATACCTCAAAATAGAATCGTCGCCACCATCATACTTCATTTTGGAATCTCCACCGCGTACACAGTTGTTAAAGTGGTTTTCGGTATCGACAGAGAGTATGTCCATATCCGATCCCGGTCTCTTTAACAACCAATCGTTATTATAACCCATGGTTATTCCTTTCAAAATGGTTCATATTTCCAATCAAAATAATTCATTTAAAACCATTTAAAAGTGAAGTCATTATCCTTTCAAATCAAATATTCAATTCCCAAAATTATAGTATTTTCTAAGTTCATTCATTCAATTACAAAATTTCAAAATATTGTATTTTCAGAAACAGCAGCACTTATAAACTGCTACAGTAGGTATATTAGTTTCAAAACAGTTCAGCTTTAGAAACAGCAGCACTTACAAGGTGCTACAGTAAGTATTTTAGTATTTCAGAACTCAGTTTAATTTCATAAACAGCAGCACTTATAAACTGCAACAGTAAATACAGTGTTAATTTTAAAACCCAATACATTTCAGAAACAATAGCACTTACAGAACGTTACTGTAAGTATAGTGGTAATTTGGAAAACACTACCTTGAAACCACAGCATTTCTGAAATGCTACAATTGATGTTATAAGTTTATTATAACAATTTAAAACAATATGTTTTCAACTTTTCTCATTTTTAACTTATCAAACTTATATCACTTTTCAAAATTATTTATTTGGATATTACTTAACTTATAATTTTTTTATAAAATAACATTTTATCAATAAATATCCAGTTAATTTATAATCCATTTATTAAGTCAAAATTGATTATAAATTGCTTAACTTGTATTTCAACAAATAACTTAATAAAAATCTTTAAAATATCCATTTCATAAATAAAATATTTTATTACCAAGTTAAGCCAAAATTTCCATTTTTAATCAAAATTTCAATTGTTAAGTTTGATCACATTTTACTTACATTTTTTTTCTCATTTATTAACTCATACAATTTCAGCTTACAGGAAATTACTATAAAATTAATTTAAATCATTTAAATCCAGTTTAAGTTAAAATCTCATATAATTAAAATTCCAAATACTTAAATTTTTCAGAAAATCTTTATATTTAAAATTAACCATGGGTTTGTTTAATATTTTCTAACCTAGGTCAAGTGAATACGGATAATATATCATTTCAATCCGTAATGATTAAAATTCCGAGTTTTATCATTTCAAACCCACAATCCCAAGTCAATTAAAATAAAAATCGCTTGAGCCTATCATTTCAACTCATAACGACTTTTCCTTATTCTAAAGTCCGTTCGGGTATGTATCATTTCAACCCATAGTGATTCTATTCTAAGAGGGAACTTGCAGCATGAGAAATAGAAAATAAATAAGCAATAAAACATATCATATGATGTTAGGTGATGTAACAGGTATATAAATAGGTTATATCATTATATAATGTCAGATAACAGGCAGATGTGAACATATAACATAGGATATCAACTACTACAATTCAAATGACATTGTTTCACATTTATATAAGTACGATTTGTCGAGAGTGATAAACTCACCATTTTAAAGCTAGAGATCAATTCAAACACAGAACAAACATCTCCGAAAAGCACAACAAAGCACGAATCAAATAGGAGTGGATGGAGAGCCAAGATCCAAGTCTTGTAACAAAAAAATATACAACATATATAAGCATATATATTCAACACAAAAATAAATTAAAACAATGTAAATTATGAATCAACAATGGAATAAATGGGCTTAACCACATAAGTGGGCTCGGCCACATCACCTATAGGCTTGGCCATCATCCTACTTTGCTCGGCCATGATGTGTTTTGAAGTAAGTGGGCTCGGGTATGGGTCACAAGGCACGGCTATGGGCAATGGAATGTGAATAGAGGCAAGTTACAAAGTATGGAAGGCTAAAGGTCAAGCAACTCAAGGGTTTTGGGTTCACATGGGTTCAGCCATGGTGCAAAGTGGCTCGACCATGGGCTAGACTTGGGTCAGGTCTGATCATCATCATCAGGTGGTGCGGCCAGTGGTCATGTCATGGACTGGAGGAGGAACTAGTGGTGGTGGCCGAAGTTAAAAGAGGAAGTGGATGGATAAGTGGAGTTTTGGTTAGGGTTTCAAGGAAATTTTGTGATGGTTTGGATTTGTGTGGTCACGGCAACATATAGGGTGGTGGGGGTGATGGAGGCCAGTCACAGGTGGTGGTGAAGGAGGGGTTGTGGTCGGCAATAGCATGGTGGTGGCCGAACATGTTTTAAGAGAAAGAAAAAGGAAAATAGAAAAGAAAAGAAAAGAGGAAGCCATGGAAATAAGAACTTACTTTAAAATCTTTTTGTTAGAAATGAAAAATGAAAGAGGAGTACGGCTAAGAGAAGTGAAATACACGGCAAATGGGAAGTAAATGCACGGCTAAGAAATGAAGAGACTGGGCAACGGAAAAGTCATAAGTTAAAGAAAAGAAACCAAAGTCTTTTGAATTTCCAAGCCCAATATCAAAACAATTTCAAAACAACAAATAAATAAACAAAGCCCAAACAAATAAAATAGGAAATGAAAATAGGAAAATAGATAATAGAAATACTGAAAATAATTGCATGTAAAACGCTGAATTATATCAGATTTACAAAATATAAAACAGAATTTAACAAACCGAAAAGCAGCACGAACATCAGAAACAAATACTGTTTCAACGAAAAAGAATTTTTTTTTAATTTAACATTTCACTGAAAATCAACGTTTGACACAAATTGAACAAAATATAAAATTTTCAAAAAATCATTATTTTATTATATTTGGAAAAAAATTTATTACAAAAATCCAAAAATACATTGGAAAATTCCAAAATTCAATTAAAAATGATTTAAAAATCAAAGTTTTCAAATAAATTAATTTAAAAATATTTGTAAAATATGGGTTGTTACACTCTCCCCCACTCAAAACTTTTCATCCTCGAAAAGGAACGAAACATATAAAGACAAAGAAAAAGAGAATAAGATAGAATAACGAATAGTACCTGAAACAAACAATTCCGGATTCGAAGCACGTATGCTCTCCTCCGTCTCCCAGGTACAATCCCGATCATCCGTGCTCCACTGAACTTTGACCAGATTAACAGATTTCCTTCTTAGCTGCTTCGTGCCTCTATCGACAATACGAAGTGGCTTTCTCTCGACCGTCAGATTAGGCTGAATATCCAAACTCTCGAGAACAGAAGGCTAGAAAATTAGGGATGGGTCATGAAGATACTGGCGAAGATGCGAAACATGGAATACATCATGCACTCCAGAAAACTTCTCAGGAAAATCCAGACAATAAGCTAAAGAACCAATCCTCTCCAAGATGCGGAAAGGACCAATGAACCTAGGAGCAAGCTTCCCTCTACGACTAAAACGAATCACATTCCTTATGGGAGAGATCTTAAGGAAAACCAAATCACCAACAGAAAACTCCTAACTCCTTCTATGCCTATCAGCGTACTTCTTCTGTCTATCCTGAGCACTCCTCATCTTCCTCTTAATCTCCTCAACACTCTCAGAAGCCTCAAGAATCATATCAGGACCAAGAACCAAATGATACAGGATTCAATCCAGCAAGATGGGGATCTGCAAGGTCGTCCGTAATGAGCAGCAAACAGTGACTTTTCAATACTGGTCTGAGTTCAAAAGATGAAATGAGATAGATAAAGGATTATGACAAGGTTCAAATAAAAGATTGAGATTATACCTGATAACTATTGTTATAGGTAAATTTGACAAGATGGAGATGATCTTCCCAAGATCCTCCATAATCAAGAACACAAGCACGAAGAAGATCCTCCAGGATCTGATTCACTCTTTTCGTTTGACCATCGATCTGTGGATGGTAAGCAGTGCTCAAATTCAAGTGAGTACCCAAAGATTCCAGAAAAGCTTTCCAAAACTAACTGGTAAAGATGGGATCACGATCTACAATCTCCCTCATATAGATCTCAGCCAAACTAGAAGCAGAACGAGTAGACTTGACCAGAATGAAATGAGCTGACTTGGTCAATCTATCCACAATAACCCAAATACTCTCATTACCCTTCCTATTCCTCGGTAATCCACCAAAAAAATCCATAGAAACTTGTTCCCATTTCCAATTGGGAACCTCAAGGGGCTGCAACAAACCAGGGGTCTTTTGATGATCAGCCTTGACTTGCTAACAAGTCGCACACCTACTAACAAAAATGGAGATACCACGCCTCATACCCTTCCACCAATACAACTTCTTCATATCCTGATACATCTTGGTCACTCCTGGATGAATAGAAAGTCTGGATCGATTATTTTCCCAAAGTAACTCCTGTCTCAATCCATCAACATTCAGGACACAAATCTGATTATTAATCCTCAAAATACCTCTATCATCGATCTGAGCTCCACTACCATCAAGACTACTACCTCCAACCCTGCCACGAACACTCTCCTTCATAAGCCTAAGCATCTGATCCTCATCCTTCTTAGAAATGATACGATCCAAAAGAGGAGAAGAAACAACAAGCTGACACAACATCGCCTTCTTTCGACTCAAAGCGTCGGCCACAACATTAGCCTTCCCGGGGTATAGTTGACGTCGGGGTCATAAGAAGCAAGGAACTCTAACCACCTAACTTGTCTCTGATTCAATCCTTTTAAGTGAAAATATACCTCAAAGACTGATGATCCGTAAAAAGCTCAAACTTAGTTCCCAAAAGATGATGCCTCCAAAGCTTTAAAGCAAAAACCACAGCAAGCAATTCCAAATCATGAGCCGCATAATTGGCTTCATGGGTCTTCAACTGACGACTGGCATAAGAATTGACCTTCCCATCCTGCATCAAAACAACTTCTAAACCTTCACGACTAGCATCAGTGTATACCGTTAATCCCTCATTTCCATTTGGAACGGTAAGAACCAGCGCGGAAGTAAGCTTACGCTTCAACTCATTGAATGCAGCTTTACACTTATCATTCCAAATAAAATTGGCATTCTTACAAGTCAAAGCAGTGAGAGGTGCAGCAATCCGAGCAAAATTCTCAATGAATCTCCGATAATAACCAGCAAGGCCCAGAAAGCTATGAATATCAGATGGAGTCCTAGGAGTTTCCCAATCCTGAAATAGAAATGGAAAAAATAAGAACTACAGACAAAGATAGAATAATTAGGTCACAAAAGGAAAGATGAGAAAAGGATAGACTTACATTGATCGCAGCGATCTTGACTGGATCAACCGAAACTCCATTACTAGAAATAATGTCCAAGGAATCAGACTTCATCCTTCTAGAAATGGCATTTAGAGAATTTAGCTTTCAACTAATGACTCCTAAGAGTCACCAGAACAAAGCTCAAATGAGATTCATGCTCTTCCTCGATCTTAGAAAAGACCAGAATATCATCAACAAAGACCACAACAAACTTATTAAGAACATCTCGAAAAACACGATTCATCAAATCAACAAAGAAAGCAGGGGCATTAGTCAAACCAAAAGGCATAACTAACCACTCATAGAAACCATTCTCAGTATGGAAAGCAGTCTTGGGAATACTTTCCTCAGCAACTCTGAGCTGGTGGAAACATGTGGCAAGATCAAGCTGAGAGAAAACAGTAGCACCATAAAGCTGATCGAACATATCATTGATACGAGGCATAGGATATCTGTTCCTCAAAGGGAGCTTATTCAGCTCCCTATAATCAACACACATCCTCAAAGAACCATCAGACTTAGTGACGAAAACCACTGCTGCTCCCCATTCGGAATGACTAGGTCTGATCAGACCCTTGGAGAACAAGTCCTCAATTTGTTTCCTCAACTCAACCTTCTCACGGGGTGCCATTCTTCTTGGTGGAAGAACTACAAGTCGAGCTCCAGGAATAAGATCAATACGGAATTCAATTTCCCGCTTAGTAGTTAAAAAGAGACTTCACCAAATACATCGGGATAGAGCTTAACCACAAGAGTGGAATCAAGATCACCAGGAGAAGAATCCAAAGACAAAATAAAACTTCCAGCAAAATCCTAAGGCATACGACACTGAATTACCAAATGATCACCCTTATCATCAACAAGAGAAACAGTTCGGGTTTTACAAGGGATAACGGCGTCATGCCTCTTAAGCCAATCACCCCTAAGCAATATATCAAAAGCATCAAAACCCAGAACCTAGAAATCACCAGAAAAACGATAACCAGAATAAAAGAGTTTCACTCTTCTACAAATCCTACTAAGGTTCGCGGGACCACGAATAGGATTAGTAACACACAAAGGTATAGATGAAAACTCAGAAGAAAGGAGATGCTCAAACTTATCACAAAGATCCACAGAAATAAAACTATGCGAAGCTCTAGTATCAAATAAAACACGAACAGGAAAATTAAACAAAGTAAAGGTGCCCTGGAGAGTACCTTGGGAATCATTAGGAGTAGATGGAGCAGGCGGAATAGGAGTGGAAGAAGACATGGTGAAGACTCCAGATGTTTTGCCTTTCTGATACAAGGGGCAATTATTCTTGAAATGACCAAGCTGCAGACAGACATGACAGAGGTTGTTCTTAGTATCCTGATGTGGAGGAACAGCAGCACCAACTGAAGTAGGGCAACTATTGGCATAGTGTCCCTTCTGATCACACTTGAAGCAGGTGATGGAAGATAGGTCGATAGGATGCTTTCGAGGAGTAGATCCTAAACTAGGATTCCTGAGCCAATTCTGCTTCTGTTGAAGAAAATTAGGCTTCCTCTTCTTAGAATTGCCAGAACCAGGCTGAGATGGAGAAGCTCGAGGAACAGAAACTTCCTTAGAAGTAGGATTCTCATAACGAATAGCCATATCCATAAGCTTGGTGAAAGTTCCATGAACATGAGAAATGAGACGATCATAAAACTCTGGGCGAACTCCAGCTATAAATTTCTCATTCTTCTTAAGAGAGGTGTCAATAAGGCCAGGACCAAACTTGGAAAGTTCATTGAACTTCCACTCATACTCAGAGAATGACATGCTCCCTTGTTTAAGATCCATAAACTCATTGTATAGTTGGGACTTCCCGGCTTCTGGCATCCACTTTTCCACAAAAGCCTCCCTGGAAAAAGATAGATAAGCTTAAGATAGACTTCAAAGAGAGAAAACTGAACAGAACACAAGACAACACAAGAAGAAGATACCTAAACTGCTCCAAAGAAATATCTGCCTCCACAGTCTGAGCTGTGACAGACTCCCACCAATCCTGAGCTGCCTCCTGAAGCTACCAAGCTGCTAACTGACGCTTCTGAGCATCAGTGATCTTCAAACCAGTAAAAATCCTCTCAAGACTCCTCAACCGTTGCTGAGCCTCTACGATGCTCTCAGATCCAGTAAACTAGGTACAACCAAGCTGAGTGAATTCCTTGCAAAGAGTAGTGAACTTGATGGGTGCAACAGGCTTTGGAACAAGGGCAATACCACGACCCCTACCTCTGGCATTCCTATGATACATCCTGAAAAATCAAGAATGAATTTTAGGAAAAAAGTAAAACAGAAAGACAAAGAAAATATCCAATTAGAATGGAAATCCTAATCAACGAATTCAAATAAACAAGGTGGATTCAAAAAGAATGAAGATAGGAAAAAAAAGAGATTTTAAAACAAGAAAAATTTTATATCCAAAATAATCTTTTTAAAATCCTTTGAAATCATTTGAAAATCATTTTATACTTAAAAATACGTTCTCTCACAAAGAAATGATTCTAAGATTGATTTCACTCATTCTAGGGTATTTCTACCCTATCTCTAATGAGTTTTTGCTCCATAGGCTAAGGTTTGCCTAAAACCAAAGCTCTGATACCAAATGTAACGACCCACTATTTTGGACCATTCAAATCGACAATAAATCCACACATGTCAGACTTGAATAATACAAAACAATAGATTGTAAATAAATTTGGAGCAAATAAAGCCAATCATAGAATCATAACACAGAATATCAGAATAACTCGCAGCGGAAAAAAAATACATAGTGGTTCATGAAGCCACTACAATACATAGTCTCAAAACAGATACAAAATACTATAGTTTGAAAAATAGATACAACATAAGTCTGAATACATAAGTTCACAATTACATAAGCAAAGCTAAATGAAATAACTGAAATGGAAAGACAACTAGATAGACAGATAAACTCCAAAAATCTCTAGCTCCAAAAGGTGAATCCAAAGCTGTAATACTCAGGCTGACCCGAGCGTAAAGCAAAACACAAAACACTCGAGTAAGGACATATATACTTATACAATGTAAATCAACTCAAGTGAACTGTAATAGAAATGCATCAATAACTTAAAGGATGCTTGGGATCGCCCATCCTTTAAGGATCCGTTAAACTATCTACTATGTAGTAAGATACGTTATTATAATAATGTCTAAAGTAAAGTAAACTATCAAAATAGCGTTAAGGCGTTACCCATATCCCCCTTAACACATTTTATATATATTCCCATAGTCTATACAGTACCGTAATCTCCCCCGTAATGGGCGGCGTGAGAGGGCACTCCGTAGGTATGGTACAAAACAAACTCGTAGTAAAGCACGCTAGGGTAGGTGACACGGCACAACTAGGCAATGCCAGGGTAGATATACAAATTACACTTCCGGGCCGGTGGTAACGCAGAACCGCAGCAATCGCCCACCTCGAGCCACACTCCCGAATCAAGGGGTGCACCCAATCAATCACAAAGTAATAGAATGGTATACGATGGAATGTGTCCGATCAGAGGTGCTACCTCCTTAGCCCATCGATTGCTCCTGTTTTAGCCACCTTATGCCAACTCACGGGAGTCAGGTCCACGTTTATACCTCAAAATAGAATCGTCACCACCATCCTACTTCATTCTGGAATCTCCATCGCGTACACAGTTGTTAAAGAGGTTTTCGGTATTGACAGAG
The DNA here is from genome assembly GCA_030737815.1 of Allium fistulosum. NCBI lineage: Eukaryota > Viridiplantae > Streptophyta > Magnoliopsida > Asparagales > Amaryllidaceae > Allium > Allium fistulosum. The sequence goes on along the minus strand of CM060905.1, from coordinate 866,404,897 downwards.
AGTATATCCATATCTGATCCCGGTCTCTTTAACAACCAATCGTTATTATAACCCGTGATTATAAATTTCAAAAATGGTTTATATTCCAAATCAAAATAATCCATTTAAACCATTTAAAAGTGAAGTCGTTATCCTTTCAAATCAAATATTCAATTCCCAAAATTATAGTATTTTCTGAGTTCATTCATTCAATTACAAAATTTCAAAACATTGTATTTTCAGAAACAGCAGCACTTATAAACTGCTATAGTAGGTATATTAGTTTAAAAATAGTTCAGCTTTAGAAACAATAGCACTTACAAGGTGCTACAGTTAGTAATTTAGTATTTCAGAACTCAGTTTAATTTTAGAAACAGCAGCACTTATAAACTGCTACAGTAGATACGGTGTTAATTTTAAAACCCAATACATTTCAGAAACAATAGCACTTACAGAACATACTGTAAGTATAGTGGTAATTTGGAAATCACTACCTTGAAACCACAGCATTTCTAAAATGCTACAATTGATGTTATAAGTTTATTATAACAATTTAAAACAATATGTTTTCAACTTTTCTCATTTTTAACTTATCAAACTTATATCACTTTTCAAAATTATTTATTTGGATATTACTTAACTTATAATTTTTTTTATAAAATAACATTTTATCAATAAATATCCAGTTAATTTATAATACATTTATTAAGTCAAAATTCATTATAAATTACTTAACTTTTATTTTAACAAATAACTTAATAAAAATCTTTAAAATATCCATTTCATAAATAAAATATTTATTACCAAGTTAAGCCAAAATTTCCATTTTTAATCAAAATTTCAATTATTAAGTTAGATCACATTTTACTTACATTTTTTTTTCATTTATTAACTCATACAATTTCAACTTACAGAAAATTAATATAAAATTTATTTAAATAATTTAAATCCAGTTTAAGTTAAAATCTCATATAATTTAAATTCCAAATACTTACATTTTTCAGAAAATCTTTATACTTAAAATTAACCGCGGGTCTGTATAATATTTTCTAACCTAGGTCAAGTGAATACGGATAATATATCATTTCAATCCGTAATGCATAAAATCCTGGGTTTTATCATTTCAAACCCGCAATCCCAAGTCAATTAAAATAAAAATCGCTCGAGCCTATCATTTCAGCTCATAATGACTTTTCCTTATTCTAAAGTTCGTTCGGGTATTTATCATTTCAACCCATAGTGATTCTATTCTAACAGGGAACTTGTAGTGTGAGAAACAGAAAATAAATAAGCAGTAAAACATATCATATGATGTCAGGTGATGTAACAGGTATATAAACAGGTTATATCATTATATAATTTTAGATAACAGGCAGATGTGAACATATAACATAGCAAATCAACTACTACAATTCAAATGACATTGTTTCACATTTATATAAGTACGATTTGTCGAGAGTGATAAACTCACCTTTTTAAAGCTAGAGATCAATTCAAACACAGAACAAACAACTCCGAAAAGCACGACAAAGCACGAATCAAAAAGGAGTGGATGGAGAGCCAAGATCCAAGTCTTGTAACAACAAAATATACAACATACATAAGCATATATATTCAACACAAAAATAAATTAAAACAATGTAAATTATGAATCAACAATGGAATAAATGGGCTTAACCACACAAGTGGGCTCGGCCACATCACCTATAGGCTCAGCCATCATCCTACTTTGCTCGACCATGATGTGTTTTGAGGTAAGTGGGCTTGGGAATGGTTCACAAGGCACGGCTATGGGCAATGGAATGTGAATAGAGGCAAGTTACAAAGTTTGGAAGGCTAAAGGTCAAGCAACTCAAGGGTTTTGGGTTCACATGGGTTCAGCCATGGTGCAAAGTGGCTCGACCATGGGCTAGACTTGGGTCAGGTCTGATCATCATCATCAGGTGGTGCGGCCAGTGGTCATGTCATGGACTGGAGGAGGAACTAGTGGTGGTGGCCGAAGTTAAAAGAGGAAGTGGATGGATAAGTGGAGTTTTGGTTAGGGTTTCAAGGAAATTTTGTGATGGTTTGGATTTGTGTGGTCACGGCAACATATAGGGTGGTGGGGGTGATGGAGGCCAGTCACAGGTGGTGGTGAAGGAGGGGTTGTGGTCGGCAATAGCATGGTGGTGGCCGAACATGTTTTAAGAGAAAGAAAAAGGAAAATAGAAAAGAAAAGAAAAGAGGAAGCCATGGAAACAAGAACTTACTTTAAAATCTTTTTGTTAGAAATGAAAAATGAAAAAGGAGTATACACGGAAAATGGGAAGTAAATGCACGGTTAAGAAATGAAGAGACTAGGCAAAGGAAAAGTCATAAGTTAAAAAAAAGAAACCAAAGTCTTTTGAATTTCCAAGCCCAATATCAAAACAATTTCAAAACAACAAATAAATAAAAAAAGCCTAAACAAAAAAAATATGAAATGAAAATAGGAAAATAGATAATAGAAATACAGAAAATAATTGCTTGTAAAATGCTGAATTATATCAGATTAACAAAATATAAAACAGAATTTAACAAAACGAAAAGCAGCACGGACATCAGAAGCAAATACTGTTTCAAAGAAAAAGAAAAAAAATAATAAATTTTTTAATTTAGCATTTCACTGAAAATCAACGTTTGACACAAATTGAACAAAATATAAAATTTTCATAAAATCATTATTTTATTATATTTGGAAAATAAATTATTACAAAAATCCAAAAATACATTGGAAAATTCCAAAATTCAATTAAAAATGATTTAAAAATCAAAGTTTTCAAATAAATTAATTTAAAAATATTTGTAAAATATGGGTTGTTACATGAAAGGAAATATGTAAAAATGAACTTAAATAATGTTTGGAATTTATTGTTGTTCTGGTGTATGGGTTGTTGGGTAAAGATACTTCTAATTGTTTAGGGTGTATGAATAATTTATTGAGTTTTATCTAAGACTGTTGAGTAGATGGTATACTTAGTAGTATATTTTTCATTCTATATGATTAAAGTGTCTAAACCCAAACAAACCATTTGTTTTGCTTGATATGGATGAATGGTTGATATCTTTGATTTCATGTGATGATTCTATGCTTATTTGCAAGTGATTGTTGTTATGTTGTATTGATTTGTTTTGTTATTAGTTGAAACAACTCAAAATATTTCTCTTCTATATAATTATTAAATCCTTTGGATTATATAAGTGAAATACAGATTATGGAAGCAATAACTACTGCTTTTGGTTTCATAATTAAGCGTTGTTTGCCCGACAAATAGGTACGTTCTCGGATTAAGATTTTATAGCGATATTATATTATTTTTCCATTGTTGGGACATATTATTTTGATATATATGATATATATTGTTATTATTGATATAATTATCTTCTCCCAGACCTCCTCGTACAAAGGAGACTCTGCCGAAATTTTCTGTAACCTTTGGACTTAGAAAATTTTATGAAATATTTTCCAAACTTTTATTAACTTGAATATAAAAGGATTTAATGGTCATAAATTGATATAGTTTATTTAAATTATTTAATTTTGTAAATTAATTTTTTATAAATTTAATATTTTGAATAAGATATTGATTTCTTAATTTCTTTTTTTCCCTTCTTTTTCCTTTTCAGGGACGAAAAGTTTTGAGTGGGGGAGAGTGTAACAACCCGTAAATTTTCGATAAATAAAATTTGTTAATTTAATAAGATGTTGTGAGTTGATAATGGGAGAAATAAAAATTGGTGAATTATTAATGAAATAAAAAATAGAATGAATGGTGATAATGTCAATTTGAGTCAATTATTAACAATTTGAATGGAATTCCAATCAATTGAAATGATTTAAAATGTTACACTTGGTTATAAATTGAACATATGAAAACAAATGTAAATATTGAATTAACTAATGAAATAGTATATAATAACTGGTAATTGAATCTAATCAGTGTTCTGTAAGTAATTATAATATTTGTTTGAAAATAATAAACTTATAAAAGTGTGATTAAGAGTTAATGGTAACAATTATTATAAGTTACCTATTTATTTAGTCTGTTAAATTTAATTGGAAATTAATTATAACTAAATGAAATTAAATGTTACATTTAGGTGAGTTAAGATAATAACTGTAAATTGTGAATGTTATAAAAGGAATAGAGATGTAATTTTATTCATAAGGTAAAAATTGATTAAATATAAAGACTGAAATCAAATTTAATCAATTTTGGAACTTTTTATAATAATTGGATTTGTGGCAATTGAATGAATTTGAATATTAAGTTAATGAAAATTAAGTTAATGAAAATTAAGATGAAATTGGAGAATATTAATGTAGTAAATCATGAACCAATGTTAATTTCATCCATTTGATAATACTGGATTGAATAATAGGATGTAAGGTCAGTTAAATGGAATTTATGGAAATTAAATTTATAATTACTGAATTTATTGAAATTGAAAGTAAACATGGAAATTAGTGAAAGAATTAACATTGAATTTACATGGGAATTTGTTTCAAATTGTTATAAATGTCTAAGTAATCAAAAGTGATAAAATTTGTTGATTATAGAATCGGAATTTAAAAAGTGATTGAATTAATTTAATATTAATTTATTTAATTAACGTGAAAATAGCAATTTTGGTCACTGACTCGGATTTCGACGAAACCTGTTTCATCGGATCCGTAACAGTGAATTATTGTAGTATTTCAAGTTTCGTAGCGATCAGACTTGTCGTTTGATCGTACGGGCTCGAAATGCCTAGAAATCAATTTAAATTAAAATCAAATGAAATCAATCTGAAATAAGCTGATTTTAACATAACTTCTTCATACAACGGAATTAGGACTTGAAACCCGTTCCATTGAATTTAAAATATTGAAAACATCTATTTTGATATATGGGATGACCCATTTTCGTTCCGGAGACAGAACGGACTTTTCGGGTCGTTTATCGTTTAACTTCCAAATCAAATCTAATCCATTCATTTCTATTTCTGATCTGCCTATAAATAGTCCTTTATAAACCCTAGCTACTTCTTATTTTCATTTGTCTGTACGTACAATTCAGCTGTCTTCTCCTTCTCAATGGCAGATAAATAAATTCCCAATTCCAAATCTAATTACAATTCAAAATCAAATCAAAATCAAAATCCTCCAAACTATATCAAATTTTATATCGATTTGAAGCTCTCGACGAGCGCAAGTCAAATCTGCAGATAGTTTTTCGAATTAGGTTTCCTTGTGTTCGGAATTCAAGGAACAATTCTCGGCCGTTCATTGATCGTCGATCAACTTTGACCGATCAACGAATCGCGGGTACCGTTTTATAGAGAGGACCGAGGGGAGTCCATCGGCGTGGTTTGTTTGGCGATTTGATGGTTGGATCTTGTGCTAAAATTCGAACTAGGGTTAGATGTTAAGTGGCGGCTGTTCAAACTTGGGGGCTCGAGATCGAAGGTGGAGGCGTCACGGGTAGTCGCAAGGCCTTGGGAAGGTCGGTGCTTCGCGTAGGTGGCGGTTTGGGCGACCGTAGTGGTGGGGCGTGGTGATGATTCGTGGAGACCTGGGTCGAGTTCATGTCATGTTTGAATGAAGCATGAGGGATCTACTTGTACACGTGGAAGGAGGAGATTAGGTGATGTGTGCTATTTATTATTAATTTATTTATTTCCAAATTTTAATTCGTATAACTTCTAATGCTAATAACTTTTGCATACGAACTCGGATTCATGCACGGTTTGTTTTGCCGGGATCGTATAGAAATTCCAGACTTTTTGATGCTAGTTTAGACGAGTTCTGAGATCGTTGAATTTGGGCCCTAAATTGGATTTAAATTCAAAGATGAGTGTTTTAACCCACTCACAACTTTTAAAATTTCTTATGTTAGTTAAGTTAAATTTGTGATGTGATTAGGAATTTATTTATAGCTGTTTGGCATGTTTAAATCATCATTCCAGTTAATTTGAATTTATTTTGAATTTATTGTTATTTAATTTATTATTGAATTTAAATTGCCAGTTAATTTCCTATTATTAATAGTCGGTTTTTTGTTGAAATGTATTAATTGAATAGGATAATGATTTTGATGGATGTTTGATGGTTGATATTGGATGATTGGATGTTATGTTGATTTATATACTGCTATCACTCTGCAAGTTCCCTATGGGTTGAAATGATACATACCCGAACGATCTATAGATTAGGGAAAAATTGTTATGGGTTGAAATGATAGACTCGAATGATTTTATGGATTTTTATATTTAATTCGGGATTGCGGTTTGAAATGATATATAACCATAAAATTTTAAATTGCAGATTGAAATGATAAATATCCGTATCACTTGACCCTAGGGTAGAGAATTATATACGGACACCGGATTGGTCAAATCAAATGATTTTAAAATTCTTGATTTTGAATTTAATTAAATGATATTTTGAAATAACATTTGATTTATATAAATTGAATTATTATTGAAAAATCAAGTTTTATGTTGAAGTGTGAATTGGTTTAAAGGAATTGCTTTAAGAAATTAAATTGAAACTTTAAAATCGAATTTGAGATATAAGTGAAATTTGTCAGAATTGAGTTATTTGAGTTGTTTGAAATATAACTTTGAAAAATATTAAAATTGGAGTAATTTAAATTGATATTTCAAACATGGATTGGAAGCGATATAGAACTAAATATTTTAGTGAGAATTTGAATTGAAAGGTCTGAAATTGGGTTTTTGGAAATTGGAAATGGTTCAATGTGTTGAAATAAAATAAATAGCTAAATTGATATTAATTTCATACTCATATTTTAATATAAACTGTTTTAAAAATATATTATTTTAAAGACTTTAATTATTAAGATTTTCAAACTATTAAACTATTTTAACCTATATTAAACCATTTTAACCTATTTTAAACCATTTAATTTATTTTAAACTAATTAACCCATTTTAACTTATTTTAAATCTAATTAATCTATTTTAAGCTATTTAATCTATTTTAGTTATATTTAATCTATTTTAATTTTTTTTTGCTGTCTTAAATAAATTTAACAGTATCTTTAATTTAGAACTAAACTATTTTAGAGTATTTCAACTATTTATAACTATTTTAACTATTTACAATTATTTAAACTATTTTCTAAATTTTCAGACTAAGTAGAGGGATGTGTTTTTATTCAAATTCACTAGTTTAAAAGCAAATATGGTTAAATGATGTTATAACCTCAGTTGGGATTTAAAGGTTATAATTAAATGAATACGATGATTTTGAAGTGAGGATTTAACCTAACTGGAAATATGATTTTTGAAAGAAATTATGATTTCGGAAACGATATGATTTCAAAGGTGAACATGATTTCAAAGTGAATATGATTTTTGAAAGTGAATATAGCTTGGAAATGAATAAGATTTCAAAAGAGATATGATTTGAACTGAATATGATATTTTTATATAAATGTGAATGGACTTTTGAAATATAAAAGAACCATCCGGTGTGAAATAAGCGTTTGGTTGTTAAAGAGACCGGGATCGGATATTGTCATACTCTCTGCCAATACCGAAAACCACTTTAACAACTGTGTACATGGTGGAGATTCCAGAAATGAAGTAGGATGGTTTGGCGAATGATTTCTGTATGAGGTATGACGTGACCCTGACTCCCGTGAGTCAGCTTAGATGTGACTAAAATAGGAGCCACGCCGGGCCAAGTGAGGTCATTCCTCCTATCGGGCACATTCCTTCGATACTATTCTGACTTTGTGATTGATTTGGTGGCCACCCTTTGATTTTGATTTGGGAGTGTGTCCGAGGTGGGTGGTAGTAGTTGCTATGCGTTACCACCAGTCCGGATACGCAATTGGTATATCTACCTTGGCATTGCCTCGAGTGCCGTGTTCACATGCCCTAGAGCGCCTTCTACGAGTTTGTTTTGTACCATACCTATGGAGTGCCCTCTGATAGCCCTCCAGTTTACGGGGGGAGTTACGGTACTGTATAGACTATGGGAATATATAAAATGTGTTAAGGGGGATATCGGTAACGCCTTAACGCTATTTTAATACTTTTACTTTACTGTAGACATATTATAATAGCGTATTGTACTACATAGTAGATAGTTTAACGGATCCTTAGGAGACGTGAATCCCGAAAATCCCTTAAGTTACTGCACCCACATTAGACACTGGATAAGAGATGTCAAACCTCGTAAACATCTTTGACACCGTTACACTCATATTTACCGTTGATTTAACTTACATAAGATCTTTTAGTTCTAACTCGAGTGTTTTGTCTTTTTCAATTCGCTCGGGTCAGCCTGAGCATTTCAGGGTTGAAGACTTTATTTCTAGAGGACGAAGACGAAGATTTGTATTATTATTATTTATGATATGTGTAACGACCCGCTATTTCGAACCGTTCGCATCCACACATGTCGGGCTATAATTGCTCAAAATATCATATTGTTAATTTATATTTGGAAAAACTCAACATACACAGTAAATAAATCAATCACAGAATCACTGACACAGAGTATTCCAATAATAAGCAGAGGAATAGATAAATAGTAGTTCATGAAGCTACTTTATAAACAACAGAGTCTGAAATAAAATACAACAGAATATCTCAAATACAATAAAGTCTCAAATACAAATAGATGACAAGTCTGAAAAAACAACTAGAAAGATGAATAGATAAGACAGATCTTTAAGCAAAGCTCCAATTCTCCAAAGGTGAGTCTCGAATGCTGTGACACTCAGTCTGACCCGAGCGTAAAGCAAATCACAAAACACTCGAGTCAGGATTAACATTCTTATATTAATAAATTCAACTCAAGTGAAATGTCAACTGAAATTCAAGTAACTTAAAGGATGTTTGGGATTCCCATCCTCTAAGGATCCATGGAACTATCTACTATATAGTAATATACGTTATTATTATATGTCTATAGTAAAGTAAAAGTATTAAAATAGTGTTAAGGCGTTACCCATATCCCCCTTAACACATTTTTATATATTCCCATAGTCTATACAGTACCGTAATTCCTCCGTAAACTGGAGGGCTATCAGAGGGCACTCCATAGGTATGGTACAAACCAAACTCGTAGAAGGCGCGGTAGGGCATGCGACAAGGCACTCGAGGCAATGCCAGGGTTGATATACCGTTTGCGTATCCAGACTGGTGGTAACGCATAGCAGCTACTACCGCCCACCTCGTGACACATTCCCAAATCAAAGGGTGCACCCAATCAAATAACAAAAGCCATAGAATGGTATCGAAGAAATGTGCCCGAGCGGAGGAATGACCTCACTTGGCCCGGCGTGGCTCCTGTTTTAGCTGCATCATGCTGACTCATGGGAGTCAGGGCTGCGTAAATACCATATAGAATCGTCACCAAACCATCATGCTTCATTCTGGAATCTCCACCACGTACACAGTTGTTAAAGTGGTTTTTGGTATTGGCAGAGAGTATGACAATATCCGATCCTGGTCTCTTTAACAACCAAACGCTTATTTCACACCGTGGTCATTTCTTTTCAAATAGTTCATACTTCATATCAAAATATCATATTCTTTTCAAAACCATATCAATTTGATATCATTTTTCACTTTAAATAATATTCATTTCCAAAACCATAACACTTTCAAAATTATAACACTTTTGAAATCATAACACTTTTGAAATCATAACACTTTGGACTTAAATAGTTTAGATATTGAAAATAGTATATATGTTAAAATAGTTATAAATTAAAATAGTTATATATTAAAAAAATCTATATATTAAAATAATTTATATTTTAAAATAGTTTCCTCCAATTTCGCATATCGATTCAAATCAACTTAAATTCTAAAATTCAATTTAAATCAATTCCAGTTAAACTATTTCAATTTAAAGGTCAAAGATTCAATTCAAATTCTAATAAACCATTTCAATTTATCGATTTCAAATCTGGGTTTGAACTATCATTTCAATTCTAATAAGATTCAAAGTTTAAATATTCAAACATTTACAATATAATTTCATTTATACTTCAACATTTAACTTTAATGTTATTCAAATTGGAAAGCATTCATTTAATCATTTTAATAACAGTTTATTAAAATCCCAATTTATAAATTTAGATCAATATTAACTATTCAACCTCAATTTTATTTAAAAATTGTGAATATTCATTTAATCACCTTTTATCAAATCAAGTTATAAATCACATTTTTCAAAAATCTCAAAATCGATAAATTTAAATAAATTCTTATTTAGGTTCCATTATTAACCAATTTAAATTCCAAGACAACATTAATTTATCTTCCCAACCTTTATTATTAAAGTTATAAAAATCCATTTTTTAAAATATTAATTTAATTAAATACTTAAACAAATTATGTACTAATTAAATTAAATTTTCATTAAATTAAATCTTATTATTAAATGTATACTGTATTAAATCTATTTTTATATATTTTTAAAATAATAAAATTATAATAGAAATATCTTAAAAATTATTTTCAAAACTAACTTATAAGTTTAAAAATTTCCAAAACATATAATTTTAAAAAAAAATCTAAAATTTTGAAAATAACCCTTATATATCATATTTTAAAATCAACATTTATTAAAACTGTATATTTCCTTTTCAGAACTTTGGAAATCATTTTCAAAATAGTCCAACAGTGACCATATATAATTTTCTATCCTATGGTCAAGTGATACAGATATTTATTATTTCAATCCGTAATTTAAATATTTACGGGTATATATCATTTCAACCCGCAATCCCAAAAATTTAAAATCAATGAAAATCGCTTGGGTTTATCATTTCAACCCATAACGATTTTCCCCTATTCTACAAGTCGTTCGGTTATGTATCATTTCAACCCATAGGGAATTCTAAATTAACAGGGAACTTGCAGAGTGAGAACAATTATGATAAAAATATAACATATCAACAACAGGCATATATCATCACTGAAAAATAAAATATAAACAACAAGATATGGTGTCATATCTCACAGGTGAACAATTACAGATAATAGCATATCATATATAGCAATTATATAACTGGCAATTCAAATTTAATAGCATATTTCAATCGTCATTTCAAGTGGAATCAAATTTATTAAATATAAAAATGTTAATCGTGAGTGATTGCTCACCTTTCGAGGCTAGAGAAATTCGACAATGAAATGAATTACGAATCCAAGCACGAATTCCAAAGCAAAGCAAGATTGGCACGAATTTGACGAACAAAGCTGATAAATAGGAATCGATGAGAACAAATCAAATTAGCTTGATATAAGCTGTACAAAATATACGTTATAATTTTTCTCTACAACATTTTTTTTCGTATATTGAAAATAATATATATATATAAAATTCCAAATCAATATTTAATTCAGACACATAAGAAATAAAATCTCCATATATATTGGTATATTGAAAACCAACTCATCTATACTAATATAAACAAATATATATATATATATATATATACTAGTATATAACTTACATACATATTATATTTTTCAAAATTGATATTAGAACACATTAACATAAAATCTATATATATGTTATTTCAAAATCACTACTTACTTTAATTAAAAATCAGAACACATATTAACATTTGAAACAAACCCATATATATAATATACTTTACTGCAACATAAATATAAGTCACCAAATCATATAAATAACTAACATATTATAACAACTTATATAAGAATTGATGTAAACAGATCTCGTACCTCATAAATAACCACACATATATTTAAGATCAAAACACATATATTACATTTTAAAACAATATATATAAACATCAATACATATAAACACAACCATGCTCACTGTTTTGCCAGGGACATCACACCCATGCGCATATGGAACAACAAGAAGACAACTTAACTCATTTAGATAGTTTTGCACAAGCAAGACACAACAACTATATATGTAAACTACTAAACATTCAACATATTATTTAAGATAAATATTTGTAAAAACACAATTTAGACTTACTTTATAAATGCAATTATATACGGACTTATAATATAATACATAAACTTATGTATACATCAACAACTGTAGAAAATATATAAGAAAAATATACTTTTTATATGAAACTACTTATATAATGCATGTTATCAACAAGGATATACCTTTATACATATAAGCTAACTGACCATAACATTCCTTTATATGTAACTGATAACATATATACACATTGACCATATATATAGCTGCTATATAAAATATACATGTAAACTATTATAAAATTGTACATTAAACCCAACATAGTATGTATAAACTAATATATGTAAATCTTATAAATATCTTATATCAACTTATATATATAAACATATCAGATGTACATATATATAAACTAAAATAAACTTACACAATATAAAAACTTTATATATATATATATAAGCTTATCCATTATCTATTTATATAAAAACAAAGAGAAGGCATATCTGTTGTGTAACGACCCGTAAACTATAACTGTTTTAATAACGTAATTAGTTGAAATTTTGTGAAATTTTAAATGATAAAATTTTGAAATAAAAATTTGATATTTGGAATAAGTCTAATTGAACATAGCAAACTGTAAATTTTCATCTGAAAATATGAAAGTTTATTTTATTGTGTAATTCTATTTCAATCAGTTAATATTTGATGATAATAAAATGTTTTCGAAACCTGAATATTTTTACATAGAAAAATTCTAAATCATCTTCTAAGCAAGACGTCATTTTTCGTTTTTCCAAATTCGGACTTCTTTAGCTCCGTCGATCTTATTTTTCTGCGTTTTTGCTGCATTTTCCGCTGGTAGAAAATTCAAATTCTTATAATCCAATCGTACCACTAATATCTATATACCGTTTTGACCGTCTAGTCGTGCTGATCTCTACGGTATATTTAATTCCGTGTTTTGAAGTCCGGTACACGGCAGAATTCGCGAGGCTGGTAACCGTATCGATATTGGATCCATAACCTTTTGTTTTCTTGTGTTTTCAAACGTACCGTGTCCTCCAAGCAAAAATAATAAATTGCTTTAATTATTTCAGCTGAATCTAGGGGACGGTTGCCATTCTTTTAGTTATTGTTTGCCTTGAAACTTGCCTTTTCTTTTATATTTTTCCTCTGAAACCATAATTGCAATCTTCTGTCCCGAGAATTACTCGTGTTCCCTTTATTCTTGCCCGGAGAAGAACCCCATTGTTTGTTCATGCTTTCCCTGTTCGATCGAAACAAAGCCCTCACCTTCTCCACCATTGAACCAACCGAGCTAGCAACCTTCCCCTCTACATCACCTCTCTCCGGTCCAATGTACTAACTCACGCACCCCCACCACCTCCCACATCTTTGGTTCGAGCAGCTGCATTATCCCAAGCCGAGACCACCAGGCCTTGCAGCAGCTTCTAGCCACAAACAATCGAACCACATAGCAAACGAGCCTCCTTCTGCCGCGACCACCCGACCACCCAGGCCCACCTCAACCGCCGTTCACTCCCTCGTCAGCATCCCCCTCTTCTCGCACCGACCAGATCCAGCCCCGCCTAGTGCCGCCATCCTTCCTCCATCACCCTAACATCCAATCAAGCCAAGCCTCCTACCATATTATATTATAATAGTGTAAGGTATATAATTTTATTATGATTTTAACAGCATATATGTTTGCCTACAAGCTCCTTTGAACACATTGCTAGTCCAGCTCTTTTATATCTTATCAAGTGGTATATATATATGTTATTGTAAGGTAAATTTTCCGCACTATATATATAGATCGGTATGTATAAGTTTTTAATAGTATCGTATATGATTTATTTGTATATCAGATTTGGTTATTTATAATACATACTGTTATATTTTCTTATAAAGGGTGAATTGGTATTACTATTGTTAGATATATATAGAAATATGTTAGTAATATACCTATTATCTCCAAAGATGGCTGACGTGTTCATATATAGGTCATAGGAGTCTAGACTTTTAAGGTAATTATATTATATGTAATGAGTTCAGATTTCTATATATTATGTTTACTGGTATAGATATTTAGTATGTTATAATGTTCACTCAACTTGTGTTAATACGTTGACAAGATTTGTAACAGCTGTAATATATGCATAGGGTAGGTTTAATTACAGAATTTTGAAAATTTGGGTTTATATAGTATGTTTTATAGGTTACGGTCTTTTATCACTTGCGTGTGTTATGGGTACAGCTGTTATGGGTTACTCAACTTATGTGTTGCAGTCGTTTGCCTATATTTTTGTTTATTAAAATTCTAACTTTTATAATGCTGTTAGTATAAGTTATAGTGTATACATAGTATTGGTTCTTCCATATATATGATTCAAGTCACGCTTTGTTTCGAACCATTTTATTACTTGCATTCCTGGTAGTGAAGTGTCTCTTTGTTCTTTAGTTTATATATATAGGTGTAAGTTTACTTGATATTTTATATAATAAGTTACTGTATATGGATCCTATTTTCATGTGTGGGTTTTATTATATATAAAATGATAATTAATATACATTGAAATAAAACAAATTTATTTTGATTTTTGATTTATATATATATATATACAATATAATAAATGTATACATTTTTGGTTTATATCAAAACTGATCTGATTTGTTCTCATCGATATCTATTTATCAACTTTGATCATCGAATTCGTACCAATCTTGCTTTGCTTCGAAATCCGTGCTTGGATTCGTATCTCATCGCATTCTGTTCTCTCCTCTAGCCCTGAAAGGTGAGCAATCACTCATGATTAATGTTCTTTTATTTATTAAATTTGATTTCAATTGAAACGACAATTGAAATATGTTGCTGTTAGTTATCTACACTGTTATATATATGTTTTACCTGTATCAGTTCACCTGTGACATCTGACACCATTGTCTGTTATTTATACAATTATAATCCAGTTGGTTGTTAAATGATTGATTGTTTGATGTTGACATTGGACGTTAAATTGTTATTGTTTAAAGTGATAAATAACATGCAATTGAATTTGATTTAGAATAGTTAATAATTTAAAATTGATATATGTGTTGAATTCGATTCGTTAAATTTGTATAATATAACCCATTGAAAAGTTAGATTTATTGACACGTAGAAATTTGGTTAAGTATACCTTGAACCATTAATGTATGTTGTAAAATTGGTGTAGTATGAAATTAGATAATAGATATCAATTGAAGAACCGTATAAATATTAGTGTAATAATCTTTAATCTACATGAAATGATAGTGTAGATTCTAAAAATAATTATATTAAATTTGCACAAACAACAATGTAAATTAATACGATTATTTCGGGATTATTTGAATGTACTATTGGATTATTGTTGAAGTTGCTATTGCTTGTTTATTTACTTTGACACCATCCCAGTTATCACACTGCAAGTTCCCTTTGCTATGCTTTGATTTTTGAATTGAAATGGAATCGGGTTGAAATGATAAATACCCAAATAAACCTTGACTTAGGATAGAGAATTTAACAAAACCCATTGGTCAATAATTTGATTCAAAATGAAATAAAGATTTTATTGGATAATAATAAGGTTTTGGAATAAAATTGGAATTTAAATTTTAACGTAAAGAAAATGTTAATAATTTAAAAATCTGTAACAAAATATTAACAATGAAATTGATGGAAGAACGTTGTTTAAATTAAGAAATGATTGAATTAAGTTTTGAAATTATTTGATAATTAAGTTTTGAAATTGTTGAATAATTAAATAAAATTGAATGCTTTGATAAGTGAAATTGAACTTCTTGTATAAGTGAAATTAAGTTTCTTTATTAATTGATTTTTTGAAATGCGTAACTAAGTAAATGAATAAGTGAAATTGAATTTCTTTAACAAGAAATGAAAAGGTGATTTATTGAAATTAATGTAAGACTTGTAATTTAAAGAATTTGATTTGACGAAATTAGCTTAATTAAAATTGTAAGTTTTGATATAACGAAGTTGAACTTAAGTAATTGATTTAATGAATTGGAAATTAAATAGAAATTGTTTGGAATGATAAATTAACTTAACGAATATTGAATGAAATCGATTAATGAATTCAAATTGATTTTAATGTTAAATTAAATTAATTTAAATAATTTCGGAATGAAACTTATATACGAACTTGAATCAATATTTGAATTGTTTAAATAAAAATGGAAATTGAATCATAAGATTTTGAAATGGTAATTTGGAAGTTTGAAACGTAAACTATGGAAATTGGTTTAAAAAGACAAATGAAATGTTGATTTATAAATTCTAATTGAAATTGAATTTGATTTGCTTTTGAAATATATTAAACGACCAATTGGTGAAATAATTTCGAAGGTTATTAAAGAGACCGGAATCGGTTATGGACATACTCTTTTTCTAAAGCGAAAACCACTTTAATAACTACACGCGGAGTGTGATCCAGAATGAAGTGGTTGGAATGATGTACGTGATGACTGAAGAAAGAGAACGATAATGGATAGCCTTGACACTTGTGTCAAATTGGAAATGACTAAAACAGGAGCCGTGCCAGGCCAAATGGGGTTAGCTGCCTCGAGCGAACACACTTCTTCGAAAAATACTCATTACTTGTTATCGATTGGTGCACCCTCGAAATTTTGGGAGTGTTGTTTCGCGGGTGTTGCGATCGCTGCGGCGATGCATTCTCACCAGTCCGGATCAGGCAAACGGTAGTTTCACTACCTTGGGTATTGCCTCATGTGCCTTGTCATACTTGTATCCCTATACGCGACCACTACGATTTGTTTTGTGTTATACCTAGGAGTACTCCCTGATATCCCACTAGTTTACGGTGGAGTTTACAGTGCTGTATAGACTATAACGCTTATATAAAATGTGTTAAGGGGGATAATGGTAATGCCTTAACACTATATTGATACTTTATATTACTGATAGGCATTATCTACTTATCGTACACTACTACATAGTAGATAGTTTAACGGATCCTTAAAGAATGGTTATTCCAAACATCCTTTGAGTTACTTGTATTTCAGTTGCTATTTCACTTGAGTTGGATTTATTGATATAAGAATGTTAATCCTGACTCGAGTGTTTTGTGTTTTGCTTTACGCTCGGGTCAGACTGAGTGTACCAGTATTCGAGACTCACCTTTGGAGTTGGAGCTTCGCTTGGAGATCCAGCTATCTATCCAGTTTCAGATATACAGTTGATTCTAGTGATGTATTCTGATATTGTATTTGATTATTGTATTCGAGACATCTGTTGTACCTTATTTAACTCTGATATGTATATAGTAGCTTCATGAACTACTATCTTTTGTTTCCGCTGCAATTATTACTCTATGTCTGTGATCTGTGATTATTTATTTACTGTATATACTCAGTTTTGCCAAATATAAATTAACAATTCGGTATTTTAAATCATTCAAGTTCGACATGTGCGGATGCGAATGGCCCAAAATAGCGGGTCGTTACATGTTGTTGCATAGCCGAGGTGGCGACGCGGATGACGAGGCTTCACGCGGAGGCTTGGAAGGAGGCATGTGACCGCGGTCAGGTGGTGGGTGGAAGCGGGGAAGGCGAGCGGGTTTGGCTGCATGGCTGGGTTTTGGTGGTTTGCACAAGTGGTGGTGATGGGTGCTGAGATGGTTGGGCTAACTGGTGGTATGCTAGCCTGATGCGGAGGGAGGGAGGAGAATGGCGAGGCTTGGGGTTGATATGGTGGCGGTTGTGGGAAGGGGATGGGTGGAAGGGATGGAAGGAGAGTGGAGAATAGGGTTGATGGCATCGGTGGGCTTGGGTGTTGATGCCTTGGCGAGGCTGGGTGAATGAGAGAGGGAAGGGAGGTGGAGCAGGTGGCGGTTCCATGTAGAGGGCGGCTTCGGAGGGGGATGAGAGGAAGGTCTGGGTAAAGGTTAGAGATGGAAGGTGGGAAGGCAAAGGTCTCGGCTACAGGTAGATGAATTTACAAACAAACTATAATATATAGAATATTTTTCCAAAGAAGAGACAAAACTAAAAGAGATTGGGAGGAAGAAACTAACTGGAGATGTAAATGAAATAGCAATTAAATTTGAAAAGGTGGAATAACAAAAGCTGCAGTTTGAATTGGTGGATATATTAAAAGCTGAAGGCTGTTGGTATTACACGGTTGGCAATTGAAAAGACAAAGGAAGCAAAAGGTCCAATACGGAACCGATATGTCAAATCGTTTTGCAGATTTCGCCGCGTACCGGACGCCGAACTGCACAAACGAATACACTGCGAAGATCAGCACGACGAGACGAATAAAATGGTACACATATATCAGCGATATGACTATTCTACCAAAAGTCGATATTCGCTGTCGAAAATGCTGCTAAAACGCCGAAAACAAGATAAACGGAGCAATAGCAGTCCAAATTTGGCAAAATGAAATATGACGTCTCAATCAAATAGCTTCATGAACTACTATTTATCTATTCCGCTACTTATTGTTGTGATACTCTGTGTCGGTGATTCTATGATTGATTTATTTACTGTGTATGCTGAGTTTTGCCAAATATAAATTAACAATCTGATATTTTGTGCAATTCAAGTCCGACATGTGCAGATGTGAATGGGTCGAAATACCAGGTCGTTACAATATGTATTCTACTGCATCACATTGTTTGTTGCATTTATTTATTTATTTATTCCTGTTTATGTAACTCTGATGTTGTGTTGTAAAAGAATAATCAAATGTATTTATAAAACAACTTCATGAACTGTTATTTGATTATTATATTTTGTCATTTCGCTGCGAGATTCTGTATTTGTTTTATTTCTTTCTCTTTTTCTTATTTACCCATAACAATCTGCCCTTTTGAATGGTTTGAGTCTGGCTTGTGTGTCTGCTTAAAACATCCTAAAAGGCAGGTCATTACTTTTTGAGTCATCGAACTACATTAGAACTTGTTAGATATTCAAATCCATAATGATAGGAAAAGACTAGATTGACCCTCAATAATTTGATGGATCGGTACTGATCCATGGTCCTTGTGTATTTCCTTCTACTTTCTTTAAAACGTCACTACGCCATAAATGGCCTACTGCAACAGATTTGCAAGGTGTTGCCAGCTAAAATGTTGCGACAGCTATAAAATTTTGGTCCTACTGCAACGTTGTATTTTTGGTGTTACCTTAGCCATAAAAATGTGTTGCTCTAGCTAAACAAGTGTAACACGATGCAACATTTTGATATAGTGTTGCTATAGATATATTCTAATTAAAAAAATTAAAAAAAAATTACACTTCAGCCATCCACACCATTAGTTAAAACAAAATCTCAACCATTCATCCACTATCATCTACGCGTCCTCTGATTCCCGCTAACATTTTCATTCACGCGCTTCTTTTTCATTTCTTTCTCCTCCAAATCGCGCAGAATCAAAAAATTAGGGCTTCTCCCCCAATTCCAATTCTCATAATCGGATCCTGTCTCCCACCTCTCTTCCCTTCCCATGGCAAGCGCTTGTAAATATAAGCCCTTGTCTAGCCATCCTACAGAAGCAACCTCGCCGACCAGATCTGGTTGACAGTTCATAGCTTCATCTAATGCCTAGATTATTTTGCTAGTTGCTCCTTTGTCTAATGTTGAATTTGATCGAGAATTTCCCACCCTAATCTGGTGGCCGCACCATCGTCATCCTCTCCTATTTGCAACTTGACTTCTTCGCTTATGCATCTGGTAGATACCATGATCGAATGTCTTCTCCTTTGTCGCCTATTTTCGATATTAAAACAAAGCCCAATACTCCAGTTCGTGATTTTTCCTGCGCACGTCTTGCCTTTTTGAACATAGGCCCTTTGTCTTTTGAGTTGGATGTATCAGCATTGGCTGTTGGTGTTTTGGTTTGTGATAATATAGGTGATTTTGTTTTTAATATTAACTATGCCATGGTTATAAGTTTTGATGCACAGATTTCTGCAGAAGTCGGTTTGGGTTGTGAGCGGGCTCAAGATGTTCGACAATATGCCTCTATTAGTGCTACTGATAATTCTGATTTATACTGGACAGCTGCTTCCCCTGGCCTCTAACAAATGGACCTTGCTATTCACATCGTTGCCAACAAATGTGAGTGTGTACACACCTCATTCTTTTGAAACTTCTGTTATTGATGGAGTGATGGTGTTGTTGGTTGAAATTATTCAAGCGGGAATGGACTATTGGTCAGAATACTTGGTTGGACCTTTTCTCGATTCTAATCCCCCGTATCATGTTGTAAAAGATCACTACAAAAATGTATGGAGACTTAGGAGTGGACTTCAAGTACACTATGATAATTCAATGTTCTATTTTAAGTTCACTAAAGCTAATATTTTCTTCCAAGATTTGTCTAATTTAGCTGATATTTTCTTCAATTTTTTTTATGCTCGTAGGTGAACCTGACCCTGAAATAAAAATAACATGCCGTCAAATATCACAATTTATTCCTCAACTATCAGCAAAGTAGTCTGCCCGTTTCAGCGTTTACCTACACAGTGAGAAAATTACTTACTGAACTATTCTTGTTACAACAGTGTCACTATTTGTGGACTTACTTACAATTATTTGCTTGATGATTATTACAGCTAAGTTTGGTGAGTGTTCTGGTGTTTATAGAGTATTGAAGGTTGGTGAAATTTGGGAAGTTTGGGAAAGTTGTAATATGGTGAAGGGTGGTTTTAAAGAAGGCTCGATCTTCATTTGTGCATCATTTTACGTCGTTTCTAAGAAGGCTCGATCTTCTGAAATCGGATGAATCGGGCGGTGCCCACTTGTTCGACCTAACGCCGGGACTGCGGTGCCCCGGACCCCCGCCGGCGCTGCGCCCGGACCCGCTTCTCGGCTCGCCTTCGGCTCGGCACTCGGCTCGCCTTCGGCATTCGGCTCATCATATATTTGTCAGTGTCGGTGTCTGTATAAATTGAAACTGCATATGTAATGAGTGAACCGAGTGATGTAGTGAGGAATATCTGTATATATGAATATCAGTGTTATGTATCATTGAATTGTAAAATAGTGGAGTCAGGAATTTGTACTATTTCAAATGTTGAAATAAAATATTTATTTAAATAAATTACTGTTTAAATATCAAATTCTATGCAATAGCATTTTATTAAATAAATATTTATTTTTATTAAAAAATCAAATATGCTCTACATTGTGGGCCCTACAAATTCAGAAAGTTAATATCTATAGCAACATTTTGGAATGTTGCTACAGATACCTATGGGTGTTGCCATAGACCCAAATAGGGTTCTATTGCAACAATATTACTTATGTTGCCTTAGATAGTCAAAATGTTGCCTTTGAGGTCTAAGGCAACGGAAAAAATTGCATCACCCTAAAAGTGTTGCCATAGACCTATGGCAACATTTTTCGGGCCTGAGCCAACATTTTTTTTGTGTTGCAGAAGGTCATTTATGGCGTAGTGCGTGTTTATTTTCATTATTATTGATCTCTTCTTGATTCTTCTTAGCTTGTCTCTTCATGTCGTCGATGAGAATTAAACCTAAATAAAATAAATTGATGGATTAGTACCGATCCATAGACTCAGCAAATTTCTCTTACTTTCCTTCTTTTCGCAATATTTCCTATGTTAATTGAGAAGTGGGGTAGAAATGCAAAATGATGGACCAATACCAAATAATGGACTTAGCCTATTTTCCAACATTTTCCTTATTTATTCTTCGTATTCAATCGTCTTTGAGTATAATATCCATTTCTTCATCACCTCATAGTCCTATATGATGTACTCATCGCTTCTAAAAAACCCTGAATAACACTTGTCCTTTATGAAAGTGTAGTGGATCATGTATATATGGCTAAGCTACATGTATAACTTTATAAATAAAATTCTAAGCAAACTATAGATAAAGTATGGTAAAGTAAAGAATGTGCACACCATGATATTTATACTGGTTCGGACCATCATCCTACGTCCAGTTCTAGAATCTCTATTCTAGCTTTTTACTCACTAAGCACCACCGCTTCATCCAGAGGAATGGGTCTACATAAGTGCGTGAGCCATTGAATAGTGTCTGGATACATTGATATGCCTAATACAGTTCAAGCTCCTATAACTCACAAGAACTGATTTCTAGATGAATATGCAGGAGTTTAGGAGGTTAGAAAGCAGAATATTGATGATAATAGTTGAAAGTCGCTAATTGGAAAGCAGTAGGAAAACTAGGGTTTCAGCAAATAGATTAGAGAATTTGGAACATGGAAGGTGATTAATCCTCTTGACAACAAAGCTATTTATAGAATTGAAGAGGTTTGAAGAAGAGATATGATTGTTTACCATCGAGAAAGTCGCATCTAGAGGAGGAAGAAGAAGAAACGCAACCATTCGAGTTGAAAAGAAGTTTTCATCACACTTTAAAAATTTGAACCAAATTCATGCACTGCTGCACTAATGGCCTACCACCGGTCCATCGGTGGACGTGTTTGGTTCAGATTTTCGAAGCTTTAAAATGGCCTTAAAAATATGGAAAATTATTAAACAATATATATATGGTATTTAAGGTTTTAAGATGATTGTGTGTGATTCTTGTGAGTTTAAAAAAAAAATTAAGACAAAATGACTCACATATATAAGGTCACTGAGTGTTCTTCTTTTAGATGCTTCTCTAAAGCTGTAGCATACATTCTTATAACTTTCTACTATGATGACTCTACATTAATTTTCCTGCTTAAACTATAGTGTGGAGTTGTCTTATCAAAATCGGCAAAATCTTGCTCTAACATTCTCTCCCTTTTTAATGATGGTAACTCACATATGCATTCTTGCAAAATATGTTACAGTGATGCTTATAAGAATGCGATAATCCTTCTAAATATGTGCCCAATATACTTTATAATCGTGGAACTTCCCTTAAATGTATGCATATTTATAAATATTTCTCCCCCTTTGTCATTACAAAAAAGAGAAAATCATATGATAATATAATGAATAGAAAGGACATCACAGATTGAAAAAACATAGACTGAACATACGAAATGAACAAAATGATCATCACAACACAAACAAAATGAATAACATAAAATGATCACAATTGCACAAGATGCATATTAAATAAACATCAGAACCAAACATAATGTAAACTAAAACAGAACAAGATAAAAGTAATATTGAATGTCAAATAACACAAACTAATGCAAATACTGAATATTCAAGCTAGATGTCCATAAAAAGATACCAAACATGAAGAACTACAAACTAGAGCTAGTCATGATATCCTGGAGGAGTAGTATCATCAGACTCTGTGAATCCTGTACTTCTTGGCTGGTGTTGGAAGATGTAATGGAGAACCTGAAGCATGAGTGACAATAGCATGTGGTCTATGTCCTCTCCCTTTGGAACCTATCCTAGTAGGTCCAGGCTACTGAAGTGAAGGTCCTACGGCTCAAATGTCTTATGCTCTTGTCTGAAAGTCGTGAACTGAAAGCTGAGAAACTAGCGAGGGCTGAAGAGCACTACCCTCACTACTCGTGCCAACTCTACTCTCCTTGGTGTGGATAGAGCCACATAGGTGAGTGAGAAGAGAACCAATAATACCTTCCTCTCTCTTATGTTCTTGCTGCTCCTCTCTGATAGTCTGAATTAGCTGCTCCTGCCTATTGAGTACTAAAGTAATATGATTCTTTGGCGATGGAGAGGTATGTTGTGGGGAAGTAGGATGTTGAGAGGATGACCCAGGTAAATCTTGCTCCATCGACTGGTAAACAGGAGTCTCTATTCTAATCTCATCTAATATAGTAGGTATCTTCATCGCCTTTAATACTTTGTCATCTAAAAACAATAGAAGAATGGTGTCTAAATGGAATCTCATCGCTTAATGCTACACCGAAGCGATGAAGAATCATAGTAATTGAATTTCCATGCGGATTATATCTTCTCCTTTCACCCGAACGATTGTCACTCGTATTATTCATTATTGCATTTACCTAATTTACTTGAATATTTCCAAGGATGGCATATGTGGCTTTGTCCACCAATGGATATATCTCATCAAAACTACTTGTTTTTGGAATTAAACCGTGTTGCAAAATTCTAGTTACTATAGGAGCTTGATGAATTAGGTTTGACGTTGTCCAGTTAGCGTTACGTCTTTCAACTATCTAACACAAAATACACTCATCATCCTTAGCTACATCATCCAGTGAGAAACCAACAGACGTGAATCCCAAAATTTCTCCTAATTCTTGTTCATTAAATGCAATTTCAACATCTTTAACACCAGTAGACAAAACTAGTCCATTATCGTCATGTCCTACTTCAAGATTAGCATAAAAGAGAGCTATACACCTAAGGTAGATGTCGATTTTAAAAATAATCATATTTATAATGTTTACCAATTGAGTGCGAGTGAATAAATGTCAAATATTGTACAAAGATAGAGTATTCAAGTTTACCTGATGACCGGCGAGAGGTACATTGACCATTAAGACCTTGAATTTTTTGATATTCTCCCTGTTATTTTTCAATCAAGCCCTAACTCCATCGGTGAGGATTTTATGGATTGAACCAAAGGATGTTAAGGAAATGGTCCAATTTTCTCTTCCCATGTTGTAAAGCTATGAATTTGAGTGGAAAAATTGATGGATTTGAGGGGTTTTTAGGCTGAAAATAATGAGGTTAGTTTTTGAAATCATGTAAAGTTGATAAATTGAAGAGAGGAGTAGAAGAAGAGGGGTTTAAAGCAGGTTTGGGTCTGGCAAAAATATGTGGCACTTGTGGACTAGTGTACATGCACCAATGCACCGGTGTGATATTTTTTCTGAATTCGGTTTGCTTTTTGGATAATTAGAAATATATTTTAGTAAGTTTTTAATATCTTTTTTTAAGCTTAAAATTTTATAAAATTTTTATCAACTGATATTATAGACTTTATAATAATTATTATATTTATAACTTTATTACATTATATAATTTATTAAACATAACTTTATTTTTCTAATTAAATTTCAACTTTTAATATTAACATGATGTTATGCTTTATAAAATTTAATATTATATTATAAATTTTTTGTTAGTAATATTACTAACTCTATTAATTGATTATTTTTAGTTTATATTTAAATTTTATCATACTTATTATATAAAAAAATTTTCTAAATAACTTGTTGAAGTGTATAAACTTTTTTTAAAAGCTTTAATGATATATATATATATTTAATGTAATATTAGAAATATTGAGATGAGATTATATTGTATATATATTATATTTTATAAATGTAAAATTTATCACTTAAATTTTAAAAAAAATTTAAGTAAAACTTTGGAAAATTTATATAACTTAAATATATATATATGTATATAGTAAATAGTTTTATTAAGTTCTATAAGTAAAATCAGTTTAAAACTAGTTAAAAAATTTATAATAAATCTGTTATCGAACAAATTCCTAATTCTTGACGTAATTTAATATAAGTTTTTATTTAAAGGTTTAGTAAATATATCTGCAATTTGATTTTTAGTATTTACAAACTCTAAAATAATAAGTCTCTTAGAAAATGGTATCTTATATCAATATGCTTAGTTCTAGAGTGATTTACTAGATTTTTGGCTAAATTAATTGCACTGGTATTGTCATAATATATAAGTGATTTTGTTAAATTTACACGAAAATCCTTATGTGTTTATTGGATATAAATTATCTAAGCCTAAGCTAAAGCGGCTGATATGTATTCTACATTACACAAAGAAAAAGAGATGCAATTTTGTTTCTTATTAAACCATGAAACTAGAGATTGACCTATAAAGTGGCATGTGTCACTAGTAATTTTTCTATCAGTACGACATCCTCTAAAATCAACATTGACGTATGGAACTAATTCGAATGGACATCCTTCGAGATAGAAAAGACCGTAATCTTTAGTTCTAGTTAAATATCTTAAAATTCTTTTAATAGCTCATTGATGTGATTCTTTCGTGTTAGCTTGAAATCTGGTGCAAAGACACACACTCATCATTATATCAAGATGACTTGCTATTAAATATAGCAAAGACCCAATCATACTCCTATAAATTTTTCAATGGACATCTTTACAATTTTCATCTATATCAAGATGAATAGGTGTACTTATTGGCATTGGCTTACTACTCATATTTTTGATTCTATATCTTTTAATTAAATATTTATTGTATTTTTCTTAAGAAATAAAAAATTCTAATTTCTAACCGTTTATTTTGTATATCAAGAAAATAATTTAATTATGCCATATGAGACATTTCAAATTCTTTTCACAAAATATTTAAAAAAAATATGTACAAAGCTTTACATTAGTTGATCCAAAAATAATGTCATCAACATATATTAGTTAATTAAATAGCTTTTGAGTCTATCATACCAAGCACGTAGTGCTTGTTTTAGACCAGAAATTGCCTTTTTAAGTCTGTACACATGATCTAGATATTTTTCGTGTTTAAACAAGGATGGTTGTTCTACTTATACATTTTCTTTTATAAAACCATTTAAGAAGGTTCTCTTTACGCCCATTTGATATAGTTTAATATTGTGGTGACATGCAAGAGCTAGTAGTATTCTAATTGCTTAAAGACATGCAACATGAGCAAAAGTCTCGTCAT
Organism: Allium fistulosum; assembly: GCA_030737815.1. Classification (NCBI taxonomy): domain Eukaryota; kingdom Viridiplantae; phylum Streptophyta; class Magnoliopsida; order Asparagales; family Amaryllidaceae; genus Allium; species Allium fistulosum. The sequence goes on along the minus strand of CM060905.1, from coordinate 866,378,329 downwards.
AGTCGATTCCTTCCTCCTGATTATATCCTTGAGCAACCATATTCTAGTTTTATTTCAAACAATATCACCGTTTTCAGAACTCTTATTTTTGTATACCTATTTTTTTTTCTATTACTGATTGATCATGATGCCTTGGGACTAATTCCCATACATTATTTCTTTCAAATTAATTTAATACCTCTTGCATTGCGATTATCCAATATTCAACTTTACTGGCTTCTTTATAGTTCTTGGGTTCAATTGTCGAAATAAATGCCATACAGCTGACTTCATTTAGTTGTCTCCTATTTAAAACTTTAGTACTAACATCTCCTATAACATTTTCGATAGGGTGGTCTCTTAAAATTCTAGAGGGTTCTTTGTTTATATTTTGTTCTCTGTAACGATCTACCTTTCTTACACCTAAAGACGACACTTAATACATCCTCGGTGTTTGTGTGCCGATCATTTAAGTGTCCGAAAGACGGGTCATTTAGTGCGAAGAAAGAAAAGATAGAACATAATCTCACAACGGGATAATAAATATATAGTGTACACAAGATCTTTACAAAAAGAAAACATATTTATTATATACAGCATCAGAGAACACTAACATATTATCAGCTTAGACAGTTATAACTATCCTTAAAATTGCCGATTTATACAGAGAGAAAACAAAGCCGCCAAAAAAGTGGAAGAATATAAGATACATGAATACTTCTTGGAGAATCCAGCTCGTTTCTTGAAAGCTCTAAAAGATCCAGCTATTTGGAAAATATAAGAAAACTGACCCTAGCATTATAAGAAAATAACGTCCGGATTATTCTGGTAAAACCAGCGTGAGAAAAACTCAAAACAAATCAAACTATATTGATTCTTATATTTGAAAACCTTTTTAAAATAAAGGTATCTCATAAGACCACACCGCACATAAACATAGACGGGTTTTTACCTTACGATAACCAATACATTTTATATTATAAAATCATGTGATATTATAACAATGTTAGGGTTTAAAGTATTTAATAACCAAGTAGCTGTGATGTGTGTACATAACAGCAACAATAGACGTACAATCAAAAACTGAAGGCACTTATTAGAGAATGGATTTCCAATAATGGCAAGGTAAAGGACTACCTTTCGAAAGTAGTACAGCTCTAGATAAAATGTACCATGAGATTAAAAATCTTTCGACCTCGGCATGACAAGACCGGCCTATCCCTAACTGGATAGTTCCAAATATGATCATCCCTAAGTTGTAATCAATAACCATAAATGGGCCCCGAAGCATACATAGATATTGAATCTGGATAAGGGATGATCATACCCTAAGGGCGCGACCCACATAAGCTTGCAGCCTACCTTGTTTTAGCCATTCCCTGGTTGTGAGGCTTGAGAGGCTATGCCCTTACCATTTCCTCATAGCTATCCATCCTAGTATGCTAACACTACCCTCCGGGCAGAAATTCAATGTCATCATTCATCAATACAAGTTTGTTCTGGGTCTGAACGAAACCCAAGGCACTTCATAGAGGACTGTCTTCAATCATCTTCAAGATGTCTTCCATTCGAACACATATGTTGGTTCGAAGTGGTTTTCAGATAATATATCTGATCTCGGTCTCTCCAAACTAACAACCGATAATTTCCGGTTGACTCATTCCCGGTTCTTTTGGAAGTGTGGAACAAGTATTCAAGTCCTCACCAAGGAACTTGAATATACAATCATACTTCCAAAGTCAAATGTGGCCAAGATTTTATAGTCGGTTATTTAACTATCAAATAATCAAACAACATCAACTCGGAGATTTAATTACCCATAGCAACCACTAAGACTTAAAATAAATCTTTCATTTGTTCAAATCTCTTTTCTGAATATTTATTAAAATATTCATATACTTATCTCACCGGCATAAGAATATTCACAAAACATTTGTGAGAGATTTCTTATTTCGAAATCATATTATGTAACGACCCGTATTTTTACGGATCGAAACGTCGTAAAACAGTTGACATTTGGATGCATTGTGGATAAGTCATCCAGAGTCTAAGTCTTAGGTCGTATGAAAGTTTGGAGCGACCTAAGGAAGATGACGAGTTAAGGAGTAGACGACCTAGCGGAGTGGAGCGACCTAAGGATTGGAACGACCTAGGAGGTTAGGTCGGAGTAGACGACCTAAGGGTTAGACGACCTAAGGAGTTAGCGACTTAAGTCAGTAAGCGACCTATGGGGTGGTTTAGTTAGGACGTAAGCGACCTAAGTTAGTAGACGACTTAGGAGTTAACGACTTAGGGATTGGAGCGACTTATAGAAGTAAGCGACTTAAGAGTTAGCGGCTTAAGAAACTGGGCGAGTTAGCGACTTAAGAAGGATAGGTCAGCAACAACCTAAGGAAGCTGGTGGTAGCAGTGAGCGACCTAAGGAGGTTAAGTCGTAGACGACCTAAGATGTTAAGTCGTATCCTAGCTAAGAGTTAGGTCGTGAGTTATGTGTTGAGTTAGGTCGTAGGCAACCTAAGATAGTTAGGTCGCGTGTGTGTTAGGTCGCAGGTTTGTTAGGTCGTAGGTCGCGTATATGCGCAGATCTGGGTTAAGTCGTAGGTCGTAGAAGCGCATGCGTTAGGTCGTAAGTCGTGGAGTTTCGTTAGGTCGCGAATGTGCGTAGGTCGTTGGATCTGTTAGGTCGTGGATGCGCTTATCTGCTAAGTCGTTAGGTCGTAGGTCGCGGAAGCGCATATGTCGTTAAGTCGCGCGCTGATGCTAGGTTGTTGAGTCGGAGGTTGTTAGGTCGTGGGGTCTTTAGGTCGTGGACGACCTAAGAGTGAACGACCTAGGGGAAATCAGCTATAAATAGGAGGGTTCTATCTCACTTTTTGGGATCTAGATTTCGAAGCGACGAAGTGCTGCCATTTTGAGAGCTCGACTTCTACACTTCTTCACTTCTTTTCTCCACTCTAATCTAGTGATTCCTTCCATCCAACTCGAAGATTAGATTGAAGATTCAAGAGCTTAGATCGAAGATCTACATCCTTTGAAGAGAGATTTCATCGTTTGAAGTGGATTTGTGATAGATCGAGTTAGATCCTTCGCTGTCCAGATCTGAAGTGTGTTGCTTTTGGGTTGTTTAGGTGATTTGGTGAGTGGTGATTATCTCTCACACGGATCCAAAGGAGTATATCAGATCGTTGGCTTGATTTTGTGCTAAAGTAGTGATTTCCATGCATTTTCCTAATCCTAAGTATAGATCCATATAGATCCATTGTTGATAATGATTTGGCATCCATTTTTCTACACGTTAACCTATGCAAGTTCATTCATCAAGATTATAGAGATATTGCTCATGTTTTCATGCTTGTTAGACTTTTGACTCTTTAATTACGAAATTGCCATTATTGTTATAATTGTCTATTTAGATCATATTTGAATGCTTGTTTACTTGGATTAATGTTTGATTTGATTGATTGCTATGAATTAGATGATTGATGATTTGATTTAGACAAGATGGTCAAAGATGATTCAAAAGCTAAGGGAAAGGCTCTTGAATTGGAAAAGCTGCTCGTGGCATATGTAGCGGATGATGAAGCTCATATGGATAGATTTGATGATGATGTTGAGATGAAGCTTTGCTATGACGATGATGAGGCGAAGTATGATATGAGATAGTCTTGGTCTAATCCAGACGGGATCATTCCAAGCATGTTGATAACTCGGTGATATGGTTCGGGTTTGAGGATAATGGTTTGCTCGAGAGGCGCTTGAGCTAGTATGGAAATAGTCGTCGAGGAGGATGACTAGAAGGCTGAGATCTCATCGTTGTTGAAGGTTCTAGTATGCTCAAAGCAAGAGTACGTTGGGCAGATTCGATAGTCCCTGAAGGCTACTGATTGGTAGTCAAGTACTCTGGGCAGATTCGATAGTCCTAGGCACGGGTCACTGTAATGACCCAAGATTTTAGGAATTTATTCTGAAAAATATAAATAAATTCAAAATGATTTTTAAATAAATCTTAAAAGGGAATTGATATAGCTTGATAGTGTATTAGTATGTGTGTACATGGGTACACAAGAAATGCACATGAAATAAAGCTAAAAGTCCCTGAATTCCAAGAATGAATACATATTGATATGTATGGGAATATATATATATATAGATTAAATCCTTAAAAGCTGAATGCATAAGTAAATATATATATATGGATGCTACTGAATATTTTTGAGTGTACATGTACATGTGTGTGTCAGTACAAAATAATGTATAAATATATACAGATGAGTATACTAATTAATTTAGTAAGCTTTATATATATATATATACATATATATATATATATGTTAATAAGGTACTAAAGTTCAATTCAGCAAAATAAAACATACCAATATATTTTATATATGTAGGCAGAAATAAAAAGACTGAAGATATAAAAAGGAGTATTCCTCTTGTAAATAAATAAAGAAGGTACATACCATTTACATGAAAGCTAAAAATAGGAAAAATAAGACAAAACAGGGAAATGCTTAGTATAGGCAGAATTAGGAAGAGTATGGGGTAAATAACAAAATCAAGTCACATTTTTAGCATGATTGTAGACAAAGGAAAAAAAAAAGGTATTTTCTGAAAAGCAAAATTCTGAAATTAGCCAAAAAGAAAGTAACCACTTTTCTCTTCACCTAAATTAAGCCGGGAAGGGTAGAATTTTGGGTTCAAGTAAAATACAGATAACACGATTTTCTGGTGGGCAAAAATGGCTTTAGCCAATACCCAAAACCCTAAGGAAGACCCTGTATATATACATGTATATGCAGCAGCCTCCTCTCCTTCTCAGAAAAGAACTTTGAAAAAAAAAAACAACACCATAGAAATCATAAGGCAAGGGAAGGAAAAGAGCTTAAGGCGAAAGGCAGAGGTTCATCAATTATTTAAGGAAGCAAAGAAGAGGGCTAGGTGAGAAAACTCACTCAAAAATCTAAGGCAATAAGTCCTAATGTAGGCAGCCAGTTATAAGTAATTTTCTTAAAAAGAGTATTTTCATATATGAATGCTTATCTGTGAATTTAAATCTGAATATGTTTTGATCCTCTTTGGTTGTTTTACTTTCTTATTTATAAGAAAGTTTTATGTGTAGTTAGTATACATATATGTTTTATAAATCCAGATCTCTGATATGTTAATGTTTAGGAACATAAACAAATACCCAGAAAATAAAATGTTGAAAATAGGCAAGTAGTGTTGGTTTTGGCTCAACCCAGAAAGATGTAAATAATGTTGAGCTGCAATATACTCATGTATAAGTGCTGAGGCTTGAGACAAAAAGGAATTAGGGGTGCAATAGGGTTGCCTATGTGCTGATGCTCCTGATTCAATGAAAATATATATATGTTCATATGCCTAGCAAACAAAATTTTGTATTTCAGTGAAACCAGGTCATTCTGAGTTTAACTCAAGCACAAATGTTTGTCAAAAAGAAAAACTCTCTCAAAAGCCATAAGCCAATGTTAGTTGCCTAAACCCCTGTTTAAATACCAGAATATATATATATATATACAGAACCTTATTTTGTAGTCACCAATGGTTGTTTGCTTGTTTGTCTCTGTATGGTTATGAATAATATGAGATGCCATGATATGGATGTTTTTACTTAGTAAAATGGTTCACTGAATGGTTTAGTCATGAAAAATCAAAAGAGTTATTATTAACTTAAACCTGATTAGGAAATTGGGGTCAAGAACACTGCAGGAATGACTTGTGTTCTTGAGTAACACAACTTGACACATGGCTTGTTTAAGTCCTGAGATCTTTGTGTAATGGAGTGAATTAGTTCATTACAGTGTGTCCATTGATTCATAAATATTGCAGATGAGACCAGGATAGATAAATATACCAAGGGAATAATATTTGAGATGATGAGAAAACTAGAGTTTTTCCCAGACTTGAAATATGAGGATTGAATAAATGATTTAACTCATATTGGTTATTTTCCTGTTGGTGTGAATGATTGTTTGATTATGACTGAATTGTATGCTTGAATGTATGTGCCATATTTATATATATATGGAGTCTCTGGAAAGAAAAATTAAAGTGTGCACATGCACAATGACACAGAGCATGCACACAAGTATGATCTGATTCTAAAGGGCAGAATTTTATGTATATGTATTTAATTTGATTTTAACCTAATTAACTAATTGCTTTTGTGAATTTTCTCATACCAGACATGTGTCTGACCCTAGTGTGCTAATGGCATCTGGGGTGTCTCATTTAAAATGAGGCAGCTTCAAATGCTTTTTCAGGGATTGCAGCAACTAAGTAGGAGTAGGAGCAAGACTTTGAGAAGAGGATTATAGCATGCTAAACTTAGTTAGATAAGAGCCAAAATGATAAAATCCGCATGTATTAATGATTTAAATTGTTACTTGTATTAAGTGTTGAATATGGGATGGATATTTGGTTAAGTGTTTTATTAAGAGATTGACTTGTATCTGGAATTTATGAATCTAGTTAATATCTGATATTAAAGAAGTTAATCAAAATATTGTAAGTGGATTTAGTAAGAACACCATGTTGAAAACTGAATGATTACATTTTATAAATGTATTAGTCAATTTTTATTTTTTAGAAAGGATTTAAGTTTTGGAAAATCTGGATAGATGATTCTCAGAAAAATTAAATGGTTTTATCTTTCAAACATGGTAAGTGTATGCAAAAGATAATAGGCATAGGTTGAATGTTTTTATATGACTGCAAGGTTCCCATAACCTAACTTGTTTCATACAAATGTTTCATGTCTTATTTTTAAATAAAGGAAGGATCTGTAATAAGGGAATTGAAAGCCAGATCCAAATAGCTGCAGTTATATATGCACATAAACATGTTTTGTGCAAATATTAACACACCTTTTCCTTTGTATTTGTAATAGGAATCTGAATTTTCATTCAGATTTTAACCAAATGCATTTTAAATTCCAGACAGATTTTATAAGAAGAAAATCAAACATGAATGGAAGTTTTATTGCATATAACACTGTACTATGTGTGGATTGATTAAATCCAATCAATCCAATCTCCTCTTGTTTACCAGAACTCTGATTTAAACAAGAGAGGCATATACATCCTCACATGTATGTGCTTATCTTTGTGGAAGTACTGATATATTTATATTGGTTAATTGTTTTGATTCTGGATATATTTTGGTTTATTGGAAAAAGAAAATGACCCTGGAAAATATAATTGTAATAAATGATCAATCTATATATCATCTCTGATAGTTCTAAGGAAGTTTAAATCGAACTTAAAAGTGTAAATGAATGTAGGTGGACATCCAGACACATATAAGTTGAATGTGCATATGCATGTACATAGAAATCGAATTTAGACGTCAGTCTTAATAATTTAGACGTCTGAGGTTAAACTTAGACAACAGTCTAAATAATTTAGACGTCTAAGGTTAAATGTAGACGTCTGTCACAAAATAATTAGACGTCTGAATTCAGTTCAAAATGTCTTTTTCTCTCTGTTTCAATTTTTGATCTCTGAGCCGTCTATCATAATTAGATAGATGTCTGTAATTATGTTTAGATGCCTGTCATAAGAATTTAGACGTCTGAACTGCTGATTTTGCCTAATTTGCCTATTTAGAAAAGAAATAAGTGGCTATGTCAATAGCTTGTATGGCATTTTGATTTCTATGTGATTTAAATTCCCTTTGAAGAAGTAAAAAAAAAATTCCTTATGAAATTAGGGTAGAAATAGGAGGGTCATTTCAGTTGGTATCAGAGCTATGTTATTCAACATAGTAGAAGTAATGATCAAGTTCTTAGATAGAAATAAAAAAATTTAAAGGAACTAAATATATATACCAATGTTTTCAGTGTGAAAAAAAAAACCACTGAAATAATAAAATTACCAATCAAACTAACCAGCTATGTAAATTATTATTAGCAAACTATGGTAGGGAGACCACCAAATCAGGGAGCAGGATCTTCCCATGCACCACCAATGGTCAATCTGCAAGACTTGGTGAGAGCATTTAGGGATGGGCCATGACAAAGGCAAGAAAATCCCTATGAAGAACTCTCAAAATTACTTAAGTCATATACTCATTTAGGAGGCAAAAGCTTTGAAGGAACAGAGAGTATCATGGAAATTCAAACATGGTTGAGAACATTGGAAAGAATTTTCAATGACATGCAACTTGATGATCAAAGAAAGAGGCAAGTGGCTTCAAGACAGCTAAAAGGAGTAGCTTTAGGCTGGTGGGAAGTAATCATTGCAGGAAGAAATGAGAATGAAATCACTTGGAATCAATTCAAAGAGATGTTGGAAGCAAGGTTTGTACCAGCATCAGCAAAGACTACCTTGCTAGAAGAATTTATTAGACTTAGACAAGGAACCATGACTGTCACAGAATACACTCAAAAGTTTGAGGGGCTTTCCACATATGGAGCAATGCTTGTGGCAGATGAGGCATCCAAAAATGATAGGTACATAAAAGGGTTGAACCCAGGACTCAGCAGAGCCATGTTACCCTATGCAGACAGGACTTTTGACCATGTGATAGACTTAGCTTTGAGGTTGGAACAGCATGACAAGGAAAGGGAGAAGTTCAGAAATTTTAAGAACAATAATACCAAGAATAGTAAGGGGAGGTATCACCCTTATGATAAGAAGAAGGAAGAGGCTAGTAACAAAAGCACTGGAGATGTCAAAGCTAAGGAAACTAAGAAGAAAATTGTGTGCCATCAGTGTGGAAAAGAAGGACATATCAAACCAAGATGTCCAGAATTGAAAGGAGGAGCTTTCAAGTGCTATCTATGTGGGAAAGAGGGGCATATGAAGAGGAATTGTCCTGAGTACAAACAGCAAGGAAAATTGGCAAATTTGGAAGGAAAAGGAAAAGCCACAGTAGAGAGTAACACTGAAAACCATAGCCAAGTGGAAGGTACATTACTTATTTGTACCATACCCATAGCAGTAGTATATGATACTGGGGCAACTCACTCTTTAATTTCTTATGAACTAGTTAAAATGCTAAAACTGAATTGCATATTGGTTGAAACCCTATTGCATATACAAAGTCCACTGGGGAGTTCTAGTGTTTTAAATATGATTTGTGTGGATGTGGAATTAAACATAGGAGGAAATATTTTTATTTCCAATTTATATGTTTTGAATTACCCAAATATAGGTGTTATATTGGGGGTAGACTGGTTAAGACAATTTAAAGCCATAATTAATTTAGACTCATCCACCATATCATTGCAAAATTCTAGAGGTCAGAGAATCACAGTTTTATGTGAAGTAGCTAAGGAAGGAAAACTATATCATTTAGTTGACTCAGAAAAAGATTCTAGTGAACTAACCATTGAAGAAATTCCCATAGTCAATGAATATTTGGATGTGTTTGGTGAGGTCAAGGGTATTCCACACCATAGACCAGTAGAGTTCCAGATCAATCTAGTTCCAGGAGCAAGCCCAGTGATTAAAAAGCCAACTAGAATGGGGCCAAATGAACTGAAAGAATTAAAGAAACAGTTGGAAGAATTGGAAGAAAAGGGTTTTATAAGACCAAGTAATTCTTGCTGGGGAGCACCAGTGGTATTTGTTAAGAAACAAGATGGCTCCTTAAGACTCTGTATAGATTATAGAGAATTAAACAAGGTAACTATTAAAAATAAATACCCATTGCCAAGAATAGATGATCTTTTTGATCAATTAGCAGGGGCAAAAGTGTTTTCTAGACTAGACTTAGCATCTGGTTTTCATCAAATGAAGGTGGAAGAATCAAGCATCAAGTACACTGCCTTTAACACTAGGTATGGGTTGTATGAATTTTTGGTTATGCCATGTGGTTTGACCAATGCACCATCATACTTTGTAGATTTAATGAACAGAACCTTTAGAGATTATTTAGACAAGTTTGTGCTTATTTTTATTGATGACATTTTGATTTATTCCAAAACAGTGGAAGAACATAAGCATCATTTTCACCTGGTTTTGTCTAGGTTAAGGGAAAAAGATTTAAAGGCAAAATTTTCAAAATGTGTATTTTGGAAAGAGGGAGTACATTTCCTTGGCCATGTTATATCTGCTCAAGGAATTTCTGTGAACCCCAATAAAGTAGTGGCTATTCAAGCATGGAAGAGGCCAAGCACTGTGAGTGAAGTGAGGTCATTTATGGGGATGGCAGGGTATTATAGGAGGTTTATAAAAGATTTTTCAAAAATCTCTACACCACTCACTAACCTAACCAGGAAGAACCAAGCTTTTGTTTGGACAGAAAAATGTGAGAAGTCTTTTGAGCAGTTGAAGGAGGCATTGGTGAATGCTCCAATTTTAAAGGTACCATATGGAAATGAAGAACTAGTGGTATACACTGATGCTAGTGGATTTGGCTTGGGTGCAGTGTTGATGCAACAAGGCCAAGTCATTGCATATGCATCCAGACAACTTAAACCACATGAAGTAAGGTATGCCACACATGATCTCGAATTAGCAGCTGTGATCTATGCTTTAAAACTTTGGAGACATTATTTGTTAGGCACAAAGTTTGAACTTTACACTGACCATAAGTCTCTAAAATATTTATTTTCACAAAAAGATTTGAACATGAGGCAACATAGATGGGTGGAGTTCTTAGCTGCCTATGACTTTGACATACTCTATACACCAGGCAAAGCAAACAAAGTTGCAGATGCTCTAAGTAGACAACATGCTAAATTGGCTATGATGATGATAGAAGAATTTAAAGACTTGTCTTTGCTAACTGAGTTAGAAATTGGGGAGAATGGTTGTGTGCACATGGATGAGCAGATGCATGGTGCACAAGAAGATTTAAGCTTGATGACACTTCAACCAGATTTAATTCTGAAGGTAGGAAAAATGCAAGAACAAGATGCCAACTTATTAGAGAGGAAAGTGCTCCTCTCAAGAGGGGAGGAAGTGATGAATCACCATATTGATAAAAATGGTTATATGAGATACCAAAATAGGATATGTGTACCAGAGGACACAGAATTGAAGAAAGAGATATTGAATGAATATCACAGAAGTAAATACTCCATACACCCAGGCAACACAAAAATGTACCAAAATTTGAAAAGAGACTTCTGTGGAAGGGGATGAAATCTGATGTAGCTAAATACATTGCCAAATGTATGACTTGCCAACAAGTCAAGGCTGAAACCCAAAGGCCATCAGGGTTGATGCAGTCTCTTAGTGTACCACAGTGGAAGTGGGAAGACATATCTATGGACTTCATAGATGGACTGCCTAGATCTAAGAGAGGTAATACAAGTATATGGGTGATAGTTGATAGGCTAACCAAGGTAGCACACTTCATCCCAGTCAAGTCAGAAAGGACAGCACCAAGATTAGCTCAAATTTTTATAAAGGAAGTGGTAAAGTTACATGGCATTCCCAAAACCATTGTGAGTGATAGGGATACCATCTTCACTTCAAAATTCTGGAGAAGCTTTCAAGAAGCAATGGGAAGTGAACTATGTTTAAGTACTGCCTACCATCCTCAATCAGATGGGCAGACTGAGGTAGTAAACAAAGTTTTGGAGGACATGTTGAGGGCATGTATACTGGATTTTGGGGGCAACTGGGAAGATTGTCTTCATCTAGTTGAATTTACATACAACAACAGCTACCAAAGCACCATAGGAATGGCTCCATTTGAAGCCTTATATGGTAAACCCTGTTTGTCACCTGTTTGTTGGGTAGAAGCAGGAGAAAGGTCTATTTTAGGACCTGAGTATATACAAGAAACTAAGGAGAAAATTGAGTTGATAAGAAGAAGAATGGCAGCAGCTCAAGATAGGCAAAAGAAATTTGCAGACATGAGAAGAAGGCAGGTAGAATATGAAGTGGGAAATTTTGTTTTCATCAAAATCTCACCTATGAAAAATGTGCTGAGATTTGGAAACCAAGGAAAATTAACCCCAAGATATATTGGACCATACAAAATTCTGGAGAGAATTGGTCCCTTGGCATATAAGTTGGAATTACCAGAAAACATGCAAGGTATACATGATGTTTTTCATGTATCACAATTGAGAAGGTGGGTCCATGACAAGGCAGAAATTCTTGAGACCCCAACCCAAGTGCAGAAAAATCCTAATTTGATTTATGAAAAGGATCCAGTGGGAATTTTGGCAAAAGATGTGAAGAAGTTGAGAAATAAATCTCTGAAACTTGTGAAGGTACAGTGGAGTCTTGATCCTAGTGATTGCACATGGGAATTAGAGGACAAAGTTAGGATGAATTATCCTAAGCTATTTTCAGATTAAAGGTAATTCTGATTTTTGATTGTTTTCTTTTGTTAGATGCATATGTGTTTAGTTATAATAAAACTAAAATTTATTTGGTTGAGAATGTACTTGTTCTCTGAATTAAGTTTAAAATTTATTTTAAGCTTAGGAAAATTGTGGGACACAATTCCTAAAAGGAGGGGTGTATGTAATGACCCAAGATTTTAGGAATTTATTCTGAAAAATATAAATAAATTCAAAATGATTTTTAAATAAATCTTAAAAGGGAATTGATATAGCTTGATAGTGTATTAGTATGTGTGTACATGGGTACACAGGAAATGCACATGAAATAAAGCTAAAAGTCCCTGAATTCTAAGAATGAATACATATTGATATGTATGGGAATATATATATATATATATAGATTAAATCCTTAAAAGCTGAATGCATAAGTAAATATATATATATATGGATGCTACTGAATATTTTTGAGTGTACATGTACATGTGTGTGTCAGTACAAAATAATGTATAAATATATACAGATGAGTATACTAATTAATTTAATAAGCTTTATATATATATATACATATATATATATATATAGATATGTTAATAAGGTACTAAAGTTCAATTCAGCAAAATAAAATGTAACGACCCAGAATTTTGAACAAATTAAATTGAGAATATTTAATTTATTTTAAATATTTGAACGATGATTTAATTTGAATCCCCGATTTAAATTTGAAGCTGACGATTAAATTATATAATTTAATCTATTGAAAGTTGGATAAAAAATTTGTATCTTCATTTTAAAGTTGAAGAAAAATATTTCGAAAGCTTTTAAAATTCGTATTGGTAATACTGAGGATAACAGAAGCTTCAGTATCGAATTTGGGAGTGAATTGTTCAGTTTGAAATTTTATTGTTCGAGTCGATATTTAAAAGTAGTCATTTTTAAAACAGTCTCGGAATTGGACGAAACCAGTTTCATTGGGTCCGTAATATTGTATTATTACTGGATTTCCAATTTCGTATTTTTTTGAAGTTGATACGTGACCATACGGTGATAAAACGGATTGAAATGTAAACGGATTCAATTTAAATTTAAATTTTAAAATTTGTCACGTCAATTGCTTTTTGTTCCTTAAGGCACGCTCCTTGGTTTCTGCCGAGAATCACGGACGAAAGAAAAATCGTGCAGGCCTTGTTCGTTCATTTTTAAAATTCCCCTCTTCCCCTTTCATAAATCAATTCAAACGAAAAAAAAAAGAAAAAAACAAAAATGGCCGTAGCCTCTTCTTCACCTAATCACGTGAACGAGAATTTGTTCCTCGTCTTCACCTAATCACGCGACTGGGGTTGGAAACAAATCGCGATTCGATCGCGTAGGGGGGCGGCGGCAGCTGGCGAACGAAGGGTCGACTCGCGATTGTTCGCGTGAGACAATGCGGCGGCGCGCGATTGAGGTGTTGGTGGCAACGATCTGGGAGGAGCAAGTCGATGTGGAGATGTCAGTGGGAATTCGAGCGAGCTGAAGCTGGCGTTATTCGATTTAGGGTTATTCTCATGGTCGAGAACCGCGAGGTATTCGAATTCGTTTTATTTTCGATTCAATTTGATTTGAAAAAGATTATATGTATACAGATTTTTTTTTATATGTAAATCTAGGTACGAGATAATTTCCTTAAATTTAATTTTGGAGAAATATATATATATAGGTAGATAAAAAGAGGAATATATATATAGATGAGATTTTTAAAAGAGAAAAAAAATTATATAAGGAAATGTTTAAACAGGAATTTTATTTTAGCAAAGTATGGATTTGGTGTGTAAGTGTGAAATTAACTTATTTAGTTATTTTTAATTACTAAGAATTTTTATTAAAGGAAATTCAGTTTTAAAGAAAAATTTTAGTTAAACAAATTTATTTAAAGAAATTGGTTTAAAACAAAACCATTGGATAATTTAAATTACCAAATGAAAATTGTTATTCGATTTATTTCGAATATTGATAAAAATTATATAATTATTTATACAAGGTTAATAAAGTCAAGAGAATCGAGTCAAGATGGAAATGGATGGCAAATAAAAAGCTAAGGTGAGATTTTTCTCACTCAAAAATGAAAGTGGAATTTTCAGTTATTTATTGCTTGATTTGATTGCTATATTGGATGTGATATTAGATATGATAGGATATATCTATATATATAGCAATATATACATATTGGCATATGTATATATTGGATTGATTGATTTCCCGCCTCGTATAGCGGATGAGACCCTATTGCGCCGTTAGTAAGTGGATTTTTATAAAACCCATATACCGCGATAATTCCGTACTGGAGCGGAATTGGTATTGTGCTAACATCTTTGGATGCAGGGAAATAGGTTGGAGGGATCCAACTGGACCCCTCACATTGATTTAATTTATTTTTACCGTGATGTGTTAATCTGTGAATGATTATTGATGTTATTAATCATATTGATGTCTGGAAATTGTTTGAAAGCTAAAATTTAGCTGAATGGATGTTTGATATCATTCGATTCCAAAAATAAATGAAATTGAATTTTTTAAATCAAAATAGAAATTTTTAAGTAAATAAATTTTTAGAAATTGAATAAATTCGAAGAAAGGAATTTTAAAGTATAAAAAAGTTAATTTTTATATTCTTATCGAATTAATTCCAGAATCAAGTGAAAACGTTAAATAAATGAATTTCGTATAATAGTGATTTTAAATTGAAGAATTTAATTAAAATTTGGATTTCTAAATAGTTGGAAAAAGATAAAAGGGATTTATTTTCTTTAAGAGGAATTTGTTTAAAATGAAATAAGTTGGAAGTCCAATTATAAATTTAATTGGCAAATTGAAACAAGTTTAGAAAAAATCAATATAAAATGATTTGGGATGGGAAATTAATTTAGAAATGAATATTGGAATTGATTTGGTATTGAAGTAAAATTAGAAATCAATTTGGGATTTGATTTTGGGGTTAAAAGTGAATATTTGGGAATGTGGATTTAAAAATGGAAATGATGTTAAAATGGGTTTATTTACAGTTTGTAAAGTTTAAAAGAACGATTTCTTTTAAAATAAATAAATTATAAGTATTTAACTTATAATATGGATTTTTGATGTATACGTTGAGTTATAAAATTGAATGGGTCAATAAGGAAATTTATAAAATCGAAGTTGTTATAGAATAGAAAATAGAATTTATAAACGTTGTTTTATAAATTCGAAATCAATTGGATTTGATAAATTAAATATAGAAGGACATTAAAGAAGATATATTCGCGATTTTAAATAGCGAATTTTTATTGAAATAAAATGTGTAGAAAAGACTGAAATGTGGTTAGTGAAGTATATTCACGATTTTGGACAGTGAATATATTTTTAAGTAAAATGGATAGGGGTTTGGGAAAGCGATATTATGAAATGAAGTTAATTGTTTTAAAAGATGTTTTAAAACGTGTGAACTATCGAAATCATAGATTTCAACATTTATTGTTGAAATAGACGTTTTCGAAAAATAAGGAAATGGTGGACTATAACACTGTTGTTATAGTAAATGATTTCCGAAAGGAAATATTTTATATAGTATTGGGATTTATATATCTATCTTAATTCCGAATCCCTATACTAGTGATTTCGAGTCGTCGTAACGATGTTTTACGCAACATTCGTTTTGACTCAAATAAATGTGATTTAAGAATGATTTCCTTAAAGAATGAGATATATACTTAATTTTGATTTTAAGTATATCGAATATTTTCTAAGTGATGAAAATAAATGATTTGTGAATTACTTATTTTTAAATAAGTATGGAAATGCTTTTCCAATGTGAAATGAACTGTTTGAGTTTTTATCTTTTAAAGATAAATTGAAAAGTGAATATTTGAAATTGTTTTCAAATGGTTAAGTGTGGAAATTTTATATGTAATGAAGATATTTTTGGAGATAAAATAATTTGGAGAATTATTTGGAATCTGATGATGTTGCGCATCTTTATTGATAGTTAAATAACCGACTATCAATAATTACCTTTGAATAGGTATTTGTTGTGAATTGGATGAATTTGAATGCCACACTTATTTTTGAATAATCGCTCACTATTCGGGTTAGCCGGGAAAGGACCATGGGGTCGTATAACCCATTCCGAATATGTGATACGTCGTTATGAATTGCATTTGAAGACCGGTGTTGAAGACCGGATATTTTTGAAAACGGAAGGATTACCGTCGAGTTACTCTACATCGGTTGATCTCCGGTTTAGAGGTTTTATCACCCTTAGTGACGGGAAGTCCGGACGTGATTAGAAAATTATCCGGAAATGCAAGGGCTTCGGGAGAAGTGCCTTCGGTTCTGTTCGATCCCGGAACAGACTTATATGGATTGTGTGTCTGACGTTACAATTTGAGATATAAAGCTGATTTCTTTCAAATACATTTCTGTTGGTGGCGGAGAATTTATTCTCTTAGCTTAACACCCTTCTCTGAGACGTACGAGCTCAGAGGTTATGTAGTTGAAATTTATCAGCGATATATCCCAATTTGGTAACGTGGCATACTGAGTGTTGCTGTGAAATGATCAGTGTTTGATCATTTGTGATATGATCATTTGTTTGATCTTATATCTTTGTGATCATAGGTTGATCATTTTGTTTGACCCGAAGCAGGGCTTTTTAAGAAAGCGTAGCTTTGTGGACGAGACTTCGTCGAGCCTCACACCCTGGAAATGGTCGAAACAGGAAGGATGCGGCAAGGTTTTAGGGAGTAGCGCCCCTTAGTGTATGTCATTCCTTCTGGATAGAGGTGGTATCATGGTATGGAGCCCAGATACTTAACCTATGTGGTTGCTGCATTTTTTCTATGTGGTTTGTTGGAAATCGGGGATCCTCGGGAAGATCGGTTACGATCGGGGGATGGCATACGCGTGTCAGTAGTTACCTATTTTTGCAGAGGTAACCCGGCCTTGTGTTGGCAGAGATCTAACCGTAATGTTAGGTTATTTCTCGGGTCGTCTATTCCAGGGACGTACCCATCGTGGATAGGAAGTTCCTTGGCCTGACCATTTGTTGGAAATCCAAAGAAACAATACGAGCCTTTACGATTTCAATTGTATAACCTGTCTCCTCAGGAGGCAGCTATAGCAGGCATAATATAATGGTACCTATGCTGGCTAAGATTTATATTCTACTTTCGAAATGTTTTCCACTATGCACTAATAATAATATCAAAAAGAATTTGATTTTTGCGTAGTAAGCATCTTTGACTATCATAAGAAGAAATCTCCTCCAAGTCTGCGTTTGCATTGTGTGTGTGGTGGGAGGTCTTATGGTAGTTTCATTTTCCAAAAGCATTGCGAATTGACTTTAAAATTCTCTGCCATTTATTTTAAAGATAAATAACTGTTTTACGATCTCACACCAGTCACCATGACTGACTCGGAGTTTATTGTTCCCTTCTAAACTCTGGGTGCCCACCAATTTCCACACGGGCAGCCTAGAGTTATGTTATCAGGATATTCTGGATATTCTGGAGCTTTGGAGATAAGCTGGATGGCGAGACGTAGTATTTGTATCTGATAGTATTTATTCCGCTGTGTATTCTGTATGAGGACAAGTTATATAACTGTCCATTTTTGTATATTGACTCTGATGACTGATGTATGTATAAACTGATAAAATTCTTTGTTTTATAGATTATTCATTTATCTATTATATATTGTTCCGCTGCGATATGTGAGATTCTGATATTGTCTCTGTTCTGTATCTGTTGTTGTTTTGGTTGTTCTTCTTCTCTTTTTCTTCTATCTTCTTCTTCTTCTACCTATTTCTTCTTTCTTAAACCCTCACTATTGGAGTTTCCGGCACTCGATTGCTCGACGGTCTATAAAGTGAGTATCGATGTTGAATTTTCGAAAGTCGAAAATTTCGGTATGTGACATAAAACATACCAATATATTTTATATATGTAGGCAGAAATAAAAAGACTGAAGATATAAAAAGGAGTATTCCTCTTGTAAATAAATAAAGAAGGTACATACCATTTACATGAAAGCTAAAAATAGGAAAAATAAGACAAAACAGGGAAATGCTTGGTATAGGCAGAATTAGGAAGAGTATGGGGTAAATAACAAAATCAAGTCACATTTTTAGCATGATTGTAGACAAAGGAAAAAAAAAGGTATTTTCTGAAAAGCAAAATTCTGAAATTAGCCAAAAAGAAAGTAACCACTTTTCTCTTCACCTAAATTAAGCCGGGAAGGGTAGAATTTTGGGTTCAAGTAAAATACAGATAACATGATTTTCTGGTGGGCAAAAATGGCTTTAGCCAATACCCAAAACCCTAAGGAAGACCCTGTATATATACATGTATATGCAGCAGCCTCCTCTCCTTCTCAGAAAAGAACTTTGAAAAAAAAAAGAAACAACACCATAGAAATCATAAGGCAAGGGAAGGAAAAGAGCTTGAGGCTAAAGGCAGAAGTTCATCAATTATTTAAGGAAGCAAAGAAGAGGGCTAGGTGAGAAAACTCACTCAAAAATGTAAGGCAATAAGTCCTAATGTAGGCAGCCAGTTATAAGTAATTTTCTTAAAAAGAGTATTTTCATATATGAATGCTTATCTGTGAATTTAAATCTGAATATGTTTTGATCCTCTTTGGTTGTTTTACTTGTTTATTTATAAGAAAGTTTTATGTGTAGTTAGTATACATATATGTTTTATAAATCCAGATCTCTGATATGTTAATGTTTAGGAACATAAACAAATACCCAGAAAATAAAATGTTGAAAATAGGCAAGTAGTGTTGGTTTTGGCTCAACCCAGAAAGATGTAAATAATGTTGAGCTGCAATATACTCATGTATAAGTGCTGAGGCTTGAGACAAAAAGGAATTAGGGGTGCAATAGGGTTGCCTATGTGCTGATGCTCCTGATTCAATGAAAATATATATATGTTCATATGCCTAGCAAACAAAATTTTGTGATTCAGTGAAACCAGGTCATTCTGAGTTTAACTCAAGCACAAATGTTTGTCAAAAAGAAAAACTCTCTCAAAAGCCATAAGCCAATGTTAGTTGCCTAAACCCCTGTTTAAATACCAGAATATATATATATATACAGAACCTTATTTTGTAGTCACCAATGGTTGTTTGCTTGTTTGTCTCTGTATGGTTATGAATAATATGAGATGCCATGATATGGATGTTTTTAGTTAGTAAAATGGTTCACTGAATGGTTTAGTCATGAAAAATCAAAAGAGTTATTATTAACTTAAACCTGATTAGGAAATTGGGGTCAAGAACACTACAGGAATGACTTGTGTTCTTGAGTAACACAAGTTGACACATGGCTTGTTTAAGTCCTGAGATCTTTGTGTAATGGAGTGAATTAGTTCATTACAGTGTGTCCATTGATTCATAAATATTGCAGATGAGACCAGGATAGATAAATATACCAAGGGAATAATATTTGAGATGATGAGAAAACTAGAGTTTTTCCCAGATTTGAAATATGAGGATTGAATAAATGATTTAACTCATATTGGTTATTTTCCTGGTTGTGTGAATGATTGTTTGATTATGACTGAATTGTATGCTTGAATGTATGTGCCATATTTATATATATATGGAGTCTCTGGAAAGAAAAATTAAAGTGTGCACATGCACAATGACACAGAGCATGCACACAAGTATGATCTGATTCTAAAGGGCAGAATTTTATGTATATGTATTTAATTTGATTTTAACCTAATTAACTAATTGCTTTTGTGAATTTTCTCATACCAGACATGTGTCTGACCCTAGTGTGCTAATGGCATCTGGGGTGTCTCATTTAAAATGAGGCAGCTTCAAATGCTTTTTTAGGGATTGCAGCAACTAAGTAGGAGTAGGAGCAAGACTTTGAGAAGAGGATTATAGCATGCTAAACTTAGTTAGATAAGAGCCAAAATGATAAAATCCGCATGTATTAATGATTTAAATTGTTACTTGTATTAAGTGTTGAATATGGGATGGATATTTGGTTAAGTGTTTTATTAAGAGATTGACTTGTATCTGGAATTTATGAATCTAGTTAATATCTGATATTAAAGAAGTTAATCAAAATATTGTAAGTGGATTTAGTAAGAACACCATGTTGAAAACTGAATGATTACATTTTATAAATATATTAGTCAATTTTGAGTTTTTAGAAAGGATTTAAGTTTTGGAAAATCTGGATAGTTGATTCTCAGAAAAATTAAATGGTTTTATCTTTCAAACATGGTAAGTGTATGCAAAAGATAATAGGCATAGGTTGAATGTTTTTATATGACTGCAAGGTTCCCATAACCTAACTTGTTTCATACAAATGTTTCATGTCTTATTTTTAAATAAAGGAAGGATCTGTAATAAGGGAATTGAAAGCCAGATCCAAATAGCTGCAGTTATATATGCACATAAACATGTTTTGTGCAAATATTAACACACCTTTTCCTTTGTATTTGTAATAGGAATCTGAATTTTCATTCAGATTTTAACCAAATGCATTTTAAATTCCAGACAGATTTTATAAGAAGAAAATCAAACATGAATGGAAGTTTTATTGCATATAACACTGTACTATGTGTGGATTGATTAAATCCAATCAATCCAATCTCCTCTTATTTACCAGAACTCTGATTTAAACAAGAGAGGCGTATACATCCTCACATGTATGTGCTTATCTTTGTGGAAGTACTGATATATTTATATTGGTTAATTGTTTTGATCCTGGATATATTTTGGTTTATTGGAAAAAGAAAATGACCCTGGAAAATATAATTGTAATAAATGATCAATCTATATATCATCTCTGATAGTTCTAAGGAAGTTTAAATCGAACTTAAAAGTGTAAATGAATGTAGGTGGACATCCAGACACATATAAGTTGAATGTGCATATGCATGTACATAGAAATCGAATTTAGACATCAGTCTTAATAATTTAGACGTCTGAGGTTAAACTTAGACGACAGTCTAAATAATTTAGACGTCTAAGGTTAAATGTAGACGTCTGTCACAAAATAATTAGACGTCTGAATTCAGTTCAAAATGTCTTTTTCTCTCTGTTTCAATTTTTGATCTCTGAGCCGTCTGTCATAATTAGATAGACGTCTGTAATTATGTTTAGACGCCTGTCATAAGAATTTAGACGTCTGAACTGCTGATTTTGCCTAATTTGCCTATTTAGAAAAGAAATAAGTGGCTATGTCAATAGCTTGTATGGCATTTTGATTTCTATGTGATTTAAATTCCCTTTGAAGAAGTAAAAAAAAAATTCCTTATGAAATTAGGGTAGAAATAGGAGGGACATTTCAGTCACGATGACGTGTAGAGTTATGTCTAGAACCGGGGTTTCCATTAGCCCTTGACGGACGGATGAAATAATGAGCCGGTCATTCAATTAACGATGATATCGAAGCAATGATAACAGTGATAGCCAGAGTCATGAATGTTTGGTTGTATCGTCATTCGGTCTCAAGAGCGGTATTTTCTGGGTGCTTATCTGATCTTGGTTTAGGCCTTGGGGGTTTGTACTTGGAAAACATCGCCCTTGACTCGAGTGATAATTGCTTTACTTTAAATTGTATGCTTTGCTATGTTTGCTATGTTTGCTTCTGCTTAGTGTGAGTCTGGGGGCTATCACTGTAGAAAGAGGTGGAGTGGGAGGGTTGTATTCCTATTCCTTTTCCTTTATGCTCTTTTGGTACTTTGTTAGTTAATTTACCGCTCACTAAGACTGTTATCTGACTCAAGGCTTTATGTTTTAACTCTTATTGCCTTGGGCTGTTCGTCCATTTTGGGACGGGCAGACTAGGTAGCAGGTGACGGTGCTGTTCTTGCTTTCCACGATGCTGATGTCGAAGACGACCTGGAGGCTTGCATATTATCTTCTTACTATATGTACTGGGTGTTCCGCTGTTTGTATATTCTCTGAGTGATATGTAGTGAGGCTTGATGTATTGACTATTCAGATGTTTGTATTCAACTATTATGAAGTTTTATTGATGAGATTCTATTCTGTGAAGCTTCACTATGTATATATTCTATTGTATTTTGTCCATGCGCTGTGAGTAATACGATAGATTCTGTTGTTTAAATTTATCCTGGCAATCGTCCATGGTCGCCTGGCACACTTTACAGCGCACTATCTCTAGGTTCGGTGCAGGGGTCATGGGCGGTCGTCACATTTAGTATCAGAGCTTTGGTTAATCGATTTTACCCAACGCTCACTGACGTAACTACGTATGAGAGACGTAATTGTATTTTGATGGATGATTACTATATATAATATAGTAGCTTAGAATGATTTGAATCCCTTATGCAGTTGTTTCTCAAGGTGTATTAATCATTCCTTTTTATAGATATTGGGAATGAGTCGAAGAGGGAGACCAGCTGCTATGGAAGGCCGTGCTACTGAAGGGGCTACTGATTATGCTGCTATGTTCGAGGCTATGATGACTTCGATCATGAGAAGGATGCCAGCTCCGGGGCCATCGGTGGATGTTGGAGTTCAAGTTCAAATTCCAAACCCGGTGGATTTTGCTAAGTTGTGCAAGGATTATACTGCTCTTGGAGGAAAGGTTTTCTTGGGAACGGAACCAACCATTGAAGTCCAGAGATGGATAGATGCTTGTAGAAGGATCTTTGGTGACTTGGGAATTGAGGATGCAACTAAGAGGAAGTTAGCATCAAGACAGCTTCAAGGAAGAGCTTCTGATTGGTGGAACTCTATCACCATTGATACTCCGGAGGAAGAGATTACTTGGGAGCAATTCCAAGCCATATTTGAAGCTAAGTTCATTTCTACAGCTTAGAAGTCTGTTCTGTTCAAGAAGTTTGTGGAACTCAAGCAAGGTGGAAGGCCAGTTCTTGAGTATGTTTCTGAGTTTGAAGCTTTGTCCAAGTATGCCCGGTCGTATATCGAATCTTCGTACCAGAAGAATGAGAAGTTTGTGACAGTCTTGGACAGTTATCTTGGGAGGCAGTTGGTGGATCATTTGGACGATCCATTTGAGAAGCTTGTGGAGAAGGCTCTCAGGCATGAGAATCTGTTTCCTAAGGAAGGGTCTGTTGTTGCTGTGACCAGGGAAGAGTCTAAACCACAGCAGGGTGGAAACAAGAAGAGGAAGCAGCAACAAAAGGGCAAGGATGGCCAGAAGAAGCCGAAGGGCGAAGTGACCTGCTTCAATTGTCAACAGAAGGACCATTTCTCCAGGGATTGCAAGAATCCTAAGGTGCCGATGAAATGCCACAACTGTGACAAGCCGGGGCATATCAAGAGGAATTGTCCAGAACAGAGGAAGGATAAGCAGATTGTGCAAGCTTATGCTTTGGGAGCTGTTCCATCGTCTTCGAAAGCTCCTACTACTGAAGAGAAGGGAAAGAGCGTGGTGTTTCAGGGTACTCTTTTCATTTGTGGTGTTCCAGTTAGAGTGTTGTTTGATACTGGGGCGTCACATTCTTTTGTTTGTAATGAACTTGTAAGCTGGTTGGGTTTAGAACCGGATATTGTTGATAGGCCATTGGTTGTGACTAATCCAGTTGGGGGTTCGTCTTGTTTGTGTATGCTATGCCATGGTCTGATTGTATCGAGTCATGATTGCTCTTTTGTTTGTGATTGCTTTGTTCTGAACTTTGCGGGGTTCGGAATTATTTTGGGTATGGACTGGCTTAGGAGGTATGCGGCAAAGGTTGATTGTGATAGGTTGGAGGTGACAGTCGAGAATGTGGAGGAACGAAAGATTGTGATACGATGTAAGCATGAAGAAGGCATCTTCATGAGCTTCATGTATTCGCTGGTTGTTCCACGGGATGGACTGTCATCTGTGCCAATCGCTAATGGATTTGAGGATGTCTTTGACGAGGTCAAAGGGTTACCGCCGCATAGAGAGATCGAGTTTCGTATAGATCTAGTTGAAGGAGCCAGACCTATTGTGATGCCTCTTAGGCGGATGGCGCCTAGGGAATAGCAGGAGTTGAAGGTGCAGGTTGATGATCTTTTGCAGAAAGGATTCATTCGGCGTAGTGTGTCCGAATGGGGTGCACCAGTTGTGTTCGTAACCAAGGCGGATGGATCGCTGAGTTTGTGTGTGGATTATCGTGAGCTGAATAAGGTGACTAAGAAGAACAAGTATCCATTGCCGAGAATAGATGACTTGTTTGATCAGCTTCACGAAGCGAAAGTGTTTTCTCAGATGGATTTGGCAACGGGATTTCACCAGTTAAGAGTGGCTAAGGATAGTGTGCCGAAGACTGCTTTTAGGACACCATCCGGTTTCTTTGAGTGGCTGGTAATGCCATTTGGATTGACTAATGCGCCAGCATATTTTGTGGATCTTATGAATAGAGTGTTCAAAGATCAGTTGAATAAGTTCGTGCTAGTGTTCGTGGATGATATTTTGATTTATTCCAGAACTGAAGAAGAGCACAAGACGCACCTGTGTATTGTTTTGGAAATCTTGCGGAAACATCAGCTGAAGGCTAAGTTTTCGAAGTGTCACTTCTGGAAGAGTGAAGTGAGGTTCTTAGGCCATGTTATCTCTGGAAATGGAATAGCGGTTGATCCCGCTAAGGTGGCAGCAATCCAGGATTGGGGTAGACCTAAGAATGCATCTGATGTGAGAAGTTTTCTTAGATTAGCAGGATATTATCGACGGTTTATCAAAGACTTCTCCAAGGTAGCTGCACCATTAACAGGATTGACGAAAAAGAACCAAGTGTTCAGATGGGAAGATAAGTGTGAGAAAGCTTTCGGGATCCTGAAAGAGCGACTGACAAGCGCTCCTATTTTGACTATTCCAAGTGGAAATGAATAGATGGTGGTTTACACCGACGCATGTGGTACTGGACTTGGAGAAGTGCTGATGCAGAAGGATAAAGTTGTTGCGTATGCAAGTCGACAACTGAAGCCGCATGAAAGGAATTACCCGACTCATGATTTGGAGTTAGCGGCGATTGTTTTTGCTCTGAAGATGTGGAGACATTATCTATTGGGAGTTCGATTCGAGTTGTTTACAGATCATAAGTCGTTGAAGTATCTTTTCTCCCAAAAGGATTTGAATCTTCGGCAGCAACGGTGGCTAGAGTTTTTGGCATCATATGATTTTGGTATAGCTTATACTCCGGGAAAAGGTAACGCAGTGGCAGATGCGTTAAGTCGAAGACATGCAGGATTGGGAGCCATGTTTTCAGAATGGAAGAATCTCGAGTATTTAGCTGGATTTGACTTCAGGCCTAGATGTGAATTGGAACCTGAGATGTTGGCAAACTTATCGATAAGACCGACTCTTGTGGAAAGAATTGGCGAGAGTCAAAAGCGAGATGATA
This sequence comes from Allium fistulosum, assembly GCA_030737815.1. Lineage (NCBI taxonomy): Eukaryota > Viridiplantae > Streptophyta > Magnoliopsida > Asparagales > Amaryllidaceae > Allium > Allium fistulosum. The sequence continues at coordinate 866,352,742 of CM060905.1, read as the reverse complement.
AGCTTGTCAAGTTTATCTGTGATTTGGAATCTGGATTGGACCCAGAAAAGGATAAAGGATTCGAGGTCGATCGAGAAGGTTGGCTTCGGAAGCAAGGACGACTAGTTGTCCCCGATATAGACGAATTGAGGAATGAAGTTCTGAAGGAAAGTCATCACTCGAAGTTGACAATTCATCCAGGTGGAAATAAGATGTATCAGGATATGAAGAGAGCCTATTACTGGGAAGGTATGAAGAAGGATGTTGGAAATTTTATTTCCAAGTGCATAAACTGCCAGTTGGTAAAAGCCGAGCAGAAGAAGCCAAGTGGATTGCTTCAGCCATTAGAAGTTCCTACATGGAAGTGGGAGCAGATATCGATGGATTTTATTGATGGTCTACCTAGAACAAGAACGGGAAATGAAGGGATTTGGGTCATTGTAGATCGTCTGACTAAGAGTGCAAGATTCATTCCTGTTCGATCGACTAGGACTGCATCAAAGTTGGCAGAGTTATATGTTAAGTGGATAGTTCGATTCCATGGTATTCCGAAGAGTATAGTGAGCGATCGAGACCCATTGTTCACTAGTGGATTTTGGAAGAGCTTCCAGGAAGTTTTGGGAACTGAGTTGTGTTTGAGTACAGCTTATCACCCTCAAACAGATGGTCAGACTGAGAGAGTCAACCGAGTTTTGGAAGATCTCCTCAGAGCTTGTGTTTTGGATTTCGGAGGATCATGGGAAGATCACCTTCATTTGGTGGAATTTTCGTATAATAACAGTTACCAGTCAAGCATTGGTATGGCACCGTATGAGGCATTGTATGGAAGACCATGTAACTCTCCGACATGTTGGTTAGAGACAGGAGAAAAGCTGATACTTGGGCCAGAGATGATTCGACAGACTTCGGATTATATAGAGATCATTCGGCAATGAATGAAGGTAGCCCAGGACCGTCAGAAAAGTTATGCCGATAAGCGTCGAAAGGATTTGGAATTCGACGTAGGTGATATGGTTTTTGTGAAGATTTCTCCACTGAAGAATGTTATTCGATTCGGGAAGAAAGGGAATTTGACTTCGAGATTTGTTGGACCATTCCCGATCATCGAGCGAATTGGAAAGCTCGCCTACAGATTGGAGTTACCTAAAAAGATGACGAGTGTGCACAATGTTTTTCATGTATCGTATCTACGGAAGTATGTGCACGACTCGAATACAGTGGTTTCTGCTAATAGCTATGAAGATTTCGAAGTTGATCAAGTCGATAAGAGACCTCGTAAGCCGCTTCGTGTTGTGGAAACCGACACGAAACAGCTTAGGAGGAAGGTAGTTAAGTTGCTCAAGATACAATTGAGTGAAGATGATAACGACTGTGTAATGACCCAAGATTTTAGGAATTTATCCTGAAAAATATAAATGAATTTAAAATAATTTTTAAATAAATTTTAAAGGAGGAATTGATATAGCTTGATAGTGTATCAGTGTGTGTACATGAGTGCACAGGAAATGCACATGAATATAAGCTAAAACCCTGAACTCCAAGAATACATACATATTGATGTGTATGGAAATATATATATATATATATATATATATATATATATGTAGATTAAATTCTTAAAAGTAGTATGCATAAGTAAATGTATATATGAGTGCTACTGAATAATTTGAGTGTACATGTGCATATGTGTGTGTGTCAGTATAGTATGATGTAGGGATATATAGGAGGGTATACTAATGATTTCAGAAAGACTTATATACAAATATATATGTGTTAATAAAATACTAGAGTTTAAACTAGTGAAATAAAATATACAGACACATTTTCATATAAGCAGAAATGAAAAGAATGGAGATATAAAAAGGAATAATTCTCTTATAAATAAATGAAGGAAGTACATACCATTTGCATGAAAGCTAAAAATAGGAAAGAGTATTTAATAAATAACAAAACCAAGTCACATTTTTAGCATGATTGTAGACAAGGGGGAAAAGTATTTTCTGAAAAGCAAATTTCTGAAAAAAATGTGTAACCACTTTTCTCTTCACCCAAATTAAGCCGGGAAGGGGTAAAACTTTGGGTTTAAAATGCAGATAACATGATTTTTCTGGTGGGCAAAAATGGACTTAGCCAATACCCAAAACCCTAAGAGAGACCCTGTATATATATACATGTATATGCAGCAGCCTCCTCTTCTCCTCAGAAAAGAATTTTGAAAAAAAAAAGAGAAAAACAATACCACAGAAATCATAAGACAAGGGAAGAAAGAGAGCTTGAGGATAAGAGCAGGAGTTCATCAGTTAATTAAGGAAACAAAGGAGAGAGCTAGGTGAGAAAACTCACTCAAAAACCTAAGGCAATAAGTCCTAATGTAGGCAGCCAGTTAAAAGTATTTTCTTAAAAGAGTATTTTCATATATGAATGTTTATCTGTGAATTTAAATCTGAAAATGTTTTGATTTTCTTTGATTGATTACTTGTTTTATTATAACAAAGTTTCATGTGTTGTTGGTATACATATCTGGTTTATACACTCAGATCTCTGATATGTTAATGTTTAGGGATATAAACAAATACCCAGAAAATAAAATGTTAAGAATAGGCAAGTAGTATTGGTTTTGGCTCAACCCAGAAAGATGTAAATAATGTTGAGCTGCAATATACTCATGTATAAGTGCTGAGGCTTGAAATAGAAAGGAATTAGGGGTGCAATAGGGTTGCCTATGTGCTGATGCTCCTGATTCAATAAAATGCATAGCAAACAAAATTTTGTGATTCAGTGAAACCAGATTATTCTGAGTTTAACTCAAGCACAAATGGTTGCAAAAAGGAAAACTCCCCCAGAAGCCATAAACCAATGTTAGCTGCCTAAACTCCTTTAAAGAAAAATATACCAGGATGAATATCTATATATATATACAGAACCTTATTTTGTAGTCACCAATGGTTGTTTGCTTGTTGTTTCTGTATGGTCATGAATAATATGAGATACCATGATATAGATGTTTTCAGTTAATGGATCACTGAATGGTTTTGTCATGAACAATCAAAAGGGGTTATTATTAACTAAAACCTGATTAGGAAATTGGGGTCAAGAACACTGCAGGAATGACTTGTGTGCTTGAGTAACATAAGTTGACACATGGCTTGTTTAAGTCCTGAGATCTTTGTGTAATGGAGTGAATTAGTTCATTACAGTGTGTCCATAGATTCATAAATATTGCAGATGAGACCAAGGATAGATAAATATACCAAGGAAATAATACTTGAGCAGATGAGAAAACTAGAGTTTTTCCCAGATTTGAAATATGAGAATTGAATAAGTGATTTAACTCATATTAGTTATTTTCCTGTTTGGTATGAATGATTGTTTGTCTATGATTGAGTTGTATGCTTGAATGTATGTGCCATATTCATATGTGTAGTCTCTGGAAAGAAAGTTAAAGTGTGCACATGCACAATGACACAGAGCATGCACACAAGTATTTACCTGATTCCAAAGGACAGAACCTTATGTATTTGTACTTAACTTGATTTTAACCTAATTAACAAATTGCTTTTGTGAATTTTCTCATACCAGACATGTGTCTGACCCTAGTGTGCTAATGGCATCTGGGGTGTCTCATTTAAAATGAGGCAGTTTCCAATGCTTTTTCAGGTATTGCAGCAACTAAGTAGGAGTAGGAGCAAGGCCTTGAGAAGAAGATATAGCATGCTAAACTTAGTTAGATAAGAGCCTAAATGTTGAAATCTGCATGTATTGATAACTTAAATTGCTACTTGTACTAAGTGTTGAATATTGGAGGGATACTTTGTTAAGTATTTTGTTAAGAAATTGACTTGTACCTGGAATCTATGAACCTAGTTAAATTTCTGATATGTTTAAAAAGTTAATCGAAATCTTGTAACTGGATTTAGCAAAAAGTAAACTTAAAAGGATTTTATTTTCTTTTTACTGAAATGCTTTGTAAATAAATCTGAATTCATTTCTGAATTGAATTAAGAAAAGTAAAATGTTTTTTTTCTAAAAGCTTCAGACAGAATGAAATGAAAGGTATCTCCATTGTTTTGAACTAGTGTGTAGCATATACAGGACTCATGGGTAACCAGCCTCAACTAAATGAAGTATTGGTTGATCATGATAGGCTGTATCTTGAAAATACAGATGCATTTCAAAGCATAGTACATTTAGCATTTGTTTCACTCAGTTTTCTGGAAACTGAGCAAAGATATTGACATGTACATGTATACCTGTGTACATGTTGATAATTAGGCAAAAATATAAATATAAATTCTTAAAACAGTTGTAGGAATGGGTTTTAAAAATAGTTATGTAAGAAGAATTGTTTTGTATGTTAGGTTATAGGCAAAAATTAAATATATATGTACAATTATAGGTAGGCATCAGATTTCTAACCATACAGGAGAAAAATAAAAAGAAAAACCAAAAATTGGGTTTGAACCGACCAGCATAGCACTCGAACTCGTGACCTTTCATGTATAAGTTAGGCGCGTTTCCATTACGCCTAGATGTTGCTTGTGTTCACTTAGGATCCACTTCTTTTTAGCTTGATTTTGTCACTATTCAGAGCTTAACACAAACATCTATATTAAAAGCTTGTTTACTACTGATTATTACTTGATCACTTCTTAGTTAGTATAAACAGACTAATGTGTATGTTTCCAATGGATTGTTTGGTCAAAAATAAAATAAAATAAATTAGCAATCCAACATCCTCTTGTTTTCCAGAACTCTGATTCAAACAAGAGAGGCATATACATCCTCACATGTATGTGCTTATCTTTGTGAATGTACTGATATATTTATATTGGTTGATTATTGTGATCCTGGATATATTTTGGTTTATTGGAGAAAGATATTGACCCTGAGAATTATATTTGCAATGGATGATATATCTATATATTTATATATCCTCTTTACCTTAAAAAAAAAAAAATCCTTATGAAATTAGAGTAGAAATTGGAGGGTCATTTCAGTTGGTATCAGAGCTATGTTATTTAACATAGAGAAGTAAGGATCAAGTTCTTAGATAGAAATAAAATTAAAAGGAACTAAATATATATATAACAATGTGCTCAGTGTGAAAAAAAAAACCCACTGAAATAATAAAATTACTAATCAAACTAACCAGCTATGTAAATTATTATTAGCAAACTATGGTAGGGAGACCACCAAATTAGGGAGCAGGATCTTCCCATGCACCACCAATGGTCAATCTGCAAGACTTGGTGAGAGCATTTAGGGATGGGGCAGGACAAAGGCAAGAAAATCCCTATGAAGAACTCTCAAAATTACTTAAGACATATACTCATTTAGGAGGCAAAAGCTTTAAAGGGACAGAGAGTGTCATGGAAATTCAAACATGGTTGAGAACATTGGAAAGAATTTTCAATGACATGCAACTTGATGATCAAAGAAAGAGGCAAGTGGCTTCAAGACAGCTAAAAGGAGTAGCTTTAGGCTGGTGGGAAGTAATCATAGCAGGAAGGAATGAGAATGAAATCACTTGGAATCAATTCAAAGAGATGTTGGAAGCAAGGTTTGTACCAGCATCAGCAAAGACTACCTTGCTAGAAGAATTCATTAGACTTAGACAAGGAACCATGACTGTCACAGAATACACTCAAAAGTTTGAGGGGCTTTCCACATATGGAGCAATGCTTGTGGCAGATGAGGCATCTAAAAATGATAGGTACATAAAAGGGCTGAACCCAGGACTTAGCAGAGCCATGTTACCTTATGCAGACAAGACTTTTGATCATGTGATAGACTTAGCTTTGAGGTTGGAGCAGCATGACAAGGAAAGGGAGAAGTTCAGAAATTTTAAGAGCAATAATAACAAGAAAGGTAAGGGGAGGTATCACCCTTATGATAAGAAGAAAGAAGAGGCTAGTAACAAAAGCACTGGAGATGTAAAAGCTAAGGAAGACAAGAAAAAAATTGTGTGCCATCAGTGTGGAAAGGAAGGGCATATCAAACCAAGATGTCCAGAATTGAAAGGAGGAGCTTTCAAATGCTATCTATGTGGGAAAGAGGGGCATATGAAGAGGAATTGTCCTGAGTATAAACAGCAAGGCAAATTGGCAAATTTGGAAGGGAAAGGCAAAGCCACAGTGGAAAGTAACACTGTAAACCATAGCCAAGTGGAAGGTACATTACTTATTTGTACCATACCCATAACAGTAGTATATGATACTGGGGCAACTCACTCTTTAATTTCTTGTGAATTGGTTAAAATGCTAAAACTGAATTGCATATTGGTTGAAACCCCATTGCATATACACAGTCCATTGGGGAGTTCTAGTGTTTTAAATATGATTTGTGTGGATGTGGAGTTAAACATAGGGGGAAATATTTTTATTTCCAATTTATATGTTTTGAATTACCCAAATATAGGTGTTATATTGGGGGTAGACTGGTTAAGGCAATTTAAAGCCATAATTAATTTAGACTCATCCACCATATCATTGCAAAATTCTAGAGGCCAGAGAATCACAGTTTTATGTGAGGTAGCTAAGGAAGGAAAACTATATCACTTAGTTGACTCAGAAAAAGATTTCAGTGAACTAACCATTGAAGAAATTCCCATAGTCAATGAATATTTGGATGTGTTTGGTGAGGTCAAGGGTATTCCACACCATAGACCAGTAGAATTCCAGATCAATTTAGTTCCAGGAGCAAGCCCAGTGATTAAAAAGCCAACTAGAATGGGGCCAAATGAACTAAAAGAATTAAAGAAACAGTTAGAAGAATTGGAAGAAAAGGGTTTTATAAGACCAAGTAATTCTTGCTGGGGAGCACCAGTGGTATTTGTTAAGAAGCAAGATGGCTCCTTAAGACTCTGCATAGATTATAGAGAATTAAACAAAGTAACTATTAAAAATAAATACCCATTGCCAAGAATAGATGATCTTTTTGATCAATTAGCAGGGGCAAAAGTATTTTCTAGACTAGACTTAGCATCTGGTTTTCATCAAATGAAGGTGGAAGAATCAAGCATCAAGTACACTGCCTTTAACACTAGGTATGGGTTGTATGAATTTTTGGTTATGCCATTTGGCTTGACCAATGCACCATCTTACTTTGTAGATTTAATGAACAGAACCTTTAGAGATTGTTTAGACAAGTTTGTGCTTATTTTCATAGATGACATTTTGATTTATTCCAAGACAGTGGAAGAACATAAGCATCATTTGCACCTGGTTTTGTCTAGGCTAAGGGAAAAAGATTTAAAGGCAAAATTTTCAAAATGTGTGTTTTGGAAGGAGGAAGTACATTTTCTTGGCCATGTTATATCTGCCAAAGGAATTTCTGTGAACCCCAATAAAGTAGTGGCTATTCAAGCATGGAAGAGGCCAAGCACTGTGAGTGAAGTGAGGTCATTTATGGGGATGGCGGGGTATTATAGAAGGTTTATAAAAGATTTTTCAAAAATTTCTACACCACTCACTAACCTAACCAGGAAGAACCAAGCTTTTGTTTGGTCAGAAAAATGTGAAAAGTCTTTTGAACAATTGAAGGAGGCATTGGTGAATGCTCCAATTCTAAAGGTACCACATGGAAATGAAGAATTAGTGGTATACACTGATGCTAGTGGATTTGGCTTGGGTGCAGTGTTGATGCAACAAGGCCAAGTCATTGCATATGCATCCAGACAACTTAAACCCCATGAAGTAAGGTATGCCACACATGATCTCGAATTAGCAGCTGTGATATATGCTTTAAAACTTTGGAGACATTATTTATTAGACACAAAGTTTGAACTCTACACTGACCACAAGTCTCTAAAATATTTATTTTCACAAAAAGATTTGAACATGAGGCAACATAGATGGGTGGAGTTCTTAGCTGCCTATGATTTTGACATACTCTATACACCAGGCAAAGCAAACAAAGTTGCAGATGCTCTAAGTAGACAGCATGCTAAATTGGCTATGATGATGATAGCAGAATTTAAAGATTTGTCTTTGCTAACTGAGTTAGAGATTGAGGAGAATGGTTGTGTGCAGATGCATGGTGCACAAGAAGATAAAGGGAAGTTAAGCTTAATGACACTTCAACCAGATTTAATTCTGAAGGTAGGAAAAATGCAAGAACAAGATGCTCACTTATTAGAGAAGAGAATGCTCCTCTCAAGAGGGGAGGAAGTAATGAAACACCACATTGATAAAGATGGTTATGTGAGATACCAGGATAGGATGTGTGTACCAGAGGACATAGAATTGAAGAGGGAGATATTGAATGAATATCACAGGAGTAAATACTCCATACATCCAGGTAACACAAAAATGTATCAAAATTTGAAAAGAGACTTCTGGTGGAAGGGGATGAAATCTGATATAGCCAAGTACATTGCCAAATGTATGACTTGCCAACAAGTCAAGGCTGAAACTCAAAGACCATCAGGGTTGATGCAACCTCTTAGTGTACCTCAGTGGAAGTGGGAAGACATATCTATGGACTTCATAGATGGACTGCCTAGATCTAAGAGAGGTAATACAAGCATATGGGTGATAGTTGATAGGCTAACCAAGGTAGCACACTTCATCCCAGTCAAGTCAGAAAGAACAGCACCAAAACTAGCTCAAATTTTTATAAAAGAAGTGGTAAAGTTACATGGCATTCCCAAAACCATTGTGAGTGATAGGGATACCATCTTCACTTCAAAATTCTGGAGAAGCTTTCAAGAAGCAATGGGAAGTGAACTATGTTTAAGTACTGCCTACCATCCTCAATCAGATGGGCAGACTGAGGTGGTAAACAAAGTTTTGGAGGACATGTTAAGGGCATGTATACTGGATTTTGGGGGCAACTGGGAAGATTATCTTCATCTAGTTGAATTTACATACAACAACAGCTACCAAAGCACCATAGGAATGGCTCCATTTGAAGCCTTATATGGTAAACCCTGCTTGTCACCTGTTTGCTGGGTAGAAGCAGGAGAAAGGTCTATTTTAGGACCTGAGTACATACAAGAAACCAAGGAGAAAATTGAGTTGATAAGAAGAAGAATGACAGCAGCTCAAGATAGGCAAAAGAAATTTGCAGACATGAGAAGGAGGCAGGTAGAATATGAAGTGGGAAATTTTGTTTTCATCAAAATCTCACCCATGAAAAATGTGTTGAGGTTTGGAAAACAAGGCAAATTAACCCCAAGATATATTGGACCATACAAAATTCTGGAGAGAATTGGTCCCTTGGCATATAAGTTGGAATTACCAGAAAACATGCAAGGCATACATGATGTTTTTCATGTATAAAAATTGAGAAGGTGGGTCCATGACAAGGCAGAAATTCTTGAAACCCCAACCCAAGTGCAGATAAATCCTAATTTGATTTATGAAAAGGATCCAGTGGGAATTTTGGCAAAAGATGTGAAGAAGTTGAGGAATAAATCCCTGAAACTTGTGAAGGTACAGTGGAGTCTAGATCCTAGTGATTGCACATGGGAATTAGAAGACAAGGTTAGGATGAATTATCCTAAGCTATTTTCAGATTAAGGTAATTCTGATCTTTGATTGTTTTCTTTATTTTGGATGAATATATTTTTAGTTAGTATAGAACTAAGAATCTATTTAGTAGAGAATATACTTGTTCTCTGAATTAAGTTTAAAATTTATTTTAAGCTTAGGAAAATTGTGGGACACAATTTCTAAAAGGAGGGGTGTATGTAATGACCCAAGATTTTAGGAATTTATCCTGAAAAATATAAATGAATTTAAAATAATTTTTAAATAAATTTTAAAGGAGGAATTGATATAGCTTGATAGTGTATCAGTGTGTGTACATGAGTGCACAGGAAATGCACATGAATATAAGCTAAAACCCTGAACTCCAAGAATACATACATATTGATGTGTATGGAAATATATATATATATATATATGTAGATTAAATTCTTAAAAGTAGTATGCATAAGTAAATGTATATATGAGTGCTACTGAATAATTTGAGTGTACATGTGCATATGTGTGTGTGTCAGTATAGTATGATGTAGGGATATATAGGAGGGTATACTAATGATTTCAGAAAGACTTATATACAAATATATATGTGTTAATAAAATACTAGAGTTTAAACTAGTGAAATAAAATATACAGACACATTTTCATATAAGCAGAAATGAAAAGAATGGAGATATAAAAAGGAATAATTCTCTTATAAATAAATGAAGGAAGTACATACCATTTGCATGAAAGCTAAAAATAGGAAAGAGTATTTAATAAATAACAAAACCAAGTCACATTTTTAGCATGATTGTAGACAAGGGGGAAAAGTATTTTCTGAAAAGCAAATTTCTGAAAAAAATGTGTAACCACTTTTCTCTTCACCCAAATTAAGCCGGGAAGGGGTAAAACTTTGGGTTTAAAATGCAGATAACATGATTTTTCTGGTGGGCAAAAATGGACTTAGCCAATACCCAAAACCCTAAGAGAGACCCTGTATATATATACATGTATATGCAGCAGCCTCCTCTTCTCCTCAGAAAAGAATTTTGAAAAAAAAAAGAGAAAAACAATACCACAGAAATCATAAGACAAGGGAAGAAAGAGAGCTTGAGGATAAGAGCAGGAGTTCATCAGTTAATTAAGGAAACAAAGGAGAGAGCTAGGTGAGAAAACTCACTCAAAAACCTAAGGCAATAAGTCCTAATGTAGGCAGCCAGTTAAAAGTATTTTCTTAAAAGAGTATTTTCATATATGAATGTTTATCTGTGAATTTAAATCTGAAAATGTTTTGATTTTCTTTGATTGATTACTTGTTTTATTATAACAAAGTTTCATGTGTTGTTGGTATACATATCTGGTTTATACACTCAGATCTCTGATATGTTAATGTTTAGGGATATAAACAAATACCCAGAAAATAAAATGTTAAGAATAGGCAAGTAGTATTGGTTTTGGCTCAACCCAGAAAGATGTAAATAATGTTGAGCTGCAATATACTCATGTATAAGTGCTGAGGCTTGAAATAGAAAGGAATTAGGGGTGCAATAGGGTTGCCTATGTGCTGATGCTCCTGATTCAATAAAATGCATAGCAAACAAAATTTTGTGATTCAGTGAAACCAGATTATTCTGAGTTTAACTCAAGCACAAATGGTTGCAAAAAGAAAAACTCCCCCAGAAGCCATAAACCAATGTTAGCTGCCTAAACTCCTTTAAAGAAAAATATACCAGGATGAATATCTATATATATATACAGAACCTTATTTTGTAGTCACCAATGGTTGTTTGCTTGTTGTTTCTGTATGGTCATGAATAATATGAGATACCATGATATAGATGTTTTCAGTTAATGGATCACTGAATGGTTTTGTCATGAACAATCAAAAGGGGTTATTATTAACTAAAACCTGATTAGGAAATTGGGGTCAAGAACACTGCAGGAATGACTTGTGTGCTTGAGTAACATAAGTTGACACATGGCTTGTTTAAGTCCTGAGATCTTTGTGTAATGGAGTGAATTAGTTCATTACAGTGTGTCCATAGATTCATAAATATTGCAGATGAGACCAAGGATAGATAAATATACCAAGGAAATAATACTTGAGCAGATGAGAAAACTAGAGTTTTTCCCAGATTTGAAATATGAGAATTGAATAAGTGATTTAACTCATATTAGTTATTTTCCTGTTTGGTATGAATGATTGTTTGTCTATGATTGAGTTGTATGCTTGAATGTATGTGCCATATTCATATGTGTAGTCTCTGGAAAGAAAGTTAAAGTGTGTACATGCACAATGACACAGAGCATGCACACAAGTATTTACCTGATTCCAAAGGACAGAACCTTATGTATTTGTACTTAACTTGATTTTAACCTAATTAACAAATTGCTTTTGTGAATTTTCTCATACCAGACATGTGTCTGACCCTAGTGTGCTAATGGCATCTGGGGTGTCTCATTTAAAATGAGGCAGTTTCCAATGCTTTTTCAGGTATTGCAGCAACTAAGTAGGAGTAGGAGCAAGGCCTTGAGAAGAAGATATAGCATGCTAAACTTAGTTAGATAAGAGCCTAAATGTTGAAATCTGCATGTATTGATAACTTAAATTGCTACTTGTACTAAGTGTTGAATATTGGAGGGATACTTTGTTAAGTATTTTGTTAAGAAATTGACTTGTACCTGGAATCTATGAACCTAGTTAAATTTCTGATATGTTTAAAAAGTTAATCGAAATCTTGTAACTGGATTTAGCAAAAAGTAAACTTAAAAGGATTTTATTTTCTTTTTACTGAAATGCTTTGTAAATAAATCTGAATTCATTTCTGAATTGAATTAAGAAAAGTAAAATGTTTTTTTTTCTAAAAGCTTCAGACAGAATGAAATGAAAGGTATCTCCATTGTTTTGAACTAGTGTGTAGCATATACAGGACTCATGGGTAACCAGCCTCAACTAAATGAAGTATTGGTTGATCATGATAGGCTGTATCTTGAAAATACAGATGCATTTCAAAGCATAGTACATTTAGCATTTGTTTCACTCAGTTTTCTGGAAACTGAGCAAAGATATTGACATGTACATGTATACCTGTGTACATGTTGATAATTGGGCAAAAATATAAATATAAATTCTTAAAACAGTTGTAGGAATGGGTTTTAAAAATAGTTATGTAAGAAGAATTGTTTTGTATGTTAGGTTATAGGCAAAAATTAAATATATATGTACAATTATAGGTAGGCATCAGATTTCTAACCATACAGGAGAAAAATAAAAAGAAAAACCAAAAATTGGGTTTGAACCGACCAGCATAGCACTCGAACTCGTGACCTTTCATGTATAAGTTAGGCGCGTTTCCATTACGCCTAGATGTTGCTTGTGTTCACTTAGGATCCACTTCTTTTTAGCTTGATTTTGTCACTATTCAGAGCTTAACACAAACATCTATATTAAAAGCTTGTTTACTACTGATTATTACTTGATCACTTCTTAGTTAGTATAAACAGACTAATGTGTATGTTTCCAGTGGATTGTTTGGTCAAAAAAAAATAAAATAAATTAGCAATCCAACATCCTCTTGTTTTCCAGAACTCTGATTCAAACAAGAGAGGCATATACATCCTCACATGTATGTGCTTATCTTTGTGAATGTACTGATATATTTATATTGGTTGATTATTGTGATCCTGGATATATTTTGGTTTATTGGAGAAAGATATTGACCCTGAGAATTATATTTGCAATGGATGATATATCTATATATTTATATATCCTCTTTACCTTAAAAAAAAAAAATTCCTTATGAAATTAGAGTAGAAATTGGAGGGTCATTTCAGACTGTACATGGGAGGTGGAAGAGAGGATGAAAGCAGCTCATCCTAAACTCTTCAAGGTATGGCCCTAAAGTGTCGTGTCATCTAACGACATTGTAACTTGTTCTAGCTTTAGAATTCTGCATGCTAAGCTAGAATTGGATGCATGGTTTGTTGATTGCTATGGATGGTAGGCATGCAGAATAGTCTTTGATTGCTCTGTTTGTTTGGAATTTCGGGGGCGAAATTCCTAAGGGGGAGAGAATGTAACGACCCGTATTTTTACGGATCGAAACATCGTAAAACAGTTGACACTTGGTCGCATTGTTGATAAGTCGTCCAGAGTCTAAGTCTTAGGTCGTATGAAAGTTTGGAGCGACCTAAGGAAGATGACGAGTTAAGGAGTAGACGACCTAGCGGAGTGGAGCGACCTAAGGATTGGAACGACCTAGGAGGTTAGGTCGTATGATAGTTAGGTCGTATAGAAGTTAGGTCAGAGTAGACGACCTAAGGGTTAGACGACCTAAGGAGTTAGCGACTTAAGTCAGTAAGCGACCTATGGGGTGGTTTAGTTAGGACGTAAGCGACCTAAGTTAGTAGACGACTTAGGAGTTAACGACTTAGGGATTGGAGCGACTTATAGAAGTAAGCGACTTAAGAGTTAGCGGCTTAAGAAACTGGGTGAGTTAGCGACTTAAGAAGGATAGGTCGGCAACGACCTAAGGAAGCTGGTGGTAGCAGTGAGCGACCTAAGGAGGTTCAGTCGTAGACCTAAGATGTTAAGTCGTATCCTAGCTAAGAGTTAGGTCGTGAGTTCTGTGTTGAGTTAGGTCGTAGGCAACCTAAGATAGTTAGGTCGCGTGTGTGTTAGGTTGCAGGTTTGTTAGGTCGTAGGTCGCGTATATGCGTAGATCTGGGTTAAGTCGTAGGTCGTAGAAGCGCATGCGTTAGGTCGTAAGTCGTGGAGTTTCATTAGGTCGCGAATGTGCGTAGGTCGTTGGATCTGTTAGGTCGTGGATGCGCTTATCTGCTAAGTCGTTAGGTCGTAGGTCGCGGAAGCGCATATGTCATTAAGTCGCGCGCTGATGCTAGGTTGTTGAGTCGGAGGTTGTTAGGTCGTGGGGTCTTTAGGTCGTGGACGACCTAAGAGCGAACGACCTAGGGGAAATCAGCTATAAATAGGAGGGTTCTATCTCACTTTTTGGGATCTAGATTTCGAAGCGACGAAGTGCTGCCATTTTGAGAGCTCGACTTCTACACTTCTTCACTTCTTTTCTCCATTCTAATCTAGTGATTCCTTCCATCCAAATCGAAGATTAGATTGAAGATTCAAGAGCTTAGATCGAAGATCTACATCCTTTGAAGAGAGATTTCATCGTTTGAAGCGGATTTGTGATAGATCGAGTTAGATCCTTCGCTGTCCAGATCTGAAGTGTGTTGCTTTTGGGTTGTTTAGGTGATTTGGTGAGTGGTGATTATCTCTCACACGGATCCAAAGGAGTATATCGGATCGTTGGCTTGATTTTGTGCTAAAGTAGTGATTTCCATGCATTTTCCTAATCCTAAGTATAGATCCATATAGATCCATTGTTCATAATGATTTGGCATCCATTTTTCTACATGTTAACCTATGCAAGTTCATTCATCAAGATTATAGAGATATTGCTCATGTTTTCATGCTTGTTAGATTTTTGACTCTTTAATTACGAAATTGCCATTATTGTTATAATTGTCTATTTAGATCATATTTGAATGCTTGTTTACTTGGATTAATGTTTGATTTGATTGATTGCTATGAATTAGATGATTGATGATTTGATTTAGACAAGATGGTCAAAGATGATTCAAAAGCTAAGGGAAAGGCTCTTGAATTGGAAAAGCTGCTCGTGGCATATGTAGCGGATGATGAAGCTCATATGGATAGATTTGATGATGATGTTGAGATTAAGCTTTGCTATGATGATGATGAGATGAAGTATGATATGAGATAGTCTTGGTCTAATCCAGACGGAATCATTCCAAGCATGTTGATAACTCGGTGATATGGTTCGGGTTTGAGGATAATGGTTTGCTCGAGAGGCGCTTGAGCTAGTATGGAAATAGTCGCCGAGGAGGATGACTAGAAGGCTGAGATCTCATCGTTGTTGAAGGTTCTAGTATGCTAAAAGCAAGAGTACGTTGGGCAGATTCGATAGTCCCCGAAGGCTACTGATTGGTAGTCAAGTACTCTGGGCAGATTCGATAGTCCTAGGCACGGGTCACGATGACGTGCAGAGTTATGTCTAGAACAGGGGTTTCCATTAGCCCTTGACGGACGGATGAAATAATGAGCCGGTCATTCAATTAACGATGATATCGAAGCAATGATAACAGTGATAGCCAGAGTCATGGACGTTTGGTTGTATTGTCATTCGGTCTCAAAAGCGGTATTTTCTGGGTGCTTATCTGATCTTGGTTTAGGCCTTGGGGGTTTGTACTTGGAAAACATCGCCTTTGACTCGAGTGATAATTGCTTTACTTTAAATTGTATGCTTTGCTATGTTTGCTTCTGCTTAGTGTGAGTCTGGGGGCTATCACTGTAGAAAGAGGTGGAGTGGGAGGGTTGTATTCCTATTCCTTTTCCTTTATGCTCTTTTGGTACTTTGTTAAATAATTTACCGCTCACTAAGACTGTTGTCTGACTCAAGGCTTTATGTTTTAACTCTTATTGCCTTGGGCTGTTCGTCCATTTTGGGACGGGCAGACTAGGTAGCAGGTGACAGGTGCTGTTCTTGCTTTCCACGATGCTGATGTCGAAGACGACCTGGAGGCTTGCATATTATCTTCTTACTATATGTACTGGGTGTTCCGCTGTTTGTATATTCTCTGAGTGATATGTAGTGAGGCTTGATGTATTGACTATTCAGATGTTTGTATTCAACTATTATGAAGTTTTATTGATGAGATTCTATTCTGTGAAGCTTCACTATGTATATATTCTATTGTATTTTGTCCATGCGCTGTGAGTAATACGATAGATTCTGTTGTTTAAATTTACCCTGGCAATCGTCCATGGTCGCCTGGCACACTTTACAGCGCACTATCTCTAGGTTCGGTGCAGGGGTCATGGGCGGTCGTCACATATTATAAGGAATAAACGAAGGTTATTTAAAAGAAATAGAGATAAGGTAGACCTAAATACTATTCTCTCGGTGTTAAGCATGGAACATATATCCATATCACTGAAATTAAGAAGGTCAATTTAGGGAAAACAAATCTCAATTTCTTTTATGAATTTCCTCAATAAATCCTTTAAATAAATCTCTTTAATTTATGAAATCTCCTTTACTAAAATTACAAATCCATTTATAAAACTTCTTTATAAATCTCCAAGTTTATTTATAAAACTCTTTTATAAATATCCAAAATCATTTATAAAACTCTTTCCCAAATTTCTAGATTAATTTTCAATTTATAAAACTCCTTTTATAAACTTTCTATTTTTCAAACAAAACTTTCTTTAATAAACTTTAATCAATAAAGTTCCTTTGATAAAAATCAATTATTTAAAATACCTTGAAATATACAAGTTATTATTTAAACCTTCTTCATTTAATTATCTTTAAACCACATTAGAAAAATAATGATTTTAAATAATCGTTCAAAGAGTATTATATTACTTTAAAAAACCTTTAAAAAAATAATTGTTTAAGTATCCTTTAAATATTTTATAATGGGATAAACTTTAACCCATTATCAAAAAGGATAAAATGAAATATTTGACTTCATAAAAAAATTAGGAAGAGGCTTAGTGATCACTATGGTTCATTTAATTGAGTATAACTTATCCAAGTTATAATATGGGTATTTACATAACAAGCAGATATGTAAGGGAAATCAGCCAATAACAACCAGTCAACATATAGTCAAATGTCCAAGTTACCAAAGTGGAAAAACTGGATTTTTATTCTGCTTAAATAGATGTTAACATAATCTACTTGGTGAATTATAGCAGAACTGTGATTTATTCTACCAAACGGATGTTCAATATAACTTAACTAACAGAATGATGATTCATTCTATAAACATATATCATTGGATTTCATATCCATTTGAGGTTACTTAAGAACAATCGATAAGGAAATCCCTTAGATTAAAAATATCCTTTAAAAGATGGTCGCTTTGAAAGAAAACCGATCTTTAGAAATAAAGTGGTTTAAAACTTAAAAACTTTTATTTAAAAATTAAATAACATTTAAACTCTTTATTTAATAATGATTAAACCTTTAATTAATAATTAAATAATTATTAACATTTAAATAAATAATTAAATAATAATTAACCCTTAAATAAATAATTAAATAACAGTTTACCTTTAAATAAGTAATTAAACCATAATTAATCTTTAATTAATTATTGAACAATGAGTTAAACCTTAAAATAATAATTAAGATTAATTAATCTCAATTAAGTAATTTAATAATCCTTAATCAAAACTTAAATAATAAATTAAACCTTTATTTAAAATAATTAAATCATAATTAAGTTTTAATTAAATCTTAACTTAAATTTTACTTTATTAACAATTAATTAATAATCAAACTCTTTCCTGAGTATATAATTTAAGTAATCTTAATTAAATAATAATTACTAATTAAGTTATAACTAACCTTTTATGAATTAACAAATTATAACTAACTTACATAAAAATAATTAAGTACTAATTACCCTAACTTAATTAATGATTAAGTACTAGTTACCTTACTTTAAAACTTAATTAAATAACCATTAAATAAATAATAATTAATCAAGTTGAATATTAATAATTACTTATTCATACTTAAAATAAGTTTTGAAAGCATTTTTCAAAAGATACTTAAGTGGAAACATTTTAAATTTACAAAAAGAGTTCGTTTTACGAACTGCATTTATAGCGACTTTTCGTCATATGACTCGAAATTTTCAAAACTTGATTTCCATATTAAATAGCTTCAAAATTCTTAAATTTTATAATTTAACCACTTTCTAAACCTTTAATATAGTTTTGAAAATAAAGGTAAGGGTTTTAGAAACTAAATTAAAGTTTAAACTTGTGAATTTTCAAATTCAATACTTAAGTAACTAGTTTTAAAAACAAAGGATTTCATATGTCGCAACATAGCAAATTCAAGAGCTAACTTGCCTAGTATACAACAATATAAGCAAGTGTACCAACATATATCCGTGACATAATCAACATACACAAGCAGGACATTAACTTTCTAACTAATTAACCAACTTTCATTTTCAAGTTTACTACACCACATCCAAATACAAACATATGCATACATGAGCAAAACAACATTTTCCAAACCAAATATCCAACAAATTTAACAACCAAATAACAATATTTATTATCAACATTAAAAGTTCAAAACTTTTAAGAGAAAGGTAAGCTTTTTTTCACCTAAAGCTAACCAAAACAACCCAAACCTTCACTAACTCAAGCTACTACCCTAGATCCTTGCTTCTCTTACCAAAATGGAGGTTTTGAAGGCCTTAAAGGCCATGGTGGTTTCGGCCATGAAGGTGCCTAGGCTCGACCAAGGATTGAGGGAGGTGGTAGAGTCTTGTCTTTAATGAAGAGGGGTGTAGGAAAGATGTAAGGTGTTTAAACAAGTTTTTCATAAAGTAAAAAGTGATAAATTTTGGATTTTTGAACATTACAACGTAAATAAAGCCATGGAAATGGATATGAAGAAGATGGAAGATTGGAGGATTTTTAGAAAGTAGAAATGAAATGAAAAATGGTGACAAGAATGAGGAAATTGCATATATACAAGTGCGAAAATTAAATTACCAAAACACCCCTTGTACCATGCCCTCCTTCTACATTTCGCCACCTCATCAAGACCCCTCCACCTCATATACTTCCGCTCAAACCATGTTTCCCCCATTTTTTCTTAGCCAACATCATTAATTCCCTAACGTACTTATGTTTAAACATGTTTCATATTATGTGACATTTTTTTTTCATTAAATTTTATTTTATACTTGCGTAATATATCACATCTAATCATATATACTTAAGTATATACATATACATATAATCCTAATCTTTATGTATAAATGTGTATGTGTATTCATACAAAGAGTTTATAACATTTCCGACAACTTTTAGCCAACGAAAAGTCAAAATTCGGAAAATGAATTCCTATCACATTTTCGACTTTTCTTCAAACTAAATATTTTTGTAAACAAATGTTGAAAACTATTTCACCATCATTACTTATTACTAAAAATAATTCTATTTTAAATATAAAATCTATTATTCGAATATCTAAATTAATTAAATATTCGCAAATCAAAGCGGTGAATTTCCAGGTTGTTACACTCTTCCCCTTAAAAGTATTTTGACCCCGAAATTTTACCACAACCCTAACCTAGAAACACTTAACACTACTCATCAATTTGTATGATGTACATAGATCATTCCTATGAAAAATTTGACTGATCATCAACTCGAATACATATCTTTACTTCCGAACTAGTATCGCTCACTCGATTCCCTAGTGCGGACTCCGATCAGGCTTCTTAATTAGAAACCTACACTCCTTACATAACCATATACTATGATAGAAAATTCTTGGTTCCACATTAAGAACCCTTAACGAGTGTTCACCTTCAATAATCGAGTGACAAATCCTTCTTCAAAAACGGTGTGAAATACCTCAAGTCATGTACTCGAATCTTGGATCGAGAATTATGTGAGAAGGGAAAATGATCTACGTACAACCTATGTACTCATCTAAAGGTTCTTATCTACCCAATTACTTTTTATCCTCCCTAAAATATTTATGAAAACATTTCACAAAATTTCAGCTTAGGTTCAAACATTTAAATGTTACAACCTATTTATGAAACCTTTCATAAAATCATTTTAATTTATTAACTTGAATAATACTCTCATACATCCTAAGAGTATATACAAAACATATTATTTTTAATTCTATTCAGATGTAGGTCCAAGATAATTTGGGTCTTAAGACTGAGTCGACCAATTTAACATCTTTACCCATTCGGTCTGGTAAGTTGCTAAGAAGAGTAGGATGTTGGTATCCAAACTCCATCTAGAGTCTACTTTTCCTTAGACACCTCTAAGGTAAAAATATTTATTAGCCAGCCCAATAACATCAAATAATTTTTCACTTCCTGGATGTTAAAATCAAAGATATTGTTTAATTAAACAAAGTTTATTAAACATCCTTATTAAATTAATTTAGTTTTAAAACTTCATTTATTAACCCTATCTTTGATTAAAATACCTTATTATTTTAAAACCTTAGGAGCCAAATACCCAGGTTTTATTTCATAAATCTTTTGAAATGATACTTTATATTTAACCCTTGGAAAATATACATATAGCCCGAGTAACTGCAAAATGATATCAAAGAACTAGGTACTACCAAATAGTATCATATATCCCTGAAGGGTAATACTCAAGAGAAGTGTTTACCATCCGATCACATCTCCTGCCCATTTTTAGTCACTTTCGAGTCACTCGAACTAGTTAATCATAAAAATATTTCTTCGTTTTCAAATCCCTTTTTGAAATAACACTATGTATATATATTTCCCAGTAAATAGTTTTTAATAAAATATTTGTTTCTATCTTGCTTTGGATTCATTTGGATTCGAATTTGTTTCGGTCGTACAATGACAAAGAGAATATTTACTAAGTGCACTATCACATTCACCTAAGTAAGCATCCGATTGTTACATAGAAGATTATTCAGATCATCAAAAAACAGATCGAAACTCATCCCCCGAACTGTCCAAAGGAAAATATTACTCTTAAATTCCTTTTCAAAATGTTTATACCTTAAAGTATTTTCAATTAAAAATATTACTACTTTTCCAAAAATCATTTGAAATTTTATCAAAACCACTGAGATTTTAATTCTATGAAAATTATTTTTAGTTACAAAACAAATTTTTATAAAGCATTATAAAATAAACTTCTAAATATTTATTTTCTAAATATTCTAATTTTCTTTTAATAAACAAATTTTATTAAAATTAAATTTTAACCAGCATTATCATCGAACATCTTATAGTCAAATTGTGAAACTTAATTCACAAGGTGTTCGATTCAATGTTTTTTCCCAATTCCTATTTACCCACCTAGGTTTTAAAAAGGAAAACTACCTATACATCAGTAAACAATAGTCAATGCTCTAAAACTGGACGAGCATGACTAAACAACCTAAATGATAATAATTGAATATTATCAACTCCAAACAACAATCGTAGATAACTATATATATTTTTAAAAATCACTCCATTATATATAACATATATTCCTAGGTAAAACTATTTCGTTTACCAATTTTAAAATAATATTATGTTGGTTTGGCATTGTTCAAGTGTTTAGATATCTCTATCAATAATGTTAGCTACTCGTATTGAGCAGAATCCATAAACCACTCAATAGGTCAATCAATACAAAAATAACATTTTTATATCACGAACAAATACGCGCTCTTATATATATAATATACTCTCAAACTCTTCCTAGGGTCTCACTTACCTTATCTTAATGAGTCAACCCCACCAAAGCCTAGGTGTTCGCTCAACCTAAGCTCTAAAACCTATTGATAACGATGAAAATTTATATCGATTAGAAACCATCGTTAAAAATATTATCGTCATAAAAACCGCAAACGCACGACATGTACAATCGTAGTACGTATGCAAGTACAAGTCGAACCGCAGGGAAAGAATTAAATTCTAATAATACTTAATCAAATTAGCCCAAAGTTTTGAAGTGATTTTGTACTAAGAAAAATTGTAGAAAATAAACTAGAGCAAAGGTGAATAAAATTATGTGATTAAGGAATAATTTAGAGGAAAATCCACTTTCAATCATTCATATAAATCAACACAAAATTCATTTATAATCTCTCATTAAAATATTAAGTAGAAATGATAGATGTGCTTATTATAAGTATGATTTATTTGTGCTATTAATTAGCACAACTTAAATCATCAAACTCTAACACACCATTCAAATCCACTTATCAGCATTCATGAAAATGACATGAAAAATAAAAATAAAATCTATTTTAAGTATGATCTATTTACTATGAATTAGTAACATAGACCATCAAATTTTGATTTTAGCTTAACTTTCATCATCAAAATCACGTAGGCAAATGATCAAATAGTTTATGTTTAAAATGGAGTTAAGCATAGCCTATTTGAGATGTCAACATAGGTTATCAAAATTCAATAAAAAAGAAACATAAACTAACATCATTCATAATTTCCATTAAGTGCATAAGAAAGATCATTATGAAGAAAGATCATTATTTTAATTTAATATGTTTCATAAGAGCTTCATTACCTCTAAATTGAAGGGGTTTAACTACTCATATTTGAAAACATGTTAACATAACATGATTTCAACATAAAAGAAGAGAATAATGAGAGCTAATTAAAAGAAAAGAGAGCTAACTACTTGCATGAAATAAAACTAAACTAATTACAAGAATTAAATCTATGCTACTAACATTAAACAAGAGAAGCATAAACTAAGTAAAAGAGCATGAAATAAAATAAGCATGAAAAGAAAGCATCAATAAAAATTGCATGAAAGTAAAAACCAGGCTAACAAGCCATGAAATTAAATTTTTTATTTTACTTTGATTTGTGGCTACAATATTGCATAAAAAGAATAAAATAATTACATAAGGCATAAGGTGTAACGCCCCACTCCGAGACCCACATTAGCAAAGAGTGTTACTAGGTAACATCGTATGCTAATACGGAGAATAGATCTAGATAGGAGCGACCATCTATAGCCTTGTCTTAATTATCTATTGAATACGCCGACAATTGCTATACATTTTTTTCCTTTTGCAAGTGGATCAACATATCCAATAAATACTTAATTCAAAACCACAGGTGGCTGAAGGATCTATCAGAACGAAATATAACAACTCAAATGTAATACACATCGCAGAACAGTGGATCATCACATGCATTTACACATATACAGATACATTACAGAGTATACAAAATGATACATGTCAAGTGGTAAAGCAAACCACAATATACAAGCGAGTCAAAAGAATACATACCAGAGTTACATCCAAAAAGGACTACACAAAAATCTATAACAAAAAGGAGCTAGCAGAATAGTCCATGCGAAAGCAAAATAGGCTAAGTCCAATGTACCTAACCTGAAGCATCTCGGTCTGACCCGAGTATAAAATACCCGAGTCAGTCTGGCTAAACAAATCAGTTAGATAAACTGAATGATAATGAACATATAAGGTCATAAAGTACCACAAATATCTCCAAAAGAGATAACCAGATCATCTAACAAAAGATGAATCAAAACAAGCCTCATATCATCGGCAACTCAGCTAAACAAAGGATATCATATCCCAAAACAAGCCAAAAAGGCAAATAACAAATACCAATAAAGTTAACACAAGTTTCCACAATGTAACCGCTATATATCGTGTGGTTCAAAGAACCTACACCGAAGGGCGATACACTAGGGAAATATAATTGTCAAGAAACAAAAGATGCTCGAGCTCAGTACTGTATAACAACGATCCACACGCCCGAAGGCAACAAACCTAATATCACTCGAGTGGTGACGAATGACTAACTCCAAAAGCGATACTATAGGGCAAAAAACCCAAATATCTCTCGAGCGGTGGCGAATGATCAACTCCAAAAGCGATACTATAGGGCAACAAACCCAAATATCTCTCGAGCGGTGACGAATGACCAACTCCAAAAGTGATACTATAGGCAACATGTGAAGACCCAAATTATTGAGATAAAAATAATTTTGAAAAAAAAGAATGGAAATCAGTTAATAGAAAAATATTTAAAGGATAAATAGTTTGAAAATAAATATCAAGGATGAGTGAAAATAAATAAGTAAGTGGATAATTGTTTTCCAATAAATAAACATGAAAAGGAGATAACTAAGTATGAATGAATTTTAAAATTCACATATCTTATATATACTGTATATAAGTAGTCAGGGGTTTAAAGTGACAAAATAAATTCTATGATAATTAAAATATAAGAAACCAGTTTAGTATTGATTGGGCATAAATACATTTTTATAAATCAAGAGAAAATAAATGGGCCGAAATATTAGCAAGGAATCAATATATGTGTGAACACTATAGGTTTAAGAAAATATATATGGAAGAGAATCCACATGAAAATAGTGTGAGACATGCAAAAATCATGTACACAGAAAAGCAGTGAAGCAACTGCTTTTACCTGAAATGGGAATCAAAAGAAAATGGAATAATTAGCCATAAACATGCATACAAAATTCTCTTATTTTTGTAAGGATAAAATGGGCTTTTCCTCCATTAGTACCCTAGCTAAATGATTTAAATCAAGGGGGAAGCAGTAGTTTTCTCTGAGGGAAAAACAGAAACATATTTTCAAAAAAAAATATAGAAGGGAAGAACTCACACTGTCTTCAAGCTTAAGCATTCACGGGGAAGAGAAGAGGAAGGTGAGTGACTAATCACCTATGAGATTTAAGGCATTAAGACCCATGTTAAGGGCAGCCATATCATTTTTATAAAATCTTAATATGCTTTTGTTTAATTTTTATTCTCTGAATAAATGAATGTTTAATATGGTTGATACTTTGGTTGAGTATTTGATTGCTGTTTTGGTTTGTTAAGATTGTTTCAATTTTTGCTTTGAAATATAAATAATTAAACAAATACTCTGATCACAGAAATGGATTTTATAATCCTGCTTTATATGAAGATGAACTAAATATTTTACTGAGAAATAGGGTATCAATGGAAAAAAATAAAGTAGGCAGTATGAATAATGAGATTCATGCTTATGTCTAATTTATTCTAAAAGTGATATGAACAATGCAATATCATAAATATGTGCTGATTTGTTAAGATCACAAGCCAATATGTTTTTTATGGGTATTCTCAAAAACCATGCCCTATGTTTACAGTAAAACTAAGTGTAATATTTTGTATGATTTCACCAGATTTATGTAAGGCATGAGAATATTTCTGGAAATAAATATTTATGCAAGATTTAGAAAATATGATTGAATAAGAATGACCTTAAAATGGGATGTGATGCTTTGCAAAAATACTTTGTATGTCTGGCTGAAACCACTGAGTATATTTTCTTTGATTTATGAAAGGAAGAAAAGAAAATAAAGCATTTCTTTAATTAATAACATTTTTCCAGAAAGAAAAATAAGCATGGTCTCTAAATTATAAAATAATTTAGGAGTAGTGCCTTGATCTATTCATCATCAGGTGGATGATGGGTATGTGCATAACTTGCTTAAGTCCTGTAGGCCTCTGTGTAAAGGGTTAACAGAACTGAGCCCCTTTGCAATGCACAAATGGTGTTCAATGGCAAGAGTTCAGACCAAATAAAAATAAAAAGATGAGATTGAGAAATTATGCTATGGAACTTAGGGAGTTAATCCATAGGAGCTTGTACACGTACAATTGAATGAAGTGAATGGATGAATGCTGGGGTGTATGTTTGTTAGATAAGCTTACATCTATACAGATACTCAGATCTTAATATGAATTTGAATGGCATCACACATATCAGCTCTCTGCACAGTCATAGGAATTTACAAGTTATTTTAGCCTTGATTTCACTCACACCAGAATTTATTTCTGACCCTATTTGTTGCCTTTGCAATATTTGGGGTGTCTCATTTTTATTGAGGCAGCTCAAAGCATTGCTGTAGGGAAAGATGCATGAGTAGCTTGCTTGCATGGATATTTGGAGATCTTGATGACTCCAAAGTGTTTAAGAAAAATAGCAGTGTTATTGTAATAAATAAGTTAGACAAACTCTATTATGTTTTAAGTATTTCCAGGATTGTCTTTTACTTTGTTATCTTGAAAAGAACATGTAAGAAGAAAAAGAAACTTAACTGTTATATGTGTTTTTGAGTTGTGGATTTAAGTAACAGGTTCTGAAATGATTTTAGTAGCTCATGGTGAAGGAGAAGATGCCATATAATCTGATATGTGGACATATTTTCCTTGGCAAGCTTGATGCACCTCAGTTATTAAGTTAGAACTGTTTTGAATGAATATGTGCTAAAATAATAAGTATCTGGGTTTAATATAATCTTGGCTAACTAGTAAGGCTTATGCATGTCCTATAAGCTGATATAAGTACATGTGAAGGCTTAATGTTTTAGTCGCCAGATTTTTGAAAAGAAAAACCATAGGGTAAGCTAAGTTGAATTGCAACACAAATCTTGTGATATAGCTAGAACAAAAGTAGAATTAAGATACCATGAAACCTGAAAATTATAAGTGTGTAAGACTTGAAAGATTGGAATTGGAAAAAAATCTGATACCATGACTTCAAAACTGATACTAAGTGGCAAGACAAGGTTAAGGGTAGACAATATGTATTCAAACAAGTATGTAGAGTAATGGTGTTAAGAGTTAAAGGTTTAGAACATCATTTTTACATGTTTTTAGCCAGAAGAATGCAAAAATCTTTCTAAAATCAGATTCAACACTTTTTCCAGTTCCAAATATCAGAAGTTATATGACTTATAGATTAGATCACAACACTATCACTCATATGATCATTATTTGCTCTATTAATCTGGATCTGTGCATTTTGTTTGTCATGATTGGTTTGTGCATGTTTGTGTTTGCACTTTGCTCAAATGTATTGTTTTTCTCTGCTTGGCCTTCAATCTAGTTTATCACCTGAATATTCATATGATCATTATATACATAATAAACCAGAATAGGAGTATTTTACCTGACATAAATTTTTTTGCGTTTGAAATAAGAATCCCGGGCTAAACTAATATGCATGAGTTGTTTTAACACCCTGTATCAATCAAAAACCACTAGTGTCAAATTCCTAAATCCCAAAGATCAAATGCATGGGTTGTAAATCCAGGAATCAAATAATCTAGGCTATAGAACAAGCTGGGAAACAAAACAAGAAAATAATAAGTGGTCATATTTGAATTAAATATTAATCAAGCTTGAATTAAAAAAAAAGAGAAGAAGATTAAAAATAGAAATGGCTATGTGACACAAAATCTCTCAAATGTGAGAAATACCGTGTGATTGAATTTCTTTTCTAATTTAACTCTGATAGGCAAAAAAACATTTATATATCTTCATATATATAAATGACATGATTTGATTTAAATACTGATATTTTTATATTGGTAAATTCTGGATCTTAGGGAAAAATTAATCGAAAGAAGTGATCCCAAGAAAAAAACTCATATGATAATCACTGCAAATAAATGATAAGAGAAGTGGGTCACTTCAGTTGGTATCAGAGCTATGTTGCCAAAAACATAACATATGTATATATAAATCTAATCTTCTTATGTAGATAGAATTCTAAAAAAAAATTAAAATAATAAATATAATATTCTTAGTAGGAATAAATGGCTGAAATAAATAAATTAGAAACAAGACTAACTAGCTATGCAATTGAATAGTGAATCATGGTAGGAAGACCACCAAGCACTGGAGCAGGATCCTCTAATGCAACACCATTGGTCAATTTGCAAGATTTAGTGAGGGCATTTAGGGAAGGAGTAGTGTAGAGGGAAGAAAATCCTCTTGAGGAGTTAGCTAAGCTACTAAAAACATTCTCTAATTTAGGAGGCAAGGATTTTGAAGGCACTGAAGGAGTCATGGGTGTACAAACATGGCTGAGGACCTTAGAAAGAATATTTGCAGATATGCAAATTAATGACCAAAGGAAGAGGCAGATAACTTCTAGAAGGCTCAAGGGAGCAGCACTAGACTGGTGGGAGGTGATCACCACAGGAAGACCAGAAAATGAGATAACATGGGATCAATTAAAGGAGATGCTTGAGGCAAGATTTGTCCCAGCAACAGCTAAGGCAACACTGCTTGAGGAATTCATAAGGCTGAGATAAGGACCAATGAGTGTGACTGAATACACTCAAAAATTTGAGAGCTTGTCTAAGTATGGAACCATACTCACAGGGAATGAGGAATCAAAGAATTCAAGGTTTATACAAGGATTAAATGCTGGTTTAAGTAGAGCAATGCTACCATACAAAGACAAAACATTTGATCAAGTCATAGATCTCACTCTTTCTTTTGAACAACATGATAATGCAAGAGAGAAATTCAGGAATATGAGGGCTAATAACCAAAAGAAGGGGAAAAATAGAGCACATCCCTATGACAAAAAGAATGCAGATAAGAAGGTTGAAGGAGAAACTAGTGGGGAAGCTAAGAAGAAAATTGTTTGCTACAATTGTGGCAAGGAGGGACACATGAGTAATAGTTGTCAAGCAGCTAAGAAGACACCATTCAGTTTCTATAACTGTAGGAAAGAAGGCCATATCAAAAAGAATTGCCCGTAGTTCAAGAAAGGAGCAAATGTAGGAGCATTGGAAGCCAAAGTAAAACCAAGTGCAGTGGGAAATTTTGGACAATTGGAAGGTATACTTTTAATTAAAAATTATCCCATCATAGTTATATATGGCACTGGGCTACACACTCTCAAATATCACATGACATAGTGGATAAATTGGCTCTCACATGTAATATAGTTGAAAAACCTTTGCTTATCCAAAGTCCTCTAGGTAGCTCTTGTCTGCTAGAATTAAGATGTTTGGGAGTAGAATTAAACATAGGTGGAAATGTGTTTAAATCTGACTTATTTGTGTTGAAATATCCTGGAATAGGAATTATTCTAGGGGTAGATTGGTTGAGTAAATTCAAAGCAATTTTGAATTTAGAAAATTTTACTATTTCTTTGAAAACAGAAAATGGTAAAAATATTATAGTCATGAGTGAAACAGCCAAGATAAATTGCCTTAATCAAATATGGAGCATGATTGAAAAAGAATTGACTCTAGAAGATATAGAAGTGATAAAGGAATACCCAGATGTTTTTGGAGAAGTTATAGGAGTTCCAGAAAATAGGCAAGTTGAATTTCAAATAAGGTTAATCCCAGGATCAAGTCCTATCATCAAGAAGCCTACCAGAATGGGTCCAAAAGAATTAGTGGAATTAAAACAGCAATTGGAGGAATTGGAGTAGAAAGGCTTCATAAGGCCTAGCAGTTCAAACTGGGGTTCTCCAGTGGTATTTGTGAAGAAACATGATGGTACAATGAGAATGTGTATTGATTACAGGGAATTAAATAAAGTCACCATCAAGAACAAATACCCACTCCCTAGAATTGATGATTTATTTGACCAACTAAATGGAGCAAAAATCTTTTCAAGGCTAGACTTAGCCTTTGGTTTTCATCAAATGAAGGTAGAGGAAGAAAGTATTAAGTACACTGCATTCAATACAAGGTATGGGCTATATGAATTTTTAGTAATGCCTTTTGGATTGGCAAATGCACCATCCTATTTTGTAGATTTAATGAATAGGACATTTAGAAATTGTGATGACCCGGTATTTTGGCAGTAATGTTTTAATAAATATTTAAACCAATTAAATAAAATGTAAACTGATCATTTTAAAACGAATAAATCTTCTGGAAATAATTGCCATTGTTTATATAAATTTGTATTTGAAAGGAGAATTGGATTCTGGAAATTTAAAATAAAATCTCTTAATAATATTTACCATAAAATCTTTCTTATAAAATTGAATTAAAATGTTTTACATTGTTAACATTTGATAAATAAATACATGGGTATATGCAAAGTAATAAAGCAAAGAAAAATACGAAAATATACAAGTGTGTACGTACAAAATAAATAAATAAGTAAATCAAATATTTGATAGTCAAACTTTAAAACAAAGAAATGAAATAAGTATTTATACTAGATAGATATAATATAAAGCCAAAAAAATAAATAAATAAATATATTTGTACATAGGGTGATTGAGTAGTGCATAACCAGGCAGACAAAGTAAAGAAATGTTACCTGTAAGGTAGTATGCAGGCAAGAATAGAAAAGAAGACAAGTATGAAAACATAACATAAAAGCAAAACCAGGCTTTGTATATTTGTATATTTGTATGTTGTCTGCAAAGGTTAGAAATGAAGGCAAGATACAAAATAAAATATCTTCATTTAAAGTCAAATGAAATCAGTCAAGTATGGAACTAATCACCTACCAAAATATGTATATTATAGTTCAAACTAGAAGCAATAAAGCAAATATTTATAAATAAGTAGCTTCATATACAAGCCATACATCTACCTGCGAAGAGTATACTTTCATACAATATATCTATAGACACGGCAAAAACATAATAATCATGTAAACATATTAAGAAGCCAAGGCATTAAATGCCATCATCTCAGCCTAACAAATTGTCAATTCGAAAATATACAAATCTTTAAAATTCAGAAATAAAAGTCTGTTCACAAAAGAGGAAACAAACTCTACCAGATAATACCTTCCCTCACAATCCACTTTCTTCTATTTATATATATATATATGCATCTGCTATTTTGGTACAACAAGACTTTTCATCCTGTACAAATATTATCACCGCATAACTTCATTCCTTCTATAACAATCTACAATTCAGTTTGATCACATATAAAAAAAAAGAGGGCAAACTGAAAACTTAAGCAACCTGTTATTTTCTGAAATCCAGGAAGTGTGGTCCTCTGTTCAACTAATCAAGGTGAGTAAACAACTTAAAGAGATTTAAGTATATTCAACTGATGATGGTTAAGCCTGAGTTTGGAATTGATTTTTCATGTATATACCAGAATATATCTTCATTTTGTAAATAGCAGAAGTGTGTGCATGTTGTTATGTGAGGAACTTCCCTGTTTCCAGTTTCCCAGTATTAAGTTGAAGAGAAATATATATATCAAATCAATTAATCTTTGTTAGACCTTGGTTATTAAAGCAAAAATGCTTGTTTAAGAGTTAACTATGATTTAAAAATAATTTCAAGAAAAAAAAACATATGTAATTAGTAAAACCTGTTTTACAGAGGATATGCTAAATTTAGATAAAATTCGAGTAATTCGAATCTGAGATTCAATTTTATAATTTGAATCGACTTTGAAAGATAGGATTTTTAAGATTTAAATGATGGTTTTAAAGCAAGTATTCAAGGTGCAGTTCGAACATGAAACATAGAGGCGTTTTTACCAATATCAGATGATCCAAACAAATTTAAATTCTGGGATTTGATGAGAGGCAAGTTTGGAAATGTAGTAATACGGGAAAAATGAAAAAAATATTTTCGAATGCATGGATTTTGGAATCGGATCGAATGTAGGGTTTTGGACTGTGTTTTGGTCGAGTCTAGAATCGAGGCCACTGTGAAGCCTCTGGTGGATCGAGTGCCACCGCCTTCTGGGGAATGGAAGAGATGAGGTCGTCGGAGTGGTAGCCGGAGGCGTAGACACTCCGGTGGTCGAGATGGCCGAGACGAAGCAAATTTTGGCGAACTTGAATATTCCAGTTTTCGACTGGAAGTGTTGAATTTTGATTCGAACGTTGAATTGTTGGTTTGGGTGATCGATCGCGTAAAGGTGGTCGATTTGGATTGTCGACGATCAAGGGGATGACCAGCGTTGATCGGAATGGGGTGCACTGTGCACACGTGCACAGTCGAGTCTGGGATAATGGAATCAAAGAAAAACCCGGGTTCTGTCTCGAGTCGATCTCGTGTAGGCCTCGAAGCTGCTTTGTGGGGTGACGTGCACGTACCAGTGAGGCCATGGCGAATTGTATCGAGTGAAACTCGAGGGAGGAAGAAAGGTGACACGAGAAAAAGAAAACTGAGCGCGTGATTTTCCTTAAGCTGGTTTGTTAACTTGAGTATAAACTGGAAAAGGAAAGAAAGTAGAAGAAGAAAGAACAGGGAGCAAGGAAGGGGAAGATGCGTGAGAACAGGGAAGTCTTTCGGGAATTATTTGATAATTCTCGAGTAACCTGGGAATTGTATCGGGTAAAAGATGACTATGTTTCAGGTGTTTAAAGTTAATATAACTAAGTTTTCTGTAATTCACCTAGTCGTTTTTTTTACAAGAGTATTCATCTAAGTGACTTAATTAGTTAAGTGGTAAAGTTAGAATTCTTAAAATTATTTAAGACCTAATTAACAATGTAACAAAATTAAGAAGATTAAATGTATTTAATTAGCAATTTAATTTAAAGGCTTCAGTCAAGAGATAGGTAAATAATAAATTATCTTGCCTAAGTATTTAATCAGATTTTAATTGTTAATTGGGAAAATTAATTGGAATAAGGGTTAAACTCCTTATTTATAAAGGTCTTGAGAAATTAAGATAAATTAATTAACAAGTAATTAAAGGTCAATTATTGATTAATTAATTGAAAATTATAGGGAAGGATAAATTAAGCTTAATTAACCAATGAAATTAATCAGAGTTGGTTAATCAATATGATTAATTTAGGAAGTGGGATATGATTTATTAAAATAAATTAAGTAGGGTTAAAGATAATAAATCTAGTTTATATTAGGTAATTAACTGTGTGTCGTTTGACTGTTAATCTTGCCTATAGGTGATAGGCTTAAATTGAATTATTTCGGTTTGTCTAAATATCTCGGGTATTTGAATTGTGTAGTACTGTGACGTGATATGATGGGTCGAACAGTAATATTGTGGATTATCTATAGATGATAAATTGCTGGGTGAATTATGACACCCTGTATTTAAATTAATTGTATCCACTTAAACCGGAATTATGGTGATATTAAATTCTAAGAAACCGAGTATCAGTAAATACCCAAATCCGCTTCGACTCTTTATAAATTAATATGTGGAATTAATAGGCTAAGAATGGAGTAATTTACATGGTGGGACTATTTAAACTAAGTAAAGGTAATTAGAGATTGGTTAACTATTGACTATATCAAGTTGTTAATTTGTAAGAGGTACGAGTTACCCGGGTTCAAATAAATTTTATGTTGGGTATTTCTTGTTAGATGCGTCTACTCACGCTGGTTTCCAGCCTGACCCGGGTGTTACTTGATGTAATGCTCGGGTCAGACCGAGTGTTACAGATTTTCAGGTAAGGACGCTCTGGAGCTCAGGAGACGAGCTAGATGGCAGGAACGTATGGAGTGTATTCCACTGTGATATATTGTAGTTATCTGAGACATGTTGTTTGTATATGTCCAGTATCTGTGAATATATGTTGTAACTCTGATGTATTTAAATGTATTTGACTGATACAGTATTCTTTGTATAAAGAATATTATTTGATATTATATTTTATCCGCTGCGATGTGAGATTCTGTGTTTTATTTTCTGTTTCTTCTTCTATCTCTTTCTTCTTTTTCATAACTATCTGGAATTTTCGAGATCGAAAATTCTGGGTCGTTACAGTTGGTATCAGAGCTGAAAGGTTAAGCGAAAACCTTGGCTCTGGTGGGTGTACTCATAAGGATAGGGTCAATAGTACCCTAGAATGAGTTGAGTGTAATATATATATATATGAGAGAGCGTATTTG
Organism: Allium fistulosum; assembly: GCA_030737815.1. Taxonomy (NCBI): domain Eukaryota; kingdom Viridiplantae; phylum Streptophyta; class Magnoliopsida; order Asparagales; family Amaryllidaceae; genus Allium; species Allium fistulosum. Next base: position 866,319,035 of record CM060905.1, on the reverse strand, counting down.
TTATTTTCATATATAAAGATTTTAAATGATTTTATAAGAATATATTTTGATGTATAAAATAATATTCCTTACTAATAAATGTTAAAGTAATTGGTTGTTAAAAATTATTGGAATTAAATAAAATAATGAGAATTAAGTGGTAATAATAATACAACCAAATTGTAATTAAATAGAGGTATGTTTGAAATGGATTCAAACTGAAATTAAATCTTGAATGTGGGGAAAAGTTTCAGAATATGATGATAATGAATTGGTTTCCTAATATGATAACCTTGGTAATAATCATAAATGATTATTGTGATTAATAATGAAATGTTGTAGGGAAGTAAAACATTTGGGCAAGTATGACTTGTAAATTAAAGTGGGTTTTAAATGGTGAAGTTTTAAATCTAAGTCCAGGGAACTTGAAATTGTTTTAAAAGAAATTGTTCTAAATTAAAACCAAAGGTGGTTTAAAAATGTAAGGTATAACTTGGTGTGTAAAGAAAATGTATATATGAGGAATGTACATAATACCAATGATGATTTGAAATAAACTCTAAATATTGAGGTTTAAATTTGGGAAATGAGATGTGATATCCAAGGTGATAAGTTTTCGAACTTATCAGATTTTTAATGTGAAATTAGAATATGAAATGGAAATTCAAATTTGGTAAGGTTGACTAGAATAAGTAAAATGGAATTTAACCGTGGGAAAGTTAAATAAGTTAACATGCAACCTGAATTGGAAATTTCATGATGGAATTGGAATTTAACTTGGGAAGTTAAATAGTTAATTTGAATTGGGAGTTTGTATGATCTCAAAATGGGTTTGAGATCTGAAAATTTGGAAATGGATGGATGTTTAAAATAAATTGGATAATATCATCCTATTGTTGTGAATTGAATTTGTTTAAATGAATAAGGAATGAAATGTGGTAATATATCCATTATTGTGATAATAGGAAATTAAACTTTAATTTGGGATTTAGGATATGAATTACTTTGAACTGAAAAATTGAAATTGTAAATTAAAATTGGTTTGAACTCTTATTTGAACTTTGAAATAAGTTAAGTAAAGATAATTTAAAATGGAATTTTGAGAATTGTGACACATAATTAAATTGTTTAAAGATTGGAAATTGTCGATTTTAAATAAGTACTAATTTGATTTAAAGGGTTCAATCAACATTTAAAAATTTAACTCGAATTTATATAATTCGAGATAGTTTAAAATTGAGATTTAAATTGAATTAGTTCAAACTGAATTTGATTTGAATTAATGAGAATGGTGATTTAAGATGGAAAAGTTTAAAATTCAAATAGAAAATTTGAATTGGTTTAAATTTGGAAGGAAATCAAAGTTAAATAATTTCAAATTCAAATGGGAATTGGGATAAATTCAAATGGATATTGAAATGGTTTGAAATTGAAGTGGATTCAATTTGAAATTAGTTTGAATAAATTTGGAACTATAGTTAAAGTGAATAAGTTTAAAATCAAATGGAATTTGATTTGAAATTGGAAAGAAATTGAGGTTAATCCAACTTGAATTTGGGGTTAAATCAATTTTAGTGGAAATTGAAGTTATTTAAATTGAATTGGGATGGGAGATTGGGAATTAAACAGTTTGACTCTAGACTATTTTCAAGATAAATTGTTTAAATATAAATCTATATTTTCAAGCTATTTACTCCACAACTTTTCTTTTTAAACCCAAACTATTTTCTACTTATTCAACAATAATTTTTGGGACTATTTAACAGTTTTTCAACTGTTTTACAATTTAATTACTATTTTACCACTATTTTCCAATTATCTGAAATCTCTACAACTATTTAACTATTTTCCAACTGTTTTACAATTAGTAAACTATTTTACAGCTATTTTACAAACTAATAATTACTTTTCAACTACTTATCTATTTTTAAAATTTTCAAGCTATTTTCCGAATATAAACTGGTCGGAGTTCAAATTGTTATTGATTAAATACCCAATTTGAGATAAGAATTGAAGTGCTAATCCAAATGGGATTAAGAAAATGTGAATAAGTGAATAGAATCGTGGATGAATGTGAATAGAAAAGGAAATTGATTTGGTTAATAATCGATAGGGGTAAATACGTGAGGTGTACGTATATTATTCTATTCGCATAGAAATTTGATCCAGATTCGAGCACAGAATTTCGAGATAGTATTATCGATCCGAGTTGGGATTTGTCAAGACTAAGAGCACATAATTTAAAGGCAAAATTTACTAAGTGTACATTTTGGCAAAATGAAGTTAAATTTTTGGGACACATTATATCTCAACAAGGGATTAGTGTAGACCCAAATAAGGTCATTGCAGTGCAATCATGGAGCAGACCCAAATTAGTGACTGAGGTGAGATCATTTTTAGGAATGGTAGGCTACTATAGAAGGTTTATAAAAGACTTTGCAAGGATAGCCATTCCACTAACCAAGCTAACTAGGAAGGAGCAACCATATGTGTGGACAGAAAAGTGTGAACAAGCTTTTGAATCATTAAAGAAAGCATTGATGGAAGCTCCAGTCTTGCAAGTCCCAGAGGGAAATGAAGGATTAGTGGTTTACACAGATGCTAGTGGGTCTGGGTTAGGGGCAGTACTCATGCAACATGGTAGAGTCATAGCATATGCATCAAGGCAACTCAAGCCAAATGAAACTAGATATGCTACACATGACTTAGAGCATGCTGCTGTTGTTTATGCATTGAAGCTATGGAGACACTACTTGTTAGGTACTAAATTTGAATTGTTTACAGACCATAAATCACTTAAGTATTTTTTTTCCCAAAAGACTTGAACATGAGGCAACATAGGTGGGTAGAATTTCTAGCTGCCTATGATCTTGATATATTATATGCTCCTGGAAAAGCTAACAAAGTAGCAGATGCATTGAGTAGGCATCAAGCAAGATTGGCAAGCCTAATGATGACTGAATTCAAGGATTTAACAATCCTCAGTGAAGTAGGCATAAGAGAAGAGAGTGGTGCATCAAACAATGCACACAGTGACATGATTGAATATGGAAGATTAAGTCTTATCTCCTTGAGGTCAACTCCGGTTGATAAAATAGGAAGAATGCAGAGTCAAGATGCTAATTTGAAAGAAAAGAAGGACATGATATCACAAGGTATATCAGTGGAAAATTATGAAGCTGATGATAAAGGCTACTTAAGGAAGAAAGGGAAGCTCTGCATACCCAATGTGGAAGAATTGAAGCAAGAGGTTATGGATGAGCATCATAAAACAAAATACACTATACATCCAGGTGGTACAAAAATGTACCATGATCTTAAAAGGAATTATTGGTGGCCAGGAATGAAAGGGGCAGTGGCAAAATATGTGGCAAAATGTTTAACATGTCAACAAGTCAAGGCAGATTATCAAAGACCCTCAGGCCTACTGCAACCACTAGAAGTACCTACCTGGAAATGGGAAAGTATTTCAATGGATTTTGTGGATGGTTTGCCAAGAACAAGAAGAGGTAATGATAATATATGGGTTGTGGTTGATAGGCTCACAAAAACAGCACACTTTATCCCAGTGAATTCAAATAGAAATGCTCACAAGTTAGCTCAATTATTTGTGAAGGAGATAGTGAGATTACATGGAATTCCCAAGACCATCATCAGTGATAGAGATACCTTATTTACCTCAAGGTTCTGGGGTAGTTTTCAAGAGGCCATGGGGACAGAATTAAGCTTGAGCACAGCCTACCACCCACAAACAGATGGGCAAACTGAGATTGTTAACAAGATTTTAGAGGATTTACTTAGAGCATGTATACTTGACTTTGGAGGCAGCTGGGAAGATCATCTCTACTTAGCTGAATTTGCTTATAACAATAGTTACCAGTCCACTATAGGTATGGCTCCATTTGAGGCCTTGTATGGGAAGCCTTGTCTATCTCCTGCATGTTGGATGGAGGCAGGTGAAAGAGTGTTGCTTGGACCAGAACATGTGAAAGAAACTTCTGCAAGAATTGAATTAGTGAGGCAAAGAATGAGAGCAGCAGAAGAAAGACAAAAAGCATATGCAGATAAAGGGAGAAGGCCAGTGGAATTTGAGGTAGGAAATTATGTATTCCTCAAAGTTTCACCAATGAGAAAAATACTGAGGTTTGGCAAGGCAGGAAAATTAACACCAAGATATATAGGTCCATATGAAATTATTCAAAGAGTAGGAACTTTGGCTTATAAGCTAAAATTGCCAGAGGAATTAAGTAATATACATGATGTATTTCATGTATCTCAATTGAGAAAATGGGTGCATGATAAGGAGACCATTCTTGAATCTCCTACACATGTTGAAATTCAAGAAAATCTGGTTTATAAGAAGGAACCAATGGGCATTGTGGCTAGAGAAGAAAAGAAATTGAGAAATAAAGTAATTAAATTGGTTAAAATCCAGTGGAGCTTAGATGAGAATGATTGTACATGGGAGGCTGAAGAAAGGATGAAGGATAAATATCCTAATCTATTTTCTGCTTAAAGGTACGCCTAAAAATTATGATAAACTAAAACATTACTTAAGTGTGTTTGATTGGTTTTGAGTGCCTGAGTTTTTGAAATTTCTGAAATGAAATTATGCTCTGTATGCAACTGAATGGAAATGTATGAAAAAAAATATAATAATTGTGGAACACAATTCCTTTTAGGAGGAGAGTATGTGAAGACCCAAATTATTGAGATAAAAATAATTTTGAAAAAAAAGAATGGAAATCAGTTAATAGAAAAATATTTAAAGGATAAACAGTTTGAAAATAAATATCAAGGATGAGTGAAAATAAATAAGAAAGTGGATAATTGTTTTCCAATAAATAAACATGAAAAGGAGATAACTAAGTATGAATGAATTTTAAAATTCACATATCTTATATATACTGTATATAAGTAGTCAGGGGTTTAAAGTGACAAAATAAATTCTATGATAATTAAAATATAAGAAACCAGTTTAGTATTGATTGGGCATAAATACATTTTTATAAATCAAGAGAAAATAAATGGGCCGAAATATTAGCAAGGAATCAATATATGTGTGAACACTATAGGTTTAAGAAAATATATATGGAAGAGAAGCCACATGAAAATAGTGTGAGACATGCAAATAGCATGTACACAGAAAAGCAATGAAGCAACTGCTTTTACCTGAAATGAGAATCAAAACAAAATGGCATAATTAGCCATAAACATGCATACAAAATTCTCTTATTTTTGTAAGGATAAAATGGGCTTTTCCTCTATTAGAACCCTAGCTAAATGATTTAAATCAAGGGGGAAGCAGTAGTTTTCTCATAGGGAAAAACAGAAACATATTTTCAAAAAAAAATATAGAAGGGAAGAACTCAAACTATCTTCAAGCATAAGAATTCTCGGGGAAGAGAAGAGGAAGGTGAGTGATTAATCACCTATGAGATTTAAGGCATTAAGACCCATGTTAAGGGCAGCCATATCATTTTTATAAAATCTTAATATGCTTTTGTTTAATTTTTATTCTCTGAATAAATGAATGTTGAATATGGTTGATACTTTGGTTGAGTATTTGATTGCTGTTTTGGTTTGTTAAGATTGTTTCAATTTTTTCTTTGAAATATAAATAATTAAACAAATACTCTGATCACAGAAATGGATTCTATAATCCTTCTTTATATGAAGATGAACTAAATATTTTACCGAGAAATAGGGTATCAATGAAAAAAAATAAAGTAGGCAGTATGAATAATGAAATTCATGCTTATGTCTAATTCATTCTAAAAGTGATATGAACAATGCAATATCATAAATATGTGCTGATTTGTTCAGATCACAAGCCAATAAGTTTTTTATGGGTTTTCTCAAAAACCATGCCCTATGTTCACAGTAAAACTAAGTGTAATATTTTGTATGATTTCACCAGATTTATGTAAGGCATGAGAATATTTCTGGAAATAAATATTTATGCAAGATTTAGAAAATATGATTGAATAAGAATGACCTTAAAATGGGATGTGATGCTTTGCAAAAATACTTTTATGTCTGGCTGAAACCACTGAGTATATTTTCTTTGATTTATGAAAGGAAGAAAAGAAAATAAAGCATTTCTTTAATTAATAACATATTTCCAGAAAGAAAAATAAGCATGGTCTCTAAATTATAAAATAATTTAGGAGTAGTGCCTTGATCTATTCATCATCTGGTGGATGATGGGTATGTGCATGACTTGCTTAAGTCCTGTAGGCCTCTGTGTAAAGGGTTAACAGATCTGAGCCCCTTTGCAATGCACACATGGTGTTCAATGGCAAGAGTTCAGACCAAATAAAAATAAAAAGATGAGATTGAGAAATTTTGGTATGGAACTTAGGGAGTTAATACATACGAGCTTGTACATGTACAACTGAATGAAGTGAATGGATGAATGCTTGGGTGTATGTTTGTTAGATAAGCTTACATCTATATAGATACTCAGATCTTAATATGAATTTGAATGGCATCACACATATCAGCTCTCTGCACACTCATAGGAATTTACAAGTTATTTTAATCCTTGATTTCACTCACACCAGAATTTATTTCTGACCCTATTTGTTGCCTTTGCAATATTTGGGGTGTCTCGTTTTTATTGAGGCAGCTCAAAGCATTGCTGCAGGGAAAGATGCATGAGTAGCTTGCTTGCATGGATATTTGGAGATCTTGATGAGTCTAAAGTGTTTAAGAAAAATAGTAGTGTTATTGTAATAAATAAGTTAGACAAACTCTATTATGTTTTAAGTATTTCCAGGATTGTCTTTTGCTTTGTTATCTTGAAAAGAACATGTAAGAAGAAACAGAAACTTAAGTGTTATATGTGTTTGTGAGCTGTGGATTTAAGTAACAGGTTCCGAAATGATTTTAGTAGCTCATGGTGAAGGAGAGGATGCCATATAATCTGATATGTGGATATATTTTCCTTGGCAAGCTTGATGCGCCTCAGTTATGAAGTTAGAACTGTTTTGAATGAATATGTGCAAAATAATAAGTATCTGGGTTAAATATAATCTTGGCTAACTAGTAAGGCTTATGCATGTCCTATAAGCTGATATAAGTACATGTGAAGGCTTAAAGTTTTAGTCACCAGATTTTTGAAAAGGAAAACCATAGGGTAATCTAAGTTGAATTGCAACACAAATCTTGTGATATAGCTAGAACAAAAGTAGAATTAAGATACCATGAAACCTGAAAATTATAAGTGTATAAGACTTGAAAGATTGGAATTGGAAAAAAATCTATTACCATGACTTCAAAACTGATACTAAGTGGCAAGACAAGGTTATGGGTAGACAATATGTATTCAAACAAGTATGTAGAGTAATGGTGTTAAGAGTTAAAGGTTCAGAACATCATTTTTACATGTTTTTAGCCAGAAGAATGCAAAAATCTTTCTAAAATCAGATTCAACACTTTTTCCGGTTCCAAATATCAGAAGTTGTATGACTTATAGATTAGATCACAACAATATCACTCATATGATCATTATTTGCTCTATTAATATGGATCTGTGCATTTTGTTTGTCATGATTGGTTTGTGCATGTTTGTGTTTGCACTTTGCTCAAATGTATTGTTTTTCTCTGCTTGGCCTTCAATCTAGTTTATCACCTGAATATTCATATGATCATTATATACATAATAAACCAGAATAGGAGTATTTTACCTGACATAAAATTGTTTGTGTTTGAAATAAGAATCCCGGGCTAAACTAATATGCATGAGTTGTTTTAACACCCTGTATTAATCAAAAACCACCAATGTCAAATTCATAAATCCCAAAGATCAAATGCATGGGTTGCAAATCCAGGAATCAAATAATCTAGGCTATAGAACAAGCTAGGAAACAAAACAAGAAAATAATAAGTGGTCATATTTGAATTAAATATTAATCAAGCTTGAATTAAAAAAAAGAGAAGAAGATTAAAAAGTAGAAATGGCTATGTGACACAAAATCTCTCAAATGTGAGAAATACCGTGTGATTGAATTTCTTTGCTAATTTAATTGCTCTGATAGGCAAAGAAACATTTATATATCTTCATATATATAAATGACATGATTTGATTTAAATACTGATATTTTTATATTGGTAAATTCTGGATCTTGGGGAAAAATTAATTGAAAGAAGTGATCCCAAGAAAAAAAACTCATATGAAAATCACTGCAAATAAATGATAAGAGAAGTGGGTCACTTCACAACACCCGACGGCACAAGCCCGAAGGCAACATACCCGAATATCTCTCGAGCGGTCGCGAATGACCAACTCCAAAAGCGATACTATAGGGCAACACCCGAAGGCACAAGCCCGAAGGCAACATGTGTCACCAACTCTCACGAAGGAACCCAAAAAATGTTAACGTGGGTCCCATACCACACGTCGCACTAAATGGTTTACTATCCGTCAGCCAATTTCACACTCAAAGCAGTACAAAGTTCACCTCATCTCATCGGTAAACCAGACCCAAAGGTCAAAACGGTCAAACGAATAGATTAGGAATTAACTGGAAAGATAAACCCACGTGTTCATAGCACGCGTTTTATTTAATCATTTAATTCTCCTCCCTCTTCGCTTGAAGTGAAAAATCGTGTGTGTTTTATATAGAAATTATAAATTGGAGAAATGAGCTTTTAATACAATTTAAAAAAGATCATTTTATAAAAACCCATGTATGAAATCAAAAAGGAATCATCAAGGTCAAAAGTGCGATAACAACTGATTGGATCGACACAAATCGATAAAAATTGGAAATCAAAGCAAAAAAACAATTTGGGCTGAGACAAACATGTCAGTCGACTGACTGCAAAGGCCAGTCGACTGATCCAGAAACCTGAAAGTTTCGGTTCCTGCAGTCAGTCGACTGACTGACACTGAAACTGTTTTTCCAGCCTATCCAAATGAAGAGCAAACTCTCCCAATTTGCGATCGGACGAGCAATGGGCGCTAGGGGTTCATGCCAATCGACAACCCAGCCCTATAGGCTCTTCAATACACCACCAAAAGCATGTTCATGCATCAAAGCTAGGCTTTTTAGAGTTTTTGACTTCAAACACCAAAAATTGAAATGTTCACCAAATCAATTCAAATCAAAAGCAAATGAATATGAATAAGTGTTAGGAATTCATACCTAGCAACAATGATAGAAATAGACAAAGATGTGAGTTCAAAAACTCACCTATTTAACTCAAAAACAATGATGAGAAGCTCAAATGCAAAGAAAAGATCAATCACTCTTCACTTCTACTCTACAAGCTCCAATCTAAGATCAAAACAAGTATTTCCTAAATTAGGCTATAGGAAATTTCTGAAATTGGATAGAGATTGAGATGGAGAAGGTGAAAAGAAGGCTTACCTAAGCTTCTCTTTGATTTTGGAGCAAGAATTTGAGTTTGCAAAAGGAAACTAGGGTTTGGAATTTCTATTTCCCATTCTCTTCCCTCATTTTCAATTGAGCTTGAGTTTTAGGAAATGAATTGAGTGAATGGAGAGGAGAGGGGGCTGAGTTAGGGTATAGGATGAGTTGGGTGAAACCCAAACCAAAAAGCCCAACTAGAAAATAGCAAAAATTCAACTCTCCAAACATATCGATGCTTATACTCAAAAAAGTCGCAAACGCCATTTTGGACTCAATGGAAGTGGTCCCGAGTCCCAATTCGACCGTTTGCAAATAGTGACATTTTGGACTTTAATCCGACGACGATGCTATATTTAAATATAAAATCGTAAAATATGTGGGTTGTTGCAAACTCCCCTCCTTAAAGAAATTGCATCCTCGCAATAATTAAGAGGATAATAAAATGTAACAACCATAAAAGCATATCAACACAAAAGAAAATTTGAAATAAGAAGTTCACCATAAAGAGCACGAAAGAGTAAGTCCGGATGAGTTTGCTCGATGAATTCTCAAGATTCCCAAGGGAAATCCTTAGGATTTGAGGACCATTGAACTTTCACAAGAAGAACATCTTTATTTCGAAGGCGTTTAACCTCCGAAGTAATGATACGAATAGAATGTTGCTCATAAGTCAAATTTGGTGAAACTTCTATTTCTTCAATTACACCGGGCTCAAGAACCGAATCGAAATCCCTAAGGTATTTCCGTAGTTGAGAGTCATAGAAAACGTCATGAATAGTAGAAAATTAAGCCGGTACTAAAAGAGGTGATAAGCCACGGAAACAATGCGTTCGGTGATGGGGAATGGACCAACATATCGAGGTGCTAATTTTCCCGATCGACTGAGATGCACAACACCCATCAAAGGTGAAACAGGAATGAACACCAATAAAATCTGGACCTAAAACCAGCTTCTCACCGGTTTTAGCCAACACGAAGAAAATCAGCATGGCCTTCCGTAGAGTACCTCGAAAGGTGCCATACCAATACAAGATTGGAAGCTTATTATAGGAAAAAAACTCAACAAGAGACATATGATCTTCCCAACTTCCACCAAAATCAAGAACACATGCACGAAAGAGATCTTCAAGAGTTGATTCACATGCTCTATTTGTCCATCGGATTGAGGACGATAAGCGGTGCTAAAAATTAAGCTTTGTTCCCAAAGCTTTTGAAGACCCTACAAAAATCCACTAGTAAAATAATGCATCATGATTGCTAACAATAGAAGTAGGAACTCCATGCAATATAACAGGACATAGAGTTTAGCCAAAAGAGGTACGGTCCAAAAGAGAAGGATAAGCCTCAAGGCTACACAAAACAAGAGATGAACATGAATTGGATTCACGATCTCGAATCTCACAAGTGGGTAAAGTCTCGAGATCACTCCATTCGGATATCATCATGGAAACAACCGCTTGCTGCTCTCGGCTTAAGGGCATCGACAACACGATTGCCCTTTCCGGAAGTATATAAAAATATCAAGATCATAAGATGCAAGGAACTCGAGCCAACGTTGTTGACGCAAATTATGTTCCTTTTGAAAATAATAGATGCTTCAAAGATTTATGATCGGTGTAGAGAATAAATTTCTCTCCCAAAAGATAATGTCACCAAATTCTAAGAGCGAAAACAAAGGCCGCGAGCACTAGATCATGAGTGGCATATCTAGTCTCGACAAGCTTTAATTGTCAAGAAGCAAATGCGATAACACATTCCCTTTGCAAGAGAATGACACCAAAACCAATACGACTAATATCGGTACAAACAATAAAGTCTTGGTTCCCTTCGGGAATCGCAAGAATAAAAACATCGGAAAAGAGTTCTCATCCTCTTTCCCGAAAAGCTAAGACATTCAAAAATTCCATTAACTTTATGTAATCATCTTTTTAGAAAAATTTACTTATTACAAGTCAATTTATTGTGTCTAACTGTCTCATCAATGTTTAGGATATTCCTATCGATAACGTTGATAAAGCGCACCGACCAGAATTCTTAAAGCACTCAATGGGCAAAACAACAAAAAATCATCTTCTATATGATAAACAAGTCTCTTATAAATTTACAAATACTCTTTGCTTGTTTTAAGAACAAAACCCAATCATACTTATAAATATCTTATTAAAAAGATTTGCAAATTTTAAATTTGTTATTTTCATCCATAATCAATAAATATAAGGATAAACTAATCGAGATATTCGTAGAATACTCGATTCACAAAATGGATAAAATAAGGTAGAAGGTTCGTCAAATCGAATGACATAACGAACCACTCACAAGAATCATAACGAGTGCGGAATGCGGTAAGTGGAATGTTACCTTCCGCAACTCGTAGCTGATGCAAACCGGTGGCAAGGTCGGGCTGAAAAGACCTTAGCACCATTCAATAGATTGCTTAGGTGATAATCCTAAGACAAGCTCAAATATACCGGAAAATTCACAAACTACATGAATGAGAGAAATAATATTCTCCTCATCCCGTAGGTTTAAAGAATTAAAATGATAACACCGAATTTGGATATCGAAATCATTAAGAACAAAACAAATCTGCTTGCAGATTGGGGATGTCGAAGATAAATAGTCCACATTAGACATAGGATATGGCCTTCATAATAATTAAGCCAATCCTTTCCCAAAAATCAATTTCGAAGCCTAATAACGCATAACATGCAAATCGGCTCGAAAAGAATAATCACAAAAATAATCTCGACATTTACAAAGCAAACTGAGTGTTGCGGATCCACCAATCGGATTCGCAATTCTTAGTAAAGTCATCAAACCCATAATATTTAAAGAAAAAGAATCAACAGGTTCTTTTGATATAAAAGAGTGGAACGCACCCGTATCAAAAGAAACCAAATAGGAAGATCACGAAATAAAATAATGCCATCAAGGATAGGAGGAGAATTACCTCTGGGCTGAGGGGAACCTCCAGAAGCCTTAGCAACATAAAGCTTGCCAGACTTGGCACTAGCAGGAGCAGTAGGGCAGGTGGAAATACGATGACCTTCCTTCTTGCAATAACGGCAGAAGAGGGGCTTAGGACAAGCTCGAATCATATGATCAGGAGAACCACAATTGAAACACTTCCAAATGGAAGGTGTTCCAGCAGATTGAGAGTTAGAACCAGATTCAACAGGCCTTTTCTTCTTGGAAGGGAAAAATTCTAGCTTATGAAATTGAAACTTCTTCTTATTGGGGTTCTCACGAACCTCAATATCATCATCACTATCACACTCCTTCTCGGTGGCCTCGAAATGAAGTGCCGAGTCAACCAACTCCTCAAAAGAAAGCTTAAGCTGAAGCATTAAAGACTTCTTAAGACATTTCTTAAGACCAGAGACAAACTTCAGATTCTTCTTATAAGAGGTGCTAATGAATTCAAGACCATACTTAGATAAGGCCTCGAATGATGCAACATATTCAGAGACGGAGGACTTCCCTTGCTTCAACTCAAGGAAGCGATGGGCTAATAAAACTTTCTCAGATCAGGAACGAATTTGAGTTCGAATCGCTCCCGAAACTGAGTCCAAGAAAGAACAGACTCATCAAGTTTGGCTACAAGAAGCTCGTACCAATTAAGGGCACGCTCTTGTAATAAGCTAGAAGTTACAAGAACTCGATCGTGGTCAGAAAGATCCATGCGAGAGAAGATATGTTCGCATGTGCGAATCCAAGCTTGGACCTCAAGAACAGACTCAAAGCCTTTAAATGGCTTTCCTCCAAGATGAGAAAAATCACTGCACAGGCGTGCAAAGGCAGACTTGCATGGAGGAGATGCACAAATAGGAGCTGGAGGCTGAGTGCTCCTAAACAACTCTAAAAGCTGATCGGCAGACATATAAACGCCATCCGGATGCGAGCCGCTGGATTGCCCAGCATCCGAGCGTCGTCCTCTGCCTCTTCCGACCATTAGCTGAAAGATATGATAAGATAAAGATTATTCACAAGGTAGATATCATTAATTCAAATATGGAATACTACGGAAAAATGCATTCCTAGACGTATTCCAAAAAATTCTATCTACCTCAAAGGCACGGAAAGAATAAAGACACGATGATTCAAAGATTCGTAACATTCATACTACATTTTGATGTATCGTAATATGTGTCTCTGTTCTATGTTTATCATATTTTGTTCCGAACTCAGCTCTGATACCAAGCTGTAACGCCCCACTCCGAGACCCACATTATCAAAGAGTATTACTAGGTAACACCGTCTGCTAATACGGAGAATAGAGCTGGATAGGAGCGACCATCTATAGCCTTGTCTTAATTATCTATTGAATACGCCGACAATTGCTATACATTTTTTTTCCTTTCTCAAGTGGATCAACATATCTAATAAATACTTAATTCAAAACCATAGGTGGTTGAAGGATCTATCAGAACGAAGTATAACAACTCAAATGTAATACACATCACATAACAGTGGATCATCACATGCATTTACACATATACAGATACATTACAGAGTATACAAAATGATACATGTCAAGTGGTAAAGCAAACCACAATATACAGGCGCGTCAAAAGAATACATATCAGAGTTAAAGCCAAAAAGGACTACACAAAAAGCTATAACAAAAAGGAGCTTGCAGAATAGTCCATGCGGAAGCAAAATAGGCTAAGTCCAATGTACCTAACTTGAAACATCTCGGTCTGACCCGAGTATAAAATACCCGGGTCAGTTTGGCTAAACAAATCAGTTAGATAAACTAAATGTTAATGAACATATAAGGTCATAAAGTACCACAAATATATCCAAAAGAGATAACCAGATCATCTAACAAAAGATGAATCAAAACAAGCCTCATATCATCGGCAACTCAACTTAACAAAGGATATCATATCCCAAAACAAGCCAAAAAGGCAAATAACAAATACCAATAAAGGTAACACAAGTTTCCACAAGGTAACTGCTATATATCATGTGGTTCAAAGAACCTAAACCGAAGGGCGATACACTAGGGAAATATAATTGTCAGGAAACAAAAGATGCTCGAGCTTAGTACTGTATAACAAGGATCCACACGCCCGAAGGCAACAAACCTAAATATCACTCGAGCGGTGTCGAATGACTAACTCCAAAAGCGATACTATAGGGCAACAAACCCAAATATCTCTCGAGCGGTGGCGAATGACCAACTCCAAAAGCGATACTATAGGGCAACGAACCCAAATATCTCTCGAGTGGTGGCGAATGACCAACTCCAAAAGCGATACTATATGCAACACCCGATGGCACAAGCCCGAAGGCAACATACCCGAATATCTCTCGAGCGGTGGCGAATGACCAACTCCAAAAGCGATACTATAGGGCAACACCCAAAGGCACAAGCCCGAAGGCAACATGTGTCACCAACTCTCAGGAAGGAACCCAAAAAATGTTAACGTGGGTCCCATACCACACGTCGCACTAAACGGTTTACTATCCGTCAGCCAATTTCACACTCGAAGCAGTACAAAGTTCACCTCATCTCATCGGTAAACCAGACCCAAAGGTCAAAACGGTCAAACGAATAGATTAGGAATTAACTGGAAAGATAAACCCACGTGTTCATAGCACGCGTTTTATTTAATCATTTAATTCTCCTCCCTCTTCGCTCGAAGTGCAAAATCGTGTGTGTTTTATATAGAAATTATAAATTGGAGAAACGAACTTTTAATACAATTTAAAAAAGATCATTTTATAAAAACCCGTGTACGAAATCAAAAGGAATCATCAAGGTCAAAAGTGCTATAACAACTGATTGGATCGACACGAATCGATAAAAATTGGAAATCAAAGCAAAATAAACAATTTGGGCTGAGACAAGCAGGTCAGTCGACTGACTGCAGAGGCCAGTCGACAAATCCAGAAACATGAAAGTTTCGGTTCCTGCAGTCAGTCGACCGGTTTCGACCGGCTACAGAGGCCAGTCGACTGACTGGCACTAAAACTGTTTTTCCAGCCTATCCAAATGAAGAGCAAACTCTCCCAATTTGCGATCGGACGAGCAATGGGCGCTAGGGGTTCATGCCAATCGACAACCCAGCCCTATAGGCTGTTCAATACACCACCAAAAGCATGTTCATGCATTAAAGCTAGGATTTTTAGAGTTTTTGACTTCAAACACAAAAAATTGAAATGTTCACCAAATCAATTCAAATCAAAAGCAAATGAACATAAATAAGTGTTAGGAATTCATACCTAACAATAATGATAGATGTTTGCACAAAAAATGGACAAACACCTCAAAGTTGTATGATTTAGTAGATCTTATGTTGTTCTTAGTGATTTGAGTGATTTATGCAAATATATGAAAAGCAGGGGCTAAACTATAAAAAGACACGCAGATTTATAGTGGTTCAGCCAGAATGTGCCTACGTCCACTTTATATGTTATTTCTCTTCTCTTGTTATGATTACAAGTACAAAGCTTTGATACAAGTAAAAGAAAGTTGTTTGAAAGTTCTCTCCGTGCTTGAGCTCTCAAACTTGTCCCCCATTGTTGTACCCCTGCCCCTCTATTTATAGAATGAGGTTGGGAGCAGGGGTCTTGGATGTATATAGCTGCTGGCGGGCTTGGGCTGATGTGATCTGTCCTGGCACGTCTTGGTCCGGTAGCATTTGGTCCGGTAGCATTTGGTCCGGTGGTAGGAGATGAATTGGTTCGGCGAAGCTTGGAGGTGGGTTGGTTCGGCATTGGTTTGAAGGAGGTTGGTTCGGCATTGGTTTGAAGGAGGTTGGTTCGGCATTGGCTTGAAGGAAGTTGGTTCGGCATTGGTTTGAAGGAAGTTGGTTCGGCATTGTTTGAAGGAGGTTGGCTCGGCATTGGTTTGAAGGAAGTTGGTTCGACATTGTTTGAAGGAGGTTGGCTCGGCATCGTTTGAAGGAAGTTGGTTCGGCATTGTTTGAAGGAGGTTGGCTCGGCATCGTTTGAAGGCCGGATGGAATTTAGGCGAGTGTGAATGAATTAAGCTTCTTGCTCTTGAGCTCTTCTGGGTGAGAACACGCCCAACATTTGCCCCCCAAAGTGGAGCATATGCCGGCATGTGCCGTGCTTTGTTTTTTTTTTTAAACTAGCGTTGTTAGCTTGGATGCTCTCGCCGAATCGACCGGTCCGGTCGTCTATGCTCGCCTATAAATAAGGGCTTAGGGCTTTCGTACCTTCTACCGAACGAGACAAATTTAAACAACTGAATCAGTTTTTATCCTACTGCCGAATCGCTTTAGCCTGCCGAATCAGGTATTTGACTTCCATTCGCCGAATGAACTTGAGTGATGTGAATGCCGAATGAACTTGAGTGATGTGAATGCCGAATGAACTTGAGTGATGTGAATGCCGAATGGGCTTGAAAAACTTGCTTGTTTATATCCTATGTTCTAACAACCTGTCTTTTCTATGTTGCAGATAATGTCTCGCAAAGCAGAAACTCGATCGGATAAAAAGAAGTCCCAGGGCGAAGGAGGATCTTCCGCAGTGCCCCTTGCTCAGCCAGGACCGGAACGTCACGGATCTACCCCGAGATCATTAGTGGACGGGTACGGCCCTCAGGAGCTCCTAAACTCCCCGCCTGATTGCTTTCCCAGCTCCCTTAAGGAAGAGCAACTTGATGTCATCTCCCATTCTTTCGGAATTGATAGGGCGTGAATGCTATTGCCAGGGAGAGAAGTTATGCCATACGACCCTCCTGAAGGGTACTTTGCCTACAGCAGATACCACTGCATGTGTGGTGCCATTCCTCCTCTTAACGCTTGGGTGACCAGCTTCCTCACATATCTAAAGGTGGCCCCATTCCAGCTTCAACCCAACTCCTATGCTATATTGGTGAGCCTCTTCGTCATTTTCCAGAGGAAGTATGGTCGTGCTCCTTCCAACCGGGAGATCCGGTACTTATATAATCTGAGGGGCTATAAGAAGGGGTCCCCATACATCAGCTTGGAGTCAGCTGTAACCTTCAAGCCGGTCTTGGATCTGTATTCCAAATTCAGCATGTTCAAGAAGGAGTGGTTCTTCGTCAGGGATGACTCTATTTCTATCCGGCGTTTTACTTCTGGATGTAAGTCGATGCTTTATTTATAATTTACATTATGTCTGCGATGCTTCTTCTCATACATTTTCATTTTTGCTAGCGACAGGTGGCTTTGCAGTTGTGGAGACTGATCGCCTGGTTCAGATGGCGGCTGAGATAGAAGCTATTCTTGGGAGATATAGATCATCTGCCTACCTGATCAGAAACACGACCCTTCTGGAGTATAACTTAATCCTTCCACAGCAGTCAGTAGTCAAGCTGAGGGAAACGGCGGAGGAGAGGGCGGCTGCTCAGGCTAAGGGAGGTGTCACGGTAGAGAGTAGCAAGAGGAAACCTTTCACAAAACCTCCAGCCGTCGGAGGTAAGAAACTTAAGAAATCGGACGGTCCCTCCCCCAGCAATTGTCCACTTACCTAGGGGGAGGAAGACGTAGAGGAGGAGAGAGGTGAGGGTGGAAGTGACCGGGAAGGTGGCGACGGTGGTGATGGCATCGGGGCCTTACTTCCTGGGCAGGCAGGCGAGATTCAGGAGTGGACGGATGATGCATTCCACCAAGCTTTTGAGGGGCTGGACGAGAAAACGGCTTTGACAGAGAAATCCGGGAAAGTTGACAAGGCTGGGACTGGTGCAAGCGAGCCTCCTCAGACTATTCCAGCCAAGGTGGCTCTGACGACTCAAGGTGAACTTTTGACTCCTGCAGGCTCCATTTATGATAGGGACTTAGGAATATTTTACGATCCGCTCCCGTCCTGGAATGAAATCCAGGACTTATTGCAGTATCCTACTCCTCCCCAGGGTTTGTATAACAAATGTGTTTCCTTTCCTCTTTTAACTTTTACCTTGCTGTGTTTCTCGAATTATGGGTCAATGTAAGCTTGTGACATTTTTTCTTCGTATCAGGAGCAGGTAAAACGGCCAAGGCCTCAGATCTTCGGCACAGGCTTGAATAGTACAAGCTTTCCAAAGCTTCCGCCAAACCGAAGCCTTTGGTCCACTGTTCCGGGGATGTAGTCGGCTACCGTCCTCTTCTCGGGGTTATTGACGAGGGCATTCAAAAGAGAAAGAGTGGCCATCCCTTATCCGAATCTTCACTTGGTCCTCAGCCTCCAGTTCAGCCTCTTCATGATATCACGGAGGAGGATACTGAGTTCGTACTTTCTCCGCACCCGTCTGAAAATCCTAACGTCACTCAGATTGATCGTCCTGACTTGGCTCGGAATCCATTTGCGGGTCATCCTGACCTGGATCCAAGTTCCCATGATATTACTTTTGACGAGGATACCGGTGAGCACCTTCTTCCCCGCAATCCCATGGTACGGGTGCTTGATGAGGCTAAGTCCTTAGATCTCGATTTACTTACCACTCGGATAGTTACCATAGGAGACGAGGCCAAGGCTAATATTGATCGGGTGGCGGAGGAGACTAGGAAGCTGATGGGGCATCATGCCTGGCTGGTTAAGGCTGGAGAGGAGATTGGGAGTGCCAATATCGGACTGCGATTGATGGTTTCGGACCAGGCCAAACAGCTTGCTGATCAGGCCATTCAGATTTCTCAGCATGAGGCTGCCGTCGGGCGGTTGAGGAAGACTATGGAGGAGGCTAGTAAGGCGTAATTACGGAAGATGGAGGCTGCTTGCAAGGAGCAGATTAATATGGCTATCTCGACAGTGGATGAGGTTCGGAGGGCGGATCTTGAGCAGGTAGAGGAGCTGTCGGGGAAGCTTGAAGCCGCGGAGCTTACTCAGGTCAGGCTAAAGGAGGAGATGGAGGTGATGAGGAGGTCCCTTCAGGCTGATTGCTCGCGATACCGACTGGAAAGGGATGCTGCCATTGCAAGGCTATCGGTTTCCGAGGTCCGTATGAGGGAGTTTGAGGACAATGAGGGGATGATGGACGACATGCTGCAGGACATGTACTTTCGCACTTGGAAGAAGGGCAGCTTATCTTGGATGGACGACTACCCCTGGGTTATGGCTAGGATTTACCTCAGGGCTCTAGAGGAGGCCAAGGCTGAGGCGGATAAGGAGGGTGGAGCGGCTTTTAGGATGGATGTGGTCACCGCTCAGTTCACCAAGGAGGAGAGGATAGCGCTGAAAGAGGGGATGCGGTTGTTCGCGGTTGAGGAGGCCGGTGTGGAAGTAAGGGACGACAACCAAGACGACCAAGAGGAAGTTGCTGGTAACCTCTACTCCACTAGTTTCTTCTTTTTCTAACTATGTTGCTCATCACTAATGATTTTCTTTTTACGACCGGACAGGTGGGCAACAGGACAAAGACAAGACTCCAACGTAGCCGGCTCCCTGATTAGACCTGGAAAATTCTTTTTGCAGACTCGACATGGTTGTATACGTTAGTCTTAAAATAGTAGAGTAACTTTTAAGTTGTAATTCTTGCTACTTGTAATAAATAGCTCTATTCTTGATGTGTAATTCTTCAACTTAAGCTGATTTTGTCGTATGAGAAATATAGCTATGTATATTCTTGTAATTGAATTGTGTTTGATGTCAGGTTCTGGTTTTAAAACATAATTTCATGACTTGCAATATTAGCGTGTGGTGTGAACAAATTATAGTCATGCATTTGTACACAAAAGAAGAAAATACCGCCTTTCATGTTTTAACCGCAGATGGCAGTTTTGAATATCTTGTATGACCGAGCATGGAACGCAGTTGAATGCCCTGCCATCCAATCGTGAGTCCCTACACCCATTGGCGAGTATCTCTTACTCTGCATCCTGTACTTTAGGGACTGTTATAGAGGATAGGAGAAAAGCTTTTTAAGTAAAATTGAAATATGTGAAAAAGTAAAACTTCCGATCACGGAAGGCCTTCGATGTGCTTAAGTTCGTGGCAAACGGGTTTTGTAGTCACTTTCCATAGCTGTGGGTCTTGGAGACATTTGTCACCCATCTTACGCCTCCGCGGGGAGTTAATTCTTTTTTTACCACAACCGCACTTAAGACACATCGGAGCCGAGATCGCGCACAGTAACTACCCGGGCCATTATGGCCCGTAATCGTGGGTATTATTCGATTTATCGTGGCCGGCTAGCGTGGGTGCCGATCGTCAACTATGAACTGCCCCTGGCTGGCCACACCTTATGTTGGGGCTTATAGTCGGTTCACAGTTGCCGGCGAGCCTAACGCCGTAATGAGCTGCCTCGGCTATAGTCGACCTTCTCGGTGGCTTATAATCGGCTCATTACAGTTGGCTTTAAGGGCCGTCGCGAGCAATGAGTTAACCCGCAACAGAGGGATGCTGGAGCAAAAGTGTCTCATTGACGAGGGCATAGATTCGCATAGTACCTGTTAGGTTTTGCCCAGGTGAAGTTGCGCCGTGGAGTGCTTTGAGTGGAAATGCTATACGCATAGGATTTTGTTCAACAGAAAAGGATAAAGTTAACAAGTAGCCAAGATATAAAGGAATAAGTTAAAAAAGAGACAAGGTTTTTTAAAGTGGTTCGGCATGAAAAGGCCTACATCCACTGATTCTCTTTGTTAATTCACTTCATATGGGCAGTACAAGTTAAGAAAAGTATCAAAGGAGGTGTTGGATGTTCCTTGCCCTCTGGAACACCTCTCCGTCCACTGTTGACAAAATATAAGCTCCATTGTGGAGATCTTTATGAATTACATATGGTCCATCCCAGATTGGGTCTAGTGCTCCGGGGCGAGGGAAGATCCGCTTGAGGACAAGATCCCCTTCTTGTAAGGTACGATGCTTGACTTTGGAGTTGTATTGTGCTGCCACTTTCTGCTTGTGGGCTGCTGTTTTAAGGACTGCATCATTTCTTCTCTCCTCAACTAGATCCAAAGACATGTGGAGGAGTTCTTCATTCTCTTCCGGGTTATAGTGGATCCTACGGTGGGAAGGCACAATGGTTTCAACTAGGAGCATAGCCTCCGATCCGTATGCCAAAGAGAAAGGAGTGTGCCCCGTTGATGTTCTGAAAGATGTACGGTAGGCCCACAGTATCGTAGGGAGTTCATCCACCCAAGCGCCCTTTGACTTTTCGAGCTTCATTTTGATCAGAGTTTTCAGAATTTTGTTGATTGCTTCAACTTGTCCGTTTGCCTGGGGATATGCTATGGATGAGAAGCTTTTATGAATTTCGTGCTCTCAGCACCAGTTGGCGAATTCCTCGCTGTCAAACTGAAGTCCATTGTCTGATATGATTTTGAGTGGGACTCCGTACCTGCATAGAACATTTTTGATCAAGGAGTTAATAACTTTTGCTGAATATACTTTATTCAGAGGTTCCGCTTCCACCCATTTGGTGAAATAATCAACTGCCACTATAGCATATTTGGCCCCGCCTCGGCCCATCGGTAGCTCGCCGATTAAGTCAATTCCCCATATTGCGAAGGGCCAAGGGCTGGTCATTTGAGTAATCTCAGTTGTTGGTAGCCGCGGAATCTTAGCAAATTTTTGGCATCTGTCACACTTTTTGACGAAATCTAAGGCGTCCTTGCTTAAGGTGGGCCAGAAATATCCGTATTGGAGTATCTTTTTTGCTAATGTTTGCCCTCCGGTGTGATCTCCGCAGCTCCCCTGATGGATGTTGGATAAGATTTCCTTGGCTTCCCTCCCAGCGACACACCTTAATAACGGGTTAGAAAATCTGCGCCGATAGAGGATGTCTTCTTGTATTGTGTAGCGGGATGCTCTCCTCAAGATTTTCTTGACTTCGTTACGCCCGTTGGGTAGTGTGCCACTTTGTAGGTAGTCTCGGATGGGAGTCATCCAAGTTGCTTCTTCGGTTGCAGCTATCAGATTCACTTGCTCAAAACTTGGGGCCAGTTGCTTTGAGATGGTTACTGCCCCGAAGATGGTGATGTCTCTCACACTTGCTTGCTTTGCCAATTCGTCGGCCTCTTGGTTCTCTTCCCGAGGGATGTGTTTGACTAAGTAGTGGTCCAATCGGCTGAGAAGTAACTTGGTCTTCTTTAGATATGCTATGAGTCGTTCTTCTCGAGCTTGGAATTCTCCTAGTATTTGATTAACAATAAGTTGAGAATCACTATGAAGACACAAAGAATTAGCTCCGATTTCTATGACAATTTCTAGTCCAGCTATCACTGCTTCATATTCTGCATCGTTGTTGGTGGCAGCGAACTCCAACCTTATAGCATAGTGCAGTTTGTTTCCCCTGGGAGTGATTATTACCACACCTGCCCCCGAGCCTTGTTCGTTTGATGCACCATCCACAAAGAGATTCCACTTGATATCTTCTGCTATTTCCAATTTCTCCTTATCTTCGTTGGTAGTGAATTCTGCGATGAAATCAGCCATAGCTTGTCCCTTGATGGCGGTGCGGGGGTGATAGGTGATATCATACTGACTTAGTTCAATGCACCATTTAAGTAGTCGCCCGGAAGTGTCGGGACGATGGAGTACCTGCCACAGTGGTTGATCAGTCAGAACTTTGATGGAATGGGACTGGAAGTAGCGACGCAGCTTTCGTGATGTAATTAGTAAACAGTATGCTAGCTTCTCAAGTTTAGGATATCTGACTTCTGCCCCAGTAAACCTTTTGCTGACGAAATAAACTGGCCGCTGCGTGCGGTTGTCTTCCCTTACCAAGGCTGCGCTTAGGGCGTGAGATGACACAGCAAGGTATAGGTATAATTCTTCGCCTTCGCTTGGAGTCGAGAGTACCGGTGGTTTCTGGAGGTGTTCGATTAGGTTAAGAAAAGCGGTTAAGCATTCGTCAGTCCATTCGAACTTTCCCTTGTCTTTCTTTAGGGCTTCGAAAAAGGGGACGCACTTGTCCGTCGCCTTGGAGATGAATCGGCTTAGAGCGGCCACTTTTCCATTCAAACTTTGCATTTCCTTCCGAGTGGAAGGTATCTTGATATCCCTTAACGCTCGGACTTGTTCGGGTTTTGCTTCTATCCCTCTGGCATGAACGATGAATCCTAAGAACTTTCCTGATGACACTCCGAAGGAGCATTTTAGTGGATTCAACTTCATCCCATATTGTCGAAGTACTTGAAACATCTTGCCTAGGTGGCTTACGTGATCTTTGGCTTTCCTTGACTTTACCAGCATGTCATCCACATATACTTCCATAGTTTGTCCTATTAGCCCTGCAAACATCTTGTTGACGAGGCGCTGGTAGGTGGCTCCTGCATTTTTAAGTCCAAAAGGCATTACCTTATAGCAGTATAAACCCCGGTCGGTGATGAAACTAGTGTGGTCTTGGTCGGGAGCATGCATAGGAATTTGGTTATATCCTGAGTATGCATCCATAAAAGATAGGAGCTCGTGCCCGGCTGTGCTATCTACAAGTTGGTCGATTCTGGGAAGTGGGAAGCAATCCTTTGGGAAGGCGTCGTTTAGGTTGGAAAAGTCGATGCAGGTTCGCCACTTCCCATTAGCCTTCTTTACCAGTACCGGGTTGGCGATCCATTCTGGGTAGATAGCTTCTCGTATGAAGTCATTGGCGAGTAGATTCTTTACTTCTTCATCGAGGGCTGCTGATCGTTCTGCCCCCATACTTCTCTTTCTTTGTTTTACGGGCGCCTTGGTAGGATCAATGTTTAATACGTGGCATGCTATGTCGGGGGAGATTCCGGTCATGTCAGCGTGTGACCATGCGAATACATCCAAGTTGTGGCGGAGAAAATCGATGAGTTGTTCCTTCAATTCGGCTTTTAGTTGGGACCCAATTTTCAGTAGTCTACTTGAGTCGTGCTTGTCTACAGATATAAACTCCATAGCCTCTGCAGGCTCGGCGGTGGCCTCCTCCTCTTTGTCCCTAGGGTCTAATTCATTGAAAGGGTCGCTGGTATATCGAAGAGGAGGGGCTTTCTTTAGTTGCTATGCTTCTAGACTTTTCGTGCAGAGGGCAATCTCTACACCCTTCCCTTTATCCTTCCTGTGGTTGTTGCGAAGTTCAGTTACATAGCAGTCTCGAGCAACATCCTGGTCTCCTTCCACTTCCCCTACTCCATTGTCTGTTGGAAATTTCATCTTTAGGCACCATGGGGCTAGGACAATTTGGAAGTCAGACAAGGCTGGTCTTCCTAAGAAGGCGTTGTAGGCCGAAAGGTTTTCTATTAGCACGAATGTCTGCTTCCGTACAATGGAGCGGGGATGGCTCCCAATCTCAACAAAGAGGTCCAGTTGCTCGAGGGGCATCTTAGCATCCCCAGTGAAACCGTGTAGTGGTTTATCGCAGGGAGATACATCCTTCATTTATAGCTTCATTTTGTCGAATGCGTGTTTGAACAGGATGTTTACTGAGCTTCCAGTGTCTACCAGGATTCGGTAAACTTCGGCGGGACCAAGTCGGGCGGAGATGACCATGGGATCCATGTGAGGGTACTGCCTTCCTTCTAGGTCACGCTTACCAAACGTTATGTCATCACTTTCTTTCCGCTTCGGGTGGCGTTCTCCTATAACCGAATTGACATAGTCTTTATTGTCTCTAAGCGACTTTCCGTATCTTTCCATCTCTTTCCAGCTTCTGTCTGCGATGTGCGGCCCTCCTGAGATGGTATGGACCACTATCTTTTCTTGACTAGAGCTGCTAGGGTTGCGGTTTCCTCTATCGGCCCCCGGTGAGGGTAGCCTTGGGTTTTCATTGGCAGGAGCTGGGGTCATGTCCTGACCTTTTACATAACGTTCTAGTTTCTTTCTTCTGATGTGTTCCTCAATCAGATCTCGGAGATGATGGCATTCGTTGGTATCATGCCCGTGAGATTCGTGGAAACTGCAGAACTTTCCAGACTTCTGTGCGTTATCTGATTCCTTCTTGTATGGTGGACGTTTGTATCTAACTTCGCCTTGGGTGGCAAGAAAGATATTTTCGACGGTCTCGTTCAAAGGAGTGTAAGTGTCGAATCTTGGTCCTGGCCGATATAGGCGCTTTTCTCCCTTCTTGCCCCCAGCATTGTCTCTGGAATCATTTCTTCAAACGTCCCTTGCCACAGCATGGGCGTTTCCATGGGTTGTCTTATTTTGCTGTCCTGACTGCCCCTCAACGGCAGCATCCTCAAGCCTCATGTATTTCCCGGCTTCATGGAAGAAATCGGGTAAAGTAGCTGGTTTTTCTTTTGTCAACCTTCTAGCAAATTTAGTGTCCGGATGCACACCACTGCAGAGGGCCATTAGGATAAGCTTCTCATCGGCATCTTGGACTGCGGCTGCTACGGCGTTGAATCTGGTTAGGTATTGCTGCAGCTTCTCTCCAGGTTTCTGTTTGACGCTGGATAAGGAATAAGCGTCCTTAGGTTGCTCCACATGAATGCGGAACTGACTGATAAATTTTTCTTTCAACATCTCCCACGAGCTGATGGATCCCTAGGGTAGATGACAGAACCAGGAGGTAGCAAGATCTGCTAAGAAGAGCGGAAAGCATTTGCACAGTACTCCCTCTGTCGCCCCACTCATGAGCATATGCTGCGTGTACCTCTGTAAGTGTACAACGGTGTCGGAGGTTCCTTTGTAGGGTTCCATTGTTGGCATCTTCCATTCTCGGGGGGTGATAGCAATTTCGATATTGCGGGCGAAAGGGCTGGTTACCCTAGCGCCTATCCCTCAATCTCTTTGCTCCCGTTGGACACACTCTCTGAATAAGCGTGCCATCCTTTCATCAGAATTTGGAGCAGATAGAAATGAGTTTGGTTCTGTTCTGTGGGATTGATTCCGTCCAGATGACCTGTAGGGATGGTATCGTCTATCGTTCCTCATATTTTCCAGTGGCTGCCTTTGATCCTCTGGGAGCATGCTAGGGTCAGCTACAGTTGGCCCTTGCCTTGATCTTCCCCTGCCGGGTTCTGATCTAAGCACTTCCTCGGGTCTAACTTCGGGCTGGACTCTAGCTCGGCCCCGTTCACTGGCATTTCCGTGGTTAGGTAGTATGACAGGCTCAGCTATAGTTGACCTCCGTCTGGTACCTCCCCCATTGGGTTCGGTGCCAAACGTTTCCTCAGGCTTAACTTCGGGCTGTGCTCGGTCTCGGCTTCTACCATGGCTACTTCTGCCGTTAGCTCCTTCGAAGAAGGAAGATCTTTGTTGTCTCTGAGATCCTCCAGACTGGGACTCGCCCCATGATTCAGTGTTGCGGTTGGATTCTTCAGCGTCCCTTAAGCGTGACATGAGATGGTCCACCAAGGCTTCCTGCTGGGATGTGAAGCGGTTAGTTACTTCAACCACAACTCTGTCCAAATCTGCCCTAGTAATTGCTGCAGGCTGTTCTGTGGCAGGAATGGTTGGGTTAGCCTGTCCTTCATTTGTTACCGCTACTGGAGGAGGACGATTTACTTGATCCGCGACAGCTGGATCTGGAAGACTGCTGGATGCGATGTTTTTTCCTTTGTTAACATCTTTTCTCTGTTTGGGAGGCATGTTTTCTAAGTGGCAGACGATGCTGTTAGGAAAGCTTTGTTAAGTGGATGAAGCTGAAGCTTCGAGCTTCTAGTTCTCAGTGAAAGCACCAAAAATGTTTGCACAAAAAATGGACAAACACCTCAAAGTTGTATGATTTAGTAGATCTTATGTTGTTCTTAGTGATTTGAGTGATTTATGCAAATATATGAAAAGCAGGGGCTAAACTGTAAAAAGACACGCAGATTTATAGTGGTTCAGCCAGAATGTGCCTACGTCCACTTTATATGTTATTTCTCTTCTCTTGTTATGATTACAAGTACAAAGCTTTGATACAAGTAAAAGAAAGTTGTTTGAAAGTTCTCTCCGTGCTTGAGCTCTCAAACTTGTCCCCCATTGTTGTACCCCTGCCCCTCTATTTATAGAATGAGGTTGGGAGCAGGGGTCTTGGATGTATATAGCTGCTGGCGGGCCTGGGCTGATGTGATCTGGCCTGGCACGTCTTGGTCCGGTAGCATTTGGTCCGGTGGTAGGAGATGAATTGGTTCGGCGAAGCTTGGAGGTGGGTTGGTTCGGCATTGGTTTGAAGGAGGTTGGTTCGGCATTGGTTTGAAGGAGGTTGGTTCGGCATTGGCTTGAAGGAAGTTGGTTCGGCATTGGTTTGAAGGAAGTTGGTTCGGCATTGTTTGAAGGAGGTTGGCTCGGCATTGGTTTGAAGGAAGTTGGTTCGGCATTGTTTGAAGGAGGTTGGCTCGACATCGTTTGAAGGAAGTTGGTTCGGCATTGTTTGAAGGAGGTTGGCTCGGCATCGTTTGAAGGCCGGATAGAATTTAGGCGAGCGTGAATGAATTAAGCTTCTTGCTCTTGAGCTCTTCTGGGTGAGAACACGCCCAACAATAGAAATAGACAAAGATGTGAGTTCAAAAACTCACCTATTTAACTCAAAAAAAATGATGAGAAGCTCAAATGTAACGACCCGCTATTTTGGACCATTCGCATCCATTATAAGTGTATAGGTAGACACTCATGCCGAAATTGAATTGCTCAAAATACCGCGTTGTTAATTTAAATTTGACAAAACTGAGCATATACAGTAAATAAATATAATCACATATCACAGACACAGAGTAATAAATGCAGCGGAAATAAAAAGAGATAGTAGTTCATGAAGCTACTATATGACTATATAAGATACATCAGAGTTTTACAACAGAAGAGTAATACGATACATCAGATACAATCAGAATACATCACTGAAATCATCGAATACTGAAAGCAGAATAGATGGCTAGATCTTCAAGCAAAGCTCCAACTTCAAAGGTGACTCTCGAATACTGGTACACTCAGTCTGACCCGAGCGTAAAGCAAAATACAAAACACTCGAGTCAGGATTAACATTCTTATATTAATAAATCCAACTCAAGTGAAATAGCAATTGAAATACAAGTAACTCAAAGGATGTTTGGAATAACCATCATTTAAGGATCCGTTAAACTATCTACTAGGTAGTAATATACGCTAAGTAGATAATGTCTATCAGTAATATAAGGTATTAAAATAGTGTTAAGTCATGGCCCATTCCACCCTTAACACATTTTTATTCCCAAAAGCATATACAAGACCGTAGTTTCCCCAAAACCGGAAGTCACCAGAGGGCAATCCATATACTAAAGGTACAAAACAAATTCGTAGTGGTCGCGAATAGGGAATAAAAGTATGACAAGGCACATGAGGCAATACCCAAGGTAGTGATACTACTGTTTGCCTGATCCGGACCGGTGAGAACGCAACGCCGCAGCGCCCGCAACACCGTGAAACAACACTCCCAAAATCAAGGGTGCACCAATCGACAACAAGTAATGAGTAATTCGAAGAAGTGTGTTCACTTGAGGTAGCCAATCCTCCATTGGCCCGGCACGGCTCCTGTTTTAGTCATTTCCAATTTGACACAAGTGTCAAGGCTAGCCATTATCGTTCTCTTTCTTCAGTCATCCCGTACATCATTCCAACCACTTCATTCTGGATCATCACTCCGCGTATAGTTATTAAAGTGGTTTTCGGTTTAGATAGAGAGTATATCTGTTATCCCGCCTTTTGGCAAGGCCGTGACACCAAAAAGTTGACTAGAAAACAAATGACGGTCCGTCCTAGAGATCAGTCATACATAGGCTCACCATGGATATCGACGAATTTTGTCCGAGTCCGGATCGAGCCAAAATTGATAGGACATGACAAGCTAAGCCATGAGAGTCAACGTTCCAAATCTCAAGTCAATCCGAGCTCGTACGCTCAAGATATCATCGATTCAAGATGGAGAAAATTACCCTAAGTTCGAATCCATGAAGTTCGTATCCATCACACTAGCACCACAACCATCCTGTTCGAATCCACCAAGTCACTGTGCTTCGAATCCATCCGCGCAAACCCTTAGCTCGAATCCATCGTCCCTGCATTACTTCGAATCCATGAGAAGTACCATTGCTTCGACTCCATCAAAACACTCTCCACGTTCGAATCCATCCAAGGCCTCCCGTGGTTCGAATCCATCAAATTATATCCAGCTTCGAATCGATCAATGGGAAGGTCTTCGAATCCATGCAGTTGAAGCCTTCGAATCCATCCAGACATAGTTGCTTCGTATCGATCGAATGGAACACGTCACGATCGATACGAACGAACCCTTGTTCGAATCCAGATATGATCACTGTCTTCGAATCCAACGTCTCGAGTCCACACAGCTAAAACCCCGGGTACGACTCAGTAAAACTCGGAGATAAAACGGGGTTGACTCGAGGCATGCGCACCACGCCGAAGTCTTCGCATACGGGGGGATCGATTCGAACGAATCGATTCGAACGTATCGATTCGAACGACTCCAGGAAACGAAAAACACTAACTTGAATCGATCATAACTTGAGATCCACAAGTCCAAATGCCATGAAATTTTCACAGAAGCTTAAGCACATGATGAAGAATGTTCACTCCAAATTTCAGCTCGATCGGATGATTTCTTGATCGATTCGAAGCAAGGGTCGAATCGATCCCAAAGTGGGCCCGGATTTCCAAAGAGCGGGCATGTGGGCCCCCTCACGTGCCAGAACTGGTCTCCCCTCATTTTAGGCGAAATATCAGCCTCCTACACCTATAAATAGAGCCCATGGTCATTCAGAAAAGGGGTCGGAGAATTCTAAGTACCGAAGAGCGCCCAGATTCTGCCAGATTTACTCCAGAACACCACCGCTACCTTAATTTGAGACTTAGAGTTTAATTTCAGTTGTACTACATTAGAAGAAATTGTAATCATCAAGTGAACATCAATAAAATCATCAACTTCAGAGTGGACGTAGGCAAGATCGCCGAACCACTATAAATCTCGTGTTTATGTTCATTGTTTCTGAATTGTGATACTCTGTTTGCTTAGATTTGAGATTTGTGTGTGAATATTGTTGATTTATATTCATACACTGGTGCTTTCACAACATTCGGGGTTTGTGACCAATTTTGGCACAAACACTTTGGTGCTTTCACTGAGAAGAACTAGCACCCGCTACACAAGATTTGAAAATTTGAAAGACAATGACTCGACAAACAAGTAGAAGGCAAAGAGCTGAGAGAAGTCAGCACGAAGGAAGTCAAGAGGCTTCCTCTGGAGCAAACCAAGCATCGGTCTTCATCACCAGGGATGAGATGGAGACAATGATGAAGAGACAGGAGGAGATGATCCAGAATTTGCTTCAACAAATTGGACAACTTGGAGCACAAAATCAAGGAACAACCGGAATCCAGAACGGAGCAGGACCATCTGGCGCAGCGCCGGAGCTGGGGGGCACCCACTTAGGACATGTTGATCCGAACACGGGAAGAGAGACAAGGACATCCGAGCAACCTGACAGCAATAGAGGGATGAACGCTCAATCAGGGGGGCAAACACCTGAAAGCTCACACGGACTCGGGGGGCAGATCGAAGGTAGTGAACGAGGACTACAGCTTGGAGACAATGATAGGTTGGCAGAGATGATCAGGCGAGCCATGAGAGGTGGATTAGTAAACAAAGATCTTGAAGATGTGAACAAGAGTCCCTTTTCTCCTGCGATTAGGTTGGCTAGGAACCCACCAGAATTCAAGCTGCCAACAGTAGAAAGGTATGATGGGAGGACAGACCCTGCGGTCCATCTAACGAGGTATATAAGGCACATGGAAGTGCTGGGGGCATCACAGGAAGTCATGGCCCGATGCTTCCCATTATATTTGACAGACATAGCAGCTTTATGGTTCAGGCAGCTAGAGAGCGGCTCCATCGGGACATGGACCGATTTGATTGAGAAATTTATGAGGCAATTCAGGGTTCACATTTCAAGACCCAAGAATGTGATGAGTTTGGCAACGCTAAAACAGAAAGCTGGAGAGTCTTTGAGGAATTTCCTGACGCGATTCAATGCGGCAGCAGCATCGGTGTATCGGCCAGATCCATCCATGGTTATGATGGCAGCCGTGTCCGGAATAGCTGACGGCACAGAGTTCAAAAATTCATTAACTAAGGATCCGCCTATGGATATAGGGGAATTCTATCACGAGGCAGAAAAGTTTTTGCGATTGGAAGACGCTAATGCTGAAAGAGAAGAAGGAGAGGGAATAGAAGTTTATGTACTTAAAGATAAAAAGCCTCTCGAAAATGATTCAGGCAAGGATAAAGGAAAACGAAAGGCTGAGGACAATGGTGACAGGTCAAAACGACTGCGAAGAGAGCCACGATTCACCACTTATTCAGAGCTGAATGAGAGTTTGGAGCGAATCTACCAAGATACACGAGAGCAAGTTCCCTACCGTAGGCCAATACGAAGGGATCCCACTGTTGACGAGAGGAAATCAGACAGATACTGCTTATTCCACGAACTGAATGGTCATAACACTAACGACTGTAGACATCTGAAGGATGAGGTGGAAGGGCACATCAGGAACGGTATGCTACTTCAGTATGTGAGGAGGCGAGCTCCAGCAGTGGAGCCAGAGCAACCGCCGTCTACGTCGGCCAGGGGTGCCCCCGAGCCGGGGCATCGTATGATTATCAATTAGTTAAAATAACGATGGACAAGTCGTAAACCTCTCACCAACACGGGTAAGTCATTTACACATATGCGAGATCACGAGCGGTCCATAGGCATGCTCTGAATGACTGTTAACCCTATCGTTGCGGGAGTTTGCACTTCGACATCCTTGCTTTGCTTTTGTTTCATCTTGATTTGAATATTTGGACTTGATTTTGTTTAACATTTCTGCTAAAGACTTGTTTTCAATGAAAAAATGCTACTTGTGATTTCATAACGGCTAAGCCACTTACACATGTACGGGATCACGAACGGTCCCTAGGCATGCTCTAAGATGGCGATAAACCATTGCAACAAACAATCCGGGAATTCACCCGAACGTGAAACCTGGTACGGATGATACTAAGTCCCTCCCCGGGCACACTCAAATAGCCACGAACGGCACCCGACCGCGAACGGTCACAATTCGATCGCGAACGATCACACTTCGCCACGAACGGCACCCGACCGCGAACGGTCACAATTCGATCGCGAACGATCACCCTTCGCCACGAACGACACTTGACCACGAACGGTCACAATTCACCTAATACGACATTCGATCGCGAACGATCACATTTTTGCCTCGTACGGCACACGATCGCGAACGATCAAATACCTCTTTCCACGTTACCCGACCGCGAACGGTCACAACTCGCCTCGAACGGCACCCCTCACCTCAAATGGCTTGATCACGAACGGTCGTCATTTGGGGCCATGTAGAAATGCTAGATCGCGAACGGTCGCATACCACCTCAAATGGCTAGATCGCGAACGGTGGTCATTTAAGGTCATATAAAACTGTCAAACTCTTCGCAGGTTGTACCACAGGTCATCAGCAGGATATGAACATCCAACTTGTGAAACTACAAAACACACCTTCCTATCGCAAGGCATGTTTTGGGGGGCAAATGTTATCCCGCCTTTTGGCAAGGCCGTGACACCAAAAAGTTGACTAGAAAACAAATGACGGTCCGTCCTAGAGATCAGTCATACATAGGCTCACCATGGATATCGACGAATTTTGTCCGAGTCCGGATCGAGCCAAAATTGATAGGACATGACAAGCTAAGCCATGAGAGTCAACGTTCCAAATCTCAAGTCAATCCGAGCTCGTACGCTCAAGATATCATCGATTCAAGATGGAGAAAATTACCCTAAGTTCGAATCCATGAAGTTCGTATCCATCACACTAGCACCACAACCATCCTGTTCGAATCCACCAAGTCACTGTGCTTCGAATCCATCCGCGCAAACCCTTAGCTCGAATCCATCGTCCCTGCATTACTTCGAATCCATGAGAAGTACCATTGCTTCGACTCCATCAAAACACTCTCCACGTTCGAATCCATCCAAGGCCTCCCGTGGTTCGAATCCATCAAATTATATCCAGCTTCGAATCGATCAATGGGAAGGTCTTCGAATCCATGCAGTTGAAGCCTTCGAATCCATCCAGACATAGTTGCTTCGTATCGATCGAATGGAACACGTCACGATCGATACGAACGAACCCTTGTTCGAATCCAGATATGATCACTGTCTTCGAATCCAACGTCTCGAGTCCACACAGCTAAAACCCCGGGTACGACTCAGTAAAACTCGGAGATAAAACGGGGTTGACCCGAGGCATGCGCACCACGCCGAAGTCTTCGCATACGGGGGGATCGATTCGAACGAATCGATTCGAACGTATCGATTCGAACGACTCCAGGAAACGAAAAACACTAACTTGAATCGATCATAACTTGAGATCCACAAGTCCAAATGCCATGAAATTTTCACAGAAGCTTAAGCACATGATGAAGAATGTTCACTCCAAATTTCAGCTCGATCGGATGATTTCTTGATCGATTCGAAGCAAGGGTCGAATCGATCCCAAAGTGGGCCCGGATTTCCAAAGAGCGGGCATGTGGGCCCCCTCACGTGCCAGAACTGGTCTCCCCTCATTTTAGGCGAAATATCAGCCTCCTACACCTATAAATAGAGCCCATGGTCATTCAGAAAAGGGGTCGGAGAATTCTAAGTACCGAAGAGCGCCCAGATTCTGCCAGATTTACTCCAGAACACCACCGCTACCTTAATTTGAGACTTAGAGTTTAATTTCAGTTGTACTACATTAGAAGAAATTGTAATCATCAAGTGAACATCAATAAAATCATCAACTTCAGAGTGGACGTAGGCAAGATCGCCGAACCACTATAAATCTCGTGTTTATGTTCATTGTTTCTGAATTGTGATACTCTGTTTGCTTAGATTTGAGATTTGTGTGTGAATATTGTTGATTTATATTCATACACTGGTGCTTTCACAACATTCGGGGTTTGTGACCAATTTTGGCACAAACAATATCCATAACCGATTCCGGTCTCTTTAATAACCTTCGAAATTATTTCACCGATTGGTCGTTTATTTATTTCAAAACCAAATCAATTTCAATTTCAATCAGAGTTTATAAATCAACATTTCGATTGTCTTTCTAAACCAATTTCCAAAATTTACGTTTCAAAACTTCCAAATTCAAAATTTCAAAATCTTGTAATTCAATTTCAATCTTTATTTAAAACAAGTCAAATCTCAATTTAAACTTGTATATAAGATTCATTCCGAAATCATTTAAATCAACTTAATTTAACATTCAAATCAGTTTAACTTCATTTATCGATTTTATTCAATATTCGTTAAGTAAATTTATCATTCCAAATCAATTCTATTTAATTTCCAATTCATTAAATCAATTTCTTAAGTTCAAGTTCATTATATCAAAACTTACAAATTGAGTTAAATTAAATTCGTCAAATCAAATTCTTTAAATTTCGAGTCTTACATTAATTTCAATAAATCACATTTTATTTCTTGTTAAAGAAATTCAATTCACTTATTTACTTACTTAAATATTTTCCAAGACTTAATTAATGAAGAACTCAATTTCATTTATTTTCGAAGTAAAAATTTACTTATTCAAAAGTTCAATTTTACTTATTAAAGAATTCAATTTATTTAATTATTAAATAATTCAATCTTATTTAATTGTTAAATAGTTCAAAACTTAATTATTAAATAATTTCAAAGTTTAATAATTTCAAACTTAATTATAATTTCAAACTTAATTATTAAATCATTTCAAACTTAATTCAATCATTTCTCAAATTAAACAACATTCTTTCATCAGTTTCATTTTTAATATTTTGTTTCAGATTTTTTTATTATTAACATTTTCCTTTCATTAAAAATTCAAATTTCAACTTCATTTCAAAACCATATTGTTTATTCAAATAAAATCTTCATTTTATTTTTAAATCAAATTATTTGACCAATCGGGTTTTATTTAATTCTCTATATCCAAGGTCAAAGTTCAATTTGGGTATTTATCATTTCAACCCGATTCCAATTCAATTCAAAAATCAAAGCATAACAAAGGGAACTTGCAGTGTGATAACTGGGATGGTGTCAAAGTAAATAAACAATCAATAACAACAATCAATATCAATCCAATAATCAATTCAAATAATCCCGAAATAATCGTATTAATTCGCATTGTTATTTGTGCAAATTAATATAATTATTTCTAGAATCTACACTATCATTTCATGTAGATTAAAGATTATTACATTACGGTTTTTCACTTGTCATCTATGTACAATTTCATACATCATCAATTTAACAACATACATTCAGTGGTTCAAAGTGTAATTAAACAAATCCTACGTGTCAAAAAAAATTTAACAGTTAAAGGGGTCGTATTATACAAATGTCATTTAATCAAATTTAACACATATATCAAATCTAACTATCCTACGTCAATTTTAATTTCAATTTATTTATCACTTACATCATTAACAATTTAACGTCCAATATAAACATCAAACAATCAATCATTTAACAACCAAACTGGATTATCATTACATATATAACAAATAATGGTGTCAGATGTCACAGGTGAACTGATACAGGTAATAACAGTGTATATATCAAACAGCAGCATATTTCAATTGTCGTTTCAATTGAAATCAAATTTAATAAATAAAAGAACGTTAATCGTGAGTGAGTGCTCACCTTTCAAGGTTAGAGATAGTCGACAATGAGATGAGTTTCTAATCCAGGCAAAAATCTCAACAAGGCAAGATTGAACGCGAATTTGATGACAAAGCTGATAAAAGGAAATTATGAAATGGATTAGATCAATTTGATATGAATGGACGATATATATATTATATTTCAAACAATACTCATGACAATATATATACTTATAAACAAATCTATATATCGAATATAATACAAAACAGGTCGTATAAACATGTGTATACAAACTAGTCTTCATAGACTTTATATTCAAAAATATATATATATATATACTATATCACTTTAAATGTGAAATATACTAAAATATAAATGAAACTGTTCTAAAATATGTAAACTAACATATGAAACAAAACTAACATTTATAAAACAATATACATCCAAACAATATATATTAACAAAGATATACGATCAAGGTATACTTTTATATAAACAAAGCTTAAAAGAAATATATATGAAATCAACCGAGAATCCAAGTGTATGGCATGCATGCTATACTATTCATTAATAAATGTATTGAACTACATAACATATTATACTTCAACACAGACAGACAAACTAAATATATATACTATACATACCCTATAACTAAATTATACATCTGAAAGAAGTCTGTAACTTAAACTATAAAGCAAACTATTACATTACTGTAACTTATAACTAATATATACATAGATATACATAAAATCGAACAGCAAAGCAAATATAACTTAGTTTATAAAAAAAATCTAACTAGCAGACTACAAGTATAGCTTATATAATAATAATAATATACCAACAAATTCTCGTATATACTTATATACACTGATATGTATATAATATTTTCGAAATCAGTACTTAGTTTTTAAAGTAACATATCTGTCGTTCAAATATATATATATATATATATAATATATCTACACAAATTTTAGACGATATAAAATACAAACAACCAATTGTACAAACTAGTATATAACCATACAGCCGAAAGCTTTTTTTTTTACACATACTACCATTATAATAAAACACACGGATCTATATATTAATTATACAGCAACACTTTATATATACAGAAAAGAAAAACTTATATTCATTAACATATATATATATATAAACATCACCCATTACCTGACCACGACTAAAGAGGAGAGGGGAATATGCAGAGCGAGTAACAAGGAAGGGAAGGCAAAGAAGATGAGGCTAGAGCTAGGTGCTCGAAGTGGCTCGACTGTGGCCGCTACGGCGCGGCAGAGAGACATGGCCAAGCTCGGTTGTTGGATGGAAGGTCGATGGGCTATCGTTGGCGATGATGGAACGTGCTGAATTTTGACTCGGAGGTGCGGTGCGGCTTGGTGACGAGGACGCGTGGAAGGGCCCTGACGTGGCCGGTGGTCCATGCGGAGATGGTGGTGGTTAAAGCGGAGAGGGAAAGGTGATTGAGTTAAGGCCGGAGGGAAAAAGAAAACGGGCGGAGAAGATGGTGGTTGCTGACGGAGGGAAAGTCGACGGGAGAGCGATGAGAGGGAGAGGCCAGGCGGAGGAAACTCGACAACTGTGAGAGAGGAAGTGGGCGAGTGCTAGAGAGAAGAAGAGGTATATGGTTTTATTTCCAGGCAATGTTTTTTAAAAGAACGTTTACATGAAAATGAATGGACAGAATATAAAATATAAACGCACAAGGCAACGAACAGAAATGAAACTTGAAAAGTGGAATGGAAATGGTCAATCACAGGAATCTAGGAGATGTAAATTTCACAGCTGTTTGTATTGCACGGTGTAAACTAAATGGTCACAAAAGAATAAAAAGTCGTACCGACATGATTACCCGTTTCCCGGTTTCCGCTATGTACCGGACTTCATAACGCAGAGATAAATATATCATAGAGAATCAGCGTGACGCGACGATCCAAACGGTATATGGATATCAGTGGTACGATTGGATTATAAAATTTCGAATTTTCTAATAGCGGAAAATGCAAGAAAAACGCTGAAAAATAAGATCGACGGAGCCAAAGATGTCCGAATTTGGAAAAACGACAAACTGACATCTTGCTCAAAAGATGGTTTAGAATTTTTCTATGTAAAAATATTTAGATTTTGGAAACATTTTATTTTCATCGCTTTTTAACTGATTAAATTGAAGTTAAATTTACACGCGAAATAAACTTTCATATTTTCGGACGAAAATTTACCAGTTGCTATGTTTAACTAGACACATTCCAAATATCAAATTTATATTTAAAAATTTTATCGTTTAAAATTTCACAAAATTTCAACTAATTACGATATTAAAACAGTTAAAATTTACGGGTCGTTACATTCTCCCCCACTCAAAACTTTTCGTCCCCGAAAAGGAACGCGGTTGGAGAATAGAAACAACCAGAAAGAAAACAGATTTGAAATACAAAATAACCATAAATTTAAACCATATAAATTCAAATTTAAATTAATTGATATTCAATAATTGATTTAATCCATTTGATTTCACTAAAATCAGTCTCAACTATTTCTAAATTCATTATCTTGTTATCCCATTTTCTTCAATTTACAATTTCTAAAACCATAAATTTGAATAGTCTTTTATTATAATCATATTTTCTTTAACAATTTTAAATTCTTCTTTATTCCAAATTACTGTTAAATTAATTCTACTTAATATATCCACTCACATGTATTTAAGCCATATGAATTAATTTAAAACATAAAAGTTTCGATTTAAATTAATTTACATCTATTAATTTCTTTTAAATTCAAGGTATTTCATATGTTGATCAAATTTCAATTTATTAATTCTTTCAAAACAAATTTATTAATTCTTTCAAAAAAAATTTATTTCATTATTAACTGAGTTTACTTATTATCCTATCTAACTCTATTAACATCTTTATAATCAAAATTTAGTGTATAACATTTATTATAAACACTCAAATTTTATTTATAAATCCAATTTATCTTATATATTATCCAATTACATATTCAACTTCTGAATGATTTAGGTAAGTTGTATTAGAATGCAGTTGAACAATATACAAATAAAATTTTCCCATTCAATTATTCAAGTTTAAATGTTTTTCCAAATTTTGGTTTTATTTATAATTAAAATCATCCTTTAACAAAATTTAAGAATTAGATTTCCGATTAACTTTAAACAACTTAGAGATATATATAATATATTTATATCAGATCAAATTAAATTTTTAAAATAAGATACCTATATATATAAATCAAATTATACTGAAGAAATTCAAATCAAAATATTTTTCAAAACAAAACCGTAGCAAGGCTACAGAATAGTATCTCCACTTCGAAACTCGAAAATGAATGTCGATGATGCGGCCGCCATCACCGAGATTATTTTCCAGCGACAAAGAGAAGAGCACTGATTTCAATATTTTAAAATTCTTTGAGAGCGGTTTCTATTCGAAAAGACCTTTAATAATATACATTTTTAAAAATTTAAAAACTTAAAAACCAAAGCTTGAAATTACTGGAAATTAAATTCTCAAATTCTAAATGTTAAATTCATTTAAATTTCAAATCAGTTTATAACCCATGTTTAAAATTCATTTATAGAACAATAAGTGATAATCAATTATTATCATTTCAACAACCAATTTAATTAGCTTATTAAATTTCAGAAAATTTTACTTATATATATTTATAATATAATCATACAAATTTATTTCATTTACAAGAATTTGAAAATAATATTGTGTCAGTTTGCTCTGTTCAAGTGTTTTGGAAATCTTATCGATAGCGTTGATCAGACGAATCGATCGGAAACCCAAATCAACATCAACAACTCAAACAACACAATATATTTTAACATTTAAATATTAGTTTACAAATACATTTCTTTGCTCGACGATACAGGAATGAATTTTCAAAATAAGGATAGGGTTTCAATTTTTTGATGGACTCAAATTTAAAGAGAATTTTGATTCGAATTCAAGTTCAAAAGGAAAGAAAAGATGATTCAATTAACAGAATCGGGAGATGGATAAGCTTATTTAATTCACGGGCAACCTTAACCGGGTCGACCGCGACTTCAAGAATAAGATCGATGTAGAATTTTGAGGCAAATCTACCTTCGATCTCGAGGAATAGAATTCAGGTATAGCAGGAGATGGATGACATCGTAAACCAAGGATACATAAATCTCCGGTAAATCAATGCTTATTGTAAAGGAGTTTTGCTCCTTTACGAATCATTCGAAGAATGGTGAGACCGCCGATTTATTATAAATATCATTCAAAATGGAGTTATGGGGTGCTCCAGAATTGAAAGAAGACGAATAGTGAAGGGCACGAATGAATTTCGGAACCGAGGGGAACGTTCCAAAATTCAAAGGAATTGAGTCAAAGGAAGAGATTGAAACTCGAATGAGAGTGATTCTTTAAATACATTTACCCTATATGTTGAGTTTTGCCTAGAGCTACCAAAGCTCTGATACCAACTGTAACGACCCGTTATTTTGGACCATTCGCATCCATTATAAGTGTATAGGTAGACACTCATGCCGAAATTGAATTGCTCAAAATACCGCGTTGTTAATTTAAATTTTACAAAACTGAGCATATACAGTAAATAAATATAATCACAGATCACAGACACAGAGTAATAAATGCAGCAGAAATAAAAAGAGATAGTAGTTCATGAAGCTACTATATGACTATATAAGATACATCAGAGTTTTACAACAGAAGAGTAATACGATACATCAGATACAATCAGAATACATCACTGGAATCATCGAATACTGAAAGCAGAATAGATGGCTGGATCTTCAAGCAAAGCTCCAACTTCAAAGGTTAGTCTCGAATACTGGTACACTCAGTCTGACCCGAGCGTAAAGCAAAATACAAAACACTCGAGTCAGGATTAACATTCTTATATTAATAAATCCAACTCAAGTGAAATAGCAATTGAAATACAAGTAACTCAAAGGATGTTTGGAATAACCATCCTTTAAGGATCCGTTAAACTATCTACTAGGTAGTAATATACGCTAAGTAGATAATGTCTATCAGTAATATAAGGTATTAAAATAGTGTTAAGTCATGGCCCATTCCACCCTTAACACATTTTTATTCCCAAAAGCATATACAAGACCATAGTTTCCCGAAAACCGGAAGTCACCAGAGGGCAATCCATATACTAAAGGTACAAAACAAATTCGTAGTGGTCGCGAATAGGGAATACAAGTATGACAAGGCACATGAGGCAATACCCAAGGTAGTGATACTACCGTTTGCCTGATCCGGACTGGTGAGAACGCAACGCCGCAGCGCCCGCAACACCGTGAAACAACACTCTCAAAATCAAGGGTGCACCAATCGACAACAAGTAATGAGTAATTCGAAGAAGTGTGTTCACTTGAGGTAGCCAATCCTCCATTGGCCCGGCACGGCTCCTGTTTTAGTCATTTCCAATTTGACACAAGTGTCAAGGCTAGCCATTATCGTTCTCTTTCTTCAGTCATCCCGTACATCATTCCAACCACTTCATTCTGGATCATCACTCCGCGTATAGTTATTAAAGTGGTTTTCGGTTTAGATAGAGAGTATATCCATAACCGATTCCGGTCTCTTTAATAACCTTCGAAATTATTTCACCGATTGGTCGTTTATTTATTTCAAAACCAAATCAATTTCAATTTCAATCAGAGTTTATAAATCAACATTTCGATTGTCTTTCGAAACCAATTTCCAAAATTTACGTTTCAAAACTTCCAAATTCAAAATTTCAAAATCTTGTAATTCAATTTCAATCTTTATTTAAAACAAGTCAAATCTCAATTTAAACTTGTATATAAGATTCATTCCGAAATCATTTAAATCAACTTAATTTAACATTCAAATCAGTTTAACTTCATTTATCGATTTTATTCAATATTCGTTAAGTAAATTTATCATTCCAAATCAATTCTATTTAATTTCCAATTCATTAAATCAATTTCTTAAGTTCAACTTCATTATATCAAA
This sequence comes from Allium fistulosum, assembly GCA_030737815.1. Classification (NCBI taxonomy): domain Eukaryota; kingdom Viridiplantae; phylum Streptophyta; class Magnoliopsida; order Asparagales; family Amaryllidaceae; genus Allium; species Allium fistulosum. The sequence goes on along the minus strand of CM060905.1, from coordinate 866,277,164 downwards.
ACTTACAAATTGAGTTAAATTAAATTCGTCAAATCAAATTCTTTAAATTTCGAGTCTTACATTAATTTCAATAAATCACATTTTATTTCTTGTTAAAGAAATTCAATTCACTTATTTACTTACTTAAATATTTTCCAAGACTTAATTAATGAAGAACTCAATTTCATTTATTTTCGAAGTAAAAATTTACTTATTCAAAAGTTCAATTTTACTTATTAAAGAATTCAATTTATTTAATTATTAAATAATTCAATCTTATTTAATTGTTAAATAGTTCAAAACTTAATTATTAAATAATTTCAAAGTTTAATAATTTCAAACTTAATTATAATTTCAAACTTAATTATTAAATCATTTCAAACTTAATTCAATCATTTCTCAAATTAAACAACATTCTTTCATCAGTTTCATTTTTAATATTTTGTTTCAGATTTTTTTTATTAACATTTTCCTTTCATTAAAAATTCAAATTTCAACTTCATTTCAAAACCATATTGTTTATTCAAATAAAATCTTCATTTTATTTTTAAATCAAATTATTTGACCAATCGGGTTTTATTTAATTCTCTATATCCAAGGTCAAAGTTCAATTTGGGTATTTATCATTTCAACCCGATTCCAATTCAATTCAAAAATCAAAGCATAACAAAGGGAACTTGCAGTGTGATAACTGGGATGGTGTCAAAGTAAATAAACAATCAATAACAACAATCAATATCAATCCAATAATCAATTCAAATAATCCCGAAATAATCGTATTAATTCGCATTGTTATTTGTGCAAATTAATATAATTATTTCTAGAATCTACACTATCATTTCATGTAGATTAAAGATTATTACATTACGGTTTTTCACTTGTCATCTATTTACAATTTCATACATCATCAATTTAACAACATACATTCAGTGGTTCAAAGTGTAATTAAACAAATCCTACGTGTCAAAAAAAAAATTTAACAGTTAAAGGGGTCGTATTATACAAATGTCATTTAATCAAATTTAACACATATATCAAATCTAACTATCCTACGTCAATTTTAATTTCAATTTATTTATCACTTACATCATTAACAATTTAACGTCCAATATAAACATCAAACAATCAATCATTTAACAACCAAACTGGATTATCATTGGATATATAACAGATAATGGTGTCAGATGTCACAGGTGAACTGATACAGGTAATAACAGTGTATATATCAAACAGCAGCATATTTCAATTGTCGTTTCAATTAAAATCAAATTAATAAATAAAAGAACGTTAATCGTGAGTGAATGCTCACCTTTCAAGGTTAGAGATAGTCGACAATGAGATGAGTTTCTAATCCAGGCACAAATCTCAACAAGGCAAGATTGAACGCGAATTTGACGACAAAGCTGATAAAAGGAATTGATGAAACGGATCAGATCAATTTGATATGAATGGACGATATATATATTATATTTCAAACAATACTCATGACAATATATATACTTATAAACAAATCTATATATCGAATATAATACAAAACAGGTCGTATAAACATGTGTATACAAACTAGTCTTCATAGTCTTTATATTCAATATATATATATATACTATATCATTTTAAATGTGAAATATACAAAAATATAAATGAAACTGTTCTAAAATATGTAAACTAACATATGAAACAAAACTAACATTTATAAAACAATATACATCCAAACAATATATATTAACAAAGATATACGATCAAGGTATACTTTTATATACACAAAGCTTAAAATAAATATATATGAAATCAACCGAGAATCCAACTGTATGGCATGCATGCTATACTATTCATTAATAAATGTATTGAACTACATAACATATTATACTTCAACATAGACAGACAAACTAAATATATATACTATACATACCCTATAACTAAATTATACATCTGAAAGAAGTCTGTAACTTAAACTATAAAGCAAACTATTACATTACTGTAACTTATAACTAATATATACATAGATATACATAAAATCGAACAACAAAGCAAATATAACTTAGTTTATAAAAAAAAATCTAACCAGCAGACTACAAGTATAGCTTATATAATAATAATAATATACCAACAAATTCTCGTATATACTTATATACACTGATATGTATATAATATTTTCGAAATCAGTACTTAGTTTTTAAAGTAACATATCCGTCGTTCAAATATATATATATATATATATATATATATATATATATATATATATAATATATCTACACAAATTTTAGACGATATAAAATACAGACAACCAATTGTACAAACTAGTATATAACCATACAACCGAAAGCTTTTTTTTTTTACACATACTACCATTATAATAAAACACACGGATCTGTATATTAATTATACAGCAACACTTTATATATACAGAAAAGAAAAACTTATATTCATTAACATGTATATATATAAACATCACCCATTACCTGACCAGGACTAAAGAGGAGAGGGGAATATGCAGAGCGAGTAACAAGGAAGGGAAGGCAAAGTAGATGAGGCTAGAGCTAGGTGCTCGAAGTGGCTCGATTGTGGCCGCTACGGCGCGGCAGAGAGACATGGCCAAGCTCGGTTGTTGGATGGAAGGTCGATGGGCTGTCGTTGGCGATGATGGAACGTGCTGAATTTTGACTCGGAGGTGCGGTGCGGCTTGGTGACGAGGATGCGTGGAAGGGCGCTGACGTGGCCGGTGGTCCATGCGGAGATGGTGGCGGTTAAAGCGGAGAGGGAAAGGTGATTGAGTTAAGGCCGGAGGGAAAAAGAAAACGGGCGGAGAAGATGGTGGTTGCTGACGGAGGGAAAGTCGGCGGGAGAGCGATGAGAGGGAGAGGCCAGGCGGAGGAAACTCGACAACTGTGAGAGAGGAAGTGGGTGAGTGCTAGAGAGAAGAAGAGGTATATGGTTTTATTTCCAGGCAATGTTTTTTAAAAGAACGTTTACATGAAAATGAATGGACAGAAGATAAAATATAAACGCACAAGGCAACGAACAGAAATGAAACTTGAAAAGTGGAATGGAAATGGTCAATCACAGGAATCTAGGAGATGTAAATTTCACAGCTGTTTGTATTGCACGGTGTAAACTGAATGGTCACAAAAGAATAAAAAGTCGTACCGACATGATTACCCGTTTCCCGGTTTCCGCTATGTACCGGACTTCATAACGCAGAGATAAATATATCGTAGAGAATCAGCGCGATGCGACGATCAGAACGGTATATGGATATCAGTGGTACGATTGGATTATAAAATTTCGAATTTTCTAATAGTGGAAAATGCAAGAAAAACGCTGAAAAATAAGATCGACGGAGCCAAAGATGTCCGAATTTGGAAAAACGACAAACTGGCATCTTGCTCAGAAGATGGTTTAGAATTTTTTTATGTAAAAATATTTAGGTTTCGGAAACATTTTATTTTCATCGCTTTTTAACTGATTAAATTGAAGTTAAATTTACGCGCGAAATAAACTTTCATATTTTCGGACGAAAATTTACCAGTTGCTATGTTTAACTAGACGCATTCTAAATATCAAATTTATATTTAAAAATTTTATCGTTTAAAATTTCACAAAATTTCAACTAATTACGATATTAAAACAGTTAAAATTTACGGGTCGTTACATCAAATGCAAAGAAAAGATCAACCACTCTTCACTTCTACTCTACAAGCTCCAATCTAAGATCAAAACAAGTATTTCCTAAATTAGGGTATAGGAAATTTTTGAAATTGGATAGAGATTGAGATGGAGAAGGTGAAAAGAAGGCTTACCTAAGTTTCTCTTTGATTTTGGAGCAAGAATTTGAGTTTGCAAAAGGAAACTAGGGTTTGGAATTTCTATTTCCCATTCTCTTCCCCCATTTTAAGTTGAGCTTGAGTTTTAGGAAATGAATTGAGTGAATGGAGAGGAGAGAGGGCTGAGTTAGGGTATAGGATGAGTTGGGTGAAACCCAAACCCAAAAGCCCAAATAGAAAATAGCAAAAATTCAACTCACTCCAAACATATCGATGCTTATACTCAAAAAAGTCGCAAACGCCATTTTGAACTCAATGGAAGTGGTCCCGAGTCCTAATTCGACCGTTTGCAAAAAGTGACATTTCGGACTTTAATCCGATGATGATGCTATATTTAAATAAAATATTTAAATATAAAATCGTAAAATATGTGGGTTGTTGCATAATGGGTATTTATACATGCTTAAAACCCTAATTCATATTTTGAGGGACTACCTAAAATGCCCTTGAGAAAGTGTAACAACCATGTAATCATTAGGAAAATAATTAATCCCCACTAACATGCCTTTAAGCCTCCATTAACATGTGCATGTGTTTTAATTATGGACTATATGATAGTGGGTATGTGGGCACCTCCATGTTACATGAATTCTTTTATTTTTCTATTTGCCTTTAACATATGTGCATGCATACATCCATGAAATCCCTTCATATATGCACTTCATTTCCTATAAATAAAAATTAAATTATGCAAATAAATTTTTTGAAAATTAAATCATACACAAAATTACCATTTTACCCCCAAATGAAGATGAATAAACGATGATTTGAAAACAATTTAAATTTTGGTTTAAACGTGTAAAATACCCTAGTATGCTCATTTATTTAATTAAAAGAAGATTAAATATGGAAGTAAAAATATGCACTTTTACATGCACATAAAATACCCCCACACTTATCTTTTTATTCGTCCTCGAATAAACTAAACTAGGATAAATCCGTTTTTGTAGGAAACACGATTGCATTGAGCGTATGCAACAAGCCGTTAAACCTCTAGGTGTCCTTAGTAGGATGAGTATTGTCTCATGAGGGTTTTCAGTGGATACTACCCACAAAATCCAAATGCGATATGCAGATTCTAATGTGACTATATGATGCAAGTTTTCAAAAATATTTACAAATGAAGAATTTACTTTTAAATTGACACGAGTAAGTTAAATATAAGTTTTGGCCATTATCAAGAAATTTTAGTCCTTTTACTCATCAAAATTTCCAACAAAAATTAAGTTATCATCACAGTTAGACTCTAGTTTTGCTAGTTGTTGCGGTTGATAACATAGTGCAACTATGAAATGGATCCTTTAGTTGATTATCAAAATTTTGCAAAGTGGTATTTTTAGTTCTTTTGAATAGCAAGTCGAATCAAATAAGAAAATAGTGCTTGGATTTCAATTGCTTGCCCTCTCTATTTTGAAAAATATTAACATTATTATTATTTACATACACCTAACTCAGATAAACTAAGGCCAGATATACCTATCATGCATTGCCTTTCGGGCTTACGTGAGAAGAGTACAGAGCGTAGCGAGTGTACACACTTACGTATGAACACATGACTCTCGGTGTTTATTATTATTTTAAAATTTATTTACATACTCCTAAATCAGAAAAACTGAGGTCAGATATACCGATCATGCACTATCTTTCGGGCTTACATGAGAATGGTACAGAGTAAGGTAAGTGTACACACTTACGTGTGAACACCTGTCTCTAAGTGTTTCTTATTTTTATAAAAACTTTATTATTATTATTTTAGAGAGAGTTATGCAAAATCATCTTAGCACCACTTAACTTAGAAGATCAAAAATTTTATTGCCTTTACTTTAAATCAACCACTCTTTTAAACAAAGATTACAATTAGGACATACTTTATAATTATCACCTATGAACCTTCCTATATACTAGTTAAACCATAGTTACCTGTAATCAAACTTTTATTTTTATTTTTGTTGAGACAAGTAAATTTTCAAAATTTTCAATTTAATAACCAAAAATATATACTTATCCTATAGTGTTTCTTCAAAAGTAAATCAATATGCTAAAAAGAAAATTTGTTTTGGGATTTTTTTTGGTTCCGGAAAGAAAATACAAAAAATAAACCATGAAAAATCAAAATAAAAATGAGACTCCCCCCACACTTGGTTTTGACTATTGTCCCCATAGTCAATAAATGATATAATGAGTGTAACGGGGAAAAATATATACATATTTACAAGAGAGGGTTAAAATTTCTTACTAGACATAGTGTGGCTCATGAAGAATCATTAGCTCCTCCTCTCGATCACTCACCAACTCCAAGTAAGGTTTTAAACGATGACCATTGACTTTAAAAATCTATCCATCCCTAGGTTTTCTATTTCTATGGTAACATGTGGAAAAACAGTTCGTACCATGTATATTCATGTCCACCTTGATTTTAATTTCCCAAGAAACAAATGAAGTCGAGAGTCATACAAAAGAACTTTTTCGTTTGGCGAAAATGAAACGACCCAACTTTCTACCACCAGAAAGTCGCATCATCTTTAAGAAAGAAAGGGATAGAAAAGAGAAAAGATAAAGAAGAAAGAAGAAACAACATCAGAATCTCAACAGCGGAACGAATAAATTATATCAATCACATAAATATTACATAATATACAACATCAATCAAAGTTACACAGATAATACATCACATACTAGACAGTTATAAACACCTATCTAGTTAATACAACTCGGTACAACTCAAATACAACACAAAGATACCAACACAGCGGAAAACTATATATCTATAACGCTGAAGCCTCCTGCTCCATTGCTCCTCCATAAATCGTCAAAGCTAACCTGAATCCCTTGGCTACTCGTAAAAAATTTGAGTACCCGAGAGTTTAAGAAAAAACAGAAATAAACTCCGGGTCAGACATGGGTCTGGTATGAGTAACAGGTTAAAGTTGCTTAACTTTGAAAATCCTTTGAAAACAAAAGGTATCACGTAAGACTTCCCACACATAAACATGGAAAAGTTTTTACCTTACGCTAACCAAACATTTGATAGGAAATTCTATGATATTATAATAGGTCTAGGGTTATCAAGTAAATAAAATCATAGCTGAAATTGTTACATATATTAAATTCCAGCATACTAGCCAACATGTGGGTAATACAATCAAATCCGATAGCACTTATTGGAGATTGGATTCCATACAATGGCAGGGCTACTGGGGTACCGCCCGTCACAGTACGTGGCCTAGATCACCGTACCGAGGACCCACCCTAAGTCCCCTGCAACACAAGGCCGGAACCATCCCTTACTGGATAATTCCCGGACAAGACACCCCACGGTTGTCATGACCAACCGCACACTAAGCCGAAATAATAAGGGACATCAAGACAGGGGTAATCTTGTCCTACTTGGGTGCTACCCACTAACCTTGCTGCACCTCCCCTGTTTTATCCATTCCCGGTTGATGAGGCATGAGGCTACGATTACCTCATCAGAACACATCACTTAGAATGATCATCATCCATCTGATGATGTTCTGAAAGCAATCAATCCATACAAGTTCGTTCCGGGTTTGAACAAAACCGAAGGCATTATCTCGTTACACTCATTTTGGAGTCACCCTCAGAGTTAACGACAATAACCCTTGCACTCTGAATCTTCATCTTCACTTGAGATTCACGACCTATCGTTAATTTGGATCGATGTGGTTTTTGGATATCCAAATCTGGAAACCCGATCCCGGTCTCATCGAAATCCAAACCGTATCTTTTAAGGCCAAGTTGTTTTAATGTTTAAACCAATTTAATTCAATTATTATCCACATACACACAGATAGATAATTCACAATATCACAGATAGATAATATACATTATCATTACAGCAGATGATTCACTTCAACCAAAGCATCCATATCACACAGCATTATTTATCTCATATCTGAGATTTCAAACCATTCAAGGAAATCAATATCATCCATCATATATAAACAATGATTAATAATCACACCATTTATAATTAATTTAAAATGAATTAAATTAATTACTTATCTCTAATTAATTTAAAGTAAATTAAATTAATTACTTCATTATTATAAATCCTTCTTACATAACCATTAATTAATTATATATCAAATTAATTAATCATTCTCTAAGTATTCATCTTGATTAAACACCTTTGATTAATCATTCTCTAATTACAATAAGTAAATTAGTCCTAAATTAATTCCACAAATTTATTATCCTAAATCATTTATAGTAATTAACATTTAATTGCTTCATTTATTAATTAAATATAATTAATTATATTTATCCTAAATTAATTACATTAATTAATCACCACATTATTAATTATTCCTTAATTAAACAATTCATAATTACATCATTAATTATATTAATTAATGATCTCTAATTTATATTTAAATTAAATTACTTCATTTAAGTTAATTACATTAAGTAATTTAATCTTTAATTAAACCCAATTATTAATCCCCTTGATTAATAACAAACCAGTAATTAACTATCCTTAATTACTTATTAAATAAATTAATAATCCCATAATTAATTATCTTCATTAATTAATCCTTAGATTAATTACAAAAGTAATTACCTGAATTACTTCACTTACAAATCATCTTGTATTAATTACATCAAGTAATTATCATCTAATTACTTTCCTAAGTAATTATACTCCATTAATTACACTAAGTAATTTCACTTTCAATTTATCAAATGACTATCTTAAATTAATTAAACTAAATTAATTAACTTAAATTAATCATATCATCAAAATTAATTACAATAAGTAATAAATCTCTTAATTACTTTTATCAAGTAATTACATTTCACAATTTACAATAGATTATCTAAATTAATTAATCTAATTAATTATCAAAATTAATCACATTAATTTATTATTTTAAATAATCCTTAGTTAATTTTCTTCATTAATTAAAAACAATTCCTTAATTACTCCATTAATATTAAAGTATATTAGAACATTACATTTTAAATTTAAATTCAAATTCCATTTTGAATTTAATATTCAAAATGATTAGTGTTTAAACATTTACCCAATTTAAATTCAATTTAAGATCTTTTAAATAAATGTAAATAACATTTATTACTTACATATGAAATTTTATATAAGGAAAAGACTTTTAAACTAAATTTGTGATATCCCAGGATTTTGGGCAATATCAATTTAATAATCTGTATTGAAAATTAAATTGATTTGATGATCTTTGTTAATAAATTTGAATTAATTTAATAATATAATTGAATAAATATTTAATTGGTGAATTTTATCTTTTAAAAGTTAATAAAATGATTTCTATTTATAATGTATATATATATATAATTGTATATATATTGTAAATAGATGAGCTTTGGTTTGAATTTAACAAATGAAATTATATTTTCAAATTCTAATATATTTTGGGTAATTTGGAAATCATGATTAATTTAATATTAAGCTTTTCAAAGTTATTTAATAAATAACTATATAGTTTTAAAATACATAAAATAAACGTTTAATTGTTTAAATAGATTTAAGCTTAAGTTTAAATTTAAATAAAAGGTTTGTTTTATTTTTTTTTAAATATTACTTGATATATATGATTTAAAAATAGAAGTTTAAATACAATTTACATATGGTATTAATTCATTTAATAATAGAAGTAATTTATAATCTCTTTTATAAATTATTTAAAATTGTCAAATTTGATATTTTCAAATAATAATCATAATACTTTGTTTTTATAAACATAAATAGATTTTATGGAAATAGAATTGTTATTTTAAATTTAAATAGTAGTTATATATGCATATATATATAACTTGATTTTAAATTAGGTTTTTAAATTTAATTTGAATATGAATTTGGATTTATAATAAAAATTCAAAAGATAAACATTCTAAAAATATTTGGATAGGCCTTTAATTATATATATAATTTGTTTATTTACATTTCCTTTAAAAGAGAAATTCATATATACATTTACATAAGAATTTATTAATTAAGTTAAAAATCTTTATTAACATTTAAATTATATACTCATTAATTAAAAAGACACATGTTATTTTCCTAAGGCCTCATTTTTACAAGTGTTAGATAATTAATATGATATGGGACAAGTGTCATGTTTCTTTGATTTTTATTAAACCATAAATAAAGTTATATAAACAAACATCTTGCATTTTCCTTTTCTTTTCTAATCTCCTTTCTAAACAAAGAAAACTGAATATAATTTCTCAAAGAAAAATCTGTACCTCCTCAAACCAGAGAAAAACTTATTCAATTCAAAACCTGTACATTCCAATAACCTGAAAATCATAATCACCAACCTGTAATCTCATTTTCAAAGGATCAATTTCAAAATCAAAGCAGAGATCATCAAAACAATCTTCTCTGTTTTGAAAGCAAACCTGTAACCAAGTTACAAAGATCAAAACTAAAGCAAGTAATCAAAGCCTGTATTTCTTCAAATCTGGAATTTGTTTGAAGCAAGTTCAAGATCCAGTAACATCAAAGCAAGCATGCAGTTTTAAATCAAAACAAAGAAACAACTCAAGTTTTCAAAAGACATTTTCCAGCACTCAAATTCAAAAGCTATTTCAAACTAAAGGCTCTGTCTCTATTTTAAATCTGGTGAGTAACTTTTAAAATTTAAAATACAATTGGGTTGCATGCTAGTATGGTTTAATATAAATGTGTATTGCATGTATATATAAGTGAATGTCTGATGTGAATTTTTTATTTGTGTGCATGCTGTTTATAAGTGCTCTGTCCTCCTTAAAAACAAAGGTGAGTAACATCACATTTTAAAATGCTTTAAATTGTTTTTGGATGTATGTTAAGTTTTGGAAATGTATGTGTTTGGTATGAATATATATGGATGTGTGAATATGGGTATATGTATACCTCCTGTATCATCTCTGTTACCAGTTTATTTTTAGCTCAAGATTTAAATCAAAAAAAATCTTTTTCTCTTGAACCATTTGCTGTTAGGATTTAGTCTATAAACAAAAGCTATTTGTTTTATACTAGATTAGAGGTTAAAAATTTAAGTAAACAAAAACAAGTTGGATATGGCTCTGGAAAATTAAAAGAACAGAGATGATCAAGCTAAGTCAAAAATCCAAATTTCATAATTTATTAATTCAGGGTTATATATCAAATATCTAATCAAAATCATGAATTTTAATACCAATTTTGTGATTTTTAATCTAGTATTGGAAGAGAATTTGGATGTTGTTCGAATTTGGGTTTAGGTTGATTTGCAGGTGATCGCGAGATGGATGAAGGCCGTGGTTAAGGCTGGAGGATGGTGGATGGTCAGGCATCATTGGAAAAATGGTGTGGTATTTTTAAATTGACTAGGGTAATCTAGCGACGCGATTTTAGGGTTTAGTGTTGGCTTCAGTTGTGGTGGAATCGTGACCAATTTGGGAGTTCGTGGCATGATCGGAACGTATGAATTTTGGCAGAGAGGTAGCGTCAGGATAAGGCTTTCGATCGGTGGTAGTGTTGTTTCGATCAGAGAAATTTGGTGGGAGCAGTTTATCGAGTTTTGGGCCGGAACTTTTCTCGATGGTTCAAGCGAGGATTGTTTTTCGTTCGGGGGGATTCACGTCATCGTCGAGAGGGTAGTGTCGATCAGTAGAAGAAGAGGCATCGACTTAGGGGCTCGCGAGGCCGGATGGGTCATCGGAGAGGTGGTGCATGTACACCGCGTGCACGTGTATGCTTGTATCAGGCGTAAATGATGGATTTGGGGAAGAAGATTTTTATCGTGGGTTTGATCTCGGGTTGTTTTGGTGATGCCTCGAAGTAGCAGATGTTTGAGAGTGCCTCGGTGTTTTGGACTGGAATGCTCGGGTTTTTGTTGTTGTTGCTCGGGTTCGTTTACTTGAGTTGAAAGCAGGATTAAATTTTTGTAAAAAGAAATCAAGTTTAAGTAAAGTAAAACAAAATTTAGTTTTACAAGCTAGGATATTATTTAAAACTTCAAGCAAGTTGTGTAAATAAGTTTTAAAAGTTTTAAAGGTTTTAGAATAATTTGTTTCAAAAGAAGATGTTTAGTTAGGATTTTAAATGTATTTGAATTCAAAAGAAATTTTGAACTAGGATAAATTTGTTTAAAGCTGAATAAGTTTTAAAAAGAAATATATAACTAAATTTTCCAAGGAATAGATATTTATTAAACAAGTTTCAAGATTTTAAATGATTTAAATTGTTTTGGTTTTAAGTAAATTATATTTTTAAATATAACATGGATTCATTATGCTTTCTAATGAAAATTTAATGATGTAATTAAGTGGTCAATTAAGTTGATTAATTATAAGTTAATCATTTTATGAGATTAATAAAGATCTATTAATTAATGTTAATAATCAAGGTATAATTACTTAGTATAAGTAATTAGTGAATAGTTAGTGATAAATTAATTTAAAGATCATTAACTAGTGATTATGAAATAAGTAATTAATGTGATTAATTTAAGATAATTAATTGGATTAATTAATTAAGATAATCATTTGTGAAAATTGTTTAATATAATTACTTAATGGAAGTAATTAAGAAATTAATTACTCATTGTAATTAATTGAGTTTAATTTGATTAGTTAAGTTAATTAATTAAGTTTAATTAATTTAAGATAATCACTTAATGATTTGTGAAGTATAATTACTTAATGTAATTTAATGAAGTATAATTACTTAGGAAAGTAATTAATGGATAATTACTGATGTAATTAATGGAGTAATTAAGGATAGTTAATTACTTAATGGAATTAATCAAGGGATTAATTAAGAAATTAATGTAGGAATAATTTATTTATTTAAAGAAGTAATTAAGGTAGTTAATTACTGAATGTGATTAATCAAGAGTGATTAATAATTATGATTTAATTACGATTAATTACTTAATGTAATTAATTTAATTAGAGTAATTAATAATAAAAAATGTAATTAAGGATTATTAATTAATATAATTAAGAATTGATTAATTAAGAAATAATTAATGAAGTGATTAATTAATGTAATAAATTAAGGAGTAATGTAATTAATTTTAATTAATTAATTAATGAAGTAATTAAAGGTTAATTACTATAAGTAGTTAAGAATAATTAATTTGTAAAATTAATTTAATGCTAATTACTTGAATGTAATTAAATGTTAATTAATCAAGGATGGTTAATTAAAATGAATAATTGGATGATGATTGATTAATTGATTGATAATTAATTAATAGTGATTTAAGCAAGATTGATAATGATGGAAGTAATTAATTTAATTTACTTTAAATTAATTAAAGATGAAGTAATTAATTTAATTCATTTTAAATTAATTATAGATGGTGTAATGATTATATCATTGCTTATATATGTATGGATGATATTGATTTGCCTTGAATGGTTTAAGATCTCAAAAATGAGATAAGAATGCTATGTGATATGGATGCTTTGGTTGCATTTTATGATAATATGGATTATCTATTTTGATGATAGTATGGATTATCTGTTTATGATGATAATATGGATTATCTGCTTATAATGATAATGTTGATTATCTATTGTGAATCTGTGAATTATCTATCTATGTGTATATAGATAATATAATAGAATTGTTTTAACTTTAAAACAACTTGGCCTTAAAAGATACGTTTTGGATTCCGATGAGACCGGGATCGGGTTTCCAGATTTGGATATCCGAATACCACATCGATCCAAATTAACGATAGGTCGTGAATCTCAAGTGAAGATGAAGATTCAGAGTGCAAGGGTTATTGTCGTTAACTCTGAGGGTGATTCCAAAATGAGTGTAACGAGATAATGCCTTCGGTTTCGTTCGAACCCGGAACGAACTTGTATGGATTGAATGCTTTCAGAACATCGTCAGGTGGACGATGAGCATTCTAAGTGATGTGTTCTGATTAAAGGTAATCGTAGCCTCAAGCCTCATCAACTGGGAATGGCAAAAACAGGGGAGGTGCAGCAAGGTTAGTGGGTAGCACCCAAGTAGGACAAGATTTCTCCTGTCTAGAGGTCCCTTCTTATTATTCGGTTGTGTGGGCAGTTGATTGCAACAACTGCTGGGGAGTCTTGTGCGGGAATTATCCAGTAAGGGATGGTTCCGGCCTTGTGTTGCAGGGGATTGGGAGTAATCCTCGGTACGGTGATATAGGCCACGTACTGTGACGGGCGGTACCCCGGTAGCCCTGCCATTGTATGGAATCCAATTTCCAATAAGTGATAACGGACTTGATTGTATAACCCACTTTGTGGCTAGTATGCTGGAATTTAATAATGTAACAATTTCAGCTATTTTATATTTATTTGAAAATCCTAGACCTATTATAATATAACCGGATTTCCTATCAATGTTTTGGTTATCGTAAGGTAAAAACTTTTCCGCGTTTATGTGTGGGAAGTCTTACGAGATACCTTTCCTTTCCAAATGGTTTTCGAAGTTAAGCAACTTTAACCTGTTACTCACACCAGACCCATGTCTGACCCAATTGTTTATTTTCTGTTTTATAAACTCTTAGGTACTCAAATTTTTACGAGTACCCAAGGGATTCAGGTTAACTTTGACGAATTGTGGAGGAGCAATGGAGCAGGAGGCTTCGATGTTGTAGATATATATTGTAGTTCCGCTGTGTTGATCTCTGTATTGTATTAAGTTGTAATAACTAGACAGATGTTTATAACTGTCTAGTATGTGATGTATAAGCTGTGTAGCTCTGATAGTCATTGTATATTATGTAATACTTGTGTTATTAATATAATTTATTCGTTCCGCTGTTGAGATTCTGATGTTGTTTCTTCCTCTCTTCTCTTCTTTTCTCTTTTCTATCCCTTTCTTTCTTCAAGATGATGCGACTTTCTGTGGAGAAAAAGTCGGGTTGTCACAGTTGGTATCAGAGCGCTAGGTTGAGTGAATACCTAGGCTTTGGAGTGGTGTCTATCTTGAGAGCGCGTATTTGTAATTTTTATACAACTATATATATATATATATATTTATTTATTTATTTCTACCTATTTGTTGGGTTACCTGTTCGGGTTTTCCAATATAAGTTTTAAAGGTAGATGGGGTAGTGGTGTGTGTAACACGACTACTACAAATGGTTGGAGTCTGAAGTGTTTGAGGTTGGAAGTGTATCTGACGAGACTGTAGACCCAATACCGTCTCGAGTAAGCTTTGTTGTGGTGTAGGATTTCACCGATCTCTGAAGGAAACCTGTTAAGGTTCGGAGTTTATCTTTGAAGTTGGATGAGCAGAAGCGAGTGATGGTATCTTGGTAACTGCTGGAAGAAGTAGCTGTGTGATGAGACGCAGTGACTATGGATGTTTCTGAAGATGTTTTCTTTGGAACAAGTTAAGGAAGTATGTCTGCTTCGATATTGTGGCTGAGTTCAGCAGGATGTTTGTGTTTGGTTTGAGGTCCGAGTTTCTCGAAGAGCTTTGGATTAGGAAATTTTTGGCATCGGTGTCAGCAGTGCAGCTCGGAGTGTTCTGTGTTTTGGCAGGAAGTTTTCTGGCTGAGCATTTTTTCTTGAGGAGGAGTTCAGAAGCAGTAGAGTGGATTCATTTCTTCGATGGATTGGATAGATAAGTGTGAGACGTTCTGATTGGTAAAGAGAACAGTTTATTTTCTTTGGATATTTGGTCTGGATTGATCGCAAAAGTGACTTGCGATTGCCGAGTGTTCTCTTGGGTTATCAGAGTTTTTTCTGGATATCTTCAGGGAAGACAGAAGTTTGTCCACATCTGGAGAATGAGTTTTCTTATCGACTAGGATCCCAGGAGTATTACCGGTGGTTCGACTAGTTGAAGGTTGATTCCTAGAGATAGAGTTTGGGGAAGCAGCTCAGGTTTTGATGGAGTATCTGAGTTTTCTTTATGGATCTGTTGAACCATTTTTCTGGGATGGGTTGTCCAGTCTGTGCTTGTGTTCTTCATCAGCATTCTTATCTACTTCAGATCAGAATTGTGCAGCGGAAGCAGTTTGGGAGTGCATCTATTTTGTTTTCCGGATAGGAGAAGTAAGTTCAATCTTCTGATGATTGAGGAGTAGAGTTAGTGTTCTTGGTTTTGGAATCAGCAGTTCAGGAGGTTTTGGTTGTTGAGTCAGACTTGTTTGTGGTCTGATATCTTGTGCAGTTATGTAGATCTAGATGAGTAGGAGCTCTGTAGCTTAGTAGTATTGATTGTTTGGATTCTGTAGAGCGAGTATCCCGGTGTTTATATCTGGGAAACTCTAGGAAGTTCTATCCAGAATTTTGTCTGGATAATTAGATTTGTTTGCTTGTGTGAATTTGTTTGCTATGGTTGTTAGCATATGGTTGATAATATATGCCTGTGGTTTAAAACTAAAATTTTTAATAAGATTATTAAATTACCTTTGTTTTAAATTTCGGGGATGAAATTATTTTAAGGGGGGAGGAATGTGATATCCCGGGATTTTGGGCAATATCAATTTAATAATCTGTATTAAAAATTAAATTGATTTGATGATCTTTGTTAATAAATTTGAATTAATTTAATAATATAATTGAATAAATATTTAATTGGTGAATTTTATCTTTTAAAAGTTAATAAAATGATTTCTATTTATAATGTATATATATAATTGTATATATATTGTAAATAGATGAGCTTTGGTTTGAATTTAACAAATGAAATTATATTTTCAAATTCTAATATATTTTGGGTAATTTGGAAATCATGATTAATTTAATATTAAGCTTTTCAAAGTTATTTAATAAATAACTATATAGTTTTAAAATACATAAAATAAATGTTTAATTGTTTAAATAGATTTAAGCTTAAGTTTAAATTTAAATAAAAGGTTTGTTTTATTTCTTTTTAAATATCACTTGATATGTATGATTTAAAAATAGAAGTTTAAATACAATTTACATATGGTATTAATTCATTTAATAATAGGAGTAATTTATAATCTCTTTTATAAATTATTTAAAATTGTCAAATTTGATAATTTCAAATAATAATCATAATACTTTGTTTTTATAAACATAAATAGATTTTATGGAAATAGAATTGTTATTTTAAATTTAAATAGTAGTTATATATGCATATATATATAACTTGATTTTAAATTGGGTTTTTAAATTTAATTTGAATATGAATTTGGATTTATAATAAAAATTCAAAAGATAAACATTCTAAAAATATTTGGATAAGCCTTTAATTATATATATAATTTGTTTATTTACATTTCCTTTAAAAGAGAAATTCATATATACATTTACATAAGAATTTATTAATTAAGTTAAAAATCTTTATTAACATTTAAATTATATACTCATTAATTAAAAAGACACATGTTATTTTCCTAAGGCCTCATTTTTACAAGTGTTAGATAATTAATATGATATGGGACAAGTGTCATGTTTCTTTGATTTTTATTAAACCATAAATAAAGTTATATAAACAAACATCTGGCATTTTCCTTTTCTTTTCTAATCTCCTTTCTAAACAAAGAAAACTGAATATAATTTCTCAAAGAAAAATCTGTACCTCCTCAAACCAGAGAAAAACTTATTCAATTCAAAACCTGTACATTCCAATAACCTGAAAATCATAATCACCAACCTGTAATCTCATTTTCAAAGGATCAGTTTCAAAATCAAAGCAGAGATCATCAAAACAATCTTCTCTGTTTTGAAAGCAAACCTGTAACCAAGTTACAAAGATCAAAACTAAAGCAAGTAATCAAAGCCTGTATTTCTTCAAATCTGGAATTTGTTTGAAGCAAGTTCAAGATCCAGTAACATCAAATCAAGCATGCAGTTTTAAATCAAAACAAAGAAACAACTCAAGTTTTCAAAAGACATTTTCCAGCACTCAAATTCAAAAGCTATTTCAAACTAAAGGCTCTGTCTCTATTTTAAATCTGGTGAGTAACTTTTAAAATTTAAAATACAATTGGGTTGCATGCTAGTATGGTTGAATATAAATGTGTATTGCATGTATATATAAGTGAATGTCTGATGTGAATTTTTTATTTGTGTGCATGCTGTTTATAAGTGCTCTGTCCTCCTTAAAAACAAAGGTGAGTAACATCACATTTTAAAATGCTTTAAATTGTTTTTGGATGTATGTTAAGTTTTGGAAATGTATGTGTTTGGTATGAATATATATGGATGTGTGAATATGGGTATATGTATATCTCCTGTATCATCTCTGTTACCAGTTTATTTTTAGCTCAAGATTTAAATCAAAAAAAATCTTTTTCTCTTGAACCATTTGCTGTTAGGATTTAGGCTATAAACAAAAGCTATTTGTTTTATACTAGATTAGAGGTTAAAAATTTAGGTAAACAAAAACAGGTTGGATATGGCTCTGAAAAATTAAAAGAACAGAGATGATCAAGCTAAGTCAAAAGTCCAAATTTCATAATTTATTAATTCAGGGTTATATATCAAATCTCTAATCAAAATCATGAATTTTAATACCAATTTTGTGATTTTTAATCTAGTATTGGAAGAGAATTTGGATGTTGTTCGAATTTGGGTTTAGGTTGATTTGCGGGTGATCGCGAGATGGATGAAGGCCGTGGTTAAGGCTGGAGGATGGTGGATGGTCAGGCATCATTGGAAAAATGGTGTGGTATTTTTAAATTGACTAGGGTGATCTAGCGACGCGATTTTAGGGTTTAGTGTTGGCTTCAGTTGTGGTGGAATCGCGACCAATTTGGGAGTTCATGGCATGATCGGAACGTATGAATTTTGGCAGAGAGGTAGCGTCAGGATAAGGCTTTCGATCTGTGGTAGTGTTGTTTCGATCAGAGAAATTTGGTGGGAGCAGTTTATCGAGTTTTGGATCGGAACTTTTCCCCATGGTTCAAGCGAGGATTGTTTTTCGTTCGGGGGGGATTCACGTCATCGTCGAGAGGGCAGTGTCGATCAGTAGAAGAAGAGGCATCGACTTAGGGGCTCGCGAGGCCGGATGGGTCATCAGAGAGGTGGTGCATGTACACCGCGTGCACGTGTATGCTTGTATCAGGCGTAAACGATGGATTTGGGGAAGAAGATTTTTATCGCGGGTTTGATCTCGGGTTGTTTTGGTGATGCCTCGAAGTAGCAGATGTTTGAGAGTGCCTCGATGTTTTGGACTGGAATGCTCGGGTTTTTGTTGTTGTTGCTCGGGTTCGTTTACTTGAGTTGAAAGAAGGATTTAATTTTTGTAAAAAGAAATCAAGTTTAAGTAAAGTAAAACAAAATTTAGTTTTACAAGCTAGGATATTATTTAAAACTTCAAGCAAGTTGTGTAAATAAGTTTTAAAAGTTTTAAAGGTTTTAGAATAATTTGTTTCAAAAGAAGATGTTTAGTTAGGATTTTAAATGTATTTGAATTCAAAAGAAATTTTGAACCAGGATAAATTTGTTTAAAGCTGAATAAGTTTTAAAAAGAAATAGATAACTAAGTTTTCCAAGGAATAAATATTTATTAAACAAGTTTCAAGATTTTAAATGATTTAAATTGTTTTGGTTTTAAGTAAATTATATTTTTAAATATAACATGGATTCATTATGCTTTCTGATGAAAATTTAATGATGTAATTAAGTGTTCAATTAAGTTGATTAATTATAAGTTAATCATTTTATGAGATTAATAAAGATCTATTAATTAATGTTAATAATCAAGGTATAATTACTTAGTATAAGTAAATAGTGAATAGTTAGTGATAAATTAATTTAAAGATCATTAACTAGTGATTATGAAATAAGTAATTAATGTGATTAATTTAAGATAATTAATTGGATTAATTAATTAAGATAATCATTTGTGAAAATTGTTTAATATAATTACTTAATGGAAGTAATTAAGAAATTAATTACTCATTGTAATTAATTGAGTTTAATTTGATTAGTTAAGTTAATTAATTAAGTTTAATTAATTTAATATAATCACTTAATGATTTGTGAAGTATAATTACTTAATGTAATTTAATGAAGTATAATTACTTAGGAAAGTAATTAATAGATAATTACTGATGTAATTAATGGAGTAATTAAGGGTAGTTAATTACTTAATGGAATTAATCAAGGGATTAATTAAGAAATTAATTTAGGAATAGTTAATTTATTTAAAGAAGTAATTAAGGTAGTTAATTACTGAATGTGATTAATCAAGAGTGATTAATAATTATGATTTAATTAAGATTAATTACTTAATGTAATTAATTTAATTAGAGTAATTAATAATAAAAAATGTAATTAAGGATTATTAATTAATATAATTAAGGATTGATTAATTAAGAAATAATTAATGAAGTGATTAATTAATGTAATAAATTAAGGAGTAATGTAATTAATTTTAATTAATTAATTAATGAAGTAATTAAAGGTTAATTACTATAAGTAGTTAAGAATAATTAATTTGTAAAATTAATTTAATGCTAATTACTTGAATGTAATTAAATGTTAATTAATCAATGATGATTAATTAAAATGAATAATTGGATGATGATTGATTAATTGATTGATAATTAATTAATAGTGATTTAAGCAAGATTGATAATGATGGAAGTAATTAATTTAATTTACTTTAAATTAATTAAAGATGAAGTAATTAATTTAATTCATTTTAAATTAATTATAGATGGTGTAATGATTAGATCATTGCTTATATATGTATGGATGATATTGATTTGCCTTGAATGGTTTAAGATCTCAAAAATGAGATAAGAATGCTATGTGATATGGATGCTTTGGTTGCATTTTATGATAATATAGATTATCTATTTTGATGATAGTATGGATTATATGTTTATGATGATAATATGGATTATCTGCTTATAATGATAATGTTGATTATCTATTGTGAATCTATGAATTATCTATCTATGTGTATATAGATAATAGAATAGAATTGTTTTAACTTTAAAACAACTTGGCCTTAAAAGATACGTTTTGGATTCCGATGAGACCGGGATCGGGTTTCCAGATTTGGATATCCGAATACCACATCGATCCAAATTAACGATAGGTCGTGAATCTCAAGTGAAGATGAAGATTCAGAGTGCAAGGGTTATTGTCGTTAACTCTGAGGGTGATTTTAAAATGAGTGTAACGAGATAATGCCTTCGGTTTCGTTCGAACCCGGAACGAACTTGTATGGATTGAATGCTTTCAGAACATCGTCAAGTGAACGATGATCATTCTAAGTGATGTGTTCTGATTAAAGGAAATCGTAGCCTCAAGCCTCATCAACCGGGAATAGCTAAAACAGGGGAGGTGCAGCAAGGTTAGTGGGTAGCACCCAAGTAGGACAAGATTTCTCCTGTCTAGAGGTCCCTTCTTATTATTCGGTTGTGTGGGCAGTTGATTGCAACATCTGCTGGGGAGTCTTGTGCGAGAATTATCCAGTAAGGGATGGTTCCGGCCTTGTGTTGCAGGGGATTGGGAGTAATCCTCGGTACGTTGATCTAGGCCACGTACTGTGACGGGCGGTACCCCGGTAGCCCTGCCATTGTATGGAATCAATTTCCAATAAGTGATAACGGACTTGATTGTATAACCCACTTTGTGGCTAGTATGCTGGAATTTAATAATGTAACAATTTCAGCTATTTTATATTTATTTGAAAATCCTAGACCTATTATAATATAACCGGATTTCCTATCAATGTTTTGGTTATCGTAAGGTAAAAACTTTTCCACGTTTATGTGTGGGAAGTCTTACGAGATACCTTTCATTTTCAAATGGTTTTCGAAGTTAAGCAACTTTAACCTGTTACTCACACCAGACCCATGTCTGACCCAAGTGTTTATTTTCTGTTTTATAAACTCTTGGGTACTCAAATTTTTACGAGTAGCCAAGGGATTCAGGTTAGCTTTGACGAATTGTGGAGGAGCAATGGAGCAGGAGGCTTCGATGTTGTAGATATATATTGTAGTTCCGCTGTGTTGATCTCTGTATTGTATTAAGTTGTAATAACTAGACAGATGTTTATAACTATCTAGTATGTGATGTATAAGCTGTGTAGCTCTGATAGTCATTGTATATTATGTAATACTTATGTTATTAATATAATTTATTCGTTCCGCTGTTGAGATTCTGATGTTGTTTCTTCCTCTCTTCTCTTCTTTTCTCTTTTCTATCCCTTTCTTTCTTCAAGATGATGCGACTTTCTGTGGAGAAAAAGTCGGGTCGTCACAAAATTACTATGCAAAATCAATCTTTAAAATACATTAATTATTTAACTTGCAAATTTATTTACTTTCCATTCAAAAACATTTTATAAAAGAATTTCTCAAAATCAAGTTAAACATTTATTTGAAACAAATTTACTTTTTAAGACTATTTATTTAAACTTATTTTTTTTAAAACATTCATATTTAAAATTGATTTAAATTTTCAGATTTGGATTCAAAGTAAACTTGAATCCATCCATTTATCTTTGATTTTAAACCACTATTAAAATCTTGTTTTCACATTATAATTCAAATTTAAAATCTGAAACAGTCAGGTTTTTAAACCTGAAACCCACCTTTAATTATTTTAAACTTTTTATTTCCTTTCAAATTTGAATTCAGAAATAAATTTGAATTCAAGCTTCAACCTGGATTTAAGCTTTGTTAAATCTAGTTTACAAATTAAAGTTTTCATTCGAATTTGTTTTGAACATTCAAATTTCTTCCAGGTTTTCTAAAACCTGTAACCACTACTATCTCGAGACTAACCAAAATGCTTCGAGCCAAACTGCCCGCTACTTTGAGTCACTCACGCGCAAAACCCCTCAACAGTTCGAGCCTCACCCAAAAACAACTCGAGAAACTCGAGTACCAATCTCCCAACCAAACTTCATCAGAAAATTGTGCACCGTGCACATGCACGGCAACTCTACGCCACTCCGACTATCCTTCAGACCCTCGACAAGTCGTCAACATCCTTGCCGATCCATACGTCCACCCAGACTGACGAATACGGCAGCAACCCAAAAACAAGTCGATCGATCAAAACTGGAACCCACCTGATCAACTAAAGTCCCTCGACGTCGATGAACCCTACCACCAGAATCCACGCTGACCACACCAGAGCTACGCCACAACACCCAGTACCGATTCCACCCCTCGCGATCTACTCCGGTCTCCCCACGGCGACGCAATTGCCTCAAAAATCAATACGACCAAAACAGCACCACTAACCCTACATCGTTGTCCCCTGAGCACCACGGCCATCTCAAAAATACTTCACCATTTTTCCAGTGACCATAAGGCTACCCCCTATCTCTAGACCAAAGCCCGACACTGCTCCACCTCCAAATAACTAGGAATTGACAAAAATACACTTCCTGATCAACTCACGAATTCTCAACGATCTCAATCTTAAAAACCATGATACCATTATCAAAAATCATCATTTGCAAGTTCGAATCAGGTTATATAATTAAAACAATAAATTATGAACTTCGATTTTCTGACTTTGATTTATTTTTACTGTAATTCCCTATTCTTGAAATAATACTTAATATAAACACATGTTTATTCTTAAAAATAATATTACAGTCTTTCAATCATTTTTCATTTAGAAACCAAAGCCTAATATTGATTACATGAAGAGCAGTTGAATTTTCCTTAGGGGAGTTTGAGCCTTGATATATACAGAGGCTTATATGTATATATACACAGTCATATCCAGGCATATTTACATTTATATACGAGCAACACATACATTCATACATGCAAACATCTCTACAATCTTACTTCAAGCATGGTTCAAAATAAATCACTAATTAATACTGTTTTAAAGGGAAAAGTTTACTCACAAGTTTTTTTTAAAAAGAACAGAGACAGAGAACAAAAGTGAAGAACAGTTTGCACATCATACTTCCAGTTTTTCAACATATACCGAGAAATTTATAAGCATAAACATACATACCTCAGATATACTTTCACAGATTTAAACCTTTAAATTTAAAGAAAATGTTACTCACCTATTTTCCAGAAAGAAGAGAGTTTTGTAACGACCCTGAATTTTGAACAATTTAAATTGAGAATATTTAATTAATTTTAAATATTTGAATGATGATTTGACTTGAATTTCAAATTATCAGAATGAATTGGCGATTAAATTTTTGAATTTAATCTATTGAAAGTTGAATAAAATTTGAATCTTCAATTTTAAGCCGGTTAAAAATAATTTAAAGGCTTAGAAAATTCATATTGATAATACTGAAGATAATAGAAGTTTCAGAATTGAATTTGAAAGCGATTTGTTCAGTTTGAAATTGTATCGTTTAAATTTAATTTAAAAATAGCCTTCCGAGGCACAGTCTCGGAATTTGACGAAACCAGTTCCATTGGGTCCGTAATATTGAATTATTACTGGATTTAAATTTTCGTATTTATCAGAATTGTTGTGTGAACACACGACGTATAAACGCGTAAAGATTTAAATCGAATTCAATTTGAATTTCGGTAACAACCGGGGTTTTTGCATCGATTTGATATCATCGTTAAACGATTTCTCTGCTAGCTAATTGCTTATAGGAGTTTCGATTCGAATTGGAATTCGTTTAATAAAAAAATTGTTGTTGGAATTTTTGAATCGGTTAAAATTCTTTTGAAAAGAAAAAAATTGTGAAGTATTGGTGGGCTTTGAAAAAAAAAATAATACTGCCCTTATTTTCTTTGATACCGTGATAAATCCAAACCTGTTTCCCTTTACCCATTCATTCCAAAACCCTAGAAACGAAATAAGCGAGAAAAGAAAAATGGCGGCAGGCGATTTTCTTTGTTTAATCTAAACTGTTGAAACTTTGATTTATGTTCGTTCACTAGCTCAGATGCTATTCTTCTTTGATCTGGATCCTTGTGACATCGTCTTCTCGAAGCTTTGCAAAAATTAGGGTTTCGATTCGTGATTTGCTCGTCCTTGCTTACCGATCAAGTTGTCGTGCTCGTCGAAGCTGAGGTGAGTAATTTTATTACTCACATCTAATTTAAAGTCCTATGATCTTTTGTTTCTGATTTCCATGGTTTTGATTTTGTTGGAAATTGTTGCCTTGAATTCTCTGGACTTCGAGTTGATTATATTGGCCTTCGGTCATTTTTTTGTGAAACTTCTGCATGTTGTTTAAAAATAAAATTTCGAATGGCATGCCTGGGAATACACATATACAAGTCCTTGTTCCTAGTTTACAGGCTTTCAAACCTTTGATCTTAACACTATTGAATCCAAGTTTCAAATGAAATTTGTTTGTTAAGTCATAAACTTCAGCTTTAGATTGTACTTAAGTGGAAAATTCAAACTTTTAAATCCCTGTTCTCTGCTTTGTCAAAACAGACAGGTGAGCAAACTGTTTCTTTAAAGCTTGATATTGTTGATTCTTTCCTTCTTTATACTTTGGTATCTTTGGAAATTCCTTTCAAAGCACGGCTTTAATTTTGTTCTGTTCGATTTTCTTGTTTCATATGGCATTAAAACTTTCCTCTTTTTGATTACTTTGACTATTTCAAAGAAAACCTTACGCACTTGATTTTTTCATTTGTGAATTTTGAATTCGACTTTGAGTAGAGGCGAATATTTTGAACTCGGTCGATTTATCATTCTTTCTCGTGAATTTGTTGGTTGGCTTTTATTGTATACTTGCATCATCTCTACTTGATATTGATACTGTCTAGTCCATCTTGTATATATTAACTTTCTCAGCTTCAATTTGCTGACTCCATTGTATATGAACAATTTCATATTGAGGTCCACTGCTGGCATTTTTTTGTCTACTGCCGTGTAGCCTTCATGACTTCACTTGTACTTGTCTGCATTGCACTACTTCATGTATGCTTGTCCTCATATTCATGATATTGGTATCACGTTTCACCGAGTTTTTGCATTTGTTTGTCTGGCATCTGAACTGCTGCCATGTTGCCTTTGCATTATTTGGAGTCTAATTTGAAGCAGTCTTCATTTTAAAGTCACTTCTGTTGCATGTTTAGAACTGGACTGACCATATGTACATTTTTGAAATACTTGCATTCAATTTGACCTTGTTTGTGGGGTTCCTGCTGCATACATGTTTGAAGCTTGTTGTTTTGACTTGCCTCGAGTTTCATTGCATTCATATATATACTTGTTCTTGATCATCTCTGAGTTCTTCCCTGTTAATCTGTTGTGATAACTGTTGAGTCTGTTTTGTTGTCCAGTGTATTCATGTATGTTGTCATTCTTTATGATCTAATTACTTGTAACTTTTGGAGCTGTGCACTTCATTGTTTGGTTGCATTCGTTCTGTTTTTGAGTCACTTTAACCTGTGCATTCATGTACTTGAAGTTACTTGAACTTGTTTGTTCACTTATGACCAGTTGCATTGTGTAGTTGCCACTGTCTTCACTTGAATTCGTTACCCACTGATGTTGTTTTGATTTTCTGGTTGATTGTTCTATGTAGCTTGTTGTAGTAGTCTGATGACCTGATACTTGTAGCTTATGTACCCTGAGTAGCTCTGGTTACTTGATCATCTTGTTCAACACTGTTTTACTTGAACATTTGCCACTGATTGTCTGCATTGCATACATGTAATTTATATGTTCATTTCTGTCTGTATTCATAAGTGTTGACCATTGTACTTTTGTTGTTGATGCTTGTTGCATGTGAGTTTGTTTTCTTCCAATCTTTGCCATTTCAGTAGTCTTTAATGTTGGCATCTTGTAGTTGTATCTGACTTTGATTTGACCTTGTGCACTCGAGTTGGCGAGGCAGTGCACATGTATGTACGTGTGTACTGCAGCCACATAGTTTAACGTGGCGAGGCAGTGCACGCGTGCGTGTACGGCAGCCAATCAAAACTTGATGTTTTGCTGTTTCTAAAATTGTTTTATGTTGAAACTTCAAAATATTTTGAATCGCATTTTGATTTGGATTGATTTGATGATTTTTGTTGTTAATCGCCGTTTTCGGCAATTCCATTCTTTTCTAAATCATCTTCATTTAGAAATCTTTGCATCTATCTCTGTTGATGTTTTAAATCTGCTGATTTATTGTTTAACACTGTTTAGTGTTAAAATTTTCGTATCCGATTTCTTTGTTAAAAGGATTGGATAGACGAGGATTATTTTGACTGTCGTCTATTTGATTATTATTGCTTCTATGCACTAATAACTGGTTTGAATTAGACTGACCTGTGTATTATTTTCTTTTGAATGTAATACTCGGGTCAGCCCGAGTATTTTACAGCTTGAAGATTTTCGAGCAGCGAAGTTAGAGAGAGAGTAAAGAATCACTTTAGTTTTTAGAAGAAAATTGTATTTTAAGATATTCCGCTGTATCAGTATTAAAATTGTATAAACTCTGATGTATTCAAAAAGATTTATAGTAATGAAATAAAGATTCATTTGTTTTAATTCATTGTTATTATTCTGTGTTTCTGTGGCTGATTCTGTTTAAACCTTATAAACTAAATAACAATTTGTCTTTTTGAACGTTTCTAGTTGGTTTAATTACCGACTGGAGGCGGTCAGAAGGGGGAATGTTACAGAGTGGTATCAGAGCTTTGGTTTACACAAAGCTTAGTTTATGGTGTTTAATATGAATAGTTACTAGAAACACTTTAAAAAGAAAACGTTTTTCAAATCTATAGAAGTATAAAATTGTTTGAATGGATTTGAAATTTAACTAAAGGAAAGTTAAATAAAATGAACTTGATTAGATGTATTATGGAAGTATTAAGCTATGTATAGTTTGTACGTGAATGTTTATGGTATTTTGGGAAGTTTAAATTTAATAAGTTGTATAACTTATAAAATGAGAAAATTTAAGTAAAACCAATTGTTAAAATGGTTAAACAGTTTTGTTAAGTAAAACAAAATCTTAATTTTGGATAGTGATATGAATTTGACTTTGGTAAAAGTTAAATAAAATGACTTTAGAAATGAAATATAGCTTAAGTGATGTTGAATGAGGTTGAATTTGATATCAAAATGAATTAATAAAGTGAAGTAATGAATATGAATTTGAGTTATATAAAGGAAATTCAACTTTAATTGTAAAAGTGAATTAGTGAATAAACATGGATTAGGAATGTTGTTGTTAAGAGTTGAATAAAACTTGAGTTAAGAAGTTGTGAATATGGTGAGTATTAGAATTCAAATCTGAATTAGAATATAAACCAAATGAAATTAAATGTGTTAAACCAAATTAAATGTAAGCAAAGTAAATAAATTTGGTTTTGCTAGTTGATTGTCTAGAAATTCAGTAAGTATTAATGAAATTGAATTAATGGGAATTGAAAGCTATGTAAATTGAATTCAAATTGAAAGATAAGTAAATCTAAATAGAATCAAATTTGATTTGAATTGAAAGCAAACTAACTTGAATATAAATTAGTGACAGTAAACTAATTGAATATGAATGAATGTTAGTAAAATCCAATGTGAATGAATCAAATGTGATTAAATTGAAAACCAAGTCGATGAATGATTTACTAAAGAACTAGTTGATTATTTTGGAAGTAGAAAGCTGACTTATTTTAATAAGTAAAATCTTTATAGCTTGTTAAAGGAAGTATATCCACAATTTTGGACAGTGGATAATCTTTTAAAAATGTTAGAAATGTTGTGAATATATTATTGAATAAAATGGACATGTTTTGGGAAAATTGATATTTTAAAACGAAGTTAATTGTTTTAAAGATGTTTTCAAAGGCATTGAATATCGAAACCATAGATTTCAACATTCATTGTTGAAATAGACGTTTTCGAAAAAAAAGGAAATGGCAGGTGGACTATAACACTATTGTTATAGTAAATGATTTCCGAAAGGAAATGTTTTGTATAGTATTGGGATTTATACATCTATCTAAATTTCGAATCCCTATACTAGTAATTTTGAGTTGTCGTAACAATGTTTTACGTAACATTCGTTTTAACTCAAATAAATATGTGAAAGAGAATGATTTCCTTAAAGATGAAATATATACTTAATTTTGATTTAAGTATATCGAATATTTTCAAATGTTGAAAATATATGGATTTGTGAATTACTTATTTTTAAATAAGTATGGAAATGTTTTTCCAATATGAAATGTTGTGAATATATCCCGTGAGTGATAAATGATTTAAAATTCATTTTCAAAGTCGAAGTTGAAAAGTTAAATGAGAAAATTGAACAATTAGTTCAATTTGAAATTTTTCAAAAAGATTGAATCGTTAAGCTAAATTGAGTTTAACTTCGACATCAAAGACAATATAAGATGAGTTTTGGATTTTGGATGATGATTTGGATTGTATGTCTAACATTGTGAATTGATGACATAGCGATTGATCTCTATTAAATATATATCTGTTGGTGGCGGAGAATTTATTCTCTTAGCTTAACACCCTTCTCTGAGACATACGAGCTCAGAGGTTATATATCGATAGACATCAATTCTGTGTTGAGAATTGACGATGTAACGTGAAATCCAAATCGAGTGTGAAGTCGATAATAAATGGAATTATGAATATGAATTAGGTTTGAGATAACCTTAAATTTCCAAATCGACTTAGAGGAAATTTTTTGAAATCCTCTATTTGTTATGGATATAGGATATGTAGGTTTTCGGAACTTATATATATGAATGTAGTAAATTCGAAAACCGTCAGTTTGGAAAGTAAATTGTTATGGAAATCTTATGTAGGTTTACATGAGTATGATATGTACGAAATGTGAAATGAAGTACTATATATGTATAGTATTATGTTTTCTAAACTGAGGATATGGAAAAGTACCTTCCATTTATTATTGGAGAAGGTGTTGGAACTCTCGATGAGTGTCCATTTGAAATTCGTAGCTACGTAGAATTTTCCATAAGTTGGAATGTCCATTTGGACTAGAATCCCTCATGATGGGATCATGTTGATTATGATGTATGTTAGCGTAATTTGAGGGGCGAGATGCCCACAGTTACAAGCGATTCCACTGGGATAGTGGCGCAACCGTCGAGTAAACTGCAATCTAAGCGCCAAAGCGAAATTCGAGGGGTGAGATGCCTACGGTTACAAGTGATTCTACTGGGATAGTAGCGTAACCGTCGTGTGGACCGCGATCTATGGCAACAACCATGGCGAAATTCAAGAGAGATGTGAAATCTACAGTTATAAGCGATTCTACTGGGATAGTAGCGTAACCGCCGGGTAAACTGTGATCCATGGGGGAACGTGCTTTCCATATCCATTTTTAAAAGAATTTTTAAAGTATTTTCACTGGAAGTTGAAGCAAGTATATTTAGTACTTGGAGATTTTTAGTCCTGCGCCTGGCCAGTGTATGCCTAATGTCTGTGAGAACGAAGATGAACTTGTTAAATTTCGAGTTAGCAAGTATTTTCAAACTGTAAATAGCAAATCAATAGTCTGAAATTAAAATTACATAATTCCAACCTAATAAACTAAGGAAGAAGATCTTTGAGATGTTTTGAAGGTCCACAGCTTTGGAAAAGATATAATATGCAAATCCCTAACATGAAGAATTTCAGATTTAAATCCGAGTTTTGTAAGTACAAAATTTTGGTAAAAGACTTTTGCGTATTGATTGTAAAAAAATCAATGAACAAAAGGAAATAATGAACAAGATAATGAGATAAAGCAAATGGAATGAATCCTATACTTATTTATTTTAAATAAATATCGAGCTTACTAAAATTGTGAAGGGTATAAATGTCGGTGAGATTTTTAACAATCATTTTTCCTAACTTTTAATTTCGGGACGAAATTCTTTTAAGGAGGGAAGATTGTAACGACCCTGAATTTTGAACAATTTAAATTGAGAATATTTAATTAATTTTAAATATTTGAATGATGATTTGACTTGAATTTCAAATTATCAGAATGAATTGGCGATTAAATTTTTGAATTTAATCTATTGAAAGTTGAATAAAATTTGAATCTTCAATTTTAAGCCGGTTAAAAATAATTTAAAGGCTTAGAAAATTCATATTGATAATACTGAAGATAATAGAAGTTTCAGAATTGATTTTGAAAGCGATTTGTTCAGTTTGAAATTGTATCGTTTAAATTTAATTTAAAAATAGCCTTCCGAGGCACAGTCTCGGAATTTGACGAAACCAGTTCCATTGGGTCCGTAATATTGAATTATTACTGGATTTCAATTTTCGTATTTATCAGAATTGATGTGTGAACACACGACGTATAAACGCGTAAAGATTTAAATCGAATTCAATTTGAATTTCGGTAACAACCGGGGTTTTTGCATCGATTTGATATCATCGTTAAACGTTTTCTCTGCTAGCTAATTGCTTATAGGAGTTTTGATTCGAATTGGAATTCGTTTAATAAAAAAAGTGTTGTTGGAATTTTTGAATCGGTTAAAATTCTTTTGAAAAGAAAAAAATTGTGAAGTGTCGGTGGGCTTTGAAAAAAATAATAATAATACTGCCCTTATTTTCTTTGATACCGTGATAAATCCAAACCCGTTTCCCTTTACCCATTCATTCCAAAACCCTAGAAATGAAATAAGCGAGAAAAGAAAAATGGCGGCATGCGATTTTCTTTGTTCAATCTGAACTGTCGAAACTTTGATTTATGTTCGTTCACTAGCTCAGATGCTATTCTTCTTTGATCTGGATCCTTGCAACATCGTCTTCTCGAAGCTTTGCAAAAATTAGGGTTTCGATTCGTGATTTGCTCGTCCTTGCTTACCGATCAAGTTGTCGTGCTCGTCGAAGATGAGGTGAGTAATTTTATTACTCACATCTAATTTAAAGTCCTATGATCTTTTGTTTCTGATTTCCATGGTTTTGATTTTTGTTGGAAATTGTTGCCTTGAATTCTCTGGACTTCGAGTTGATTATATTGGCCTTCGGTCATTTTTTTGTGAAACTTCTGCATGTTGTTTAAAAATAAAATTTCGAATGGCATGCCTGGGAATACACATATACAAGTCCTTGTTCCTAGTTTACAGGCTTTCAAACCATTGATCTTAACACTATTGAATCCAAGTTTCAAATGAAATTTGTTTGTTAAGTCATAAACTTCAGCTTTAGAGTGTACTTAAGTGGAAAATTCAAACTTTTAAATCCCTGTTCTCTGCTTTGTCAAAACAGACAGGTGAGCAAACTGTTTCTTTAAAGCCTGATATTGTTGATTCTTTCCTTCTTTATACTTTCGTATCTTTGGAAATTCCTTTCAAAGCACGGCTTCAATTTTGTTCTGTTCGATTTTCTTGTTTCATACGGCATTAAAACTTTCCTCTTTTTGATTACTTTGACTATTTCAAAGAAAACCTTACGCACTTGATTTTTTTCATTTGTGAATTTTGAATTCGACTTTGAGTAGAGGCGAATATTTTGAACTCGGTCGATTTATCATTCTTTCTCGTGAATTTGTTGGTTGGCTTTTATTGTATACTTGCATCATCTCTACTTGATATTGATATTGTCTAGTCCATCTTGTATATATGAACTTTCTCAGCTTCAATTTGCTGACTCCATTGTATATGAACAATTTCATATTGAGGTCCACTGCTGGCATTTTTTTGTCTACTGCCGTGTAGCCTTCATGACTTCACTTGTACTTGTCTGCATTGCACTACTTCATGTATGCTTGTCCTCATATTCATGATAATGGTATCACGTTTCACCGAGTTTTGGCATTTGTTTGTCTGGCATCTGAACTGCTGCCATGTTGCCATTGCATTATTTGGAGTCTAATTTGAAGCAGTCTTCATTTTAAAGTCACTTCTGTTGCATGTTTAGAACTGGACTGACCATATGTACATTTTTGAAATACTTGCATTCAATTTGACCTTGTTTGTGGGGTTCCTGCTGCATACATGTTTGAGGCTTGTTGTTTTGACTTGCCTCGAGTTTCACTTCATTCATATATATACTTGTTCTTGATCATCTCTGAGTTCTTCCCTGTTAATCAGTTGTGATAACTGTTGAGTCTGTTTTGTTGTCCGGTGTATTCATGTATGTTGTCATTCTTTATGATATGATTACTTGTAACTTTTGGAGTTGTGCACTTCATTGTTTGGTTGCATTCATTCTGTTTTTGAGTCACTTTAACCTGTGCATTCATGTACTTGAAGTTACTTGAACTTGTTTATTCACTTATGACCAGTTGCATTGTGTAGTTGCCACTGTCTTCACTTGAATTCGTTACCACTGATGTTGTTTTGATTTTCTGGTTGATTGTTCTATGTAGCTTGTTGTAGTAGTCTGATGACCTGATACTTGTAGCTTATGTACCCTTAGTAGCTCTGGTTACTTGATCATCTTGTTCAACACTGTTTTACTTGAACATTTGCCATTGATTGTCTGCATTGCATACATGTAATTTATATGTTCATTTCTGTCTGTATTCATAAGTGTTGACCATTGTACTTTTTTTGTTGATGCTTGTTGCATGTGAGTTTGTTTTCTTCCAATCTTTGCCATTTCAGTAGTCTTTAATGTTGGCATCTTGTAGTTGTATCTGACTTTGATTTGACCTTGTGCACTCGAGTTGGCGAGGCAGTGCACATGTATGTACGTGTGTACTGCAGCCACATAGTTTAACGTGGCGAGGCAGTGCACGCGTGCATGTACGGCAGCCAATCAAAACTTTATGTTTTGTTGTTTCTAAAATTGTTTTATGTTGAAAATTCAAAATATTTTGAATCGTATTTTGATTTGGATTGATTTGATGATTTTTGTTGTTAATCGTCGTTTTCGGCAATTCCATTCTTTTCTAAATCATCTTCATTTAGAAATCTTTGCATCTATCTCTGTTGATGTTTTAAATCTGCTGATTTATTGTTTAACACTGTTTAGTGTTAAAATTTTCGTATCCGATTTCTTTGTTAAAAGGATTGGATAGACGGGGATTATTTTGACTGTCGTCTATTTGATTATTATTGCTTCTATGCACTAATAACTGGTTTGAATTAGACTGACCTGTGTATTATTTCTTTTGAATGTAATACTCGGGTCAGACCGAGTATTTTACAGCTTGAAGATTTTCGAGCAGCGAAGTTAGAGAGAGAGAGAGTAAAGAATCACTTTAGTTTTCAGAAGAAAATTGTATTTTAAGATATTCCGCTGTATCAGTATTAAAATTGTATAAACTCTGATGTATTCAAAAAGATTTATAGTAATGAAATAAAGATTCATTTGTTTTAATTCATTGTTATTATTCTGTGTTTCTGTGGCTGATTCTGTTTAAACCTTATAAACTAAATAACAATTCGTCTTTTTGAACGTTTCTAGTTGGTTTAATTACCGACTGGAGGCGGTCAGAAGGGGGGAATGTTACAAGTTTGCTTGATAAAACATGCTTTTTAAAATTTGCAAGCTGAAGCTTCCCTGATCTCTGATTTGTTGAGTTGATCTGTTGTTTTTTTTAGTTGAATGTGGTTTTAAATTTTTTTGATGATGCTTACTTTATTTTCTCAGCTTGAAATGAACGAACTGATGAAGATAATGGATATATAGAAATGAAGTTACAGGGTATACATTTTTTATACAAGCTGATATGAATTTACAGGTGATATATCTTTTATTTGTACAACATAGGACATATATTCTTCTTACTTTGGTGGCTGAAGTGATAAGTTTTTGGCTTGCATTAATTAGTTGTACCACATTCCTATAATATTTCTCTCGGCTGTACAATATAGGTGAAGATATATCTTTGCACTGATATGATTTCTTTAATTGCCTACATATCTAATTACAGGCTACATACATTATTTTTCTTGCCTAGTATACTTTATAACCTATGTACATATATATACCTTTGTTTTAGTTATGTTATAAATTTTTAACTTATGTACTTTAGTTTTAATCCTAACACAAGTGCTTATTTTATTCCTCTTTTAGTTTAATACTTAGACTATCAAATGTTAAATTTATTTATTATTTATTTTTACAGTTATGCTATATATTTATAAGGTTTATTTTAAATTAAAACATTTTTGAAAGACTTCATTTCAAATTTACAAATCATCGTTTCTTCCAAAATATATATATAACAATTCTATTCATATTAAAAATCTATTTGTAAAAATATTACATTATTAATATTGTTTAATAACTCATTATTAAATTAAAATAATTTATAAAAGAAATTATTACTTTATTACTTATTTTCATCAAGCTATATTTAAAAAGAACAAACAAACCCTTTTGTTAATCTTATTTAAATCCAAACTTAAATTAAAATAAATTTAAAACAATTAATATTTTTCTTAAGTATTTTAAACCATACAGTTATTTGTAAAATAGCCTTAAAAAATATATTAAATCAAATTATAATTACCAAAAATATTAAAATTAGAAAACATATCTTTATTTACTAACTTTAAAACAAAGCTTATCTATCTACAATATATACAAATATATATATATTATAAATAGAAAAAAATTTATTAGCTTTTAAAAGATAAATTATCAGTTTAAATATTTATTTAAAAGAAAATTATTAAATCAATTCAAATCTTATTAACAATTATTATCATATCAATTTAATTTTTAATGCAGATTATTAAATTAATATTGCCAGAAATTCCGGGATGTCACATTCCTCCCCCCTTAAAAGAATTTCGTCCCCGAAATTTAAAACAAAGATAATTTAATAATCTAATTAAATATTTAATTTTAAAACACAAGCATATATCAATCATATGCTAACAATCATAGCAACCAATCATCCAAACAAACAAATCCAACTATCCAGACAAAATACTGGATAGAATTTTCTTGAGTTCCCCGAGTATAAATACCGGGTTACTCGCTCTACAGAATCCAAACAATCAATACTACTAAGCTACACAACTCCTACTCATCTAGATCTACAAAACTAGACAGGATATCAGACTAACGACAAGCCTGACTCAACAACCAAAACTCCCTGAATTGCTGGTTCTATAACCAGAGATAGATCATACACGTACTCCCTCAGAGATACGTGAAACACATCGAATCCTAGTTATCCAAACTGACAATTCAATCCTGAAGACCAAACACTTATTCCCAGAAGAACAACAGAAAAGATCCAAAATATCTCGGAGCTGGCTTCCCAATCTTACCCAATCTTATAGCTCCCTGAATTAGAGAAAATCTCAACAACAACGAAGTCTCCCACTTCAAACTCCAATTTCCTCCATCTCTTATCCAGGAGAGATAAAACAGATGCACCCCAATCTGACCTCAGATCCTGAAAAATTTCCTGTAGAAAACTCTCTAATCCAAAACACTGCAACTTCCAGTTGCTTCCACTCTAAAATAGCTTCCACCATGCTTCCACTGCGCGACTCTGACTGAGCAGATGAAAATGCTGATGACGAACACAAGCAAAGACTGGAAAAACACTTTCCAAAAATATGGTTCAACAGATCCAAAAGTAAAACTCAGCAGTTCCTCCAAAACCTGAGCTGCTTCACTAAAATCTTCCTCCAAAAATCATCCTACTACTAAGCTAAACCATCGGTACCACTTCTAGAATCCAGTCGATACCACACTCAATCTCTAGATGCTAACAAAACTCTGACTTCCTGAAGGCATCCAGAAAAACTCTGAAACACAAGAGAACACTCAGCTATCGCAAGTCACTTTTGCGATCAATCCAGCCTAATTCCAAAGATACTGCTCTCTCTTTACCAATCAGAATAGCTTACACTTATCTAGCCAATCCATCGAAGAAACGGAACCACTCTGCTGCTTCTGAACTCCACTGCTAATCTGGAAAGCTTCCTTGCCAACACAAAGAACATTCCAAGCTACACTACTGACACCGATGCCCAAAGACTTCAAATCCAAAAGCTCCTCGAGAAACTCGAACCTCAAACCAAACAGAAACACCCTGCTGCACTCAGCCACATCACCGAAGCAGACACACTTCTTTAAAACTTGTTCCAAAGAAACATCTTCGGGAACATCCATAGTCACTATGTCTCATCACACAGCTACTTCACCCTGATGTATCAAGATATCATGACTTGCTTCTGTTCAACCGACAGATCCAAACTCTAGCTCATCCAACTTACACTTCAAAGATAAACTCCAAACCTTAACAGGTTTCCTTCAGAGATCGCTGAAATCCTTTACACCACCCAAAGCTCACTCGAGACGGTATTAGGTCTACAGTCTCGACAGATACACTTCTAACCATTGGTATTCGTGTTACACACTCTACTACCCTATCTACCTTTATAACTTATATTGGAAAACCCGAACAGGTAACCCAACAAATAGGTAGAAATAGTATATATATATATATCAAAATTACAAATACGCTCTCTCAAGAAAGAAATCACTCAAGAGCCTAGGTATTCGCTCAACCTAGCACTCTAATACCAAGTGAAACGACCCAACTTTCTACCACCAGAAAGTCGCATCATCTTTAAGAAAGAAAGGGATAGAAAAGAGAAAAGATAAAGAAGAAAGAAGAAACAACATCAGAATCTCAACAGCGGAACGAATAAATTATATTAATCACATAAATATTACATAATATACAACATCAATCAGAGTTACACAGATAATACATCACATACTAGACAGTTATAAACACCTGTCTAGTTAATACAACTCGGTACAACTCAAATACAACACAAAGATACCAACACAGCGGAAAACTATATATTTATAATGCTGAAGCCTCCTGCTCCATTGCTCCTCCATAAATCGTCAAAGCTAACCTGAATCCGTTGGCTACTCATAAAAAATTTGAGTACCCGAGGGTTTAAGAAAAACAGAAATAAACTCCGGGTCAGACATGGGTCTGGTATGAGTAACAGGTTAAAGTTGCTTAACTTTGAAAATCCTTTGAAAACAAAAGGTATCACGTAAGACTTCCCATACATAAACATGGAAAAGTTTTTACCTTACGCTAACCAAACATTTGATAGGAAATTCTATGATATTATAATAGGTCTAGGGTTTTCAAGTAAATAAAATCATAGCTGAAATTGTTACATCTATTAAATTCCAGCATACCAGCCAACATGTGGGTAATACAATCAAATCCGATGGCACTTATTGGAGATTGGATTCCATACAATGGCAGGGCTACTGGGGTACCGCCCGTCACAGTACGTGGCCTAGATCACCGTACCGAGGACCCACCCTAAGTCCCCTGCAACACAAGGCCGGAACCATCCCTTACTGGATAATTCCCGGACAAGACACCCCACGGTTGTCATGACCAACTGCACACTAAGCCGAAATAATAAGGGACTTCTAGACAGGGGTAATCTTGTCCTACTTGGGTGCTACCCACTAACCTTGCTGCACCTCCCCTGTTTTAGCTATTCCCGGTTGATGAGGCTTGAGGCTACGATTACCTCATCAGAACACATCACTTAGAATGCTCATCATCCACCTGACGATGTTCTGAAAGCATTCAATCCATACAAGTTCGTTCCGAGTTTGAACGAAACCG
The DNA here is from genome assembly GCA_030737815.1 of Allium fistulosum. NCBI lineage: Eukaryota > Viridiplantae > Streptophyta > Magnoliopsida > Asparagales > Amaryllidaceae > Allium > Allium fistulosum. The sequence continues at coordinate 866,238,998 of CM060905.1, read as the reverse complement.
AAGGCATTATCTCGTTACACTCATTTTGGAGTCACCCTCAGATTTAACGACAATAACCCTTGCACTCTGAATCTTCATCTTCACTTGAGATTCACAACCTATCGTTAATTTGGATCGATGTGGTTTTCGGATATCCAAATCTGGAAACCCGATCCCGGTTGTGACGACCGCCCATGACCCCTGCACCGAATCTAGAGATAGAGCGCTGTAAAGTGTGCCAGGCGACCATGGACGATTGTCAGGGTAAGATAAACACAAAAGAATCTATCGTATTACTCACAGCGCATGGACAAAATACAATAGAACATATGTATAGTGAAGCTTTACAGAACAAAATGACATTTTATAAAACTCCATAATAGTTGAACACAAGCATTCATATAGTCAATACATCCAGCCTCACTACATAACTCTCAGAGAATACAAAACAGCGGAATATCCAGTACATATAATAAGAAGATAATATGCAACCCTCTAGCTCGTCTTCGATATCAGCATCGTGAGAAGAGAACAGCACCTGTCACCTGCTACCTAGTCTGCCCGTCCCAAAATGGACGAACAGCCCAAGGCAATAAGAATTAAAAAAAAACATAAAGCCTTGAGTCAGACAACAGTCTTAGTGAGCAGTAAATTAACTAACAACATACCAAAAGAGCATAAAGGAAAAGGAATAGGAATACAACCCTCCCACTCCAACCTCATTCTACAGTGATAGCCCCCAGACACAAACAAAGCAGAGCAAACATAGCAGAGCACACAATTTAAAGTAAAGCTACTATCACTCGAGTCAAGGGCGATGTTTTCCAAGTACCAAGGCCTAAATCAGATAAGCACCTAGAAAATACCGCTCTTGGGTCCGAGTGACGATACAACCAAACATCCATGACTCTAGCTATCACTGTTATCATTGCTTCGATATCACCGTTAATTGAATGACCGGCACATTCTTTCAGCCATCCGTCAAGGGCTAATGAAAACCCCGGTTCTAGACATAACTCCCGCACGTCGTCGCAGCCCGTGCCTAGGACTATCGAATCTGCCCAGAGTACTCGACCATCAACAGTTGGCCGTTGGGACTATCGAATCTGCCCAAACGTACTCTTGCTTAGAGCATGCTAGAACCTTCAACAACGATGCTATCCAAGCCTCCTAGTCATCCTCCTCGACGACTATTCTCATATCCATTCATTATCTTCAACTCGAATCATATCACCGAGTTATCAACATGCTTGGAATTATCCCATCTGGATTAGACCAAGTCTTCATCACATGATTTCCTCGCTTCATTACATCCTCGCAAAGCCTCATCTCATCATCACATCATCAAATCTATGCATAAGGGCTTCATCATCCCGCTACATATGCCACGAGCAGCTTTTCCAATTCAAGAGCCTTTCCCTTAGCTTTTGAATCGTCTTCGGTCTAAATCTAATCATCAATCATCTAGTTCATAACAATCAATCAAATCAAACATCAATCCAAACAATCAAGCATTCAAATATGATCTAAGTAGACAATTATAACAATAATGGCATTTTCGTAATTAAAGAGTTGAAAGTCCAATAAGCATGAAAACATGGATTATATCTCTACAAACTTGATGAATGAACTTGCATAGGTTAACATATGATAAAATGGATGTAACATCATCATAAACAATGGATCTATATGGATCTACACATAGGATGAAGGAAATGCATGGAAATCTCTATTTTTAACACCAAATCAAGCCAACAATCCGATATACTCCTTTGGATCCGCGTGAGAGATAATCACCACTCACCAAATCACCTAAACAAACCCAAATCAATACGCTTCAGATCTGGACAGCAAAGGATCAAGCTTGATCTATCACAAATCCGCTTCAAATGAAGAAATCTCTCTTGAAAAGATGAAGATCTTCAATCTAAGCTCTTGAATCTTCAATCTTGATCTTCGATTTGGATGGATGGAAGCACTAGATTAGAGTGGAGAAAAGAAGTGAAGAAGTGTAGAAGTCGAGCTCTCAAAATGGCAGCACTTCGTCGCTTCAAAATCCGGATCCCAAAAAGTGAGAACAACCCCTCCTATTTATAGCTGAAAACTGCCCTTAAGTCGTAACTCGGCTATCTTCTTAAGTCGGTGCCGACTTAACACCATGCCGACCTAGTGCCTTGCCGACCTAGTGCCTTGCCGACCTAAAAACTCATCTGCCTATGACTCGCAACAAAACAGCTGTCTCCTAAGTCGGTTACGACTTATGGCATGCGCCTACGACTTAACTGAAAAGGCCTCCGACTTAACCAAGCTTCGACTCAACACATGCTCCCCTGAACGACCTACCGACTTAGCAGACTACGACTTATAACTAAGCAGCTAACCCCTAGGTCGGTTACAACCTAGCTGGTATACGACTCATCTCTCTATCTCCTTAACTCGGCCACGACTCAACTGAGTTACAACATAACTTCTAGACTTAGGTCGCTCACATCCTATCGCCAAACTCCTAAGTCGTTAACTCGGTCAGCCGACTTAACACTTAACTCGGTCACGACTTAATTTCCTTAGATCACTGCCGACCTATCTCTTAGGTCATTTCCTATCTTAAGTCGGTCAATACTATAAGTCGGTCAACTTCTTAGATAGGCTACTCCCTTAAGTCGGTCACTCGTCCTAAGCCACTCTATGACTTAACTTCCTTAACCCGGTTAATTCCTTAGGTCGTCCCAAACTGTCAACCGACTTAAACCACTCCCCTATCTTCCTTAGGTCGCCGCCGACCTATACTTTAGTCCTTAACTCGTCCAGACTTCCTAACTCGTCCAGAACCCATAAGTCGGCTACGACTTAGGACTTAACCAAAATTCTTCCCAAAATCTGAAACAACCAAAAATGTTGAAAATTCCAGATTTGAACGAACTTTTCGATCCGTAAAAATACGGGTCGTTACATTCTCTCCCCCTTAGGAATTTCGCCCCCGAAATTCCAAACAAACAAAGCAATCAAAAACTATTCTGCACGCCTACCATCCATAGCAATCAACAAATCATGCATCCAATTCTAGCTTAGCATGCAGAATTCTAAAACTAGAACAAGTTACAATTTCGTTAGATGACACGACACCTTAGGGCCATACCTCGAAGAGTTCAGGATGAGCTGCTTTCATCCTCTCTTCCACCTCCCACGTACAGTCGTTATCATCATCACTCCATTGTATCTTGAGCAACTTAACTACCTTCCTCCTGAGCTGTTTCGTGTCAGTATCAACAACACGAAGCGGCTTACGAGGTCTTCTATCGACTGGATCAACTTCTAAGTCTTCACTGCCATCAGCAGAAACTACCGTACTCGAGTCGTGCACATACTTCCGTAGATATGATACGTGAAAAACATTGTGCACACCCGACATCTTCTCCGGTAACTCCAATCTGTAAGCGAGCTTTCCAATTCGCTCGATGATCGGGAATGGTCCAACAAATCTCGGAGTCAATTTTCCTTTCTTCCTGAATCGAATAACATTCTTTAGTGGAGAAATCTTCACAAAAACCATATCACCAACGTCGAATTCCAAATCCTTTCGACGCTTATCAGCATAACTCTTCTGACGGTCTTGGGCTGCCTTCATTCGTTGCCGAATGATCTCTATGCAATCTGAAGTCTGACGAATCATCTCTGGCCCAAGCATCAGCTTTTCTCCAGTTTCCAACCAACATGTCGGAGAGTTACACGGTCTTCCATACAATGCCTCATATGGTGCCATACCAATACTTGACTGGTAACTGTTGTTGTATGAAAACTCTACCAAATGAAGGTGATCTTCCCATGATCCTCCGAAATCCAAAACACATGCTCTGAGGAGATCTTCCAAAACTCGGTTGACTCTCTCGGTCTGACCATCTGTTTGAGGGTGATAAGCTGTACTCAAACACAACTCGGTTCCCAAAACTTCCTGGAAGCTCTTCCAAAATCCACTAGTGAACAATGGATCTCGATCGCTCACTATACTCTTCGGAATACCATGGAAACGAACTATCCACTTAACATACAACTCAGCCAACTTTGATGCAGTCCTAGTCGATCGAACCGGAATGAATCTTGCACTCTTGGTCAAACGATCCACAATGACCCAAATCCCTTCATTTCCCGTTCTGGTTCTAGGCAATCCATCGATAAAATCCATCGACACTTGTTCCCACTTCCATGTAGGAACTTCTAAGGGCTGAAGCAATCCACTTGGCTTCTTCTGTTCAGCCTTTACCAACTGACAGTTCATACACTTGGAAATAAAATCTCCAACATCCTTCTTCATGCCTTCCCAGTAGTAGGTTCTCTTCATATCCCGATACATCTTATTTCCACCTGGATGAATTGTCAGCTTCGAGTGATGACTTTCCTTCAGAACTTCACTCCTCAATTCATCTATATCGGGAACAACTAGTCGTCCTTGCTTCCGAAGCCAACCCTCTCGATCGACCTCGAATCCTTTATCCTTTTCTGGATCCAATCCAGATTCCAATTCACGGATAATCTTGACAATCTTATCATCTCGCCTTTGGCCCTCGCCAATCCTTTCCACAAGAGTGGGTCTTATCGATAAGTTTGCCAACATCTCAGGTTCCAATTCACATCTAGGCCTGAAGTCAAATCCAGCTAAATACTCGAGGCTCTTCCATTCTGAAAACATGGCTCCCAATCCTGCATGTCTTCGACTTAACGCATCTGCCACTGCGTTACCTTTTCCCGGAGTATAAGCTATACCAAAATCATATGATGCCAAAAACTCTAGCCAACGTTGCTGCCGAAGATTCAAATCCTTTTGGGAGAAAAGATACTTCAACGACTTGTGATCCGTAAACAACTCGAATCGAACTCCCAACAAATAATGCCTCCACATCTTCAGAGCAAATACAATCGCTGCTAACTCCAAATCATGAGTCGGGTAATTCCTTTCATGCGGCTTTAGTTGTCGACTGGCATACGCAACAACTTTATCCTTCTGCATCAGCACTGCTCCAAGTCCAGTACCACATGCGTCGGTGTAAACCACCATCTCATCATTCCCACTAGGAATAGTTAAAACAGGAGCACTCGTCAGTCGCTCTTTCAGGATTCCGAAAGCTTGCTCACACTTAGCATCCCAACTGAACACTTGGTTCTTCTTCGTTAATCCTGTTAACGGTGCAGCTACCTTGGAGAAGTCTTTGATAAACCGTCGATAATATCCTGCTAATCCAAGAAAACTTCTCACATCTGATGCATTCTTAGGTCTAACCCAATCCTGGATTGCTGCCACCTTAGCGGGATCAACCGCTATTCCATTCCCAGAAATCACATGGCCTAAGAACCTCACCTCACTCTTCCAGAAGTGACACTTCGAAAACTTAGCCTTCAGCTGATGTTTTCGCAAGATCTCCAAAACAATATGCAAGTGCGTCTTGTGCTCTTCTTCAGTTCTGGAATAAATCAGAATATCATCCACGAACACAAGTACGAACTTGTTCAACTGATCTCTGAACACTCTATTCATAAGATCCACAAAATATGCTGGCGCGTTAGTCAATCCAAACGGCATTACCAGCCACTCAAAGAAACCGGATGGTGTCCTAAAAGCAGTCTTCGGCACACTATCCTTAGCTACTCTCAACTGGTGAAATCCCGTTGCCAAATCCATTTGAGAAAACACCTTAGCTTCGTGAAGCTGATCAAACAAGTCATCTATTCTCGGCAATGGATACTTGTTCTTCTTAGTCACCTTATTCAGCTCACGATAATCCACACACAATCTCAATGACCCATCTGCCTTGGTTGCAAACACAACTGGTGCACCCCACTCGGACACACTACGCCGAATGAATCCTTTCTGTAAAAGGTCATCAACTTGCACTCTCAACTCTTGCTGTTCCCTAGGCGCCATCCGCCTAAGAGGCATCACAACAGGTCTGGCTCCTTCAACTAGATCTATACGAAACTCGATCTCTCTATGCGGCGGCAACCCTTTGACTTCGTCAAAGACATCCTCGAATCCATTAGCGATTGGCACTGATGACAGTCCATCCCGTGGAACAACTAGCGAATACATGAAGCTCATGAAGACGCCTTCTTCATGCTTACATCGTATCACAATCTTTCGCCCTCCCACATTCTCGACTGTCACCTCCAGCCTCTCACAATCAACCTTAGCCGCATACTTCCTAAGCCAGTCCATACCCAAGATAATTCCGAACCCCGCAAAGTTCAGAACAAAACAATCACAAACAAAAGAGCAACCATGACTCGATACAACTAGACCACGACATAACATACACAAACAAGACGAACCCCCAACTGGATTAGTCACTACCAATGGCCTATCAACAATATCCGGCTTCAAACCTAACCGGCCTACTAGTTCATTACAAACAAACGAATGCGATGCTCCAGTATCAAACAGAACTCTAACTGGAATACCACATAGGAAAAGAGTACCTTGAACCACCACACTCTTTCCCTTCTCTTCAGCAGTAGGAGCTTTCGAAGACGACGGAGCAGCCCCCAAAGCATAGGCTTGCACAATCTGCCTGTCCTTCCTCGGTTCTGGACAATTCTTCCTGAAATGCCCCGGCTTGTCACAGTTGTGACACTTCATCGGCACCTTAGGATTCTTACAATCCTTCGAGAAATGGCCCTTCTGCTGACAGTTGTAGCAAGTCACCTCGCCTTTCGGCTTCTTCTGGCCATCCTTACCCTTCTGCTGCTGCTGCTTCCTCTTCTGGTTTCCGCCCTGCTGTGGTTTAGACTCTCCCTTGGTAGCAGCAACAATAGGTCCTTCCTTAGGAAACAGACTCTCATGCCTAAGAGCTTTCTCCACCAGTTTCTCAAATGAATCGTCCAAATGATCCACCAACTGTCTCCCAAGATAACTATCCAAGCCGGTCACAAACTTCTCATTCTTCTGATAAGTAGACTCAATATATGACCGGGCATACTTGGACAAAGCTTCAAACTCAGAAACATACTCAAGAACAGATCTTCCACCCTGCTTGAGCTCTACAAACTTCTTGAACAGAACAGACTTCTGAGCTGTAGAAATGAACTTAGCTTCAAATCTGACTTGGAATTGCTCCCAAGTAATCTCTTCTTCCGGAGTAGTGATGGTAATAGAGTTCCACCAATCAGAAGCTCTCCCCTGAAGCTGCCTTGATGCCAACTTCCTCTTAGTTGCATCATCAATTCCCAAATCACCAAAGATCCTTCTACAAGCATCTATCCACCTCTGGACTTCAATGGTAGATTCTGTTCCCAAGAAAACCTTCCCTCCAAGAGCAGTATAATCCTTGCACAGCTTAGCAAAATCCACTGGTTTCGGAGTTTGGACTTGAACTCCAACATCAACTGCTGCCCCCGGAACTGGTATCCTCCTCATGATCGAAGTCATCATAGCTTCGAACATGGCTGCATAATCAGCAGTCTCTCCAGTAGCACGGCCTTCCCTAGCAGCTGGTCTCCCTCTTCGACTCATTCTCAATATCTATAAAAAGGAATGATCAGAACATTTAGAGAAACAACTGCATAAAGGACTCAAACTCTACCAAGCTACTATATTATATTTAGTAATCATCCATCAAAATACAATTACGTCTCTCATACGTAGTTACTTCAGCGAGCGTTGGGTAAAATCGATTAACCAATGCTCTGATACCAAATGTGACGACCGCCCATGACCCCTGCACCGAATCTAGAGATAGAGCGCTGTAAAGTGTGCCAGGCGACCATGGACGATTGTCAGGGTAAGATAAACACAAAAGAATCTATCGTATTACTCACAGCGCATGGACAAAATACAATAGAACATATGTATAGTGAAGCTTTACAGAACAAAATGACATTTTATAAAACTCCATAATAGTTGAACACAAGCATTCATATAGTCAATACATCCAGCCTCACTACATAACTCTCAGAGAATACAAAACAGCGGAATATCCAGTACATATAATAAGAAGATAATATGCAACCCTCTAGCTCGTCTTCGATATCAGCATCGTGAGAAGAGAACAGCACCTGTCACCTGCTACCTAGTCTGCCCGTCCCAAAATGGACGAACAGCCCAAGGCAATAAGAATTAAAAAAAAACATAAAGCCTTGAGTCAGACAACAGTCTTAGTGAGCAGTAAATTAACTAACAACATACCAAAAGAGCATAAAGGAAAAGGAATAGGAATACAACCCTCCCACTCCAACCTCATTCTACAGTGATAGCCCCCAGACACAAACAAAGCAGAGCAAACATAGCAGAGCACACAATTTAAAGTAAAGCTACTATCACTCGAGTCAAGGGCGATGTTTTCCAAGTACCAAGGCCTAAATCAGATAAGCACCTAGAAAATACCGCTCTTGGGTCCGAGTGACGATACAACCAAACATCCATGACTCTAGCTATCACTGTTATCATTGCTTCGATATCACCGTTAATTGAATGACCGGCACATTCTTTCAGCCGTCCGTCAAGGGCTAATGAAAACCCCGGTTCTAGACATAACTCCCGCACGTCGTCGCAGCCCGTGCCTAGGACTATCGAATCTGCCCAGAGTACTCGACCATCAACAGTTGGCCGTTGGGACTATCGAATCTGCCCAAACGTACTCTTGCTTAGAGCATGCTAGAACCTTCAACAACGATGCTATCCAAGCCTCCTAGTCATCCTCCTCGACGACTATTCTCATATCCATTCATTATCTTCAACTCGAATCATATCACCGAGTTATCAACATGCTTGGAATTATCCCATCTGGATTAGACCAAGTCTTCATCACATGATTTCCTCGCTTCATTACATCCTCGCAAAGCCTCATCTCATCATCACATCATCAAATCTATGCATAAGGGCTTCATCATCCCGCTACATATGCCACGAGCAGCTTTTCCAATTCAAGAGCCTTTCCCTTAGCTTTTGAATCGTCTTCGGTCTAAATCTAATCATCAATCATCTAGTTCATAACAATCAATCAAATCAAACATCAATCCAAACAATCAAGCATTCAAATATGATCTAAGTAGACAATTATAACAATAATGGCATTTTCGTAATTAAAGAGTTGAAAGTCCAATAAGCATGAAAACATGGATTATATCTCTACAAACTTGATGAATGAACTTGCATAGGTTAACATATGATAAAATGGATGTAACATCATCATAAACAATGGATCTATATGGATCTACACATAGGATGAAGGAAATGCATGGAAATCTCTATTTTTAACACCAAATCAAGCCAACAATCCGATATACTCCTTTGGATCCGCGTGAGAGATAATCACCACTCACCAAATCACCTAAACAAACCCAAATCAATACGCTTCAGATCTGGACAGCAAAGGATCAAGCTTGATCTATCACAAATCCGCTTCAAATGAAGAAATCTCTCTTGAAAAGATGAAGATCTTCAATCTAAGCTCTTGAATCTTCAATCTTGATCTTCGATTTGGATGGATGGAAGCACTAGATTAGAGTGGAGAAAAGAAGTGAAGAAGTGTAGAAGTCGAGCTCTCAAAATGGCAGCACTTCGTCGCTTCAAAATCCGGATCCCAAAAAGTGAGAACAACCCCTCCTATTTATAGCTGAAAACTGCCCTTAAGTCGTAACTCGGCTATCTTCTTAAGTCGGTGCCGACTTAACACCATGCCGACCTAGTGCCTTGCCGACCTAGTGCCTTGCCGACCTAAAAACTCATCTGCCTATGACTCGCAACAAAACAGCTGTCTCCTAAGTCGGTTACGACTTATGGCATGCGCCTACGACTTAACTGAAAAGGCCTCCGACTTAACCAAGCTTCGACTCAACACATGCTCCCCTGAACGACCTACCGACTTAGCAGACTACGACTTATAACTAAGCAGCTAACCCCTAGGTCGGTTACAACCTAGCTGGTATACGACTCATCTCTCTATCTCCTTAACTCGGCCACGACTCAACTGAGTTACAACATAACTTCTAGACTTAGGTCGCTCACATCCTATCGCCAAACTCCTAAGTCGTTAACTCGGTCAGCCGACTTAACACTTAACTCGGTCACGACTTAATTTCCTTAGATCACTGCCGACCTATCTCTTAGGTCATTTCCTATCTTAAGTCGGTCAATACTATAAGTCGGTCAACTTCTTAGATAGGCTACTCCCTTAAGTCGGTCACTCGTCCTAAGCCACTCTATGACTTAACTTCCTTAACCCGGTTAATTCCTTAGGTCGTCCCAAACTGTCAACCGACTTAAACCACTCCCCTATCTTCCTTAGGTCGCCGCCGACCTATACTTTAGTCCTTAACTCGTCCAGACTTCCTAACTCGTCCAGAACCCATAAGTCGGCTACGACTTAGGACTTAACCAAAATTCTTCCCAAAATCTGAAACAACCAAAAATGTTGAAAATTCCAGATTTGAACGAACTTTTCGATCCGTAAAAATACGGGTCGTTACACCGGTCTCATCAAAATCCAAACCGTATCTTTTAAGGCGAAGTTGTTTTAATGTTTAGACCAATTTAATTCAATTATTATCCATATACACACAGATAGATAATTCACAATATCACAGATAGATCATCTACATTATCATTACAGCAGATGATTCACTTCAACCAACGCATCCATATCACACAGCATTATTTATCTCATATCTGAGATTTCAAACCATTCAAGGAAATCAATATCATCCATCATATATAAACAAGGATTAATAATCACACCATTTATAATTAATTTAAAATGAATTAAATTAATTACTTATCTCTAATTAATTTAAAGTAAATTAAATTAATTACTTTATTATTATAAATCCTACTTACATAACCATTAATTAATTATATATCAAATTAATTAATCATTCTCTAAGTATTCATCTTGATTAAACACCTTTGATTAATCATTCTCTAATTACAATAAGTAATTTAGTCTTAAATTAATTCCACAAATTTATTATCCTAAATCATTTATAGTAATTAACATTTAATTGCTTCATTTATTAATTAAATATACTTAATTATATTTATCCTAAATTAATTACATTAATTAATCACCTCATTATTAATTATTCCTTAATTAAACAATTCATAATTACATCGTTAATTATATTAATTAATGATCTCTAATTTATATTTAAATTAAATTACTTCATTTAAGTTAATTACATTAAGTAATTTAATCTTTAATTAAACCCAATTATTAATCCCCTTGATTAATAACAAACCAGTAATTAACTATCCTTAATTACTTATTAAATAAATTAATTATCCCATAATTAATTATCTTCATTAATTAATCCTTAGATTAATTACAAAAGTAATTACCCGAATTACTTCACTTACAAATCATCTTGTATTAATTACATCAAGTAATTATCATCTAATTACTTTCCTAAGTAATTATACTCCATTAATTACACTAAGTAATTTCACTTTCAATTTATCAAATGACTATCTTAAATTAATTAAACTAAATTAATTAACTTAAATTAATCATATCATCAAAATTAATTACAATAAGCAATAAATCTCTTAATTACTTTTATCAAGTAATTACATTTGACAATTTATAATAGATTATCTAAATTAATTAATCTAATTAATTAACAAAATTAATCACATTAATTTATTATTTTAAATAATCCTTAGTTAATTTTCTTCATTAATTAAAAACAATTCCTTAATTACTCCCTTAATATTAAAGTATATTAGAACATTACATTTTAAATTTAAATTCAAATTCCATTTTGAATTTAATATTCAAAATGATTAGTGTTTAAACATTTACCCAATTTAAATCCAATTTAAGATCTTTTAAATAAATGTAAATAACATTTATTACTTACATATGAAATTTTATATAAGGAAAAGGCTTTTAAACTAAATTACTATGCAAAATCAATCTTTAAAATACATTAATTATTTAACTTGCAAATTTATTTACTTTCCATTCAAAAACATTTTATAAAAGAATTTCTCAAAATCAAGTTAAACATTTATTTGAAACAAATTTACTTTTTAAGACTATTTATTTAAACTAATTTTTTTAAAACATTCATATTTAAAATTGATTTAAATTTTCAGATGTGGATTCAAAGTAAAATTGAATCCATCCATTTATCTTTGATTTTAAACCACTATTAAAATTCTGTTTTCACATTATAATTCAAATTTAAAATCTGAAAACAGTCAGGTTTTTAAACCTGAAACCCACCTTTAATTTTTTTAAACTTTTTATTTCCTTTCAAATTTGAATTCAGAAATAAATTTGAATTCAAGCTTCAACCTGGATTTAAGCTTTTTTAAATCTAGTTTACAAATTAAAGTTTTCATTCGAATTTGTTTTGAACATTCAAATTTCTTCTAGGTTTTCTAAAACCTGTAACCGCTACTGTCTCGAGACAAACCAAAATGCTTCGAGCCAAACTTCCCGCTACTTCGAGTCACTCACGTGCAAAACCCCTCAACACTTCGAGCCTCACCCGAAAACAACTCGAGAAACTCGAGTACCAATCTCCCAACCAAACTTCATCAGAAAATTGTGCACCGTGCACATGCACGGCAACTCCACGCCACTCCGACTATCCATCAGACCCTCGACAAGTCGTCGACATCCTTGCCGAGCCATACGTCCACTCAGATTGACGAATACGGCAGCAACCCAAAAACAAGTCGATCGATCAAACTGGAACCCACTTGATCAACTAAAGTCCCTCGCCGTCGATGGACCCTACCACCAGAATCCACGCCGACCACACCAGAGGTACGTCACAACACCTAGTACTGATTCCACCCCTCGCGATCCACTCCGGTCTCCCCACGGCGACGCAATCGCCTCGAAAATCAACACGACCAAAACAGCACCACTAACCCTACATCGCTGTCCCCTGAGCACCACGGCCATCTCAAAAATACTTCACCATTTTTCCAGTGACCATAAGGCTACCCCTATCTCTAGACCAAAGCCCGACACTCCTCCACCTCCAAATAACCAGGAATTGACAAAAATACACTTCCTGATCAACTCACGAATTCTCAACGATCTCAATCTTAAAAACCATGATACCATTATCAAAAATCATCATTTGCAAGTTCGAATCAGGTTATATAATTAAAACAAGAAATTATGAACTTCGATTTTCTGACTTTGATTTATTTTTACTGTAATTCCCTATTCTTGTAATAATTACTTAATATAAACACATGAATTTATTCTTAAAAATAATATTACAGTCTTTCAATCATTTTTCATTTAGAAATCAAAGCCTAATATTGATTACATGAAGAGCAGTTGAATTTTCTTTAGGGGAGTTTGAGCCTTGATATATACAGAGGCTTATATGTATATATACAAAGTCATATCCAGGCATATTTACATTTATATACGAGCAACACATACATTCATACATGCAAACATCTCTACAATCTTACTTCAAGCATGGTTCAAAATAAATCACTGATTAATACTGTTTTAAAGGGAAAAGTTTACTCACAGGTTTTTTTTTAAAAAAGAACAGAGACAGAGAACAAAAGTGAAGAACAGTTTGCACATCATACTTCCAGTTTTTCAACATATACAGAGAAATTTATAAGCACAAACATACATACCTCAGATATACTTTCAACGGATTTAAACCTTTCAATTTAAAGAAAATGTTACTCACCTATTTTCCAGAAAGAAGAGAGTTTGCTTGATAAAACAGGCTTTTTAAAATTTGCAAGCTGAAGCTTCCCTGTTCTCTGATTTGTTGAGTTGATTTGTTGTTTGTTTTAGTTGAATGTGGTTTTAATTTTTTTTGATGATGCTTACTTTATTTTCTTAGCTTGAAATGAACGAACTGATGAAGATAATGGATATATAGAAATGAAGTTACAAGGTATACATTTTTTATACAAGCTGATATGAATTTACAGGTGATATATCTTTTATTTGTACAACATAGGACAGATATTCTTCTTACTTTGGTGGCTGAAGTGATAAGTTTTTGGCTTGCATTAATTAGTTGTACCACATTCCTATAATATTTCTCTCACCTGTACAATATAGGTGAAGATATATCTTTGCACTGATATGATTTATTTACTTGCCTGCATATCTAATTACAGGCTACATACATTATTTTTCTTGCCTAGCATACTTTATAACCTATGTACATATATATACCTTCGTTTTAGTTATGTTATAAATTTTTAACTTATGTACTTTGGTTTTAATCCTAACACAAGTGCTTATTTTATTCCTCTTTTAGTTTAAAACTTAGACTATCAAATGCTAAATTTATTTATTATTTATTTTTACACTTATGCTAAATATTTATAAGGTTTATTTTAAATTAAAACATTTTTGAAAGACTTCATTTCAAATTTACAAATCATCGTTTCTTCCAAAATATATATATAACAATTCTATTCATATTAAAAATCTATTTGTAAAAATATTACATTATTAATATTTTTTAATAACTCATTATTAAATTAAAATAATTTATAAAAGAAATTATTACTTTATTACTTATTTTCATTAAGCTATATTTAAAAAGAACAAACAAACCCTTTTGTTAATCTTTTTTAAATCCAAACTTAAATTAAAATAAATTTAAAATAATTAATATTTTTCTTAAGTATTTTAAACCATACAGTTATTTATTTAAATAGCCTTAAAAAATACATTAAATCAAATTATAATTACCAAAAATATTAAAATTATAAAACATATCTTTATTTACTAACTTTAAAACAAAGCTTATCTATCTACAATATATACAAATATATATATATATATATATTATAAATAGAAAACAATTTATTAGCTTTTAAAAGATAAATTATCAGTTTAAATATTTATTTAAAAGAAAATTATTAAATCAATTCAAATCTTATTAACAATTATTATCATATCAATTTAATTTTTAATGCAGATTATTAAATTGATATTGCCAGAAATTCCGGGATGTCACAAAAAATGTTTTCCTTAGGATTGACTTGTCATGAAAAACTTTTGTTCTTTATTTGTAAATTTTCTCGTTTTCATACGCGTCGTTCCTAATCTCCTCTAATTCATTGACTTGCAATTTCCTATTTTCACCAGTTTTTTCAAGATCAAAGTTTATGTTCTTAATTGCCCACAACACTTTATGTTCAAGTTTGACGGGTAAATGACATGCTTTTCCATATACTAGCTTGAAAGGGGACATCCCAAAATTGGTTTTATACGAAGTTCTATAGGCCCAAAGCGTATCTGTCAATTTGTGTGACCAATCTTTTCGATTTTTATTTACAGTTTTCTCCAAAATTTGTTTGATTTGACGATTTGAAACTTCAACTTGACCACAAGTTTGAGGATGATAAGGAGTGGATAACTTGTGGGTTATCGAGTATTTCCTCATTAGAGTTTCAAATGAACGATTACAGAAATGGGTTCCATTATCGCTTATTATTGTGCGAGGTGTTCCAAACGTCGAAAAGATGTTTTCTTTTATGAATTTCACAACAAATTTTTGGTCATTTGTTTTACAAGGAATGGCTTCAACCCATTTAGAGATGTAATCAACAGCAAGAAGAATGTACAAATTTCCAAAAGAATCGGGAAACGGTCCCATAAAGTCAATACCCCAAACATCAAAGATTTCGATCGTCGTAATAGGGTTCAAAGGCATCATGTTTCATCGAGAGATCTTTCCTAACATTTGGCAGCGACCGCAAGTTTTACAAAACTCGAATGCATCTTTAAAAAGTGTAGGCCAGTAAAAACCACATTGAAGCACTTTTTTGGCTATTTTCTTCGGACCGACGTGATCACCACAAGCTTGGTCACGACAAAACGAAAGAACACTCTCGATTTCACAATCTGGAATGCAACGTTGAATGATTTGGTTGGAACAGTACTTAAACAAGTATGGATCATCACAATAGAAGTACTTGACTTGGGAAAGAAATTTATATTTATCTTGTTTCGACCAAAATGAAGGAGTTTCCTTAGTGGCTAAATAGTTCACTATGTTGGCATACCATGGATCGGCAGAAACGGAAAGGAGTTGTTCATCGGCAAAGATGATGGTACGTTCGGAAGACGTGACAGATGATCAGCAATGAGGTTGTCAGATCCTTTTTTGTCTTTGATCGTAAGGTCAAATTCTTGGAGTAACAAGATCCAACGGATCAAACGAGACTTAGCATCCTTTTTAGCGAAAAGGTATCTAAGAGCGGAGTAGTCAGTGTAAAAAGTAATGTGTGAGCCAATCAAGTAAGGCCGGAACTTTTCGAGTGCAAAGACTACCGCTAGAAGCTCTTTTTCAGTGGTTGTGTAATTGAGTTGAGCATCGTTTAAAGTCATACTAGTGTAGTAGATGACATGAAGAATTTTGTTGATGCGCTGTCCTAAAACAGCACCTGCCGCAAAGTTAAAAGCATCAAACATTATTTCGAAAGGAAGATCCCAATTGGATGAGCAAATTGACGTTTTCATTTCTGTAAGAGTCAAGCTTGTTTTCTAGTACTGAAATTTTATTTGTTAAATTTTCAAAAGAGCTTTCTGAAATTTCTAATCCTTTAATCCTTTTAACTAAGCCAATAATTTTATTTTCTAAAGAATCAATTTCCTTTTCAAAATAATCCAAATTTGAATTTAAATTGTCATCTGAAAATTTTAAATCTTTATTTAAATCCTTCAAAAAATCACATTATTTAGATAAATCCATTTTTTCTTGAAATAAATTCTCTATTCCATTTTCAAAAACATATTTTCCTGAAGATTGTTTTTGATTTTCAATTACTTCTTCCAAAATAATTTTCTCATCTTTTAAATGGTTATATATAATTCAACCCTATTTGAGTTAACCATAATTTCTTTATGAGTTGTTCATAAATTTCTATTTTTTTTAATACCATGAAGGATCCAAATAGTTCATTATAAGTTAAATTCGATTGTATCTCATCTTTTGTGGCTATGAAACAAATGTTAGCTTGTTCACATTGCTATCGCTCTTCGAGGATGATGGGGTGTTTGAGTCAACCTAAGTGGCTTGATATGCATGTTTTTTTCTTCTTTTTGTTGAATTTCTCATATTTATTTTTGTTCTTGAATTCCTACTTTCTATTATTTTGAAGTGGACGCTCCTTTGGTGACATGATGGAACTTACTACAGCCAAAGCATTTTAGTCCCGAGCTATTGTTCCCATTGTCATTGCCTCTCTTCACTTGCTTTATGTGGAATGCTTTAGTTCTTTTCTCCTGATTTTGTATTTTTCTAGCTTGCAAATTCACTTAATAGGCCTTTAGATTGTCGATTAACTCCCAATCATTGTCGAGAAAGATCTTAGCTTCTTCGATGGCTAACATTTTTCTTATTCCCCATTGTCAAAGGATTAAAAAATTTGTGACTATATCAATTTCAGATATAGTTTCACCTAGTCCTACTAGTTCATGTGTAATATTTTCATATGGGAGTACATATCAGAAATATTTTCATTATACTTCATTCTAATGTTGACTTTTCAGCATAACAATTCTAAATTGTTTAACCTTGTTAGTGCCTTGGTGGGTGACTTGTAAAATGTGCCAAATATCATATGCAGTTTTATATATCAGAACTCTGGTAAATTCATTTTTGTATAATGAACAGAAAACAGTATTCATAGCTTTTGAGTTATTGGTCCCAACAGCCTTTTGTTCTGGAGCCCATGTGTTCAATGGTGTAGTCGGAGTTACATATTGAGTTTGTGTGGCATCCCAAATTTCAATACTATGTGTTTCATAAATTTTTTCATCCTAGTTGATCAAAAATTATAATCACCGCCAGTAAATAGTAGGGATCATGCAGTTGACTGACCTTCTTTGAAAGTGCTTATATGTGCTATATTAATATAATATTCAATAAACTGTGTTATAGTTTATAAATTATCCCAATATGATGCCAAATGAAAGTGTAGTGGAATGTTTATATATGGCTGAGTTATAGATATAAGTGTGGAAATAAAATTCTAAGCTAAATGTACATAGAGTATAGTAAAGTAAAGAATGTGCATACCGGGTTTTTTACTCTGGTTCACCACCGTCCAACGTCTAGTTCTAATCTCTATTCTGGCTTTTTATTCACTAAACAACCTCGTTTCACCTAAAAGAACAATTCTATATAAATGCTTGAGCCACTTAATAGGTCTTTTCCACTAACTTGATACTAACAAACTTTGGTAGTATACGTGTTTGGATACAGTGATATGCCCAATACAGTAAAAGCTTCTATAACTCATAAGAATTGGTATGTAGATGAACGTGTAAGAGTTTAGGAGGTTAGAAATCAAAATAGTAATGATAATAGTTGAATGGTCAATGATTGAAAGCAGTAGGAAAACTAAGGTTTTAGAAAATAGATTAGAGAATTTAAAAGCATGTAAGATGATTGATCCTCTTGAAAACAAAGCTATTTATAAAATTAAAGAGGTTTAAAGAGGAGACACAATTGTTTACCTTTGGAAAAAGTCGCTTTTGGAGGAAGAAATGCTATCCTTCAGGTTGAAAGAAGTTTTCATTATGCTTCAGAAATTTAAAGCAGATTCGTGCACCGATGGCCTAGTACCAGTTCACTAGTGGACATATTTGCTTTAGATTTCCAAAGCTTGAAAAAGGCATTAAAATATATTTAAAAAATATGAACAGATTGTTAAATAATATATTCATTGTATCTAAGGCTTTGTGATAATAGTGTCTGATATTTGTGAGTTTTAACAAAATATTTCTAAGACAAAATGACTCGCATATACAAGGTCTTTGGGTGTTCTTCTTTTAGATGATTCTCTGAAACTGTAGTACGCATTCTTCTACCTTTATGGAGCTCTGTGATGACTTTGCATTTATTTTCTTGCTTAGACTATAGCATGGAGTTTTCATCATCAAAATCTTGGAAATCTTGCCCTCCTACCCTAAAGTACTCTTCTGTAAACACAACAAGTGCTTTGTTCGAAAACAAGCGACCAAGTCCTGATCTGCATAGATGCTTTCATTATTCAAACTATTCTCATGAAGTGTTGTGTTTTCAAAACACTTCATTTGCACACAGTTATTAAGTCCTTCCTTTCTGGTAGATATAAATTTTACAATTTTTAACTCAAGAACCCGATTCCCTTTACTCATCATTGGGAATCATTTTGGTTTGAGGTTATGCAAACACATTCATCTATTTCCATTTCCATTTTTGGTATATAGTTTTATGGATCAATACTGATCCATCTTCATACAAGTGTTCTTTAACACATTCACAAGACATAACATACACACACTTGTAGGATACATGTCACCCTCACTCGATGTACATAATCCAATTAGTAGACATACGTTAATGTTCATTAGATGTAATACATCGACCGCTCCAAGGCTAGACACACATCTATAGAAATACAGAAAACAGAAATGAATAGCACTTACCTGACCATACTCGTCATCCGGTCTTGTTTCCAATCCACATATTGATATTAGATGTTCTTTAAGGATTTTTTATGCTACAACTACCACTGCTTCTATCTCTTTTGTTACAACATCTAACTCTATGCAGATTTCATCCTCTACAGCAGCACATCCACCTAATGTTTGCCAAGGGCTACCTTTGTGGCCCCATTGATGATCATAGAGGAACAACACAATGATATCACTTTAGATGTCACTCTGAATGAAGTTGTCATACATAATAATCCACTAGGCTCTCCTTGTTCTTGCCCAACTATCACGGATCTCCAATGCATCTGCAAAAGACATGCAATTCCCAAAGATGAAGTAAGGCTCTTACAACCACATAAGCGAGCATACAACCTGCCCGTCATTTATATTGCTTGTAACTATATATGCATCTGTTAGGTATCATTCCTCCTTCCAATTGATACTTAGGCCATGTACTCTAGTTACTTCGGATTGCACCTTCTTAGTTGAATATGAATGCATATGCAGTCCTTCTTAGCCTCTATGTGATCTTTGTTCACCATCACCCACGTTATATTAAAAAATCCAAACTTCAATGAAACTTACTTTGAAGCCATCCTTTGAATTCTTAAATTCAACTCCAAACCTCTTAAAAAGGTAAATTTGAACAGGTAGATTTATAAAGAATCCATAAAATTGCATTTAGGCATTTTTATCAAAAAAATTCTTTGAGATTTGTGAAAGTTATGAAGATTTAAAGTAAGAAAACCATTTTCTTTTTTTTCTTGGAAGAGAGAATAAGAAGAAGCAAAGCAAAGTGAAATGATGAAGAGGCTCCATTTCAACAAATCTCGACAATTCTAGCCAAACAACCATTTTGCCCCTATTTCTATTTTCTACTCATTTTATCAAATTTTATCGATCTTAACAAATTTTATATCATATTCATATGTAAATGATTTTACAAATGATAGGATAAGTCTAGAGTCCTAATTAGTTTGTCTTTAAAATATCTTCTTTATAGGTCACTAGTTCACTTTAATTGGTTAATTCAATTAAATGTTTAACTATCTTTATTACTAAGCATTAAAATTATGGGTTGTTAGGTCAAAGAGGTAGGCATGCATGTGTATAAATAGAATGATAAAATAGACCAAGATTAAAACAATCACTATTCCTTTGCCCACTTGTTCCCTTATCCCTTCCTCTTTGTCCCATATAATCACCAAGTCTTTTTTTCTTATCGTTGCCAAAAATATCACCTCCATATTAACCACTTTTATATTCATCTTAAACAAATGAACACATTTGTGTTAAGCACTAATCATAGTGATGTGTGTTCATTAACCATTGATAACCTTCACCATGCATAAATTTGATCATCAATAATGTATTTTTTGATCACATTATCAATTATAATCTTGTTTGCATATGTATGTAAAAATATTCTAGACCTGCGATGTTGTTAGCAATAATATCATTTAAATACATATGTATATGTGCAATGAAACCTAGATCATTACATCCTCCCCCTTAAATGAATTACACCGGTTCAATTTTCGTCTCATACAAGAGTAAATACATACTACTCAAGAGATCTACATGAACCAAAATGCATATATATATATATATGCATATGTGTATATGTATGTATGTATGTATGTACGTACGTACGTATGTAGAATACTCGATGAACTACATATTGAATAAAAAGTCATACTAATTGACTTCACCTCATGTAATGGGAGAAATACAAAAGATATTACATAAAATGTAACTCTTATACTTATAACAACTCGGGATAAGAAATCCTATCACACTCTCTTTAGTCTACAATGTATTGTCACCTACATCGTCACTCCATTGCACCTTGACTTGCATCACAAGATTTATCATCAAATGCTTCATATATCAATCAACTATACTAATAGGCTGTCTATATACGGTCAAGTCGAGCTCAATCACAGGTCCTAATCTGTGTTGGTTCCACTATCGAAGTAGGATCATGCAGATATTTTTGTAAGTGTGAAACATGGAATACATTATGAACACCCGATAGTCTGGTCGATGACTCAATTCTATACGCAAGTTTATCAATCCCTTCAAGTATCAAGAAAGCTCCTATATATTGAGGAGCTAACTTCCCTATTGTACCAAATTGAACTACATTTCTCATTGAAGAAACTTTCAATAATTTAAAGGCCCCAAACTAAAAAAAGTCCAAGTCTTTATGCCTTTTATCAGCATAACTCGTCTTCTTAACTTGCATAGCCTTCATCTAACCAAGAATAAGACTTATCTCTTGGTCTCATCATGAACCGTGTCAGATTCAAGTACCAATCTATCGCCAGTCTTGAGCCAAATGATGGTGATTTGCATATTCGACAATATAATGCCTTAATAGGTGTCATGTTAATGCTAGACTGATAGTAGTTGTCATATTTGAAGTCTAGCAAATGATGACGATCCTCTTAAGAACCACAAAATCAGTGATACATGCATCTGATAGATCCACCAACACTTGGTTCATCATCTCTATTTGACCATTGGTTCGCAGATGATAGGATGTATTTGAGCTTCTTGGTACTTAAGATACTCTGTCACCCTCTCTAGAACTAAATTGTGAACAATGGATCTCTATCACTAAAAATACAACTGGGATCCCATGGAATTTGTCAACTTCGTTTATATAAAAACTAGCAAAACTTAACATTGTCCTGTTCGACTTTACTGGAATGAAGCGTGAGCTCTTAGCCAAGCAATGGAATATTACCCATATACCTTCATTCCCTTATCTCAACCTAGGTAGTCCAATAATAAAGTCCATAAGTTCTTCTATTTACACTTTCACTTTAGATTTTGAGAGGTTGAATCAATCTTCCTAGCTTCATATGTTCACCCTTTACCTGTTGGCAATTTAGATATTTATGTACATATATACCAACATCCCTCTTCCTGCCTTCTTATAAGAAAGCATACTTCATATCATGATACATCTTCTCCCTCCTAGATATATAGTAAACTTCAAATCGTGACTCCCATCGAGTACTTCCTTTCTAATCCCATTAGCATTTATGACACATAATCGTCCACCTTTTGTAACAAACCATGATGATCAATCTCAAAGTTTGCCACATGCACCCTCAACCAAATTATCCATAACCTTAACAAACCGAGTATCTTCTCTCTGACTAGCCTCGATCTGATCTAATAGAGATGGTATAACTACCAAGCTTGCTAAGACTACCAAGTCTGAACAGTTATTCGATCGCCAACCATAGTCGGCTAATACTCCCCACTCAGAGACCATTATAGTAGTCATAGCTGCATGCTAACCTACTAAGTGCATTTTCTATGAGGAATGCGGAATATGGATCTTAAGGCTAGAATGAACACTAGGGGGGTGAATAGTGTTTATAAGAAATTACTAAATCTTTTGAATTATTATTGATTTGTACACAAATGTATGCAATATTCAGACATAGATATAATCACAGAATCAAACACAGATGCAGAAATAAAGTAAATGCAGTAAAGGAAAGAACACACCGGATTTTATACTGCTTCGGAGTACCCTACATCCAGTCTCGCACAACTAAGTACGGATTTCCTTTCAAAAGCAATTCAACAATTACAACCCTCGATTTCAAGGCCACGAGGCACACCCTCCAGAATCACAATCCTTTGGGTAGAGATACTTGATTTCCGGGGCAACAAGTTCACCCAATTGATTTCCAAGGCTACAATCACACCTTTTCTCGCTTGATTGATTTCCTAGGCTACAATGACACCTTTTACTCTATTGATTACGAAGAAAGCCTATAACTCTGAATAACACTGAGGATCTTGATGAGATAGTGACAGAGAATCAAACCAGAGATTATCTAGTTAGATTCAATGTTGATTTCGACAGGGTAATGGTATGAATATGTATAAAGAAATGTGGAAGAAGAAGAGAAGTGAAAAATCAGAAAATCTATATATAAATTCGTCGAAACTAACCCCTATTTATAGAAGAACAACAGCCATGTCCATTCGTGAAAGGTTATGGCGAATAGACACTTCTTTTGAAATTCAAATTTTTGAATCTAACTGTCACTATGTCGACATGGGGTACTAGGGCATGTCGACATCCCAAAGCATTTTTTGAAGATTTGATTTTCTTTGAAAATAACCTTTATCTTATATTAAGAACTATTTAAACTTTATAAATATACTTGACTATAGATAAAATACATAGATAAATATAGAGAATAATATATATAAAATTTTACTATAATTTTATATTTAAATCTAAGTATAAATATATTATAATTAAAAGATAGTTTAAAACAAACGAAGTTTAAAATAAGAGTTTATTAAAAAAAACAAAGAATTTTTTAAGGCTAAAACATCTTTTTGAAAATCATTTGAAAAGATAATTTTTAAGGCTTAAACATTTTGAAAAGCAGTTTCGAAAATCATTCTGAAGTAGTTTTGAAAATCATTTTGAAGTAGTTTTGCAAGCTTCTTCCTGCAAAATATCTCATCATATCAGGACTCGAGAACTTGTACAAAACTAGGATGTTCATGGGTTTGTAAGCCACTTGTCGTAGGTTTGTAAGCTACTTGTCGTGGGTTTGTAAGCCACTAAAAAGGTAGAAATGGGTTCCATCCCAAAAGAAAAATGGAGTGAATATTTCAGTGCTATTATGAAGTTTTAACATAATTCTAGACTCAATACTTATCTTGAAATCTTGAACTCCTGATAATCTTGATACTCATGAGTCTTCAATCTTGATATCTTGAATCTCTATACTGTACAGTCTTCATTCTTTGTACCTGCATGGTTAAATCCTGCATATACATATATATCTAAACTATAATGTTAGTATTTATATTTTATAATCTTATTCTAAGGTTGTTGTCATTAAAACCATCATCTCAAGGACTAACAATCTCCCCCTTTTTGATGATGACAACCTTTGTTTATAAAATATTACTTCTATCCTAATAACTCCCCCTAAAACTGATAACTCCCCCTTAATTTTTGCCTAACTCTTCTATTTTATATTTCTCCCCCTTTGTCATCAGCAAAAACAAACTAACTCTAAACTATATAACTCTTAATCTAATATCCTATATGATTATAATGATAGTGTTATCATACATAATCAATACTTACTTGTAAACCTAAAACTTAGTCCTAAACTACTAACATTCCTAACCAAGTACCTATATAATACTTATATAATATATATATATATATATATATATATGTTTATATTTACATTTTCGTACAACGTGACAAATATACACATAACGATGAAAAATTAAAAAGAAGAAACTACTGAGTATCTTTGACAATTGGAGATCTATGGATCGAACAATTTGGATAATGGAAACAGAAATTTCCACGTTGTTCAACCAAGTTTCCATCCTTGTCAAAACATACTTCGCCAATGCAAATGACTTTGTCGTTGTCTTCCGCATGCTCTTCTTCCATTGGTTCTTCTTTTTCTTCACTTTCCTCTTGTTCATGATCTCCTGAAGACTCCTCGTCAATCAAGATTGGATTAGCATGATTGTCCATTAGAAATTTTTGCAAATTTCTAAGGATTTTCCCTTGCCTTTCATGTTCTTTTGCCATTCGGAGTTGCACTATTTGAATTTCAGTCATTAACAGAATTGCATCCTTCAGAGAATCCTCCATTTTTGTCACTCGGGCGAGCGTAGTACGTTGGAACGGACCAGAGGTAGGAGAGGGGAACGAAAAGGTTGATTTTATGTTTGATTTGGACGAGGAAGCCATTGATAAATTGATTTCAGAAGATAGAACAGAAAGAGAACAGAGAGAATGAGGAAAATTTCGAAAATAAGAAGAATATATAACCAATTATTTGAATTTTGGTGGAAAAAAAAACGCTATATGTCGACATGAGTATAGGGGGGATGTCGACATGGTTCTCAATATTTTTACTATTTGATTTATTTTGATTTAATTTTTTAATTATACTTTGTTATTTATATTTTATATTTCAGTTAATGAACAAATACCTAATTCTCTTCTTTATTTAGTAAATGTAGATTCATTTAAGGGTTTTGTTAAGATTTCATCAATTTGATTTTCAGAATTGATATAGTCGAGAGTATTTACTTCTCTACTTATATTATCTCTGAGAAAATGGTGTCTGATATCAATATGTTTAGTTCGAGCATGTTGAGTAGTATTTTTGGATAAATTTATTGCACTAGTATTATCACAATAAATTGGTGATTTTGAGATATTTAAACCAAAATCTTTTAAAGTTTGTTGCATATATATTACTTGAGAATAAGCCAAAGTAGCAGAAATATACTCTGCTTCAGTTGTTGATAGAGAAACTGTGTTTTGCTTTTTACTAAACCAGGAAATCAGAGAATGCCCTAAAAAGTGACAAGTTCCACTTGTACTTTTTCGGTCTGATTTACAACCAACATAATCAGCATCACAGTAAGATATTAAGTCAAACGAATCATTTTTAGGATAAAATAAGCCATAATCAAAGGTGTGTTTAACATATCTTATAATACATTTTACAGCTTTTAAGTGAGTTTCTTTAGGTTGGGATTGATACGTTGCACAGAGATAGACACTATGCATGATATCAGGTCTACTTGCAGTGATATAGAGTAGTGATCCAATCATTCCTCTATATAATTTTTGATCTACATCTTTCGAGAGATCTTCTTCACTAAGGTACTCATTGGTTTCCATGGGAGTGGGTTTTCCACTCTCAGTAGTCAAACCAAATTTACTAATTAAGTCTTTAGCATATTTTTCTTGACTAATAAAGATACCATTATCTAATTGTTTTATTTGTAATCCTAAAAAGAAGTTTAATTCATCCATATGACTCATCTCAAACTCTTTTGTCATTATTTCAGAAAATTCTTTATTCATTTCAAAATTAGTTGATCCAAACATGATATCATCTACGTAGACTTGTACTAGTTGAATATCATTTTTATTTCGTTTAATAAAAAGAGTATTATCTACTTTACCTATTTCAAAATTTGACTGTAACAAGTAAGATCTTAGTTTATCATACCAGGCTCTAGGAGCTTGCTTTAGACCATATAGAGCTTTCTTAAGTTCGTAAACATGATTTGAAAATTTATCATTTTCAAAAAGTGGTGGTTGTTCAACAAATACTTCTTCTTTTACAAAACCGTTTAAAAATGCACTTTTAACATCCATTCGAAATAATTTGAAATTATTATGATTTGCGAAAGCAAGTAGAATCTTAATGGCTTCTAATCTTGCTACGGGGGCAAAGGTTTCATCAAAATCTATTCCTTCTTCTTGACAATAACCTTGAGCGACTAACCGGGCTTTATTTCTAACAACCTCTCCTTGTTCATTCATATTATTTTTATAAACCCATTTAGTTCCAATTATTGTTTTATTTTCAGGTCTAGGAACAAGTTCCCAAACATCATTTCTAGTGAATTGATTTAATTCTTCTTGCATAGCCAAAATCCATGAATCATCAGTTGATGCTTCTTTTGGATTTTTGGGTTCAATAGTTGATATAAAAGCTACATTACTCATTTGACTTAGTTGGTTTCTAGTTTTAACAACAGATTGCATTTCTCCAAGTATATTTTCTATAGGGTGGTCTTTTAAAAGTTTAATCCTTTTATTAGGATGATTTAATTCATTATTAGTTTCAGTTGACTCTTGGTTTTGAGTGATTAAATCCTCTTCATCATTTATTTCTTCAAAAATTTTTAAATTTTCATCAAATGAAACATGCATTGTTTCTTCGATGGTATTAGTTCTTAAATTAAATACTCTGTATGCTTTACTTCTATTAGAGTATTCGATAAAGATACCTTTGTCGGATTTAGGATCAAATTTATCTAAGTTATCTTTTGTATTTAAAATAAAACATTTACTTCCAAAAATTATAAAATAAGATACCTTAGGTTTCTTTGAGTAAATAAGTTCATAAGATGTCTTATCAATTAAAGGTCTAATTAAAATTCTATTTAAAATATAACAGACGGTAGCAACTGCTTCTGCCCAAAAATACTTTGGTAAATTACTATCAGAAAGCATAGTTCTCGCACACTCTTGAATCGTCCTATTTTTACGTTCTGCTACTCCATTTTGTTGTGGAGTTCTTGGAAATGAAAAATTGTGAATTATTCCCTTTTTATTGCAGAATTCTTCAAACTTTTCATTTTCAAATTTACCACCGTGATCACTATGGATGGTTATAATTTTTTGAGAAAGTTGATTTTGAACCTTTTTTGAAAAATTCTTAAAATATTCAAAAGTATCACTTTTATGTTTTAAAAATATTGTCCATGTAAATCTAGAATAATCATTTACAATTACAAAAACATATTTACTATTATTTATTGATAGAATTTGAGATGGACCAAATAGATCAATACGAAGTAATTCAAGAGGTTTTGAAGTAGAAATTATATTTTTTAATTTAAAAGAGCTTTTTCTAAGTTTTCCTAGTTGACATGCATCACATAGACTATCTACTTTAAAATTCATTTTTGGGAGGCCTCTTACTAGATCATGTTTTGACAGTCTAGATAAGAGTTTGAAATTCAAATACCCAAATCTCTTATGCCAAATCCAAGGGTCACTTGCATTTGCCAAAAGACACAAGTTATCATTTGAAATTTTCATACTAAGAATATAAATATTCTTTTTCCTAATTCCCTCAAATATTATGGTTGAATTATTATCTTCAATGTGACACTTATCTTTTTCAAATTTAATTTTATATCATTTATCGCATAGTTGACTTATACTTAGCAGATTGTGTTTCAGATTCTTAACTAGCAAAACATTAGTAATAATAGGAGTTTCAGAGTTACCGACTTTGCCGATGCCGATCACATAACCTTTCGAATTGTCTCCAAAGTTAACCAGTCCTCTGTCTTTGTATATTATATCATTCATCATATCTAGATTCCCAATCATGTGTCTAGAACATCCACTATCGAGTATCCATTTGTTCTTTTTGATCTGCACAGTTTATTTGTTCTGGATTGATTCCTCAACGCCCATAAAGCATGATTCCTGCACATCAAACAATCTTAGTAGACAACTTGTATTTGAATATTGATTATATGCAGACTCAAGAGACAATGATGATCTGAATTTTTCTAAACATGCATTAACAAATTTCTTAAACATAGCCATTTAAAAAAAAATTCAAAAATCAGATTACGAAACTTTTGAAAACCTTGCTCTGATACCAAATGTGAGGAATGCGGAATATGGATCTTAAGGCTAGAATGAACACTAGAGGGGGGTGAATAGTGTTTATAATAAATTACTAAATCTTTTGAATTATTGTTGATTTGTACACAAATGTATGCAATATTCAGACACAGATATAATCACAGAATCAAACACAGATGCAAAAATAAAGTAAATGCAGTAAACGAAAGAACACACCAGATTTTATACTGCTTCGGAGTTACCCTACATCCAGTCCCGCACAACTAGGTACAGATTTCCTTTCAAAAGCAATTCAACAATTACAACCCTCGATTTCAAGGCCACGAGGTACACCCTCCAGAATCACAATCCTTTGGGTAGAGATACTTGATTTCCGGGGCAACAAGTTCACCCAATTAATTTCCAAGGCTACAATCACACCTTTTCTCGCTTGATTGATTTCCAAGGCTACAATGACACCTTTTACTCTATTGATTACAAAGAAAGCCTATAACTCTGAATAACACTGAGGATCTTGATGAGATAGTGACAGAGAATCAAACCAGAGATTATCGAGTTAGATTCAATGTTGATTTCGGCAGAGTAATGGTAAGAATATGTATAAAGAAATGTGGAAGAAGAAGAGAAAAGAAAAATCAGAAAATCTATATATAAATTCATTAAAACTAATCCCTATTTATAGAAGAACAATAGCCATGTCCATTCGTGAAAGGTTATGGCGAATAGACACTTCTTTTGAAATTCAAATTTTTGAATCTAACTATCACTATGTCGACATGGGGTACTAGGGCATGTCGACATCCCAAAGCATTTTTTGAAGATTTGATTTTCTTTGAAAATAACCTTTATCTTATATTAAGAACTATTTAAACTTTATAAATATACTTGAATATAGATAAAATACATAGATAAATATAGAGAATAATATATATAAAATTTTACTATAATTTTATATTTAAATCTAAGTATAAATATATTATAATTAAAAGATAGTTTAAAACAAACGAAGTTTAAAACAAAAGTTTATTAAAAAAACAAAGAATATTTTAAGGCTAAAACATCGTTTTGAAAATCATTTGAAAAGATAATTTTTAAGGCTTAAACATTTTGAAAAGCAGTTTTGAAAATCATTCTGAAGTAGTTTTGAAAATCATTTTGAAGTAGTTGTGCAAGCTTCTTCATGCAGAATATCTCATCATATCAGGACTCGAGAACTTGTACAAACCCAGGATGTTCGTGGGTTTGTAAGCCACTTGTCGTAGGTTTGTAAGCTACATGTCGTGGGTTTGTAAGCCACTAAAAAGGTAGAAATGGGTTCCATCCCAAAAGAAAAATGGAGTGAAGATTTCAGTGATATTATGAAGTTTTAACATAATTCTAGACTCAATACTTATCTTGTAATCTTTATAATCTTGATACTCATGAGTCTTCAATCTTGATATCTTGAATCTCTATACTGTACAGCCTTCATTCTTTGTACCTGCATGGTTAAATCCTGCATATACATATATATCTAAACTATAATGTTAGTATTTATATTTTATAATCTTATTCTAAGGTTGTTGTCATCAAAACCATCATCTCAAGGACTAACATTTTCCACTACATTACCCTTTCTGGATGTATAGAAATATCGAAATTGTATGAAGCCAAAAACTCTAACCAACGTTGTTGCCTCATATTTAGATACTTCTATGTGTTAAGTTACCTCAAAGAATTGTTGTTTTTGAATAACTCAAACTTCTTGCCGAGAAAATGAAGACTCCATATTTTCAATGCAAATACATCAACTAACAATTCAATATCACGAGTTGCATACATTCTATAACACCATGTAGTTTTAACGATCGAATATTTAAATGATTTATTTAAATATTTAATCGTTAAGTGATGGAATGCCTCTTATACTCAATTTTTACAAACGAGTGAATTGGGACTCAGTACACCCATGGTTGAGTTCGCTATTTCGACGCTAGTAAAATGAGTATAAACTTGACTATGTTTGGAGTCTGTGAGAATTTGGACTGAATAGTGATTTTGAGTGGATGAGATGGATACGGGGTAAGTCCATTTATCTAGTGTATTTGAGGCTAACCCATTTCATGATTTCATTCTCATTTTTCTTTTCACGTTATCTTCTCCCCTCTTTCTCTAATGTCCTCCTAGTCACCACTTAATCGTCTTTTAATCTCCAAGCCCTAAACACATTAAATAAAATTTCTAAAATCAAATAAAAATCACCATAATCTTCTCATGGGATTCTCTACAAAACCCATGAAGGAATTGGCTTGAATTGAAGCTTAATTGTTGATTTCGAAATTTAAAGGAAGCGAGGTTTGGGATTTTGTTGTCTACAGCTTGGTTTGGGTTTAAGCAAGATGTGTGGGATGATTATCCTTACTAATTTATGTGTTTACCTCATATATATTTAATTATTGATGATAATAGAATTATATGAAATGATTTGGAGATTGTTTAAGTTGATTTGGGCTTATATTTGTGTTGTAAACATAATTAATTTTTTTTATTAATGGTTTAAGCCCTTAATAGCTATTTTTGAAAATAGTTAGTAACCTAAGGATTTGATTTTAGGTTAATTGAACGATATTAAGTGATATAATAATAGATTAGAGACTAATTGCATTTGATAATTGAGTGCATGCCATTAGTTAGTATTAACTAAACTAATTGAAATGGCTTTGAAAATAGTTAGTAAGCTAATTTAGCTAGTTTTGAACTCTACACTTACTATTAAAGTGATTAGAGGGTTAATGAAGCTAAATTAGTATTTATAAAAATTGTTTATGTAGACGAATGATTTTTATATGCAAAGAAGGTATTTTATAAAATGGTATGATATTTTATAAAATAGCAAATGAAGTTCAGTTAGTATTTATAAAATGGTTATATGATTTTATAAATGAAGTATAGATTTTATAAATGGAAATTTGAGATTTTATAAAATAGTAATATGAAGTATACTTAATTTCAAGTTAGACAATTTAGTATTTAAAGGCTTAAAATTGATATATAAGCTAATGATATATTTTATAAAATAGATGTAAGATTATATGAAATGGTAAGAAACAATATTAGACTTTTACTGAAAAGATTTAGTAAATAAAAGTAAGAATTGATTAAGTAATAAATGAAGTAGTTATTTAAATATACATGTATGTATATAAGTATGGGCAAGTATATGTATATGTGTATTTGAAGATATATAACAATCAAAATATTGTATGAATTGTAGTTAGAAACATTGTATGTTTGGTTTTTTGTATACGTTTGCAATTGTTTGATTATATAGAAATATAATTGATTACACGTTCATTGTAGGCATTACATGTAACCATAACGACTATCGCATGCACTAAGTTGCGTGAGAGCATACCGGGCTGAGTAATCACCTCGGTAATGTCTAAAATGTGACTTGTGTAGTGGTTGTGCCTTCGCGTGAATGTCTATGCATAAGCATGCATGAATTAGTGTGTCGACACACGTATAAGCTATGCATAAGGAAAAAAGGCCGGGTATGTTGTTTTGGCGCGTTAGAGAAGCCGGGTCGCTATAATCGCCCATTGAACTCTACTCGTGCAAAGAGTGGATTTTTGTGTCGAAATCGGTTTTCAAATACTTATGGAATCCACTTCCAAAATGTCAACACATGGACCTCGATAGGAGTACGATAGGGTAGAAGCAGGATCTAGAAGAAAGGAAACTCATCGAGCGAAGCATTGAAGGAAACAACACACGAATCGGCATCCATTCGGGAAATTTACTCCCTGCTTAGGTTCATTGCTAGAACCTAGCAATATTCGGTCCACTGAATCTATATTCAGTCGACTGAACTTGGGTGGAATTGAAACCAGAAGTGGAGCTTCAAATAGTGGACTGGGGGTTATTGTGTTTAGTCGACCAGGCTTAGTTGATTGAATGAATACCTCAGTCGACTGAACCCCTGGTTTGAAAGTGACTACGAGGATTTATTTCCCCGTTTGACCGCGGTTCTTCGTAGGCTCTTGTCATGACAACGGAGTGTGTTCGGGCTACTCGGGAAAGTAGGATGCAAGGCGAAGCACGAGATCCAATGAGGATGCAAAATGATGACGAGATATCGGTCTTCGTTGATGATAGGCGTATTGAACTACATGATGTTATATTTGATGTGCACATATATATACGCATCGGTGCTCCTTCGTGGCCTCGATAGCGTACTGCGCGAGACACTATCTTCGTTCTTTTTTCGATAAGAGGCGTACATTTGTTATTTGAAATCCTTGATGTCCTAGTGGGGGATGATGAATATCATTTACTATGGGATCCTAAAACACTTATGTTCATTATAAGGGCATGGTAGGATCCACGAAGGTCCTAGTTATTTAGAATAGTAATATAATACTTATGCTTATTATAGGAGTATGGTGATTCTATTTACTATTGGGACTAGGTTTCTAGTATATAGAGTATATCGTAACTTATGCTCATTATAGGGGTATGATGATATCTACACAAGACTTATGGCTCAGGGTCTATGGTATATTCAAATACCGACTCTATATATCTTGAAATCTCGAAGGAACCATTTGATCATGTTAGAAGTCTGGGTACATTAGTGCACTGACTTTATTTGTTATTAAATCATGACAGATGTCCAGGCACGTTAGTGTACTGACTAATTTTTTTATTAAACCGTGACAGATTTCTGGGTACATTAGTGTACCGACTCTATTAATCATTGGATTGTGATTGATGTTCGTAGTTAGCTTCACCCTTCAGTAATAAGGGGTATTGATTCGTCTTCCTTAGTTATCTTCCATTATTGGGTTGCGCTTGCGTTATATTAGTAAATTAATAGTATCATTTTATGTAGCATAGTGTAGACTTATATTATCATACTTTCATCACCCTTACACTTATATATTGCGATTTCCTTAATCCC
This sequence comes from Allium fistulosum, assembly GCA_030737815.1. Taxonomy (NCBI): domain Eukaryota; kingdom Viridiplantae; phylum Streptophyta; class Magnoliopsida; order Asparagales; family Amaryllidaceae; genus Allium; species Allium fistulosum. The sequence continues at coordinate 866,205,439 of CM060905.1, read as the reverse complement.
AGTATATTGTTACTTAGTAGTCACATTATATTAGTTGTGTTGATCCATTAATTACAAAAGAAGACCGGGTTATGGTATGATTCCCTATTTTGAGATGGGTTTACTATACCTTTTTATGGGCAGTTCGGATTACCCCTAAGCCACGTTTGCGGAGAGGGCCGGCTATGATTTAGCCATTCCTGTCTATTTGTATATAGTTTTGATATATAGTAGATAGTTCCCCTCGCACCAGCTTTATGTCTGACCTATGTTTTGTCTTTATCTGCTTATGTCATGACAACTGTTGTGTACTCGATTAAGTAGTTTAAGAGTCAGGTGCTTTTGGGGATACACTATCAGGATGGCAGCTGGACCTCTTTGGAGGCGTGGCATTGATATTCTGAGATATATATACTTGATATTTTAGTAGTACATGAGAGACCTGTTATTTGTAAGTGAGACTGTTGTATCATATATTTATTTAAAACTCCGTTATTTTTGAAGTTGGTGTTTTCTAACTTTCTATACCGATATTATTTATCAGTTGCTTCTGCTAGTGCAGTCTCTTATATATTGTCAATATATTTTGTTTATGTATATTCGGTACATTATATATATCATTTCATCGTGGGATCTTATTGATGTTTTTGTTTAGTGTTTTGTTTTAATTTTACCCCGACAATCTATCTGTTTGGTAATTCCCGAAGGATGGGTTGTTACACCTTCGCTCGTGCATCTTAAGCTGTCCACTCACATAAGTAATGTGATGACCCACCCTTTGTAATATCCTGAATCAACGTCAAATGACAACATCTGACTCCAAATACCACAAAAGATAGATTGTCGAGGTAAAAAAACACCAAACCAAGGCATAGCGATAGAATCTCATAGTAGAATGATAAGATATAATATATGGAATATACATGAACATTACAGGATAAATATATAAGAAAACGTACCGATGGAAGTAACTGATAAATAAATATCAATACAGAAAGTCAGAATACAATATCAGATATAACAAGTCTTATATATAAATAGCATATCTGTTATATACTACTACAATATCAAGTATATATCCATCGTATCAAGTTCACCTCCAAAGTGCTCCAGCTGTAATGAAAGCGTATCCCTAGAAGCATCTAGCTCCTAAACTACTCAATCGAGTACCCGGGGGTTGTCATGACATAAGTAGACAAAGAAAAAATATGGGTCAAACATAAATTATAGTATGAGCGGAAGTATCTCAAAATACTGTATATCAAAACCATACACAAATAAACATGAAACTACTGAAATACAGCCGGTCTTCTCCACAAACGTGGCTCAGGGACAATCCATACTATCCATAAACAAGTATAGGAAACCCAACTCAAATGTAGGGAATCATACTATAATCTGGTCTTCTCCTATAATCAATAAGTCAGCATAACTAATGTAATGTGACTGAAACATAACAACATACTGTGATAAAGGTAACCCAATGTACCAATACAAGAGTAATATAAACATCCTAATATAAGTCTAACACATAATGTTCAATAATAATAATCAACCAACCAACATAACAAGCACAATCATAATGATAAGAGACACAAAGGGAATAAGTTGATACCCATCATTTTTGATGGGTGGAGTCCACCGTGGACACTAATCAATTCAATGATCACTATTGACGCGTCTAAAGTGCAAAACAAATACGGTGATATAACATTAAGACTAACATAGAATTTCTATCCCAAAACCGAAATACGAATATTTATTACTAATACCCATCCTGAATTGCCATTAGTTACCAAAGAGACCTATCTAGAGCCACAACTGTAACAACCCAAAAATTTTAACAAATATTTTAAATTTAAGTTATTTCAAAGTTTGATTTTTAAATCATTTTTAAATTGAATTTTGGGATTTTCCAATGCAATTTTGGATTTTGTTTATACTTTATTTTCCAAATATAATAAAATAATGATTTTCTGGGAATTTTATATTTTGGTCAACTTTGGTCAAACTTTGACTCTCAGTTGAAATTTTTAAATTTGAATTTTATTTTTCTAATCTTTTTCTTTGAAACTGTATTTGGTTCTGATATTCGTCCTGCTTTTCATTTCGTCAAATTCTGTTTTAAACTTTTAAAATTTGATAAAATTCAGCGTTTTACACGCAATTATTTTCAGTATCTCATTGTTTATTTTCTATTTCATATTTTCTATTTCATTTCTATTCTCTGTATTTTTATTTTATTATTTTTCCATTCTCTACTTTCTATTTTCTTTTATTTGATTTTGGGCTTGGAAACTCAAGAGACTTGAGTTATTTGTTTAATTGAAGCCTTTACATTTTCTAGCCTATTCATTTTCTTTAGCCGCTCATTCCACTTCTTAGCCGTGTATTTTCTTTCCAATAGTCGTACATCTCATTTCCATTTTTCATTTCTAACAAAAACAAAAGGATTGAAGTAAGTTTTTCCCATGGCTTCCTCTCTTCTTTTCTTTTTCTATTTTCCTTTTCTTTCTCTTAAACATGTTTGGCCATCACCATCACCATTCCATCCTATTGCCGACCATCTCACCACTTCACCACCACCCATGACCGACCTCCATCACCATCCCCACCATCCCCTTACTGTCGTGACCATAGATCCAAACCCACATCCTATTTGCCTTGCAAACCATAGCCGAACTCCACTTATACATCACCTTCCTTTTAGCCTCGGCCACCATCATTTCCACCACCTCCTTACTTTGCTTTGCCATGACCAGAACCCACTCCAGGCCATGACCAGACCTGACCCAAACCATGAACCCAGGCCGAGCACACTAGCCTAGGGCCGAACCCAAATGCACATGACTTTTCATCTTGCCATGCGTCTTTACCTTCCATGACCTTTTGCCTTCATGTAACTCCTATCTCTTCATATTCTAGCCCATAGCCGTGCCTTATGGTGACCATGGCCGAGCCTAGATGCCTCAAACCAAGTATGGCCGAGCATGTTTGGTGATGGTTGAGTCTATTTGGGATGTGGTCGAGCCTACTTGAGTTGGTTAAGTCCTCTTGTTTCACTTTATTCATATTTTGATTTTTCTTAAGTCTAAATTCTTTTGTACAATCATAAACTTAGATATGTTGTATATTTGTTGTTTACAAGACTTGGATCTTGGCTCTTCATCCACTCAAATCTATTCATGCTTTTTCGTGCTTTGCGAAATTTGTTCGTGTGTCTCGAATTGTCGTCTCTAGCTTTCAAAGGTGAGTTTATCACTCTCGACAAATCGTACTTATATAAATGTGAAACAATGTCACGTGAATTGTAGTAGTTGGTATGCTATGTTATATGCTCACATCTGCCTGTTATCTGACATTATATGATGATATTACCTGATTATATACCTGTTGCATCACCTGACATCATATGATATGTTTTACTATTTATTTACTTTCTGTTTCTCACACTGCAAGTTCCCTGTTAGTATATAATCACTATGGGTTGAAATGATACATACCCGAACAGACTTTAGAATAAGGAAAAGTCATTATGAGCTGATTTGATAGGCTCGAGCGATTTTTTATTTGACTTGGGATTGCTGGTTTGAAATGATAAAACCCGGAATGTTAACTAATTACGGATTGAAATGATATATTATCCGTATCACTTGACCTAGGTTAGAAAATATTATACCGACCCGTGGTTAAATTTTAAAATGATTTTTATAAAATTATTAAGTATTTTAAATTTTAAAAATTATGGATTTTTAACTTAAATTAGATTTAAATGATTTAAATCATGATTTTCTATAAGTTAAAATTTTATAAGTTGATAAATGGCTTAAATTGAAAATTAAAAATTTGATTTAACTTAATAATTGAAAATTTGATTAAAAATTGAATTTTAAACTTAACTTAGTAATTAAAATATTTTAGTTATGAAATGGATATTTTTAAAAGAAAGAAATACTAAGATTTGTTTGTTAAAATGAAAAGTTAAGCAAATTACAATGTAAATTTGATGTAATGAATGAATTATAATTTAATTGGATATTTATTTAATAAAATGTTATTTTATTAAAATTATAAGTTACGTAATATCCAAATAAATAATTTTGAATAGTGGAATAAGTTTGATAAGTTAAAAATGAGAAAAGTTGAAAATATATTGTTTTATGTAACAACCCTGGTTTTGACGATTACTTGTAAATATTAAATTATAACTACCAAAACCAGGGTTGTTACATTTTAAATTGTTATAATAAAATTATAACAGTAATTGCAGCTTTTCAGAAATGCTGTGGTTTTAATGTGGTGTTTTCCAAATTTCTACTATACTTGTAGTAACGTTCTGTAAGTGCTACTGTTTCTGAAATGTACTGGGTTTTCGATTTAATACTGTATCCACTGTAACAGTTTATAAGTGCGGCTATTTCTGAAATGAATTGTATTTCTGAATTACTATTATACCTACTGTAACATTTTATAAGTGCTGTTGTTTCTAAAATGAACTGTATTTCCGAATTACTATTATACCTACTATAACATTTTATAAGTGCTACTGTTTCTGAAATGAACTGTATTTCTGAATTACTATTATACCTACTGTAGCATTTTATAAGTGTTGTTGTTTCTGAATTGAACTGTTTTCTGAAATACTATTATATCTACAAGTAGCAGTTTCTAAGTGCTGCTGTTTCTAAAAGATAAATTTTTTGAAATGCTACCATAAGAATTATAACATTTTCTAAGTGTTATGAATGCTAAAATACAATGTTTTGAAATTGTTATAATTGATTGAATGAACTTAGGAAATGCTAAAATTCTGGAAATTGAATATATGATTTGAAAGGATAATGACCTCATATTTAAATGGTTTAAATGAATTGTTTTGATTTGAAATATAAACCATTTTGAAATTTATAACCACGGGTTATAATAACGGTTAGATGTTATAAAGTGTGGCTAGAGGTGGGCAATTGCTGCAGCTTTGCGCTTCCCCAGTCACATTAACACTATTATTTTGCATAGTTTGCTTTACTTTAGACATTACTATGATAGCGTTCATTACTACATAGTAGATGGTTTAACAGATCTTTAAAGGATGGGCGATCCAAGGTATCCTTTAAGTTACTCGTGCATCTCTATTACAGTTCACTTGAGTTGGTTTACATTGTATAAGTATGTATGTCCTGACTCGAGTGTTTTGTGTTTTGCTTTACACTCGGGTCAGCCTGAATATCACAACTCTGGATTCATCTTCTGGAGCTAGAGATTTGCTGGAGCTTATTTGTCTATCTGTTCATCTATTTCAATTTCAGTTATTTCCTATTCAGTATTGCTTTTGTATTAGTGACTTATGTATTCAGACTTCTGTTGTATTTGTTTTTCAGACTATGATATTTGTATCTGTTTGAGATTATTTATGTAGTAGCTTCATGAACTACTATGGTATTTTATTTCCACTGCGAGTTATTCTGAAATTATGTGTCTGTGATTCTGTATTTGATTTTATTTGCTCCAAATTTTCTTAACAATCCACTGTTTTGAAGTATTCGATTCCGACATGTGTGGATTTATTGTCGATTTGAATGGTCCAAAATAGTGGAATGTTACATTTGGTATCAGAGCTTTGGTTTTAGGAAAACCTTAGCCTGCGGAGCAAAAATTCATTAGAGATAGGGTAGAAATACCCTAGAATGAGTGAAATCAATCTCAGAATCATTTTTTTGTGAGAGAACGTATTTTCAAAGTATAAAATGATTTTCAAAGGATTTTTCAAAGATTATTTTGATATAAATTTTCTTGTTTGAAAGCAAAATTTTTCTAGACCTTATTCCTTTCCTTATCCACCTTGTTGGTAATTTCTTGATTAGGATCCTCATCGATTAGGATTCCTTTGAATTTTGGAATGCTCCCACTTGCTCTGAGTTCCATTCTTGTCTTCCCCTATTGGTATTCTTTTGATTCTGGAGCATTCCATAACTCCACTTCGAATGATCCCTATAAAACTCGGCGATTGCGCCAATCTTTGAATGATTTGTAAAGGGGAGAAACTCCCTTACAATTGGCATTGATTCACCGGAGATTTCTATACCCACGGTTTAGATGCTTCTATCTTTTGCTATGCCGAACTCTATCTCTGGTGATCGAATGTCGATTTTCCTTAGAATTCTGCATCGATCATATTCCTGAAGTCACGGTTGATCCGGTTAAGGTCGCCCGCGATTTATATAAGTTTGTTCATCTACTATTTTGTAATTAATTATCTCATCTTCGTTCGAGCCTATCTTCAAATCTGAATTCTCTTTAATTAGAGTTCCTCTAATTTGAATCTTTATCTTTGTTTTGAAATCCATTCTTGAATCATCCCTTGAAAAATTTGTGTTGTTTGTATTTTAGAAAATCATTTATATATAGAAATTATTATTTTGATAAGAATGATTATATTTTATATATAAGAGTGAAATGTTTCAGATAAGAATTATGTACCTTGTAAAAACGAGAATTTGAAGTTTCAAAAGGATTTGAAATTTTGAAAATTATATAAGAAATTGATTTATATAAAAATGATTTATCACCGAAGGGTTTTGAATTTGAAATTTGAGAGATTGAACTCCGACATTTTGAAACTAGTTTTAAGATTCTGAAAATATATAATAATACGATTTGAAAGTATTTTTCGAATAAGAAATGTTTCAAATGACTTTAAATGAGTTCCGATGATTTCAAAGAAATTTCAAAGAAGTTATCAAAAAAATAGAAGTCCAGAACCCACTTATGTCGCTGGAGAATGATTTCGTTGATGAGTGCACGCATCATCGACATTGTTTTTCGAGTTTCAGAGTAGGGGAGAGGCCACTTTAGTAGCTTTGCTATGCGATTGATTTTGTTAAACCAATTTTGATTTCGAATTCTGAAGTATGATTTGATATTCGAAATATATATGTATATATATTTGAAATAGTTTGAACGAGCCCGGCGTTCAGTCCTCGAGTTTTGGATTTGATTTGGTATAACCCTATCTTTTGAAATTGATTTACTGATTTGTTGCTGATTTCCAACTCTTGGATTGGAAATTTGATTTCTCCGACTATTTTGAATGTTCGAACACTTCCAAATCGAGGTTTAATTTTTTTAAAGCTAAGAAATTTCGGAAGTATAAATTATTTGATAAAGTATATAAGTTTAGTTTTGTATGTTTACATATGAAGTAATATGATTTAAATAAGTTTGAAACTGTTTTGTTAAGTAAATAAATAAGACTATTTTGAATTATACTAATATGAAATTTAGTTTTAAAATATTTTGAATAAAATTTATTTTTAAATGTTTTAACTTAGTAACATCTTTTATAAAACTATTTATATATATAATAATAATAATTTTCAAAGGGTAAAGTGGATCTTTCAAATAAAAATAAATAGTTTAGAGGATTTAAAGGGATGGTTATAAACTAGGAAATCATTTTGGGGTATAATTGATTTTAAGGGAAAGATTTGATTTTGAAAATAGATTGGGATTTAAAACCCAGTATTTATTTGATATCTATATATTTTCAAATATAGAGTTTATAATGATTCAGGTTGAAAGATAAATTTGAGATTGATTTTAAATTATATTTATTTAAGAATTATACTTAAATAAGTTTGATCTGAAATTTATTAAAAAATTGAAATTTCAAAGATATGATTTTTATAACTTGGATTTGATTAAAAGTGACTTAAATGCATATTTCAAATTTATATAAATTTGAATGGGGTATTTTGTTTATTTAAATTTGAAAATTGAGGTTGTATTTAGATGTTACTAAAAGGGTTAAGTAAATATTTCAAACTAAATATTAGTAAAGTGAATTTGAGATATAAATGAAATTATCAAATTTAGTTTTGAAATATTGAATATATAAAGCTTTGAAAAAATATTGAAATTGATTTGTGGTCCAAATCTGTATTTGAAATCGATAAAATTTTGAATGGTTTGTCGAGGAACTGAATTGAATTGAAATTTGAGGATTTGAGATTGGATTAAATTTGAATTTGGAATCTGAGTTGGGTTGAATCGATTTGTGGAATTTGAAGAAACTATTGTATTATATAAAGTATTTTAAAACTATTTTATATTATTTTATAAACTATTTTTAATATAACTATTTCTAATATGAACTATTTTAAATATACTAATTATTTTACTATAAATTGTTTTAACTTATTACTATTTATTTAAATACTTTATTTTATAAACTATTTTATTTTATATACTATTATTAATATATAAACTGTTTGAAGGAAAGTGTTATGATTTCAAGTGTTATGGTTTCCAAAGTTTGAATTTCAAAGTATTATGATTTCCAAAGTATTATTTCAAATTGTTTGGATTCGAAAGTATTATATCCTTGAAAGTACTATGATTTTGGAAATGAATTTGTTTGACATAAAATATGTTGATTTGGAAACAAACTTGGATTATTTGCTAACCCTATTATTCTGGAAACTTTGAAACCGAAGATATTTAGTTTGGAAGAAATAATTTGGTGAAATCGTATATGATTTTGAAACTGAATTGATATTGAAACGAATTGAAACTGAGAATCTTATTTTACTAAATACTTGATTTGGGAGTTATCGAACTTATATAAAATTGATTTGTATAAGTATGAAGTTGATTCGAAAACTATTGATTTGGAAAAGTACTCAATTTGAAAAGCGAAATCTTATATAATCGAAGTCTATATAAGTGTGATTTGATATACTATTGATTTGGAAAGTATTCGATTTGAAAATGAAAATCTTATATATAATAAACTTTATATAAGTATGATATTTGAAATTGATTTGAAAATGGTACTATATGATACATATTTTCGAAGTAAAGATATGGAAAGTGCCTTCTGCTTGATATCCGCTTTGTGGCCACATTGTGGATTCATTCTATCGATATTATTCTCTTTTATTTGGGTTTTCCGGATATGATACTCGAGTGTCCATCGAATTCCATGGCGTTACCCATGGTCTTATGAACTCGACTGCATAGCATAATTCGTAGGTGTTTGTACCAAAAATGGGTACAACACTCTTCGGAAGTTTTTGAAGAGATAAAAGTGAAGAATAGAAATGGAAAATGAGGATTATCTAACAAAAACTCCAAATAACAGAAAGTAAATTGCGTAGAAGACAACAATTTAGAGTGGTTCGGCGTTTTGACTACATCCACTATGAAGTTTGATGATTTTATTGCTTGATGCTTGAAGATTACAATTTCTTATAGCGTAGTACAACAATTTTTATGATTATAATCTGAATCTAAAGCAGCAATGGTGATCTGGAGTAAATCTGGCAGAATCTGGGCGCTCTTTAGCTCTTAAAATTGTCCGACCCCTTTTCTGAATGACCAGGGGCTCTATTTATAGGTGTAGGAGGCTGATATTTCGCCTAAATCTTAGGAGACCACTTCTGGCACGTGAGGGGGCCCCATGCGTCCGCCTTTAGTAAATCTGGGCCCACTTCGGGATCGATTCGAAATCCATTCGAATCGATCAAGAAATTGTCCAATCGAGCTGAAATTTGGTGTGGACGTTCTTCAACATGTGCACAAGCTTCTGTGAAAATTTCATAGCATTTGAACTTATGGATCTCGAGATATGGTCGATTCGAAATAGTGTTTTCTGAACTGCTGGCCTCGTTCGAATCGATTCGTTCGAATCGACTGCTTCGAATCGATGGCGGAGCGTGCTTCTGTGATGACGTAGAGCGCGAACTTTGCATCGATCCGCTTTTTTCGCCAGTTTGATCGAGTCATCCTAGAGACTTCGCCGCTTTGACTCGATCGATTCGAAGGCATCAACAATACCTGGATTCCAACAGGGCTTTGCTCATTTCGATCGCGATAGGCTTCGATCGATATAAAGTCATGGTGACTGGATGGACTCGAAGCAAGGCGTTCTGTTGGGTACGAACCAGATGGAGGCGAGGCCATCTCCCTTCCGATCGATTCGAGTGCTATGGATTCGTACAGGAGGAACACTGATGGATTCGAAGAGGAATACCTCTACGGATTCGAAGTACTTCTAAGCTTGATGGATGCGAAGGCTGGGCCGATCTGATGGATACGAAAACGAGCCATTTCCTTCCATCTTGAATCGATCATAACCCAAGCATACGAACTCGGATCGACTTGAAATTTGGAATGTTGGCTTTCTCGGCTTTGCTTGCCATGTCTTATTAATCGTGGCTCGATCCGGACTCAGACAAAATTCACCGATGTCCATGATGTACTTGCGATGTAACTAATTTCCAGGACGGATTGTCATTGATTTCTAGTCAGTTCCTTAGGGTCACGACCTTTCCAAAAGGCGGGATAATATTTGCCCCCCAAAGTATGTCTTTTGGAAACATGACGTGCTTTGAAATGCAGCATCCTTCATCCTAAAAAACTCTATCTAATTCGTTGGGTAGTTGCTTATCTTTTCGTCAGAATGCGTAACCTTCGATTGATTTTCAGTAATATGAATGCTGATTTGCTGATAATTATGTTTTGCATTGCTGTAGCCGAGTGTCGAGTGCTAACGATTTGTTGTTCATTTAGTACACATTGCGTGCTTACAAATTGTTGTCAATTTATGGAATCGAATACTGTATCGATCGTCTCTTGGACCGACGTAGAAGTTCGATGGATTGTTTTTGAATTTGGATGCACTGATTCGATAGACACGAAGAAATCTTTGATGGATACGAAATTATGATTCATATCGATGAGTTCTTGTCACTGTGGGTCGTCCCTTGATGGATTTGAATCGATGATCTCGAATCGATGGAGTCGAGTGTTTTTAAGACTACCTTTATTCTGTATTTCGTATTGTTGAACCCAGAGCATACGGGATGGAGTCGAATCGATGGGTGGTTTCAACCTGGTGGGTGCAGGCGTTGGTTTCGTCTCGGTCAAATGCTCAGGTTGATGGATTCGAATAGTGAAATTCGGATCGATGCAGTCGAACGACCTCTGGATCTATTTAACATTGTTCTTCGTATCGTTTTGATGGAGTCGAAGAGATGGATTCGAAACGCGGCTCTATGCATGTATCTGCCTCCATTCGAATCGACTATGGTGTTCTAGTCTATGGATTCGGCATGCTTCGAATCGTCCATTGGTTCCACCGGCTACTACCGGTTTCGTCTACTGGGATACGAATCGCTATAAAGTTCCTATAAATACTGAGATGCCATTCACTTTTCACTTTATACTTTTGCCTTCATCTTCGTATTGCTCCAGAGACCAAGAAAGAAAAACTGTTCTTCGCCTTCGAATCGAATCACCTCCTTCAATTCCTTAAACCAGTTATCAAAATCAGGTAATGGGACATCTAATCCATGTTCTAGCGATGGAATTCGAAATCAATTGCAAATCTCCATACACACGCAATCGATCCCAAAGTGTTTGTAAGATATTAGTTATATGTTCGCATCGATCGATTAAGGAAAATGTTTTCTTCGTATTAGTCTGGAGATGATGAAATCTTGTATCGATCCGTAGTTGAGAGAATATCATGTGGAGGGATGAAACGATTTCGTATTGATGGGCAGTGGCTGGAGTTCGTGTCGATCGATACGTAATTGGCTTCGACGATCGATTCGAAGTGGATTACTTGCAATCGATACGAAATGGGCATTATAAGTTGATTTGAAGTCGCCAACGTTGATCGATACGAAATCGATGCCTATGATCGATGCAGAATTCGTTCCCTTGATCGATACGAAGCATATCGACTCGAAGGATCGATACAAAATGATCGAACCGAATACGATCGATACGAGATGTATCGATTCGAACTTGACCGGTACGAAAGTGGCCCCCCTTGATCGATACGAGTAGCTGCACTCCGGACTGTTACGACTTGCACCTCTGGCGATCGATCTATGTCTTAGTCCTGATGGATTCGAAACCTTACACCACCAAATACCTGACTCCGACGAGCTTCAGATTTGCATAACCGGACTAGACTGTAGAATTGTATACTTGACTGCCTTTCAAAGCTCGTCGACGGAACTATAATTTAACAAAATTTTAACGAATTTTAACCTGGATCGATCCCTAACATATGAATGACCCGGTTGTGACGGTCAGCGATGATGGTCATTTTGAGTGAATTTCGAAGTCTCATTTTTTACATGCTTTCCTTAACTCCATGGAATTTTTCAAATAATATATAGCACTGCACTGCACAACATATTCACGCACTTCACACTACGGGACGCACGGGTTTATTATTTGTTTAACGCTACTTTCTGATGAGTTAGTCAGTGATGGAATCTTCGAGCTCTCAACAAAAGGAGATTCAGAGTTCTCCTCCTCCGGTCCTCGAAATTCCAGACATCCCAGCGGAGATAGTAGATCCAGCTCCTGACGGGCTACAAGACGCTATATTTATTGAGGACCCTATAGACTCTGTTCAGTCCAATATTTCTAAAAACTTGTTGGGCAGGATATGCACGAGACATAACATTTCTTTGGACGATGTGCTATTGCCGGGATCTAGTGACAGACCTCACCGTCCGCCAGAAGGGTATACCGCTTTCTATCGACATGCTTGTGCAGCCGGAACACTCCCTCCATTCAATCAATATATTAGGGAGATGTTATCATTTCTTGGAATCGCTCCCTCTCAATTACACCCCAACGGGCACGCGCTACTGAACAGTGCGTTCATTGTATTTATGGAACATCTCTTCCGCCCACCAAGGCCAACGGAAATCAGATATCTATTTAATTTCAAGAGTAGAGGCGATAGTCCATCCTTTACGTTTTTGGAGGCAGTCAGGAACTGCCAGGTTATTACCGAAGCCTGGACCTGACTCAGTTACTTCAAGAATGAATGGTTTTATATCCGGTGTCCTCCAGGTTTTGCTAGGCGGTGGTTGTCTAGACGTAAGTGTCGTAACCCGTCGATGATTTCCTTGACTAATGGTTTTTCATATCTGGTATTGACATTCTACTTTTCTTACAGCTATTATTTCCAGACCCGACGGCGGGTATTACAAGGGCATGGTTCGGAGCCTTCAAGAGATCCCGAGCGATCTGAGACACATCGACTTGGTGTTGACTGACTATAACTTAAGAGCTCTTGGCTTGATTGAAATGAATCAGAGCATAGTCACCGAAGGGATGCTAAGGCCTATTCCAAAGAAGAAGAAGAAGAAGAAAAAGAAAATGGCGAAGAAAACGCTCGGAGTTGTGATAACCGAAGTGAGCGATGAAGAACGGACTCACACGAACGTCGAGCCGATGGCTGATTTTTCTGGCAATTTTGAAGAATTGGGAGAGAGACGGAAAAGCAAGGCCGTCGTTTCAAAAAAACTTAAATCTAAGGGGTGGAAGTCTGTAGATGTGTCTCCTCCCACTTCCGGAGTCATAATTTCTGAGGCCGCCCCTTCTCAATCGAGAGATATTTTCAAAGGGCTTGGTGATATTCCATCCCGGATTATATATCAATTCATCACAATCCCGGGTTGGAAGAATTTCAAGATGTTTTAAATATGAGCGAGCCCTTTCCTTTTAGTGCGGTCAACACTTCCGGTTGGTCAGGAGGTTTACACATTTACACACACTTCCACAGCACTACACGATTTCCGCATATTGGACATTACTTTTGTAGGATGCTAAACTGCGGTTTCTTCTTATCGCAGGTGAGATGTCAGGTCGTGGATCCACTTTGGATAGGCTCCGCAATGTTCGCCGATCTTCCTCATATTATGAGTCCCGCTGGAGGGAATCAGATAGGGATCATGGACGAGGATATACCAGCTAGGAGCGTTATGACAGAGATCGAGATTATTGGCGTGGTCACTCTGGTCAAGATCGTACCGATAGAGATAGAGGCCATCAGTACCGATCGCGTTCTCATTCTCCTCCGCCCCCTAGGGCCCCTATAGATCCTCTTGAGTCTTCGCAGCAACAACAGCCTTCTCAATCTTCAAGGCCCGAAACTCAGCGGCAAATAATTGAACCACAGACAGCTGCTATTGTTGAACAGGTTCCGGCATAACTGACGAGTGAAGGAGCCATCAAGCTTGCTCAGATAAAAAAGGATTTTACAGAAATTTGTCTAGATGCATATGTCTTCCCTATCCATCTCAAGAGGATTCCTCCGAATGCCGAGAATATCGCGCATGATTACATTCGTGATTTTTACGCTCAATACAAAGAGTGGTACAAGGCAGCTATGAAAGCTTCAAAAGTAGCTTTTGACCGGGCAAAAATTATTGAGAAACGCGATGCTGACCTTGTCTAGAAAGATCGCATCATCCAGGTTCTCCAATCAGAGGTCGAGTCATCTCGAAGTTCGGAAATTCAAGCGCTCAAAAAGCATGACGAGGTCGTGGCGAAGATGGAAAGGATGCAGCAGGCACACTGTTCCTTAGTGGAAGGGATGGGCCATCGCTATACCACCGTAATAGCCGAGCGGGACACCGCCGTCAAAGAGCTGAATGAGCTTAAAGCCAAATTCACCGAAATGGTGAAAGAAAAAGATGATGCAAACACCGCTGCTCAGGAGGCATGCGATCAAGCTGTATCACTCCGAGCTGAACTTAGTGCGGCGGTGGCAAAGACTAAGTCTATGGAGGCAGAAGCCGAGGAAAAGATCATGGTGGAGCAGTCCAGGATGGAGACTGATTTTGATGATCTCCGGTCACATACAACGCCAATGTGCTAGAGCACAGAAATTTATCTTGGCTCGGAGATTATTCTATGCTTTTATACAACGCCTGGACTATGCTGGTGGAGGAAAAGAAAGCAGCGCGTCCGGACGAAGCATTGGACGATTTTGAACTCGAGATGCGCTATCTTTCTGAAGAGGGGAGGAAGGTTCTCCACGAGGCGATGATTTCCGTGGATAAGGAGAGACTTGGTGTTCGGCAGATGGAGACCGGTGAGGGCTCGGGGGTCGAGCATCGTGAAACAATTGCTGAAGTTTTAATTTCGACGATGCCCGAAGCCACTGCCGCGGTGGATCTCCAGCCTGTCCCCGCTTATAATCCGGATCAGCCGCAGTTGTCTCCCATCGGAGCATCTGTCCCTGCACCTGCCCACACTTTGGGTCATACTAAGGAAGGTATTTGAACGCCTCCCGTATATACTTAGTGTGGTGAGTCTGAAGCAATACATTTAGCTAACAATCTTCTCTTTTTCACATTCAGTGAATGAGGCTGTTATCTCTACGCCTCCTGCATCTCAAGTCCTTTATCAAACGCAGGAGGCCATTGTTACCAAGGCGATCAAGACATCTACCGTGGTCGGCGAAGGGGGAGAATCGAGCATGTTATCTTTCGATGCACAAATGATTGAGGAACTTCTTAATCAACCCAACGATTCCTTCGCAGATCCATCTTTCTCCATGAGCGGGGCTACTCCAGCTATTAGCTCCTTCATGCCAGCCACCAGTACGTCCAGTGCGGCCAAAGTGCCTCGTGATGATGAGATTCTTGCCGAGATCAATGCTGAGATGGCAGATGTGACAGCAGGTAGTATTCCGGGAGGTGGCACAGCACCGTCTGGCTCAGCTCCATTAATGATGATATCGCTAGGTGGCACCGTGGTAATCGCAAGTGCTCCCGCTCCGCTTCCTGTTACGGCTCCCATGCCTCCAATTCCATCCTCCAAGAGAATTTCTGTCGCCTCAAGCTCGAGGAGGATGTTGACATTATGCCGCAATCGGAGGACAAAACGGAGAAGAGCAAAAGATTGCGGAGGAATTCGGGTAGCGGATCCAGCGGGACTACCCCGAAAAAGAAACCGAGGAAGAAGAGAGATTGAGTGCTTCTTCAGTTTGTTCTGTCATATTCGGGGGTAGTATTTTGTTTTGTCTTTTTGGTTTTCTGTAGTCGTGTATAGATGCGGTCTCGGCCCCCGCTAGTAGGGATTTTTTGAATTGGCTTGTAATTGGATTCCTTTTGTTGATAATTGAAATGAAAACATATTCTCTTTTGTCTTCAATTCAATATTTATTTTGGTTCTGCCCCCATCCTCGGGGATAAGCCATAATAGGCGTTGTGCGAAATTATCCATGGTTTAGTGTTAGCATCCACACTCTGGGGACTTTTCTTATTGGCTAATAACTTGGTTCATGAGCGCGTGATGCAACTCTGTTGAGGTGCGGTTGAAGTCGCTTGGCGGACGGATCCTCCTTCCTCGAAACCGCATTTGGTTATTTATTCTCCGGTTTGTGTTCTCAGACTTCGGAGTTTGTTAACGCTTATACCCAGCTCGCGCTCTCGGAGTACTCTGGGATTCATTTTATGTTTATACTCCGTCTCGCACTTCAGGAGTACGGAGTTGACATATGTTTATACTCTGCCTCACACTCTGGGAGGACGGAGTGGTTTAATGTTTATACTCCGTCTCGCACTCTGGGAGTACGGAGTTGGTAGATGTTTATACTCCGTCTCGCGCTCTGGGAGTACGGAGTTGATTGATGTTTATACTCCGTCTCGCACTTCGGGAGTACGGAGTTGGTTGATGTTTATACTCCATCTCGCACTCTGGGAGTACGGAGTTGATTGGGGTTTATACTTCGTCTCACGCTCTGGGAATACGGAGTTGATGAATGTTTATACTCCGTCTCTCACTCTGGGAGGACGGAGTTGATCAATGTTCACACTCTGTCTCGCACTCTGGGAGTACGGAGTGGTTGTGCGTTTATACTCCACCTCGCACTTCGGGAGTATGGAGTTGAGCGAGGGATTATCGTGTGCCACCCTGTTTTTAGCCTTGATGTGATGGCTTGCCCCCGAGCTCGGGTTTCACTTAGCAAGTGTCCGGTCGTATCACAGCCACTCCCTACTTGAATAAATTCCACTTCATGATGGAATTCAGCTCTCCGTGCATCGTGATGTTGTACATTGTATTCAATGAATCACAGCTCTAGCTCGAAGAAATGGCATTTTATTGCTGAAATAAGAAAATATGGCAAAGTCGGTTGCCTTATTACAAGTTCTAATTTCTAAATGAAAAAGCAAAATCGCAAAAAATGGAAAGATGCAATGAAACAAATAAAGCCTGTCATGTGTAATAGAGACGGAGACTCTCGCTGTTCCAGGCCCTTGGCAAGTCAAGACCATCAACTGTCGATAGTTTGAATGTGCCATCTCCGAGTCTTTGCGTAATCACGTATGGCCCTTCCCAGTTTGGTTTCATGTGTGAAGGAACCGGATAGACTCTGTTGAGGACGAGATCGCCGAGTTCAAAGGTTCGAGGTCGAACTTTGGCATTGTACAATCGGGCGAATCGACTTCGATGTGCGGTCGCTCTCAAATCGGCCTCGTCCCTCTTTTCATCCAGTAGATCCAAAGATTCAGCAAGCAATATAGCGTTTGTTTTTGGATCGTAATAAGTCACGCGATGGGAAAACACTTCCATTTCGACTGGAATTACGGCTTCAGAGCAATAAGATAGGGAAAATGGGGTGTGTCCGGTCGCAGTCTTGTGAGTCGTTCGATAAGCCCATAAAGCCATAGGCAGTTCGTCAACCCATTTCCCCCCGGCCTTCTCCAGTCGTTTCTTTAGAATGGACTTTATGACTTTATTAACAGCTTCAACCTGACCGTTTGCCTGAAGGTGTGCAACTGCCGAGAATTTCTTATGGATGTGAAACCGTTGACAGAAATTCTTGAATTCCGCACTACTGAATTGGGCTCCATTATCGGTGATGATGGTATTCGGGAGTCCAAATCGACAAATGATGTTGCGAACTACGAAATTGATTACTTTTTTTGTTGTAATGGTTGCAAGGGGTTCACCTTCAGCCCATTTGGTGAAGTAATCAACCGCAACGATGACATATCTTGCCCCGCCTTTAGCCAGTGGTAGCGTGCCGATGATATCGATGCCCCATGTCGCAAATGGCCAAGGACTGACCATTTGGGTTATTTCATTTGGTGGGGCTCTTGGAATTCGGGCGTGTTTCTGGCACCTATCGCATTTTCTGGCGTAGTTTGCTGCATCTCAGTTCATAGTTGGCCAATAGTATCCGTATCGGAGTATCTTCTTAGCGAGAGCTTGCCCACCGATGTGATCGCCACATTCTCCTTCGTGTACGTCATGTAACACTCGTTTGATTTCATCGTGCGCGATACATTGGAGGAGAGGAACAGAGTATCCTCTTCTATACATGACACCGTTCTGAATGACGAAACGTGAAGCTTTTCGCAGAATTTGTCTTTTCTCGTTTCTATGTTCAGGCAACGTCCCATTTTCGATGTAATTTCGGTACGGAATCATCCATGATTCCCTACTGGGAGCGGTTTCAAACACAAAATTCGTCTCTATTTGATCGATGCTTGGGGAGGACAAAGTTTCGACGGGGACAAGTCCCATTTGCTGTGCTTCACCTGTGCTGGCTAACTTCGCCAATGAATCGACTTTTTGATTGCATTCTCGAGGTATACAATAAACGGCATAATAATAAAACTGATTCAGTACTTCCTGAACTCGAGCTAAGTAAGCAGCCAGCCTTTGATCTCTCGCTTGATACTCTCCCCGTACTTGACACACAACTAACTGTGAATCACAATAAATTTCTGTAGCGATAATTCTCAAATCTCTGGCAAGTTTTAGTCCAGCTAAGAGGGCTTCATATTCAGCTTCATTATTGGTTGCATGAAAACCGAACTTCAAAGCATAACATATAGATCGGCCCTCGGGAGTTTCAAGTACAACACCAGCGCCCGAACACCGGTCGTTTGATGCACCATTAGTATACAGCTTCCAGATGTATTCGGGGGATTCACTGGCTTCGGGCAAGTCCTCTGGAACGGTAAATTCAGCTATGAAATCGGCTAGGGCTTGTCCTTGAATGGCTCGTCTTGGAGTGTAAGTAATATCAAACTGGCTCAGTTCGATGTTCCACTTGAGTAACCTACCAGACGTCTCAGGCCGCGTAAGGACCTGTCGTAACGGCTGGTCGGTGTAAATAATAATAGGATGTGCCTAGAAATACGATCGGAGTTTTCTTGATGCGATGACAAGGCAATAAGCCAACTTCTCTAGTTTCGGATAATTTCTCTCAGCTCCAGTCAATCGTTTGCTCTCCAGTCAATCGTTTGCTGACGTAGTAGACTGATTTCTGCACTCGGTCTTCTTCCCGAACTAAAGCAGCGCTGATTGCATGCTCTGATACTGCCAGATAAAGGTACAATTGCTCGTGGTCAACCGGCTTTGACAAGATCGGTGGTGTGGAAAGATGTTGAACTAGCGATTGGAATGCGTCTTCACACTCCATGGTCCATTCAAAGTTTCGCTTTCCTTTTCGAATCAGATCGAAGAAGGGAATGCATTTATCGGTGGATTTTGAAATGAACCTGCTCAATGTTGCTACCTTCCCGTTGAGACTCTGGACTTGCTTTATGGTTCTTGGAGTTTGTAAGTTCCTTATCGCCTAGATCTTTTTGGGATTTGCTTCTATCCCTCGAGCGTTAATGATAAACCTGAGGAACTTTCCAGATGCGACACCAAAATGAAACTTTAATGGATTGAGCTTCATTCCATATTCTCGAAGGATGCAGAACATCGAATCTAAATCTCTGACGTGATATGTGGAGAATCGAGACTTTACTAACATGTCATCCACATAAACCTCCATGGTCTTCCTGATCTGGTCGGCGAACATCCGGTTGACTAAGCGTTGATATGTTGCTCCGACATTTTTTAAACCGAAAGGCATGACTCTGTAGCAGTAGAGTCCCAGATCGGTCACGAAACTGGTATGTTCTTGATCAGGCAAATGCATAGGTATTTGAATGTAGCCAGAATAAGCATCCATAAAAGATAATAGCTCATGTCCAGCTATTGAATCTACGAGCTGGTCAATTCGAGGAAGTGGAAAACTATCCTTTGGACAAGCCTTGTTTAAGTCTGAGTAGTCGATGCAAGTTCTCCATTTTCCATTCGGTTTTCGAACCAATACTGGATTTGACACCCATTCTGGATACAAAGCATCTCGGATGAACCCATTTGATTGTAACTTATCAACCTCCTCTTTAAGGGCGGCAGATCTCTCTGGATCCATACCTCGCTTTTTCTGTTTGACCGGGACATACCGCGGATCAATATTCAAGGAGTGACTTGCGATGTCCGGCGAAATACCGCACATATCAGAGTGTGTCCAGGCGAAAACATGGAGATTCGCCCTGAGAAATTCAACCAATTCCTATTGTGTCTGCTTGCCCAGTTGAGATCCAACTTTTAGCATCCTCGAATCATCACCCTCACTGATTGGGACGTCCACAGTCAGTTCGGCTGGGGAAGCCTGATTCTCTTTAGATTCGTCTTTATCTTCATTGTCTCTAGGGTCAAGGTCTTTATGGAATTGGTCGTGGTGCCCGGGCCGGGGCCCAGGCACTAATTGTCAATCATCAGCAAAACGGACGTAGAGAGATTCCTCTATGCCCTTTCCCTTCTCCTTTCTCTGCGCCTAGCGCAGTTCAGCAACATAGCAGGCTCTCCCTGCTTCCTGATCTCCTTGAATGACTCCAACCCCGCGATCAGTGGGGAATTTCAGAGTTAAACACCATGGGGCAATGGCTGCCCTGAACTCAGCAAGGGCCGGTCGGCCCAAAAACGCATTGTAAGGTGAATCAATATCTAAAACGCAAACTGCAACATCCGGACTCTCCGGCATTCTCCAACTCCCAACTCCACTGGCAGTTCCACCACTCCAGTGGGTATTATAGCACTTCCGTTGAAGCCGTGGACTCGGGACTGGCAGGGTTTCAAGTCCTTCGCTTCCATTTTCATTAAATCATAAGCCCGTTTTACCAAGATATTTACGGAACTCCCACTGTCAACCAGGATCCTCTTCATCCAAGCAGGACCTACCTGGGCGGATATGACCAGTGGGTCGATCGTGGGGGCTTCGACCTTATCAGCGTCTCGGTTTCTAAATACAATGTCATCAGACATCGTTTTCTGTTGTTTGACCGGTGCCCCGTCTTCACCATTACTGCAACATTCGAAGTCCGCATGCCTGATAGAGCTAGCATACGACTCCATTTCCCTCTAGCTTCTGTCTGTTGGGTGGGGACCACCACTTATTGTATTTATAACCAGCCTTCCGCCCGTACGAGCGGGTTCTTCCTGTCTTTCCTGATTTTGTGCACGATTTTGATTTGAGTGGCCCGCACCACCAAACTGCGGTGCCCACACAAACTGGTCTAACTTTCTCTCCCTGATCAACTTCTCAATGAGGTCCTGCAAATGTCGACACTCATTGGTATTGTGGCTATAACTCTCATGAAATCTACAAAACTTCCCTGTTTGAATCTGCCTCTCCGATGATTGCTTCGGAGCAGGCTTCTTATATTGCACAGTGTTGCAAGTTTGTAGGTATACGTTTTCCAATGACGTATTCAACGGCGTGTAATTATCAAACATTGGAGCCCTACGCCGTGGACCTCGGTTCTGATCTCTTTTCTTATTCTGACCATTATTACCTCCTGGATGGGTTTGTTTGTTCTGTATATTTAACTGAACTTTTCCGGAACTCTTACCAGACTGCTTAACTGCTACGTTACTTTGTATTCCTTCACTTCTGGGCCTCGCATCGTCCTGCTTCCTAGACTGTTTCGCGTCCTCTTGCCATAAGAATTGAGCGGCTTTGGAGTAGAAACGGTCCAACGATGCGGGTGGTTTCCCAGCTAACCAATTTCCAAACTCAGAATCGGGATCGATCCCTTTGGTTAATGCCATCAAGATCGAGTTATCGTTGGGATTACTAATCTCCACACATGCTGCATGGAATCTCTCCCAATAACGTCTGAGTGTTTCTCTATGAGCTTGAGTGACACTAGATAGGGTGTTAACGTCTTTAGGTCTAGCAACATGCATACGGAACTGTTCGACAAATTTCTTAGCCAGTTGATCGAATGAAGAGATAGATCTAGGTGGCAACCTTGTAAACCACATTGTTGCGATTCTTCCCAGAGAGATGGGGAAACTTCGACACTTCACTGCATCATCAGCCCTTGCAGCACTCATTGACCATTCATATTTCAAAATATGTTGATTGGGGTCACTACTTCCTTCGTACATTGGGAGAGTTGGCATTCTGAATCGCCGAGGGGGATCAGCGTATAATATCTCGTCTGTAAAAGGAGTGTGACTACGAGAGATTCCCCAATCGTCATTGGTAAGCCCTTGACTTTCGCGAATCATCTGACGTATCATGGTTGAAATATCGGGCATAGCCACATTCTGTGTATGCTGAGCTAAGGTGTGGTCGGGTTCCACAGTGCGAGTTTGGACCGGACGCTGTCGACGGCCTATGTCTCGCCTCCTTGGCTCGGCATCGTCTGGGACATATGGTTCAGGGGTACGTCCACGTTGCTGATTATTCGGATCTGACAGATTCCAGGTATCAACCCTTGTTTCTACCACGGCAGTTGCAGTGCGATTGTCTGTGGTATACTGTGGAACAGCACCTCCTCGTGATGAGGGCCTGGTTTGGAGGCTGGTTGACGGCCCAACCCTCAATTGTCCTACAGTCAAGGCAGGTTGATATCCGGTAGCTTGTGTGTGACTCGCGTCTAATCGGGGATGCGTAGATCTGCCGTGATATTCAAATGAAGTAGAACTTTCAGTGGACGAGTGGGAAGTATCATCCCTCCTGGTCCTCCTGCGCCTTCAGCGGTTTAATTGGTTGGTCAATTCAGCGTTAGCGCGCAGCTGTTCAGTTAATTGTTGCCGACTTTGAGTCAGTTCTTGAAGCAACACTTGAAACTCTTGTCTGGTGACTGGTCCTGACGGATCTGAGTGAGCAGTGTTGTCTTGATTGGATTATGGCTGCTGTGTAGGATTCTATCTATCCCGACCTTCTTGATCAGCAGCCGTAGGGGCAGTTCTTGTGCTAACCATCTTGAGCGGTGGAGTCCTTGCCTAGCCTTTATGCAAATCTGAATAGGATGGAAGGATTCCGAATTAAAGATCTGGATCTTCCTCTTGGATTTATGCAATCCGGTGTCGATGGGAGATCCAAGGAGCAGGAGAAAAACTGGTTGTTCTCAGTGAAAGCACCAAAGTGTTTGTACCAAAAATGGGCACAACACTCTTCGGAAGTTTTTGAAGAGATAAAAGTGAAGAATAGAAATGGAAAATGAGGATTATCTAACAAAAACTCCAAATAACAGAAAGTAAATTGCACAAAAGACAACAATTTAGAGTGGTTCGGCATTTTGCCTACGTCCACTATGAAGTTTGATGATTTTATTGCTCGATTCTTGAAGATTACAATTTCTTATAGCGTAGTACAATAGTTTTTATGATTATAATCTGAATCTAAAGCAGCAATGGTGATCTGGAGTAAATCTGGCAGAATCTGGGCGCTCTTTAGCTCTTAAAATTGTCCGACCCCTTTTCTGAATGACCAGGGGCTCTATTTATAGGTGTAGGAGGCTGATATTTCGCCTAAATCTCTGGAGACCGCTTCTGGCACATGAGGGGGCCCATGCGTCTGCCTTCAGGAAGTCTGGGCCCACTTCGGGATCGATTCGAAATTCATTCGAATCGATCAAGAAATTGTCCAATCGAGCTGAAATTTGGTGTGGACGTTCTTCAACATGTGCGCAAGCTTCTATGAAAATTTCATAGATTTGGACTTATGGATCTCGAGATATGGTCGATTCGAAATAGTGTTTTCTGAACTGCTGGCCTCGTTCGAATCGATTCGTTTGAATCGACTGCTTCGAATCGATAGCGGAGCATGCTTCTGTGATGACGTGGAGTGCGAACTTCGCATCGATCCGCTTTTTTCGCCAGTTTGATCGAGTCGTCCCGGAGACTTCGCCGCTTTGACTCGATCGATTGGAAGGCATTAACAATACCTGGATTCGAACAGGGCTTCGTTCGTTTCGATTGCGATAGGCTTCGATCGATATAAAGTCATGGTGACTGGATGGACTCAAAGCAAGGCGTTCTGTTGGGTACGAACCAGATGGAGGCGAGGCCATCTCCCTTCCGATCGATTCGAGTGCTATGGATTCGTACAGGGGGAACATTGATGGATTCGAAGAGGAATACCTCTACGGATTCGAAGTACTTCTAAGCTTGATGGATGCGAATGTTGGGCCGATCTGATGGATACGAAAACGAGCCATTTCCTTCCATCTTGAATCGATCATAACCCAAGCATACAAACTCGGATCGACTTGAAATTTGGAACGTTGGATTTCCCGGCTTTGCTGGCCATGTCTTATTAATCGTGGCTCGATCCGGACTCGGACAAAATTCACTGATGTCCATGATGTACTTGCGATGTAACTAATTTCCAGGACGGATTGTCATTGATTTCTAGTCAGTTCCTTGGTGTCACGACCTTGCCAAAAGGTGGGATAACAGTAGGAGCTGTGACTGCCTACGGGTATGGATGTTTCCTGGGGGATCCAGGCGTAACCATTGTGTATCTGCGATCTATGGGTCGTTTTGTAGCGTAATCTGCAGGGGCTGTGTTTGCCTACGAGTACGGATGTTTCCTGGGGGATCCAGGTGAAACCATTGTGTATCTGCGGTCTACAGTTGTTATCATGGCGTAATTCGCAGGGGCTGTGATGACCTACTAGTACGGATGTTTCCTGGGGGATCCAGGCGTAACCATTGTGTATCTGCGATCCATGATTCAGTTTGATTTGGTTGATTTGTTTGGAATGTACTTTCCATATCAGTTTTGAAGGTTTTTCCAGTATTTTCACTGGGTGTTGAAACAAGTCTACTAAGTACTTGGAGAATTCTAGCTTTGCGCTTGATCAACGCATGGCCAGAGTCTGCAGGAACGAGGATAAACTTGTCGAGACATTGAGTTATAAAAGTATTTTCAAGAAGGAAATTGGTTTCGATATAAAAGTATTCTATTTTAAAAGTATTTTGATAAAGTATTATATAAAGGATATTTTGATCAATTCTCTTTCTAAATAATTTAAAATGTTTAAAATATTGTTTATTTATATACTACACGGTTTAATAGTAAATTTGTAATGTTGTAAATATTTTAGAAGTAATTAATTAAATACAATATATTTAAAGAAAATGATTATTGATTTATTAATAATATTGAAAAGTATCTTGAGATAAGTTAATAAATTTATGAATTATGGATTTAATGTTTTCAATAGCTTCTTTGTAAATATAAGTAATGATATAAATTATTGTATTCAAATAAGTCTTCATATATTTATGAAGGTGTTATTTAAACATATAAATGGTATTTATAAAGGAAGCAAGAAATTTTACAAATGGGTTTAACCAAACCGTTAAATATTAAATAATTCAAATTGAAATTTATATAGTTTTAAATTAATTGTTTATCCTTGTCTTTCAACCTATTTTTCTTTCTAGTTGTTTCTATTCTCCTAGCTTCTTCCTTTTCTAGGACGAAAAGTTTTGAGTGGGGGAGAGTGTAACAACCCAAAAATTTTAACAAAAATATTAAATTTAAGTTATTTGAAACTTTGATTTTTAAATCATTTTAAAATTGAATTTTGGGATTTTCCATTGCAATTTTGGATTTTGTTTATACTTTATTTTCCAAAGAAAATAAAATAATGATTTTCTGGGAATTTTATATTTTGGTCAACTTTGGTCAAACTTTGACTCTTAGTTGAAATTTTTAAATTTGAATTTTATTTTTCTAATCTTTTTCTTTGAAACTTTATTTGGTTCTGATATTCGTCTTGCTTTTCGTTTCGTCAAATTCTGTTTTAAACTTTTAAAATTTGATAAAATTCAGCGTTTTACACGCAATCATTTTCAGTATCTCATTGTTTATTTTCTATTTCATATTTTCTATTTAATTTCTATTCTCTATATTTTTATTTTATTATTTTTCCATTCTCTACTTTCTATTTTCTTTTATTTGATTTTGGGCTTGGAAACTCAAGAGACTTGAGTTATTTGATTAATTGAAGCCTTTACATTTTCTAGCCTTTTCATTTTCTTTATCCGTTCATTCCACTTCTTAGTCATGTATTTTCTTTCCAATAGCCGTACATCTCATTTCCATTTTTCATTTCTAACAAAAACAAAAAGATTGAAGTAAGTTTTTCCCATGGCCTCCTCTCTTCTTTTCTTTTTATTTTCCTTCTTTCTCTTAAACATGTTCGGCCATCACCATCACCATTACATCCTATTGCCGACCATCTCACCACTTCACCACCACCCATGGCCGGCCTCCATCACCATCCCCACCATCCCCTTGCTGCCGTGACCATAGATCCAAACCCACCTTCTATTTGCCTTGCAAACCATAGCCGAACTCCAATTATACATCACCTTCCTTTTAGCCTCGGCCACCATCATTTCCACCACCTCCTTGCTTTGCTTTGCCAAGACCAGAACCCACTCCAGGCCGTGACCAGACCTGACCCAAACCATGAACCTAGGCCGAGCACATTAGTCTAGGGCCGAACCCAAATGCACATGACTTTTCATCTTGCCTTGCCTCTTTACCTTCCATGACCTTTTGCCTTCATGTAACTCCTATCTCTTTATATTCTAACCCATATCCATGCCTTATGGTGACCATGGTCGAGCCTAGATGCCTCAAACCAAGTATGGCCGAGCATGTTTGGTGATGGTTGAGTCTATTTGGGATGTGGCCGAGCCCACTTGAGTAAGTTAAGTCCTCTTATTTCACTTTGTTCATATTTTGATTTTGCTTAAGTCTAAATTCTTTTGTACAATCATAAACTTAGATATGTTGTATATTTGTTGTTTACAAGACTTGGATCTTGGCTCTTCATCCACTCAAATCTATTCGTTCTTTGTCGTGCTTTGCGAAGATTGTTCGTGTGTCTCGAATTGTCGTCTCTAGCTTTCAATGGTGAGTTTATCACTCTCGACAAATCATACTTATATAAATGTGAAACAATGTCACTTGAATTGTAATAGTTGGTATGCTATGTTATATGCTCACATCTGTCTGTTATCTGACATTATATGATGATATTACCTGATTATATACCTGTTGCATCACCTGACATCATATGATATGTTTTACTGTTTATTTACTTTCTGTTTCTCACACTGCAAGTTCCCTGTTAGTATAGAATCACTATGGGTTGAAATGATACATACCAGAACGGACTTTAGAATAGGGAAAAGTCGTTACGAGCTGAAATGATAGGCTCGAGTGATTTTTTATTTGACTTGGGATTGTGGGTTTGAAATGATAAAACCCGGAATGTTAACTAATTACGGATTGAAATGATATATTATCCGTATCACTTGACCTTGGTTAGAAAATATTATACCGACCCGTGGTTAAATTTTAAAATGATTTTTCTAAAATTATTAAGTATTTTAAATTTTAAAAATTATGGATTTTTAATTAAATTGGATTTAAATGATTTAAATAGTGATTTTCTATAAGTTAAAATTTATAAGTTGATAAATAGCTTAAATTGAAATTTAAAAATTTGATTTAACTTAATAATTGAAAATTTGATTAAAAATGGAATTTTAAACTTAATAATTATAATATTTTAATTATGAAATGGATATTTTTAAAAGAAAGAAATATTAAGATTTGTTTGTTAAAATGTAAAAGTTAAGCAAATTATAATGTAAATTTGATTTAGTGAATGAATTATAATTTAATTGGATATTTATTTAATAAAATGTATTTTATTAAAATTATAAGTTACGTAATATCCAAATAAATAATTTTGAAAAGTGGAATAAGTTTTATAAGTTAAAAATGAGAAAAGTTGAAAATATATTGTTTTAAATTGTTATAATAAACTTATAACAGTAATTGTAGCATTTCAGAAATGTTGTGGTTTTAATGTAGTGTTTTCCAAATTTCCACTATACTTGTAGTAATGTTCTGTAAGTGCTATTGTTTCTAAAATGTATTTGGTTTTCATTTTAATACTGTATCTACTGTAACAGTTTATAAGTGCTGCTGTTTCTAAAATGAACTGTATTTCTGAATTACTATTATACCTACTGTAACATTTTATAAGTGCTGATGTTTCTGAAATGAATTGTATTTATGAATTACTATTATACCTACTGTAACATTTTATAAGTGCCGTTGTTTCTGAATTGAACTGTTTTCTGAAATACTATTATATCTACAAGTAGCAGTTTCTAAGTGCTGATGTTTCTAAAAGATAAATTTTCTGAAATGCTACTATAAGAATTATAACATTTTCTAAGTGTTATGAATGCTAAAATACAATGTTTTGAAATTATTATAATTGATTGAATGAACTTAGGAAATGCTAAAATTCTGGAAATTGAATATTTGATTTGAAAGGATAATGACCTCATATTTAAATGGTTTAAATGAATTGTTTTGATTTGAAATATAAACCATTTTGAAATTTATAACCACGGGTTATAATAACGGTTGGATGTTATAAAGTGTGGCTAGAGGTGGGCAATTGCTGTAGCTTTGCGCTTTCCCAGTCACATTAACACTATTATTTTGCATAGTTTGCTTCACTTTAGACATTACTATGATAGCATTCATTACTACATAGTAGATGGTTTAACGGATCCTTAAAGGATGGGCGATCCCACGTATCCTTTAAGTTACTCGTGCATCTCTATTACAGTTCACTTGAGTTGGTTTACATTGTATAAGTATGTATGTCCTGACTCGAGTGTTTTGTGTTTTGCTTTACGCTCGGGTCAGCCTGAGTATCACAACTCTGGATTCATCTTCTGGAGCTAGAGATTTTCTGGAGCTTATTTGTCTATCTGTTCATCTATTTCCTATTTAGTATTGCTTTTGTATTAGTGACTTATGTATTCAGACTTCTGTTGTATTTGTTTTTCAGACTATGATATTTGTATCTGTTTGAGATTACTTATGTAGTAGCTTCATGAACTACTATGGTATTTTATTTTTGTTGCGAGTTATTCTGATATTCTGTGTCTGTGATTCTGTATTTGATTTTATTTGCTCCAAATTTTCTTAACAATCCATTGTTTTGAAGTATTCGATTCCGACATGTGTGGATTTATTGTTGATTTGAATGGTCCAAAATAGTGGAATGTTACAACAACTATATTATGGACTCCCTCGAAAAGAAACACCTTAAAATAAGTTGGCATGTAGGTCCTGTCGTAGTACCCATCCGTACAATGCAACAGTATGTGACCTACTTTTAACTAGCATCCCAGTCTCTTTGCCCGTGCTCCGGAACCGCATCAGCAAGACATGTCGTCCCAATGGTACAATGGATTCCTTCACTAGCATCCTTCCCTTTCGGTTGTCTACATTGACACACTGGAAGCGTACGCTAAACCCTATGTACATCCATCACACACATGTATGCAATTGTTGTTCTAGTGTGAATCAAGACTCGTTCTTGAAGTGCCATGCACTATTCAGTTGCCTTAAGTCAGGCATACCAAACCACTATATATAAATCTATAACATCCTAGAATTTTATCGTTTTTGATTTTGAATATTTAATAAATTTTAAATATTTGAATAATTGGTGTTTACAAATATACATAAGTTATATTCAAATATATATATTATTTAAATATTTGAAGTGAAAATTAAGTGTTTGAGTTGTAAATTAAATATTAATTAAATGGATTCAATAGGTTTATTTAGTTCCTTTTAATTAATAAATAATAATGGTAAATTCATTTTGTAAATTCATTTGCAATAATAAGCAGTTCGAATAAATAATTAGAAATTTGTTATCAATAAAATGACTTGATTATTTTATATCGTATTTTTAATTGAATTTATTTGGTTTTTCCATAATATTAATTTGGAAGATATCTAAATTATCGTTTGACGATTTTACGACAAACGATGTTATTTTTAAAATTTCACTGAATTAAATAATCTGTATATTTTATTGTTGATTTGTGATCGTGTCAAATTTTAATGAACGATCATATTTTTTATTTCTGTCGTTCGCGGTTCGAACGCGAACGGTATATTGGATAGTGGAGTACTGCAAAATTCTATTTTTAAAACACTTCTTAAATCAAATCAAATTCAAAATTTTGTAATTGCATTTATGGTGATTTGATTGATATAAGCATGGATATGATATTGGCTTGTAAATCTTGTTTAACCTGTGAGGGAGGCATTTAACCATTGGTTATAAAATTAAAACTTTAAAAATACTTAAGTTATTCCCATTTCCTTTTAAAAATCCACTCCCCTCCTTCCTTCGTTTTCCATTTCCAATTATCAAATAATGACCGCATAGTTTAAAATTCCAAATCAAATAAAATACCTCATGAAAAAATATAAAACTTGTTTCTTTGAGTTTGTATCATTTATATCTATTGATACATGGCCATCTCATAGCGAGCGACGTCTTTTTGAGTGGCTCTATTAAAGGCAACGGGCTAGGGTTTCATTTCTTGGAGGATTTTGTATATGGTTGGCCAAGGCGTCGAGGCCAGCATTTTTATCTTGCACAGAAGCTTTGATTTGCATTGTAACAACCGAGAAATTTTAATAAATATTTTAATTCATTTTATTAAAAAAAACTTTGGTGTTTAATGATTTAAAAATTTGAATTTTGGAATTTTTCCAATAAAGTGGATTTTTGGTTGTAATTTCCTTTCCAAATATAATAAAATAAATAATTTCTATATATATATATATTTATTTATTTTTCATAATATCCATCTCTATTTTACCTTTCTATTTTTATTTATTTAGACATTCATTTTATTAATTGAATTGTTATGTGTTTATATCTCTTATTTACTTCTTGGAAAAGAATTTCAATGGATATACGTTATATTGCCTTAAAGGCATATCTTTTTAAAATTTTATTTATTAAATGTTCTTGTGTATATCTTTTATTTATTTTATTTATTGAATGTTTCTTTGTATATAGCTTTTAATTAATGGCAAAGAAACAAATCAAATTAATGTGTTACTTTGCTTTAAATTGGCATACGTTACTTTGCTTTATTTCCTACCTCTTTATTTACCTATCTATTTATTTCCTACCTTAACTTATTCCTCAAAACCCTAACCGCCTATTGCCTACCTATTCACGTGAAAAAGGGAAGTGTTCTCATTTTCCATTTGTTCTTTTTATACAATAGGAATTAAATCCCTTCATTTTCTCTTGCCGTTTAAAACATTGATTGCTTGACCGTTAGCCGTGAGTAAGAAAATGAAACTCCTCTAATAATTATCACTTCACGTACAAAAACTTCCCACATCTCATTCTCACGTTCATTTCCATTTTGAGAAAAAAAAATGTAAGTTTTTTTTTCATGGCTTCTTTTTTTATTCTCTTTTTCTATTTGTTTTCACTTTGTCTCAAAGCAAGGCTCGGCCTCTACCCATGCTCCTCCTCCACCGACCACCACCACCACTTCATCACCACCCATGACCGGTCTCCATCACCATGCCCACTGGCCAGTCATTGCCATGGCCACCATGTTGGACTTCCACCACAAAAACTCTAAGCAAACCATAGTCGAACCCTAAATTCCATCACCACTTCCTTTTGTTCACCTCGGCCTCCACCTTGCCACCACCTTCTCTAGCACGTGACTGACCTCATCACCGACCTTTGGACACCACTTGACCAGATCTGACCTGTAGTTGAACATGGCCGAGCCATACTTGACATAGGACCAAGCCTAGGTGCAACCAAACTTCTATTTTGCCTTGACCCTTTGTATTCACTTGCCTTGTAACTCCATCTCTCTTCATATTCTTACCTAGGCCGAACCATTCACCTCAGATCTAAACCATGCCGAGCTCTACTAGACCATGGTCAAGCCATTTTGGGTTGTGGTTGAGCCACTTGCATTGATTTAGCCAATGATTGTTCTTTTGATCCATATTTGTTTATTATTTTGGTTTATATTCTTTTGTAAATTTTATTCTTATATTTGTTGTATTTTATCTGTTTTATACAATATCCGGATCTTGGCTCTCCATCCACTCATATTTGATTCGTGCTTTATCGGGCTTTCGGAAGTTGTTTGTCTTGTGTTTAATTTGGATCTCTAGCTTCAGAGGTGAGTTATTCATGCTTGACATTCGTACTTATACAAATTGTGAAGTGATAACAAGTGAATGTGTAGAATTGTTATATCATGTTATACCTGCCTGTGATATAAATTATATGATGTTAAACCCTGGTTATAACCCTGTCACATCATCTGATATGATATATTCTGTTATATTGTTTATTTTATTCTTTTTCTCACACTACAAGTTCCATGTAGGATAGAATCACTATGGGTTGAAATGATACATACCCGAACGGACTTTAGAATAGGGAAAAATCATTACGGGCTGAAATGATAGGCTCGAGTGATTTTATTTATTTTTATTGACTTGGGATTGCGGGTTTGAAATGATAGAACCCGGATTTTTTCTTTGTAAATTACGGATTGAAATGATATATTATGCGTATCACTTGACTTAGGTTAGAAAATATTATAAAGACCTGATGTTATTTTACATATTTTTCTGGAAATTTTTAAGTATTTTAAAATGTAAAAATGATATTTTGATTTAAATTAAATTTAAAATGATTTAATAAAGTGTTAGTGATTTTTCTATGATTTAAAAGGTTAAATAAATAAATGGTAAAAATTGTAATTTGAAATATAACTAAATTTTAAAATGTGAGATTTGTTTTAAAAATGGAAGTTTATGTAAAGAAAAAAAGTGCAAATTAAGTTTTATTTATGAAATGGAAATTTAAATTCAAATGTTAATTTAATTGTTAAAAATGCAAAGAATAGGAAAATATACACTTGGATTGCATAAGTGAATTACTGAAAATTGGATTTTATTTATAAAAATTTTACTTTAAAAACACCATGAGTTAAAGGGTATTTAAATGAACATTTTTGAAGTGGGAAAATATGATTTTATAAGTTAAAATGGTTAAAATTGAAGTTTAATTGTTTCTGGAATTTTTGTATAAATCTGGAAATTTATTTAGTAGCACTTCAGAAATGCTATCGTTTCTGGAATTAACTTAAAATCTGAACTAATAGATACTGCAGCACTTTGTAAGTGTTGTGGTTGATGCAAATGAACTAAAGGCTAAATTAAGTAAGGGCTACTACAACACTTGGTAAGTGCTGTGGCTGTAGAAAGAAAATCTAAATCTGAAATTAATTAAAAGAGCTACAGTAGCACTTGATATGTGCTGCAGTTTGCTGAAATGAGGTTTTCAAATGTAATTGAACCACTGCAGCAGTTTATAAATGCTGTCTTTGCTGAAATGAATTGTTTTCATATATAACTTACCGCAGCATTTTCTAAGTGCTGCGGAAGCTAAAATTGCAATGTTTTAATGTATTTAACTAAATAAACGAGCTTCAAAAGTGCTAAATTTTTGGGAATTGAATATTTGATTTGAAAGAATAATGACTTTATTTTTAAATGGTTTTAAATGAATTATTTTGATTGGAAATATGAACCATTTTGAAAGGAATAACCACGGGTTATAATAACGATTGGTTGTTAAAGAGACCGGGATCGGATATGGATATACTCTCTATCGATACCGAAAACCACTTTAACAACTATGTACGAGGTGGTGATTCCAGAATGAAGTAGGATGGTGGTGACAATCCTAAAGGTATATTTACATGGACCCAACTCCCGTGAGTTGGCATAAGGTGGCTAAAACATGAGCGATTCTTGGGCCAATGAGGTAGCACCTCTGATCGGACACACTTCTTCGATACCATTCTATTACTTTTGTGATTGATTGGGAGCGCCCTTTGATTTGGGAGTGTGGCTCGAGGTGGGCGGTAGTGGCTGCTATGTGTTTCCACCAGCCCGGATGCGTAATTGGTATATCTACCCTGGCATTGCCTTGTTGTGCCGTGTCACCTACCCTAGCGAGCTTTACTACGAGTTTGGTTTTGTGCCGTAGCCTGTGGAGTATTGAGGGTAGCTCCCGATTTGGGGGTATGCTGATACTGGATAGACTACTGGGACTATTACGTGTTAAGGGCTATATGGGTAACCCCTTGATGCTATTTAAAAGTAAGATTATTTTATAATTAGACATTATTATAATAGCGAATATTACTACATAGTAGATAGTTTAACGGATCCTTAAAGAATGGGCGATCCCAAGCATTCTTTAAGTTACTTGTGCATTTCTATTACAGTTCACTTGAGTTGGTTTACATTGTATAAGTATGTATGTCTTGACTCGAGTGTTTGTGTTTTATTTACGCTCGGGTTAGCCTGAGTATCAGCTTTGGATTTCACCTTCTGGAGCTAGGATTACTGAAGATCATCTTTTATTTAGTTGCTATCTATTTCCATTCAGTATTTCTATGTCAGCTTGTATTAGAGACATATGTATTTGTGATTTCTACTATACTTATGTATTCAGACCTCTGCTATATTTTTTTTAGACTATGTATCTGTTTTTGAGACTATGTTATTGTGGTGGCTTCATGAACCACTATTTATTTTATTCTTCCGCTGCGAGTTATTCTGATATTCTGTGTCTGTGATTCTATGATTGGTTTTTATTTGCTCCAAATTTATTTACAATCTATTGTTTTGTATTATTCAAGTCCGACATGTGTGAATTTATTGTCAATTTGAATGGTCCAAAATAGTGGGTCGTTACATTTGGTATAAGAGCTTTGGTTTTAGGAAAACCTTAGCCTATGGAGCAAAAAAATCATTAGAGATAGGGTAGAAATACCCTAGAATGAGTGAAAGCAATCTTAGAATCATTTCTTTGTGAGAGAGCATATTTTTAAGTATAAATGTTTTTCAAATGATTTTAAAGGATTTTTAAAGATAATTTTGGGATATAAATTTTTTTCTTGTTTTAAAATCTCATTTCCTTAACTTCATTCCTTTCGAATCCACCTTGCTTATTTGAATTCTTTGGTTAGGATTTCCATTTCTAGTTGAATCTTATCTGTGTCTTTCTGTTTTACTTTTGTCCTAAAATTCATTCTTGATTTTTGAGGATGAATCATAGGAATGCCAGAGGTAGGGGTCGTGGTATTGCCCCAGTTCCCGAGCCTGTTGCACCTATCAGGTTCACTACTCTTTTCAAGGAATTCACTCAACTTGGTGGTACCAAGTTTACTGGATCTGAAAGCATCATAGAGGCTCAACAATGGTTGAGGAGTCTTGAGAGGATTTTTACTGGTTTGGAGATTACTGATGCGCAGAAGCATCAGTTAGCAGCTTGGGAGTTGAAGGAGGCAGCTTTGGATTGGTGGGAGTCTGTCACAGCTCAGACTGTGGAGGCAGATATTTCTTGGGATCAGTTTAGGTATCTTCTGGTGTTGTCTTGTGTTCTGTTCAGCTTTTCTCTTTAAAATCTATCTTAAGCTAATCTCTTTTCCAGGGAGGCTTTTGTGGCAAAATGGATGCCCGAAGCCGGGAAATCTCAGCTTTATCGTGAGTTTATGGATCTCAAACAGGGTACCATGTCCTTTTCTGAGTATGAGCGGAAGTTCAACGAACTTTCTAAGTTTGGTCCTGGCCTTATTGACACCCAACTTAAGAAGAATGAGAAGTTCATAGCTGGAGCTCGCCCATAGTTCTATGATCGTCTCATTTCTCATGTTCATGGCACTTTCACCGAGCTTATGGATATGGCCATTCGTTATGAGAACCCTACTTCCAAGGGTCCTGCTGTTGCTAGTGCTCCTTCATCTCTGTCTTCCTCTGCTAACTCTAAGAAGAGAAAGCCAAATTTCCATCAGCAGAAGAAGAATAGGCTTAAGAATCCGGGTTTGGGATCTACATCTTCTCCTTCTTAGAGGCACCCTATCGACCTATCTACCATTACCAGTTTCAAGTGTGATCAGAAGGGACACTATGCTAATAGTTGCCCTAATTCAGTTGGTGTTGCTGTTCCTCCACCTCAGAATACCAGGAACAACCTCTGTCATGTCTGTCTGCAGCCTGGTCATTTCAAGAATGATTGTCCTTTGTATCAGAAGGGCAAGCCATCTGGTATTTTTGCTGTTACCTCTGCTTCTTCACCTGCTCCACCTGCACCTGCTCCTGCTCCTAGTGATAATCCAGGTACTCTTCAAGGCACCATTTCTTTATTTAATCATCCTGTTCATGTTTTATTTAATACTGGAGCTTCGTATAGTTTTATTTCTATGGCTATTTGTGATAAGTTTGAGCATCGCCTTTCTCCTGAGTATGCTTCTGTTCCTTTATGGGTTTCTAATCCTATTGGGGGTCCCGCGAACCTTAGTAGGATTCGTAGAGGAGTGAAACTTCTCCATTCTGATCATCGCTTTAGTGGCGATTTCTATGTTCTTGGTTTTGATACTTTTGATTTATTGCTTGGAGATGATTGGTTAAGCAATCATGATGCTCACATCTCTTGTAAATCCCGAACTGTTTCGCTTGTTGATGATCAGGGTAATCCTTTGGTTATTCAGTGTCGTATGCCTCATGATTATGCTGGATGCTTTATTTATTCTCTGGATTCTTCTCCTGTTGATCTTCAGTCGACTCGTGTGGTCAAACTTTATCCCGATGCATTTGGTGAAGTCACTGCTTTACCCCCCTAAGCGGGAAATCGATTTCCATATTGATCTTATTCCTAGAGCTCGACCTGTATTTCTTCCTCCTAGAAAGATGGCACCCCGTGAGAAGGTTGAGTTAAGGAAGCAAATTGAGGACTTGTTCTCCAAGGGTCTGATCAGACCTAGCCACTCCGAAAGGGGAGCAGCGGTGGTTTTCATCACCAAGTCCGACGGTTCACTCCGGATGTGTGTTGATTATAGGGAGCTGAACAAGCTCACTATGAAAAACAGATATCCAATGCCTCGCATCAATGATATGTTCGATCAGCTTTATGGCGCCACTGTTTTCTCTCAGCTTGATCTTGCCTCAGGTTTTTACCAGCTCAGAGTTGCTGAGGAAAGTATTCCCAAGACTGCTTTCCGTACTGAGAATGGGTTCTATGAATGGTTAGTCATGCCTTTCGGTTTGACTAATGTTCCTGTTTTCTTTGTTGATTTGATGAATCATGTTTTTCGTGATGTGCTTAGTAAATTTGTTCTTATCTTTGTTGATGGTATTCTCATTTTCTCCAAGTCTGAGGAAGAACATGAGTCACATTTGAAATATGTTCTTGAGACTCATAGAAATCATCAGTTGAAGGCCAAATTTTCTAAATGCCATTTCTAGAAGGATGAAGTCCGATTCCTTGGACATATTGTTTATGGTAATGGAGTTTCTGTTGATCCAGTCAAGATCGCTGCGATCAATGTAAGCTTTTCTCTCTTCTCTCTTTGCTAATTTATTCTATCTTTTCTAGTTGTCCTTATTTATCCCTATTCTGTGCAGGATTGGGAAACTCCTAGGACTCCAACTGATATCCGTAGTTTTCTGGGCCTTGCCGGTTATTATCGGAGATTCATTGAGAATTTTGCTCGGATTGCTGCACCTCTCACCGCTTTGACTCGTAAGAATGCTAAGTTTATTTGGAGTGATGAGTGTAAGGCTGCATTTAATGAGTTAAAACACAAGCTTACTTCCGCACCAGTTCTTACCGTTCCAAATGGAAATGAGGGATTAATGGTATACACTGATGCTTGTCGTGAAGGTTTGGGAGCTGTTCTGATGCAGGATGGGAAGGTCATTGCTTATGCTAGTTGTTAGTTGAAGACCCATGAAGCCAATTATGCGGCTCATGATTTAGAGTTTCTTGCTGTTGTCTTTGCTTTGAAGCTTTGGAGGCATCATCTTTTGGGTACTAAATTTGAGCTTTTCACTGATCATCAGTCTTTGAAGTATATTTTCACCCAGAAAGACTTGAATCAGAGACAAGTTAGGTGGTTAGAGTTCCTTGCTTCTTATGACCTCAACATCAACTATACCCCTGGAAAAGCTAATGTTGTGGCAGATGCTTTGAGTCGGAAGAAGGCTATGTTGTGTTAGCTGGTTGTTTCTTCTCCTCTTTTGGATCGTATCATGGCTAAGCAGAATGAGGATGAGATGCTTAGGCGTATGAAGGAAAGTGTTCGTAGCAGAGTTGGTAGTAGTAGTCTTGATGGTAGTGGAGCTCAAATCGACGATAGAGGTATTTTGAGGATTAATAATAGGATTTGTGTCCCGAATGTTGATGGATTGAGGTAGGAGTTACTTCGGGAAAATCATCGATCCAGACTTTCTATTCATCTGGGTGTGACCAAGATGTATCAGGATATGAAGAAGTTGTATTGGTGGAAGGGTATGAAGCGGGATATCTCTATTTTTGTTAGTAGGTGTGCGACTTGTCAGCAAGTCAAGGCAGATCATCAGAAGACCCCTGGTTTATTGCAGCCCCTTAAAATTCCTAATAGGAAATGGGAACAAGTTTCTATGGATTTTATTGATGGATTACCGAGGACTAGGAGGGGTAATGAGAGTATCTGGGTTATTGTGGATAGATTGACCAAGTCAGATCATTTCATTCCGGTCAAGTCTACTCGTTCTGCTTCTAGTTTGTCTGAGATCTATATGAGAGAGATTGTTCATCTCCATGGTGTCCCTCTCAGTATTGTTTGTGATCGTGATCCTATCTTTACTAGTCAGTTTTGGAAAGCTTTCCAGGAATCTTTGGGTACTCACTTGAATCTGAGCACTGCTTACCATCCACAGACCGACGATCAAACGGAAAGAGTGAATCAGATTCTAAAGGATCTTCTTCATGCTTGTGTACTTGATTATGGAGGGTCTTGGGAAGATCATCTCCATCTTGTCGAATTTACATATAACAATAGTTATCAGGTATAATCTCAATCTTTTATTTTGAATCTTGTCTTAATCTTTTATCTATCTCATTTCTATCTTCGAATTCAGGCTAGTATTAAAATGTCGTCGTTTGCTGCTCTTTACGGACGATCTTGTAGATCCTCATCCTGCTGGATTGAATCCGGTAATTGTTTGGTTCTTGGTCCCGATATGATTTTGGAAGCTTCGGAGAAGGTTAAGGAGATTAAGAGGAAGATGAGGATTGCTCAGGATAGGCAGAAGAAGTACGCTGATAGGCATATGAGGAGTTTGGAATTTTCTGTTGGTGATTTGGTTTTCCTTAAGGTCTCTCCCTTAAGGAATGTGATTCGGTTTGGGCTTAGAGGGAAGCTTGCTCCTAGGTTTGTTGGTCCTTTCCGCATTGTGGAGAGAATTGGTTCTTTAGCTTATCGTCTGGATTTGCCCGAGAAGTTTTCTGGAGTGCATAATGTATTCCACGTTTCGCATCTTTGTCGCTATCTGCATGATCCATCTCTTATTGTCCAGCCTTCTGCTCTTGATAGTTTGGATATTGAGCCTAATCTAACTGTTGAGAGGAAGCCACTTCGTATTGTCGATCGAGATACGAAGCAGCTAAGAAGGAAATCTGTCAACTTGGTCAAAGTGCAATGGAGTACTGATGACCGAGATTGTACCTGGGAGACGGAGGAGAGCATGCGTGCTTCGAATCCGTAATTGTTTGTTTCAGGTACATTGCTTTTCTACCTGATCTTTCCTTTGTTTTCCTTGTTTCATTCCTTTTCGGGGACGAAAAGTTTTGAGTGGGGGAGAGTGTAACAACCCAGAAATTTTAATAAATATTTTAATTCATTTTATTTTAAAAAAACATTGGTGTTTAATGATTTAAAAATTTGAATTTTGGAATTTTTCCAATAAAGTGGATTTTTGGTTGTAATTTCCTTTCCAAATATAATAAAATAAATAATTTATATATATATATATATATATTTCTCATAATATCCATCTCTATTTTACCTTTCTATTTTTATTTATTTAGACATTCATTTTATTAATTGAATTGTTATGTGTTTATATCTCTTATTTACTTCTTGGAAAAGAATTTCAATGGATATACGTTATATTGCCTTAAAGGCATATCTTTTTAAAATTTTATTTATTAAATGTTCTTGTGTATATCTTTTATTTATTTTATTTATTGAATGTTTCTTTGTATATACCTTTTAATTAATGGCAAAGAAACAAATCAAATTAATGTTTGTTACTTTGCTTTAAATTGGCATACGTTACTTTGCTTTATTTCCTACCTCTTTATTTACCTATCTATTTATTTCCTACCTTAACTTATTCCTCAAAACCCTAGCCACCTAGTGCCGACCTATTCACGTGAAAAAGGGAAGTGTTCTCATTTTCCATTTGTTCTTTTTATTCAATAGGAATTAAATCCCTTCATTATCTCTTGCCGTTTAAAACATTGATTGCTTGACCGTTTCTTCCACTTGATTAGCCGTGAGTAAGAAAAAGAAGCTCCTCTAATAATTATCACTTCACATAAAAAAACTTCCCACATCTCATTCTCACGTTCATTTCCATTTTGAGAAAAAAATGTATGTTTTTTTCCATGGCTTCTTTCTTTTTTTTATTCTCTTTTTACATTTGTTTTCACTTTGTCTCAAAGCAAGGCTCGACCTCTACCCATCCTCCTCCTCCACCGACAACCACCACCACTTCATCACCACCCATGACCGGTCTCCATCACCATCCCCACTGGCCAGTCATTGTCGTGGCCACCATGTTGGACTTCCACCACAAAAACTCCAAGCAAACCATAGCCGAACCCTAAATTCCATCACCACTTCCTTTTGTTCACCTCGGCCTCCACCTTGCCACCACCTTCTCCAGCACGTGACTGACCTCATCACCGATCTTTGGCCACCACTGGACTAGATCTGACCTGTAGTTGAACATGGCCGAGCCATACTTGACATAGGACCGAGCCTAGGTGTAACCAAACTCCTATTTTGGCTTGACCCTTTGTATTCACTTGCCTTGTAACTCCACCTCTCTTCATATTCTTACCTAGGTCGAACCATTCACCTCAGATCTGAACCATGCCGAGCACTACTGGACCATGGTTAAGCCATTTTGGGTTGTGGTTGAGCCACTTGCATTGATTTAGCCAATGATTGTTCTTTTGATCTATATTTGTTTATTGTTTTGGTTTATATTCTTTTGTAAATTTTATTCCTAGATTTGTTGTAATATACAAGATCCAGATCTTGGCTCTTCATCCACTCGTATTTGATTCGTGCTTTATCGTGCTTCCGGAAGTTATTTGTCTTGTGTTTAATTTGGATCTCTTGCTTCAGAGGTGAGTTATTCAAGCTTGACATTCGTACTTATACAAATTGTGAAGTGATAACAAGTGAATGTGTAGAATTGTTATATCATGTTATACCTGCCTGTGATATGAATTATATGATGTTGAACCCTGGTTATAACCCTGTCACATCATCTGATCATATGATATATTTTGTTATATTGTTTATTTTATTCTGTTTCTCACACTGCAAGTTCCCTATAGTATAGAATCAATATGGGTTGAAATGATACATACCCGAACGGACTTTAGAATAGGGAAAAATCATTACGGGCTGAAATGATAGGCTCGAGTGATTTTTATTTATTTTTATTGACTTGGGATTGCGGGTTTGAAATGATAGAACCCGGATTTTTTCTTTATAAATTACGGATTGAAATGATATATTATCCGTATCTGTAACGACCCGGGATTTTTGACATCCCGAGTTGTGAATATAAATTTATAATATTCAATAATATTGTATTTTAATATTAAAAAATCCCAATAACTAATAATAATATACCAATTTTTTTCAGAACCCGTATAATTTAAATTTTCAAATCTATAATAAATTTTAGACAAAATTTAAATGGAGTTCCTTATATATATATATATATATTGATTTAAAAATATAATATACGTATTCTTTTTGGATGGAATATATGTATTTTGTTTAAAAATTTAATGTGTATATTTTAGTCTAAAGATAAAATATATTAGAGAATTTAGCTTTAGGAAAAGTCAAATGCACATATCCTTATATTTTGTAAACGATAAGATTTTTACATAATGAGATCAGGAATTCATGGTAGTAAATTAAATTTAGATGTATATAAAGTTTGGATAGAAATTCAAAATAAGTAAAGAGTGATATTTTGATTTTGGGTATATAAACAATGTTGTTTATATTAAATAAAAAGAAGTATTAAGATTTCTAAAATGTTGATATATATACACACACTGTATTTAGAAAAATTGTAAGAATAAGTTAAAGAGGAAATGTGTAATTATTAAATTAATAAAATGTTATAAATAAAAGATGGGTATAATAAACACTTTAGTGATTTAAGAAAAACTATATATATAGACGTAGATGACAAATGAATTTAGTTTATTTAAAAGAAATGAATTGCCATATTTTAAATTAAAAGGGGTGTGTATATGGTTTTATATATATATATATATATATATATATATAAAGGCTTGGAAATAGTAATGTCACTTGTAATCCTTGTTTTAAAGTAACGTATGTATATTGGGAATGTTATTTCATTTTGTTTAAAATACATATACATTTATATAAGACAAATTAACCAAGAGTGTTAAAATCTGTTATTTTAAACGACCAGTTTCCCATCTTTATTTTTATAGTTTATAAAAATGCATACCTTAAGTATTATTTCAATATAGTTTCTTTTTTTTCACTGTATAAGAATAAAATGCAAACACTACTTTGGCAAATAATGATATAAGAAGTGTTTATAAAGTGTTAATTTATATTTTGAATGACACATTTCATGTTTAAATTTGTGTGAAAATATAGAATGCAAACACTAATTTTGTTAAAACAAAGATAACTATAAGTTATCAATTCTATACTTACATATATACCTTAAAACATTTTGTAGTAATGTGTAGATAAGATTTCAAAATCATTTACTGTTAATAAAAACAGAATAACAGGACAACAAGTTTGCAAATCATTTACTGTTAAGTGGAAAACAGTTTTTGATGAAGATTAACTATGGGTAAGTTGGTAGAATTCTAAATTATTGAACAAGGAAGAAACTATTCTTAAGCAAACAAATAATGGATAAGCAACAATAAGTACTTGAGTCAACAAGTATGTGAACACTCTCAGCAGTACAATCCTGGGAAGAATCCAACACCATTATTATTCTTCCTTACAAAATCTTCCCATTAATATTAAAAAAATAAATAAAATAAATATCAGCTCAGCCACTTTTCAAATCTTTCCCACTCAGCTCTATAATATTTCTTAGCCGCCAAAATGTCATCCTGTTTCTTTTCTAGTAAGCTTTCCAATTCAGTGTTGAAAATATCAACCTCTGTACAAATTCGTAAGCATCAGAAAAATATATATATATATATATATAGAGGGAAGGAGAAGAGGAGGTAAGATTCAATAAAATCAAGTCTGGAAGCATCTATGTTTTCTTTCAAAACTAGAAGAACTCAAAAGCAAGGATTAAAGCAAGTCCAGGACATTCAATTTAAAGATTTCAACTTTTCAAATTAAAGACTTCAAGGTTTAAAAAGCATCTGGAAACAAATGATCAAGGTGAGAAACTTTTATTTTAAATTTGAAAATGAATTAATCACTGCTCTATTGATAGTAAGCATATTGTTTATCTCCACTTCAAAAATCTATTTCTCTTTATCTAGTTTGTATTTGATGATGTTATAAACTAGAAAAGTGTTAAATTTTGAATATAGTTTATGGTAAAAATAGTTTGGTGAGTAAAATGCTTTGTAGTTCGATAGGGCTCCATTTGAAAGCAAACGATCACATTTTGGTGAAGATTTGATGTCTTCAATTCGAAGATTCGAGCATATGATCAGGTTCAGTGTGTTGAAATATGAATTTTAGGAGAAAAATTGGAATTTTTAGTGATCTATATCACAAGAAATCGAAGAATGAATGATTTTTGTTCAAAAATTATTTTCCGACGATCCAGGCGTCGTGGGATGGAGCGGCCATGTCTGGAAGGGGCGGGTGAACTTGGGGAAGGTGATGACTGTAACGACCACGACTTTCTCTCCATAGAAAGTCGTATCGCTAGTAAGAAAGAAAGGGGTGAGAAGTAGAAAAGAAAAGAAGAGAAAGAAAACAAACACAAATACTCACAGCGGAAACGAACAAAATATATTATATCACATAAATATTACATAGTATCATATACAACACTTATCAGAGTTACATAGATTACATATCATATACTAGACAGTTATAAACATCTGTCTAGTTATTACATCTCAATACAATACAGAGATCAATACAAAATCAACACAGCGGAAACTACTATCTATCTACAACGCTGAAGCCTCCTGCTCCATTGCTCCTCCACAATTCGTCAAGGCTAACCTGAATCCCTTGGCTACTCGTAAAAATTTGAGTACCCAAGAGTTTATAAAACAGAAATAAACAACTTGGGTCAGACATGGGTCTGGTGTGAGTAACAGGTTAAACTTGTTTAACTTCAAAACCTTTTGAAAGAAAAGGTATCACGTAAGACTTCCCACAAATAAACATGGGTAAGTTTTTACCTTACGCTAACCAAAACATTTGATAGGAAATTCGATTGTATTATAATAGGGTCTAGGGTTTTCAAGTAAAATACAGAAATAGCTGAAATGCTTACATCTCACATTTCAACATAGTTGGGCACAACTAATACGTACGGCACTTATTGGAGTTTGGATTCCATACAATGGCAGGGCTACAGGGGTACCGCCCGTCACAGTA
This sequence comes from Allium fistulosum, assembly GCA_030737815.1. Lineage (NCBI taxonomy): Eukaryota > Viridiplantae > Streptophyta > Magnoliopsida > Asparagales > Amaryllidaceae > Allium > Allium fistulosum. Next base: position 866,160,907 of record CM060905.1, on the reverse strand, counting down.
TGTGGCCTAGATCACCGTACCGAGGATCACTCCCAATCCCCTGCAACACAAGGTCGGAACATCCCTTACTGGATAATTCCCGCACAAGATACCTCACGGTTGGGATCAGCAACCGCACCACTAAGTCGAAAATAGAAAGGGACATCTAGACAGAGGTAACCTTGTCCTACTTGGGTGCTACCCACTAACCTTGCTGCACCTCCCCTGTTTTAGCCATTCCCGGTTTGTGAGGCTTGAGGTCACGATTACCTTAGAAAAGAACACATCACTTAGAATGCTCATCGTCCACCTGACGATGTGCTGAAAGCATTCAATCCATACAAGTTCGTTCCGGGTTCGAACGAAACCGAAGGCATTATCTCGTTACACTCGTTTTGGAATCACCCTCAGAGTTAACGACAATAACCCTTGCACTCTGAATCTTCATCTTCACTTGATTCACGACCTATCGTTAATTTGGATCGATGTGGTATTCGGGTCTCCAGACCTGGAAATCCGATATACGGAAACCCGATCCCGGTCTCATCGAAATCCAAAGCGTATCTTTTAAGGCCAAGTTGTTTTAAAGGTTAAAACAATTTAATTCATTATCTTTATACACAAAGAAAGATAATTCACAACAGATAATCAACATTATCAGATAATCCATACAATTCAACTAACATCCATATCACACCGCATATATCTCATCAGAGATATCAATCAATGCCAAGTATTCAATACTAACACCCATTCATAAGTAATGATTTATATCATCTCTAATTAATTTAAAGTGAATTAAATTAATTACTTTATTTTATAAATCCTTCTTACTTAACCATTAATTAATTACAATCAATTAATTAATTATCCTCTAATAATTCATTTCAATTAATCATCTTTGATTAATTATCTTTTAATTACATTCAAGTAATTTATTCTCAATTAATTACTTAAATTAATTATCCTTAACCACTTATAGTAATTAACCTTTAATTACATCATTAATTAATTAACTAAAATTAATTAAGTTAATCAACTATAATTAATTACATTAATCCTTAATTAATTACATTGATTAATTACTTCATTTATTAATTATTACTTAATTAACCAATCTTAATTACATCATTAATTATATTAATTAATGATCCTTAATTACAACTTAATTATTAATTACTTAATTAAATTAATTAATCTTTAATCAAACAACATTTATTAATCACTCTTGATTAATCTTCAATTAGTAATTAACTACCCTTAATTACTTTCACTAACTAAATTAATTACTTCCTTAATTAATTTCTTAATTAATCCCTTGATTAATTATTCAAAGTAATTAACTCAAATTACTTCTATTAATAAAATCATTATTCAACTAATTACTTCCAGTAATAATCTTATTATTTACTCCCCTAAATAATCTTACCTTAATAATTACATTAAGTAATTATTATCAAATTATCTCTTGATTATTCTAAATTAATTAAACTTAATTAATTAATTTAACTAAATCAAATTAACTTTAATTAATTACAATAAGTAATTAATTCTTAATTACTTCCAATAAGTAATTCCATTTAAACAAATTCTATAATTGATTATCTTTAAATTAATTAATCTAATTAACTATTAATTTAATCCTATTAATTAATTATTTAATAATCCATAGTTAATGACTTCATTAACTATTATTTAATTACTTTCCTTAAGTAATTAACTTATATTAATTATTATTAATTCTAAATTAATAAATCTTAATAATCAATTAATTAATCTCTAATTATTTAATTAATTAAGTGTTTACCATAACTTAATTAATATTTAATTACTTATAAATAAATCATATACACACAATCTACCTTTATAACTCTTAACTTAACAAAACCTTTAAAACAATTCAAAACCTTTTTAATTACATGATAAAGAATCTATTATTATTATTATTATTTTATAAAGAAATTTAAAAGAATTATAAACCCAAATTCAAATTTAATCTTAAACCATACTTAAAAACATTCAAAGTTGTTTTTAAAACATTTGAGTTCAAAAGCTTATCCTATTACAAACTAGTATTCAAATTCATTTTTGAATCTCAAATTCCAAGCTTAGATTTGATCACTTTGTTCAAATCTTATATTTCAGATTTTTAAAACTTCATTATAAATTACTTTATGATTCAAGCTTAATTACAAACATTTGAATTTATAAACTTATTTCCTTTGAAAACTTTAAGATTCAAATTTCAATTTGAATTCTGGTATTCAATCCAGATTTTAACTTAAATTTAAAAAAAAATCATGTTTAGATCTTATTTCAGATTTGTAAATCTCCTTATAAATACTGTACAGGTTTTAGTTATTAAACATTTCACATTTTATAAATTATTTATTTGAAAACAATAATTCAAATTCATTTGAATTCATATTTTAAACTTGTTTCAACTTTTGGTTTAAATCTTTCTTTGCTTCCTTTTATTTAAATTTTCTTTCAGATTAAAAAAAAAAACTGAAACTGTCAGGTTTCAGAAAACAAAGCCTGAAACTACAAAAACAACTCGAGCTAGAACCTAAATTACTCCGAGTTAACCTCCATCCAACTTCGGGAAAAACATCCATGTGACCCGAGCAATCTACAAGAACAACTCACCCATCAAAACCTTCTCCAGCCAAAAGAAATGCACGGTGCACGTGCACCGTGACGTTGATCACCTCCGGCCTCTTACCCTGGCCTCAATTCATCGACAACCACCCATGCTCCAACCTATGACCACCAGAACTTCACCACTCACCTGGAATAAAATAAAATAAAAACAACAGTCCCAAACCAAAACCTGAAACACAGGACAACTCAAAACCCAAACCCTGTCAACGGCAAAATCCTACTCCTCCGACCATCATCAGAGTAGAAACTCCGGCCACATCCTCCTCTTGGACCCATCTATCATTCCCTAAGGCTGCTTAGCACTCGATCAAACATAGACCACGAAATGATCAAACTTCCAGTCATCTTAAAATCTAGGTTTACAAACTTCAATCTTCAACCATAGCTTCCATGACGAACTATTTTCCTATCTGATAATTTTGCTGTAGTTCTAGATTACTCCTCTTCCTCCAATATGAACCATAACCATCCTAGGCTTCTATATTGCCAGAGGTAACCCAAAACCCCCTTTTTTGATTAACTTGAACTGCTCCTTAGATTAATTGTTAAAAATTATGATTTCGGTTTTAAAAATCATGTTTTCATATCAGGTTTCAGATTACAAACTTAAATTTATGGATCAGAGAGTTTGAAATTTTAACAAAACTCAGGTTTTCCTGACTATTTTTGTTTACAGAGCAAGTTTGAATTTATTTTAACTTGATTAAATTTTTAAACTTAAACTTATGATCACCCAAACAATTTTTTTTTGTATCATAATTCATAGCAATGCTTAGATCATGAGATAGGGATTTAAAACAAAAACACTGGTCTTGAATATGGGAACAGAGGCATTACAGATAATAGCATCCATGCACACATCATTCATTCATATGTATATTCACAAATATACTCATAAACATACACATAGGCAATCTTATTTCCAGAGAAAATCAGACAATTAAAATCTTACTAACTTAGGCAACAATTATTTAACTTCAGTAATTATCAAAAAATGTTACTCACCTTAACAAAGATGAACAGAGGCCTATCTTATTGAAAAGCTTTTGAAACTGTAGACTGGCAAGCTTCTTGAATTTGATTTTAAAACTTGAATTTGCTGGGCTTTACTTATTGGATTTGAACACATGCATGTTGGCTTCCAGGTTGATGATTGAATGCAGACAGCTTTGAGATGTTTCCAGGTTTTGAAAAATGCAGACTGACTTGAGATTTGAAAATGAGATTGTTGCAGGTTGATCTTTTGAGTTGCAAGCTTGATTACAGGTTGATTTGAAATTGAAGTTTGAGGAGTGTTACAAATCTTTGATTTCGTTTGAGGAAAATTTGTTTACTGATTTCAGATTTTAATTTAGAGAAAATTTTGAGCTTCTCTTGGTTTTAAAAAGAAGAAATAGAAAGAATGAAGTGAAGATAGGCAAATGTATATATGTAAGTAAATTTATGATTTATAAAAATAAAAGAAAAAGAAAATAAAAAGACACTTGTCATAAACATTGATTACTTAAATTACACTTGTTAAAATGAAACCTTAGGATAATGACACTTGTCTTTTTAAGTATTTTATTTATTTTAAAAGTAGATAAAACCTTTTCTTGATTTATTTGAATACTTATTTATATATATATCTATTTAAAGAGAAACAAAAACTAATTATATTTTATAAATATAGGTTTATACAAATATTCTAAAATCCAAAACAAATTTAAATATTTATTCTTTTGAATTTCCAAACTTAAATTCAAGTTCAAATTTAAATTAAATCCTAAGATTCAATTTAAAAGTCAAGTTATATATATTTACATACACTATTTATTCCATTTAAAATAACAATTCCTTTTAGCATTAAAATTCATACATATTAAAAATAATACATTATACTTATTATTTGAAATTAACATATTTTATAATTTAAACAAGAGATTATATTATCAAGAAATATTTAAAAGAAATAAAACAAACCAATTTTTGTAAATCTTATTTATTTAAACTTAAGTTAAAATATCTTAAACCAATTAAATATTTTCTTAAAGTATTTTAAAACTATAAAATTACTTATTTAAATATCTTTGAAAAGTCCAGATTAAATTAAATATAAATTCCCAATTTACCCAAAGCTTCTACTTACAATATATATAAATATATATATATATCCAAATAGAAATATCTTATTAACTTTTAAAAGATAAAATCATCAATTAATACTAATTTAATCAGATTATTAAATTAAATTCAAATCTTATTATCAAAGATTATCCATATCAATTTAATTATTCAACAGATTATTAAATTGATATTGTTAAAATTTCCGGGATATTACATTCCTCCCCCCTTAAAATAATTTCGTCCCCGAAATTTAAACAAAGGTAATTTAATAATCTTATTAAAGATTTTAAATTTTAAAACACAAGCATATACTATCATCCATATGCTAACAACCATAGCAACCAATTCATCCAATCAAACAATTCTAACTATCTAGACTAAATTCTAGATAAAATACCTCGAGTTTCCCCAAGTATATATATATATATATCGGGATACTCGCTCTACAAACAATCTAAACTATTAAGCTATAGATCTCCTACACATCTAGATCTACAGAACTAAACAGAATATCAGACTACAGACGAGTCTGACTCAACTACCAAACTTCCCAAACTGCAGATTCTAAAACCAGAGATAGATCAAATACGTATTCTCTCAGAGATACGTAAAACACAATGAATTCCATTTATCCAAACTGACAATTCAATTCCGAAGACCAAATACTTATCCAGGTCAAAACACAGAAGAGATCCAAAACACAACTCTACTTCACAACAATCAGTAGATTCCAAACTTACTTCTCCCATCCAGAGATACACTCCAAACTACTTTCGCTGCTCAACTCTGATCTGAGGTAGAACACAAGCACAGACTGGACAACTCACTTCTAGAAATAAGGTTCACTGATCCATACATAAAACTCAGATATTCCAGCAAAACTTGAGCTGCTTCACCAATTCCATCTCTAGGAAACATCCTTCCACTAGACTGAACCACCGGTATCACTCCTGGAATCCAGTCGATAAGAAAACTCACCCTTCAGATGCGGACAAACTTCTGACTTCTCTGAAGACATCCAGAAAACTCTGACAACACAAGAGAACACTCAGCAATCACAAGTCACTTTTGCGATCAACCCAACCTATTTCCAAAGAAAAACTGTTCCTCTTTACACAATCCGAACAGCTCATACTTAACTATCCAATCCATCGAAGAAATGGATTTACTCTTACTACTTCTGAACTTCACCTTCAGAAAAACTGCTCATCCAGAAAACTTCCTGCCATCACAGAATACTCTGAGCTGCACTGTTGACACTGATGCCAAGGACTTCCTATTCCAAAGATCTTCGAGAAACTCGAACTCCAAACCAAACAGAAACACCATGCTGAACTCAGCCACAACACCGAAGCATACACACTTCCTTAATCTTGTTCCAAAGAAAACATCTTCGGGAACATCCATCGTCACTGTATCTCATCATACAGCTACTATTACCTGAGGTATCAAGGTACCATCACTCGCTTCTGTTCAACCGACAGATCCAACCTTACTCATCCAAACTTCAAAGATAAACTCCGAACCTTTAAAAGGTTTCCTTCAGAGATCGATGAAATCCTTTACCATAGCAAAGCTTACTCGAGACGGTATTAGGTCTACAGTCTCGACAGATACACTTCCAACCTCAATACTCAGACTCCAACCATTGGTAGTCGTGTTACACACACCACTACCCTATCTACCTTTATATCCTATATTGGAAAACCCGAACAGGTAACCCAACAAATAGGTAGAAATATATATATATTTAAAATGGTACTTTTTATATAGAAATTATTTCTGGGTAAAATTATTTCATTTACCTCTTTAAAACAATATTGTGTCCATTGGCCTGGTTCAAGTGTTTAGAGATCCCTATCAATAACGTTAGCTACTCGTATTGACCAGAATCCATATACCACTCAACCGATCAATTAACACAATATAAAACCATTTTTATATAACTAACAATTACGCGCTCTCAAGATAGACACCACTTCAGAGCCTAGGTATTCACTCAACCTGGCTCTGATACCACTGTAACGACCACGACTTTCTCTCCATAGAAAGTCGTATCGCTAGTAAGAAAGAAAGGGGTGAGAAGTAGAAAAGAAAAGAAGAGAAAGAAAACAAACACAAATACTCACAGCGGAAACGAACAAAATATATTATATCACATAAATATTACTTAGTATCATATACAACACTTATCAGAGTTACATAGATTACATATCATATACTAGACAGTTATAAACATCTGTCTAGTTATTACATCTCAATACAATACAGAGATCAATACAAAATCAACACAGCGGAAACTACTATCTATCTACAACGCTGAAGCCTCCTGCTCCATTGCTCCTCCACAATTCGTCAAGGCTAACCTGAATCCCTTGGCTACTCGTAAAAATTTGAGTACCCAAGAGTTTATAAAACAGAAATAAACAACTTGGGTCAGACATGGGTCTGGTGTGAGTAACAGGTTAAACTTGTTTAACTTCAAAACCTTTTGAAAGAAAAGGTATCACGTAAGACTTCCCACAAATAAACATGGGTAAGTTTTTACCTTACGCTAACCAAAACATTTGATAGGAAATTCGATTGTATTATAATAGGGTCTAGGGTTTTCAAGTAAAATACAGAAATAGCTGAAATGCTTACATCTCACATTTCAACATAGTTGGGCACAACTAATACGTACGGCACTTATTGGAGTTTGGATTCCATACAATGGCAGGGCTACCGGGGTACCGCCCGTCACAGTACGTGGCCTAGATCACCGTACCGAGGATCACTCCCAATCCCCTGCAACACAAGGTCGGAACATCCCTTACTGGATAATTCCCGCACAAGATACCTCACGGTTGGGATCAGCAACCGCACCACTAAGTCGAAAATAGAAAGGGACATCTAGACAGAGGTAACCTTGTCCTACTTGGGTGCTACCCACTAACCTTGCTGCACCTCCCCTGTTTTAGCCATTCCCGGTTTGTGAGGCTTGAGGTCACGATTACCTTAGAAAAGAACACATCACTTAGAATGCTCATCGTCCACCTGACGATGTGCTGAAAGCATTCAATCCATACAAGTTCGTTCCGGGTTCGAACGAAACCGAAGGCATTATCTCGTTACACTCGTTTTGGAATCACCCTCAGAGTTAACGACAATAACCCTTGCACTCTGAATCTTCATCTTCACTTGATTCACGACCTATCGTTAATTTGGATCGATGTGGTATTCGGGTCTCCAGACCTGGAAATCCGGTATACGGAAACCCGATCCCGGTCTCATCGAAATCCAAAGCGTATCTTTTAAGGCCAAGTTGTTTTAAAGGTTAAAACAATTTAATTCATTATCTTTATACACAAAGAAAGATAATTCACAACAGATAATCAACATTATCAGATAATCCATACAATTCAACTAACATCCATATCACACCGCATATATCTCATCAGAGATATCAATCAATGCCAAGTATTCAATACTAACACCCATTCATAAGTAATGATTTATATCATCTCTAATTAATTTAAAGTGAATTAAATTAATTACTTTATTTTATAAATCCTTCTTACTTAACCATTAATTAATTACAATCAATTAATTAATTATCCTCTAATAATTCATTTCAATTAATCATCTTTGATTAATTATCTTTTAATTACATTCAAGTAATTTATTCTCAATTAATTACTTAAATTAATTATCCTTAACCACTTATAGTAATTAACCTTTAATTACATCATTAATTAATTAACTAAAATTAATTAAGTTAATCAACTATAATTAATTACATTAATCCTTAATTAATTACTTCATTTATTAATTATTACTTAATTAACCAATCTTAATTACATCATTAATTATATTAATTAATGATCCTTAATTACAACTTAATTATTAATTACTTAATTAAATTAATTACATTAATTAATTAATCTTTAATCAAACAACATTTATTAATCACTCTTGATTAATCTTCAATCAGTAATTAACTACCCTTAATTACTTTCACTAACTAAATTAATTACTTCCTTAATTAATTTCTTAATTAATCCCTTGATTAATTATTTAAAGTAATTAACTCAAATTACTTCTATTAATAAAATCATTATTCAACTAATTACTTCCAGTAATAATCTTATTATTTACTCCCCTAAATAATCTTACCTTAATAATTACATTAAGTAATTATTATCAAATCATCTCTTGATTATTCTAAATTAATTAAACTTAATTAATTAATTTAACTAAATCAAATTAACTTTAATTAATTACAATAAGTAATTAATTCTTAATTACTTCCAATAAGTAATTCCATTTAAACAAATTCTATAATTGATTATCTTTAAATTAATTAATCTAATTAACTATTAATTTAATCCTATTAATTAATTATTTAATAATCCATAGTTAATGACTTCATTAACTATTATTTAATTACTTTCCTTAAGTAATTAACTTATATTAATTATTATTAATTCTAAATTAATAAATCTTAATAATCAATTAATTAATCTCTAATTATTTAATTAATTAAGTGTTTACCATAACTTAATTAATATTTAATTACTTATAAATAAATCATATACACACAATCTACCTTTATAACTCTTAACTTAACAAAACCTTTAAAACAATTCAAAACCTTTTTAATTACATGATAAAGAATCTATTATTATTTTATTATTATTATTTTTTATAAAGAAATTTAAAAGAATTATAAACCCAAATTCAAATTTAATCTTAAACCATACTTAAAAACATTCAAAGTTGTTTTTAAAACATTTGAGTTCAAAAGCTTATCCTATTACAAACTAGTATTCAAATTCATTTTTGAATCTCAGATTCCAAGCTTAGATTTGATCACTTTGTTCAAATCTTATATTTCAGATTTTTAAAACTTCATTATAAATTACTTTATGATTCAAGCTTAATTACAAACATTTGAATTTATAAACTTATTTCCTTTGAAAACTTTAAGATTCAAATTTCAATTTGAATTCTGGTATTCAATCCAGATTTTAACTTAAATTTTAAAAAAATCATGTTTAGATCTTATTTCAGATTTGTAAATCTCCTTATAAATACTGTACAGGTTTTAGTTATTAAACATTTCACATTTTATAAATTATTTATTTGAAAACAATAATTCAAATTCATTTGAATTCATATTTTAAACTTGTTTCAACTTTTGGTTTAAATCTTTCTTTGCTTCCTTTTATTTAAATTTTCTTTCAGATTAAAAAAAAAACTGAAACTGTCAGGTTTCAGAAAACAAAGCCTGAAACTACAAAAACAACTCGAGCTAGAACCTAAATTACTCCGAGTTAACCTCCATCCAACTTCGGGAAAAACATCCATGTGACCCGAGCAATCTACAAGAACAACTCACCCATCAAAACCTTCTCCAGCCAAAAGAAATGCACGGTGCACGTGCACCGTGACGTTGATCACCTCCGGCCTCTTACCCTGGCCTCAATTCATCGACAACCACCCATGCTCCAACCTATGACCACCAGAACTTCACCACTCACCTGGAATAAAAAAAAATAAAAACAACAGTCCCAAACCAAAACCTGGAACACAGGACAACTCAAAACCCAAACCTTGTCAACGGCAAAAATCCTACTCCTCCGACCATCATCAGAGTAGAAACTCCGGCCACATCCTCCTCTTGGACCCATCTATCATTCCCTAAGGCTGCTTAGCACTCGATCAAACATAGACCACGAAATGATCAAACTTCCAGTCATCTTAAAATCTAGGTTTACAAACTTCGATCTTCAACCATAGCTTCCATGACGAACTATTTTCCTATCTGATAATTTTGCTGTAGTTCTAGATTACTCCTCTTCCTCCAATATGAACCATAACCATCCTAGGCTTCTATATTGCCAGAGGTAACCCAAAACCCCCTTTTTTGATTAACTTGAACTGCTCCTTAGATTAATTGTTAAAAATTATGATTTCGGTTTTAAAAATCATGTTTTCATATCAGGTTTCAGATTACAAACTTAAATTTATGGATCAGAGAGTTTGAAATTTTAACAAAACTCAGGTTTTCCTGACTATTTTTGTTTACAGAGCAAGTTTGAATTTATTTTAACTTGATTAAATTTTTAAACTTAAACTTATGATCACCCAAACAATTTTTTTTTGTATCATAATTCATAGCAATGCTTAGATCATGAGATAGGGATTTAAAACAAAAACACTGGTCTTGAATATGGGAACAGAGGCATTACAGATAATAGCATCCATGCACACATCATTCATTCATATGTATATTCACAAATATACTCATAAACATACACATAGGAAATCTTATTTCCAGAGAAAATCAGACAATTAAAATCTTACTAACTTAGGCAACAATTATTTAACTTCAGTAATTATCAAAAAATGTTACTCACCTTAACAAAGATGAACAAAGGCCTATCTTATTGAAAAGCTTTTGAAACTGTAGACTGGCAAGCTTCTTGAATTTGATTTTAAAACTTGAATTTGCTGGGCTTTACTTATTGGATTTGAACACATGCATGTTGGCTTCCAGGTTGATGATTGAATGCAGACAGCTTTGAGATGTTTCCAGGTTTTGAAAAATGCAGACTGACTTGAGATTTGAAAATGAGATTGTTGCAGGTTGATCTTTTGAGTTGCAAGCTTGATTACAGGTTGATTTGAAATTGAAGTTTGAGGAGTGTTACAAATCTTTGATTTCGTTTGAGGAAAATTTGTTTACTGATTTCAGATTTTAATTTAGAGAAAATTTTGAGCTTCTCTTGGTTTTAAAAAGAAGAAATAGAAAGAATGAAGTGAAGATAGGCAAATGTATATATGTAAGTAAATTTATGATTTATAAAAATAAAAGAAAAAGAAAATAAAAAGACACTTGTCATAAACATTGATTACTTAAATTACACTTGTTAAAATGAAACCTTAGGATAATGACACTTGTCTTTTTAAGTATTTTATTTATTTTAAAAGTAGATAAAACCTTTTCTTGATTTATTTGAATACTTATTTATATATATATCTATTTAAAGAGAAACAAAAACTAATTATATTTTATAAATATAGGTTTATACAAATATTCTAAAATCCAAAACAAATTTAAATATTTATTCTTTTGAATTTCCAAACTTAAATTCAAGTTCAAATTTAAATTAAATCCTAAGATTCAATTTAAAAGTCAAGTTATATATATTTACATACACTATTTATTCCATTTAAAATAACAATTCCTTTTAGCATTAAAATTCATACATATTAAAAATAATACATTATACTTATTATTTTAAATTAACATATTTTATAATTTAAACAAGAGATTATATTATCAAGAAATATTTAAAAGAAATAAAACAAACCAATTTTTGTAAATCTTATTTATTTAAACTTAAGTTAAAATATCTTAAACCAATTAAATATTTTCTTAAAGTATTTTAAAACTATAAAATTACTTATTTAAATATCTTTGAAAAGTCCAGATTAAATTAAATATAAATTCCCAATTTACCCAAAGCTTCTACTTACAATATATATAAATATATATATATATCCAAATAGAAATATCTTATTAACTTTTAAAAGCTAAAATCATCAATTAATACTAATTTAATCAGATTATTAAATTAAATTCAAATCTTATTATCAAAGATTATCCATATCAATTTAATTATTCAACAGATTATTAAATTGATATTGTTAAAATTTCCGGGATATTACAATGACCGTGGCCAAAATTTGATTTGATACTTAGATAGTGGGGAATGGTCGAATTTAGGGTTTAAGAGCGGCATTGAGAAGTCGTTGAATGCGATCGAACTGGTGAGGGGTGGCGCGACCGGAACATTCGATCTTTGGTGGGAAGGTAGTGTGATGGGTGCGTTTCCTGATGGAGAAGGATACGGTGGGTATAGAGGTGTCAGTGGAGAGCAGTTCGTCGGAAACCCGATCTTGGGTTTTTTTGATGGTCCGACTTAAGGGGAGTTTTACGAGATAGTGGGTTCGGGTCTTCGTCGAGGTGGTGATGGGTAGCAGGGGAGGGAGAGACGTCGGTTCAAGCATTTGCGATGTCGAAGTATACATTGTAGCGTGCGTGCAGGTGCACCGTGTGCACGTGTTGTCTTGGCTGATTTTGGGGTAGGCGAGAAGCAGGGGTTTTCATTCCAGTCTGAGGGTTTTGGCATGCATCATTATTCGATTTGAAGATGTTGAATCGATCGAAGATGTTCCTTGGGTCCGTGGCATCGGTATTCAGATGGTTTTTGGGTATAAGATTGGTTTGCCTGGAAAGAATCGGAAGGATTAGAAGAGAAGGAAGGAGTTTGGATGTTGGGCTTCGGCCCAACTGGATTGTTTGGTGTTGTATTTTTGGGTATTGGGTTTTTATGAAATTTAAATAGGTTTTGGGCTTTAAAATTTTTGGAATTCAACCGTTAGTGGCTTATTAAAGAAAGTTTCTGGTTTTAAATTATTAAGGGAACTTGAAATTGTTACAAAGTAAATGTTTATTTAAGTTTTCAAAATTTTGTCTTTGAAAAATTATAATCAGGTATGTTGATTTAAAGTGATAGTTTAAAACCAAATTTCGTTAGTATTAATGTTTATCTTAGGATTTACCTAGACAAGGAATTTTTGGAAATAAATGTCTTGATTTACTTTGATATTATTTAAAACAAAGTTTTAAAGTAAATTAATTAGTTAAATTTTTTTTTACTCAAATTCTATTATACTTGAGGTTATTGGGAATAGTTGAAGTAAAATTATGGGAAAAATGAAAAGGTTTATACTTTTGAATCCACCCAAGTTTTTAGGTGATATTGTAAATAATTATCTAATTTCACTTGAAATAAAAAATTATTAAGAAAATGGTTCGTATCGACCGATGATACGCCATCGTACGATCCATTATGAAATTCAATAGGTGAGATTTTATAAGCTTTAACAGATGGGATTTAAATACCATTTGAAAATGAATGCCGTTATATAATTTTATACGGCTTATCTGTTAAGAGGTGCCCAAACTAAATAGTTGAGTTAAGTGGAGATTTTACAAACTGTTTGACATTTGGTCAGTGGAAACAGACACCATTCCGCTAAATAGTTAATTTAACTTCTGTGGGTAGTTTAAGCTATCAAATCTGATATTACTGGGAAATTGATTACTAGAAATGATAATCCCTGATCTGTTATTCATATATATATATATCTGTTATTTGTCTGTTAATTATATCAGGGAATATAATGTGATTCGATCTACGGTAGCTGATTGATTTGAATATCTATGACCGTGAATTGTGAATGGTGAATTGATAAGTATTGTTGAGACTGTTAAGCCTTATTCTGTTCGGATTGATTTTTAAATCTAGTTTTGTTTCAAAAATAAATATTATTTTTGATAATGTTTTAAAAGAATTGTTAAATATATTTGAAATATCAAAAGTAGTTTATTTATTATTTTTGGAAATCTTTTTTAAAGGTATAATGTTTATAGGTATGTAATATTTAAACTATTTCAAGTATTAAACTATTTTGAAATGATCCTTTTAAGATAAATTTTTATTTAAAGTATATTTTCATTACTATAAATCTATTTAATATAAATGTTGTTTTAAATAATCTTTTATAATAACTTTTATAGAGAGTATTTTATTTAATAAACTTGAAAATAATCTTTTATCTACTTGAAATGGTTTGAAGTAGATATTACTCAAAAAGGATAAGCTTTCTCAGTTAATGTGAATCCGTTGGATTTTAAATGTGAACAAGGCTTAAGAGTTGCAACGGGAAATAACTTGGTTAAGTTGATTGATTTGTTTTGATAGTTAAATAACCGACTATCAAATTTGGACAAAACCTGACTTTGGAAATATCTAGAGGAAACTCGAGAATTATATGGTACGGTTACCGTTCCAGGTGCTATACCGTATGTATAAACTCGTTTGTTCTCTAGGACGAATTATAAGGAGATCCTTCCACAAACGGTTAGGAGGTGAACTCCGATCTTATATTTCGTCGGTTTATTTTCTAAAGAACCGGGGTTGAGTTTACGGGAAATAGCGAACGTTGTTTCGAAGAGACCGGGATCGGATTTGTAATCCGAAAACCACTTCGATTCGGTTTGTACGTTTCGTGTGGAAACAAGAGTTGGAATCGAAGATGGAGCAATGAAGTGCAAGGGATAGTCGCTACTAATCCTAAGGGTGATTCCAAAATGGATGTAGTAGGAGTAGTGCCTTCGGTTTCGTTCGGACCCGGGACGGACTTGTATGGATGAATGCTTTCAGAACATCGTCAGGTGAACGATGAGCATTCTAAGTGATATGTTCTAAAAAGGTAACGCTTAGCCTCGAGCCTCATCAACCGAGAATGACTGAAAATCAGGGGTTACGCAGCAAGGCTATGTGGGTCGCACCCATTAGGGTGAGGTCATCCCTGTCTAGATGTCCCTTTTTTCGGCTTAGTGGTGCGGTTGTTGATCCCAACTGTGGGGTGATCTTACTCGGAATTATCCAGTAAGGGATAGTTCCGGTCTTGTGTTGCAGGGATTGGGCGTAATCCTCGGTACACTGATCTAGACCAGGTACTGTGACAGGTGGTACCCCAGTGCCTAGTCATTAGTTGGAAATCCATTCTCCCTACGTACCTTTACGATTTTGATTGTAGAACCCACTTTGTGGCTAGTATGCTGGAATTTAATCATGTAATAATTTTAGCTATTTTAAATAAGTATTTGTATATAGACCCTATTATATTATCAGAGGATTTTGATATAAAATGTTTTAGCTATCGTAAGGTAAAAACTCGACATGTTTATTTGTGGCATGGTCATACGAGATGCTTTTGTTTTCAAAAGGTTCAAACTTTAATAATCAAGTTGAGTGTGTTTCTCACGATGGTTTACCAGACTGACATGGGCTTAGTGTTTTTCCTATATGCTCGGGTCAGTACGAGCATATTTCCAGGTTTAGCTAGAAGACTGGAAGCTTCAGGAGAAGGAGCTGGATCAGGAGACATATTCTCGTAGATGTTCTTATACGGTTGTATTTATTGTGTGATCATTGTTGTAAGGGCATGATTGTTATAAACCGTCCGAGTTGTATGGTTGTAACTCTGATATAGAGTCTGTATATGTTATATAAAGCAACAGTTTTGGTTTCATGTAAAGATTTGTTTATATAATAATTTATTCGTTCCGTTGTGAGATTCTGATTTGTTCTTTTTCTTCTATCTTCTTTCTATTTCTACCTTCTTTCTTTCTTTCACTACCCATCTTCCCGTACTATTTAGCTGACAAGTGTGGTTTAAAGTCGGTATGGAAAAATGGGCTGTGACATTGTGGTATTAGAGCCTAGGTCGAGTGAATACCTAGGTTCGAAAGGGTTGCTCATTAGGAATAGAGTCTGTAGCAACTTGTTTGAGTTTGAGTGTATCTATATATAGATACGAGAGTGCGTATTTGTTAATTTTATAAAAATAATTTTTTTTATTGTGTTAATTGGTCGGTTAAGTGGAACATGGATTCTGGTCAATACGAGTAGCTAACGTTATTGGTAGGGATCTCTAAACACTTGAACAAGGCCAACGGACATAATATTGTTTTAAAGAGGTAGGTGAAATAATTTTACCCAAATATATTTTCTATATAAAAGGGATATGATCTTTAAATAAATGATATTTAAATGACTGGTTGAGATGATAGTAATTTATCATCTAGGATTTAAGAGGTCCTAGCCGTCAACCTTGTGTATTTTTACTGGTTGCCTTTTTACTTAAGTATACCCTTAGATCCTTAGAGATCTGAACCCTTTAGGATTTGAATCTTTGGGAAATGGATTTTCTTAATAAGTTATTTACTAAAAGGGATTTAGAAAAAATTTAAACTAATCTTTTGAAAGCAAATTTTTAATCCTTTAAAGGAAATTTTCATAATTACGAACCTTTAGGAGGAATATTTGGGAATTTAAAACCTTTTAACAATTTATTGTTAATATTTGGGATTTTAAGATTGAGGAAAGAAATTGAATTGTAAACTTACCATATATATATATATATTCTTCTCTACTTATAATTATTTTTCAAATATATATACTTAAGTTATTTTGGAAAGATGAATTTATAAAATTTTGAATAATATAGAAGTTAAAGGAGGAATAAATTTTGAAGTATAGATCTTAATATACTCTTAGTCTATAGAAGTCTAAACCTTAGATCTCACCTTTGGATTTTGGTATTGATTATAGAGAACCCATAGCGTCTGCCGTGGAGCCCTGGCTAAGGCAAGAAGAGATGGTGATGTTGATAAGGTCAGAAGAATTTTGGCAGAACTTAGCCAACCGTCCTTATATGTAGGAGAGCCAGAAGAACAAATAGAGCCTGATGAGCAGCCTCAGCCTCCAGAAGAAGATCCTATGGAGGATTCTAAAAGTGAAATTGAGGAAGAAGAAGAGGAGTTTGAGGACGAAGAGGAATTCGAAGTAGAGGAAGACTCTGAATCAGAGAATGATGATGCCATCATTTGGGATTTAGATAATGGTATAGAAAGGCCAGCTAATAGTGTGAGTTCCATTCCTAGAGTACCTGATCTAGAGGATGTTTCGGAACCCGATAGTGATTGGGAGGACAGGGTATTGTCAGGACCCGAAGGGGGGGACTCTAGTAGCAAGAGTCCATAGCTGATTAGGTTGTTTCCTTTTTGTTAGTATGTGCTTTATGTATGGTTGAATGGATGACTCTAACTTCGGTAGGAATATTATGGGTGATACTTAATGTAATATATACCCGTATGAATCTATGTGTTTACCGGTGTAGTCTTAGTCGTTATTGATCTGATTTGTGTGTATGGATAATTCATAAACTAGCTATGGAATTTCGGGGACGAAATTCATTTAAGAGGGAAGGAGTGTAACGACCCGGGATTTTTGACATCTTGAGTTGTGAATATAAATTTATAATATTCAATAATATTGTATTTTAATATTAAAAAATCCCAATAACTGATAATAATATACCAATTTTTTTCAGAACCCGTATAATTTAAATTTTCAAATCTATAATAAATTTTAGACAAAATTTAAATGGATTTCCTTATATATATATATATTGATTTAAAAATAGAATATACGTATTATGTTCGGATGGAATATATGTATTTTGTTTAAAAATTTAATGTGTATATTTTATTCTAAAGATAAAATATATTAGAGAATTTAGCTTTAGGAAAAGTCAAATGCACATATCCTTATATTTTGTAAACGATAAGATTTTTACATAATGAGATTAGGAATTCATGGCATTAAATTAAATTTAGATGTATATAAAGTTTGGATAGAAATTCAAAATAAGTAAAGAGTGATATTTTGATTTTGGGTATATAAACAATGTTGTTTATATTAAATAAAAAGAAGTATTAAGATTTCTAAAATGTTGATATATATACACACACTGTATTTAGAAAAATTGTAAGAATAAGTTAAAGAGGAAATGTGTAATTATTAAATTAATAAAATGTTATAAATAAAAGATGGGTATAATAAACACTTTAGTGATTTAAGAAAAACTATATATATAGACGTAGATGACAAATGAATTTAGTTTATTTAAAAGAAATGAATTGCCATATTTTAAATTAAAAGGGGTGTGTATATGGTTTTATATATATATATATATATATAAAGGCTTGGAAATAGTAATGTCACTTGTAATCCTTGTTTTAAAGTAACGTATGTATATTGGGAATGTTATTTCATTTTGTTTAAAATACATATACATTTATATAAGACAAATTAACCAAGAGTGTTAAAATCTGTTATTTTAAACGACCAGTTTCCCATCTTTATTTTTATAGTTTATAAAAATGCATACCTTAAGTATTATTTCAATATAGTTTCTTTTTTTTCACTGTATAAGAATAAAATGCAAACACTACTTTGGCAAATAATGATATAAGAAGTGTTTATAAAGTGTTAATTTATATTTTGAATGACACATTTCATGTTTAAATTTGTGTGAAAATATAGAATGCAAACACTAATTTTGTTAAAACAAAGATAACTATAAGTTATCAATTCTATACTTACATATATACCTTAAAACATTTTGTAGTAATGTGTAGATAAGATTTCAAAATCATTTACTGTTAATAAAAACAGAATAACAGGACAACAAGTTTGCAAATCATTTACTGTTAAGTGGAAAACAGTTTTTGATGAAGATTAACTATGGGTAAGTTGGTAGAATTCTAAATTATTGAACAAGGAAGAAACTATTCTTAAGCAAACAAATAATGGATAAGCAACAATAAGTACTTGAGTCAACAAGTATGTGAACACTCTCAGCAGTACAATCCTGGGAAGAATCCAACACCATTATTATTCTTCCTTACAAAATCTTCCCATTAATATTAAAAAAATAAATAAAATAAATATCAGCTCAGCCACTTTTCAAATCTTTCCCACTCAGCTCTATAATATTTCTTAGCCGCCAAAATGTCATCCTGTTTCTTTTCTAGTAAGCTTTCCAATTCAGTGTTGAAAATATCAACCTCTGTACAAATTCGTAAGCATCAGAAAAATATATATATATATATATATAGAGGGAAGGAGAAGAGGAGGTAAGATTCAATAAAATCAAGTCTGGAAGCATCTATGTTTTCTTTCAAAACTAGAAGAACTCAAAAGCAAGGATTAAAGCAAGTCCAGGACATTCAATTTAAAGATTTCAACTTTTCAAATTAAAGACTTCAAGGTTTAAAAAGCATCTGGAAACAAATGATCAAGGTGAGAAACTTTTATTTTAAATTTGAATGTCCTGGATCGTGATCCTATCTTTACTAGTCAGTTTTGGAAAGCTTTCCAGGAATCTTTGGGTACTCACTTGAATCTGAGCACTGCTTACCATCCACAGACCGACGATCAAACGGAAAGAGTGAATCAGATTCTAAAGGATCTTCTTCATGCTTGTGTACTTGATTATGGAGGGTCTTGGGAAGATCATCTCCATCTTGTCGAATTTACATATAACAATAGTTATCAGGTATAATCTCAATCTTTTATTTTGAATCTTGTCTTAATCTTTTATCTATCTCATTTCTATCTTCGAATTCAGGCTAGTATTAAAATGTCGTCGTTTGCTGCTCTTTACGGACGATCTTGTAGATCCTCATCCTGCTGGATTGAATCCGGTAATTGTTTGGTTCTTGGTCCCGATATGATTTTGGAAGCTTCGGAGAAGGTTAAGGAGATTAAGAGGAAGATGAGGATTGCTCAGGATAGGCAGAAGAAGTACGCTGATAGGCATATGAGGAGTTTGGAATTTTCTGTTGGTGATTTGGTTTTCCTTAAGGTCTCTCCCTTAAGGAATGTGATTCGGTTTGGGCTTAGAGGGAAGCTTGCTCCTAGGTTTGTTGGTCCTTTCCGCATTGTGGAGAGAATTGGTTCTTTAGCTTATCGTCTGGATTTGCCCGAGAAGTTTTCTGGAGTGCATAATGTATTCCACGTTTCGCATCTTTGTCGCTATCTGCATGATCCATCTCTTATTGTCCAGCCTTCTGCTCTTGATAGTTTGGATATTGAGCCTAATCTAACTGTTGAGAGGAAGCCACTTCGTATTGTCGATCGAGATACGAAGCAGCTAAGAAGGAAATCTATCAACTTGGTCAAAGTGCAATGGAGTACTGATGACCGAGATTGTACCTGGGAGACGGAGGAGAGCATGCGTGCTTCGAATCCGTAATTGTTTGTTTCAGGTACATTGCTTTTCTACCTGATCTTTCCTTTGTTTTCCTTGTTTCATTCCTTTTCGGGGACGAAAAGTTTTGAGTGGGGGAGAGTGTAACAACCCAGAAATTTTAATAAATATTTTAATTCATTTTATTTTAAAAAAACATTGGTGTTTAATGATTTAAAAATTTGAATTTTGGAATTTTTCCAATAAAGTGGATTTTTGGTTGTAATTTCCTTTCCAAATATAATAAAATAAATAATTTATATATATATATATATATATTTCTCATAATATCCATCTCTATTTTACCTTTCTATTTTTATTTATTTAGACATTCATTTTATTAATTGAATTGTTATGTGTTTATATCTCTTATTTACTTCTTGGAAAAGAATTTCAATGGATATACGTTATATTGCCTTAAAGGCATATCTTTTTAAAATTTTATTTATTAAATGTTCTTGTGTATATCTTTTATTTATTTTATTTATTGAATGTTTCTTTGTATATACCTTTTAATTAATGGCAAAGAAACAAATCAAATTAATGTTTGTTACTTTGCTTTAAATTGGCATACGTTACTTTGCTTTATTTCCTACCTCTTTATTTACCTATCTATTTATTTCCTACCTTAACTTATTCCTCAAAACCCTAGCCACCTAGTGCCGACCTATTCACGTGAAAAAGGGAAGTGTTCTCATTTTCCATTTGTTCTTTTTATTCAATAGGAATTAAATCCCTTCATTATCTCTTGCCGTTTAAAACATTGATTGCTTGACCGTTTCTTCCACTTGATTAGCCGTGAGTAAGAAAAAGAAGCTCCTCTAATAATTATCACTTCACGTAAAAAAACTTCCCACATCTCATTCTCACGTTCATTTCCATTTTGAGAAAAAAATGTATGTTTTTTTCCATGGCTTCTTTCTTTTTTTTATTCTCTTTTTACATTTGTTTTCACTTTGTCTCAAAGCAAGGCTCGACCTCTACCCATCCTCCTCCTCCACCGACAACCACCACCACTTCATCACCACCCATGACCGGTCTCCATCACCATCCCCACTGGCCAGTCATTGTCGTGGCCACCATGTTGGACTTCCACCACAAAAACTCCAAGCAAACCATAGCCGAACCCTAAATTCCATCACCACTTCCTTTTGTTCACCTCGGCCTCCACCTTGCCACCACCTTCTCCAGCACGTGACTGACCTCATCACCGATCTTTGGCCACCACTGGACTAGATCTGACCTGTAGTTGAACATGGCCGAGCCATACTTGACATAGGACCGAGCCTAGGTGTAACCAAACTCCTATTTTGGCTTGACCCTTTGTATTCACTTGCCTTGTAACTCCACCTCTCTTCATATTCTTACCTAGGTCGAACCATTCACCTCAGATCTGAACCATGCCGAGCACTACTGGACCATGGTTAAGCCATTTTGGGTTGTGGTTGAGCCACTTGCATTGATTTAGCCAATGATTGTTCTTTTGATCTATATTTGTTTATTGTTTTGGTTTATATTCTTTTGTAAATTTTATTCCTAGATTTGTTGTAATATACAAGATCCAGATCTTGGCTCTTCATCCACTCGTATTTGATTCGTGCTTTATCGTGCTTCCGGAAGTTATTTGTCTTGTGTTTAATTTGGATCTCTTGCTTCAGAGGTGAGTTATTCAAGCTTGACATTCGTACTTATACAAATTGTGAAGTGATAACAAGTGAATGTGTAGAATTGTTATATCATGTTATACCTGCCTGTGATATGAATTATATGATGTTGAACCCTGGTTATAACCCTGTCACATCATCTGATCATATGATATATTTTGTTATATTGTTTATTTTATTCTGTTTCTCACACTGCAAGTTCCCTATAGTATAGAATCAATATGGGTTGAAATGATACATACCCGAACGGACTTTAGAATAGGGAAAAATCATTACGGGCTGAAATGATAGGCTCGAGTGATTTTTATTTATTTTTATTGACTTGGGATTGCGGGTTTGAAATGATAGAACCCGGATTTTTTCTTTATAAATTACGGATTGAAATGATATATTATCCGTATCTGTAACGACCCGGGATTTTTGACATCCCGAGTTGTGAATATAAATTTATAATATTCAATAATATTGTATTTTAATATTAAAAAATCCCAATAACTAATAATAATATACCAATTTTTTTCAGAACCCGTATAATTTAAATTTTCAAATCTATAATAAATTTTAGACAAAATTTAAATGGAGTTCCTTATATATATATATATATATTGATTTAAAAATATAATATACGTATTCTTTTTGGATGGAATATATGTATTTTGTTTAAAAATTTAATGTGTATATTTTAGTCTAAAGATAAAATATATTAGAGAATTTAGCTTTAGGAAAAGTCAAATGCACATATCCTTATATTTTGTAAACGATAAGATTTTTACATAATGAGATCAGGAATTCATGGTAGTAAATTAAATTTAGATGTATATAAAGTTTGGATAGAAATTCAAAATAAGTAAAGAGTGATATTTTGATTTTGGGTATATAAACAATGTTGTTTATATTAAATAAAAAGAAGTATTAAGATTTCTAAAATGTTGATATATATACACACATTGTATTTAGAAAAATTGTAAGAATAAGTTAAAGAGGAAATGTGTAATTATTAAATTAATAAAATGTTATAAATAAAAGATGGGTATAATAAACACTTTAGTGATTTAAGAAAAACTATATATATAGACGTAGATGACAAATGAGTTTAGTTTATTTAAAAGAAATGAATTGCCATATTTTAAATTAAAAGGGGTGTGTATATGTTTATATATATACATACATAAAGGCTTGGAAATAGTTTAATGTCACTTGTAATCCTTGTTTTAAAGTAACGTATGTATATTGGGAATGTTATTTCATTTTGTTTAAAATACATATACATTTATATAAGACAAATTAACCAAGAGTGTTAAAATCTGTTATTTTAAACGATCAGTTTCCCATCTTTATTTTTATAGTTTATAAAAATGCATACCTTAAGTATTATTTCAATATAGTTTCTTATTTTTTTTACTGTATAAGAATAAAATGCAAACACTACTTTGCCAAATAATGATATAAGAAGTGTTTATAAAGTGTTAATTTATATTTTAAATGACACGTTTCATGTTTAAATTTGTGTGAAAATATAGAATGCAAACACTAATTTTGTTAAAACAAAGATAACTATAAGTTATCAATTCTATACTTACATATATACCTTAAAACATTTTGTAGTTATGTGTAGATAAGATTTCAAAATCATTTACTGTTAATAAAAACAGAATAACAGGACAACAAGTTTGCAAATCATTTACTGTTAAGTGGAAAACAGTTTTTGATGAAGATTAACTATGGGTAAGTTGGTAGAATTCTAAATTAGTGAACAAGGAAGAAACTATTCTTAAGCAAACAAATAATGGATAAGCAACAATAAGTACTTGAGTCAACAAGTATGTGAACACTCTCAGCAGTACAATCCTGGGAAGAATCCAACACCATTATTATTCTTCCTTACAAAATCTTCCCAGTAATATTAAAAAAATAAATAAAATAAATATCAGCTCAGCCACTTTTCAAATCTTTCTCTCTCAGCTCTGTAATATTTCTTAGCCGCCAAAAGGTCATCCTGTTTCTTTCCTTGTAAGCTTTCCAATTTAGTGTTGAAAATATCAGCCTCTGTACAAATTCGTAAGCATTAGAAAAATATATATATAGAGGGAAGGAGAGGAGGTAAGATTCAGTAAAATCAAGTTTGTAAGCATCTCTGTTTTCTTTCAAAACTAGAAGAACTCAAAAGCAAGGATTAAAGCAAGTCCAGGACATTCAATTTAAAGATTTCAACTTTTCAAATTAAAGACTTCAAGGTTTAAAAAGCATCTGGAAACAAATGATCAAGGTGAGAAACTTTTATTTTAAATTTGAAAATGAATTAATCACTGCGCTGTTGATCGTAAGCATATTGTTTATCTCCACTTCAAAAATCTATTTCTCTTTATCTAGTTTGTATTTGATGATGTTATAAACTAGAAAAGTGTTAAATTTTGAATATAGTTTATGGTAAAAATAGTTTGGTGAGTTAATATGATTTGTAGTTCGATAGTGATCCATTTGGCAGTAAACGATCAAATTTTGGTGAAGATTTGATGTCTTCAATTCGAAGATTCGAGCATATAATCAGGTTCCGTGTGTTGATGTAACGACCCGATATTTTCAACCATTCGCATCCATTATAAGTGTATAGGTAGACACTCATGCCGGAGTTGAATTGCTCAAAATACCGCGTTGTAATTAAAATTTGGCAAATCTCAGAATATACAGTAAATAAATAAAATCACAGATCACAGACACAGAGTAAAATAATGCAGCGGAAGTAAAAGAAATAGTAGTTCATGAAGCTACTATATAAATATAACAAAGTTACATAAGATACAACAGAAGAAATAGAGTACAACAGAAGTCTAAATACAATAACCAAGTACAAGCTGAGTAGAACAACAGAACTGAAATAGATAGGACAAGACAAGCAGATAATCTCCAGCGATTCAAATCTCCAGAAAGTGGAATCCGAATCTGTGAATAACTCAGGCTGACCCGAGCGTAAAGCAAAACAAAAAACACTCGAGTCAGGACAATATATACTTATATAATGTAAACCAACTCAAGTGAACTGTAATAAAGGTACAAGTAACTTAAAGAATGCTTGGGATCGCCCATTCTTTAAGGATCCGTTAAACTATTTACTATGTAGTAATATTCGCTAATACAGTAGTGTCTAATCAGTAAAGTATAATCATATAGAAAATAGCGTTAAGGGGATGGAGAACCTTAACGCGGTCGGATCTTAAAATCATAATCGTAGTAAAGCTCGATATGGTAGGTGACACGGCACAACTAGGCAATGCCAGGGTAGATATACCAATTACGCATCCGGACTAGTGGTGACGCATAGCAGCCACTACCGCCCACCTCGAACAACACTCCCAAATCAAGGGTGGCCACCAAATCAATCACAAGTAATAGAATGGTATCGAAGAAGTGTGTCCGATCAGAGGTGCTACCTCATTGGTCCGTCAATCGCTCCTATTTTAGCCACCTTATGCCAACTCATGGGAGTTGGGTCCACGTATATACCTTAGGATCGTCGCTACCATCCTACTTCATTCTGGAAACTCCACCGCGTACACAGTTGTCAAAGTGGTTTTCGGTATCGACAGAGAGTATGTCCATATCCGATCCCGGTCTCTTTAACAACCAATCGTTATTATAACCCGTGGTTATAACTTTTAAAACAATACTTTACTTCAAAATAAAATATCATTTCAAAACCATATATTTATCAAAATAAAGATTAAATCAATTCCAAACCATTTCCATATATTTAAAATATCATATCATTTCAAAACTTCATTTCAAATCATTTCAATATATCAAAATATCATATCTTTCCAAAACTTCATTATAAATTATTTAATATATCAAATATCAATCTTTCCAAATCTTCATTTCAAATCATTTTAATATAATAAAATATCATATCCTTACCAATCCAATTATTCAACTTTAAATACCCTTTTAAATTCAAAGATATCATTCATTTACTATCATTTCAAATCACTTTTAAATAGTTTATATTCCAATCAAAATAATTCATTTAAACATTTTAAAAGTGTAATTGTTATACTTCAAATCAAGTATTCAATTTCCAAAGTTTCAAACCATTCTGAGTTCGTTTACTAAGTCAAAAACCATAATTATTAAAATTTCAGCATTTCACAGCATTTAAAAACAACTGCTATAAGTTAAGTTTGAAAACATTTTTAATTCAGCAAAGACAGCACTTAAAACTGCTGTTAAAACTCAGTTTTAGTTGAATTATAGTTCAAGACAGAAAAGACAGCATATCAGAAGTGCTGCGGTAGTTCAGATTTCAAAACAAGGGTTAAATTTGGTTCCAGCAAAGACTGCAGACCATTATAGCATTTCCAGAGAATGATATAATAGACCTGAGTTCAATATTAGCCTATAAGTTCAATTACAGCAACTACAGCATTTCAGAAATGTTGTAATAGCTCTTTTTACACAATTTTAGTTCAAAACAGAATCTATAGCATTTCTGAATGCTATTAAAAGTAGATTTCAGGTGTTAGTGTATTTCCAGCAATTAAATAACTTCAATTTAAAACACATAAACATTTTAAAAATCATATTTTAACATTTAAAATGTTCATTTACATATCATTTAACATGTATCTTTTTCACAATAAATTTCTTATAATTAAATCCAATTTTCAACAATTTACTTAATAAATTTAAGTGTAAAAGTTTCCAATTCTTCACATTTCAACAAATAACTTAACACTTCAAATTTAAATTACCATTTCACAAATTTAACTAAATTTCCAATTTTATTTAATTAACTTAAACCTTTAATTAAAACCAAATTTCACATTTCCAAGTCAAGTTATATTTTAAAAGATCACTTTTTAAACATTCATTTATTTAACAAATTAAATTCATAGAAAAATCAATAATACTTTAATAAATCACTTAAATTCAAATTTAATCAAATTATCATATTTACCATTTCCAAATAAAATTTAATATCCATTTTATTTATATAACTTAAAATATCATTTTTAACCAAATTCCAAATTTCCAACTTAAGTTATATTTCAAAAATCCAGTTAAACCATTCATAAATTACATTTTTAACGCATAGAAAAATCATAATTTCTTTATTTTAAAACATTTCAAAATCTATTTAAATCAAATTTCATAAATTTATAATTTTTAAAATACTTAAAAATATCCAAAACACTTTATAAAATAACCACGGGCCTGTATATAATTTTCTAACTTAGGTCAAGTGATACGGATATGTATTGTGATATCCCGGGTTTTTGGGCAATATAAATTTAATAATCAGTATTGATAATTTAATTGGATTGATAAATTTTCTTTATAATTTTAATTTAATTTGGTAATTTAATAAAGTTTTATTTTGTATTCTTTGAAATGTTTAAATTTAAGTGGTTATAAATATATATAGATTTAATTAAACCTTTCTTTTTAACATCTCTTAAACTAGAATAGTTGTAAACATAAGTAATATATACATAAATTACTAAATTTCACAATTACATAAATAATAGAAATTCATATTGCACAAATATATAAATACTTTTGTAAATAAGGTTTTAAAGTATAAATATTTTTCAAAGGGTATTTGGTTTTATAATATTTTCTCTAAAAATAGTTTATATATACATATACTAAGATAAGTGTTTATTAATTAGTAAAGTAAGTATGAAAAGCTTTATATTAACATTTAAATTAAATAAAAAAAAATTTATTTAATACATTAAAAAGGACATGTGTAAATACATTAACACTTGGTAGTAACAAGTGTAGGGTAATTAAGTGATAAAGGACACATGTATGTTTTAAAAAAAAATACAAGTGGCAAGATTCTATTTTCTCTCAAAATTGAGTTAAACTAATATAATGTTGTAAAAGAGAAACCTGTTCATTTTCTTTCCCGTTCAAAATTTCTTTCAGTTCAAAACATTTTTACTGTCTCTATTCTTTTCTTCTTCCTAAACTAAAAACTGAAACAAAGAAAATCCTGAAAAGAAAATCTATCAACCTGAGATCAAACTAGCAAATTAACCTACTACAAATCAACCTGCAACAATTCAACAGCAAGTTCAACTTTAAACAACATCAAATTGAAGGCATGCAAAGGAGAATCAAAAGCTTTTCACAAATCAAATGCAAAAGCCTGGAAGTGATAAACTACTCTGTTTGTTCTCTGCTTCTTTAAAATATTGGTGAGTAAATTATTTTAAAAACAGTTTGATTCTAGATTTCTTCTAGATTTTGTGATGTTATAACAATGTTATATGAAATATCTGTTTAAATTGAATGCATGTTGAATTGAATACATTGAATTGCCTGTAGAGTAAGGATTGTTACTGTGTTTATAAAAACAGTTTTCAAATCCTATAACAATTTCAATATCTTGATTTTAAATACGAACTGGACCTTGATTTGTAAATGGAAGTTGGTTGTAGTCATGTAATT
This sequence comes from Allium fistulosum, assembly GCA_030737815.1. Taxonomy (NCBI): domain Eukaryota; kingdom Viridiplantae; phylum Streptophyta; class Magnoliopsida; order Asparagales; family Amaryllidaceae; genus Allium; species Allium fistulosum. Next base: position 866,132,321 of record CM060905.1, on the reverse strand, counting down.
TATCATCTAAAAATAGTTATGGAATTTTAAAATAAAAGATTAACTCATAATTTACGAATTACAGTAAAAATACAGTTATACATGAAAAATCAAAAATCTTAATTTTTGATTTGTATTACATGGATGAATTTATGAGTAAAAATCATGATTTTTAATACATGTTTCATGATTTTAAGTTGGATGGATCATGAGAATTTGGGGTTTGTTCGAATTTGGGGTTTTTATGGATTGCCGTTGATTGGCATGTTGATTGTAGCCAGATTTTTGATTGAAGCTTGCTTGTATGTTATGGATTAGGGGAAAAATATAATTGGAATTTTCAAATGTGTGAATTGTTTGAATTCGATCGAACTAGGGTTTTAGGTTGTTCTCGGCTGTATTGAATGGCGTGACATTCGCGACGTAGAAGATGGACCGGAGGCGTTCGCTTTTGGGGAGAAGGTAGCTCGTGGTCGTGGTGATTCGATGGTGGGGACGGCGAGTTCAACGGCGTCGAGGTGTATGGCCGTGGTGACGTTCTTGTGGTCGAGTGTGGGTTCAGTTTTCGATCAGTGATCGAAATTTTGACTCGCGAGTTTATTGTTCGATCTGGGGACGTTTTCGAGTTCGCGTGAGATCGTGGGATGAACGGCGATGGTCGTGACGATCTATGGTGGCCGGCGACGTTAGTGCATGTGTACGTGTGCACGTTCGTGTGCACGTTCGTGTGCATAGGGGAATGGCTTTGGGGAAGAAGAGGAATTCTGGGGACGATCTCGTGATGATCGCGTGGAAGACTCGAAGCAGACGAGTATAGGGAAGACGCGGGGCAGGCTCGAGTTTTTGTATGGGTCGACTCGAAGTTGGCTCGGGATGATATTATAGGCTGGCCGAGTTGTTTTTGTTTTAAAAGGTGGGTTTCAAATTTAAAGTATTCCAGGTTTTAAAAGAAGATAGGAAGTTTGTAATGTTTCAAAGTTTAAACAGGATAAACAAGTTTTTCTATGTTGAATATTATATAAGTTATAAATTATAAATAAGTGATAAACAAGTTTTAATGTATATTGTAAATAATTTAGTTTAAAATAAATGATTGACTAGGTTTTAAGGTGGATTTAAAGTGAGATGTTTTTAAAAAAGAAATGTTTTATTAAGTTTTAAAATTTAATAAATTGATTAATTTCAATTATATATTTAAATTTATAAAATGTTTTCAAATGAAAGATAAATAATGTAATTAAGAATTTAATAAAGAAAAAATTTATCTTTAAATTTAATATAAGTTGTAATTATTTAGGATAACTAAGTAGTGAGATTAATTAAAGATAATTACTTATGATAAGTAATTAAAGGGAAAGATAATGGGTAGTTAATGATGGGATCATTAACTAGTGATTAAGAGATGATTAATTTATGTAATTAAATTAAGTTAATTAATTAGTTTAATTAATTTAGGATAAACTTTGAAATGGATAATTACTTAATGTAATTTATTAAATTACTTAGTGTAAGTAATTAATGTGTAATTACTAAATGTAATTAATTAAAGGGTATAATTATTTTATAAAAGTAATTAAATAGAAGTAATTAAGGTTAATTACCTAGTGTTATTAATTAAATAAATTATTAAAGGATTAAGATTAATTAAATAAATAAATTAATTATTTGTTAAGGTAATTAATTAAAAATAATTAATTAATGAAAGTAATTAAGGGAAGATTAATTACTGGATTAGATTAATCAAAGGTGATTAATAATTATGGATTAATTAAGAATAATTAATTAATGTAATTAATAAAATAATTAAAGATGTAATTAGGATCATTAGTTTATAATTAATTAATGATAGATTAATTAAGATTAATTAATCAAATGATAAATGTTTAATTGTAATTAACTAAAGATTAATTAAAAATTGATAATTAATTAATTGTAATTAATTAAGGGTTTAAGTAATTGATTTTATAATTAATTAATTAATGAAGTAATTAAAGGTTAATTACTATAATTGGTTAAGAATAATTAATTTGTGAAATTAATTAAAGATAATTACTTAAATGTAATTAAAATATAATTAATCAAGGTGATTAATTAAAGTGGATAATTAGAGAATGATTAATTAATTTATTTAATTAATGATTATATAAGTAAGATTTATAATGAAGTAATTAATTTAATTAATTTTAAATTAATTAAGAGATGAAGTAATTAATTTAATTCACTTTAAATTAATTAAAGATGGAGATAGTTAATTTAATTCATTTTAAATTAATTATGTTGTGATTAAGTAAATCATTGCTTATATAAGAATGGATGACATTTATTTGTCTTGAATGGATGTAATCTCAGAAATGAGATAAGTAATGTGGTGTGATATGAATGCTTGGTTGCATTATGATGGTAATATAGATTAACTATTGTGATGTTGATATGGATTACCTATTTTGTTATGAATCATTTGTTTATTTGATAATGTGATTATCAATTGTGATTTGTGAATTATCTATCTGTATGAATATAGATAAGTTAAATTGTTTAAACCTTTAAACAACTTGGCCTTAAAAGATACGTTTTGGATTTCGATGAGACCGGGATCGGGTTTCCGTATACCGGTATTCCAGGTCTGGAGACCCGAATACCACATCGATCCAAATTAACGATAGGTCGTGAATCTCAAGTGAAGATGAAGATTCAGAGTGCAAGGGTTATTGTCGTTAACTCTGAGGGTGATTCCAAAACGAGTGTAACGAGATAATGCCTTCGGTTTCGTTCGAACCCGGAACGAACTTGTATGGATTGAATGCTTTCAGCACATCGTCAGGCGGACGATGAGCATTCTAAGTGATATGTTCTGATTAAAGGTAATCGTAACCTCAAGCCTCATCAACCGGGAATGGCTAAAACAGGGGAGGTGCAGCAAGGCTTCGTGGGTAGCACCCACTGAGAGCAAGATAGATCCCTGTCTAGAGGTCCCTTTTCTTTTATTCGGCTTAGTGTGTGGTTGGTCGCGCCAACTACGGGGTTATCTTGTTCGGGATTATCCAGTAAGGGATGGTTCCGGCTTGTGTTGCAGGGGAGCGGGCGTACTCCTCGGTACGGTGATCTAGGCCACGTACTGTGACGGGCGGTACCCCAGTAGCCCTGCCATTGTATGGAATCCAAACTCCAATAAGTGCCGTACGTATTAGTTGTGCCCAACTATGTTGGAATGTGAGATGTAAGCATTTCAGCTATTTCTGTATTTACTTGAAAACCCTAGACCCTATTATAATACAATCGGATTTCCTATCAAATGTTTTGGTTAGCATAAGGTAAAAACTTTTCCATGTTTATGTGTGGGAAGTCTTACGTGATACCTTTGTTTTCAAAAGGTTTTGAAGTTAAACAATTTTAACCCGTTTACTCACACCAGACCCTGTCTGACCCAAGTGTTTATTTTCTGTTTTATTAAACTCTTGGGTACTCAATATTGTATTGAGTAGTCGAGGGATTCAGGTTAATCTTGACGAATTCTGGAGGAGCTGAGGAGCAGGAGGCTTCAGCGAGTAGATATATAGAGTTTCCGCTGTGTTTGTATTAGTCTGTATTGTACTGTTGTACTTGTGTTGTATAATAGACAGAAGTTTATAACTGTCTATTCTGTGATGTATAAGTTGTGTACTCTGATGTATATGATACTATGTAAAATTTTATGATATATTATATTTCATTCGTTCCGCTGTGAGTTTCTGATGTTGTTGTTCTTTCTTCTTTTCTTTCTTTTCTTCTTCTATCCCTTTCTTTCTTCATAACGATGCGTCTTTCTGGGCAAAGAAAGTCGGGTCGTTACATATGGTATCAGAGCATCAGGTTGAGTGAATACCTAGGCTCTGAAGTGGTGTCTATCTTGAGAGCGCGTAATTGTTAGTTATATAAAAATGGTTTTATATTGTGTTAATTGATCGGTTGAGTGGTATATGGATTCTGGTCAATACGAGTAGCTAACGTTATTGATAGGGATCTCTAAACACTTGAACCAGGCCAACATACACAATATTGTTTTAAAGAGGTAAATGAAATAATTTTACCCAGAAATAATTTCTATATAAAAAGTATCATTTTAAATATATATATATATTTATTTCTACCTATTTGTTGGGTTACCTGTTCGGGTTTTCCAATATGAGTTATAAAAGGTAGATAGGGTGGTAGTGTGTGTAACACAATTATCAATGGTTAGAGTTTGAGTGTTAAGGTTGGAAGTGTAATTGTCGAGACTGTAGACCTAATACTGTCTCGAGTAAACTTTGTTGTGATGTAAAGATTTCATCAATCTCCGAAGGAAACTGTTTAAGTTCGGAGTTTATCTTTGAAGTTGGATGAATAGAGTAGATCTATTGGATGAGCTGAAGCGAGTTATAGTATCTTGGTAACTTCAAGAAGTAGTAGCTGTGTGGTGAGATGCGGTGACTATGGACGCTTCTGAAGATGTTTCTTCTGGAGCAAGTTTGAAGAAGTAGGTCCGCTTCGGTGTTATGGCTGAGTCCAGCAAGGTGTTTCTGTTTGCTTTGAAGTCCGAGTTTCTCGAGGAGTTTTGGAGTAAGAAGTCTTTGGTCTATGGCAGCAGTACGGCTCGGAGTGTTCTGTGTTGGCAGGAAGTTTCTGTCTGAGCAGTTTTTCTAGAGATGGAGTCCAGAAGCAGCAGAGTGAATCCATTTCTTCGATGAATTGGATAGTTAAGTATAAGCTGTTCTGATTTGTGAAGAGAGAACAGTATCTTTGGAATCCGAACTAGGTAGGATCGCAAAAGTGACTTGCGATTAGTTTGAGAGTTCATCTTGAGTAATCTTTTGTATGGAGTTAAGGCATCTCAAGAGGAAGTAAAAGTTATCGAAGAGGTCAAAGATTTAGTTTATATCGATTTGTTCCTAGAGAAGGATTGGTGAAGCATCTTAGAATTTTATGGAGTATCTGTGTTTTCTCTTCTGTTTCTAATTTCGAGTTTCCTCTAGCTAAGGATAGCTGAAGACAGTACCCTTGACCGAGGACTCATCCATTCTTTGAGTAGTTGGTTATGTCTTTAAGATAACCAATGTTCCCGCTTGTTTGTGGATCTAGTGTGCTCGAGTTCATCGACATTCTCATCTATTTCAAAATCAGAGTTGTGCAGCGGAAGCAAAGGTAGTAGCTGTGCAAGAAAGGAAGTAACCTCAGATTTCTACAAGAAGTTTATGTGAATTTCTAAGTGTGTATAGAATTTTCTGGAATCTGGAAGAAGGAAGTTCAGTCTTCTATTTCTTGTGGAGTAGAGTTTGTGGATTTCAGTAGATTTTGGAATATCATCTTGTTGATTAGATCTAGAGATCATCTTGTTCTTGGTCCAGAATTGTTTCAAGAAGCATCAGCGAAGGTTAAGCTGATCAGGAAGAGATGAGGTAGACCAGGAATCGTCTAGTGAGTTATGCAGATATGAGACAAGGAGTTTGGAATTCGGAGTTGGAGATTGGAAATTGTTTAAGTTTTTCTCCGATTATAAAGCTATAAGATTGGTAAGTCTGGAAGCTAGCACTGAAGTATTTTGGATTTTCCCTGTGTTCTCGAGAGGAGTAGTTCTTTTGTCTACAGGATTGAATGGCCAGTTGGATATCTGGAATTCATTGTATTTCACGTATCTCTGAGGGAGTACGTGTATAATGCATTGCTAGTGTGGAATCTGCAGTTCAGATGGATTGGAAGATGAGCTAGACTTGAGTGTGATATGATATTCTGTTCAGATTAGTGGATCTAGAGATAAGGGAAGCTCTGGATTATGGGGTGTAGTTTGTTTAGATTCTGTAGAGCGGGTCTCCCGGTGATTTATATCCGGGGAAACTCTAGATAGTGTTAGTAAGATTTATTCTGATTTGTATCAGGATAATTAGTTAGGTTTAATTGTTTGATTGGTTGCTTTGGTTGTTAGTAATTGGATGATAGGTATGCTTTGCTGTTAGAGATTGAAATCTTTGCTGGATTATTAAATTAACTTTGTTTTTAATTTCGGGGACGAAATTATTTTAAGGGGGGAGGAATGTGATATCCCGGGTTTTTGGGCAATATAAATTTAATAATCAGTATTGATAATTTAATTGGATTGATAAATTTTCTTTATAATTTTAATTTAATTTGGTAATTTAATAAAGTTTTATTTTGTATTCTTTGAAATGTTTAAATTTAAGTGGTTATAAATATATATAGATTTAATTAAACCTTTCTTTTTAACATCTCTTAAACTAGAATAGTTGTAAACATAAGTAATATATACATAAATTACTAAATTTCACAATTACATAAATAATAGAAATTCATATTGCACAAATATATAAATACTTTTGTAAATAAGGTTTTAAAGTATAAATATTTTTCAAAGGGTATTTGGTTTTATAATATTTTCTCTAAAAATAGTTTATATATACATATACTAAGATAAGTGTTTATTAATTAGTAAAGTAAGTATGAAAAGCTTTATATTAACATTTAAATTAAATAAAAAAAAAAATTATTTAATATATTAAAAAGGACATGTGTAAATACATTAACACTTGGTAGTAACAAGTGTAGGGTAATTAAGTGATAAAGGACACATGTATGTTTTAAAAAAAAATACAAGTGGCAAGATTCTATTTTCTCTCAAAATTGAGTTAAACTAATATAATGTTGTAAAAGAGAAACCTGTTCATTTTCTTTCCCGTTCAAAATTTCTTTCAGTTCAAAACATTTTTACTGTCTCTATTCTTTTCTTCTTCCTAAACTAAAAACTGAAACAAAGAAAATCCTGAAAAGAAAATCTATCAACCTGAGATCAAACTAGCAAATTAACCTACTACAAATCAACCTGCAACAATTCAACAGCAAGTTCAACTTTAAACAACATCAAATTGAAGGCATGCAAAGGAGAATCAAAAGCTTTTCACAAATCAAATGCAAAAGCCTGGAAGTGATAAACTACTCTGTTTGTTCTCTGCTTCTTTAAAATATTGGTGAGTAAATTATTTTAAAAACAGTTTGATTCTAGATTTCTTCTAGATCTTGTGATGTTATAACAATGTTATATGAAATATCTGTTTAAATTGAATGCATGTTGAATTGAATACATTGAATTGCCTGTAGAGAAAGGATTGTTACTGTGTTTATAAAAACAGTTTTCAAATCCTATAACAATTTCAATATCTTGATTTTAAATACGAACTGGACCTTGATTTGTAAATGGAAGTTGGTTGTAGTCATGTAATTTATCATCTAAAAATAGTTATGGAATTTTAAAATAAAAGATTAACTCATAATTTACGAATTACAGTAAAAATACAGTTATACATGAAAAATCAAAAATCTTAATTTTTGATTTGTATTACATGGATGAATTTATGAGTAAAAATCATGATTTTTAATACATGTTTCATGATTTTAAGTTGGATGGATCATGAGAATTTGGGGTTTGTTCGAATTTGGGGTTTTTATGGATTGCCGTTGATTGGCATGTTGATTGTAGCCAGATTTTTGATTGAAGCTTGCTTGTATGTTATGGATTAGGGGAAAAATATAATTGGAATTTTCAAATGTGTGAATTGTTTGAATTCGATCGAACTAGGGTTTTAGGTTGTTCTCGGCTGTATTGAATGGCGTGACATTCGCGACGTAGAAGATGGACCGGAGGCGTTCGCTTTTGGGGAGAAGGTAGCTCGTGGTCGTGGTGATTCGATGGTGGGGACGGCGAGTTCAACGGCGTCGAGGTGTATGGCCGTGGTGACGTTCTTGTGGTCGAGTGTGGGTTCAGTTTTCGATCAGTGATCGAAATTTTGACTCGCGAGTTTATTGTTCGATCTGGGGACGTTTTCGAGTTCGCGTGAGATCGTGGGATGAACGGCGATGGTCGTGACGATCTATGGTGGCCGGCGACGTTAGTGCATGTGTACGTGTGCACGTTCGTGTGCACGTTCGTGTGCATAGGGGAATGGCTTTGGGGAAGAAGAGGAATTCTGGGGACGATCTCGTGATGATCGCGTGGAAGACTCGAAGCAGACGAGTATAGGGAAGACGCGGGGCAGGCTCGAGTTTTTGTATGGGTCGACTCGAAGTTGGCTCGGGATGATATTATAGGCTGGCCGAGTTGTTTTTGTTTTAAAAGGTGGGTTTCAAATTTAAAGTATTCCAGGTTTTAAAAGAAGATAGGAAGTTTGTAATGTTTCAAAGTTTAAACAGGATAAACAAGTTTTTCTATGTTGAATATTATATAAGTTATAAATTATAAATAAGTGATAAACAAGTTTTAATGTATATTGTAAATAATTTAGTTTAAAATAAATGATTGACTAGGTTTTAAGGTGGATTTAAAGTGAGATGTTTTTAAAAAAGAAATGTTTTATTAAGTTTTAAAATTTAATAAATTGATTAATTTCAATTATATATTTAAATTTATAAAATGTTTTCAAATGAAAGATAAATAATGTAATTAAGAATTTAATAAAGAAAAAATTTATCTTTAAATTTAATATAAGTTGTAATTATTTAGGATAACTAAGTAGTGAGATTAATTAAAGATAATTACTTATGATAAGTAATTAAAGGGAAAGATAATGGGTAGTTAATGATGGGATCATTAACTAGTGATTAAGAGATGATTAATTTATGTAATTAAATTAAGTTAATTAATTAGTTTAATTAATTTAGGATAAACTTTGAAATGGATAATTACTTAATGTAATTTATTAAATTACTTAGTGTAAGTAATTAATGTGTAATTACTAAATGTAATTAATTAAAGGGTATAATTATTTTATAAAAGTAATTAAATAGAAGTAATTAAGGTTAATTACCTAGTGTTATTAATTAAATAAATTATTAAAGGATTAAGATTAATTAAATAAATAAATTAATTATTTGTTAAGGTAATTAATTAAAAATAATTAATTAATGAAAGTAATTAAGGGAAGATTAATTACTGGATTAGATTAATCAAAGGTGATTAATAATTATGGATTAATTAAGAATAATTAATTAATGTAATTAATAAAATAATTAAAGATGTAATTAGGATCATTAGTTTATAATTAATTAATGATAGATTAATTAAGATTAATTAATCAAATGATAAATGTTTAATTGTAATTAACTAAAGATTAATTAAAAATTGATAATTAATTAATTGTAATTAATTAAGGGTTTAAGTAATTGATTTTATAATTAATTAATTAATGAAGTAATTAAAGGTTAATTACTATAATTGGTTAAGAATAATTAATTTGTGAAATTAATTAAAGATAATTACTTAAATGTAATTAAAATATAATTAATCAAGGTGATTAATTAAAGTGGATAATTAGAGAATGATTAATTAATTTATTTAATTAATGATTATATAAATAAGATTTATAATGAAGTAATTAATTTAATTAATTTTAAATTAATTAAGAGATGAAGTAATTAATTTAATTCACTTTAAATTAATTAAAGATAGAGATAGTTAATTTAATTCATTTTAAATTAATTATGTTGTGATTAAGTAAATCATTGCTTATATAAGAATGGATGACATTTATTTGTCTTGAATGGATGTAATCTCAGAAATGAGATAAGTAATGTGGTGTGATATGAATGCTTGGTTGCATTATGATGGTAATATAGATTAACTATTGTGATGTTGATATGGATTACCTATTTTGTTATGAATCATTTGTTTATTTGATAATGTGATTATCAATTGTGATTTGTGAATTATCTATCTGTATGAATATAGATAAGTTAAATTGTTTAAACCTTTAAACAACTTGGCCTTAAAAGATACGTTTTGGATTTCGATGAGACCGGGATCGGGTTTCCGTATACCGGTATTCCAGGTCTGGAGACCCGAATACCACATCGATCCAAATTAACGATAGGTCGTGAATCTCAAGTGAAGATGAAGATTCAGAGTGCAAGGGTTATTGTCGTTAACTCTGAGGGTGATTCCAAAACGAGTGTAACGAGATAATGCCTTCGGTTTCGTTCGAACCCGGAACGAACTTGTATGGATTGAATGCTTTCAGCACATCGTCAGGCGGACGATGAGCATTCTAAGTGATATGTTCTGATTAAAGGTAATCGTAACCTCAAGCCTCATCAACCGGGAATGGCTAAAACAGGGGAGGTGCAGCAAGGCTTCGTGGGTAGCACCCACTGAGAGCAAGATAGATCCCTGTCTAGAGGTCCCTTTTCTTTTATTCGGCTTAGTGTGTGGTTGGTCGCGCCAACTACGGGGTTATCTTGTTCGGGATTATCCAGTAAGGGATGGTTCCGGCTTGTGTTGCAGGGGAGCGGGCATACTCCTCGGTACGGTGATCTAGGCCACGTACTGTGACGGGCGGTACCCCAGTAGCCCTGCCATTGTATGGAATCCAAACTCCAATAAGTGCCGTACGTATTAGTTGTGCCCAACTATGTTGGAATGTGAGATGTAAGCATTTCAGCTATTTCTGTATTTACTTGAAAACCCTAGACCCTATTATAATACAATCGGATTTCCTATCAAATGTTTTGGTTAGCGTAAGGTAAAAACTTTTCCATGTTTATGTGTGGGAAGTCTTACGTGATACCTTTGTTTTCAAAAGGTTTTGAAGTTAAACAATTTTAACCCGTTTACTCACACCAGACCCTGTCTGACCCAAGTGTTTATTTTCTGTTTTATTAAACTCTTGGGTACTCAATATTGTATTGAGTAGTCGAGGGATTCAGGTTAATCTTGACGAATTCTGGAGGAGCTGAGGAGCAGGAGGCTTCAGCGAGTAGATATATAGAGTTTCCGCTGTGTTTGTATTAGTCTGTATTGTACTGTTGTACTTGTGTTGTATAATAGACAGAAGTTTATAATTGTCTATTCTGTGATGTATAAGTTGTGTACTCTGATGTATATGATACTATGTAAAATTTTATGATATATTATATTTCATTCGTTCCGCTGTGAGTTTCTGATGTTGTTGTTCTTTCTTCTTTTCTTTCTTTTCTTCTTCTATCCCTTTCTTTCTTCATAACGATGCGTCTTTCTGGGCAAAGAAAGTCGGGTCGTTACATGTATCATTTCAATCCGCAGTTAAAAAAGAAAAATCCGGGTTCTATCATTTCAAACCCGCAATCCCAAGTTAAAATAATTTCAATAAAAATCGTTCAGGCCTATCATTTCAGCCCATAACGATTTTTCCCTATTCTAAAGTCCGTTCGGGTATGTATCATTTCAACCCATAGTGATTCTAATCTACAGGGAACTTGCAATGGTGATAACAGATATAAATAACAGAATAACATTAAATAACAGTAACATATGATATAACAGGTGTAATAACAGGTGTGAACATCATATGATAATAATATAAGCATATATAACATGATAATATATTTCTACAGATTCATAGGGTGTCAATTTACTAGTTATATAGGTACATATTGTCTGGTGAGAATAACTCACCTGTATTGAGCTGGAGATGACAACTAACACACACATCATAGAATCCACAAAGGCACGAGAGTATGATAGTGATTTGAGTGTGGGAGAGACAAGACTAAATGCCTTGAATACATGAAACAAACCAATACAATATACATGAATAAACACTACACAACAATTTAAATAACTTGTATATTCAAGCACAAATCAATTCCAAACCAATTGCACTTGCCTCCATCTAGCATAGGCTCAGCCATGGATGGAAAATACATGAATAAGGCTTGCTCTAAGGTCTGGTTGTGGACCTATAGGGGTCGGCCTAACCTAGAGAAGGTGGTGGACAAGTTTGTGAAGCAAAAATCTAATATTACAAGGCAAAAGCATTGAATTCAAGGCAACTAAAGGGCTCGGCCTAGGTCATGGAGGACATGGCTATCTCAGGTGGGGTCAGTAGGTGGTGTGCAGAGGTGTCTCAGGTCTGAAACAGGTTGGTGGTGGTGGTGGTTGGTCGGCCTAGGTAGTGGAGAGAGGTGGTGGAAGGAGGATGTGCTTGGCTATGGGATCTAGGTGATGTTGCATCAAAACTATGGTGGTTCTTCATCACATAGGGGCTAGGCTATGGCATGGGAAGGGGCTGGAGAAGGTGTTGGTCAGAGGGTATGGTGGTGGAGGTGGCCAAGGTGGTGGATGTGGTGTTGGCCGATCCAAAGAAGAGGAGGACAAGTGCAAAATCATGTGAAAACAAAGGAAAACATAGAAAAGAAGAAGGTTTTTTTACCCAAAAATCTTTGCAAATGATGATGGCCATGATTTTTGTGATTGAGAAGAGTTTGTATACGGAAATAAAAAGAAAAATAAGCAGCTGAAAGAAAAGTTAAGGTCGGCCAAAGAAATTGAATGAAAAAGGTTGGAAAACGAAGAGACGGGAAAACAAAGAGCCTTAGGCAAACCAAGAGTCACAAACTCTTCAAATTTCCATTATTAATTTAGAAATTTGTAAATACATATAAAACTGATAAATAAAGATAAAACTCAGTAAAGAAAATTAATATATAAAATAAATAATTAAATTTTAATTATATAGCATTTAAATTAAGAAAATGGCTAAAATTTGCAAACTAGGCTTTAAAAATTTAGAAATAACCTCAATACACTTTGGAAACATTTATTTTAATTTGAATACATGTAAAATGAATAAAATAAAGTAAAACACAGCAAATAAGAGTGAATGCATAAAATAAATAAATAAATTTTAATTATATATAATTAAATTAAGAAAATAGCAAAGAAAATAGAAATTAGGCTTTAAAATTAGAAAACAATTTCAGTAGACTTTAGGAAAATTATATTATCATTTGTAAAAATATTAAAAGACAAAATATACATCAAATAACATATTAGCACATATTTAAAGTAAAATATAACAAAGAAAAAGTAATTTATACAATTTAAAATAGACAAAATTGCAAAATAAACAATTTATACTCAAAATTGAAATGTACATATCTTTTGCAGTTTAACTCCGTTTTCAACGAAACGAAAAATAGTATTCATGTTATTAAATCTATTTTCATAATAAAAGATAAAATTTATAATTTCAAATATTTAAAATTTAAATTTAAAAGTCAAAGTTTGACTATTTTAACCAAAATTCACTTTTAGGAAAATTATTCTATTCAGTCATATTTGGAATTCTAATCCATATCAAAATCAAAGTTTATATTTAAAATAACAAAATTTATTCTTTTTCATAAATAAAGCTTTTTAAATCTGGAAATATCAATTTAAAAATAATTGTAAAATACAGGGTTGTTACACTCTCCCCCACTCAAAGCTTTTTGTCCCCGAAAAGGAACGAGGTACGGGAAAGCACAGAAAAAGATAGAATGAAATAGAATTAAGACAAGATGATAAGAAGATTGGAATTACACCTGATAACTATTGTTATAGGTAAGTTTAACAAGATGGAGGTGATCAAATAAAGAATATAAGCACGAAAAAGATCCTCTAGAGTCTGAATCTCCCTTTTCACTTGACCGACGGTCTATGAATGGAAAAACAGTGCTCAGGGTTAAAATGAGTACCAAAAATTTTCAAAGATTACAGAAAGATTTCTAAACAGACTGGTATAAGCAATAGCCTTCCCATTCTGTAACAAGATAAGAGAAATAAGGACAAACAAAAGATAGTTTGAAAAAAAAACAAAATAAGATAATAGATTTGTAACCATAATGTTTTGAAATCATAACAATTTAGAGATGTTATCATTTGGAAATCATACTACTAAAAATCCTAACACTTTGGAAATGTTATTCTTAAAAAAAACATAACACTTAGAAAATCATAACACTTTTAAAAAAAAAATAAACTTCATTTAAACCATTTTAATTCAAGGTCAAATAATATTCATTTTAAAGTTGTAACATTTCTAAGTTCATTCAATTATAAAAATTTCCAAAACATTGTCTTTTCAAAATAGCAGCACTTATAAAATGCTAAGTAGATATATTAATATTTCAAATCAGTTTAGTTCCAGAAATATTTATTTGGACATCATTTAACTTATGACTTATTAAAACAAACTTTTATGAATGGAATATCCAAATTAAACTATACTTCGTTTATTAAGTTAAAAGTTCACTATTTTAGTTAGCTCTTAATTTAACACATAACCTAACACTTTATTTAAAATACCCATTTCTCAAATAGATATTCCTTTAATAAGTTACACTTAAAATTCCATTTGAAAACCAAATTCTCAATTATCAATTTTTAGTGATGTTAAAATACATTTAACTATTTAAATCATAATCATTCATTTTTCAAGACATATCTATTTCATAAATAAAACATTTATCATAGCAAATATAACAATCAAATTTCTTTACACATTTATTCATTTAGACATCAATTAAACTATGAATTCAAGTTAAATAAACTTTATTACAAAATGTCCAATTCCAATGTATTTTACTTTATCTATTCAAAGATTTATTATACAACATATTCATTTCAGGAAATAACCTTTATTAAAATTCCTAGGTTAGACTTAAGGTTCAATAGTAAATCAAATTTGATTATTAAGTTATTTAAATAAAATCTCTTTAAATTCCTTTTTCACTATTTGCCTATGTTAATCTTTTATAACTAAAATTTAAGTGTATAACATGTATTATAACCACTCAAAATTTATTTATAAAAATCCTTTTTATATTGTATATTATCCAATTCCAGATTCAACTTCTGTGTAATTTAGGTAAGTTATATTGGAATGAAATTGTGTGTTATACAAATAAAACTTTCCGATTCAATTATCTCAAGTTTGAAACATTTATCCAAATTTTTGATTTTTCTCTTTTTATAATTGAAATTAATTCTTACATTTTTTTTTCTTAAAGAATAATTTTCGATTTCCTTCAAACCAGTTAGAGATAAATAAATATATGTACATACTATGTCAAATCAAATTTAATTTATATATCTATATATATTATAAATCAAGTCATATTTTTAGAAATTCATATTAATTAAATTCCCCAAAACAAAGCTGTAGCAAGACTACAGAACAGTCTCTTCACTTCGAAACTCGAAAATGAACGTCGATGATGCTGCAGTCATCACCAAAATTATTTTCCAGCGACAAAGAGAAGAGCACTAAATTTTTAAACTTAAAAATCCTTTAGAAACAAATTTCTACTTGGAAATACTTTAAATAATATATCCTTTTAAAACTTTAAACACAAGGTTTGAATCCATCGGAAATTAAATTCTTAAATTTCTTGTTTTAAATTCATTTCAGTTCCCAAATAAATTTATAAACAACTATTTATAAATTCATTTGTAGAACGATAAATGATCAATCAAGTATTATCACTTCAAATAATCAATTTAAATCAATTTATTAAGTTCCACAAAATTTTCTTATATCTCAAAATTTATTTTATTAACAGTTTTAAAATAATATTGTGTTAGTTTGTTCTGCCAAAGTGTTTTAGAAATCCTATCGATAGCGTTGATCAGACGAATCGATCGGAAACCCAAATCAACATCAACAACCCAAACAACACAATATATAAAACAAAACATTAATTTACGAGTACAGTTCAAAATGTTTGGAAGATAGATTGGAACAAAAGACAAGATGATTAAATAACATAGTAGGGAGATGGACAAGCTTAAATAAATCGCGGACAACCTTAATCGGGTCAACCGTGACTTAATGAATAAGATCAAGTGTGGATTTTTTTCTGGGGTAAATCTACATCCGATCTTAAAAGATAGAGTTTGGAATAACAAAAGATATTAACATCTAAACCAAGGATAGATATAAATCTTTGGTGAATCGATGCAAATTTGTAAAGGAGTTTCCCCCTTTACCAGAAAATTAGAATATTGGCGAGACAGCCAATTCACTATAAAGATCATTCGAAGTGGAGTTATGTGATACTCCAAAATCAAAAGAAGATGAATAGTGAGGGACAAGAATGAATTTTGAAACCGCGGGGAACGTTCCAAAAATTCAAAGGAAATTCGAATCAAGAGGAAAAGATTCAAACTCGAACGAAAGTGATTCTACAAATAAATCTACTCCATATGCTGAGTTTTGCCTCAAAGCCAAAGCTCTGATACCAACTGTAACGACCCGATATTTTCAACCATTCGCATCCATTATAAGTGTATAGGTAGACACTCATGCCGGAGTTGAATTGCTCAAAATACCGCGTTGTAATTAAAATTTGGCAAATCTCAGAATATACAGTAAATAAATAAAATCACAGATCACAGACACAGAGTAAAATAATGCAGCGGAAGTAAAAGAAATAGTAGTTCATGAAGCTACTATATAAATATAACAAAGTTACATAAGATACAACAGAAGAAATAGAGTACAACAGAAGTCTAAATACAATAACCAAGTACAAGCTGAGTAGAACAACAGAACTGAAATAGATAGGACAAGACAAGCAGATAATCTCCAGCGATTCAAATCTCCAGAAAGTGGAATCCGAATCTGTGAATAACTCAGGCTAACCCGAGCGTAAAGCAAAACACAAAACACTCGAGTCAGGACAATATATACTTATATAATGTAAACCAACTCAAGTGAACTGTAATAAAGGTACAAGTAACTTAAAGAATGCTTGGGATCGCCCATTCTTTAAGGATCCGTTAAACTATTTACTATGTAGTAATATTCGCTAATACAGTAGTGTCTAATCAGTAAAGTATAATCATATAGAAAATAGTGTTAAGGGGATGGAGAACCTTAACGCGGTCGGATCTTAAAATCATAATCGTAGTAAAGCTCGATATGGTAGGTGACACGGCACAACTAGGCAATGCCAGGGTAGATATACCAATTACGCATCCGGACTAGTGGTGACGCATAGCAGCCACTACCGCCCACCTCGAACAACACTCCCAAATCAAGGGTGGCCACCAAATCAATCACAAGTAATAGGATGGTATCGAAGAAGTGTGTCCGATCAGAGGTGCTACCTCATTGGTCCGTCAATCGCTCCTGTTTTAGCCACCTTATGCCAACTCATGGGAGTTGGGTCCACGTATATACCTTAGGATCGTCGCCACCATCCTACTTCATTCTGGAAACTCCACCGCGTACACAGTTGTCAAAGTGGTTTTCGGTAACGACAAAGAGTATGTCCATATCCGATCCCGATCTCTTTAACAACCAATCGTTATTATAACCCGTGGTTATAACTTTTAAAACAATACTTTACTTCAAAATAAAATATCATTTCAAAACCATATATTTATCAAAATAAAGATTAAATCAATTCCAAACCATTTCCATATATTTAAAATATCATATCATTTCAAAACTTCATTTCAAATCATTTCAATATATCAAAATATCATATCTTTCCAAAACTTTATTTCAAATCATTTTAATATATCAATTATCAATCTTTCCAAATCTTCATTTCAAATCATTTTAATATAATAAAATATCATATCCTTACAAATCCAATTATTCAACTTTAAATACCCTTTTAAATTCAAAGATATCATTCATTTACTATCATTTCAAATCACTTTTAAATAGTTTATATTCCAATCAAAATAATTCATTTAAACATTTTAAAAGTGTAATTGTTATACTTTCAAATCAAGTATTCAATTTCCAAAGTTTCAAACCATTCTGAGTTCGTTTACTAAGTCAAAAACCATAATTATTAAAATTTCAGCATTTCACAGCATTTAAAAACAACTGCTATAAGTTATATTTGAAAACATTTTTAATTCCGCAAAGACAGCACTTAAAACTGCTGTTAAAACTCAGTTTTAGTTGAATTATAGTTCAAGACAGAAAAGACAGCATATCAGAAATGCTGCGGTAGTTCAGATTTCAAAACAAGGGTTAAATTTGGTTTCAGCAAAGACTGCAGACCATTATAGCATTTCCAGAGAATGCTATAATAGACCTGAGTTCAATATTAGCCTATAAGTTCAATTACAGCAACTACAGCATTTCAGAAATGCTGTAATAGCTCTTTTTACACAATTTTAGTTCAAAACAGAATCTATAGCATTTCTGAATGCTATTAAAAGTAGATTTCAGGTGTTAGTGTATTTCCAGCAATTAAATAACTTCAATTTAAAACACATAAACATTTTAAAAATCATATTTTAACATTTAAAATGTTCATTTACATATCATTTAACATGTATCTTTTTCACAATAAATTTCTTATAATTAAATCTAATTTTCAACAATTTACTTAATAAATTTAAGTGTAAAAGTTTCCAATTCTTCACATTTCAACAAATAACTTAACACTTCAAATTTAAATTACCATTTCACAAATTTAACTAAATTTCCAATTTTATTTAATTAACTTAAACCTTTAATTAAAACCAAATTTCACATTTCCAAGTCAAGTTATATTTTAAAAGATCACTTTTTAAACATTCATTTATTTAACCACTTAAATTCATAGAAAAATCAATAATACTTTAATAAATCACTTAAATTCAAATTTAATCAAATTATCATATTTACCATTTCCAAATAAAATTTAATATCCATTTTATTTATATAACTTAAAATATCATTTTTAACCAAATTCCAAATTTCCAACTTAAGTTATATTTCAAAAATCCAGTTAAACCGTTCATAAATTACATTTTTAACGCATAGAAAAATCATAATTTCTTTATTTTAAAACATTTCAAAATCTATTTAAATCAAATTTCATAAATTTATAATTTTTAAAATACTTAAAAATATCCAAAACACTTTATAAAATAACCACGGGCCTGTATATAATTTTCTAACTTAGATCAAGTGATACGGATATGTATCATTTCAATCCGCAGTTAAAAAAGAAAAATCCGGGTTCTATCATTTCAAACCCGCAATCCCAAGTTAAAATAATTTAAATAAAAATCGTTCAGGCCTATCATTTCAGCCCATAACGATTTTTCCCTATTCTAAAGTCCGTTCGGGTATGTATCATTTCAACCCATAGTGATTCTAATCTACAGGGAACTTGCAATGGTGATAACAGATATAAATAACAGAATAACATTAAATAACAGTAACATATGATATAACAGGTGTAATAACAGGTGTGAACATCATATGATAATAATATAAGCATATATAACATGATAATATATTTCTACAGATTCACAGGGTGTCAATTTACTAGTTATATAGGTACATATTGTCTGGTGAGAATAACTCACCTGTATTGAGCTGGAGATGACAACTAACACACACATCATAGAATCCACAAAGGCACGAGAGTATGATAGTGATTTGAGTGTGGGAGAGACAAGACTAAATGCCTTGAATACATGAAACAAACCAATACAATATACATGAATAAACACTACACAACAATTTAAATAACTTGTATATTCAAGCACAAATCAATTCCAAACCAATTGCAATTGCCTCCATCTAGCATAGACTCAGCCATGGATGGAAAATACATGAATAAGGCTTGCTCTAAGGTTTGGTTGTGGACCTATAGGGGTCGGCCTAACCTAGAGAAGGTGGTGGACAAGTTTGTGAAGCAAAAATCTAATATTACAAGGCAAAAGCATTGAATACAAGGCAACTAAAGGGCTCGGCCTAGGTCATGGAGGACATGGCTATCTCAGGTGGGGTCAGTAGGTGGTGTGCAGAGGTGTCTCAGGTCTGAAACAGGTTGGTGGTGGTGGTGGTTGGTCGGCCTAGGTAGTGGAGAGAGGTGGTGGAAGGAGGATGTGCTTGGCTATGGGATCTAGGTGATGTTGCATCAAAACTATGGTGGTTCTTCATCACATAGGGGCTAGGCTATGGCATGGGAAGGGGCTGGAGGAGGTGTTGGTCAGAGGGGATGGTGGTGGAGGTGGCCAAGGTGGTGGATGTGGTGTTGGCCGATCCAAAGAAGAGGAGGACAAGTGCAAAATCATGTGAAAACAAAGGAAAACATAGAAAAGAAGAAGGTTTTTTACCCAAGAACTTTGCAAATGATGATGGCCATGATTTTTGTGATTGAGAAGAGTTTGTATACGGAAATAAAAAGAAAAATAAGCAGCTGAAAGAAACGTTAAGGTCGGCCAAAGAAATTGAATGAAAAAGGTTGGAAAACGAAGAGACGGGAAAACAAAGAGCCTTAGGCAAACCAAGAGTCACAAACTCTTCAAATTTCCATTATTAATTTAGAAATTTGTAAATACATATAAAACTGATAAATAAAGATAAAACTCAATAAAGAAAATTAATATATAAAATAAATAATTAAATTTTAATTATATAGCATTTAAATTAAGAAAATGGCTAAAATTTGCAAACTAGGCTTTAAAAATTTAGAAATAACCTCAATACACTTTGGAAACATTTATTTTAATTTGAATACATGTAAAATGAATAAAATAAAGTAAAACACAGCAAATAAGAGTGAATGCATAAAATAAATAAATAAATTTTAATTATATATAATTAAATTAAGAAAATAGCAAAGAAAATAGAAATTAGGCTTTAAAATTAGAAAACAATTTCAGTAGACTTTAGAAAAATTATATTATCATTTGTAAAAATATTAAAAGACAAAATATACATCAAATAACATATTAGCACATATTTAAAATAAAATATAACAAAGAAAAAGTAATTTATACAATTTAAAATAGACAAAATTGCAAAATAAACAATTTATACTCAAAATTGAAATGTACATATCTTTTGCAGTTTAACTCCGTTTTCAACGAAACGAAAAGTAGTATTCATGTTATTAAATCTATTTTCATAATAAAAGATAAAATTTAAAATTTAAAATATTTAAAATTTAAATTTAAAAGTCAAAGTTTGACTATTTTAACCAAAATTCACTTTTAGGAAAATTATTCTATTCAGTCATATTTGGAATTCTAATCCATATCAAAATCAAAGTTTATATTTAAAATAACAAAATTTATTCTTTTTCATAAATAAAGCTTTTTAAATCTGGAAATATCAATTTAAAAATAATTGTAAAATACAGGGTTGTTACAGTTGAAATATGAATTTTAGGAGAAAAATTGGACTTTTTAGTGATCTATATCACGAGAAATCGAAGAATGAATGATTTCGTTCAAAAATTATTTTCCGGCGATCCAAGCGTCGTGGGATGGAGCGGCCATGTATGGAAAGGGCGGGTGAACTTGGCAAAGGTGATGACCGTGGCCAAAATTTGATTTGATGCCTAGATAGTGGGGAATGGTCGAATTTAGGGTTTAAGAGCGGCATTGAGAAGTCGTTGAATGCGATAGAACTTGTGAGGGGTGGTGCGACCGGAACGTTCGATCTTTGGTGGGAAGGTAGTGTGATGGGTGTGTTTCCTGATGGAAAAGGATACGGTGGGTCTAGAGGTGTCAGTGGAGAACAGTTCGTCGGAAACCCGATCTTGGGTTTTTCTGATGGTTCGACTTAAGGGGAGTTTTACGAGATAGTGGGTTCGGGTCTTCGTTGAGGTGGCGATGGGTAGCAGGGGAGGGAGTGATGTCGGTTCAAGCATTCACGATGTCGAAGTAGACATTGTAGCGTGCGTGCAGGTGCACCGTGTGCACGTGTTGTCTCGGCATGGCGGATTTTGGGGTAGGCGAGAAGCAGCAGTTTTCATTCCAGTCTGAGGGGTTTGGCATGCATCATTGTTCGATTTGAAGATGTTGAATCGATCGAAGATGTTCCTCGGGTCCGTGGCATCGGTATTCAGATGGTTTGGGTATAAGATTGGTTTGTTTGGAAAGAATAGGAAGGATTGGAAGAGAAGGAAGGAGTTCGGATGTTGGGCTTCGGCCAAACTGGATTGTTTAGTGTTGTATTTTTGGGTATTGGGTTTTTATGAAATTTAAATAGGTTTTGGGCTTTAAAATTTTTGGACTTCATCCATGAGTGGCTTATTAAAGAAATTTCAGGTTTTAAATTATTAAGGGAACTTGAAATTGTTACAAAGTAAATGTTTATTTAAGTTTTCAAAATTTTGTCTTTGCAAAATTATAATCAGGTATGTTGATTTAAAGTGATAGTTTAAAACCAAATTTCGTTAGTATTAATGTTTATCTTAGGATTTACCTAGACAAGGAATTTTTGGAAATAAATGTCTTAATTTACTTTGATATTATTTAAAACAAAGTTTTAAAGTAAATTAATTAGTTAAATTTTTTTTTACTCAAATTCTATTATACTTGAGGTTATTGGGAATAGTTGAAGTAAAATTATGGGAAAAATGAAAAGGTTTATACTTTTGAATCCACCCAAGTTTTTAGGTGATATTGTAAATAATTATCTAATTTCACTTGAAATAAAAAATTATTAAGAAAATGGTTCGTATCGACCGATGATACGCCATCGTACGATCCATTATGAAATTCAATAGGTGAAATTTTACAAGCTTTAATAGATGGGATTTAAATACCATTTGAAAATGAATGCCGTTATATAATTTTATACGGCTTATCTGTTAAGAGGTGCCCAAACTAAATAGTTGAGTTAAGTGGAGATTTTACAAACTGTTTGACATTTGGTCAGTGGAAACAGACACCATTCCGCTAAATAGTTAATTTAACTTCTGTGGGTAGTTTAAGCTATCAAATCTGATATTACTAGGCAATTGATTACTAGAAATGATAATCCCTGATCTGTTATTCATATATATATATATCTGTTATTTGTCTGTTAATTATATTAGGGAATATAATGTGATTTGATCTACGGTAGCTGATTGATTTGAATATCTATGACTGTGAATTGTGAATGGTGAATTGATAAGTATTGTTGAGACTGTTAAGCCTTATTCTGTTTGGATTGATTTTTAAATCTAGTTTTGTTTCAAAAATAAATATTATTTTTGATAATGTTTTAAAAGAATTGTTAAATATATTTGAAATATCAAAAGTAGTTTATTTATTATTTCTGGAAATCTTTTTTAAAGGTTTAATTTTTATAAGTATGTAATATTTAAACTATTTCAAGTATTAAACTATTTTGTAATGATCCTTTTAAGATAAATTTTTATTTAAAGTATATTTTCATTACTATAAATCTATTTAATATAAATGTTGTTTTAAATAACCTTTTATAATAACTTTTATAGAGAGTATTTTATTTAATAAACTTGAAAATAATATTTGGACATTGCATAAGTATGATTGGAAAGAAATGGTTTTAAGTAGATATTACTCAAAAGGGATAAGCTTTCTCAGTTAATGTGAATCCGTTGGATTTTAAATGTGAACCAGGCTTAAGAGTTGCAACGGGAAATAACTTGGTTGAGTTGATTGATTTTTTTTGATAGTTAAATAACCGACTACCAAATTTGGACATACCTGACTTTGGAAATATCTAGAGGAAACTCGAGAATTATATGGTACGGTTACCGTTCGAGGTGCTATACCGTACGTATAAACTCGTTTGTTCTCTAGGATGAATTATAAGGAGACCCGTCCACAAACGGTTAGGAGGTGAACTCCGATCTTATATTTCGTCGGTGTATTTCTAAAGAACCGGGGTTGAGTTTACCGGGAAATAGTGAACGTTGTTTCGAAGAGACCGGGATCGGATTTGTAATCCGAAAACCACTTCGATTCGGTTTGTACGTTTCGTATGGAAACAAGAGTTGGAATCGAAAATGGAGCAATGAAGTGCAAGGGATAGTCGCTACTAATCCTGAGGGTGATTCCAAAATGGATGTAGTAGGAGTAGTGCCTTCAGTTCCGTTCGGACCCGAGACAGACTTGTATGGATGAATGCTTTCAGAACATCGTCAGGTGGACGATGAGCATTCTAAGTGATATGTTCTAAAAAGGTAACGCTTAGCCTCGAGCCTCATCAACCGATAATGACTGAAAATTAGGGGTTATGCAGCAAGGCTATGTGGGTCGCACCCATTAGGGTGAGGTCATCCCTGTCTAGATGTCCATTTTTTCGGCTTAGTGGTGCGGTTGCTGATCCCAACCGTGGGGTGATCTTACTTGAAATTATCCAGTAAGGGATAGTTCCGGTCTTGTATTTTAGGGGATTGGGCGTAATCCTCGGTACACTGATCTAGACCAGGTACTGTGACAGGTGGTACCCTAGTGCCTAGTCATTAGTTGGAAATCCATTCTCCCTACGTACCTTTACGGTTTTGATTGTAGAACCCACTTTGTGGCTAGTATGCTGGAATTTAATCATGTAACAATTTCAGTTATTTTAAATAAGTATTTGTATATAGACCCTATTATAATATCAGAGGATTTTGATATAAAATGTTTTAGCTATCATAAGGTAAAAACCCGACATGTTTATTTGTGGCGTGGTCTTACGAGATGCTTTTGTTTTCAAAAGGTTCAAACTTTAATAATCGAGTTGAGTGTGTTTCTCACACTGGTTTACCATACTGAACCGGGCTTGGTGTTTTTCCTATATGCTCGGGTCAGACCGAGCATATTTCCAGGTTTAGCTAGAAGACTGGAAGCTTCAGGAGAAGGAGCTGGATCAGGAGACGTATTCTCGTAGATGTTCATATACGGTTGTATTTGTTGTGTGATCATTTTTGTAAGGGCAGGATTATTATAAACTATCCGAGTTGTATGGTTGTAACTCTGATATAGAGTCTGTATATGTTATATAAAGCAACAGTTTTGGTTTCATGTAAAGATTTGTTTATATTATAATTTATTCGTTCCGCTGTGAGATTCTGATTTGTTCTTTTTCTTCTATCTTCTTTCTATTTCTACCTTCTTTCTTTCTTTCACTACTCGTATTCCCGTACTATTTAGCTGACAAGTGAGGTTTAAAGTCGGTTTAAATCGGTATGGAAAAATGGGCTGTGACAGTATCACTTGACTTAGGTTAGAAAATATTATACAGACCCGTGGTTATTTTATATATTTTTCTGGAAATTTTTAAGTATTTTAAAATGTAAAAATGATATTTTGATTTAAATTGAATTTAAAATGATTTAATAAAGTGTTAGTGATTTTCTATGATTTAAAAGGTTAAATAAATAAATGGAAAAATTGTAATTTGAAATATAACTAAATTTGAAAATGTGAGATTTGTTTTAAAAATGGAAGTTTAAGTAAAGAAAAAAAAATGGAAATTAAGTTTTATTTAAGAAATGGAAATTTAAATTCATGTGTTAATTTAATTGTTAAAAATGCAAAGAATAGGAAAATATACACTTGGATTGCATAAGTGAATTACTGAAAATTGGATTTTATTTATAAAAATTTTACTTTAGAAAAAACCATAAGTTAAAGGGTATTTAAATGAACATTTTTGAAGTGGGAAAATATGATTTTATAAGTTAAAATGGTTAAAATTGAAGTTTAATTGTTTTTTATAAATCTGGAAATTTATTTAGTAGCACTTCAGAAATGCTATCGTTTTTGGAATTAACTTAAAATCTGAACTAATAGATACTGCAGCACTTTGTAAGTGATGTGGTTGATGCAAATGAACTAAAGTCTAAATTAATTATGGGCTACTGCAGCACTTGGTAAGTGCTGTGGTTGCAGAAAGAAAATCGAAATCTAAAATTAATTAAAAGAGCTACAATAGCACTTGATAAGTGCTGCAATTTGCTGAAATGAGGTTTTCAAATGTAATTGAACTACTACAGTAGTTTATAAATGTTGTCTTTGCTGAAATGAATTGTTTTCAAATATAACTTACCGCAGCATTTTCTAAGTGCTGCGGAAGTTGAAATTTCAATGTTTTAAAGTATTTAACTAAATAAACGAGCTTCAAAAGTGCTAAATTTTTGGGAATTGAATATTTGATTTGAAAGAATAATGACTTTATTTTTAAATGGTTTTAAATGAAATATTTTGATTGGAAATATGAACCATTTTGAAAGGAATAACCACGGGTTATAATAACGATTGGTTGTTAAAGGGACTGTGATCGGATATGGACATACTCTCTGTCGATACCGAAAACCACTTAACAACTGTTTACGAGGTGGAGATTCCAGAATGAAGTAGGATGGTGGCGATGATCCTAAAGGTATATTTACGTGGACCCAACTCCCGTGAGTTGGCATAAGGTGGCTAAAACAGGAGCGATTCTCGGGCCAATGAGGTAGCACCTCTGATCGGACACACTTCTTCGATACCATTCTATTACTTTTGTGATTGATTGGGTGCACCCTTTGATTTGGGAGTGTGGCTTGAGGTGGGCGGTAGTGGCTGCTATGCGTTTCCACCAGCCCGGATGCGTAATTGGTATATCTACCCTGGCATTGCCTTGTTGTGCCGTGTCACCTACCCTGGCGAGCTTTACTACGAGTTTGGTTTTATGCCGTAGCCTGTGGAGTATTGAGGGTAGCTCCCGATTTGGGGGTATGCTGATACTGGATAGATTACTGGGACTATTACATGTTAAGGGCTATATGGGTAACCCCTTGACGCTATTTAAAAGTAAGATTATTTTATAATTATACATTATTATAATAGTGAATATTACTACATAGTAGATAGTTTAATGGATCCTTAAAGAATGGGCGATCCCAAGCATTCTTTAAGTTACTTGTTCATTTCTATTACAGTTCACTTGAGTTGGTTTACATTGTATAAGTATGTATGTCCTAATTCGAGTGTTTGTGTTTTATTTACGCTCAGGTCAGCCTGAGTATCAGCTTTGGATTTCACCTTCTGGAGCTAGGACTGCTGAAGATCATCTTTTATTTAGTTGCTATCTATTTCCATTCAATATTTCTATGTCAGCTTTGTATTAGAGACATATGTATTTGGGATTTCTACTATACTTATGTATTCAGACCTCTACTGTATTTGTTTTTCAGACTATGTATCTGTTTTTGAGACTAGTGGCTTCAAGAACCACTATTTATTTTATTCTTCTGCTGCGAGTTATTTTGATATTCTATATCTGTGATTGGTTATTATTTGCTCCAAATTTATTTACAATCTATTGTTTTGTATTATTCAAGTCCGACATGTGTGGATTTATTGTCGATTTGAATGGTCCAAAATAGTGGGTCATTACATGCATAGTATAGGGGGGAGCGGTTAAGGTAGTGAAAAGCAACATTTTTACTATGGTCGATTGGGGCTTCGGGTCGCATCAGGAATATCGATCGAGCTCCCCTTCGTTAGGCTCATCATGGAGACAGAGGCAAGACAAAGTCGTTAGCAGTGGTGAGGCATCAAATCATGGAGTGATGCTTACATGGGAGTGTGCGTGTGCAAGGGTATGGATGTGATACATGTACAGGGTAGGAGGAGTGATTAACATGTTGGAGGAGAAGGATTTTTGGGGTAATTAGTTTATTAAGAAAGTAATTAGTTAAATTAATTATTTTAATTAATTCATAATCTTATAAATTAAATAAATTTTCCATAGAAGGTCAGATTCGGACGTAACCTTTTGCATTAGACTTGTATCGACGTTATTTGCATATTGGAGTTGGAATCGTTGAATTTAGAGCTAGTGAAATTTAAGGCTAAAATTGAATGTCATTCGATTTTAGAACAAATTGGAACGCGAAAGCGTTACTTGGAATTTTGGTGAGTTAATATCACCTTTTTGATTAATTAATATATTATATATTAGATAAAAATTGGTTAATTAGTATATTATATAGTAGATAAAAATTGGTTAATTAGTATATTATATAGTAGATAAAAATTATTATTGCCAGCTTGGATGTTGTATTTGCAAGTTGTTGGTTTGGATAAATTATCCTGACTAAATTTAGTTGTGCTTAACGTAGTTAAATTAATTATATCTCGTTTGGGGCATCTTGTTAGCAGAATAAAACTCCATTCTGCTATAATGAAATTAAATAAATTATTTGGACATCTGTAGAATATAATAAATCATCGTACTGTATGTGTCAAGTAAATATTATTATTATTGGGCTATTTTTTTTGGTTTTCAATTCCCGCTTGATCACGGATAGCATAAATAACCATTTTGTTGCAAGGGACAAAAAGAATAAGTTGGAGTGATTTCGTAGTGAATAGGTCTCTACGGAACACTTCGGAAAAATACACATGCATATGTGTGTCATAAAAGGGACTGTTGTAGGGAGACCCAAAGGGGTTTCTCACCATTATTTATTTATTTACAATTTCATGCATCTGATTTTCATTCTCTTATTAGTTATATTAGTCTGTAGTTAAAAATTAAATTTGTGACAGTCTATTTGAATTGTTTAATTGTCGTTATAGCGATTTTTTGTTGTATCGTCACTTATTGAATATCATCTCCTTAAACCTTTGTATGTTGAACTTGAGCTTGTATGCAACAGATGGGATTTTCGACCCTCGAAAATCGACACTAATACGTTCACTATATTGCGTGCTGAGCAATCGAATGCCTTAAAACTCGATTGTTAGGGGAAAAGAAGAAGGAAGAAAGAAGAAAACTAAACAACACAGAATCTCACATCAGAACGAATAATCCATAATATACATAAAAATCTGTACACAAGAAAAAATGTAATATACATACACCAATCAGAGTACACTAACCTATTTCAGCCCGGACAGTTATAACAGCCTGTCCTTACAATTGTGGATAAATACAATCTAAAGACAACACAGCTGAACACAAAGAAATACGTAGATATGTCTTGGACCTCCAGCTTGTATCCTGAGCTCCATTTGATCCAGAGCAATAGGTAAATATGCTTTGTTTGACCCGAGCATTGAAAGGCAAGAATGCTTGGATCAGTCTGGTAAACTAGCATGAGAAAAACACACCCAAACGGAATTTAATGTTCAAAAACCTTTTAAATAAAGGTATCTTGTAAGACCATGCCGCATATAAACATGGACGTGTTTTACCTTACGATAACCAAAACATTTTCTATAGAAATTCCATCGATATTATAATAATGTCAAGGGGTCAAAGGGAAAATATGAATATAGCTGAAATGCTTGCATCTTACATTTCAACATAGTTGGGCACAACTAATTTCATATGGTGCTTATTGGAGAATGGATTCCATACTATGACAAGGTAAGGAACTACCTTTCGATGGTACATCTCTAGTTAAAATGTACTAGGGTATGACAAGAACATCTTGTAAACCTGCCACATAGGAAAGGCCTACCACTTGACTAGTAGTACCAAATATGATCACCTCACTTTGGGTCCCGAAGCATACATGAGTGGATAGTAATCGATCAAGATTTGGGATGACCATAACCTGATGGGAGTGACCCACATGGCCCTACTGCATGCCCGATTTTTGTCATTTCCCAGGCTTGAGGTTACGTTTTACCATTATATAGCACTTCCCACTTGGAATGCTAACACCACCCTTCAGGTAACAATGCAATGCCAGCATTCATCCATGCAAATTGTCCAGGAGATAGACAAACCGAAGGCACTACTTCTACCACATATATTTTTGGAATCATCCTCGGAATTAGTAGAAAGCAGCCCTTGCACTTCAAAGAGCTCCACCTTCAAATTCCATCATCTTCAAGATGTCTTCACCTCGAAATTCTTAAGAGGATCGAAGTGGTTTTCAAATAACATATCCGATCCTGATCTATTCGAAACAACATTCGATAGTTTCTGGTAAACTCAACCCCGGATCTTTAGAAAATAAACAATCAAGATACGAGCGAAGTCACCTCCTAACCGTTGGTGGATGGATTTCCTAATCATTTGTCCTTGGAGAACGAAATGAGATTTATACGCATAGTATAGCATCATCGGAGATGACCGTGCCATATAACTCACGTGTTTCTCCTAGATATTTCCAAAGTTAAGTTTTGGGTCCATATTTGATAGTCGGTTATTTAACTATCAATAAACCCATATTCAATTTCAGGGATTTATTACCAAAAGGAAAACCAACATTAGTTAAGCACATAAGCAACCACTAGCCGTTTTAAATTAATATTTTCATTAATTAAAATCATCTTATAAATACTTGTACCAAAAATACTTTTACAACGATATATCCCCAAATCTTTTATATCCTTCAATACTTGAAAAATATCGATATACTTATTTCAACGGTGAAAGTATATTCACCAAAATGGAGGTAGATTTCCTTTTTACACAACTCAAAAACTATTTAACTCCTTTATAAATTCATAAAACTATTTATAAAACTTCTCTTATAAACTCAAGTCTGTTTATAAAACTCTATTTATAAATCTCGAAAACATTTATAAATAAATAATAATCATTTACTTCAAAACATTATTAATATATAATAATAATTATTAATAATAAACATTATTAAATAAACTATAATAATTACCCTTTACCATTATTATAAATAGTAATAATTAATTTCCAAAACATTATTAATAAACCATTATTACTAATTTCAAACCATATTAATTATTTAAATAATTAACTTTTAAAATATTAAAATATTGATAAATAACTTTAAACAATATTAAATATAAAGAAATAGTCTTTAAAACAATATTAAATATAAATAAAATCCTTTAAACCCTTTCTAAATGACATAGAAAAGATAGATAATAAGGTTGGAGTAAAATAGAAATTAAATCCTTTAAAATAAAATATTTCTGAAACCCAATTTCAGATTTAAAATCATTTCCTGTCTCAAAAACCAACTCCAACTCAAATGGCAATTTATAATATTTTTAAGATACTAATTTGAGGCCAATAGCTACCTAACGTTTAACTAATATCGACACTGATTTTCTATCACTACGGGGTTTAAGTTTTGAACATATAACAATGTCATACCAATGGTGTCAAACAATCAGGTTTGATATTCAATGATTCGTATAACAAGAATATTTTTGAAAACAATTCAACCATGGCGAGGAATCCCGTTGGATCCCTCCAACATATCCCCCTACATCACAACTCATATATATATAAACATATATATGTAAATAAAATTAAACAGTGGTGAAGAATCCGGTTGGATCCCTCCAACCCATTCTCCTGCATCACAAACAATATATAATCTATAATATGGGTCATCCACTACTAGGTGGGCATATATAAAATGTCATCCGCTCTAGGGACGGGAATAAAACAAAACCAACTAATAAAATAGTAAATCATCCAAACATTCAATCAACAATTTTTATCAACTATATAACCTACTGGTTAACCAAAAAGATGAGTTAAACTCACCGGAAGTCCAGTTGTTGCCGAGGCATTCTAGTTTAGTTTGAATTCGAATGACGTTCAAATTCAGCATAAAATTCCACTAGCTCTAATCATCATCGATCAAATTCCATAATGTAGTGCTCGATAATATGAATCTAATGTGATTGACCGCGTTTGATTAATATTTAAAATGAACAAGATATTTAATTTACAAATTTCATGAATTAAACAATATATAAATTCCTTAATCCAAATCATAAATTTTAATTAACCTTTTTTAATTTAATAACCCGCCCCTATTTCTCTCTCCCTGCGTACGTGGCTATCACCCTGGCCGCCACTTGACGACCATCTCCATGTCGCCTCAGGCCACGCCAGCTCACCGCTCGACCACTGGAGCTCCGACAAACCCAACCCCAATGGCCTTGTCCACATTATCACCCAAATCTCACTGGAGAACCCAGGAACATGGCCATGTTCATCTCAAAACTGCCACCTCCACAGTCCACCATTGGCCACCAAACTTCGCCAGCGCCTCACCCTCACCTTCCTCTTGACTTCCCTTCAGACTTCATCTCCAAATGTCGTTCAAGTCACCACAATCGGTGATAATTTGCTAGCCATTCATCGATAAACTATGGCCACCGCACTTCGCCTATGACAATCTCCACCATTGATTACCCTCTATTTGTTGTCGTGGTCATCTTTCCAGTTGGGGTCGTGATATAAAAGTGCCTCTAGTGGCGATGATGGTTAAGAGCCATTGGATTTTGAGATTTAAATTGAAAGAGAAGAATCCATTACTCTGGTTAACGCCGATGCTTTATCAGGGGAGATGGTATGGTGTTGGATATATAGAGGTATGGGTCTGAACAGTGAAATATAGGCTGGAGTATTGGGGTGTATGGGCATGAGTATGGTACATATTATTTTATCCAAAAATATCTGGCGTTATGCACTCTAAAATCTCGAACTCCAAACAAGGCATGCTCCCTAACGTTCTATACTAAATACCCCTATTCTGAACTCAATGGAACTATTATCGATGCCTAATTCGATCATATCAGAAGTTAGCTTTTCAAATCCAATTATATCATATTAAATTCTAAATTAATCACTACGTATTTCGAGCTCGCATGACCAAATGATACGTCTAATCACATGAAATTCAATAACATATAATATTCACTATTACAGATCTAATGGTGCTGGTTTTCTCAAAATCCGAGACAGTGTCCCGGAAGGCTATTTTCACACATTAATTAAAATGAATTATTATTAAAACCAAATTAATCACTTTTAAATGTAAATTTAAAAGTGTATTATTCCATTCTTATTCAACTAAATTTAATTAAGATTTCGGAACCATTTTATTTACATTAAATTCAAGATTTAAACAAATTCCAATTATTTAAATTACTATTCAAATTTTTAAATTTAAAATTCCAGTTATCAAATATAAATCCCTATATTTGAGATTTAAGCTGTTTGGCTCATAAAACTAATATTTCATATTTAAAATTTATTAAACATTTCAAATTCAAATGACTAAAATTCTAGGTCATTACATTCCTCCCTCCTTAAAAGAATTTCGTCCCCAAAATTATCAAGGTAAGAAAAGTGCCACAATCCCTTTAATTCTTAAAAAATCAATGTGTTGAAACTTGTTATCAAATTTCCTAAGTCTTTAAATTTACAAAAAATTTTAGCAGCGTCTCCTTTGCACGGCTAGATCATAAAAACTACAAATCGCCACTATGGGCCCAAACCAACAAAAGAAAACAAAAGCCAAGTGGCTCAATCATAAAACAGTCAAAGTAAACAGCAATATAAACATGTACCTATTTGTCGAGCAACCCAATTCTACTCGTGAAACCAAAAGCATCAAACTAACTTTTGCTTCTATATACGTGCATCTTGTTTATCAATAATATCCAATCATATAATTCATAATCATATTATTAATTTTTTAATGAAAAATATTTAATTATGATAATCCCATAAGATGTACATACACCATCCGTACGCAATATCAAATCAGATCGCTCACTCGATCACACAATTTCACTTTCGAACTAGTATCGTCCAATCGACCACTCTAGTGAGGACTCTGATCTGCTTCCTTGATTAGAAACCGCCATTCTCCTTGCATAGCCATATTATGATAGAGAACTCTAGAATTAATCAAAAATCTGTATCAATTGATCGCCCTCAAGAATGGAGTGGAAAATCCTTGTTCGGACTGGTGTAATCACCTTGCATTCATACAATCGAATCTGGATTAAACATTTTTGCGAATAAAATGATCTACATACATCTTATGTATTTATTCTTATTGGTTTCTTTAATCATACCAATTTCCGTTATCCACATTCAATTTTAATATTAGAATCATTTCTGAACCATTTCATAAATTTTTCTACTTAAGTTTATAAAAACCTATAAACAAAACTTTGGTTTAATCAACACTTTAAAACTTAAGTTCCATAACCCTTTACTTCAGACTAAATCCATTTTGAATTATCTCCTACAACCTTACTTATGTTCATACACATCCTATAATTACAACTTAACTTTATATTCGTATAACATTCTTCTATATCCTAATAGTATATACGCACTATTCAAATTTGTTTTATTTCACTCAAATGTCTAACAATTGTAAAGTTTGTCATTTACTCACTATTTTTCTTAAAATTATAAGTTAGCAAAACTTATTTTCTTACGTTTTTTCAAAACACCTAGCTCAATTTTCCAATTTAACTCGAAAGTTTTCGACTGTCCAAAAGTGTTGAAAATTCCATTTTATTTCAATAAATGAAAAGTAACAAACATATTTAAATGAGATATAAAACCAATCTACTCTAATGCATAGGCTACCTACATCCATATAATACTTAGTTGAAAATTTCAGAATTAACCACTTGGTTTTTTTGATATTTTCAAATCATTTTGAAATAATATATAATATATCTCTTTTTGTATAACACATCATATTTGAGATTTAAATCAAACTTTGTTTGCTAAAACAAAACTTCTACTATAGCAATTCCTTTCTTGGAAACTAAAAAATGGACGCCGATGATGCTACAGCCATCGTCGAAATTATTTTCCAACAACCGAAGTGAGTTCGGTGCTTTCTTTCTCTTTTAAATCCCCTTTTTTTAAAATATTTTTAGAAAAAATACTTTCTAATTAATATCATTATTTTTTCTTCAAAACTTTGGAAAACAATTTTCAAAATCACCAAGATTTAAATTCTCAATTTCTCAGCTTTTAAATCCTTTTTATTTACAAATCATATTTATAAATTTCCCTTATATATGATTTTACTTTGGTTATATAAAATAATTTCTTAATTGTTTATATTTTTTTACATTATAATAACAACAACTTTTATTAGAGCACAAACAACAAATGATATTAATCAAATATTATCATTTACTAACAACCAAACATAACATATATACTACAATATTTTTTGAAAAATTAGTCCTTTATATATAAAATATAATCATGGTAAAATTATTTCATTTACCCAATTTCAAAACAATACTATGCCGGTTGGCCTTGTTCAAGCGTTTAGAGATCCCTATCAATAATGTTAGCTACTCATATTGACTAGAATCCATAAGCCACTTTATAGATCAACCAAAACAATATAAAACATGTTTATATCACTAACATATATGTAATCATATATATATAATACACTCATACTCATTCTAGGGTGCTACTGACCCTTTCTCTAATGAGTAATCCTCACCAAAGCCAAGGTTCTCACTTAACCTTGCACTCTGATACCAAGTGTAACAAACAGGCTTTTCGATCCTTGAAAATCGACACTAATACGTTCACTGTATTGCATGTCGAGAAATCGAATGTTGGAAAACCCAATTGTCAGAGGAAAAGAAGAAGGAAAAAAGAAGAAAACTAAACAACACAGGATCTAACAATGGAACCAATAATCCATAATATAATAAAAATCTTTACACAAGGAAAAAATGAGATACACACACAGACTAATAAGAGTACACTAACCTATTTCAGCCTGGACGGTTATAACAGCATGTCCTTACAATTGTTGATATATACAATTAACAGACAACACA
Organism: Allium fistulosum; assembly: GCA_030737815.1. Classification (NCBI taxonomy): domain Eukaryota; kingdom Viridiplantae; phylum Streptophyta; class Magnoliopsida; order Asparagales; family Amaryllidaceae; genus Allium; species Allium fistulosum. Next base: position 866,097,241 of record CM060905.1, on the reverse strand, counting down.
ACGGAACATAAAGAAATACATAGATACATCTTAGACCTTCATCTCATCTCTTGAGCTCCAATGCATCCAAAGCAGTCGATAAATATGCTCGGACTGACCCGAGCATTGAAAGGGAAGCATCTAAAGCAGTCGATAAATATGCTCGGACTGACCCGAGCATTGAAAGGGAAGCCTGGATCAGTTTGGTAAACCAGCATGAGCAAAACACACTCAAATCGAATATAATGTTTATCAAAAGCCTTTCAAATAAATGTATCTCGTAAGACCATGCCGCACATAAACATGGACGGGTTTTTACCTTACTATAACCAAAACATTTTCTATAGAAAATCCATTGATATTATAATAATGTTTAGGGATCAAAGTTGGGACAACTAAGTCTGTACGACGCTTATTGGAGAATCGATACTATTATCCGAGTTTTTAACCCAACAGGAGTCAACAAGAAACAGAACAATCTCGTGTTATCAGAGTGGTTTAGAACTTTACCAAAAAAGCTAAGACAAGGAACCAACGAGAGCCAAGCTATATTACTGAGACGACATCGATAAAAGACCATGGAAACATCTCAAACTCCAAACTCCAAAAAAATCCCAAGTGCTTGGATCACCAACGACCCATACATCTCTCTGATTCATCAACAAGCTAATTAAGGATGAAATTAGAAAAAAGGCCAAGTCACTAGCTCGCAAACAAGCCAAGTTTATGGGTCGCTAGTGACCCATGGACCATGGGTCACCAGCGACCTATGGTTTTACTGCGAGCCAAACCCCCTTGGGTCGTTCCCTACCTACCTGCGTGCAATGGATGAAGTGACATGGCCCAGAAGTCCTCCGTTTTCTATAAATACCAACCTACCTACAACATAAACATGATCTTTTCCGGACTGGTTGATGAAGCTCTGCTGGAAACATTCTTCACTCTCTGCCTCCCTCACAACAATCTCCAACGGAATTCACTGTGATTCTCCAGTGGATTCCAACTTTGGTGATTCAATCTACTTAGAGATAATCAAAGTCTTGTAATTAAACACATCTTATAACAGCAATCAGTCTATAAGAAAAATATAAAGTGGACGTAGGCTTCATTAACACCCGAACCACTATAAAAATTCTCTGTCTTCTTTCTTTTACTATTCTTTTCTTATATCTGTTATCTGTGATATTACTCTGTCAGAACAGAGCTGGTGTATTCATACTCAAACCAGGGTGTTGATCCATTTTTAGGGTTAACATTTTGGTGCTTTCACTGAGAACCTAACTCAAGATCCAAATCTAGCTATCTACTTTGGATCCCATAGGTCCAAAAGTTAGATCCTTAATCTTTGCTTGAAGAATCCACTGTTTGGAACTAATGGCCCCTGGAAGAAGAAGTACTGCCTCTGGAAGGTCCATAGGGGCAGTGGTAGCTGGAGAAGATGTTAATCCCCAACAAACTAAGGTAAATGGCACTAACTTAGGGAATCAGGCGCTAGCATCCTCCAGTCAGAATGAAGTTATTACCAAGGATGAGTTAAATAAAATGTTTGATGAGATCAATCAAAAAGGGCAAGTAGCCAAAAGGCTCTAATGGACAAGCTTAATGCTCTCCTAACCCTATAGTCGAATCCCACTCCAAGGACTATGCCTGAACCCGCGGCTGCCATGGAACAAGAGAATTCCTCCATCTCTGGTTTACACAAAAGAAACGGAAAACAGCCATAAAAGAGGGTGACGACATAACTTAACATGGACAGAAATGCAAGCACTCCATTCGCCACAAGTCAACCAATTCTGAATTTAAGCCAAGGGGCAAAGACCGCTGTATAAGACATAGCTATGGATCTTTCCGACTTGGAGGACGGAGAGTAAGACGACAAATTGGAAGAAAAAGCCAATGCATTTGATAATGCAAGGAATGTCCAAACTTCTCCAGTTAGGCCGACCGCGAGCCAACGGGACCCTGCAGGAGTGGCTCTCCCGAAGACAGGAGAGCCTAGGCCTCAGCCCACTCACCAAGACCATTTGCAAAGTCAAACACTTGGCGCAGTGACTGATCTCCATCCTCAGGACCACCGGACATCAGAGGCATACATAGCGGACATGGTTAAACGATTAATGGAGGAGAGTAAAGATAGAAGAGATGATGAATAGGGATTTGCGCTAAGTCGGACTCCCTTCACCGATGAAATCATGAATGGGAGATATCTAGAAAAATTCATAATGCCAACTATTCCTTCCTATGACTGGATGAAGGACCCGAAACCTCAGTTGTACAAATACAATTAGTATATGGACCGAGCAAATGCCCCTGAAGCTGTTCGATGCAGATGCTTCCCTATCTTTCTTAAAGGAGTTGCGTCAATGTTGTTCACTAGGCTTCCACTAGGGTCTATCTCTACTTTTGACCAATTAGCGACAAGGTTCCTTGATTAGTTCAGATTCCATACTGCATAGCCAAAAGACTTCATGTCCTTATCCGGGTTGTTCCAAGGGCATAACGAATCACTGAAATCTTTCATGAACTGGTTTAACACTGCGGTGACGGAAGTAATCAACCCCAAAGAAGACATAGTTTTTATGGCATTAGCCCATGCCATTCACCCGGAAACTGAATTCGGAAAGTGGATTAAGATGAAGCAACCTACCACCAGAAAAGATTTCAATCGTAAAGCAAGTCAGTTCCTAAGGTTGGAGGAAGCGCGAGAATTGGAAGGGAAGTCTACTAGTGCGCAACCGGCAAACATCAGGTAAAGCAATGTAGCAATGAATCAAAATGCATACACTTCTCGGGCTACCGAAGGAACCAATGGGAAAGACGGATATTCGAAGAGAAAAGGTCAAAACTCCAATAAGAAGAATGGAAACGGCAGCAATAAAAAGCTCAAAGGGTTTAGGCCTGTGGTCTACACTCCCCTAAGCGACACACCGAAAAACATTTTTCTCGCAATTCAAGAAACCGAGGAATGCAAAAAGCCACCCAGAAAGGAGGGGACTGAGCAACAGAAGCGCTTGGGGAAATTCTTCCGCTTCCATGAGACATACGGCCACAATACGAACGATTGCCACCACCTAAAGAATCTCATTGAGGGACTTATCCAGAATAACAAACTTTAGCAGTACGTAAGACAATTGCAAAATCCTGATCAATCTGCGACTCCTCAACACCTAAGAGAATGAAGGAATCAAGCAGGAACTAGCGAAAAAGGGTCGAAATGAACTGACTAGAGGCTTATCATCAGAACAATATCCAGGGGACCACATCTCGCGTAAAGAAGTTAGGGAGAAATGGAGCGGTATGCAAGTTCGTTGAAGCATGCTCCGAAGGAATCATGTTTAGCTGTGGAAGACGAAACTCCAGTTAAGATGCAAAGGGTCTTGAATGACGACATTGTGTTCCGAAATCGGGACACTGAAGGGATCGAAGCTCCAACTCTCGATCCGATAGTGGTAAGGGTAGGAGTTGGACCTACTGTAGTTCGACGGGTGTTGGTTGACAATGGCAACTCCATTAACATTATCTTCAAACGTACTTTCGATCAAATGAAGCTTGGCATTAAAAGTGTGTATGCATGCCAAACAAAGATTCAGGGGTTTAACGGTGAACCCAAACAACCGGTGGGAACAATTGACCTACCTGTGGAGTTTGGAAAGGGTGAGCGAAGGGTCACCCGCATTCAGACTTTTCTTATCGTGGATGAAATGTCAGCATACAATGCCTTCTTGTGACAGCCCGCATTAGCCGACTTCAGGATAGCACTGGCCCAATGGTGCCTTACAATGAAGTTCCCTACAAAACACGGAGTAGGAATTATGAAAGGAGACCAAAGCGCCGCCCAAGAATTCTACATTGCAGAATTGTGGGAGTCAAGAAGAAAGGAAAAAGAAAAGGATATGGGGAAAACCCTCCACATCCGTAAACCCTCTGAATAGCAACTACAGAGCTACTCATGGCTTGGGGACCATAGCCGATTCGACAAGGCTTTGGACGCTAGAAAGAAGAGCTTAGGGAGGATTGGGCAGCACCGGCAGAATTGATGGTGTCTGTCCCAGTCTTTATGGATGACCTAACACGGGTCCTGAAAATTGGGTCGTAGCTTAGAAACAAGATGCGGCCAGAACTAACTAAATTCCTTCATGCCAATTTGGACGTATTTGATTGGACACACTCCGATATGTGTGGGGTATCACCTGAAATTGCCCGCCACACGCTCAATATTGACCCCAAATTCACACCGGTAAAGCAAAAACAGTGCAGCTTGGGCCCCGAACGGTCCAAGGCATTGAGAAAGGAGGTTGATAAGTTGATGGCTAACGGCTTCATCTGGGATGCAACTTACCCTGAATGGGTATCGACCCCGGTTTTAGTCAAGAAGTCTAATGGGAAATGGCGAACTTGTATTGACTTCTTGGACCTAAATAAGGCATGTCCGAAAGATAGCTTCCGACTCCCCAGAATTGATCAGCTTGTGGATGAAACGGTAGGGCATGAATTGCTGTCATTTATGGAGGTATACTTGGGCTACAACCAGATCCTGATGCATGAGCCAAATCAAGAAAACACCAGCTTCATCACTGATTAGGGACTGTACTGCTACAGAGTAATGCCATTCGGGTTAAAGAATGTCGGGGTTACATACCAAAGGCTAGTAAATACTATGTTCAAACGTCAGATCGGAAAGACTATGGAAGTCCATGTGGATGACATGTTGGTCAAATCTCGGGTAGCTGCTAACCATCTAGAGAATCTTGCTGAAATGTTCAAAATACTCCGGAAGTATAAAATGAAGCTCAAACCACTCAAATGTCATTTTAGAGTATCCTCTGGGAAATTCTTTGGGTTCATAGTAAGTGCCCGTAGCATCGAAGCAAATCCAAAACAAATAACGGCACTACGAGAAGTCCAAGCCTCAAAAAATAAGAAGGAGCTTCAAAGCTTGAATGGAAAAGTCGTAGCGCTGAGCCGATTTATTTCAAAAGCTATAGACAAGTGCATACCGTTCTTCGACCCATTAAAAAAGGGGAAGAAAAACTTCTAATGGAGTGAAGCTTGTCAAACAGCTTTCGAAGAACTGCTATGACACATGGAAGCTCCCCTAATCTTATCAAAGCTGGTAGACAGAGAAGACCTATTCATTTATTTAGCAGTCTCCCCGCATGCGTTGAGTGCTGCTCTCATGCAGGAAGAAACAAGAATCCAGCGGCCCGTGTATTACATTACCAAACGATTCACCGTAGTTGAGAAGAATTACTCGAAACTAGAAAAGCTAGCGTATTGCCTCTTGATCACGTCCTAGAAGTTACGCCCATACTTTCAGGCTCATCCAATTAAAGTGATGACTAACCAGCCCCTGAAGCAAGTGTTACACCGACCAGAAACTTCGGGACGACTACTCAAGTGGAATATAGAGTTGAGTCAACATGACATCATATATCACCCAAGGAAAGCCATCAATGGGCAAGCGTTGGCCGACTTCATCGTGGAATTTACTATACGGGACGATGAGGAGGGAGTTCAGTCAGAAACGAACACGCAATGGAAGCTCTTCGTTGATGGTACATCCAACAACTTCTGTTCAGGAGCAGGAGTAGTGCTTGAAACCCCTGAGGGGCGAGCCATTAGCTACGCTTTGCGCTTGGAATTCCCCACCACAAACAATGAAGCATAATATGAAGCACTGATCGCTGGATCGAAAGTTGTAAAGGAGCTCAAAATAAAAGCTATTCACATGTACAGCGATTCACAACTGGTCGTCTGTCAAGTAAAAGCGGAATACCAAGCGCATGGTGAGAATCTTGCCCCGTACCTATCTAAAGTACATGAACTGCTAAGCGACGTCGAACACTACATCACTCACATCCCACGGGAGCAAAACACTAAGGCAGATTATTTGGCTAAACTGGCAAGTTCAGGAGAAGCTCGGTCATTGGGACTAGTCCTAGTCGAAACTCTGGCCAACCCAAGCATAGATGAAATGGACGGGCTGGATTCTCGAAACACCGTTGAACCAGATATATGGATGACACCGATAAAGGACTATCAGCTCGCAGGAACCCTTCCAACTAACATAAATTAATGGAAGAAGATCCTCCAAAAGGCGCCACGGTTCATAATACAGAATAGAATACTCTACCGGAGGGGATTCTCAACCCCCCTTCTTAGGTGTGTGACCGATGACGAAGCACGAAGAATCCTAAAGGAGGTACATGAAGGCGAATGCATAGACCACACTAGGGGGCAAACCCTTGCGAAGAAAGTCCTTCGTTACGGGTACTTCTGGCCAACAATAAATCGCGACACCGCGGATCATGCCAGAAGATGCGATCGCTGCCAAAGATTCAATAAAATTAAGAGAACTCTTTAACGGAGCTAACTCAGATGGTCAGCCCATGGCCGTTTGCAATATGGGGGATTGATTTGATTGGTGTCCTGCTAATAGCGAAAGGAGGAGCCAAATATGCTATAGTTGTCGTAGATTATATCACAAAATGGGCCGAAGCGGAACCGCTGGCTACCATAACCATAAAGAAAGTTATTAATTTTGTTACTAAAAACATCATTTACAGGTTTGGTGTGCCACAAAATATCATCACCGATAATGGAACGTAGTTCAAAAGTGCCGAGTTCAAAGACTTCTGTTAGTGCTTCCGAATTGAAAAGGGTTTTTCCGCAGTGGCTCATCTATAAGAAAATGGTTAGGTGGAAGCGATAAACAAGATCATCAAGTCCACCATCAAAAAGTGATTGGCAATAGCCAAAGGAAACTGGGTTGACAAACTTCCAGTCGCACTATGGGCTTACAGAACTACCCATAAAGCGGCAACCGACCACACTTCGTTCGCTCTAGCATATGGTTCAAAAGCAATGATTCCTGTTGAATTAGAAGTCTCCTCGCACCGAAGGCAAAATTTCAGCCAAAAACAAAATGAGCAACTCCTACTTGAATCGCTGGATATAGTCGATGAAAAAAGAGAAGAAGCAGAGCTGAGAACCGCCGCCCACCAAAAAAGGGTCGCACAGTACTTCAACTCCAAAGTCCACAATCAAACCTTCGAAGTGGGAGATCTTGTGCTCAAGCGAGTTTATCCTGTTCCGGGGGCCTTCGGACCAAACTGGGAGGGACCATATGTCATTAATCAAAAGCTAAGAGACGTGACTTTCAAGCTAGCAACAGTCACTGGAACTCAAGTTCCCAGGGCATGGACTAGCGAATCGCTTCGCAATTACTTTGTCTGAAAGCTATCTTATGTATTTTTTTATTTTCCAACAAATAAGCCATTCCAAGATACCGGAGGCATTGTATATAGGAAAAAACTGCCCTGCTTTTTTTAATAAAGTTTGCTTCTTGAACCAACAAAACTGTATTCACAATGATTACATGCCGGGTCGACGGAAGCAAATCGACTCAAACCGTTAGATCGACGAAACCCTGTCTTGGCCTTCCCATAACCGGTGTTGCTCCGGCAACATCGAGAAGGCTAAAATTAACACACCTCGCATTGCCCGAAGATATGCAACACCAAGGAATGCCAAAAGCCACGCATCCCATAAGCCGTGCACTAAAATAATAACTCCTCACGTTGCCCGAAGATAGGCAACACCGAGGAAAAAACAAAAGCCGTGCACCCCATAAGCTGCGCACTAAAATAATAACTCCTCAAGTTGCCTGAAGGTAGGTAACACCGAGGGAAAAAAAGCTGCGCACCCTATAAGCCGCGCACTAAAATAATAACACCTCACGTTGCCCGAAGATAGGCAACACCGAGGAAAAACAAAAGCCGCGCACCCCATAAGCCGTGCACTAAAATAATAACTCCTCACGTTGCCCGAAGATAGGCAACACCGAGGAAAAAAAAGCCGCGTACCCCATAAGTCGCACACTAAAATAATAACCCCTCACGTTGCCTAAAGAAAGGCAACACTGAAGAAAAAGAAAAATCGCGCACCCCATAAGCCGCGCACAAAACTCCAAAACACACTTCGTACGTGGCCCGAAGATAGGCAACGCCAAGGAGCACCAAAAACGTACATCCCATAACCAGCGCCAACTGCTCCTATGATCAGGAATAATGAGCACAACTCCAACAAAATTGGAATGCTACAAAACAACTCAAAAGTTTTAATTATAGACACTTAAGGGTTGAAACTGCCCTCAATTAACCCATACACTGTGCGCCTCCGAGATACGCGTGTATTGCATACTTGTTGAAATATCACAAGAAGCTTGGATTGCATGCTAAAGTTGCAAAAACTTCCAAAAAAGGAGAATCAAGTCGTAACTTAGCCAAATTTTTAGTAAAGAATATGTAAACCCTAAGTTACCGATTATCTGAAAATTATTTGAAGTAAACAGCCTTGTGAACCGAGGGGCATATACTTGTACTTGGATAGAAATGCGTGAAAGCAATAAGTTCACAAGTTCTGTCACTCCAAATAAAAAGTTTCCAAATAATTTTTAAACAAAGAAGTCAACAAAGAATTTCTAAAGTTCTAAGAATTTCTAAACAAAAATTCTTTAAGTTCTGTTAATTTCTAAAGTTCTAAGAATTTCTAAATAAAAATTCACTAAGTTCTGTTAATTTCTAAACAAAAATTCTCTAAGTTCTGTTAATTTCTAAGGTTCTATGAATTTCTAAACAAAAAATTTCTAAGTTCTGGTAATTCTAAAGGTTCTATTAACTTCCAAAGTACTGTTAATCTCTAAGTTCGGTTACTTTGAACGAAGGGCTTTGGCTATAATCACAGAACTAGAAAAGTATGAAATAAAACAAGCATAAGTACACATAACATATATGAATAGACATATAAGACTATGTAACGACTCGTAAATTTTCAATAATTAAAACTGTTAATTTAATGAGATTTTTGAAATTTAATATTGAAGAAAATAAAAATTTGTGAGTTATTAATAAAAGTTGTAATAATGTAATAATGAAAATTAACTAAAAGGAAACGTAACAAGGTTAATTAAATTTATTAGTTAATGAACTTGAATGAAATTCCCAATTAAATAAAATAATTTAAATGTTATGACTTGGTTATAAATGGAGTATGAGAAAGCATATGTAATTTTTGAATTAATGTGTGAAATAATATAATAGACGGTAATTGTTTTTGAAGAATAAAGATGCAAGTTATAAAGGGTGTAATGGTGACAAATGGTTGTTGTTACCCGTTAATTTACCAATTACGAATAAAGGTAATTAAAGGTTACTTTAATGAAAATTAATATAATAACGGAAAGTGTGAATATAAATTTAATAGAAACGTAGATCTATTTATAAGGTAGTAATTGATGTAATAAAAAGCATGAAACCAAGTAAATAAATTTATTGAGAATATTAATCGTGATTAGTGTATATATTTGGAAAAATTATAATGATGGAAATTTGGATATATTAATGTAATGAAAGACAAACAAATAGTAACTAAGTTTACAGAATAATAATAGACTTAATTAAAGGATTGGAATTGAATCTAATTAGTTTATTTGGAATTAATTTAAAATTTAATTGGATTCAATCCATAATAAATGGAGTTAAATACTATGACAAATTGATATTAGAATGAATTGGGTAATATCAATGTAATAAATATAACCAATGTCAATTTCATCCATTTTTGATAATAATAGATTGAAGAATAGGTATGGAAGGTAATAATGTTAATGCAAGTTAATGAATAGCTAATTTAGTGCGATCCCAATTAATTGAAAACAATTGTAAGGTAATAATTGATTGTAAATAGTAAATTGGGCAATAAATGCAAAGGTATATTAGTGGATGTAATAATACGTAATAAACTGGAATTTGATAAATTCAATGTTAGATAAGTGATTTTATTATAATATTTGTTGGTTGATAATAAAGTATGAATGAGATTAACCTTGTCTAATGGTGATAATTATTAACTGTTTACCTATTTATTTAATTAAATTAGAGCTAAATCCATTGCAATTAATTAACATAATTAAATACTACGTTAATATGAATTTAGGTAATGACTGTAAAATATTAGGGTAATTGGATATATAGTAATGTCAAACTTATCCATAAGAGGATGATTGATTAAATAAAGAGATTGGAACCACATCGAATAAATTTATTTGAAATTAAAAATATAATTTACTTGAATTTACTTAAATTGAAGGTAAACACTGTAAGTTTGTAATTAATCTTTATTTGATTGACATGGAAATTTTGGTTAATGAATTATAAGTTTATATGTAATCGGGGGGGGGGGGGGGGGTAGAAATGGTTAGCTATTAAATTTGAATTAAAAAGGGACATAATTCATTTAATATTTATTTATTTAATTAACTGGAAAATAGCCATTTTGGCCATTGACTCGGATTTGACGAAACCAGTTTCATCGGATCCATAACGATGAATTTTTGTAGGATTTCAAGTTTCATAACGATCGGGCTTGTCGTTTGATCGTACGGGCTTGAAACGCCTTGAAATCAATTTAATTGAAATTAATTGAAATCAATTTGAAATAACTTGATTTTTGCATAACTTCTTCATATGATGGAATTTGGACTTGAAACCTGTTCCATTGATTTTAAAATATTTGAAAACATATATTTTGATATATGGGTTGACCCATTTCCGTTCCAAAATCGAAACGGGCCTTTCGGGTCAATTACGTTCAAAACTCAAATCAATCTTGTCCATCTACTCTATTTTCTGCTTTGTCTATAAATACCTCGTTATAAACCCTAATTGTTCCTCATTGTCATTTATTTGTACATACATCTCCTTCTTAGCTCCTCATTCCAATGGCAGACAAAACCTAATTCCCAAATTCCAAAATCTAATTTCAAAAAAAAAATTGCAAATCTGCAGCAACTTCGGGTCGCGCTTCGGGTTTCAGAGGCAAAAACCCTGGAGATACATCGGGTCAGGAAGAAAATGACTCGGGTCTCCGGGTCATTTTGGCCAAAACTCAGAGCAAGTACTGGGGATTTGAGGCGGCGGACCGAAGTTGAACCCGAAGTCGACCCAGGACCTGAATTTTTCAATACTCTAATTATCATAACTTTTGCATACAGACTCGGATTTGGACGCAGTTTGTTTTGCTGGGATCGTATCAAAATTCCGGACACTTTGACACTAGTGTGGATGAATTTGGAGACTGTTCAAATTTTGGGTTTAAATTGTATTTAAATTCAATTTAAATCCAAAGGTGAGTGTTTTAACCCACTCACAACTTCTAAAATTTCTTATGTTTATTAAATTGATCTATGATGTGATTAGAAGTTTATTTATGACTATTTGGCATATTTTAATCATCATCTTAGTTAAACTGAAATTATTGAATTAAATTGTTATTTAATTTATTATTGCATATAAACTACCAGTTAAACAGTTATTTAATTTATTTTTGAATTTAAACTGCCAGTAATTACCTATTATTTATTTTCTGTTCTATATTGATGTTATTGTTGAATTGGATGATGATTTGATAAATGGTTGATGGTTGATATTGGATGAATGGATGTTGTATTTATATTGTTATAAACTGCAAGTTGTTATGCATTTTTATTTCATTCGGGATTGCAGTTTGAAATGATATATAACCGTATTTTTATTTTTAAATTGCGAATTGAAATGATAAATATCCGTATCACTTGACCATAGGATAGAAAATCATATACAGACACGTCGGTCTATATATATATATTTGGAATGATTTCTATGGGTTTTGGAAAATAAGGGTTTATATAAATACAAATTTTGATATTATATAAATATTATTTTATATATAGTTAAATTCTAAAATTTAAGCTATGTATAACTTGATGATGTTTTAAGTTTGATTTACGAATATTTCAAGTTTGAGCTTTATTTAAGTGATATTGAATTTATTAAATAAATATTTCTAAACTAAATAGTAGTAAATTTAATTAAGGTATATATAAGATTATCAGATTTGGTTGGGAATTTTGGAATATTTAAAGACTTGAAATATATCAAAATTGAAATGTTTTATTGAAATTAAGGTATTATTGTTTTCAAAGTATTGGTTTTCGAAATTGTTATAACTTTGAAAGTAATATGGTTTGAAAAATGAATTTATTTGAAATAGAATTTATTTAAGAATTATCTTTGAATATATTGATTGGAAACCTATTGAAATTGAAAATTTAGAATATGACTTCAAAATGTGGTTTGGGTTTAAGACGATTTAAAAGAATATTTCAAGTTATCTAAATTAAAGAAAGATTAGTGATTGAAAATTGGGTTTTATTTAAATAATATATTATTGAATTGTTTTGGAAATGGAAATGATATATCATTGAATTGGGTTTTGAAATGGAAATAATACATTGATAATTTGGGTTTGAAATAGCAATAATATTTTTGTTTTAAAGTATATACTATTTTGAAGTAAAGGGTATGTTTTGAAATGACAAAAATATTTTGGTTTTAAAGTATATACTATTTTGAAGTAATGGATATGGTTTGAAATGGCAATAATATTTTGGGTTTTGAAGTATATACTATTTTGAAATAAAGAATATGTTTTGAAAGGGCAATGATTGAGTTTTTAAAAGTATATATATTTTTAAATGACCACGGTGTTATAATAACGATTGATGTTAAAGAGACCGGGATTGGATATGGACATACTCTTTGTCGATACCGAAAACCACTTTGACAACTGTGTACGCGGTGGAGTTTCCAGAATGAAATAGGATGGTGGCGACGATCCTAAGGTATATACGTGGACCCAACTCCCGTGAGTTGGCATAAGGTGGCTAAAAGATGAGCGATCGACGGGCCAAGGAGGTAGCACCTCTGATCGGACACACTTCATCGATACCATTCTATTACTTGTGATTGATTTGGTGCGCACCCTTGATTTGGGAGTGTTGTTCGAGGTGGGCGGTAGTGGCTGCTATGCGTCACCACCAGTCCGGATGCGTAATTGGTATATCTACCCAGGCATTGCCTTGTGTGCCATGTCACCTACCATAGCGAGTTTTACTACGATTTGTGATTTCTCCCGTAGCCTGTGGAGTATCGAGGGTAGCCCCCATTTTGGGAGTATGCTAATACTGGATAGACTACTGGGACTATTACATGTTAAGGGCTATATGGGTAACCCCTTGACGCTATTAAAAAGTATGTTTATTTTATATTAGACATTATTATAATAGTGAATATTACTACATAGTAGATAGTTTAACGGATCCTTAAAAGATGTGAATCCCGAACATTTCTTAAGTTACTGCACTCACGTTAGACACTGGATAGGAGATGCAAACCCCGTAAACATCTCTGACGCCGTTTACACTCATATTTATTTCATTGATTTAACTTACATAAGATCTTTTAGTTCTGAATCGAGTGTTTTGTCTTTTCAATTCGCTCGGGTCAGCCTGAGCATTTCAGGATTTGAAGGCCCTATTTCTGGAGGACAAAGACGAAGATTTTATTACTACTATTTATTATATTCCACTACACCATTGTATTCCGCTGCATAATTTATCATTCTCTGGTATGTGTAACTCTGATATGTATTGTATAAGTATAATCAAATGTTTTGTAAAACAACTTCATGAACTGTTATTTGATTATTATATTTTATCATTCCGCCGCAAGATTCTATTTTGTTTCTTTTATCTCTCCACTTTTTCTTATTTACCCCATAACAATCCGCCCTTCTGTATGGTTTAAGTTGGCACGTGTGTCTACTTAAGCGTACAAAAAGGTGTGATGTTACATCTGGTATCAGAGCTTTGGTTTAGCGATAAACCTTAGCATTGTGGGGTCTAACTCTTTATCAATAGGGTAGTAATACCCTATGATGAGTCGCTGAGTGTATATATATGAGAGAGCGTATTTGTTAGTGTTATAAAAGGTTTTAATATTGTGTTAATTTGTTCCATTTTGTATTTATAAATTCTGGTTGATGCATGGGATGCTATGCATCGATAGGGATTTCTAAACACTTAATAGGACAGACCGACATAATATTTGGTTTAAAATATAGGTGAATGAAATAATTTTGCCTATTGTGTATTTTATATATAAAATAATATATTTTCTAAATGATATTTTTGGTTGTAATGTATTTGTTTGTTAGGTATTAAAATTTTAGATATTAGTTGAAAATAAGATTTGAAAATAAAAATAAATGAAAATTGGAAATTTAGGACTTAAGTTCCGGGATTTTGAAAACTTCTTTCAATTGATTTTGGAATATAATAACAATATTATTTAGAAGTATTTCCTGATATAAATATTTCAATAAGATTTGAAAGAATTATTTTTAAAGAAATTTGGAAAGAAATAAATTCTGTACTCCCTTCTCTGTCGCTGGAAAATAATTTTGGTGATGAGTGCACGCATCATCGACATTCATTTTCGAGTTTCGAAGTGGGAAGGCCCTTGTAGTAGTTTTACTGCAGATTTATTTTGATAAACAAATATAAATTTCAAATTGCCTTAAATATAATTGGATATATAAGTTGCAAGTATATACATTTATTTATTATTTTAAAAATGATTTGAAATTTAACCCGGTATTTAGTTCTTAAGTTTCTGTTAATTAATAGCTTCTATTAGTGTAGGGAAATGAAATTCAACTAACAAATTGAAACCTTTAAAGGAATAAGAGATTTAATGCTAAGTTTTAAATGGAATTAAAAGAAATTTGAAATTTGGAACCCATAAGAAAAAGGATATTATGATTGAACATTAAGTTAATTTAAAAGAGATAAAATAAACTTGTGTAATTTTCAATTTCATTCTTAAAGGCATAAATATAACTTACCAATTATAAAAGTTGAGATGTTAATAAGGAAGTGTAATGTAAAATTATACAAGTAAACCTAAAAGTAATGAAATTATCCAATGCATTCTTTAATAGATAAGGATTTATTTGTTAGAGTTGTTATGAACTTAAGTATAATTGAAAATGTTATTAATTAAATATAATAGAAATGTAAGTATTATAGGAAAATGATTATAAACTTAAGTAAATAAATTGATATGCTAAGAAATTTGAAGTGAACATAAATATCATAATTAAATAGATGTAAATAAATGAAATTAAGTAATAATGAATGAATGAATAAATATAATGCAATAAAAAAGAAGAAACTAACATGACACTAATAAATGAAAACGAATATCTGTAAGTAATAAATGAAAATAAATGAAATAAATGCTGAATCAATGAATAAAAGTAAATGTTTGTAAGAAGTAAATGAAATTAAAAAGACAAATCATTATATAAATGAAAAAGAAATAAAACAATAAATGTTATGAGATGAAGTTTATAATAATAAACTTAATTTATTGTTTGAAATAGTTGTCTGCCTTGGTTTATGAGTTGTTTGGGTAAAAGATACTTTAATTGCTTAGATGTATGAATAATCTATGGAATTTATCTAAGACTATTGAGTAAATGGAATACTTCATAGTTATTTGTCATTTATGTGATATAAAGTGTCTTAACCCAAACAAACCAATTGTTTGTCTTGCTTGAATGGTTGATTTGTATATGATGTGTATGTTGTTTGTTGCAAATGATGGTTGTTTATATTGATTAGTTGGTTAGTGGTTGAACAACTTTAAATATTTCATTTTATATAATTATTAACTCTTTTTGGATTATATAAGTGAAATACAGGTTATGGAAGCAATTGCTACTGCTTTTGGTTTCATAATTAAGCGTTGTTTGCCCGACAAATAGGTACGTTCTCGGATTACGGTTTTATAGCGTTATTTTATTATTTTCCCATGTTGGGTTATATTATTTTGGAAAGTATATGTTATATATTGTTATATTTGATATTATATTTTCTCCCGAGCCTCTCGGTACAAAGGAGACTCTGCCAAAATTTTCCGTAAAAATTTGAACTTAGAAATTTTTTGAAAATGTTTTCCAAACTTTATTAAATTGAGTATAAAAAGATTTAATAGTATAAAATTTGTATATATTATTAAAAATAATTAATTTTTAATATTTATTTGTTTATAAAGTTAACATTTTGAATAAGATGTATTGTTTAGTTAATTCTTTCTTTTCCCTTCTTTTCCTTTTCGGGGACGAAAAGTTTTGAGTATGGGAGAGTGTAACGACCCGTAAATTTTCAATAATTAAAACTGTTAATTTAATGAGATTTTTGAAATTTAATATTGAAGAAAATAAATTTTTGTGAGTTATTAATAAGAGTTGTAATAATGTAATAATGAAAGTTAACTAAAAGGAAACGTAACAAGGTTAATTAAAGTTATTAATTAATGAACTTGAATGAAATTCCCAATTAAATAAAATAATTTAAATGTTATGACTTGGTTATAAATGGAGTATGAGAAAGCATATGTAATTTTTGAATTAATGTGTGAAATAATATAATAGATGGTAATTGTTTGTGAAGAATAAACATGCAAGTTATAAAGGGTGTAATGGTGACAAATGGTTGTTGTTACCAGTTAATTTACCAATTACGAATAAAGGTAATTAAAGGTTACTTTAATGAAAATTAATATAATAACGGAAAGTGTGAATATAAATTTAATCGAAACGTAGATCTATTTATAAGGTAGTAATTGATGTAATAAAAAGCATGAAACCAAGTAAATAAATTTATTGATAATATTAATCATGATTAGTGTATATATTTGGCAAAATTATAATGATGGAAATTTGGATATATTAATGTAATGAAAGACAAACAAATAGTAACTAAGTTTACAAAGTAATAATAGACTTAATTAAAGGATTGGAATTGAATCTAATTAGTTTATTTGGAATTAATTTAAAATTTAATTGGATTCAATCCATAATAAATGGAGTTAAATACTATGACAAATTGATATTAGAATGAATTGGGTAATATCAATGTAATAAATATAACCAATGTCAATTTCATTCATTTTTGATAATAATAGATTGAAGAACAGGTATGGAAGGTAATAATGTTAATGCAAGTTAATGAATAGCTAATTTAGTGCAATCCCAATTAATTGAAAACAATTGTAAGGTTATGATTGATTGTAAATAGTAAATTGGGCAATAAATGCAAAGGTATATTAGTGGATGTAATATAACGTAATAAATTGGAATTTGATAAATTCAATGTTAGCTAAGTGATTTTATTATAATATTTGTTGGTTGATAATAAAGTATGAATGAGATTAACCTTGGCTAATGGTGATAATTATTAACTGTTTACCTATTTATTTAATAAATTAGAGCTAAATCCATTGCAATTAATTAACGTAATTAAATACTACGTTAATATGAATTTAGGTAATGACTGTAAAATATTAGGGTAATTGGATATATAGTAATGTCAAACTTATCCATAAGAGGATGATTGATTAAATAAAGAGATTGGAACCACATCGAATAAATTTATTTGAAATTAAAAATATAATTTACTTGAATTTACTTAAATTGAAGGTAAACACTATAAATTTGTAATTAATCCTTATTTGATTGACATGGAAATTTTGGTTAATGAATTATAAGTTTATATGTAATCGGGGGGGGGGGTAGAAAAGCTATTAAATTTGAATTAAAAAGGGACTTAATTCATTTAATATTTATTTATTTAATTAACTGGAAAATAGCCATTTTGGCCACTGACTCGGATTTCGACAAAACCAGTTTCATCGGATCCATAACTGTGAATTTTTGTAGGATTTCAAGTTTCATAACGATCGGGCTTGTCGTTTGATCGTACGGGCTTGAAACACCTTGAAATCAATTTAATTGAAATTAATTGAAATCAATTTGAAATAACTTGATTTTTGCATAACTTATTCATACGATGGAATTTGGACTTGAAACATGTTCCATTGATTTTAAAATATTTGAAAACATATATTTTGATATATGGGTTGACCCATTTCCGTTCCGAAATCGAAACGTGCTTTTCGGGTCAATTACGTTCAAAACTCAAATCAATCTTGTCCATCTGTAACGACCCGTATTTTTGGGTCATCGAATTTGAATATTTAAAATGTAACGACCCATAATTTAATCACATTGAACATGAATAGTTAATATGTTTTTAAATGATTAAATAATGGATTTTATATTTAAAATTATTAACCCTGCCTAATAAAATAGAATAGTATAATTACCTGCCTAATAAAACAAGAAAGAATTATTAACCTTGCCTAATAAAACAAAATAGTAAAATTACTTGCCTAATAAAACAGAACAGTATAATTACTTGCCTAATAAAACAAAATAGCATAATGATTATTATATTCCATGTGGATGGTTTCCATTGGACCAAAACCAGGTCGAATTAGGTTCTGCCATGTGGATGGTTGCCATTGGAACAAAATTTTGTCGAATCAGGTTCTGCCATGTGGATGGTTGCCATTGGACCAAAATCTGGTCGAATCATGTTATGCCATAGTTGATAAGGAGGATTTCTATTGGACCAAAATGTGGTCGAATCAAATTAGGCCATAAGGCTGGTTTCTATTGGACCAAAATTTGGTCGAATCTGGTTAGGCTATAGGAAATGACTAAAGTACCCTTCTCATCACCTATAAATAGCCAAGTCCATATCTCATTTTACTTCATTCACAAACAAAAGAAAAGAACTAAAATTCATTATTAGAGGTGAAGTATTCCAAGTCTCCATCAAAGCAAATAGGAAGTGTGTATATTCCCTGTTTTCATAGTTTAGTGGGTTATTTCTTCCTCTAAGTTTGTTAAAATCATTGCTAAAGGAACTTTAAGTGTTAAGTGTTGTTTGAAAATCCTTGTTGAATGCTTGTTTACTTTGTTTGCTAAAAATGGTTTTATTTCCTTGTTTGACTATTTGGATGGTTAATTAATTATTTTAAAATTTAGAAGTTAAATAATTAATGGGGTATGCGGAAACGACTAGTACACGTGTTTCGTCTGTGAGATCCAAAGACACTTGGACGAGGGACAGAACATGTCGAAGGCAAAGCCCGGATGCTCCAAAATAAATATCAAATCATTTTAACCTAAGATAAAATAAAAAGTGTTACAAATATTTGATAGGTTGAAGCGTTGATTTATCATTTATTATTGTGTTTATTTTGTTAATTAATTGTTTGGTTGTTTGGATTGCGCTCGACCAGTTTATGAGCACTGATTATTATTTATTGATCGTTGAATTTTCTCAACCATTTTATAAGAAATTAATTATCCATATGCATGGGCTGGGTAGAAAATAATTGTAGGATAACACCTTGTGATTTATTTCATGATTTGACTATAAGGGGTTTATTTGGTTCACTTCAATTAAATGAATTATTTTGAAAATTGGTTTTCAAATGGAAATGTTATGAAATGTTTGGTAATGAATATTTTGAAGTTATATTATATAAAAGTGATTTATATAAGAATCGATTTTATAAAACGGAATGAATTTCGAGGACTAAACCCGATGGTTTTAAGATGATATTTGGATGATATGAAGGTATATATGGATGTTAATAGTGATAACACTGCACGTTACACTTATTATACACACCCATTTGGATTTAAACGGATATTGGTTAAGTCTCGATTTAAAATAATAATAATATAATATTCAAATTTGAGTGGAAATTTGAATATTCGAATTTTATAATTTAAACTATTTGGAAATGATATTGGAGTTATATTGAAAAACTTTTGTAAAAGAAGTTATTTATTTGAAAGTACTTGTGAATATTAGTGTGAAATGATTTATTGCTTCGGGATATAAAATGGTTTGTTATGTTACCAATGATTCGGGTAACCCGTAACTAAAAAGTGAGCATGTGTTTTTGGTATAGTCCGCTCTTGGAATAGAGGGATATAGTTATTTATCGATTGTATTAAGGCTGGGACCCAGTTGCCTTGTTATGGCTAGAAACCTCCCGATTAGGTAGCATATAGTTTTTGTATGCTTGTATATTGGTATTGTTTCAAAAAGTGATTTATTTTTACATCCCGAAGTAAAGGACTAGTTTGAACATAAAGGATGTATAAATATATATTTCAAAAGTTTTGAAATAAGAATTTGGGAATAAAGTCCAAAGATATAATTTCCGTAAAGTTAATTAGATTGTAAAAATATAAAATTGAAGATTAAGCCTAAGTGGGTAGTTTTGGAATTGCATATTGTTTGTTGCATCGTAGGCTCCATGAGTCCTATTTGCGGTAGGAGAACTACGTTGGCTTGATCCTGTATCTAATTGGGTACCCAATTAGGTAGGGGTACGTAGGCAGTCACAAGTGGTAGTGATGCAGCCCCAATAATAACATAACATTTTATGTTTGTTGTTTGTCATATATCATGTATTGTTGTATCTTTCATGCTTACTATATTATTCCGCATTTACATTGTTTATTGAGTTTGTAGGTAATGATATTGTTGTTTCTCATCAGAGTTGCACAGCGGTAGATTTACAGTTTGTTTGTAGTATTTGATTTTGGGTTTGTATTAAAGCACACTAGTAGATTAAATTGATTACTTTGATAACTTGTAAAATTGAAAGTTGTATCCTATACATTTAGTAGCGTTGGATATTAATCAAATATTGTGTATTAAGTTGGTAGTTTTCATTCGTAGTTTTAGAACGGATGGGTTTTTCTGCGATTTTGACTGGTTCGAAAACCCGGGTCGTCACACCATCTACTCTATTTTCTGCTTTGTCTATAAATACCTCGTTATAAACCCTAATTGTTCCTCATTATCATTTGTCTGTACTTACGTCTCCTTCTTAGCTCCTCATTCCAATGGCAGACAAAACCTAATTCCCAAATTCCAAAATCTAATTTCAAAAAAAAAAAAAATTTGCAAATCTGCAGCAACTTCGGGTCGCGCTTCGGGGTCAGGAAGAAAATGACTCGGGTCTCCGGGTCATTTTGGCAAAAACTCAGAGCAAGCACCGGGGATTTGAGGCGGCGGACCGAAGTGAACCCGAAGTCGACCCAGGACCAGAATTTTTCAATACTCTAATTATCATAACTTTTGCATACCGACTCGGATTTGGACGCGGTTTGTTTTGCAGGGATCGTATCGCAATTCCGGATACTTTGACGCTTGTTTGGATGAATTTGGAGACTGTTCAAATTTTGGGTTTAAATTGGATTTAAATTCAATTTAAATCCAAAGGTGAGTGTTTTAACCCACTCACAACTTCTAAAATTTCTTATGTTTGTTAAATTGATCTATGATGTGATTAGAAGTTTATTTATGACTGTTTGGCATATTTTAATCATAATCTCAGTTAAATTGAAATTATTGAATTAAATTGTTATTTAATTTATTATTGCATATAAACTACAAGTTAAACAGTTATTTAATTTATTTTTGAATATAAACTGCCAGTAAATACCTGTTAGTTATTTTCTGTTCTGTATTGATGTTATTGTTGAATTGGATGATGATTGTGATAAATGGTTGATGGTTGATATTGGATGAATGGATGTTGTATTTATATTGTTATAAACTGCAAGTTGTTATGCATTTTTATTTCATTCAGGATTGTGGTTTGAAATGATATATAACCGTATTTTTATTTTTAAATTGCGGATTGAAATGATAAATATCCATATCACTTGACCATAGGATAGAAAATCATATACAGACACGTCGGTCTATATATATATATTTGGAATGATTTCTATGGGTTTTGGAAAATAAGGGTTTATATAAATACAAATTTTGATATTATATAAATATTATTTTATATATAGTTAAATTCTAAAATTTAAGCTATGTATAACTTGATGATGTTTTAAGTTTGATTTACGAATATTTCAAGTTTGAGCTTTATTTAAGTGATATTGAATTTATTAAATAAATATTTCTAAACTAAATAATAGTAAATTTAATTAAGGTATATATAAGATTATCAGATTTGGTTGGGAATTTTGGAATATTTAAAGACTTGAAATATATCAAAATTGAAATGTTTTATTGAAATTAAGGTATTATTGTTTTCAAAGTATTGGTTTTCGAAATTGTTATAACTTTGAAAGTAATATGGTTTGAAAAATTAATTTATTTGAAATAGAATTTATTTAAGAATTATCTTTGAATATATTGATTGGAAACCTATTGAAATTGAAAATTTAGAATATGACTTCAAAATATGGTTTGGGTTTAAGATGATTTAAAAGAATATTTCAAGTTATCTAAATTAAAGAAAGAATAGTGATTGAAAATTGGGTTTTATTTAAATAATATATTATTGAATTGTTTTGGAAATGGAAATGATATATTATTGAATTGGGTTTTGAAATGGAAATAATACATTGATAATTTGGGTTTGAAATAGCAATAATATTTTGGTTTTAAAGTATATACTATTTTGAAGTAAAGGATATGTTTTGAAATGGAAAAAATATTTTGGTTTTAAAGTATATACTATTTTGAAGTAATGGATATGGTTTGAAATGGAAATAATATTTTGGGTTTTGAAGTATATACTATTTTGAAATAAAGAATATGTTTTGAAAGGGCAATGATTGAGTTTTTAAAGTATATATATTTTTAAATGACCACGGTGTTATAATAACGATTGGTTGTTAAAGAGACCGGGATCGGATATGGACATACTCTCTGTCGATACCGAAAACCACTTTGACAACTGTGTACGCGGTGGAGTTTCCAGAATGAAGTTGGATGGTGGCGACGATCCTAAGGTATATACGTGGACCCAACTCCCGTGAGTTGGCATAAGGTGGCTAAAACAGGAGCGATCGACGGGCCAAGGAGGTAGCACCTCTGATTAGACACACTTCTTCGATACCATTCTATTACTTGTGATTGATTTGGTGCGCACCCTTGATTTGGGAGTGTTGTTCGAGGTGGGCGTTAGTGGCTGCTATGCGTCACCACCAGTCCGAATGCATAATTGGTATATCTACCCTGGCATTGCCTTGTGTGCCGTGTCACCTACCATAGCGAGCTTTACTACGATTTGTGATTTCTCCCGTAACCTGTGGAGTAGAGAGGGAAGCCCCCATTTTGGGAGTATGCTAATACTGGATAGACTACTGGGACTTACGTGTTAAGGGCTATATGGGTAACCCCTTGACACTATTAAAAAGTATGTTTATTTTATATTAGACATTATTATAATAGCGAATATTACTACATAGTAGATAGTTTAACGGATCCTTAAGAGATGTGAATCTCGAACATTTCTTAAGTTACTGCACTCACGTTAGACACAGGATAGGAGATGTCAAACCCCGTAAACATCTCTGATGCCGTTTACACTCATATTTATTTCATTAATTTAACTTACATAAGATCTTTTAGTTCTGACTCGAGTGTTTTGTCTTTTCAATTCGCTCGGGTCAGCCTGAGCATTTCAGGATTTGAAGGCCCTATTTCTGGAGGACGAAGAGGAAGATTTTATTACTACTATTTATTATATTCCACTACACCATTGTATTCCGCTGCATTAATTATCATTCTCTGGTATGTGTAACTCTGATATGTATTGTATAAGTATAATCAAATGTTTTGTAAAACAACTTCATGAACTATTATTTGATTGTTATATTTTATCGTTCCGCTGCAAGATTCTATTTTGTTTCTTTTATTTCTCCACATTTTCTTATTTACCCCATAACAATCCGCCCTTCTGTATGGTTTAATTTGGCATGTGTGTCTGCTTAAGCATACAAAAAGGTGGGATGTTACAGAGTACAACCAAATATCAATATATTGCTTATAATTTTCTGTACATAGGGTCAAAATGTGGGGGCTGTACCCACACAACACCGCCCAACAAAAAGAAAATACAGACTCTACAGTAAAGACGCAAAGTGTAGACTCTGCACTTGAACAGAATGACCAAAAAAGAAACAAAAACAAGTCAATCTTCATGCAAGTTGTTGACCAAAATCGAAGTTGCCTTCAGGCAAGCTGCTCAACGCTTCTTTCCTCCTCTTCCCTTTCCACCTTTTATCGGCAGTTTCTGCCTCGCCTCAGGAGTGCTATCACTACCGGTGATATCAACAAATACTTTGGTGGCAATGTCCTACTCTTCCTCCTTAGTCTTCTCAGAAGAGCCTCCCTTCCCCTTGTGTTTTCTTGATTTCCGGGAGCCCTTTAAGGCCTTGATCGCCTCCACCTTTTCCTTCTTGATGGCGGTCAGATCAAGTTGAGTCTTCTGGGGCTGCTCCAATTGAGTTTCATGCTCCTTGGCCTCTGCCGCTGTAATGTTGCCTTCCAAAGACATGGAAGGGTCGTCCAGGCCATGTAGCACGGCTATCTTTTCAGCCTCCGGCCTCGGTTGCGAGCCAGATGTAGACACGGAATCCGGAACAGGAACAGAAACAACCACGGAAGATGTGGAATTAGCGACAGGTCTGGGCACCGAAGATGATGGCACGTCAACAGGGAAGGTAGATGGACCTATAAGATCAAAAATGAAAGCAATAAATTTTTCTTGCTCTTACGCGTAAGTTGGAAACTCCCGAATTCAGAGGAGGCAAGAACATTACCTGCACCGGAGGAACGGTTAAGAATAGAAACCTCAAATTCACCACCCTCGCCATCTTTTGATGGCTTCATTACCCAAGAGAGAGGTTCAAGTCCCGAACTCGCTGGCAGGTCATGAGGGTGCCGTGTTGATTCGCCCGCACCATAGATAAAAAGCTTGGTGAGCGCTTTGGTAGCGGTTGTCAAGGCAGCATCAGTTGCCTCTAGCTCTCTTTCAACTTGAAGAATTTCTCGCCCCTCGAGAAACGCTTTCTTCGACTCTGCATTTAGGTAAGCGTCCTCCAACTCCTGCTCGGTGTAGAGCTCGCCATTATCAGAAAAGCGGGACATGATTTCTTCCCATACCAGAGCAAGAGTGCGCGGGAACTTCGGGCCCAGAAAACTGAGACTTCGTTGATGTAACAAGGAGTTAGCATAAAAGTTCAGGATGGTTGCATCAAGCTTCTCCATCTTTCTTTCAAAGGCATTTTGGAGCTCCGAATAATCTGCTCTCATAGTAGATTTATCAACCTCAGCGGCAGACTTATCGGCACTGAGATGGGAATCCTGAGCCTGTAACTTGGCAGTTATCTCGGCCTGGTCAGAAATGGTTTTGTTGTGCCCTTCAACGATGAGGTCATGATCTGCGATAGTTTTCCGTTCAGCCTCAATTGTGACGCTGCAGGTGGTCACTTCTTGCTTTAATTTCTCCTCCTCTGTGTGAACCTTTTTTATTTCGTCTCTATAGATGATTTCTATTTGGGTGTGGGCTTCTTTCACCTCTTTCAGCAATTCAGCATTTCTCTTGCTCTCTTGTAGTGCTGCCGCTTTCTCTTCCTCCAACTGCTTAATCTTGGCATCACGATCGGCCAGTGCCCCCTCAAAGTCGTCCCTCATTGATTCGAAAGAGGGGATCTCTTGATAATTATTGCGATTCATATCTTCCAATTGTTTATAGAGTTTCTCCCATCCTTCATCATGTTCTGAGTCACTCTGAATGGCCTGGAGGTGCGGCATATACGAATCTTTATGGACTGGTCGCAAATCGCGATCGAACTTAAACCTCTTTAAGAACCAATCAGGAAGCGCTGCCTCAAGTTTAGGGGGGGCCGAAGGAAGAGCATAGGCAGGTCTTTGTTGTGAGCGAGAAGCACCGGGGGTAGTAGTATCTATGGAAGATGACAAAATGTGGGTCGAAGGCGGAGGCGAGGCAGAAGTAATAGGAATTTCTTGGCCCACATAAGAGTTTTTTGGACCGAGCTCTGAAGAATGAGGATGGTGTTCAAACTTTGACTTTTTCGTCGGTTCATCCCTCTCCTCAAGAGATCTCCTCTTCTCGTACCCGCCTTTATATGATCGGCTTCAGTCCCTTTCTTCCTAATGGCGGGATTCAGCTTCGAGTTCTTTCCTCCTCCTATATTCCTCCTGTGTTTCTCGGGATTGATAACGACTGGAGGTGCGCTTGGAATACTAATATGAGTCGGTAAACTCTTCAAAGTCGTTGTAGAAACCTCATCCTCTCGTCATATCTAGCGTAAAACATACATAAAAGGTTTCAGAAACATAAGATAAACACTATAAATATGGAGAAATGAATGGAAATGAGTGTAATCCTAGCATGACGCGTATTGTGTTTCTAAGGTGAGCCTAAAACATCATCACGAATCATGGCGGACGGCTATCGTAGGTGGAATCAAGGGCGGAACCGAGCTAACTTCTGGTGCGATATCACCCGAGCAAGGAGGTGCTGTAACAAATTTAAAATCATCTTTCATGCACTCATCAAAGTCAACATAGATGTCACTGAAATCCCCGAACTCCGCTCCGACGACTTTACTTGGAGAGTCTCGATGCCTTCCGGATTCTTGAGCTTTCCTTTTATCACTTATATTAGGGAGAGGCAAGCTCGGAAGAACTGGGCTCATACCCGGAGTTTCATCACAAGACTTTGAGTCCCCACCGTCGGATTTAGACATGAAGTAATCCTTGGCAGTGGACTCTTCACTACTAATTTCAAACTCTCCCTCTTCCTTTTCCGAATCCAATGCGGCTTTTCCTTCTCTTTGTTTGAACTCCTCTTCTACTTCCACCAGAATTGGAGGCATTCTACCTAGGCCGCTTAATCCAGCCGCAACAGCCTCTCCTCCCTCACGGGCTTCATCGGTGGATCCTCTAGATGGGCTTTCTCCTTCTTGGGAGGCGCCTTCTTCGGAATCGTGGGTGGAGGAAATAGATCTCGTATGAACCCTGGATCGAGAGGGAGAGGGAACTTCAACTTGAACGGCAGATTTACCCGGAGCCAGTAGTCCATATAGACGCAAGTTTTCATCAATCAATAATACTTTAACGCTTCTCTCCTCGACATCGATAGCCTTTAAAGTTTGACAAACTTCATCGACTGTCGCGTCTCTGTTCGGCCTTGGAATAACTACAAGAGATATATGGTTGTTTAGGAACTCCATTGCAACACATCAAAAGCTTGATGAATAAAAAGAAGCTTACCCCTTCTCGTCCACCGACGATTGAAACCCTCGGGGCATCTGACAAAGAAATATTGCATCTTGAATTGCGATAAGTTGCTTTGCAAGCATCGAATAATTTTCCAGTTTCTCCAGGCTTCGATCAACTCTCCTCTTGAACGCCGAAAAGTACCGCAACTCATCAAAACTTAGGGCAGGCTAAATGCTGGCATGAAAAGAACATGCAGGCAAGTCAGGATGGCGTAGCCATTCAAATGAAGCTGAAATGGAGCAATACCTAGGTTCGAGAGAGTCTCACATAGAAAGTCGTTGAAGGGAGGCACGGCTCCGTTCAAACACATGTATCGGTGGCAAGCGGTGTACCCCAAGGGAGGCATATGAGCGAATTCGTCCTTCTCTGGCAAATGGACAACCTCTTCGGGAATTCCGTGTTGCGTACAAATGTTATGAAGGACCTTGGTGGAAACCAAAGATGAAGCTCTCTCAGGCGCATTAAGCAGAACTCTAAAGTTGGGAAGCGTATGATCCACGATTGGCCCAACCGGGACTGACTGGCCATATTGAGCTTGTGTAGTGGATAATGACTCGGCTTCTGAGAGCACCGGTTTTCCCCCGCTTGACTTACGATGTGTGGATGGCTACTTCATTCTAAATAACAGAATTGGTATTCGAAAACAGTCAGGTAAATCTATCCTAAACTAATAGCCTCCCCTGCCACACTAGAGTTCCGAAGAAACATTAACTTATAATCGACACGTCGGATTTCAAGTGCGGACTGGGGCAAGTGCAATGTGCTATCTATATGGGATAAACTCAATGCTTGATACACTACAAACGCCATATCCCGTGTAGATAGTTCGCTCGTAGTGAAAGAAGAAAAGAACTTCCCGTGTCACTTCATTTTCTGCTTTTATTTCTACTTTGTGTACACTTACCCATTATCGATCCATGATCGATAATGGATCCGTTGTTCGAAGCGACGCGGAAACCTCTTCTCACTACAGGGATGCCAAGCGTCCAACAAGAAAGCAGGATAAGCCCAAATTCTCTGGAAGAATTGGGATCGACTGGTGATATGTCATGCAGTGACATCTACAAAATTGGGCACAAGTCGATTCTGGTCTAACGGGTGAAGATAGCAAAACGCCTCAAGCATTGGGCCAAAGCCCGAACGTCGTTTCGGGAGAGAACTCAAGACCCGATTGGCTATCTGGCCCATTAAATCGCAATCAACTTGAACTTCTCATGATCGACATTATAAATGGAAACTCATCAAGTCATTACACAAACACAGTAATTGACAAACCAATTAAGCGAACCCACCTCTGACTGAATTCAAAGACACAAGAAGAATCGAAGATCAAATTCAAAGAACTACGTAATAAATCGGAGGCGAGCTAATGGCAGGTCGGCAACAAACCAATGATGCGTCGAGCCAAGCTAGGGTTTTGCTCCAAAATGAGATGTGGAATCACAATGATGTGATTGGAGATTAAGGCCAAGGACTTAGACCAGATGGATTCAAGGAAGCGATAAATAGAGTTGAGCAAACTAGGATCAGATCATCTTAGGGTTTCAGGTCGCCAAGCTTCAGATCGCACAATAATGGTTTAGCTCGTATGGAAATAAGAAGAAGGTCAGTTCGTGTGCATAAATAAGTAGAAAGAATGAGGCAAAAAATTTCCTAAGGCATTGGGTCGCCTACGATCCATCATGGATCGCTAACGACCCAAATCTCCAAAGAAAATTTTCAATAGTATGGATCGCTAACGACCCATAGTATTGGGGGCACTTTTTCTCGAGCTCAACCTATTATCGTTTCAAAGCATGCCAAAAAGCTACGGGAAGAAATTTGATACGTTGTGGCAAGCAATAGCAGTCAAAACCAAAGCAAGATGACCAATAACATGACCTGGTACATATTCGTAAAACTCTAATGCAATCACTTGGAAATCGACGAATGGATATTGTGGGCGATAACTTCCAGTGCACGCCTTGTTTACAACAAAGACATACTCTAGGAGGCAAATGTTATTTGGGGTTTTAACCCAGCAGGAGTCAATAGGAAATAGAACAATCTCGTGTTATCAGAATGGTTTAGAACTTAACCAGAAAAGCTAAGGCAAGGAATTAACGAGAGCCAAGCCATATTACTGAGATGACAGTGACAAAAGACCATGGAAACATCTCAAACTCCAAACTCCAGAAAAATCCCAAGTGCTTGGATCACCAGCAACCCATACATCTCTCTGATTCAACAACAAGCTAATTAAGAATGAAATGAAAAGGAGGCCAAGTCACTAGCTCACAAACAAGCCAAGTCTATGGGTCGCCAACGACCCTTGGTTTTGCCTCGGTTTGCGAGCCAAACTCGCTTGGGTCATTCCCTACCTACCTGTGAGGAATGGATGAAGTGGCCTGGTCCAGAAGTCCTCCGTTCTCTATAAATACCAACCTACCTGCAACATAAACAGGATCTTCTCCGGACTGGTTGCTGAAGCTCTGCTGGAAACATTCTTCACTCTTTGCCTCCCTCATAACAATCTCAAACGGAATTCACTATGATTCTCTAGTGGATTCCCACTCTAGGGATTCAATCTACTTAGAGATAATCAAAGTCTTGTAATCAAACACAACTTGTAACAACAATTGGTCTATAAGAAAAATATAAAGTGGACATAGGCATCGTTAACAGCCGAACCACTATAAAAAATTATCCGTCTTCTTTCTTTTACTGTTCTTTTCTTATATCTGTTATCTGTGATATTGCTTTGTTAGAACAAAGCTGGTGCTTTCATACTCAAACCAGGGTGTTGATCCATTTTTTGGGTTAATAGATACCATACTATGACAAGGTAAGGAACTACCTTTCGATGGTACATCTCTAGATAAAATGCACAGGGGTCTGACAAGAACATCTTATACCTCTACCACATAGGACTAGCCTACCACTTCACTAGTAGTACCAAATATGATTACCCCACTTTCGGCACCGAAGCATACATGAGTAGATAGTAATCGATCTAGATTTTGGATGACCATACCCTGATGGGAGCGACCCATACGGTCCTGCTGCATGCTTGATTTTTGACATTCCCCAGTTGATGAGGCTTGATGCTATATTTTACCTTTATATAGCATTTTCCATTTGGAATGCTAACACTGCCCTCCAAGCAACAATGCAATGTCAACATTCATCTATACAAGTTGTCTAGGAGATGGACAAACTGAAGGCACTACTTTTACTACATCCATTTTGGAATCACCCTCAGAATTAGTAGCAAGCAGCCCTTGCACTTCAAAGAGTTCCGTGTAACGACCCGCTTTTTTGTACAATTCAGGTCAACAATAATCCACACATGTCCAACTCAAACCGAACAGAAGGGTGGATAGTTAAGGGTGAAAAAGAAAAGAAGACATATAAAACAGAAAATAGAATCTCACACAAATGGAATAACATATATTATTTCAATATATAATCTTTACAGTAGAAAATTTTGAATATAATTTCAGAGTCTAACTTGGATTTAGCCTGGACAATTATAAACCCTTTATCCTTATAAATGTAAAAATAAACGCAATAGATGAAGTGGATAATAGAATACGTCCATATGTAGATGAAGATCTCCAACTCTCCTCTAGAAACTCCAAGCGTCTTCAACTAAACCTGAAACTACTTGGATCTGACCTAAGTACTAAAAATACCCGGATCAGGCTTGATAAACTAGCATGAGATACTTGGAATTTTAAATGTATAGATCATGTTGATGTCAATCAAAACCTTTGAAAAGAAGGGTACCTCATAAGACCACGTCCACACATAAATATAGATGGGTTTATATCTTATGATAACAAAAATACTTTATATTGAAAACACTTTGATATTATCTTTAATGACATTCTTTTGAAAACATTTTTTAGGTAAATATATATAAAACAAGTATCAATACCCAGACTAAGTCTATGGTAATATATATGGACTAGGTCAAACGGAATATACCTGGACGGAATATATGATACCAAAGGGGTAGCTAAAATGTTAGCAAAGCATTACAGCTATTTTGGGACTACAATGAAAACCGTAAAGCTCGTATTGGGATTGGATTTCCAACATGACAAGGAACTAGTGGCCTGATGCAGTGTTTTGGTTGCAACAAACATATATCCAATGGCTACATATCCAAGGACTCAGACTCCATTATAATGCTATCAACAACCAATGGGAATCAATATCGATGGCTACTTATACAAGGATTCAGACACCGCTTATTCTACCCATGGAAGGTTGTAGCCTTTTTCGCATTTCATCCCCGTAATTGTATCTTGCAGACCATATAGTATCCTGTATCATTACCGGGTTGTGAGGCTAGAGAGGCTACGCTTTTACTTTCCATAATGCCATACTTTGTTTTTCACAAAGCCACGCTTTATTCTTCCACAAAGTACATTTCACTTAGAATGCCACATTGTCATTCCTTCGATTACTATTGACTTCCACGAACATACAACCTCTGAGCTTGTATGTCTCAGAGAAAGGTGTTAAGCTAAGAGAAGTTGCCTTCTCCGCCACCAAGCAGATTTACGCTTGTAAAAGTCAACGTTGTGATCTCAGAAATGCAATGTTAGACATTCATCCATATAAGTTCGTTCTGGGACTGAACGAAACCGAAGGCACTCCTCTTTTCACATCATTTCGGGAATCACCCCTGGGATCAGTAGCGAATAGTCCTTGCAACACAAAGATTTCAAAACACGATAGGACCGCTGCTTTAATAAATATCTCTTTATTAGGAGTGACCCAGAGAATGTCAACAAGTAGTCCTTCCGCTATGAAGATCTTCGATCTTCAATAATCATCATCTTTAACATGTCTTCATCATTAAAATTTCTTCATTTTTGAATGTATAAATTGGTTCGAAGTGGTTTTCGGATAGGAGTTACCCAAATATGACCCCGGTTCCTTCTAACCAATCATCGATTAAAAGATATCAGGTATATAGGTGTTTGTCAAACAACATCCAATCAATTAATCATTTTATTCAAATTAAATTGCTCTTAAGGATAGATTCATTAAATTATTCCTTTATCGTTTTCAGAGTATATGGAACCATTAAGCCTCATTTTATCAAATACTTTGGTTAATTAAAACCTTCTAAACTTTGGAATAATCTAAATCATTTCTCCCTTTTACTTAGGAAAACATTTCCAAATCATTTATTAAATCTTAATCAAATATTTCATATTTCGAAAACATAACTTTTAAATGGTTCAAAAACGATGTTATTTAAGACATAGTTTACTGCAAACAAAACAATTAATTTCAAGTATAAGAATTAAAATAATTCCAAATCATTTATTCAAACTCTTTAAAATAAATTATAAAATCCTCAAATCATCTTTAAAACACTTAATTATTTATTTGAAAATATTTATAAAAGATTTGGGAAAGAATACTTAAGTTTAAAGCCATATTTCAAAAGTTATTAAAAACTGCTACAAAAAGTGCTACGAATAGTGCTTTAAAGGCTTATTTGATAAATATGGCTTTTCTATCATTTAAAAATTAATTTTTACTACTCAAATCTCTTTTAAAACTTTTTAAAATATTTATAAAAATTATTTTTTAGACATTTAAAAATATTCATTTTAAATCAATTTCAAATTCGGGTTTTAAACTACAAAACCATGATTTTTCTGAAAACTTGTTTTGGACTTATTTAAAAATTTACAAGATGAAATCTTGATTTTCTTCTTCATTTAAAAACTATGGATACAATAGTTCAGAAAACTCATATCTCAAATAATTTGGAGCTATATTCCATTTCGTATATTTATTTGAATTCTTCAGCGCGAAATCGCAAACTACCGTTATGCGACGCGCTTAGTTTTGACTTGTTTTGAATTTCTTTTCAAACTTCATGGAAATATTTTTATATATTTATAAAAAAATTCTAAACCATTTTAAACTCACTTAAACAAATACTTTTTTAATTTCAAACTCATTTTCCATTTCATTCCATATTATAATATTATATTATTATAATATCATTTTCAACCTTTTTAGATGTTTAATACCAATAAGAGGCTAGACAACTCCATACACATCTTTGTATGGACTTAATTCTCATTTAATTAACTATGGTTAATTACTAACCATTGCTCTTATCATTTATCAAACCATGTAATCATCCATATTAGCATCCATATATTCAAACAAGCAATCAACCAAGTAATCCAACATTAAATTATCCAATATATTTAAACTTTGAAATCATTATACTTGAAATAATTTAGAGATTAATTAGTAAATTTAAATGTGAGTACTCACCTTTGTCTCTAACTAATACTTCCTACCAACATTCTTTAAATTCAACACTTCACTAAACCATTGTCAACTTCAACTAATCATCATCTACTTTATTCCTCCTTCCCAAGCTCTAGAAAATATGGCAGAGCTTCCGCAGTACTTCAAAAATTTTCACAACTTCTTAGAACGAAACCTGCAGCACTTCTTTCATTTTTTCTTACTTCGGAGCATTCCAAACTTGCTCCTTCCTCCTAAATAGGTTCGGCCTCACCATGCTCTACCTTTTCGTCCATCATTCTTCAACTTTTTAGATGCTAAATCATGTTCTAATGGTATTCTAAGGTCTTTGGCAAAGTTTGGAGCTGGTTTGATACGATTTTAAGAAAGTTAGTAAGGAAGAAGAAGAGAAGAAGAAACCATTAAAATAGCTTAAAGGAAGAAGTAGAAGAAGAGAACTTGTATGATAAAATGAGTAGAAAACTTGTGTATTTATAGGAAAAGAAAGAAGTGGTAAGTTACCAAATTAACCCCTTACCAAATTAACCCCTTACCAAATTACCAAAATATATTTACTTAACTTTAAAGTAAACTTACATTTCTCAACGCTGACCATCAGTCATCACTTCATTACTGTATGTCATTTTTAATTAATACTTAAGGAATGTATTTGGATGGAAAAGTGGATTAAAGTGAAGATTTGCCTTGGTTTTGGTGAGATTTGATTTGATGTTTGCTTTTTGACTTTTTTAATTACCTCACTTACTTTTACTAATGACATTTTAGAATTTTCTAATGATACTTAGTAAAAGTGGACTTGATTATTTGTAACATGTATATATATAGGTGTGTGTTAAAACATGTTAACAAAGGTGCAGCAACGTTGCGACAACTTATATTGAACAAAACGTTGATTTTCGACAAAACGTTTTACGGTCACATTTTGACATTTCTGTTAAACTATTTATTTATCTAAACAAACTTGAAAATAAGTTTCTTATCATATTTAAATAATTAAAAAAAGTGTATTTGACTTATAAAACCTATTTAATAATATTATAATCCAATTATGAAAATACGACGTCGATTTGTCAACGTGCGACGAAATTTGTCAATCTTTATAAAACAAGTATCTTTATACTTATAAAACTTTTATCAATCATTTATTATCATTTTATAACAATTTAAGAGGGGTTATTTATCATTTAAAACAAAAATTGAACGTATATCCAATTTTATCAAAAACCGTCTTTTGTCAATTTCACGATGAAAATCCAAAATCTCTTATTTTTGTAAACCAGTTCTAAAAATAAGTTCACCATTCTTATTTATCACATAAAGCATGATTATTCAAGTTTGAAAATTCTATATTTTAATATTTAAAGTAAATGAAATATTCCATTTAAAAGTGGTAAAATCATGGGTCGTTACACTCCGTCTTTAAATTCCATCATCTTCAAGATGTCATCGCCTCAAAACGCTTGAGTTGGATCGAAGTGGTTTTCGGATAACATATCCGATCACGGTCTCTATGAAACAACATTCGATGGTTTCTGGTAAACTCAACCTCGGTTCTTTAGGAAATTAACAGTCAAAGATAAGAGCGAATATCAATTCCTTACTATTAGTGGACGGATTTCCTTATTATTTGTCCTAGGAGAACGAAACAAGATTTATACACATAGTACAACATCATCGGAGATGACTATGCCATATAACTCACGTGTTTCTCCTAGATATTTCAAAGTTACATTTTGGGTCCATATTTGATAGTCGGTTATATAACTATCAATAAATGCACATTCAATTTCAGGGATTTATTTTCAAAGGGAAAACCAACATTGGTTAAGCACATAAACAACCACTAGCCTTTTTAAATTAATCTTTTCATTAATTAAAATCATCTTTTAAATAATTGTACCAAGTATACTTTTACAAAGATATATCCCCAAATCCTTTATATCCTTCAATACTTGGAAAATATCGATATACTTATTTCAACAGTATAAGTATATTCACCAAAACGGAGGAAAATTTCCTTTTTACACAACTCAAAAACTATTTAACTCCTTTATAAATTCATAAAACCATTTATAAAACTTCTCTCTTAGACTCAAGTCTATTTATAAAACTCTATTTATAAATCTCGAAAACATTTATAAATAAATAATAATCATTTACTTCCAAACACTATTATTAATAATAATTATTAACAATAAACATTATTAAATAAACAATAATAATTAATCTTTACCATTATTATAAATAGTAATAATTAATTTCCAAAACATTATTAATAAACCATATTAATTTTTTAAATAATTAACTTTCAAAATATTAAAATATTGATAAATAACTTTAAACAATATTAATATAAAGAAATAATCTTTAAAACAATATTAAATAAAAATAAAAATCTTTTAAACCATTTCTAAATGACTTAGAAAAGACAGATAATAAGGTTGAGTAAAATAGAAATTAAATCCTTTAAAACAAAATATTTCCGAAACCCAATTTCAAATTTAAAATCATTTCCTATCTTAAAAACCAACTCCAACTCAATGACAATTTATAGTATTTTTAAAATACTAATTTGAGGCCAATAGCTACCAAACGTTTAACCAATATCGATTTTGATTTTCTATCACTACAGGGTTTAAGTTTTGAACATATAACAATGTCATAATCAATGGTGTCAAACAATCAGGTTTGATATTCAATGATTCATGTAACATGAATATTATTGAAAATAATTTAACCATGGCGAGGAATCCCATTGGATCCCTCCAACCTGTCCCATGCATCACAACTCATATATATATATATATATCATCACATATATATAAATAAAATTCAACAATTGTAAGGAATATTATTGAATCCTCCAACCTATTCCCCTGCATCACAAATAGTATATAATCATATAACATGGGTCATCCGCTACTAGGCGGGTATATATAAAAGGTCATCCACTACAGGGGAGGGAATAAACCAAACCAACTGATAAAACAGTAAATCATCCAAACATTCAATCAACAATTTTCATCAACTATATAACCTACTGTTAACCAAAAAGGTGAGTTTAACTCACCGAAATTCCAGTTGTTGCCGAGCCGTTCTGGTTTCGTCTAAATTTGAACGACGTTCGAATTCAGCATAAAATTCCACTAGTTCTAATCACCATCAATCCAATTCCATAATGTAGTGCTCGACAATATGAATCTAATACGACTAACCACATTTGATTTGGAGCTAAAATGAACAAGATATGTAATTTACAAATTTCATGAATTAAACAATATATAAATTCCTTAATCCAAATCATAAATTTTAATTAACTTTTTTTAATTTAATAACCCGCCCCTAATTCCTCTCTCCCTCTCGTATGCAACTACCACCCAGGTCGCCACTTCACGACCATCTCCATGCTGCCTCAGGCCACGCCAGCTTGCTGCTCGACCACCGGAGCTCCGCCTCCCTTCGACGAACCCAACCCCACCAGCCTCGTTCACGTAATCACCGAAATCTCGCCGAAGAACCCAAGAATGCGGCCACGTTCATCTTGAAACTGCCGCCTCCATAGTCCATCATTAGCCACCAAACTTAACAGCGCCTCGCCCTCACCTTCCTCTCCGACTTCCCTTCTGACTCCATCGCAAAACGATCGTCTAAGTCACCATAATTGGTGATAATTTGCTCACCGTTCATCGATGAATTACGGCCACCATGCTCCACCAATGCCAATCGCCACCATTGATTGTCCTCTATTCATCATCACGGTCATTGTTCCAGTTGGGGTCGTGATCTAAAAGTGCTTCTAATGGCGACGATGGTTAAGAGCCGTTGGATTTTGAGATTTAAATTGAAAGGGAAGAGCCCATTTCTCTGGTTAAGGCCGATGCTTTATAAGAGGAGACAACATGGTGTTGGATATGTTGGGGTATGGGTCTAAACAGTGAAGTATGGGCTGGAGTATTGGAGTGTATGGGCATAAGTATGGTACATATTATTTTATCCAAAAATATCCCGCGTTATGCACTCCAAAATCTCAAACTCCAAACAAAGCATGCTCACTGATATTCTATACTAAATACCCCTATTCTGAACTCAATGGAACTTTTATCGATGCCTAATTCGATCATATACAGAAGTTAGTTTTTTAAATCCAATTATATTAATTTTCTAAATTAATCGATACGCATTTCGAGCTCGCACGACTAAACGGTACGTTCGATCGCCATGAAATTTATTAGCATATAATAATCCATTATTGTGGATCCAATGACGCTGATTTCATCAAAATCCGAGACAATATCCCGGAAGGCTATTTTCATACGTTAATTAAAACGAATTATTATTAAAACCAAATTAATCACTTTTAAATCTAAATTTAAAAATTTATTATTCCTTTCTTATTCAACTGAATTTAATTAAGATTTCAAAACCATTTTTGTTTATATTAAATTCAAGATTTAAATAAAATTCCAATTATTTAAATTACTATTCAAATTTTTAAATTTAAAATTCCCATTATCAAATATAAATCCCTATATTTAAAATTTAAGTTATTTGGCCTTATAAAACTAATATTTTATATTTAAAATTTATTAAATATTTCAAATTCAAATAACTAAAATTCTAGGTCATTATATTGTATTTTCATAAAATAGATGTTTAAAATTCATTAATCATTTTAATTAATGGTATCTAAATTTAATCAATCATTTTAATTTATGATGTTTGAATTTAATACACCATTTTAATTAATGATGTTTAAAATTTATTTATAATTTTAATTAATGGTATGTGAATTTAATTAATCATTTTAATCAATGATATTTGGATCTAATTACTAATTTTAATTAATGATGTTTAAATTTAATTAATCCATTTAATTAATGATATTTGGAATTAATTAATGGTGCTTTAAGAGTAATTTAACTAATTCAATAAAGTGTTTTAAAGTTACTTAATTGACTTGATAAAAATGTTTTAAAGATAATTAATTAATTTGACAAAATTGTTTAAAGATAATTGATTTATTTATTAAAAAGATTATAAAGTTGTATATAAACTATCCTTTGGTACAAATTAACATTATTTTAAATTTAAAAGGGTATTTAAATTGATTTATTATCTTTTGAGATAATAAGTTGTTTTAAATTTATAAATGCTGGTTTATAAATTAGAAAATCATTAAAAATATCGTTTAAAAATAAAACTATGGGTAAAGTGTTTCGGGTTTACAGTAAATAATGTTTTGATGACATTTATTTTTTACCTTTGTTTTAATACATTTATTATTATAATTTGCCTTTTAAAAAACAATATTTCAAAGAGTGTTTTTAATGTATTTTACAAATATCTAAATAGTGAAAATCAAGCACAACTACGAATTAAATATTTTAAAAGTTTGATTCATTTATTAGTGGTAAGTGTATGCGATTAAATTCCTATACACAAACCACTTTGTTATTCACGATAGTTGATTTATCGATTATCGATTTCAATTCTGCTATCTTCTTTGTATTTTGTCACTCTAAGACTATGTGTTGTTTTTTCAGCTTTGATATCCTTTGTCCAAAATGACTACAACCAATGCGTCGGTAAAACAGGAGGTGTACCCTCCTGGTCATTGTTGTGCTTCGTCATTCTAAGACGATTTGTCGCTAATTTTGAGTGTTGGTATCCAACACAGAATAAACAAAAACCAAAGCGCGAGTGGGAGCCAAGCAATATGAGTCGCACCCATTAGGGTATATTCACATTTATCTTGTGGTGTCGATAGCATGCATGCGTTGTTGTAAGTACATTCAGATGTCTGTGGATTTAATAGGTTCCAACTTGGAAGCTCCCAAGATTGTTGCCTGTTTGACGTGGACTCTCAAGTATATTTTATCTAGAGGTATATTTTCGGTGTAGAGGAGAGCACCCTCCTAGTTATCTTGGATAAATTCATTTTCCTTGTTTCTATCTCGAACCATGGAATTGATCTTTTCATATTTTGTGTTTCGTCAATCCAAGACAATTTGTTACTCATTCGAGTGTTTCTATCCTTTATGGGAAATGACTAAAACCAAAGCATCAGTGGAAGCCAAGCTATGTGGGATTATTCCTAATAGGGTATCTTCACATCTACTCTAGATTGGATTCGGTAGTATGAGTTCAGAGATGTGAAATATGAGGATTCTCGGTAACCGTTGGCGGGGTATGGTTTGGTATTGTCCGAGAGCCACCGTAGCTCTCAAGTATATTTCTAGAGATATACTTTCGATAAGGGAGGAGCACCCTCCTTGTAACGACCCGTATTTTTAACACTTTAAAAATACGAATTAAAATGAAAATTTTGGATAAAAATCCGAAGGAAATAAAATTTTGTGTTGTTAAATGCAAATTACAAGTTAAAATACAAAACTGAATTCTGAAATAATTTATTTGTAAAATAAATATGGATGTTAACTTGTAGTGAATGTAAATAATGAATTGAATTTGATTGTAAACCAAATTGGTTATGATTGTGAACAAAGAATAAATAAAATGGTAGATTTAATAACGGAAGTTTATGTTATTGAAACTAATATAAATAAATGTAACTTAATATTATAGTTGATTGAAATCAGATAATAACTGAAACTGTAATTCGATAAAGATGTCAACTTGTAATTGAACGTAAGTAAAGATTTGAATTTAAATGTAACAAGTAATGGAATTGAATTGAATTTGATTGTAAACAACGAAATAAATAAAATGTTACATTTAATATTGAAGTTATAATATGGAATCAACGTAAATGAATGTAATTTAATATTACTGTGAATTTAAATAAGATGATAGCTGAAGAAAATGAAAGTAAATGAATTATAAACTATTGATAATAATGTATAAGTAAATGGTTGATTCAATAATGAAAGTGTAAATCGAAATAAAAGAATTCATTTGGAATTAAATAACTTGAATTTGAATTACAATATAATTGAACGTTGAATCTAATATAATCTTTTATATTGGATTTATAATGGAAAATTGCATTGTAAAAGATTGTTAATTACTATGAAATTAAAAATGGAATTTGTGAACAATTAAGATTTGATTTAAAAGTTAATAATTTAGAATTGGGAATTTTATATTGAAATTAAACAGTCGAATAATTTATTTTTCGAATATTGGATTTAATCAGACAATTAAATCGATAATTTAATAAGTTAAATTTCAGAAATAATTGAAATCGAGTTGAATATGATTGAAAATAATTTGTAAAATTTTATCTTATCATATTGGAGTTATAGTAATGTTATAGAACTTTTAAAATTGAATTTAAAGTTAATTTGTGAAAATTGAATATTTTAATATTTAATTATCGACTGAAAATAGCCATTTTTCTAACAGTCTCAGAATTGAACGAAACTAATTCCATTGGATCCGTAATAGTTTGTTATTGTCGGATTTCAATTTTCGTAGCAATCGGAGTTATCATTTGACCGTGGCAGCTCGAAACGCATCGAATTGTTTTTAATATTAATTCGGCGAGAGAAATTAGTCATTTTTTTCAAAAGTCTCGGATTTCAACGAAACCAGTTTCATCGGATCCGTAATGTGATATTATTGCATGGTTTCAAATTTCGTAATTTTTGGATGTACCGTTTGTCCGGTACAAATTAAAACGCCTTGAAATCGGTTTA
This sequence comes from Allium fistulosum, assembly GCA_030737815.1. Taxonomy (NCBI): domain Eukaryota; kingdom Viridiplantae; phylum Streptophyta; class Magnoliopsida; order Asparagales; family Amaryllidaceae; genus Allium; species Allium fistulosum. The sequence continues at coordinate 866,056,372 of CM060905.1, read as the reverse complement.
AATCGGTTTGATTTAAATTGAGCGTTTTATGTCATATCTCGCACAAACGATCGAATTAGCTTCCGAAACCTGTTCCATTGGGTCCGGAACGCGGGGTAAACCCCAGAAACGCCTGTTACGGTGCGTAAATCGGAGTTCGGAAAACCGGGATGAATAGTGTCGTTCGGTTCCCTATAAATACCCCTCCTCTTCATAAAAAAAAAAAAGGGAGAAAACCCTAGCCGCCGTTTTCGAATGGAAGGCCAGAAATGCTCCTATCTTCTCCCCTTAATTTCTTTCAATCCGTAAAGCAATTCAACGAACTTCCAACTGCAAAGTTGAAGATCTCATCGAGACGAGGACATCCATACGGTTGATCGCATGCATCGTCGATCGGAGGAGGCGCCAGGGGGCCGCGTTCATGCCGAGTTGCGCGCGCAATTCGAGACTAGGGGGAGCACGAGGTGGAGCCGCACTTGGCGTGGGGGCGTGGTGGAGGAAGGCGCACGTCAGGGTGGTGATAAGATGGGGTTTCGTCGTCGTTTGGAAGTCGCGTGATTTAGGGTTTGTTCATGAAATGGGTTCGGTCGCGTATAGATGGAGCTGGGGGGAGGAAAGTCGCGTGCGGCTCTGATTGGCTGAAGGTTTAAAATTTAAAATTTAAAATGTAAATTGATGTATGTAAATTCGTTTAATGATTAAACCGCTGTAACTTTGTCATACGAGGTCGGTTTCGGACGAATCTTTTTGCGTTGGAATCGTGGTGACGAGCTCTACATCATGGAATTGATTTGGGGATATTTGGAGCTAACTAAAATTTTAGATTAAATCGAACGTCGTTCGATTTGATTTAAAATTGAAAATCAAGGTGAGTGTTTTACGCTCACATTTGACTAAATTTTTTTTTATGTTAGTTAAATAGAAATTCCTGTGATAATATGTTTGTGTTGTTTGATGTTGATGGATGAAATTGGCTGTTTATATCGTATTGGATGATTTATATGACTTTAATTGCCAGTTAATTTAAATTTGATAGTTAGTCTAGAATTTAAATCATTTGCCAGTTAAGAACCCCGACACCATTGAATAGCAAATTTCATGATATTATGACTGCTTGGATTTATGGTTGTGATATATGATTTTATTTGTTGTATATTGATTATGTGACTGTTTCCTGTTATTTAGATTGATTTCATATACATTGTTAGTTTGGTCGTTGATGTGTATCGATTAATCCCAATCATTACCCTAGATGTTGCGGGCATCAAATTAACCGGGATTAATCGTTTAAAGAATTTAAATTGTAATAATAAAAAAAAAATTCACTTGGCCATAGGATAGAGAAATTTATACAGACACCGATTGGATAAATTTACTGTTTTCAAACATTGAATTTGGTTTAATTGAATTGTTTAAAAGAGATAAAGGATTTGAATTTTTGAAACTAAAACTTGAATTAGAAACCGTTTGGAATAAAACCGAAAGTTAAATCTAAGTTAAGTATGATTTGAATTTAATAAAGGAATTGCAAATTTGGAATGAGCATACTTTATTCGGCGGTATAAATTTAAATGATCGATAACTGGAATTTGAATTCGAAACTTTGTATATATATAAAAGGTTTAAATGGAAGTTTAAGTGTTGATAACTAATTTAATTGAATTATTCGAACCAAGTTGGATCGTGGAAATTTGATTGAAATTTATTTGAACTGAATGAAGATTTATCTAAAAATATAAACTTGAACTTTGATTTGAATTAACTAAGAATTGAAATGAATTTGAAAGGAATCGAGATATTTGGAAATTAACTAGTTTGACTTGGGAAGGTATTTTATACAAATTATTTTAGTATAACTATTTCAAATCTATTTTATTTATTCAAACAAATTTGTTTTCTCAAACTATTTACTTTATAAACCATTTTATTTGTAAAACTATTTTCTATTAAACTAATACAATTATTTATTTTATAAACCATATGTTTCTTAAATTATTTTCTATAAAAAAAAATTAATTATTTAACTATTAAATTTTCTAAAACTATTTTTAAACTATTTTCTAAAAATTTAAACCAGTTAAAGGGAATAAAGGTTATGTTTAAATCCTTGATTTAAATGCAAATTGGATTAATGGAAATTTAATCAAATTTAAAAATTCAAATGAAGTTTTGAAGTAAACGATTTTGAAATGAATTGACTTATCGAAAAATTTGGCTTTGAAAAAAAATGATATGATATTTGAAATGGTTTTGTTTTCGAAACAAATGCGAGATTTGATTTTAAAAAAAGATGAATTATTTTCGAAGCATAATAAAACCAATCGGTGTAAGTAATACGTAGTTATTAAAGAGACCGGGATCGGATATGGACATACTCTCTGTCGATACCGAAAACCACTTTAATAACTAGTATACGCGGAGTGTTGATCCAGAACGAAGTGGATGGTTTGATGAACGCGTTGATTGAAGAAAGAGAACGATATTGGATGACCCCTGACATGACTAAAACAGGAGCCGCGCCGGGCCATTGAGGTTCGCCACCTCTAGCGGACACACTTCTTCGATACCATGTCTATTACATTTGTGATTCGATTTGGGTGCACCCCTTGATTTGGGAGTGTTGTTTCGCGGTGTTGGGGTAGTAGCTGCTATGCCCAACATCAGTCCGGATCACGCAACTACTAGTATCCTAGTTGGTATTGCCTCATGTACCTTGTCATACTGATTATCCTATTCGCGACCACTACGATTTTGGTTTGTACCTTTAGTATATGGATTGCCCTCTGGTGACTTCCGGTTTTGGGGAAACTACGGTCTTGTATATGCTCTTGGGAATAAAAATGTGTTAAGGGTGGAATGGGCCACGACTTAACGCTATTTTGATATCTTACCTTACTGATTAGACCCTAGTGTATATAGCGTACATACTATGTAGTAGATAGTTTAACGGATCCTTGGGAGATGGAAAAAAAAACCCGTAACATCTCTTAAGTTATTGCATTCATATTTATCCATTTCGATTTAACTGACATAAGATATTTTAGTCCTGACTCGAGTGTTTTGTTTTTCATTACGCTCGGGTCAGCCTGAGCATTTCAGTTTAGGTTGGAGATTATTCTGGAGGACGAAGACGAAGATTTGGTATATTTACTATTACTGTATCCATGCATTGTACTATGTTCCGCTGCATTGTTGTATTACTCTGAATGTATGTAACTCTGATTATTGTTGTATAATACTATTTCAATGTTTTATTTAACAGCTTCATGAACTGTTATTGTATTATTATACTTTATCCTTCCGCTGCAAGATTCTGAGTTTGTTGCTATTCTTTCCTTTCTTTTCTTATTTAACCCCAATAACCATCCGCCCTTTTGAATGGTTTAGAACCGGCATGTGTGTTTGATTGTCGATTTGAACGGTCCAAAAAGGCGGGTCGTTACAGTTGGTATCAGAGCTTTGGTTTAGATTACCTTGGCTCTAGTGGGGAATAACTCATTGAAATAGGGTGAAACCTTATGAATGAGTTTAAGTGTATATGAGAGAGCGTATTTGTAATTTTGATATAAAAAAAATGATTTTATATTGTGTTAATTTGTTCCATTGAGTATTTATGAATTCTGGTTGGTACTTGGGACGCCAAGGCATCGATAGGAATTTCTAAACACTCGAACAGGACAGATTGACATAATATTGTTTTAGATTATATTTTATATATAAAAGAATTATCTTGAAAATTTATAAATTTTGATTATATTGGTTGTTAGGAGATGATAATATTAGATTATCATCGTTTATTGTTGATTAGTCAATATTTCTAACTATTGACTAATGGATGATTTTAAGGAATGAAACTTGTAAATATGACTAACAATGAATATAAATGGTAAATAAAATAAAATAAAAATGAATTTAAATTAAGATGGAGAATTTAAATTCCGGTGTTTTGAAAATTTATTATCAAAAATTTGAAATGTATCATATAACTATTATATGATAGTATATTCGATTAGAAATTGTTTTCAAAGGATTTTCAAATGAAGTAAGTGTTATACTCCCCTCTTGACACTAGAAAATGATTCCGGTGATGAGTGCACGCATCATCGACTTTATTTTCGAGAGTCCAAGTGGGGGAGATCACTTAATAGTTTTTCTAAACCCTGTTTTGATTAAAATTGAATTTTATTTTGTATTCTCTATAGTATGACTTGATATATATTAAGATAAGTATATATTATTTCAAACTTGATTTGAAATGAATCCGGTGTTGAAATTCTTAAGTTCTCTAATAAGGAATGATTTTAATTATTAAACTAAAGTAAATCTTGAATTGTTTGAAACTTATGAATGGAAAAAGGTGAAATTGAATTTAAGTGTAAAAAAAAAAAAAAAAAAAAAAAAAAAAATATTTAAAATTGTAGTAGTAACCCTTAATTTGGAAAATAATAAATTGGAAATTTATTTAATAGGTATAACACTCAAATTGAACGAAAAGAAATTGTATATTGTTTAACTACATTCTATTTGCATAAGCTATAACTTACCAAATACTTAAAAAGTTTAAAATGCTAATAAGGATAAGTAAATGAATAATATACAAGTGTGATTGCAAATAATAAAAATGTGAAGATCTATTGATAGTTGTAAATATAAAGGAAATTTAAGTTGTAAAATGAATTAAATTTAAAATTAATTAAATATAGAATTAGTAAATGGAAACTAATTAAATTTGAATAAAACTAAATGTCAATAAACTTGGAAGTGTATGAAATTAAAATTTTGACTTGGAAATGTATAATTGATTTATTATAGATTTGGATGGATGTTAATGTTTGATATGCATTGGTTGTTAGATGGATGATAATTGATTAAATAGAATTCATTAGTGTTAATGGAATTGAATAAACGGAATAAAATTTTAAAATAATTAAATTCAAATTTGAAGCATAGGGAAATTGAATATAATTGAATTCAAATTAAATTGAAGCAAATTGACTTGAATTTAAATTATGAATGAAACAAACTTGAATAAATCGGAAACTAATCGAATGTAAACTTATTTCCTGGATATATAAGAAAATAAACGACTTATGTTTATGATTGTTTCTTTAGAAAATTTGAAGTTGATGGTTTGTACATTGAAATAAAAAAAAAAAAAAAAAGCAAATTTTTGGAAGAATCCAAAAATTTTCAATATATGCTAAAACGAAAACAACCATAACTTTTAAATGGTTGAACGGAATTTGACGATCTTGGACTTTTCGGAAACCCTAGAAAGCGTGCTACATCTTTTGTTTAGAATGTTTTGATAAATACCTTCATCCACTAGGCTTAAAACACCCATATTAGTCGCTGGCCTGGGCGAAGTAAAAATCTGAAGCACATACCCTTAGTATTTTCACCATAACTTTTTACTGGTGTATCAGATTTTGACGATCTTACACTTCCTGGAAAGCTTAGAGCCTAAGCTCCAACTTTCGTTTCATAAGCTTTTCTTATTTCTGTCATTTAGGAGGTCGAAAATCTGAAATTACATTTCAGGCCTGCGCTAAATTGCACGGGGCTGAAGCGTATCATTTTAGTAAAATGGTCGTAACTTTTGAACGGAAGGTCCGAATTCAATGATTTTGGACATTCTGGAAAGCCTGAAACAAATGCAACAACTTTTATTCAGATTCCATTTTAAAATTTTATCGTTTAGGTGACCAAAAATTAAGATTTGTTTGCTGTCCTGGAATTGGAATTTCAGTTTTGAAGCTAAACATGTTATATGTATGTTGTTTATGCTAAGTATATCGATCTATCTTTATATGCACGGTTCTAACTTGGTTATTGAGCATTTTAGTAGGTAGCAAAGGGGTTGCGCTTCGCTTGTGGAGCTCGCTTCTTCGTTAAATGCAAAATGTAAGTTAAAATGCTAATAAACGCTTAATAGAAGGTACGTTCTCGGATTACAGTTTATGTTGTGGTATATTATTGTGTTCCCCATGTTTTGGGATGCCTCATTCTTGAAATGAGATGTATATCATGCAATTATTACCATGTGAAATTTTTCGGTCCTAGCCGCGCAAAGGAGGTGCTGCCGAAATTTTTCAAAAATCCGGGAGTTAGAAAATTTTGAGAAAAAAAATCCTATAACTAAATTTTGCAAATAAGTCGAATATTTGAATGAATTATATCTAAATGATGGTTTCCCCTTCTCCGTTCCTTTTCGAGGACGAAAAGTTTTAAGTGGGGGAGAATGTAACGACCCGTATTTTTAACACTTTAAAAATACGAATTAAAATGAAAATTTTGGATAAAAATCCGAAGGAAATAAAATTTTGTGTTGTTAAATGCAAATTACAAGTTAAAATACAAAACTGAATTCTGAAATAATTTATTTGTAAAATAAATATGGATGTTAACTTGTAGTGAATGTAAATAATGAATTGAATTTGATTGTAAACCAAATTGGTTATGATTTTGAACAAAGAATAAATAAAATGGTAGATTTAATAACGGAAGTTTATGTTATTGAAACTAATATAAATAAATGTAACTTAATATTATAGTTGATTGAAATCAGATAATAACTGAAACTGTAATTCGATAAAGATGTCAACTTGTAATTGAACGTAAGTAAAGATTTGAATTTAAATGTAACAAGTAATGGAATTGAATTGAATTTGATTGTAAACAACGAAATAAATAAAATGTTACATTTAATATTGAAGTTATAATATGGAATCAACGTAAATGAATGTAATTTAATATTACTGTGAATTTAAATAAGATGATAGCTGAAGAAAATGAAAGTAAATGAATTATAAACTATTGATAATAATGTATAAGTAAATGGTTGATTCAATAATGAAAGTGTAAATCGAAATAAAAGAATTCATTTGGAATTAAATAACTTGAATTTGAATTACAATATAATTGAACGTTGAATCTAATATAATCTTTTATATTGGATTTATAATGGAAAATTGCATTGTAAAAGATTGTTAATTACTATGAAATTAAAAATGGAATTTGTGAACAATTAAGATTTGATTTAAAAGTTAATAATTTAGAATTGGGAATTTTATATTGAAATTAAACAGTCGAATAATTTATTTTTCGAATATTGGATTTAATCAGACAATTAAATCGATAATTTAATAAGTTAAATTTCAGAAATAATTGAAATCGAGTTGAATATGATTGAAAATAATTTGTAAAATTTTATCTTATCATATTGGAGTTATAGTAATGTTATAGAACTTTTAAAATTGAATTTAAAGTTAATTTGTGAAAATTGAATATTTTAATATTTAATTATCGACTGAAAATAGCCATTTTTCTAACAGTCTCAGAATTGAACGAAACTAATTCCATTGGATCCGTAATAGTTTGTTATTGTCGGATTTCAATTTTCGTAGCAATCGGAGTTATCATTTGACCGTGGCAGCTCGAAACGCATCGAATTGTTTTTAATATTAATTCGGCGAGAGAAATTAGTCATTTTTTTCAAAAGTCTCGGATTTCAACGAAACCAGTTTCATCGGATCCGTAATGTGATATTATTGCATGGTTTCAAATTTCGTAATTTTTGGATGTACCGTTTGTCCGGTACAAATTAAAACGCCTTGAAATCGGTTTAAATCGGTTTGATTTAAATTGAGCGTTTTATGTCATATCTCGCACAAACGATCGAATTAGCTTCCGAAACCTGTTCCATTGGGTCCGGAACGCGGGGTAAACCCCAGAAACGCCTGTTACGGTGCGTAAATCGGAGTTCGGAAAACCGGGATGAATAGTGTCGTTCGGTTCCCTATAAATACCCCTCCTCTTCATAAAAAAAAAAAAAGGGAGAAAACCCTAGCCGCCGTTTTCGAATGGAAGGCCAGAAATGCTCCTATCTTCTCCCCTTAATTTCTTTCAATCCGTAAAGCAATTCAACGAACTTCCAACTGCAAAGTTGAAGATCTCATCGAGACGAGGACATCCATACGGTTGATCGCATGCATCGTCGATCGGAGGAGGCGCCAGGGGGCCGCGTTCATGCCGAGTTGCGCGCGCAATTCGAGACTAGGGGGAGCACGAGGTGGAGCCGCACTTGGCGTGGGGGCGTGGTGGAGGAAGGCGCACGTCAGGGTGGTGATAAGATGGGGTTTCGTCGTCGTTTGGAAGTCGCGTGATTTAGGGTTTGTTCATGAAATGGGTTCGGTCGCGTATAGATGGAGCTGGGGGGAGGAAAGTCGCGTGCGGCTCTGATTGGCTGAAGGTTTAAAATTTAAAATTTAAAATGTAAATTGATGTATGTAAATTCGTTTAATGATTAAACCGCTGTAACTTTGTCATACGAGGTCGGTTTCGGACGAATCTTTTTGCGTTGGAATCGTGGTGACGAGCTCTACATCATGGAATTGATTTGGGGATATTTGGAGCTAACTAAAATTTTAGATTAAATCGAACGTCGTTCGATTTGATTTAAAATTGAAAATCAAGGTGAGTGTTTTACGCTCACATTTGACTAAATTTTTTTTTATGTTAGTTAAATAGAAATTCCTGTGATAATATGTTTGTGTTGTTTGATGTTGATGGATGAAATTGGCTGTTTATATCGTATTGGATGATTTATATGACTTTAATTGCCAGTTAATTTAAATTTGATAGTTAGTCTAGAATTTAAATCATTTGCCAGTTAAGAACCCCGACACCATTGAATAGCAAATTTCATGATATTATGACTGCTTGGATTTATGGTTGTGATATATGATTTTATTTGTTGTATATTGATTATGTGACTGTTTCCTGTTATTTAGATTGATTTCATATACATTGTTAGTTTGGTCGTTGATGTGTATCGATTAATCCCAATCATTACCCTAGATGTTGCGGGCATCAAATTAACCGGGATTAATCGTTTAAAGAATTTAAATTGTAATAATAAAAAAAAAATTCACTTGGCCATAGGATAGAGAAATTTATACAGACACCGATTGGATAAATTTACTGTTTTCAAACATTGAATTTGGTTTAATTGAATTGTTTAAAAGAGATAAAGGATTTGAATTTTTGAAACTAAAACTTGAATTAGAAACCGTTTGGAATAAAACCGAAAGTTAAATCTAAGTTAAGTATGATTTGAATTTAATAAAGGAATTGCAAATTTGGAATGAGCATACTTTATTCGGCGGTATAAATTTAAATGATCGATAACTGGAATTTGAATTCGAAACTTTGTATATATATAAAAGGTTTAAATGGAAGTTTAAGTGTTGATAACTAATTTAATTGAATTATTCGAACCAAGTTGGATCGTGGAAATTTGATTGAAATTTATTTGAACTGAATGAAGATTTATCTAAAAATATAAACTTGAACTTTGATTTGAATTAACTAAGAATTGAAATGAATTTGAAAGGAATCGAGATATTTGGAAATTAACTAGTTTGACTTGGGAAGGTATTTTAAACAAATTATTTTAGTATAACTATTTCAAATCTATTTTATTTATTCAAACAAATTTGTTTTCTCAAACTATTTACTTTATAAACCATTTTATTTGTAAAACTATTTTCTATTAAACTAATACAATTATTTATTTTATAAACCATATGTTTCTTAAATTATTTTCTATAAAAAAAAATTAATTATTTAACTATTAAATTTTCTAAAACTATTTTTAAACTATTTTCTAAAAATTTAAACCAGTTAAAGGGAATAAAGGTTATGTTTAAATCCTTGATTTAAATGCAAATTGGATTAATGGAAATTTAATCAAATTTAAAAATTCAAATGAAGTTTTGAAGTAAACGATTTTGAAATGAATTGACTTATCGAAAAATTTGGCTTTGAAAAAAAATGATATGATATTTGAAATGGTTTTGTTTTCGAAACAAATGCGAGATTTGATTTTAAAAAAAGATGAATTGTTTTCGAAGCATAATAAAACCAATCGGTGTAAGTAATACGTAGTTATTAAAGAGACCGGGATCGGATATGGACATACTCTCTGTCGATACCGAAAACCACTTTAATAACTAGTATACGCGGAGTGTTGATCCAGAACGAAGTGGATGGTTTGATGAACGCGTTGATTGAAGAAAGAGAACGATATTGGATGACCCCTGACATGACTAAAACAGGAGCCGCGCCGGGCCATTGAGGTTCGCCACCTCTAGCGGACACACTTCTTCGATACCATGTCTATTACATTTGTGATTCGATTTGGGTGCACCCCTTGATTTGGGAGTGTTGTTTCGCGGTGTTGGGGTAGTAGCTGCTATGCCCAACATCAGTCCGGATCACGCAACTACTAGTATCCTAGTTGGTATTGCCTCATGTACCTTGTCATACTGATTATCCTATTCGCGACCACTACGATTTTGGTTTGTACCTTTAGTATATGGATTGCCCTCTGGTGACTTCCGGTTTTGGGGAAACTACGGTCTTGTATATGCTCTTGGGAATAAAAATGTGTTAAGGGTGGAATGGGCCACGACTTAACGCTATTTTGATATCTTACCTTACTGATTAGACCCTAGTGTATATAGCGTACATACTATGTAGTAGATAGTTTAACGGATCCTTGGGAGATGGAAAAAAAAACCCGTAACATCTCTTAAGTTATTGCATTCATATTTATCCATTTCGATTTAACTGACATAAGATATTTTAGTCCTGACTCGAGTGTTTTGTTTTTCATTACGCTCGGGTCAGCCTGAGCATTTCAGTTTAGGTTGGAGATTATTCTGGAGGACGAAGACGAAGATTTGGTATATTTACTATTACTGTATCCATGCATTGTACTATGTTCCGCTGCATTGTTGTATTACTCTGAATGTATGTAACTCTGATTATTGTTGTATAATACTATTTCAATGTTTTATTTAACAGCTTCATGAACTGTTATTGTATTATTATACTTTATCCTTCCGCTGCAAGATTCTGAGTTTGTTGCTATTCTTTCCTTTCTTTTCTTATTTAACCCCAATAACCATCCGCCCTTTTGAATGGTTTAGAACCGGCATGTGTGTTTGATTGTCGATTTGAACGGTCCAAAAAGGCGGGTCGTTACACTCCTAGTCATTTGTTGAAAAATTTCCCATTCCTTATTTTATTCAAATATTTGAATTGTGTTTCTTAATTTGCATCGAGAAGTGTCTGAAGCTCTTCTCGATTTCTAATTATACTAGTCCATTCTTTAAGTTTGGATTTTGTTGTTACCTGTATATATCCTTTCTTGTTTGGATTATTGTTTTGATTATTTCCCATTTCATTATTTATGGATGTTATTCTTATGAGGTAAAAACTGGTTCTGCGTTTAGCGATACGGTCTCATAAGATTATTAAATGTTAGCTTTATTACTTGAGTTTTCTCAAGCTGGTTTTCCAGACTGATCCGATTGTTATTTTATTATAATGCTCGAGTCAAACCAAGTATTTTTCCAGGTTGTCATTGGTAGGAATAGAGCTCATGGAGTAGAGCTGGATGTTCACTTATCGTAGTATTTTACTTTCCGCTATATTATAAATACCTATTGGCAAATTAAAAGGTAAGAAATTTATTACTATCTAGCTAATGGTATTTGTATTAATTCTGATGTATCTAGTATGTTGGAGTGATAGTTTATACCATCTTTATTATATTACATGTTGTCGTTTCTGAAACTGTTGGTTGTAGATAGTGTGATAGAGGGCTCTCGCATTGTGAACTATGTGACGAAGCTTTGTCTCTCTCTCCTACACGTCCCTTTACGGGTTGGTTGGTAGATGGCCTATAGTCCAGAGGCTGACCGTAAATTCAGGAATGAGGTTACCATTTGTAGTCACCACACTTGAGGTGGGTGAATGGTATCGGAGCTGAAGGTTAAGCTATAACCTTAGCTTTGGTAAGGTATGACTCATTAGAGATTGGGTAAGTGACACCCTAGAATGAGTTTAAGGGTATTATATATACGAGAGCATATTTGTTATTATTGTAAAAATGTATTATATTAATTGATCTATTAAGTTGGTTATGAATTCTGGTCGAGACGTGGCATGCCACGGTGTTGATAGGGATTTCTAAACACTTGAAATGACAAGCGGACATGATATTGATTTTTAAAATTTGGCAAATGAAATATTTTGTTTAGGATTATATTTTTTATATAGAGGAATACCTTTCAAAATTTATATAGTTATTATGGTATGTTTGTTTGAAAGCGATAATATTTATTTATTATCATAATTGTTTGTTTTGTCGTGCTTGGATAGTTTATGAGTGTAACAGTCCGTAAATTCAAACAAATTTTAAAAATACTAATTATAATTATTAAATAGAGTATGGTTAGAAATAAAGAATTTTCAATTATTACTGTAAAATAATAATAATAATAAATTTGTTAGAATATAAAACATGATCTTAGATAAAATTCTAAAACTACTAATCTTTTATGAAATGGAAGATGGTAACGCATATTAGAATATAATTTAATAATATTGATTGAATGTAATTGACAATCGTATTAATGCAATTTCAATCAACTGTAACAATAAATGTTACTAAAGAATGGGATAAACAATATTCTAAATATGTTAGCATACAATAAGAAATCAATTATTTGGTAAGTAGATTTATACTCCTTGCACAAACAATAAATTAATAGATATGAATTACTAAGTTGTAATAATTGATTTATTCCTCATCCCATTGATTAATCCGCTTTGGAATTTATTTTGTAATCAATGGAATTAAATGTAATTGCAATCTTTCAAATAAAAGGAAAGATAACATTAATTGTAATTAATGGACGTAATAATAGAAATGTATGTTTGAATTAAAATAAAGAGGAAGTTGAGGAAATAAAAAGTAAACATATGTTTTAATTGAAAGAGAACTTTGATGTAATATAAAGAACATGTAAATCAAAATAAAAGGATAAAACTTTGTTTGAATTATTTAATGAAAATAAAACGATTAGCATGTAACCAACATTCAATTGGAAATTTAATATTGAATTAATTGGAATTAAATCTTTTAATTAAGGTAAAGTGAAATAGATGGTGTAACGACCCCGAATTTTATAAATATTTAAAATGATAATTTATTAATTTTTTTTAATTAAAATTGTGAAATAAATCGATAAGGTGATGCGAGTTTCCCCGATATCCAAGTATATTGGAAAATAACTTTCAAATCACAATTTAAATGGAAAATAAGAGAACATAGCATAGCAATAAATGTTAGCACACATTTACATCATCTCAGCCGAAATGAAGATAAGTTGTACATGTTAAATTAATACCATATTATCACTTCAGCCGAGTAAAACAACAAACAAAAAATATGCTTTCATGAACACTAGCTAAAGGAAGAAACAAAATATATATCTATAGGCAAGTAAAAAAAATATAATGTATGTTACCTGTAGGATAGATATGCTAGGCAAAAGAAAGATGAAATATCTTTGTTCAAAGAGGTTAAGTATAGACATAAAGTACTTAGCATTAAATGCTTTCACAGCTCAAAGTATTTTGGTCAATTCGAAATCATACAAAATGTGTTCATCAGCCTCCAAAAACATGAAAATCTCTGGCATAGGGTACAAACCCATATTTTTCTCTTGTACAAACAATATTTATCACCTGTACAAGATATCATCACCCAGTATCCCTGTTTCTTATATATCAAGCCTCTCTTCATTTTCAGTTCGTCCATTGGAACTGAGAAAATATGAAGTAATACTATTAAAACTCACACAAAATTCAACTCAAACAAACGATACGAATCAAAGCAAACCAAAGATCAAAGGAAGGATTTTAACTTGCCAGTTTTTCAAAGCTCTGTTTCATTTCTTCAAAACACTGTGAGCAAACCTTCTTTTAAACTGGCCTTCTCTATATCTTTACCTGTGAGTAAACATCAACTTAAAGCTTTAAGTTTAACAGTGAAGATAAATTATTGATCATACAGTATTGTATATGTTTTATCTTTGAATAACATTCTGTATATATAGATTACTCTGTATATTGTTCTTCTCTGGTTATTGATTACAGGGTTGATCAATTGATTCAAACTTAAACTTATTTTCATCAAATCATTGTTAAGAATTAAGGTCTTCAACCAAACAAGAAGTTTAGTCTTTAACCAAGATTTTAAACCTGTTTCAACATGTTAGAGAAATATACCACCGTCAGCTTGATTTACAAGTAGACAAGAAAAATTTGATAAATTCAATTGTTACAAAAAGTTAATTCAAGTTCATAGCTTGAACCCTTATTGCAAGTTATGATTTTTAAAACAAAGATGAAGATTTTTAGTTGAATATGTACAGAGCAGTCTGTATTTGAACAAAAAATTGTATTTTTATGAATCCCTGGTGATCGACTCGATTATAAATGTTGAAATTTGTTATACAGCAAGCTTAATCATCCACGAATCCAAGAAAAATGTTAAAGAATTTTTCTAATGCGTAAATATTGGGGTCGATTCAAATTTAGGGTTTGGGATTGAGTTTCTGTGCTCTGTTTAAATTCTTGTTTTCCGGCCCCATGAGATGATCGAGCTTCGCGTGGTTCTAGAGGATGATGGCTTGGTGTGTTGACGAGTTGTGGTCGAAGTTATGGAAATTCCGGTGGGCTGAGGAGCGTTGGCGAAGGGGTTTTTGCTCGGTGATGTTGGGTTGCAGTATCGACGAAGTGGCAAAAATTCGTTTTCGAATTCTCTGGGTCGAATCGAAGTTCGATTTCACGTTGACATTGAATTTTCAACTTGCTGATGATCGCGGTGGTCATCGGAGTGGCGGCGAACCACTGTGCACGTGCACAGTGGTGTTGGTGTCTGTAGTTTAGGGTATCCGTGAATTGGCTGTAGAAAGCTCGAGTTAAAACTCGAAGAAAAGCAAGTTTGGCTCGGGAAGGAACTCGCGTACGCGAGCATACTTTTGGCTATCTTGGTTTAGGTACTTAAACTGGAAAGGAAAAAAAGAAGAAGAAGAAGATGCGTACAGGGGAGTGTCTCGGGAAGATCTGCACTTGGCTCGGGTTGGCACTCGGGATAGCTTCGGGTTTGACCCAAGTATGTGAAATTACAGTTTAAAAACTTTAAACAAATCAAGTTTAAATCAATTTCTTAATTAATTCTTTTATATAATGATTGTTTTAGTTAAGTTTGGATTAATTAAAGGTTAATTAAAGATTGATTAAGGTTAAGTTAATTGCATGATTAAGGTTGATTGATAAATTAAGGTAATTAATTCAAGGACAATAAATTAAGAATTAATTAATTTATGTGATTTATTAAAGGCTGATTTATTAATTAAGACTAATTAATATAAGTAATTAAAGGTAATTAATTACGTGAAGATAATTACTTAATTAAAAGTAATTAAATAATTAAAATTAATTAATTAAATGATTAAAGGATAATTAATCAGAATGATTTGTAATTAATTAATGTTGATTAATCAAGATTAGTAATTCATAAGAAATTAATCTGATCTGAATTAATCAGACAATTAACTGATCTTACTTGTGAATGTTTGGACTTGACTGAATAATTGAATTGTTTGATATCCCTGATATATGATGCTTTGTGATACATCCTGATTTATGTTGTGATCTGTTACTTATCTGCGATATATATATATATATATATATATGTGATTTCTGTTTCTGTGATATATTACTATGTGAATATGAAACCCCTTGACCCTTAAACGACATTTGAATTTCGATGCGACAGGGAGTCGGATTCCAGTTGGTTATCCGAAACCCACATCGAATTGTAATAGTGAATCTTTGTGACTGGTAAATTTATTTTATCTATGAATTTGTGAATGAAGATAAGCGTTATCGATTATACCGCTTATCGATATATCTGTGATGATTGATGTTGCACTATTGTGTGTGAAATCCCCGGACTACACTATACACACACAAATATGGATTTCACGTGGAAATCGGTTAAGTCACAGATAATTTAAATTCAATGTTTTTGAAATTGAAATTTTAATTTCAATTGATTTTGAAATTAGAAATTTGGATTTAAAGTGAAAAGTTTTTGAAATGGAATTTCAAAGATAAAAGTTATTTTGAATAACTTAATCGAGTTTGAAAATTTAAATAATTTGATTTAAATTTGAATTCAAGTTTTAAATTGAATTCTATGATTTGAAACTAAGGATTAAAGATGTTGTACAAGTTATATATGGGCTAAAACCATTTTAAAGATATTGATTTGGAAATTTGAATTTTTATTCAAGGGTTTTAACTCGTGTAAATAATAACTGGATTTTTCCGAAACGAAAACTACTTGTTTTCAAATAGTAATAGCTTTCATTTTAAGAAAGGATTTCCCAATTGTGTTGAACGATTTCAAGTTTGAAATAGAATTGAAATGTTTTGAAAACTATGAAATGAGTCTTTGATTTCAAAGACCGGATGAGTTAATCTAACTTGAAATAGAATTGTTTTGAAAGCTATAACTTAAATCTTGATTTAAAGATTTAACGATTTAACCAAATTGAAATGGAAATCGATTTGAAAATCTATGAATGAATCTTTGTTAATGGGGTTAACTTTGTGAAATAAATCTTTTTGTTTAAAAGATTAAAAGTGTGGAAATTGTTTAAACCATTGAAGGTTTTTGAATTAAATCTTTTTATTTAAAAGATTGGAAATGGTAATTTGTTTTACCATTAGAATGAAAAGTTTTGGGCTTTAAGCTGTGATTTAACTGAGACCCCAGTATCCATATAATTTTTAATTTGCGCTCGTTATTCGGTTTAGCCGGGAGAGGACCTTTGTGTCATATAACCCATTCCGAATAGTGATACGACGATATGGATAGCATTTGAAGACCGGTGGTGAAGACCGGGTATTTGCGAGAGCGATATGATGACCTATCGATTTTCTCTACATCATGGCTCCGGTATAGAGATTCCCTAAGTGATGGGAAGTCCGATCGAGATTGTGAATACCCGGATTTGCAAGGGCTTCTTCGGAAGTGCCTTCGGTTCTGTTCGAACCCGGAACAGACTTGTATGGATGTGTGTCTGACATTACACTTTGAGATGTAAAGCTGGTTTCTATCAAATACATTTCTGTTGGTGGCGGAGAATTTATTCTCTTAGCTTAACACCCTTCTCTGAGACGTACGAGCTCAGAGGTTATGTAGTTGATGGTTACTAGTGATACATTCCCAATTTGGTAATGTGGCACACGAAGTGCTGATGATCATTTGTTGATCAAAGCGTGGCTTTGTGGAAAAGCGTGGCTTTGTGGAAAAGCGTGCTTTGTGAAAAAGCGTGGCTTTGTGAAAAAGCGTGGCTTTGTGAAAAAGCGTTGCTTTGTGGACGAGACTTTGTCGAGCCTCACAACCCGGTAATGGTCGAAACAGGAATGTTGCGACAAAGGTTTGTAGGGGTAGCGCCCCTAGGGTATGTCATTTCCTTCTGGATAAAGGGTGGTATCATGGTATGGAGCCCAGATACTTACTCATGTGGATACACTTTATTTATTATGTGCGATGTTGGTTATCGAGCGCTCGGATAAAGGTCGGTAACGACCGGGGGATGACATGACTCGTGTGTCAGTTACCTAGTTACAGCTGTACAGCGTGAGGTAGCGTCAGTGTGTTAGTTACCTAGTTACAGCTATACAGCGTGAGGTAGCGTCGGCCTTTTGTTTGCGAAGATCCGGTTAGGATCCGGGGCGTCTTTCCAGAGGCGTTTCTATTTCGGTAAGGAAGTTCCTTAGCCTGATCATTTGTTGGAAATCCAAAGAAACAATACGAACCCTGTACGGTTTAAGTTGTATTACCTGCTATGGAATATGGCGGTAACCTGCTATTGAACATGGTAGCTATAGTAGGCATACGATGAAATGTTGTATGCCGGCTAAGATTAATATTATATTTTCGAAATGTTTTTCTACACTATGCACTAGTAATAATATCAAAAGAGTTTTGATTTTGCGTAGTAAGCATGTTTGACTATCATAAGGAGAAATCTCCTCCAATTCTGCGATTGCATTGTGTGTGTGGTGGGAGGCCTTATGGTAGTTTCATTTTCCAAAAACATTGCGGATTTCAATGTTTAAAAGCCTTTTGTGTTTGTTTAAAGATAAACTGTTTTTGTTGCTCACACCAGTCCCATGACTGATCCGGAGTTTATTGTTCCCTTCCTAAACTCTGGGTGCCCACAATTTTCCACACGGGCAGTCTAGAGTTGGGTTTTTCAGATATTCAGGTTTAGTAGATTATCTGGAGCTAGTTCAGTTCTTGGAGTTCATGGACTGACGTTGCTTATCTTGGAGCATTCTATTGGAGATATTCTATCCACTGCTGGTGTTATCTATTTTCTTTTCCGCTGCTATTTGTTGTATCATATCTCTGATGTATATAGATATTCATTGTATCATCATTGTATCTGGATATTGTATCAGATGTTGTATATCTATATTGTTTTCTTTCTTCCGCTGTGTTGTTTACTTAATTGTGTTATAAGCTCCGGCGACTCGGATTTGAACGGTCGAATATGCGGCATTCGAGTACGATGTAAAGTATGGATGTCGATTTTCGAGCGGGCAAAATCCGGATCGTTACAAGTGGTATCAGAGCTAAGGTTGAACTTTAGCTCAGGAGTGTAACACATTAAGTAGCTCATTAGAGATAGGGTGAAGTATATCCTAGAATGAGTATTCTCTCAGATATTCGTTCGAATGCCTCAGTGAATTCTCTTGCTATTCACTAATAGCGAGTATGAGTGTAAGAAGAGGATGAGATAGGGGATCGGGGAATACGACTGTAATGGTCAATACTCTGTAACAACAATGGAAGCAAATCTTTTCTCTATCAATTTCTTTTGTTCGTCATCTCTTCTCAATTCTTCGATGGTTTCTGGTAGATCCAGAAAGAAGATTCGATATATATTAATATGGGACGTAAACTCCGAATTGATCAAAACTGTTTGTTTGGATGAATTGATTGCTTTGTTTGCTATGGTTGATAGGTATAATTTGGTTTCTAAACTGAAAGCTTTGAAATTTTATCCATATATCTATCTATTTCTTTGGGTCCCGATATGTACTACGAATGGTTAGTTATCCCTTCGAACTAACCGATGTCATTGTATATTTCGTAGATCTGGATAACCCGCGTATCTTGTGAAGTGTTAAACAGATTCGTTCTTGTATCTATTATCGATATTCTGATTTGGTAAGCCAAATGCAGAATAAACTTTCAGTTTGATTCGATGAAACATTCTTCATCTATCTTTGTGTCTCCTTGGTAATTTCGAGGACGAAATTCTTTTAAGGGGGGAAGTCTGTAACGACCCCGAATTTTATAAATATTTAAAATGATAATTTATTAATTTTTTTTAATTAAAATTGTGAAATAAATCGATAAGGTGATGCGAGTTTCCCCGATATCCAAGTATATTGGAAAATAACTTTCAAATCACAATTTAAATGGAAAATAAGAGAACATAGCATAGCCATAAATGTTAGCACACATTTACATCATCTCAGCCGAAATGAAGATAAGTTGTACATGTTAAATTAATACCATATTATCACTTCAGCCGAGTAAAACAACAAACAAAAAATATGCTTTCATGAACACTAGCTAAAGGAAGAAACAAAATATATATCTATAGGCAAGTAAAAAAAAATATAATGTATGTTACCTGTAGGATAGATATGCTAGGCAAAAGAAAGATGAAATATCTTTGTTCAAAGAGGTTAAGTATAGACATAAAGTACTTAGCATTAAATGTTTTCACAGCTCAAAGTATTTTGGTCAATTCGAAATCACTAAATGTGTTCATCAGCCTCTAAAAACATGAAAATCTCTGGCATAGGGTACAAACCCATATTTTTCTTTGTACAAACAATATTTATCACCTGTACAAGATATCATCACCCAGTATCCCTGTTTCTTATATATCAAGCCTCTCTTCATTTTCAGTTCGTCCATTGGAACTGAGAAAATATGAAGTAATACTATTAAAACTCACACAAAATTCAACTCAAACAAACGATACGAATCAAAGCAAACCAAAGATCAAAGGAAGGATTTTAACTTGCCAGTTTTTCAAAGCTCTGTTTCATTTCTTCAAAACAATGTGAGCAAACCTTCTTTTAAACTGGCCTTCTCTATATCTTTACCTGTGAGTAAACATCAACTTAAAGCTTTAAGTTTAACAGTGAAGATAAATTATTGATCATACAGTATTGTATATGTTTTATCTTTGAATAACATTCTGTATATATAGATTACTCTGTATATTGTTCTTCTCTGGTTATTGATTACAGGGTTGATCAATTGATTCAAACTTAAACTTATTTTCATCAAATCATTGTTAAGAATTAAGGTCTTCAACCAAACAAGAAGTTTAGTCTTTAACCAAGATTTTAAACCTGTTTCAACATGTTAGAGAAATATACCACCGTCGGCTTGATTTACAAGTAGACAAGAAAAATTTGATAAATTCAATTGTTACAAAAAGTTAATTCAAGTTCATAGCTTGAACCCTTATTGCAAGTTATGATTTTTAAAACAAAGATGAAGATTTTTAGTTGAATATGTACAGAGCAGTCTGTATTTGAACAAAAAATTGTATTTTTATGAATCCCTGGTGATCGACTCGATTATAAATGTTGAAATTTGTTATACAGCAAGCTTAATCATCCACGAATCCAAGAAAAATGTTAAAGAATTTTTCTAATGCGTAAATATTGGGGTCGATTCAAATTTAGGGTTTGGGATTGAGTTTCTGTGCTCTGTTTAAATTCTTGTTTTCCAGCCCCATGAGATGATCGAGCTTCGCGTGGTTCTAGAGGATGATGGCTTGGTGTGTTGACGAGTTGTGGTCGAAGTTATGGAAATTCCGGTGGGCTGAGGAGCGTTGGCGAAGGGGTTTTTGCTCGGTGATGTTGGGTTGCAGTATCGACGAAGTGGCAAAAATTCGTTTTCGAATTCTTTGGGTCGAATCGAAGTTCGATTTCACGTTGGCATTGAATTTTCGACTTGCTGATGATCGCGGTGGTCATCGGAGTGGCGGCGAACCACTGTGCACGTGCACAGTGGTGTTGGTGTCTGTAGTTTAGGGTATCCGTGAATTGGCTGTAGGAAGCTCGACTTAAAACTCGAAGAAAAGCACGTTTGGCTCGGGAAGGAACTCGCGTACGCAAGCATACTTTTGGCTATCTTGGTTTAGGTACTTAAACTGGAAAGGAAAAAAAGAAGAAGAAGAAGATGCGTACAGGGGAGTGTCTCGGGAAGATCTGCACTTGGCTCGGGTTGGCACTCGGGATAGCTTCGGGTTTGACCCGAGTATGTGAAATTACAGTTTAAAAACTTTAAACAAATCAAGTTTAAATCAATTTCTTAATTAATTCTTTTATATAATGATTGTTTTAGTTAAGTTTGGATTAATTAAAGGTTAATTAAAGATTGATTAAGGTTAAGTTAATTGCATGATTAAGGTTGATTGATAAATTAAGGTAATTAATTCAAGGACAATTAATTAAGAATTAATTAATTTATGTGATTTATTAAAGGCTGATTTATTAATTAAGACTAATTAATATAAGTAATTAAAGGTAATTAATTACGTGAAGATAATTACTTAATTAAAAGTAATTAAATAATTAAAATTAATTAATTAAATGATTAAAGGATAATTAATCAGAATGATTTGTAATTAATTAATGTTGATTAATCAGGATTAGTAATTCATAAGAAATTAATCTGATCTGAATTAATCAGACAATTAACTGATCTTACTTGTGAATGTTTGGACTTGACTGAATAATTGAATTGTTTGATATCCCTGATATATGATGCTTTGTGATACATCTTGATTTATGTTGTGATCTGTTACTTATCTGCGATATATATATATATGTGTGATTTCTGTTTCTGTGATATATTACTATGTGAATATGAAACCCCTTGACCCTTAAACGACATTTGAATTTCGATGCGACAGGGAGTCGGATTCCAGTTGGTTATCCGAAACCCACATCGAATTGTAATAGTGAATCTTTGTGACTGATAAATTTATTTTATCTATGAATCTGTGAATGAAGATAAGCGTTATCGATTATACCGCTTATCGATATATCTGTGATGATTGATGTTGCACTATTGTGTGTGAAATCCCCGGACTACACTATACACACACAAATATGGATTTCACGTGGAAATCGGTTAAGTCATAGATAATTTAAATTCAATGTTTTTGAAATTGAAATTTTAATTTCAATTGATTTTGAAATTAGAAATTTGGATTTAAAGTGAAAAGTTTTTGAAATGGAATTTCAAAGATAAAAGTTATTTTGAATAACTTAATCGAGTTTGAAAATTTAAATAATTTGATTTAAATTTGAATTCAAGTTTTAAATTGAATTCTATGATTTGAAACTAAGGATTAAAGATGTTGTACAAGTTATATATGGGCTAAAACCATTTTAAAGATATTGATTTGGAAATTTGAATTTTTATTCAAGGGTTTTAACTCGTGTAAATAATAACTGGATTTTTCCGAAACGAAAACTACTTGTTTTCAAATAGTAATAGCTTTCATTTTAAGAAAGGATTTCCCAATTGTGTTGAACGATTTCAAGTTTGAAATAGAATTGAAATGTTTTGAAAACTATGAAATGAGTCTTTGATTTCAAAGACCGGATGAGTTAATCTAACTTGAAATAGAATTGTTTTGAAAGCTATAAGTTAAATCTTGATTTAAAGATTTAACGATTTAACCAAATTGAAATGGAAATCGATTTGAAAATCTATGAATGAATCTTTGTGAATGGGGTTAACTTTGTGAAATAAATCTTTTTGTTTAAAAGATTAAAAGTGTGGAAATTGTTTAAACCATTGAAGGTTTTTGAATTAAATATTTTTATTTAAAAGATTGGAAATGGTAATTTGTTTTACCATTAGAATGAAAAGTTTTGGGCTTTAAGCTGTGATTTAACTGAGACCCCAGTATCCATATGATTTTTAATTTGCGCTCGTTATTCGGTTTAGCCGGGAGAGGACCTTTGTGTCATATAACCCATTCCGAATAGTGATACGACGATATGGATAGCATTTGAAGACCGGTGGTGAAGACCGGGTATTTGCGAGAGCGATATGATGACCTATCGATTTTCTCTACATCATGGCTCCGGTATAGAGATTCCCTAAGTGATGGGAAGTCCGATCGAGATTGTGAATACCCGGATTTGCAAGGGCTTCTTCGGAAGTGCCTTCGGTTCTGTTCGAACCCGGAACAGACTTGTATGGATGTGTGTCTGACATTACACTTTGAGATGTAAAGCTGGTTTCTATCAAATACATTTCTGTTGGTGGCGGAGAATTTATTCTCTTAGCTTAACACCCTTCTCTGAGACGTACGAGCTCAGAGGTTATGTAGTTGATGGTTACTAGTGATACATTCCCAATTTGGTAATGTGGCACACGAAGTGCTGATGATCATTTGTTGATCAAAGCGTGGCTTTGTGGAAAAGCGTGGCTTTGTGGAAAAGCGTGCTTTGTGAAAAAGCGTGGCTTTGTGAAAAAGCGTGGCTTTGTGAAAAAGCGTTGCTTTGTGGACGAGACTTTGTCGAGCCTCACAACCCGGTAATGGTCGAAACAGGAATGTTGCGACAAAGGTTTGTAGGGGTAGCGCCCCTAGGGTATGTCATTTCCTTCTGGATAAAGGGTGGTATCATGGTATGGAGCCCAGATACTTACTCATGTGGATACACTTTATTTATTATGTGCGATGTTGGTTATCGAGCGCTCGGATAAAGGTCGGTAACGACCGGGGGATGACATGACTCGTGTGTTAGTTACCTAGTTACAGCTGTACAGCGTGAGGTAGCGTCAGTGTGTTAGTTACCTAGTTACAGCTATACAGCGTGAGGTAGCGTCGGCCTTTTGTTTGCGGAGATCCGGTTAAGATCCGGGGCGTCTTTCCAGAGGCGTTTCTATTTCGGTAAGGAAGTTCCTTAGCCTGATCATTTGTTGGAAATCCAAAGAAACAATACGAACCCTGTACGGTTTAAGTTGTATTACCTGCTATGGAATATGGCGGTAACCTGCTATTGAACATGGTAGCTATAGTAGGCATACGATGAAATGTTGTATGCCGGCTAAGATTAATATTATATTTTCGAAATGTTTTTCTACACTATGCACTAGTAATAATATCAAAAGAGTTTTGATTTTGCGTAGTAAGCATGTTTGACTATCATAAGGAGAAATCTCCTCCAATTCTGCGATTGCATTGTGTGTGTGGTGGGAGGCCTTATGGTAGTTTCATTTTCCAAAAACATTGCGGATTTCAATGTTTAAAAGCCTTTTGTGTTTGTTTAAAGATAAACTGTTTTTGTTGCTCACACCAGTCCCATGACTGATCCGGAGTTTATTGTTCCCTTCCTAAACTCTGGGTGCCCACAATTTTTCACACGGGCAGTCTAGAGTTGGGTTTTTCAGATATTCAGATTTAGTAGATTATCTGGAGCTAGTTCAGTTCTTGGAGTTCATGGACTGACGTTGCTTATCTTGGAGCATTCTATTGGAGATATTCTATCCACTGCTGGTGTTATCTATTTTCTTTTCCGCTGCTATTTGTTGTATCATATCTCTGATGTATATAGATATTCATTGTATCATCATTGTATCTGGATATTGTATCAGATGTTGTATATCTATATTGTTTTCTTTCTTCCGCTGTGTTGTTTACTTAATTGTGTTATAAGCTCCGGCGACTCGGATTTGAACGGTCGAATATGCGGCATTCGAGTACGATGTAAAGTATGGATGTCGATTTTCGAGCGGGCAAAATCCGGATCGTTACAAGTGGTATCAGAGCTAAGGTTGAACTTTAGCTCAGGAGTGTAACACATTAAGTAGCTCATTAGAGATAGGGTGAAGTATATCCTAGAATGAGTATTCTCTCAGATATTCGTTCGAATGCCTCAGTGAATTCTCTTGCTATTCACTAATAGCGAGTATGAGTGTAAGAAGAGGATGGGATAGGGGATCGGGGAATACGACTGTAATGGTCAATACTCTGTAACAACAATGGAAGCAAATCTTTTCTCTATCAATTTCTTTTGTTCGTCATCTCTTCTCAATTCTTCGATGGTTTCTGGTAGATCCAGAAAGAAGATTCGATATATATTAATATGGGACGTAAACTCCGAATTGATCAAAACTGTTTGTTTGGATGAATTGATTGCTTTGTTTGCTATGGTTGATAGGTATAATTTGGTTTCTAAACTGAAAGCTTTGAAATTTTATCCATATATCTATCTATTTCTTTGGGTCCCGATATGTACTACGAATGGTTAGTTATCCCTTCGAACTAACCGATGTCATTGTATATTTCGTAGATCTGGATAACCCGCGTATCTTGTGAAGTGTTAAACAGATTCGTTCTTGTATCTATTATCGATATTCTGATTTGGTAAGCCAAATGCAGAATAAACGTTTAGTTTGATTCGATGAAACATTCTTCATCTATCTTTGTGTCTCCTTGGTAATTTCGAGGACGAAATTCTTTTAAGGGGGGAAGTCTGTAACGACCCCGAATTTTATAAATATTTAAAATGATAATTTATTAATTTTTTTTAATTAAAATTGTGAAATAAATCGATAAGGTGATGCGAGTTTCCCCGATATCCAAGTATATTGGAAAATAACTTTCAAATCACAATTTAAATGGAAAATAAGAGAACATAGCATAGCCATAAATGTTAGCACACATTTACATCATCTCAGCCGAAATGAAGATAAGTTGTACATGTTAAATTAATACCATATTATCACTTCAGCCGAGTAAAACAACAAACAAAAAATATGCTTTCATGAACACTAGCTAAAGGAAGAAACAAAATATATATCTATAGGCAAGTAAAAAAAAATATAATGTATGTTACCTGTAGGATAGATATGCTAGGCAAAAGAAAGATGAAATATCTTTGTTCAAAGAGGTTAAGTATAGACATAAAGTACTTAGCATTAAATGTTTTCACAGCTCAAAGTATTTTGGTCAATTCGAAATCATACAAAATGTGTTCATCAGCCTCTAAAAACATGAAAATCTCTGGCATAGGGTACAAACCCATATTTTTCTTTGTACAAACAATATTTATCACCTGTACAAGATATCATCACCCAGTATCCCTGTTTCTTATATATCAAGCCTCTCTTCATTTTCAGTTCGTCCATTGGAACTGAGAAAATATGAAGTAATACTATTAAAACTCACACAAAATTCAACTCAAACAAACGATACGAATCAAAGCAAACCAAAGATCAAAGGAAGGATTTTAACTTGCCAGTTTTTCAAAGCTCTGTTTCATTTCTTCAAAACACTGTGAGCAAACCTTCTTTTAAACTGGCCTTCTCTATATCTTTACCTGTGAGTAAACATTAACTTAAAGCTTTAAGTTTAACAGTGAAGATAAATTATTGATCATACAGTATTGTATATGTTTTATCTTTGAATAACATTCTGTATATATAGATTACTCTGTATATTGTTCTTCTCTGGTTATTGATTACAGGGTTGATCAATTGATTCAAACTTAAACTTATTTTCATCAAATCATTGTTAAGAATTAAGGTCTTCAACCAAACAAGAAGTTTAGTCTTTAACCAAGATTTTAAACCTGTTTCAACATGTTAGAGAAATATACCACCGTCAGCTTGATTTACAAGTAGACAAGAAAAATTTGATAAATTCAATTGTTACAAAAAGTTAATTCAAGTTCATAGCTTGAACCCTTATTGCAAGTTATGATTTTTAAAACAAAGATGAAGATTTTTAGTTGAATATGTACAGAGCAGTCTGTATTTGAACAAAAAATTGTATTTTTATGAATCCCTGGTGATCGACTCGATTATAAATGTTGAAATTTGTTATACAGCAAGCTTAATCATCCACGAATCCAAGAAAAATGTTAAAGAATTTTTCTAATGCGTAAATATTGGGGTCGATTCAAATTTAGGGTTTGGGATTGAGTTTCTGTGCTCTGTTTAAATTCTTGTTTTCCGGCCCCATGAGATGATCGAGCTTCGCGTGGTTCTAGAGGATGATGGCTTGGTGTGTTGACGAGTTGTAGTCGAAGTTATGGAAATTCCGGTGGGCTGAGGAGCGTTGGCGAAGGGGTTTTTGCTCGGTGATGTTGGGTTGCAGTATCGACGAAGTGGCAAAAATTCGTTTTCGAATTCTCTGGGTCGAATCGAAGTTCGATTTCACGTTGGCATTGAATTTTCGACTTGCTGATGATCGCGGTGGTCATCGGAGTGGCGGCGAACCACTGTGCACGTGCATAGTGGTGTTGGTGTCTGTAGTTTAGGGTATCCGTGAATTGGCTGTAGGAAGCTCGACTTAAAACTCGAAGAAAAGCACGTTTGGCTCGGGAAGGAACTCGCGTACGCAAGCATACTTTTGGCTATCTTGGTTTAGGTACTTAAACTGGAAAGGAAAAAAAGAAGAAGAAGAAGATGCGTACAGGGGAGTGTCTCGGGAAGATCTGCACTTGGCTCGGGTTGGCACTCGGGATAGCTTCGGGTTTGACCCGAGTATGTGAAATTACAGTTTAAAAACTTTAAACAAATCAAGTTTAAATCAATTTCTTAATTAATTCTTTTATATAATGATTGTTTTAGTTAAGTTTGGATTAATTAAAGGTTAATTAAAGATTGATTAAGGTTAAGTTAATTGCATGATTAAGGTTGATTGATAAATTAAGGTAATTAATTCAAGGACAATTAATTAAGAATTAATTAATTTATGTGATTTATTAAAGGCTGATTTATTAATTAAGACTAATTAATATAAGTAATTAAAGGTAATTAATTACGTGAAGATAATTACTTAATTAAAAGTAATTAAATAATTAAAATTAATTAATTAAATGATTAAAGGATAATTAATCAGAATGATTTGTAATTAATTAATGTTGATTAATCAGGATTAGTAATTCATAAGAAATTAATCTGATCTGAATTAATCAGACAATTAACTGATCTTACTTGTGAATGTTTGGACTTGACTGAATAATTGAATTGTTTGATATCCCTGATATATGATGCTTTGTGATACATCTTGATTTATGTTGTGATCTGTTACTTATCTGCGATATATATATATATATATATGTGATTTCTGTTTCTGTGATATATTACTATGTGAATATGAAACCCCTTGACCCTTAAACGACATTTGAATTTCGATACGACAGGGAGTCGGATTCCAGTTGGTTATCCGAAAGCCACATCGAATTGTAATAGTGAATCTTTGTGACTGATAAATTTATTTTATCTATGAATCTGTGAATGAAGATAAGCGTTATCGATTATACCGCTTATCGATATATCTGTGATGATTGATGTTGCACTATTGTGTGTGAAATCCCCAGACTACACTATACACACACAAATATGGATTTCACGTGGAAATCGGTTAAGTCATAGATAATTTAAATTCAATGTTTTTGAAATTGAAATTTTAATTTCAATTGATTTTGAAATTAGAAATTTGGATTTAAAGTGAAAAGTTTTTGAAATGGAATTTCAAAGATAAAAGTTATTTTGAATAACTTAATCGAGTTTGAAAATTTAAATAATTTGATTTAAATTTGAATTCAAGTTTTAAATTGAATTCTATGATTTGAAACTAAGGATTAAAGATGTTGTACAAGTTATATATGGGCTAAAACCATTTTAAAGATATTGATTTGGAAATTTGAATTTTTATTCAAGGGTTTTAACTCGTGTAAATAATAACTGGATTTTTCCGAAACGAAAACTACTTGTTTTCAAATAGTAATAGCTTTCATTTTAAGAAAGGATTTCCCAATTGTGTTGAACGATTTCAAGTTTGAAATAGAATTGAAATGTTTTGAAAACTATGAAATGAGTCTTTGATTTCAAAGACCGGATGAGTTAATCTAACTTGAAATAGAATTGTTTTGAAAGCTATAAGTTAAATCTTGATTTAAAGATTTAACGATTTAACCAAATTGAAATGGAAATCGATTTGAAAATCTATGAATGAATCTTTGTGAATGGGGTTAACTTTGTGAAATAAATCTTTTTGTTTAAAAGATTAAAAGTGTGGAAATTGTTTAAACCATTGAAGGTTTTTGAATTAAATCTTTTTATTTAAAAGATTGGAAATGGTAATTTGTTTTACCATTAGAATGAAAAGTTTTGGGCTTTAAGCTGTGATTTAACTGAGACCCCAGTATCCATATGATTTTTAATTTGCGCTCGTTATTCGGTTTAGCCGGGAGAGGACCTTTGTGTCATATAACCCATTCCGAATAGTGATACGATGATATGGATAGCATTTGAAGACCGGTGGTGAAGACCGGGTATTTGCAAGAGCGATATGATGACCTATCGATTTTCTCTACATCATGGCTCCGGTATAGAGATTCCCTAAGTGATGGGAAGTCCGATCGAGATTGTGAATACCCGGATTTGCAAGGGCTTCTTCGGAAGTGCCTTCGGTTCTGTTCGAACTCGGAACAGACTTGTATGGATGTGTGTCTGACATTACACTTTGAGATGTAAAGCTGGTTTCTATCAAATACATTTCTGTTGGTGGCGGAGAATTTATTCTCTTAGCTTAACACCCTTCTCTGAGACGTACGAGCTCAGAGGTTATGTAGTTGATGGTTACTAGTGATACATTCCCAATTTGGTAATGTGGCACACGAAGTGCTGATGATCATTTGTTGATCAAAGCGTGGCTTTGTGAAAAAGCGTGGCTTTGTGGAAAAGCGTGCTTTGTGAAAAAGCGTGGCTTTGTGAAAAAGCGTGGCTTTGTGAAAAAGCGTTGCTTTGTGGACGAGACTTTGTCGAGCCTCACAACCCGGTAATGGTCGAAACAGGAATGTTGCGACAAAGGTTTGTAGGGGTAGCGCCCCTAGGGTATGTCATTTCCTTCTGGATAAAGGGTGGTATCATGGTATGGATCCCAGATACTTACTCATGTGGATACACTTTATTTATTATGTGCGATGTTGGTTATCGAGCGCTCGGATAAAGGTCGGTAACGACCGGGGGATGACATGACTCGTGTGTTAGTTACCTAGTTACAGCTGTACAGCGTGAGGTAGCGTCAGTGTGTTAGTTACCTAGTTACAGCTATACAGCGTGAGGTAGCGTCGGCCTTTTGTTTGCGGAGATCCGGTTAGGATCCGGGGCGTCTTTCCAGAGGCATTTCTATTTCGGTAAGGAAGTTCCTTAGCCTGATCATTTGTTGGAAATCCAAAGAAACAATACGAACCCTGTACGGTTTAAGTTGTATTACCTGCTATGGAATGTGGCGGTAACCTGCTATTGAACATGGTAGCTATAGTAGGCATACGATGAAATGTTGTATGTCGGCTAAGATTAATATTATATTTTCGAAATGTTTTTCTACACTATGCACTAGTAATAATATCAAAAGAGTTTTGATTTTGCGTAGTAAGCATGTTTGACTATCATAAGGAGAAATCTCCTCCAATTCTGCGATTGCATTGTGTGTGTGGTGGGAGGCCTTATGGTAGTTTCATTTTCCAAAAACATTGCGGATTTCAATGTTTAAAAGCCTTTTGTGTTTGTTTAAAGATAAACTGTTTTTGTTGCTCACACCAGTCCCATGACTGATCCGGAGTTTATTGTTCCCTTCTTAAACTCTGGGTGCCCACAATTTTCCACACGGGCAGTCTAGAGTTGGGTTTTTCTGATATTCAGGTTTAGTAGATTATCTGGAGCTAGTTCAGTTCTTGGAGTTCATGGACTGACGTTGCTTATCTTGGAGCATTCTATTGGAGATATTCTATCCACTGCTGGTGTTATCTATTTTCTTTTCCGCTGCTATTTGTTGTATCATATCTCTGATGTATATAGATATTCATTGTATCTGGATATTGTATCAGATGTTGTATATCTATATTGTTTTCTTTCTTCCGCTGTGTTGTTTACTTAATTGTGTTATAAGCTCCGGCGACTCGGATTTGAACGGTCGAATCTGCGGCATTCGAGTACGATGTAAAGTATGGATGTCGATTTTCGAGCGGGCAAAATCCGGATCGTTACAGATGGTAATTGATTCAGTCAAGAATAAGCAACATATATTGAAATGAATAAAATGAACATTTGAATGAAGACAAACCAATGTTAATAAAATGAAGATTCAATTCAGTAAATTTTAAAATATATTATTATTTGAATTTAAATAAAATTTAAAGGTTAAAATTAAAGAACAAATTTTGGAATATTGAGTAATATATTTTTCCAAATTCAATAAAATAAAAAAAATTCTAAAATTTTAAATGTTGTTCAAACTTAGTCAAAATTTGACCTTTGGTCGAAAATTTAAAATTTGAATTTTAAAATTTTGTTCTTTTCTTATGATACTAGACTGAATTCTGATCTTCTCCCCACTTTTCGTTTTGTCAAAATCAAATTTCTATTGCTCTAAATATTTGAATTTTTGTGAAAAACCGACATAAGTTTGTACTGTTTAGTTGTGAAATTTGGCTAAGTCCAAATGTGTTTGTTTGGTCTAATAGGCCTTGGTTAACCAAGGGACTTTAACCATACGAAGAGACTTGTGTCTATTCCTATGCCTATGACCTTTTGTTTCTTTCTGACTAACTTGTACGTACATAATTTTTCTCTTCAGAAAACTTTCTCATCACACTTCCTTCTTCCTCTCCCAATCTACAGAGAGTTCTAGATCTACAGACTCAAAATTTCTCCAAACAAAAACTCCTCCCTCCTCTCATCCAAAACTCTTCCTTCCTCCTCCTATACCCGCCACTCACCTCCATCTCCAAGCCCATCTCCTCCTTCTCATCTCCATCCAAGCATAGGCCAAAACCCCTCCTCTTTCCCTAACTCTAGCCGAACCCAGACCACCACCAAACCCACCCAAACCACCACCATCTCCTCCTCTTGCATAGCCCCACCATATCATCCACCCTAGCCCAACTTAGCCGCACCCAAACCCATCCAAGGCCGAGCCCTATTTTAGCCCTAGGCCAAGCCGTTTGCACCCCTCTTCCTCCTCTTTTTATAAAAAAACAAAAGTTACCTATTTCTATTTTGGTGATCCATCGATTCTAGCTTCCTTTTCTTTAGAATTTAGATTCAAATTCATAGCTTTGTTTTTCTCAAATTGTCCTAGCCTCGAAAGGTGAGCTATTCACTCACGATTTATAATCATATGCTAAGTGAATGAATATCAATTGATATGTTATTAGAATGTTGCAACAATATAGAAATTTTGCGTAGTTTTTTTATAATGTTGATATGACATATGTTCACCTATGTTCACTTATTATTTTGTTATGATATTGTTATTTATATTATGATGTTTTTTTATAAAAATAGATGTGATGATATGGTTGTTGATATGCTTCATGATGCTAATATGAAATTTCTATGTTGAAAAAAAAGAGAAATGTTATATTGATTTAAAAAGTTGTCACCCATGTTATGAAAAATGTCACTAATATGATATGTGTAAACTAATGAGTGGAAAGAAGAAGAAAAAAACGCAAAAGAAAAAAAAGAAAAGATAAAAAAATTATATGCGTATATGTGTTATGTTGTAATATTGGAAATCATCTAAAGTGTTATGTTAGAAATGATTGCAGATTATGTTATGTTATGGTAGAAATTATATGTCACATTCCATGTTAAAATATGAATATATGCTTTGTTATGAAAATTTGTTAAGCAAGTTTTATGCTACGCTATGTAATTAGTTATTTAAGTTACATGCTATGCTATGTAATTTGTTATGTAAGTTATATACTAATTTATGCAATTTGTTTTGCAAGTTATATGCTACCTTATGCAATATGTTATGTATGAATATGTGCCATGTTATTTATTTTATGTAAATCATGCTACAAGTTCCCTTAGCTTTAGGAAATCACTATGGATTGAAATTATACATACCCGAATGATCTTTTAGAATAGGGAAAATCGTTATCGGTTGAAATGATAAACCCTAGCGATTTTATTGATTTTGGAATATTGGGATTGCAGGTTGAAATGATATATAACTGTAAATTTTAAATTATTGCGGATTGAAATGTTAAACATCCGTATCACTTGACCCTAGTATAGAAAACTATATACGGACACCGTTGGTCTGTTTTTAAAGTGATTTCTGAAATTTTGGAAAGATGTGTTTGGAAGAGAAAAGGAAACTGATTTTTAAATTTAATATAAAGATTTTATTTTAAAAAAAAATATGTAAAATTTAGATTTTAATATTATCGATTTTAAGAATTCTAAATTTATAAGTTTTAAAATGTAAATTTTAAGGTTTTACTTATAACTATATTTACTTTTTTTTCATAATAATAAGATTTAATTTAATAAAATTTAATAAAAATAAAATATATCATGTTTAAAATATTTAAATTAATATATTTATTTTAATATATAACCTATTTTAATATATAAACTATTTCTAATATATATACTATTTCGATCTATAACCTATTTTAATATATAAACTGTTATCCCATTTTTGGTCAAAACTGGAATATTAGTGTTGGGTGCGTTTCCTCCACGACCAGAGTAAGGTTCATTCGGCAATCAGAGTAAGGTTCATTCGGCAACCAGAGTACAAGTTCATTCGGCACCCAGAGCACACGTTCATTCGGCAATCAGAGTAAGGTTCATTCGGCAACCAGAGTACAAGTTCATTCGGCACCCAGAGCACACGTTCATTCGGCTATTCAAGACCAGCCCTGCCGAACCAAGAGCACTTCCCTGCCTGCCGAACCAACACATTTTCCATCTCCTACCGGACCGGGGCCTCGCCAACAACTACCGAACCAAACAACACCGAACCAACTGCTTCACACCCCTATGCCGAACCAACCTATCACCGGACCACATCCCTACCAAATCCCAACCTTCTCCAAGCACGGCCGAACCAAAGCTTCGCCGAACCGGAACGCTGCCAGGCCAAATTGCTTCAGCCCAGGCCCACCAGCAGCTATATACATCCAAGACCCCTGCCCCCAACCTCACTCTATAAATAGAGGGGCAGGGGTACAACAATGGGGGAGAAGTTGGAGAGCTCAAGCACGGAAGGAACTTTCAAACGCTTTTAGATACTTGTACCAAAGCTTTGTACTTGTAATCTGAGATCTAAAGGAGAAATAACATATAAAGTGGACGTAGGCACGTTCTGGCCGAACCACTATAAATCTGTGTGTCTTTTTACAGTTTAGCCCCTGCTTTTCATATATTTGCATAAGTCACCCAAATCACTAAGAACAACATAAGATCTACTAAATCATACAACTTTGAGGTGTTTGTCCATTTTTTGTGCAAACATTTTTGGTGCTTTCACCGAGAGATTTACTCAAGGATTCTACTGCTTGGAAGCTGAATTTGAAAGTCTAAAGATTCAGATTGGGAGAATCATGACAAGACAATCAAGCAGAAGGCCGAGGCCAGAGCAAAGTCAACAGGAAGGGAGTCAAGAGGCTTTCTCAGGAGAAAACCAAGCTTCAGTCTTCATCACCAGGGATGAGATGGAGGCCATGATGAGAAGACAAGAAGGGATGATCCAGAACTTGCTTCAACAGATTGGGCAACTTGGAGCACGGAACCAAGGCGCAACTGGAGTTCAGAACGGAGCAGGACCATCTGGCGTAGCACCAGAGCTAGGAGGCACACATGCAGAACATGTTGACCCAATCCCGAGAAGAGAGACGGGGGCATCCGAACAATCTGGTAACAATAGAAGAATGAATGCTCCGCCAGGGGGGCATACACCTGAAAGCTCCCACGGACTCAGGGGGCAGGTCGAAGGCAGTGAACGAGGACTTCAGCTTGGAGACAATGACAGATTAGCTGAGATGGTTAGAAGAGCTATGAGAGGCGGACTAGTGAATAGAGACCTGGAGGATGTGAATAGGAGTCCTTTTACCACAACAATCAGGCGAGCTAGGAACCCACCAGATTTTAAGCTACCATCATTGGATATGTATAATGGAAGGACAGACCCCACGGTTCATCTGACAAAATATATAAGGCATATGGAAGTGCTGGGGGCATCAGAGGAGGTTATGGCCTGGTGCTTTCCATTGTACTTGGCAGATATTGCGGCGTTATGGTTCAGACAACTGGAAAGCGGCTCCATAGGAACGTGGGCAGATTTAACTGAGAGATTCATGAGGCAATTCAGGGTTCATATTGCAAGACCCAAGAATGTGATGACTTTGGCAACCTTGAAGCAGAAAACTGGAGAGACTTTGAGGAGTTTTCTAACACGATTTAATGCGGCAGCAGCATCAGTGGATCGACCAGATCCATCTATGGTCATGATGGCGGCTGTATCTGCAATAGCTGATAGTACGGAGTTCAAGAATTCGTTAACTAAAGATCCGCCTATGAATCTGGGAGAGTTCTATCATGAGGCTGAAAAGTTTCTGCGTTTGGAAGATGCTAGTGCAGAAAGAGAGGAAGAAGTTGACGTTTACGCAATCAAGAGCGGAAGCCCACCTGGAAGGGGTGCGGAGACTGGTAAAGGAAAGAGAAAGGCTGAGGATAATGATGACAGGTCAAAGCGGCCACGGAAAGAGTCGCGATTCACCACTTACTCCGAGCTGAATGAGAGTTTGGAGCGAATCTATCAAGATACAAGAGAGCAGGTTCCCTACCGTAGGCCAATGCAAAGGGATCCGACTATTAACGAAAGGAAATCAGACAGATATTGCTTGTTCCACGACCTGAATGGTCATCATACCAACGATTGCAGGCATCTGAAAGATGAGGTGGAGGGGCATATTCGGAATGGTTTGCTATCACAATATGTGAGAAGGAGGGCCACAACGGTGGGACAAGAACGACCACCGCCCGCACCAACTGAAGACGGCTCAGGATCGAGATGTCATCTTATTATCCGTTGATCGAGATAACGACGAACGAGCAGCAAACTCCACACTGATACGGTTAAGTTGTTTACACATGTACAGGACCACGAACGATCCTCAGGCATGCTCTGATACAACTATAAACCACATCGATATAGGCGTTTGCACTCCGACGTCACTACTTTGTTTTTGTTCTTTATTTCTTAAATTTGGATTTGACTTTGCTGAACATTTCTATTTTAAATTTCATCAGTTGAATGGATATTTGGTTTTGATAATTCTAAAATGGCTAAACTACTTACACATGTACGGGATCGCGAACGATCCCTAGGCATGCTCTGAGATAGTGATAAACCGCCACAACAGACAATCCAGAAACTCACCCGAACGTGAATCTGGTTTGGATGGTATTAAGTCCCCCCCGGGCACACATCAACTCGCCTCGAACGGCACCCCGACCTCGAACGGTCACAACTCGCCTCGAACGGCACCCCGACCGCGAACGGTCACAATTCGCCGCGAACGGCACCCGACCTCGAACGGTCACAACTCGCCTCGAACGGCACCCGACTTCGAACAGTCACCAACTCGCCTCGAACGGCACAACTCATCTCGCCACAAGTGGCTCGATCGCGAACAGTCGCCATTTGAGGTCCACCCCCTGACCGCCAACAGTCGCACCTTACCACGAATGGCTCGATCTCGAACGATCGTCATTCGAAGTAAGGCGCTTGACCGCGAACGGTCACATTTCACCCCAAGTGGCTTGATCACGAATGGTCGCCATTCGAGGTACGCCTTCTGACCGGGCTCGGTCGCACTTTACCTCGAATGACTCGACCCCGAACGGTCGTCATTTGAAGTAAAGCGCTTGACCGTGAACGATCACATTCCACCACAAATGACTCGATCTCAAACGATCGTAGCATGGATTTAGACGCTTGACCGCGAACGGTCGCACTTCACCTCAAATGACTCGATCGCGAACGGTCGTCATTTGAAGTTAGGCGCTTGACCATGAACGGCCGTGCTTCATCCCAAGTAGCTCGATCCCGAACGGTCGTCATTTAGGGCCATATAAAACTATCAAGCTCTTTACAGGTTGTTGAGGATACGAACATCCAGCTCATGGCATTACAAAACACGTCTTCCTACCGCAAGTCATGTTTTGGGGGGCAAAGTGTTATCCCATTTTTGGTCAAAACTGGAATATTAGTGTTGGGTGCGTTTCCTCCACGACCAGAGTAAGGTTCATTCGGCAATCAGAGTAAGGTTCATTCGGCAACCAGAGTACAAGTTCATTCGGCACCCAGAGCACACGTTCATTCGGCAATCAGAGTAAGGTTCATTCGGCAACCAGAGTACAAGTTCATTCGGCACCCAGAGCACACGTTCATTCGGCTATTCAAGACCAGCCCTGCCGAACCAAGAGCACTTCCCTGCCTGCCGAACCAACACATTTTCCATCTCCTACCGGACCGGGGCCTCGCCAACAACTACCGAACCAAACAACACCGAACCAACTGCTTCACACCCCTATGCCGAACCAACCTATCACCGGACCACATCCCTACCAAATCCCAACCTTCTCCAAGCACGGCCGAACCAAAGCTTCGCCGAACCGGAACGCTGCCAGGCCAAATTGCTTCAGCCCAGGCCCACCAGCAGCTATATACATCCAAGACCCCTGCCCCCAACCTCACTCTATAAATAGAGGGGCAGGGGTACAACAATGGGGGAGAAGTTGGAGAGCTCAAGCACGGAAGGAACTTTCAAACGCTTTTAGATACTTGTACCAAAGCTTTGTACTTGTAATCTGAGATCTAAAGGAGAAATAACATATAAAGTGGACGTAGGCACGTTCTGGCCGAACCACTATAAATCTGTGTGTCTTTTTACAGTTTAGCCCCTGCTTTTCATATATTTGCATAAGTCACCCAAATCACTAAGAACAACATAAGATCTACTAAATCATACAACTTTGAGGTGTTTGTCCATTTTTTGTGCAAACATAAACTATTTCTAATATATATACTATTTCAATTTTATAACCTATTTTTAAAATATAAACAATTTTTGTATGTATAACTATTCCAATATAAAAACTACTTTCAATATTCAAAATGTTTAAAGTTAGAACTATTATGATTTAGATTTAATTGACTTAAAATGTGAATATTTTGATATGATGGTTTAACCTATTTTGTGGTTATGATTTTGAAAATGAATATGCTTTCGGAAGTGAATATGATTTAGAAAGTGATATGATTTTGAAGTTAATACGATTTCGAAAGTGATATGATTTTGAAGTGAATATGATATTTTGATATAAACTATGAATCGGTTTTGGAAATGTAAAAGAACCAACTGGTGTGAAATAAGCGTTTGGTTGTTAAAGAGACAGGGATTGAATATTGTCATACTCTCTGCCAATACCAAAAACCATTTAACAACTGTGCACGTGGTAGAGAATCCAGAACGAAGTAGGATGGTTTGGCGAATGCTATTGGAATGAAGTAAGAGAATGATGATGGATAGCCTTGACTTCGAATCATAATTAAAATGACTAAAACAAGAGCCACGCCAGGCCAAGTGAGGTCGCTCCCCCTATTGGGGACATTTCTTTGATACTATATTATTACTTTGTGATTGATTTGGTGGCCACCCTTTGATTTGATTTGGGAGTGTGTCTCGAGGTGGGTGGTAGTAGCTACTATGCGTTACCACCAGTCCGGATCCGCAAAATGTTAGTATCCTACCCTAGGCATTGACTCGCGTGCCTTGTCATATTTATCCAGATCACCCCCACTATGAGTTTGGTTTGTATCGTGCACTATGGAGTGCCCCCGATAGCCCTCCAGTTTATGAAAGAATTACGGTACTGTATAAACTACGTCATTTATATAAAAATGTGTTAAGGGGGATATGGGTAACAGCTTAACGCTATTTTAATATTTTACTTTACTGTAGACATTATTTATGTAGCGTATTGTATTATGTATGTAGATAGTTCCACAGATCCTTAAAGGATGGAAATCCTAAACATTGTTTAAGTTATAACATTTCATTTGGACATTTCACTTGATTTGATTTACTTGCATAAGATTGTTAATCCTGACTCGAGTGTTTTGTGTTTTGCTTTATGCTCGAGTCAGCCTGAGTATTACAGCATTTGAGACTCACCTTTTGGAGCTTGGCTTGGAGATCTATCTTATCTATTCAGCTTTCCAGTTATTATGTTATTTCAGTCATTTTGTTATTTCTGTTCAGACTTGTTATTTGCTTATGTATTAGAGACTTCTGTGTATTTGGACTTCTATTGTCTTTTGTCTTGGACATGTTGTTTCTGTAGTAGCTTCATGAACTACTATTTATCTGTTCCGCTGCGTATTATTGTATTACTCTGTGTCTGTGACTCTATGATTGATTTATTTAATGCATATGCTAAGTTTTGCTAAATATAAATAACAATCTATTGTTTTGAGCAATTCAAGTCTGACATGTGTGGTTTATTGTCGATTTGAATGGTTAAAATAGCGGGTCGTTACAGTTGGCATCAGAGCTATGGTTTATGCAAAAGTTAGCTTATGAAGTAAAAACTCATTAGTAATAAGGTAGCAACACCTTAGAATGAGTAGAATCAATTGCGAAATCATCCTTCCTTTCGAGCCTATCTTCTTAGTTAGGATTCTCTTTGATTAGGGTTCCTCTAAATTTGAATCCCTATCTTTGTTCTAAAATCCATTCTTGAATCATCCTATGAGGGAGCATATTTGTTAGTGTTATAAAAATTGTTTTATATCGTATTGTTATTTTGTTAAGTATGATTATATTTTATATATAAATGTATAATTTTCTAAAATTAGATAGTTAAATGAATTGGTTGTTAGAAATGATAATACTATATTATCATTTACTGTTTTGTTAACATTCCTAAACCTATAACTATTGTTGTATGTTATAAGGAGATGAAATTTTATAAACATGGTTAGAAATCTGATTTGCAAATGAGATAAAATTAAATTGTGGATTTGAGAACTTAATTTTCGGTGCTTTTAAAATTTTTGTTTCCAAAGTTTGAAGAAAATAAAATAAAAATAATATTAATATTATTGGAAGGTATTTTCAAGTAGAAATTGTTTCCTAAAGAATTTTAAAAGAAGCAAGTCAGTACTCTCCTCTTTTGTCCCTGGAAAACAATTTCGGTGATGACTGCAGCATCATCGACATTCATTTTCGAGTCTTAAAGCTCAAAGTGGGGGAGGCCACTTAGTAACTTTGCTACACTTTTGTTTTGGAAACTGGATTTTGATTTGAATTTCTTAAGTATGATTTGGTATACAAAAATATATATACATATATTTATTTCAAAATGGTTTGAAGTGAAATCGGAATTTAAACTCTTAAGTTTATGTTAAGTAATGGTTTTGAATTATTGAAATGAAGTAAAATTTCTGAATGATTGGAGTGTCTAAAATGAGAAATGAAATTGAAACAACTTGAAACAATTGAACTAGGATAAAATTAATTTGTATAATACTCAATTGCATGCTAAAACATATAACTTACCTGAAATATTTAAAAAGTTAAAGTGCTAACATGAATATGTAATTGAAGGGTATATAAGAGGAAATTTAAGTAATAAGAAAAAAATGTTCAAACTAAATTTTTCTTAATAAAAATATTGTAAATAAAAGGTAAATTATATAGTGCTCAATTACATTCTAAAACATTAACAAAAACTTACCAGGAAAAAAGTTTAAATGTTAATGAGAACATGTAATTAAATAGTATACAATATAAAATGTAAGTAATAAGATGTCGAAAATGAAATTTGTTAATGAAAGTTATAAATAAAATTTGAGTTGTTGTAATGAATGTTTATACACTCAATCTATGTTATAAGAAATGTTAAGTGAAATAAATTGAATAATAAAAGGAGAATGCTATTTAAGTAAATGAATATGAACTTAAGAAACTAAATAAGTAATAAATAAATTTATATTTTGTAAACTGTTAGTGATACAAAGGTAAATTACAAAGAATGGTTGAAATAGAATTATGAAATGGAATTAACTTAAGTGAAGTCGAATGGATTAAATAAATGAAATGAGTTAAATAAAATAGGATTTGTTTTGAAACAAAAATATATATATAAATGAACTTAAGTTATAAAGATAAGGTGAATGAAAATAAATTATGAATGAAAGTTAATTAAGTAGGGATGTAAGAAATTTGGAATATATATAAGCTATATAACTTGAAACTTGAGAAAATAGGAAGTAGAAACAAAAATAAGAATGTGGTTAAACATTTTGGATAGGCAAGAGAAAATATGGAATGTTGATATTAAACTTAGGTAAATTTGTAGAATGGTGAATTAAGTGATATTAACATTAAAGGAAATATACTATGTGAATGAAATCAAATAAATAAACATAAATAAATTTGAATATGAAAGAGAATAACAAATATGATTGTAAACGAATGTAAATAAATAGGGTGAACATAATGAACGTTAATAATTGAATGTAAGTTAATTGGACATAATAGAATGGAAATTAATGGAATGAGAATCCATTGAATATGAATAAGTAAGCATGGAAAAAAATATGCAACAAATGTTAATAAATTGAAAGTAAATAAATTGAATGTAAACCAATTAAATGTGGATGAAACAAATGTAAATAATTGTAAAATCAATTGAATGTAAATACATTAAAATGGAATTAATCAAATGCGAATGCAATGAATATTGATTGATTGAATAAAAGTGGATTGAAACCAAATTAATAGAATGTAAATCGATTAAAATCGAACTAATTTAATATAAATCCATTGAATGATTAACGAGATGAATAATAATAAGTGAATGTTAATCAATTAAGAAATAAATAAGGTGAATGCAAATAAACTGGATATGAATGTAAATTAATTAAAAGTGAGTTAATTAGAATGATAATAATAAATGAATGTTAATAAGTAATAAAAATGTATAAAGTTAACATTCGAAATGAAATTTATATGGTTTTGAATTAATTGTTTGTAATTATAACGATCCTGACTCGGCCTTCGAAAATCGGCACCCGTACTTCACTTGTACTCGAATGCCACAGATTCAAACACTCAATCTGGCTCGCCGGAGCTTATAACACAGTAAGTATAACAACACAGCGGAAGAAAGAAATGAATGATATCATATACAACTCCAACGAATACAACATCCAGAATGATATACAACAATGATATCAATATGATACAACAATATCAGAGACAAATAATAATGTTACAGCG
The DNA here is from genome assembly GCA_030737815.1 of Allium fistulosum. Lineage (NCBI taxonomy): Eukaryota > Viridiplantae > Streptophyta > Magnoliopsida > Asparagales > Amaryllidaceae > Allium > Allium fistulosum. Next base: position 866,014,222 of record CM060905.1, on the reverse strand, counting down.
GCAACAACAGAACTGATAACGTCAAACTCGGATCACCATCACGAACTCCAAGATAAGCAAGCGTCGATGAGTGAACTCCAACATTGAACTAGTTCCAGATACTCTACTAAACCTGACTATCTGAAAAACCCAACTCTAGACTGCCCGTGTGGAAAATTATGGGCACCCAGAGTTTAGGAAGGGAACAATAAACTCCAGGTCAGTCATGGGACTGGTATGAGTAACAAAAACAGCTGTTTGAAATAAAAACAGTTCATAGGAGAAATCCGATATGCTTTTTTGGAAAATGAAAACTACCATCAGGCCTCCCACCACACACACAATGCAAACGCAGAATTCGAGGAGATTTCTCCTTATGATAGTCAAACATGCTTACTACGCAAAAAAACTCTTTTGATATTATTACTAGTGCATAGTGTAGGAAACATTTCGAAAATATAGTATTAATCTTAGCCAGCATAGGTACCATTATACTATGCCTACTATAGCTACCATTTTAAATGGCAGGTTCTACAACTAAAACCGTACAAGGCTCGTATTGTTTCTTTGGATTTTCCAACAAATGGTCAGGCTAAGGAACTTCCTATGCCACATAGGAACGCCTCTGGAGGGACGCCCCGAGAACCTACCTGGCTCTCTGCCTACACAAGGCCGGTTACCCCCTTCCCGGGTAGTAAACCTAAGATATGCCACCCCCGGTCGTTTGCGACCTTTATCCGAGACGCCTCTACACCAACAACATCACACAGTAATAAATATACTACAGTGTCCACATGAGTAAGTATCTGGGTTCCATACCATGATACCACCCTCTTCCAGAAGGAATGGACATACCCTAGGGGAGCTACCACTGAAACCTTGCCGCATTTTTCCTGTTTCGACCATTATCGGTTTGTGAGGCTCGATGAGGTCCCGTCCACAAAGCTACGCTTCTTCACAAAGCCATGCTTTGATCAACAAATGATCAGCAACACACATCAGCACTCAACATGCCACATTACCAATTTGGGAGTATATCACTGATAACCTTCAACTACATAACCTCTGAGCTCGTATGTCTCAGAGAAGGGTGTTAAGCTTAGAGAATAAACCTCCGCCACCAAACAGAAATGTATTTGAAAGAAATCTGCTTTATATCTCAAAGTGTAATGTCAGAGATACAACCATACAAATCTGTTCTGGGTTCGAACATAATCGAAGGCACTTCCAAAGAAGCCCTTGCAATCCGGGTATTCACAATCCCGATCGGACTTCCCATCACATATGGAGTCTCTATACCGGAGCCACTCAGTGCAGAGACAATCGATAGGTTATCCTATCGTTCTCGCAAACACCCGGTCTTCAACGCCGGTCTTCAAATGCCATCCATTTCATCGTATCACTATTCGGAATGGGTTATATGACACAAAGTCCTCTCCCGGCTAAACCGAATAATGAGCGTAATATTAAAAAAACATATGGATATTGGGATTTCAGTTAAGTCACAACTTATTACCCAAAACTTCTCTTTCAAATGGTTTAAACAAATTACCATCTTAATCTTTTACACAAAAAGATTCATCTCATAAAGTTCACCCAGTTTCACAAAGATCTATTCATAGATTTTCAAATCGATTTCCATTTCAATTGGATTAACTCATTAAATCTTTAAATCAAAGATTTAACTCATAGCTTTCAAAAAGAATTCACTCATAACTTGGAAAACCATTTTTCATTTCAAATCTTTTATATATAAAAGATACACCATTTAAAATTCTCTTCAATTTCAAAACAAGGTTCAACCATTTGAAATTTCAAAACTTTATCAAGTTATCCAAAATAACTTTATTCTCAAAACTCCTTTTCAAAAGCTTTTCACATTTAACCCGATTCCATTTCCAAACCATTGGAATTCAAATTTAATTTAAAATCATTTCAAAAATCTATGACTTAATCGATTTCCTCGTGAAATCCATATTTGTGTGTGTATGGTGTGGTCCATAGGGGTTTATCACAATAGTGCAACATTATTCAATCATCACAGATTAAATACAACAATATATTTGATAAGCGGTATAACTATAATGCTTATCTTTTATTCACAGATCACAGATATATTTATATCACAGATAATAAATTACAGTCATCCCAGATAAATAAATTTCATTACAGATCACAACACAAATCAGGATATATCACAAAGCATCACAAATCAGGGATATCAAACAATTCACCCATTCAATAAAATCCAAACATTCACAAGTAAAATTTATTAATCAATTGATTAATTTAAATCAGATGTATTACTTATGAATAATCATTAATCCGGGTTAATTATCATGTGTTAATTACAAATTATCTGAAATAAATTTCCCTTTCATCATTTATTAGTTAACCTTTAATTATTAACTAATCATCCTTAATTAATGAATCAATTAACCTTTAATTATTTAATAAATCTTAATTAATCACATTTATTAATTAATCCTTTGATTACTAACAAATAATTACACACAAGTTACTAATCATCATTCAATTAATTACATCCAGTAACCATCTATTAATTACTTCTCTAAGTAATTATACTTTCCAAATCGTCAAGTGATTATTCTAAATTAATTTAAACTTAAGTAATTAACTTGAACTAATCCAATTAAACTCAATTAATTACACTGAATAATTAATTCCTTAACTACTTCCATTAAGTAATTATACTTAAACAATTCCATAAATGATTATTATTAAATTAATTAATCTAAATTAATTAATTATGAAAAATTAATCACATTAATAATTATTTAAATAATCTTAGTCAATGACCTTCATTAACAATTTAAATTTCTTTAATTACTTTGCTAAAGAAATTTACTTATATTAATCATTATTGATTATAAATTGATTAACCATTAAGAAATCATTAATTAATTCTAATTATTTGATTAATTAAATGTTAGTCGTAACTTAATTAGTTCTTAATCACAATTTAATTGTTCCTTAATTAAATTAACCTAACTTCACTCCATAAACTTAAACTTGTAATCACTAAGTTAATTAATACAAAATATTAATTATTCATTCTACTTAACTTAATAGTTAATGAATTACAAATCATTCAATCTTTGTTTGAAAGTAACCTCATATTTATTAATGATTTAATTAACACTCACAAATATACCGAAAACATTGATTTTCAACTTGCTTTTAAATTCACATGTTAAAGTACTACTTTTGTTATAAAGAAATTTAAAAGAACTTAAATCAAATTCTCTTTGTATTCACATATTTAAAGTATAACTTTACATTTAAATTTATTTAAACATTTGAATTTATAAAACTTTATTAAAAAAAATATAGAATTCAAATTTAGTGTGAAGTCCAGGTTTTAAAACTTGGTTTAAATTCTTTCTTTACAAATTCAAATTCCAATTTAAATTCAAGTTCTTTTTAAATTACACTTAACTACATAACATTTCAAGTTATTAAAACAATTTAAATTTATAAACTTTATTCCCAAACTAAACTTCAAAACTGATCTTGAATTTATATTTTAACTTTGATTTAAAATTCAATTTAAACCTTGATTTAAAATTTAGATTTCAATTTTTAAAATCTGGAAACAAGACAGTGTTCTGGTTTAACCCTGTACAAAACATTACCCGAACCTCCCCTCTACTTGCTTTGAGTCCAACACGTAAGGGCTTGGAGCCATCACTCGAGACAAACTCGCGAGAAAAACCCTGCTTTCACCCAGACTAACCAAAATACCCAGACCCAAGAAATTTGTGCACCGTGCACGTGCCCATCGCCGCTGATCGACTCCGGTCATCATCACATCGTCGAACAAATCGACGATGCTGCACGCTCCTCTCCCCGTCCACCACAACTCCCTTGTCTTCTCAAAATCAAAAACGAACATCTTAACCGAACCTAGAACAACAATAGTACTCCTCACCAAAACCTGAAACATCGCCGTCCACCCAACCCCGACCACCAGAAAATCTGGAATTTCGGTAAAACCTTCGTTGACACTTCCTCTTCCATCTCCCAACATTCCATAGCACTCGATTACCCCTAGATGACGAACGAGACCAAAAACAAAACCACGTTAAAACTAGGATTACAATTTTCAGAGCCTCGCCGCCGCCACCACGTTCACCTGACCTCCACCGCACTATTTTTCCCAGCCCCTCTGTAGCGATCCTGACTTGGCCTTCGAAAATCGGCACCCGTACTTCACTTGTACTCGAAATGCCGCAGATTCAAACGCCAAATCTGGTTCACCGGAGCTTATAACACCATTAAGTATAACAACACAGCGGAAGAAAGAAATAGATGATATCATATACAACTCCAATAAATACAATATCCAGATTGGTATACAACAATGATATCTATATGATACAAGAATATCAGAGACAAATAATAATGTTACAGCGGAAACAACAGAAGTGATAACCCCAAATGATCTGAAAAGAGAATGAGTCCACCAACTCCAATATCAGCTCGAACCACCATCACGTTTCACTCAGATAAGCAAGTGAAGTCATCCGTGAACTCCAACAACTAGACTAGCTCCAACTAATCTACTAAACCTGACTATCTGAAAACCCAACTCTAGACTGCCCGTGTGGAAAATTATGGGCACCCAGAGTTTAGGAAAGGAACAATAAACTCCAGGTCAGTCGTGGGACTGGTGTGAGTAACAAAAACAGTTTATCTTCAAAACAAACAACAAAGGAATTTTAAACATTGAAACCCGCAATGCTTTTTGGAAAATGAAACTACCATAAGGCCTCCCGCCACACACACAATGCAAACGCAGAATTGGAGGAGATTTCTCCTTACTCTCACGCAACACTTACTCGTTTTCTCCCAAACACGAACTCATAGCATAACCCAAACTAACCCAACGTGCACGTGCACGTGCATAGGGCCATGGCGGCGCTTCGGCGATCCGCTCCACCTCCGGCAAGTCATCGTTCGCCTCCTCTATCGATTCGAATCACCCCGATATCGTCACAAGCCCAAATTCAAATTCGAGCACTCAAGGTCAAACTGGAACCAAAACATCATCGGAAAACTATTTACCACCGACGATCCTATCCACCTGGAACCACACTGCCTCGACCAGAGCCTCGCCTTGACCTCCAGCGTCGATTCCACCTATCGCGATCATCTTCGATCCTCCCTAGCCTACGCCATTGCCTCGACAGCAACCACGACCAAAAACACACCAAAAACCCTAGAATGCTCTCGTCCCATCAATTCGTACAATGGAAAAATCATTCAACAATTTTCCCATTACTATCAATTGCCAAACTTGCTTCATGCAAAATCTCAACATTCAAAATTTGTTCGATCTTCAAAAATTGATTAAAACGCATATTTTGTTCAAATATGAACTGCTCGTAAAATATAAAACTAAAAATTACCATTCTTGCTTTAAAAATCTTGTTTTTGTATAACGATTCACCTTATATGCTTGAATCAACAATTAATGATATTCGATTTTATCACATATGTGCAAGTTCATCGGGATTTTGAGGTTTCAACCCACCTCTTTATCTTATTTTGCTGGAAGTAAATTTTTAACTTCGATTTATGAACAAACAAACATTTTGTATTTGAAGCCTTCAGCCTAACAGAGATCAAGTGATTAGATATTTGGGTTTTGACCAAGCTTGATGCTCTGATCTAAGGAAACAGAGAAGATTTCACATAAACAGGCATACATACTTATATATATATATATTTATACGTAAAGGAAAATTTATGTATATATATATATACAAGCAACTTCAAACTCAGACTTCACAAGCAACAAAAAAGATATACTTAGTTGGATTTAAATTGTTTACTCACCTTGATTTTCCAGAAGAAAGAACATGGTTGATATATTCCAGGCTTGTGAAAATGGCAAGCAAAAATTCCTTCTTTGATCCTCTGATTTGCATGTTGTTTAAACTGAGATGTTTATGATTGAAGTTTGTTTAATTTTGAATGGTATTTTCTTTAGATTTTTTTTCTCAGTGAAAATGAACGAATTGAAATAAGGGTGATGTATATATGGAATGAAGTTGATATGTGAGAAAGCAAGTTTACAGGTTGATATTTTTTTTCTTGTTTGTACAAAGTAAGATCAGAGATATTTTATTTCTTTGGAGGCTGATGAGATATATTTGTGCGTGCATTAATTGCCATTGTACAAATCTATTTTTTTATTTGTTCCTTCTTTTACAAGCTTTTCATATTTGTTTATTTGTTGTTCATACTTGAATATCACTGTCTTGTGGCTTCATAGATATGCTTAGATAGGATGATTTTAATTATTTTTTATTTGTTTGTTGTCTTGTTTTACCAGCATACATACTTATAGTTGAATATACTTGAAATTTTTTGCCTTGCTTTGGACCTTATTACTTGAGAATATAAATGAATTTCTATTTTTTAATTTCTTTTAAAGTTTAACTATCAATTCTAATTTTTAAAATTATTTATTTTCTTCTACTTATGTCACATATATATATAAATTTAAATTAAAATGATTAACACATATTTTATTTGAATTTGGGGAAACTCGCATCAATTTATCAATTAATTTTACAAATTTTAATTAAAAAAAATTAATTTAATTATCAATTTAAATTTATAAAATCCGGGATCGTTACAGACTTTCCTCCTTAAAAAATTTCGTCTGCCAAGGAGACACAAAGATAGATGAAGAATATTTCATCAAATCAAACTGAATATTTATTCTGCATTTGGCTTACCAAATCAGAATATCAATAATAGATACAAGAACGAATCTTTTTAATTTTTTCCACAAAATACTCGGGTTATCCAGATCTACGAAATATGCAGGGGCATCGGTTAGTTCGAAAGGATAACTAACCATTCGTAGAACATATTGGGACCCAGAGAATAGACAAATATATGGATACAATTATAAAACTTTTAGTTTAAAAACTAAAGTATACCTATCAACCATAGCAACCAAAGTAACCAATACATCCAAACAACAATTTCTGACTCAGTTGGAGTTTATGTCCTATGCAAATATATCAAATCTTCTTCCTGGATCTACCAGGAACCATCGAAGAATTGGAACGAGATGCTGAACAAAAGAGATTGATAGAGAAAAGATTGTTTCCTTGTTGTTACAGGGTATTGACCATTTATAGTCGTATTCCCCTGTCCCCTATCTCATCCTCTTCTTACACTCATACTTACTATCAGTGGATAGTAAGAGAATTTACTGAGGCATACAGACATATATCTTAGGGATTACTCATTCTAGGGTATACTTCACCCTATCTCTAATGAGCTACTTAATGTGTTATACTCCTGAGCTAAAGTTCAACCTTAGCTCTGATACAAAAATGTAGCGATCTTGACTTGGCCTTCGAAAATCAGCACCCGTACTTCACTTGTACTCGAAATGCCGCAGATTCAAACGCCAAATCTGGTTCACCGGAGCTTATAACACCATTAAGTATAACAACACAACGGAAGAAAGAAATAGATGATATCATATATGATGCAGCGCAGAATGTTAAAGGCATAGGTCGCTCACGACCTAAGGAGTTTGTAGGTCGCTCACGACCTAACAAGGTAGAGGAGGGAGCGAGTAATGCTGGGAAGAGTGGTTTAACGACTTATGATAAGTCGCTAAGCAATATAAAGAGCGGCACAGTCCAAATTGGTGAAGTGTTAGGTCGCATACGACCTAACGAGGCTTTTAGGTCGCTTCAACGACCTACCGGAGTTTTCCAAGCTAACGAGCCACAAAATAAAAGATCACGACCTAAGTTAAGTCGTTCGATGACCTACGACCTAGTTAGGTCGCGTGAAGGTGTTCTGTCCTTAAGTCGCGAGGGTGAGTTACAACCTGCTTTATGTTGCGAAGATATAAGTCGACCTATGTTAGGTCGCTGGAAGATGAGACGTGTGAAGTTAGGTCGCGAGAACGACCTACGACCTAAGATAGGTCGCGAGAAACTTTAAGTCGCGAAGATTTTCTGAAGCGCTTCTGTTAGGTCGCTAATGAAGGGATGCCGTTCATCTTAGGTCGTGAAGCTCTAGATACCGTTCATTTGTTAAGTCATAGGTCATCTGTCTTTTTAAGTGTGTACTTTAAGTCATGTACGACCTATGTAAGACGTAATGTGTTGTATTTTCTTATATTGTAATATGTTAGGTCGCTGCCGACCTATACTAAGTCATGTCTGTTAAGCCGCATGTTGTAATGGGTTTGTGTTGTAACTATGTTAAGTCGCGTAAGTTTTAGGTCGCGTGAGCTTAGGTCGTAGGTCGCTCACGACCTAGGTGTTGTCTTTTTTTCCTGTTGTAATTGTTGTAGCCTATAAATAGGAAAGTTGAGTCATTTTGTAAGGTTGTTGATTTTTGAATAAAATTCTCTTTTGATTGCTGTGCGCTTTCATCTAAATTGGTAGTTGAGTGTAATCTCCTATCTCCTCTTTCGGATAATCGAGTGCGCTCGATTCAACGATTGTAGAAGCCGATTCGCGGAATCAAGTGCGCTTGATCAACGCTTGAATAATTGAAGATCTTTAAACCCGGTATCGTGCGCGATCAACGAGTTCGGGATAGCTAGAATTCGGTATCTTCGGATCAACGAATTTGGGCATTTCAGTATCTTCCAATCCACCGATTACTACTTTCACTGATTGAAGATCGTTTTGAATTATCCGCTGCGTCAATATACAACTCCAATAAATACAATATCCATAATGATATACAACAATGATATCTATATGATACAAGAATATCAGAGACAAATAATAATGTTACAGCGGAAACAACAGAAGTGATAACCCCAAATGATCTGAAAAGAGAATGAGTCCACCAACTCCAATATCAGCTTGAACCACCATCACGTTTCACTAAGATAAGCAAGTGCAGTCATCCGTGAACTCCAACAACTGGACTAGCTCCAACTAATCTACTAAACCTGACTATCTGAAAACCCAACTCTAGACTGCCCGTGTGGAAAATTATGGGCACCCAGAGTTTAGGAAAGGAACAATAAACTCCAGGTCAGTCGTGGGACTTGTGTGAGTAACAAAAACAGTTTATCTTCAAAACAAACAACAAAGGAATTTTAAACATTGAAACCCGCAATGCTTTTTGGAAAATGAAACTACCATTAGGTCTCCCGCCACACACACAATGCAAACGCAGAATTGGAGGAGATTTCTATTTATGATAGTCAAAAATGCTTACTACGCAAAATCATTCGATATTATTACTATTAGTGCACAGTGTAGAAAACCATTTCGAAAGTATAATATTAATCTTAGCCAGCATAGACATTCCGAACTATGCCTACTATAGCTACCATGTTCAATAGTAGGTTACCACCACATTCCATGGCAGGTTATACAACTAAAACCGTACAAGGCTCGTATTGTTTCTTTGGATTTTCCAACAAATGGTCAGGCTAAGGAACTTCCTATGCCACATGGGACGCCTCTGGAGTGACGCCCCGAGAACCACCTGGCTCTCTACCAACACAAGGCTGGTTACCCCCTTCCCGGGTAGTAAACCTGAGATTTGCCACCCCCGGTCGTTTGCGACCTTTATCCGAGGCGCCTCGATCACACAGCAACAATCAGACAGTAAATGAGATTGGAGCAACCACACATGTAAATATCTAGGCTCCATACCATGATACCACCTTTTTCCAGAAGGAATGGACATACCCTAGGGGAGCTACCCATGAAACCTTGCCGCATCTTTCCTGTTTCGACCATTACCGGTTTGTAAGGCTCGATGAGGTCTCGTCCACAAAGCTACGCTTTACACGAAAGCCATGCTTTGATCAACAAATGATCAACAAATGATCAGCAACACACAGCAACACTTAACATGCCACACCACCAAATTGGGAGTATATCACTGATGACCTTCAACTACATAACCTCTGAGCTCGTACGTCTCAGAGAAGGGTGTTAAGCTAAGAGAATAAATTCTCCGCCACCAAACAGAAATGTATTTGAAAGAAATCAGCTTTATATCTCAAAGTGTAGTGTCAGACACACAACCATGCAAGTCTGTTCCGGGTTCGAACAGAACCGAAGGCACTTCCGAAGAAGCCCTTGCAATCTAGATAATTCCTAATCACGTCCAGACTTCCCACCACATATGGAGTCTCTATACCGGGGACCAGTCGATGCATAGACATTCGACGAGTTGTCCTTTCATTTTCGAAAATATCCGGTCTTCACCACCGGTCTTCAAATGCTATCCATAACGTCGTATCATTATTCAGAATGGGTTATATGACAAAAAGTCCTCTCCCGGCTAAACCGAATAATGAGCGTAATATTTAAAAACATATGGATATTGGGACTTCAATTAAGTCACAACTTATTTCCCAAAACTTCTCTTCAAATGGTTTAAACTAATTTCCATTTTAATCTTTTACACAAAAAGATTTATCTCACAAAGTTCACCCAGTTTCACAAAGATCTATTCATAGATTTTCCCAAATCAATTTCCATTTCAATTTGGATTAACTCGTCCAATCTTTAAAACAAAGATTTAACTTATAGCTTTCAAAACATTCCATTTCGACCTTTTATACAAAAGGTACATCTTTCCAATTTCAAAACAAAGTTCAACAATCTTTCACAAAGATTTATTCATAACTCGGAAAACCATTTTCATTTCAATCTTGAAATTCTTTTGACACAAATTGGAAATTCATTCCTTATATGAAAGCTTCTATTATTTGAAAACAAATAGTTTTCATTTTGGAAAATTCTATTCAATTATACGAGTTAAAGTCCTTGGGTTAAATTCAAATTCTCAAAACCATACTTTTAAAATGGTTTAAATTCATATAAACACATTATAACATCTTTTACCATAATTTCCAAACATGGGATTCAATTCCAAATTTTGAATTCAAATTCAAATTAAATTATTTAAATTGGAAACTTTACCAAGTTATTCAAAATAATTTTTATTTTAAACTCCTTTTCAAAAGCTTAACATTTAACCCAAATTCATTTCCAAAATCAATTGAAATTAAAATTTCAATTTCAAAAGCATTAAATTTAAATCATCTGTGACTTAACCGATTTCCTCGTGAAATCCATATTTGTGTGTGTAAGAGTGTGGTCCAGGGGTTTTAACACAATGGTGCAACATCATCAGTCATTACAGATTAAATACAACAAAATGTTTGATAAGCAGTATAACTATAATGCTTATCGTTCATTCACAGATCACAGATATATATATACACACACACACAAATGTATCACAAATAAATGATTTAATTATACACAGCTCAATCCACATAACAAAATATCACAGATTAGATATGACAATCAATTCAAGGCATCTCATACAATAAAATCATTCATAAGTAAGATCAAGCATTCAATAATCATTTATAAGTAGGATTAATTAATTGTTTAATCCTAATTAATTCAATTAAATTAATTACTTATGAATTAATTATCCAAAACTGATTTATTAATCCCAAATCATTTGGTATAAATTAATTAATCAATCACCTTAATTAATTATTCTCAATTAATAAATTATTCTTAAGTAATTACAATAACTAATTGATTACTCCTTAATTAATAATTATTTCTTAATCACTTGATTAATCAACTTTAATCATTAATTAAATATTTAATTAATAATCCTTAATTCACAAATTAATTATTCCTTACTTAATCTCCATTTGATTAATTATATTGTTTGCACAAAAAATGGACAAGCACCTCAAAGTCGTATGATTTAGTAGATCTTATGTTGTTCTTAGTGATTTTGGAGATTTATGCAAATATATGAAAAGCAGGGGCTAAACTGTAAAAAAGACACACAGATTTATAGTGGTTCAGCCAGAATGTGCCTACGTCCACTTTATATGTTATTTCTCTTCTCTCATTTTGATTACAAGTACAAAGCTTTGATCCAAGTAAAAGAAAGTTATTTGAAAGTTCTCTCCGTGTTTTAGCTCTCAAACTTGTCCCCATTGTTGTACCCCTGCCCCTCTATTTATAGAGTGAGGCTGGGGGTAGGGGTCTAGGATGTGTATAGTTGCTGATGGGCCTGGGCTGACGTGATCTGGCCTGGTACGTCTTGATTCGGCATCGCTTGGTTCGGAGATGGTTGGAGTGTAGAGTGGACCGGTTGTAGGTGATTCGGTGCTATGTGGTAGTACCTTGGTCCGGTTTGGGGTTGGTCCGGTAGGAGCTTGAGAAGGTTGTTCGGTAGGAACATGAGAAGTGCAGTTTGGACCGGTAGTTTCTTGGACCGGTGGTGGGATGGTGAGGTTGGTCCGGTGTGGTATGTTGAGTAAGGTGCTTGGTTCGGTGGTGAGTGAGCAGCTTGGTCCGGTGGTGAGTGAGCAGCTTGGTTCGGCGAAGCTTGGAGGTGGGTTGGTTCGGTGAAGCCTAGAGTTGGTTGGTTCGGCGAAGCTTGGACCGGTGGTGAGAATTCACCCAACATTTGCCCCCCAAAGTGGGGTATATGCTGGCATATGGCCTACTTTGTTTCCTTCCATTCGATCGCTGAGTGCCGATCCAACTGGTCCGGCATCCTATATTTGCCTATAAGTAGGGGCTGTATACTTTCATTATTCCCTTCCAACCCAAGACAACCGAACCGGACATTCATACCGAATCGAATCAGGTGATACAGCCTTCTCTCGCCGAATAGCCCTTTTAGACAACCGAACGAATCCGGGTATTTCGAGTGCCGAATGAACTATCGTCCTTGGATTACCGGATGAGTTCGTGGATCCTGAGTACCGAACCAGCATTCTCATTTGGATCACCGAATGAACCCTATAGGGGAATGCCGAATGAACCTCGAGATTCCAAATACCGAATGAGTATTCTCATTTGGATCACCGAATGAACCCTATATGGGGAATGCCGAATGAACCTTGAGACTCTGAATACCGAATGAAATTTAACCTTCACCTTACCGAATGACAATAGGAATTTGAGCATTTTTATTTTATGAGTGAAATTCCAGACTGCACACACTCGCTCCTTTACTTCCTTTATTCTAACGACGCACTTCTTTGTGTTTGCAGATAAATGTCTCGAAAAGCAGAAACTCGATCGGATAAAAAGAAGTCCCAGGGTGAAGGAGGATCTTCCGCAGTGCACCCTGCTCAGCCAGGACTAGAACGTCACGGAACTGCCCCGAGATCACTGGTGGACGGGTACGGCCCTCAGGAGCTTCTGAACTCCCCGCCCGATTGCTTTCCCAACTCCCTCAAGGAGGAGCAGCTTGATGTCATCTCCCGTTCTTTCGGAATCGATAGAACGCGCATGCTGTTTCCAGAGAGAGAAGTTATGCCATACGACCCTCCCGAAGGGTACTTTGCCTATAGCAGATACCACTGTATGTGTGGTGCCATCCCGCCTCTTAATGCTTGGGTAGCCAGCTTCCTTACATATCTAAAGGTGGCCCCATTCCAGCTTCAACCCAACTCCTATGCTATACTGGTGAGCCTCTTCGTCATCTTCCAGAGGAAGTATGGGCGTGCTCCTTCCAACCGGGAGATCCGGTACTTATATAATTTGAGGGGCTATAACAAGGGGTCCCCATATATCAGCTTGGAGTCAGCTGTAACCTTCAAGCCGGTCTTGGATCTGTATTCTAAGTTCAGCATGTTCAAGAAGGAGTGGTTCTTCGTCAGGGACGACTCTGTTTTTATTCGGCGTTTCACCTCTGGATGTAAGTCGATGCTTTATTTATAATTTCCATTCGGGTTGCGATGCTTCTTCTCATACGTTTCCATTTTTGCTAGCGACATGTGGCTTTGCGGTTGTTGAGACTGATCGCCTGGTTCAGACGGCGGCTGAGATAGAAGCTATCCCCGGGAGAGATAGATCAGCTGCCTACCTGATCAGAAATGCGACCCTTCTGGAGTATAACTTGATCCTCCCACAGCAGTCAGTAGTCAAGCTGAGGGAAACGACGGAGGAGAGGGCGGCTGCTCAGGCTAAGGGAGGTGTCACGGTAGAGAGTGGCAAGAGGAAACCTTTCACGAAACCTCCAGCTGTCGGAGGTAAGAAACTTAAGAAGTCGGACGGTCCTTCCCCCAGCAATTGTCCACTTACCCAGGGGGAGGAAGACGTAGAGGAGGAAAGAGGTGAGGGTGGAGATGGTCGGGAAGGTGATGATGGTGGCGATGGAATCGGGGCCTTGCTTCCTGGGCAGGCAGGCGAGATTCAGGAGTGGACGGATGATGCATTTCGTCAGGCTTTTGAGGGGCTGGATGGAGAAACAGCTTTGGTAGAGAAATCCGGGAAAGCCGACAAGGCCGGGACCGGTGCAAGCGAATCTTCTCAGACTACTCCAGCCAAGGTGGCTCTGATGACTCAAGGTGAACTTTTGACTCCTGCAGGCTCCATTTATGATAGGGACTTAGGAATATTTTATGATCCGCTCCCGTCCTGGAATGAAACCCAGGACTCATTGCAGTATCCTACTCCTCCCCAGGGTTTGTATGACAGATGTGTTTCCTTTCTTCTTTTAACTTTTAATTTACCGCGTTTCTTGAATTATGGATCAATGTAAGCTTGTGACACTTGTTCTTTATATCAGGAGCAGGTAAAACGGCCAAGGCCTCAGATCTTCGGCACAGGCTTGAACAATACAAGCTCTCCAAAGCTTCCGCCAAGCCGAAGACTCCGACCCACCATTCCGGGGATGTAGTCGACTACCGTCCTCTTCTCGGGGTTATTGAAGAGGGTATTCAGAAGAGAAAGAGGAGTTATCCCTTATCCGAACCTTCACTCGGTCCCCAGCCCCCAATTCAGCCCCTTCATGATATCATAGAGGAGGATACTGAGTTCGCACTCTCTCGCACCTGTCTGAAAATCCTACCGTTACGCAGATTGATTGTCCTGGTTTGGCTCGTAATCCATTTGCGGGTCACCCTGATCTGGATCCAGGTTCTCATGATATTACCTTTGACGAGGTTACCGGTGAGCACCTTCTTCCCCGCAATCCCATGGTACGGGTGCTTGATGAGGCTAAGTCCTTAGATCTCGATTTACTTACCACTCGGGTAATTACCATGGGAGACGAGGCCAAGGCTAATATTGATCGGGTGGCGGAGGAGACTAGGAAGCTGATGGGGCATCATGCCCGGCTGGTTAAGGCTGGAGGGGAGATTTGGAGTGCCAACATCCGACTACGATTGATGGTTTCGGATCAGGCCAAACAGCTTGCTGATCAGGCCATTCAGATTTCTCAGCATGAGGCTGCCTCCGGGCGGTTGAGGAAGACTATGGAGGAGGCTAGTAAGGCGGAATTGCGGAAGATGGAGGCTGCTTGCAAGGAGCAGATAAATATGGCCATCTCGACAGTGGACGAGGTTCGGAGGGCGGATCTTGAGCAGGTAGAGGAGCTGTCAGGTCAGGCTAAAGGAGGAGATGGAGGTGATGAGGAGGTCCCTTCAGGCTGACTGCTCGCGATACCGACTGGAAAGGGATGCTGCCATTGCAAGGCTATCGGTTTCTGAGGCCCGTATGAGGGAGTTTGAGGAAAATGAGGGGATGATGGACGATATGCTGCAGGACATGTACTTTCGCACTTGGAAGCAGGGCAGCTTATCTTGGATGGATGACTACCCCCGGGTTATGGCTAGGATTTACCTCAGGGCTCTAGAGGAGGCCAAGGCTGCGGCGGATAAGGAGGGTGGAACGGCTTTTAGGATGGATGTGGTCACCGCTTAGTTTACCAAGGAGGAGAAGACAGCGGTGAAAGAGGGGATGCGGTTGTTCGCTGTTGAGGAGGCAGGTGTGGAAGTAGGGGATGATGACCAAGACGATCAAGGGGAAGTTGCTGGTAATCTCTACTTCATTAGTTTCTTCTTTTGTTAACTCTGTTGCTTATCACTAATGATTTCTTTTTCTGACCGGACAGGTGGGCAACAGGACAAGGACAAGACTCCAACGCAGCCGGCTCCCTGATTAGACCTGGAGAATTCTTTTTGTGGATTTGACATGGCAGTATATGTTAGTCTTAAAACAGTAGAGTAACTTTTAGGTTGTAATTCTTGCTACTTGTAATAAATAGCTCTATTCTTGATGTGCAATCCTTTAACTTAAGCTGATCTTGTCGTCTTTTGAATGTTTTTGCTATTTTGACATGTTGCCTAAGAAATATAGCTATGCATATTCTTGTAATTAAATTGTGTTTGGTGTCAGGTTCTTGTTTAAAACATAATTTCATGACTTGCAGTGTTAGCGTGAGGTGTGAACAAATTATAGGCATATATGAAAGAAGGAAATACCGCCCCTTATATTTTGCTTGTAGATGGCAACTTTGAATATCCTGTGTGACCGAGTAAGGGATGCGGTCCAGTATTTTGCTGTGAGTATCCGCTTCTATTAGTGAGTGTCTCCTGTTTTGTGTCCTGCACTTCAAGGACTGTTACAGAGGATAGGAGAAAAGTTTCTTAAGTAAAATTGAAATATGTGAAATAGTAAAACTTCCAATCACGGAAGGCCTTCGATGTGCTTAAGTTCGTGGCAAACGGGCTTTGTAGTCACTTTCCCTAGCTGTGGGTCTTGGAGACATTTGTCACCCATCTTACGCCTCCGCGGGGAGTTAATTCTTTTTTACCATAGCCGTACTTAAGACACATCAGAGCCGAGATCGCGCACAGTAACTACCCGGGCCATTATGGCCCGTAATCGTGGGTATTATTCGATTTACTGTGGCCGGCTAGCGTGGGTGCCGATCGTCAACCGTGAACTGCCCCTGGCTGGCCACACCTTATGTTAGGGCTTATAATCGGTTCACAGTTGCCGGCGAGCCGAACGCCGTAATGAGCTGCCTCGGCTATAGTCGGCCTTCTCGGTGGCTTATAATCGGCTCATTACAGTTGGCTTTAAGGCCCGTCGCGAGCAATGAGTTAACCCGTAGCAGAGGGATGCTGGAGTGAAAGTGTCTCATTGGCGAGAGCATAGATTCGCATAGTACCTGTTAGGTCTTGTTCAGATGAAGTTGTGCTGTGGAGTGCCTCGAATTGAAATGCTGTATGCACAGGATTTTGTCCAACAGAAAAGGATAAAGTTAACAAGCAGCCAAGATATAAAGGAACAAGTTAAAAAAAAAGAGACAAGGTTTTTTAAAGTGGTTCGGCACGAAAATGCCTACGTCCACTGATTCTCTTTGTTAATTCACTTCATATGGGAAATACAAGTTAAGAAAAGTATCGACGGAGGTGTTGGATGTTCCATGCCCTCTGGAACACCTCTCCGTCCACTGTTGACAAAATATAAGCTCCGTTGTGGAGACCTTTATGGATTACATATGGTCCATCCCAGATTGGGTCTAGTGCTCCGGGGCGAGGGAAGATTCGCTTGAGGACAAGATCCCCTTCTTGTAAGGTACGATGCTTGACTTTGGAGTTGTATTGTGCCGCCACTTTCTGTTTGTGGGCTGCTGCTTTAAGGATTGCATCATTTCTTCTCTCCTCAACTAGATCCAAAGACATGTGAAGGAGTTCTTCGTTCTCTTCTGGGTTATAGTGGATCCTACGGTGGGAAGGCACAAAGTTTTCAACTGGGAGCATATCCTCCGATCCGTATGCCAAAGAGAAAGGAGTGTACCCCGTCGATGTTCTGAAAGATGTGCGATAGGCCCATAGTGCCGTAGGGAGTTCATCCACCCAAGCGCCCTTTGACTTTTCGAGCTTCTTTTTTATTAGAGTTTTCAGAATTTTGTTGACTGCTTCGACTTGTCCGTTTGCCTGGGGATACGCTACGGATGAGAAGCTTTTGTGAATTCCGTGTTCTTGGCACCAGTTGGAAAATTCCTCGCTGTCAAATTGAAGTCCATTGTCCGATATGATTTTGAGTGGGACTCCGTACCTGCACAGAACATTTTTGATCAAGAAGTTGATAACTTTTATTGAAGATACTTTATTCAAAGGTTCCGCTTCCGCCCATTTGGTGAAATAGTCGACTGCCACTATAGCATATTTGGCCCCGCCTCGGCCCATTGGCAGTTCGCCGATTAAGTCGATTCCCCATATTGCGAAGGGCCAAGGGCTGGTCATTTGAGTAATTTCAGTTGTTGGTAGCCGCGGAATCTTAGCAAACTTATGGCATCTGTCACACTTTTTGATGAAATCTAAGGCGTCCTTGCTTAAGGTAGGCCAGAAATATCCATATCGGAGTGTCTTCTTTGCTAAAGTTTGCCCTCCGGTGTGATCTCCGCAGCTTCCGTGATGGATGTTAGATAAGATTTCCTTGGCTTCCCTCCCAGCGACACACCTTAATAACGGGTTAGAGAATCCACGCCGATAGAGGACGTCTTCTTGTATTGTGTAGCGGGATGCTTTCCTCAAGGTTTTCTTAACTTCGTTACGCCCGTTGGGTAGCGTGCCGCTTTGTAGGTAGTCTCGGATGGGAGTCATCCAAGTTGCTTCTTCGGTTGTAGCTATCAGATTCACTTGCTCAAAACTTGGGGCTAGTTGCTTCGAGATGGTTACTGCCCCGAAGATGGCGATGTTTCTCACACTTTCTTGCTTTGCTAATTCGTCGGCCTCTTGGTTATCTTCCCGAGGGATGTGTTTGACTAGGTAGTGGTCCAATCGGCTGAGAAGTAACTTGGTCTTCTTTAGATATGCTATGAGTCGTTCTTCTCGAGCTTGGAATTCTCCTAGTATCTGGTTAACAATAAGTTGAGAATCGCTATGAAGACACAAAGAATTGGCTCCGATTTCTATGGCAAGTTCTAATCCAGCTATCACCGCTTCATATTCTGCATCGTTGTTGGTGGCAGCGAACTCCAACCTTATAGCATAGTGCAGCTTATTCCCCCTGGGAATGATTATTACCACACCTGCCCCCGAGCCTTGTTCGTTCGATGCGCCATCCATAAAGAGATTCCACTTGATGTCTTTTGCTATTTCCAATTGCTCCTTATCTTCGTTAGTAGTGAACTCTGCAATGAAATCAGCCATGGCTTGTCCCTTGATGGCGGTGCGAGGATGATAGGTGATATCATACTGACTTAGTTCAATGCACCATTTAAGTAGTCGCCCAGAAGTGTCGGGACGATGGAGTACCTGCCTCAGTGGTTGATCGGTCAGAACTTTGATGGTATGGGACTGGAAGTAGTGACGCAATTTCTGTGATGTGATTAGTAAACAGTATGCTAGCTTCTCGAGTTTAGGGTATCTGACTTCTGCCCCAGTAAACCTCTTGCTGACGAAGTAAACTGGCCGCTGCATGCGGTTGTCTTCCCTTACCAAGGCAGCGCTTAGGGCGTGAGATGACACAGCAAGGTATAGGTATAATTCTTTGCCTTCGCTTGGAGTCGAGAGTACCGGTGGTTTCTGGAGGTGTTCGATTAAGTTAAGGAAAGCGGTTAAGCATTCGTCAGTCCATTCGAACTTTCCTTTGTCTTTCTTTAGAACTTCGAAAAAGGGAACACACTTGTCTGTTGCCTTGGAGATGAATCGGCTTAAGGCAGCCACTTTTCCATTCAAACTTTGCATTTCCTTCCGAGTGGAAGGTATCTTGATATCCCTTAGCGCTCGGACTTGTTCAGGGTTTGCTTCAATCCCTCTGGCATGTACGATTCCTAAGAACTTTCCTGATGACACTCCGAAGGAGCACTTTAGTGGATTCAACTTCATTCCATATTGTCAAAGTACCTGGAACATCTCGCCTAGGTGGCTTACGTGATCTTTGGCTTTCCTTGACTTTACCAGCATGTCATCCACATATACTTCCATAGTTTGTCCTATTAGCCCTGCAAACATCTTGTTGACGAGGCGCTGGTAGGTGGCTCCTGCATTTTTAAGTCCGAAAGGCATTACCTTATAGCAGTATAAACCCCGGTCGGTGATGAAACTAGTGTGGTCTTGGTCGGGAGCATGCATAGGAATTTGGTTATATCCTGAGTATGCGTCCATAAAAGATAGGAGCTCGTGCCCGGCTGTGCTGTCTACAAGTTGGTCGATTCGGGGAAGTGGGAAGCAATCCTTTGGGCAGACGTCGTTTAGGTTGGAAAAGTCAATGCAGGTTCGCCACTTCCCATTAGCCTTCTTTACCAGTACCGGGTTGGCGATCCATTCCGGGTAGATAGCTTCTCGTATGAAGTCATTGGCGAGTAGATTCTTTACTTCTTCATCGAGGGCTGCTGATCGTTCTGCCCCCATACTTCTCTTTCTTTGTTTTATGGGCGCCTTGGTAGGATCAATGTTTAATACGTGGCATGCTATCTCGGGGGAGATTCCGGTCATGTCAGCGTGTGACCATGCGAATACATCCAAGTTATGGCGGAGAAAATCGATGAGTTGTTCCTTCAATTCGGCTTTTAGTTGGGACCCAATTTTCAATAGTCTACTTGAGTCATGCTTGTCTACAGATATAAACTCCATAGCCTCTGCAGGCTCGGCGGTGGCCTCCTCCTCTTTGTCCCTAGGGTCTAGTTCATTGAAAGGGTCGCTGGTATATCGAAGAGGAGGGGCTTTCTTTAGTTGCTATGCTTCTAGACTTTTTCGTGCAGAGGGCAATCTCTACACCCTTCCCTTTATCCTTCCTGTGGTTGTTGCGAAGTTCAGTCATATAGCAGTCTCGAGCAATGTCCTGGTCTCCTTCTACTTCCCCTATTCCATTGTCCATTGGAAACTTCATCTTTAGGCACCATGGGGCTAGGACAATTTGGAAGTCAGACAAGGCTGGTCTTCCTAAGAAGGCGTTGTAGGCCGAATGGTTTTCTATTAGCACGAACGTCTGCTTCCGTACAATGGAGCGGGGATGGCTTCCAATCTCAACAAAGAGGTCCAGTTGCCCGAGGGGCATCTTAGCATCCCCAGTGAAACCGTGTAGTGGTTTATCGCAGGGAGATACATCCTTCATTGATAGCTTCATTTTGTCGAATGAGTGTTTGAACAGGATGTTTACTGAGCTTCCAGTGTCTACCAGGATTCGGTAAACTTCGGCGGGACCGAGTCGGGCAGAGATGACCATGGGATCCATGTGAGGGTACTGCCTTCCTTCTTGGTCACACTTACCGAATGTGATGTCATTACTTTCTTTCCGCTTCGGGTGGCGCTCTTCTATAACCGAATTGACACAGTCTTTATTGTCTCTAAGCGACTTTCCATACCTTTCCATCTCTTTCCAGCTTCTTTCCGCGATGTGCGGTCCTCCTGAGATGGTATGGACCACTATTTTCTCTTGACTAGAGCTGCTAGCGTGGCGGTTTCCTCTGCCGGTGTCCGGTGAGGGTAGCCTTGGATTTTCATTGGCAGGAGCTGGAGTCCTGTCCTGACTTTTTACATAACGTTCCAGTTTCTTCCTTCTGATGTGTTCCTTAATCAGATCCCGGAGATGATGGCATTCATTGGTATCATGCCCGTGAGATTCGTGGAAGCGGCAGAACTTTCCTGATTTCTGCGCGTTATCTGATTCCTTTTTGTATGGTGGGCGTTTGTATCTAACTTCGCCTTGGGTGGCAAGGAAGATATTTTCGACGGTCTCGTTCAAAGGAGTGTAAGTGTCGAATCTCGGCCCAGGCCGATATAGGCGCTTTTCTCCCTTCTTGCCCCCAGCATTGTCTCTGGAATCATTTCTTCGAACGTCCCTTGCCACAGCGGGGGCGTTGCTGTGAGTTTCCTTACTTTGCTGTCCTGACTGCCCCTCAACGACAGCATCCTCAAGCCTCATGTATTTCCCGGCTTCATGGAAGAAATCGGGTAAAGTAGCTGGTTTTTCTTTCGTCAACCTTCTAGCAAATTTAGTGTCCGGATGCACACCACTACAGAGGGCCATTAGGATAAGCTTCTCATCGGCATCTTGGACTGCGGCTGCTACGGCATTGAATCGGGTTAGGTATTGCTGCAGTTTCTCTCCAGGTTTCTGTTTGACGCTGGATAAGGAATAAGCGTCCTTAGGTTGTTCCACATGGATGCGGAACTGACTGATAAACTTTTCTTTCAACATTTCCCACGAGCTGATGGATCCCTGGGGTAGATGACAGAACCAGGAGGTAGCGAGATCTGCTAAGAAGAGCGGAAAGCATTTGCATAGTACTCCCTCTGTTGCTCCACTCATGAGCATATGTTGCGTGTACCTCTGTAAGTGTACAACGGGGTCGGAGGTTCCTTTGTAAGGTTCCATTGTCGGCATCTTCCATTCTCGGGGGGTGATAGCAATTTCGATATTGCGGGTGAAAGGGCTGGTTACCCTAGCGCCTATCCCTCGATCTCTTTGCTCCTGTTGGACACACTCTCTGAATAAGCGTGCCATCCTTTCATCAGAATTTGGAGCAGATAGAAATGAGTTTGGTTCTGTTCTGTGGGATTGATTCCGTCCAGATGACCTATAGGGATGGTATCGTCTATCGTTCCTCATATTTTCCAGCGGCTGCCTTTGATCTTCTGGGAGCATGCTAGGGTCAGCTACAGTTGGCCCTTGCCTTGATCTTCCCCTGCTGGGTTCTGATCTAAGCACTTCCTCGGGTCCAACTTCAGGCTGGACTCTAGCTCGGCCCCGTTCACCGGCGTTTCCGTGGTTAGGCAGTATGACAGGCTCAGCTACAGTTGACCTCCGTCCGGTACCTCCCCTGTTGGGTTCGGTACCAAACGTTTCCTCAGGCCTAACTTCGGGCTGTGCTCGGTCTTGTCTCCTACCATGGCTACTTCTGCCGTTAGCTCTTTTGAAGAGGGAAGATCTTTGTTGCCTCTGAGATCCTCCAGACTGGGACTCGCCCCATGTTTCAGTGTTGCAGTTGGATTCTTCAGAATCCCTTAAGCATGACATGAGATGGTCCACCAAGGCTTCCTGCTGGGACGTGAAGCGGTTAGTTACTTTAACCACAACTCTGTCCAAATCTGCCCTAGTAATTGCTGCAGGCTGTTCTGTGGCAGGAGTGGTTGGGTTAGACTGTCCTTCATTTGTTACTGCTGCTGGAGGAGGACGATTTACTTGATTCGTGACAGCTGGATCTGGAAGACTGCTGGATGCGATGTTGTTCTTAGTGATTTTGGAGATTTATGCAAATATATGAAAAGCAGGGGCTAAACTGTAAAAAAGACCCACAGATTTATAGTGGTTCAGCCAGAATGTGTCTACGTCCACTTTATATGTTATTTCTCTTCTCTCGTTTTGATTACTAGTACAAAGCTTTGATACAAGTAAAAGAAAGTTATTTGAAAGTTCTCTCCGTGTTTTAGCTCTCAAACTTGTCCCCATTGTTGTACCCCTGCCCCTCTATTTATAGAGTGAGGTTGGGGGTAGGGGTCTAGGATGTGTATAGTTGCTGATGGGCCTGGGCTGACGTGATCTGGCCTGGTACGTCTTGGTTCGGCATCGCTTGGTTCGGAGATGGTTGGAGTGTAGAGTGGACCAGTTGTAGGTGATTCGGTGCTATGTGGTAGTACCTTGGTCCGGTTTGGGGTTGGTCCGGTAGGAGCTTAAGAAGGTTGTTCGGTAGGAACATGAGAAGTGCAGTTTGGACTGGTAGTTGCTTGGACCGGTGGTGGGATGGTGAGGTTGGTCCGGTGTGGTATGTTGAGTAAGGTGCTTGGTTCAGTGGTGAGTGAGCAGCTTGGTCCGGTGGTGAGTGAGCAGCTTGGTTCGGCGAAGCTTCGAGGTGGGTTGGTTCGGCGAAGCCTGGAGATGGTTGGTTCGGCGAAGCTTGGACCGGTGGTGAGAATTCACCCAACATATATTAATAATTTACTTCCCTCAACTACTAATATCAATTAAACTAACTCCTTGATTAATTACATTAATTAATCCTTTAATTACACTGAGTCATCATCACTTAATTAATTCCCTCAAATAATTATCCTTTAATTACTATCCATTAAGTAATTTCCCTTTTATTACTTTCATTAATTAACCATGCCATAATTAATTACATTTAGTAATTATCCATTTATTACTTACACTAAGTAATTATACTTTATTAATTACATTAAGTGATTAACCTTTAAGTAATTCCACTAATTAATTATCTCTAATTTATCACCACCTCAATTAATTTAGATAAATTCTTTATCTTCATAATTACTTAATTATATCATTAGAAAAACATTTAAGAATCAATTCCATAATTCAAAATATATAATTTATCTTAAACAAAACAATTTAAACATTAAATTTTAACATTTAAAATCTTTGAAACTTGTTCAAACTTGTTTAATAATTTCTTATTCTTGAAAATTTAATTAAACATTCCTTTAAAACATTTTCACTTTTAAATACACCTTAAAATCTTTTAAACACTTTAAAACCATTTGAAAGCATTTTGCTTTTATCTTTCACTTTGATCTTCTTTAAAACAAATCTGGTACAAGTTTCATTTTAAACTTGCATTTGATTTTACTTTATTTTAAAACCTGTATTTTAAAATTGGTACAGGTTCTCACTTAAACCCAGAAAGCTCATCACGTTTTAACCCGAGCAAACTCTCCAAAATCCCCTAGTTTCTCTCGTGCCACTCGTGATCCATCTCTACTCCGAGTCTCTCACGCAACACTTACTCGTTTTCTCCCAAACACGAACTCACAGCATAACCCAAACTAATCCAACGTGCACGTGCATGTGCACAGGGCCACGGCGGCGCTTCGGCGATCCGCTCCACCTCCGGCAAGTCATCGTTCGCCTCCTCTATCGATTCGAATCACCCCGATATCGTCACAAGCCCAAATTCAAATTCGAGCACTCAAGGTCAAACTGGAACCAAAACATCATCGGAAAACTATTTACCACCGACGATACTATCCACCTGGAACCACACTGCCTCGACCAGAGCCTCGCTTGACCTCCAGCGTCGATTCCCCTTATTGCGATCATCTCCGATCCTCCCTAGCTTACGCCATTTCCTCGACAGCAACCACGACCAAAAACACACCGAAAACCATAGAATGCTCTCGTCCCATCAATTCGTACAATGGAAAAATCATTCAATAATTTTCCCATTACTATCAATTGCCAAACTTGCTTCATGCAAAATCTCAACATTCAAAATTTGTTCGATCATCAAAAATTGATTAAAATGCATATTTTGTTCAAATATGAACTGCTCGTAAAATATAAAACTAAAAATTACCATTCTTGCTTTAAAAATCTTGTTTTTGTATAACGATTCACCTTATATGCTTGAATCAACAATTAATGATATTCGATTTTATCACATATGTGCAAGTTCATCGGGATTTTGAGGTTTCAACCCACCTCTTAATCTTATTTTGCTGGAAGTAAGTTTTTAACTTCGGTTTATGAACAAACAAACATTTTGTATTTGAAGCCTTCAGCCTAACAGAGATCAAGTGATTAGATATTTGGGTTTTGACCAAGCTTGATGCTCTGAACTAAGGAAACCTAGAAGATTTCATAGAAACAGGCATACATACTTATATATATATTTATACGCAGTGGAAAATTTATGTATATATATATATACAAGCAACTTCAAACTCAGACTTCACAAGCAACAACAAAGATATACTTAGTTGGATTTAAATTGTTTACTCACCTTGATTTTCCAGAAGAAAGAACAGGGTTGATATATTCCAGGCTCGTGAAAATGGCAAGCAAAAATTCCTTCTTTGATCCTTTGATTTGCATGTTGTTTAAACTGAGATGTTTATGATTGAAGTTTGTTTAATTTTGAATGGTATTTGCTTAAAAAAAATTTTCTCAGTGAAAATGAACGAATTGAAATAAGGGTGATGTATATATGGAATGAAGTTGATATGTGAGAAAGCAAGTTTACAGGTTGATATTTTTTTTCTTGTTTGTATAAAGTAAGATCAGAGATATTTTATTTCTTTGGAGGCTGATGAGATATATTTGTGCGTGCATTAATTACCATTGTACAAATCTATTTTTTTATTTGTTCCTTCTTTTACAAGCTTTTCATATTTGTTTATTTGTTGTTCATACTTGAATATCACTGTCTTGTGGCTTCATAGATATGCTTAGATAGGATGATTTTAATATTTTTTTTATTTGTTTGTTGTCTTGTTTTACCAGCCTACATACTTATAGTTGAATATACTTGAAAAATTTTGCCTTGCTTTGGACCTTATTACTTAAGAATATAAATGAATTTCTATTTTTTTATTTCTTTTAAAGTTTAACTATCAATTCTAATTTTTAAAATTATTTATTTTCTTCTACTTATGTCACATATATATATATATAAGATTTAAATTAAAATGATTAACACATATTTTATTTGAATTCGGGGAAACTCGCATCAATTTATCAATTAATTTTACAAATTTTAATTCAAAAAAAATTAATTTAATTATAAATTTAAATTTATAAAATTCGGGATCGTTACACCCTCTGATCACTCCTCCACCTCCAGGAGGAAACTCGACCCCTCCGATCAATGAGATCACCCACGGCATCCCAAAATGCAAAATACAGTCGAACCCAAACTGCTCTTCATTCTTTGATCTAAAAATTGTGAATCTTGCCTTAAAAATCATGTTATAGTGTAGGAATTTAACCCCCATACCTAGAATCATGATTAAGAAATTCGACTTTTAACTTATTTAATGTTGTTCTCAGATATCTCGTTTTCTTGTGATAATACTAAGATGTTTGAACATAAATCTTTTTTTAACTTAAGTATATGCTATAACAACCAAGTTTTGTTTTGATTCTAAGTCCACACTGTGAGTAGATTGAGAGGAAAAAGAATTTTGAATCAAAAATCTTACTTAGAATTTTAAATAGAGGACATAAGTAGCAACAGCCTGCACAAATTCTATTCATTCATTCAATATACATAGAGGGTTCATAAATATATGCACGCAAACTTATTCATAGGTATTTGCAACAGATTTCATACTTTTAAATTTTAAAGAAGATGATGTTACTCACAGTATTTCCAGAAGAAGAACATAGCACTTCTTTGACACTGGCTTTGAAATTCAAGCTGGAATCTTTCTTCTTGATTCTATGATTGATCTGGGTTGTATGTTGTTTAAACTGAGATGTTTAAATTGAATTTTGTTTAAGGTTTGAATGGTGCTCATTTTCAGATTTCACAGTTTGGATGGATGAACTAAAATGAGGAGTTGATATTTTTCAAAACAAGTTACAGGGTATTATATTTTTGTACTACCATCAGAGATATTTCTTTTTTTTCATTGCTTGGTGGCTGATATGATATTGTTGTGGTGGCTGAGATGATATTGTTGTGTGCTACATTAATTGCCTTGTCGTATTTTGCAAGCTTGCATACTTATCTATATACTAGTGTCTTCCTTTGCAAGCTTACAACTCGGATATATTTCCTTTGCTTATTTGTTTTCAAGTCTGGTTTGACTATGCAGATTTGTTTTGCTGATAAGATATGGTTTGGGCTAGCATTAATTGCTTTGTCTTGTTTTTCTTTCTTTAGTCTTATTTTACATTTGTATTCCTATATATATATATATATATTTATAGATATTAAATTTAACTTTTAAAGAAATTGTTTTTTTTTAAACTTAATTATACTTTAATAAAATAAACACACATATAATATATTATAAAATATAGAATTTAACTTTAAACATCCTTTGAAAATTATTTTATATCAATTACAAAATATAACTTTCAAAATATTCAGTAATATTCATTTGTATAAATAAAGGCACGTCTAATTTAATCATATCCAAAATCCAAATACATATTTATTTTGTAAGATATTTAAATTCAAATCCCAATTTCAAATTTTATTCTCGATCTATTTTATATACATATTTATCCCAAATATCCAAATTAATTCTCAATTAATTCATAGTTTAACTAAAATTTGATATTAATTACCAATTATTTCACAATTTTTATTCAAAAATTAAATTAATTATCAATTCAAACTTATTTAAAATCCGGGATCGTTACAGTTCCCCCCTTAAGAAATTTCGTCCTCGAAATTTGCTAGGGAGACACAAAGATAGGTGAAAAATGTTTCATCAAATCAACTGAATATCTATTCTGCATTTGGCTTACCAAATCAGAATATCAATAATAGATACAAGAACGAATCTTTTTAATTTTTCCACAAGATACTCGGGTTATCCAGATCTACGAAATATGCAGTGGCATTGGTTAGTTCAAAGGGATAACTAACCATTCGTAGAATATATTAGGACCCAAAGAATAGATAGATATATGGATACAATTTCAAAACTTTCAGTTTAGAACTAAAGTATACCTATCAACCATAGAAAACAAAGCAACCAATTCATTCAAACAAACAATTCGACCTATTTGGAGTTTATGTCCCATACAAATATATCAAATCTTCTTCCTGGATCTACCAGGAACCTTCGAAGAATTGAAAAGAGATGCTGAACAAAAGAGATTGATAGAGAAAAGATTGTTTCCTTGTTGTTACAGGGTATTGACTAATTCATGGTGGTATTCCCCTGTCCCCTATCTCATCCTCTTCTTGCACTCATACTCACTATCAGTGAATAGTAAGAGAATTTACTGAGGCATACGGACGGATATCTTAGGGATACTCATTCTAGGGTATACTTCACCCTATCTCTAATGAGTTACTTAATGTGTTATACTCCATAGCTAAAGTTTAACCTTAGCTCTGATACCAATTATAACGATCCTGACTCGGCCTTCGAAAATCAGCACCCGTACTTCACTTGTACTCGAATGCCGCAGATTCAAACACCCAATCTGGCTCGCCGGAGCTTATAACACAGTAAGTATAAAAACACAGCGGAAGAAAGAAATGAATGATATCATATACAACTCCAACGAATACAACATCCAGAATGATATACAACAATGATATCAATATGATGCAACAATATCAGGGACAAATAATAATGTTACAGCGGCAACAACAGAACTGATAACGTCCAAGATAAGCAAGCGTCGATGAGTGAACTCCAAACACTGAACTAGTTCCAAATACTCTACTAAACCTGACTATTTGAAAAACCCAACTCTAGACTGCCCGTGTGGAAAATTATGGGCACCCAAAGTTTAGGAAGGGAACAATAAACTTCAGGTCAGTCATGGGACTGGTATGAGTAATAAAAATAGTTGTTTGAAACAAAAACAGTTCATAGGAGAAATCCGATATGCTTTTTTGGAAAATGAAAACTACCACAAGGCCTCCCGCCACACACACAATGCAAACGCAGAATTGGAGGAGATTTCTCCTTATGATAGTCAAACATGCTTACTACGCAAAAAAACTCTTTTGATATTATTACTAGTGCATAATGTAGGAAACATTTAGAAAATATAATATTAATCTTAGCCAGCATAGGTACCATTATACTATGTCTACTATAGCTACCATTTTAAATGGAAGGTTCTACAACTAAAACCGTACAAGGATCGTATTGTTTCTTTGGATTTTCCAACAAATGGTCAGGCTAAGGAACTTCCTATGCCACATAGGAACACCTCTGAAGGGATGCCCCGAGAACCTACCTGGCTCTCTGCCAACACAAGGCCGGTTACCCCCTTCTCGGGTAGTAAACCTAAGATATGCCACCCCCGGTCGTTTGCGACCTTTATCCGAGGCGCCTCTACACCAACAACATCACACAGTAATAAATATACTACAGTGTCCACATGAGTAAGTATCTAGGTTCCATACCATGATACCACCCTCTTCCAGAAGGAATGGACATACCCTAGGGGAGCTACCCCTGAAACCTTGCCGCATTTTTCCTGTTTCGACCATTGCCGGTTTGTGAGGCTCGATGAGGTCTCGTCCACAAAGCTACGCTTCTTCACAAAGCCATGCTTTGATCAACAAATGATCAGCAACACACAGCAGCACTCAACATGTCGCATTATCAATTTGGGAGTATATCACTGATAACCTTCAACTACATAACCTCTGAGCTCGTATGTCTCAAATAAGGGTGTTAAGCTAAGAGAATAAATCTCCGCCACCAAACAGAAATGTATTTGAAAGAAATCTGCTTTATATCTCAAAGTGTAATGTCAGACATACAACCATACAAATCTGTTCCAGGTTCGAACAGAATCGAAGGCACTTCCAAAGAAGCTCTTGCAATCCGGCTATTCACAATCCCGATCAGACTTCCCATCACATATGGAGTCTCTATACCGGAGCCACTCAGTGTAGAGACAATCGATAAGTTATCCTATCGTTCTCGCAAACACCCGGTCTTCAACGCCGGTCTTCAAATGCTATCCATTTCGTCGTATCAATATTAGGAATGGGTTATATGACACAAAGTCCTCTCCCGGCTAAACCGAATAATGAGCGTAATATTAAAAAACATATGGATATTGGGATTTCAGTTAAGTCACAACTTATTACCCAAAACTTCTCTTTCAAATGGTTTGAACAAATTACCATCTTAATCTTTTACACAAAAAATTCATCTCACAAAGTTCACCTAGTTTCACAAAGATCTATTCATAGATTTTCAAATCGATTTCCATTTCAATTGGATTAACTCATTAAATCTTTAATCAAAGATTTAACTCATATCTTTCAAAAAGAATTCACTCATAACTTGGAAAACCATTTTTCATTTCAAATCTTTTATATATAAAAGATACACCATTTAAAATTCTCTTCAATTTCAAAACAAGGTTCAACCATTTGAAATTCAAAACTTTATCAAGTTATCCAAAATAACTTTATTCTCAAAACTCCTTTTCAAAAGCTTTTCACATTTAACCCGATTCCATTTCCAAACCATTGGAATTCAAATTTAATTTAAAATCATTTCAAAAATCTATGACTTAATCGATTTCCTCGTGAAATCCATATTTGTGTGTGTATGGTGTGGTCCATAGGGGTTTAACACAATAGTGCAACATTATTCAATCATCACAGATTAAATACAACAATATATTTGATAAGCGGTAAAACTATAACACTTATCTTTTATTCACATATCACAGTTATATATATATATATCACAGATAATAAATTACAGTCATCCCAGATAAATAAATTACATTACAGATCACAACACAAATCAGGATATATCACAAAGCATCACAAATCAGGGATATCAAACAATTCACCCATTCAATAAAATCCAAACATTCACAAGTAAAATTTATTATTCAATTGATTAATTTAAATCAGATGTATTACTTATGAATAATCATTAATCCGGGTTAATTATCATGAGTTAATTACAAATTATCTGAAATAAATTTCCCTTTCATCATTTATTAGTTAACCTTTAATTATTAACTAATCATCCTTAACTAATGAATCAATTAACCTTTAATTATTTAATAAATCTTAATTAATCACATTTATTAATTAATCTTTTGATTACTAACAAATAATTATACTCAAGTTACTAATCATCATTCAATTAATTACATCCAATAATCATCTATTAATTACTTCTCTAAGTAATTATACTTTCCAAATCGTCAAGTGATTATTCTAAATTAATTTAAACTTAAGTAATTAACTTGAACTAATCCAATTAAACTCAATTAATTACATTGAATAATTAATTCCTTAATTACTTCCATTAAGTAATTATACTTAAACAATTCCATAAATGATTATTATTAAATTAATTAATCTAAATTAATTAATTGTGAAAATTTAATCACATCAATAATTATTTAAATAATCTTAGTCAATGACCTTCATTAACAATTTAAATTTCTTTAATTACTTTGCTAAAGAAATTTACTTATATTAATCATTATTGATTATAAATTGATTAACCATTAAGAACTCATTAATTAATTATATTTGATTAATTAAATGTTAATTGTAACTTAATTAGTTCTTAATCACAATTTAATTGTTCCTTAATTAAATTAACCTAACTTCACCCCATAAACTTAAACTTGTAATCACTAAGTTAATTAATACAAAATATTAATTATCCATTCTACTTAACTTAATAGTTAATGAATTACAAATCATTCTTTGTTTAAAAGTAACCTCATATTTATTAATGATTTAATTAACACTCACAAATATACTGAAAACATTGATTTTCAAATTGCTTTTAAATTCACATGTTAAAGTATTACTTTTGTTATAAAGAAATTTAAAAGAACTTAAATCAAATTCTCTTTGTATTCACATATTTAAAGTATAACTTTACATTTAAATTTATTTAAACATTTGAATTTATAAAACTTTATTAAAAAAATATTTCAAATTTAGTGTGAAGTCCAGGTTTTAAAACTTGGTTTTAATTCTTTCTTTACAAATTCAAATTCCAATTTAAATTCAAGTTCTTTTTAAATTACACTTAACTACTTAATATTTCAAGTTATTAAAACAATTTAAATTTATAAACTTTATTCCCAAACTAAACTTCAAAAATGATCTTAAATTTATATTTTAACTTTGATTTAAAATTCAATTTAAACCTTGATTTAAAATTTAGATTTCAATTTTTAAAATCTGGAAACAAGACATTGTTCTGGTTTAATCCTGTACAAAACATTACCCGAACCTCCCCTCTACTTGCTTTGAGTCCAACACGTAAGGGCTTGGAGCCATCACTCGAGACAAACTCGCGAGAAAAACCCTGCTTTCACCCAGACTAACCAAAATACCCAGACCTAAGAAATTCGTGCACGGTGCACGTGCCCATCGCCGCCGATCGACTTCGGTCGTCATTACATCGTCGAACAAGTCGACGATGCTGCACGCTCCTCTCCCCGTCCACCACAACTCCCTTGTCTTCTCAAAATCAAAAACGAACATCTTAACCGAACCTAGAACAACAATAGTACTCCTCACCAAAACCTGAAACATCGCCGTCCACCCAACCCCGACCACCAGAAAATCTGGAATTCCGGTAAAACCTTCGTCGACACTTCCTCTTCCATATCCCAACAGTCCATAGCACTCGATTACCCCTAGATGACGAACGAGACCAAAAACAAAACCACATTAAAACTAGGCTTACAATTTTCAGAGCCTCACCGCCGCCACCACGTTCACTTGACCTCCACCGCACTATTTTTCCCAGCCCCTCTGATCACTCCACCTCCAGGAGGAAACTCGACCCCTCCGATCAATGAGATCAACCGCAGCATCCCAAAATGCAAAATACAGTCGAACCCAAACTGCTCTTCATTCTTTGATCTAAAAATTATGATCTTGCTTTAAAAATCATGTTATAGTGTAGGAATTTAACCCCCATACCTAGAATCATAGATTAAGAAATTCGACTTTTAACTCATTTAATGTTGTTCTCAAATATCTCGTTTTCCTATGATAATACTAAGATGTTTGAACATAAATCATTTTTTTAACTTAAGTATATGTTATAACAACCAAGTTTTGTTTTGATTCTAAGTCCACACTGTGAGTAGATTGAGAGGAAAAAGAATTTTGAATCAAAAATCTTACATAGAATTTTAAATAGAGGACATAAGTAGCAACAGCCTGCACAAATTCTATTCATTCATTCAATATACACAGAGGGTTCATAAATATACACACACAAACTTATTCACAGGTATTTGCAATAGATTTCATACTTTTAAATTTTAAAGAAGATGATGTTACTCACAGTATTTCCAGAAGAAGAACAGAGCACTTCTTTGACACTGGCTTTGAAATTCAAGCTGGATTCTTTCTTCTTGATTCTCTGATTGATCTGGATTGTATGTTGTTTAAACTGAGATGTTTAAATTGAATTTTGTTTAAGGTTTGAATGTTGCTCATTTTCAGATTTCAAAGTTTGGATGGACGAACTAAAAATGAGGAGTTGATATTTTTCGAAACAAGTTACAGGGTATTATATTTTTGTACAACCATCAGAGATATTTTTTTTTTCATTGCTTGGTGGCTGATATGATATTGTTGTGGTGGCTGAGATGATATTATTGTGTGCTGCATTAATTGCCTTGTCTTATTTTGCAAGCTTGCATACTAATCTATATACTAGTGTCTTCCTTTGCAAGCTTACAACTCGGATATATTTTCTTTTCTTATTTGTTTTCAAGTCTGGTTTGACTATGCAGATTTGTTTTGCTGATAAGATATGGTTTGGGCTAGCATTAATTGCTTTGTCTTGTTTTTCTTTCTTTAGTCTTATTTTACATTTGTATTCCTATATATATATTTATAGATATTAAATTTAACTTTTAAAGAAATTGTTTTTAAAAAAAACTTAATTATACTTTAATAAAATAAACACACATATGATATATTATAAAGTATAGAATTTAACTTTAAACATCCTTTGAAAATTATTTTATATCAATTACACAATATAACCTTCAAAATATTCATTAATATTCATTTGTATAAATAAAGGCACGTCTAATTTAATCATATCCAAAATCCTAATACAAATTTATTTTGTAAGATATTTAAATTCAAATCCCAATTTCAAATTCTATTCTCGATCTATTTTATATACATATTTATCCCAAATATCCAAATTAATTCTCAATTAATTCATAGTTTAAATAAAATTTGATATTAATTACCAATTATTTCACAATTTTTATTCAAAAATGAAATTAATTATCAATTCAAACTTATTTAAAATCCGGGATCGTTACAGTTTGTATCTAGTGCTATTCATTTCAAATCTTTCTTATCTTTCTGTTTGCTTATATTCTACCACCTTGTTCCTTTTCGAGGACGAAAAGTTTTTGAGTGGGGGAAGTGTAACGACTCGTAAATTCGAACAAATTTTAAAAATATTAGTTATAATTGTTGAATAGAGTATGGTTAGAAACAAAGAATTTTCAATTATTACTGTAAAATAATAATAATAATAATAATAATAATAAATTTGTTAGAATATAAAACATGATCTTAGATAAAACTCTAAAAAAACTAATCTTTAATGAAATGGAAGATGTCAACGTGTATTAGAATATAATATAATAATATTGATTAAATGTAATCAACAACTGTATTAATGTAATTTCAATCAACTATAACAATAAACGTTACTAAAGAATGGGATAAACAATATTCTAAATATGTTAGCATACAATAAGAAATCAATTATTTAGTAAGTAGATTTATACTCCTTGTGTAAACAATAAATTAATAGATCTGAATTACTAAGTTGATACAATTGATTTATTCCTCATCCCATTGATTAATCCGCTTTGGAATTTATTTTGTAATCAATGGAATTAAATGTAATTAAAATCTTTCAAATAAAAGGAAAGAGAACATTAATTGTAATAAATGGATGTAATAATAGAAATGTATGTTTGAATTAAAATAAAAGAGGAAGTTGAGGAAATAAAAAGGAAACATATGTTTTAATTGAAAGAGAAATTTGATGTAATATAAAGAACATGTAAATCGAAATAAAAGGGTAAAACTTTGTTTGAGTTATTTAATGAAAATAAAACGATTAGTGTGTAACCAACATTTAATTGGAAATTTAATATTAAATTAATTAGAATTAAATCTTTTAAGGTAAAGAGAAATAGATGGTAATTGATTCAGTCAAGAATAAGCAACATATGTTGAATTGAATAAAATGAACATTTGAATGAATACAAACAAATGTTAATAAAATGAAGGTTCAATTCAGTTAATTTTAAAATATATTATTATTTGAATTTAAATAAAATTTAAAGGTTAAAATTAGAGAACAAATTTTGGAATATTGAGTAATATATTTTTCCAAATTCAATAAAATATAAATATTTCTAAAATTTTAAATTTTGGTCAAACTTAATCAAAATTTGACCTTTGATCGAAATTTAAATTTGAATTTTTAAATTTTGTTCTTTTTTTATGATACTAGAATGAATTCTGATCTTCTCTCCACTTTTTGTTTTGTCAAAATCAAATTTCTATTGCTCTAAATATTTGAATTTCTGTGAAAAAACTGACATAAATTTGTAGTGTTTAGTTGTGAAATTTGGCTAAGTCCAAATGAGTTTGTTTGGTCTAATAGGCCTTGGTTAACCAAGAGACTCTAACCATACTAAGAGACTTGTGTCTATTCCTACACCTACGACCATTTGTTTCATTCTGACTAACTTGTATGTACATAATTTTTCTCTTCAGAAAACTTTCTCATCACACTTTCTTCTTCCTCTTCCAATCTACAGAGAGTTCTAGATCTAAAAAATCAAAATTTCTCCAAATCAAACTCCTTCCTCCTCTCTTCCAAAACTCTTCCTTCCTCCTCCTATAGCCACCACTCTCCTCCATCTCCAAGGCCATCTCCTCCTTCTCATCTCCATCCAAGCATATGCCAAAACCCCTCCTCTTTCCCTAACCCTAGCTGAAACCAAACCACCACCAAACCCACCCAAACCACCACCATCTCCTCCTCTTGCATAGCCCCACCATCTCATCCACCCTAGCCCACCTTAGCCGCAACCAAACCCATCCAAAAGCACCAAGGCCGAGCCCTATTTCAGCCCTAAGCCGAGCCGTTTGCACCTCTCCTCCTCCTCTTTTTATAAAAAAACGAAAGTTACATATTTCTATTTTGGTGCTCCATCGATTCTAGCTTGCTTTGCTTTGGAATTTAGATTCAAATTCATAGCTTTGTTTTTTTCAAATTGTCCTAGCCTCGGAAGGTGAGCTATTCACTCACGATTTATAATCATATGCTAAGTGAATGAATATCAATTGATATGTTATTGGAATATTGCAACTATATAGAAATTTTGTGTAGTTTGTTTATGATTTTGATATGACATATGTTCACCTATGTTCACTTATTATTTTTATATGATATTGTTATTTATATTATGCGGTTTGTTTATGAAATGTAACGACCCATTATTTTGGACCATTCAAATCGACAATAATCCACACATGTCCGACTTGAATAATTCAAAATAACAGATTGTAATAAAATTTGAAGCAAATAAAATCAAACACAGAATCACAGACACAGAATATCAGAATAACTCGCAGCGGAAATAAAATACCATAGTAGTTCATGAAGCTACTATATACAAACTCTCAAAAACATATACAAAATGTCATAGTTTAAAAATGGATACAATAGATGTTAGGATACATAAATCAATAATACAGAGACAATACCGAATAGTAAATAACTGGATTAGAAGATAAGAAATAACAGATGGACAGATAAGCTCCAGCAAATCTCTAGCTCCAGAAGATAAATTCCAAAGCTGTGATTCTGAGGCTGACCCGAGCGTAAAGCAAAACACAAAACACTCGAGTCAGGACATATATACTTATACAATGTAAACCAACTCAAGTGAACTGTAATAGCAATGCATAATAACTTAGAGGATGCTTGGGATCGCCCATCCTTTAAGGATCCATAAAACCATTAATTAAACAGTAATATCAGTATCATAGAAATGTCCATATCGAAATAAACCATGCAACTAACAGTGTTAATGTGCATCACAGCCATCATCAGGAAATCAAATGACATACAGAGAAGTATACCCGTGGTTATAGTATTTCAAAATAATACTTTATATTTCAAAAATTTAATATCATTTCAAATCCAAATCTTTATCAAAATAAAGATTAAATCATTTACAAACCATCTCAATATATTACAATATCATATCCTTTCAAAACTTCCTTTTAAATCATTATTTGAATTCAAATTCAATTATCAAATTTAACACCCTTTAAAATTCCAAAATATCATTCATTTATTATATTATCAAAATCACCCTGTAAAATAGTTTTTCATTTAAATTAATTCATTTAACCATTTAAAAGTGAAGTTATTACTCTTTCAAGTCAAGTATTCAATTTCCAAAGTTTCAAATCATTCTGAGTTCATTTACTAGGTCAAAATCCATAAACATTTAAAATTTCAGCCTTTCACAGCATTTAGAAGAAGCTGTTATAAGTTATATTTGAAAATATTTATTTCAGCAAAGACAGCACTTTAAAACTGCTATTATATCTCATTTTAATTGAAATTTAGTTTAAAACAGCAAAGACAGCATTTCCAGAAATGCTGTAATAGCTCAGGTTCAAAAACAAGGGTTTTTTCTTAATTTCAGCAAAGACAGCAGGCAGCTACAGCAGTTTATAGAACTGCTGTAATAGCCCTTTATTAAGTTCTTTAGCCTTTACATTTACTACAGCAACTACAGCATGCTGTAATAGCCTCTTTTTACTAAGTTTTAGTTCAATTCTGAAATCATAGCATTTCTGAATGTTATTAAAAGTACTTTCCAGATTTTTGTGTATTTCCAGCCAATAATATAATTTATTTAAACCCTTTTAACATTATAAAAATCATGTTTTAACATTCAAAAATGTTTATATAATATATCATTTAACACATGATTTTTATTAAATAAATCCGTTATAGTTAAATCAAATTTCAATGAATTATTTAACAAATTCAAGTGTAAATTTCTTTTCTTTACATTTTTAATAAATAAACTTAACACTTAAATTTTTTTTCCATTTCACAAATTAACTAAATTTTCAATTTTATTTAATTAACTTAAACCTTTAATAAAACCAAATTCACATTTCAAGTCAAGATATTTTTTAAAATTACACTTTTAAGCATTCATTTATTTAACCATTTTAATACATAGAAAAAATCAATAATACTTCATTAAATCATTTAAATTCAAATCTAAAACATTTTAACATATTTACCATTTTCCAAATATAATTAAATTTCCATATTATTTATATAACTTGAATATCATTTTAAAACCAAAATTCCAAATTTTCAAACTTAAGTTATATTTCAAAAATTCACTTTTCCCAATCATTTAAATTACATTTTTAACTTCTAGAAAAATCCAAATTTCTTTATTTAAACATTAAAAATCCAATTTAAATCAAATTTTCATAATTTACACTTTTGAAAATATTTAAAATATTCAAAATACTTTATAAAAATAACCACAGGCCTGTATATAGTTTTCTAACCTAGGTCAATTGATACGGATATGTATCATTTCAATCCGTAGTTTAAAAAGCAAAAATACGGGTTCTATCATTTCAAACCCGCAATCCCAAGTTAAAATAAAATAAACAAAAACAGTTCAGGCCTATCATTTCAGCCCATAACGATTTTTCCCTATTCTAAAGTACGTAAGTGTATGTATCACTTCAACCCATAGTGAATCTATCTACAGGGAACTTGCAGTGTGATAAACAGATATAAAATGAATAGTATACAATATATAACAGTAAAATATGAGATGACAAGTAAAATAACAGGTTTAACATCATATAAATAAATCATTACAGACAGTTATAACATCATATAAAATTCTACACATTCAATTGTTGTCGTTTCACAATTGCAAAGTATAAATGTCTAGTGAGATTTACTCACCTCTAAATGCTGGAGATAACAAAACCAAAGACACAACGGAAAACAAAGCACGATGAAAAGGTTACGGACTTGAGTGGAGAGCAAATCCAATGCTATAGATCTTGTGTTACAACCCAAACAAAAAAAATCAAAACAAACCATAAATTTCAATACACTTGAAATGGAATAACATTTAAATAAAAAGAGATACGAATGCCAAATCTTTTGCCTTGCTTCCTCTATTTTTTTTTAGCCTAGGGATGTTGTTTGGTTCTAGTTTGAACAATTTTTGGCTCAGGTTTGGTCATATGAATGCACGACCAAAGTGGTGAAACATAGGGAGGAAGTTACATGGTGAGAAGGTGAAGAGTTTAAGGCAAAATAGTGTGATTTTGTTCATCCAATTGGGCTCGTCCATGGACAATTGGGTCAGGTCAGAGGGGTATGGGTCAGGTCATTGGGAGGAAGGTGTGTGGTGGTCTGGCCAGAGATGGTGGAGGCGGCCTAAGGTGGTGGTGGTGGTGGAAAATGAAGTGGTGAACAAATAGTGGTCAAACAACATGTTGTTATGGCTTGTGTTGCAATTTTTGTGGAGTTTTGGCATCATGGTGGCTCGGCCTTGGTCAAGACCAGAGGAGTAGCTAGTGGTGATGGCAGGGAAGAGATGTAGGGGGTGGTGGTGGTCATGGCCGTGGAAAACAAGGAGGAGGCCAAGCAAAACTATGGAGAGAACAAGGCAAAATGACATGAAAATAAGAAGAAAAGAAGAAGAAAATGTATAGAAACAAAGGAGCCATTACCCAAAGTTTTTGCTCAGATCTGAAATGGTCGAATTGAGAAATGAAAATGAGATGTTTCACGTGAAAAAAAAGAATAAAGTCACGGCCAAAGCATAAAGGGAAGGTTATGGCAAGTGAAAAGACTTAAGGAGGTGAAAGGACTTTAGTTTCTAAAGCATTTTAAACTCTTTCATATTTCCTTTTTCTTTAATTCAAATAAAACAAAATAAAATCAGTAATTTGACTTTAGAACCGAAAAAAAGTAATATAAAATAAAAATAATTAATTAATTTTAAAGAAAATGGAAAAAGAATATAAGAAATTGCTTAAAAATTGAAAACAGGGTCTAGAAATTACAAATAAATCAGTATTGACTTTCGAAAATTAACAACTTCATTTTAAAAATATTTGAAAACAAAAATGTGAAGTAAAATAATTCATTTATATTTTCAAAATGAAATAAATAATTAAATTTAGAGAAATTAGAAAAAGAACTAAAGAAATTGTTTAAAAATTCAAAACAGGACTTAAAAATTACAAATAGAATATCACTAGTTTTAGAAAATTTCTATTTCACTATAAGACAAATAAAAGGTCAAATAAATAAAATAAATGACGAACAAAATAAAGTGGGAATGATATTAAAATAAGATCTTAAGGAAAAAGAGAAATAAATAAAGAATTCATTTAATTAATTGAAACTGGAAATTAGAAATTGTAAGCAAAATACAACTGACACTGGAAAATGTCAATTATACTTTTTAAAAATGTTTTAAAACCAAAATATATACATAACATGTTATTTTACCCATATAAATATAAATTAGAACATTACATGACCAAATAGAATATTATTTATATAATTTAAAATAAACAATTTTGTTAAATACAGCAAATTACACCCAATATTTAAAAGGGCATAACTTTCACATTATAAATCAGATTTCAACGAAACGAAAAGCAGTATTCTTGGAATTTTATTTACTTCCATAATAAAAGATAAAATTAATAATTTCATCCTTTTATATTTTTAAATTAAAAGTCAAAGTTTGACCATATTGACCAAAATTCACATTTCTGGAAAATATTATATTTATTCATGTTTGGAATTCTAATTCACATCCAAATCAAAATTTATATTTAAAATAACAAAATTTATCCATTTAATAAATAAAATAAAGTTTTTAAATCAGAGATTCAATTAAGATAATTAAAATATATAACTAAAATAATCAAAAAAAATACAGGGTTGTTACACTCTCCCCACTAAAAACTTTTCATCCCCGAAGAGGAATGAGGTACGGGAAAGCACAGAAAAAGAAAAAATGATATAGGATTAAGACAAGATGACAAGAAGATTAAAATTATACCTGATAACTGTTGTTACAGGTAAGTTTAACAAGGTGGAGAATAGGAATAGCTAGAAAGGAAAATAGGACGAAAGACAAGGATGAGCCATTAATTAAAATTGTTGGTTAAAGAGGTAAACAATATTTAAAACCTTTTAAAATCCTTTAGAAAGGAAAATAACTGATCAAAATATCCTTTATATAATATTTTATCAAAATACTTTTATAACTCGATGTCTTAACAAGTTTATCCTCGTTCCTACAGAATCTGGCAGTGCGTTGATCAGGTGCAAAGCTAGAATTCTCCAGGTACTTAGTAGACCTGTTTCAACACCCAGTGAAAATACTGGAAAACTTTTAAAAACAGATATGGAAAGTACAATCCAAAAAAAACATGTCAATCATGGATTGCAGATACACAATGGTTACGCCTGGATCCCCCAAGAAACATCCGTACCTGTAGGCCGCCCACCAACCTTGTGATTACGCCATGAAGACTGGTAGTATTGCAGATACACAATGGTTACGCCTGGATCTCCCAGGAAACATCCATACCCTAGGCTCTCGCAGCCCCTGCTGATTACGCTACCAAGCAACCCAATAGATCGCAAATACACAATGGTTACGCCTGGATCTCTCAGGAAACATCCGTACCCGTAGGCCGCCCCCAACCCTGCTATTACGCTATGAAGTCGCGCTCGTAAGACCATGGAGATTGCCATGGAATTCGATGGAAACTCGAGTATCATATCCGAAAAACCAAAAATCAAAGAAATATCGATAGAATGAATCTACAATGTGGCCACAAAGCGGATATCAAGTAGAAGGCACTTTCCATATCTTTACTTCGAAAATATGTAACATATAGTACCTTTTCAAATCACTTTCAAATATCATACTTATATAAAGTCCATTATATATAAGATTTCATTTTCAAA
Source organism: Allium fistulosum (assembly GCA_030737815.1). Classification (NCBI taxonomy): domain Eukaryota; kingdom Viridiplantae; phylum Streptophyta; class Magnoliopsida; order Asparagales; family Amaryllidaceae; genus Allium; species Allium fistulosum. The sequence goes on along the minus strand of CM060905.1, from coordinate 865,971,948 downwards.
TCAAATACTTTCCAAAATCAATAGTATATCAAATCACACTTATATAGACTTCAATTACATAAGATTTCACTTTTCAAATTGAGTACCTTTTTAAATCCATAGTTTTCGAATCAACATCATACTTATACAAACCAAATTTTATATAAGTTTGATAACTTCCAAATCAAGTATTTAGTAACACAAGGTTCTCTATTTCAATTTGTTTCAATATCAATACAGTTTCCAAAATCATAAGTTTAGAAAATAATCCAAATATCTAAATCAACAAAGTTTAAGTCAACCAATTCATTTCCAAAGTCAATGGTTTTCAAAATCATCTTATATTTACATAAGGTCCATCTTATATCAGAAATCAAAAAAATTTAAAAATAAATTTCGCTGCATGAAGAGCCATATGGGATTGAACATCTTTGCTTACTAAAAGATTTTTTTTTTAAATAGTTTTGTATATAAATTAGTTTGTAAAATAGTTTGTATGTAAAATAGAATAAAACAGTTTGTTTAAGAAGAATAAAAGAAAAATAGTTTTGAAAAATGGTTTTAAATTGATAGTAGTTTTTCATAAAAGAAAAATTGCAATTAAATTACAAAGTTATCCAACACAACAACTTCCAATTTCAGCGCCAAGTATATCAATGATATTAGAATATGAGATGTACATATGTCATCATTTCGCAAAATCACATTCGATCACTCGCTCGATCACACAAGTTCGCTTTCGAGCTAGTATTGTCCATTCGACTTCCCTAATGCGGATTTCGATATGGTTTCTCGACTAGAAACCATCAGTCTCCTTGCATAACCATATACTATGATAGAGAATTCTAGGATCAAGCCCAAAATCCACATCAAATATTCGCCATCAAGAATCAAATGAAAAATCCTAACACGAAATGGTGTAATTCACCTCGAACTTGTGTACTCAACTTGGATCAATTTAATCATGCGAATAAAACAACATACGTACAACTTATGTATCTATTCCAACTTGTTCAATATGTAGTTTCATAAAGATGTTACTAAGTTAAACATTTAAATAAATTATATATATATTTCAAAATATTTGAAGACCAATTTTTTTTCAAACATTTCAAATCTAAATTTCATATTAGAAAATTCAGAATAGCCTTATTCGTTTACTTAACAAAACAGTTTCAACTTATTTAAATCAGATTACTACATACTTTAAGCATACATACCAAACTTATATAACTTATACTTCAAAATTTCTTAGCTTTTGAAAAGTTAACCTTGCTTTAGAAGTGCTCGAACCTTCAAAATAGTCGAAGAAATCATATTTCAAATCCAAGAGTTGGAAATCACCAACAAATCAGTAAATCAATTCCAAAAGATAGGGTTATATCAAATCAGATCCAAAACTCAAGAACTGAACACCGACTTATTTCAACTTGTTCAAATATATATACATATATCTTTCGAATATCACCTCACACTTCGGAATTTGAAATCAAAATTAGTTTCACAAGTCAATCGCATAGCAAAGCTACCGAAGTGGCCTCTCCCCCACTCTGAAACTCGAAAATCAATGTCGATGATACATGCATTCATCACCGAAATTATTTTCCAGCGACATAAGTGGGTTCTGGACTTCTATTTTCTCAAACTTCTTTTGAAATTTCTTCGAAATCATTTGAAACTCATTAAAATCATTTGAAACATTTCATATTCGGAAAAATACTTTCAAATCATATTATTTATTATTTCAAAATCTTAAAACCAGTTCCAAAATGCCGGAGTTCAATCACTCAAATTCAGATTCAAAACCTTCAGTTATAAATTATTTTATATGAAACCATTTCTTATATAACTTTCAAAATTTCAAATCCTTTCGAACTTCAAATTTTCTTTTTAAAAAGGTATATAATCCTTATCGAAAACATTTCATCTTTATATATAAAATATGGCCATCCTTATCAAAATAACAACTATGATGGATACAAAAATTTCAAAAGACAATCAACCACAAATTTTCCAATGGATGATTCAAGGATGGATTTCAAAACAAAACAGAGATTCAAATTTAGAGGAACTCTAATCAAATAGAATTCTGATTCAAAGATAAGCTCAAACAAAGATAAGATAATTAAATTACCAAATAGAAGATGGATAATCTCAAATAAATCGCGGGCGACCTTAACCGGGTTAACCATGATTTCAGAAATATAATTGATGCGAAAATCTAAGGCAAATCAACCTTCGATCGCCAGAAATAGAATCCAGGTATAGCAGAAAATAGATAACATTGTGAACCGAGGATACGGAAATCTCCGGTGAATCAATGCCAATTGTAAAGGAGTTTCACCCCTTTACAATCATTCAAAGTTTGCGAAAACGCCACCCTATCAAGGTCATTCAAAGTGGAGTTACGGAATGCTCCATAGATCAAAGGAATACAAATAGGGAAGACAGGAATAAATTTCAGAACAAGTGATAGCATTCCAAAGTTCAAAGGAATCCTAATCGAAGAAATTACTATCAAGGTGAATACCAAAGGAATGAAGTTTAGAAAATTTTACTTTCAAAGCAAGAAAATTTTATATCAAAATAATCTTTGAAAATTCTTTAAAAATCATTTGAAAATCATTTTATACCTCGAAAATACGTCCTCTCAGAAAGAAATGATTTCACTCATTCTAAGGTATATCTACCCTATCTCTAATGAGTTTTTGCTCCGCAGGCTAAGGTTTGCCTAAAACCAAAGCTCTGATACCAACTGTAACGACCCATTATTTTGGACCATTCAAATCGACAATAATCCACACATGTCTGACTTGAATAATTCAAAATAACAGATTGTAATAAAATTTGAAGCAAATAAAATCAAACACAGAATCACAGACACAGAATATCAGAATAACGCGCAGCGAAAATAAAATACCATAGTAGTTCATGAAGCTACTATATACAAACTCTCAAAAACATATACAAAATGTCATAGTTTAAAAATGGATACAATAGATGTTAGGATACATAAATCAATAATACAGAGACAATACCGAATAGTAAATAACTGGATTAGAAGATAAGAAATAACAGATGGACAGATAAGCTCCAGCAAATCTCTAGCTCCAGAAGATAAATTCCAAAGCTTTGATTCTGAGGATGACCCGAGCGTAAAGCAAAACACAAAACACTCGAGTCAGGACATATGTAACAACCCGCATATCTATCGATTTTATATTTAAATATTTTATCGTTAGTCGGATGTTAGTCCGAAAAGCTACTTTTTGCATACGGTCAAATTAGGACTCGAGACCACCCCCATTGAGTTCAAAATGACGTTTGCGATCTTTTTGAGTGTAAACTTCGATATGTTTGGAGATAGTGAAATTTTCGTCACTTTTCCCACTTGTGACTTTGGTTGGGACTGCACCTTCTTAACTCAGCCCAACTCCCTCTTCTCTTCATCACTTCATCAAATACTTCAAGCTTCTTCAAAAATGGTGGAGGGAAAGAGAAATTAAAATTCCAAGCTCGAGATCTTTAGTGAATTCAGCATCAAACTCCGACTTCAAGGTGAAGAACATAGATTCAAGCTAGGGGTTGATTCTTGCTTTGCTCTTAAGCTCTCCAACATCAATTTCGTGGAAAAGGTGAGATTTTTAATCTCACATCTCGCCTATAACTGTCATTGGGTTGTTGGAAATGACTTCCTACCACTTTAGCATTAATGTTTGCAACTGGTTTGGATTGAATTGGTGAGAAACTCAAGTTTCAGTGCTGTTTGCAAAATTCTGGCCCTAGGTCGTTCTGCCCTCCTTAGGTCGTCCAGGCTACTAGCTCGCGTGTTGAAAAGTCTTCACTTTCTTAGGTCGTTCGCGAGTTAGGACTTAGGTCGCTTGCGTGCTTAGGTCGTTCTGGCTTAGGTCGCAGGGAAATAAGTCGTAGGTCGAAACAGCTTTAAGTCTTAGGTCGTTGCCGACCTAAAATTCCAAGGCAAACCACTAAGTCGCTCGAATTTTGTTAAGTCTTAGGTCGTTGCCGACCTAAAATCCCCAGGCAAAACGTTAGGTCGTTGCCGACCTATAATCTCCAAGCAAAACGATAGGTCGTTGCCGACCTATAATCCCCCAGGCAAACTTTAGGTCGCTCGCACTGGCTTATCTCGTAGGTCGTCTCCGACCTAAGCTTCTTTTCCATAAGTCGTTCGCGAGTCAAATGTTAGGTCGTCTCCGACCTAACGCCCTCGTCACCTTAGGTCGTAGCTCGTAAGTCGCTCGACCCTGCTAAGTCTTTAAGTCGCTCGAGTTAGGTCGGCCAGTATATCTCGTAGGTCGTCTCCGACTTATCCTCCAGTTAAGTCGTTCGACCCTCTAGGTCGTTCGAGTTAGGTCGTTGGACCATTTACCTTAGGTCGCTTGACCTTAAGTCGTAGGTCGTCTCCGACCTATGCCCCACTAAGTCGCATCCCACTTAGGTCGCAGGACTTTGTTAAGTCGTAGGTCGTCTCCGACCTTGTCCTTAGCCTTGTTAGTTCGCGTGAACTCTTAGGTCGAACCCCGTATTACTCTGCGTAGGCAATCTTATCTGAAAAGCATTCATCAGAACTTCCACTTTGATGCATTTTGAGCTGATTTCCTTGGATTTTATTCACGTCTCCGAATGTGAATTTTTGTGATAGATTGTTCCAACAATCATTTTATGACTTGTCACTTTAAAGATATGAAGGTTTTAATACTAGTAGTAAATATCAAAACTCTTTCATCAAATCGATTTCAACACTATTTTTAATATCAAAAGTTCGTTTTCTCAAACCGATTTCCAATCTACTAATATATAAGCCTTTACTTCACTCGAACGAGAAATCGACTTAAACGACTTAGTAAAACGAGTGGTATGAAACGCTTGCGTTCACTTCGTCGGTTAGCTCTTGGACTTGTTCGATTGAAACCTTTTGTGACAATTTCCTAGTGAAGATCTACAGTTTGTTCGTAAATATTTAAGTTAAGCAAGTGGTTATGGGACATGAAGCTAAACTCATATATTTACTAGCTTAGTGTGATTGACACTTCCTTATGATCATGACGATCATTCTTGTGATTTAGACTAGCGATTGAGCGATGTCTCTTCGTCCGTGTGTTCGGACTTGCCTTCGGGCCATCCGTGTGTTCGGAAAAAATTAAATGGATAGCTTCCATGAGATAGCTTCTCGTCCGTGTGTTCGGACTTCCCCCTTTTAGTGATTTCTGGATTTCGTGTGTTGATTTCTGGGACTTGTTCTGGATTTCGTGTGTTGATTTCTGGATTTAGTGCTTCACCAACTTTTGTGATTTTCACTGATATGATATCAGGTTTTTGTGTATTGGTGAATTTGTGTGTCATTACCTTTTTATGTGTTTGGATCTTTGAGAAGATTCTTGTGACATTGATTAATCCCTTGTTGATTATCATTTACATACTTATAGTAGTATGCCATCATGGTTATTATATGTTTATGCCATACCCCTTATCCTATATCATGTCATCTGATATTTATAGTTAGACTGATCCGTTTATTATTTTCTTATAAATAATACTCGGGTCAGACCGAGATGTTACAGGTGCTTCTGCTTGACTTCTCTTCTGAATTACTCTGACTTTTGGCTAACTACATAGATTAGTAGTTTTTGGTTGTACACCTTTGAGATATAGACTCTATGTTATGTACTTATTCTTTTGTATAGCACGTGATGCTATTCTTTTGTATTATAGTGGATCTTTCTTACCACTACTCTGATGTACACTTTCATGTGTTATATATTTATTCATATCTTCTTCCGCCTTTGTGATATGGATGTCTGTGACTGATTTATGTTTTGACTATTTCTATGTTTGTATCCGAAGATTATATATAGCCACCGTGTGATAGCTTTGTGTTTGTATCGGTATGTCGGATTTCCTCCTTAAAAGATATGCATTCTATTCTATCTGACGTATCGGTGCTCGCACAAAGAAGTTACATGGATGGTCGCTCCTCCACAGCCTTATTCTCCGTGCTAATTGACAGCACTACATCGTAGTGTTCTTGGTTAGCGTGGGTTTAGAGGTGGGGCGTCACAACATATATACTTATACAATGTAAACCAACTCAAGTGAACTGTAATAGCAATGCATAATAACTTAGAGGATGCTTGGGATCGCCCATCCTTTAAGGATCCATAAAACCATTAATTAAACAGTAATATCAGTATCACAGAAATGTCCATATCGAAATAAACCATGCAACTAACAGTGTTAATGTGCATCACAGCCATCATCAGGAAATCAAATGACATACAGAGAAGTATACCCGTGGTTATAGTATTTCAAAATAATACTTTATATTTCAAAAATTTAATATCATTTCAAATCCAAATCTTTATCAAAATAAATATTAAATCATTTACAAACCATCTCAATATATTACAATATCATATCCTTTCAAAACTTCCTTTCAAATCATTATTTGAATTCAAATTCAATTATCAAATTTAATACCCTTTAAAATTCCAAAATATCATTCATTTATTATCTTATCAAAATCACCCTTTAAAATAGTTTTCCATTTAAATTAATTCATTTAACCATTTAAAAGTGAAGTTATTACTCTTTCAAGTCAAGTATTCAAATTCCAAAGTTTCAAATCATTCTGAGTTCATTTACTAGGTCAAAATCCATAAATATTTAAAATTTCAGCCTTTCACAGCATTTAGAAAAAAATGTTACAAGTTATATTTGAAAACATTTATTTCAGCAAAGACAGCACTTTAAACTGCTGTTATATCTCATTTTAGTTGAAATTTAGTTTAAAACAGCAAAGACAGCATTTCCAGAAATGCTGTAATAGCTCAGGTTCAAAAACAAGGGTTTTTTCTTAATTTCAGCAAAGACAGCAAGCAACTACAGCAGTTTATAGAACTGCTGTAATAGCCCTTTATTAAGTTCTTTAGCCTTTACATTTACTACAGCAACTACAGCATTTCAGAAATACTGTAATAGCCTATTTTTACTAAGTTTTAGTTCAATTCTGAAATCATAGCATTTGTGAATGCTATTAAAAGTACTTTCCAGATTTTAGTGTATTTCCAGCCAATAATAAAATTTATTTAAACCCTTTTAACATTATAAAAATCATGTTTTAACATTCAAAAATGTTTATATAATATATCATTTAACACATGATTTTTATTAAATAAATCCGTTATAGTTAAATCAAATTTCAATAAATTATTTAACAAATTCAAGTGTAAATTTCTTTTCTTCACATTTTTAATAAATAAACTTAACACTTAAATTTTATTTCCATTTCACAAATTAACTAAATTTTCAATTTTATTTAATTAACTTAAACCTTTAACAAAACCAAATTCACATTTCAAGTCAAGTTATTTTTTAAAATTATACTTTTAAGCATTCATTTATTTAACCATTTTAATACATAGAAAAAAATCAATAATACTTCATTAAATCATTTAAATTCAAATCTAAAACAATTTATCATATTTACCATTTTCCAAATATAATTAAATTTCCGTTTTATTTATATAACTTGAATATCATTTTAAAACCAAAATTTCAAATTTCCAAACTTAAGTTATATTTCAAAAATTCACTTTTCCCATTCATTTAAATTACATTTTTAACTTCTAGAAAAATCCAAATTTCTTTATTTAAACATTAAAAATCTAATTTAAATCAAATTTTCATTATTTACACTTTTGAAAATATTTAAAATATTCACAATACTTTATAAAAATAACCACGGGCCTGTATATAGTTTTCTAACCTAGGTCAATTGATACAGATATGTATCATTTCAATCCGTAGTTTAAAAAGAAAAAATCCGGGTTCTATCATTTCAAACCCGCAATCCCAAGTTAAAATAAAATAAACAAAAACTGTTCAGGCCTATCATTTTAGCCCATAACGATTTTTCCCTATTCTAAAATCCGTTCGAGTATGTATCATTTCAACCCATAGTGAATCTATCTACAGGGAACTTGTAGTGTGATAAACAGATATAAAATGAATAGTATACAATATATAACAGTAAAATATGAGTTGACAAGTAAAATAACAGGTTTAACATCATATAAATAAATCATCACAGACAGTTGTAACATTATATAAAATTCTACACATTCAATTGTTGTCGTTTCACAATTGCATAAGTATAAATGTCTAGTGAGATTTACTCACCTCTAAATGCTGGAGATAACAAAACCAAAGACACAACGGAAAACAAAGCACGATGAAAAGATTACGGACTTGAGTGGAGAGCAAATCCAATGCTATAGATCTTGTGTTACAACCCAAACAAAAAAAATCAAAACAAACCATAAATTTCAATACACTTGAAATGGAAAAACTTTTAAATAAAAAGAGATACGAATGCCAAATCTTTTGCCTTGCTTCCTCTATTTTTTTTAAGCCTAGGGATGTTGTTTGGTTCTAGTTTGAACAAGTTTTGGCTCAGGTTTGGTCATGTGAATGCACGGCCAAAGTGGTGAAACATAGGGAGGAAGTTACATGGTGAGAAGGTGAAGAGTTTAAGGCAAAATAGTGTGATTTTGTTCATCCAATTGGGCTCGGCCATGGGCAATTGGGTCAGGTCAAAGGGGTATGGGTCAGGTCAATGGGAGGAAGGTGTGTGGTGGTCTGGCCAGAGGTGGTGGAGGCGGCCTAAGGTGGTGGTGGTGGTGGAAAATGAAGTGGTGAACAAATAGTGGTCAAACAACATGTTGTTATGGCTTGTGTTGCAATTTTTGTCGAGTTTTGGCATCATGGTGGCTCGGCCTTGGTCAAGACCAGAGGAGTAGCTAGGAGTGATGGCAGGGAAGAGATCTAGGGGGTGGTGGTGGTCATGGCCGTGCCAAACAAGGAGGAGGCCAAGCAAAACTATGGAGAGAACAAGGCAAAATGACATGAAAATAAGAAGAAAAGAAGAAGAAAATGTATAGAAACAAAGGAGCCATTACCCAAAGTTTTTGCTCAGATCTGAAATGGTCGAGTTGAGAAATGAAAATGAGATGTTTCACGTGAAAAAAAAGAATAAAGTCACGGCCAAAGCATAATGGGAAGGTTATTGCAAGTGAAAAGACTTAAGGAGGTGAAAGGACTTCAGTTTCTAAAGCATTTTAAACTCTTTTATATTTCCTTTTTCTTTAATTCAAATAAAACAAAATTAAATCAGTAATTTGACTTTAGAACCGAAACAAAGTAATATAAAATAAAAATAATTAATTAATTTTAAAGAAAATGGAAAAAGAATATAAGAAATTGCTTAAAAATTGAAAACAGGGTCTAGAAATTACAAATAAATCAGTATTGACTTTCGAAAATTAACAACTTCATTTTAAAAATATTTGAAAACAAAAATGTGAAGTAAAATAATTCATTTATATTTTCAAAATGAAATAAATAATTAAATTTAGAGAAATTAGAAAAAGAACTAAAGAAATTGTTTAAAAATTCAAAACAGGACTTAAAAATTACAAATAGAATATCACTAGTTTTAGAAAATTTCTATTTCACTATAAGACAAATAAAAGGTCAAATAAATAAAATAAATGACGAACAAAATAAAGTGGGAATGAGATTAAAATAAGATCTTAAGGAAAAAGAGAAATAAATAAAGAATTCATTTAATTAATTGAAACTGGAAATTAGAAATTGTAAGCAAAATACAACTGACACTGGAAAATGTCAATTATACTTTTTAAAAATGTTTTAAAACCAAAATATATACATAACATGTTATTTTACCCATATAAATATAAATTAGAACATTACATGACCAAATAGAATATTATTTATATAATTTAAAATAAACAATTTTGTTAAATACAGCAAATTACACCCAATATTTAAAAGGGCATAACTTTCACATTATAAATCAGATTTCAACGAAACGAAAAGCAGTATTCTTGGAATTTTATTTACTTCCATAATAAAAGATAAAATTCAAAATTTCATCATTTTATATTTTTAAATTAAAAGTCAAAGTTTGACCATATTGACCAAAATTCACATTTCTGGAAAATATTATAATTATTCATGTTTGGAATTCTAATTAACATTCAAATCAAAATTTATATTTAAAATAACAAAATTTATCCATTTAATAAATAAAATAAAGTTTTAAAATTAGAGATTCAATTAAGATAATTAAAATATACAACTAAAATAATAAAAAAAAATACAGGGTTGTTACATGAAAATAGATGTGATGATATGGTTATTGATATGCTTCGTGATGTAAATATGAAATTTCTATGTTGAAAAAAAAGGGAAATGTTATATTGATTTAAAAAGTTGTCACCCATGTTATGAAAAATGTTAGTAATATGATATGTGTAAATTAATGAGTGGAAAGAAGAAAAAGAAAAAGAAAAAGAAAAAAAAGAAAAGAAAAAAATTTATATGCATGTATGTGTTATGTTGTAATATTGTAAATCACCTAAAGTGCTATGTTAGAAATGACTACATATTATGTTATGTTATGGTAGAAATTTTATGTCACATTCCTTGTTAAAATAAGAATATATGCTATGTTAAGAAAATTTGTTATGCAAGTTATATGCTACGCTATGTAATTAGTTATGTAAGTTACATGATGTTATGTAATTTGTTATGTAAGTTATATGCTAATTTATGCAATTTGTTATGTAAGATATGTGCTACCTTATGTAATATGTTATGTATGAATATGTGCCATGTTATTTATTTTATGTAAATCATTCTGCAAGTTCCCTTAGCTTTAGGAATCACTATGGGTTGAAATGATACATACCCGAATAATCTTTTAGAAAAGAGAAAATTGTTATGGGTTGAGATGATAAAGCCAAGTGATTTTATTGATTTTGGAATACTGGGATTGCGGGTTGAAATGATATGTACCCATAAATTTTAAATTGTTGCGGATCGAAATGATAAACATCCGTATCACTTGACCTTAGGATAGGAAACTATATACGGACACCGTTGGTCTGTTTTTAAGTGATTTCTGAAATTTTGAAAAGATGTGTTTGGAAAAAAAAAAGGAAATTCATTTTTAAATTTAATATAAAGATTTTATTTTAAAAAAAATTGTAAAATTTAGATTTTAAAATTATATGTTTTAAGAATTCTAAATTTATAAGTAAGTTTTAAAATGTAAATTTTAAGGTTTTACTTATAACTTTATTTACTTTTTTTTCATAATATAAGATTTAATTTAATAAAATTTAATAAAAATAAAATATATTATGTTTAAAATATTTAAATTAATATATTTATTTTAATATATAACCTATTTTAATATATAAACTATTTCTAATATATAAACTATTTCGATCTATAACCTATTTTAATATATAAACTATTTCTAATATATAAAGTATTTCAATCTATAACCTATTTTTAAAATATAAACTATTTTTTTTATGTATAACTAGTCCATTATTTAAACTACTTTCAATATTCAAAATGATTAAAGTTGGAACTGTTTTGATTTAGATTTAATTGATTTAAAATGTGAATACTTTGATATGATGGTTTAACCTATTTTGTGGTTATGATTTTGAAAATGAATATGATTTCGGAAGTGAATATGATTTAGAAAGTGATATGATTTTGAAGTGAATGCGATTTCGAAAGTGATATGATTTTGAAGTGAATATGATATTTTGATATAAATTATGAATCGGTTTTGGAAATGTAAAAGAACCAACTGGTGTGAAATAAGCGTTTGGTTCTTAAGGAGACTAGGATCGGATATTGTCATACTCTCTGCTAATACCGAAAACCACTTTAACAACTGTGCACGTGGTGGAGAATCCAGAATGAAGTAGGATGGTTTGGCGAACACTACTGGAATGAAGTAAGAGAACGTTGATGGATAGCCTTGACCTTCGGGTCATAATTAAAATGACTAAAACAGGAGCCACGTCGGGCCATGTGGGGTCGCTCCCCCTATCGAGCACATTTCTTTGATATCATATTATTACTTTGTGATTGATTTGGTGGCCACCCTTTGATTTGATTTGGGAGTGTGTCTCGAGGTGGGCGGTAGTAGCTGCTATGCGTTACCACCAGTCTAAATCCGCAAAACGGTAGTATCCTACCCTGGGCATTGCCTCGCGTGCCTTATCATATTTATCCTGATCCCGCCCACTACAAGTTTGGTTCGTTTCATACACTACGGTATGCCCTCTGATAGCCCTCTAGATTACGGAGGAACAACGGTACTGTATAGACTATGACATTTATATAAAAATGTGTTAAGGGGGATATGGGTAACGCCTTAACGCTATTTTAATAATTTACTTTACTGTAGACATTATTTATGTAGTGTGTTGTATTATGTATGTAGATAGTTCCACATATCTTTAAAGGATGGAAATCCCAAACATTCTTTAAGTTATTGCATTTCATTTGGACATTTTACTTGAGTTGGTTTACTTGCATAAGATTGTTAATCCCTACTCGAGTGTTTTGTGTTTTGCTTTATGCTCGGGTCAGCCTGAGTATTACAGCATTTGAGACTCACCTTTTGGAGCTTGGAGCTTGGCTTGGAGATCTATCTTATCTATTCAGCTTTCCATTTATTCTGTTATTTTAGTCATTTTGTTATTTTTGTTCAGACTTGTTATTTGCTTATGTATCAGAGACTTCTGTGTATTTGGACTTCTGTTGTCTTTTGTCTTGGACTCTGTTGTTTCTGTAGTAGCTTTATGAACTACTATTTATCTGTTCCGCTGTGTATTGTTGTATTACTCTATGTCTGTGATTCTGTTATTGATTTATTTACTGCATATGCTAAGTTTTGCAAATTATAAATAACGATTTGTTGTTTTGAGCAATGCAAGTCTGAGATGTGTCGTTTATTGTTGATTTGAATGGTTTAAAATAGCGGGCCGTTACATTGAACATTTATTGTTTAATAATTGTGAGTGTATTAAAATGAACCCCTTTGTGAATTAAGTTTCACAATTTGACTATAAGGTGTTCGGAGAAAATGTTAAGTTAAAATTCACCTTTTTATAATGTTGAGTAAAATAAATTTTTTAATAAAAGTTGTTAAATATAATCTAAATGGTAGGATAAGACATTGAGAGAATAAATATTTAGGAATATTTTATTATAATAAAGAAGAATTATTATAATATGAGATAATTTTATATAAAGGCAATTTTAAATAAATTTAGTTTATAAAATGTGATTTAAAAAGAGTTTTTGAAAATTTAACTCCCGGTATTGCTTAAAATGATTTCACAGGGTTTTGAGAAAGGTAATAGTGGTAGTACTTGGAAATATTTCTAAGTATAAATAATTTGGAAGAGAAATTTTAAGTAGAATGCATTTTCTTTGGGGTAATTCGGAGGAAATCGTCTCGATTAGTTTTGCGGTAAACTGGATTATCTTCTAAGTGACGATCAGATATTTGCTTAGGCGAATGTTGTTGGACACTTAGTAAATTATTTTATTTATCAATGTGCGATTGAATTGAGTTCAAATCTGAATGAACCAAAAGTGTTAGAAAATAAATTGTTAAAGTTATTTCGTAAAGAAATATTTGTGGAATGTTTTCAAAAATGAGTTTTGAAATAAAAACCTGGGTAATTAGTCTTAAATTTCCTTAAAGGAAACTGGTTTAAAATAAAACTTATTTTGAATAATAATTTGATAAATGAAAATTTAAACTCTTGAATAGAAAAGAGATATCTTGACTCGAATTTTATGGGTTAATAAGATTGGGAGGTTTTAATGGACATTGTTTTATTAAACCATATCTTTTGGTTAAAACATTTAGTGATGTGAAATATTTGTTGTTTTTGTGTCAACTCATAGACATATTTCATTATAACACTCTAAGTTAAAGAGGTCGAAAAATTGACTCAGTTTTAAAAGACCTATATTTTGATTAGGTCTCCATCTAAATTTTGAAAAGTAAAATAAAAATTAGTGTTTTGCATATATCTTAGGATCTAGAAGGGTATTATGCAAGTAAAAAAATGGAGTAATTTTTTATTTGAAATGTCTTTGTAAAATATTTACAAACTTAGGTGAGAATTTATAAAATAGTCCATAAACAATTTTAGTATTGAATAAAATACTAAATAGAAAATACAAGTGATTTAGAAAAATTTATGCAGATAAGAAGCCAATAATTCTAGAAGGTGCGAATCTAAGAAAAATATTAAATAGTGTTGTTAGTTATTTGACATTTTAAATAATGTTAAGTGTTAGATCATTCCCTTGTGGAATTTGATTGATTTATAGTGTTATTTTTTAGACTACCTTTTTTGAAATTATTGTTTGTTAGGACTTAGATCCCCGTGCTTTTGGAAAAAATGCGATTCCAATAGAAATTGTGAAAGAAATAATAAAAACATTATTTTGGGAAAATTATTTTTGATGAAGTGTTATTATTTCAGAATGTTTGAAAATGATATTTTTGGAATGGTTTTCAAATGCTTTGTTAAGACTAAAGTAAGGCAATTAGGAGTTTTCTAATTTGGAAAACTCATCAGGTATATTTATTTTCTCTATTTATTATTACGGAGGAACTAGAATACCATTGGATGTTCCTGTGAGGAAAGCGGATTACGGATCTTAAGGCTAGGAATAACACTAGAGGGGGGTGAATAGTGTTTATAAGAAATTACTAAATCTTTTTGAGTTATTGTTGATTTGTACACAAATGTATGCAATATTCAGACACAGATATAATCACAGAATCAAACACCGAAGCAGAAATAAAGTAAATGCAGTAAAGGAAAGAACACATCGGATTTTATACTGGTTCGGAGTTACCCTACATCCAGTCCCGCACAACTAAGTACGGATTTCCTTTCAAAAGCAATTTTACAATTACACCCTCGGTTTCAAGGCTACGAGGTACACCCTCCAGAATCACAATCCTCTGGGTAGAGATACTTGATTTTCGGGGCAACAAGTACACCCAATTGATTTCCACGGCTACAATCACACCTTTTCTCGCTTGATTGATTTCCAAGGCTACAATCACACCTTTTCTCGCTTGATTGATTTCCAAGGCTACAATCACACCTTTTCTTGCTTGATTGATTTCCAAGGCTACAATCACACCTTTTATTCTATTGATTACAAAGAAAGCCTATAACTCTGAATAACACTGAGGATCTTGATGAGATAGTGACAGAGAATCAAACCAGAGATTATCTAGTTAAATTCAATGTTGATTTCAGCAGAGTAATGGTAAGAATATGTATAAAGAAATGTTGAAGAAGAAGAGAAGTGAAAAACTAGAAAATCTATATATAAATTCGTTGAAACTAACCCCTATTTATATAAGAACAACAGCCATGTCCATTCGTGAAAGGTTATGGCGAATAGACACTTATTTTGAAATTCAAATTTTTGAATCTAACTGTCACTATGTCGACATGGGGTACTAGGGCATGTCGACATCCCAAAGCATTTTTTGAAGATTTGATTTTCTTTGAAAATAACCTTTATCTTATATTAAAAACTATTTAAACTTTATAAATATACTTGACTATAGATAAAATACATAGATCAATATAGAGAATAATATATATAAAATTTTACTATAATTTTATATTTAAATCTAAGTATAAATATATTATAATTAAAAGATAGTTTAAAACAAACGATGTTTAAAACAAGAGTTTATTAAAAACAAAAACAAAGAATATTTTAAGGCTAAAACATCTTTTTGAAAATCATTTGAAAAGATAATTTTTAAGGCTAAAACATTTTGAAAAGCAGTTTTGAAAATCATTCTGAAGTAGTTTTGAAAATCATTTTTAAGTAGTTTTGCAAGCTTCTTCCTGCAGAATATCTCATCACATCAGGACTCGAGAACTTGTACAAAACCAGGATGTTCGTGGGTTTGTAAGCCACTTGTCGTAGGTTTGTAAGCTACTTGTCATGGGTTTGTAAGCCACTAAAAAGGTAGAAATGGGTTCCATCCCAAAAGAAAAATGGAGTGAAGATTTCAGTGCTATTATGAAGTTTTAACATAATTCTAGACTCAATACTTTTCTTGAAATCTTGAACTCTTGATAATCTTGATATTCTTGATATCTTGAATCTCTATACTGTACAGTCTTCATTCTTTTTACCTGCATGGTTAAATCCTGCATATACATATATCTAAACTATAATGTTAGTATTTATATTTTATAATCTTATTCTAAGGTTGTTGTCATCAAACCATCATCTCAAGGACTAACAATCTCCCCCTTTTTGATGATGACAACCTTTGTTTATAAAATATTACTTCTATCCTAATAACTCCCCCTAAATCTAATAACCCCCCCTTAATCTATGCCTAACTCTCCTATTTTATATTTCTCCCCCTTTGTCATCAATAAAAACAAACTAACTCCAAACTATATAACTCCCCTTCATTCTTGTACTTAAGTACCTGCATTAAACTATATAATAGAGTATATAATAGATAGATTAAGAAATAACTATACTTATAGGCATGATATTCAATTAATATATCAATGTATATTTATACATTCATCAATCCACACCAAGTGTCAATCAAAACAATCAAAACACACAATTTCAATCAAAGCAATCAAATCAAACAAAGCAAACAAACCAACATCAAACGTTTCGAGGAACTTCCACCCATCCTTCTTCTCCAAAAATAGGGTCTGCTTTGATGGCATCCCAATTTTCATTGTCATTTGTGAGAGAGACAGGAGGATATGCTTCGTTACCATCCTTGTGCAGTGAAGAAATCATCCATCGCATTGCAACGAAATGCCTTTCTTGCTCCTTGATCATCTGCATTTGACTCAACTCTAAGTGTCGCTGGTTACAAAGAATGAACGAAAGAATATTCTTCAACGAATTAAGAGTCTCTTCAAGATTCTCGGATAAATTGTGAATAGGATTTGTCATTTTTTAATTTGTGAGAAGAATAAGAGATAAAGAAGATTGAAAATAATATTGAGTGAAGAATTCTGGAAGAAATAGGTATTTATAGGTGTAGGAATTCGTTTGAAATGAATAAACATAGGGTAGTTATTCAAATTTCAAATTTGAAATGAAATGTCATTTCTGACCAGTACATGTCGACATGGTCAAGGGGGGATGTCGACATGGTCCAGTGAATTTTGATGATTTTTTTGGATTTTGTGAATAATTGTGTATATATATTTATATAATATACTAACATTTATTCAGGAGATAAGATAAGCTAGATAACAGAAAAGGAAATCAATTTCATTGCATAATAGGATAATACAATGATTAACCATAAAGAACTATATAAACATTCAAACTAAAGCAAACAAGAGTAATACATCATGAAATGAAAAGATACAACTAGTTAGAGGATGATGAAGATGAAGATAATCCAAGTTTCTTGCTGACTTTGGAGAAAAACTTGGTCAACTTGGATGACATTTTGTCCAACTGCTTACTAACGGATCGTTTAAGAATCCGTTTATTCTTAACAATTATCTTTTGGTTTTTGAGAAGGGTTTTATTGGTAGGATTGGAGGGATATTCAATACTTTCTAGGGATGTTTCACCTTCTTCTTCTTCTTCTATTTCCATTTCATCCCCTTCTTCTTCTTCTTCCTCTTCCTCCTCTTCCATTTCTTCATGAGCCAAACGCTCTTCCTTTTCGACAAGAGTCTCATAAGGTTGAAAAACATATGGGATTTTCATGAGAGAAATGTTTGAGATATTAAAAACTTTTCTTGAAATAAATTCTTCTCCTTTGAAATTTACTCCAAAATAGTTGAAAATCCGAGTAAGGTAAATTCCATGATATAAAGTGTTTTCTCCCATTTCAAAATTTTTAGGATGAAGTTCATCCAAAATAACTTGCGCCCAATTAATATCATAATTTTCGAAGATAGCAAAAAGTGCTTTGCAGACTTTTGAAGTAGGATTGTTAAAATTTCCCGATCTTGGGGTCAAAGTATGTTGTAAAAGAAGATTGAAGATTCTTGCTTTAAGACGAAAGTTTCGGTTTTTAAATTCAAAGTTTTCATCTCCTTCAAAAATATGATGAAATGTCTCACAATCATGTTCATTGATTTGAAAACTATAAAAATCCATTCCCGTGCTTTTGCAATTGAGAATAATACCCAAAAGATCACAATTCAAAACAATTTTAGTGCCTTTGACACTACTCCAAATTTCATTATCATTTCCTTCATAAAATTCTCGACTGAGATTTGCATAGAAAATTTTAACAAGATTTGGGTAACAAACAAAATCATTTTGAGAAGAATCAACAAGACTAAGAATTTGATTGTTTGCAAAAAGATTATCAACTTCATAAGAAGCAAAATCTTGAAAAATAGCAAACTTTCCGGGATGGACTTTTCCATAGTTAGCATAATTGATGTATGCTTTTATTGCCTCTGGATTATTATGGAGTTGCTCTTTCAAGTTTCTGGAATGTCTCATGGTGGAGGGGTTGCTTGAAGAAGCCATTAAAGTAGAGAGTAGAGAGCTTGGAGTTTTTGAAGAGAGAGTTTGAATTTGAAAATGAAAGTGAAAAGTTGTGATAAAAGATAGTGAATAAATAGATTTTTGAAAGACATGTTCTCTGGTCAAAAGATGCATTTTCAGAGTATTGAATGAAGTGAAAAGGTTGAGAGAAATTCAAGCATTTGAATTCAAATTTTGAGTTTCAAAATTTGTACCGATGTCGACATCATGGTAGGGACCATGTCGACATGTGTCTGAGATATTCTATGATTTAATTTTCCTAACTACTCTAATATATATATATATATGACTAAATATATATATCTGGAATAATATTATGATTATATTATATTCCATAAAATATAAAAATAAAAATAAAAATAATAAAAATAATAGTAAAAATAATAAAATTATAATAAAATAATAGAAAATAAATTTAAAATTCAATCAACACACCAATTCAAAAAACAATCAATCAAGCAATCAATCATCTAATTCTAATCATGCAATTTCAATCAATTGTATTGTAAATGTGTACCTTTTTTTGAGTCCGTTTCCTTGAATTTGTTGAAGTCGTGAACTGCCGTGAAACACAAATTTGAGTTATCTGTCTTCTGATCATCATCGCTTGAGGACGAGTCTGAGTCACCTAGAGTAGCAGTAAATGCACGCTTCCATTTCTTTACTGATTCATTGTTTATAGGAGGATTCTTCCTTTCTGGATATGGACGGTCTCTTTTGATATGGCCTGGATTGTCACAGTTGAAACATTTGACATTATTTGTCACTACATTCTGATTTCCCAGATTCTTATAGTTGTTTCTCTTAAAATTATTCATCTTTCTGTATTTCAAGAATTTTCGAAAATTTCTGGTCATAAAAGCTATCTCTTCATCATTATCTCTATTTGAGTCTGATTCATTAGTCAATGCATTGAATGCCATTGATTTCTTTTCAGATGCTTTTCTTTCTATTCTCCCGATCATTTGGACTTCAAACGACATTAGATTTCCAATTAATCCTTCTATCTTTAAAGTACTGATGTCATTTGCCTCTTCGATTGCAAGTGTCTTTTGATCCCATTCTAGAGTGAGAGAGTTTAAAATTTTCCTGACTTGATCTTCTTCGGAAAACACTTTTCCAAGGATATGAGAGAATGTACAATATCCTGAAATCGACTATACATATCAGAAATTGACTCATTAGAATTCATTTTAAATAACTGAAACTGATTTGTGAGCATGGAAAGTTTGGTCTGTTTAACTTTGCTTGTTCCTTCATGAGTAACTTGCAAAGTTTTCCAGATTTCATATGCAGACTTACAAACTGACACTCTATTAAATTCATTCCTATCAAGTGAACAAAAAAGAATATTCATTGCTTTAGAATTATTTTGTGCAACAACCTTTTGCTCAATGGTCCACTATGCAAAGTCAGTTGTGGGTTCAGAATATTCATTCTGTGTGATATTCCAAGTGTCTAATCCTACAGATTGTAAATATATTTTCATCCTACATGCCCAATATGCATAGTTACTGCCATTAAAAAGTAGTGGTCTGACAGTAGACTGACCTTCTACAAATGAACTAGTGTTAGAAACAGTACCAGTGTTGGTAGCCATTTAGAAAACTTTTCAAAATTCAGATTATGAAACTTTTGAAAACCTGGCTCTGATACCAAATGTGAGGAATGCGGATTACAGGTCTTAAGGCTAGGAATAAAACTAGAGGGGGGTGAATAGTGTTTATAAGAAATTACTAAATCTTTTTGAATTATACTTGATTTGTACACAAATGTATGCAATATTCAGACACAGATATAATCACAGAATCAAACACAGAAGCAGAAACAAAGTAAATGCAGTAAATGAAAGAACACATCGGATTTTATACTGGTTCGGAGTTACCCTACATCCAGTCCCACAAAACTAAGTACGGATTTCCTTTCAAAAGCAATTGTACAATTACACCCTCGGTTTCAAGGCTACGAGGTACACCCTCTAGAATCACAATCCTCTGGGTAGAGATACTTGATTTCCGGGGCAACAAGTTCACCCAGTTGATTTCCAAGGCTACAATCACACCTTTTCTTGCTTGATTGATTTCCAAGGCTACAATCACACCTTTTCTCGCTTGATTGATTTCCAAGGCTACAATCACACCTTTTACTCTATTGATTACAAAGAAAGCCTATAACTCTGAATAACACTGAGGATCTTGATGAGATAGTCAAACCAGAGATTATCTAGTTAGATACAATGTTGATTTCGGCAGAGTAATGGTAAGAATATGTATAAAGAAATGTGGAAGAAGAAGAGAAGTGAAAAACCAGAAAATCTATATACAAATTCGTTGAAACTAACCCCTATTTATAGAAGAACAACAGCCATGTCCATTCGTGAAAGGTTATGGCGAATATACACTTCTTTTGAAATTCAAATTATTGAATCTAACCGTCACTATGTCGACATGGGGTACTAGGGCATGTAGACATCCCAAAGCATTTTTTGAAGATTTGATTTTCTTTGGAAATAACCTTTATCTTATATTAAAAACTATTTAAACTTTATAAATATACTTGACTATAGATAAAATACATAGATAAATATAGAGAATAATATATATAAAATTTTACTATAATTTTATATTTAAATCTAAGTATAAATATATTATAATTAAAAGATAGTTTAAAACAAACGAAGTTTAAAACAAGAGTTCATTAAAAACAAAAACAAAGAATATTTTAAGGCTAAAACATCTTTTTGAAAATCATTTGAAAAGATAATATTTAAGGCTAAAACATTTTGAAAAGCAGTTTTGAAAATCATTCTGAAGTAGTTTTGAAAATCATTTTGAAGTAGTTTTGCAAGCTTCTTCCTGTAGAATATCTCATCACATCAGGACTCGAGAACTTGTACAAAACCAGGATGTTCGTGGGTTTGTAAGCCATTTGTCGTAGGTTTGTAAGCTACTTGTCGTGGGTTTGTAAGCCACTAAAATGGTAGAAATGGGTTCCATCCCAAAAGAAAAATGGAGTGAAGATTTCAGTGCTATTATGAAGTTTTAACATAATTCTAGACTCAGTACTTATCTTGAAATCTTGAACTCTTGATAATCTTGATATTCTTGATATCTTGAATCTCTATATTGTACAGTCTTCATTCTTTGTACCTGCATGGTTAAATCCTGCATATACATATATATCTAAACTATAATGTTAGTGTTTATATTTTATAATTTTATTCTAAGGTTGTTGTCATCAAAACCATCATCTCAAGGACTAACAGCTCCATGTTGTTTGATTCTAGAGTTATACCATGTGTCAGTAGGAGAAGCCCCTTCTTGTCATAATTGATTTTGGTATATTTCTCTTTAGAGAAATTCGAAGGTATATTTTGAATATAGAAACCCAGACATTTAGTTCAAAGATTTAACTTTTGAAATGATTGGATGCACAATATTTTATTACAAGATAATTTTTGTACTTTTGGTTGTTATCTTGTTTATGTTGCTTGTCTATTTCTCTTTTATTAGCATGATTTTCTTATGAGTTAAGTAAGTACAGGTAAGCAAGAGATTTCTACTTGATTTCTTGTGCACTTGCTTTCGCATCAAGAGAATAAATTGTTTATAGAAATAAAAATCAAACGCAAAAAGTTACATAGTAGATTTAGAAATTGAAATTGGTTGATGATTTCATGCCCCAGATATGGAAGGCCGCTTGGCTTTTGTTTTCTTTTGATTGGTTTGAGTTGTGGTGGATATTTGTTGTATTTTCGAATCTAGCCGCGTAGAGGAGGTGTTGTCGAAATTTTCCATAAAATAAAGGACATTAAAAGTTTAATAACCCATTTTAATTAATAGTATTAAAACTTAAGGGTCGGAAGACATTTTCTTTCTTTGGTAATTTCGGGGATGAAATTCTTTTAAAGGGGGAGAATGTAACATCCTAGAATTTTATCGTTTTTTATTTTGAATATTTTATTAATTTTAAATATATAAATAATTAGTGTTTGCAAATATAAATGACTTATATTTAAATATAGGTATTATTTAAATATTTGAAGTGAAAATTAAATATTTAAGTTGTAATTAAATATTGATTAAATGATTGAATATCTTTATTTAACTGCTTTTAATTAATAAATAATAATGGTAAATTCATCTCATAAATTTATTTGTAATAATAAGCAGTTCGAATAGATAATAAGAAAATTAATTTTTAATAAAATGACTTGATTTTTTTATATAGTATTTTTAATTGAATTTATTGGAGTTTTCCATAATTTTTCATTTGGAAAATATCTAAATTATCGTTCGATGATTTTATGGCAAACAGTGATATTTTTAAAATTTCACAGAATTAAATAATCTATGTGTTTTATTATTGATTTATAATCGTATCATATTTTGATGAACGGTCATATTTTTTATTTCTGCCATTCGCGATTCGAACGCGAACGGTATATTGGATAGCGGAGTACCGCAAAACTCTATTTTAAAACACTTTTAAATCAAATTAAACTTGAAATTTTGCAATTGCATTTATGGTGATTTGATTGATATAAGCATGGATATGATATTGGCTTATAAATCTTGTTTAACTTGTGAGTGAGCCATTTAACCATTGGTTATAAAATAAAACTTTAAAAACACTTATGTTATTTCCATTTCCTTTTAAAAATCCACTCCCCTCCTTTCTTCGTTCTTTATTTCCAGTTATCTAATGATGGCCGCATAGTATAAAATTCTAAATCAAATAAAATACCTCATGAAAAATTATAAAACTTGTTTCTTTGAGTTTGTATCATTGAGATCTATCGATCCATGGTCATCTCGTAGCGAGCAATGTTGTTTTGGGTAGCTCATATTAAAGGTAGAGATCTAGGGTTTCATTTCTTGGAGGATTTTGGCGATCTTTTGGCTATGGAAACGAGGGCAGTGTTTTTATCTTGCGAAGGAGCTTCGAGTGGCGTAGTTTAGGGAGATGCGGTTAAGGGTAGTGAAAAGCGAAATTTTTACTATAGCTGATTGGGTCTTCGGGCCGCATCAGGAATGGCTCAATTGAGCTTCCCTTCATTGGGCTCATCGCGGAGAGGGAGGCAAGACAGAGTCGTTAGTGGTGGTGTGGCGTCAAATCCTGGAGTGATGGTCATGTGGGGGTGTGCATGTACAAGGGTATGGTTGTGATACTTGTACAAGGTTGGAGGAGCGGTTAACGTGTTGGAGGAGAAGGATTTGTGGGGTAATTAGTTTATTAAAAAAGTAATTAGTTAAATTAATTATTTTAACTGATTCAAAATCTTATAAATTAAATAACTTTTCCATACGAGGTCAGATTTTGATGCAATCTTTTGCATTGGGTTCGTATCGACGTTATCTACACATTGGAGATGGAATCCTTGAATTTTGAGCTAGTGAAATTTTAGGCTAAAATCGAATGTTAGATTTTAGACCAAATCAGAACGCGAAAGCATCAACTGGAATTCGCTGAGTTAAACTCACCTTTTTGGTTAATCAGTATATTATCTAATAGATAAAAATTATTATTGCCTTCTTGGATGTTGTATTTGCTAGTTGTTGTTTTGGATAAATTGTCCTGATTAAATTTAATTACGCTTAACGTAGTTAAATTAATTATATCTCATTTGAGACATCTTGTTAGGAGAATAAAACCCCATTCTTCTATAATAAAATTGAATAGATTATTTGGACATCTATCAAATATAATAAATCACCATTCTTTATGTGTTAAGTAAATATTATTATTGTTGGACCATTTGTTTTGGTTTTCAATTTCCGCTTGATCGCGGATAGCATAAATAACCATTTTGTTGCATGGGACAAAAATGAGAAGTCGGAGTGATTTCTTAGTGAATTGGTGGTCCCTACGGAACACTTTGGAAAAATACACATACATATGTGTGTCATTCAGGGGACTGTTGTGGGGAGCCCCAAAGGGGTTTCTCGCCATTATTTATTTATTTATTTATTTATTGTTTTATGCATCTGATTTATATTCTCTTATTGCTTATATTAATGTGTAGTTAAAAATAAAATTTATGACAGTCTATTTGAATTGTTTAAGTGTTGTTATAGCAATTTTTCACTGTATCGTCACTTATTGATTATCATCTCCTTAAACCTTTGTGTGTTGAACTTGAGCTTGTATTTTCATCATATAGATGTTTAAAATTCATTAATCATTTTGATTAATGGAATTTGAATTTAATCAATCATTTTAATTTATGATGTTTGAATTTAATAGACCAATTTAATTAATGATATTTAAATTTATTTATAATTTTAATTAATGGGATGTGAATTTAATTAATCATTTTAATTAATGATATTTGGACCTAATTACTAATTTTAATTAATGATGTTTGAATTTAATTAATCTATTTAGTTAATGATATTTGTATTTAATTACTAATTTTAATAAATAGTGTTTTAAAAGTTAATTAACTGATTCAATAAAAGTGTTTTAAAGTTACTTAATTGTTTTAATAAAAATGTTATAAAGACAATTAATTAATTTGACAAAAGTGTTTAAGATAAATGATTTATTTATTTAAAAGATTATAAAGTTGTATATAAATTACTCTTTGGTACAAATTAACATCGTTTTAAATTTAAAAGGGTATTTAAACTGATTTATTATCTTTTAGGATAATTAGTGTTGCTTTATATTTATAAATGCTAGTTTATAAATGAGAAAATCTTTAAAAAAGATCGATTAAAAATAAAACTACGGGTAAAGTGTTTTGGGTTTACAGTAAACAATATTTTAATGACATTTGTTTTTGACTCTTGTTTTAATACACTTGCCATTATAATTTTCCTTTAAAAAAAGAATATTTCAAAGAGTGTTTTTAATTTATTTTACAAATATCTAAATAGTGAAAATCAAGCACAAGTGTGAATCAAATGTTTTAAAAGTTTGATTCATTTATTAGTGGTAAGTGTATGCGATTAAATTCCCATACACAAACCACTTTGTTATTCCTTATAGTTGATTATTGATCATCGATTTCGATTCTGATATGTTCTTTGTATTTCGTCACTCTAAGACGAATTGTTATTTTTTTAAGCTTTGATGTCCTTTGTCGAAGATGAATAAAACCAACGCGTGAGTAAAAAGGGGGAGTACCCTCCTAGTTATTGTTGTTCTTCGTCATTCTAAGATGATTTATCGCTCATTTTGGGTGTTGGTATCCAACGCTGGGAAAAAAAACCAAAGCACGAGTGGGAGTCAAGCCATGTAGGTCTCACCCATTAGGTATATTCATATTTATCTAGTGGCGTCGATAGCATGCACTGATGTACATATATTCGGATACCTGTGGATTTAATGGGGTCTAGCAGGGAAGTTCCCAAGAGTGTTGCATGTTTGACATGGACTCTCAAGTATATTTTATCTAGAGGCATATTTTCAGTGTAGGGGGGAGCACGCTCCTAGTTATGTTGGATAAATTAATTTTCCTTGTTTCTATCTCGAACCTTGGAATTGACCTTTTCATCTTTTGTGTTTCGTCAATCTAAGACGATTTGTTACTCATTCGAGAGTTGCTATCTGCCGAAAATGACTAAAATCAAAGCGCAAGTGGAAGCTAAGCTATGTGAGATTATTCCCATTAGGGTATCTTCACATCTACTCTAGATTGGAATCGGTGGTATGCGTTTGGAGATGTGAAATACTCGTATTCTTGCTAACCATTGGTTGGGATCGGTTTGGTGTTGTCTAGAGCCATCGTAGCTCTCAAGTATATTTCTAGAGGTATACTTTCGGTAAGGGGGAGCACCCTCCTAGTCATTTGTTGAAAAATTTCCCTTTCCTTATTTGATTCAAATCTTTGAATTGTGTTTCTTAATTTGCATTGAGAAGTGTCTGAAGCTCTTCTCGATGTCTAATTATATTTTTCCATTCTTTAAGTTTGGAATTTGTTGTTATCTATGTATTTCCTTTCTTGTTTGGATTGTTGTTCCGATTATTTCCCATTTCTTTATTTATGGATGTTATTCTTGTGAGGTAAAAATTCTTTTTGATTTGAAAATGGATTTCGAAGGTTTGAAAAGTATTTTGGAGAAATGAGAAGCTCTAAACTCTTTTCGGTCGCTGGAAAATAATTCCGATGATGATCGCGACATCACCGGTGTTCATTTTCGGGTTTCCAAAAGAGGAATTGCTGCCAAATTATTTTAAATGAAGTTGTTTGAAAAATTTGGATTTTGTTTTAGAAAATTCAAAGGATGATTTGAATTGTTTTCAAAAATGGTTTTGAAAAGATTGAAAAGACTCTGGAATGCTATATAAAAATATTGATGAGAATAATAAATGAGTTGATAACTTATACAATTAGTTGTGAGTTTAGATTGAATAAATTTAACTTAAGGAATTTTAAGTTGAATCAAAGAAAGTATAAGTGAATGAATTTGAATAAATGAAAGTGAAATTGAAAGTTGAGATTCATTTTGGAATTGTAAGTAAGTAAGACTGAATTGAAGTTTGATTTGTGATAAACAAAGTGAAGTATTGAAATAAAATTAGTAAGTGAAACTAATTGAAGAAATGACAAATTAATATGATTCGAAATGAATTAAAATTCATATGGAATTTGAAATCCAGCTTAATATGAGTGGTTATAAACCAAAATAGTGAATTGTAAATAAATTTTGGGAATGAACTAAAGATAATTGATAAAAATTCGATATTTCAGAATTGAAAGTAAATTGAATCCAAATTTAGTTGAAATGGTAAACCAAATACAAATGAATGTGAAATGTAAAATGAAATGAGAATGAATATGTGTAACTTCAATAGTAAATGTATAAGCAGTTTATACTAGAAATTTTGTAATCAAATTTGCAAATGTTTGAATGCTGTAACTAGATATTATGGCTAGTAGGATATACAGGTGTATAAAGGAATTGGATTTGATTTCAAAGATAATTTGAATTGCTGGAAAAGGTATGTATTTGAATTTCAAATATGAGTTTTTGATGATTTCTGGTCTAGCCGCTTGGCATTCTCTTTTTCTTTTTGAAATCTGAGAGTCCGTAGGGACGTTTTGTAGTCGTACCGTATTAGCCGCGCAAAGGAGACGCTGGCGAAATTTTTCGGAAATTTAGGGTGTTAGAAAATTTTTGAGAAATTTTGAAAGTTTAAAATTTGAATTTAAACTTGAATTTGAATTTTGAAGTAAACAATGATGTTTGAAGATTTTGGAAATGTTTAGAAAGTTGGTTGGATTAATAACGAATCTTTAGTAGAGAGATTTGTTTGAAAATTGATAAAACTATTTAGATTGTGAAAAATAGTAGACGAGTTAAGGACCATTTTTTTCTAACTTGTAATTTCGAGGACGAAATTCTTTTAAGGAGGGAAGTCTGTAACGACCCTGAATTTTGAACAAATTAAATTGAGAATATTTAATTAATTTTAAATATTTGAACGGTAATTTAATTTGAATCCTCGATTTAAGTTTGAATTTGGCAATTAAATTATAAAATTTAATCGATTGGAAGTTGAATAAAAATTTGAATCTTCAATTTACAGTTGAAGAAAAATATTTCAAAAGCCTTTAAAATTCGTATTGATATTTCTGAAGATAACAGAAGCTTCAGAATCGAATTTGGGAGTGAATTGTTCAGTTTGAAATTTAATCGTTCGAATCGATATTTCAAAAATAGCGTCCGAGGCACAGTCTCGGAATTCGACGAAACCAATTTCATTGGGTCCGTAACGTTGAATTATTGTCAGATTTCAAGTTTCGTATTTTTCGGAGTTGTTTTGTGACCATACGGTTAGAAAACGCATTGAGAGTTAATTGAATTCAAATTGATTTTTAAATTTTAAATTGGGTACATTCGTTCCTTTAATCACGGAGGAAATCACGCTGAAGACCATGGGATTTATCGTGCAGAGCATACTCTTTCAATTTTAAATAACCTTCTTCCTTCGTCAAGTTCAAATCAAAGAAAAAAAAAATTTAAACGAAAAACACTTTCGTTCTCGTTCAAAACCAAATCTCCCCTTTTCAAATAATCCTCTGGAAATCAACAGCCGCATGAAAATTAATGGCCGCGAAGCTAACTTCAAATCGCGAAAGGGAAATTGTTTTCGCGAGTTCTAAGGCGTACGCCTACCCATCGTCACTGGTTCGAATTCTTTTGACATTCATGGGCTCGAGTCGGGATTCCAAGGGCAGGTCGCGACTACGACTTGGTGACTCGAGTAAATCTCGATCATGGCGGCAGCACTGGGTTGCGTGGGCGACGAAGGCGAAGGCGTTCGTCTGGGCGCCGCGGATAGGGGATCGACAGCTAGGGGAAGTCGTGTATGATGGAAGAGCTCGACGAACAGGAGCTGGTGGCCAGCGTGGCGATGGTCGCGAGGCGCCTGGAGGCGGAGTCGAATGACTCGATTCGAGCAGTGTGGCAAACAAGCTAGGGTTTTGGAGGCGTTTTCGTTCAGAGGAAGCGGCGGCAGCAACTCGAGAACCGGAGCGGGTCTGGGTCGCGACTAGGGTTCGTCGATGATGGGGGTTGTAGTCGGCGATGTCGTCTTCGGCTGGGCAGTAAGGTGAGCAAAGTTGTTATATATAAAAAAAAAATTTATTTAAAATTAGTACTCAAGTAAAACCTTGAGTTTAGTCTGTAAAATTTTGGGTTCGTTTATCACTAAACTATTTGTTTTGTTTTTACAGATAAGAGTTTGAAAAGAAAAATATAGAAATTTTTAAATGTTTGAAGAATTTATAAAAACAAGAATTTTGAATCTATATAAATTAAATTTTAAATATATAGGTTTCAAAAGAGATGAAGTATTATTTAATTTTGGGAAATTGGTTTAAATAAAATAATTATTAAGGTGATGAATTTGTTCAATTTACTTATTTAATTTATTGTTAGAAATGAATAAAGAAGAAAATTTAATTTTTAAACTAAAAACCTTAGTTAAATAAATTTATTTAAAAGAAACTGGTTTAGAATAAAATCATCGGTGAATTGAAATTTTTAAATAAAAATTTAATAGTTCGATTATTTCGAATATTAATAAAGTGTATGAATTGTTTATACCAGGTTAAAATCGAGAAAACGAAACTGAAATGAAAATGGAAGGCAAAATAAAAGGCTAAGGTGAGATTTTCTCACTCAATTGAAAAGTGGAATTTTCAGTTATTTATTGACTGATTGTTGCTTTTGGATGTGTATTAGATATAATAGGATATATATCTATATATATAGCAATATATACATATTGGCATATGTATATATTGGATTGATTGATTTCCCGCCTCGTATAGCGGATGAGACCCTATTGCGCCGTTAGTAAGCGGATTTTTATAAAACCCATATACCGCGATAATTCCGTACTGGAGCGGGATTGGTATTGTGCTAACGTCTTTGGATGCAGGGAAACAGGTTGGAGGGATCCAACTGGATTCCTCAACTGTATTTATTTATTTACAGATGTTGATATATATTCTGATATCATATGATGATATATGATGTTTGATGTTGTGATGGACTAATTGATGCATTGCATCATTGGATTCAAATTTTGAAATTTAAAAATAACGATGTTGATTTTAAAAGTGAAATTTTAAAAGTGATCTCTAAAAATATACGTTTATTTAAATTGTTGAATTGATTTACTTTAAATAGATAAACGTTAAAACTTTTAAGTTATAAAAGTTAAGATTTTGTGAATTTTAACAAAGAAAGTAATTTCTTTTGAAATAAAGAGTTAAGAAATTTATAAAATGGTTTAAGTTGAGATTTTTTTGAATTATTAAACCAATGTATATAAAAGATGTATCAAATTGATATTTATCAATTAAAGTTATTGGAATTTTAAAATGAGTTTTATAAGAGATATGAAATTTATAATTATAAAATGTGAAGATATGAATTTATAATTATAAAATGTGAAGATATGAATTTATAATTATGAAATGTGAAGATACGAAATTTATGGATTGATAAATTTTGAAGTTATAAAATGTGAATGAAATTGTGGAATAAAAGATTTATAAGAAGTTTACTTATAAATCGTTTTTTTTTGCCTTTAAATGGAATATTTATCGAATTGATTTATAAAGGAGATTGATAAATCAAAGTTGTTAGAAAATAGAAAATAGAAATAGAATTTATAAACGTTGTTTTATAAATTCGAAAGCAATGGAATTTGATGAATTAAATATAGAAGATTATCAGAGTAGATATATTCGCGATTTTGGATAGCGAATTTCTATTGAAATGAAAATGTGTAGAAATGATTGGAATTGGGTTAAATGAAGTATATTCACGATTTTGGACAGTGAATATATTTTTAAGTAAAAATGGTTATGTTTGGGAAAGCGATATTATAAATGAAGTTAATTGTTTTAAAAGATGTTTTAAACGTGTTAAATATCGAAATCATAGATTTCAACATTTATTGTTGAGATAGACGTTTTCGAGAAATATAAGGAAATGATGGACTATAGCACTGTTGTTATAGTAAACAATTTTCGAAAAGAAAATGTTTTATGTAGTATGGGGATTTTTATATATCTACCTTAAAATTTCGAATCCCTATACTAGTGATTTCGAGTCGTCGTAACGATGTTTTACGTAACATCCGTTTTGACTCAAACAGATGTTATAATAAATGATTTCCTTAAAGAATGAATGTATACTTAATTTGATTTAAGTATATCGAATATTTTCCAAGTGTTGAAAATAAATGATTGTGAAATACTTATTATTTAATAAGTATGGAAATGCTTTTCCAATATGAAATGAACTGTTTTGAGATTTTATCTTTTAAAGATAAATTGAAATGTGGAAGTTGATTTGAAATTGTTTTCAAATGATTGAAGTGTGGAAATAATATATCTAGTAAAGATATTTTTGAAGATGAAATAATTTGGAAAATTATTTGGAATCTGATGATGTTGCGCATCTTTATTGATATTTAAATAACCGACTATCAATAATTACCTTAAATGGTATTTGTTGTGAATTGGATGAATTTGAATGCCACACTTATTTTTGAATAATCGCTCACTATTCGGGTTAGCCGGGAAAGGACCATGGGGTCGTATAACCCATTCCGAATATGTGATACGTCGTTATGAATTGCATTCGAAGACCGGTGTTGAAGACCGGATATTTTTGAAAACGGAAGGATTACCGTCGAGTTACTCTACATCGGCTGATCTCCGATTTAGAGGTTTTATCACCCTTAGTGACGGGAAGTCCGGACGTGATTAGAAAATTATCCGGAAATGCAAGGGCTTCGTGAGAAGTGCCTTCGGTTCTGTTCGATCCCGGAACAGACTTGTATGGATTGTGTGTCTGACGTTACAATTTGAGATATAAAGCTGATTTCTTTCAAATACATTTCTGTTGGTGGTGGAGAATTTATTCTCTTAGCTTAACACCCTTCTCTGAGACGTACGAGCTCAGAGGTTATGTAGTTGAAATTTATCAGCGATATATCCCAATTTGGTAACGTGGCATACTGAGTGTTGCTGTGAAATGATCAGTGTTTGATCATTTGCGATATGATCATTTGTTTGATCTTATATCTTTGTGATCATAGGTTGATCATTTTGTTTGACCCGAAGCAGGGCTTTTTGAGAAAGCGTAGCTTTGTGGACGAGACTTCGTCGAGCCTCACACCCCGGAAATGGTTGAAACAGGAAGAATGCAGCAAGGTTCTAGGGAGTAGCGCCCCTTAGTGTGTGTCATTCCTTCTGGATAAAGGTGGTATCATGGTATGGAGCCCAGATATTTAACCTCTGTGGTTGCTGCACAGTTATTATTACTTTGTGGTTTGTTGGAAATCGGGGATCCTCGGGAAGATTGGTGACGATCGGGGGATGGCATACGCGTGTCAGTAGTTACCTATTTTTGCAGAGGTAACCCGGCCTTGTGTTGGCAGAGATCTAACCGTAATGTTAGGTTATTTCTCGGGTCGTCTATTCCAGGGACGTACCCATCGTGGAAAAGGAAGTTCCTTAGCCTGACCATTTGTTGGAAATCCAAAGAAACAATACGATCTTGTACGGTTTTAGTTGTAGAACCTATCATTCACTTATGGTGGTCACCACTGTTTGGATGGTAGCTATAGTAGGCATAAGTGCAGAATGCCTATGCTGGCTAAGATTAATATTATACTTTCGAAATGTTTTCTACACTATGCACTAATAATAATATCAAAAATGATTTGATTTTGCGTAGTAAGCATCTTTGACTATCATAAGAAGAAATCTCCTCCAATTCTGCATTTGCATTGTGTGTGTGGTGGGAGGTCTTATGGTAGTTTCATTTTCCCAAAAGCATTTCGAATTGATTTTAAAAAAATTATTTTGTTGTTATAAAGAATAACTGTTTTACGATCTCACACCAGTCACCATGACTGACTCGGAGTTTATTGTTCCCTTCTAAACTCTGGGTGCCCACCAATTTCCACACGGGCAGTCTAGAGTTAGATTATCAGGATATTCTGGATATTCTGGAGCTTTGGAGATAAGCTGGAGGACGAGACGTAGTATTTGTATCTGATATTATTTATTCCGCTGTGTATTCTGTATGAGGACAAGTTATATAACTGTCCATTGTTGTATATTGACTCTGATGATTGATGTATGTATAAAATGATATAGTTCTTTGTTTTAGAGATTATTCATTTATCTATTATATATTGTTCCGCTGCGATGTGTAAGATTCTGATATTGTTTTCTGTTCTGATGTTGTTCAGTTGTTCTTTCTTTCTCCTTTTCTTCTATCTTCTTCTTCTTCTGCCTTTTTCTTCTCTCTTAAACCCTCACTATTGGAGTTTCCGGCACTCGATTGCTCGACAGTCGATAAAGTGAGTATCGATGTTGAATTTTCGAAAGTCGAAAATCCCGTTCGTGACAGCGTGGTATCAGAGCATATGGTTAAGCGACAACCCTGCTCTGTTGGGTGTTACTCATTAGAGATAGAGTCAGCAGTACTCTAGAATGAGTTTGAGTGTAATAATAGATATGAGCGCGTATTTGTTAGTTAATATAAAATTGTTTTGTATTGGGATGATTGGTTTATTGAGTGGTATATGAACCTTCGTCGGCACAGTCTTGCAAAACTGTATCGAAGGGGTTTCTAAACACTCGAATAGAACAATTCGGCACAGTATTGTTTTGAATAGGGTAAATGAAATAATTTTTCCCAAAACCTATTTTTGTATAGAAAAGAAATGTTTTTCTATAAAGTACTATAGTATATGGTTGCATGGATGTTAGGAAGTAATAATAGTGAATTATCATCACTGAAATTGAATAAGAAATTCAAATCGTAACTCCAAAGTTAAGAAATTAATTCATATACAAATGAAATTTGAGAATACAAATTATAAATGTGAATTGTGATTTAAAACGGAATTCCTGAGAAGTTTTTGGAAATGTTTTGAAAAGAATTTGAAAATTTTTGAGATTTGGAAAGTTTAAATTCTTTTTTATTTGAAAATGGATTTCGAAGGTTTGAAAAGTATTTTGGAGAAATGAGAAGCTCTAAACTCTTTTCGGTCGCTGGAAAATAATCCCGATGATGATCGCGACATCACCGGTGTTCATTTTCGGGTTTCCAAAAGAGGAATTGCTGCCAAATTATTTTAAATGAAGTTGTTTGAAAAATTTGGATTTTGTTTTAGAAAATTCAAAGGATGATTTGAATTGTTTTCAAAAATGGTTTTGAAAAGATTGAAAAGACTCTGGAATGCTATATAAAAATATTGATGAGAATAATAAATGAGTTGATAACTTATACAATTAGTTGTGAGTTTAGATTGAATAAATTTAACTTAAGGAATTTTAAGTTGAATCAAAGAAAGTATAAGTGAATGAATTTGAATAAATGAAAGTGAAATTGAAAGTTGAGATTCATTTTGGAATTGTAAGTAAGTAAGACTGAATTGAAGTTTGATTTGTGATAAACAAAGTGAAGTATTGAAATAAAATTAGTAAGTGAAACTAATTGAAGAAATGACAAATTAATATGATTCGAAATGAATTAAAATTCATATGGAATTTGAAATCCAGCTTAATATGAGTGGTTATAAACCAAAATAGTGAATTGTAAATAAATTTTGGGAATGAACTAAAGATAATTGATAAAAATTCGATATTTCAGAATTGAAAGTAAATTGAATCCAAATTTAGTTGAAATGGTAAACCAAATACAAATGAATGTGAAATGTAAAATGAAATGAGAATGAATATGTGTAACTTCAATAGTAAATGTATAAGCAGTTTATACTAAAATTTTGTAATCAAATTTGCAAATGTTTGAATGCTGTAACTAGATATTATGGCTAGTAGGATATACAGGTGTATAAAGGAATTGGATTTGATTTCAAAGATAATTTGAATTGCTGGAAAAGGTATGTATTTGAATTTCAAATATGAGTTTTTGATGATTTCTGGTCTAGCCGCTTGGCATTCTCTTTTTCTTTTTGAAATCTGAGAGTCCGTAGGGACGTTTTGTAGTCGTACCGTATTAGCCGCGCAAAGGAGACGCTGGCGAAATTTTTCGGAAATTTAGGGTGTTAGAAAATTTTTGAGAAATTTTGAAAGTTTAAAATTTGAATTTAAACTTGAATTTGAATTTTGAAGTAAACAATGATGTTTGAAGATTTTGGAAATGTTTAGAAAGTTGGTTGGATTAATAACGAATCTTTAGTAGAGAGATTTGTTTGAAAATTGATAAAACTATTTAGATTGTGAAAAATAGTAGACGAGTTAAGGACCATTTTTTTCTAACTTGTAATTTCGAGGACGAAATTCTTTTAAGGAGGGAAGTCTGTAACGACCCTGAATTTTGAACAAATTAAATTGAGAATATTTAATTAATTTTAAATATTTGAACGGTAATTTAAT
This sequence comes from Allium fistulosum, assembly GCA_030737815.1. Taxonomy (NCBI): domain Eukaryota; kingdom Viridiplantae; phylum Streptophyta; class Magnoliopsida; order Asparagales; family Amaryllidaceae; genus Allium; species Allium fistulosum. Next base: position 865,936,607 of record CM060905.1, on the reverse strand, counting down.
TTGAATCCTCGATTTAAGTTTGAATTTGGCAATTAAATTATAAAATTTAATCGATTGGAAGTTGAATAAAAATTTGAATCTTCAATTTACAGTTGAAGAAAAATATTTCAAAAGCCTTTAAAATTCGTATTGATATTTCTGAAGATAACAGAAGCTTCAGAATCGAATTTGGGAGTGAATTGTTCAGTTTGAAATTTAATCGTTCGAATCGATATTTCAAAAATAGCGTCCGAGGCACAGTCTCGGAATTCGACGAAACCAATTTCATTGGGCCCGTAACGTTGAATTATTGTCAGATTTCAAGTTTCGTATTTTTCGGAGTTGTTTTGTGACCATACGGTTAGAAAACGCATTGAGAGTTAATTGAATTCAAATTGATTTTTAAATTTTAAATTGGGTACATTCGTTCCTTTAATCACGGAGGAAATCACGCTGAAGACCATCGGATTTATCGTGCAGAGCATACTCTTTCAATTTTAAATAACCTTCTTCCTTCGTCAAGTTCAAATCAAAGAAAAAAAAATTTAAACGAAAAACACTTTCGTTCTCGTTCAAAACCAAATCTCCCCTTTTCAAATAATCCTCTGGAAATCAACAGCCGCATGAAAATTAATGGCCGCGAAGCCAATTTCAAATCGCGAAAGGGAAATTGTTTTCGCGAGTTCTAAGGCGTACGCCTACCCATCGTCACTGGTTCGAATTCTTTTGACATTCATGGGCTCGAGTCGGGATTCCAAGGGCAGGTCGCGACTACGACTTGGTGACTCGAGTAAATCTCGATCATGGCGGCAGCACTGGGTTGCGTGGGCGACGAAGGCGAAGGCGTTCGTCTGGGCGCCGCGGATAGGGGATCGACAGCTAGGGGAAGTCGTGTACGATGGAAGAGCTCGACGAACAGGAGCTGGTGGCCAGCGTGGCGATGGTCGCGAGGCGCCTAGAGGCGGAGTCGAATGACTCGATTCGAGCAGTGTGGCAAACAAGCTAGGGTTTTGGAGGCGTTTTCGTTCAGAGGAAGCGGCGGCAGCAACTCGAGAACCGGAGCGGGTCTGGGTCGCGACTAGGGTTCGTCGATGATGGGGGTTGTAGTCGGCGATGTCGTCTTCGGCTGGGCAGTAAGGTGAGCAAAGTTGTTATATATAAAAAAAAAAATTATTTAAAATTAGTACTCAAGTAAAACCTTGAGTTTAGTCTGTAAAATTTTGGGTTCGTTTATCACTAAACTATTTGTTTTGTTTTTACAGATAAGAGTTTGAAAAGAAAAATATAGAAATTTTTAAATGTTTGAAGAATTTATAAAAACAAGAATTTTGAATCTATATAAATTAAATTTTAAATATATAGGTTTCAAAAGAGATGAAGTATTATTTAATTTTGGGAAATTGGTTTAAATAAAATAATTATTAAGGTGATGAATTTGTTCAATTTACTTATTTAATTTATTGTTAGAAATGAATAAAGAAGAAAATTTAATTTTTAAACTAAAAACCTTAGTTAAATAAATTTATTTAAAAGAAACTGGTTTAGAATAAAATCATCGGTGAATTGAAATTTTTAAATAAAAATTTAATAGTTCGATTATTTCGAATATTAATAAAGTGTATGAATTGTTTATACCAGGTTAAAATCGAGAAAACGAAACTGAAATGAAAATGGAAGGCAAAATAAAAGGCTAAGGTGAGATTTTCTCACTCAATTGAAAAGTGGAATTTTCAGTTATTTATTGACTGATTGTTGCTTTTGGATGTGTATTAGATATAATAGGATATATATCTATATATATAGCAATATATACATATTGGCATATGTATATATTGGATTGATTGATTTCCCGCCTCGTATAGCGGATGAGACCCTATTGCGCCGTTAGTAAGCGGATTTTTATAAAACCCATATACCGCGATAATTCCGTACTGGAGCGGGATTGGTATTGTGCTAACGTCTTTGGATGCAGGGAAACAGGTTGGAGGGATCCAACTGGATTCCTCAACTGTATTTATTTATTTACAGATGTTGATATATATTCTGATATCATATGATGATATATGATGTTTGATGTTGTGATGGACTAATTGATGCATTGCATCATTGGATTCAAATTTTGAAATTTAAAAATAACGATGTTGATTTTAAAAGTGAAATTTTAAAAGTGATCTCTGAAAATATACGTTTATTTAAATTGTTGAATTGATTTACTTTAAATAGATAAACGTTAAAACTTTTAAGTTATAAAAGTTAAGATTTTGTGAATTTTAACAAAGAAAGTAATTTCTTTTGAAATAAAGAGTTAAGAAATTTATAAAATGGTTTAAGTTGAGATTTTTTTGAATTATTAAACCAATGTATATAAAAGATGTATCAAATTGATATTTATCAATTAAAGTTATTGGAATTTTAAAATGAGTTTTATAAGAGATATGAAATTTATAATTATAAAATGTGAAGATATGAATTTATAATTATAAAATGTGAAGATATGAATTTATAATTATGAAATGTGAAGATACGAAATTTATGGATTGATAAATTTTGAAGTTATAAAATGTGAATGAAATTGTGGAATAAAAGATTTATAAGAAGTTTACTTATAAATCGGATTTTTTTTTTGCCTTTAAATGAAATATTTATCGAATTGATTTATAAAGGAGATTGATAAATCAAAGTTGTTAGAAAATAGAAAATAGAAATAGAATTTATAAACGTTGTTTTATAAATTCGAAAGCAATGGAATTTGATGAATTAAATATAGAAGATTATCAGAGTAGATATATTCGCGATTTTGGATAGCGAATTTCTATTGAAATGAAAATGTGTAGAAATGATTGGAATTGGGTTAAATGAAGTATATTCACGATTTTGGACAGTGAATATATTTTTAAGTAAAAATGGTTATGTTTGGGAAAGCGATATTATAAATGAAGTTAATTGTTTTAAAAGATGTTTTAAACGTGTTAAATATCGAAATCATAGATTTCAACATTTATTGTTGAGATAGACGTTTTCGAGAAATATAAGGAAATGATGGACTATAACACTGTTGTTATAGTAAACGATTTTCGAAAAGAAAATGTTTTATGTAGTATGGGGATTTTTATATATCTACCTTAAAATTTCGAATCCCTATACTAGTGATTTCGAGTCGTCGTAACGATGTTTTACGTAACATCCGTTTTGACTCAAACAGATGTTAGAATAAATGATTTCCTTAAAGAATGAATGTATACTTAATTTGATTTAAGTATATCGAATATTTTCCAAGTGTTGAAAATAAATGATTGTGAAATACTTATTATTTAATAAGTATGGAAATGCTTTTCCAATATGAAATGAACTGTTTTGAGATTTTATCTTTTAAAGATAAATTGAAATGTGGAAGTTGATTTGAAATTGTTTTCAAATGATTGAAGTGTGGAAATAATATATCTAGTAAAGATATTTTTGAAGATGAAATAATTTGGAAAATTATTTGGAATCTGATGATGTTGCGCATCTTTATTGATAGTTAAATAACCGACTATCAATAATTACCTTGAATGGTATTTGTTGTGAATTGGATGAATTTGAATGCCACACTTATTTTTGAATAATCGCTCACTATTCGGGTTAGCCGGGAAAGGACCATGGGGTCATATAACCCATTCCGAATATGTGATACGTCGTTATGAATTGCATTCGAAGACCGGTGTTGAAGACCGGATATTTTTGAAAACGGAAGGATTACCGTCGAGTTACTCTACATCGGCTGATCTCCGATTTAGAGGTTTTATCACCCTTAGTGACGGGAAGTCCGGACGTGATTAGAAAATTATCCGGAAATGCAAGGGCTTCGTGAGAAGTGCCTTCGGTTCTGTTCGATCCCGGAACAGACTTGTATGGATTGTGTGTCTGACGTTACAATTTGAGATATAAAGCTGATTTCTTTCAAATACATTTCTGTTGGTGGCGGAGAATTTATTCTCTTAGCTTAACACCCTTCTCTGAGACGTACGAGCTCAGAGGTTATGTAGTTGAAATTTATCAGCGATATATCCCAATTTGGTAACGTGGCATACTGAGTGTTGCTGTGAAATGATCAGTGTTTGATCATTTGCGATATGATCATTTGTTTGATCTTATATCTTTGTGATCATAGGTTGATCATTTTGTTTGACCCGAAGAAGGGCTTTTTGAGAAAGCGTAGCTTTGTGGACGAGACTTCGTCGAGCCTCACACCCCGGAAATGGTCGAAACAGGAAGAATGCGGCAAGGTTCTAGGGAGTAGCGCCCCTTAGTGTGTGTCATTCCTTCTGGATAAAGGTGGTATCATGGTATGGAGCCCAGATACTTAACCTCTGTGGTTGCTGCACGGTTATTATTACTTTGTGGTTTGTTGGAAATCGGGGATCCTCGGGAAGATCGGTGACGATCGGGGGATGGCATACGCGTGTCAGTAGTTACCTATTTTTGCAGAGGTAACCCGGCCTTGTGTTGGTAGAGATCTAACCATAATGTTAGGTTATTTCTCGGGTCGTCTATTCCAGGGACGTACCCATCGTGGAAAAGGAAGTTCCTTAGCCTGACCATTTGTTGGAAATCCAAAGAAACAATACAATCTTGTACGGTTTTAGTTGTAGAACCTATCATTCACTTATGGTGGTCACCACTGTTTGGATGGTAGCTATAGTAGGCATAAGTGCGGAATGCCTATGCTGGCTAAGATTAATATTATACTTTCGAAATGTTTTCTACACTATGCACTAATAATAATATCAAAAATGATTTGATTTTGCGTAGTAAGCATCTTTGACTATCATAAGAAGAAATCTCCTCCAATTCTGCGTTTGCATTGTGTGTGTGGTGGGAGGTCTTATGGTAGTTTCATTTTCCCAAAAGCATTTCGAATTGATTTTAAAAAAATTATTTTGTTGTTATAAAGAATAACTGTTTTACGATCTCACACCAGTCACCATGACTGACTCGGAGTTTATTGTTCCCTTTTAAACTCTGGGTGCCCACCAATTTCCACACGGGCAGTCTAGAGTTAGATTATCAGGATATTCTGGATATTCTGGAGCTTTGGAGATAAGCTGGAGGACGAGACGTAGTATTTGTATCTGATATTATTTATTCCGCTGTGCATTCTGTATGAGGACAAGTTATATAACTGTCCATTGTTGTATATTGACTCTGATGATTGATGTATGTAAAAAATGATATAGTTCTTTGTTTTAGAGATTATTCATTTATCTATTATATATTGTTCCGCTGCGATGTGTAAGATTCTGGTATTGTTTTCTGTTCTGATGTTGTTCAGTTGTTCTTTCTTTCTCCTTTTCTTCTATCTTCTTCTTCTTCTGCCTTTTTCTTCTCTCTTAAACCCTCACTATTGGAGTTTCCGGCACTCGATTGCTCGACAGTCGATAAAGTGAGTATCGATGTTGAATTTTCGAAAGTCGAAAATCCCGTTCGTGACACCGATCCAGTCCAAGCCCATACCACGTTGTAGATAATCCCACTATGAGTGCAACAACGAAGACCGCATCTCCACCGGACCTCATATGCAAGAGATATGAATTAAATACGAAATGAGATAATTAATTAATCCATAATTAACCACTAATTACCTTTATAATTCATCTCCCCTAAATCTCCATTTCCATGTACACATACACCCAAAGTCACCATGCATGCCCCGTTCTCCAACTCAAGCTATGGTCGAAGAGGTCAACCGCAACCACCTCCATTCACCTTGGTTAGCGATGGTGAACTTACTAACGTGCACGAAGCTAGATCCGACCCCCTCCTCATGAATGGGACACCCAACTATAGTCAATGTTACCCAAACTATTGTGACCACAAGGAACCATCGAAAGCCACCGAAGCTGCCACCACAAGTCCAACACAATCGATGATTTCTGCCCCACAACAAATCATGGCATATGCTTCCCCCTTTCGGCCAACGTAGTCACGATGCCCAATCCCATGCCGCACCATTCTAATCAGTCACCACTAGCTCATCTTCGCATGAGAAGCCCAATGACACCCTTTCCTTGGCCAATCTCCAACTCTACCTCCAACAAACCTCAACCCAAGTCAATGGCCGTGAGATGTCACCGACACCGAACATCGCCACACCCAAAACTGCAAGTACCATGTGATGCTCTCCTCACCTCGAGTCCAATGGATCCAACATCACATTTCTCATAGCTTGGAGCTCTCGAATCAATTAAAATAAGGGGGTGGCTATCATTTTCAATGAGCAGGAGAAACGAATAAAAGGAAAAGGATAGAAATATATTTTATAGTGGGGTAAGTATATATATATATATATTATCTGATTTCTCAAATAAATCTCCATGCGTTTTGAGCTCGTACGATCACACAACACATTACATTGCCATAAAACTAATCGGTGTAGATCTCTTCATTTTTCTAGTCACGATGGTATAAATTTCATCGCTATTCGAGACATCGCTCCAGGATGATAATTTAACACATTTCGAGGTCGTTTTGGCCATCGGATCACCCAATTCCAAAAATTCCTCAACTATACATCTCATAATGAAGTCCTCATCCCAAAAACACAAGCCGTCAGTCGAGATCCCACTAGACTCGACTACGTATGTATTTTTATAAAATGCATATAACAATATGTAAATCATAAAAATATCACGACTCCAAATATAGCTATGTTTATACTTATTTTAATTCATAATGCCAATCTTGACTCAACGAAAATGGTCTCATGTCCTAACTCGATCGTATGCAAAAAAAAGTCAGATTTATAGACCTTCAATTAATTAACGATCCAATATTTAAATTAATTAATTTTAATATCTAGTCGTTAAAATGCTGGTTGTCACAAAATATAACTTTCTTGTGCCACACCAAAACCCATACCACACACATTCTTATATACGATTCAACCCTCACTCCCATCTTGAGTGTTCAAAACATGAACGCTAGTCAATCTTTCTTTTAAAAGAATGAATGCAGCCTTAAGTTTGAAGTCCAAACAAATTCAACGTCTTTCTTAGTAAATTGCATCAAAATGAGAAGTGATCATTGAAAATCCTAAATAAATCTTCGATGGTAACCAGTTAAACCTAAGTAGCTTTGAATATCAGTTGCACTTTCCAGTCTCTTCCAACATAGATTATTGCAACCTTTTCTAGTTCATCATATACTCTTTGTTGACACAACATATCCAAGAAAACCAACTTCCGACTGCCAGGAATGACGCTTTGAAAATTTAACCTTAAGACGATGCTCTCTTAATGTCTCAAGCACAACTTTGACACGAGCTTTGTGTTATTTCTTGGCCTTTGAGTAGATCAAGATATCATCAATAAATATAAGAATAAATTTATTCAACACATCTCAAAATATCCAATTCATATAGTTGATGAAATAAATTAGAGTATTAGTCAGGCTAAATGACATGACTAGCCATTCATAAAAATGATCTGAGGTCCTAAAAGTACTAAACAATACACCCTACTTTGTCACTCTTAACTGATGAAACCCCATGCCAAATTTAATGATGAAAAGATACGAGCCACACTAAGTCGGTCGAACAAGTCATCTATCATTGGAAGTGGATAATTTTTCCTAATTGTTTGTTTACTAAGCTCCTTGTAATCCACACACAATTTTAAAGAACCATATTCCTTCATCCTAAACACAATAGGTGCTCCCCAAATTGAACAACTACACATGATCAATCCTTTCTGCAACAATCCCTAGTTTGCTTTGCTAATTCATCCTTCTTGTAACATCCCCCAGTCCAAGTCTCAAAAATAAACGTTGATGATGCTGCAATCATCACCAAAATTATTTTTAAGTGAAAAAATGAGATCAATATTTTTTTCACAACATTCAGTAAATATAGCAGCTAAATATTATACATTGCATAAATTGTCAATTACATTTTTCATCAAATCAATACGTTCCCATGCAGGGGTAAATATAATAAAACTTAAGTAATAATGTCATGCTCAAAACATGAAGATGGCATCATGAACACTTAACATGTTATATATCCTGGCTTAACAACAACATAACACAAAAATAACATCTTTTAGAAACAAGTCTCCTACTTCGTCTTCCGCTTTTTATTCCTCTTCCCCAAATTATCTAGTCTAATCCATCAACTAAGCCCACTTGAATGAGTACTCGGGATGTTTATAGGAAATGATAAAAACACTAGTCAAACATACTGCCTAGTATGACTAATACTTTACCATAAAACATACATATAGTGAGACCGCTCTACTAAAGCATGAAATGAGTTTTCCCCACACTAATTCATCACAGAAATTACATCATATCATGTAAACATCCATCACATCATGAGCATACATATCCATCATTTCAATTATAAGGATACCCTATACTTGACATTCATCTATAAACCATGTCATATATTTATTTATCCCATTCAGTTCAAATATACCCTATAATTATCAACAATTATTCATGAATCGAGTCGTTCAACTATTAAACACAATTACATGCATCACATAGACACTTATTTAGGTGTCAATATTAAGATTATTTTAACTATATTTAGTGCTTCCCTTGGTCTTTCTGCCACTAATTAATCTTTTACTCTTTCAATGATATCGATGAAATGACCATTCATTCCACCATGAAAGCCATCCTTACTCTCTTAGGAGGTTCAATGTAAGCACCTTCAATAAATTCTAGCAAGCATCCTTACTAAGCATCAATAGCCCCCTCCTTGTCCTAAAAATAATTTTCGTTTAACGTTGTCAATTCATTTATTGAAATACATTCATTTTGATGCTATTTCTCTCCTTAGAGTTAAATTTTTGAAAGGAACCTTATAAACTTCCCAACCTGCCATATATTGTTAAATGTTAGACATCATTAGTCTTGGAAACCCACTACTTAACAACTCCATGAGTTGGTATATTTCCTAATATTAGGTTCAGTCCATTTTTTCTCATTCATTAGTTGTGTACCTTACAGGTTCTTTGGATATTATCTTTCATTTTGCCACTATTGCTTCTTAGCTTCCCTGAGCTTATGTAACGACCCTATTTACTATGTTGTAAAATAAATAAATGTGATTAAAATAAAATTGTTTGAATTCGATATTTTATAATTATTATTTTTGAAAGTAAATGTTTATTTAATTGAAGGCTATTAATAAAAGATTTTTATTTTAATAAATTGAATTAAGTTAATAATTTTTTTAGATAAATTATTGAAATTAATAAAAAGTTTAAATTGATTATAAAATATTATTAAAGTGTAAATAATTGTTATGTGATTATAATAGTGAAAAATAAACAAGCATTGAATTAAATAAAATTATCCAATTATCAAAATATAACATATAGGAGGAAGTGTAAATTAAATTAAATTAGATTAGAAATTTAATGATAAATAAAATGGAAGGTTGTTTAAAAGAAAGGAAAGAGAATTGAATTGATTTAGAACCAAATTAAATTATAAATTTAAGGCCCAAACCAAAATTATGCCCATGCTCTTTCTTTTTCCCTCTCCTTTATTTTCACTCCATACCAACCCATGCTTAATCAGTTTCATTCATAGCCCGAACCCCGTTAGAAAATTATGGAAAATAAAAAATCATGATTCGTAAAAAAGTTTATTGTGCACGGAGGCACTGAGCTCGGCACGTTGACGACGTCAGGGGATGGGATGCTCGCGATTGGATAGGTCGTCGACCATGTTGCATCAAACGAAGCTGATTGTCATGACTTAGAGGCAACGACGATGAGGCGAAGTGATTGGTGATGGCGGATAGTGATTTGGAAAGGCCACGATGTGGTGGACTTGGTAGCGAAAATAGAGGGATCCGCGATGTGGTTCTTGCAGCAGTAATGGTGGGCACGCAATGGAGTGAAGGTGGGCCTTATGGAGACTGTGCGAAGCCGATGATGGCAGATTCAATGTCATTTAGTTGTTGTTTTAGTGGCTGGAGCAGTAATCAAGGGCACGTAATGAAAAATTATTTATGGTGTTTTAAAATTTATTTGAGGTATAAATAAATTAAAGTGGTTGAGAAATAAAATGATTTACTAATTTTTTTTAAATAAAAGTTGTTTTGAAATTAAAAATAGGGATTTTTCAAGGATAATTAAGTATATGGAATTTTTATAACAATAATTGAAGGGTTCTAATAATATTTCCAAAAGGGATACTCTCTTGAAAATATATTTAGTTAAAAGGATTTAAAAGTAATATAATAGAGGTATTATTAAATATATAAATTTATTTTTAAGATTTTTGAAATATTTTTCCCTTTTTATATAATCAGTGGTTCGAATTTAATTTATCGGAGATTTATGTGAAATAATTAAATGGATTTTTAGAGTTTAGAATTATAAACCCCTTTTATACATGGTTTGATTTTAAATTGATTTATATGGATATTTGTATTGTGTTTTAATTATATATAATGAGGAATAAATGGATTAGTATTACCGGATAGTATGGGACACTCGATAATAATTTTTTGATTATTCTATTGACTCATATCATAGAATATTTGTTGTTTGAGGAGTGTTGTTTACTTGCTATTAGTAAACATTCAAGTAATAATGAGTGGTATAGGACGCTCAAGTAATACTTGTTCGATTACTATTGGTGAGTAAACGTCTGTTATATTCTGGAGATGGATTAGGAAATTGTGTCTAGAGGTGACTCTTTAGAGCTTAGTAGTCGAGAGTTCTATTACTCTCTAAGGGCTACAAGTTGGAGATATGTTGGACTTTATAAATTTAACCTCTTAGGACTAACAAGATGAGTGATATTGTTATTTACCCTTAGGACTAGTAGTCGAGAAATTATTATGTTGTGACGCTCGCATTTAGATGTATGGAGCACGAAACAAGGAAGTTTTGCAACAAAGAAATTAGGTTGGTTCGAGACCAATGGGGAAATAATCCGGCGGAATGAAAATGGGAAATCAAAGAGAAGATGAAGACTTCTCATCCTGAGCTTTTCTCTAATAAACTTTCTCTCTTCGAAATTTAGGTTTTTGGTTGCATCGTGGTTGCTAGATTAGATGGTAGGGGATGGTTGCTAAACTTTTTGCTATCATTTTTGCAATCATGTAGAACTTTATGCATTTTAGGATGCTTGCACATATGCATATATACCACGGTTTTGCATTCACACTAGGACTGAACTCACATATTGTATGTTTCATACATAATCAGATTGCACTTTTTGGCTAAGTAGATGGTTGTGTAGATAACTTGGTCATATAACATAGATGTTGAGTGCGCGTTACACTATATTCCTTTTGGGGATTTCGAGGACAAAATCCATTTAAAGGAAGGGAATGTAACATCCCGTAAAAATTAATAAGAAATTAATTAATTAAAAAGGATAAATTAGAAATTTTGTGAATATCGAAATTTGGCCACAAAAATTACACCATTTCGTTCGTGGCGATTTTCTGATCAACTTTTATATATAAAGTGTTTTAATCAGAGCTCAAACAGAAAAGTTATTCACATTTGAAGTTTTTGATTTCAAAATAATTCAAATGGAATTCAAATTTTAAGAATCAAATAACGTTAACATTTGACATTAATATGGTAATAAATAGTTTAACGTTAGGGCAAACTTAACGTTTAAGAGACATTAAACGAAACGTTAAAAATAAATAAGGAATTAAGTAAAATAAAACGACATCATAAATTTACTCCTAAATACTAGGACCAGTCGACTGCCTCTCTAGGGCCGGTCGACTGCTAGCGTCAACTGCCTAGGGAGGAACGGTCGATCGGTGCTTTGAGCGACGATTAGGGTTTTCTTAGGTGCGAACAATTCGGATTTTATTATTTTAAACAGACTTAAATCCGGCGGATCTGATGCCTTCTAATCACTATAAATTAGAGGCTAGCCCCTTACTTTTATTCACAAATTATTTGGGAATGCTAGCGAAACTCTATTAGTCTTCTTCTTCTCTACGATTCTGAATCACTTAGGATTTCCCGGTAAGGAATTTTAGCTATTTAAATATTCAATTTCTAATTCTATTCTTCCCTAATCCCTGATTCAGAATCTAATTTATACAATCCAATTGTTGTACATTCCAAAAAGAAGAGATTTGAAAGAGAAATAAGGAGTGGCATGAATCAAATCCAAAAAGGAGCAAGCAAATTCTCTATAGGTGAAAATCTTAATTTTTCACATTTTAGTATTTGTATAGTAGAAGCTTGGATTTGTTTTATGCTTTGGGGAAATTTTGTTCACGAAAACCCTAAAACTAACTCTAAAATTTCCCTCAAACGAAATGTCAATTCTTATGTTTATTGAAATCTCGATTATTTTATATTAAAATAATAGAATTTGTTTTGTTATTGCAATTTGAATATTTCATATTTTATTCCACTTCTAACACTTCTCTAATGTTTGTTAAAGGGTTTTAAAAGAAAAATAAGTAAAAAAATGGTGTTTAAAGTATGAATTCTCCTATTCGTAGTTTGCATTGCTTATTTCATTAATTTAGACAAAAAAGAATCCCTTTTTCACTTTAGGTTCGTATGTGGAAAAGTTGAATAGAATATAAAAGATTTAAATTGCAAGTCTTGTTTCATTGAAATAGAGGCGTTGACTCTACTATATTAATATATAATAAGTTTGGTTGTGATCCAATCTTATTTATGCAAGCCTATTCTGTTGGCTAAGGATATTAGCTATTTTTGAAAGTGTTATATAGAGTTAGACTTGTATATGGAAGTTTTGACATTTAACCGTTAGTATAAGGCGCAAACTTTAGAATAGGAATATCGTTCGCACGCTTAGGAATACTTATATATAATATATATATATTAGTTATTGCGTAAATATAAATATATTATTAATAGCGTTTGATGAATAACGTATTATTCGTGCAGTATAAATAGTTATTAATTAGCATTAAATCCCTTAGGAAGGAAGTTAAGGATAATGTCGGAAATTAGTCCACAATTAAAGGCAAAATAAGGAGTTCTCCTTATATGGCCTTAGTTTGTAAATATGGATGAGGTATATAGGGTAATATGTTAGGGTAGTGGAATTATGACTAAGTTATAGGGATGATAGGTCAGTGAAAAGCACATAGAAGCCTGCCCAGCTAATCTGGCTACTAGTAGAGTGACTTTGGGACTAATATGAGACATCATTTAAAATAAGTACCTATGAAGGTTGCGAGGTTAGTCACAATTCTGTAGGGTAAGTGTGCCCAGCTAATCAGGCTATTAGCACCTACAAATGGTCAAATTAATGTGAGACGTCACAGTTTAGATTATGAGTCATAAGGCATAGCACTTGCTTCCAGGTTAGAGGTATTAAGTGACTGTTGTAGGGTCCACCTCCTTCCCACTTAAGAAGTATTAACTGGTCGAGATTATCATTTAGGTTCGATAGTGAGGAATCTCGGGAGCGGCCCACTTCGGTTTGAGGTATTAAGCAGCTATTGTAGGGTTCGCCTCTTCCCATAAAGAAGCATTAAGTGGCCTGATGAGATTTCGAGACATGTTAGTTAGGGAGTGCAAAAGAGGGGTCTGCTCTGGGTTTAGGTATTAAATGATGGGGATCTGCTTAGGTTATAGGTATTAAATGGCCAGAGTCCGCCTAATTTCCATTAAAATGGTATTAATGGGCTCAAGTACTTTCCCTTACATTTTTAAGTCCAACGCTAATTGCGAAATGGACTAAAAAGGCTTTCGGGCTTATAGTTAGAGGTGCTCTTGGTAGGATATTGTATATGATGCGTATATATATTACTTATGTAAATGATACTGGCTAAATATTATTATGGTAAAACTTGAGATTTTTGTTCACCAAACATTGTTGTTCTGACCCCCTCCTCATTACAACACACAAGTTAGATGAGATGATGCTGATTGAGGGGCTGAAAGTGGAGGCAAGGACTTATGGCAGTTATTTATCTATTTATGTTTTGTCATATTTTCATGTACCCATTTCAAACATGATGTTATTTTGGGATATTTTATTTCCGATATTGGGATGTTACGTTATGTTTTTGAGATTTGAATTTTTTTTGTAAAATGGGTGCTGTTTTTGAAATTATAATTTAACATTTCCGTTGTGAGATTCTGATAGAGTAGATTGATAGCTCTGTATACTATTCATTGTATACATTTTACCAACCAACAACCAGCTTTGGAATGGGCTAACATCCTATGATCTTTTATTGTGATCGAAAATTATGTCCATTTACCGGTGGGTTGTTACATATGACGACTGTGCGAAGTTGATGAAAACAGTTTCAACGTTGTTTAGTATCTTTTTTGGCTCGAGCAGTATTTCGGTGAGTTTTATAGTCACATCTATAAAAGAAAATTTGCATGCTATATATTTTTATCCTGATAATTGATTGCATAGCTTGGTTGAATTGAATGTGGTTATTGAAATTCTTAGTTGAAATGTTTGGTTGGGATATTGGATTGATTTTTATGATATTGGATGCGATTTTGTGTTTGATAGTGGAGTTTTGTGTATGTTGGATTGTCCAAAATGCAAATGAGATGCAGTTCGATTGCATTTTGATGAGTAGTTCATTTTATATGTGTGTGTACATTATACGAATGGTCAGAATTCAAAATAATTCGATTCGGGCCAAATGATAAAATTTATATTAATGATTTTGGAGAATTTCGCTCCATAATTTATATTTTGGATGTTCGATTGATTTCCTTGTTTTAAAAGATTTTCAAAAGCCTTGAAAAATTATATGGTGATTTAAAATTTATTTGAAGTATATTTATAAACAAATAAAAGTGAGTGGGAAATAAAATGATTTATTGGAAATTGTTTTGGAAATAAAAGTTGTTTTAAAAATAAAAATAGAGATTTGTTTGCACCAAAAATGGTCATAAACACCCAAGAATAGTATTTGTAGAGAAGTAAATGAAGAAAAGTAAAATTAAACTGAGTAAATGAATAAGTAAGCAACATAAAATAAGTGGTAATCAAAGATACAGAGGTTTATAGTGGTTTGGCGTTATGCGCCTACGTCCACTTTGAAGATTATACTTTATTACTTTCTTGTCAATCTGATTACAACAGTAGAATAAAGCTTGCACTTGTTTACAATGGAGTCTAGAGTAACAAGAAGTGTAAAGATCCTAAAAATGAACCAACAGGTGTGTATTTATAAGGTGAGATGACGAGATATTTCGCTAAGATTTCGACAGAGGGTTCTCCAGGTCCATATGGCCCACCATAACTATCGATAGTCGTAATTCGTTGTTTTGGAACATCGGTATAAATCATACCGATCGTTATTCTTGCTTCTGATTGCCATGCAATCGTTTGTAGGGGGTCCCAATGCTTCTAGACCTTAATCCTAAAATATGGTGTTATTCTGAGTTGTAGTTTGCGAGATATGGATCAATATTCGTCAAATATGGAATGTTGGTTTATATACAGCGATCGTTATGAACGATCGGTGGTTTCTTGAACCTAAGAATTTTGACCTACGATCATTTTTGTGGGCACCACCCTTCAATATATTAATGCCCTGAAAGTTTCAAGTGAATTGGCTTTGTGGAATTTGAGATATCGATCGATCTTCGCTGATTTGAGCTGTTTTATTGATCATTCCCGATCGATCCATATAAATCCTTGCATTGTCCGTAACTCGAACATATGAACTCTGATTGACTCGAAATTTGATATGTAGCTTCACGAGGCTATGCCGGTCACTCCATACTGATCGCACCTCGATCGGGACCCTTTTCGAATCTATTCAACCAACATCTATAGTATTGTATATAACTGATTCTCAAGGCTGGTAACCATCCGTTTCTAGCCAAGTCGATGAGATCACGGTCTTGCTAAAGGCGAGATAACAAGATTTTTCAAGGGTAATTGAATATATGAAATTTTTATAAGTATAATTGAGGGGTCTTAATAATATTTTTGAAAGTGAAATTCTCTTGAAAAGTGTATATACTTAACAAAAGGGATCTGAAAGTACTTTAATAAGGGACTATTGATTATATAAATCTATTTTTTAACAGTTTTGAAATATATTCCCCTTTTTATATATTAGTGGTTCGAAATTAATTTATTGAAGATTTATGTGAATTTGTTAAATGTATTTTTAGAGTTGTGAATCATAAACCTCTTTTATACATGGTTTGATTTTAAATTGATTTATGTGGATATCTATATTGTATTTTAATTCTATATAATGAGGATGTTGAAGAAACGGATTAGTAGTACTAGGTGGTATTAGACGTTTGGTAATATTTTTCCGATTATTTTGTTGACTCATATTATAGAATATTTATTGTTTGAGGAGTGTAGTTTGCTAGCTATTAGTAAATGTTCGAGTAATACTGAATGATATGGGATGCTCAATTAATACTTGTCCTATTATTATTTGTGAGTAGATATCACTTATAATCTAGAGATGGGTTGGGAAATTGTGATATTGTCTAAAAGTGACTCCTTAAAGCTTAGTAGTTGAGAGTTCTATTATTCTCCAGAGGCTACAAGCTAGAGATATGTTGGGATTTATAAATTTATCTTCTTAGGACTAACAAGCGAAATGATATTATTATTTACTCTTAGGGCCAGTAGTGGAGTTATCATTATGTTGTGACGCTCTCATTTGGATGTAAGGAGTCGACAGTACTTATTATTACTCCCATTAGGACTCATCTTGTCGATAGTATATTTCGCTACATCCTCTAAGGACTAACTAGTCGAGTATCGTTATATACTCTTAGGGCTAGTAATCGAGGATTTGTTATATTTTGATGCTGTCATCAGGACTTGTGTAATCGAGAGTAATCACTCTCATAAGGACTCCTATAGTCTAGAATATTTGACGTGGCTCTCATTAGGACACATTAAGTCGAGAGTAACAGTTATCACTCTCAGTAGGAGTTATCAAGTCGAGAGCAGTTGTTGTTACTCTCATCATGACTATTAGGGTCATGAAGTTACCTTGTTGATGTTAATACTACAGATATTGATTTTAATGGCAACAACCATATAATTATGGATACTAATGTTTTTCCAAATTATATAGAATATTTTGCTGGATATTACACAAGTTTATATAGGTACAGGATAATTGAGTTTGAAGATTAATTAGTAAAGAGACCAGAGATCAAGGCAATTGCAGATTCGTGTGTTTAAAGACAAAGACATGAAGAGTTCAAGACTATAGATAATAGTTAGTGGACATTAGATAAAATTTTAAAGTCCTTGAATAACAACTTTCTTTTCTTTGAATAGTCTCTCACCAAAATATTTATTGTATTTTCAAAATATATTTCTACAAATATTTTATAAAATTTTTATATATTAAAAAGTATTGTAAAACTATTTTTGAAATAATTTTACAAAATATTAGAATTTTATAACACTTTAAATGTGTTATTGTTTTCCTCAAAATAAAAGGATATGTCGACATACCCTTCATATATATGTCAACATATGTATCATAGAAGAATTTCTTAAATTTTGAATAGCTATAGTTTTTGGCTCCATCTCTTTGCGAATAGACATATCCCTTCAAACACTATATTAAAGGGTCTAGAAAATGAAATTTAATAACTATTTTCTCTCACTCACTTACTGCATTGGGTAAAAAAATTTCTAAGGAGGATCAAGTTAGAAATATCCTCAATTCATTTACTGCTGAATGTGATCAAAAGACTTTTGCAATTGAAGAGGCAAATGACATTAGCATTCTAAAAATTGAAGAGTTAATTGGCAATTTAATGTCTTTCGAAGCATAAATGCAGGGCAGGGGAGAAAGCAAAGCAATGGAGAAGAAATCTATAGCTTTTAATGCAATGACGGATAATCAGGATTCAAACAATGATGACGATGAAGAAATTGCTTTCATGACAAAGAATTTTAGAAAATTTTTGAAATATAGAAAGATGAATAATTTCAAAAGAAATGAAAACAAAAATCGAGGAAGTGGAAGTGGTAGTAGATGTTATAACTACAATGAATAGACTATCCACATCTCGATAAAATGAAAACTACACCAAATATTGAATCATCTAGAAAATGGAGAAGGGCTTACGATGCAACATTAGACGATTCAGATACTTCCTCAAGTGACAGCAAACCAGAAAAAAGAATGCTAACATATGCTTTATAGCGACATTTAATGAGAAGTCTGGAGAAACATAACTAAAACAGGTACGCATTTAAATTAAAAAAATTAATTTTTCATTGTTGATTGTGTTAGAACCTCTACTCTATGATTTTAATGACAACAACTATACAATCACTAGCATCATCCATATGCAGCTTTCGCGACCAAGACTTGAAGACATACACAAGGATCATTATATCAAGAAATATTAGTATATTTTGTTAATATCTTAAATAGATGATATGTACAATCTCCTTGAGTAATTTTTACAAGCATATGCATATATAAATCATTAAAAAGGTTTTTTACATACTAAAGAAGGAAATTAACAAAATGTACATGTGTCAGACGTCTGGCTTGTCTACTCGGACATCTGGCAATGTGTTCTGTTTAAATTTTTTAATACAGGCCAAACGCCTGACCTGGGTAACGACCAGCACTTCTCAACAGAAATCTTCAATCGAAGAGTTGCATTCTCTATCTCTGGTCATAACTCTTCCTCCTCAAACATTGCAACTCTTGGACTGAAATAAAATGAACCAAAGGTTGTTACTTCTCAAACAAACTCTTCAACATCTATAAATAAGCATGAATTTGAAAAGTAAAACTTCACATATTCTGAACTCTTCTCTCTTTATTTTCTAATATTCCTGTTATCTCTCTGATTCCTAAAAGCAGTCAAAATCGTACTAGTATCTCTTCCTTATATCAAAGCTTAAAATTACATACTACTCAAAGGAGATTATAGGAAGAAACTGTACTTGTAGTCAAAATCAGTGTTATCTAGAACACGCACTTGATAGAAAATTACTCTTATATAAAAGCCTATTCCTCCGGGCGAAGCCAGGGAAATTGGTTAGTGTATTTCCGAAGGGGATGGGACTAGACGTAGGACGGGAGGTCCGAACTAGTATAAAAATTCTGGTGTGATTACTTTTAATTTTACCTGCATTTTATTCTGTGTGATTCATACTATCATTCAGATACTTGTCATATACTATATATATATATGATCCACATTGATTTTCAATTGGTATCAGACCAAGGTTAGTTCAAATCACAGTAACACGTATTTGAAACTTGTTAATATGGCAAGTATCTTTCAAGAAGGTCAGTCAACTACACGTCCTCCTTTATTCACCGGATCTAATTATTCATATTGGTAAACCTGTATGAGAATTTTTATGGAAGCAAATGGTTTAGAAATATGGTTAGCAACTCAAATTAAGTATGTAGCACTTGAAAATAATATTAGCATATGGACAGATGCACAAAAAATTGCTGCCTCTAATAATGCTAAAGCTATGAATGTACTTTTTTGCTCTCTTGATAAAAATGAATTTTCACATGTTATGTTATGTACTACTGCTTATGATATATGGCGTACTTTACAAGTTACACACGAAGGTACAACTAAGATCAAACAAACAAAAATATCAATTTTACAAAATCAATTCTCATCTTTCAAAATGAAACAAAATGAGTCAATTGTTGACATGTACTCAAGATTTCAAACTATACAACATGATCTTATGGCACTAGGAGTTAAATTTACTGATTTTGATTTAGTATCTTGAATTCTCAACCCTTTAACAATTGAGTGGGAAAGAAAAGTATTGGCTATCGAAGAAGCTAATGATATTTCTGTACTCAAAGTTGAAGAATTGATTGGAAATTTAATGTCGTATGAAGCAAATTCGCAGGCCAGAAAGGAACAAAACCATGAAAAGAAGAACATAGCATTTCAAGTAAGCAATGAAGATTCTGAATTAGATGAAGGCGAAATTGTTTTCATTGCCAAGAACTACAACAAATTTAAGAAATTCAAGAAAATGACGAGATTCCAAAATGGCAGAAAATCGAATTCAACAAATCAAACTTCGATCAAGTGCTTTGAATGTGATCAGTTTGGACATATGAAGAAAGATTGCCCAAAACTTAACAACGAGAAAAAGAAAAATAAGTTTGAAAAATTTAAGAAAAAGAGAAAGTCATTTCTAGTCACATGGGATGACTCTAACTCTTGCTCTTCATCCGATAGTGATAGTGAAAGTGATACAGAGCAAGCAAATATATGTTTCATGGCACACACTAATGAGGTATGTCCTGATCTTACTTATGATGAAATTTTAGAAGTAAGCATGGAACTTGATGACAAATATAGAGAAACAAAAAAATTAAAATAAGGAATATGCTGCTAAGATAAATCGATTGGAACTTGAAATAGGGTTACTAAAAGATGAAAAATCTATTTTAGAAGAAGAATTAGAAAATGCTTAAGAAAAGTGCACGAATCTTTCTATTAAAAAGGATGATTATGTTATGAATTAGGAAAAGTTAAACTAGAAAATAATAGAATTTGTAATGAACACATTATCTTAAAAGATAATCTAGAAACTTCAAAATCCAAAATTAATGATCTCAAAAACAAGTTGGATAAAATTACTAATAATGTTACAAAATTTAACAAAGGAAAACAAGACTTGGAAAATTTAATTAAAATTTCCAAGCCATTCAAAAATCGAAATGGGCTAGGATTTGACAATAAGATAAAAATTACAAAATATTGTAAGATTTATACTAAGAAAAGAAAACCTTCTTTCAAAAATAAGAATTTAATCTCAAATTCAAAAATGATTAAATATGGGTTCTTAAAACAAGTAATAACCTAATTAAACAGAAATATATAGGTAATTATATGAAAGAAGTAACTCACAATAATAATTATATTTCAAAAGGAACCAGACCATCATGGGTATGGTTACCCTCATCTACTAACACTTAGGACCCAAAAAGGTAAAAAGGGTACCAATTTAAACTTTTTTTATTTTTTGCAGGTATCCAAATACAAAAATAAAGAAAAATGGATATTAGATAGTGGATGCTCCAAGCACATGACGGGAAATGCTCACATGCTATCAAATATAAAGTACATTGATAGTGGCACTTTAACTTTTAGCGATAATTCAAAAGGGTTCGTCATTGGCATTGGAGAAGTCATCAATATCGGTATCTCTAACTCTCCTATTATTTCTAATGTTTTATTAGTAGAAAACCTAAAACATAAACTTCTTAGTATAAGTCAGTTGTGTGATAAAGGGTTTGAAATAAAATTTGAAAAGGATAAATGTAAAATTCTTGATCAAAGCAAAAATTTACTCTTTGAAGGATTTAGAAATCGTAATATATATATCCTAAATATGAACATTAAAAATAATTCAGATTTATGTCTAGCGGCAAATCATGATGATCCTTGGATTTGGCACAAACATTTTTGTTATATAAATTTAAATATATTAACAGAATAGCAAAACATGATCCAGTTAGAGGTCTTCGTAAAATAATTATAAAATTAAAAATTTATGTGACGCTTGTGAAATGGGCAAGTTAAAGAAAAGTTCTTTCAAATCTAAAAATGACATATCCACTAAGCAAACATTGGAATTACTTTATTTAGATTTATTTGGACCAACACAAGTACGTAGTATAAATCATAACAAATATGTGTTCGTAATTGTAGATGATTTTTCAAGATATACTTGGACATTATTTTTAAAACATAAAAGTGACACTTTTGGAATGTTTAAAATCTTTGCAAAATAGATTACTAACTTAATGGATTTAAAAATAAAAAATATACGCAGTGATCATGGAGGAGAATTCGAAAATGAATTTTTCATTAATTTTTGTAACAACAAAGGAATTATTCATAATTTTTCGGTTCCACGAACACCACAACAAAATGGTGTAGTTGACTGAATGCTTGTCAATATCATACTCCCTAGATTGGGTAGTCATGAGAAAGTGTATGACCATGACCATAAAGCTTTATATGCTATTTTCGGCCATACAAAAGTAAATTGGGCTCAATATATATTTGACCAAATTAAAAGCTTTTGGACCCCAGTTCGTCAGACAATAATCTATACACCATATATTATGCGAATTCTTCGAGTGCATAACGTGCCTTCATTCTTATCGCAATATGAAGAACTTCCT
The DNA here is from genome assembly GCA_030737815.1 of Allium fistulosum. Lineage (NCBI taxonomy): Eukaryota > Viridiplantae > Streptophyta > Magnoliopsida > Asparagales > Amaryllidaceae > Allium > Allium fistulosum. The sequence continues at coordinate 865,914,493 of CM060905.1, read as the reverse complement.
GTTAAGGCAAGTGGAAATCGTTTCTTATCTTTAATGATTCTTCCTGAAAATCCACCAAGTATTACACCCTTTTCTGAGTACCAACACCAACAACCACAACACCAATAGTCTACTCCTATACGACCTACCTCTACATCAAGGCCTTCTAAATCAACAAGTTGTAACAATCCGCATATTTGTCGATTTTATATTTAAATATTTTATTTAAATATTTTATCGTCAGTCGGATTATAGTCCGAAAAGCTACTTTTTGCAAACAGTCAAATTAGGACTCGAGACCACCCCCATTGAGTTAAAAATTTCGTTTGCGATCTTTTTGAGTGTAAGCTTCGATATGCTTGGAGCTAGTCAAAAATTTGACAATTTTCACTTTGGGATTTGGGTTTGGGTTCAGCCCATTAGCTAACTTATACTCAAATCTGAACCTCTCCTCCCCATTCACTCTCACTTCCTCCTCTTTTCAGTTCTAAAGAGATTTATGGTGAGTGGAATGGGAAATTAAAACTCCAAACCCTAGTTTCCATTTACAAATCAAGTTCTAGCTCCAAACTAATAGAAGAAACTTTGGTAAGTCTCCTCTTCTTCTTCTCCAACTCATTCTTTTATCAATTTCAGAAATTCCTAAACCTAACTTTGGGAATGTTCTCCTTTTTGAGCATAGATTCAAGCTCATTTGGGTTGTGTTGAAGAGTGGTTGATTCTCCATTTTCTTTCAAGCTCCTTCTTCATTGTTTTTGTGAAAAGGTGAGATTTTATCTCACATCTATGTCTATATCTATCTTTGTTGTTAGGTATGAATTCCTAACACTTGTCCATGTGCATTTGATTTTGGTTTGGATTGATTTTGTGTGTATTCCAATTTTTGGTGTTTTGGTTTAATTTTTGTGAAAATCCTCTTATGGATGTTTAAACATGTTTTTGGTGATGCATCGAAGTGCCTATAGGGCTGGGTTGCCTATTGGCGTAAACCCTTAGTGTTCGTCGCTCATTCGATCGCATTTCGGTTCGGATTCGTCGATTTTGAGCTAGGCTGTTTTTTTTGCCTAGCCGAAAAATTCAGACGTCTGAAATAAATTTCAGACGTCTGAAACCAAATACAGACGTCTATAACAAAAATACAGACGTCTGAGATCAAATATAGACGTCTGTGACAAAAAATTTAGACGTCTGAATATAGTTCAAAATGTTTTTTACTCTCTGTTTCAATTTTAGACCTTTTAGACGTCTGAACAAAACTTTTCAGACGTCTGTAATCATATTTAGCCATCTAAATTAAATATTTAGACGTCTGAACTGCTGATTTTTCCTAATTTGCCTATTTTCGAGTAAATTTCCAAGGTTTATCGATTTTTGTCGATCCGACTTATTGTTATCAATTATTATCGACTTTGATGACTTCTTTCTTTGGATTTTTGAGAATATCCATTTTTGATGGATTCGTTATTGATTTCTTTGGATTTTATTCACGTCTTCGAATGTGAATTTTGACGATTGATTGTTTCTACAATCGTTTTCGTGATTTGTCACTTTAAAAATATAAAGGTTTTCTATACTAGTAGTAAATATCAAAACTCTTTTATCAAAATGATTTCAACTCTATACTCAATATCAAACTCGTTTATAAAACCGTTTTCCAACCTATTAGTATATACAAGCCTTTATTTCACTCGGATGAGAAATCTAATTAAATAGCCTAGAAAAACGGGTGGTATGAAACGCTTGCATTTACTTCGTCGGTTAATTCTTGGACTTGTTCGACTGAATCTTTTGTGACAATTTTCTAGTGGAGATTTACAACTTGTTCGTAAATATTTAAGTTAAGCAAGTGGTTATGGGACATGAAGCTAAACTCATATATTTACTAGCTTGGAGTGATTGACACTTCCTTATGATCATGGAGGTCATTGTTGTGATTTAGACTAGCAACTGTGCGATGTCTCTTTGTCTGCGAGGGAGACTAAACCCCGCTTGTGTGATGTTTCACCATCACATAGAAGTAGGGTAGCGGCCCACGGTCTTCGGGTCATTCTTGTGGAGCTTCGGCTCAAAATTAATGGTTAGCTACCATGAGATAGCGTCTCATCTTGTGTTACACGTGTTGGTGAGTTTTTATACTCCCGTCTTGTGATAGGCCTCCCCCTTCTTGTGATTTCTGGATTTCTTGTGATGATTTCTGGAATTTTGTGCTTCACCAATTTTCGTGATTTCTATTGATATGTTTATCAATTTTTGTGCATTGGTGAATTCGTGTGCCATTGACTTGTTTTGAATACAAGTTTAGGGTATGATACCCTATTTTATCTTTGAGTAGATTCTTGTGATATTGATTAATCTCTTATTGATTTTCAATTACATACTTATAGTAGTATGCCACCATGGTTGTTACATGTTCATGTCATGTCTTTTACTTTATACCATATCATCTGATATTTATAGCTAGACTGATCCGTTTATTATTTTCTTATAAATAATACTCGGGTCAGACCGAGATGTTACAGGTGCTTCTGCTTGACTTCTCTTCAAGACAATTCTGACTTTTGGCTAACTACATAGATTAGTAGTTTTTGGATGTACACATTTGAGATATAGACTCTATGTTGTGTACTTATTCTTTTGTATAGCACGTGTTGCTATTCTTTTGTATTGTCGTGGATTTTTCCAACCACTACTCTGATGTACACTTTCATGTGTTATATATTTATTCATATCTTCTTCCGCCTTTGTGATATGGATGTCTGTGACTGATTTATGTTATGATTATTTCTATGTTTGTTTTCCGAAGATTGTATATAGCCACCGTGTGATAGCTTTGAGTTTGTATCGGTATGTCGGATTTCCGCCTTAAGAGATATGCATTCTATTCCATCTGACATATCGGTGCTCGTCCAAAGAAGTTACATGGATGGTCGCTCCTCAACAGCCTTATTCTCCGTGCTAGTTGACAGCACTACACAGTAGTGTTCTTGACTAGCGTAGGCATAGAGGTGGGGCGTCACAGCTTGGTATCAGAGCCAAACTTCGGAACAATGTAGGGTAACTTAACAAGGATCATCGTCCTAAGTCCAACTTAGGAGTCGTGCCTTAGGATTTAATTCGAGTCCTCGAACCGAATTATCCTATTTCCTTTTATGTATCCTTGTTTTATCTATCAAGACTTGCTTGATAATTATTTGGAGAATAACTTTTCTTCTTTTCTCTTCCTAAAAGAAGAGAATGTCTAGACCAGGTCGTCCCAGAGGTGGACCATCTACTGTCACTCCCCAGGATGGAGTTTTCATGACTGCTCAACAGCTTCTTGATTTAGTAAAGAATGCTCAGGCAGCTGGCCCTAATCCGGAACTTACTCACCCAAAGTCTGGATTTGCACGCTTGTGCAGCGATTATACCAACTTGGGTGGGAAACCATTCAAAGGTTCCGAAACTATTATCGAGGTCCAGGCTTGGTTAAGAACATGCGATCGAATCTTTTCTCGCATGAATCTTATCGATCTTCACCATGTTCAGGTGGCTTCCAGTATGCTCCAGGAGAGAGCATTGGATTGGTACGAACTTCTTGTTTCTGAAATTAATGAAGTAGATCTCACCTGGGAGAAATTCAGGGAACGCTTTGAATTAAAATTCGTACCAGAAGCAGAGAAAGTAACATTGGCCCGTCGTTTTATAGACCTTGTTCAAGGTGAATCCTCTGTGACAGATTATGTCGCATCCTTCGAGTCACTGTCTAAATATGGGGTTGAATACATCAACACCCCATTGAAGAAGAATTAAAGATTTGTCTATGGCTTAAACAAGAATCTCAAGAAGCCATTACTTCTTAAATTGGAAGTTTCTTTCGATCAACTCATTGATATCGCTCTTCGTCTTGAAGAGGCGGATAGGGAAAGTGAGGTTGAAGTGGTGGGTTCCAAACCAAACTTCAACAACAAGAAGAGGCCAAACAAATTCAAAGGTCCTTATCCCAACAAAAAGGGGAAACCTGCACCTCCGGCAGCAAAGACTTCTACCCCTAGTAGCGGGTAATGCTATAACTGTGGTTCTAAGGACCATTTTGCGAACAAGTGTTCAAAGCCACATTCTTGTCACTATTGTAAGAGCCCGGATCATTATATACATTTATGCCCCAGACGTCAAGGCAACAAGGAGGGAAAGTTAAACGTTGCTCAAGCCCCTAGCAATACATCTCGCGGTCTAGGTATGTCTCATTCTGTCCTTGATGGCATTATATTATTTCATGATCAACCTATTAGAGTTCTCTTTGATACGAGTGCATCCCATTCTTTTATATCAAAGGAACTTGTCGATACTTTTTCTTTAAGTGTTGTTGCTTTGATGACTTCTTTAAGAATTTCGAATCCAGTTGGAGGATCCGCAACTCTTAGTTTGCTTTGTAAAGACGTCGAGATTATTTTGTGTGATTTTTCTTTCCTAGTCGATTTGCATGTCATGCGTTATTTGGGCTTTAGAATGATTTTGGGTATGCATTGGCTTACTCGTTATGAAACTCATATACTATGTCCTGAGCGGACTATTTATCTCCGTCATCCGCAATCTGTTAATCAGATTTCTATTGTTCTTAAAGATTCGGATTCCGCTTTGGTTGCATCTTTATATTCTTTAAATCCTCGTGATGACGATAATGATGACGAGGAGGATGTCATTTCTCTTATTCCTGTCGTTCGTGAATTTTTAGACATCTTTGAGCCCGTTTTAGGAATACCACCTAAGCGAGCAATTGAGTTCAAAATTAATCTTATACCTGGAGCTCAACCTATTACTCGTCCTACTTATCGCATGTCTAATAAGGAGAATGAAGAGATGTGCAAACAATTATCCGAGTTAGAGACGAAGCAACTAATTCGCTCTAGTTCCTCGCCTTGGGGAGCTTCAGCTATTTTCGTAAGTAAGTCCGATGGTACACATAGGCTTTGCGTCGACTACCGCAAGCTTAATGATCTAACTATTAAGAATAAATATCCTTTACCTCGGAATGATGATCTGTTTGATCAGCTTAGTGGTGCTAGAGTCTTTTCACAATTGGACTTGGCTACCGGTTTTCAACAGCTTCGTATTGCAGAGGATAGTATTCCTTTGACTTCATTCCGTACTCGATATGGATCTTATGAATGGCTAGTTATGCCATTCGGTTTAATGAATGCTCCGGCTTATTTCGTTGACCTCATGAATCGAGTTTTCAAAGATTTCCTCGATCGGTTCGTTCTCATCTTTATTGATGATATTCTTGTGTATTCTAAAACCGAGGAGGAACATGAAACGCATCTTCGAATTGTATTGGAAACTCTTAGGAGCAATCAACTAAAAGCGAAATTTTCTAAATGCCATTTTTGGCAATCTAGTGTGAAGTTTCTCGGCCATATTATTTCCGAATCCGGAATATCAGTGGATCCTTCTAAGATTGAAGCGATTCAAAATTGGAAGAGACCAGAGACTGTAACGGAAATCTGTAGCTTCCTTGGGTTGGCGGGTTATTACCGACATTTCATAAAAGACTTTTCTAAGATTGCCGTGCCTCTTACTGGCTTAACGAAGAAAGGTGTTAAATACATTTGGTCGGACAAATGTGAATCTTCTTTCCAGAAATTAAAAGAACTTCTTTCTGATGCTCCTATTCTTGTTATTCCCGAGGGGAATCAAGATTTTGTTGTTTATACCGATGCTAGTCGCGTTGGTTTGGGTGCCGTTCTTATGCATAAAGAACGTGTTATTGCTTATGCTTCTAGGCAATTGAAGCCGGCTGAGACTAGATACGCCACACATGATTTAGAACTCACGGCTATCATTTTCGCCCTTCGTATTTGGCGACACTATCTTTTGGGGGAGAAATTTATACTTTATACTGATCATAAGTCTTTGAAATATTTATTTTCTCAAAAGAAACTTAATTTGCGTCAACAGCGTTGGCTCGAGTTCCTTGCCTCTTATGATCTTGATATCCTTTATACTCCCGAAAAGGGAAATCGAGTTGCCGATGCACTTAATCGCAAGCAACAAGCGGTTGTTTCCATGATGATATCTGAATGGAACGATCTCGAAGTTTTGTCCACTTGTGAAATTCGAGATCGGGTTTCCGATTTATGTTCATCTTTTGTCCTATGTAGCCTTGAGGTTCGTCCTTCTCTTTTAGACCACATTCTTGAAGCTCAACAACTAGATCCTGAATTGGCTTTGCTTGGCCAAAATCTTAAGGATAAAACCGATATTGAAGTATTGAAAGACTTTGATATTGATTTTCGCAGCGGCATTCGAAAATTTGGTAGGCTTATCGTACCAAATACTGGAGATCTTCGTAAAGATACACTAGAAGATTCTCATCGTTCCAAATATTCCATTCATCCCGGTAGTAGTAAAATGTACGTGGATATGAAACGACTCTATTACTGGGAGGGAATGAAATCTGATATTGCTAGCTTTGTTAAGTGTTGCATGACTTGCCAACTTGTTAAGGCCGAGCATCAAAGGCCCGGTGGGTAATTGCAACCATTGGAAATTCCAATTTGGAAATGGGATCAAATTTCCATGGATTTTATTGATGGCCTTCCCCGTTCTCGTTCAGGTCATAATAGTTTATGGGTGATCGTTGACAGACTTACTAAATCTGCCCATTTTATTCCTGTTCGATCGAACCGAACCGTTCCACTTTTGGCCAAACTTTTTATCAAAGAAATTGTTAAACTACATGGAGTTCCTTCTTCCATTGTTAGTGATCGGGATCCATTGTTTACTAGTGGATTCTGGAAGAGTCTTCAAAAAGCTTTGGGAACAAAGCTTAATTTTAGCACCGCTTATCACCCCCAGTCCGATGGACAAACTGAGCGTGTAAATCAAACTCTTGAAGTTCTTCTTCGTTCTTGTGTGCTTGATTTCGGTGGAAGTTGGGAAGATCATATTTATCTTGTTGAGTTTTCCTATAATAATAGCTTCCAATCCACTATTGGTATGGCACCTTTTGAGGCACTCTATGGAAGGCCATGCCGATCTCCATCTTGTTGGCTTGAGGCCGGTGAGAAGCTGGTCTTAGGTCCAGATTTTATTCGGGATTCCACAGAAAAGATTGAACTTATTCATCATAGGATGAAAGAAGCCCAGAGTAGACAAAAATCCTATGCCGATAACCGAAGAAGAAAATTATAATTTTCTATGGGGGATCTTGTATTTATTCGTGTTTCACCTATGAAGGGTGTTGTACGCTTCAGCCGATCGGGAAAGTTAGCACCTCGATATATTGGGCCATTTCCTATCACTGAACGTATTGGCTCCATGGCTTATCGCCTTTCATTACCGGCTCAATTTTCTGCCATGCATGACGTGTTTCACGTTTCTCAATTACGGAAGTGCCTTCGAGATTCCGATTCTATTCTTGAGCCCGGTGTTGTGGAAGAGAATGAAGTTTCACCTAATTTAACTTATGAGTAGCATCCTATTCAAATTATTGCTTTGGAGGTTAAGCGACTTCGAAATAAAGATGTTCCGCTTGTTAAAGTTCAATGGTCCTCTAATCCTAAGGACTGCTCTTGGGAAACAAGAGAATTCATCGAGCGAACACATCCGGACTTGCTTTCTCATGCTCTTTGAGGTAAACTTCTAATTTCAAATTTCTTTTGTGTTAATATGCCGTTATGGATGTTACTTTTTATCTCCATCTTACATATATTGCGAGGATGCAATTTCTTTAAGGAGGGGAGTCTGTAACAACCCGCATATTTGTCGATTTTATATTTAAATATTTTATCGTCAGTCGGATTATAGTCCGAAAAGCTACTTTTTGCAAACAGTCAAATTAGGACTCGAGACCAACCCCATTGAGTTCAAAATGTCGTTTGCGATCTTTTTTAGTGTAAGCTTCGATATGCTTGGAGCTAGTCAAAAATTTGACCATTTTCACTTTGGGATTTGGGTTTGGGTTTGGGTTCAGCCCACTAGCTAACTTATACTCAAATCTGAACCTCTCCTCCCCATTCACTCTCACTTCCTCCTCTTTTCAGTTCTAAAGAGATTTATGGTGAGTGGAATGGGAAATTAAAACTCCAAACCCTAGTTTCCATTTACAAATCAAGTTCTAGCTCCAAACTAATAGAAGAAGCTTTGGCAAGTCTCCTCTTCTTCTTCTCCAACTCATTCTTTTATCAATTTCAGAAATTCCTAAACCTAACTTTGGGAATGTTCTCCTTTTTGAGCATAGATTCAAGCTCATTTGGGTTGTGTTGAAGAGTGGTTGATTCTCCATTTGCTTTCAAGCTCCTTCTTCATTGTTTTTGTGAAAAGGTGAGATTTTATCTCACATCTATGTCTATATCTATCTTTGTTGTTAGGTATGAATTCCTAACACTTGTCCATGTGCATTTGATTTTGGTTTGGATTGATTTTGTGTGTATTCCAATTTTTGGTGTTTTGGTTTAATTTTTGTGAAAATCCTTTTATGGATGTTTAAACATGTTTTTGGTGATGCATCGAAGTACCTATAGGGCTGGGTTGCCGATTGGCGTAAACCCTTAGTGTTCGTCGCTCGTTCGATCGCATTTCGGTTCGGATTCATCGATTTTGAGCTAGGCTGTTTTTTTTTTGCCTAGCAGAAAAATTCAGACGTCTGAAATAAATTTCAGACGTCTGAAACCAAATACAGACGTCTGTAACAAAAATACAAACGTCTGAGATCAAATATAGACGTCTGTGACAAAAAATTTAGACGTTTGAATATAGTTCAAAATGTTTTTTACTCTCTGTTTCAATTTTAGACCTTTTAGACGTCTGAACAAAACTTTTCAGACGTCTGTAATCATATTTAGCCGTCTAAATTAAATATTTAGACGTCTGAACTGCTGATTTTGCCTAATTTGCCTATTTTCGAGTAAATTTCCAAGGTTTATCGATTTTTGTCGATCCGACTTATTGTTATCAATTATTATCGACTTTGATGACTTCTTTCTTTGGATTTTTGAGAATATCCATTTTTGATGGATTCGTTATTGATTTCTTTGGATTTTATTCACGTCTTCGAATGTGAATTTTGACGATTGATTGTTTCTACAATCGTTTTCGTGATTTGTCACTTTAAAAATATAAAGGTTTTCTATACTAGTAGTAAATATCAAAACTCTTTTATCAAAATGATTTCAACTCTATACTCAATATCAAACTCGTTTATAAAACCGTTTTCCAACCTATTAGTATATACAAGCCTTTATTTCACTCGGATGAGAAATCTAATTAAACGGCCTAGCAAAACAGGTGGTATGAAACGCTTGCGTTTACTTCGTCGGTTAATTCTTGGACTTGTTTGACTGAATCTTTTGTGACAATTTTCTAGTGGAGATTTACAACTTGTTCGTAAATATTTAAGTTAAGCAAGTGGTTATGGGACATGAAGCTAAACTCATATATTTACTAGCTTGGAGTGATTGACACTTCCTTATGATCATGGCGGTCATTGTTGTGATTTAGACTAGCAACTGTGCGATGTCTCTTTGTCTGCGAGGGAGACTAAACCCCGCTTGTGTGATGTTTCACCATCACATAGAAGTAGGGTAGCGGCCTACGGTCTTCGGGCCATTCTTGTGGAGCTTCGGCTCAAAATTATTGGTTAGCTACCATGAGATAGCGTCTCATCTTGTGTTACACGTGTTGGTGAGTTTTCATACTCCCGTCTTGTGATAGGCCTCCCCCCTCTTGTGATTTCTGGATTTCTTGTGATGATTTCTGGAATTTTGTGCTTCACCAATTTTCGTGATTTCTATTGATATGTTTATCAATTTTTGTGCATTGGTGAATTCGTGTGCCATTGACTTGTTTTGAATAAAAGTTTAGGGTATGATACCCTATTTTATCTTTGAGAAGATTCTTGTGATATTGATTAATCTCTTGTTGATTTTCAATTACATACTTTTAGTAGTATGCCACCATGGTTGTTACATGTTCATGTCATGTCTTTTACTTTATACCATATCATCTGATATTTATAGCTAGACTGATCCGTTTATTATTTTCTTATAAATAATACTCGGGTCAGACTGAGATGTTACAGGTGCTTCTGCTTGACTTCTCTTCAAGACTATTCTGACTTTTGGCTAACTACATAGATTAGTAGTTTTTGGATGTACACATTTGAGATATAGACTCTATGTTGTGTACTTATTCTTTTGTATAGCACGTGTTGCTATTCTTTTGTATTGTCGTGGATTTTTCCAACCACTACTCTGATGTACACTTTCATTTGTTATATATTTATTCATATCTTCTTCCGCCTTTGTGATATGGATGTCTGTGACTGATTTATGTTATGATTATTTCTATGTTTGTTTTCCGAAGACTATATATAGCCACCGTATGATAGCTTTGAGTTTGTATCGGTATGTCGGATTTCCTCCCTAAGAGATATGCATTCTATTCCATTTGACATATCGGTGCTCGCCCAAAGAAGTTACATGGATGGTCGCTCCTCAACAGCCTTATTCTCCGTGCTAGTTGACAGCACTACATAGTAGTGTTCTTGACTAGCATGGGCATAGAGGTGGGGCGTCACACAAGTTATCACTCTGATTCCGAAATTCAAGAGGCTCGAATTGCAGCAGGACAAGGAGAAAGTATTAGAGAGGTAGCACTTCACAACCAGCGTATCTTATCTCTTAATCAAAAAGTCTTAGATAAGAAAGTTTCCCGTCTCGAACGATCTTTTTCTACATGAATAACAAAGGTAGAAAAGACTTTAGAAAAGGTTGTCTCTACTCTGGGAAAGGTTATGAGAAAGGTTCGCAGGCGATCTTCTTCATGGTCTTCATCATCCCCATCTCCTTCACCACCTCCAGCACCTCATGCACATCCATCAAGATCTCGAACAGTCGAAGAGCCTTTACAGACCCATGCTCCAGGAAAAGCTCCAATCAATGTGGACACTGAGGAAAGTAAAGACATTTCATGGCCTCCATAGGAAGCCCAACATTACGACCACTATCAATCTTTTCAGGGACTTTCTATTCGAGAAGATGAAGAGTATCATGATCAGTCACAATGGCAACATAGCGACTATGATGACAATGCTTCTAATCTATGGGGTTATTTTTCCTACCAATATGTTATTTTATTCCAAATTCCTACTTGTTTCACTATGATATTTTGATTTGTATTTTGACATTGTGATTAGTAACCTTATGCTGTTATGATGTTTCCTCATATTGTTTCATTGTGATGTTTCCTCATATTTCGTATACTCTTTTTTGATAATGACAAAGGGGGAGAGGGTTTATACTACCAATAGACAGGGGGAGAAATTACAAAAGACAGGGGTAGCTTCTTAAATAAATTATATAGTTGTCATCATAAAAAAGGGGGAGAATGTTAGAACCTCTACTCTATGATTTTAATGACAACAACTATACAATCACTAGCATCATCCATATGCAGCTTTCGCGACCAAAACTTGAAGACAGACACAAGGATCATTATATCAAGAAATATTAGTATATTCTGTTAATATCTTAAATAAATGGTATGTACAATCTCCTTGAGTAATTTTTACAAGCATATGCATATACAAATCATTAAAAAGGTTTTTTACATACTCAAGAAGGAAATTAACAAACTGTACAAGTGTCAGACGCCTGGCAATGTGTTCTGTTTAAATTTTTTAATATAGGCCAGACGTCTGACCTAAATGCCCAGACTTCTGACCTGGGTAACGGCCAGCACTTTTCAATAGACATCTTCTTCAATCGAAGAGTTACATTCTCTATATCAGGTCATAACTCTTCCTCCTCAAACATTGCAACTCATAGACTGAAATAAAATGAACAAAGGCCGTTACTTCTCAAACAAACTCTTCAACATCTATAAATAAGCATGAATTTGAAAAGTAAAACTTCACTTGATATTCTGAGCTCTTCTCTCTTTATTTTCTAATATTCCCGTGATCTCTCTGATTCCCTAAAGCAGTCAAAAGCATACTTTTATCTCTTCCTTATATCAAAGCTTAAAATTACATACTACTCAAAGGAGATTATAGGAAGAAACTGTACTTGTAGTCAAAATCAGTGTTATCTAGAACACGCACTTGACAGAAAAATACTCTTGTATAAAAGCCTATTCCTCTGGGTGAAGCGAAGGCAATTGGTTAGTATATATTTTAAATTATATATATGTACACATATAATAAAATATTAAATAAAAATAGTATAAAATAGAATTTAAATTATTTAATGTATATATTAAATAAAAAATAAGATAATTATAAGTATAGATAAATATGAATTATTCATTGAAGTTTGCTTTTTTTGAAAATTTCGACCTATATGTCGACATATCCCACATGCATATATCGACATATGTTGGCAGATTTATAATTTCAATTTCAAATTCAAAAATTGAATTTTCCTCCACCTTTTCACCAATTACTATTTTCTGAAAAGATGTCCCTAGACCAGAGAAATGTCCTTGATTCTCAATTTATTTATTCTATCTCCATCCACTCATTTTTCACTTTCATTTTCAAATTCAAAATTCATAAACTCTCTTATCTCTTCAAACTACTCTTCAATGGCATCCTCAAGCAATATTAAGGCAACCGTTAGGCTTTTTAAGAAAATAAAAGAATATCCTTTTAATGATCAAGAAGCCATGCAAACCAATATTGAGTATATATCTTTTGGAAAAGTCTTTCCCGAAAGATTTGCTATTTTTGAAGATATTCCTACTTATGATCTTTTAATCTTCGTTTGCAAAATGAAATTCTTGGTTTAATCAATGCTCCTCAAAATAATTTCGTTTGTTATCCAAAATTGGTTAAGATGTTTTATCCAAATTTGAAAGGAAAGTTTTATAATGGAAGAGAAGGAGAAGTTTGGAGTAGTGTCACGGAGACAGAAATTGTTTTAAATTATGAACATTTAGGTTACATTCTTGGATGCAAATCTAATGGAGTGGTTCTTTCAACATTTCAAATTGATTTTCAAAATCTTGAAGCAATCCATGACATTTTCGAAAGTGATGATGATTTTGAATTTAAAAACAAAAACTTGCATCCAAAAGCAAGAATTTAAGCCTTCTTTTACAACAAAGTATCACTCCAAGAATGGGTAATTATAATAACTCGACACCAAAAGTTTTCAAAGCTCTTTTCGCCATTTATGGTCAATATGACGTAAATTGGTCTCAAGTCATTTTGGATGAACTTTTTCCTAAAAATCTTTCTAAACATGAAAACACACTACTTCATGGTGTGTATTGTACTCGTGTTTTCAATTATTTTGGTGTTGACCTTAAAGGAGAGGAAATAATTCATCAAAAAATATTTGACAAGGCCAACATTTCACTATGCATATTTCACCCTTTTTCGAGCTTTATGAAATGCTTGTAGAAAAGTAACAAAGGTTAGCTTGGAAAGAGGAGCAAGAAATAAGAGAAGAGGAGGAAGAGGAAGGAGAGAAAATGGAAGTCGAGGAGGAAGAACAAGAGGAGGAGGAGGATACTTCCTTAGAAAGTATCAATATGCCACATAATCCATCCAACAAAGATCTTCAAAATCAAGAGAAGATCATTCACAACCAAAGAAAGCTTAAGAAGTCATTCTCAATGAGATTGACCTCAATTTCCAACAAAATTGATAAATTCTTTCGAAAGATCATCCACAAGCTTGGTTTGAGCTGTTTTATGGATCGTTCCCAATCGATCCAAATAAATCCTTGCTTTGTTCGTAAATCGAACATATTAACTCTGTTCAACTCAAAATTTGAATGTAGCTTCACAGGGTTATGCCTGTCACTCCATAATGATCGCACCTCGATTGGGACCCGGTCCGGATCTGTCCGACCATCGTCCATAGTATTGTATATAGCTTATTCTCAAGGCTGGCAAACATTCGTTTCTAGCCAAGTCGATGAGATCACGGCCTTGCCGAAGGGCGGGATAACATTTTCCCCCTAAAGTATGTCTTGTTCGAACATGACGTGCTTCAAAAAGTCACAAACTTCAATTGTTGAAAAAAGGATTCCATTTAGTTCATTGAATGGTCATTACCCTTTTGTTGAGTCACTTTCTTGTTGAGGGTCGTAATTCCCTTATTCGTCGTGACGATTGGTTGATTTTCAATAGTTTAAATACAGGATCTCAACTTGTTGATGATTACCTAGTTTTGGTTATGGCAATTTCTAAGCTTCAGCAATCTAGTTTTAACTTTTCTCTGGTTGATTTCAAAAGAACATTCAATTTTTGTCAATTTCAAAAAATTGAATTTTGAAACGTATACTAGCACGTATACATGCTTTTACCTGACCCTTGATTATGCTTACATGTTCACGGGTTGTTGTCAAGTTTGGAAAATTTAATAAACAATCTTTACCGATCTTTATTTTTATTTTTATAAACATGATCATCACCGATCATTATTCTTTCTTTCCCTTTTTCTTTTTTTATGTCTTGTTCGATCATTTAAAACGATTGGGCCACAAAGGATCGGCCTGTCTATTCGTATAAAAGCATTTCACTTAGCAACTTTCATTCCCACTTGCCATTTTCGTATCATTCCAGCTTTTAACCTGAAAAGAAAAATGAATTGTCCAAATCTATCTCCACCATCACTCCAAACAACGATCCGAATTTTCTTAAACAAGAATTAATCCTCCTCCATACTAACCATTGTTGTACTTGCTCCTTTGGATCTCACTTCAATTCGAATTCGAATCTATCTTCTTTTCTCAGATCTCAAATGTAGGTAGGTTGATTTGAACTTACTTTATGATTCGAGGATGAGACTTCGAGCTTCATCAATGTCGTGGCCTTTGTCTTCTATGATGGAATCGATCGGTAAAACGATTGGAAAAGGTTGATGAAGATGGAGACTGGAAGAGGCGGTGGTCTTAAATGATCGTTTGTTGAGGAGGGCGAAGTAGCGGATTTGGGAAGTTTATGTGTGTTCAACCGATCGTTGTGAGTGGAGCTATTGGTTGGATGTGGTATGATCGTTCTTTAAACGATCGGTAATGCTCTAGAGTTGGAGGAATTTGAGGTGAAAGGATAGGGTGGTACGATCGATTGAGGGTGTGGAGACAACGATCAGTATGGAAGGTTAAGGAGAATGATCGGTGAACATGGCCAACTGTGAACGATTAGTAGATGTGGTCCGAAGGATGATCGGTAATGAAGTATGAAGTGAACGATCGGTGCTCAGCACATAAGCTCTAAAAATGGAACTTAAATAAATGGACTTGAACTCAAACGATGAGCTTCGACCTTGCATATTCGAATGAACACATATGACTTGTACACGACTTGAACTGAATATTAAGTAACCCGTGACATTTAAACATTGACAAAAATCAATGCCTTTGACTGTTCTGTTAAATTTTATCAGCAATTTCAACATAAAAATCAAACTTTTATTTGCTGACAATCGATCGTGAAACTCAAACTGCATCATTCCCTAATGACATAGAGAAACGGTTGAGATGGTCTTGAATGACGGTCACTCTGGTTGAACCTCGAAGTCTTGTCATCTTTTTCGTCTTTAATTTCGTACAACTTATTACTGTATTATATACCACTTCACCGCACCACACTAGCACTCCCTATGCACTGGGGAGTACTGTTTACTTTATCTAATCATGATTTTTTTACTAAGCTGAATAGCGATGGGTTCTAGACATTCTGAGCGTCTTTCAGCTATGCTTGTTGGACTATCTTCTCAGCTAGATAATCCTAGCGTGGAATCAAGTTCTACAACTGAGTCTGATAGTCCATCCTTTAGTAATCATTCTAAACAACCGAAAAGCCCAGCCCTACAGTTTGATTTTTCCTCTACAGTTCCCATTCTTCCACTAGAAGTTGTTGATCCTGCTCCCGACACTCTGTAGGATGCAGTAATTCTGGAGGATCCTGGCATCCTGCTGATTCTGTAGCCTCTAAAATTAAGAAAGATGCTTTTCGCCGAATCTGCGTAAGGTATGGAATTCTTTTTGACGATGTATTGGTTCCGTCGTAAGATGATAGGGCTCATAGACCCCTAGAAGGATATATGGCATGCAACAAATTCATGTGCTGGGCCAGATGCATCCCGCCATTTAACTCATACATCCGAGAAATTCTCCAATATTTGAGGATAGCTCCAACGCAGCTTCATCCGAACGGCTACACTCTTCTCAATCGTATTTATATGGTATTTATAGAGTTCTTGCATCGTCCTTCAACCATCGATGACATTCAGTTCATATTCTCTTTCAAGTGACAGACAGGGAGTCTTTCGTTTACATTTCTTAAGTCAACGAAGAAGTGTTAGATTGTAACTGGCACATGGAATAAATTAAGCACTTTTAAAAGCGAGTGGTTCTTTGTTCGATGTCCTCCCGGTTTTGCTCGACAATGGCTGGAAAGACGTAGGTGTTATCCATTATTTTTATATTAGCATGGAAAACCGATATCCAGGTCATACTCCTAACTACGTAATTCTTTTTACATGCACCGTCGCACGGCCCAGCGGTAATCTTTATGAGGAGGCGGTCGCAACTCTTAAAAATGCACCACATAAAGATAGAAACATCGAATATCTTCTAACGGACGAACGCCTTATTACTTTTTGTTTGATGGAAGAGGGCCTCAGCGTAGGGCGAACAAAAGTTGCTCAAACTGCATGGGTAAGACCACCAGCTGCAACCGATCGAAGGGGATATCGAATCGATCCCGTCATGCCCCCAGCTATGGGTGCTCAAGAATTCACCGACATTGATGTCAAGGAGAGAAAGGCGATGTGCTCGGTTGCAATGATGACAGATCTAGTCTTGGAGTCAAGGTCAGATCCTCGCAGACCTCATAGCCTTCGGGTCTCGATAAAGGAAAAGAGAAAACACTTATTTATAAATTTCCCAAAAGTCACCTTTCTGATCAACTCAAGTTGTCGATGATTCCTAAGATTGTTTAAGATGAATCCTCTTCTCAACCATCGGAGCATCCAAGTCTACCGCTTGATTCTTTGTCTAGTCTTCCAATACCGCATTACCTTGACACTTTTCACTTCACTGACATGAGCATTGATGGGTCAGAATCTCCCGCCAGAACCGTCATTGAAATTCCAACTTCTAAAGGGGAAATTACACCAATGAGCAAAGCTCTTACATCTGGTCCATCAAGGGAAACACAAGGACATTTGCACACACTTGCACCCCTCAACATTGAATTGTGCTCAACTTATGCCCTTTAATGCTTAAAGTTGATCAACTTTTGTTTTCCTTTGCAGGAACGATGGTGAAGAAAAGGAACATGTTCGATTCCCTTCGGGATATACAACACCAATCCTCAGGTTCACGCTCTAGCTCATACCGTCAAGATGGGAGTCGAGAGTATTATGATTCTAGTTATTGCTCCAGTCAGGACCGGGGTCATCAAGATAGGGGTGATAGGGATAAACCATCTCAAGATAAGCATCGATCAAGATCTAGGTCCCCTCCTCCAAAAGGTTCCTATAAGCCAACTGATCGTCGGGACCCACCTATCAATCCCTCTCATGGTCCCCTTCCCATTTCAGTTCCTCCACAGCCTTTAGTTCCTTTTTATTCTCAGTGGTCTAGTGATCGTCATTGCCATGGCGAACATGTTTCTGCTCACAGGCCCGGCAAGGAAAGCACTGAAGTCAAAATCGCTGCCTAAGATCCAATGATCGAGCCAGTTGCTCGCATAGCACAACTTCAAGAAGAGTTTCTAAACCTATGCTTTGAAGGGTTCTTTTTTCCTCCTGATCTGAAAAGGGTCTCAGACCATGTCCAAAAAATGACTATCGCTTGTGTCACTGATATCCACAAGCAGTATCGTGAATGGATGAAAGCAGCGGAGAAGATGTCAAAAGTATCTTTCGAGTGTGCGACGGAAATTGAAAAGTTAAAGCGCCAGGAAGCTTAGAATAAAAGAATTATCGATACTTCGACAAACAAGTTAGAGGCTTCTAGGACCTCTCAAGCAGAGGCAGAGGGTAAAGCTAACGCTGTCATCAAATCTATTGAGGAGATGAAATCTAGTCATCTTGATATGGTCTAGGTGTTACATCATCGAAATCAAGAAATCGCACTCGAGAGAGATACAACTCAAAGTAATGAATCTGCAGCCTTGAAGGAGATAGCGGAACTCAAGGCTAAGCTCGAGTATGCAAACAAGGAGAAAGATGATGCTCAGAAAATTGCTTAAGATGCTTGTGATTGACTGGTTAATGTAAGACTTGAGAGAGATACGGCTGTTGAAAGGGCCAAAGATGTTGATGCACTCGTTCGGCACGAAGTAGAAGTTGCCAAGGATAATGCTAGGAAAGAGATAACGAATGAGCTTAACCTGCTTCTTATTCTTTATAACGCCAACTTTCTCAAGCACAGAAATCTAACATGGCTTGGCGATGACTATCTGAGGCAGCTCAGGACAGAGGTGAAGGACTAAGTCGCATACGACTTAAGGATCTAAGTCGCACACGACTTATGGAAGGAACTATAGGTCGTCCACGACTTATAGAATCACATGAGGGGAAGCTGCGACTTAATTCCAGGGGGTTACGACTTAACCAAGCTGAGGAAAAAAGGCTCCGACCTAACAAGGGTTTTAAGTCATTGGAACGACTTAGTGAAGATAGGCGAGTTAACGAGCAGTTAGATCGTGTGGACAAGGCACGACCTACTGGTGATACAGTAAGACAGGAGGAAGCGTCTGGGATATGTCATAAGTCGGTGACGAGTTACGACCTAACGAAGCCACGACCAACCATAGGTCGCTGAAGTTTCTTAACTCGTGAAGTCCTTAAGTCGTAAGTCGCGTGAAGCTGGTTATCTCGTAAGTCGTCTACCTGGTAAGCCATTACATATTTTAGGTCATTACCGACCTAAGTTAAGTCGCTGAAGCTTGATGCCGTTGATTCTTATGCCACGTTAATCTCTGCCGTTGATTCTTTAAGTCGTTGATGGAAGCTGGAGCATTGAAGTTAGGTCGCGTGAGTTATATGTTGAGTCGTAGACGATCTATATGTTGTATTGTTTCCTTTGTACATATTGTTGAGTCGTTTTGTTATGAGTCATAAGTCGTGATGTTTGTGTTGTAATCTGATAAGTCGTGAACGACTTATGATGAGTCATAAGTCGTAGGGTGATGAGTCGGAGCCGACCTAAGTGTTGTGTAATTTTCTGTGGCATGTGTTGTAGCGTATAAATAGGCAAGTTGTGTCATTTGTAATAGTTTAGTTGATTTGAAATAAAACTCTTGTTTTGTTAGCTTTGTGCTTTCACCAAATTGGTAGTTGAGTGTAATCTCCTATCTCCTCTTTTGGATAATCGAGTGCGCTCGATTCAACGACTGCAGAAGCCGATTCACAGAATCTAGTGTGCTAGATCAACGTGTGAAGAATCGTAGATCTTTGAACCCGGTATCGTGCGCGATCAACGAGTTCGGGATAGCTAGAATTCGGTATCTTTGGATCAACGAATTCGGGCATTTCAGTATCTTCCAATCCATCGATTGCTACTCTCAACGATCGACATTGTTTTTTATTAATCCGCTGCGTCAATTTTGGTATCGGAGCTTGTTTTAGCCAATCATAGCTAAATCGAGTCTTGGAGCCAATCATTTTGAAGAAATTTGAAGACGAAGTATAGATTTGAACACGGCCGAGAATTTGAAGAAGTGGGTCGTGCATACTTTTGAAGGTTGGAGATCAAACTTGCCTCATTTGGAGAAGTTGTATTCATCGTGTTCATCGCGAAGTTGCAACAAAGTAGGTGTTTTCGATCCATTTCATTTTGGATCAAAGTCCGAAAGGTGTTTGAATTTTGAAGTGTTGAAGAGTTTTGTGAAGTTTTCAAGTATGCCACCGAGAAGAGCTAATCGTCACCAAAACGTAGAAGCTTTGTATCGAAGAGAAGAAGCTGATGAGATGGAGTAAAGAATCAATGAAAATTTTAGTGAAAAGCTTAACGAAGGAATTGGACGATTAGAGAAGATGATGTTAGAGATGAATCAGAATCGGAGAAGGGTATCACCTGAATCTAACCATGGAGGAAGTAGAGTCTCACCACAATCCAATCGAGAAAGAAGTGTTGATGATGATCAAAGACGTGGGAGGAATGTGAATGATCGAGAATGGAGGAATGTAGATAGAAGGGATGATGGTGGAAGACGCGAAGGGAGTAGAGATGTTGGTGGTCAGGATCGACATCGATATACATCTGATTTTGAAGAGGAGTATGATGGTGGTAGTGTTCGAGGACAAGGACGAGGACAATAAAGAAATCACTCTGAGTATGATCACAAGTGGGAGTCGGGGATGAAGACTGAAATTCCTGAATTCAAAGGTGGTATGCAAGCAGAGGAGTTTTTAGATTGGGTGGCTAATGTTGAAGAGATTTTTGATTTCAAAGAAGTTCCAGAACATCGTAGAGTGAAGTTGGTTGCTACAAGGTTGAGGGGTAGAGCTTTGGCATGGTGGCAGCAAACCAAACTTACACGTGAACGAATGGGGAAGTCGAAAGTTGAATCTTGGGAGAAGATGAAGAAATTGATGAAAACAACGTTCTTACCTTACAATTATCAATCTTTGATGTATCAACGTTTGCAGAATTTGAGGCAGGGCACAAAGAATGTTAATGATTACACGGATGAGTTTTATCAGCTTATTGCGAGGAATGATATTATGGAAACGGAAGAGCATCTGACATCTAGATTCATTGGGGGATTGCGAATGCAGATTCAGGATATGGTTAACATGTTTGATCCCAGATATGTAGCGGAAGCACATCAAAAAGCGTTGGCTTGGGAGAAACAGGGATGAGGAGGAGGTGGTGTGTTTACAAATGCCAATAATCAAGTGAAGGGTGTTAGTGGAAGTTCTAATGTTTCAAAAGTTGTTGCAAAACCAGTTGTGAATGAGGTTGGGAAGGCGAAAGTCAATAATGGTTTCAAGTGTTATAATTGCTAAGAAATGGGCCACAAAAGTAGCGAATGTCCAAAGCCGAAGAAGAGAGCTATGATAGCGGAGGTTGAGGATGAGGATGAAGAAGCTAAATGTTCCAATTCACCACCTGATGAGGAGGAAGAAGAAGTGTCGGGAGATGAAGGTTATAATCTAATGATGAAGAGGTCCTGTTTAACACCAAAGCAAGAGGAGGATTGTAGTTGGTTAAGGAGCAATATTTTTCAGTCAACATGTACTATTCTGGGGAAGGTTTGCAAATTTGTTATTGATGCTGGAAGCTGTGATAATATAATTTCTTCAGAAGCTATGAGGAAGTTGGCGTTGAAGACTGAGAAACATCCGAAACCGTACAAGCTAGCTTGGTTGAGGAAAGGCGGGGAAGTGAAAGTAGGACGAAGGGCTTGTGTGAAGTTTTCAATTGGAAAGAAATACAAAGATGAAATCTGGTGCGATGTGGTAGATATGGATGTCTGTCATTTGTTGCTGGGGAGACCGTGGCAGTATGATAGGGCGGTGCAACATGATGGGCGTACCAACAGTTACAGTTTCATGTTTGAAGGCACAAAGATTACTCTAGTTCCAAAAAAGCGACAACAGGAGGAAAACAAGTTGGAGGAGATTGAAGAGCTTAAAACTTTGTTATCTTTGAAGGAGTTTGTGAAGGAAGTAGAGGAGGAGCCTGAAGTGTTTTTGTTGATTGGGCGAGACAGCAGTGAAGAGGTTGAAATTCCGGAAGAAGCGAAGCCGGTTTTGAAAGAATTTGACGATGTATTTCCAGAGGAATTACCAACGGAGTTGCCACCATTGAGGGATATACAACATCAGATAGATCTTGTTCCAGGTGCTGTGTTGCCACACAGACCACATTATCGAATGAGTCCAAAAGAACATGAAGAATTGAGGAGGCAAGTGGAAGAATTGCTCGAACAGGGGTGTGTGCAGGAGAGTTTAAGTCCTTGTGCTGTACCAGCTTTATTGGTACCCAAAAAGGATGGAACGTGGAGGATGTGCACAGATAGTAGAGCATTGAATAAGATCACAGTCAGATACAGATTTCCGATGCCGAGGCTTGATGATTTATTGGATCAAATCAGTGGGTCCGTAATATTTTCAAAGATTGACTTGAAAAGCGGTTATCATCAGATTCGCATTAGACCAGGGGACGAATGGAAGACAGCGTTCAAGACGAGGGAAGGATTGTATGAATGGCCGGTAATGCCATTTGGTCTATCAAATGCACCAAGTACATTCATGAGGGTGATGAACCAAATTTTCAGGCCTTACATTGGGAAATTTGTGGTGGTTTACTTTGATGATATTCTGATCTGCTAGTACAGAAGAGCATGTTCAACATTTGAAGAAAGTGTTAATTATTCTTCGTGAAGAACAATTCTATGCTGCTACAAAGAAGTGTGTTTTTATGGCGAGGAGTGTTTTATTTCTGGGGTATGTTGTGTCGGAAGAAGGAATACAGGTTGACCAAAGTAAAGTCGAAGCTATCAGAGATTGGCCGCAACCCAAGACGATAACGGAAGTTCGTAGTTTTCACGGGTTGGCTTCATTTTATCGAAGGTTTATTCCACACTTTAGTAGTGTGATGGTGCCTGTGACTGATTGTATGAAGGGTAAACAGTTTGCATGGACGGAGGAAGCCGGGGTTGCTTTTGATCGAATCAAAGAACTCTTGACGTCTGCACCAATTCTAATATTACCAGATTTTCAGCTAGTGTTTGAACTACATACTGATGCATCCAAGGTTGGGATTGGAGGAGTGTTGAGTCAGAGGGGACGTCCGATTGCATACTTTAGCGAGAAGTTATCAGGAGCAAAGATGAGATACAATACATATGATGTGGAATTCTATGCTGTTGTGCAATCTATTAAACACTGGAGACACTATCTATTTCAGAAAGAGTTTGTTCTTTACACTGATCATGAGGCATTAAAGCATTTACAAGGGCAAGACAAGATTTCAGCGAGACATGCATCATGGATTGCATATCTGCAACAGTTTACATTTGTTGTGAAACACAAATCGGGAGTGACGAATCGTGTTGCGGATGCTTTGAGTAGAAGGAATCATTTGTTAACAACAATGAAGATTGAAGTAACGGGATTCGAGGTGTTACCAGAGTTATTTGACGAAGATCCTTACTTTGCAAAGTTTGTTGATAAAGTCAAGAATGGGGAGACGGATGAGTTTTTGATGGTAGATGGTTTTCTGTTCAAAGGAGATCGATTGTGCATACCTGATTGTAGTTTGAGAATGAAGATTGTAAAAGAGCTACATGAAGAAGGACATGTTGGGAGAGACCGTACATTACAGTTGATTTCACAGTCTTACTTTTGGCCATCAATGAGGAAAGAAGTGGAAAGGTTTGTGGAACGATGTCATATCTGTCAGGTTTCGAAAGGAACTGCGACTAATGCTGGTTTATATATGCCGTTACCTGTACCAACTAAACTATGGGTTGATGTGAGTATGGACTTTGTGTTGGGGTTGCCGAGAACACAGCGGGGTAACGATTCCATTTATGTGGTGGTTGACCGATTTTCGAAAATGGCACATTTTATTGCTTGTAAGAAGACGGCGGATGCTATTCATGTTGCTCAATTATTTTTCAAAGAGATATATCGACTTCATGGATTGCCAGAATCTATTGTGTCGGATAGAGATACTCGTTTTCTGAGTCATTTTTGGCTAAGTTTGTGGAAGATGGTGGGAACGAAGTTGAACTTTAGCAGCGCTTATCATCCGCAAACGGATGGACAGACCGAGGTTGTGAACAGATCATTGGGAAATTTGTTACGATGTCTTGTGCAAGACAATCTGAAGAGTTGGGATGTGAAGTTATGTCAAGCAGAGTTTGCTCATAATCATGCTGTGAACCGTAGTACGGGTTTCAGTCCATTTTAGATAGTATATTCAAGCTTACCGAATGGACCGTTGGATTTAACGGTCATACCACAACCAAAGAAGACAGTCAAGAGAGCTGCTGATTTTGTTGAAGGATTGTCAGAATGTCATAAAGTCGTTCAAGAACGATTGGAAAAGGAAAATGAGAAATACAAACGATCTGCAGATCTGAAACGAAGGAGTGTTGAGTTCAATGAAGGTGATATGGTATATGCTGTATTAACAAAGGATCGTTTTCCAATAGGCGCTTATAACAAATTGAAAGCCAAAAAAATTGGTCCTGTAGAAATTGTGAAACAGATTAATGAAAATGCTTACAAATTGAAGCTACCAGAGGATGTGTACACTTCTGATGTGTTCAATGTTAAACATCTCGTACCATATCATGGGGATGAACGAGCTGATGTGGAAGAATTTACAAATTCGAGGTCGAATTTTTCTCAACCTGGGGAGGATGATGCAGCTCAGGACAGAGGTGAAGGACTAAGTCGCACATGACTTAAGGATCTAAGTCGCACACGACTTATGGAAGGAACTGTAGGTCGTCCACGACTTATAGAATCACATGAGGGGAAGCTGCGACTTAATTCCAGGGTGTTACGACTTAACCAAGCTGAGGAAAAAAGGCTCCGACCTAACAAGGGTTTTAAGTCGTTGGAACGACTTAGTGAAGATAGGCGAGTTAACGAGCAGTTAGATCGTGTGGACAAGGCACGACCTACTGGTGATGCAGTAAGACAGGAGGAAGCGTATGGGATATGTCATAAGTCGGTGACGAGTTACGACCTAACGAAGCCACGACCTACCATAGGTCGCTGAAGTTTCTTAACTCGTGAAGTCCTTAAGTCGTAAGTCGTGTGAAGCTGGTTATCTCGTAAGTCGTCTGCCTGGTAAGCCATTACAAATTTTAGGTCGTTACCGACCTAAGTTAGGTCGCTGAAGCTGTGCAGTTAATGCCTTGCTATTACCCCGCTATAACCCTACTATATCCCATAGCGGATTTCTACCGCTATGATTTTTCCATATAGCCCCAAATATAGCCTTTCCGCTTTAAGCCCCGCTATTTCCGCTATATCCCGTTATTCCCGCTATATTTTGCTATTTCTGCTATATCTTCTTTAAAAGAAATGAATTGAAAAATGACATTTATACATTATAAAAGTTATAAAATTAATTTATTTAATTGAATTTTTAATATATTTTTAGAAATGAAAATACTATAATATTCTACTAAATTCAATTATGTTATATAACGGTTTTACGTTTATTTACAGTATATTCGCACATGGTTTTTTTAAAATTATTTATGTATTAATTATAATTCAATTGAATGTTAAGTTTTCATTTAATTACCATTTATATATTTGTAAAAACATTAAGTACCAGTTTTATATGCTACTGTAGAGTCATCCGCTATATCCCGCTATATCCTCGCTGTATCTCCGCTATGACTTTTTGCACCTCCGCCGTATTGAATCTGCCGAGCGCTTTAACTGCACAGCGCTGAAGCTTGATGCCGTTGATTCTTATGCCACGTTAATCTCTGCCGTTGATTCTTTAAGTCGCTGATGGAAGCTGGAGCATTGAAGTTAGGTCGCGTGAGTTATATGTTGAGTCGTAGACGATCTATATGTTGTATTGTTTCCTTTGTACATATTGTTGAGTCGTTTTGTTATGAGTCGTAAGTCGTGATGTTTGTGTTGTAATCTGATAAGTCATGAACGACTTATGATGACTCATAAGTCGTAGGGTGATGAGTCGGAGCCGACCTAAGTGTTGTGTAATTTTCTGTGGCATGTGTTGTAGCCTATAAATAGGCAAGTTGTGTCATTTGTAATAGTTTAGTTGATTTGAAATAAAACTCTTGTTTTGTTAGCTTTGTGCTTTCACCAAATTGGTAGTTGAGTGTATGTAATCTCCTATCTCCTCTTTCGGATAATCGAGTGCGCTCGATTCAACGACTGCAGAAGCCGATTCACGGAATCTAGTGCGCTAGATCAACATGTGAAGAATCACAGATCTTTGAACCCGGTATCATGCGCGATCAACGAGTTCGGGATAGCTAGAATTCGGTATCTTCGGATCAATGAATTCGGGCATTTCAGTATCTTCCAATCCATCGATTGCTACTCTCAACGATCGACATTGTTTTTGATTAATCCGCTGCGTCACTATCCCTACCTACTCTGGCGCACGTGGGAATTTCTTGTTACAAAGGAAAAGAGACTCCTTAATACTGAGGAACTCGACCTGTCCAGGCTTGATGGTGAAATGCTATTGGACGATGAATCCAAAACATTGCATGATATCCAGCTTACACTTCAAAATGAATCTGTTGCTGCCCCTTTACCTGAAGTGGGTGAAGGATCCGAGCTGGCACAACCCGATGTTACAACTGAATTGCCCCCAACATCACCGGCTATCCCCAACTCCATGGCAGATTCTTCAGCCATCCCCGAGTATGATCCGAACAAAGCCTTAGCTTTCTACAATTCTTGAATGCAGTTCTGAGGGTATTTCGGCTCAACTTGGGAGCCACACCAAGGAATGTATTTTGCTGACATCTTCCGCCTTTCAAAAGGTTAGGGTGTCATCAGTTGATATTTCTATTCTTTTCGCCTATTTTTCCTTAGCTTTGAATCTGTAAGGTGTCATTCTTCCTCCCTCGCAAGAGCCTCAGGTCATGACGCGATCCATTACAGTTACAACTTCAGCCATTGCTCAGGGTGCTCAAGAAGAAACCTTTGTTATAGATGATTAATTCATAGAGGCACTGTTCAAGGAAGGAGGCAACCCACACAATGAAATTCCTTTTGATTAGGATGTCGTAATCATGAGCTCATCATGAAATAGCATGTTGAAAAGGAAGAGTTGTTGAAAAAGAAGGCAAAATCTGAGCCCGCTGATATGGATTTCAATGAGCCGATTCCTATCCCGCTTCAGATAATCCCTCCTAGCGGGACAATTCCCCAAGATGAGGTCCCCTTGCTTTTGGTGTTGAGAGTGCCTCGGTCCCTCCTACTTCTAAAGACGATGATGCCTCAATCCCCATAACTGAAGTTGTTTCTTCGAAGAAAAGCGAAGGTGGAAAAGGATCGAAGAAAGGATCGAGTGGCAGTTCGGATGGAACCACTACCAAGAAACAAAAGAAAGAGAGGAAATCCAAGAAATAATCGTTGGGTTGATGTGATATGTAAATAGCTTGGATGGCTACTTTTTATTTTTGTTGGTCGTGTTTGTACGGGTACAACCCCCACTTTTACTTCTCATTTTGGATAAACTTGTATTGTGAACAGCAAGTTTAATGTGAATAAGAATTCTTTTTTTCTTGTGTAAATTCGCATACATGTTTGTTAAAAGGTCGAACTATTACATTTTCCATTTAATGTATTTGTGATTCGTTGCTCATTGGGTAAGAAATCGATCTGATTTAGTCATCCCAAGGCCTCCATGAGGTCGTGGCCTCAAGTCGTATCCAAACGTCATGCTTTAGCCCTAACGTTACACTATCGAATTCAACGATCAAGTCATCGTGCCTTTGTCCCCTGAACTTGGGTTGGCAGGGTTGACCAGTAGATGGTCGAGTACCATCTCCACTATCTTTGTTCTCGTCCTGTCAAGTCCGAGTTATTTAAATAATAAGTGGTCGGATCACATTTTTTTGTTTATGCCCATGTCCGCACTCTGGGGACGAGAGTCATTTCATAGGTAGTCGGTCACACCCATTTAACATTTATATTCATACCCGCACTCTGGGGTATGAGTTATTTCATAGGTGGTTAGTCGCACCCATTTAGCATATACTCATATCCGCGCTCTGGGGATGTGAATTATTTCATAGGTGGTCAGTCGCACCCGTTTAGCATTTATACTCATATCTGTGCTCTGAGAACATGAGTTATTTGGAAAACTGTCGAGTTCAGTTCTCTTTGGTCAGCCGTTCTGCCCTCAAGTGTGAGGTTTGAGTCATCAAGTGACCGATCGAACCTCAATCACTCCCGAGTTATGTCGATCCCATTGAACAGTGGGATTTAGTCGGTAGTATATCACAACTAACATGTACTGCAATGGCAGGTCACAAATATGATGAAAATTCAAAGCTCTATTGCTGAATGGAAAGAAATGACATAATTTGTCTTACTACATATTTGAAAAACCAAATGCTAAAGAAAACCCTGAAACGAAATACAACTAAAAGAAAAGGCTAAGTTATATAGCGTTGTAAATGCTCGATATTCCATGCCATTGGGAGTGCGATGCCATTATTAGTCGCCAGCTTGAAAGTTCCCTCTCCAAGTCTCTGCTCAATGACATACGATCCTTCCCAGGTTTGATTCATATGGGATAGGGCAGGAAAAACTCATTTTAAGACAAGAACGCCGATTTCAAAGGTTCTAGGTTGGGCTTTAGTGTTGTAGTATCGGACGACTCGGTGTCGGTGTGTGGCTGCCCTCAAATCAGCTCCATAATGCTTCTCATCTATAAAGTCTAGAGAATCTAAGAGGAGATATTTATTTGTTCTGTGATCCTAGTAGTCACTCGATTAGAAGGAACTTCGAGTTCAATAGGAATAACAGCCTCGGAACCATAAGCAAGGGCGAATGTAGTATGGCCAGTCGCGAACTTGCGGGTGGTCCTGTAAGCCTATAATACTGTTAGGAGTTCATCCACCACTTGCCTCTATCCCTTTCCAAATGCTTCTTCAGAATGGATTTTATGATTTTGTTTACAGCTTTAACTTGTCCATTCGCTCGAGGGTGAGCGACTGTCACAAATCTCATTTCAATACGATACTGATGGTGAAGTCTTTGAATTCAGCACTGTTGAATTGAGTTCCATTGTCTATTACAATAGTTCATGGAAGACCAAAACGGCAGATGATGTTCTGGACAATAAATTTGATTACTTTCTTGGTTGTGATCGTGGCTAAAAGTTCTTCTTTGACCCATTTGGTGAAGTAATCAACTACGATAATAGCATATTATGCACCACCTTTAGAGATTGGAAAGAAACCAATAATATCTATACCCCACATGGCAAACTACCACGCGCCGATAATTTGTTGAATTTACATTGGCGGAGCTCTTGGAACTTTTGCATATATTTGGAACTTGTCGTATTGCCTTAAATAACCAGCAGCATCTCGATTAATGGTCGGCCAATAATACCCGTATCAAAGTATTTTCTTTGCTAGGGTTTGCCCTCCAGTGTGATCGCCACATTCCCCTTCATGAACTTCCTTTAGGACTCGTTTTATTTCATCATGAGCAATATACCGGAGAAGGGGAACAGAGAAACCCTTTATGTACATAACTCCTTCATGTATGATATACTGTGAAGCTTTGCGAAGGACCTGTCACTTTTCATTCCTTCGTTCGGGAAGAACTCCCTGTAGAAAATAGTCTTTAATCGGAGTCATCCATGATTCCTTCTCAGGCTCGTCTCTAGTACCCAGTCAATTTCCATCAGGCTTATGCTTGGAGCATTTAAGACCTCGACCAGAACCAAGCCCATTTGGTGTGCATCCCCGGTGCTAGCAAACTTTGCCAATGAATCAGCCTCTCTATTTTGATCCCGAGTATTATGCGTAATGTCATAATATTCAAAGTCAGTCAACAACTCTTGGACTTGGGTAAGGTATGGAGCAAGTTGTTGTCCTTTAGCTTGGTAACCTCCCCTTACTTGGTATACTACCAATTGTGAGTCATAAAAGATTTCAAGAGACTTTATTCCCAATTCTCTGGCGAGTTTAAGTCCAGCAATCAGAGCCTCATACTCGGCTTCGTTGTTTGTTGTAGAGATATCAAGCTTTAAAGCATAGCAAATTGACCGATCTTTGGGAGTTACAAGCACAATCCCAGCTCCAGAACAACGATCGTTGGATGCTCCATCTGTATACAACTTCCACAGTATGGCAGGGATTTCACTGCTCTCCGATAAATCATCTTGTGCAGTAAATTATGCTATAAAATCTGCTAGTGCCTGACCCTGGATAGTCCTCCAAGGAAGATAAGTGATGTCGAATTGGTAAGTTCAATATTCTAATTAAGTAACCTTCCAGACGTCTCAGGTCGCTACAAGACCTGTCGTAATGGCTGGTCAGTGTAAACATTAATAGGGTGTGCCTGAAAGTAAGGGCAAAGCTTTCGTGATGCAATCAACAAGCAGTATGCCAATTCTCTATCTTTGGATAATTCCTTTCATCCTTTGTCAATCACTTGTTAACATAATAGACCGATCTCTAGATTTGATTTTCTTCGTGAAGCAATGCGACACCTGTAGCGTGTACCGACACGGCCAAATAGATATACATATCTTCATGATTCACTAACTTTGACAAGATGGGAGGTCTCTCCAAGTGATTCACCAACGCTTGAAATGCATCTTTACAGTCATGTGTCCATTCAAAATTCCTTTTTTCTTTCCTAATCAAGTCAATGAAAAGAATGCATTTGTCGGTAGTCTTGGAAATAAATCGGCTTAAGGCAGCGACCTTACTATTCAGGTTTTGTACTTGTTTGATATTCTTTGGCACTTGGATACTGCGAATAGCTTGAATCTTTTCGGGATTAGCTTCGATTCCGCGGGCATTAACGATAAAACCCAAGAACTTCCCTGATGCAACGCCAAAAGAAAACTTCAATTGATTAATCTTCATCTTGTAATGTCGAAGGATGTCAAACATTTCTGTCAGGTCTCTAATGTGGTCACTTGACCATCGTGACTTCACGAGCATATTATCCTAATATACCACCATCATTTTTCTGATCTGATCATCAAACATTTTGTTGACTAAGCGCTGCTAGGTCACTCATGCATTCTTTAGTCCAAACAGCATCACTACATAGCAATATAATCCAACGTCGGTACCGAAACTGGTGTGCTCTTGATCGGGAATGTGCATCGGGATTTGGTTATATCCTGAGTGCGCATCCATGAAAGATAGCAATTCATGTCCTGCGGTTGAGTTCACCAGTTGGTCGATCCTTGGAAAGGGAAAGCTATCTTTTGAGCATGCCTTGTTCATGTACGAGTAGTCAATGCATGTTCTCAATTTCCGGTTTGTCTTTCTCAAAAGTACAGGATTAGATACCCATTTAGGGTAGAGGGCGTCACGAATAAACTCATTGTCTTTGAGTCGATCCGCCTCCTCTTTAAGAGCAGCAGATCTCTCTAGATCCACGCCACATCTTTTTTGTTTCACCGGGACATACCTTGGATTGATATTCAATGCATGGCTCGCAATGGAAGGCAAGATCCGACATGTCAGAGTGAGTCCAAGCGAACACGTCTAAATTCGCTCAGAGAAATCCAGTAAGTTATTTCATCATCGCTGGACTGAGCTGTGATCCGATCTTTAGGACTCATGACGGGTCGTCATGGCTGACTGTGATGTCAATCGTTAGCTCAGCCGGTGCAGCCTCGGTCTCTTTGGGCTCTTTTTCGTCATCTCTCAAGTCTATATCTCTATAGAACCAACTATGGTGCCCGAGCCAAGGCTCAAGCGCTAGTTTTCAATCTTCAATGGCTTGGATGCAGACTAACTTGTCCACACCCTTGCCTTTCTCCCTCCGTTGTGCATTCCTCAAGTCAGCTACATAACAGGCACGTCCAGTTTCCTAATCAACATGAACAACTCCAACACCATTATTTTTCAGGAACTTCAAAGTTAAACACCATTGGGCAAGAGCTTCCCGGAACTCAGCTAGGGCAGGTTGGCCTAAAAAAGCGTGGATTGTCGACATCCAAAACAACAAAAGGTAGAATACGTACTCTCCTACGGTCACCTTCTCCCAACTCTACAGGTAATTCAATGTAACCGACAGCTTTAGTTGTAGCAGCATTAAAGCCATGAATGCGAGCTTTAGATGGTTTCAAGTCCTTGGCTTCCATCCTCATCTGATCGTAAGCTTTTTTGAAAATTATGTTTACAGAACTTCCAAAGTCAACCAATATCTTTCTTACAAAAGCGGGGCTGATCATGGCCGAAATGACCATTGACTCGATCATTGGAGCCTCCACCTTGTTTGAATCTCTTTTTCTAAACACGATATCATCTGCCATTGTACGTTGTTGTTTTGCCGGAGCTCCATCTTTCGTATTTGAACAACATTCAAAATCCACATGCTTAATCACGCTAGCATAATGCTCCATTTCATGCCAACTCTTGTCAGCCGATGTGGTCCTCTAACTATTGTATTGATCACCAATCTTCCACCAGTCCGCGTAGGCTCCTCAGACCTGTGCAGTGCTTGTCCACGGTTGGGGTCAGATGTCCCCTACATGCCATCCTGCAAGGTTTCCACAAACTGCTGTAACTTCCTCTCTCGAATCAGCTTTTCGATAATATCCTAGAAATGCCTACATTCATTTGTGTTATACCAATAGCATTCGTGAAACTGACAAGATTTCTCGGTTTGTTTCTGATTCTCTGTTGATTCTTTTGGAGGCGGTTTCTTACACTACATGGTATTGCAGGTAGACAAATAGACATTCTCCAGGGACGTATTCAGTGGCTTGTAAGTATTGTACATTGGAATCCTAGGCTTTCCTCTTCTAGAATCCCTCGTTCGTTCTCAACTTCTATCTTCGCCTTTATTTTGTTGATTCGGTTTGTTCCGAACATTCACTTGAACTTTGCCAGAGCTTTCATCAGACTGCTTTACAATAATATTACTCTGTAATCCCTCTCCACTTGTTCGTACAACATTCTTCTTTTTGGAGGATCTAGCTTCCTCCTTCCTCAAATACTGAGCCGCCTTTGCATAAAAGCGTTCGAACGTTGCGGGTGGCTTGCTGGCTAACTAATCGCCAAAATCAAATTATGGATCAATCCCTCTTATCACGGCCATCAATATTGCTTGGCCATTCGGATTACTGATTTCTGTAACAGCTGTATGAAATCTCTCCAAATAATCTTTCAACGATTCTCCCAGAGCCTAGATCACTCTAGACACGGACGTTGCATCCTTGGGATGAGTTGCGTGCATTCAGAACTACTCCACAAACCTTGTTGCCAAATCACCAAATCTAGAGATCGACTATGGGGGTAGCCTTTTAAATCACATCGTTGCTATTCCAAAGAGAGTTATGGGAAAACATCTACACTTGGTAGTAGGGCCGTCAATGAATACCCGAAAAATCCGAAATCCGTCCGCATCCGCATCCGAAAAGCGGATAATATCTGATATTTGAAAAAACAGATGCGGATGCGGATGCGGATACGACGACATCCGTATCCGAAAATTATCCGTCCGGTTTTTGTCAAGATTACAGTTCAAAATATGTGTATTTTAGTGTAGTAAAAGATATTCGTTTATTATTTTATTAAGCTAGTAGTTTATATTATATGCACTTAATGCTTATTAACTGCTCGAAACTATTTGTTATCATCATATTTGTTAAATTTTAACATTTTTATAATCAATGGGATTGAAAAATATTTATGTTAAACTAAAATTTTCTTTTTATAATTCTTGATTTATCGGTCGTTGGCGGATAGGATAATTATCCGATATTCGTCCGTATCCGTGGATGCGGATATCCGATATCCGAAAATGATTTTGGATGCGGATGCGGATATGGCACTATCCGTATCCGAAAGCATCCGTTGACAGGCCTACTTGGTAGCATCATCTTCTCATGCGGAATCCATCAACCGTTCTTTTCTCATGTTGTGCTGCCTAGGGTCGGTTTTTCCCTCATAGGCAGGCGTCAACATTATGTTGAACTTCCTTGGATACTCTACATGCAGAGCAATATCAGTGAACGAGGTATGGCTTCTCGAGATTCCCTAGTCATCATTTGTCAAGCCTTGGCTTTCTCTCACTAGTTGTTTGACCATGGCCGACAAGTCAGGCGTTTGGATAGTTGGTGCCAAGAGGCGGTTGTGTTCCTCCTCACGTGAATGGTCCAGTCGATGTCTTCGAGCCATTCCACGCCTTCTTGGTTCAACATCTTCTCGATGTATACCTCGTAAATTCACTTCATCGTCATTCCAAGGAAGCATTTGGTCGACATTTAACTAAACTCCATCATCCACATCGACCGCAACAGCTTCAGTTTGAATCCTAGCGTGCATAGGTAAGTTCTCTTCTCTGGAGGAGGGATCGACATCGATTGTTCCTGACAAACCATGATGGTCTGCCTGTTGATGCCCCGAACTTTCTGCGTGATATCCATCTGTTTTGCGATGTCTATGTCTGTGATACTCGTCCGATGAACTAGAAAACTCTCATATCGAGTAAGGCGTAGGGTCCCTCTTAGCTTTTCCTCGTTGTTGATGACTGAGTTGGTTCATTAGGTTGATATTGGTCTGAATCTACCGATTTAATTATAGACGTTTATCTATTAGCTCTTTCATCAGATTCTGGAATTCAGCTTTTGTAATAGAATCGGTTGGATTATAGACTTCAACTAGTTCAGCATTCACATCCATTGGTTGACTGCTCGGGCCTCCTTGCTGGATACTAACAATCTCGTTTCCTTCCACGTTTTGAGAAGTAGATCCAGTGTTTCTCACCATTATTGATAGCTTTGCTTAGATTTCTGGAAACTGATTAGAACGAGCAAACTTCCTTAAGATAACTATGGATCTCCTTCGGGGGGTATAAGCAATCCAGTAGCAACAAAGGGATCCTAATAAGCTGAGAATCAAGGTTCTCAGTGAAAGCACAAAAATGTTTGCACCAAAAATGGTCACAGACAACCAAGAATAGTTTCTGTAGACAAGTAAATGAAGAAAAGTAAAATTAAACTAAGTAAAGGAATAAGTAAGCAACAATGAATAAGTGGTAAACAAAGACACAAAGGTTTATAGTGGTTCGGCATTGTGCGCCTACGTCCACTTTAAAGATTATACTTTATTACTTTCTTGTGAATATGATTACAATAGTAGAACAAAGCTTGCACTTGATTACAATGGAGTCTAGAGTAACAAGCAACATAAAGATCTTGAAAATGAACCAATAGGTCTGAATTTATAGGGTGAGATGATGAGATATTTCGCTAAGATTTCGGTAGAGAGTTCTCCAGGTCCATAGGGGCCCACCATAACGATCGGTAGTCGTAATTCATTGTTTTGGAACGATCGGTATAAATCATACCGATCATTATTCTTTCTTCTGATTTCCATGCGATCGTTTGTGAATGGTCCCACTTTCCTCTAGACCTTATTCCTAAAATATGGTGTCATACTGAGTTGCAATTTGCAAGATATGGATCAACCTTCATCGAATACAAAATGTTGGCTTATATACACCGATCGTTATGACGATCAGTACAAAACGATCGGTGGTTTCTTGAACCTGAGATTTTGACCTACAATCATTTTTGTAGGCTCCACCCTCCACTATATTAATGCCTTGAAAGTTTCAAGTGAATTGGCCTTGTGGATTTTGATATTTCAATCGATCTTCACTAATTTGAGAAGTTTTATGGATCGTTCCCGATCGATCCATATAAATCCTTGCTTTGTCCATAACTCGAACATATGAACTTCGATCGACTCGAAATTTGAAATGTAGCTTCACGAGGCTATGTCAGTCACTCCATACTGAACCCGCCTCGATTGGGACTCGATCCGGATCAGTTCGACCATCGTCCATAGTATTGTATATAGCTGATTCTAAAGGCCGGTAACCATCGATTTCTAACCAAGTCCATGATATCACGACCTTGCCAAAAGGCGGGATAACAAGATTTTTCAAGGGTAATTGAATATATGAAATTTTTATAAGTATAATTCAGGGGTTTTAATAATATTTTTGAAAGTGAAGTTCTCTTGAAAAGTGTATATACTTATAGAAGGGATTTGAAAGTAATTTAATAAGGGAATTATTGATTATGTAAATCTATTTTTAATGAAATACATTCCCCTTTTTATATATTAGTGGTTCGAAATTAATTTATTGAAATTTTTTGTGAAATAGTTAAATGGATTTTTAGAGTTGTGAATTATAAAACCCTTTTATACATGGTTTGATTTTAAATTGATTTATGTGGATATCTGTATTGTATTTTAATTCTATATAATGAGGATGTTGAATAAATAGATTACTAGTACCAGGTGGTATGAGACGCTCAGTAATATTTTTCCGATTATTTTATTAACTCATATTGTAGAATATTTGTTGTTTGGGGAGTGTAGTTTGCTAGCTATTAGTAAATGTTCAAGTAATACTGAGTGGTATGGGATGCTCAAGTAATACTTATTCTATTATTATTAGTGAATAGATGTCACTTATAATCTAGAGATGGGTTGGGAATTTGTGATATTGTCTAAAGGTAACTCCATAAAGCTTAGTAGTCGAGAGTTCTATTACTCTCTAGAGACTACAAGCTAGAGATATGTTGGAGTTTATAAATTTATCGTCTTAGGACTAACAAGCCAAATGATATTATTGTTTACTCTTAGGGCTAGTAGTGGATAAATTGTTATGTTGTGACGCTCTTATTTGGACGTATGGAGTCGATAATACTTATTATTACTCTCACTAGGACTCATCTTGTTGAGATTATATTTCGCTGCATCCTCTAAAGACTAACTAGTCGAGCATCGTTATCTACTCTCAGGGCTAGTAGTTGAGGATTTGTTATATTTAGATGCTCTCATCGGGACTTGTGTAGTCGAGAGTGATCACTCTCATAAGGACTCCTAGAGTCGAGAGTATTTGATGTGGCTCTCATTAGGACTCATTAAGTCGACGTAACAGTTATCACTCTCAATAGGACTTAGCAAGTCGAGAGCAGTTGTTGTTACTCTCATCATGACTATTAGTGTCATGATGTTACCTTGTTGATGTTAATACCACAGATGTTGATTTTAATGGCAACAACCTTATAAATATATATACTAATGTTTTTCCAAGTTGTATAAAATATTTTGCAGGATATTCCACAAATTTATACAGGTATAGGATAATTGAGTTTGAAGAGTAATCAATAAAGAGACTAGAGATCAAGATTAAGAAATGATCGAGACAATTGAAGACTCCTGTGTTTAAAGACAAAGATATGAAGAGTTCAAGAGTAAAGATAATAGTTAATGGACATTAGATAATATTTTAAAGTCCTTGAATAACAACTTTCTTTTCTTTGAATAGTCTCTCACCAAAATATGTATTTTATTTTCAAAATATATTTCTACAAATATTCTATAAAAGTTTTATATATTAAAATATATTTTAAAACTATTTTTTAAATAATTTTACAAAATATTAGAATTTTATAACACTTTAAATGTGTTATTATTTTCCTCAAAATAAAAGGATATGTCGACATACCCTTCTTATATATGTCGACATATGTACTATAGAAGAATTTCTTAAATTTTGAATAGCTATAGTTTTTGGCTCCATCTCTTTGCGAATAGACATGTCCCTTCAAACATAATATTAAGGGTTCTGGAAAATGAATTTTAATAACTACTTTCACTCCATTCTTCTTACTCTAAATTTTCATTATATATTTCAAAAAAATCTACTTTCTATACTCTTTAAATCCACTCAAATTCATTCTCTACTTTACTACGTTCATTCTCTATAATTTACTCACTACTTTGCAAGTATTCTCTCGTCAATTCAAAGATCAAAGTGGTATAAAAGGGCTATAGGATATTTTGTATCCAAAGTACAACTATTTGTATTCGGTATCAACAACTCTCTACTTCTATTTTGTGTGAGTGTGCTTGTTGCCCATTCAAATAAGGTAGATGTGCTCATTGCCTATTCATATCAAGTGGGTGTGCTTATTGTTAGTACCTTAGGTTTTGGTTTTAATGACAGCAAATACAGGA
This sequence comes from Allium fistulosum, assembly GCA_030737815.1. Classification (NCBI taxonomy): domain Eukaryota; kingdom Viridiplantae; phylum Streptophyta; class Magnoliopsida; order Asparagales; family Amaryllidaceae; genus Allium; species Allium fistulosum. Next base: position 865,876,852 of record CM060905.1, on the reverse strand, counting down.
CATTATATAAAATATAGATACTAATGTTTTATCAAGATATATATATATATATAGTATATAGTGCAGGATATTAGACAGGTGTTGATTTAGAAGACTGTACAGTATCATGAGTAGATTCAAGATGCTAATATAAAGTTTCAAGAGTTAGAGAATGAAGACTCATGAGTATTGAAGAGTTCAAGATTTCAAGATATTCTAGATAAGTTATAGAGTCATAGAATTTATGTTAAACCTTGATAGCACTTTCCTGATCTCTCCCTCCTTCTCTAATTTTGTTTTAAATTATTTTTCAAATATTCTGGTTTTAAAATAATCTTTTCAAAATATCTCTCAAAATGATTTTCAATCTCTTATACTTATAAAGATATTATTTTAGTACTTTTAAGTTTATATATATATATTGAATTTTTGTTTACACTTTAATAAGTTATAATTAAATTGATTATATATATGTATTATTTACATTATATTAAAATTTTCAAAATTGTAATTATTATGTTTTATTATGATTAAAATATGTATAAACTATGCATAAATGATTTTACAAAGTATCAAATTATTTTACAAAGCAACGGATTTTTAAAATAATGTTTTTAAAATGATTTTCAATTTTGTAAAGAGTATGTCGTCATACTCTATCTATGTATGTCAACATAGTGGCTGTAATTTTCAAAAATCAAATTTGAATGGAAGTGTTTTTTTCGTCATATCTTTTCATGAATAGACATGACCATTGTTTCCCTATATATACCACACTTCCAAACGGATTTTTAACATCCACTTTCTTATTCTTCTCTCCTCTTTCCATCTCTTGATTTCTAAATCAATTTCTACTCAAATTCTTCTCAAATTCAACCAGAATCAAATTCAAACACAATTAATTTGATTCTCTATTATTTACTCTTTGATCTCTCTCACTCAAATCAGGATCAAAGTGCTATTCAAGAGTTATAGGATCAATTGTAATCAAGATCGAAGGTCTAAGTCTGTAAACTCTATCAAATCATACTGCTATACTTGTGGGTGTGATTGTAGCCCATAAAATCAATCGAGTGTGCTTAGTAGCCTGTAAATCTAGTGGGTGTGCTTGAAAATCAAGTGACTCTACCCAGAGGTTGGGATTCCGAAGAGTGTTTCTCGTAGCCTTGAAATCGAGAAGGTATTTACATTTACTAGTTGAAAATAAATCCGTATAAGGAATTATGTGGGACTAGATGTAGGGTAACTTCGAACCTGTAAAAAATTCTGATGTGTTCTTTCCTTTTTACTTTTACTACATTTACTTTTATCTGCATTTTGATTTTGTGATTGTTTATGTGATCGTTAGTTACATCATTCCAAGTAGAATCTTAAAGAATTTGAAAAATATTCATATAATACATTAAGCACTATTCACCCCTCTCTAGTGTTAATTTAGCCTTAAGATCCTAATTCCCCTGACTCATATTTGGTATCAGAGCGTTGGTTTTCAATGTATTCATCATCTGAGTTTTGAAAATGTTTAAATGGCTACCAACACTAGTAATAGTACTGCTAGTAACATTGTTAATACACTTGTTAGTACCTCATTTGTTGAAGGACAATCTATTGCTAGACCTCCACTTTTTAATGGCAGTAATTACACATATTAGTCATGTATAATGAAAATTTGTTTACAGTCAATTGGTTTAGACACTTGAAATATCACACAAATTGAGTATACTAAACCCGAGACTAATTTTGTATAGTGGAGTACTGACAAAAAAGCAGTTGCAAAAAGTAACTCTAAGGCTATGAATATATTATTTTGTTCACTAGATAGAAATGAATTTAATAGAGTATATATATGTAAGTCTGCATTTGAAATTTGGAGAACTTTGCAAGTTTCTCACGAAGGCACAAGTAAGGTTAAAACAGATCAAAATTTCCATGTTAACAAACCAGTTTCAATTATTCACAATGAGTCCAAATGAGTCCGTATCTAATATGTATAGTAGATTCCAAGATATAGTACACTCACTTATTGCATTGGGTAAAAGTTTTTCTAAGGAGGATCAAGTTAGAAAAATCCTCAATTCACTTACTCCTGAATGAGATCAAAAGACTTTTGCAATCAAAGAGGCTAATGACATTAGCATTTTAAAAATTGAATAGTTAATTGGCAATTTAATGTCTTTTGAAGCACAAATGCAGGGCAGAGGAGAAAGCAAAGCAATAGAGAAGAAATCTATAGCTTTTAATGCAATGATGTATAATCTGGATTTAGACAATGATGATGACAAAGAAATTTCTTTCATGACAAAGAATTTTAGAAAATTTCTAAAATATAGAATGATAAATAATTTCAAAAGAAATGAAAATAAAATAAAAATCTAGGAAGTGAAAGCGGAAGTGGCATTAGATGTTATAACTGCAATGAATAGACTGTCCATATCCCGATAAACTAAAAACTATACCAAATACCAATTCATTCAAAATATGGAGAAGGATCATTATGCAACACTAGACGATTCAGATACTTTCTCAAGTGATAGCGAACCAAATACAGAGAATGCTAATATATGCTTCACAGCGACATTTAATGAGAAGTCTGGAGAAACAGAACTAAAATGGGTATGCATTTAAATTAAAATTTTGAATTTTTCATTGTTGATTGGTTTTTGAATGCTTGGAATAACCTATAGATTAATAATAATATTGGTTGAATAATGTATGCATATATTTTAAATTATGTATATATAATAAAATATTAAATAAAAATAATATAAAATGTACTTTAAATTATTTAGTGTATATATAAAATAATAAATATAAGATAATTATAAGTATAGATAAATAGGAATTATTTGTTGAAGTTTGCTTTTTTTTTGAAAATTTCGACCTATATGTCGACATACCCCACATGCATGTATCGACATATGTAGGCGGATTTTGAATTTCAAATTCAAATTCAAAAATTGAATTTCCTTCCACCTTTTCACCAACTCCTATGTTTTGAAAAGATGTCCCTTGATCAAAGAAATGTCCTTTGATTCTCTATTTATTTACTCTATCTCCATCCATTCATTTTTCACTTCCATTTTCAAATTCAAAAATCATAAACTCTCTTATCTCTTTAAACTACTCTTTAATGGCATCATCAAGCAATACTAAGACAGCCATTAGGCTTTCTAAGAAAATAAAAGAATATCCTTTTAATGATCAAGAAGCCATGCAAACCAATATTGAGTATATATCTTTTGGAAAAGTCTTTCCTGGAAGATTTGACAAGACCAACATTTCACTCATTCATACTGACAAACCATTAGGCTTCCTAATAATCTTTCTAAACATGAAAACACACTACTTCATGGTGTGTATCTTACTCATGTTTTCAATTATTTTGCTGTTGACCTTAAAGGAGAGGAAACAATTCCTCGAAAAATGTTTGACAAGGCCAACATTTCACTTATGCATATTTCACCCTTTTTCGAGCCTTATTGTAACGCCCCACTCCGAGACCCACATTAGCAAAGAGTATTACAAGGTAATACCGTCTTCTAATACGGAGAATAGAGCTGGATAGGAGCGACCATCTATAGCCTTGTCTTAACTATCTACTAAATACGTCGATAAATGTAGCATTTTTTTTTCATGTGGATCGACATATCCAATGGATACTTAATACAAAACTATAATGGCTATAAGATCTAACAGAACAAAATATAACAACTCAAATGTAAACCACATCACAGAATAGTAGATCATCACATACATATACACATATACAGATACATCACAGAGTATATAAAATGATACATGTCAAGTGGTATAGCAACCACAATATACAGGCGAGTCAAAAGAATATACATATCAGAGTTACAACCAAAAAGGACTACACAAAAAGCTATAAAAAAGGAGCTAGCAGAATAGTCCATGCAGAAGCAGAATAGGCTAAGTCCAAATGTACCTAACCTGAAACACCTCGGTCTGACCCGAGTACAAAATCCACGGGTCAGTCTAGCTAAACAAATCAGTTAGATAAGCTAAATGATAATGAACATGCAAGGTCATAAAGTACCACAAATATCTCTAAAAGAAATAACTCGATCATCTAACAAAAGATGAATCATAACAAGGGTCATATCATCGGCAATTCAAATAAACAAAGGATATGAATATCCCAAATCAAGCCAAAAAGGCAAATAACAAATACCAATGAAGGTAACACAAGTTTCCATAAGGTAATCGCTATACATCGTGTGGTTCAAAGAACCTACCTCGAAAGGCGATACTTTAGGAAAATATATAATTAAATATCAAAGAAACAAAAGATGCACGTGCTCAGTACCGTATAAACAAGGATCCATAAGCCCGAAGGCAACAAACCCAAGTATCTCTCGAGCGGTGACGAAGGACCAACTCCAAAAACGATACTATATGGCAACAAACCCAAAGGCAATGAACCCAAAGGCACAAACCTGAAGGCACAAACCCGAAGGCAACAAACCGTAGTGGCGAAGGTCCGAAGGCCCAGTACATGACACCACTAACTGGCAATAAGTGTCACAAACTCCTCGGATTGGAACCCACAAAGTGTTAACGTGTGTCCCATACCACACGTTCGCACAAAACGGTTTACTAACCGTTAGTCAATTATACACTCAAAGTAGTACAAAGTTTACCTCATCTCATCGGTAAACCAGACCCGAAGGTCAAAACGATCAAACGAATAGATTTGGAATTAACTGAAAAGATAAACGCACGTGTTCATAGCACGCGTTTTATCTAATCATTTAATTCTCCTCCCTCTTCGCTCTAAGTGCAAAATTGTGTGTTTTATATAACAATTAAGTTAAGAAAACGAGTTTTAGGAACGTTTCGAAATCACTTTAGAAATTGCCTTTGAAATTCTCTTATTATAGAGTATATAATTTTTATACTAAAAAAATAATATATAATAATAATTTCAAAAGCCCATTTATTTGATAATTTTTTTTAAAACACATTATAATAACTGTGTATGAAATCCAGAAAGAAATATCAAGAAAACATCGAAATAACGGAAATTATACCAAGTATTATCCGTTTAAAAGAAGCTGCGACTCAATATTCGACAGCAGGTTTGAATAAGTTAACAAGGTTTTAAACATTCCTACTTCAATCTGAAAAAATAATCACTCAAATCCGATTTGGAACGAAGAATCTGCGTTGTTTCAAAGTTGGACAAAAACAAGGTTTTAAACACTGAATTACAGCAAGCTGCGAGTACAAGTTCGACAATAGTTTCAAAATAGCAAACCAAAATAGATTGTTATGAAATTTTAAAGTAATGTAATTCACCACTCCTACTTCAATCTGAAAAAAGAGTCACTCAAATCCGATTTGAAACGAATGAGTTATGCTGTCTCAAACATGGACACAGGCCATGTTTGCAACAGTTAAAAAACCAAAAATGTACAGGCCTGAAACCATACCGGCTTCAACTTCCAAGCATAAAACAGAGGAACAAATTGCATCAGATTGAGCTCAAAATTAGTATGCGTATACGAGAATACTTTATCTTTCAACAAAAAAAGAATCATTTAATTTCAGTAAGAAATGAATGAGATATGCTGTCTCAAACATGGACTCATGCCATGTTTGCAGCAACTCAGAAAACAAAATGGGCACAGAAAATTTTGAGGCTGTGCATTGATTTTGCAGCAACGGTTTGAACACTCAAATGACAATATTTTTCGACCAAAATTTGCAGAAACAAAGTTCAACATGCTAGCTACCAAATGCAAGAAATCCGGTAGCATTTCGTTTCCGGAATCAAAAGATATAAACATGCAAATAAGCAACCCAAATTAGATTCGCAGAAAGAAAATTATCAACAAAAAAATGATTACAAAAGCTCAAATTTTGATTTTTCAAGCTTTGCTTCAGCTAGAAATTGTGAGTTTATCACTCACATTGCTGTAGTTGCACAAATACCCGGATTTAAGCAAAAAGATTGAAGCTTTGTAGTGATTCTTGCCTTCAAGACCGTGTAGAAACCAATATACCGACATGCAAAGGAAAAGAATACCATTAACCAATCTATCCTCAACTCAATTAAGATTTTCTTGATGTAATTTTTATTTTTGGAAGAGATTACCTTTAGATTTATTCTAGATTGATATAAATCTCAGTTTGTTTGAAGAAGTATGAAGATTTAAAACATTGATTTTGAGAAAAATGTGAACTTTCTTTTACAAGAAAGAGGAAGAAGAAGAGAGCAATTACTTGTACCTACAGTAACTATTTCTCACCTTCTCAATACCTGATTAAGTAGGCTAATGGGCCTTTTGGACACAATTAAAGAAATAGATTAACTAGCCTAAGTAATTAAATCACAAACTTAAGCAATTGCTCACCTATTCATCTTATGTTATAAAACAATACATTTTTCTTCAAATTTTCATACAAACAAAATGTGTAAACTTATATACATAATAAAGAAAATATTTTACACTATATAAAAAGATAAATTTTAATTTTTTAAAATATTTTTATTATTAAAATATCTTATTTTACAAAATACACAATTTTCACAAATAAATGCACAAAACCTTATTTTTAACTTCTAAAATTCCACAAAAATATTTTTCTTGCTTTGAAAAATATAACTAACCATTCTAAACTCAAATTTATAATTAAAACTCATTTTAAAACCAATTTCCACCTTTTTATTTAAATAAACAACCTTTAAAAATCAAATACTTCCTTTAAAAATTATTAAAAGAAGAAATTGAGAATAATTAATACAATTATTGCATTTTCTCTAAATAAAAACTATTTTTCCATTTATTATTAACCCAAAAAAATAAAATAAAGTTTCAAACTTTATTTTCTCATTTTATTTCCAAAATTCATTGTTTATTCCAAATAAACAATTTAATTTATCAAATTTTATTTTAATTCATAATATTAAATTATAACTACAGTTATAATTTAATATTTACAAGTAATCTCCAAAACCAGGGTTGTTACAGACTCCCCTCCTTAACAAAATTGAGTCCACGCAATTTCTATAATGGAAGTTATCTATAACATCTATTTCATCACAACAAGATTCAAATCAAAAGATAGGATCATAGATATTGATGCAGCCCAGATTGATGAAGTGTTAGGTCGCGAGCGACCTAACGAGATCTTGAGTCAAGAGCGACCTAACAAGTCGCAAGATAAGGAATTACGACCTAAGATAGGTCGCTCAAGTGAGCTACGACCTATCAATGGAAACAAGTCAAGTTTAGGTCACGAACGACCTAACTCTCACAGGCCGCTTTCTTCCTCAAGCGAGCTACGACCTAGCAATGGAAACAAGTCAAGTTTAGGTCGCGAACGACCTAACTCTCACAGGCCGCTTTCTTTCTCAAGCAAGCTTCGACCTAGCAAGGAAAACAAGTCAAGTTTAGGTCGCGAACGACCTAACTCTCACATGCCGCTTTCTTTAGGTCGCTCATATCGTAGGTCGCTCAGTTCTTAGGTCGCTGCCGCATTCTGCTCTAAGTCGTTGCTTTCTTAAGTCGCATGAAGGAGGTGTTCTTATGTCGTTCAAGTGTTAGGTCGTTAACGACCTATGATAGGTCGCGGATGGAGGCTGATGTGTTGATATGTTGAGTCGCTTATGTGTTGTAATCTGTAAGGTCGTAGGTCGTGTGCGTTGTACATAGGTCGTATGATGTTGTATTTTGTTAGGTCGTTGTGGTGTAAATTCATTAGGTCGTAGGTCGTGAGCGACCTATGTGTTGTCAAGTGTTGAGTTGTAAGCCTATAAATAGGCGGGTTGGGTCATTTGTAATTTTTAGTTGATTTTGAATAAAAACTTGTTTGTGTGCTTTGTGCCACTTCTTAAATTGGTAGTTGAGTGTAATATCATATCTCCTCTTTCGGCATTCGAGTGCACTCGGATCAACAATCGTAGAAGCCAATTCACGGTATCGAGTGCGCTTGATCAACGTCTGAAGAATTGTAGATCTTCTTTCATGGTATCGTGCGCGATCAACGTGACGAAGATAGCTAGAATCTGGTATCTTTGGATCAACGGATTTGGGCCTTTGGTATTCTTTAATCCACCGATTCCTACTTTCACCATTTCATCATTTTTATTATCCGCTGCTGCATCATTTGGTATCAGAGCTAGACTTAGCCAATCATAGCTAAGCCGAGTCTTGGAGCCAACTTTTATTTGAAGAGTTTGAAGTGTTAGAGCTGAGAGCAAGTGAAGGCCGTGCATCATCTGTAAAGTTCAAGCTGAGAGTTAACTTTTGTTTGAAGAATCAACCATGCTGCTGAGGAGAGCAAATCGTCATCAAAATGTTGAAGATTTGTATAAGAGAGAGGATGCTGAACAAATGGAACAACACATTATTAACAAATTCAATGAGAAGTTGGATGAAGGTATTGTGAGATTAGAGAAATTGATGATGGACATGAATCAAGGTCAAATGAGGAGATCGTCAGTCTCGAACCATGGAGGAAACAGAGTTTCGCCATCGGTTACGGAAGCGAGGAGGGTGTCGCCACAATCTGATCGAGGAAGAAGAGAATCATCAGTTTCGATGAGAAGAGATCACCATGAATATAGACATGAAGAGAGAAGAACTCCACGTGAGTTTGGAGATGAGCCATATCATGATGATGAAAGACATAGTAGAAGAGACATGCGTGATCGAAGAGATGTTGATGGTCGAGATCGATACCATAGCACACGTGATTATGATGAAGAGAGTCATAGAAGTAATATTCATTATCGAGATCGAGACCAAGTACGAAATACATATCGGGATGTTGAAGATGATCGACGATGGGAGTCGGGGATGAAAACTGAAATTCCAGAATTCAAGGGTGGAATGGTCGCTGAGGAGTTTCTGGATTGGTTGTCTAATGTGGAAGAAATTTTTGACTTTAAGGAGGTTCCTGAGCATCGAAGAGTTAAGTTGGTTGCTACTCGTTTGAAAGGAAGAGCTATGGCATGGTGGGAGCAAACTAAACTTACGCGGGAAAGGATGGGAAAGTCAAAGATTGAATCATGGGATAAGATGAAGAAGTTGATGAAAGCTACATTCTTACCGTATAACTATCAGTCTCTTATGTATCAACGATTGCAGAATCTGAGACAGGGAAAAAAGTTTGTGAACGATAATGCGGATGAATTTTATCAATTGATTGCGAGGAATGATATCATGGAGACGGAGGAGCAGTTAACAGATAGATTTGTTGGAGGGTTGAGAATGCAGATTCAAGATATGGTGAACATGTTTGATCCCAGATCTGTTGCTGAAGCACATCAAAAAGCTCTAGCTTGGGAGAAGCAAGTTAGGAGAGGTGGTGGTGTGTTTACAAATTCCAACAATCCAATGAAAGGGGCTAGTGGCAATGCGAATGTTTCAAAGGCTGTTGCAAAACCGGTTTTTAATGAAGTTGCTAAGACCAGGATCAATAGTGGTATCAAATGTTTCAATTGTCAGGAGTTTGGTCACAAGAGCAATGAATGTACAAAGCCAAAGAAGCGAGAAATGATTGCTGAGGTAGAGGAAGATGAGGAAGTAGAAGCTGAATGTTCTAATTCACCACATGATGAGGAAGAAGAAAATGTGTCGGGAGATGAAGGGTATTCATTGATGATGAAGAGGTCGTGTTTGACACCAAAACAAGAGGATGATTCAAGTTGGTTGAGGAGTAACATCTTTCAATCAACATGCACTATCTTGGGAAGGGTTTGCAAATTTGTCATTGATGCGGGAAGTTGTGATAATATCATCTCTATAGAAGCTGTGAAGAAGTTAGCCTTGAAAACAGAGAAGCATCCGAAACCTTACAAGTTAGCTTGGCTGAGGAAAGGTGGGGAAGTGAAAGTTGGACGAAGGGCTTGTGTTAATTTTTCAATTGGGAAGAAATACAAAGATGAAATTTGGTGTGATGTTGTGGACATGGATGTATGTCATCTGTTGCTGGGGAGACCGTGGCAGTATGATAGAGCGGTGCAACATGATGGACGTACTAACAGTTATAGTTTCATGTTTGAGGGTACTAAAATCACTTTAATTCCTAAGAAGCGACAACAACAAGAAAGCAAGTTGGAGGAGATTGAAGAACTTAAAATTTTGCTATCTTTGAAGGAGTTTGTTAAGGAAGTCGAAGAGGAGCCTGAAGTATTTTTGTTGATTGGACGTGAGAGTAATGAAGTGGTTGAGATTCCTAAAGAAGTAAAGTCAGTGCTGGGAGAATTTGATGATGTATTTCCTGAGGAGCTACCAACGGAGTTACCGTCGTTGAGAGACATTCAACATCAAATTGATCTGGTTCCAGGAGCCGTGTTACCTCATAGACCGCATTACAGAATGAGTCCAAAGGAACACGAGGAGTTGAGGAGGCAAGTGGAAGAATTGCTTGAACAGGGATGTGTACAGGAAAGTTTAAGTCCTTGTGCTGTGCCAGCTTTATTAGTGCCGAAGAAGGATGGAACATGGAGGATGTGCACTGATAGTCGGGGACTGAATAAGATTACAGTGAGATACAGATTTCCTATGCCTAGATTGAATGACTTGTTGGATCAGCTTAGTGGAGCTACTATCTTTTAGAAGATCGATTTGAAGAGCGGTTATCATCAAATTCGTATAAGACCAGAGGATGAATGGAAAACATCATTCAAGACGAGAGAAGGGTTGTACGAATGGCTGGTTATGCCGTTTGGTCTTTCGAATGCACCGAGTACATTTATGCGGGTGATGAATCAGATTTTTAGACCATTCATTGGGAAGTTTGTGGTGGTGTATTTTGATGATATACTGATATACAGTGGAAGCGCAGAGGAACACTTGCAACATCTGAGAGAAGTGTTGATGATACTACGACAGGAACAATTTTATGCTGCAACAAAGAAATGCGTGTTCATGACGCATAGTGTTTTATTTTTGGGATATGTTATTTCCGAAGGAGGTATACAGGTGGATCAGAATAAAGTTGAAGCAATCAGAAATTGGCCACAACCCAGGACAATCACAGAAGTTAAAAATTTTCATGGTTTAGCATCATTCTACCGAAGATTCATTCCACACTTCAGTAGCGTGATGGCACCAGTTACTAATTGTATGAAGGGGAAGCAATTTTTATGGTCAGAGGAAGCAGGACTTGCTTTTGAGAGAATCAAGGAACTTTTGACGACAGCACCAATTCTAGTGTTGCCGGATTTTCAGTTGTTGTTTGAATTGCATACTGATGCATCGAAGGTTGGAATTGGAGGTTTGTTAAGTCAGAAAGGACGTCCTATTGCATATTTCAGTGAGAAGTTATCGGGAGCAAAGATGAGATATAATACTTATGATGTGGAATTTTATGCTATTGTGCAAGCTGTGAAACATTGGAGACATTATTTGTTTCATAAAGAATTTGTTTTATATACTGATCATGAGGCGTTGAAGCATATGCAGGGATAGGACAAGATTGCAGCCAGACATGCTTCGTGGATTGCATACTTACAACAATTTACATTTGTGGTAAAGCATAAATCGGGAGTTACGAATCGAGTGGCAGATGCATTAAGTTGAAGGAATCATTTGTTAACTACAATGAAGGTTGAAGTGACGGGGTTTGATGTGTTGCCAGAATTTTTTGTTAATGATTCTTACTTTGCAAAGTTTGTAGATGAAGTCAAGGAGGGAAAGACGGATGAGTTTGTATTGGTGGATGGTTTTCTTTTTAAGGGGAATCGATTATGTATACCGAAGTGCAGCTTATGAATGAAGATTGTGAAGGAGTTGCATGAGGAAGGTCATGTGGGTAGAGATCGTACTTTGCAATTGATTTCTCAATCTTATTATTGGCCTTCGTTGAAACGGGAAGTTGAAAAGTTTGTGGAGAGATGTCTTTTTTGCCAAATTTCCAAAGGGACAGCGACAAATGCGGGATTGTATATGCCCTTACCCGTGCCGACTAGACCATGGGTTGATATCAGTATGGATTTTGTTTTGGGGTTACCAAGAACTCAGAGGGGAAATGATTCAATATATGTTGTAGTGGACAGGTTTTCGAAAATGGCACATTTTATAGCATGTAAAAAGACTGCTGATGTAGTCCGGGTTGCTCAATTGTTCTTTAAAGAGGTGTATCGATTACATGGGCTACCTGAATCTATTGTTTCTGATCGGGATACTAGATTTCTAAGCCATTTTTGGTTAAGTTTGTGGAAGACGGTTGGAACAAAGCTGAACTTTAGTAGCGCCTATCATCCGCAAACTGATGGGCAAACGGAAGTGGTGAATAGATCGTTGGGAAATTTATTGAGATGTCTTGTGAAAGATAATTTGAAGAGTTGGGATATGAAATTATGTCAGGCAGAGTTTGCACATAATTATGTTGTTAATCGAAGTACTGGGTTCAGTCCGTTTCAGGTTGTATATTCAAGCTTGCCAAAGGGACCGTTGGATTTGACGACAATACCATATCAGAAGGGAGTTGTTAAGCGAGCTGGTGATTTTGTGACTGAGTTGCAGGAGTGCCGCAGAACTGTATATGAACGATTACTTGCATCGAATGAGAAGTATAAAAAACTGGCAGATAAGAAGCGAAGGAGTGTGAACTTCAGAGAAGGTGATTTGGTTTACGCTGTGTTGACAAAAGATCGTTTTCCAGTGGGAACGTACAATAAATTGAAGGCGCGAAAGATTGGTCCAGTAGAAATTTTGAAGAAAATCAATGAGAATGCATATCAATTGCAACTACCAGATAGTGTTCATGCTTCTGATGTTTTCAACGTCAAATACTTAATTCCGTATCATGGGAATGAGTGTGTTGTGGAAGAGGAAGGTGCAAATTCGAGGACGAATTCCTTTCAACCTGGGGAGGATGATGCAGCCCAGATTGATGAAGTGTTAGGTCGCGAGCGACCTAACGAGATCTTGAGTCAAGAGCGACCTAACGAGTCGCAAGATAAGGAATTACGATCTAAGATAGGTCGCTCAAGTGAGCTACGACCTATCAATGGAAACAAGTCCAGTTTAGGTCACGAACGACCTAACTCTCACATGCCGCTTTCTTCCTCAAGCGAGCTACGACCTAGCAATGGAAACAAGTCAAGTTTAGGTCGCGAACGACCTAACTCTCACAGGCCGCTTTCTTTCTCAGGCAAGCTACGACCTAGCAAGGAAAACAAGTCAAGTTTAGGTCGCGAACGACCTAACTCTCACATGCCGCTTTCTTTAGGTCGCTCAGATCGTAGGTCGCTCAGTTCTTAGGTCGCTGCCGCATTCTGCTCTAAGCCGTTGCTTTCTTAAGTCGCATGAAGGAGGTGTTCTTATGTCGTTCAAGTGTTAGGTCGTTAACGACCTATGATAGGTCGTGGATGGAGGCTGATGTGTTGATATGTTGAGTCGCTTATGTGTTGTAATCTGTAAGGTCGTAGGTCGTGTGCGTTGTACATAGGTCGTATGATGTTGTATTTTGTTAGGTCGTTGTGGTGTAAATTCTTTAGGTCGTAGGTCGTGAGCGACCTATGTGTTGTCAAGTGTTGAGTGTTGAGTTGTAAGCCTATAAATAGGCGGGTTGGGTCATTTGTAATTTTTAGTTGATTTTGAATAAAAACTTGTTTGTGTGCTTTGTGCCATGTAATACCCCAAAATTTTGTGAAAAATCATTTTTGTAAAATGATTTAAATTTTGAAATATTTAGATTTAAATATGGTGAAATTTTTGGAATAAATAGTGTGCAAGTATATGTGTGCACGTGCACACTGAAATGGCACAAGGAAGAACTCCAGATTTCTTGGATTTAAAACAAGAATTAAAAAGCAATACAAACATGATTTTGCAACATGGATATTTGATTTCTGGAATTATATGGATCATCTTAGAAAATAAGAAAAGTAAGTTTTACTTTAAATCAGTAAACAGATTTTATTTAAAACCCAGAAAAGAAAATTATACATATATATGTTATAAGGATTTGTAAACCTGTATACATATAGGTGCATATGTTTCTGAAATTAAAGAGGAATTAAATAAGCCTAGATAAGATATGTATACAAATATACATTTTTAAGTACTGAAAAGTATATATATATATATATATATATATAAGCAAGTGAAACTATAACATTAAAATGACATGAAATGTGATACAAGTCAATATGCTTGTGTAGGCAAAAATAGCAAAGGGGATTCTCAGGAATAATTAAAATATAAAATAGGATAGTCACACTTTTAACATGACTAGGTGAGTGGCCATTTTCTGAAAAGTAAAAGAAAGAAAATGCAGCCTTTAAATTGGTTAATATGGCCGGGGGTAATTAGGGATAAAAATGAGAAAATGCAAACACACAATGCATGATGCTAGCCAGGTCAGAAATGGAATTTTGTTTTAACAAAACCCTAGTGGAAAAATGCATATAAATAGGCAGTTTTAGCCAGTAAAATTATCTTTACTCCGAGCTGCACAAAAATAAGAAAGGAAGAAAAATATTGGAAGGAAGGAGAAAACACTCATACAAGGATTTTCTGGATTAATAAGAAGAAATATTTAGGTGAGTAACCTCACTGAGTTCATGGCATTAAGACCTGAGATGAGGCAGCCACTTTTTATATTGCCATTTATATATTGCTGGTTTTGATATATATGATTTCATCAATGCTTTTTGGATGTCTTATTTTAAATCTGATATGATTTAATATGGATGATTTTGGTGATCTTTGATTTGCTGAGACATTTGTCTTTGGATGTGTATCATACTGTTTTATTTGTACTCAAAAATGTTAAAGTCCAGAATCTTAAAATTATATAGAGAATACTCTCAACTGTTATAGATCTATGGCATGGAAACTTTACAAAAAAAAATGTTGGGAGCTGCATTATACTTGGTATAAGTGCTGAGGCTTGAGAAGAAAAATGTTAAGGGTGCAATAGAAATTTTCTAAGTGCTGAGCCCTTAATCAAATCAAAAAAAAGATAAGAAACTCACAAGCTAAAATTATGATTGAACCAGATCCTGAATCTGAATCAATCATAAAGGCTTGCAGATTAATATAATAAGAACATGCCATGCCTCTTTTACAGTTGAAAATATTCTTATATCTTACTGAGATCAAGACATATTGACCCCATTTAGGAAATAATTGTCTGCTTAATTCTGAGGAGAATTATGCTAGGAAAGATTATGGATGTTTCCATGTTTGCAGTGACATGTTCACTTAGCATATTTGATGATAGGATTTAAGACAATACACTAGTAAATAAACTAGGGAAGGGAAGGCCAAGAAGGCTGCTGGAATGCTTGTCATATTTGAAGTATGCAAGTTGGCACATGGTTTGTTTAAGCCCTGAGATCTTTGTGCAATGATGTGAATTAGTTCATTGCAATGTGTCCCTGTGATTCCTTAATAGCAGATGAGGCAGGAATTTAAATTGAATTATACAACCTGTAAATGAAGAAATAGGAATATGAATATTTCTTAGGATTGGTTGGTATGGAACCATGATGGTTCCAGTGAATGCAAATGTTGCAAATAGATAATTATGTTTGCATGGTTATGTATGCAAGTGTAAGAATGATAGATGAATATATCATACCAGAATCAACTTATTTATACCATGTTAAAGTAATTGGATGCAGAAATTTGCTTAAATAACTAGTTGGTACTCTTACATTCTTTGTTGCTTAATATCATGAATGTATTGATGTTACTCATACCAGATCTTAGATCTGACCCTTGTTTGCTCATGGCATATGGGGTGTCTCATTTTAAAATGAGGCAGCCACTTATGCTCTTTCAGGGAACGCAGGCACTAAGTAAAAATGAAGTTATGGCTATTATGGAGGAGTGAATGAACATGCTAGCTAGTTTCAATAAGAGCTTAAATTGATTATATCTGCATGTATTCAGGAAATTTTTTATGTTTCTAAGATTTCCAGTCATGTAATGAATATTTTATGGTTAGTGATCAAGTTGCTCTTATGTTCTGTAAAGTGTCAGATTAAATTAGTTGTTCTGTCGAAATTGTTGTGTGATAAGGTTTGATTTGTTTTTGAAGTAGTGTCTGAAACATAAACAAGAAAAATATGCTCAAGTATCAGCTATAAAAATCTGGTAAGAAATATACAATTATGTGAGCAATTTCCTTGCAATTATATTATGTATTTGTAACGACCCGATATTTTGGACCATTCGAATCGACAATAAATCCACACATGTCGGACTTGAATAATTCAAAATATCGAATTGTTAATTTAAATTTGGCAAAACTCAGAATATACAGTAAATAAATCAATCAAAATTTATGGGTCGTTACACTCTACCCCACTCAAAACTTTTCGTCCCCGAAAAGGAAGGAGGTAGGAGAATAGAAACCACCAGAAAGAAAATAGATTGAAAGACCAGGATAAACAATTAATTCAAACTATATAAATTTTACTTGAAATATTCATTTGAAAACTTCATTTGTAGTTCAATTATCTTTAATACATTAAAACTTTTCAAAACCCATTTGTAAAATTTCTTGCTTCCTTTATAAATTACCATTGTATGCTTAAATAACAACTTTATAAATATATGAAAACTCTTTGAAAACAATTATTTACATTATTACTTATATTTACAAAGAAGCTATTTGAAAACATTAAATCCATAATTCATAATTTATTAATTTTTTTTATCTCAAGATACTTTTCAAATATTATTAATAATCAATAATCATTTACTTTAAATATGTTTTATTTAATTAATAACTTCTAAAATTTTTATAACACTAAAATTTTCTATTAAACCATGTGGTATATAAATAAACAATATTTGAAAAGGATATAGTCAACAAGGAAAAGAAGCACGACTTGGAAAAACAGAATATAGGTGAATAAATCAAGCTGAGCAGATAAGGTAGATTCAAGGAATAGTATCGGGCACGAATAATTAATTCAAACCATAAGAATTTCAATTTCAAATATTAATACAAAATTTCTTTGTTGGAAATACTTTTATAATAAAATACCTTTACAGTCGAAACAAATTTCCTTTCGAAAATACTTTTATAACTCGATGTCTTAACAAGTTTATCCTCGTTCCTGAAGACTCTGGCAGTGCGTTGATCAGGCGCAAAGCTAGAATTCTCCAAGTGCTTAGTAGACTTGTTTCAACATCCAGTGAAAATACTGGAAATTTTTTTTAAAAATAGATATGGAAAGTACAATCCAATCAAAAACACAAACAAACCTTTGTCTAACCATGGTTCGCAGATACACAATGGTTACGCCTGGCTCCCCCAGGAAACAATCCATATCCGTAAGCTTTCTCAGCCCTGCGAGTTACGCCATGATGACTAGTAGAATGCAGGATACACAATGGTTACGCCTGGATCCCCCAGGAAACAATCCGTACCCCCAGGCAAGACTCAGCCAAGCATTTGCGCTACTATTCGCGACCTACACAGATTGCAGGATACACAATGGTTACGCCTGGATCCCCCAGGAAACAATCCGTACCCCTAGGCAAGACTCAGCCAGGCAGTTGCGCTATGCAGTCACGATCGTAAGACCATGGGTAACGCCATGGAATTCGAAGGACACTCGAGTATCATATCCGGAAAACCAAAAATCAGAGAGAATAATATCGATATAATGAATCCAAGATGTGGCCACAAATCGGATATCAAGCAGAAGGCACTTTCCATATCTTTACTTCGAAAATATGTATCATATAGTACCTTTTCAAATCACTTTCAAATATCGTACTTATATAAAAATCCATTATATATAAGATTTAATTTTCAAATCAAATACTTTCCAAAATCAATAGTATATCAAATCATACTTATATAGACTTCAATTATATAAGATTTCACTTTCAAATTGAGTACCTTTTCAAATCCATAGTTTTCGAATCAATTTCATACTCATACAAATCAATTTTATATAGGTTCGACAACTCCCAAATCAAGTGTTTAGTAACATAAGGTTCTCAAATTTCAATTTTGTTTCAATATCAGTTCAATTTCAAAATCATATACAATTTCACCAAATTATTTCTTCTCAAATTAAATATCTTTAGTTTCAAAGTTCCAAAGTTTCCAAAATAATAGATTTAGAAAATAAATCCAAATTTCCAAATCAATATAATTTAAGTCAACCAATTCATTTCCAAAATCAAATGTTTTCAAAATCTTCTTATACTTACGTAAGGTCTATCTTATATAAGGATCAAATTTTCAAAATAAATTTCGCTGTATGAAATATATCAATGATATTAGAATATAAGATGTACATACGTCATCATTTCGCAGAATCACGTTTGATCGCTCGCTCGATCACACAAGTTCGCTTTCGAACTAGTATTGTCCATTTGACTTCCCTAATGCGGACTTCGATATGGTTTCTCGACTAGAAGCCATCAGTCTCCTTGCATAGCCATATACTATGATAGAGAATTCTAGAATCGAGCCAAAAATCCATATCAAATATTCGCCATCAAGAATCGAATGAAAAATCCTAACACGAAATGGTGTAATCCACCTCGAACTTGTGTACTCAAACTGGGATCAAATTAATTATGCGAATAAAATAGCATACGTACAACTTATATATTTATTCCAACTTGTTAAATATATAGTTTCATAAAGATGTTACTAAGTTAAAACATTTAAACTAAATTTTATTCAAAATATTTTGAAGACCAATTTCTTTTCAAAGCATTTCAAATCTAAACTTCAAAAATTTCAAAATAGCCTTATTCATTTACTTAACAAAACAGTTTCAGTTTATTTAAATCATATTACTACATACTTTAAACATACATACCAACTTATTTACTTAATACTTTTCGAAATTTCTTAGCTTTGAAAAGTTAACCGTGATTTGGAAGTGCTCGAACCTTAAAAATAGTTGAAGAAATCATTCTCAAATTCAAGGGTTGGAAATCAGCAACAAATCAGTAAATCAATTTTAATAGATAGGGTTATATCAAATCCAAAACTCGAGAACTGAACACCGGTTCATTTCAAATCGTTTCAAATACATTTACATATATCTTTCGAATATCAAATCATACTTCGGAATTTGAAATCAAAATTGGTTTCGCAGAATCACTCGCGTAGCAATACTACTAAAGTGGCCTATCCCCCACTCTGAAACTCGAAAATCAATGTCGATGATGCGTGCACTCATCACCGAAATTATTTTCCAGCGACATAAGTAGGTTCTGGACTTCTATTTTCTCAACTTCTTTTGAAATTTCTTTGAAATCATTCGAAACTTATTAAAATCATTTGAAACATTTCTTATTCGGAACATACTTTTAAATCATATTATTATTATAATATATTTCAAAATCTTAAAACCAATTTCAAAATACCGGGGTTCAATTCTCGAATTTCAATTTAAAATCCTTCAGTTATAAATCAAATTTCTTATATAGTTTTATTTTTCCAAAATTACAAATCCTTTCGAAACCTCGAATTCTTATTTTAAAAGGGTTTATAATCTTTATCGAAAACATTTCACTTTTATATATAGAATAAAATCATATTTATCAAGATAATACTTTCGATATATAAAACAACTTCTAAAGTATAAACAAGCCCGATTTTAAACGGATGATTTAAGAATGGATTTCAAAACAAGGATAGAGATTCAAATTAGAGAACTCTAATCAAACAAAATTTTGATTTGAAGATAAGCTCGAACGAAGATGAGATAATTAAATTTCAAAATAGAAGATGAATATACTTATATAAATCGCGGACGACCTTAACCGGGTCAATCAGGAACAAGATCGATGCAGAATTCCAAGAAAAATCAACATTCGATCGCAAGAGATAGCGACATCTAAACCAAGAGATATATAAATCTCCGGTGAATCAATGCCAAATGTAAAGGAGTTCACCCCTTTACAAAACATTCAAAGATCGGCGGAATCGCCTATTCTTATAGAGATCATTCGAAGTGGAGTTATGGGATACTCCAGAATCAAAAGAATACAAATAGGGAGAGACAAGAATGAATTTTTGGAACCGCAAGGAACGTTCCAAAGTTCAGAGGAAATTGAGTCAAAAGGAAGAGATTCAAACTCGAACGAAAGTGATTCTGTAAATAAATTTACTATATATGCTAAGTTTGCCTAGAGCCAAAGCTCTGATACCAACTGTAACGACCCGATATTTTGGACCATTCGAATCGACAATAAATCCACACATGTCGGACTTGAATAATTCAAAATATCAAATTGTTAATTTAAATTTGGCAAAACTCAGAATATACAGTAAATAAATCAATCAAAATTTATGGGTCGTTACAGTATTGGACAATCTTAAGTATTTTAAAAACACTGAGTTTTGGAGTAAATTTAGAATTTACCTTGAAAAATACCTTTAAGTATCTAATTGTTTTTCCTCTGAATTATGTCTACAAATGGTTCAAGTCTACTTTTTAAATTGTTTTGAGAGAGGTAATTGTATGGGAAGGCTTCAGGTATGATGCAAATGACTGGCATTTCAATTGCCATGATCAGATACCTGGCATGACACTAGGCACATGAGTTAACCAGCTTCAAATAAGTGAAGTTTAGGTAGATTCTGGTTTGTAAAATGCAAATAAAAGAATGGTCAGATTAACCACATGGTTAGACCATAGGTCAGGCAAATTGTTCACTTCAAATCAATGAAGCAAGGAACCATTTGAACCCAGTTTTCTGGAAAATGAGCAAAGATATTGACATGTACATGTATATCTGTGTACATGTTGATATTTGGGCAAAAATATAAACATAAATTCCTAGAACAGTTGTAGGAATGGGTTTCAAAAATAATAAAGCAAGAAATATTGTTTTGTATGTTAGATTATAGGCAAAAATTAAGTATATATGTGCAGATATAGGTAGATATCAGATTTCAAACCATACAGGAGAAAAATAAAAAGGAAAAAAACAAAAATTGGGTTTGAACCGAACAGCATAGCACTCGAACTCGTGACCTCTCATGTGTAAGTTAGGCGCGTTTCCATTACGCCTAGATGTTGCTTGTGTTCACTTATGATCCACTTTCTTTTAGCCTGAGTTTGATACTATACAGACTTTAACACAATCATCCATATTAAAAGCTTGCTTTCCACTGATTATTACTTGATCTTTTCTTAATTAGAATAACAGACTAAAGTACATGTTTCCAGTGGATTCTATGGTCAAAAATCAGGATACAATAATTAACCTTTTATCACGGAATTATCACATTTTAATAGATTTAAAAGGATTTCTACTTACATATTATCATGCTCTGATTCTAGTAGAATATAACATAGATATCTTCATATATGTATGTTAGGAATGATTTAGATTTAAAACAATATTTTTATATTGTGAAAGATCCTGGATATATTTTGTTTATTGGAGAAAGAAAATGACCCTGGGAAATATATTTGTAATGAATGATATATCTATATATCATCTCTAAAAAAAAATCCTTATGAAATTAGGGTGGAAATAGGAGGGTCATTTCAGTTGGTATCAGAGCACTTGGTTGCATTGATTGTTAAGTATTATAGAAATGTATTATGTCTGTTTGTTTTGGATGAAATAATTTAGATAAGAAAACAGAAATTACAGAAGTACTCATAATATACTAATACCATTTGCCCAGAATTTAGTTAGCAGACCATGGTAGGAAGAGGATCTCATCACAATGCAGGACCCAGTGCACCTCAAATGCTTGATATGCAAGAATTTGTGAGGGTTTTAAGAGATGGAATTGGGCATAGGCCTGAGAACCCACATGAAGAGCTTTCAAAACTACTGAAGACTTATTCCAATTTGGGAGGCAAGAGTTTTGAAGGAACTGAGAGTGTGATGGAAATTCAAGCATGGTTGAGAACACTTGATAGGATTTTCAATGACATGCAGTTGGATGACCAAAGGAAGAGGCAAGTAGCTTCTAGACAACTGAAAGGGGTAGCTTTAAGCTGGTGGGAGGTGATCATAGCTGGAAGAAATGAAAATGAAATCACTTGGAATCAGTTCAAGGAGATGTTGGAGGCAAGATTTGTACCAGCATCAGCCAAGAACATTTTGCTTGAAGAATTTATCAAACTTAGGCAGGGAACTTTGAATGTCACTGAATACACTCAAAAGTTTGAGGGGCTATCTAATTATGGAGCAATGCTAGTGGCAGATGAAGCATCCAAAAATGATAGGTATATAAAAGGACTGAACCCAGGACTTAGCAGAGCTATGCTACCATATGCAGATAGAACATTTGATCAAGTAATTGATCTGGCCTTGAAACTGGAACAACATGACAAAGAAAGAGAGAAATATAGGAATTTTAAGAGCAACAACAAGAAGGATAAGGGAAGATATCACCCTTATGATAAAAAGAAGGAGGAGGCAGACAACAGGAAGAGTAAAGATACAAAAGCCAATGATACTAAGAAGAAATTGGTTTGCCATCATTGTGGAAAAGAAGGACACATCAAACCAAGGTGCCCAGAGTTAAAAGGAGGAGCCTTCAAATGCTACCTATGTGGGAAAGAGGGGCATATGAAGAGGAACTGTCCTGAGAATAAACAGCAAGGGAAATTGGCAACTTTGGAAGGTAAAGGCAAATCTGCAGTGAAAATTGATGCTGAAAATCATGGCCAAGTGGAAGGTACATTACTCATTTGTGCCATACCCATACCAGTAGTATATGATACTGGAGCAACACACTCTTTGATTTCCTATGAATTAGTTAAAGTGTTAAAATTAAACTGCATATTGGTTGAAACCCCATTGCTTGTACAAAGTCCCCTAGGGAGTTCTAGTGTTTTGAACATGAATTGTGTGGATGTGGAGTTAAACATAGGAGGAAATATTTTTATTTCCAATTTATATGTTTTAAATTACCCAAATATAGGAGTTATATTGGGGGTAGATTGGTTAAGGCAATTTAAAGCCATAATTAATTTAGACTCATCCACCATATCATTGCAAAATTCTAGAGGCCAGAGGATCACAGTTCTATGTGAAGTAGCTAAGGAAGGGAAATTGTATCATTTAGTTGACTTAGAAAAAGATCTGAGTGAACTAACCATTGAAGAAATTCCCATAGTTAATGAATACTTGGATGTGTTTGGGGAAGTTAAGGGTGTTCCACACCACAGACCAGTTGAGTTCCAAATTAATCTCATTCCAGGAGCAAGTCCAATAATCAAGAAACCTTATAGAATGGGGCCGAGTGAACTGAAAGAATTGAAAAATCAGTTGGAAGAATTAGAAGGCAAGGGATTTATAAGGCCAAGCAATTCCTGCTGGGGTTCTCCAGTAGTGTTTGTAAGAAAACATGATGGTACCTTGAGAATGTGCATAGATTACAGGGAACTAAATAAAGTAACCATCAAGAATAAATACCCATTGCCTAGAATAGATGATCTCTTTGACCAACTCAGTGAAGCTAAAATATTTTCTAGGCTAGACTTAGCATCAGGATTCCATCAAATGAAGGTTGAAGACTCAAGTGTTAAGTATACTGCATTTAACACAAGATATGGCTTATATGAATTTTTGGTTATGCCATTTGGTTTGACAAATGCTCCTTCATATTTTGTTGATTTAATGAATAGAATATTTAGAGATTATTTAGACAAGTTTGTACTGATTTTTATTGATGACATTTTGATTTATTCTAAGACAGTGGAAGAGCATAAAAATCATTTGCATTTAGTTTTGTCAAGACTAAGGGAAAATGATTTAAAGGCAAAATTTTCAAAATGTGCATTTTGGAAAGAAGAAGTGCATTTTCTTGGGCATGTTATCTCTGCCAAAGGAATATCAGTAAATCCTAATAAGGTAGTGGCAATCCAAGCATGGAAAAGGCCTAGCACCATCAGTGAGATTAGATCATTTATGGGGATGGCAGGATATTATAGGAGATTTATAAAAGATTTCTCAAAAATATCATCACCACTTACCAATTTAACTAGAAAGAACCAAGCCTTTGTATGGACAGAAAAATGTGAGCAAGCTTTTATCAAAATAAAAGAAGCCCTGATTAATGCACCAGTATTGAGAGTGCCAGAAGGAAATGAAAATTTGGTTGTGTACACTGATGCAAGTGGCTCTGGGTTAGGGGCTGTGTTGATGCAGCAAGACCAGGTGGTAGCCTATGCATCTAGGCAATTAAAGCCACATGAAACAAGATATGCAACCCATGATCTTGAACTAGCAGCAGTTGTGTATGCTTTGAAACTTTGGAGACATTATTTGTTAGGTGCCAAATTCATTTTGTACACTGATCATAAGGCACTGAAATATTTATTCTCACAAAAAGATTTGAATATGAGGCAACATAGATGGGTAGAGTTCCTAGCTGCCTATGATCTAGATATACTGTATACACCAGGCAAGGCAAATAAAGTTGCAGATGCCTTGAGTAGACAACATGCCAAGGTAGCCATGTTGATGATGGAAGAGTTTAGGGATTTGTCTATACTTACTGATTTGGAAATTGAGGAAAACAGTGAGGTACAAATGATGCCCATTGAAGAAGATGAAGGTAAAGGGAAATTAAGTATGATATCTCTGCAATCAGATTTACTTCTTAAGATTGGGAAAATGCAGGAACAAGACCTAAAAATGGTGGAAAAGAAAATGCTCATATCAAAAGGGGAGGAAGTAATAAATTATCAAGTTGATAAAAATGGTTATTTAAGGAATAAAAATAGGATATGTGTTCCAGAAAATATAGAATTGAAGGAGGAAATATTAAATGAGTACCATAGGAGTAAGTACTCCATACACCCAGGTAGCACCAAGATGTATCAAAATTTGAAAAGAAATCTTTGGTGGAAGGGGATGAAGTCAGATGTGGCCAGACATGTTGCAAGGTGCATGACTTGCCAACAAGTCAAGGCAGAGACACAAAGGCCATCAGGACTAATGCAACCCCTTAGTATACCACAGTGGAAGTGGGAGGATATATCTATGGATTTCATAGATGGTCTTCCTAGATCTAAGAAGGGAAACACAAGTATATGGGTAATAGTGGATAGGCTAACTAAGGTAGCACATTTTATCCCAGTTAGAGCAGAAAGAAATGCTCCAAAATTGGCTCAAATATTCATGAAAGATGTAGTAAGGTTGCATGGCATACCCAAAACCATTGTGAGTGATAGGGATACCATCTTCACCTCAAGGTTTTGGAAAAGTTTTCAAGAGGCCATGGGGAGTGAATTGTGCTTAAGCACTGCCTACCATCCACAATCAGATGGTCAAACTGAGGTGGTGAACAAAGTCTTAGAGGATTTGTTGAGAGCATGTACACTGGACTTTGGAGGCAACTGGAAAGACCACCTCCATCTAGCTGAATTCACATACAATAACAGTTACCAAAGCACCATAGGGATGGCACCATTTGAAGCCTTATATGGCAAGCCATGTTTATCACCTATATGCTGGGTAGAGACTGGAGAAAGGGCTGTTCTAGGACCTGAATATGTTAAAGAAACTACAGAGAAAATTGGGTTAATAAGAAAAAGAATAGCAGCAGCTCAAGATAGGCAAAAGAAATTTGCAGATAGGAAGAGAAAGCAAGTGGAATATGAAGTGGGAGACTTTGTTTTCATCAAGATTTCACCTATGAAGAAAGTCTTGAGATTTGGCAAGCAAGGTAAGCTCACACCAAGGTATGTAGGACCCTATAAAATTCTGGAAAGAATTGGTTCATTGGCTTACAAATTAGAACTACCAGAGGAAATGAAAGCAATGCATAATGTTTTTCATGTGTCCCAACTTAGAAGATGGGTACATGATAAAGAAGACATTTTGGAAGAGCCTACCAAAATTCAAATAAATCCTGACTTGGTTTATGAAAAAGAGCCAGTGGGGATTGTAGCCAAGGAAGAAAAGAAATTAAGGAGCAAAACCTTGAAACTAGTTAAGATCCAGTGGAGTAGTGATCCTAATGACTGCACATGGGAGTTAGAGGATAAGATTAGAATGGATTATCCTAAGCTTTTTGCAAATTAAAAGGTAATTTTTTTTTTCTGGAAATTTTTTTTGTTATGCATGGTTGATATGGTTGAATTTGTTTGCTTATGTATATGTTTGATAAGTTTTCAGAAAAGAAAATGATGCTTGTTATAAATGTTAGAAAAATTGTGAGGACACAATTCCTAAAAGGAGGGGTAAATGTAATACCCCAAAATTTTGTGAAAAATCATTTTTGTAAAATGATTTAATTTTTGAAATATTTAGATTTAAATATGGTGAAATTTTTGGAATAAATAGTGTGCAAGTATATGTGTGCACGTGCACACTGAAATGGCACAAGGAAGAACTCCAGATTTCTTGGATTTAAAACAAGAATTAAAAAGCAATACAAACATGATTTTGCAACATGGATATTTGATTTCTGGAATTATATGGATCATCTTAGAAAATAAGAAAAGTAAGTTTTACTTTAAATCAGTAAACAGATTTTATTTAAAACCCAGAAAAGAAAATTATACATATATATGTTATAAGGATTTGTAAACCTGTATACATATAGGTGCATATGTTTCTGAAATTAAAGAGGAATTAAATAAGCCTAGATAAGATATGTATACAAATATACATTTTTAAGTACTGAAAAGTATATATATATATATATATATATATATAAGCAAGTGAAACTATAACATTAAAATGACATGAAATGTGATACAAGTCAATATGCTTGTGTAGGCAAAAATAGCAAAGGGGATTCTCAGGAATAATTAAAATATAAAATAGGATAGTCACACTTTTAACATGACTAGGTGAGTGGCCATTTTCTGAAAAGTAAAAGAAAGAAAATGCAGCCTTTAAATTGGTTAATATGGCCGGGGGTAATTAGGGATAAAAATGAGAAAATGCAAACACACAATGCATGATGCTAGCCAGGTCAGAAATGGAATTTTGTTTTAACAAAACCCTAGTGGAAAAATGCATATAAATAGGCAGTTTTAGCCAGTAAAATTATCTTTACTCCGAGCTGCACAAAAATAAGAAAGGAAGAAAAATATTGGAAGGAAGGAGAAAACACTCATACAAGGATTTTCTGGATTAATAAGAAGAAATATTTAGGTGAGTAACCTCACTGAGTTCATGGCATTAAGACCTGAGATGAGGCAGCCACTTTTTATATTGCCATTTATATATTGCTGGTTTTGATATATATGATTTCATCAATGCTTTTTGGATGTCTTATTTTAAATCTGATATGATTTAATATGGATGATTTTGGTGATCTTTGATTTGCTGAGACATTTGTCTTTGGATGTGTATCATACTGTTTTATTTGTACTCAAAAATGTTAAAGTCCAGAATCTTAAAATTATATAGAGAATACTCTCAACTGTTATAGATCTATGGCATGGAAACTTTACAAAAAAAAAATGTTGGGAGCTGCATTATACTTGGTATAAGTGCTGAGGCTTGAGAAGAAAAATGTTAAGGGTGCAATAGAAATTTTCTAAGTGCTGAGCCCTTAATCAAATCAAAAAAAAGATAAGAAACTCACAAGCTAAAATTATGATTGAACCAGATCCTGAATCTGAATCAATCATAAAGGCTTGCAGATTAATATAATAAGAACATGCCATGCCTCTTTTACAGTTGAAAATATTCTTATATCTTACTGAGATCAAGACATATTGACCCCATTTAGGAAATAATTGTCTGCTTAATTCTGAGGAGAATTATGCTAGGAAAGATTATGGATGTTTCCATGTTTGCAGTGACATGTTCACTTAGCATATTTGATGATAGGATTTAAGACAATACACTAGTAAATAAACTAGGGAAGAGAAGGCCAAGAAGGCTGCTGGAATGCTTGTCATATTTGAAGTATGCAAGTTGGCACATGGTTTGTTTAAGCCCTGAGATCTTTGTGCAATGATGTGAATTAGTTCATTGCAATGTGTCCCTGTGATTCCTTAATAGCAGATGAGGCAGGAATTTAAATTGAATTATACAACCTGTAAATGAAGAAATAGGAATATGAATATTTCTTAGGATTGGTTGGTATGGAACCATGATGGTTCCAGTGAATGCAAATGTTGCAAATAGATAATTATGTTTGCATGGTTATGTATGCAAGTGTAAGAATGATAGATGAATATATCATACCAGAATCAACTTATTTATACCATGTTAAAGTAATTGGATGCAGAAATTTGCTTAAATAACTAGTTGGTACTCTTACATTCTTTGTTGCTTAATATCATGAATGTATTGATGTTACTCATACCAGATCTTAGATCCGACCCTTGTTTGCTCATGGCATATGGGGTGTCTCATTTTAAAATGAGGCAGCCACTTATGCTCTTTCAGGGAACGCAGGCACTAAGTAAAAATGAAGTTATGGCTATTATGGAGGAGTGAATGAACATGCTAGCTAGTTTCAATAAGAGCTTAAATTGATTATATCTGCATGTATTCAGGAAAAATTTTATGTTTCTAAGATTTCCAGTCATGTAATGAATATTTTATGGTTAGTGATCAAGTTGCTCTTATGTTCTGTAAAGTGTCAGATTAAATTAGTTGTTCTGTCGAAATTGTTGTGTGATAAGGTTTGATTTGTTTTTGAAGTAGTGTCTGAAACATAAACAAGAAAAATATGCTCAAGTATCAGCTATAAAAATCTGGTAAGAAATATACAATTATGTGAGCAATTTCCTTGCAATTATATTATGTATTGGACAATCTTAAGTATTTTAAAAACACTGAGTTTTGGAGTAAATTTAGAATTTACCTTGAAAAATACCTTTAAGTATCTAATTGTTTTTCCTCTGAATTATGTCTACAAATGGTTCAAGTCTACTTTTTAAATTGTTTTGAGAGAGGTAATTGTATGGGAAGGCTTCAGGTATGATGCAAATGACTGGCATTTCAATTGCCATGATCAGATACCTGGCATGACACTAGGCACATGAGTTAACCAGCTTCAAATAAGTGAAGTTTAGGTAGATTCTGGTTTGTAAAATGCAAATAAAAGAATGGTCAGATTAACCACATGGTTAGACCATAGGTCGGGCAAATTGTTCACTTCAAATCAATGAAGCAAGGAACCATTTGAACCCAGTTTTCTGGAAAATGAGCAAAGATATTGACATGTACATGTATATCTGTGTACATGTTGATATTTGGGCAAAAATATAAACATAAATTCCTAGAACAGTTGTAGGAATGGGTTTCAAAAATAATAAATCAAGAAATATTGTTTTGTATGTTAGATTATAGGCAAAAATTAAGTATATATGTGCAGATATAGGTAGATATCAGATTTCAAACCATACAGGAGAAAAATAAAAAGGAAAAAAACAAAAATTGGGTTTGAACCGACCAGCATAGCACTCGAACTCGTGACCTCTCATGTGTAAGTTAGGCGCGTTTCCATTATGCCTAGATGTTGCTTGTGTTCACTTATGATCCACTTTCTTTTAGCCTGAGTTTGATACTATACAGACTTTAACACAATCATCCATATTAAAAGCTTGCTTTCCACTGATTATTACTTGATCTTTTCTTAATTAGAATAACAGACTAAAGTACATGTTTCCAGTGGATTCTATGGTCAAAAATTAGGATACAATAATTAACCTTTTATCAGGGAATTATCACATTTTAATAGATTTAAAAGGATTTCTACTTACATATTATCATGCTCTGATTCTAGTAGAATATAACATAGATATCTTCATATATGTATGTTAGGAATGATTTAGATTTAAAACAATATTTTTATATTGTGAAAGATCCTGGATATATTTTGTTTATTGGAGAAAGAAAATGACCCTGGGAAATATATTTGTAATGAATGATATATCTATATATCATCTCTAAAAAAATCCTTATGAAATTAGGGTGGAAATAGGAGGGTCATTTCATGCCACTTCTTAAATTGGTAGTTGAGTGTAATCTCCTATCTCCTCTTTCGGCATTCGAGTGCGCTCGGATCAACGATCGTAGAAGCCAATTCACGGTATCAAGTGCGCTTGATCAACGTCTGAAGAATTGTAGATCTTCTTTCACGGTATCGTGCGCGATCAATGTGACAAAGATAGCTAGAATCCGGTATCTTTGGATCAACGGATTTGGGCCTTTGGTATTCTTCATTCCACCGATTCCTACTTTCACCGTTTCATCATTTTTATTATCCGCTGCTGCATCAGATATTCTCCCTCAATAGAGGATGAAAGGATCAGGACAAGTTTGCTTGGCAAATTCTATGGTTTCCCAAGTACAATACTTAGGGTTAGCGGACCATAGAATTTCATAAGTAGAACATTCTTATTTCGAATGTGTTTAATCTTCGAAACAACTACACGAATAGAATTCGACACAATACACAAGTCGGTGAGACTCGTGATCATGCAACATAAGAGAATTAACAATTGAGATTAAATCTCAAAGTTACAACGAAATTGGGTTACCTAGAACATATTATAAATACCAAAAACCGATCACAGAAAACGATGCATGAAAGCAATTGAACTAAGGCGTTCAGTAATAGTAGATGATCCTATATAACTAGGAGCCAACTTTCCGAATATACTGAAACACACTTAACTCCTTTAAAGGAGTAACACAAATAAGCACAATCATCAAAAGAGGATTAAACAAAATATAGGTGGGATTTCAAGCTACCACCATAACACATGACTACATGAATGTAAGTCATCACAATAATGGTACTAAGGTAAGACACACATGAATAGATTACAAGAAATTTTCTCAAAAATTTGTTATAAGAGTTTTTACTCAAATCCATTTTCTTTTATACACAAAACTCAAACTTCAATGCTTGAAATTTTTAAAATCTCTTACTTAAATTTTCAATTCAATCATCTTTACTTTAAATTTAAAGTAAATTAAATTAGAGTTGTTCCATACTCTAATTCCAAAAATAAATATACTACAATAAGTAATATATATATTTTTCCACTAAAATTATCAAATTTTAAACCATTTTACTTTATGATTTAAAAAGGACACTTATTCGACCCTTCATCGATGACTCTAAATATTCACTAATTAAATTTTCTGAAAAATTTTCTAGGTGTTTAATTTTTTTAAAAATTTGGTGGAGTCTCCTTTGCATGGAGAGCCCTTTACAATTTCATAAATATGAATTATAGATATGCATCGACCAAAAGGTCGGAACACAATATATATATATATATATATATATATAATTCTTAACATATAAACACTTTGCAATTCATATCTTTCATTTTTAGCGTTTAAAATGCGAGCATGCTTACTTTTATACTTACTATTTTGCTAATTAATCATTCAAATATCCTCTTGCACCTTCACTTAATTTATTGAATCGTATTAGCATGCAATTATAAACATATGAAGCATTAAAATCATAGTTTAAACAAGACAACAACTCAAAACTTCAAAATTTCCAAATTCAGGCCTGCTACAAAGACTCAGGCTTTTGACATAATAAAACCCAGAATCTGATAATACTCATAAAATAAAAGTTATTCTACTCGGTCCAAGCTTTCTAGCGATATAAAGATCATCAAAATCGGTTTTACCTTTTGAAAGTTATGCCCAATTTACTTTCAGCTTTAAACTCAGAAATCATAAAAGAAGATAGAGATGTCCATCAGTTTTCAAACTCATTTTTGAATAACCAAACTGCAAAGTTTTCAAAAATGATATAAAGATGATTTCTAGCTTACTGAAAGCACTCTTTTTTGCAAAAATAATGGACTCATTTGGATTTGTAAATCACAAGTTATCGCTGTTTTAAAACAGCACTTTTCAATCAAAATTTTCCGAAACAAGACCTTTTATTGTCAAAATTTTGAAATAATTATTAAATCCAAACTACATAAAAATTTTTTATCCAAAATCTTTTCTTTAAAACATTTATTATATGATCCTTTTCTCCGGAATGCCAAGACGTCTAGAATTACACTATAATACATACAACAAACTTTCAAAATGGTTTACAAGGAAAACTTTTTCCCAATTAACAATCAAGTCTTTTAAAAGAAGACTCATATTTTCGTTAAGATAATTACTTTCTTATATTAGTAAGAAACAATTATCTATCCAAACTAGACTTTGGAATTACATATTGGTGATTTTTTTAAATTTCTTTCACAATTAAAAATCTTATCTTGCTGCTCTATTTATTATTATTTCTGTCTTTTCACAAAAATTTGCATTTCACTACAAGAAAACTGCAGTTTACCTACGCCAATATGGCGTAGGTGGGGTGTAGGTAAATGCAATAGCTACGCAGCGCCTACGCCAAAGTTGGCGTAGGTAAAACCTGCGTAGCTAAAAATATGCCTACGCCTTACCTACGCCATCCGTAGTGGTGTTTCCTACGCCGTTCCTACGCCTATATTTTTCTACGTCTTTCCTACGCCGTAATATTCCTACGGATATGGGACGACATTTCTACTTCTTTTTTACCCGCGCCTTTCATACGCCCTTCGTTTACCTACGCTTTCCCTACGCCTTTGATTTTCTACGTTTTTCCTACGTCTTCCCTACGTCATTCATTTATCTACGGTTTACCTACGCCTATATTTTTTACGTTTTACCTACGCTATACACACGATTTTTTGCTATAACAATATTTGCTTTACCTACGCCTTTTCTGAAGCAATTTTTATATATTATATACTATTATATTTCTTTTCATCGTACATTAAACAGAAACTAAAATCAACTTATTTCATGTATATAAACATTTCAACAAAACGATTAACATCAAATCATTCATCTTCAATTAAATTCAAATATCTCATTCATATTACAAAGTCAAATCAATATCAATCGAGTTCTCATATGTCTAAATAGTACGATATTACGTTCATAATACATGACATCAAACAGATACGACTAAGAATGAAAAATACCCTCATCCCTCACGACGATCATCAATGTAATGACTTGATAAATAGTTGCTAACCCCTCTGAACAACTCGCCTCTTTCTTCATACACCACATAAACTCGCAACCACACAACCTATCACTCCATTCAACTGCTCCTTCATCTCGCAACCCAAATTACCATGTTTCCATAACTACCTATCTTTAAAATTTCCTCAATTTCAACAACAACCAAATTCAATCTGCGAATGCAAATAAATCCTCAGCTATTAGTTTCCATCAGCAATCGCGCCTCCACCACCAATTGTGATTTCCAAACCAAATCGCAACCCAAATTGGAGACTCTATTATTGAAATAAATGACACAAATACGATAGCAGAGATTGATATGGATCTGAATCAGACTAAATAATGCACTAACAGTCAGAGCAATAATGGAAATAGATATATAATTAACAGAGCTCCAATCATGACTATTTACACTGTATTACAATGTATTATTTCCATCTGGCTTTTGGAAATAGTCATTCAAATGTGGAAATAGTCATGCAAATGTGCACAGACAGATTCAATAGGCATATAGCCATCATAGCCCACTAGCTTATGATAAGTAGGCAACTTAATGCCATCATTTAATAAAGAAAGTGAACTGACCTTGTTAGGAAAAATAGTAGGCACATGCGAAGGCTGTAAGGTATCAATGCTTGAACCAATTGAAGCTGCAGAATTTTAGTGATCTTCAGGTTTTGCAACGTTACCAAATTGAACAGTAGATGTAACATCAAAGACGGGAATTCCTGAGGTAACAACAATGATGGATGAGACAACAAGAGGTGGAACAAAGATTTGTAGAGCGGGATTGAAAGCGAAATCATCAGGCGTCGGAGCAAAGTTGCGACTAGATCTATCGACGGATGCACAGTGCTCATTTGACGTAGCAAGACGAGGTTTCATTTTTCGATTCTTGGTTCCGATGGTAATGACTTGATAAAAACAAACCCTATATGTGGCTTTACTAACTCAACCCGATGGGAATCATTCCTATGCCTACCTCAACATCAATTATGCATTCGGCATAGTAATGTATACTCTTGGTGAGAATTGTCGTTTGCACAATACCAATTTAAATTTAAAGTAATTACAATGTCGAACAGTTACGTAATTACACTAAAAAAAACACTTCAATTTCCTACAATTTCCTATGTAGTTACACCCCCGTACGCATGTTGCCACTTAAATTATTCTTCATAAAAAACACCTGGTTGCACTCTCCGCCTTCGTCATTCCATTAATTCATAACAAAAAAAAATCCAGATCTAAAACAAATATAAAAACCTCTAATTCTCAATCCATCTAGCAACATCAGATCTGGCCTCGACTTGCCACCTCAGAAGCCCTCGCGCCACCTACTCGCATGCCACCTACCCATACGACATCTGTTTGTGCCACCTACAATGACTTTGTTTCAGCCTTCTACGGGGAAGCTTGAATGTATATTTTAAAGTATATTGTAGCTTGAACATCGTTATTTTGAAAAAGCTTGAATTCTAAGATGTAGACGATATTACCAATTAAAAGGGTAGCTCATCATGAACCTGAAATCGAAGGTCGAAATCAAAATCGAAGATTGGATCGAAGGTTTCCAGACGTCGGAGATGGAGTCGCAGACGTCAGAGATGGAGTCGGAGATGGAGTCGGAGACGTCGGAGATCGAAGGTTTCAGAGTGTGATTTGAGATGAATGGGTTTAATTTGGAAGACGAATTGGGTTTTTGTACATACGCCGGTTTTGATAAATGAGAATGAAAGGGTTTTGTACATACGCCGGTTTTGATAAATTAGGTTAATATTTTGGCTAAGACCATGGCGTAGGCATGGCGTAGCAAAAATTCCTACGTCTTTCCTACGCCATGAAAACTTTGTAGAAAACTTTGTAAACATGGAAACGGCGTAGAAAATTATCTACGACCTTCCCACGCCATCATTTTAACGTAAGGAGTTTCCTACGCCTTTCCTACGCTTTAACTATTTTTCAGCATGTCGAAGCTGGCGTAGGTAAGACGTAGGAAATTTTCTTACGTCTTTCCTACACCATTACCTCTTTCTACGTGTTTCCTACGCCATACCTACGCCCCGCCTTTTGGCGTAGGAAAGACGTAGGAAATTTTATGTAGGAAATTGATGTGTTTTCTAGTAATGTTTTATAATAAATGAATCTTTTATATTCAATTTTCTCTTAATTCACAAAGCTAAACATTTATTTTATTATCACTTAGAACTAGCCAAGGTTGATACTTAATTCAAACTTATTTTCAATTGAACTTCACAAATACATAATTAACAAGTTTTTAACACTATTTAAATTCATAACCAAACTTACTCTAATGATTTTGCTCCTTATTAAATTTCATGCTAATTCAAAAGCACCAAATTAGCATTTTCTTAAATTTTCCCAAAGG
The DNA here is from genome assembly GCA_030737815.1 of Allium fistulosum. Classification (NCBI taxonomy): domain Eukaryota; kingdom Viridiplantae; phylum Streptophyta; class Magnoliopsida; order Asparagales; family Amaryllidaceae; genus Allium; species Allium fistulosum. The sequence continues at coordinate 865,841,575 of CM060905.1, read as the reverse complement.
CATACTTTTTTTCACTTGTTATTAATCAAATGATTAAATGTTTAAACTAATCTTCATAACTACCTTTTACTTTTTACTAAACCTCATTCCAATCAATATTTTAGATTTCTAGACAATTCATTTTCTTAATATGAATACTTTGTTTTATTAATCACTATCACATGATAGTTTCATCCAATTAAGTTATTTCTTTAATTAAAATTATTTGCCATATAAATAAATTACCATAAGGTTATATTTTCCAAAAATACTTTACCCAAAAGCTTACTTAAGCATTTTAAATTTTCCATGTATGTAAACTTTCACAAACATGTAATATAACCAATAATGGATACAATTTATTTAAATGAAACCATATTCAAATTTTCCAATTATCAATTTATAAAATGATAACATCTAACTAATACATTTATATGAATGGCATTATCAAGGACTGCAAAGTTGACCAAGATCAACATTGCCTCTCCATTGCCCTCTATGTCACACTATTTCCATAAGTCCTTAAGTATGTATATAAAATACTTATCTCAAATGGCAATTTAGAATTTTCAAAATCTTTGCAATATCTATATATATTTTTGCATTCAACATCCATACTAGTAAATATTGTTTATTGCCATTTCAAAAGCATGTATCACATCGCCCCGTAAGTGTTTAGGAATCCCTATCGATAACGCTGATCAGACGCATCGACCAGAATTCTTAAAATACTTATTAGCCAATTGACACAAGAAATTATAAAACCTATTTTGATTTCTTAAGGAATCTTAAACTTGGTTGTAACAATGTTTATTTTCAAAACATTAAACATTTTCTTATTATACAACCATACAATCAATTCATAAAACAATCAAGTTATATACATAAGTATATCTCTTGTTAGAAAGATTTACCATTCACATGGATGCTTTCTTTCCTAAAAATTCTTTTAGTAATTTTACTTCTTTAAAATGCATCCATGAAATTCTTAGACATTAAATTTTTATTTCATTTTAACCTTTGGTTAAATACCACTTATGAATTAAATTTCATTTTCGAAATTTAATCTTTCTAATAATTCTTGCGGTAGCTACAACTTGAAGACACCGCAAGTTCTTATCATTTACATTGAGTAGATTTCTAACTCTCAATTATATCACCTACTCAATATTATTTCAACAATTACTATGCTAACACCCATTCATGCAATTATCAACCAGACAACCATTTATTAAAAACAAAGCATTAAATGTGCCCAGCGAAAATGGTCACACCATTTTCGCTGCGCAACTCTAATCATTAAGGATCAAAACAAATAATTTAAATCTAAGCCATATGAGGTCTAATTTCTACTATTTCAAAAATAGTGATATTTAAAACCCTTATAATGTTTTCAAACTTATTATCCATTCTAAGAAAATGAAAAGACTAAAGGCACGATTGAGGAATACTGTAACAACCCGGGATTTTCGAACCCGAAAATTCCAGATAGTTATGGAAAAGAAGAAAGAGATAGAAGAAAGAAAACAGAAAACACACCACAGATTCTCACATTCGCAGCGGATCAAATATAATATTAAATAATAACAGTTTACAAAGAATACTATATTTGTCAATTTACATTTACAATACATCAGAGTTACTCTCATACACAACACTGAGCATGTACAAACAATATATCTCAGATAAACAGAAATAATAGTCACAGCGGAACACTCCATACGTCCTGCCAATCAGCTCACCATCCCTGAGCTCCAGAACGTCCTAACCTGAAAATCTGTAATACTCGGTCTGACCCGAGCATTACATCAAAGTAACACCCGGGTCAGGCTGGAAACCAGCGTGAGTAAACTCATAAATTTTAATTCACAGAATTTTAAGACATATTTGGAAACCCGGGGTAACTCGTACCTCACTACGAGTTTCTTAACCTGTTATAGTCAATCACTTATTTCCCAAAGTAATATCTAAGTACCGTTACTTAGTTTCAATAGTCCAGTTTACTTAATTATTCCACTCCAGCCTATTTATTTCATGTATCAATCTATAAAGAATCAATGGGGTTTCGGGTATTAACTAATACCCGACTCCGGTCTCTTCGAATTCAATACCATCTTAATTAATCATCCTTGTTTAATTAACTTCAATTATGTAAAGTAATTATCCATTAATTAATTTCACAAATTAGTTATCCTTAATCATTTGCAGTAATTAATCTTTAATTACTTTCCTTTATTACATTAGTTGATGACCCTTAATTTATTTCTCCCATTAATCAGCCTTAATCAATCATAAAAAGTAATTAACCATCCTGTAATTAATTACCTTAATTAATTCACTCCTTAATTAATGATATTAATTCTTCAATTATACCGAGTATCATCCCTTCACTTTCCACCTTACTATTAATTACACCAAGTAATTGTCTCTTAATTATCCTTTTAAATTATTCATACTTGATTTACTACTCTTTAATTAATCATTCTTGATTAATCCCTCTTTAATTACATTTAGTAATTAAACCTTAATTATAGGTTAATTATTCTGTAATTATTTATTTACCAATTGAATTATTTATTTTCATTACTTAATGTTACTTCATTTATTAAATTTCTTTTTAATTAATTACCCTAACAAGTAATTAATCTCATTATTAAATTCTCTTAACCCAATTAGTTAACCATTAACTAAATAATTTAAACCTTTAATTACTTATATAAATAAATTCTTCATTAATAACACTAAGTGATTAACCCTAAATCACTTCCACTTAAACCACTTCCATAAAGTAATAACCCTTTTTCTCCATCAGTAAAACTGGGTTTACTTTTGTTTAAAACATAGAAACCACATAACATTCAAATTCTTTTGATTAAAACTTTTAACTTCCAGTGCAAATTTAATTTATTTATTTTTTCCCACCTGCTCAACACAACTCGAGCCAACCTCTCGTTCTTCCCGAAGCAACACGCTACCACCCACTAATCTCCCCGAAGTAAATGCGAGTAAAACCCCTGCTCCTTCCCCAACCCACAGATGCACAGAATCATGCATATCCACGTGCACATCGCTGTTGGTCGACGGCGAACTCCACTCCGGCCTCCTATGCATCGCCTACGATCATGGTAACCACACACGACATCCATCAACCTCGATTCGCTCGAGAATCAAAAACGACCAAAATCCTCACAGACCGGTACGCACATCACCAGGGAAAACGCTCGTCACCACCGATCTCTGGCTTCATTCCCCTCGTCATCATCACCCAAGCACCGCCACACCTTCCAGCATCTACAACTCAACTTGCGATCGATCCCGATCGCCCCTAGGCATTTCGATGCTCATTCGAACACTCACGACTAACCAGGCACTAAAACCCTACTCTCAAACTCATCTATCTCCATGGTGATATTAAAAATCAATCGCCATTTTCCTAGGCCTCGACAACCTTCCAACTACCTCCGACGGCAACCACGAGATCCCACCATTTTCTAGAAGACAGAAAATGCCCAGAAATCAAAAATCGATCAACTCAGACATGCTCTCCCAAAGCATCACTAAAAATTTAGATTTTTATCTTAAAAATCATATTTTACAAATTCGATTTCGGTTATAAACTTAAATCAGAAATTTACAAGATTTGATTTAACATATTTTAAAAGATCCCTACTGTATATTTCAGATTCTAGTGTTGTTTCAATCTTAAAATGCTTAAAACCATTTTTAAATCCTAGATTATGCTTAACCCAAACCATTTTGTTTAAATCTCAAAATCTATCAGAGATCAGATGCTAAGATTTTGAAATTTTATCAAAACCACAGGCTTTGAACTAACAACAGAGAGGTTCAAAACATCAGATATGTACACTTCATATACACGCAGAGGTATACTTATATACATACCTGCAACCCATCATCATCACAGAAACTCCCATGCAACAAATAACTATCTACTTAAGTTTAAATTTTAAACGGGTACTCACCTTTTAAAAATGCAGAGAGCTTGAACTGGAACGGAAACTTGCAACCTGGATAAAAATGAACCCTTTGGAAAATTTGAAAACCCCTGTTGTTATGATCCTTGCAAACTTGTATTGCTTGATTTCTTTGAAACTGGAAAGCTTTGAAACTGGAATGGTTGCAGCAATCTTTAATTTGAAAACTTTTGATGGTCTTTGAAAGCTTTGATTTGAAACTGGTAAATGTTTGGGGATTTCTGGTTTTTAAATTGGTTTACAGGTGAAGTTTCTTTGTTTTTAAGAAATGAAGATAGGAAACAATTGAAGAAGGCCTGACTTTCCAGTTGATGGTGGTGATACTTAATTCGAATGCAGTAAAGTGTGAACAAGGTAGTGATGGATAAAGGTATATATACATAGGATAGAGATGTGTAGAAGAAGCCAGGCTAAGATGTTTTTGTGTACGAATTGGAATAAGAGGATGTATATATAAAAAGAAAGTGTACAGGTTGAAGTGTGTACAGGTACCAAAATTGTACTGGGTTTGATTTTTTTTTCTTTTGATGATCATAGATATTTCTCAAATGGAGGCTGAAATGATAGTATTCGATTACAGTGGCTCCTCATCATGTTTACATATACTCTTTGCCTTTGATTTTGTATGTACAAACTTGTACATATCTTATTTTTTTTTCTTTTTGTCTTGTTGCCTCATTTCTTTTCATACTACATGTAATCCCAGTAACTATCTGTATATACTTTTCTAGAATTATTTTATGTTTTATATACATACATTTATGTTTTGTAGGCTAAGATTTGATGTTGCCTTGTACTACATTGTTCCCCTTTATGCTTACAAATCCATGCATATGTACCTACCTCCTATGTACTAATTTACATACATCATATGCCTTCATGTTATTGTATAAGTTTTTACCATATGTTTCATACAACCATATAAGATACTTATATGATTTTATCCCTATCTAAATATTTATTTTTTTTATTCTATTCTTTTTAATTTAAGAACATAGATATTATGTATGTAAACATTTTGTTCTCTTGTGTGAATAATTCATATGTATACACTTCATCTGATTTTTATCTTTATACAGTTGTGTTTACAAATTTCAGCTTATGTTACAAGCATATCAAATCACTTAATTCTTGTTCTTATTTACATTTGTATCTTATATTTTGATTATCGATATTTAAATTATATTCAATATGGTTTACTTATGTTTAATATTTTATATTGATAGAATTTGATTCTATTTTAATATTTTTATACCACTTGTTAACAAGGTAAACCCCTTTTTAATCCAATTATATATATAAGATAAATTTTATTATAAATATTATTAAGAGATTTTATTTTCAAATGATGAGTTTACATTTTATTTAATTGGATTAAATATTTATAATATGGCCAAAATACCGGGTCGTCACATTCCTTCCCCCTTCAAATCTTTTCGTCCTCGAAAAGGAACGAAGCCAGTTTTCTTAAAATGCTTAAAATCAGATAAATTCCTTTGATCATTTTTAAACTACTTTAAAAATCCATATAATATTTCTAAAATAGTTTTTATAAAATACTTTTATAACTCGATGTTTCGACAAGTCCATCCTTGTCCTTACAGAAATTCGGTCATACGTTGATCAGGCGTACAACTGAAAATCTATAAGTGCTTGGCAGACCCGTTTTCAACATCCAGTGAAAATATTTCGAAAATAATTTTATTGAAAATATAGAAAACGGTTTCGAAAATAGAGGAAATATCTTTGGTGAAATTGCTCTGGAAATCATCACACCCATCCATGGTCACAGTTACATCCTGGGTTACGTTGCCATCACAGCAAAAGTCCATGTAACTGTTGGCTCTCAGCGGCACAAACGATTTTCGCTGTCAAAATGAAACTTCTCCACTCCTACATAGGTCTCAGTCTACCGATATAAAATCAAACGCAGACTGTTGGCTCTCAGCGGCACACATGACTTTCGCTATGTTACCATAGTGTCGCAGTCTACCGAATGTAAAATCAAACATAGACAGTTGGCTCTCAGCGGCACACACGACTTACGCTATGGTCTGCAGTAGATCGCAGTGACATCGAGTTACACTGTCGTCACAGCATAACCCAAATGCCTCTGTGGGCACCAGCCCCTCGACTTTCGCTACACAAATAATCCTCAGGAACTAGTTTTGTCCGGACTCCTCACAGGATCAACTTTAGAAACCCCCCCTTGGGGCTCAAGGCAGTACCACCCAGTGGCACTCCTGAGAAGTTCATTTCAAGGGAGCGCCTTTTTCCCCAGAGCTATTCTCAAAACACTTTATACTATACACATAGTATTTTCCAAATCATACACCTAGTATGAATTTCATATAAATGCTTTTACACAAAATCGATTCTCAAAATCGATAATTCACAAATCAGGCTTTCCCAAATCCCAATATTGATTTTACCCAAAAATCAAAAGCCTTTTCCAAATCCAAAGGTTCCCAAAACCTTTTTCTCAAAACCATTTCCATAAAATCTTTTATATATATATACATATATATAATTTTCTTGGGAAATCTTTAAATCACTTTATACTTACAAAAGTTTCCTTTATATACTTCAAAAACCTTTTTCTTCTGGCAATGGACTCAATAAGGGGAGTTTTATCATATATAACAAAGATACTTAACTTTGTTTATTCCAAATCAAATATTCAAATTTGATTACTTTATAAAGTCACTTACCAAATTATTTACTTTGATAAAGTAAATTTTTATCATAAAGATATTCCATTTTCACTTATTTTATGGTATATTTCTCAAAATTTACTTCCATTTCAAAAACCATATTACAATTTTATCCACAAATTTCAATATCAATTTTATTCAAACCCATACGAAGTCCACATATCATCCGTACGCAATATCAATCTGATCGCTCACTCGATCACACAATTTCACTTCCGAACTAGTACCGTCCACCCGACTATCTAGTGCGGACTTGGATCTGGTTTCTTGATCAGAAACCGTTATTCTCCTTGCATAGTCACAGCTATGATAGAGAATATCCAGAACCAATCAAAAATCCATATCCAGGTTCGCCGTTGAAAATCGAGCGAAAAAGCCCAACTCGGATCGATAATACTATCTCGAAATTCTGTGCTCGAATCTGGATCAAATCACTATGCGAATAGAATAATATACGTACATCCTACGTATTTAACTTCATTGATTATTAACCAAATCAATTTCCTTTCCATTCACATTCACTCAAATTTTATTCACTTATTCCCATTTGCCTTAATCCCCATTTGGATTATCACTTCAATTTTTATCTCAGTTGGGTATTTAATCAATAACAGTTTGACTCCGACCTGCTTAAATTTAGAAATATAGCTTGAAAATTTTAAAAATAGATAAGTAGTTGAAAAATAATTATTAATTTGTAAAATAGCTGTAAACAGTTAAGTAATTGTAAAATAGTTGAAAAATAGTAATTATTTATAAAACAGTTGAAAAATAGTAATCAGTTTATAAAGTAGTAGAAAAATAGTAATTAGTTTATAAAACAGTTGTAAAATAGTTAAATAGTTCCAAAAGTAATTATAAAACAAGCTTAAGATAGTTTTAGGTTTTAAAAAGAAAAGTTGTATGGTAAATAGTTTGGAACATTAGATTTATATTAAAACAATTTATTTTGAAAATAGTCCAGAGTCAAACTGTTTAATACCCCATCTCCATTCCCATAAATTCAATTTAAATTTCCACTTACATTTAAATTGACTCAATCCTAATTTGAATAACTTCAATTTTCCTTAAACTTGATTTGTTCCCAATTCAAGTTGAACTAGCCTCAATTCCTTTCCAAATTCAAATCAAATTCCATTTGATTTTTAAACATATTCACTTTAATTACAATTCCAAATTATTCCAATTAGTTTAGACTAATTTCAAATCATTTCAATTTCTATATGAATTAATCCCAATTCCAATTTTCCATTTGAATTCTATACTTATCCATCTTCAATCACAATTCCCATTAATTCAAATCAATTTCAGTTTGAACTAATTCAATTTAAATCTCAATTTTAAACCATCTCGAGTTATATAAATTCAAGTTATTATTTCAAATGTTGATTTAACCCCTTAAAACAAATTAATCTTTATTTTTAAATTAATACTCCTAATCCTTAAACAATTTAATCCTGAGTCGAATTCTCAAAATTCCATTTAAATCTTCTTTACTTAACTTATTTCAAAGTTCAAATAAGAGTTCGAAACAATTTTTATCTTAAAAATTCAATTTATCACCCAAATTTTATCTTTCACTTTGAAACCAGTTCTTAAACAATTTTAATTTACACATTTAATTCTTAAGTTCAAAGTGATTCCATTAAATTTCTGCAATGGATGTATATTACCTCAATCCATTTCTTAATTTAATTAGAATAATCCAATTCACAGTTTCATGGATTATTTATAACAAAAGGATGATATCGGGATAAGCCAAAGTAAATAAACATCCAGATTATTTAAAACAGCACCCATCAATAACACACATTTCCTATTCCCAGATCTCAAATCCGTTTGAGATCACACATAACTCCCATTTCAAAACAACCCATTTAACTTCACTAAGTAAATTTTTAATTTCATCTTGAAATTTCCAATTTAGGTTGTTCTTATTTAACTTCCCCTAAGTTAAATTTAATTCACTTGATCCGGTCAATTTTCACAATTTGAATTCCCATTCAAATTTTAAACATCAGATTAATAACCTTCCCACTTAAGTTTAAAACTCGCTTCACTTTGGGTTTCACATCACATTCCAAGGAAAATTCAAAACTCTACCTTAGAGTTTATTTCATATTTATTTCCTTCACACACTAGCCCACCTTTAAATTTTAAACTACCCTTGGTTTTAAATTCAAATCAAATTCTGGACCCAGATTTAAAACTCCACAATTCAGATCAACTTTAGTTCCAACTTATAAGTCAGACTTGCCTAAATGTTTTACTTCCCAAATATTTTATTATTGTTTACTCATTTATACTCGCCTTATTAATCATTTCTGATAATAACCAAGGTTATTGTATCTGAAAACCAATTCATCACTATCTTATTTTGAAATTCTCCTTAAATTCAAGATTTAAATTTCAGTTTGAATTCATTCCAAACCAATCCTTATTTTACTTTAAATTTTGTTATATTTCTATTATCACTTAATTCAATTCCAATAATTTAACAGCCAATTACCCTTGTATTCATTTGATAGAAATATTACTTTATATATATATCAAAATATATTCTTATATGAAATCATTTAAAATCTTTATATAAGAAAATAACAAGTACACTCTCTCATATATATATACTCAACTCATTCTAGGATACTATTGACCCTATCTTTAATGAGAAATCCCAATAGAGCCAAGGTTCTCGCTTAACCTTCAGCTCTGATACCAACTGTAACAACCCGGGATTTTCGAACCCGAAAATTCCAGATAGTTATGGAAAAGAAGAAAGTGATAGAAGAAAGAAAACAGAAAACACACCACAGATTCTCACATTCGCAGCGGATCAAATATAATATTAAATAATAACAGTTTACAAAGAATACTATATTTGTCAATTTACATTTACAATACATCAGAGTTACTCTCATACACAACACTGAGCATGTACAAACAATATATCTCAGATAAACAGAAATAATAGTCACAGCGGAACACTCCATACGTCCTGCCAATCAGCTCACCATCCCTGAGCTCCAGAACGTCCTAACCTGAAAATCTGTAATACTCGGTCTGACCCGAGCATTACATCAAAGTAACACCCGGGTCAGGCTGGAAACCAGCGTGAGTAAACTCATAAATTTTAATTCACAGAATTTTAAGACATATTTGGAAACCCGGGGTAACTCGTACCTCACTACGAGTTTCTTAACCTGTTATAGTCAATCACTTATTTCCCAAAGTAATATCTAAGTACCGTTACTTAGTTTCAATAGTCCAGTTTACTTAATTATTCCACTCCAGCCTATTTATTTCATGTATCAATCTATAAAGAATCAATGGGGTTTCGGGTATTAACTAATACCCGACTCCGGTCTCTTCGAATTCAATACCATCTTAATTAATCATCCTTGTTTAATTAACTTCAATTATGTAAAGTAATTATCCATTAATTAATTTCACAAATTAGTTATCCTTAATCATTTGCAGTAATTAATCTTTAATTACTTTCCTTTATTACATTAGTTGATGACCCTTAATTTATTTCTCCCATTAATCAGCCTTAATCAATCATAAAAAGTAATTAACCATCCTGTAATTAATTACCTTAATTAATTCACTCCTTAATTAATGATATTAATTCTTCAATTATACCGAGTATCATCCCTTCACTTTCCACCTTACTATTAATTACACCAAGTAATTGTCTCTTAATTATCCTTTTAAATTATTCATACTTGATTTACTACTCTTTAATTAATCATTCTTGATTAATCCCTCTTTAATTACATTTAGTAATTAAACCTTAATTATAGGTTAATTATTCTGTAATTATTTATTTACCAATTGAATTATTTATTTTCATTACTTAATGTTACTTCATTTATTAAATTTCTTTTTAATTAATTACCCTAACAAGTAATTAATCTCATTATTAAATTCTCTTAACCCAATTAGTTAACCATTAACTAAATAATTTAAACCTTTAATTACTTATATAAATAAATTCTTCATTAATAACACTAAGTGATTAACCCTAAATCACTTCCACTTAAACCACTTCCATAAAGTAATAACCCTTTTTCTCCATCAGTAAAACTGGGTTTACTTTTGTTTAAAACTTAGAAACCACATAACATTCAAATTCTTTTGATTAAAACTTTTAACTTCCAGTGCAAATTTAATTTATTTATTTTTTCCCACCTGCTCAACACAACTCGAGCCAACCTCTCGTTCTTCCCGAAGCAACACGCTACCACCCACTAATCTCCCCGAAGTAAATGCGAGTAAAACCCCTGCTCCTTCCCCAACCCACAGATGCACAGAATCATGCATATCCACGTGCACATCGCTGTTGGTCGACGGCGAACTCCACTCCGGCCTCCTATGCATCGCCTACGATCATGGTAACCACACACGACATCCATCAACCTCGATTCGCTCGAGAATCAAAAACGACCAAAATCCTCACAGACCGGTACGCACATCACCAGGGAAAACGCTCGTCACCACCGATCTCTGGCTTCATTCCCCTCGTCATCATCACCCAAGCACCGCCACACCTTCCAGCATCTACAACTCAACTTGCGATCGATCCCGATCGCCCCTAGGCATTTCGATGCTCATTCGAACACTCACGACTAACCAGGCACTAAAACCCTACTCTCAAACTCATCTATCTCCATGGTGATATTAAAAATCAATCGCCATTTTCCTAGGCCTCGACAACCTTCCAACTACCTCCGACGGCAACCACGAGATCCCACCATTTTCTAGAAGACAGAAAATGCCCAGAAATCAAAAATCGATCAACTCAGACATGCTCTCCCAAAGCATCACTAAAAATTTAGATTTTTATCTTAAAAATCATATTTTACAAATTCGATTTCGGTTATAAACTTAAATCAGAAATTTACAAGATTTGATTTAACATATTTTAAAAGATCCCTACTGTATATTTCAGATTCTAGTGTTGTTTCAATCTTAAAATGCTTAAAACCATTTTTAAATCCTAGATTATGCTTAACCCAAACCATTTTGTTTAAATCTCAAAATCTATCAGAGATCAGATGCTAAGATTTTGAAATTTTATCAAAACCACAGGCTTTGAACTAACAACAGAGAGGTTCAAAACATCAGATATGTACACTTCATATACACGCAGAGGTATACTTATATACATACCTGCAACCCATCATCATCACAGAAACTCCCATGCAACAAATAACTATCTACTTAAGTTTAAATTTTAAACGGGTACTCACCTTTTAAAAATGCAGAGAGCTTGAACTGGAACGGAAACTTGCAACCTGGATAAAAATGAACCCTTTGGAAAATTTGAAAACCCCTGTTGTTATGATCCTTGCAAACTTGTATTGCTTGATTTCTTTGAAACTGGAAAGCTTTGAAACTGGAATGGTTGCAGCAATCTTTAATTTGAAAACTTTTGATGGTCTTTGAAAGCTTTGATTTGAAACTGGTAAATGTTTGGGGATTTCTGGTTTTTAAATTGGTTTACAGGTGAAGTTTCTTTGTTTTTAAGAAATGAAGATAGGAAACAATTGAAGAAGGCCCGACTTTCCAGTTGATGGTGGTGATACTTAATTCGAATGCAGTAAAGTGTGAACAAGGTAGTGATGGATAAAGGTATATATACATAGGATAGAGATGTGTAGAAGAAGCCAGGCTAAGATGTTTTTGTGTACGAATTGGAATAAGAGGATGTATATATAAAAAGAAAGTGTACAGGTTGAAGTGTGTACAGGTACCAAAATTGTACTGGGTTTGATTTTTTTTTCTTTTGATGATCATAGATATTTCTCAAATGGAGGCTGAAATGATAGTATTCGATTACAGTGGCTCCTCATCATGTTTACATATACTCTTTGCCTTTGATTTTGTATGTACAAACTTGTACATATCTTTTTTTTTTCTTTTTGTCTTGTTGCCTCATTTCTTTTCATACTACATGTAATCCCAGTAACTATCTGTATATACTTTTCTAGAATTATTTTATGTTTTATATACATACATTTATGTTTTGTAGGCTAAGATTTGATGTTGCCTTGTACTACATTGTTCCCCTTTATGCTTACAAATCCATGCATATGTACCTACCTCCTATGTACTAATTTACATACATCATATGCCTTCATGTTATTGTATAAGTTTTTACCATATGTTTCATACAACCATATAAGATACTTATATGATTTTATCCCTATCTAAATATTTTTTTTTTATTCTATTCTTTTTAATTTAAGAACATAGATATTATGTATGTAAACATTTTGTTCTCTTGTGTGAATAATTCATATGTATACACTTCATCTGATTTTTATCTTTATACAGTTGTGTTTACAAATTTCAGCTTATGTTACAAGCATATCAAATCACTTAATTCTTGTTCTTATTTACATTTGTATCTTATATTTTGATTATCGATATTTAAATTATATTCAATATGGTTTACTTATGTTTAATATTTTATATTGATAGAATTTGATTCTATTTTAATATTTTTATACCACTTGTTAACAAGGTAAACCCCTTTTTAATCCAATTATATATATAAGATAAATTTTATTATAAATATTATTAAGAGATTTTATTTTCAAATGATGAGTTTACATTTTATTTAATTGGATTAAATATTTATAATATGGCCAAAATACCGGGTCGTCACAAATACGATAGTGGGAAACTATGTTATCACCTGTATTATACTTGGATGTACTATAATATGTGTTTCTATTATGTGTTTATCATATTTTGTTCTAAGCTCAGCTTTGATACCAAGCTGTAACGCCCCACTCCGAGACCCACATTAGCAAAGAGTATTACAAGGTAATACCGTCTGCTAATACGGAGAATAGAGCTGGATAGGAGCGACCATCTATAGCCTTGTCTTAACTATCTACTGAATACGTCGATAAATGTAGCATTTTTTTTCATGTGGATTGACATATCCAATTGATACTTAATACAAAACTATAATGGCTATAAGATCTAATAGAACAAAATATAACAACTCAAATGTAAACCACATCACAGAACAGTAGATCATCACATACATATACACATATACGGATACATCACAAAATATACAAAATTATACATGTCAAGTGGTATAGCAACCACAATATACAGGCGAGTCAAAATAATATACATATCAGAGTTACAACCAAAAAGGACTACACAAAAAGCTATAAAAAGGAGCTAGCAGAATAGTCCATGCGGAAGCAGAATAGGCTAAGTCCAAATGTACCTAACCTAAAACACCTCGGTCTGACCCAAGTACAAAATACACGGGTTGGTCTAGCTAAACAAATCAGTTAGATAAGCTAAATGATAATGAACTTGCAAGGTCATAAAGTACCACAAATATCTCTAAAAGAGATAACTCGATCATCTAACAAAAGATGAATCATAACAAGCCTCATATCATCGGAAACTCAAATAAACAAAGGATATGAATATCCCAAATCAAGCCAAAAAGGCAAATAACAAATACCAATGAAGGTAACACAAGTTTCCACAAGGTAATCGCTATATATCGTATGGTTCAAAGAACCTACCCCGAAAGGCGATACTTCAGGGAAATATATAAATATCAAAGAAACAAAGGATGCACGTGCTCAGTACTGTATAAACAAGGATCCACAAGCCCGAAGGCAACAAACCCAAGTATCTCTCGAGCGGTGACGAAGGACCAACTCCAAAAGCGATACTATATGGCAACAAACCCGAAGGCAACAAACCCGAAGGCACAAACCCGAAGGCACAAACCCGAAAGCAACAAACTGTAGTGGTGAAGGTCCGGAGGCCCAGTACTGGACACCACTAACTGGCAATATGTGTCACAAACTCCTCAGATAGGAACCCGCAAAGTGTTAACGTGTGTCCCATACCACACGTTCGCACTAAACGGTTTACTAACCGTTAGTCAATTAGACACTCAAAGCAGTACAAAGTTTACCTCATCTCATCGGTAAACGAGACCCGAAGGTCAAAACGATCTAACGAATAGATTAGGAATTAACTGAAAAGATAAACGCATGTTGTTGGGCGTGTTCTCACCCAGAAGACCTCGAGACCAAGAAGCTTGATTCATCCATCCAGGCTTGCCTAAACTCATTCGGCATTCTCGTTCTCCAGAGCCCATTCGGCAGGAACTCATTCGGCATTCTCGTTCTCCAGAGCCCATTCGGCAGGAACTCATTCGGCATCCATGTCTCATAGAAACCCATTCGGCAGTCTCAAGGAACTGCCGGATCAACCTCCTTCAAGCAACTACCGGACCAACCTCCTTCAAGCAACTGCCGGACCAACCTCCTTCAAGCCTTCGCCGAACCAACTCACCTCCAAGCATCTCCAAGCTTCGCCGAGCCAATTCATCTCCTACCACCGGACCAAACGCTACCGGACCAAGACGTACCAGGCCAGATCACATCAGCCCAGGCCCACCAGCAGCTATATACATCCAAGACCCCTGCTCCCAACCTCACTCTATAAATAGAGGGGCAGGGGTACAACAATGGGGACAAGTTGTTTGAAAGTTTAGAGCCCATTCAGCAGGAACTCATTCGGCATTCTCGTTCTCCAGAGCCCATTCGGCAGGAACTCATTCGGCATCCATGTCTCATAGAAACCCATTCGGCAGTCTCAAGGAACTGCCGGACCAACCTCCTTCAAGCAACTGCCGGACCAACCTCCTTCAAGCAACTGCCGGACAAACCTCCTTCAAGCCTTCGCCGAACCAACTCACCTCCAAGCATCTCCAAGCTTCGCCGAGCCAATTCATCTCCTACCACCGGACCAAACGCTACCGGACCAAGACGTACCAGGCCAGATCACATCAGCCCAGGCCCACCAGTAGCTATATACATCCAAGACCCCTGCTCCCAACCTCACTCTATAAATAGAGGGGCAGGGGTACAACAATGGGGACAAGTTGTTTGAAAGTTTAGAGCCCATTCGGCAGGAACTCATTCGACATTCTCGTTCTCCAGAGCCCATTCGGCAGGAACTCATTCGGCATCCATGTCTCATAGAAACCCATTCGGCAGTCTCAAGGAACTGCCGGACCAACCTCCTTCAAGCAACTGCCGGACCAACCTCCTTCAAGCAACTGCCGGACCAACCTCCTTCAAGCCTTCGCCGAACCAACTCACCTCCAAGCATCTCCAAGCTTCGCCGAGCCAATTCATCTCCTACCACCGGACCAAACGCTACCGGACCAAGACGTGCCAGGCCAGATCACATCAGCCCAGGCCCACCAGCAGCTATATACATCCAAGGCCCCTGCTCCCAACCTCACTCTATAAATAGAGGGGCAGGGGTACAACAATGGGGACAAGTTTTGAGAGCTCAAGCACGGATAAAACTTTCAAACAACTTTCTTTTTACTAGTATCAAAGCTTTGTACTTGTAATCAAAACAAGAGAAGAGAAATAACATATAAAGTGGACGTAGGCACGTTCAGGCTGAACCACTATAAATCTGCGTGTCTTTTTTACAGTTTAGTCCCTGCTTTTCATATACTTGCATGAATCCCCAAAATTACTAAGAACAACATAAGATCTACTAAATCATACGACTTTGAGGTGTTTGTCCATTTTTTGTGCAAACACATGTGTTTTATCTAAACATTTAATTCTCCTCCCTCTTCGCTCTAAGTGCAAAATTGTGTGTTTTATATAAAAATTAAGTTGAAGAAAACGAGTTTTAGGAACGTTTCGAAATCGCTTTAGAAATTGCCTTTGAAATTCTCTTATTATAGAGTATATAATTTTTATACTAAAAAAATAAAATATAATAATAATTTCAAAAGCCCAATTATTTGAAAAATATTTTTAAAACACATTATACTAACTGTGTATGAAATCCAGAAAGAAATATCAAGAAAACATCGAAATAACGGAAATTATACCAAGTATTATCCGTTTAAAACAAGCTGCGACTCAATATTCGACAACAGGTTTTAATAAGTTAACTGTTTCAAAATGACTTGAAATTTTGCAGGAATGTATCCCAACACTCCTACTTCAATCTTCAAAAAGAATCACGCAAATCAGATTTAAAACGAAGAACCTGCGTCGTTTCAAAGTTGGACCAAAACAAGGTTTTAAACACTGAATTACAGCAAGCTGCGAGTACAAGTTCGACAGTAGTTTTGAAATAGCAAACCAAAATAGATTATCATGAAATTTTAAAGGAATGTAATTCAACACTCTTACTTCAATCTGAAAAAAGAATCACTCAAATCCGATTTGAAACGAATGAGTTATGCTGTCTCAAACATGGACACAGGCCATGTTTACAACAGTTAAAAAACAAAAAATGTACAGGCCTGAAACCATCCCGGGTTCAATTTCCATGCATAAAACAGAGGAACAAATTGCATCAGACTGAGCTCAAAATTAGTATTCGTATACTAGAAAATTTTATCTTTAAACAAAAAAAGAATCATTTAATTTCAGTACGAAATGAATGTGATATGCTGTCTCAAACATGGACTCAGGCCATGTTTGCAGCAACTCAGAAAATAAAATGTGCACAGAAAATTTTCAAGCTGTGCATTGATTTTGCAGCAACGGTTTGAACACTCAAATGACTATATTTTTCGACCAAAATTTGCAGAAACAAAGTTCAACATGCAAGCTTCCAAATGCAAGAAATCCAGCAGCATTTTGTTGCCGGAATCAAAAGATATAAACATACAAATAAGCAACCCAAACTAGATTCGCAGAAAGAAAATTATCAACAAAAAAATATTACAAAAGCTCAAATTTTGATTTTTCAAGCTTTGCTTTCAAGAAATTATGAGTTTATCACTCTCCTTGCTGTAGTTGCACAAATACCTGGATTTAAGGAAAACGATTGAAGTTTTAGAGTGATTCTTGCCTTCAAGAACGTGTAGAAACCAATATACCGACATGCAAAGGAAAAGAATACCATTAACCAATCTATCCTCAACTCAATTAAGATTTTCTTGATGTAATTTTCAGTTTTGGAAGAGATTACCTTTAGATTTACTCTAGATTGATAAAAATCTCAGTTTGTTTGAAGAAGTATGAAGATTTAAAACATTGATTTTGAGAAAAATGTGAACTTTCTTTTACAAGCAAGAGGAAGAAGAAGAGAGCAATTACTTGTACGTACAGTAATTGTTTCTCACCTTCTCAATACCTAATTAAGTAGGCTAATAGGCCTTTTGGACACAATTAAAGAAATAGATTAACTAGCCTAAGTAATTAAATCACATACTTAAGCAATTGCTCACCTATTCATCTTATGTTATAAAACAATACATTTCTTCAAATTTTCGTACAAACAAAATATGTAAACTTATATACATAATAAAGAAAATATTTTACACTATATAAAAAGATAAATTTTAATTTTTTAAAATATTTTTATTATTAAAATCTCTTATTTTACAAAATACACAATTTTCACAAATAAATGCACAAAACCTTATTTTTAACTTCTAAAATTCCACAAAAATATTTTTCTTGCTTAGAAAAATATAACTAACCATTCTAAACTCAAATTTATAATTAAAACTCATTTTTAAAACAATTTCCACCTTTTTATTTAAATAAAAAACCTTTAAAAATCTAATACTTCCTTTAAAAATTATTAAAAGAAGAAATTGAGAATAATTAATCAAATTATTGCATTTTCTCTAAATAAAAACTATTTTTCCATTTATTATTAACCCAAAAAAATAAAATAAAGTTTCAAACTTTATTTTCTCATTTTATTTCCAAAATTCATTGTTTATTCCAAATAAACAATTTAATTTCTCCAATTTTATTTTAATTCACAATATTAAATTATAAATACCATTATAATTTAATATTTACAGGAATCTCCAAAACCAGGGTTGTTATACTTATGAAATGCTTGTAGAAAAGGAACAAAGGTTGGCTTGGGAAGAGGAGCAAGAAATAAGAGAAGAGGTGGAAGAGGAAGAGGAAGGAGATAAAATGGAAGTCGAGGAGGAAGAACAAGAAGAGGAGGAGGACAATTCCTTAAAAAGTATCAATATGCCACCTAACCCATTCAACAAAGATCTTCTCAAAAATCAAGAGAAGACCATTCACAACCAAAGAAATATTAAGAAATTATTCTCAAAGAGATTTAGCTCAATTTCCAACAAAATTGATAAATTCTTTGGAAAGATCATCTGCAAGCTTGGTGGTTCTTCTTCATCTTCATCTTCATCCACATCTTTCTAGTTATTTGTTTAAGCTATTTTGTATTTGGATTTTCTAGTTTTAAATTTATGTTGAATTTCATGTATCTTTCTTTTATTCCTTGTACTAATCCTTAATATCAATGAACATTCTATTGCTTGGTGTTATACATTATTAATTATGTTTGGAAGGTCATACAAATATAATAATATAGGCCAAAACAATAGAATTGTAAAATAAAGTAGTTTTAAAAAATATATTGCATATGTTGACATATGCAAATCATGTATCTCGACGTATAACGGCCAATTTTCAAAAAAAATTAAATTAAAAAATAATAACTACCAAACACCAATTCATTTCAAATGACTTCTTACCCTTGTTTATACCTATTTACTCCAGAAAATCATTATTTTAAGTCTCTATCTTCACAATTTTTCATATATAAACTTATCTCTTCAAAGCTGGCTTCCCCACATTAAAAACTTTGCGACAACCTCGAACAAAGTCTTGAATCATTCAAGAACATTCTTTCTTTCATCCGAAGAAATCATAGGCACTTAGAATTGAGTCAAATGCAGATGATCAAGGAGCAAGAATTGCATTTCGAAGTGATTCGGTGGATGATTTCTACCTTAAATAAAGAAGAACCAACCAACAATCTAGAGTGTACCGTCAACAAAGATGATGAAGATTAGGATTATAATGAACTGGATTTCAACTCTCAAAAATCGACACTAATACGTCCATTGTATTATATGTCGAACATTCAAGTGCTAAAAATACCGATTTGTTAGGGTGAAAGAAGAAGGTAGAAGACAAAAGAAAACTAAACAACATAGAATCTCACAATGTAGCGAATAATATATAATACAACAATGATCATTACAAAAAGAAACATCTTTATTCATATATACAATATCAGAGTACACTAGACTTATCCTAAATTTGGACAGTTATTGAAACTCGTCCTTACATTGACAAACATACAGACTCTATAATACAACGGAAGAAAAATATACATGAATACGTCTTGACCGTCCAGCTCCTCTCCAACTCTAAAGTATCCAGCTAACCTGGGGAAAAAATGCTCGGTCTAACTAGAGCATTACATGGAATAACGCCCGGGTCAGTCTGGTAAACAAGCGTGAGTAAAACTCGATAACAAGTAACAACGAAACTAACTTCTATATTTGAAAACTTTTCACAAAGGGTATCTTGTAAGACCACACCACACATAAAAACGGATGGGGTTTTACCTTACGATAACCAAAACATTTTATATCAAAATCTAGTGTTATTATCATAGTGTCTAGGTTTAAAGTAAATAGATAAAATAGCTGAAATGCTTGCATCTCACATTCCAACATACTAGGCTCTTGGAGATTGGAATCCAACAATGGCAATGTAAGGGACTACCTTCCGATGATACACCTCCAGAAAATGCACTAATGCTGACACAGGGTCGGCTGCCCCTTTAACAAGGCAGACCGGATTACCTCACCTCCTTGACACCAAGGCCTTATACTGCCACGGTGTTTGAGCGCAAACCAACTTTGAAAGGGACATATAGAATGGGGTGACCACTCCTAATGGTAGCTAACCACATAGCTCTACTACATTCCCTGCTTTTGCCATTCCTCCTAGTTGTGAGGCTTAAGGCTACGCTTTACCTTTCTGAATAGCAATCCATCTTGGAATGCTAACACTGCCGTCCAAGCACCAATGCAATGACAACATTCATCCATACGAGCTGTCTAAGATAAGCACAAACCGAAGACAATACTTCTACTACATCCATTTTGGAACTACCCTCAGGATTAGTAGCAAGCAGCCCTTGCACTTCAATGGCTCCGTTTTCGATCCCATGCTTCAAGATGTCTTCATTTTGAAATGCTTGAGTTCGATCAAAGTGGTTTTCAGATAGCATATCCGATCCTGGTCTCTTCGAAACAACTTTCGATATTTTTGGTAAACTCAACCCCGGTTCTTTAGGAAATAAACAGACAAATGACAAGAGTGGAGTTCACCTCTTAAACGTTTGTGGACGAATTTCTTTATCATTCATCCTAGAAGAACGAAACGAGTTTATACATACAATATAGCACCTTCGACGGTAACTATACCATATAATTCTCGTGTATCACCTATGTATTTCCAAAGTTACATTTTGTTCAGATTTGATAGTTGGTTATTTAACTCTCAAATAATCAAACATCTAATCATGGTTTAATTCCCATATGGGATCCACTAAGCCTTTATTATTTCTCTTTAATTAATAAAACCACTTTACAAAACCTGATCACAAGATCTTTTCAAACACTATTCCCAAACCCCTTGCATTTCCTTTTATACTTGGGAAACATTTATATATTTATCTCAATGTTATAAGTACATTACCAAAACATTTTACTTTTCATGCCTTGAACAAAATCATATACTTATCTTATCAGTATAAGTATATTTACAAACTTTTCAAAGTTTTCTTCTTTCCAAATTCCATACTAAATAACCAGACATTTCTTCCAAATAAAACATTCCGCTTATCCTTTATCAAAAATTACCTTTTTTAAAAGCTCATCTCATATTTCAATTAACTTATAAATTTCAAAATAAAGTTATAAACCACTTTTATAAACCTTTAAGATAATTTATAAACCTCTTTCCAAATCTCTGAAATGATTTATAAACCCTTTTTCCTATTTTTAAAACTCTTTATATAAACCTCTATACTCCTTTATCATTTACAAAACATCATTTGTAAAACACTTAAAGTAACTCTTTAGTAAAAACCACTTTTGTAAACAAGTTATTGCTTATAAATAACTTTACAACATAATAGCATAACTTGGAAATCATTTATAAACTTTAAACTCTAAATTGATTAAAGAATTTAAGTTAATTCAAAACACACTTTACAAATTCAAAAGGAGGCCTAGCAATCCCAATGGTACTAGTTTAAGTTACCATTCAATTTCAATTTGATTCCCAAGTCACTTAACAGTTATTTACATATATGTAAATACAGTTCATATCCAATCAGGGAATAACACGTCAATATAACCAGATGGCATATACAAGTCCAAATAACATAACAACAGGATGGTGATTTATTTTGCTAAATAGATGTCCAAACAATTCAATCAATTTATAGCAGAACAGGGATTTATTCTGCTTAACACATGTCCACACAATCAAATCACTTACACTATAGCAGAATGGTGTTTTGTTCTGCTAATGGATGTCATTTAATTCTCCTAATCATATGGGTTACTTAAGGGTCTGTACCAGAGATCATTTGATATGGAATTGATTTACTTGGAAAAAAGAAAATTGGTTAGAATACATTCTATTTAGTTTAAAATCACATTTGAAAAAGTAAAAGCATATTTAATTAGCTTAAACCCTAACTAAATCTTAATTAATCCAATTTAAATCAAGATTAAATCATAATTAAACTCTAATTAACTAATTACCAATTAGGTGCTAATTTCTTTTTAATTAACTAACTAACTAATTAATTAATTATATTACAACTTAATTTCTTTCTAATATTACTAATTAAGTTTGAAAAACTTAGTAAACTAATTTAAAAATAAAACAAATTTGAAATAGAAATTCAAACCTTTTCTGAACTGCATCCATAGCGATTATCGCTATGGGCGCAGTTTGATCTAACATATTCTTAGCGAACCACTTCACAAACCCTTACATTTTCATGATTTGAAACATACTTTAGAAGTTTTTTTAAAAATACTTTAAAACTAAAGTTACAAATTAATCCATTTCAAAACTTTAAACTTCGAAAACAAACCTCGATTCCAACCGGATCTCATAACCGTCACAATTACACAAAGTAGTTAACTTTGTTTACCAACCTCATGCCATAGCTCATGTTTTACAATCAACAATTTACTAACACCAACCATCTTCATCATAGATTGCAAGTATACATCCATATATACATGCTTACTAACTTTATAATACAACATCAATTTCCAAAACCAAATCAAACTAAAATCAACCATCCAAATCATAATCAAACCACATGACTATCATTCAACTTCTACACTATATATTTAACACTATATAATTACCATATATAGTGACATAAATAAAGTTACCATTTTTATTAAAAAACGAGTAGTTTACTCACCAAACTTCCGCAAAAGCTACCTGAACTTAAGCTAAACTTGCCAATGACTCCCTAGCTTTGAAGGATGAAGGCTTTAGGTGCTAGAAACCCTCAAAATGGGCTTGGCTCAGGTGTATGTAGGCTCGGCCAGAGGTGTGGGGGTGGATGTGGGGTAGTAGCTTGAAGGTAGAGGAGCTTCGGGTTATCATCGATTTGTCGAAAATAAACCCAAAATTAGGTCATTTTCCCACTGGTTTTTGGACCACCAACTCATGGAATTTGGAAAAGTAGTCAAAAGGGAAGTTGTAGAAATTTCTTTCCTTTATCATTTAAAAATAATAATCACTCATTTTATATTGTATTGAAGAAGTTATGATCAAAAGAAAAGGGTAATTTCGGACTTGACATTATGGTTGAAAAATTGCTCTACAAAAATTGGGTATTTTACCATTGTTATGTTCGAAAATGGAAAAGGTGGTCAACTAGAATTTTGTAGCCATTGGAATTTTAGGTGATTTAACAAAAAGAAGATCGACGTTTGATGTAGGAATTAATAAGGTATGGTAGGAGAAATAAGTGGAAAAATGAGAGGAGGTTGGAGCTATTTATAAGCAAATTTTCCTATGTCGTCATTATGTGAAATCAAATCAACATCTTTTCCTCCCTCTCATGCATCACATCTCTACTCCCTGGTCAACTCATCCATGTAATTATGGATAATGATGATTCACTATAAAAATATTCAAGATGTGACAATACTTATATATATATTTGTATAAAATGTTTATTATTTTTAAATCTATGAGTTGTCACATTACTCTCTTTATATATATTATTTAAAAACTATGAATTGTCACATCATTCTCTCTCTATATATATGTATATATAAGTTTATTTATTAACTAAATCTAAGATATGATAAGATATGATGATGGTTAATGATTGCAAAATCTAAGATGTAACAATACTTAATATATATATTTATGTAAAATGTTTATTATTTTTAAAACTATGTCTTGTCACATCACTTACTAATCTAAATTAACATAAGGGAATTTATTTCTAAGTGTATTATTATATAGTTAATTAACTCTTATATATAAGTACACATAGTGCACAAAGACGAATAACGTTCCCGACAACTTTTCGGTGTCGAAAGGTCGAAATTTCGGAAAACGTTCTTCGGTCACATTTTCTGTTTTTCTACAGACTATTTATTTGGTAAACAAATTTTAAAAACGATTTTACCATCATTATTAATTGATTAAAATGAGCTTATTTTCATTATAAAACCTATATATTGAATATTTAAAATTAATTAAATATTCACTAATCAAAGTAGTGAAATTCCGGGTCGTTACATTTTTCCCCCTTAAAAGAATTTTGTACCTGAAATTACACCTCAACCTATCCTAGAAAACACATAACACTACACATCAGCTCATATGATGCACATAGATCATTCTTATGCAAAATCTGATTTGATCTCAACTCGAATGCATAACTTTCACCCCGAACTAGTATCGCTCACTCAATTCTCTAGTGCGGACTCCGATCAGGCTCCATGATTTGGAACCTCTATTCTCCTTACATAGTTGTAACTATGATAGAAAACTTTGGTCCCACACCAAGAACCCTCACCAAGTGCTCACCGTCAAAAGTCAAGTAATAAATCCTTATTCGAAACGGTGCAACACCTCAAAGCCATGTCCTCGAATCTTGGATCACTCTATATGGAAAGGGAAATGATCTAACATCCAACTTACGAACTTACTTAATTGGTTCTCCATAATACCAATTCTATTTCCACCAAATTATTTTTGAAAACATTTCATAAACTATTCTTAGGTTCAACTTGTATGCTACTCCACTACATCCAAAGTTCATATTTCCTTATCTGATTCCATTATTCTATTTTGCTTTTATTTTCCTAAGAAAATTCAAGATCCAAATACCCAACTTTTATTTTCAAAAACATTTGGAAATGGAACTCTATATTTTAAATCATACAAATATATAGACATAGCCCGAGGAACTCCAAAATGATACAAAAAAACTGGGTATTGCCAAACAGTATCATACATTCCCTCACTAAGAAGAGTACTACTCAAGAGAAGTGTCTACAATCTGAACACATCTCTTTCCCAATTTAAGTTATTTTCGAGCCACTTGAACTAGTTAACTCAAAAATATTCATTTTACTTCCAAATTCTCATTTTTGAAACAATACTTTACATTTTCCAACAACATATATCACCAACTCACTTTGGGTTTGTTTGGGTTGAACTTGTTTCGATCGTACAATGATAAAGAGAATAATTAACTAATACCCCACAACGTTCACCTAGGCAAACATCTGATCGTCACTTAGAAGGTTATTCTGATCATCACAAAACAATCAAGACTTGTTCCCCGTACCAATCCAAAGATAACACTTCTTACTTACACTTTAATTCCTAAAAATTTAAACTTAAATCAAATCAGTTTCAAATATTATTATTATTATTTTCCCAAAACCTTGAAAATCATTTTTTAAAAGCACCGGGATTTAGGTTCTCAAGTTTTCAACCTAAATTTCTTCCAACCTAAATGATACATTATTATAAACCCATTTTATAAATCACTTCTATTAAACCATTTTTAAATATTTATCCTAAATATTCTAACTTTGAAATCAAATTCTACCTCAACATTAACATCGAACGCCTTTTAGTCAAACTGTGAAACTTAATTCACAAGGTCTTCATTTCCATATTTTTTCCAATCCTTATCTACCCAACCTATATCTTAAAAAGGGAACATACTAACAATAGTCAATGCTCAACTAAACGAGCATGATTAAACAAACCCTAAATGATAATAATAATAACATATTATTATCTCCTAACACCTCAACCAACTATATTACACTATTTGTGAAAATCATTCTTTTTTATATAAAATATACCCTTGGTAACATAATTTCAATTACCCAATTCCAAAACAATACTCTGTCGATTTTCCTAGTTTAAGTATTTAGAAACTCCTATCGATATAGTTGTACACCCTCTATCGACCAGAGTTCATAAGCCACTAAACAGATAAATCAACACAACATAAAACATTGGATAATCACTAACAAATACGCGCTCATATATATACACTCAAACTCATTATAGTGTGTCACTTATCCTATCTCTAATGAGTTAACCCTACCAAAGCCAAGGTTCTCGCTTAACCTTCAGCTCTGATACCAAATGTAACAAATCGAATTTCGACCCTCAAAAATCGATACCAATACGTCCACTATATTATATGCCGAACATTCAAGTGTCGGAAATACCGATTTGTTAGGGTGAAAGAAGAAGGTAAAGGATAGAAGAAAACTAAACAACACATAATCTCACAACGTAGCGAATAATATATAATACTACAGTGATCTTTACAAAAGGAAACATCTTTATTCATATATAAAACATCATAGTACACTAGACATATCCTAAATTTGGACAGTTATAGAAACACATCCTTACATTGACAAACATACAGACTATAATACAGCGAAAGAAAAATATATGTGAATAAGTCTTGACCATCTAGCTCCTCCCCATCTCCAAAGTATCCAGCTAACCTGGGAAAAACATGCTCGGTCGAACCCAAGCATTACATGGAATAACGCCCGGGTCAGTCTGGTAAACTAGGGTCAGTAAAACTCGATAACAAGTAACAACCAAACTGATTTTTATATTTGAAAACTTTTCACATAGGGTATCTCATGAGACCACACCGCACATAAAAATGGATGGATTTTTTCCTTACGATAACTTAAACATTTTATATCAAAATCCAATGATATATCATAGTGTCTAGGTTTAAAGTAAATAGGTAAAATAGCTGAAATGCTTGCGTCTCACATTCCAACATACTAGGCTCTACAATCAAAAACGTACGCATGTATTGGAGATTGGATTCCAACAATGGAAAGGTAAGGGACTATCTTTCGATGATACACCTCTAGAAAATGCACTGATGCTAACACAGAGCAGGCTTCTCCTTTAACATGGCAGGCTGGATTACCACACCCCCTTGACACCGAGGCCTTATACTACCACGGTGTTTGCGCTCAAACCAACTTTGAAAGGGACATCTAGAATGGGGTGACCGCTCCTAATGGTAGCTAATCACATAGCTCTGATGCATGCCCTGCTTTTGCCATTCCTCCCGATTGTGAGGCTTGAGGCTATGCTTCACCTTTCTAAATAACAATTCATCTTGGAATGCTAACACTGCCCTGTAGGTGTCAATGCAATGCTATTATTCATCCATACAAGTTGTGTAGGATAAGGACAAACTGAAGGCACTACTTCTACTATATCTATTTTGGAACCACCCTCAGGATTAGTAGCAAGCAGCCCTTGCACTTCAATGGCTCCGTCTTCGATCCATGCTTCAAGATGTCTTTATTTCGAAACGCTTGAGTTGGATTAAAGTGGTTTTTAGATAGCATATCTGATTCCGGTCTTTTCGAAACAACTTTCGATATTTCCGGTAAACTCAACCCTAGTTCTTTAGGAAATAAACCGATAAATGACAAGAGCGAAGTTCACCTCCTAACCGCTCATGGATGGATTTCTTTATCATTCATCCTAGAAGAATGAAACGCGTTTATACGTACAGTATAGCACCTTCGACGGTAACTGTACCATATAATTCTCGTGTTTCTCCTAGATATTTCCAAAGTTACGTTTTTTTCAGATTTGATAGTTTGTTATTTAACTATCAAATAATCAAACATCCAATCATGGTTTAATTCCCATATGAGATCCACTAAGCCTTTATTAATTCTCTTTAATTAATAAAACAACTTTATAAAACCTGATCACATGATCTTTTCAAAACACTATTCCCGAACCCTTTTCAAAATAAAGTTATAAGCCACTTTTATAAACCTTTAAGTTAATTTGTAAACCTCTTTACAAATCTTTGAAATGATTTATAAACCATTTTCTTATTATTAAAACTCTTTATATAAAACTTTCTATACTCCTTTATCATTCACAGAACATCATTTGTAAAACCCTTAAAGCAACTCTTTCGTAAAAACCCTTTTATAAACAAGTTATTACTTATAAATAAATTTACAACATAATAGCATAACTTGGAAATCATTTATAAACTTTAAACTATAAATTTATTAAAAAAATTAAGTTAATTCAAAACACACTTTACAAATTCAGAAGGAGGCTTATCAATTGCAATGGTACTAGTTTAAGTTACCATTCAATTTCAATTCGATTCCCAAGTCACTTAACAATTATTTACATAAGCTACCATATATGTAAATACAGTTCATATCCAATCAGGGAATAACACATCAATATAACTTGTTGGCATATACAAGTCCAAATAACATAACAATGGGATGGTGATTTATCCTACTAAATAGATGTCCAAACAATTTAATCAATTTAAAGCAGAACGGGGATTTATTCTTCTTAACACATGTCCACACAATTGAATCACTTACACTATAGCAAAATGGTGTTTTGTTTTGCTAACGGATGTCATTTAATTCTCCTAATCATATGGGTTACTTAAGTGTTTGGACCAGAGATCATTTGATATGGAATTGATTTACTTTAAAAAATAAAATTGATTAAAACACATTATGTTTAGTTTAAAATTACATTTGAAAAGTTAAAAGCATATTTAATTAGCTTAAACCCTAACTAAATCTTAATTAATCCAATTTAAATCAAGATTAAATCATAATTAAACTCTAATTAGGCTTAATGAACTTGATTAAGTACTAATTAATTTCATAATGCAACTTGGTTAGGGTTAAACCTAATTGTTTAAGAGTTAAACCCTAATTAGTTAAAAATTAATTAAATAACCCATTAATTAAATAAATAATTATTAATCACTTAATTACTTCTTGCCCCCATTAATCACGAATTAAAAATTTATAAATCAATTAATAGTCATTAACATAACTTAAGTGAGGATTAACCTCTAATCACCTTCTTAATTACCAATTAGGTGCTAATTTCTTTTTAATTAACTAACTAACTAATTAATTAATTATGTTACAACTTAAAATACTTTTTAATATTAAAATTAAGTTTGAAAAACTTAGTAAACTAAATTCAAAATAAAACAAATTTGAAATAGAAATTCAAACCTTTGCCGAACTGCATCCATAACGACTATCGCTATGGGCATAGTTCGCTCTAATGTATTCTTAGCGAACCACTTCACAAACCCTTACGTTTTCATGTTTTGAAACATATAGTGAAAATGTGTATGTGCTAATATAGTACACACGAATCGTGTAATATGACGTATAACACACAAATATATGATTAATCACAGATAATAGAAAATTCAGTAAAATAGAAAAATCACACCAGAGATTTTTATACTGGTTCGGAGCACCATCCTACGTCCAGTCCCAGACTTCTATCTGGATTTTTACTACCAACTACCTCGCTTCACCCGGAGGAACAGGTTTACAACACCCGAGCAGACGAACGGGATTTCACGCCTCTAATACTGTGATGACCCGATATTTTAGCAGTATTTTTTTTATAAATATTTAATTCAATTAAATGAAATGTAAACTGGTCATTTTAAAATGAATGTGACTTTTAGAATAATTGTCATTTATTTGTATAAATTTGTATTTTTTTTAAAAAAAAAAGGAAATTCGATTTTGGAAATTTAAAATAAATCTCTTAATAATAATGTTTAAAATAACACAATTCTATCTATATTAAATATAAATATAAAATATACTAATGAAAATATAAGTCATAAATCAAATATTTGAAGATTAAACTCTAAATAAAAATATGGTTATAAACATAAGTGTATAGACATAAGGAAACCATAATATTAATATAAGTATAAAATAGACAAGTGAAGAAGTACTTGATAGTTTGAGTTTAGATCAGAAGTTAATATATATAAAGTAATACATGACACAAATATGAATAAAGTGTTGTTCAAGCTAGATGAAAATAAACAAAAATCTGTAAACAAAACCTCTTTGTACAAATACATATCAGCAACCTGACATGAAAAGATATATGCATTATTTAAGCTAGAAGAGATAATAAAAAAAAACAAAATCTTTATACAAAAATCTTTGTACAAAATATAATGTTAGTAAACTATAATAAGTTTGTAAACTAACATAAGAAAAACTGCAGCATATATCTAAGTTTAAAGCATCAAGACCAATATATGATTGTACGAACAAAATCAAATAAGTGTGCAGGCTGAGATCAAAGGGACATTAATAAGTATACTAATAGTGTACAAAACAACATAAATATATATACTAGAATGTATAGGATAGGTATGCAAACAAGACAAGCATTCAATGCTAGCCTCAATGTTCTTATCTCAGCCACCATAGGAATAGTAATCTGCGGAGGCAAGCTAACCAAAGTAAAATATCTCTGATCTAAATTAGTACCAACAAAGATTTTATATACGCTGTATTGTACAAAGTGTTAGCACTGTCTTGTATAAAATAATATGTACCCTGTCTTCTTTCCTTTATACCTCAGTCTTCTCGAACACCAAACTAAGATCTGAAGCAAAAACTATTTCAAAACTTAAAACAAACTTTCAACATCAACAAGCAATCCAACAAAACAGAAGATTTAACAGAGAAGATCAACAAAGCAAGGTTAGGAGTCACAGTTTCAACCTGAAGCAAAGGCAACATCAACCTAAAACAAATTCAAGTTGAAAACAAATTCAGGATTAGTTTCAAAGCAAAGATTCAGCTTTCAGATTTAAGCTATTCAAGTTTTCAAAAAAATTCGACTGTTTCATGCTGCTCAACATCTACAAGTGAGTAATACCACACTTTTAAAAACTTTAAGTTGATTCTGGTTGTTTGTTAAGTTCTAGAAAGTATGTGTTTTTGTGTGCATATATAGATATGTTTGACAACTTCTCTGCTTATATATGAATGTGTGTATATGTATATATGTTATTGCCTGTAACATCTCTGTTACCAGATTCTTAAGCTAAAAAAAAAATCACCTCATCTTGATCAAATCCATATGTAGATTCAAATATTAAACAAAACATGTTTGTTAGATCATAGAGTAGGCTTAAAAAAAAAATTTTATGATCTTAAAATAAACTTGCATGTCTCTGGAAAAACTAAATAGAACAGGCAAATGCTAGCTTGGTCAAAATTCGAACATCTTAATTAGTCAATTCAAGGATGTAAACTGAATCATCAACCAGAAACATGATTTTTAAAACTAAAATCATAATTTTTAGTAAAGAGAAAAGGGGGCATTTTTGGTATGACCAGAAATGATGTTTTGGGGTGACTCTGGTGATCTAGTGGATCTGGAAGTTCGAGTATCCTTCTGGAGGTAGTTGAGTGATCGGGGACTGCGGCAAAATTGTCAGATAGGCAAATAGTTCATCGTGTTAGCTGGGGTGGAGGATTGAAGTTTGTAAACCTAGTCTGGATAGGTTGGACAAATTTGATCGGCACGACTTTGATTGATGATCGAGTGTAGCGGGAGTTTGGGAAATGGAAGTAGGTGGGTTGACGAGGTCTGGGCCAAAGTTGCAGAATCTTCGGTGGTCGGAGGATCGTGGGCGAGATGATCCAGGTTGCACGGTTGTTCCAGCTTTGGTTTTAAGACTCGATTTTTGATTTCGAGGTTGTTGTGATGACTTGAGGGTCGTAATCTGGTCAGAGGGTGATCGCCAACATGTGGGGATTGTCGTGGGTGATCGGAAGTGGCGTCGTCGAAGGGGTAGGTGCACGGTGCATCTTCGTGTACCTAGAGAAGTTGGGTCGTAGCAGAAGTAAGGGAACTCGAGTTAGTTCGTTGAATTGCTCGAAGTAAGAGTGTTCTGGCTCGGGTTTCAAAGGGTTTGGACTCGAGTATAATTTGGGTTGGTTTCAGGTTTTTTAAACCTGTCAATTTTTCTAAAAAAAAAACAGGATTTAAACCAAGTTGTAAAATATGGATTCAAACTTAAATTTCTATCCTAGTTTGAGATAAATAAGGTTTTGTTTCCAAATTTAAAATGTTAAATAAATTCAAATGTTTAAAGTATAATTTAAATGATTGGGATTTAAATGAATTTGGTTTAAAATCCCTTTCAAAGGATAAGTGTACTTTAACAGTTGATTTAAAGGGATTTTGAATTATGTTAAATTTTGTAAAAGAGAAAAAATCTTACAGTAAAAATGAAGTTTAAAGTGGATTCGAAGGTAAAAAGTTTCAAATGTTTCCTTAATGACATTTTAGTCATAAATAAGAAAAATGTTTTATCTTAAAGATAATTAAGTTAAAATGATTTGAAATTAATTAAAGATTATTAAAGAGCCATTAATTAATGTAATTAATTTATAATTATAATAAAAATATAGTAATTAAGGAATTGTTAGTTAATTAATCAGGGTAAATTAAATAAGTAGAGATTAAATAAATTGGCTATAAATCATTTTAATTAATTTGTAATTAAAATGATTAATCTACTT
This sequence comes from Allium fistulosum, assembly GCA_030737815.1. Lineage (NCBI taxonomy): Eukaryota > Viridiplantae > Streptophyta > Magnoliopsida > Asparagales > Amaryllidaceae > Allium > Allium fistulosum. Next base: position 865,809,050 of record CM060905.1, on the reverse strand, counting down.
AATTACTTTAGAAAAGTAATTAAAGAATTGTTAATAAAGGCCGTTAACTTGAGATTATTATACAATTGATTAATGAGACTAATTAATTAAGGATAATCATTTATGGAATTTGGTTAAGTATAATTACATAATGAAAGAAAATTAAGTAATGATGATAATCTTAATGTAATTAAAGGATAATTAATCTGGGAGGATTAATTAAGATGGATGATTATTGGGTGATTAATCAATTGGTTTGTAATCAATTAATAAGCAGGATTAGAAGTAATTAAAGTAATTGATTTAATTCAATTATGGTTAATTAAATTAATTAAGGATGGTATGGTTGGTTTGTCTTGTTTTTAAATGATTAAATGATGAATAAATGTCTTGAATTGATTAATATCTCTGGTATGAAATGTTTGTGATGGACAATGATAATGTGGATATCTATCGACGATGAATTGCCATATAAAAAGTGATATCTTGTACTTAAAGTTGAAATGTGTTTCACTTGAATAACTTGGATTAAGATGGTATTGAATTCGAAGAGACCGGAGTCCGGGTATTAGAAAATACCCGAAACCACTTCGAATTTTTTTGATTGATGTGTGAAATAATGGATGCCTATAACAAATTATGAACTTGTAAATTGATACAAGTTATCCCGGGTTTTATATCAGTTATATGCTTTATATTCCATGTTAGATGGGTTTACTCACGCTGGTTTCCAGCCTGACCCGGGTGTTACTTTGATGTAATGCTCGGGTCAGACCGAGTATTACAGATTTTCAGGTAAGGATGTTCTGGAGCTCAGGAGACGAGCTGGATGGCAGGAACGTATGGAGTGTTTCCGCTATGATATATTATTGTATATTCGGACATGTTGATTATATATGTCCGGTGATTGTGTATATGTTGTAACTCTGATGTATTAAAGTGTAATTTAACTGATACAGCTTCTTTGTATAAATGGTATTATATGATATTATATTTTGATCCGCTACGAATGTGAGATTCTGTGACTTGTTTCTGTTTCTTCTTCTTCTATCTCTTTCTTCTTTCCTAGCTATCTGGAATTTTTGGGATCGAAAATTCCGGGTCGTTACAGTTGGTATCAGAGCTGAAAGGTTAAGCGAGAACCTTGGCTCTGGTGGGGGATACTCATTAAGGATAGGGTCAGTAGTACCCTAGAATGAGTTGAGTATGTATATATATGAGAGAACGTACTTGTTATTTTCTTATATAAAGATTTTAAATGGTTTTAAAGGTAAATGATTTTATATAAAGATGTATTTTGATATATATAAAGCAATATTTCTTACTAATAAATGTTAAAGTTATTGGATGTCAAAAATTATTGGAATTAAATAAGATAATGAGAGTTAAGTGGTAATAGTAATACATCCAAATTGAAATTGAATAAAGATGAATTTGAAATAGATCCAAACTGAAATTAAAATCCTGAATTTGTAGAAATGTTTCCAGAATAAAGATAATAATAAATTGGTTTCCAGATAAGATAATCTTGGTTATTATCATAAATTATTGTTGTGTTTAATAATAAGATGTGTATTAATGAGTGAGCAAAATAAAATGTGTTAAGGATATAAACTTAGATGAGTATAACTGGTAAATTAGAACGAATTTAAATTGTGAAGTTTAAACCTAAGTTTAGAAACATTTGAATTGTTTCAAAGTGTTTAAAGAAAAGAATAAATAATATTATTCAGAATATATTTGAATGTGATCTTATTTTAAATAAGAAGTTGTTTGAAAACTTTAAAAGAGATCTGTCTTAAATTAAAACAGAAGGTGGTTTAAATTTTAAAAGTATAGCCGGGTGGGCTAAGAAATAAATATGTATATATGTATGGATACAAGGATGATTTGAAATAAACTCTAAAGTGTTGAGTTTTGATTTTCCCTGAAGTGTGACGTAAAACCCAAAGTGATATAAGTTTTGAACTTATAGGAGGGAAAGAACTTTGAAATTTGAAGTGGGAATTCAAATTGAGTAAGGTTGATTGGATCAAGTAAATTAAAATTTAACTTTGGGAAAGTTAAATAAGTGTAGAACAAGCAACCCGCATTTGAAATTTCAAGATGAAATCAGAATTGAACTTGGGAAGTTAAGTGGTAATTTGAATTGGGAGTTTGTGCGATCTCAAAATGGGTTTGAGATCTGGAAATTGAAAATGGATGGATGTTTTTAAATAAATTGGATGATATCATCCTATTGTTGGTAAAATCTTTAAAATTGTGAATTGGTTTAGTTTAAATGAATAAGAAATGAAGTGTGGTAATATATCCATTATTGAGAAAAAGGGAAATATAACGTTAATTGGAAATTAAGGATGTGGAATTACTTTAAATTGAAAATTTGAATAATTAAATTTGTAAATTAAAATTGTTTAAAAAAAAAAACTGGCTCCAAGTTGGAAGATAAAATTTAGTAATAAATTAAAATTTTAAAATAAAATTGTATTGAACTCTTATTTGAACTTTGAAATAAGTTAAGTAAAGATAACTTAAAATGGAATTTTAAGAATTGGACACAGAAAATTAAATTGTTTCAAGACTTTAAATAAAAGTTAATTTGGTTTAAAGGGTTAAACCAACCTTTGGAAATTTAACTCGAATTTATATAATTCGAGATGGTTTAAATTTTGAAATTGAAGTGGATTCAATTGGTATTAGTTCGAATTGATTGGAATAATTTGAAGTTATAATTAAAGTTGAATAAGTTTAAAAATCAAATGGAATTTGATTTGGGGTTGGAGAGAAATTGAGAATTTATTTAATTCAACTTGAATTGGGGATAAGTCAAGCCCAATGGAAATTGGAGTTATTTGAATGGGAAATTGGGTCAATTTAAATGGAAATTTAAATTGAATTGGAAAGGAAGTTAACGGTTTTGACTCTGGATTATTTTCAATATAAATTGTTTTAATATAAATCTATTTTTCCCAACTATTTACTACAGCTTTTCTTTTTAAACCTAAAACTATCTTAAGCTTATTTTACAATTACTTTTGGAACTATTTAACAATTTTACAACTGATTTATAAACTAATTACTGTTTTTCAATTGGTTGTAAATAATTACTATTTTTCCTATTTAAAATTGCTTAACTATTTTACAGCTATTTTACAAACTAATAATTACCTATTTATCTATTTTTAAAATTTTCAAGCTATTTTCTAAATATAAACTGGTCGGAGTTCAAACTGTTTATGAGTAAATACCCAACTGAGATAAGAATTGAAGTGATAATCCAAATGGGGATTAAGGTAAATGTGGATAAGTGAATAAAATCAAAGTGAAGGTGAATAGAAAAGAAATTGATTTGGCTAATAACCAATGAAGATAAATACGTAGGATGTACGTATATTATCCTATTCGCATAGTGATTTGATCCACATTCGAGCACAGAATTTCGAGACAATATTATCGACCCGAGTTGGGATTTTTCGCTCGATTTTCAATGGCGAACCTGGATATGGATTTTTGATTGGTTCTGGATATTCTCTATCATAGTTGTGACTATGTAAGGAGGATGACGGTTTCTGATCAAGAAACCAAATCTGAGTCCGCACTAGGAAGTCAGGTGGACAATACTAGTTCGGAAGGGAAATTGTATGATCGAGTGAGCGATCAGATTGATATTGCGTACGGATGATATGTGGATGTCGTACGGGTTTCAATAAAATTGATATTGAAGATTTGTGGATAAGCACTGTAAATGATTTTTTTTTAAATTAAAAGTATATTTTGTGAAATATACGATGAATAAAAATGAAAATTTGATATTCTATAATAAAATTTACTTTATTGAAGTAAGTAATATGGTAAATGAATTTATAAAAAGTAATCAAATTTGAATGTTTGTTTTGGAACGAACAAAATTATATATCTTTGTTATATATGGAAAACTCCCCTTGTTGAATCTGTTGCCAGAAGAAAATGATTTTTGAAAGTATTTGAAGTGAATTTATACAAGTACAAATTGATTCAAAGATTTTTCAAAACTTTTACATATATGTATATATAAAAAGGATTTTTGTGAAAATAATTTGAGGAAAGGTTTTGGGAACCTTTGGAAACGGGCTTTTGATTTTTTGGGAAAAATCAATATTGGAATTTGGGAAAGCCTACTGTGAGAATTATCGATTTTGGGAATCGATTTTGTGTAAAGGAGCTTTATATGGAATTCATACTAGGTGTATGATTTGGGAAATACTATATGTGTATAGTATAAAATATTTTGAGATTGGCTCTGGGGAAAAAGGCGCTCCCTTAAAATGAACTTCTCAGGAATGCCACAGGGTGGCACTGCCTTGAGCCTCTAAGGGAGAGGTTCTAAAGTTGATCCTGTGAGGAGTCCGGACAAAACTAGTTCCTGAGGATTATTGTGTAGCGAAAGTCGAGGGGCTGGTGCCCACAGAGGCATTTGGGTTATGCTGTGACGACAGTGTAACTCGATGTCACTGCGATCTACTGCAGACCATAGCGAAAGTCGTGTGAGCCGCTGAGAGCCAACAGTCTACGTTTGATTTTATATCGGTAGACTGCGACACTATGGTAACATAGCGAAAGTCGTGTGTGCCGCTGAGAGCCAACAGTCTATGTTTGATTTTACATCGGTAGACTGCGACCTATGTAGAAGTGGAGAAGTTTCATTTTGACAGCGTAAATCGTGTGTGCCGCTGAGAGCCAACAGTTACATGGACTTTTGCTGTGATGGCAACGTAACCCTGGATGTAACTGTGATCTGTTGTGGGTTCTATGGTGTAATCAGTTACATGGACTTTTGCTGCGACGGCAACGTAACCCAGGATGTAACTGTGACCATGGATGGGTGTGATGATTTCTAGAGCATTCTCACCGAAGATATTTCCTCTATTTTCAAAAATTGATTTTTATATTTTCAGTAAAATTATTTTCTCAAGTATTTTCACTAGATGTTGAAACGGGTCTGCCAAGCGCTTATAGATTTTCAGTCGTACGCCTGATCAACGTATGACCGAATTTCTGTGAGAACAAGGATGGACTTGTCGAAACATCGAGTTATAAAAATATTTTTATAAAAACTATTTCAGTAATATTATATATGTTTTTAAAGTAGTTTAAAATGATCTAAGAAAATTTATATGATTTTAAGCATTTTAACAAATCTGGCTTCGTTTCTTTTCGAGGACGAAAAGATTCAAAGTGGGGAGGAATGTGATGACCCGATATTTTAGCAGTATTTTTTTAATAAATATTTAATTCAATTAAATGAAATGTAAACTGATCATTTTAAAATGAATGTGACTTTTAGAATAATTGTCATTTATTTGTATAAATTTGTATTTTTTTTTAAAAAAAAGGAAATTCGATTTTGGAAATTTAAAATAAATCTCTTAATAATAATGTTTAAAATAACACAATTCTATCTATATTAAATATAAATATAAAATATACTAATGCAAATATAAGTCATAAATCAAATATTTGAAGATTAAACTCTAAATAAAAATATGGTTATAAACATAAGTGTATAGACATAAGGAAACCATAATATTAATATAAGTATAAAATAGACAAGTGAAGAAGTACTTGATAGTTTGAGTTTAGATCAGAAGTTAATATATATAAAGTAATACATGACACAAATATGAATAAAGTGTTGTTCAAGCTAGATGAAAATAAACAAAAATCTGTAAACAAAACCTCTTTGTACAAATACATATCAGCAACCTGACATGAAAAGATATATGCATTATTTAAGCTAGAAGAGATAATAAAAAAAAAAAAATCTTTATACGAAAATCTTTGTACAAAATATAATGTTAGTAAACTATAATAAGTTTGTAAACTAACATAAGAAAAACTGCAGCATATATCTAAGTTTAAAGCATCAAGACCAATATATGATTGTACGAACAAAATCAAATAAGTGTGCAGGCTGAGATCAAAGGGACATTAATAAGTATACTAATAGTGTACAAAACAACATAAATATATATACTAGAATGTATAGGATAGGTATGCAAACAAGACAAGCATTCAATGCTAGCCTCAATGTTCTTATCTCAGCCACCATAGGAATAGTAATCTGCGGAGGCAAGCTAACCAAAGTAAAATATCTCTGATCTAAATTAGTACCAACAAAGATTTTATATACGCTGTATTGTACAAAGTGTTAGCACTGTCTTGTATAAAATAATATGTACCCTGTCTTCTTTCCTTTATACCTCAGTCTTCTCGAACACCAAACTAAGATCTGAAGCAAAAACTATTTCAAAACTTAAAACAAACTTTCAACATCAACAAGCAATCCAACAAAACAGAAGATTTAACAGAGAAGATCAACAAAGCAAGGTTAGGAGTCACAGTTTCAACCTGAAGCAAAGGCAACATCAACCTAAAACAAATTCAAGTTGAAAACAAATTCAGGATTAGTTTCAAAGCAAAGATTCAGCTTTCAGATTTAAGCTATTCAAGTTTTCAAAAAATTTCGACTGTTTCATGCTGCTCAACATCTACAAGTGAGTAATACCACACTTTTAAAAACTTTAAGTTGATTCTGGTTGTTTGTTAAGTTCTAGAAAGTATGTGTTTTTGTGTGCATATATAGATATGTTTGACAACTTCTCTGCTTATATATGAATGTGTGTATATGTATATATGTTATTGCCTGTAACATCTCTGTTACCAGATTCTTAAGCTAAAAAAAAATCACCTCATCTTGATCAAATCCATATGTAGATTCAAATATTAAACAAAACATGTTTGTTAGATCATAGAGTAGGCTTAAAAAAAAATTTATGATCTTAAAATAAACTTGCATGTCTCTGGAAAAACTAAATAGAACAGGCAAATGCTAGCTTGGTCAAAATTCGAACATCTTAATTAGTCAATTCAAGGATGTAAACTGAATCATCAACCAGAAACATGATTTTAAAAACTAAAATCATAATTTTTAGTAAAGAGAAAAGGGGGCATTTTTGGTATGACCAGAAATGATGTTTTGGGGTGACTCTGGTGATCTAGTGGATCTGGAAGTTCGAGTATCCTTCTGGAGGTAGTTGAGTGATCGGGGACTGCGGCAAAATTGTCAGATAGGCAAATAGTTCATCGTGTCAGCTGGGGTGGAGGATTGAAGTTTGTAAACCTAGTCTGGATAGGTTGGACAAATTTGATCGGCACGACTTTGATTGATGATCGAGTGTAGCGGGAGTTTGGGAAATGGAAGTAGGTGGGTTGACGAGGTCTGGGCCAAAGTTGCAGAATCTTCGGTGGTCGGAGGATCGTGGGCGAGATGATCCAGGTTGCACGGTTGTTCCAGCTTTGGTTTTAAGACTCGATTTTTAATTTCGAGTTTGTTGTGATGACTTGAGGGTCGTAATCTGGTCAGAGGGTGATCGCCAACATGTGGGGATTGTCGTGGGTGATCGGAAGTGGCGTCGTCGAAGGGGTAGGTGCACGGTGCATCTTCGTGTACCTAGAGAAGTTGGGTCGTAGCAGAAGTAAGGGAACTCGAGTTAGTTCGTTGAATTGCTCGAAGTAAGAGTGTTCTGGCTCGGGTTTCAAAGGGTTTGGACTCGAGTATAATTTGGGTTGGTTTCAGGTTTTTTAAACCTGTCAATTTTTCTAAAAAAAAAACAGGATTTAAACCAAGTTGTAAAATATGGATTCAAACTTAAATTTCTATCCTAGTTTGAGATAAATAAGGTTTTGTTTCCAAATTTAAAATGTTAAATAAATTCAAATGTTTAAAGTATAATTTAAATGATTGGGATTTAAATGAATTTGGTTTAAAATCCCTTTCAAAGGATAAGTGTACTTTAACAGTTGATTTAAAGGGATTTTGAATTATGTTAAATTTTGTAAAAGAAAAAAATCTTACAGTAAAAATGAAGTTTAAAGTGGATTCGAAGGTAAAAAGTTTCAAATGTTTCCTTAATGACATTTTAGTCATAAATAAGAAAAATGTTTTATCTTAAAGATAATTAAGTTAAAATGATTTGAAATTAATTAAAGATTATTAAAGAGCCATTAATTAATGTAATTAATTTATAATTATAATAAAAATATAGTAATTAAGGAATTGTTAGTTAATTAATCAGGGTAAATTAAATAAGTAGAGATTAAATAAATTGGCTATAAATCATTTTAATTAATTTGTAATTAAAATGATTAATCTACTTAATTACTTTAGAAAAGTAATTAAAGAATTGTTAATAAAGGCCGTTAACTTGAGATTATTATACAATTGATTAATGAGACTAATTAATTAAGGATACTCATTTATGGAATTTGGTTAAGTATAATTACATAATGAAAGAAAATTAAGTAATGATGATAATCTTAATGTAATTAAAGGATAATTAATCTGGGAGGATTAATTAAGATGGATGATTATTGGGTGATTAATCAATTGGTTTGTAATCAATTAATAAGCAGCATTAGAAGTAATTAAAGTAATTGATTTAATTCAATTATGGTTAATTAAATTAATTAAGGATGGTATGGTTGGTTTTTCTTGTTTTTAAATGATTAAATGATGAATAAATGTCTTGAATTGATTAATATCTCTGGTATGAAATGTTTGTGATGGACAATGATAATGTGGATATCTATCGACGATGAATTGCCATATAAAAAGTGATATCTTGTACTTAAAGTTGAAATGTGTTTCACTTGAATAACTTGGATTAAGATGGTATTGAATTCGAAGAGACCGGAGTCCGGGTATTAGAAAATACCCGAAACCACTTCGAATTTTTTTGATTGATGTGTGAAATAATGGATGCCTATAACAAATTATGAACTTGTAAATTGATACAAGTTATCCCGGGTTTTATACCAGTTATATGCTTTATATTCCATGTTAGATGGGTTTACTCACGCTGGTTTCCAGCCTGACCCGGGTGTTACTTTGATGTAATGCTCGGGTCAGACCGAGTATTACAGATTTTCAGGTAAGGATGTTCTGGAGCTCAGGAGACGAACTGGATGGCAGGAACGTATGGAGTGTTTCCGCTATGATATATTATTGTATATTCGGACATGTTGATTATATATGTCCGGTGATTGTGTATATGTTGTAACTCTGATGTATTAAAGTGTAATTTAACTGATACAGCTTCTTTGTATAAATGGTATTATATGATATTATATTTTGATCCGCTGCGAATGTGAGATTCTGTGACTTGTTTCTGTTTCTTCTTCTTCTATCTCTTTCTTCTTTCCTAGCTATCTGGAATTTTCGGAATCGAAAATTCCGGGTCGTTACAAATACACTGAGGACTTCAACACTTGCCTCTTACAACACCGAGGACTTCAACAAAGATGTATATAATTGTTTGTTGACTGTATGTGTTCTTGCTAACACAGTTTTGTCACTTGTAGTACAAACTTCCTATAATCTTATCCTCAAATAGAATATTTGTATATATGAAGATTTGGAAGTGGATATCGTATTGAATCAAAAGATTGTTAAATAAATTCTAGGATTCAAAACGATATATGATAGAATATGAGCAATTTGAGCGCTTGAGAGTTCAAGATAGTGATCAATAGAATAGAGATTAGAATAATAGAATTGGTTAATTGGAATAATGATTTCATGATGTTTATATAAGAAATAAACAGTTGTAACCCTTTGTGAAAAGGTACAAACAAAGGTCATGATTATTGGTGAAGAGAAAGAGAAGCAACCGTTGAAGAAAAGGAAGTGTCTATACGAAAGGTTGCTTTCTGTTTGAAAACGGTCGACAGGTCAAAAATGGACCAGTAGACAGGAATTTGAATATATATACGTTATGTACAATTGTGCACGTTATCTGTGCATTCTGGGCAGAAACGGTCGACCGCCTGGTTTTAACTGGTCGACCGGTTTAGCCCAGATTGCACAGTTAATGTGCACTCATACATATTTACATTTATATTCAGAGATTGAAGGTATGAGATTATTTGAGGATAGATTTTAACATAAACAACACTACTAACATACCAAATAATCAACCTCTAACGTATGGAGCTCTTTGTGTCTCTTCAAAATGATGAATAACTTCTTTTTGTCGATCACGGCTTATCCCATTATCAGAAATCAAAACTCTATAAAAATCTTGACTCAACATTCTCCCCCTTTTTGATTGATGACAACATAGTTATGAATCTCCCCATATATATGATCTTCCCCTGAGATTGTGCCTGCAAATCTATATATTCCTGCATATATACTGTTAGCACAATTTTCTCCCCCTTTGTAATCGACGAAAAGGAGTTGTTAAATAGAGGATGTAAATAATATAAGCCAGATTATAAGCAACATAAAACTACTACCATAGATCAAGACTTTCCTCTTTTCTTAAGTGGTACCTGCAAAAAATAAAATTAAGTCCATGGTACCCACTTTTAATGGGGTCCTAAGAGTTAGGTCTTAGGAGTCCAAACCCATACGGGTCCGGTATCCCCTTTATATATATAATTAGTATTAAGATGCACAGTATTCATGAAATTCTGAATATATTTGTTCCTAATCAAATTGTTATTTGTTTTAGGAACCCATATTTTGATAGTTTTGACATTTTTCTTCTTAAATTTCACAACTGGTTTTGGTTTGGAATATAATAAACTAAGATTTTTCTTAGCTTCAGTCTTTTGTACTTTCTTCTTCCTTTCACTACCAAGATGTTTCTTGGTTTCTTGTTTCTTATATCCCAAACCTTGTTTATTTGAAACAGATTGTGAACTTTCAATGATTTTTGTCAAATTTTCTCGACCTTTGTTAAAGTTAGAAACATTTTGAGTAATGTCATCTAACTTAGTTTGTAAACTAGCCTTTTCTAGGTCCAGAATTTTGACTTTTGCCTTAAGCTCATGATTTTCAGTAGTGAGAGCATTATTTTTCTCTTTTTGAGTTTCAATTTCTTGACTCAAAAGTGATAATTGAGAGTCAACATTAGATGATGATTCTTGAAGTTTTTCAAGTTCTTCTTCTAATATTTTCTTCTCGTCTTTTAACATATCTCGTTCAAATTATGCTCTATTCAAATCTGCTTTGGCTTCTTTTAACTGCCGTTTTATGTCTTTATATTTGACTATCAATTTAGCATTAATATCAAGAACTTCATCAAATGTAGGAATTTGTACCTCATCTTCTGTTGCCATGAAACAGACATTTGCTTGTTCATCTTCTGTATCACTATCACTTTCTGATGAGTCTGTATCATCCCATGTTACCGAGAATACTCGTTTCTTTGATTTGTCCTTCTTATATTTTAATTTGTCATTTTCTGACTTCTTCTTTTGCTCCGGACAATCCTTGTGCATGTGCCCCTTTTTGTGACAGTTGAAGCATTTTATAGCGGATGATGTTGGTTTATTTAATCCAGATTTCTTTCTGTTATAACGAATGGCTTTTCGCTGTTTTAGGAATTTTTTGAAACCTTTTGCACTGAATGCCAGATCTTCATCTTCAGACTCTGATTCATTTTCGTCTTTTTCAGCATGGAATGCCACGTTTTTCTTTTCTTCTTTTTGTTCCTTTCTAGTATGCAAGTTAGCTTCATAGGACATTAGATTTCCTATCAATTCATCTGGCTTCATGACGGAAAGGTCATTAGCTTCTTCAATTGCTAATACTTTTCCTTCCCATTCACTAGTCAGAGAATGTAGGACTGTTGAAACAACATCAAAATCAGAATACTTTTGTCCTAAGCCAATAAGTGCATGGTGGATAGTTTGAAACCGTGAATACATATCACTGATTGTCTCATTCGGTTTCATTTTGAAATTTTGAAACTGACTTTTCAGCATGGCTATTTTGGCTTGTTTAACCTTGTTAGTACCTTCATGAGTGGTTTTTAGCGTTTGCCAAAATTGATATGCAGTAGTGCAGATAATAACACGGTTATATTCATTTTGGTCTAATGCACAAAACAACATATTTATTGCTTTTGCATTTACGGCTGCTGCCGTTTTCTCAGCCGCTGTCCATTCTGAATAATCAGTTGTTGGATTCACTATTTCTTTTTGAGTAGCATTCCAGGCATCATAACTATTTGATTGCATAAAGAATGACATACGTGTTGCCCAATAGCTATAGTTAAGACCATTAAAAAATGGAGGTCTTTGTGTCGATTGACCTTCCGTGTAAGTGGTGTTTTGAGTGCTAGTACTTGCTTTATTTGCCATATTACAAGAATATATCAAATAACTGTGTTACGGTTATATGATGACCATGCTCCGATACCAAATGAAAATGTGTACGTGCTAATATAGTACACACGGATCGTGTAATATGATGTATAACACACAAATATATGATTAATCACAGATAATAGAAAATTCAGTAAAATAGAAAAATCACACCAGAGATTTTTATACTGGTTCGGAGCACCGTCCTACGTCCAGTCCTAGACTTCTATCTGGATATTAACTACCAACTACCTCGCTTCACCCGGAGGAACAGGTTTACAACACCCGAGCAGACGAACGGGATTTCATGCCTCTAATACACTAAGGACTTCAACACTTGCCTCTTACAACACCGAGGACTTCAACAAAGATGAATATAATTGTTTGTTGACTGTATGTGTTCTTGCTAACACAGTTTTGTCACTTGCAGTACAAACTTCCTATAATCTTATCCTCAAATAGAATATTTGTATATATGAAGATTTGGAAGTGGATATCGTATTGAATCAAAAGAATGTTAAATAAATTCTAGGATTCAAAACGATATATGATAGAATATGAGCAATTTGAGCGCTTGAGAGTTCAAGATAGTGATCAATAGAATATAGATTAGAATAATAGAATTGGTTAATTGGAATAATGATTTCATGATGTTTATATAAGAAATAAACAGTTGTAACCCTTTGCGAAAAGGTACAAACAAAGGTCATGATCATTGGTGAAGAGAAAGAGAAGCAACCGTTGAAGAAAAGGAAGTGTCTATACGAAAGGATGCTTTCTGTTTGAAAATGGTCGACAGGTCAAAAATGGACCGGTAGACAGGAATTTGAATATATATACGTTATGTACAATTGTGCACGTTATCTGTGCATTCTGGGCAGAAACGGTCGACCGCCTGGTTTTAACCGGTCGACCGGTTTAGCCCAGATTGCACAATTAATGTGCACTCATACATATATACATTTATATTCAAAGATTGAAGGTATGAGATTATTTGAGGATAGATTTTAACATAAACAACACTACTACTAACATACCAAATAATCAACCTCTAACGTAGGGAGCTCTTTGTGTCTCTTCAAAATGATGAATAACTTCTTTTTGTCGATCACGGCTTATCCCTTTGTCAGAAATCAAAACTCTATAAAAATCTTGACTCAACATTCTCCTCCTTTTTGATTGATGACAACATAGTTATGAATCTCCCCCTGTATATGATCTCCCCTTGAGATTGTGCATGCAAATCTATATATTCCTGCATATATACTGTTAGCACAATTTTCTCCCCCTTTGTCATCGACGAAAAGGAGTTGTTAAATAGAGGATGTAAATAATATAAGCCAGATTATAAGCAACATAAAACTACTACCATAGATCAAGACTTTCCTCTTTTCTTAAGTGGTACCTGCAAAAAATAAAATTAAGTCCATGGTACCCACTTTTTATGGGGTCCTAAGAGTTAGGTCTTAGGAGTCCAAACCCATACGGGTCCGGTATCCCCTTTATATATATAATTAGTATTAAGATGCACAGTATTCATGAAATTCTGAATATATTTGTTCCTAATCAAATTTTTATTTGTTTTAGGAATCCATATTTTGATAGTTTTGACATTTTTCTTCTTAAATTTCACAACTGGTTTTGGTTTGGAATATAATAAACTAAGATTTTTCTTAGCTTCAGTCTTTTGTACTTTCTTCTTCCTTTCATTACCAAGATGTTTCTTGGTTTCTTGTTTCTTATATCCCAAACCTTGTTTATTTGAAACAGATTGTGAACTTTCAATGATTTTTGTCAAACTTTGTTAAAGTTAGAAACATTTTGAGTAATGTCATCTAACTTAGTTTGTAAACTAGCCTTTTCTAGGTCCAGAATTTTGACTTTTTCCTTAAGCTCAAGATTTTCAGTAGTGAGAGCATTATTTTTCTCTTTTTGAGTTTTAATTTCTTGACTCAAAAGAGATAATTGAGAGTCAACATTAGATGATGATTCTTGAAGTTTTTCAAGTTCTTCTTCTAATATTTTCTTCTCGTCTTTTAACATATCTCGTTCAAATTCTGCTCTATTCAAATCTGCTTTGGCTTCTTTTAACTGCCGTTTTATGTCTTTATATTTGACTATCAATTCAGCATTAATATCAAGAACTTCATCAAATGTAGGAATTTGTACCTCATCTTCTGTTGCCATGAAACAGACATTTGCTTGTTCATCTTCTGTATCACTATCACTTTCTGATGAGTCTGTATCATCCCATGTTACCGAGAATGCTCGTTTCTTTGATTTGTCCTTCTTATATTTTAATTTGTCATTTTCTGACTTCTTCTTTTGCTCCGGACAATCCTTGTGCATGTGCCCCTTTTTGTGACAGTTGAAGCATTTTATAGCGGATGATGTTGGTTTATTTAATCCAGATTTCTTTCTGTTATAACGAATGGCTTTTCGCTGTTTTAGGAATTTTTCTGAAACCTTTTGCAATGAATGCCAGATCTTCATCTTCAGACTCTGATTCATTTTCGTCTTTTTCAGCATGGAATGCCACGTTTTTCTTTTCTTCTTTTTGTTCCTTTCTAGTCTGCAAGTTAGCTTCATAGGACATTAGATTTCCTATTAATTCATCTTGCTTCATGACGGAAAGGTCATTAGCTTCTTCAATTGCTAATACTTTTCCTTCCCATTCACTAGTCAGAGAATGTACGACTGTTGAAACAACATCAAAATCAGAATACTTTTGTCCTAAGCCAATAAGTGCATGGTGGATAGTTTGAAACCGTGAATACATATCATTGATTGTCTCATTCGGTTTCACTTTGAAATTTTGAAACTGACTTTTCAGCATGGCTATTTTGGCTTGTTTAACCTTGTTAGTACCTTCATGAGTGGTTTTTAGCGTTTTCCAAATTTGATATGCAGTAGTGCAGATACTAACACGGTTATATTCATTTTGGTCTAATGCACAAAACAACATATTTATTGCTTTTGCATTTACGGCTGCTGTCGTTTTCTCAGCCGCTGTCCATTCTGAATAATCAGTTGTTGGATTCACTATTTCTTTTTGAGTAGCATTCCAGGCATCATAACTATTTGATTGCATAAAGAATGACATACGTGTTGCCCAATAGCTATAGTTAAGACCATTGAAAAATGGAGGTCTTTGTGTCGATAGACCTTCCGTGTAAGTGGTGTTTTGAGTGCTAGTACTTGCTTTATTTGCCATATTACAAGAATATATCAAATAACTGTGTTACGGTTATATGATGACCGTGCTCCGATACCAAATGAAAATGTGTACGTGCTAATATAGTACACACGGATCGTGTAATATGATGTATAACACACAAATATATGATTAATCACAGATAATAGAAAATTCAGTAAAATAGAAAAATCACACCAGAGATTTTTATACTGGTTCGGAGCACCGTCCTACGTCCAGTCCTAGACTTCTATCTGGATTTTAACTACCAACTACCTCGCTTCACCCGGAGGAACAGGTTTACAACACCCGAGCAGACGAACGGGATTTCACGCCTCTAATACACTGAGGACTTCAACACTTGCCTCTTACAACACCGAGGACTTCAACAAAGATGAATATAATTGTTTGTTGACTGTATGTGTTCTTGCTAACACAGTTTTGTCACTTGTAGTACAAACTTCCTATAATCTTATCCTCAAATAGAATATTTGTATATATGAAGATTTGGAAGTGGATATCGTATTGAATCAAAAGAATGTTAAATAAATTCTAGGATTCAAAACGATATATGATAGAATATGAGCAATTTGAGCGCTTGAGAGTTCAAGATAGTGATCAATAGAATAGAGATTAGAATAATAGAATTGGTTAATTGGAATAATGATTTCATGATGTTTATATAAGAAATAAACAGTTGTAACCCTTTGTGAAAAGGTACAAACAAAGGTCATGATCATTGGTGAAGAGAAAGAGAAGCAACCGTTGAAGAAAAGGAAGTGTCTATACGAAAGGTTGCTTTCTGTTTGAAAACGGTCGACATGTCAAAAATGGACCAGTAGACAGGAATTTGAATATATATACGTTATGTACAATTGTGCACGTTATCTGTGCATTTTGTGCAGAAACGGTCGACCGCCTGGTTTTAACTGGTCGACCGGTTTAGCCCAGATTGCACAGTTAATGTGCACTCATACATATATACATTTATATTCAGAGATTGAAGGTATGAGATTATTTGAGGATAGATTTTAACATAAACAACACTACTAACATACCAAATAATCAACCTCTAACGTATGGAGTTCTTTGTGTCTCTTCAAAATGATGAATAACTTCTTTTTGTCGATCACGGCTTATCCCTTTGTCAGAAATCAAAACTCTATAAAAATCTTGACTCAACAAATAGAAGTTTTTTAAAAAAACTTTAAAACTAAAGTTACAAACTTTAATCCATTTCAAAACTTTAAACTTCAAAAACAAACCTCGATTCCAACAAGATCTCATAACCGTCGCAATTACACAAAGTTGTTAACTTCGTTTACCAACCTCATGTTTTACAATCAAAATATTACTAACACCAACCATCTTCATCATAGATTACAAATATACATCCATATATACATGCTTACTAACTTTATAATACAACATCGATTTCCAAAACCAAATCAAACTAAAATCAACCATCCAAATTATAATCAAACCACATGACTATCATTCAACTTCTACACTATATAATCAACATATATAGTGACATAAATAAAGTTAACATTTTTATTAAAAAAACGAGTAGTTTACTCACCAAACTTCCGCAAAAGCTACCCGAACTTAAGCTAAACTTGCCAATGACTCCCAAGCTTTGTAGGATGAAGGCTTTAGGTGCTAGAAACCCTCAAAATGGCCTTAGCTCAGGTGTATGTCGGCTCGGCCAGAGGTGTGGGGGTGGATGTGGAGTAGTAGCTTGAAGGTAGAGGAGCTTCGGGTTATCATCGATTTGTCGAAAATGAACCCAAAATTAGGTCATTTTCCCACTGGTATTTGGACCACCAACTCACGGAATTTGGAAAAGTAGTCAATAGGGAATTTGTAGGAATTTCTTTCCTTTATCATTTCAAAAAAAGAATCACTCATTTTCGATTTGTATTGAAGAAGTTATGATCAAAAGAAAAGGGTAAATTTTGGACTTGAAATTCTGATTGAAAAATTGCTTTGCAAAGATTGGGTATTTTGACATAGTTTTGTTTGAAAATGGAAAAAGTGGTCAACTAGAATGTTGTAACCACTAGAATTTCAGGTGATTTGAATAAAAGAAGATTGCCATTTGATGTAGGAATTAAGAAGGTATGGTAGGAGAAAGAAGTGGTAAAAATGAAAGGAGATTGGAACTATTTATAAGTAAATTTTCCTATGTCATCATTATGTGAAATCAAATCAACATCTTTTCCTCCCTCTCATGCGTCACATCTCTACTCTCTAGTCACCTCATCCATGTAATTATGGCTAAAGATGATTCATTATAAAAATATTCAAGTTGCGAAATACTTATATATATTTATATAAAATATTTATTATTTTTAAATCTATGAGTTGTCACATCACTCTCTTTATATATATATATATATATATTATTTAAAAACTATGAATTGTCACATCATTCTCTCTCTATATATATGTATATATAATTTTAATTATTAATTAAAGCTAAGATGTGACAGGATATGATAATGGTTAATGATTGCAAAATCTAAGATGTGATAATACTTAATATATATATTTATGTAAAATGTTTATTATTTTTAAAATATATCTTGTCACATCACTTAGTAATTTAAATTAAATAAGGTAATTTATTTCTAAGTGTATTATTATCTAGTTAATTAACTCTTATATATATGTACATATAGTGCACAAAAACAAATTACGTTCCCGACAACTTTTCGGTGTCGAAAGGTCGAAATTTCGGAAAACATTATTGGGTCACATTTTCTGTTTTTCTACGAACTATTTAATTTGGTAAACAAATTTTGAAAACGATTTTACCATCATTATTAATTGATTAAATTGAGTTTATTTTCATTATAAAACCTATATATTGAATAATTAAAATTAATTAAATATTCACTAATCAAAGTAGTGAAATTCCGGGTCGTTACATTCTTCCCCCCTTAAAAGAATTTCTTCCCCGAAATTACATCTCAACCTATCCTAGAAAACACTTAACACTATACATCAGCTCGTATGATGCACATAGACCATTCTTACGCAAAATCAGATTCGATCTCTACTCGTATGCATAACTTTCCCTCGAAACTAGTATCGCTCACCCAATTTTCTAGTCTCTAGTGCGGACTCCGATCAGGCTTACACTTTAATTCCTAAAAATTTATACTTAAACCAAATCAGTTTCAAATATTATTATTATTATTTTCGCAAAACCTTGAAAATCGTTTTCAAAAGCACCGGGATTTAGGTTCTCAAGTTTTCAACCTAAATTTCTTCCAACTTAAATGATATATTTTTATAAACCCATTTTATAAATCACTTCTATTAAACCATTTTTAAATATTTATCCCAAAATATTCTAACTTTGAAATCAAATTCTACCTTAACATAAAAATCGAACACTTTTAGTCAAACTGTGAAACTTAATTCACAAGGTGTTCGTTTCCATATTTTTCCCAATCCTTATCTACCCAATCCATATCTTAAAAGGGAACATACTAACAACAGTCAATGCTCAACTAGATGAGCATGATTAATCAAACCCTAAATGATAATAATAATAACATATTATTATCTCCTGACACCTCAACCAACTATATTACACTATTTGTGAAAATCATTCTTTTTTATATAAAATATACCCTGGGTAAAATTATTTCATTTACCCAATTCCAAAACAATACTGTGTCGATTTTCCTAGTTTAAGTGTTTTGAACCCCCTATCAGTACAGTTGTACACCCTGTATCAACCAGAGTTCGCAAGCCACTAAACCGATAAATCAACACAATATAAAACATTTGATAATCACTAACAAATACAGGTTCGTATATATACACTCAAACTCATTCTAGGATGTCACTTATCCTATCCCTAACGAGTTAACCCTACCAAAGCCAAGATTCTCGCTTAACCTTTAGCTCTGATTCCAAATGTAATGAACTGGATTTTGACCTTAAAAAATTGACACTATTACGTCCACTATATTATATGCTGAACATTCAAGTGCCAAAAATATCGATTTGTTAGGGGGAAAGAAGAAGGTAGTGGATAGAAGAAAACTAAACAACATAGAATCTCACAACGCAGCGAATAATATATAATACAACAATGATCTTTACAAAAGGAACATCTTTATTCGTACATACAACATCAGAGTAAACTAGACTTATCCTAAATTGGGACAGTTATAGAAACATGTCCTTACATTGACAAACATACAGACTATAATACAGTGGAAGAAAAATATACGTTAATACGTCTTGACCATCCAGCTCCTCTCCAACTCCAAAGTATCCAGCTAACCTGGGAAATACATGCTCGGTCGGACCCGAGCATTACATGGAATAACGCACGGGTCAGTCTGGTAAACCAGCGTGAGTAAAACTCGATAACAAGTAACAACCAAACTGATTTCAATATTTGAAAATTTTTCACAAAGGGTATCTCGTGAGACCACACCACACATAAAAACGGATGAATTTTTACCTTACGATAAATAAAACATTTTATATCAAAATCTAATGATATATCTAATGTCTAGGTTTAAAGTTAATAGATAAAATAGCTGAAATGCTTGCGTCTCACATTCCAACATACTAGGCTCTACAATCAAAAATGTAAGGCACGCATTGGAGATTGGATTCCAATAATGGCAAGGTAAGGGACTACCTTCCGATGATACACCTTTAGAAAATGCACCGATGCTAACATAGAGTCGGTTGCCCCTTTAACATGGCATGCCAGATTACCTCACCCACTTAACACCGAGGCGTCGTACTACCACGGTGTTTGTGCGCAAACCAACTTTGAAAGGGACATCTAGAATGGGGTGATAGCTCGTAATGGTAGCTAACCACATAGCTCTGATGCATGCCTTGCTTTTGCTATTCCTCCCTGTTGTGAGGCTTGAGGCTACGCTTTACCTTTATTAATAACAATCCATCTTGGAATGCTAACACTGCCCTCCAAGCGTCAATGCAATGCCAGCATTCATCCATACATGTTGTTCAGGATAAGGACGAACCGAAGGCACTACTTCTACTACATCCATTTTGGAACCACCCTCGGGATTAGTAGCAAGCAGCCCTTGCACTTCAATGGCTCCGTCTTCGATCCCATACTTCAAGATGTCTTCATTTCGAAACGCTTGAGTTGGATCGAAGTGGTTTTCAGATAGTATATCCGATCTCGGTCTCTTCGAAACAACTTCCGATATTTTCGGTAAACTCAACCCTGGTTCTTTAGGAAATAAACAGACAAATGACAAGAGCGGAGTTCACCTCCTAACCGTTTATGGATGGATTTCCTTATCATTCGTCCTAAAAGAACGAAATGAGTTTATATGTACAGTATAACACCTTCGACGGTAACTGTACCATATAATTCTCGTGTCTCTCCTAGATATTTCCAAAGTTACGTTTTGTCCAGATTTGATAGTTGGTTATTTAACTATCAAATAATCAAACATCCAATCATGGTCTAATTCCCATATGGGATCCACTAACCATTATTAATTCTCTTTAATTAATAAAACCACTTTACAAAACCAAATCACAAGATTTTTCAAACACTATCCCAAACCCCTTACATTTCCTTTTATACTTGGAAAACATTTATATACTTATCTCAATGTTACAAGTATATTACCAAAATATTTTACTTTTCATGCCTTGAACAAAATCATATACTTATCTTTTCAGTATAAGTATATTTACAAACTTTTCAAAGTTTTCTTCTTTCCAAATTCCATATTAAATAACTAGACATTTCTTGCACATAAAACATTCCGCTTATCCTCTATCAAAAATTCCCTTTTTTAAAAAGCTCATCTCATATTTCAATTAACTTATAAATTTCAAAATAAAGTTATAACCCACTTTTATAGACCTTTAAGTTAATTTATAAACCTCTATCCAAATCTCTGAAATGATTTATAAACCTTTTTCCTATTTTTGAAACTCTTTATATAAACCAAATTGTTTAAGAGTTAAACCCTAATTAATTAAATATTAATTAAATAGCCCATTAATTAAATAAATAAATAATTAACCATCACTTAATTGCTTCTTAACCTCATTAATTGTAACGACCCAGAATTTTGAACAATTTAAATTGAAATTATTTAATTAATTTTAAATATTTGAAAGATGGTTTGACTTGAATTTCAAATTATCAGAATAAATTGGCGATTAAATTATAAAATTTAATCTATTGTAAGTTGAATAAAAAAATTTGAATCTTCAATTTTTAGCTGAAGAAAAATATTTCAAAAGCTTTTAAAATTTATATTGATAACACTGAAGATGATAGAAGCTTCAGAGTCGAATTTGGGAGTGAATTGTTCAGTTTGAAATTTTATCGTTTGAATCGGTATTTGAAAATAGCCGTCCGAGGCACAGTCTCGGAATTCGACAAAACCAGTTCCATTGGATCCGGAATATTGAATTATTGTCGGATTTCAAATTTCGTATTTTTCGGAGTTGTTATGCGAGCACACGGTAAGTAAACGCGTTAGAATTTAAATTGAATTCAATTTAAATTTAATTTTTAAAATTGTCAACATCAGTTGAAAATCTTTCTCCATCAACACGTTTTCAAAACACTGCTTCGACACTCAACCCATCCTTCTCCCTTCTTTCCGCCAGAAATCACGCTCCTTTACATTTTAAAAACTTCTCGTTCAAAAGATAAAAACAAAACCTTTCCTCAGTTCAAAATTTAAAACAATGGCCGAACTCTAAAGCTTAGATGCTCCGTTCCCCAATTCAAACTATTACCCCTAATTCCTTTTCTTTTTCCTCAAATCAAAACGAAACCAAAACAGTCATATTCAACTCATACAAAAAAAAATCCCCTCCTCGACTGGAATGATTCGAGTCGAATCAAAAATCAAATAATCAGGGAGCACGAAATCGAAAGCTATGCATCACGCGACTGCATTGCGTAGTGCTCTCCGTGCTTCACCGAGCGCGTGGAGATCGAAGTCACGAGAGAGGCCAGGCGGTGCTGGGAGGGAGTTCGATCGAGTGGAAGGTCGACTTCATCGTCGATGGGCCGCGAGAACGACGAGCGCAAGGCAGGTCTAGGCGGCAAAGCTAGGGTTGCTTCACGATGGCGATTAGCGGCGGCAACAATGTAGGATTCGCGATGTGCCTTGGGTTCTCTGATTGCAATATGACATTTATTTTAAAATTCTTTTGTTAAATTTATATATATATATATACATCTATACAGATAGGCGGAAATAATGATATATACATATGTATATGTATATATATAGTTTAAGCGAAAATGAAAATAATAATAATAATATATATATATATATATATATATATATATATATATAGATATATATGGATGTACACTAAAGCAGAAAAGCTTGTTAAGATTTGGAAAAAAATAGGGATTTTAAAATGTTGGAAGTTATAGATCATATTTTTAACAGATTTATTTTCTAAGTTTATTTTTGTACAAAGATTTGATTTTTGTCTATATAAATTAATTTTCTAAGTGTGGGTTTCAAAGGAAAATAAATATGCATTATATATTTTGATTTGCTAAGTTACGTTGAAAAAAAAAATTAAAATTAAAAGTTATGAACTATGGTGGTTAACTCTATTAAAGGAGAATGAGTTTAAAATAAAATTCTTAGTTAAGTAAATCTATCAGATGAAAATTTGTTATTCGATTTTTTTGAATTTTTAATGAATTGTATAATTATTTATACAAGGTCAAAATCTGTAAAGAAATCGAGTCAAGATGAAAAATGGGATAGCAAAATAAAAGGCTAAGGTGAGATCTTCTCACTCAAATTGAAAATTGATATTGCAGTTATTGATGATTGACTGTTTGGATTTGTGATATTAGAAATAGTAGGATATATCTATATATAGCAATATATATATATTGGCATATGTATATATTACAGTTGTGATTTCCCGCATTGTATAGCGGATGAGACCCTATTGCGCCGTTAGTAAGCGGATGATATATTTATAAATCCCATATACCACGATATTCCACCTCGAAGTGGAATTGGTATTGTGCTAATGTCTATGGATGCAGGGAAACAGGTTGGAGGGATCCAACTGGATTCCTCACCAATATTTATTTATTTACAGATATTGTGATGTATTCTGTTATCATATGTTGATATATGATATTGGATGTCGTGATTGACTAATTTGTGTGTTGCATCATCGGATCCATTTTTTTTGAAGTTTAAAAATAACGATTTTGATTTTTAAGGGATTTTTAAAGTGATTTTTTAGATTTTACGTTTTATTAAAATTTTGGATTGATTCATCCTAAATAAATAAACGTTAAAATTTTATTGTTATAAAGTAAAGATATTTTGGGAAAATACAGTTGAGAAAATGATTTTTTAAAATCTGGAGTAATGATTTTGTAACGACCCGTAAATTTAACCGGTTTTAATAACGTTATTAATTGAAATTTTGCGAAATTTCAAACGATAAAATTTTGAAATATAAATTTAATATTTGGAATACGTCTAGTTAAACATAGCGACTGGTAAATTTTCGTCCGAAAATATGAAAGTTTATTTCGCGCGTAAATTCACTTCAATTTAACCAGTTAAAAAGCGATGAAAATAAAATATTTTCGAAACCTAAATATTTTTACATAGAAAAATTCTAAACCATCTTCTGAGCAAGATGTTAGTTTATCGTTTTTCCAAATTCGGACATCTTTGGCTCCGTCGATCTTATTTTTCAGCGTTTTTCTCGCATTTTCGCTAGTAGAAAATTCAAATTTTTATAAATCAAATCGTACCACTGATATCTATATACCGTTTTGATCGTCTAGTCGTGCTGGTCTTGACGGTATATTCAATTGTCGTTTTCGATGGCCAGTACACAGTGTAATGCATGGAACGGTTAATTACATGGGTACCACTTTTAATAATTGGACCCATTCAAATTCCAAGCCGAATGAACAACAGCTAGCATTTATGCTAACATTCATTTTCTCCTAGAATTCAGCTGTTGCCATCCCATATTTCCACCCTCTAGCCCTTCAAAGTTCCCAGAATTTATTGCTATATTTTTTTTGGTTTAATACATTCTATACCTATTCAAAGAAAGAGGGGGTACGCACATTAACTTTACATTATCTTCTTCCATATATTTTGAAACCCATTTACAATTTGCTCTAACCTACCTGTACAACAGAAAACAAAGTGCTCACAATTATAAAAGCATGCTTCTTCCTTCTGAAGCTTTTCTCCTTCCCCATTTATTTCCTTTGCATATAATTTTTTTTTACAGCAACTCATTTTGCTTTGCCCATTTTTTTTTTCTTATCTTCAAAACCAAAACACCTACCTTTGTTTTCCGACCGACCTCACACCCACCTGACTTCGGCTTCCACTTCCCACGCCACTTCCAGCTCCGCCTTCTACAGCTCGGCCCTCCACCACCTCACGCACTTCCAACCAAACAACATAAACCGACCTCCCTTTCCTCCCTTAACTCACCATCTCCGCCTTAGTTCACCGAGCCTGCATAGCAGCAGCTGCCACGTCAGCCGCGTGACCGCTTTATGCCCAACTTTCCACCTTCACACCTCAGACTTCTACACACAAATGCCATTTTCTCTCCCCTGACTGGCCGAACACTCCCCTACTTGAATCGAATGCCATAGCCGCAAGTTTCCCCACCGGTGCTTCAATAACCATCAATGCTGCAGCTTCCTTTATCCGCTGCCAAGCCTCGCAGCCAAACGTTCCGTCACTTCCTTGAACCGCTCAGCCACTTTCGACCCTTGCCTTTCTATTTCCAAGTCGATGCTCATCCGTCCTCTCACGCATCTTTGCCAGCCAGCTGCGCCACGCTCGGGCTTGCCGCCGAACCCGAGTGCAACACTGGCGCATGCCCATGTGCACCCCCGCTTGTCTTCCCTTTCATTCACGTAAGTTGTAGTTTTGTTCATATATTTGTTTGTTTTATACTTTACAGTCTATATTGGTAACATGCATGTATTTTGCGAAGAACTGTGTGTTTAAGTAAATATATGTTCCAGCTTATGTGATACGTTAGTGGAATATATATGCTACAGTATGATATATTTTGGTTATTATTTAAATAGTGTTTGTTTTATAAATAATTGGTTTCTAATTTCTACATGAACCTGCCACTTGCATATAAGACTTTTAACAAAGCAAGAAACAGGTGTAGGTATTTCCATTGTCCCGTTTCTATTTGAATTCAACATTGATTTTCGTTGGCAATTTCAGGTTATAATCGACTTAATGAGAATGGTCATTGATTTTAGTCACTATGCTAGTGCAAGTGGTTTCAAGCTTTGTAATAGTGGTTTGGTCTTGTATGTAACTGGGTCTATAAGTTTGCTAAGGTCTGTAGGTTTAATGTTATTTGCTAAGGTCTGTTAGTTTGCGTTATATTCAAGTTAGTCTGAAAGCCTGTGTCTTGTATTGTATTAGGATGCTTATTTTGGGTAATAGGTTGCGGGTAATAAGTCTTGTTTTGTTAAAAAAAAAGAAAAAAAAGGGCAGTTGTTAGTTTATACATAAACGTACAAAAAGAAGAAGAAAGATAGGTGTTATGGCTACTGTATATACACGTTACTAATAAAGTATATTTATGATTTTATAATATATCTGAAACGTGTATATCTACATATATTTGGAAATCTATCGATTTATAAAATAAGAAAAAATATATATATTATTGATTTTAATATATATGTTCTAATAAAAAAATCAATGATTTTTGAAACGCATATAATTTTAGTTGCGTCAAATTTGATATCGATTTCGTACATACGTAACATATGATTCGTTCATCAATCTCTTGTCCATCTCAGCTTACCAACTCAATATCGATTTATTGCAGCAGTTGTTAGCTTGTCGTGCCCATGTCTGTGTGCGTATCCGTATCAGTTGCTTCTCATTCCGTTTTCTCTAGCCTCGAAAGGTGAGCACTCACTCACGATTAACGTTCTTTTATTTATTAAATTTGATTTCAATTGAAACGACAATTGAAATATGCTGCTGTTAGTTAATTACACTGTTATATATGCTATTGCCCGTATCAGTTCACCTATGACATCTGACACCATTATCTGTTAATTATTTATGCGATGATAAATTGATAATACAGTTTGGCTGATAATTGATTGATGGTTGATGTTTATATTGGACGTTAAATTGTTAATGTTAAAATGATAAATAGTATGAAATTGAACTTGATATAGGATAATTAATTGTTAAATTTGATCAACTGACATTTGTATAATATGATCCCTTTAACTGTTAAATTTATTGACACGTAGGATTTATTTAATTACATTTTTGAACCACTGAATGTATGTTGTTAAATTGATGATGTATGAAACTGTAAATAGATGACAAATGAAAAACCGTAATGTAATAATCTTTAATCTACATGAAATGATAGTGTAGATTCTAGAAATAATTATATTAATTCGTACAAATAACAATGCGAATTAATACGGTTATTTCGGGATTATTTGAATTGATTATTAGATTGTTGTTATTGATTGTTGCTATTGCTTGTTTATTTACTTTGACACCATCCCAGTTATCACACTGCAAGTTCCCTTTACTATGCTTTGATTTTGAATTGAATTGGAATCGGGTTGAAATGATAAATACCCAAATTGAACCTTGACCTAGGATAGGAAATTTAAATAAAACCCGATTGGTCAATAAATTTGATTTAAAATAAATGAGGATTTTATTTGAATAAACAATATGGTTTTGAAATGAAGTTGAAATTTGAATTTTTAATGAAAGAAAAATGTTAATATTTAAAAATCGGAAACAAAACATTAAAAATGAAATTGATGAAAGAACGATGTTTGATTGTGAAATGATTGAATTAAGTTGAAATGATGATTGAATTAAGTTTGAAATGATTTAATAATTAAGTTTGAAATTATAATTAAGTTTGAAATTATTTAATAATTAAGTTTTGAATTATTTAAAATTAAATAAGATTGAATTATTTAATGATTAAATTAAATTGAATTTTTGAATAAGTGAATTTTACTTCGTAAATAACTGAAATTGAGTTTTCTTTATTAATTAAGTTTTGGAAAATTATTTAAGTAAGTAAATAAGTGAAATTGAATTTCTTTAACAAGAAATAAAAATGCGATTTATTGAAATTAATGTAAGACTTGAAATTTAAAGAATTTGATTTGATGAATTTAATTTAATTAAAAATTGTAAGTTTTGATATAATGAAGTTGAACTTAAGAATTGATTTAATGAATTGGAAATTTAATAGAAATTGTTTTGAATGATAAAGTAACTTAACGAATATTGAATGAAATCGATAAATGAATTTAAACTTGAATTGAATGTTAAATTAAATTAATTTAAATGTTTTCGAAATGAAACTTATATACGAACTTGAATCAATATTTGAATGGTTTAAATAAAGACTGAAATTGAATTATAAGATTTTGAAATGATAATTTGGAAGTTTTGAAACGTAAATTATTGGAAATTAGTTTTGAAAGACAAATGAAATGTTGATTTATAAATTCTAATTGAAATTGAAATTGATTTGGTTTTTGAAATATATAAACGACCAATCGGTGTAATAATTACGAAAGTTATTAAAGAGACCGGGATCGGTAATGGATATACTCTCTATCTGAACCGAAACCACTTTAATAACTATGCGCGGAGTGATGATCCAGAATGAAGTGGTTGGAATGATGTACGTGATGACTGAAGAAAGAGAACGATGATGGATAGCCTTGACACTTGTGTCAAATTGGAAATGACTAAAACAGGAGCTGTGCCGGGCCAATGGAGGATTAGCTACCTCAAGTGGACACACTTCTTCGAACTACTTATACTTGTTGTCGATTGGTGCACCCTTGATTTTGGGAGTGTTGTTTCACGGTGTTGCGGACGCTGCGGCGTTGCGTTCTCACCAGTCCGGATCAGGCGAACGGTAGTATCACTACCTTGGGTATTGCCTCATGTGCCTTGTCATACTTGTATTCCATTTATGCGCGACCACTACGATTTTGATTTGTACCTTTAGTATATGGATTGCCCTCTGGTGACTTCCGGTTTTGGGGAAACTACGGTCTTGTATATGCTTTTGGGAAAAATGTGTTAAGGGTGGAATGGGCCATGACTTAACGCTATTTTGATATCTTTTATATTACTGATAGACATTATCTACTTAGCGTACATTACTACCTAGTAGATAGTTTAACGGATCCTTAAAGGATGGTTATTCCAAACATCCTTTGAGTTACTTGTATTTCAATTGCTATTTCACTTGAGTTGGATTTATTTATATAAGAATGTTAATCCTGACTCGAGTGTTTTGTGTTTTGCTTTACGCTCGGGTCAGACTGAGTGTACCAGTATTCGAGACTCACCTTTGGAGTTGGAGCTTTGCTTGAAGATCCAGCCATCTATTCTGCTTTCAGTATTCGATGATTCCAGTGATGTATTCTGATTTGTATCTGATGTATCGTATTACTCTTCCGTTGTATCTGGTTAACTCTGATGTAACTTATACATTTATATAGTAGCTTCATGAACTACTATCTCTTTTATTTCCGCTGCATTTATTACTCTGTGTCTGTGATCTGTGATTATATTTATTTACTGTATATATGTTCAGTTTTGCCAATTTAAATTAACAACGCGGTATTTTGAGCAATTCAATTCCGGCATGAGTGTCTACCTATACACTTATAATGGATGCGAATGGTCAAAAATTTCGGGTCGTTACAGATTTTTTATAACATAGTTAAATAGAGATTTTTGACTTTATTATAAAAGCGTTATATATTAGATTTATAAAATTTGATTTCTATAAATCAAATTGATGGGATTTTAAAGGAGTCTGAAGGACATTTTAAAATGATGTTAAAATGGGTTTTATAAAAGGATAAAATCTACGATTTGTGAAGTCCTAAAAGAATGATTTTGTAAATAAGTGAATTATAAGTGTTTAACTAATAGTATGGATTTTTTGTATAAAATTGAGTTATAAATTGAATTGGTTAATAAAATGATTTTTATAAGTTGAAATTGTTATAAAGTATAAATGTGATTTATAAATGTTGTTTTATAAATCCGAAATCACTTATTTTGATAAGTGAATTATAGAAGTTAATTAAAGGAATTATATCCACGATTTTGGACAGTGGATAATCCTTTAAAAAAATGTAGAAATGTTGAATTTGGATAACGAATTATATCCATGATTTTGGACAGTGGATAATCCTTTAAATAAAAATGTAGAAATGTTGAATTTGGATAACGAATTATATCCACGATTTTGGACAGTGGATAATCCTTTAAATAAAAATGAAGAACTGTTGAATTTGAATAACGTATTATATTCACGATTTTGGACAGTGAATGTATTATTAAATAAAATGGATATATTTTGCAGAAGTGATATTACGAAATGAAGTAATTGTTTTAAAAGATGTTTTAAAACGTGTTAAGTATCGAATACATAGATTTCAACATTTATTGTTGAAATAGACGTTTTCGAAAAAAATAAGGAAATGGTGGACTATAACACTGTTGTTATAGTAAATGATTTCCGAAAGGAAATGTTTTATATAGTATTGGGATTTACATATCTATCTTAATTCTGAATCCCTATACTAGTGATTTTGAGTCGTCGTAACGATGTTTTACGTAACATTCGTTTTGACTCAAATAGATGTTGTTATAGTAAATGATTTCCTTAAAGAATGAAATATATACTTAATATTGATTTAAGTATATTGAATATTTTCCAAGTGTTGAAAATTAATAAGATTTGTGAATTACTTATTATTAAATAAGTATGGAAATGTTTTCACAAAATGAAATGAAACGTTTTTGAGAATTTATCTTTGTAAAGATAAATTGAAATTGAATATTTGAAATCGATTTGAAAATCGTATATCAGTAGATATTTGAAAACTATAAATTCACTATGGAATTTATAAAAGAAATGGAAATTCGTTTTAAAAATAAATATTGATTTATTTTTGAAGTGTGGAAATTATATATATCTAGTAGAGATATTTTGGAAAATAAATAATTTGGAAAATTTTTTGGAATCTAATGATGTTGCGCATCTTTATTGATAGTTAAATAACCGACTATCAATAATTACCTTGAATGGGTATTTGTTGTGATTTGTTGAATTTGAATGCCACACTTATTTTTGAATAAGCGCTCACTATTCGGGTTAGCCGGGAAAGGACCTTGGGGTCGTATAACCCATTCCGAATATGTGATACGTCGTTATGAATTGCATTTGATGACCAGTGTTGAAGACCAGATATTTTTTGAAAACAGAAGGATTACCGTCGAGTTACTCTACATCGGCCGATCTCCGATATAGAGGTTTTATCACCCTTAGTGATGGGAAGTCCGGACGTGATTAGAAAATTATCCGGATTTGCAAGGGCTTCGTGAGAAGTGCCTTCGGTTTTGTTCGATCCCGGAACAGACTTGTATGGTTGTGTGTTTGACGTTACAAATTGAGATATAAAGCTGATTTCTTTCAAATACATTTCTGTTGGTGGCGGAGAATTTATTCTCTTAGCTTAACACCCTTCTTTGAGACGTACGAGCTCAGAGATTATGTAGTTGAAATTTATCAGCAATATACTCCCAATTTGGTAACGTGGCATGCTGAGTGTTGCTGTGAAATGATCATTGTTTGATCATTTGTGATATGATCATTTGTTTGATCATTTATCTTTGTGATCATTTCTTTGATCATTTGTTTGACCCGAAGCATGGCTTTGTGGAAAACGTAGCTTTGTGGACGAGACTTCGTCGGACCTCACACCCCGGAAATGGTCAAAACAGGAAGGATGCGGCAAGGTTCTAGGGAGTAGCGCCCCTTAGTGTATGTCATTCCTTCTTGATAGAGGTGGTATCATGGTATGGAGCCCAGTACTTAACCTATGTTGTTACTGCAAATTTATTATGTGGTTGTTGGAAATCGAGGATCCTCGGGAAGATCGGTTACGATCGGGGGATGGCATACGCGTGTCAGTAGTTACCTATTTTTGCAGAGGTAACCTTGCCTTCTGTTGGCAGAGATCTAACCGTAATGTTAGGTTATTTCTCGGGACTTCTTTCCAAAGGCGTTCCTTCGTGGCAAAGGAAGTTCCTTAGCCTGACCATTTGTTGGAAATCCAAAGAAACAATACGAGCCTTGTACGGTTTTAGTTGTAGAACCTGCCATCTAATATGGCAGCTATAGTAGGCATACTATAATGGTACCTATGCTGGCTAAGATTTATATTGTACTTTCGAAATGTTTTCTACACTATGCACTAATAATAATATCAAAAAGGATTTGATTTTGCGTAGTAAGCATCTTTGACTATCATAAGAAGAAATCTCCTCCAATTCTACGTTTGCATTGTGTGTGTGGCGGGAGGTCTTATGGTAGTTTCATTTTCCAAAAGCATTTCGAATCTGTTTTATTTTCTTTATGAAAAATAACTGTTTTACGATCTCACACCAGTCACCATGACTGACTCAGAGTTTATTGTTTCCCTTCTAAACTCTGGGTGCCCATTATTTTCCACACAGGCAGCCTAGAGTTATGTTATCAGGATATTCTTGATATTCTGGAGCTTTGGAAGCAAGCTGGATGGCGAAACGTATCACCTATACTTTGTATTATTCCGCTGTGTATTCTGTATGAGGACAAGTTTATATAACTGTCCATTGTTGTATTGAGTTGTATATTGACTCTGATTGATGTATGTATAAACTGATATAGTTCTTTTGTTTAAAGATTATTCATTTATCTATTATATATTGTTCCGCTGCGATATGTGAGATTCTGATATTGTTTCTATTTCTGATGTTGTTCTGTGGTTCTTCTTCTCTTTTTCTTCTATCTTTTCTTCTACCTCTTCTTTTAAAACCCTAAGTATTCGGTTTTCCGGCATTTGTTTGTTCGGCAGTCGATACAGTGGACGTATTGATGTCGATATTCGGAAGTCGAAGAATCGGGTCCTTACATTAATCACTAATTAAAACTTTGTAAATCAATTAATAGTCATTGACTTAACTTAAGTGATGATTAACCTCTAATCACCTTCTTAATTACCAATTAGATGCTAATTACTTTTTAATTAACTAATTAACTAATTAATTAATTAATTATATTACAACTTAATTACGTTTTAATATTACTAATTAAGTTTGAAAAACTTAGTAAACTAATTTCAAAATAAAACAAATTTGAAATATAAATTCAAACCTTTGCCGAACTGCATCCATAGCGACTATCGCTATGGGCGCATTTCGCTCTAACATATTCTTAGCGAACCACTTCACAAACCCTTACTTTTTCATTATTTGAAACATACTCTAGAAGCGTTTTTTAAAAAAAACTTTAAAACTAAAGTTACAAAATTTAATCCATTTCGAAACTTTAAACTTTGAAAACAAACCTCGATTCCAACTGGATCTCATAACCATCGCAATTACACAAAGTAGTAAACTTTGTTTACCAACCCCATGCCATAGCTCATGTTTTACAATCAACATATTACTAACACCAACCATCTTCATCATAGATTGCAAGTATACATCCATATATACATGCTTACTAACTTTATAATACAACATCGATTTCCATAACCAAATCAAATTTAAATCAACCATCCAAATCATAATTAAATCACATAATTATCATTCAACTTCTACACTATATAATTACTATATATAGTGACATAAATAAAGCTATCATTTTTATTAAAAAAGACGATTAGTTTACTCACCAAACTTCCGCAAAAGCTACCCGAACTTAAGCTAAACTTGCCAACGACTCCCTAGCTTTGAAGAATGAAGGCTTTAGGTGCTAGAAACCCTCAAAATGGGCTTAGCCCAGGTGTATGTAGGCTCGGCCAGAGGTGTGAGGGTGGATGTGGGGTAGTGGCTTGAAGGTAGAGGAGCTTTGGGTTATCATCGATTTGTCGAAAATGAACCCAAAATTAGGTCATTTTCCCACTGCTTTTTGGGCCACCAACTCATAGAATTTGGAAAAGTTGTCAAAAGTAAAGTTGTTTGAATTTCTTTCCTTTATCATTTTAAAAAATTATTCAATCATTTTTGGTTTGTTTTGAAGAAGTTATGATCAAAAGAAAAAGGGTAATTTTCAAACTTGAAATTCTGGGTGAAAAATTGCTTTGCAAAGATTGGTTATTTTTACATAGTTATATTCGAAAATGGAGAAAGTGGTCCACTAGAATGTTGTAGCCACTGGAATTTTAGGTGATTTGAAAAAAAGAAGATTGCCATTTTAGGTGGAAATTAAGAAGTTATGATAGGAGAAAGAAGTGGTAAAAATGAGAGGAGGTTGGAGCTATTTATAAGTGTATTTTCTTATGTCACCATTATGTGAAATCAAATCAACATCTTTTCCTCCCTCTCATGCATCACATCTCTACTCTCTAGTCACCTCATCCATGTAATTATGGCTAGTGATGATTCATTATAAAAATATTCAAGATGTGGTAATATTTATATATATATAAATATATATATATATATTTATATTTATAAAAAATGTTTATTGTTTTTTAATCTATGAGTTGTCAGATCACTCTCTTTATATATATATTATATAAAAACTATGAATTGTCACATCATTCTCTCTCTCTATATATATATAAGTTTAATTATTAATTAAAGCTAAGATGTGACTGGATATGATGATGGTTAATGATTGCAAAATCTAAGATGTGACAATACTTCATATGTATGTATATATATATATGTAAAATGTTTATTATTTTTAAAACTATGTTTTGTCACATCACTTGCTAATCTAAATTAACATAAGATAATTTATTTCTAAGTCTATTATTATATAGTTAATTAACTCTTATATATATACATATAGTGCATAAAGACAAACAACGTTCCCTACAACTTTCTGGTGTCGAAAGGTCGAAATTTCGGAAAACCTTCTTCGGTCACATTTTCTATTTTTCTACAAACTATTTGATTTGGTAAACAAATTTTAAAAACGATTTTACCATCATTATTAATTGATTAAAATGAGTTTATTTTCGTTATAAAACCTATATATTGAATATTTAAAATTAATTAAATATTAACTAATCGTAGTAGTGAAATTCCGAGTCATTACAGGGATGCTATCAAAGCGGATCCAATCTTTGGCACCAACGGATGGGTTGAAGTTCCTCGAAATGCTTAGTTTAAATAGGTTTGATTGTATATAAATAATAATACTTGATTTGGTTTGGATTTGATTGGTTTGATTTTTGTGTATTTATTTGAATGGTGTGTGACATTAACTTTGTTGGATTGGATGAATAATTAGATTGATTATGATTATTTCATTTTACATATCACTTATTGTTTTTATACATTCATTTTCATCATCATTATATAATTCTTATATATATATATATATCAATTAGTCTTTTATTTAGGGGTATTTAGAGTAAGAATTAGTGTAAGAGTTAGTGTTAGAGCTATAGTTTTAGGTGGTTATTTTTGTTGATGACAAAGGGGAATAAATATATAAAATCTAGACATAGATTAAGGAGGAGTTTTATAACCCAGGGGGGTTATATTATATTTTATACACAGAATTGTCATCATCAAAAAAGTGCGATTGTTAGTACCTTAGGTTTTGGTTTTGATGATAACAATTACAGGATATGTAAAATATAGATACTAATGTTTTATCATGATATATATAGTATATAGTGCAGGATATTAGACAGGTGTTGATTAAGAAGACTATACAGTATCAAAAGTAGATTCAAGGTGCTGATATAGTGTTTCAAGAGTTGGAGAATGACCATGAATATTAAAGAGTTCAAGATATTCCAAATAAGTTATAGAGTCGTAGTATATGTTAAAACCTTGATAGCACTTTCTTGAGCTCTCTCCCCTTCTTTAATTTTATTTTAAATTATTTTTCAAATATCCTGGTTTTAAAATATATTTTTCAAAATATATCTCAAAATGATTTTCAATCTCTTATACTTATAAAGATATTATTTTAGTATTCTTAAGTTTATATATATATAGAGAGAATTTTTGTTTACACTTTAATAAGTTATAATTATATTGATTATATATATATTATTTACATTATATTAAAAAAATTAAAATTATTATATAAAGTTTTATTATGATTAAAGTACGAATAAACTATGCTTAAATGATTTTACAAAGTATCAAATTATTTTACAAAGCAATGGATTTTCAAAATAATATTTTTAAAGTCTTTTTCAATTTTGTGAAGCGTATGTCGACATACTCTATCTATGTATGTCGACATGGTGGCCATAATTTTCAAAATTCAAATTTGAATGGAAGTGTCTTTTCGTCATATCTCTTCGTGAATAGACTGACCATTATTTCCCTATATATATCAGACTTCCAAGCGAATTTTTAACATCTACTTTCTTATTATTCTCTCCTCTTTCCACTCTTTTGATTTAAATCAATTTCTGCCCAAACTCTTCTCAAATTCAATCAGAATCTAATTCAAACGCAATTAATTTGATTCTCCATCATTTACTCTCCGATCTCTCTCATCTTTCTCACTCAAATCAATATCAAAGTGCTATTCAAGAGTTATAGGATCAATTGTACTCAAGATTGAAGATCTGAGTCTGTAAAACTCCATCAAATCATACTACTATACTTGTGGGTGTGATTGTAGCCAGTAAAATCAATTGGGTGTGCTTACTAGCCCGTAAATCTAGTGGGTGTGCTTGTAGCCCAAAAATCAAGTGACTCTACCCAGAGGTAAGGATTATAGAAGGTGTGTCTCATAGCCTTGAAATCGAGACTGTATTTGCATTTACTAGTTGAAAAGAAATCCGTACAAGGAATTGTGTGGGACTGGATGTAGGGTAACACCGAACAAGTATAAAATCCTGGTGTGTTCTTTCCTTTTTACTTTTACTGCATTTACTTTTATCTGCAGTTTGATTCTATGATTGTTTCTGTGATTGGTACTTACATCATTTCAAGTAGAATCTTAAAGAATTTGAAAAATATTCATATAATCCATTAAACACTATTCACCCCCTCTAGTGTGAATTTAGCCATAAGATCTGTATTCCGTTGACTCACACTTATTACCTATTCAAATCAAGTGGGTGTGCTTGTTGCCCATTTAAATCAAGTAGGTGATCTTGTTGCCCGGTCAAATCAAGAGAGTCTACCCTGAGCGTAGAAAGTCAGAAGGATGTATCTTGTTGCCTTGAAATCAAGGCTATATTCAGGTTTGCTTGCTACATGATTAATGTAGGTGTTTGAAAGGAAATATGTATGGATACTATATAGGACTGGATGTAGGATTGATCAGTTTGAACCAGTATAAAATTCTTGATGTCATCTTTCTTACTTTTACTTGATTTTTATTGCATTTATATATATATCTATGTATGCCTGCTTATATATATATATACATATCCGTGTTGATTATTTATGTTTTGATTTAAATCTTGAAACTATTTAGAAAATTTCTATATAAGTTATAAAACAATGTTCACCCCCCTACAGTGTTAAAGTAGCCTTAAGTTCCATTCAAACTAGTATAATTTAACTACATCATTTCCATATTTGGTATCAGAGCCAACTTTTCAAAAACTCGTTAATT
The DNA here is from genome assembly GCA_030737815.1 of Allium fistulosum. NCBI lineage: Eukaryota > Viridiplantae > Streptophyta > Magnoliopsida > Asparagales > Amaryllidaceae > Allium > Allium fistulosum. The sequence goes on along the minus strand of CM060905.1, from coordinate 865,772,011 downwards.
GATTTTATAAGCTTATAAATGGCTAGTAACACTGGTAATTTATTTTTTAACACTTTTGTAGAAGGACGATCACTTCTAGACCCCCACTATTTAATGGTAGTAATTATGCTTACTAGTCGTGCAAGATGAAAATTTATTTACAATCCAATGGTTTAGAAATTTGGAACATTACACAAAGTGAATGCACTGAATCCTAAAGTAAATATTCACAATGGACTGTAAACCAAAAGACACAAGCACTTAATAACTCAAAGGGCATGGATATCTTATTATGCTTTCTAGATAAAATTGAATTTAATCGAGTTTTTATTTGTAAGGCTGCTTATGAAATTTGGAGAACATTGCAAGTCACATATGAGGGCAGTAGGAAAGTAAAACAAACTAAGATTTCAATGCTAACCAACGAGTTTCAATTTTTTAAAATGAAACCAAATGAGTCTACTTCTGATATGTATTCTAGATTGCAAGATATAGTTCATTCATTAGTATCATTAGAGAAAAGTTTCTTAAAAGATAATCAAGTTAGAAAAAATCCTTAAGTCAGTCTCCTAGAAAAAGGATCAAAAGACATTAATGATAGAAGTATCCAGTGATATTATGTAATAGCCCGAAAGATTTTCGACCTTGAAAATCGACATCAATACGCCCAATGTATCGAATGCCGAATATTCAAGTGCCGAAAATACCAGGTCATTAGGGTAAAAAAAGAAAGAGGTAGAAGAAGAAAATAGAAACAACATCAAGATCTCACAATCGCAGCGGAACAACATACAATATATAACAACAGATTTTTATATAAAAGAATCTGTAACTATATAATACTTACAATCATCAGAGTACAACACAATCCATAGCACAGTACAATTGGACAGTTATAATAACTTGTCCTCACAAAAGCTGACTATACAGCTTACACTGCATAGCGGAATATAAGTCAAGTACGTGTGATACGTCTCGCCATCCAGCTCGTCTCCTGAGCTCCACAGCATCCTATCATGTATCTGTAATACTCGGTCTGACCCAAGCATTATCATAAAATAACACCCTAGTCGGTCTGGAAAACCAGCGTGAGAAAGCACACTCAATTGGATTATTAAAGTTTTCAAAATGCTTTGAAATCAAAGGTATCTCGTAAGACCACGCCACAAATAAACATGTCGGGTTTTTACCTTACGATAACCAAAGCATTTTTATTAAAACCGTCTGATATTATAATAGTGTATATAGAAAGTAAAATAGAATCTAGCTGAAATGTTTGCATCTCACGTTTCAGCAATAGTTGGGCACAATCAAAACCGTACGGGCGCTTATTGGAGATTGGATTCCATACAATGGCAGGGCTACTACGGTACCGCCCGTCACTGTCACATACCGAAATTTTCGACTTTCGAAAATTCGACATCGATACTCACTTTATCGACTGCCGAGCAATCGAGTGCCGGAAACTCCAGTAGTGAGGGTTTTAGAAAGAAGAAAAAGGCAGAAGAAGAAGAAGATAGAAGAAAAAGAGAGAAGAAGAGAAGAACAACACAGAACAACATCAGAACAGAAAACAATATCAGAATCTTACACATCGCAGTGGAATAATATACAATAGATAATTTCTAGTCTTTTAAAACAAAGAACTATATCAGTTTATACATACATCAATCATCAGAGTCAATATACAACAATGGACAGTTTTATAAACTTGTCCTCATACAGAATACACAGCGGAATAAATATATCAGATACAAATACTACGTCTCGTCATCCAGCTTATCTCCAAGCTCCAGAATATCCAGAATATCCTGATAACATAACTCTAGGCTGCCCGTGTGGAAATTTTTGGGCACCCAGAGTTTAGAAGGGAACAATAAACTCCGAGTCAGTCATGGTGACTGGTGTGAGATCGTAAAACAGTTATTCTTTAAAATAAACAACAGGATAATTTTAAAGTCAATTCGAAATGCTTTTGGAAAAATGAAACTACCATAAGACCTCCCACCACACACACAATGCAAACGCAGAATTGGAGGAGATTTCTTCTTATGATAGTCAAAGATGCTTACTACGCAAAAATCAAATTCTTTTTGATATTATTATTAGTGCATAGTGAAGAAAACATTTCGAAAGTATAATATTAATCTTAGCCAGCATAGGCATTCCGCACTTATGCCTACTATAGCTACCATCCAAACAGTGGTGACCACCATAAGTGAATGATAGGTTCTACAACTAAAACCGTACAAGATCGTATTGTTTCTTTGGATTTCCAACAAATGGTCAGGCTAAGGAACTTCCTATCCACGATGGGTACGTCCCTGGAATAGACGACCCGAGAACCTAACCGGATCTCTGCCAACACAAGGCCGGGTTACCTCTGCAAAAATAGGTAACTACTGACACGCGTATGCCATCCCCCGATCGTAACCGATCTTCCCGAGGATCCCCGATTTCCAACAAACCACATAGTAAAAATAATGCAGTAACCACAGAGGTTAAGTATCTGGGCTCCATACCATGATACCACCTTTATCCAGAAGGAATGACATACACTAAGGGGCGCTACTCCCTAGAACCTTGCCGCATCCTTCCTGTTTCGACCATTTCCGGGGTGTGAGGCTCGACGAAGTCTCGTCCACAAAGCTACGCTTTCTACAAAAAGCCCTGCTTCGGGTCAAACAAAAATGATCAACCTATGATCACAAAGATATAAGATCAAACAAATGATCATATCGCAAATGATCAAACACTGATCATTTCACAGCAACACTCAGTATGCCACGTTACCAAATTGGGATATATCGCTGATGAATTTCAACTACATAACCTCTGAGCTCATACGTCTCAGAGAAGGGTGTTAAGCTAAGAGAATAAATTCTCCGCCACCAACAGAAATGTATTTGAAAGAAATCAGCTTTATATCTCAAATTGTAACGTCAGACACACAATCCATACAAGTCTGTTCCGGGATCGAACAGAACCGAAGGCACTTCTCACGAAGCCCTTGCATATCCGGATAATTTTCTAATCACGTCCGGACTTCCCGTCACTAAGGGTGATAAAACCTCTAAATCGGAGATCAGCCGATGTAGAGTAACTCGACGGTAATCCTTCCGTTTTCAAAAATATCCGGTCTTCAACACCGGTCTTCGAATGCAATTCATAACGACGTATCACATATTCGGAATGGGTTATACGACCCCATGGTCCTTTCCCGGCTAACCCGAATAGTGAGCGATTTATTCAAAATAAGTGTGGCATTCAAATTCATCCAATTCACAACAAATACCTATCTAAAGGTAATTATTGATAGTCGGTTATTTAACTATCAATAAGATGCGCAACATCACCAGATTCCAAATAATTTTCCAAATTATTTCATCTTCAAAAATATCTTTTACTAGATATAAAATTTCCACACTCCAAAAATAAATCGATATTTATTTTTAAACAACTTCCCTTTCTTTTATAAATTCCATAGTGAATTTATATCTTTCAAAATATCTACTGATATACGATTTTCAAATCGATTCCAATATTCATTTTCAATTTATCTTTAAGAAGATAAAATCTCAAAACGTTTCATTTCATTTTGGAAAAGTATTTCCATACTTATTCAAAAATAAGTATTTCGCAAATCTATTTATTTTCAACATTTGAAAATATTCAATATACTTAAATCAATATTAAGTATATATTCATTCTTTAAGGAAATCATTAATTTTAACATCTATTTGAGTCAAAACGAATGTTGCGTAAAACATCGTTACGACGACTCAAAATCACTAGTATAGGGATTCGGATTTAAGATAGATATATAAATCCCAATACTACATAAAACATTTTCTTTCGAAAATCATTTACTATAACAACAGTGTTACAGTCCATCATTTCCTTATTTCTCGAAAACGTCTATTTCAACAATAAATGTTGAAATCTATGATTTCGATATTTTAACACGTTTTAAAACATCTTTCAAAACAATTACTTCATTTCAATTATCACTTTTCCAAAACCATATCCATTTTACTTAAAAATATATTCACTGTCCAAAATCGTGAATATACTTCACTAACCACATTTCAATCTTTTCTACACATTTTATTCCAAGAATTATCCACTATCCAAAATCTTGGATAAAATTCCCTTAATAACTTCTATATTACATTCATCAAATTTGATTGATTTCGAATTCATAAAACAACGTTTATAAATTCACCTTTATATTTTCTAACAACTTCGATTTATAAAATTCTCCTTTTATTAACTTCTAAAATTACTTATCAAAATAAGTGATTTCAGATTTATAAACAACGTTTATAAATCACATTTATACTTCATAACAATTTCAACTTATGAAATCATTTCATTTAGCAATTTCTATTTATATCCCAACTAAGTGCAAAAATCTAATTTATAAGTAAATTACTTATAAATCGTTTATTCTACAACATCTATTTACTTTATAACTTCCCGTTATAAATCTATTTATTTCATTCACTTATGAAATCCTTTTATACTTCTTTTTAACACTTGTAAAAATTCGTTTTATAAGTCCAATATTTTGATTTATAAAATATCAATTTTTATAAATCTTTCTATACAAATCGTTTATAGTTATTCAAAAATCCCAACTTAAACCATTTTGTAAATAAATCGACTTTTATTTCAAAAACGACACTTCGGTTATATTTCACTAAAAATTATAACTTTTATAACTTTAAAATTTTACGTTTATAAATCGATTCAAAAATTCCATAAAACGTATATTTTCAAAAATCACTTTAAAAACCCTTTTAAAGTAAAAGTCGTTATTTTTACATTTCAAAACTGAATCCGATGATGCAACAACACCGATCAGTCCATCACAACAGTCAATATCCTATATCAATATGATAACAGAATATATATCAATATCTGTAAATAAGTAAGTACAGTTGAGGAATCCAGTTGGATCCCTCCAACCTGTTTCCCTGCATCCACAGACGTTAGCACAATACCAATTCCGCTCCAGTACGGAATTATCGCGGTATATGGGTTTTATAAAAATAATCCGCTTACTAACGGCGCAATAGGGTCTCATCCGCTATACGAGGCGGGAAATCATCAATCCAATATATACATATGCCAATATGTATATATTGCTATATATATATAGATATCCTACTATATCTAATATCACATCCAATATAGCAATCAAATCAAGCAATAAATAACCAAAAATTCCACTTTCATTTTGAGTGAGAAAAATCTCACCTTTGATTTTAATTTGCAGTCCATATTCCATTTTGACCATTTCTTCACGGTTTCAAACCTTGTATAAACAATTATACGATTTATTAATACTTTGAAATGATCGAACAATTATTTTATTTTATTTTTCCCATTTAAAAATACATATATCTTTATAAAATAATTTCTATAGATTTCGCACTCTATATTCATATATCCCTATAAAAATAATTTATATTGCCCTCTTAAAATTTCTGTTTCTATTTCTAAATCTTATATATTTTCAATATGCTTATTAAATTAAATTCAAAAATAGAACAGTCTATAACTCTTACTGTATATATTTTGTTTCCTTCTCTGTAACTTTATATTCAGATATCTTTATAAAACTTGACCATACAAATTTATGATTAAAAAAAATTCTTTTTTTTTTCTTTCTGTAGAGGACAGTTATACATTCAATTAAAATCAAGAACAAACAAGAATCGTTACCTTACCAAACACACGCACCACCATCGCTGTTCGAACCCAGCGCCTTGCAACCTGCTTCGGCATAACCCATCGCGAGTTCGCCTCTGCAACCCCCAAGCCCTCAACCAAAGCACCTCTGATTAGCCTAAATCGATCTCGACCCTACTGCCTTGAGCTTCCAGACGCAAACCCACGCCTAACTCCGGCTACCCATCATGCGACCCCTACGTCGAAATCGAACAAAGCCCCAGCCCTACCATGCTTTCCCTGTGAACCCATTCCTACGCGAGTGCGCGCGCGAGCCTCCCCTGGCTGCTGCTTCGACTTCTCGTCCTCGACGTGATTTGAATCGCGACCCTCCAAATGCTCGCGAGCTCGAGCTATCTCCAAATCGAACGAACGAAAGATGTGTATCCCCTTATCACCGCGAAACCCTAACCTCGCCATCCCGGTCGCGAGCTCGACCTCGTGAATGAACTCGCCGCTGCGCTCCATGATTCGAATGAATTCGATTGCTCAGTTTTGATTTTGGGGAGAAATAACGGCGCGATCATTAAACTTTTTTATTATTTTCTATGATTTCAATCTGGAAACGAGAGGGGAAGAGATTGTAGTGTCGGCCATTAAATTTCTTTTGAACGAAATTTGGTTTCGTTTGTTTATTTGAACGAGATGATTTTCTCTGGCCATTTGAACGAAATTGAGAGGAGACAAGAGAATGTGATTTGGCAGAGAGTAGGTTGGCTTGCTCAGGAGTAGGATGGCTGATGTGAAATAATATCAACGGCAGTTGACTAATTTTTTCAATTCAAATTCAAATTCAAATCGTTCGACAAATGCAACTCAAAATCTTGACCTCCTATCGAGACGTGCCGCCAGGCGTTCGTAATATTATACACCTATTTCGAACACAATGGAAAAGGTTTCGAGTCCAAATTCGATCGTATGGAGAAGATAGCATTTTGGACCAGTTAAAATATTAAATTTTCAATTTAATTTCAACGCGTTTGATTATCGTACGGCTAAACGATCACTCCAAACATTACGAAAATTGAAATCCGATAATCATACAATATTACGGATCCAATGGAACTGGTTTCGTCGAATTCCGAGACTGTTTGAAAAATGACTATTTTTAAATATCGGTTCAAACAATTAATTTCAAAACTGATCAAATTGTTTCCAAATCAATTTCTGAAGCTGCTGTTATCCTCAGTATTATAAATATGAATTTTAGAAACTTTCGAAATATTTTTCTTCAACTGTAAATTGAAGATTTAAATTTTTATTCAACTTTAAATCAATTAAATTTTAAAGTTTAATTGCAAATTCAAAAATTATATCGGGAATTCAAATTAAATTATCGTTCAAATATTTAAAATTAATTAAATATTCTCAACTTAATTTGTTCAAAATTCTGGGTCGTTACAGACTTCCCTCCTTAAAAGAATTTCGTCCTCGAAATTACAAGTTAGGAAAAAATGTCCTTAACTCGTCTACTATCTTTCTCAATCCAATAGTTTTATCAATTTTATCAAAACAAATCTTTCTACTAAATATTCGCTATCATTCAACTAAAATTTTTCCAACTTCAATTCTAAGTTTCAAACAACATTGTTTCTCAACAATTTAAATTTAAGTTTAAATTCAAATTTTAAACTTTCAAAATTTCTCAAAAATTTTCTAACGCCCTAAATTTCCGAAAATTTTTGCCAGCGTCTCCTTTGCGCGGCTAATACGGTACGACTACAAAACGTCCCTACGGACTCTCAGATTTCAAAAAGAAAAAGAAAAAGCCAAGCGGCTAGACAAGAAATCAGCAAATTTCATATTAAAATTCAAATACTTACCTTTTGTCGAGCAATTCACTTTATCTTTGAAATCAAAATCCCAATTCATTTACACCTGTATGTCCTACTAGCCATAATATCTAGTTACAACATTCAACCCATTTTGCAAATTCCATTACAAAATTTTCAATATAAACTACTTATACATTTTTACTTCACTGTTGAAGTTACATATTCATTATCATTCCATTTTACACTTCACATTCATTTGTATTTAGTTTACCATTTCAACTAAATTTGGATTCAATTTCACATTTCAATTTCCTATCTGAGTTAAATTCATCATTCAATTCAAGTTGGATTCTATTTTTCTTCATTCAATTAGCTTCACTTACTAATTTTAGTTTAATCCTTCACAATCAAATTCAAATTCAGTCTTACTTTCTTACAAATTCAAAATGAATTTTAACATTTCAAGTTTATTCTCTTGCACTTACAATTGCAATTTTTTTATTTATTCATTCTGAAATTCATTCACTAATTCATTTACATAAGACTGATTCAACATTCAATTAGTTCAATAGCTTAATTCATTTATCAATCCAATTCAGATTCTCTATTTTATTTAACTTTACCAAGGTCAAATTTCATCACTTAATCCAAATCACATTTTATTTTCATAATTCAATACTCAATTCCAGAGTCTTTTCAACCTTTTCAAAAATCATTTTTGAAAACAATTCAAATTATCTTTTGAATTTTCTAAAACAAAATCCAAAATTTTCCAAACACTTCCATTTAAAATAATTTGGCAGCAATTCCCTCTTTTGGAAACCCGAAAATGAACACCGGTGATGTCGCGATCATCATCGGAATTATTTTCCAGCGACCGAAAAGAGTTTAGAGCTTTCATCTCTCTAAAATACCTTTCAAAACCTTTGAAATTCATTTTCAAATCAAAAAGATTTAAACTTTCCAAATCTCCAAAATTTTCAAATTCTTCTCAAAACATTTTCAAAAACTTCTCTGGGATTCCGTTTTAAATTACAATTCACATTTATAATTTATATTCTTTAATTTCATTTGTATGTGAATTCATTTCTTAACTTTGGAGTTATAATTCCAATTTCTCATTTAATTTCAATGATAATAGTTTAATATTATTACTTCTAGCAACCATGCAACCATATACTATAGTAATTCATAGAAAATCGTTTCTTTTCTATACAAAAATAGTTTTGGGCAAAATTATCTCATTCACCCTATTCAAAAACAATACTGTGCCGAATTGTTCTATTCAAGTGTTTAGAAACCCCTTCGATCCAGTTTTGCAGACTGTGCCGACGAAGGTTCATATACCACTCAATAAACCAATCATCACAATACAAAACAATTTTATATTCAATAACAAATACGCACTCATATCTATTATTACACTCAAACTCATTCTAGAGTACTACTGACTCTATCTCTAATGAGTAACACCCAACAGAGCAGGGTTGTCGCTTAACCATATGCTCTAATACCACGCTGTCACATACCGAAATTTTCGACTTTCGAAAATTCGACATCGATACTCACTTTATCGACTGCCGAGCAATCGAGTGCCGGAAACTCCAGTAGTGAGGGTTTTAGAAAGAAGAAAAAGGCAGAAGAAGAAGAAGATAGAAGAAAAAGAGAGAAGAAGAGAAGAACAACACAGAACAACATCAGAACAGAAAACAATATCAGAATCTTACACATCGCAGCGGAATAATATACAATAGATAATTTCTAGTCTTTTAAAACAAAGAACTATATCAGTTTATACATACATCAATCATCAGAGTCAATATACAACAATGGACAGTTTTATAAACTTGTCCTCATACAGAATACACAGCGGAATAAATATATCAGATACAAATACTACGTCTCGTCATCCAGCTTATCTCCAAGCTCCAGAATATCCAGAATATCCTGATAACATAACTCTAGGCTGCCCGTGTGGAAATTTGTGGGCACCCAGAGTTTAGAAGGGAACAATAAACTCCGAGTCAGTCATGGTGACTGGTGTGAGATCGTAAAACAGTTATTCTTTAAAATAAACAACAGGATAATTTTAAAGTCAATTCGAAATGCTTTTGGAAAAATGAAACTACCATAAGACCTCCCACCACACACACAATGCAAACGCAGAATTGGAGGAGATTTCTTCTTATGATAGTCAAAGATGCTTACTACGCAAAAATCAAATTCTTTTTGATATTATTATTAGTGCATAGTGAAGAAAACATTTCGAAAGTATAATATTAATCTTAGCCAGCATAGGCATTCCGCACTTATGCCTACTATAGCTACCATCCAAACAGTGGTGACCACCATAAGTGAATGATAGGTTCTACAACTAAAACCGTACAAGATCGTATTGTTTCTTTGGATTTCCAACAAATGGTCAGGCTAAGGAACTTCCTATCCACGATGGGTACGTCCCTGGAATAGACGACCCGAGAACCTAACCGGATCTCTGCCAACACAAGGCCGGGTTACCTCTGCAAAAATAGGTAACTACTGACACGCGTATGCCATCCCCCGATCGTAACCGATCTTCCCGAGGATCCCCGATTTCCAACAAACCACATAGTAAAAATAATGCAGTAACCACAGAGGTTAAGTATCTGGGCTCCATACCATGATACCACCTTTATCCAGAAGGAATGACATACACTAAGGGGCGCTACTCCCTAGAACCTTGCCGCATCCTTCCTGTTTCGACCATTTCCGGGGTGTGAGGCTCGACGAAGTCTCGTCCACAAAGCTACGCTTTCTACAAAAAGCCCTGCTTCGGGTCAAACAAAAATGATCAACCTATGATCACAAAGATATAAGATCAAACAAATGATCATATCGCAAATGATCAAACACTGATCATTTCACAGCAACACTCAGTATGCCACGTTACCAAATTGGGATATATCGCTGATGAATTTCAACTACATAACCTCTGAGCTCGTACGTCTCAGAGAAGGGTGTTAAGCTAAGAGAATAAATTCTCCGCCACCAACAGAAATGTATTTGAAAGAAATCAGCTTTATATCTCAAATTGTAACGTCAGACACACAATCCATACAAGTCTGTTCCGGGATCGAACAGAACCGAAGGCACTTCTCACGAAGCCCTTGCATATCCGGATAATTTTCTAATCACGTTCGGACTTCCCGTCACTAAGGGTGATAAAACCTCTAAATCGGAGATCAGCCGATGTAGAGTAACTCGACGGTAATCCTTCCGTTTTCAAAAATATCCGGTCTTCAACACCGGTCTTCAACACCGGTCTTCGAATGCAATTCATAACGACGTATCACATATTCGGAATGGGTTATACGACCCCATGGTCCTTTCCCGGCTAACCCGAATAGTGAGCGATTTATTCAAAATAAGTGTGGCATTCAAATTCATCCAATTCACAACAAATACCTATCTAAAGGTAATTATTGATAGTCGGTTATTTAACTATCAATAAAGATGCGCAACATCACCAGATTCCAAATAATTTTCCAAATTATTTCATCTTCAAAAATATCTTTTACTAGATATAAAATTTCCACACTCCAAAAATAAATCGATATTTATTTTTAAACAACTTCCCTTTCTTTTATAAATTCCATAGTGAATTTATATCTTTCAAAATATCTACTGATATACGATTTTCAAATCGATTCCAATATTCATTTTCAATTTATCTTTAAGAAGATAAAATCTCAAAACGTTTCATTTCATTTTGGAAAAGTATTTCCATACTTATTCAAAAATAAGTATTTCGCAAATCTATTTATTTTCAACATTTGAAAATATTCAATATACTTAAATCAATATTAAGTATATATTCATTCTTTAAGGAAATCATTAATTTTAACATCTATTTGAGTCAAAACGAATGTTGCGTAAAACATCGTTACGACGACTCAAAATCACTAGTATAGGGATTCGGATTTAAGATAGATATATAAATCCCAATACTACATAAAACATTTTCTTTCGAAAATCATTTACTATAACAACAGTGTTACAGTCCATCATTTCCTTATTTCTCGAAAACGTCTATTTCAACAATAAATGTTGAAATCTATGATTTCGATATTTTAACACGTTTTAAAACATCTTTCAAAACAATTACTTCATTTCAATTATCACTTTTCCAAAACCATATCCATTTTACTTAAAAATATATTCACTGTCCAAAATCATGAATATACTTCACTAACCACATTTCAATCTTTTCTACACATTTTATTCCAAGAATTATCCACTATCCAAAATCGTGGATAAAATTCCCTTAATAACTTCTATATTACATTCATCAAATTTGATTGATTTCGAATTCATAAAACAACGTTTATAAATTCACCTTTATATTTTCTAACAACTTCGATTTATAAAATTCTCCTTTTATTAACTTCTAAAATTACTTATCAAATTAAGTGATTTCAGATTTATAAACAACGTTTATAAATCACATTTATACTTCATAAAAATTTCAACTTATGAAATCATTTCATTTAGCAATTTCTATTTATATCCCAACTAAGTGCAAAAATCTAATTTATAAGTAAATTACTTATAAATCGTTTATTCTACAACATCTATTTACTTTATAACTTCCCGTTATAAATCTATTTATTTCATTCACTTATGAAATCCTTTTATACTTCTTTTTAACACTTGTAAAAATTCGTTTTATAAGTCCAATATTTTGATTTATAAAATATCAATTTTTATAAATCTTTCTATACAAATCGTTTATAGTTATTCAAAAATCCCAACTTAAACCATTTTGTAAATAAATCGACTTTTATTTCAAAAACGACACTTCGGTTATATTTCACTAAAAATTATAACTTTTATAACTTTAAAATTTTACGTTTATAAATCGATTCAAAAATTCCATAAAACGTATATTTTCAAAAATCACTTTAAAAACCCTTTTAAAGTAAAAGTCGTTATTTTTACATTTCAAAACTGAATCCGATGATGCAACAACACCGATCAGTCCATCACAACAGTCAATATCCTATATCAATATGATAACAGAATATATATCAATATCTGTAAATAAGTAAGTACAGTTGAGGAATCCAGTTGGATCCCTCCAACCTGTTTCCCTGCATCCACAGACGTTAGCACAATACCAATTCCGCTCCAGTACGGAATTATCGCGGTATATGGGTTTTATAAAAATAATCCGCTTACTAACGGCGCAATAGGGTCTCATCCGCTATACGAGGCGGGAAATCATCAATCCAATATATACATATGCCAATATGTATATATTGCTATATATATATAGATATCCTACTATATCTAATATCACATCCAATATAGCAATCAAATCAAGCAATAAATAACCAAAAATTCCACTTTCATTTTGAGTGAGAAAAATCTCACCTTTGATTTTAATTTGCAGTCCATATTCCATTTTGACCATTTCTTCACGGTTTCAAACCTTGTATAAACAATTATACGATTTATTAATACTTTGAAATGATCGAACAATTATTTTATTTTATTTTTCCCATTTAAAAATACATATATCTTTATAAAATAATTTCTATAGATTTCGCACTCTATATTCATATATCCCTATAAAAATAATTTATATTGCCCTCTTAAAATTTCTGTTTCTATTTCTAAATCTTATATATTTTCAATATGCTTATTAAATTAAATTCAAAAATAGAACAGTCTATAACTCTTACTGTATATATTTTGTTTCCTTCTCTGTAACTTTATATTCAGATATCTTTATAAAACTTGACCATACAAATTTATGATTAAAAAAAATTCTTTTTTTTTTCTTTCTGTAGAGGACAGTTATACATTCAATTAAAATCAAGAACAAACAAGAATCGTTACCTTACCAAACACACGCACCACCATCGCTGTTCGAACCCAGCGCCTTGCAACCTGCTTCGGCATAACCCATCGCGAGTTCGCCTCTGCAACCCCCAAGCCCTCAACCAAAGCACCTCTGATTAGCCTAAATCGATCTCGACCCTACTGCCTTGAGCTTCCAGACGCAAACCCACGCCTAACTCCGGCTACCCATCACGCGACCCCTACGTCGAAATCGAACAAAGCCCCAGCCCTACCATGCTTTCCCTGTGAACCCATTCCTACGCGAGTGTGCGCGCGAGCCTCCCCTGGCTGCTGCTTCGACTTCTCGTCCTCGACGTGATTTGAATCGCGACCCTCCAAATGCTCGCGAGCTCGAGCTATCTCCAAATCGAACGAACGAAAGATGTGTATCCCCTTATCACCGCGAAACCCTAACCTCGCCATCCCGGTCGCGAGCTCGACCTCGTGAATGAACTCGCCGCTGCGCTCCATGATTCGAATGAATTCAATTGCTCAGTTTTGATTTTGGGGAGAAATAACGGCGCGATCATTAAACTTTTTTATTATTTTCTATGATTTCAATCTGGAAACGAGAGGGGAAGAGATTGTAGTGTCGGCCATTAAATTTCTTTTGAACGAAATTTGGTTTCGTTTGTTTATTTGAACGAGATGATTTTCTCCGGCCATTTGAACGAAATTGAGAGGAGACAAGAGAATGTGATTTGGCAGAGAGTAGGTTGGCTTGCTCAGGAGTAGGATGGCTGATGTGAAATAATATCAACGGCAGTTGACTAATTTTTTCAATTCAAATTCAAATTCAAATCGTTCGACAAATGCAACTCAAAATCTTGACCTCCTATCGAGACGTGCCGCCAGGCGTTCGTAATATTATACACCTATTCCGAACACAATGGAAAAGGTTTCGAGTCCAAATTCGATCGTATGGAGAAGATAGCATTTTGGACCAGTTAAAATATTAAATTTTCGATTTAATTTCAACGCGTTTGCTTATCGTACGGCTAAACGATCACTCCAAACATTACGAAAATTGAAATCCGATAATCATACAATATTACGGATCCAATGGAACTGGTTTCGTCGAATTCCGAGACTGTTTGAAAAATGACTATTTTTAAATATCGGTTCAAACAATTAATTTCAAAACTGATCAAATTGTTTCCAAATCAATTTCTGAAGCTGCTGTTATCCTCAGTATTATAAATACGAATTTTAGAAACTTTCGAAATATATTTCTTCAACTGTAAATTGAAGATTTAAATTTTTATTCAACTTTAAATCAATTAAATTTTAAAGTTTAATTGCAAATTCAAAAATTATATCGGGAATTCAAATTAAATTATCGTTCAAATATTTAAAATTAACTAAATATTCTCAACTTAATTTGTTCAAAATTCTGGGTCGTTACAGTCACAGTACCCGACCTAGATTAGAGTACCGAGGATCACTCCCGACCCCCTGCAACACAAGATCGGAGCTACCCCTTACTGGATAGTCCGAATAAAATCACCCCGCGGTTGGGATTAGCAACCGCCCACTAAGCCGAATAAAAAGAGACATCTAGACAGGGATGACCTTACCCTAATTGGTTGTTAGCCACTTAGCCTTGCTGCACCTCCCCTGTTTTAGCCATTCCCGGTTGATGAGGCTTCAGGCTATGCGTTACCTTTTTAGAACACATTTCACTTAGAATTCTCATCGTCCTCCTGACGATGGTCTGATAGCATTCATCCATACAAGTTGCCCTGGGTCTGGACAAACTGAAACACCGTCTTCAACATCTTCACGGTCTTCAATCGCAAACGTTCAAACCGGATCGAAGTGGTTTTCGGATAATTAAATCCGATCCCGGTCTCTTCGACACGATCAGCGCATTGGCCAATATTGATAGTCGGTTATTTAACTACCAATTCAAACAATCATTCACCAATTGTTTTATTTCCCCTGAAAATCACCAAGTCTTAATACATTAGATTTTTAAATAATTTAAATCACTTTATCTAAAAATATATACGTTAAAACATTTTAAATAAAACTACTTAAGTCACTTTATTCACAATAATAGTTATGAAATTCTATAATAATTTCAAAGTAAAAACTTAAGCCAAAACTACCTTTTAAATAAAAGTTATTTATATAAGTATAAATATTTAGTAACAATCCTTTAAATCATAATACTAGTTAAACCTTTAAAATAATTACTACTATAACTAACTTAGTAAATATTTACCTTTGAAATTTTAAAACAATTTAAATAATAAATTTTCCCTAGAAACATTCCTTTAAAACAACTTTAAAACTTTTAACTTATACTTAAAAATCTTCTTCGAAAATATACATGGCTCTTTAGGAATACACTTCCCATTTCACATAACCCTTCTAATCATTTATAAATCCTTCTCAATTTATTCCAATTTAATTTACGTCCCAATCCCGTAAATTTCTTTCCACACTTTTAAAAATAAAACCACCTTTTTATTTTTAAAACAAATTACCCTTTCCTTATAAATTCCCACCGTGAATTTAAAATCTCAAATATCCATTGATATTTGTTTCACCTTATTTATAAACCCCGTTTATAAATTCCATATTCTCATTCTCAATTTAAATTTCCTATTTCAAAACACTTAATCGATTTTCAATCGATTCTCTGAATTAAATTTCCATTTAAAATTTTATTTCTCGATTTTCCCAAATTTATTCGAAAATCCATTAATTCCAGTTTTACTCCTTTATTATGATTTAAAACCTTATTTAAATTTGAATTATCAATTTCGTGCTCTATTTCAAAATTCCCATTTTATTTTTTTTCCAACCCATTTAAATCTTGGATTTTTAAAATATATTCCTTCGTACTTACAAAAAAATATTGCTTAAGTCCTTATTTTAAAAATCCCTTTTTCCACATTTATTCAAAATCCTTATTTTTCCCATATCCTGGAATTTATTATATAGGATTTAAAAATCTAACTATTTATTTTTTTTCCAATTCTTTTCTTTTAAAATTTATCCATCTTTACTATAAATTTCTTACCTTAAATTTTCCTTTTCGATGTTTATATGTTTAAAATGCCACAGTATATCCAACAATAGGTTAATATCAGATAAATAAATTTTCCAACATAATATCACAGAATTATTCAACATTTCATATCACTGAATATGAAAATAAATTCAATAATTTTGAGGAATCCAATTGGATCCCTCCAACCTATTTCCCTGCATCCATAGATGTTAGTCAACAAATAAAAATATCAATCCCACTTCGAGGGGGATATCGCGATATATAGGGTCATCCGCTATTATGCGGGGCGCATAGGGTCTCATCCGCTATATAATGCGGGAATATCAATCACTCCAATATATATATACTATTATATATAATATATCACATCCAGACTGATAATAAATTATCAATTCAAGCATTCAATCCAATAATTTAATTTTAATTAATTAAATTAACCGATAATCCAATTTGAGTGAGATTAACTCACCTTTGATTTTTGTTTTGCAAGCCACCCCAAACTCGACTCAGCTTTCCCGATTTTTGGCCTTGTATAAACATTAGATGATTTTATTAATATTCAACTAATCGAACAATAAATTTCCTTTTTAATAAATTTAATTAACTAACGATTTGTTTTTAAACTAATAATTTTCCTTTAAAAATCTTTTAGTAACTAAAATAAATTAAACAAATTAATCGCCATAACCTATTATTTTAAAAATTAAACTAATAAGTTAAAAATATGTATATGTATTTTTTTATTCTTATCTTTATTTTTGAAAACACATACCCATATGAAAATTGTCTATATAGATTCCAAAATCTATATAAATATATACCTATAAAATAATTTATACTACCATTTAAAATTTCTATTTTCTAAATGTTATATATATGTATATATTATTTTCTGTTTTACTATTTATCGTTTTAAATTAAAATAGATATGTGAGTGTACATATATTTATTTTTATTATACTTTTCCTTACTGTATATGTATACAAATATATATATAAATCTTTAAAATTAAAAAAAATGGCTTATATATCATACTGTAACTATTTTTTTCTTCTGATTTCTGTATATATATATATACATACACAAATAAGAAATATATATATATAAATCCTATACCCTACAACCAAAACCCCCTTCCTCGAACACCACTGCCTCCCCACTGTCTCACCATGCCAAGCCCTCGACCTTGCTGCCACCACGACCTGACATCCCTGACCTTCCAGTGCTCGAGTTCGAGATATCTCGTTCGCCGCCATTTCTGCCGCAACTTCCCCTCAGCGTGATTTAAATTGCGGCTTCATAAATCCCTCTCCTAGCCGCAAACACCTTGTCTCCAAACACTTGTCATCGAAGAAATCACGTCTCCAGGTTTCCCGCCACTACAAGAAATTTTATTTTTGGTGGCGTTCAAAAAACGCTACCAAAACTTATGGTAGCGTTTTGATAAACGCCGTGATAAAGCCCGCAACTAAATATCCATGATTTTTAGTTGCATTTATTGCAACGCCACTATAAATCCTTTTGTTGCAGGGTTTTTCAAACGCCAACATAAATCTTTTTGTAGCGTTTTAAAAATGCCACCGAAAGGTTTTTTGATGCTACTAATAGAGTTTCCAACTTTACCCTTACTTTACGGTGGCGTTTATTCAATGCCACTATATGTTTTTCTTTAGCGTTTTGAAACGCTCCTAAAAGTTGTTAATTATTTTGCAAAATTATTTCATGTCATTATTCCCCGTTAATGGTCTATTTTGTTTCTACTATATTAATCAACAATCACTCACATAATCATTATATTCAAACAATTTAAAAAACATATCAACCATATTATCAAATAAGATATCCATAATCATTCTGATACAATAGTTTTTCGACAAAATGATCAAACTCTCATACAATAATCATTGTATAAAAATTTACACACTTGGTACTATTAAAATGTTATACCTAACTAGTGCTAACAAAACGTTTGATTACCCATAATTCTTTGTTACGTGCACAAGTGAAAACTTGCACCATAAAAGTCCAATCTTGCTCTCTTCGAAAGTACAATACCTGCACAGGTGAAAGCACAACATATAGTCAAAAAATTATGTTAATTCATAGGACTTCAAATTTGATATCAAACACCTACAACATTGTACAAGTATATCATACTATAAATAATTTCATATAAATAATCAAAGTTATAAACGAAATGAAATAAATAAAGTCTAATCTTACATTTATATATAAAACTTTGTTAAATTAGTTATATTATTATTATTATTTATAAAATTTAGTTAACTTAAACTTAGTTAATTTTTATTAACTTGGTTAACTTAGCTAATTTGTTATTATTAACAAAACTCAATTAAATTAATTATTATTAGTATTATTGTTATTGTTATTGTTATTATTATTATTATAAACTTAGTTAATTTTGTAAACTTAGTTCATCATCATTATTATTTATAAAAATTTGTTAAATTAGTTATATTTTTATTATTTATAAAATTTAATTAGCTTAGCTTAGTTAATTTAATAAAACTTGTTTAATTTTAACCAAACTTAGTTAATTTTTATTAACTTGGTTAACTTAGTTAATTTATCATCATCATTATTATTACTATTACTATTATTATTAAAACCTGGTTACCTTAATTATATTGTTGTTGTTGTTATTATAATTATAAACTTAGTTAATTTCATCATTATTATTATCTATAAAACTTTGTTAAATTAGTTATATTATTATTATTTATAAAATTTAGTTAACTTAAACTTAGTTAATTTTATAAAACTTGTTTACTTTTAACAAAACTTAGTTAATTTTTATTAGCTTAGTTAACTTAGTTAATTTATTATTATTATCATTAAAACTCAGTTAACTTAATTTTATTATTATTTTTATTATTATAAACTTAGTTTATTTTTATAACTTAGTAAATTTTTATAAACATAGTTAATTCATCATCGTCATTATTATTTATAAAATTTAGTTAACTTAAACTAAGTTAATTTTATAAAACTTTTTTAATTTTAACAAAACTTGTTTAATTTTAACAAAACTAAATTAAATTTTCTTCCTAGAAAAACTATATTTATTGTTATCAACTACATCATTTTCTTGCTAGCAAATAGCTAACCACTATTTCAATTACAATGTGAACATAAGTAACTCTAAAATCATAGATGCAATAGTATGAATAGAATGGATATCTAGAAGTGTACCTGCATACAATTGCTATTATTGTTAGAAGATGCATCTGCTGCCACTCCTTGATTATCATTTTCTAACTGTAATTGCACATTTATTAAGAAAGTGTGATTACATATGATGCTATTAGTTAGATTATTATTTATAAATTTAAATCGGTTATATTATTATTTATAACATAGTTTAATAATTCGCATGCCCCCAAAATAGGAAATTCATTTGGTACGATTCTAAATTACCCCTTGTTCATACAAACTTTATGATTGTGATGATAACAAATGCAACTTTGATGGAATATATGTTACATATTTCATAACAGAACATTCTCAATGCCTGAGATAGGGATAACTGTTCTTGCATGAATTTCACAAAGCAAATGCCAAAAAAAGTCAATTAACCATGTATTAGGCAGGTTAACTTGGTTACACCTCAAGCTAGAACTGAAGGTTTCTATATAGCAAATATTCACATACTTAAGCTATAAATCGGGTGTACCTTCAAAAGATGCAAAAGCGGGTAGATTCTTTCTTTTTGCTGATGATGGAACAGAGCTGGATGAAGTGGATTGAGATGATAATGACCTTATCTGGTCTTGCCCTACTGGAAGAATCCTAGGTATCCGGCTACTCTTCAAGGTTATCCAATTTGTTTATGTCTAACTTCTGTGGTATCATCAATGTAACATGTTGGTTTGAAGTAATGACCACAATCAAAATGATTGTATATGTAGACATTTATCTACCACTCTTTGAATCCTTGCATGCTTTGAGAGTTGAGCCTCTTTACAGCAATTACAATACCAAGTCCACTTTTAACAGGATTAAGAGTTTTTTCTTCAACTAAACTTTTATACACTTTGCCAAATCCACCTTCACCAAGTACAGTTTTAGGCCTAAAATTCTTCGTTGCACTTTTCAATTCACCATATGTGAATACTTTAAGGTTTGGGTAGTCAAGAATTGATCCTCCGGACGAAAGTCATCTACACTGACACCACTGCCTGTTGATTGACCAAATGTGCTGCTAGTGTTTGATAGTTTGCTAGTTGTTGTAGTGCTGCTGCTTGCTTTTGATGCTAAATGGCCTTTTTAAATACCAAAAAATTATAATAGTGACTACTGCATATTATTTAAGTTGAAATCATCAATAAATGTATAGTCAAAACTAACATTAACTTATCAAATAAAGGAACTCAGGTTGAACAAATATTAACATGTTATATAAAAATAATATTATGAGTTTCACTCGAGAAAAATGTGCTAGTTATGATCAACTCTAATATGGAACAATATGATATATGTTAAAACAAAAAGATTGATAACTTCAATATCTTAATGATCCATACCCGAACGGTTATACTCTGAATATGAATGATAAACATAAAACTTAAAATATTAGGTAATCTAAATGACCAAATTCTAGAACCATGGAACCAATTACTATATTAGTATCAAAGTTTTAACAAAATAGAAACATATATTAACTTATATTTCACTCAATTATCACAAATTTTAAAACATGAAGACCAAAGACATGATTTTAAAAGTACCTTAACTTTTAAAAGGACTAATCCAAGATTTACAAACAAATCAAAATAATTGCTAATATAGTTATGAATCCAAATAAAATTAACAAAAATTAACAGATTTGTAGTTGAAACAAGTACTTGGACTGCTTGGTGTTGTATTTGATGGGCTCATAGACATCACTTTTGATCCTAAACAATTTCCCATGTTCTCTCAAAATTTTGAGTTTCTTCATGTTTCACTCACTTTAAAATTTACAAGCTTCGTTTTTTTTTCAAAATCAAAAAATAATTCCCTTTGTTGCACTGAAGAATCCAATCTCAGCCCATCTCATGAAATTGATGATAAACGTCTCTAAAAAAGTAGAAAGAATGGATTGCTTTTTTATTTCTTTTGTAATTTGCAAGTGTACAGATAGATTATAATAGAAGAAGGAAAGAAAAGTAGAGAAATGAACTTGTCAGCATAAAGCAGAAACTATAATCATCACTGCAAATCCCCCAAATCGCCACTGCTAAGCCCGCAGATCCCCCAAACTGTCACTGCTAGCAAACTACACTGCATGCTTTCTCCTCCGCGCATCTTTCCCGTAATTTCTAATCGATTTTGGGTGAAGCCAGAAAAGTGGCAATTTTGGAAGGTGAAGATGAGGGATTTGATTAATGATTGATAAAAGAAGAAGAGAAAGAAATGTCTTTTTCTGGGGGTTTTCATCGTAGTTCTGTTGAGAGGAGGAAGAAAAAGCATAAGTGAGAAAACAAATATGAGCGGCCGCGAAATTTTTTGATAAACTTTTAGTGAATTGTTGGCGGGATAAATTTGGCCGCGTTTATTTTTTCATTCTCATATGTTAAAATGATTAACGGTTGCATATAGCCTTAAACGCTACTAATAAATGCAACTAAAAAAAGTTTTTCTTGTAGTGCACTTTGTTCGAATGATTCCCCTACTAGACTCGAGCCTGCTACGAGCATGGATTTCGAGTTAGGGCATTTTTTTGAGAATCGAATGGAACTAGATTTTTGATTTCGAATTAGTGAAGAATGAAAGGGGAACGAGGATAAGGTATGCGATTTATCATCGGCCATTTTTTTCTGAGCGTTTCTTTTTTTTCGAACGTGTATACATCGTTTATCTCGGATTGAGACTGGGAAGGAAAGTAATTGGTTTTCGATTTTGAGGAAATGACCGAGAGGAGGACATGATTTTAACAGAAGAGAAAGATGCCTTGCGTAAAAAAATCACCTTGCTAAAGTGGGTTTGAAATGAAAGGAAAAAGTTATGAAGTGAAATAATTTCAGCTGAGGGTGACCAGGATATAAATATATATTTAAATTAAATTCAAATTGTCTCGATAAATGCAACTCAAAATCTTGATCTCCTATCGAGGCGTGCCGCTAGGCGTTTATAATGTTATACCCCTATTTCGTATGCAATGGAAAATGTTTCGAGTCCTAATTCGATCGTTTGGAGAAGATAGCTTTTTGGACCCAGTTATTATATTGAATTTTCGATATAGATTTCAGCGCGTTTACCTACCGTACGACCAACCGATAATTCCAAACGCTACGAAAATTGAAATCCTATAATAATACAATATTTCGGATCCAATGGAACTAGTTTTCGTTGAATTACGAGATTGTGCCTCGGAAGGCTATTTTAAATATCAATTTAAACGATATATTTTTAAAACTGAACAAAACACTTTTAAATTAAATTTTAAAGGTTTTATTATCCCCAATATTATCAATATAAATTTTATAAGCTTTCAAATTATTTTTAACAAGCTCGAAACTCCCGATTTCATATTTTACCCAATTTCCAATTATTTAATTCAATAATTTAATTAACAAATAAATAGTGATATTTGAAATTCAAGTTAAAAATTAACTTTTAAATATTTAAAATCAGTTAAATATTCCAATTTCAAATATCAAAAAATTCTGGGTCGTCACATAATACTATATTAAAAATTGAAGAATTAATTGGTGATCTAATATCCTATGAAGCACAATTACAGGGTAGAAAGTAAAGTAAGGCAACCAAAAAGAAATCTATTCCATTCAACGTAACAAGTGATGATCGAGATTTAGACGACGATGATAATGATGAGGAGATTGCACTTATGACTCAAAATTTCTAAAATGCAGAAAGATGAACAACTTTCAAAAAACTAACAATAAAAATTTCGAAAACAGAAATGTTTTTAAGTGTTACGATTGTGGTGAATCTGACTATCTATAAAGGGACCGTCCACATTAGAAGAAAGCAAAGAATTCACTAGACACTGATTCATTTAAAAAGAGAAAAAAGGCTTTGAATACGACCTTGGACGATTCTGATACAACATCCAATGATAACGAACTAGACACTAAAAATATCACAAGTTTCACGGTGATGAAAGATTAATCAAGTTAAACAAAGGAAACAATAAAATCAGTATTTTTTTTCTTTTCATATTTTTTGTTTTTGTTTAGGAATTATTTTAGGACTAAATAAATAGTAATTATTATTATATATATATAATTATATGAATATATTTCTTTAATTTTTTTGAACATTGAAATTTTGGCATATATGTCGACATATGCCACCTGGTATGTCGACATATCATATAAAATTTGATGAATCTTTTCAAAATTTGAAGTTTTGAAATTCCCTCTTTTCATTAAATTCGAAATTTGAAAAGACACATTTTTTACCTGTCACATATTCATTCACATTCTATTTATTCACTCCTTCTTACCTCATCTTCAACTAACACTTTATTTCAAAAATTAAACAAACTCTTCACTCTCTTTCTTCAAAACAAACTCAAAATGTCTTCTTCAAACAACCATCTTCATTCAAAGCCATTAGTTTTACCAAAAGGATCAAATGTCAACTTTTTAATGATTAAGAGTTCACTAAAACATATATTGAGTATGTAACATATGGTAAAGTCTTTTTAGGAAGATTTGGTAATTTTAATGAATTTTAATCTTATGGTTTACAATATCTTGCTTTTGAAAATGCAATTTTGGTTTAACCGATTTATCACAAAATGATTTTGATTGCTCTCCTGATTTCGTGAAAATGTTTTATGCTAATTTAAATGGAATGTTTTATCAAGGAGAAGAAGGTTAAATTTGGAGAAGTACCAAAGATGCTATTATAATTTTAGATTTTGAAATTCTTGGTCAAATTCTTAATTGTAAAAGAAGTGGAAATGACCTCTCCACTTTTGAAATTGATTATGGAAATAGGGAAGTTATACATGATTTATTTTC
The DNA here is from genome assembly GCA_030737815.1 of Allium fistulosum. NCBI lineage: Eukaryota > Viridiplantae > Streptophyta > Magnoliopsida > Asparagales > Amaryllidaceae > Allium > Allium fistulosum. Next base: position 865,747,622 of record CM060905.1, on the reverse strand, counting down.
AAATAATGAAGAATATGGTTTTAAAGACAAGAATGTTAGGCCAAAAGCAAGACTAATGAGTCTTATTTTAGAATAAAGTATCACATTTAGGAAGAGAATTACAATAACCCCACTCACAAAGTTTTCAAAGCTCATTTTGCTATTTTCGGAAATTATGATATAAACTAGGCTCAAGTGCTTTTGGATGACTTTTTTCAAAAGAAAATTTCTAGACATGAAAACACACTTTAACATTATGTATATCTTACTAATTTTTTTAACTATTTTGGTATTGATTCAAGAGGTGAAAACATTTTGTTCCATAAATTTTTTTACACAACAAACCTCTCTCATGCACATTCCTCTGGAATTTGAATCCTATGAGTCTCTTACCAAAAAGAAGAAAGGTTGGCAAGAGATTCTTCAAGAAGAAGAAAGTGGTAATATAGAAATAGAAGAGGAGAAATAAAAATAAGAAAAGGAGGAGGACTGTAACAACCCGCATATTTGTCAATTTTATATTTAAATATTTTATTTAAATATTTCATCGTTCGTCGGATTGTAGTCCGAAAAGCTACTTTTTGCAAACAGTTGAATTAGGACTCGAGACCTCCTCCATTGAGTTCAAAACGTCGTTTGCGATCTTTTTGAGTGTAAGCTTCGATATGTTTGGAGCTAGTCAAAAATTTGACCATTTGCACTTTGGGTTTGGTTTTGGGTTCAGCCCCTTTGCCAACTTAAACCCCAAACTGAACCATCCCTCCCCATTCACTCTCACTTCCTCCTCTTGCTCAGTTCTAAAGCAAAAATGGTGGGAGAGATGGGAAATTAAAACTCCCAAACCCTAGTTTCTTCTTCAAATCAAGTTCTAGCTCCAAATTCTAAGAGAACCCATTGGTAAGCTTCATCTCCTTCTTCTCCAACTCTTTCTCTCTTCAATTTCAGTTTATTCCTAAACCTAACTTTGGGAATGTCCTTCTTTAAAGCTTTGATTCAAGCTTGTTGAGTTGGAATTGAAGGGTAGTTGCTCTTGCCATTGCTCCATAGCATCTTCTTCATTCGTTTGGGTTCAAAGGTGAGATTTTTATCTCACATCTTAAACTATATTTATCTTCGATTGTTAGGTATGAATTCCTAACACTTATTCTTGTGCAATTGCACTTGGTTTGGATTGATTTGGTGAATATTCCAATTTTTAGTGTTTTGAGTTTAATTCTTTGAAAATCCTTTTATGGATGTTTGAACATGTTTTTGGTGATGCATCGAAGTGCCTATTAGACTGGGTTGCCGATTGGCGTAAACCCTTAGTGTTCATCGCTCGTTCGATCGCATTTTGGTTCGGATTCGTCGATTTTAGAGCTAGGCTGTTCATTTTTGCCTAGCAGGAAAATTCAGACGTCTGAAATTTATTTCAGACGTCTGTCACCAAATTTAGACGTCTGTCATAAATATTCAGACGTCTGAGGTAAAATTTAGACGTCTGTCACTAAATATTTAGACGTCTGAATTTAGTTCAAAATGTTTTCTACTCTTTGTTTCAATTTTTAACCTCTGAGCCGTCTGTCATAAATATTCAGACGTCTGAGATTAAATTCAGACGTCTGTCATAAATATTTAGACGTCTGAATGGCTGATTTTGCCGAATTTGCCTATTTTCGAGCAAATTACCAAGGTTTATCGATTTTTGTCGATCCGACTTATTGTTATCAATTATTATCGAGTTTGATGACTCCTCTTTCAGGATGGTATCTCGTTAGGTCGCTCGACCCTATCACCCTTAGGTCGTTAGACCTCATTTTGTCCTCTCTAGGTCGTACCGTTTAGACGGGGCGCTGCCCCGCACCCCGCCGTGGGCGCTGCCCCCTGGACCCCCGCGACCTGACCGGGCAGGTCGAACCCCGTATAACTCTGCGTAGGCAATCTTATCCGAAAACCATTCAACGAAACTTCTTACTTTGATGGTTTTGGGAATTGATTTCTTTGGATTTTATTCACGTCTTCGAATGTGAACTTTTATAATTGATTGTTTCTACAATCACTTCTATGTCTTGTCACTTTAAAAATATAAAGGTTTCAATACTAGTAGTAAATATCAAAACTCTATCATCAAAACGATTTCAACTCTATTTTCAATATCAAACTCGTTTATAAAACTGTTTTCCAATCTACTAGTACATACAAACCTTTACCTCATTCGTATGAGAAAATATAATTAAACGGCTTAGCAAAACAAGTGGTATGAAACGCTTGCGTTTACTTCGTCGGTTAATTTATGGACTTGTTCGATTGAATCTCTTGTGACAATTTCCTAGTGCAGATCTACAATTTGTTCGTAAATATTTGAGTTAAGCAAGTGGTTATGGGACATGAAGCTAAACTCTTATATTTACTAGCTTAGTGTAATCGACACTTCCTTATGATCATGATGATCATTCTTGTGATTTAGACTAGCGATTGAGCGATGTCTCTTTGTTTGCGAGGTTAGACTAGACACCATTGGTGTGATTTCGATTCACACATATCTCTTTATCTTCAAGGTTAGTCTATACCTCATTGGTGTGATTTCGATTCACACATATTGAAACTCTTGTGACAATTTCCTAGTGCAGATCTACAATCTGTTCGTAAATATTTGAGTTAAGCAAGTGGTTATGGGACATGAAGCTAAACTCTTATATTTACTAGCTTAGTGTAATCGACACTTCTTTATGATCGATGACGATCATTTTTATGATTTAGACTAGCAATGTGCGATGTTTCTCGTCCGTGTGTTCGGACTTGCCTTTCTCGTCCGTGTGTTCGGACTTGCCTTTCTCGTCCGTGTGTTCGGACTTGCCTTTCTCGTCCGTGTGTTCGGACTTGCCTTTCTCGTCCGTGTGTTCGGACTTGCCTTTCTCGTCCGTGTGTTCGGACTTGCCTTTCTCGTCCGTGTGTTCGGACTTGCCTTTCTCGTCCGTGTGTTCGGACTTGCCTTTCTCGTCCGTGTGTTCGGACTTGCCTTTCTCGTCCGTGTGTTCGGACTTGCCTTTCTCGTCCGTGTGTTCGGACTTGCCTTTCTCGTCCGTGTGTTCGGACTTGCCTTTCTCGTCCGTGTGTTCGGACTTGCCTTTCGGGCCATCCGTGTGTTCGAAAAATTAAATGGATAGCTTCCATGAGATAGCTTCTCGTCCGTGTGCTCGGACTTCCCCCTTTTTGTGACTTCTAGATTTCGTGTGTTGATTTCTGAATTTAATGTTTCACCAACTTTTACAATTGGCATTAATATGTATGTCATTTATTGTGGCTTGGTGGATTAAATAGAGAATATGACATTCTTTTTAATCTTTGAGAAAATTCTTGTGATATTGATTAATCTCTTGTTGATTTTCAATTATGTACTTATCACAGTACGGTATTATGGTTATGATACGTTTTTGTCATATCTCTTATTCTATATCACTCTATCTGATATTTATAGCTAGACTGATCCGTTTATTATTTTCTTATAAATAATACTCGGGTCAGACCGAGATTTTACAGGTGCTTCTTCATGACTTCCTATCTGGAACCATCATCTGACTTTTGGCTAACTACTCTAGTTTAGTAGTTTTTGTTGTATACATTTAAGATTAGACCCCTTGATGTATACATATTCTATTGTCTTGCACTTGTACTTATTCTTTTGTGTTATTGTGGATCTTATTTGACCACTACTCTGATGTATACTTTCATGTGTGTTATTTATTCATATCTATTTCCGCCTTTGTGATATGAATTGTCTGTGACTGATTTGTGTTATGTTTATTTCTATATTTGTTTCCGAAGATTATATATAGCCACCGTGTGATAGCTTTGTGTTTGAATCGGTATGTCGGATTTCCTCTTTAAAAGACATGCATTCTATTCTATCTGACATATCGGTGCTCGCACAAAGAAGTTACACGGATGGTCGCTCCTCAACAGCCTTATTCTCCGTGCTAATTGACAGCACTACACCGTAGTGTTCTTGGCTAGCGTGGGTATAGAGGTGGGGCGTCACAAGGACATGGATACATCTCTGAAAGCTATGACAAATCATCTCGCTATTCAAACAAAGAGATTCTTAGGGATCAAGAAAAGCTTCTTAATAATCAAAAGAAGCTTAAGCGCTCTTTTAGTAATAAATTCACCAGACTCTCAAACAAAGTTGACAAATACTTTCGAAAGATAATGAGAAAGATTTGTGGAAATTCTTCTTCTGCTTCATCATCATTCAATATCTACTTAGCTATCTTTATGTTTTCTATTCTATTTATGTCATTTCTTTTGTTTTTCATTATGTTTACGTATCTTTCTATTTTATTAATGAAATATGCATAGAATCTTCATTTTTATTGTCAATCACGTTCATTTATTCTATGGAATTATAAACAAAAATAATATAAAATATAAACAAAAACAAATACATGCAAATTATTTTTTATGTCGACATAGCCTGCCTATATATGTCGACATACTCTGGTATTTCCAGAACTTGAAATTCAAAAAGATTATTTATTTTTTCAAAGGGATTAGTTTTTAATCCAACTCTTCACTACCATAAAACCATATTTCTTCTGAAAAAACTCAAAATTCAATTCATCTTCTTATTTTATTCTTGTCTACACATCTCTTCTCATAAACAATGTATTCAAATGATGATTTTTCACACTAAAACTAAGCGACAATCTAGAAGACACTCTTCAATCATTCAAAAATGCTTTTTGCTTCATTCTTCGCAACCAACTACACTTGGAGTTGAGTTAGATGCAAATGATTGAAGAACAAGAAAAACAATTTGATTCTCTTCGATGTTTAATTTCTTGTTTTGCCAAAGAAGTTCAAAGCAACGTCCCAGAATGCTCAAACTCTAAAGTGAAAGTGAATATGAAGATTGGGAAGTTATCAACATCAATCCAATCTTTGGATTCAAAGGAAGGGTTGAATTTCCTAAGAAAATCTAGTTCTAATCTAAATTTAAAATATGTATTTATTATTTTTACATTTTAGTCTATGTAATTAGAAACTACTTTTTATGCAATTAAGTGCGTATAATTGTGTATAAATGTAAAAATTGGGATGTATGGTTTAAAATAGATGTAATTATAAATGCACATATATAAATTTATTTCTCAAAATTATTGTTTTGCAATTAGTATTAATTTTGATTCCATATATAACATTATCACATTTCATAGTATTTAATATGTCATGTTTATGGGGAGTTTATTTTTCTTTACCCAATTTTATAGATGAAAAGAGGGAGAAAAACATAAACTATAATACATGCATGCATATACTAAGGGGGAGTTATTTTAAGTAAGGGGAGTTAACCAATTTAGAGGGAGTTACATTATATATATGATAATAAAAATATTTACATTGTGCTCATCATCAAAAAGGGGAGATTGTTAATACCACAAATATTGATTTTGATGACAACAACCATATAAATATAGGTACTAATGTTTTTCAAGTTGTGTAGAATATTTTATAGGATATTACACAGGTTTGTACAAGTATAGGATAGCCGAGTTTGAAGGTTGATCGGTGAAATGATTAGAGATCAAGATTCAAAGATGATCAAGACAAGTGAAGTCTTATGAGTCTAAAAATAAAGACATGAAAAGTACAAGACTGTAGATAATAGTTAATAGAAATTAGATAAATATGTTAAAGTCCTTGAATAGCAACTTTATTTTCTTTGAATATCCTCTCATCAAAATATTTATTTTATTTTCAAAATATATTTCTACAAATATTTTTTAAAAGTTTATATATATTAAAAACTATTTAAAAACTATTTTTAAAATAATTTTACAGAATATTTGAATTTTATAACACTTTTAAATATGTTATTGTTTTTCTCAAAATATAAGTGTATGTCGATATATGTACCGTTGAAGGGTTTTTTAAATTTTGAATAGTTACAATTTTTGGCTACATCTCTTTGCGACCCCTCAAACACTTTATAAAGGGACTAGAAAACGAATTTTAATAACTACTTTCTCTTCACCCTTCTTACTCTAAGTTCTTATTATATATTTCACAAAATCTACTTTCTATACTCTTCAAATCCACTAAAATTCAATCTCTACTTTATTACATTCATTCTCTATAATCTACTCGCTGATTTGCAAGTATTCTCTCATCAATTCAAAGATCAAAGTGCTATAAAAAAGCTATAAGATATTCTGTATCCAAAGTACAACTATTTGTATTTGGAATCAACAACTGTCTACTATTATTTTGTGTGGGTATGCTTGTTGCCCATTCAAATCAAGTGGGTGCACTTGTTGCCCATTTAAATCAAGTGGGCGTGCTTGTTGCCAGTTTAAATCAAGTGGGTGATCTTGTTGCCCGATTAAATCAAGATAATCTACCCTAAGCTCAAAAAGTCGAGAGGGTGTATCTTGTTGCCTTAAAATCAAGCTTGTATTCTGATTTGCCTGCTACCCAATTAAAATAGACGTTTGAAAGGAAATCTGTATAGGTACTGTACAAGACTGGATGTTGGATCGGTCAATCCAAACCATTATAAAACTCCTGCTATTATCTTTCTTACTTTTACTTTATTTTTACTGCATTTATATATATATATATAACTGCCTATTAATATATATACATATACATATACATATATATATGTGTGTGTGTGTGTGTGTTGATTATCTGTGTTTTGATTTAAATCTTGAAACTATTTAGAAAAGTTCTATATAAGTTATAAAACACTATCCATGCCCACTCCAGTAGGTCTGTCAACCGATACTTTCAGATGCAGATAGTGCCATATCCGCATCCACATTCAAAATCATTTCCGATATCTGCATCTACGGATACAGACGGATATCAGATATTATACTTTTTGCTAACGACCATAAATCAAGAATTATAAAAAGAAAATTTTAGTTTAACATAAATATTTTTCAATCCTATCGATTTTGAAAGTGTTAAAAATTAACAAATATGAAGATAATAAATAGTTTTGAGCAGTTAAAATGCATGAAGTGCATATAATATAAACTACTAACTTAATAAAATAATAAACAAATATCTTTCACTGCACTAAAATACACAATAATTTGAACAATAATCTTGACAAAAATCGGATGGATAATTTTCGGATGCGAATGTCTTCGTATCCACATCCTTTTTTCGAATATCGAATATTTATCTGCTTTTCGGATGCGGACTGATTTCGAATTTTTCAGGTATCCATTGATAGCCCTACACTCTAGTGTTGAAGTAGGCTTAAGATCCGTTCACACTAGTATAATTTTTACTATACCATTTCCTACAGTTTAGTTTGTAGGCCGAGAGTTATCTCTCTCATTAGATCCATTGGCCAGACGTCACATCAGGATCAACAGTCTGTTACCAAGGGCAAGTAGGAGTCGTGGCCAATGCATAGTGTAGTCTTATAGTGTGTTTATGACATGCGATGGATATGGGTGTCATGATTCTAGGAGTAACTAAGGGAATATAGGAAACGGACTACGGTCATTAGCGTTTCCTTGAGCAGTGTTGCAGTACATCAGTCTTCTATCTGGATGACTTAGGTAGATCCATTATATATGAGATATTTCATATTATCACCTCACAAGAGATGATTATTGTTTAACATTAGAGACTGGCTACGTTTCAGTCTGTTATTTGTGATAGCCTAACCCGAGACGACGGCATGTTGTCTATGACATTGGAGACTTGCTGTGACCTTTTCTGTCATTCTCTCATAAGAGCCTATGGCTGAGAGATCTCCTTTTTGTATGATTTTTTGTATCTAACGCTACGACCATTCAGTCAAGAGTTTCGTGTTTTTAAGGATAGGGGTTCGAGATATATGATGTTGTTTATCGGGGATCTGATTGACTTTGATATTGATTTGAGTTTGTGTTTCTAGATATCTTCAAGGCCCAATGGTCGGAAGTTATTACTTCCATTAAGACTATAGGTCGAGATATTTGTTTGGATATTGCTTTTGATATTTTGTTTGAATTGCATTTTACTTGGGTTTATATTCCGGCTATCTCCAAGGACCAATAGTCAGAAGAATTTACTTCCATTATGACCGCAAGTCGAGATAGTATTCCTGGATATAAACTGTATTTTGTATGGATATTTTTTGATTTGGATTCCACATATCTTGTTTTAAATTCTATGGCTTAATAGTCGGAAGTTATTACTTCCATTAGGATTGTAAGTCGAGATTTGATGTGATTATTTATTTAGGATTTTGCATCTCTTGGTTCATCGTTTAGGGCTAGACATTTGGAAGTCTTCACTTCCATTAGGACCGTAAGCCAAGAGTGATGTTTTGGTTATCGACTTTTGTGTTTAGTATGATTTGTGATTCATTCCTTAATTGGTGATTTTTTATGGATATGCCATGTGATTATCCATAGTATTTTGAGTCGATGAGTTTGACTGTTATCACCTAATTTATAGATGTTGTGGTTCTCGTTTGCTTATATACATTTCATGGGTGATATTTGAGATGTATGGCATGGTATATTAGTATGGTGTTTTGTTGGATATTGTGCTACTTCATGTTTGTGTTATGCTTATCATTTACCATGCTTATTGTTCTATACTCACCTTGGATTTAGATATAGTCTGAACCATTAATTATTTATATAACATTCAAGTTAGTCCAATACTTTTAAGGTACAGGGGCATTAGTCATTTTGGATGATTGGGCTTTAGAGGAGATAGTACATATATTATATCATGTATTGAGCTAATGACTATGTATATTTTCCTTTGGATGTCTCCTTGTGTTTGTTAATTCCATTAGATGGCTACACTACAACAAAAGGACCCTACGATAGCGCCAAAAAACGATATTAAAGCCTATAATAGCGGTTTAATAAACGCTGTATAACGACATGTTATGAAAAACAGCGACCAATTTATAGTGCATAAAAAGCACTATAAAAAGTATTAATATAATAGCGCAAATAATCCGCTATTTTAAACATTTTTATAGTGGTAAATTATGTGTTATTGATTACTATGATAGCACTATTTGTCCGCTATGAAATTCGTTATTAGCCACAAAATACTTTTTGTTTTTTCTAAGATAGCACCAATAATTCGCTATAAAAAATATTAATAGCGGATTATAAGCGCCGTATATGGACACGTTATTGTAGATGTTGACTTGTCACAACACCAATATACAGCTATAAAGATTCGACTACAATCGCTCTTATACTCTGTTGTGATATATTTTTATAGTGCTTTTCATAATACCATAGCACTTTTTCTGTTATGAATTGTAATACTGACAGATTTAATAGCGGTCATTCGGCGCTATTAAATATTTATAGCAGTTTTCAAGTGCTATGGTTTTGTTACTCAATTCAAATATTTTCTACATCCTATTCATAAACTACAATATTAAATACCAATATCAAAATGCACAATAATAATCATTTTAAACATAAATCATTAAAATAACGCAAGAATCAAAAAAGATAATAAATATAGAGATGTAACACATTACATTAAACGTATCAAATATTCATACACATAATATCTTATAGCTTAAACCACATAAATCAAAATGTAGTGGTGAATGTTTTAAGCACACCCCAAAAAATAGTAGCAAAGTTTAACAAAAAACAAGTACATATTTGGTTGTTTGCATTAAAAAGAAGACCACAACTTTTGCATCCTTCTTCTTTCACACACCTGCAAATAAGACAAATATCTACAATAGGAACGAATATTAATAAAACACTAACGAAATTCGATTTTTAGACAGCACAGTGTAGTATGTGTGCATAAAGAGCTGATAAGTTGAAACTAAGGCCATTTTTAACTTGACTACAAAATACATCCAAGCCACAGAAAATCAAAGCAATCTTAAAGAATTTGAAATGAAGTGACAATAACAAAACCAAAATCAAGGGAAGAAAAATTCAACATAAACATACTAACTAAAAAGACACATGCACAGTAACACAAGGAAATAGTGTCGAAACTTCCTATCTTGCTTGAATCCTACATCCAATAGCAAAAGGAAATATTTAGGAGCATTGAAGGTGAAACAATTGGTGGCAATAGTTGAAATATGACTCTAAAAATTGTTAAGTACTTGAACTTCTAACATTGGTGGCAGTAGTTAACTACAAACAATTATTGTTCATCATTAATTCATAATGATACAATCTGTCTCTAAATGTTGATTTCTATTTGGTTTAATTTATCTCCAGATTCTCAAATCCTCATTCCACATACAAGATTTCTATTTGTAGGCTACTTTTGGGTTCAAAGACTATTTCAATTCATTATAGTGATACAATAAGAAAGTGTATGTCTACATAGAAAGTAAAGAACGAAAAAGAAAGTAAATACCATGAATTAAGTAATGTTAATCTATGCTACTTCACTTTAGTTAAAGAAGTTGCCAAAATAATTCCAAGCCTAAAATAAAAATTTGAACCTTTCAAAATTTCATCCGCATGACCTAAATAGTTAGGCATCACCAATTATTGAGCAATATCAATGATCATATGTATAGAAGTACAAATGTTAGGTGGATTTGTAGACACTATAAAAGATGTGCAGTTAAATCATTTCAATTGGTATAAGGCAAAGAAAAACATGAACATGAATATTTGTTCATATATGCAATGAATTTGAAAAACTCAAGCAACAAAATAAAATAGAACAATAATGAAAATCACTACTGACCTTATCCTATTTCTTTATGCAAGACTCCATATTCTTTAGCCATCTCACTAGTTCATATTTATGCTTTACCTCCATGTAATCGTGCAAGAAAAGTGCAAGTTCATCATTCACACCCCTCTCTTCCAATTACTCCCATACTGCATTTTGAAGATCTTCATCCATTTCACTAAGAATAATTAAAAAAACAAACAAAAAAACAAAACACAAGACAAGGTTTGGTTTACCTAAGATAAGAGAAAGGGATATAACTTATTATAAGTATCAGTATTATTATTTTAAACTTAGTTAATTTTTATAAAACTTAGTTTATTTATTGTTATTATGATTATTGTTTTTGTTAGTATTATTAGTATAAACTTAGTTAATTTTCATAAACATTATTTAAATTATTATTATTATTAATATCAACTTAGTTAATTTTTATAAGCTTATTTAATTCTTATATAACTTAATAAATGAAGTTAATTTTTAAAATCTTAGATAATTTATTATTGTTGTTGTTACTATTGTTATTATTATTATTTCATAAATAAATTTAGTTGTTTCTTATAAAACTTAGTTAACTTGGTCAATATTTTATAATTTACTATTATTATTATAAACTTAGTTAAGTTTTATAAAACTTATAATTAATTTATTATTATCATTTATGATTGTTGTTGTTATTAGTAATATTATTATAAAATTAGTTAATTTTCATAAACATTAGTTATTATTGTTATTATATAAATTTAGTTAATTTTTATTAAACTTAGTTAATTTGGTTAATATTTTATAATTTATTATAAGTATTAGTATTAGTATTATTATTGTAAACTTAGTTAACTTTCATGAACTTAACTAATTTATTTTGATAATAATAATTATTACTATTATTTAAATTTAGTTAGTTTTGATAAAACTTAGCTAAACCTTGTTAATATTTTATAATTTATTATTATTGTAGCACTAGTATTTTTTTTGAATATACTCGGAAGATACTCATCCGACATCTATACAATTTGTCACACCAACTAATGGCATGAGATCAAACCATACAACCACGAACTTGGCAAGAGTTTAGTACAACGGACTTATCCAGCCATCAACCAAATCTCAGGTTTTAGATTGGCACTCCTCACTTTAAATCTACATACAAGGGTTCATGTAGACTGTAACAACCCACATATTTTACGGTTATATATTTAAATGTTTTATTTAAATATAGTATCGTTTGTTGAATTTAAAAGTCTGATATGTGACTTTTAGTAAACAGTCGAATCCGGACTCGAGACCACTTCCATTGAGTTCAAAACGGTGTTTACAACTTTTTTGAGTATAAACATCGATATGTTCGGAGTTGATTAGAATTTTGATATTTTCATTTGGGGCTTTGGGTTTGGGTTTCAGCCCACTAACCTAACAAGGTAACCCCAACTCCTCTACCTAATAACTCCCACTCCACTCCTCTTCATTCATTCATAACATTTCCTAACACTCAAGCTAAAGGAAAGAATGGGGAAAGATGGGAAATTAATGTAACGACCCTGAAATTTTTGACATTGGAAAATCAGAATATTTAATTGATTTTAAATATCTGAAGTTAGTTTAATTTGAAATTCAAATATCAGCATGAATTTGGCAATTTAATTATTGAATTTAATTTACTGAAGTTGGGTAAAAATTGGAATCTTCAGTTTTGAGCTGATTAAAAATATTTTAAAGGCTTAGAAAATTCATATTTAATAATACTGAAGATAATGGAAGCTTCAGAATTGAATTTGAAACTGTTTTGTTCAGTTTTGAAATTTTATCGTTTAAATCGATATTTAAAAAATAGCTTTCCGAGGCACAGTCTCGAAATTCGATGAAACCAGTTCCATTGGATCCGTAATATTGTATTATTATCGGATTTCAAATTTCGAAACATTTGGAGTTATCGTGTAACCGTACGATATATAAACGCGCTGAAAAATATATCGAAATTTAATATAATAACTGGGTCCAAAAAGCTATCTTCCCCATACGATCGAATTTGGACTCGAAACCTTTTTCCATTTGCGTTCGGAATAGGCGTATAACATTATAGACGCCTAGAGACACGCCTCGATAGGAAGTCAAGATTTTCAGTGCGTTTATTGAGACGATTCGAATTCGATTTAAATATATACATTTATATTCTAGTCACCTCAGCTGAAATTATTTCATTTCATAACATTTTCCCATCAGTTCAAAATACTGTAGCTTGTTCATTTTGGCACACAACCATTTCATCCTTATCCACGAACTTCAGTTCTAAAGAAAAATCTGGAGCCTATCTTCTTCTCATCTCCAGTTCGAATGAAGAAAAAAAAAATGGCCGAGCGCAATCCTTTCTTCAAATTTCAGTCTCCATTCCTCCTCTCCAGAAATTAAATCGAGACTTCCTTTGTTCAAGCGTCAAGCCTTCTTTCCTCTCTTCCCTCTACATTCGAAAACGAAATCAAAAACAAGAACCCTATTTCATTCAAAATCAAATTCGTTCTTCTTCCAAGCTCGAACTCAAACGAGGCCAGAGGGGAGGTGAATTAGGGTTGGCTCGCGAATCAATCTCGAAGTCGAGCAAGGCGGCGGTGGCGATTTGTCGTGAGCGAATAGCAGGGGAGGCACGAGGAGGAGTTGTTCGCATATATGGTTGAGGGCGGCGTCGAAGGGGGATGAATCGCGGAGCTGCAGGCGATGTCGAGCAGCAGTCTAGTGGGTGAGACTCTTTCGCGAGCGCTTCGAGAGCTCGGTGACGATGGTGGAGGCAGCAGGGAATGTCAATGGTGGAAGCTAGGGTTTCGAGATGTCAGTGGCAAATATGGAGGCTGAGAATCGCGTATGACGATCTCGCGTGAAACAGGACAGTAAGGTATAGAGTAGTTTATTTTATTAAAATTTTATAAATATATATATACACAGATTTGAAGAAAGAAAAAAATCTTTACAGTAAAAGGCAATATTCATTACTGAAGAGAAATATATATTCAGCTACATTTTAAATAATTTTTATATATGGGTAAATAGAAAATTATTTTATAGATAAATTTTGGAAAATAATAATAATAGGAATTTTGAAGTGTTTAAAAGTTTTAAAAAAAAATATTATTAGTTTAAATTAAATTGTTGGTCAATTTAATTTATTAAATGGTAAATTATTGTAGATTATCTCAGATGTTAATAAATTGTATAAATTTTTTTATACAAGGTCAAGAACTGTGAAGAAAACAATCTGGAATGTAAATGGATTGCAAAATAAAATCAAAGGTGAGATCTTCTCACTCAAATTAAATTGGCATTGCAGTTATTGATTGACTGTTTGGATGTGGTAGTATATATAGTAGTATATATATTTGGAGTTATTGATATTCCCGCATTATATAGCGGATGAGACCCTATGCGCCGCATAATAGCGGATGATATTTTATAAATCCCATATACCGCGATATTCCACCTCGAAGTGGAATGGGTATTTAAATTGTTGTGCTAACATCTATGGATGCAGGGAAACAGGTTGGAGGGTTCCAACTGGATTCCTCAAATTGTATGAATTTGTTTCATATGTTGTATGAATTTGTTTCATATGTTGTGTGTTGATTTATTTATAATCTGTGGATGATGATAATGATAATTGAAATTGTTGAAGGCTAAAATTTAGCCGAATGTATTTTTGGTATCGTTGGATACCAGAAATAAATAAAATTGGATTTTTGAAATTAAAGTTGGAAATTTTAAGTGAATTCTTTTTGAAAGAGTTAGGTGAATTTAAAAGCATAAAGTTGATTTTTGAAATCTTATCAAATTATTTCCAAAATATGGGAAAAGATATTAATAAATGGGTTTTGACTAATATTGTTTAAAAGTTGAAGAATTTATTGGAAATGGAATTTTAAATAATTTGGAAAGAATAAATAGGATTTATTTTAAAAAGGAAATAAATTTTTAGAAATCAATTTGATAATTGATTTGGCATTTGAAAAATAAATCTTTGGAAAATCAATATGAAAATTGATTGGTGTTTTGAATGAAAATGATTTGGTAATTGGAAATAAATTTAGAAATGGATTTGCAAATAATTTGGTAATTGGGATTAAACTTAGAAATCAATTTGTAATTGATTTGGTGCTTAAAAAGAAATTAGAAATCAATTTGGAATTTGATTCGGTGTTGAAATAAATTTAGAAATCAATTTGGAATTTGATTTGGTGTTTGAAAGTGAATATTTGAAAATTTAAATTCACAGTGGAAATGAATAATATCGGGAATTTTTTTTCCATGAGAGAAAAGTGATTTGAAATTGGTTTTCAAAATGTTGAAGTGTGGAAAAATATATATCTTGTGAAGATATTTTGAAATAAATAATTTAGGAAAATTATTTAAAGCTGATGATTGTGTGAATGTTGTTTGATAGTTAAATAACTGACTATCAATGTTTGCCTTTGAAATGGCACTTGAATTTGTTTTTAAAAACAAGCACTCATTATTCGGTTTAGCCGGGAGAGGACTTTGTGTCATACAACCCATTCCGAATAATGGTACGACGTTAGGATTGCAATTGAAAATCGGATTTGCAAGGGCTTCTTTGGAAATTCCTTCGGTTCTGTTCGAACCCGGAACAGACTTGTATGGATGTATGTCTGACGCTACACTTTGAGATATAAAGCAAATTTCTTTCAAATACATATCTGTTGGTGGCGGAGAATTTATTCTCTTAGCTTAACACCCTTCTCTTAGACGTACGAGCTCAGAGGTTATGTAGTTGAAGGTTATCAGTGATATACTCCCAATTTGGTAGTGTGGCATGCTGAGTGCTGATGTGTGTTGTTGATCATTTGTTGATCAAAGCAAGGCTTTTGTGTAAAGCGTAGCTTTGAGGGTGAGACCTCATCGGACCTCACACCCAGGAAATGGTCAAAACAGGAAAATGCGACAAGGTTATGAGGGTCGCTCCCTTTAGGGTATGTCATTTCCTTTTGGAAAAAGGTGGTACCATGGTATGGAGCCCAGATGCTTTACCTATGTGGTTGCATCAATCTTATTTACTATGTGATTGTTGCTTTGTGATCGAGGGCCCTCAGATAAAGGTCGCAAACGACCGGGGGATGGCATACTCATGTAGTTGTTACCTAGTAAGAGGTAACCCGTCCTTGTGTTGGTAGAGAGCTAGTTAGTTCTCGGGGCGTCCCTCCTGAGGTGTACCCATGTGGCATAGGAAGTTCCTTAGCCTGACCATTTGTTGGAAATCCAAAGAAACAATACGAACCCAGTACGGTTTTAGTTGTAGAACCTGCCATTTAACATGGCAGCTATAGCAGGCATAATATAATGGTACCTATGCTGGCTAAGATTAATATTATACTTTCGAAATGTTTTCCACACTAGGCACTAATGATAATATTAAAAAGATTTTGCGTATCAAGCATGTTTGACTATCATGAGGAGAAATCACCTCCAATTCTGCATTTGCATTGTTTGTGTGGCGAGAGACCTTATGGTAGTTTCATTTTCCAAAAGCATTGCGAATTTCTTTTATTTTCTTTGTGAAAATAACTGTTTTTAAGATCTCACACCAGTCCCATGACTGACCTGGAGTTTATTGTTCCCTTTCTAAACTCTGGGTGCCCATAATTTTGCACACGGGCAGCCTAGAGTCAGGTTATCAGGTCATTCTGGAATTCAGAAGTTGCTGTGGAGATCTGGAGGCGAGCTGGATGGCGAGACGTATCACTTATATTATGTATTATTCCGCTATGTATTGTGTTATGTGGACAAGTTTATATAACTGTCCAGTAATGTGTGTTGTTGTTGTAAACTCTGATGATGTATTGTATAAACCGATATAGTTCTTTGTTTAAAGATTATTCATTTATCTATTATATGTTGTTCCGCTACGAATGTGAGATTCTGTTGTTGTTTCTATTTCTTTTCTTCTATCTTCTTCTACCTCTTCTTTTTAACCCTAATGATTCGATTGTTCGGCATTTGATACAGTGGACGTATTAAAGTCGACTTTCGAGCGTCGAAAGATCGTATCGTTACAATTAAAATTCCTAAGCCCTAGTTTTCTTAGGAAATTCAAGTTCTAGTTCTAAAATCAAAGAGAAGCTTAGGTAAGCATCCTCTTCATCTTCTCCACCTCAATCTCTCTTCAATTTTCAAAAATTCCTATAACCTAATCTAGGAAATCTTTGCATGTGATAATAGATTGAAGATCTTAGAGGAGTAGTTAAAGAGGAATTCATCTTCCTTTGTTTTAGAGCTTCTCATTCGTTGTTTTTGAGTTTTAAAGGTGAGTTCTTGAACTCACATCTATGTCTATAGCTTTCATTGTTGTTAGGTACGAATTCCTAACATTTATTTTATGTTCATTTGCTTTTGATTTGAATTGATTTGGTGAATTTTCCAATTTTGGTATTTTGAAGTCAAAATCTTTAAAGATCCTATCTTGGATGTTTGGACATGTTTTTGGTGGTGTATCGAAGAGCCTATAGGGCTGGGTTGTCAATTGGCATAAATCCCTAGCATCCATCGCTCGTTCGATCGCTTCCGGTTTGGATTTTGCCCTCTCTGGGCTAGGCAGGTTTTTGCCTAGTAGGAAAATCCAGACGTCTGGTTGAAAAATCCAAACATCTGGTAGGGTTCCCTGGAGAAAGAAAAAATAACGAATGCAGAAAAAAATAGCTGAGACAAAATCCAAACGTCTGATTAAACCCAACCAGACGTCTGGTCCTGTGCAATTTTGCCTATTTTGGCTATTTTTGAGTGGATTTCCACTTTTTATCGATTTTTGTTGATCCGGTTAGTTGTTATCAATTATTATCGACTTTGATGACTTCATTTATGAATTTTTGGGAATATCCATTTGATTGGATTTGATATCGATTTTTATGGTTTGAATTCACGTCGTCGAATGTGGATTTTTGGTGATGGATTGTTTACAATCATTTCTATGATTTGTCACTTTTAAATACAAAGGTTTCTATACTGGTAGTAAATACTCAAACTCTTTCACAAAATGATTTCAACGTTACTTTTAATGCAAAGCTCGTTTTTAAAACCATTTTCTAATCTATTAGTATATACAAACCTTTACCTAATTCATATGAGAAATCTAATTTAACGACTTAGCAAAACAAGTGGTATGAAACGCTTGCGTTTACTTTGTCGGTTAATTCTTGGACTTGTTCGGTTGAAATCTTGTGACGATTATCGAGTGGAAATCTACAATTTGTTCATAAATATTTAAGTTAAGCCAGTGGTTATGGGACATGAAGCTAAACTCATTTATTTACTAGCTTAGTGTAATTTACACTTCTTATTGATCAATGGTAATCATTTTGAGTTTTTGACTAGCGATGTGCGATATCTCATAGTCCAGAAAGTGGGACTATACACTGTTAGGAGGAGCTTCGACTCATAGTCCGACAAAGGGGGACTATACCCTGTTAGGAGGAGCTTCGGCTCATAGTCCGACAAAGGGGGACTATACCCTGTTAGGAGGAGCTTCGGCTCATTTTTTTGGGATAGCATCCCATTTGTGATACACGTGTTGGTGAGTTTTCATGCTCCCGTTTGTGATAGGCCTTTCCCCCCTTTTTATGCTTCTAGGTTTTCTATTATGGATTTCTGGAATATATGTTTCACCATTTATTACGATTTTCATTGATATGTTTTGTCAACATTTGAGGTTTGGTGAACAAGCTAAAGAATATGACATTCTTTTTGGTGTTTTGAGAAGATTTGAGATATTGTATGATTTTCATTGTTATCATATATATTTGTCATATCTCTTATCCTATCTCATCTTGAATGATATTTATAGCTAGACTGATCCGTTTATTATTTTTCTTCTTAAATAATACTCGGGTCAGACCGAGGTGTTACAGGTGCTTCCACTTGACTTCTTAGCAGGGATTAGCTTCTGACTTTTGGCTAACTACTTTAGCTTAGTAGTTTTTGTTTTTATACATCCGAGATAGAGACTCCTTGATGTATACATATTCTTTTGTCTAGCACTTGTACCTATTCTTTTATGATGTTGTGGATCTTTTTTGACCACTAGTTTGATGTACACTTCTATTTGTTATATTCATATCTGTTTCCGCTTTAGTGATATGAATATATGTGACTGATTTTGTGTTGTGCTTATTTTATATTTTTTTCCGAAGGCCACATAGCCACTGTGTAGTAGCTTTGAGTTTGTGTTTAAAATGTCGGATTTCCTCTTGACATGAAATGCATGTCATACTATCTGACATATCGGAACTCCCACAAAACAATTACATAGATGGTTGCTCCTCAACAGCCTTATTCTTCGTGCTAGTCGACGGCATTACCCAGTAGTGTCCTTGGCTGGTGTGAGTATAGAGGTGGGGCATAATAGCTTTGTATCAGAGTCAAACTTTGGAACAATGTAGAATAATCTAGCAAGGATCATTGTCCTAAGTCTCTCTTAGGAATCATGCCTTAGGATTTAATTCGAGTCATAGGACCCGTTTTATCGTATTTCCTTTTATGATGCCTTATTATATCAATCAAGTTTGTTTGATATTCATTTTGAGAATATCGTTTTTCCTCTTCTTTCTTTCTTTCTTAAAGAAGAGAAATGGTTAGACCTGGCCGTCCCAGCCCCGGTCAATCCAGTGCTACTCCTCAGGATGGCGTATTCATGTCTGCCCAACAGATTTTGGATCTTGTAAAGAATGCCCAAGTTGCTGGACCCATTCCAGAGCCTGCTCACCCTAAATCCGGGTTTGCACGCTTGTGCAGTGATTATACCAATTTGGGTAGAAGGCCATTCAAGGGTTCCGAAAGCATTATAGAAGTCCAAGCTTGGCTTAGAACATGCGATCACATCTTTTCACGCATGAATCTTGTGGATCTATATCATGTCCAAGTGGTTTCTAGCATGCTCCAGGAGAGAGCATTAGATTGGTATGAGCTTTTGATTTCGGAAATTATTGAAGCGGATCTTACTTGGGAGCAATTTCGGGAAAGGTTCGAGTTAAAGTTTGTGCCGGAAGCTAAAAAGGTAACTTTAGCTCGATGCTTTATTGACCTTGTTCAAGGTGAATCTTCTGTGACAGACTATGCCGCATCTTTTGAATCCATCTCTAAATATGTGGTCGAGTACATTAATACCCCATTGAATTAAAATCAGAGGTTTGTCTATGGGTTCAATAAGAATCTCAAAAAGCCTTTACTTCTGAAACTAGAAGTTTCTTTCGATCAGCTTGTTGATATCACTCTTCGACTTGAAGAGGCCGATAAAGAAAGTGATGCCGAAGTAGTGGGTGCCAAAAAGAACTTCAACATCAATAAGGAGAGGCATCCCTTTATTAAGTTTAAAAGTCCTAATCCAACAAGAAAGTGAAGCAAGCAACTTCGGTAGAAAAGACTCCAATCCCTAATCGTGGAGAATGCTACAATTGTGGTTCTAAGGACCACTATATAAATAGGTGTCCAAGGCCTATTTCTTGCCGCTGTTTGGATCATTATATATCTTCATGTCCCAAACTTCAAAGCAAGAAAGAGGGAAAGCTAAATGTTGTGCAAGTCCCTAGTGACACTTCTTTTGCTCAAGGTATTTCTCATTCTGTCTTTGATGGCATTATTATATTTTGTGATCTTCCTATTCGAGTTCTTTTTGGTACGGGTGCATCTCACTCTTTTAAATCAAAAGAACTTGTTGATGCTTTGTCTTAAAATGTTATGGGCTTGATGACTTCATTGAGAATTGCGAATCCGGTTGGTGGATCTGCAACACTCAGTTTACTTTGTAAAGATGTTGAGGTTATTTTATGTAATATGCTTTTCGAGCCGATTTGCGTGTTATGCATTACTTAGGTTTCGAAATGATTTTGGGAATGGATTGGCTTAATCGTTATGAAGCCCACATCATATGTCCCATGTGGACTATTCATCTTCGACATCCTCAGTCTGTTAAGCAGATTTCTATTGTTCTTAAAGATCCAGATTCCAATTCGGTGGCATCCTTATATTCTCTAAATCCACATGATGACGATAATGATGATGAGGAAGATGTTATTTCCCTCATTCATGTTGTTCGTGAATTTCCCGACATATTTGAGCCCGTTTTAGGATTACCACCTAAGCGAGCAATTGAGTTCAGAACTAATTTAATTCTCGGAGCTCTACCTATCACTCATCCTCCTTATCGTATGTCCAATAAGGAAAATGAGGAGATGCATAAACAATTATCCGAATTGGAAGAAAAACAGTTTATTCAATCTAGTTCCTCCCCTTGGGGATCTTCGGCTATTTTTGTGAAGAAATCCAATGGTACACTTAGGCTTTGCATTGACTACCGCAAGCTTAATGATCTCACCATCAAGAATAAATATCCCTTACCTCGGATTGATGATCTATTCGATCAACTTTGCGATGCTAGAGTCTTTTCACAGTTAGACTTAGCAACCGGTTTTCATCAACTTCATATTGCAGAGGATAGCATTCCTTTGACATCGTTCCATACTATTTATGGATCTTATGAATGGCTTGTTATGCCATTTGGTTTGATGAATGCTCCAGCTTATTTCGTAGACCTTATGAATCGAGTTTTCAAAGACTTCCTCGATCGATTTGTTCTCATCTTTATTGATGATATTCTTGTTTATTCTATAACCGAGGAAGAGCATGAAAAATAGCTTCAGATTGTGTTGGAAACTCTTAGGAGCAATCAATCGAAAGCAAAATTTTCTAAGTGCCACTTTTGGCAATCCCGTGTGAAATTTTTAGGATATATTATTTCTAAATCCGAAATTTCCATGGATCCTTCAAAGATTGAGGCGATTCAAAATTGGAAGAGACCGAAGAGTGTGATAGAAATTCGTAGCTTTTTTGGATTGGCGGGCTATTACCGTCGGTTCATAAAAGACTTTTCTAAAATTTCCGTCTCTTACTAGTTTAACAAATAAGGGAGTTAAGTACATTTGGTTAGACAAATGTGAAGCTGCTTTTCAGAAATGAAAAGAACTCCTTTCTGATGCTCCTATTCTTGTAATTCCCGAGGGGAACCAAGACTTTGTTGTTTATAACGATGCTAGTCGTGTTGGTTTGGGAGCCATTCTCATGCAAAGGGAACGTGTTATCGCTTATGCTTCTAGGCAATTAAAGCCTGTCGAGACTAGATATGCCACTCATGATTTAGAGCTCGCGGCCATTGTTTTCGCCCTTAGAATTTGGCTTCATTATCTTTTGGGAGAGAAATTTGTTCTCTGCACCGATCATAAATCTTTGAAGTATTTGTTCTCTCAAAAGGAACTTAATTTGCATCAACAATGTTGGCTCGAATTCCTTGCATCTTATGACCTTGATATTCTCTATACTCCGGGGAAGGGAAATCGTGTTACCGATGCCCTTAGTCGTAAGCAACAAGCGGTTGTTTCCATGATGATATCTGAATGGAATGATCTTGAGACTTTGTCCACTTGTGAGATTCGAGATCATGAATCCAATTTGTGTTCATCTCTTGTTTTATGTAGCCTTGAGCTCATCCTTCTCTTTTAGACCGCATCCTTGAAGCTTAAAAGCATGATCCCGAATTGGTTCATCTTAGCCAAAGTTGTAGGGAAAAAATAATATTGATGGTTTAAAAGACTTTGAAATCGATGCTCGCGGAGGCATTTGAAAATTTGGTAGACTTATTGTGCCAAATATTAGTGATCTTCGTAAAGACATTTTAGAAGATTCTCATCGTTCTAAATTTACCATTCATCCCGGTAGTAGTAAAATGTACGCGGACATGAAACGACTTTATTATTGGAATGGAATGAAATCTAATATTGCTAACTTTATTAAGCGTTGCATGACTTGCCAACTCGTAAAGGCTGAGCATCAAAGGCCCGGTGGGTTATTACAACCTTTAGACATTCCCGTTTGGAATTGGGATCAAAATTCCATGGACTTTATTGACGGTCTTCCCCGTTCTCGTTCGGGTCATGACAGTTTATGGATAATTGTAGATAGACTTACAAAATCTGCCCATTTTATTCTCATTCGGTCTAATCAGACCGTACCTCTTTTGGCCAAACTCTATGTTAAAGAAATTGTTAAATTGCATGGAGTTCCTACTTCTATTGTTAGCAATCATGATCCATTATTTACTAGTGGATTTTAGAAGGGTCTTCAAAAAGCTTTGGGAACGAAGCTTAATTTTAGCACCACTTATCATCCTTAGTCTGATGGACAAACGGAGCGTGTAAATCAAACTCTTGAAGATCTCCTTCGTGCATGTGTTCTTGATTTTGGTGGAAGTTGGGAAGATCATATTTCTCTTGTTGAGTTTTCTTATAATAATAGCTTCCAATCTAGTATTGGTATGCACCTTTCGAGGCACTCTACGGAAGGCCATGCCGATCTCCTTCATGTGGGCTTGAAGCCGGTGAGAAGCTGGTTTTAGGTCCAGATTTTATTCGTGATGCCACAAAAAAAATTGACCTTATTCGTCATAGGATGAAAGAAGCTCAAAGTAGACAAAAATCCTGTGCCGATAACCGAAGAAGGAATTTGGAATTTTCTATGAGAGATTTGGTATTCATTCGTGTTTCACCTATGAAGGGTGTTGTGTGTTTCAGTCGATCGGGAAAATTAGCACCTCGATATATTGGCCCATTTCCCATCACCGAACGCATTGGTTCTGTGGCTTATCGCCTTTTATTACCGACTCAATTTTCTGCTTTTCATGATGTATTCCACGCTTCTCAAGTACGAAAATGCCTTAGAGAGTGCGATTCTATTCTTGAGCCCAGTATTATTGAAGAAATTGAAGTTTCACCTAATTTGACTTATGAGCAACATCCTATTCATATCATTGCTACGGAGGTTAAACGCCTTCAAAATAAAGATGTTCCACTTGTGAAAGTTCAATGGTCCGCAAATCCTAAGAATTGTTCTTGGGAATCTAGAGAATTCATTGAGCGAACACACCCGGACTTACTCTCCCATGCCCCTTAAGCTGAACTTCTCACTTCAAAAATTTCTTTTGTGTTGTTATACCTTAGAGTGGTTGTTACTCTTTATTTTCTTCTAAAGTATTGTGAGGACGCAATTTCTTTAAGGATGGGAGTCTGTAACAACACACATATTTTACGGTTATATATTTAAATGTTTTATTTAAATATAACATCGTTTGTTGAATTTAAAAGTCCGAAATGTGACTTTTTGTAAACAGTCGAATCAGGACTCGAGACCACTTCCATTGAGTTCAAAACGATGTTTATAACTTTTTTTAGTATAAACATCGATATGTTTGGAGTTGATTAGAATTTTGATATTTTCATTTGACGCTTTGGGTTTGGGTTTCAGCCCACTAACCTAACAAGGTAACCCCAATTCCTCTACCTAATAACTCCCACTCCACTCCTCTTCATTCATTCATAACATTTCCTAACACTTAGGCTAAAGGAAATAATGGGGGAAAAGATGGGAAATTAAAATTCCTAAGCCCTGGTTTTCTTAGGAAATTCAAGTTCTAGTTCTAAAATCAAAGAGAAGCTTAGGTAAGCATCCTCTTCATCTTCTCCATCTCAATCTCTCTTCAATTTTCAGAAATTCCTTTAACCTGATCTAGGAAATCTTTGCATGTGATAAAAGATTGAAGATCTTAGAGGAGTAGTTGAAGAGGAATTCATCTTCCTTTGTTTTAGAGCTTCTCATTCATTGTTTTTGAGTTTTGAAGGTGAGTTCTTCAACTCACATCTATGTCTATAGCTTTCATTGTTGTTAGGTATGAATTCCTAATATCTATTTCATGTTCATTTGCTTTTGATTTGAATTGATTTGGTGAATTTTCCAATTTTGGTATTTTGAAGTCAAATCTTTAAAGATCCTACCTTGGATGTTTGGACATGTTTTTGGTGGTGCATCAAAGATTCTATAGGGCTGGATTGTCGATTGGCATAAATCCCTAGCATCCATCGCTCGTTCGATCGCTTCCGGTTTGGATTTTGCACTCTTTGGGCTAGGCTAATTTTTGCCTAGTAGGAAAATTCAAACGTCTGGTTGAAAAATCCAGACGTCTGGTAGGGGTCCTTGGAAAAAGAAAAAAATAACAAATGCAGAAAAAATTGCTAAGACAAAATCCAGACGTTTGGTCCTGTGCAATTTTGCCTATTTTGGCTGTTTTTGAGTGGATTTCCAATTTTTATCGATTTTTGTTGATCCGGTTAGTTGTTGTCAATTATTATCGACTTTGTTGAATTCATTTATGGATTTTTGGGAATATCCATTTGATTGGATTTGATGTCGATTTTTATGGTTTGAATTCACGTCGTCGAATGTGGATTTTTGGTGATAGATTGTTTTAACAATCAATTCTGTGATTTGTCACTTTTAAATACAAAGGTTTCTATACTAGTAGTAAATACTCAAACACTTTCACAAAAATGATTTCAACGTTACTTTTAATGCAAAGCTTGTTTTTAAAACCATTTTAATCTATTAGTATTTACAAACCTTTACCTCATTCGTATGAGAAATCTAATTAAACGACTTAGCAAAACAAGTGGTATGAAACGCTTGCGTTTACTTCGTCGGTTAATTCTTGGAATTATTCGATTGAAATCTTGTGAAAATTATCGAGTAGAAATCTACAATTTGTTCGTAAATATTTAAGTTAAGCCAGTGGTTATGGGAGATGAAGCTAAACTCATTTATTTACTAGCTTAGTGTAATTTACAGTTCTTATTGATCAATGGTGATCATTTTGAGTTTTTGACTAGCGATGTGCGATGTTTCATAGTCCATAAAGGGGGACTATACCCTATTAGGAGGAGCTTCGGCTCATAGTACGACAAAGGGGGAGTATACCCTGTTAGGAGGAGCTTCGGCTCATAGTCCGACAAAGGGGGACTATACCCTGTTAGGAGGTTAGGAGGAGCTTCGGCTCATAGTCCGACAAAAGGGGACTATACCCTGTTAGGAGGAGCTTCGGCACTTTTTTTTTGGGATAGCGTCCCATTTGTGATATACGTGTTAGTGAGTTTTCATGCTCCCATTTGTGATAGGCCTTTCCCCCCTTTTTTATGCTTCTGGATTTTCTATTATGGATTTCTGGAATATATGTTTCACCATTTATTGCGATTTGCATTGATATGTTTTGTCAACATTTGAGGTTTGGTGAACAAGCTAAAGAATATGACATTCTTTTTGGTGTTTTGAGAAGATTTGAGATATTGTATGATTTTCATTGTTATCATATATATTTGTCATATCTCTTATCCTATCTCATCTTGAATGATATTTATAGCTAGACTGATCCGTTTATTATTTTTCTTCTTAAATAATACTCGGGTCAGACCGAGGTGTTACAGGTTCTTCCACTTGACTTCTTAGCAGGGATTAGCTTTTGACTTTTGGCTAACTACTTTAGCTTAGTAGTTTTTGTTTTTATACATCCGAGATAGAGACTCCTTGGTGTATACATATTCTTTTGTCTAGCACTTGTACCTATTCTTTTATGATATTATGGATCTTGTTTGACCACTACTTTAATGTACACTTCTATGTGTTATATTCATATCTGTTTCCGCCTTAGTGATATTAATATTTGTGACTGATTTTGTGTTGTGCTTATTTTATATTTGTTTCCGAAGGCCACATAGCCACTGTGTAGTAGCTTTGATTTTGTGTTTGATATGTTGGATTTCCTCTTGACATGAAATGCATGTCATACTACCTGACATATCGGTACTCGCACAAAACAATTACACAGATGGTCGCTCCTCAACAACCTTATTCTTCGTGCTAGTCGACGGCATTACCCAGTAGTGTCCTTGGCTAGTGTGAGTATAGAGGTGGGGCGTCACATAGACCTATAACCCATACTAGTAGACATTGTGATTTATTGATGTGTAGGTAGTTTGAGTCGCGGTGATGATTCCTTTGTCACAGATCTGGTGTGCCTAACATGTATGTAGCATGATAACAACGGTTTTGCCTTGAAAATATGAACACAGGATACTGATAGAGCATACAGTAATTGAAAATCCCTTGACTTGATAATTGAACAAAATGCCCTTTGATGTGGTATTTACAAGATCAGAAACGCCAGTGATATGTAAATCAAAGTAATATATACAAACTGACATAAGGTTTCCAGACCCCAGTTTAACTAATTACCAAATCATAAACTCCAGAGTTGATTTGCAGGGATGTTATCCAATCCCCATCAAAGTCGATTCATGGAACTTTTCCAATATGGAACAACGCCGAACTCGTGTATTAGAAAAGCGTAGGCATATGATTTAACCAATCAGAAACACCACTAATACATTTAATTTCTAGATCCTAGCCACTAAGATCGTTGTTGTGCCTACAAATTTCATGCACGCCCAAAATGTTGCTTTGAATGCTTACGGGCTTCCAAACTAACTAATCACCTAATCTAGAAACCGAAAATCAATTTCAGCAATCTTACCTAGATAGTGTATCTAACAATCGGAATATGATTTTATAAGGCATAACGATTGCCACTAACACATGCATTCTAGAGCCAGATCCCCAATTCAAAGTCGATCATACGATGAATCGGTATAATAATTGCAGAAATGAAGATGCATTTCCCTTGTGACTCTCGAATGGTTGTATCGGCATAGGATTTTTTAACGATATAAATTGTTTCAAGCTTTTACTAGAATTGATATGGTTGAATCGCCAATCGTTGTTAATTCTCTCCTTGTGGGAGAGAAAACTGTTTTATATGGTTATTATAAGTAATGTTTTAGATTTAAAATAACTTATACATGTGAAGATTTTAATTTACAGTATATGTATATATCAATTTGATTTTAAAGTCAACAATTTAAAATTAACCTTAGATATATTGACTATTTAATTCAAAAATATATGACTATTTAAAATAATCTTGATAGATTAGCTGAAATGTATAAAAATAACATAGAAGCATATAAAACGAAACGTTCAAGAAAGATATGGCACCTGAATGCTTTCCCATAAAACATCTCTCAAATCATCACTAAGGTGCCTCCAATCATTTAATGTGACCGAAACCACTTCTCGTACAAGCGGCCCTAAAAGGAAGATAACTCATTAGTGATATTTGATCCTGATACTTTATCAGAGTTCCAAGAAATGGTATCAGTTTGAGAACTCTGATAAATAGGTTCACTTCGCATATCCGATAAATTAGAGGTGGAACTTGTAAAGTACTGTGAAGAAAAGGATTGACTTCCAGTTTCAGAACTGACTTGGAATTGAAAGGAAACAAAGGTCTGAAGTCATACGTTACTTGATTGTGTTAAAATTTACTTTAAATACAATAATTTTATTTATCAGAGTGTTCCCTTGAAGACTGACTGAAACTGCTGCTGCATGAAGTAATACTCGAAGCTGCTCCATGCAATCTGCCGCTATCAATCTTTGATGTTGATGCATGTATTGACTTTAACTTTCCTTTTGAAATTACATACATCATACAGAATCTGGGAATGGATTCTGAGAGTCTAGATGAAACTTTGGTGCCTTTGAATTGGCTATAAAGTATAAATATAACTTGGTCAGTTAAACACCAACAGAATAAGGCAGTACAGATGATCAGAAACTAATACCTAATAAAAATATTTCTAGGAGAAGCTCCTATAACAAATAAACCAATTGAACAACAAATGAACTTTCATTTAATAAAAAAAAAATCAAATTCATTAATTCTATTGAAATTACATTAATAAAAAAGCTAAAAAGAGAGAGGAACATAATAGATTTTTTCTATTGAAATTACATTAATGAAAAGGCCAAAAAGAAAGAGGAATAGAATAGTATTAGTGCTTAATAATAATTAACTATAAAAACACCTGTAATAAATGCTTCGTATAATTAATAAATGAGCAAAATATAACAGTGCCAAATCAGTTTATTCAGTGATAGATGCATTATACTCAAATTTGATCCAATGTTTAATTCATTTAGTGACAGAAACGCAATAAGTAAACTAAAGTAAACAAAATAAGTTCATCGTCTCTGGTCATAGTTTTCGAAACATTTTATTTGCAAGAGAAATGTGGCCTAATTTGAAAATAACTCTCACCTATTTATAACAATGTTATCGATGAATCAAGAACTGCCAAAGCACAGTTAAATACCTTGTAACAGATTAATATTGTTGGTGTATACAGGTATATAACTTTATCAGACATGTTTATACTTATTCTGTTGTAGTGACTTTGTACGTATATAGCTATGTTATATCTGCACATATATACATGGAAAATTGAAAATTTTCCGTTAATTTCGGATAATTTTGTTGTCAAAAGGAAAGGGTGTTTCTGGTAACAGATTAATTCATATTTTACCAGAATAGGTTGTTATCTCATTTTAACAAAAGATATATGTATAAGTGCAAAAATGTTAAGTCTATTACAATTTATACATACATATAGAATCAAAAATGATATTCTAAGGTAGGGCCATTAGCTTAGTTGCATACTGCCTTAACCCTATATCGAACGAAGACAGTATTTTATTTACCTGTTTAGAAATTACACCTATAGATCAGTTTCCAGTTTACTTGGATATTCATGAAACATCAATACAGAGATGAATGGTTTACCTCAATCAGAGTGACATGAATGTGGTCTTTGATGTGAGAATAACTTTCGCGCACGTCTTTCATAATGAAGTTGCTCAATTCACCACTGAATTCTACGCCTGTAGGGCCAACACCAATGACCATGCAGTGTAAAAGGCGTTTCTTCTCTTCTTCTGAAAATGGCTAAACTAACAAGAAAAAACGTTGAATATTACATGTAGGAGAACATTGAATGGAATGGAATAATCTGATTCATAAATTACCAGGATTTTCTGACAGCATCAAGTTTGAAAGTAGCTTCTTCCTTATTGCATGTGCGTCATTTACTTCACAAAGAAAGAAAGCATGCTCCGTTACTCCTTTAATATTAAAGGTTAATGGCTCGGCGCTAGATGCAATGACAAACTTATCGTATGCAACCTTAAAACGCCGTGCATCTTTTGGTACCCCAGAAGTTATTGCGGCTTCACGGTATACCTAAAAGTCATGTCAAAAAGTTCACAGAAACACAAGTTAGGCTTACAAAACTTTGCTCTACTTGCCAACTAAATACGCTAACTAATATACCGGGGACAATCAACACTACTGGTTGCAAATATTGAAATCAAGAACTAGTTAAGTCATGTTTATAGTACATGAAATATAAAGTACCTTGTGGAAAAGTTGCAAGGTCGTTTATGTATACATCTCATCAGCTTCCACATCTATTTAAATAATAAGATTTGTAAAATAGTTAAAATTACATACACACTATATCGTAAGAAGAACATATACCAATTTTTTTGGCTTTTGCATAAATATTCTAAACTAAGTTAGAATTCCATTCAATCAGGTTTTAGTTTGAAATAAAAAAGCACGCTACAACACAATCCTAAGGATATCCATTTAATCTTTTCAAAAACTATAGACTTAAATTACAAAATAAAATATCATTACATCATTGATAAGTAGAAGTAGGGCTATCCATTCTCCAGTGGATGCTATATTATTCAGGTCCTACAGCCATTAGACATAAATAGTCTTGTTGCTTTTCTTTATGGTCAGTGGTCTTTGATATTTTTATTGCATTCGGCATTAAATATCCATAATCCCACCTACTAAGTTGCTTTAAATCATCTAAATGTGACAAAAATACTCATAGAAATGGAAATCTATGTTTACGAAAACATGTTGTAGAAGGTACATTTTGTTTGGACCCAAATTAACCACCTGTTTGAATCGGTATTAGTAATGACTCTAGTTCCAGTAAACTTTGAATAGAATAAAGTGTAGAGTTACTATTAACTATTGTTCTGACAAGTTAACCAAGTAATGTCCATCAGAAAATTATACTATTGGTCAACAAGAGTAAATAAGCTAAATATACCTTTTTGAGAAGATTGGTCACCTTTGAAACTCATTTGAACCTCATAACTATTGAGTACATGATTTTCATAGATTCCATATATTGCTTGTAAGAAACAACGAAGTCAGATGGGCCTGTTTTGTAGTAAGATTGATAGTGAGTAATAAGAACTGTAGTCATAACTGAAGAAACTAGTATAATTTCCCTCTTCGCTCATACAAATAATTGCACTAATCAAACAAGGGACTGTATCAAATTCATTATGACACTATACAAATATCATCAAAACTAATATCAGTTTTAGTGGGTGAAGGTCCATATTGATAAGTAGGTGGAAACAACTAAAATTTAACTATCAAAAGATATAAAATAAAAATTGACAGGTATGAGTAACAAAAACTTAACATTAATCATAAACTGGGTGTTCACAACAATTTGGAACAAAATGTGTATTGTGGGTTGTAGATAACTTTGAATTATCTCCATCTGTTTGATAGCCTGCCATGCATTTGCAAGAACTTCAAGATGCATATTTTTACTGGATATTCCTAAAGATGAAATATAAGATAACATACCTTAAAAAGAAAAAAGCATCCATGGCCATTAGTTTCTTTGCACTTGCAAAACCACCCCAACCACATTGTAGTAGGTGCATTTTGGGATTACCTATAGAAAAATTGTTTACGAAATCTATTTTTTGCAAGATTAACATCTATATACACATTATAATAAAATGGTATGTAAATAGTTTCAAAAAATATATAGTGCCTACCTATAATAAATTTTACTTTTGTAATTTGAAATATTGGCACTAAATGAATACCACTGAAAGAAAATTAAACCTGTTTAATATGCTCAAACCTAAAAAAATTCCACAACTACATAACCAACAAAAGACATATTAATCCAATCTTTAAAAAACAAAAACTAGAGTTGAATGCTTACTTGGAATTAACATTGAATTTATGTTTGACAGATGCCTCTAAACAAAGAAAGGCCTCCAAGACACGATTGCTCCAGGATCTGTGGCTGTTTCAAAGACATGTTCAGCATCTATACATAATAGAATGGTGATATATGGTTGAATATATCTCTGTGGAGAAAAAAATAGAATTTTTTTGAGAAATTACTACACAAATAACTGACAATGATTTGCCACCATAATTTTTCATAGAAGAACGCATGCTATTAGAAATTAAACTTCCTTTTGGACATTTGAAAATGATATGTAACATCAAACACCCTAGTGTATGCATTTTATCACCTACAGGCCTTATCCAAGATGATTTTTGCCTAAAGCGGTTTTCAAGAAACAATAAATGAGGAACAATGAATTTCTCAGAATCAGATCCGGAACAGACTACAGCAGCGAGTGGGTTGCAACATTGCAAAACAAAAGATAGATCAAGGCTAAATTAAAATATAATTTAAGTAACAAAATTAGGTTTAAATTAACCATGAGGCCACATTTGTTAACCTCATGATTTGATTTCAGAATTGGTTGTGTATTGGTTAAAATATAAATTGATTACAGAACTAATTTAATTCACAATGCATTTTGAATATTCAATGTGTATGTCTCTTTCATAGGTGGTTGAAATGGAACATTTAATCTATGTTTTGATCTTAGTCCACTTGATATCTACTCATAAACTTGTAAGATATCTGAATACTAATGTTCTTACTATATATGACCCACATCTTGTTACCAAACCCTCTACAAATTTATCTTCAAATTTGTTTGTAATATAGTCAGACCACTTATTCCCAAATTCATTTCACCAAACCTATGTGCCTACGTACCTGAAAGACGCATCATAGAAGATAATATTAGCCTATGACCAAGTTAAAAACTTCATAACCAGTGTTAAAAGTTGTCTATCGTGATTTATTTGCAAAAGAAAGACCTATGATACTCTCAATAAAGACTTCATCCTTTATTTATTATGCCATATGTGTTTCCCTTATAAATGGATCCTTTTTAATTGAAAAGTTGATCAAAAGCACCTTCATTATAATTTATGAAAGATTTCCTAATAGTTTATTTACCCGTAACAGAGGAATTAGATATGGTGACCTACTGTCACCCTTTTTGGTTATATTATATAAAGAATTATAATCCTACGATCATGGGTTTGCAGGAAACCAAGATACATATATCTTCTATATTTCAGTAGTTAAGGTTACCAAAAATGTTACCAAAGATACCTGAATATGTTTAAATCTGATTTCACTATGTTAATTTAGTAAGAAAGTTCATTTTTATGTTAGCATCTCTTATTTATGTAGGAATGTTACGAAAAAATGACTAGTGAATTGGCTTTTTTTTAGTCTATTATTGGTATATTTTCCTAAAAGGACATTTGCAATAGATTTTAAAAAAAAAAATCCGTAGTGTAATTTATTTATTATCAAAAACATATTCTACTTAATATTATATTGTGTATAGCATGTATGTTACGCGAACACAGTTGATCTTGCTGACATAAATATAGCTGCAAATATCTTAAATTTGAATAATAAATATTGTGGTTATTTGAGAAATTATATGTTCCCCGCTAATTAGAATGGTCTTACTATCCAAAATTGAAGGAAATAAAATTGATAACTTTACCCATTTATATCAATGTCAAAATTTTAATGTAATTACATCCTTTTGAAATCGGTTTCCATGTAAAAATACATTGAGTTAAAATATAAAATTTTATGGCCTTTCCCAAATTTTCAAGTTTTTAGTTAACCCACTAATTTCTCTCCTTCCTTTTCTTCTCTGTTTATTCTTTATTCTTTTCAATCTTGTTCCTTTATTTCTTTTTAACTATTAGGTTTTTGGTTTTTATATAAAACCACATACTTTCTTTTAAAACCTATAGCACTTCAGATTTGACTCTTCATTCAAATATCAAACTGCATCATAAACAAAAACCACTATAGATGTAAGTACCGTCATCATTTGGTTGGATACTAATCATTCATTTAGGCTTTTGTATGCCCATGTATTCAGGAATGTTAGTAACTTACTTCGGAAATTTTATAGTTACGGTAGCCTAATTCCTCATTTGCCAAAATGTTGTAATATTTTAGATCCCTTTAACTTAGTTGTCTGGTTCTCCATCATTTTCATGGTTTTCCATTAAACAAAAAATATATTATAACTGATTTCAATAGACCGACTAGTTTTGATAATATATATAGTACAAGTATAGGATTTACCAAAATAGTTTGCTCAATTGAATAGCATACTCAAACACATACCATACATTTCACAAACAATTATGATATATGATATATTCAATAAATGAAAATTGAAAGAAGAAACTTAATACCTATTATGCAGTACAGTCAATAAGTGTAAATGCAACTAGGAAATAAGCAACACTCACATAGAGAGAATTCATTAAATATGGTGCTGAAAATTTTTGTATGAACAATTCAAATTTAATTTTTGGGATCAGAAGTTACTACTTAGAAAAAAATAATTTCACTGCTGGTACATGTTGTTTATATATGACTTATATATATATATATTGTGTTTGAACTGAAAAAAGGATATGGTCTACAAAAACTTGCTTCTAACAAGTAAGTCCATAAGAAAACAAGCAAACATACATGCACAAATGCATACATTTACATGACAAAGCTAAATGAAAAATAAATCATTTTTTTACTTATATTGTGTTGATTATATACATGCGTATATACATATACATATATATATATATATATTGATTTATATTACAAGATTGAATGCCTAAGTATGCTTTATTCTTGCATGAAAATCGGCTACTTCTAAAATTGAAGAATATGCAAATAATTTGTTATTACCTTTTATTCCTTTAAAAGGAAAAGGTAAAAAAACTAAAATAAAAAGTTACTTATATGCTAAGAATAGTATAATTAAAATAACAGTTGATAATATGCATATTATATTTATACATAAGTTATATTAAAGGATATCTTACCTATAGAGACCAAGTGCAGTTGCAAGACCTGCAATTCTAGCACAAACTATCACCACATCTTCAACCGATGTGTCCGTTGATCAATACAAATAGATTTGAATACTTGTTTTTGTTAGCTATGCAAGAATTGATGTATTCTGTTGAAATATATATGCGCATAGAGATCGAAGATATAGAAATATAAAAGTAGTGATGTCATTGCTAATGAACTTGACTGCATCTGTTCTCTGTTCGATAATAAACTTGAAAGAAACGTGTTCAATTTTGGCAAGAGGAACATTGCCCTGCATAGTTTAATTACAAAACTACACATGCATTATCGACTTCTTATTAGAATTAGGCAAACATTCAGTGGTAGAAACCATTTTGCAATGTCCAAATTCAGAACACACATTTATTTATCAGTTAACAACAAAATGCACATTGCATAAATATGAAACAATATAAAAAAATACAATAGCAATATGGACCGCTATTGGCATGAAGCTTTTTGCTGTATTTTTATTCAAACAAAGCAAACAAATATTTCAAAATACCGTCTGGATTCAAAACCATAATATATGGAATTAATTTTGATTTTATTTTTCTTTTTTGGATATAGCAATATAAGGAATAAAGTAGTATGAAATGGGATTTAAGTGGAATTGACTTACTGTTTACATGGAGTAGAGGATTGACCCATCGTATCCAATTCCTAAAGTTATTTCTTAATTAAAAAAAAGATTACACTAAAATAAACATCAAGCTAAAAATTCATGTTCAGTACATCCAAATAATATAAATTTCAGTGGTAGAATACCTAAAGAGATTGATCTCCTTTTCAAGTCGAGCAATGGCGGTTGACAAATGGTGTTTTCCTAAATAATCCCCGTTTCTTTGAGGCTGCTAGTGGTTATTATTTCCATTCATCGTCATGCCAATTAAAATCTCGGACTGCTTTTTTATTGACTTTAATGTGAAAACAAGAAGAAAGGGAGAAGATTTGAAAGGAGGAGGTGTTGAAATGGACGAGAGGAAGCAAAATAAAATATTTTAACGAAATTGTAAAATTAGCTGCTCAAAATCAAATTAGGGCAGGAAACTAGCAGCAACGTAACGAAAGGGAACGTCGATAATTGGTGTCGAGGCGGCTGGCAGTTAGAGGTGGTCACTACAAGAGAAAGGGCTCATTCCAACGGCGGCAAGCCGTTGGAGGCCGTTGGAATACCGTTGGAGGCCATTGAAAATTCCGTTGGTATACGTTTCAACGGCCTCCAACGGCACCAACGGGGTTATACCAACGGCAAGTTTGCCAACGTGGCAAATCCTGTTGACCAAACTACCGTTGGAATTTGCCATTGGAAGCCGTTGGAGGTAAATGACCAGTGTGCCGTTAGTCGCCGTTGGAAATCTGGGTATATTTTTTATATAAAACCAGCAGTGCTTGCTTCTAGCCACACACAACCACAATTATATCAAAACAGCTCCATTTCGAGCATATATATATAACAACTATATCAAAACATATCCAAACATATAGATATAACCAAATCATGCATATATTTCAGCATAAACCAATATCCAAACATAACCAACATCAAAAAATCCAAACCAACATCCACAACCAAACCATCGGAATGTATCAAATCCAAATATAAACAGAAACCATCAGAATGTATCAAATTCTCACCAACTCCAAAATATACATGCCAATAACAAAACATACCTAAATCACTCTGCACCAGAACCACCAAATGAAGGAGGCTGTCCATACTGTGCGATGAACTCCGCCATATGCCGGTTCATCTCCTCCGTCCTTGCTTCATGCAGCAAATTGCATTCCCGCATCTCGGCAAGCTCGGCTCGTAGCTGCGCAATCTCTTCCTTATCTTGAGCCTTTTGATATTCTCTTTGGGCTGTCTGAGCCTGTAAACAAATTTAAATTATCAACTACACTAAAAAAATTAGTATTAAAATAATTGCAAATTAACTAACCTATATATATTCACTAACAAATTCATAAAACAAACTACGGATATGGAAGCGTCTGCCGTGGGTATAAGGATAGTTCAAAATATGAATGGAATACACTAGTATAAGGATATTTACTAACTTAAAATTTAACTTAAAATTACCGATTGGCTTCCATATCCGTAGCGTCTGCCGCGGGTCACTGGATCCATGATAGACTCAAAAATGGCGTCCTCCTCATCGGGGGTCAAGTGAGCTCGTCCCGTATCCTCAAGTAAGTCTGTCCGCGCTTCCTGGAACTTTTGTTGTCATGCAAAATATAATTGAATTTAGTTAACGTATTTCAATTAACTTGTAAGTTTTAGTTACTTATGTTATACTTACATAGGCAGCACGCGCTTTGTCATCGTGGTCCCAAGAGTAAGAAACTGCGCTGGAATCATCGACCTGAGTCAAGGCATGTGTATGGGTAAACACATCCCAATAACTAACAGCCCCCCCCCCCCCCCCCCCCCGCGTTGTCTCTCCTGAAATATGCACATATAAATATACATTATTTATATTTTAACAAATTAAAATTTAAAATAATTAACTATTTATCTTATTTAATAATTATACCAAATCTTCCCGGTGATGCTGGAAAGACTTGGAACCACCGCGATGTGTAACGAGGTTCCTGCTCATGTTTGCATAATTCCTCTCGGACTTCCTCTGCAAATTTAAATTGAAAACAAAAATTATTTTGACAGTTTTAATTATTTATACATTATTTGCATCAAACAATTTAAATTAAATATATGATAGATTTACCACAAAATCCTCGTTGCTCCACCAGGTGGCAAACTCATCAAAGACAGCTTCACTCATCCAATGAGGCCTCTTTCCTGATGTTTTGATGCTGTTTATTGTTTCGCGATAGTTTTTTGCAATTTTGCTACTCCAATGGCGCCGGACAACAGAAACATCAGAATCGGCCAAGTCCACTTCCCCCTGCACGTTTGAAAAAATATGAGTTATACAGTTGCTACAAATAGTGTAGACATGAATTGACATAATGTACATGACTACATAATGCAATAATTGATATACCACACATACCAAAAAGTCCTGCCAGATAGCCTCCCGCACCCCCTCTAGTATCGCAGTCCACCTCGGCCAACACGAGGTCATACAAGCCATATACGCCCGTCGCGAGATCGTGAGCACTATGTTGGAAGGCTCCAACGTAAACCCACCGCTGTGTAAAACAAGGAAAAACATTTAATATTCCGTTACTACTATATATATTTGATAAAAGATTGTATGGAATAAAATTTAATTTTGAAACTTTATACGTACCTGCCATTGGCTTTGGGTTTCAGCCATACCGTAGGCCGAACACCCGGCTGTGAAGGACCAGCATTATCACCTCTCTGTGAGCTAGAAGATCCGGAGTGTGAACGTCTGTGTCCCGACATACCTATATGAAATCATAGTATAAAGAAAAGCAAGAGTAACATTGATTAATTTAGTATGCAAATGATGTCAGAATAATGAACATGGCGTAACATACAATATGGCGTAACATACATTATGACGTAACATAAAAGAGACTATGTGATACATATCATATAAAATTACTTTGGAAACAGAAAAATGAAAAAAAATTACCTTCTCAAAATATTGATTAGTGATCAATCCTCATTGCTTTCGGATTCAGACTCTTCTTCGCACTCTATATTTTGTTCCTCTATACTCTCAAATGCTTCAATTAATGCATTTGATTCATCATTTAGAGGTCCAAAATCTATTTGATCGTCGGTTACTATTATTCCTCTATTTTCCTCGATATCTGCTTGGTAAGCTTGTTGTTCAGGAATATTCCGTCCATCAAATGTAAACCTTGGTTTGGTTTTAAAAACAGCCGACCAATCTATTTTATCTCTTCTTAAAGATGGGTAAGGAGCTTAATAAACTTGAAGAGCTTGTTTGGCAAGTACAAAAGGATCGTACTTATAATACCTCGAAGTATGTTTTATTTCTACAAGATTATATTTTGGATCCACGTTTATTCCAGAACCTGGAACGTTGCTGAACCAGTTGCATTTAAACAAAAATACTTCTTCTGCGGGTCGGGTGAAATATGTCAACTGCAAAATCTGGGTTAGCATGCCATAAAATTCATTTATGTGATCATTTGGATCATCGCTACCTTTGACAAATACACCAGTATTGTTAGTTGATTTTTCGGCACCGTATTCTTTGGTGTTAAATTTATATCCGTTGACAAAGAATATTGGATATGTCTTGACTATCCTTTTTGGTCCCATAGCTAAATGTTTCAATCCTTCATCTACAACACAATTTGTTGTATCAAAAACGTAGATAGAAAACCAAGCAGCAAATTCTTTACCGATATCGTCGTTTG
Source organism: Allium fistulosum (assembly GCA_030737815.1). Taxonomy (NCBI): domain Eukaryota; kingdom Viridiplantae; phylum Streptophyta; class Magnoliopsida; order Asparagales; family Amaryllidaceae; genus Allium; species Allium fistulosum. Next base: position 865,708,719 of record CM060905.1, on the reverse strand, counting down.
GATGTTGTGATTCGTAAATACTGCAATTATAGAACAAATGTTGCATTATGATTAAAATACATGTGTGCATATTTGTGTATACATATGTGTAGATGATATGCATGTGTAGACGTATGTGTATATATATTACCTAATAAATGGTGCAACTTCGGCACAGTTGAGAAGAATGTACATGTGTGCTACTTGATAATCTCTATCATCCAACCATACTTCCACACATTTACCAGCAGGCCGACCAGTTTTTTTAAAAATAGTTAAAGTCGCTTGACAATCATCTTCATCAATGCCTTCATCATTACGCGTAGCACTTTCAAATGATATGTTCACATTGTCGTTGAAATAGTGAGAGAAAAAAACGAAGCTTCTTCTTCGATGTACGATTTGCAAATCGAACCTTCAACTCGAGCTTTCTGTCTCACTTTTTTCTTTAGATGATTTAAATACCTAGCAAAAATTATTTTAAATTAATTTTTTATACATTTAATTAAACCAATATGTAATAAACTAAATATTAATATACCTTTCAAATGGATACATCCATCCATATTGCACAGGCCCTCGAAGACGTGCTTCAAATGGAAGATGAATAGGTAAATGCTCCATAACATTGAAAAAACCTGGAGGAGATATTTTTTCCAGTTTGCAAAGCAATATCGGGATTTCTTCCTCAAGTTTACGTAGACGATCAACTTTTAATGTAGTTGAACAAATCTCTTTATAAAACAGACTAAGTTCTGTTACAACAGTCCAAACTTTTACGGGCAACGGTTCTTTAAAAGCGACGGGTAACAAATTTTCCATCATAACATGACAATCATGACTTTTCATCCCGCTAAGTTTATTGTTCGTATAGTCAACACATCTACGAAGATTAGAAGATATGCCATCTGGGAATCTTAATCCTTCCACCCATTTTAAAAGTAATTTAACTTGATTATTGTCTAGCTCATAGCAAGCTTTTGGCTTTTTTGTGTCATTTGGTTTTATATGAAGCTCAGGACGATTACTGTTGGGCGTATTCTCACCACCGGACCAGAATAACCGGACCAGCCACCCTCCAAACTACAGCAAACCAACCCAGTCACCTACCACCGAATCAAAGCCCTTCCGGTCCAAGCAATGCCGAACCAATCCGCTGCCGAACCAATCTCACTGCCGAACCAACCTACCCCATCTCACTGCCGGACCAACCTTCTCCCTGCCACTGCCGGACCAACCTTCTCCAAGCTGCCACCGAACCAAGCTCCTACCGGACCACCTACCACCGGACCAAGGCATTCCGAACCAACACTACCAGGCCAGATTGCGTCAGCCCAGGCCCATCAGCAGCTGTATACAACCAAGACCCCTACCCCCAGCCTCACTCTATAAATAGAGGGACAGGGGTACAACAATGGAGACAAGTTTGAGAGCTCAAGCACGGAGAGAACTTTCAAACAACCTTCTTTTACTTGTATCAAAGCTTTGTACTTGTAATCTAAACAAGAGAAGAGAAATAACATATAAAGTGGACGTAGGCACATTCTGGCTGAACCACTATAAATCTGCGTGTCTTTTTACAGTTTAGCCCTTGCTTTTCATATATTTGCGTAAATCACCCAAATCACTAAGAACAACATAAGATCTACTAAATCATACGACTTTGAGGTGTTTGTCCATTTTTTGTGCAAACATTTTTGGTGCTTTCATTGAGAGCTAGAAGCTTGAAGCATCAGCTTCATCCACTTAAAATATTTCCTAACAGCATTGTTCGCCACTTGGAAAACATGCCTCCCAAACCAAGAAAAGATGTTAACAAAGGAAAAAACATCGCATCTAGCAGTCTTCCAGATCCAGCTGTCACGAATCAAGTAAATCGTCCTCCTCCAGCAGCAGTACCAAATGAAGGACAGGCTAATCCGACCACTCCTGCCACAGAACAGCCCGCAGCAATTACTAAGGCAGATTTAGACAGGGTTGTGGTTGAAGTAACTAACCGCTTCACGTCCCAGCAGGAAGTCTTGGTGGACCATCTCATGTCACGCTTAAGGGATGCTAAAGAGTCCAACCGCAACACTGAATCATGGGGCGAGTCCCAGTCTGGAGGATCTCAGAGACAACAAAGGTCTTCCTTCTTCGAAGGAGCTAACGGCAGAAGTAGCCATGGTAGGAGCCGAGATCGAGCACAGCCCGAAGTTAGGCCTGAAGAAACGCTTGGAACCGAACCCCATGGGGGAGGTACCGGGCGGAGGTCAACTGTAGCTGAGCTTGTCATACTGCCTAACCACGGAAACACCAGTAAACGGGGCCGAGCTAGAGTCCAGCTTGAAGTTGGACCCGAGGAAGTGCTTAGATCAGAACCCAGCAGGGGAAGATCAAGGCAAGGGCCAACTATGGCTGACCCTAGCATGCTCCTAGAAGACCAAAGGCAGCTACCGGAAAATATAAGGAATGATAGACGATACCATCCCTACAGATCATCTGGACGGAATCAATCCCACAGAACAGAACCAAATTCATTTCTATCTGCTCCAAATTCTGATGAAAGGATGGCACGCTTATTCAGAGAGTGCATCCAACGAGAGCAAAGGGATCGAGGGATAGGCGCTAGAGTAACCAGCCCTTTCGCCCGCAATATCGAAATTGCTATCACCCCCTGAGAATGGAAGATGCCAACATTGGAACCTTACAAAGGAACCTCCGACCCTGTTGTACAATTATAGAGGTACACACAACATATGCTCATGAGTGGAGCGACAGAGGGAGTACTATGCAAATGCTTTCCGCTCTTCTTAGCAGATCTCGCTACCTCCTGGTTCTGTCATCTACCCCAGGGATCCATCAGCTCGTGGGAAATGTTGAAAGAAAAGTTTATCAGTCAGTTCCGCATTCATGTGGAACAACCTAAGGACGCTTATTCCTTATCCAGCGTCAAACAAAAACCTGGAGAGAAACTGCAGCAATACCTAACCCGATTCATTGCCGCAGCAGCCGCAGTCCAAGATGCCGATGAGAAGCTTATCCTAATGGCCCTCGGTAGTGGTGTGCATCCGGACACTAAATTTGCTAGAAGGTTGACAAAAGAAAAACCAGCTACTTTACCCGATTTCTTCCATGAAGCCGGGAAATATATGAGGCTTGAGGATGCTGCCATTGAGGGACAGTCAGGACAGCAAAATAAGGCAACTCATAGCAACACCCCTGCTGTGGCAAGGGACGTTCGAAGAAATGATTCCAGAGACAATGCTGGGGGCAAGAAGGGAGAAAAGCGCCTATATCGGCCAGGACCGAGGTTCGACACTTACACTCCTTTGAACGAGACCGTCGAAAATATCTTCCTTGCCACCCAAGGCGAAGTTAGATACAAACGCCCACCATACAAGAAGGAATCAGATAACGCGCAGAAGTCTGGAAAGTTCTGCCGCTTCCACGAATCTCATGGGCATGATACCAATGAATGCCATCATCTCCGGGACTTGATTGAGGAACACATCAGAAGGAAGAAACTGGAACGCTATGTAAAAGGTCAGGACAGGACTCCAACCCTTCCAATGAGAACCCAAGGCTACCCTCACTGGAGATCGGCAGAGGAAACCGCGACACTAGCGGCTCTAGTCAAGAGAAGATAGTGGTCCATACCATCTTGGGAGGACCGCACATCGCAGACAGGAGCTGGAAAGAGATGGAAAGATATGGAAAGTCGCTCAGAGACAATAAAGACTGTGTCAATTCGGTTATAGAAGAGCGCCACCCGAAACGGAAAGAAAGTGATGACATCACATTCGGTAAGCGTGACCTAGAAGGAAGACAATACCCTCACATGGATCCCATGGTTATCTCTGCCCGGCTCGGTCCCGCCGAAGTTTACCGAATCCTAGTAGACACTGGAAGCTAAGTGAATATCCTGTTCAAACATGCATTCGACAAAATGAAACTATCAACGAAGGATGTATCTCCCTGCGATAAACCACTACACGGTTTCACTGGAGATGCGAAGATCCCCCTTGGGCAACTGGACCTCTTTGTTGAGATTGGAAGCCATCCCCGCTCCGTTGTACGAAAACAGACGTTTGTGCTAATGCTAATAGAAAACCATTCGGCCTACAACACCTTCTTAGGAAGGCCAGCCTTGTCTGACTTCCAAATTGTCCTAGCCCCATGGTGCCTAAAAATGAAATTTCCAACGGACAATGGAGTAGGGGAAGTAGAAGGAGACCAGGACGTTGCTCGAGACTGCTATGTGACTGAACTTCGCAACAACCACAGGAAGGATAAAGGGAAGGGTGTAGAGGTTGCCCTCTGCACGAAAAGTCTAGAAGCATAGCAGCTAAAGAAAGCCCCTCCTCTTCGATATACCAGCAACCCTTTCAATGAATTAGACCCTAGGGACAAAGAGGAGGAGGCCGCCGCCGAGCCTGCAGAGGCTATGGAGTTTGTATCTGTAGACAAGCACAACTCGAGTAGACTATTGAAAATTGGGTCCCAACTAAAAGCAGCGTTGAAGGAGCAACTCATCGACTTTCTCCGCCACAACTTGGATGTATTCGCATGGTCACACGCTGACATGACCGGAATCTCCCCCGACATAGCATGCCACGTACTAAACATTGATCCTACCAAGGCGCCCGTAAAACAAAGAAAGAGAAGTATGGGGGTAGAGCGATCAGCAGCCCTCGATGAAGAAGTAAAAAATCTACTCGCCAATGACTTCATACGAGAAGCCATCTACCCGGAATGGATCGCTAACCCGGTGCTGGTAAAGAAGGCTAATGGGAAGTGGCGAACATGCATTGACTTCTCCAACCTAAACGACGCCTGCTCAAAGGATTGCATCCCGCTTCCCCGAATCGACCAACTTGTAGACAGCACGCCCGGGCATGAGCTCTTATCTTTTATGGGCGCATACTCAGGATATAACCAAATTCCTATGCATGCTCCCGACCAAGACCACACTAGTTTCATCACCGACCGGGGTTTATACTGCTATAAGGTAATGCCTTTCGGACTTAAAAATGCAGGAGCCACCTACCAGCACCTCGTCAACAAGATGTTTGCAGGGCTAATAGGGCAAACTATGGAAGTATACGTGGATGACATGCTGGTAAAGTCAAGGAAAGCCGACGATCACGTAAGCCACCTAGGCGAAATGTTTCAAGTACTTCGCCAGTATGGAATGAAGTTGAATCCTCTAAAGTGCTCCTTCGGAGTATCATCAGGAAAGTTCTTAGGGTTCATCGTCCATGCCAGAGGGATTGAAGCAAACCCTGAACAAGTCCGAGCGCTAAGGGATATCAAGATACCTTCCACTCGAAAGGAAATGCAAAGCCTGATTCGAACATTTATTGACATGTGATATGTTGTCCTAGTGACATGTTGTATATAAAGTACCATTTCAAAAAAAAAAAAAGGAAATACAAAGCCTGAATGGAAAAGTGGCCGCCCTAAGCCGATTCATCTCCAAAGCAACGGACAAGTGCGTCCCCTTTTTCGAAGCTCTGAAGAAAGACAAAGGAAAATTCGAATGGACAGACGAATGCTTAACCGCTTTCCTTAACTTAATCGAACACCTCCAGAAACTACCGGTACTCTCGAGTCCAAGTGAAGGCGAAGAGTTATACTTATACCTTGCTGTGTCATCTCACGCCCTAAGCGCTGCCTTGGTAAGGGAAGACAACCGCACGCAGCGGCCAGTTTACTTCGTCAGTAAGAGGTTTACGGGGGCAGAAGTCAGATATCCTAAACTTGAGAAGCTAGCATACTGTTTACTAATCACATCACGAAAACTGCGTCACTACTTCCAGTCCCATTCCATCAAAGTTCTGACCGATCAACCACTGAGGCAGGTACTCCATCGTCCCGACACTTCTGGGTGACTACTTAAATGGTGCATTGAACTAAGTCAGTATGATATCACCTATCACCCTCGCACCGCCATCAAGGGACAAGCCATGGCTGATTTCATTGCAGAATTCACTACCAACGAAGATAAGGAGCAATTGGAAATGGTAGAAGATATCAAGTGGAATCTCTTTGTGGATGGTGCATCAAACGAACAAGGCTCGGGGGCAGGTGTGGTAATAATCACTCCCAGGGGAAATAAGCTGCACTATGATATAAGGTTGGAGTTCGCTGCCACCAACAACGATGCAGAATATGAGGCAGTGATAGCTGGATTAGAACTTGCCATAGAAATTGGAGCCAATTCTTTGTGTCTCCATAGCGATTCTCAACTTATTGTTAATCAAATACTAGGAGAATTACAAGCTCGAGAAGAATGACTCATAGCATATTTAAAGAAGACCAAGTTACTTCTCAGCCGATTGGACCACTACTTAGTCAAACACATCCTTCGGGAAGAGAACCAAGAGGCCGACGAATTGGCAAAGCAAGCAAGTGTGAGAGACATTGCCATCTTCGGAGTAGTAACCATCTCAAAACAACTGACCCCAAGTTTTGAGCAAGTGAATCTGATAGCTGCAACCGAAGAAGCAACTTGGATGACTCCCATCCGAGACTACCTACAAAGCGGCACACTACCCAACGGGCGTAACGAAGTCAAGAAAATCTTGAGGAAAATTTCCCGCTACACAATACAAGAAAACATCCTCTATCGGCGCGGATTCTCTAACCCGTTATTAAGATGTGTCGCTGGGAGGGAAGCCAAGGAAATCTTATTCAACATTCATCAGGGAAGCTGCGGAGATCACACCGGAGGGTAAACATTAGCAAAAAAGATACTCCGATATGGATATTTCTGGCCCACCTTAAGCAAGGACGCCTTAGATTTCGTCAAAAAGTGTGACAGATGCCAGAAATTTGCTAAGATTCTGTGGCTACCAACAACTGAGATTACTCAAATGACCAGCCCTTCGCGATATGGGGAATTGACTTAATCGGCGAGCTACCAATGGGCCGAGGCGGTGCCAAATATGCTATTGTGGCAGTCGACTATTTCACCAAATGGGTGGAAGCAGAACCTCTGAATAAAGTATCTTTAGCAAAAGTTATTAACTTCTTGATCAAAAATGTTCTGTGCAAGTACGGAGTCCCACTCAAAATCATATCAAACAATGGACTTCAGTTTGACAGCGAGGAATTCGCCAACTGGTGCCGAGAGCATGGAATTCACAAAAGCTTCTCATCCGTAGCGTATCCCCAGGCAAACGGACAAGTCGAAGCCGTCAACAAAATTCTGAAAACTCTAATCAAAAAGAAACTCGAAAAGTCAAAGGGCGCATGGGTGGACGAACTCCCTACGGCACTGTGGGCCTATCGCACATCCTTCAGAACATCAACCGGGCATACTCCTTTCTCTTTGGCATACGGATCGGAGGCTATGCTCCCAGTTGAAACCATTGTGCCTTCCCACCGTAGGATCCACTATAACCCAGAAGAGAACGAAGAACTCCTTCACATGTCTTTGGATCTAGTTGAGGAGAGAAGAAATGATGCAGTCCTTAAAGCAGCGGCCCACAAGCAAAAAGTGGCAGCACAATACAACTCCAAAGTCAAGCATCGTACCTTACAAGAAGGGGATCCTGTCCTCAAGCGAATCTTCCCTCGCCCCGGAGCACTAGATCCAATCTGGGATGGACCATATGTAATTCATAAAGATCTCCACAATGGAGCTTATATTTTGTCAACAGTGGACGGAGAGGTGTTCCAGAGGGCATGGAACATCCAACACCTCCGTCGATACTTTTCTTAACTTGTACTGCCCATATGAAGTGAATTAACAAAGAGATTCAGTGGACGTAGGCCTTTTCGTGCCGAACCACTTTAAAAAACCTTGTCTCTTTTTTAACTTGTTCCTTTATATCTTGGCTGCTTGTTAACTTTATCCTTTTCTGTTGAACAAAATCCTATAGCATTTCCACTCAAAGCACTCCACAGCGCAACTTCACCTGGACAAGACCTAACAGGTACTATGCGAATCTATGCCCTCGCCAATGAGACACTTTTGCTCCAGCATCCCTCTGCTGCGGGTTAACTCATTGCTCGCGACGGCCCTTAAAGCAAACTGTAATGAGCCGATTATAAGCCACCGAGAAGGCCGACTATAACCGAGGCAGCTCATTACGGCGTTCGGCTCATCGGCAACTGTGAACCGACTATAAGCCCCAACATAAAGTGTGGCCAGCAAGGGGCAGTTCACGGTTGACGATCCGCACCCACGCTAGCCGACACAGTAAATCGAATAATACCCACGATTACGGGCCATAATGACCCGGGTAGTTACTGTGCGCGATCTCGGCTCCGATGTGTCTTAAGTGCGGCTGTGGTAAAAAAGAATTAACTCCCCGCGGAGGCGTAAGATGGGTGACAGATGTCTCCAAGACCCACAGCTAGAGAAAGTGACTACAAAGCCCGTTTGCCATGAACTTAAGCACATCGAAGGCCTTCCGTGATTGGAAGTTTTACTATTTCACGTATTTCAGTTTTATTTAAGAAACTTTTCTCCTATCCTCTGTAACAATCCCTGAAGTACAGGACATAGAACAGGAGACAATCCCTAATGGAAGCAGATACTCACGGCAAGATACTGGACCGCATCCCTTACTTGGTCACACAGGATATTCAAAGCTGCCATCTACAAGCAAAATATAAAGGGCGGTATTACCTTCATTCATGAGTAAACACATGGTTATAATTTATTCACACCTCACGCTCACATTGCAAGTCATGAAATTATGTTTTAAACAGGAACCTAACATCAAACACAATTTAATTACAAGAATATGCATAGCTATATTTCTCATACAACATGTCAAAATAGCAAAAACATTCAAAAAACGGCAAAATCAGCTTAAGTTAAAGAATTACACGTCCAGAATAGAGTTATTTATTACAAGTAGCAAAAGATTACAACCTAAGAGTTACTTTACTGTTTTAAGACTAACATATACAACCATGTCAAGTCCACAAAAAGAATTTTCCAGGTCTAATCAAGGAGCCGGCTGCGTCGGAGTCTAGTCCTTGTCCTGTTGCCCACCTGTCCGGTCAGAGAAAGGATTCATTAGTGATAGGCAACCAAATTAACAGAAATACTAGAAAGGAAGGCTTACCAGCATCTCCTCCTTGGTCAGCTTGATCATCATCCTCCACTTGCACACCTGCCTCCTCAGCTGCAAGCAACCGCATACCCTCCTTCGCCGCCACCTTCTCCTCCATGGTAAACTGGGCGGTAACAGCATCCATCCTAAAGGCCACACCACCCTCCTTGTCTGCCTCAGCCTGGGCCTCCTCTAGAGCCCTGAGATAGATCCTAGCCATAACCCGGGGGTAATCGTCCATCCAGGACAAGTTACCCTGCCTCTAAGTACATAAGTACATATCCTGGAGCATCCCCTCCATCAGCCCCTCGTTCTCTTCAAATTCCCTCATCCGGGCCTCGAAAGCCGACAGCCTTTCAACGACAACTTCTCTCTCCAATCGGTATCTCGAGCAGTCAGCCTGAAGGGATTCCCGCATCGCCTCCATCTCCTCCTTCAGCTTAGCTTGAGCAAGCTCTGCGGCCTCAAACCTCCTAGATAACTCCTCTATCTGCTCAAGATCCGCTTTCCGGACTTCATCCACCGTGGCAATGGCCATATCGATCCGTTCTTTGCAGGTAGCCTCCATTTTCCGTAGTTCGGCTCAGCTAGCCTCTTCCATAGTTTTCTTTAGTCGTCTGGAGGCTGCTTCGTGCTGAGAGATCTGGATGGCTTGGTCGGCGAGTTGCTTGGCCTGGTCGGAAACCACTAACCGCAATCTTATGTTGGCACTCCCGATTTCCTCCCCGGCCTTGACCAATCGGGCATGATGCCCCATCAACTTCTTGGTTTCCTCAGCAACCCGATCGATGTTTGCTTTAGCTTCGTCCCCCATAATGACAATCCGAGTAGTAAGCAAATCAAGGTCCAGGGACTTGGCCTCATCAAGCACCTTTACCATAGGGTTGCGAGGAAGAAGGTGCTCATCGGTAACCTCTTCAAAGGAAATATCATGAGAACTTGGATCCAGATCAGGATGACCCGCAAATGGATTACGAGCCAAGTCAGGACGATCAATCTGAGTAACGGTAGGATTTTCAGACGGGTGCGGAGAGGGTGTGAACTCAGTATCCTCCTCCGTGATATCATGAAGAGGCTGAATTGGGGGCTGAGGACCAGGTGAAGGCTCGGATAGGGGGCGACTCCTCTTTCTCTTTTGAACATCCTCTTCAATAACCCCGAGAAGAGGACGGTAGCCAACTACATCCCCGGAACGGTGGGTCGGAGGCTTCGGCTTGGCGGAAGCTTTGGAGAGCTTGTATTGTTCAAGCCTGCGCCGAAGATCTGAGGTCTAGGCCGTTTTACCTGCCCCTGATATGAAAACCAAGCGTCACCAACATGTATTGAGCCATCATTCAAGAATTAAAAGAGTAAAGTGAAATTCACCTTGAACCGCCGAAGTTGCTTCAGTAGAGGCGCTACCGGAAGATAGATCGACGCCGGTCCCAATGTTATCGGCTTTTTTGAACTTCTCCGAACCTTCGAAGGCTTGGCGGAAAGCGCCATCCGTCCACTCTTTCATCTCGCCTACTTGCCCAGAAGACAAAGCCCCGACACCGTCGCCACCTCCATCGCCTTCTCCTCCATCTTCGCCTTGCTCCTCCTCCACGTCTACCTCCTCCGGGATATCTGGATATGAGCTAGGAGAGGGGCCGTCAAACTTTTTGAGCTTCTTCCCCCCAGCAACCGGGTGTTTCGGAAAGGGCCTCCTTTTACTGCTCTTCAACTCGGCCCCTTCTTTAGCTTGGGCAGCCTTCTCTTCAGCCGTGTCCCTCTGCTTAACCACGGACTGCTGTGGAAGGATCAAGTTGTACTCCAAGAGTGTAGCGTTCCTGATTACGTAGGCAGCCGACCTATCTCTCCCAGTAATAGCTTCTATTTCTGCTGCCGTCTGAACCAGGCTAACATTCTCCACGACCGCAAAACCACCTGTCGCTAGCAAAAAATAAAAACACATAAGAAAGAGTATTGCAACCAGAACGGGATTTAAAAATAGAGCTTTGACTTACATCCGGAGGTGAAACGCCGAATAGAAACGGAATCATCCCTGACAAAGATCATTCCTTCTTGAACATACTGTACTTGGAGTATAAATCCAGGACCGGCTTAAAGGTTACGGCTGATTCCAAGCTGATGTAGGGAGACCCCTTCTTGTAGCCTCTCAAGTTATACAAATACCGGATCTCCCGGTTGGAAGGAGGACGCCCATATCTCCTCTGGAAGATGACGAAGAGACTCACCAGAATGGCATAAGAGTTGGGCTGAAGCTGGAATGGAGCTACCTTTAGATATGTGAGAAAGCTGACTACCCAGGCGTTGAGAGGCGGGATGGCACCACACATGCAATGGTATCTGCTGTAGGCAAAATATCCTTCGGGAGGATCATACGGCATCACTCCCGCATTCGGCAATGACATGCGTGCTCGGTCGATCCCAAATGAGCGAGATATAACATCGAGTTGCTCGCCCTTGAGTAAGCTAGGGAAGCAATCAGGAGGCAGGTTAAGAAGTTCCAGGAGACCGTTTCCATCCACTAATGATCGCGGGGTGGGCCCGTGGCGGACAGGTCCTGGCTGAGCCGGGGGCATTGAGGAAGGCTCTTCTCGGTCCTGAGATCTTTTCTTCTCTGATCGGGTTTCCACTCTTTGAGATATTTATCTGCAGACACAAGAAAGTATATCGTTAGGACACATAAACTATGTAATCTAGAGTTTCACTAGTGATTCAGGTATAAAATTCCATCCGGTAGAGGGTTCATTCAACACTCGGAATCCCCGAATTCACTCAGTAAGGCCCAACCTAGAAGCTCATTCGGTATTCCAAGTGTGAAAGTTCATTCGGTCATTCGGTAGTCCAAAGGCTCCGAGTTCGTTCGGTGCTTAAAACGCCCCGAGTTCATTCGGTATTCGAACCCTTTTTCCCATTCGGTAGTCCAACCCCAAAAGTTCGTTCGGCGGAGGCAAACTCACCTGGATCGGCAGTTAAGTAGGACTCGGTACTCAGTTGATTCGGTCAAGCTTAATTCTTCACTTAGTTGGTTCGGCTATCTCACTCAGTAAGGAATGACGAAGGCTTAACACCTCTACTTATAGGCAAATGAAGGACACCGGACCAACTGGACCGGCACTCGGGGGCCGAATGAAGATGACCAAGAAACAAAGTAGGCTGTATGCTAGCATACGCCCCACTTTGGGGGGCAAGTGTTGGGCGAATTCTCACCACCGGACCAGAATAACTGGACCAGCCACCCTCCAAACTACAACAAACCAACCCAGTCACCTACCACCAAATCAAAGCCCTTCCGGTCCAAGCAATGCCGAACCAATCCGCTGCCGAACCAATCTCACTGCCGAACCAACCTACCCCATCTCACTGCCGGACCAACCTTCTCCCTACCACTGCCGGACCAACCTTCTCCCTGCCACTGCCGGACCAACCTTCTCCAAGCTGCCACCGAACCAAGCTCCTACCGGACCACCTACCACCGGACCACCTACCACCGGACCAAGGCATTCCGAACCAACACTACCAGGCCAGATCGCGTCAGCCCAGGCCCATCAGCAGCTGTATACAACCAAGACCCCTACCCCCAGCCTCACTCTATAAATAGAGGGGCAGGGGTACAACAATGGGGACAAGTTTGAGAGCTCAAGCACGGAGAGAACTTTCAAACAACCTTCTTTTACTTGTATCAAAGCTTTGTACTTGTAATCTAAACAAGAGAAGAGAAATAACATATAAAGTGGACGTAGGCACATTCTGGCTGAACCACTATAAATCTGCGTGTCTTTTTACAGTTTAGCCCCTGCTTTTCATATATTTGCATAAATCACCCAAATCACTAAGAACAACATAAGATCTACTAAATCATACGACTTTGAGGTATTTGTCCATTTTTTGTGCAAACAATTACATATTACTTCGATATCACGTCTTGATTTCAAATCATCTTTCGTCTTCCCTTTAACATTCAAAATTGTATTAAACAGATTATCAAACACGTTTTTCTCATTATGCATCACGTCAATATTATGACGAATCAAGAGATTTTTCCAATAAGGCAATTCCTAAAATATGCTCTGTTTGCACCAGTTATGAATCGATGATTTAACTTGAATTTCAATTTGTTCTCCGGTTTCATGTATCTTTGGATAATCCTTTACAAGTTCATAAATTTCTTCGCTTGACCAAACCGTAGGTGGTCTCAAAGTTTCATGTCTATTAGCTGTAAAGTTTTTTTTATCTCTTCGAAAAGGATGATTAATATGAAGAAAACATCGATGACAGTCAAACCATGAAACTTTCTTTCCATGAGGTAAAAAAATTGCTCGTGTTTCTTCCATGCAATAAGGACAAGCTAGACGGCCGGCCGTACTCCAACCTGAAAGCATTGCATATGCAGGAAAATCGCTGATTGTCCACAATAAAGAAGCATACATGCGAAAGTTCTTTTTTTGGAAAATATCATATGTCTCTACTCCCTCGTACCACAATTTTTTTAATTCATCAATCAATGGTTGTAAATAAACATCGATTCCTTGTGTCGGATCATCGGTACCAGGGACGACAACTGTAAGAAACATATATGGAGTTTTCATACACATCCAAGGAGGTAAATTATAAGGTGTGACAATTATAGGCCATGACGAATATTTCAAACCAAATTGAGAGAATGGGGAAAATCCATCCGTACATAAACCAAGTCTAACATTACGAATTTCGGACGCAAAATCAGGATATTTCTGGTCAAAATGCTTCCGTGCTTCCCCATCAGCTGGATGTGTTAACGTGCCTTCTTCCTGTGTTCTCACACCGTGCCATCTCATATGTTGCGCAGTTATAGAAGATGCATATAACCTTTGAAGTCTAGGAGTAATTGGTAAATAATGCATACGCTTATACGGGACTTCCTTTCCCTTTTTCTTTCTTGGTTTGTATCTTTCCTGATTACATATTTTACAATTTCTAAGGTTGATATCTTCTTTCCAAAACAACATGCAACCCTTTAGACATGTATCTATTTTTTGATACGGTAAACCGAAAGCCAACATCGGTTTTTTTACTTCGTAATGATTTTCACACATTAGATTATTAGGAGGCATATGTCGTTTCACAGCTTGTACAACAGCCGTAAATCCAGATTCTATGAGGTTGTATTTGGATTTCATCGCAATGTATTCAGCAGTTACTGATAATTGGGTTCTGCTTGTGCAGCCTTCCCAAAGGGGTTTTTTCGCGGCATCTAACAAATCATATATTATTTTTGCCCCAATATTTGGTTCTTCTTCAGCATTACCATCATCATCAGTTAATTGGGGTACAGGAAACATTGAACGTGCAGCATCTTCAACCATATGTTCTGCAAGATTTGTCATACCAATTTCATTACTCACCACCTCCTCATCTTGTACGGGATTAGATGCTAACTGTTCCCCATGACGATCCCAAATCAAATAGTTCGACACGAAACCGTACCGACGCAAATGAACTCTAACCATTTGTGGTATCAAATGCTTTAACAGTTTGCATTTACTACATGGACAACGAATTTCTTTGTAGTTTCCGTTATTAGGTAAAGCAAAATCCATAAATACGCTAACACCATTATTAAAATGTTCACTTGTTGAGCCTTCAGTATCGACCCTTCGTTTTTTGTACATCCAGCTCCGATCAGTAAAATAATTGTCCATTTACCTACGTATATAATTAAAAAGTACGATATAAATTGGCATTGACATTTTTTATTAAAACAATTTTATAAACATTCTTCTTGTTTTTGTTATATCTGTTAAAATAATACTTAAAGCTTATTTTGAAATGAACATTATATTCTATTTGAACAATTTTATTAGCGAATTTGATATTAATTGATCATTGACACTTTGTTGATGGGTCATCCTACCTCCCATTACAAATACAATAACGTAATTAAATCGCATAAATCATATCAATTTAAACGATTCAACAAAATTTCAACAGCACTTCGCTTTAATTCCCTGAACAGTACACGATTGCGTGTACACAGGGAACATAAAGGGAAGCGCTGCCGAAATTTTGCGAACTATTTAAACTGAAATGATTTACGAGATTTAATTACGTTATTGTTTTTGTAACTTGTCCAATACATGGACAAATCCAACAAATACTGTATACAATGAATATAGATGTTTGTTCTGTTAAAAAAACGAATATCCACACAACGATCATATACAATACTTATCAGACGGGGCCAAAAACACTCTAAGGGTTTAAATTTTAAAATTAGCGATACAAAAGTTTAAATTTTATTTTCATAAAATTTAAACTTTTATATCAATAAACAATATGTTGAATCAACGCATATATAATGATTTTTTCCTAAAACAAAAAAAATCCTGTGTGTGTGCGCAACGTATAAAATAAACAAACAATGTTATACATATAATCGCATCACAAATCACATCCAGTCATGCACAAAATGTATCACGTATATATCGTATCATAACATGTCAAAAGTGAACAATTTATAGGTCAATATCATCACTTTCTACATACGATTTTACGCAATTCAATCACCAATATAATAACAAGTGAGGTTCATGCTTAGGTTAGTAACAATTATTAAGTTTGACACTAATTTAATAATAAACCTAATTTAACAAATCATAGTTAAACATGCAATAATTAGTTTAATAACAATAATTAAGGTCCAATACACTACACTACACAAACAATAGCACAATACATACACAAAATTACCAATTTAACCTAAAATTAAAAATTTAACAAAATTAGGGTTTTAGCAAATAATACTTGATTTTGGAGGTTGTGAAGCTTGCAAACGAAGATGGGGATGCTAGAATGTGTAGAAGGGGATAAAATGGGGTTGGAAATTTTTTAGGGGGGGGGGATTGGGTTATTTTCGTGTGGAATGGAATGAGGAAGAAGAAGATTGAGCTGCAGGTAAGTCGCGGATTTCCAACGGCGAGCAACGGCCGCCAACGGCAATATTCCAACGGCTTCCAATGGCATGTGTTTTTTGTTAAAAAATTCCGGGAAAAAGCTTGCCGTTTCTCGCCGTTGGAAGCCGTTGGTCAAAGGCCGTGGCGGCCGTTGCCCCCCCCCCCCCCCGTTGCTATAAACAGTAATTCTTGTAGTCGGTTGGCGTCGATGCGGCTAACATGTGACAGTGCGGTTGCAAGTAGACGGCGTTAGGATGACGGCGCAGTGGGAGACAATGAAATGGAAGGAGTAGCATCGTTATAGAGAATGAAGCCACAACCATGGAAATAGAGGACAACGGGGAAGTGGATTTGGGTTCTGATAATTTGATGTAGACTTAAGATTGAGGATTAGAGAAGATAATTTGAGCAAGAGGGAAAGGGGAATAATTTGGAGAATTGGCGGCCAACAAAGACCACTTTGAATGCGTTACATAGACGATTTATCCTCTAAACCAAACAAATTTACAAATACAATAACACTATCAAATAAGCGTTATTAATTTGTGTTATAAAAATCCACTTTTCTTGTAGTGCTATGAGTTGTGTATTATGAACTTAACTTGGTATATATATTGTCGTAGTAAGATACTATTACAGTTGGTATTTATGTATTATATTTTTCTACTTCGATCTATGACTACCTGTTCATTTGTATATGTTGTATATTGTTCTGTCCTGGTAAGCCCATGTATTTATTTCTTTATACCAATTCTGGGCACTTGTATTGTTGATATATTTTGAGTTGAGATATGTACTGGTGTTAGCCAAAGGAATATTCATGTGTGGTCACTCCTAACAAACCTCATTCTCCGTATTACCAGAAATGATTACCTACTAATTCTCTTTGGTAGTATGGGTATAGAGATAGGGCGTTACAGCTTAGTTCATTCTTCAATCTTAAATAAGTTCCTTTATTAAATAAATTGTTCTTTATCTCAATTTCATCCATATGAATTTCCCAATTAACATTTTGGAAACTAGCTTCCAAAATGTTATTATCTATTCTCTGATTTCACTTAAGGAAATTAGCATCAATAACTATTGCATGTCTAATTCCAAGGCTATCGCAATTCATATTGCATAGTTTTTGCATGCAAAGGCTATTGCATGGAAAAGCTGTTGCATCTAAAGCTATTGCATGGCAAGGTTATTGCATGGCAAGGCTACCGCATGGCAAACCTACCACATATCCTAGCTATTGCATGGCAAGGCTATCGCATCTCAAAGCTATCGCATGGCAAGACTATCACATGGCAAAGCTATCGCATGACAAACTATTGCACCACTATGCTATCACATGTCAAGACTCAAAGCCGCCGTGGGTCAAGATTTTAGAAGCTATCATAGGTCATAAACCAAACTTATCAAAGGTCGGGCTCTAGGAACTATTGCATGTCACAATCTAAAGCTACCGAAGGTCATGAATCAAGCTATCGCATGTTTAACTTTCAAGCTATAGAGTGTCTCAACTTAAATCTATCACATGTCAAAATTGTAAATCTGTAATTAAATGGAAAATAATATATTTCTTTAATAAAGAAATAACTTTTAATCCAATCTATACATATGTCATTTTTTATTGGTTAATTTTATTTTATCATAATTTCCTTAATTATTTTCATTAATTATGATATTTTTCTCCTACTAACTAATTCATAATAATTCAAAAATTAGTGGAAAAATTCTAGAAAATTCAGTGAAATTTGGAGACATTTTCTTTTATGTCTAGTAAAAATTTCAGATTAAAATATTAAATCCTTCCCCATAAACACCTTTCCTTCATATTTCTTATAATCTTGTGTCATCTAAGAAAAGTCTACTTCTCTTGCTACCGATCTCGGCTCAATAACTTCAGTAATTGTTGCCTCGTGATCTCTGCTATATATCGAATAAAAAGAGCATTCCTATCCATAGGCTCAGCGGCAAAACTAGGCATCAGAGTATAAGTTGTATCAATATCCTAGGTCGCATCCCTTACTTTGCCATTCGTTTGCATACTAGCAGTTCCTCTACTAGCATTTTCTCTTGCACCTCCTTACATTGTCCACCTCGCATCTCCATGCTTACTTTCCACATAACAAGTGTTCATAAGAAATGAAAATGTAACGCCCCACCTCTATACTCACAATAACAAAGAGTATTAAAAGAAATACTGTTTGTTATTATGAAGAATAAGGCTGGGTAGGAGCGGCCATTCGTAGTTGGCCTTACACTAGTATTGGTTACCTCGACAGGAGTGGTATATATTTTAAATTTTTCATCTCTTATTCATTCACTCCCATCGACATATCCAATTCCAGTATAAAACGAACTACGATGGTTCATAATGGTTTAGGACAATATATATAAAAACAACACAGATACACAAAGAATGCGGAACACAGATAAAAACAAAAGTCTCATATATATATAACTGATGTCAGTTACAATACAGTTGATACAATACATATGATACAACTACAATTGTCGACTCTGGAAGTTATATATACACGTACATTATCAACTAATATACATGAATACATATCAACCTATACTATGACACGATTACTCCAAAAGATGTGAAAAGTCTTCATAGCTCAAACAGCAACTCAAAGCAGGAAATCTACAACCTGAAATAACTCGGGTCTGACCCGAGTATTACATTCAAAAGAAAATAATACACGGGTCAGTCTAATTCAAACTCAGTTATTAGTGCACAGAAACATTAATAATTAATTATCAAATAGACGACAGTCACAGAAATCTCGTATATCCGACTCCTCGATAAAAGAATCGGATAACGGCAGATATAACACTAAACAGTGTTAAACAAAAATTAACAATCCAAATCAATTTAATCAATTGAAATGTCAATTTAAAAATGGCAATGCTGATTGGCTGCAGTACACGCTAACGTGTACTGCCTCGCCAATACAGCCTACGAATTACGCAATAGGTCAATGAATCAAGAACAAAAGAAATATCAATTAAAATCTGTCAATTCTGTTAGGGTTGCAGTACACGCACGCGTGTACTGCCTCGCCACTGCAAAACAACTCAAACAATACTAAACAAGATCAGAGGCAACAAGTGAATCGAGTTCAACATGTCACAAGCAAGGCACAGTGGAATAGCAAACTGAAAGTGAGAGCACCAAAGATATGGCACTACAACACATAAATACATGAGTAAGTGACACAACAAATAAATGAACAAGTAAACACAAAGGCTACAGGTTCGAAACCAACAGGCAGTGGCAACATAGAGTATACCAGTGTGAAGGAAATATCACTGCAACATGCACCAGTGACGCATGTCAGCAGCCACAACAGAATGATAGCACCCAACACGATTTTAACATGGCAAGTCCAATATGTAACTGTTTACATATACTCAAGCAAACTCAAGTAACAAAGTATAAAATAGAATGAGGGAAGGCACCAAAAGATACGGCCTCATGGTAACAAATTCAAATGACAATGCCTTACTACAATACTTCATATACATGAAATACAACTGAATCCAAGTGGATAAAACAGTGCAGACTTGACTGCCACAACATGGTGAGTAAAATACAAGAAACAGTCACTGGTTAGACTGGTCAGGTAAGTATTATATGCAAATTGAACAAATGGGAGCAACATGTCAGGAGCAATTAGGTGTGCCTAAGGTACAACATGTATGCAACTGTAAGACTGAAAAATGCAAGTACCAGCCTCGAATGCAAGGACTACAAACTCAAGTGTAGTGAAGTCAATTATAAACTCAAACATGGATGAAACCATAATGCAGCTTCAATTGAATCAAGCAACATTGCAACCTCATTCATGTATATATGGCTAAAATCACAAAGCCACTGTTCAACTAAATTCCAAGTCATGACCAGATAGGAGCAAGATCAGTGAATATAAATGGACGACAATGAATTCCATATCTATGCATATGTATTAAAAGCCAGTAACATTGAAGTGGTTTGGACTACAGTCAAATATATGTATGTGCATGCTCAGTACAAACTCAAAACTACAACAGTGCAAGCTACAAATGCCCTCCAGACTAGTTCAGGTATGAACATACTCAAATCTCAACCAACAATGTACTGTAATTAAACAACATGACACTACAAATCGAAGAAGCAAACTTGTTCTGGTAGTACGAGTATAAAGCAAATGCCCCTTAAACCAACTAGTGTACTAATAAGGTTTACATGACTGGACATGTACATGAAGACGACACAAGGGCTCAATACATGTGAACCCAGGTGGACAAGACAAATGCAGTGCAACTCAAAGCTACAAAAAGGTACCGGACTCGAGCACGGATGTAACATGCTCAAGGTAACCCCATGGATGCAACAACGAACTCGCTCGAAAGTCAGAAGTAAATACAGTGTGCACATGACAAAGAGTTCGAGGCCAAGACTAAAACAAAGATGGTCAGAGTAAAAGTCTACAATGCAACCAGAGTGAATATCAACATCAGGGACTTAGCCTACATTCAAGAATATGCGCATACACACATACATATGTATGTATGCACATATACAGTCTTGAATAAACAGAAGTATGTTATAACAAAATGGGACAGTGGACAGAACCATCAGACAAGTAATCAGACCAGGCTACAAATGGACCAGACTACAACAGTTAAGGGATGCATAAGTAACTGATGTAAACTAACCATCACATGATATACAAGAACAAAATGGTTGGACCCAATGCGTATGGATACTATGCAAGACTGTAACCAAGATCAAAGGCAGACCAGTAAAAGGAACTACAAGTGTACCTCTACGACAGACCAGGCAGTAATAAAGCAACTGCACAACTAACTAGAGCCGAGACTACAAGCACAAGGCACGGTGCACCATCAAGAAACCAAAATCAAAATGTACAAATACAACTAAGATTGATGAATCCGGACAGTACAAGACTGACTCAATGCGACTCATGAGTACACAAACAAGTGCAGACGACCCAAGCTCATCACAACAATATGGTAATCCAGGACAGGTTGTACTAAGAATGGCCAGAGACATAATATGTAAATCCAGACTCAATCAAAAATGAACAATGCTCAGATAAGGTCAACAGTGGTGATGCAATGCTAACAACACTCAGATGAACACATGGCCAAGGATTCAACCTAGTAATCATAAAAAAAATACGCGAGTGTGACAAAGTCAAATGTCACAAATTATAGCCAAATTCAAGCCGTGGTCATCACGAAATGAGTCAATGCCGTGAATGTCAAGCAACCAAAATATATACGAATTGAAGAAGTCTGAATCAATATCAAACAGCCTAACGAAAACGAATGGCTGAGAGAAAGATTTAACTATTTCCAAAAATCACCAACAAAAACCCAATGAAACTCACGAATTAAAACAAGACAGAAACCATCTAAATTTAAATTAGATGTGAGTGAATATAACATCACTCACCTATTTCAACGATCGAATCTGAGGTCGTGGTAAACGAGGGGAACGAGCGAAGTTACCCTAGCAGCCATTATCTTTGATTTCTACGACACCCAAATTTGCAGAAGAGCGAAGCCGCCATTTCCTTTTTCTTTTCGATCTCGCGATTTAGGGTTACGAACTGAAATGGATGATGAGGGAAAAGAATGGGTATCCACTGATATCACGGTCACGAACCAATGTGGGCCGATATTTCCAATTCGTAAAGTCCAATACCCATTTACAATTTATAAAAGAGTTTTAACTTTATAAAAATCCAATTGTAATCTTGGTAGCAAATTTATCAAAGGATTCCACCCGATCAAATTCAATATCAATTTCCATCACTTTAATCGTATAATGATGATAACTAACTTTTACAATCCCGGGTTGTTACAGACTCCCCACCTTATAGAAATTGCGTCCCCGCAATTTTCATAATTAAGGTTGTCAATAACAATTATTT
Source organism: Allium fistulosum (assembly GCA_030737815.1). Classification (NCBI taxonomy): domain Eukaryota; kingdom Viridiplantae; phylum Streptophyta; class Magnoliopsida; order Asparagales; family Amaryllidaceae; genus Allium; species Allium fistulosum. The sequence goes on along the minus strand of CM060905.1, from coordinate 865,686,822 downwards.
TTCTAACATAGACTGGTTAAGCTAGAAAAATAAAGATCGAGAACACCAACACCGAAGAAAAATTTTAATTCCATAAAAGAAGTTCACAAATTCTCACAAAATCTCTAATAGATAATCTGAAAACAACAAAACTGAATAAATGCAATTATCAGCAATATTCGATTATCAATTAGATAATTAGAATACAGAAATCACAAAACAGCAATATCTAATTATCAACAAAGATAATTAGAAAACAAAATTCACAAATCGCAAAACTGCAAATATCTAGTTATCCAACAGATAATTAGAAAACACGAACTTCTTAATCAGCAAACTATAACTATCAAAAGAGATAGATAGAAAACAGCAGTTTAATATAATCAACATAATCTAGAATCAATTAGAGACTAGAAAATCTTACAATCAGCAAAATTAGCAATTGCCAAATTATCAAAACGATAATTTTTAATTATCAAAACGATAATCAGAAATCCCAAATCAACAATTATTCAATTATCAAAAACGATAATCGAATCTCAAATCAACAAATATTCAATTATCAAAAACGATAATCGAATCTCAAATCAACAAATATTCAATTATCAAAAACGATAATCGAATCTCAAGTCAACAATATTCTATTATCAAAAACGATAATCGAATCTCAAATCAACAAATATTCAATTATCAAAAACGATAATCGAATCTCAAATCAACAAATATTCAATACAGTATACATGTACACATACTCTTATGGAATTAACTCATTTTAATTCCATAGCTCAGCTCTAAATCTCGATTTATCAATTTAATTTGGTCATATCTCCTTGCCATTGAACACCATGTGTGCATTGCAAGGGACTCAATTCTGTTAACCCTTGCACAAAGGCCTATAGGACTTAAACAAGTCATGCACATACCCATCATACTCCTTATAATGAATAGATCAAGGCTTCTCTCCTAGATTAGTTTTATAATCTAGTGACCAGTCTCATCTCTTATTTCAGAAAGATTTATTAACTCATGGAATGCTTTTACATTCTTTCTTTCCCTTTTTCCCTCAATCAGAGAGAATTAAACTCTCTCATGGATTTCACTGACCATGACTTCATCCATGAAAATAATGTTTTATTTCATATATATATATATATTTTTTCCAGTTGTCTCATTCAAAATTTATTTTATCACTTGCATATCTCCTATATTCAAGAATGTCATGATCTCTTAAACAAATCCAGTAGAATTCTATAAAAATTCTTATACTCAATTCTATTGTGAACATAGGGTAAGGTTTTTTTTTTTAGGGAAAAACCCATAAAACATTTTAGCTTTAGATCTGAACAAATCAGCACATAAATAATTTATTGCATTATTCATTTCCAATTTAAAACAATCAGACATAAGCATGAACCTCCTTTGTTCACACTGCCTAGCTTATTTTCCAGTTCCATCTTACATTTTTATATGGTCCAAACTCTTGCCCTTGAACACAAAGTGTGCATTGCAAAGGACTCAATTTTGTTAACCTTTGCACAGAGGCCTTCAGGACTTTAACAAGTCATGCACATACCCACCATCCACCTGATGATGAGTAGATCAAGGCACCTCTCCTAAATTACTTGGTAATTTAGAGACCATACATATTTATTCATTTAAGGAATTTTTCCTTTTTAACTCCAGAAATACTCTTGTAATCCTTTCTTCATTTCATAAGTAGGGAATTTAATTTCTTTAAAAATCATATCTAAACATACCAACATTCATGCCAAATTTTTACAACCCATTTCAAAGTCATTTCTGCTTGATCACAATTTTTTTTTTCAATATTGCTTTGTTCATATCAATTTTTAAATGAACTAGACATGAGCATAAACCTCTTTGTTCATACTGCCTAATCCATTATTATTATTCAATACCATATTTCTCAGTAAATTAATCAAATTATTTTCTTATAAAAACTGAGTCATAAACTCATTTCTGTAATCAGGTTATATAATTGATTAAACAATTCTCAAAACAAAATTAGCCAAAAACAAATTAAAATAGCAACCAAAAATTCAATCAAAATGCCATTCTTGATCATCATATATTTATTCAGAGAAATAAAGATGAACATAAATCATAATATGATTTTCATATAAAATAATTGGCTGCCCTTACTTGGGTCTTAATGCCATAAATCTCATAAGTGATTATCACTTACTTTCCTTTTCTTTTGAAAGTGCAAACTGTTAGAAATTTTTATAAAACAATTTTCATTTTAAAACGATTTCCCAATTACTTGATTAAAGCAGCAATATTAGTAACAATTTCGATAAGGAAATTGTACTTCTCAAAATACCGTAAAAACGGGTCACAAATCTGCATTGCAGTATAACCGCTTGAAAATCCACTTTTAAAATTTGACGGTTACTAAAGTCAAAGCGATAGTAATTTTTAAACGTCAAAATCTCATCAAAATAATTTACACCACAATGTAACACCAATGAATTTTCATTTATAAAAATTTTCAACTAAACTCCGTGCTTCAAAACATAGCACTAGTGTAAAAATCCCGTTATAAAGGTAACGGCAACAAAATACGTTTCATAACCAAGCATCGGTTCAACGTAAAATTAATGCAGTAACGTGCAACTCAAATTTGCACGTACTACAAAATGAACAAAGAAATCTTTCGAATATATCTTTAATGAAGATAATTCAAAACAGCAAAAATCTAATCAACATGTGATTAGCATAAAAGAAAATCAGCAAAAATCTCAACAAGAATCACATAACTGCAACCATTTCGAATCCTCAATTCAGATTCGAAATTCTCAAAGAAACAAAATAAACACAGCTATGTAAACAGCAAATGAAATTTATTTCAATTTCATATTTTGATTTTTTTTTAAATCAAAAAGATTATCAGTTGTACTCAGCGAAGACAGTTTCACTTTTATTTTTAAATAAAGATATTTAAAAATTTCATCATAATTTCAAAACTTTAGTTTTGACTCAAAACACAAAGAAAACATCGACAAATAGTTGTAACACATGTTCCATCTAAGTTATGTTTTATATTATGTCCATAAACCCCAAGCTCTGATACCAACTGTAACGCCCCACCTCTATACTCACAATAACAAAGAGTATTAAAAGAAATACTGTCTATTATTATGAAGAATAAGGCTGGGTAGGAGCGGCCATTCGTAGTTGGCCTTACACTAGTATTGGTTACCTCGACAGGAGTGGTATATATTTTAAATTTTTCATCTCTTATTCATTCACTCCCATCGACATATCCAATTCCAGTATAAAACGAACTACGATGGTTCATAATGGTTTAGGACAATATATATAAAAACAACACAGATACACAAAGAATGCGGAACACAAATAAAAACAAAAGTCTCATATATATATAACTGATGTCAGTTACAATACAGTTGATACAATACATATGATACAACTACAATTGTCGACTCTGGAAGTTATATATACACGTACATTATCAACTAATATACATGAATACATATCAACCTATACTATGACACGATTACTCCAAAAGATGTGAAAAGTCTTCATAGCTCAAACAGCAACTCAAAGCAGGAAATCTACAACCTGAAATAACTCGGGTCTAACCCGAGTATTACATTCAAAAGAAAATAATACACGGGTCAGTCTAATTCAAACTCAGTTATTAGTGCACAGAAACATTAATAATTAATTATCAAATAGACGACAGTCACAGAAATCTCGTATATCCGACTCCTCGATAAAAGAATCGGATAACGGCAGATATAACACTAAACAGTGTTAAACAAAAATTAACAATCCAAATCAATTTAATCAATTGAAATGTCAATTTAAAAATGGCAATGCTGATTGGCTGCAGTACACGCTAACGTGTACTGCCTCGCCAATACAGCCTACGAATTACGCAATAGGTCAATGAATCAAGAACAAAAGAAATATCAATTAAAATCTGTCAATTCTGTTAGGGCTGCAGTACACGCACGCGTGTACTGCCTCGCCACTGCAAAACAACTCAAACAATACTAAACAAGATCAGAGGCAACAAGTGAATCGAGTTCAACATGTCACAAGCAAGGCACAGTGGAATAGCAAACTGAAAGTGAGAGCACCAAAGATATGGCACTACAAAACATAAATACATGAGTAAGTGACACAACAAATAAATGAACAAGTAAACACAAAGGCTACAGGTTCGAAACCAACAGGCAGTGGCAACATAGAGTATACCAGTGTGAAGGAAATATCACTGCAACATGCACCAGTGACGCATGTCAGCAGCCACAACAGAATGATAGCACCCAACACGATTTTAACATGGCAAGTCCAATATGTAACTGTTTACATATACTCAAGCAAACTCAAGTAACAAAGTATAAAATAGAATGAGGGAAGGCACCAAAAGATACGGCCTCATGGTAACAAATTCAAATGACAATGCCTTACTACAATACTTCATATACATGAAATACAACTGAATCCAAGTGGATAAAACAGTGCAGACTTGACTGCCACAACATGGTGAGTAAAATACAAGAAACAGTCACTGGTTAGACTGGTCAGGTAAGTATTATATGCAAATTGAACAAATGGGAGCAACATGTCAGGAGCAATTAGGTGTGCCTAAGGTACAACATGTATGCAACTGTAAGACTGAAAAATGCAAGTACCAGCCTCGAATGCAAGGACTACAAACTCAAGTGCAGTGAAGTCAATTATAAACTCAAACATGGATGAAACCATAATGCAGCTTCAATTGAATCAAGCAACATTGCAACCTCATTCATGTATATATGGCTAAAATCACAAAGCCACTGTTCAACTAAATTCCAAGTCATGACCAGATAGGAGCAAGATCAGTGAATATAAATGGACGACAATGAATTCCATATCTATGCATATGTATTGAAAGCCAGTAACATTGAAGTGGTTTGGACTGCAGTCAAATATATGTATGTGCATGCTCAGTACAAACTCAAAACTACAACAGTGCAAGCTACAAATGCCCTCCAGACTAGTTCAGGTATGAACATACTCAAATCTCAACCAACAATGTACTGTAATTAAACAACATGACACTACAAATCGAAGAAGCAAACTTGTTCTGGTAGTACGAGTATAAAGCAAATGCCCCTTAAACCAACTAGTGTACTAATAAGGTTTACATGACTGGACATGTACATGAAGACGACACAAGGGCTCAATACATGTGAACCCAGGTGGACAAGACAAATGCAGTGCAACTCAAAGCTACAAAAAGGTACCGGACTCGAGCACAGATGTAACATGCTCAAGGTAACCCCATGGATGCAACAACGAACTCGCTCGAAAGTCAGAAGTAAATACAGTGTGCACATGACAAAGAGTTCGAGGCCAAGACTAAAACAAAGATGGTCAGAGTAAAAGTCTACAATGCAACCAGAGTGAATATCAACATCAGGGACTTAGCCTACATTCAAGAATATGCGCATACACACATACATATGTATGTATGCACATATACAGTCTTGAATAAACAGAAGTATGTTATAACAAAATGGGACAGTGGACAGAACCATCAGACAAGTAATCAGACCAGGCTACAAATGGACCAGACTACAACAGTTAAGGGATGCATAAGTAACTGATGTAAACTAACCATCACATGATATACAAGAACAAAATGGTTGGACCCAATGCGTATGGATACTATGCAAGACTGTAACCAAGATCAAAGGCAGACCAGTAAAAGGAACTACAAGTGTACCTCTACGACAGACCAGGCAGTAATAAAGCAACTGCACAACTAACTAGAGCCGAGACTACAAGCACAAGGCACGGTGCACCATCAAGAAACCAAAATCAAAATGTACAAATACAACTAAGATTGATGAATCCGGACAGTACAAGACTGACTCAATGCGACTCATGAGTACACAAACAAGTGCAGACGACCCAAGCTCATCACAACAATATGGTAATCCAGGACAGGTTGTACTAAGAATGGCCAGAGACATAATATGTAAATCCAGACTCAATCAAAAATGAACAATGCTCAGATAAGGTCAACAGTGGTGATGCAATGCTAACAACACTCAGATGAACACATGGCCAAGGATTCAACCTAGTAATCATAAAAAAAATACGCGAGTGTGACAAAGTCAAATGTCACAAATTAAAGCCAAATTCAAGCCGTGGTCATCACGAAATGAGTCAATGCCGTGAATGTCAAGCAACCAAAATATATACGAATTGAAGAAGTCTGAATCAATATCAAACAGCCTAACGAAAACGAATGGCTGAGAGAAAGATTTAACTATTTCCAAAAATCACCAACAAAAACCCAATGAAACTCACGAATTAAAACAAGACAGAAACCATCTAAATTTAAATTAGATGTGAGTGAATATAACATCACTCACCTATTTCAACGATCGAATCTGAGGTCGTGGTAAACGAGGGGAACGAGCGAAGTTACCCTAGCAGCCATTATCTTTGATTTCTACGACACCCAAATTTGCAGAAGAGCGAAGCCGCCATTTCCTTTTTCTTTTCGATCTCGCGATTTAGGGTTACGAACTGAAATGGATGATGAGGGAAAAGAATGGGTATCCACTGATATCACGGTCACGAACCAATGTGGGCCGATATTTCCAATTCGTAAAGTCCAATACCCATTTACAATTTATAAAAGAGTTTTAACTATATAAAAATCCAATTGCAATCTTGGTAGCAAATTTATCAAAGGATTCCACCCGATCAAATTCAATATCAATTTCCATCACTTTAATCGTATAATGATGATAACTAACTTTTACAATCCCGGGTTGTTACAGAAAATAAAGAGAGTGAGAACAATAATATAGGGATAAATGTATCCACCTATGTATAAAAATACAAGTACATTACACAACGACCACATAGCGATACCCTCCCCAAGGTGTTTATTTTCAACTATCTTGTTTCTACCTTGATTTCTACTAAGCCCTATTTTACTCAAGTGTCCCTTAACCTAGGCTCTGATACCAAGTTTTAACATTCCCAATTTAAGACCCGACGAAAATGAATGCAAATGATGTTGTAGTTATCACAAGAACTATTTTCAAGCGACATAATAGAATCAGAACTATTTTCACAACATTAAGTAAATAGAGTAGATAAATACTTTCATTACACAAATTTTCAAGTATGTTTTTCATAATCCCAAAATGTGCCGATGCAGGGAAAAATATAATAAAACATAAGTAATAGCGTCGTGCTCGCCATATGAAGATGCCATCACAAACACTTAGCATATTGTATATCCTAGTTTTACAACAGCAAAATACAAAGTTAAACTTTTATTAGCAACAAGCCTTCTTCTTCATCATCGACTTCTTTATTGGTCTTCCCAAAATATCCTGTCTAATCCATAAACTCATCCAACTCGAATGAGTAACCTTGAGTTTATGGGAAATGTTAAAAATACGGGTGAGACATAAAGATTGGTATGAGTAATACTTTAACCTAAAACATACATATACTAAAACCACGCTGCCAAAGCACGAAATGTGTTTTTCCCTCACTAATTCATCACAGCATTTACATCATATCATGTAAACAATCATCACATCATGAGCATACATAAGTATACCATATACTTGATTTTCATCTATGAACCATGGCATATATTTATTTATCCCATTTAGTTTAAGTATACCCTATACTTATCAACATTTTTTCATGAACCATGTCACTTAACCATCAAATACAATCACATGCATCACCAAGACTCTCATTTAGGTTCAATATTAAAGTTATCTTAACTTTAATCTTTCTATCACTAATTAATATTTTACTCATACAACGACGCCAATGAAATGACCACTTACTCCCCTATGTGAGCCACCCTACTCTCCTAGGAAGTTGAACGTAAGCACCCTGAATACATTCTCGTAAGCATCCTTACTAGGGTAAAAGCCTCACCTTGTCCCAGAAATACTTTCGTTTCACATTGTCGATTCATTTATTAAAATACTTCCATTTTGAAGTTATTATTCTCACTACAGTTAAATTTCTAAACCAAAACGTGTAAACTCCCTAAATCTTGGTACTTGGCCATATACTGTTGAATATTATACATTGTGTGTCTTAGCATCCGGACATATATTATTGAATATTTGAAATAATTAGTCTTGGCACCCTACCAATCAACAACTCTATGAGTTAGTATATTCCACAATTAGTCCATTTCATTCATTCATTAGTTGTGTACCCTACACATTCTATAGATAATACATTCGTATCTTTGATTTAAATGATGTCACTACCATTTCTTAGCTCCCCTAAGCTTATTTCATTCTCAATCCTAAATAAGTTCCTATATTAAACTTGTTACTCTTTATCTCAATTTCATCCTATGAATTTGTCGATCAACATTTTGGAAACTGGCTTTCAAAATGCAACTAAATGTTCTTTGGTTTAACCTAGGGAAATTAGCACCACTGGTTATCGCATTTCAAATTCCTAATCTATCGCAAGTCGTGTTGCATAGCTATCACATAACAAGGCTATCACATGGCAAAGCTATCATATCTCAAGATATCGCATGTCAAAGCTATCACATCTGAAGCCATTGCATGGTAGGGCTATCATGTGGCAAAGCTATTGCATCTCAAAACTAATGCATGGCAAGACTATCGTATCTCAATGCTTTCACATGGAAAGGCTATCACATGGAAAAGCTGTCACATCTCAAAGTTGTCACATCTCAAAGCTATCACATGGTAAGGCTATCATATGGCAAGGCTATCATATCTCAAAGCTAACGCATGGCAAGCTATCGCACCCCTTTGCTATCACATGTCATGACTAAAAGCTGTCGATGGTCAAGCTTTTAGAAGTTATTGTAGGTCATAAACAACATCTATCAAAGGTCGAGCTTTTGAAACTAACATGTCATAATCTAAAGCTATCGAGGGTTGCGAATCAAAGTTATCACATGTTTAGCTTTTAAGTTATCGAGTGTCTTAACTTATAGTTATCGCATGTAATAATGCTAAATTCGTCTTTAAATGGAAAATGATATTTTTCCTTAATAAACAATAACTTTTAACCTAATTTATGCATATGTAATTTTTTTATTGGTTACTTTTATTTTATAGTATTATGCTTTGATTATAGCCAAGAATTATGCCCCTTTTATTATAATTTCCTTAATTATTTTGGTTAATTAAGGCATATTTTTCTATTTTCAATTAATTCATAATAATTGAAAATTAACAGGAAAATTCATAAAAATTCACCAAAATTTGAAAACATCACCTTCCACCTCTAGTAAAAATTTCGAATCAAAATACTAAATTTTCATATTTATATACCCAAAATTACCTATTTTCCACTTAAAAAATTCATAATAAATTACTTCTTCATCCAAAAACTTGGAAAATTAAAAATCATCTCTGTTTTAACGTTAAAAATCCTCATATTAAATTTGAAACATTTAGAGTTGAGTAACCCATATTTAACCCTAAAACATATCTCTAATTAGATCATTTAATTCCCAAAATGTATATAAAGCATTAATCATTAAAACATGTTTATACATATTCAAACCATTACATTCATATTAAATCCAAACCCAAATGGATTTGGAAGTAATTAAGAGGGTATTATTCACCTAGATTTTAAAAAGCTTGATTAAATCTTCCTTTTTCTTTTAGAATTGAAATCTCCTCTCTTTGATTTGATTTTTTCTCTTCTTTCCCTTGAAGATGGTAGCCAGCCTTTATGTCATTTTTTTTAAATGAAGTGAATGTAAAGAAAGCGAAGGATGTGGTTAAGAGTACATATATTAATGATTTTGGCTTGCGCTAAAATCCATCTTGCCTAATCTCATTAACTCATTTTCCTTAATATAAGATCCCCTCCATTCAACATCCAAATTTATATTTATCCTATCTTATATAATCGATTTAATAATACTAAACGCTCTTTGTTCATTCAATTAATATTTTAAGTGTCCCACACTCAATTAATCAAATTTCCCCTTGAGTGATTTTCTTAATTAGAGTATCTTAATTATCATTTAATAATTTTTTATTATTAATTTGATTTTCCATATTATGGCACTCAAAAATATAGGGCATTACACTTCTCTTCCAAAGCCATCTTTCTAATCAAAAATAAGGGTTTTGCCTCGTAGATTAAATCTACGTGAAACTCCATTACACTTTGAGGAGGTTGGACCTTTACCTCCTCAAACACATAATTATACACATATGCAGTTGAAAAGGATGCTAACCCGTCCTGATATATTGAGAGAATATAGGAAGCAGTACATCACCGAGCTAAGCTGTGTACAAATCACCTCTAAACCCTCACCACTCCCATCTTATTGTAATGCGGACCTGTTAACATTATCCAACATAAGTCCATATTGGACTACCCAATCAATGCGGAGTATAATACCAAAATGAAGAAAGCCCAAAACATACAAAATTATGCATAAAGAGGCATCCATAACAAGAAACATACACTCTTTGGCACATTATGCTAAGGTTGGTTAAACTCTACACTAGTTTCAACACTTTTATAGGCTTTTTCACAATATTGGGTTTAAGTTTAAACTAGCTACAATGTCACTAGACATAAAACTATGTGATGCTCTTGTATTAAATAAAACTCTAATAGGTACCATAAATCAAAATTGTACCTTCGAGTATGATCTTTTCCTTAACATTTGCCAAAGCAGCTGCAACAGATAATAAAGGTGTTGCAATGAAGAATGATCTCTAGCCTATGATATCATAGGCGACTATAGGAAATCTCGCTTTCAATGACCATTTTATGCACAATTACAACACTTGAGCTTTAAATTTGCATTGGTAGCTTTGCACTCTTTTGAATAATGCACTTTCTTTCCATATGTAAAACAATTGGCTTTAATAATTACCTTCTCATGTTCCTTCCCCTTAGCCTTATCATTCCATGGTTCTATGATTACTTAGCAAGCTAAAAATCCACTTTTGATCAACGTAGGGTTTGTTTCCTATGCTCGATTCATACTTCATACTTTTAGGTCCCTATCAAACTTAGACCCAATAAGTCATCGAATGTACGTCTGACATATCCGATCATCTCTCTCTGCAAGTCTGGTTTCATACCTGCAATAAATATTTAATTCTTCTTCAATCGGGTGTCTATCATGCAAAAGTCCTAATCATAGCCTAACACTGAACTCTCATACTATGAAAGAGTCATATCACCTTATTTTAGCTATACAAAGCAATGAAACAAAGAAGATATCTCTTCTTTCAAAATGAATCCAGTTTCAAACCTTTCTATGAACTATGCACAACTTGTTCCTTGCTCGAAAGTAATGACAATAATAGAGACCCACCGATCCATAGCACCATCCTGAAGTTTCTTAGAAGCTCACAAATGCTTATGAAAGTGACTACTGTGTGGCTAGTTATCACCTAGGATCGTGTAAAATGGAATATATTATAATCTAAATGCGGAAACAGATAATAATAATAAAGCAAATAAGAATAAGCACACTAGGAGTTTTTATACTGGTTCGAACTTCCCGTGCTACGTCCAGTCCCAGACTTCCTTCTGGAATTTAAACTCAATAACCCCTCACTTAACCCGGAGGAATAGGTATACAACACCTAAGCAGTCGAACAGGAATTTTCCTAGTATAAGAAAATAGTTGACAATTGTGTTCGGAATAACACTGATATGTCTTTAAGTATACAACCTTCCTATAATCAAATCCTCAAGTATATATTGTGTGTGAAGATATGAAAGGAAGATATTGCTTAGAATCAAAGAATATATTGATTAGTTCAGAGATTCAAGCAATATAAAGATTGTGATTGCTTTTAGAATGCATGGATAGATAATAGAGAGTATGATCAGAAAATAAAATGAAATTCAGTGATTTGGAAAATGATTTTGAAGTGTTTATGCAGTAGACAAACAGCTACAACTATTCACGAAGAGTTTTGATCAAAAGATGCAGCCATATCTCTTCAATTTGGATCATAACTCCTCGCAAATGGAAGTGTCTTTTCAGAAGAAAAAAAGTTGTTAGAATCGTTTAGTCGACTGAGCAAAATTGACCAGTTGACTGAGTATTCAAAACTATGTAAAACAGAGTATATCTGTGCAACTGAACAAGTTCAGTCGACTAGTCATTTTTAGTCAGTCGACTGAGTTGGTTGTCAGTGCACAGTTTACACTATTTTTAAAGAAATTGAATCTTAAAACAACTTTGATCTTGTGTAAACTACTTGAGGATAGATTTTAACAATTTCAACCTATATCTAATGACTAAAACTTCAATAAATAAACATACTATACTTAGATTTGAAGTCTTCTCTCCTTTGTAGTTTAATAGCATATCTCATTCTCTTTTTGTCGCTTGATCGTATAGTCTCATCACTTGATTGTTTAAGCTTTTTTTCATGAATCAAAACTCATGATTCAACATTCTCCCCCTTTATGATTGATGACAACCTGTTTTTGGATGATACTATATTTTAAGAATTATATAACGGAAGTTATATATATCTCCCCCTGAATATTTGGCGACATATCTAACCCTGCAAAGAATTTGTTAGTCATACAAATTTCTCCCCCTTTGTCATCGACAAAAAGAAAATAACCAATAATTATATCATTACGAACTAATAGAATAACAACCATAAAAAAAACAAATTGTTTCAAATTTTACCAAGTTATTTATACAAGCTCATAAAAATAAACAGTAGTAGATTGTTTGTGAAATTAAAAATAACTTACTACAACCAATCAAGAAATAACAACATCATTCATCAAAGTTCGAATCTGTTACTTCTTCCACTTGCACTGGTCCTTTTTCTCTTGAAGAACTTTCCACAAATTGTCTGCCACCCCCATTTCCACTGGTGTCAGAACTTGTATGTTCTTCGGATGTTGACCAAGTAAAACGAGGTGCTGGACGTTTGCCCGGATCCCGATGTGAAATGTCCACAGTTGTGGAGGAGGAACAAGAGATCGCATCCCATAAAATCCCAAAAAAGCTTTTGATTTTGTCAAACTTTTTGTCGATCTTCTTGTCTAGATTTTTGATTCGAGAATCCAAATGACTTGATTACGTGCAAGTAAATCAATGGACTCTCGGGTACTTTGGGATAGGGTTGGGGTTCGAATGTTATCTCTTTGTTGCTGTGGAGTAGTAGCTTGCTGACGAGGTCTTTATTGCCAATCTTGAAAAGACATGATAGTGAGAGGTCTAGGAGGCAATTTCATCAGACTAATTGTGCGGCTATTTAGGGTTTTAGTAGTAGAGGTATCAGATTCTGGAATAGGAACTTGTAGGTTCGTAAGTAGCCGCATAATATACTCTCCGTAATAGTTGATGTTCATTCGACCTTGGTTGAAGGACAAGAATTCATCAAGAATAAGTTTAGGCCAATTGATTTGAACATCTCCCCAAATTGCATATAATGCCCTATAATTCTCCGGATATACAAGCTCATAAGAACCAGTACGAGGAAGAATTATATGCATTAAGGCTCGATGCATAATTCGAACTGTACGGCGTAAAGCGATAGATTTTAATTCTGCCATGTCATCTTCCAAAAACCTATGACTTACTTTGTCTCTTTCGCCTATAGGAACATTTAAATCTTCTAACGGAATACCATTTGTTGGTGTGTGAAGAATGTGTCCAATTCTATCTAATGATAAGAATACTTGGTGACCACAAACCAAACTCCATACGCAATTGTCACGATTTCGTGGATTTTGATGACCCAAATTTAAGTTGGCGTAAAAGAGTTTTACCATTATATGATTAATTTTGAGATTATTCTGATTGTAGTCAAGAAGAGACTCTAGACGGCTTCTCCTAGCAAGCTCTTGAATTCTGTATGCAGAGAAGTCAGGAAACACAACAAAAGGTCCTTCGAGAAAGCGTGCTTCCTTCATTTTGTTCCATCTTTGAATCACTGTGGCATCATAAAGCCATTGAGCTATTTGGGTGTCAATAGGTTCAGAGGAAGAGGTTGAGACTTGTCTAGATCTTTTAGGTTGTCTTGGAGCCATTTGAAATGATAATTGAGTTAAGGAATTTGAAAATTTTGAGAGCTAGGGTTTTAGAATTCTGATGAGGGAAAGTAAAAGTGAAAAGTTAAAAGGAATAAGGTAGGTTAAAAGGGTTAAAAAGTAGGTGAAACGGAAGGTATTATGTTCAGATTGGTTATTCAATCGACTGGTCGTTTTAGGTCAGTCGACTGATCAATATCCCGAAACTCTCTGTTTCCAGATTCAGTCGACTGACCTAGTTTGTCGAGTCAACTAAATGCTATTTTGCAGCATTATCAGTCCTTTCGCAAATGTAAAAAAATAGATATTAATATATTCAATATATTAATCAACGAAGCATACAACACAAATTGAAATAAACAAAAAATAAATATAAAAAACATAGTTAGAAGAAGAAGAATGAGAATATATATGCAAGCGAATGGTTTTGAAACATGGAATATTACCCAAAAGGAGTATACCATGCCAACAGAAGATTTTTCAACTTGAACTACTACACAAAAAACTGATGCTGCTTCAAATGCTAAAGCTATGAACATGATATTTTGTGCATTATATAAAAATGAGTTTAATAGGGTCAGCATGTGTACAACTGCTTATGAGATATGGAGAACTCTAAAAATAACTCATGAAGGAACTAACAAAGTCAAATAAAGCAAAATATCTATGTTGAAAAATCAGTTCCAAAATTTTAAAATGAAACAAAAAGAAACTATAAATGACATGTACTCTAGATTTCAAGATATATATCACTTACTATTGGATTTAGGAGAAAAAATTTCTGACTTTGATATGGTATCAAAAATCCTAAACTCTTTAACGGATGAATGGGAAAGAAAGGTCTTAGCTATTGAAGAAGCAAACGATCTTTCCACTATGAAACCAGAAGAGTTAATAGGAAATCTAATGTCATATGAAGTGAATTTGCAGGCAAAGAAAGTTCAAGCACATGATAAGAAGAATCTAGCATTTCAAGCAGAAAAAGATGATTCTAATTCAGATGAAGAGGATATGGCACTTATTGCTAAAAATTTCAAAAAGTTTTTGAAATTCAAAAAGAATACAAGTTCAGGAGTTACAAAAATAACTCTAACAACAACAATAATAGCAATAAACCATCATTTTCTATCATGGAATGTTATGAATGTCATAAAAAGGGTCATATGAAGAAAGATTGTCCAGAGAAAAAGAAAAATAAATTCAAGAAGGACAAATTCAAGAAGAAAGCATTTTTAGTAACATGTGATGATTCAGATTCTTCTTCATCATCAGAGAGTGACAATGACACAGAGCAATCAAATGTATGCTTCATGGCTACAAGTGATGATGTAAGTGAACTAAGTTTTGAAGATTTGGTTGAAATTAATTCAGAACTAGTGGAATTAGTAAAAAAACTAAAAAGCAAAAAAAAGGAGTTATAAGGAAAATTAAATAGATCTGAATTAGAAATTAGTATGCTAAGAGATGAAAAGAAAATTCTAGAAGAAGAACTTGAAATATCTCAAGAATCTAATTCTAATTTAACATCTCAACTTTCTATGATAACTCGGGAATTAGAATTTCAGAAAAATAAAAATGATGATTTATCAGCAGAAATTAATAATTTAAAATCTAACACTAAAATATTAGAGTTAGAAAAATCTATTCTCAAAACTAAGTTAGAAGATATTAATAAAAATATTTCTAACTTTAATAAAGGACGAGAAAATCTTTCCACAATAATAGAAAATTCTCAGTCTACTTCAAATAAAATGGGACTAGGATATAAGAAAATTGAAAATCCAAAGAAATCTGGAAAGTTTAAAAATAAATTTAAAAACAAAATTAAGAAAGATATTAAGAAACAGTTTCAAATAATCTTAAAACTATTAAGATATGGATTCCTAAAACAAATAACAATTTAATTAGGAATAGACATATCAAAACATTTATGGAAACTGTTCATAAAAATGAGAATTATATTTATAAAGGGAATTCTGAACCCGCTTGGGTTTGGTTTCCTAAGAGCTAACTCTTAGGACCCTAAAAAGAAAAGTGGGTACCAACTTAATCTTTATTTTTTGCAGGTACCACTTAAAAAGATAGGAAAATGGATTTTAGACAGCGGTTGCTCGAAACACATGACTAGTAATAAGGACATGTTAACTAACATTGTCTACTCAAATGGAGGATCGGTCACTTTTGGAGACAATTCAAAAGGATATATCATCGATAAAGGTGATTTGAGCAATAACGGTATCTCTAACTTACCTCTCATTTCTGATGTTTTATTAGTTAAAAATTTAAAACATAATTTATTGAGCATACGCCAATTATGTGATAAAGGTTTTAATATATCTTTTTCAGAAAATAAATGTAATATTTTTGATAAAAACCAAAATTTAATTTTCGAAGGTATAAGAGATAGAAATATTTATATTTTAAATATGAATATAAATCATAACACAAACATGTTTTTAGTAGTGTGACGACCCGTAATTTTTGAATATTTGAAAATGAAATATTTAATTGATTTTAAATATTTAAAAGTTAATTTTTAACTTGAATTTCAAATATCACTACTCATTGGATAATTTAATTATTAAATTAAATAATTTGAAGTTGGGTAAAATGTTGAATCTGGAGTTTTAAGCCTGTTAAAAATAATTTGAAGGCTTGGAAAATTTACATTGATAATACTGAAGGTGATGGAACCTATAAAATTGAATTTAAAGGTGTTTTGTTCAGTTTTGAAAATATATCGTTTAAATCGATATTTAAAAGTAGTCTTCCAAGGCACAGTCTCGGAATTCGATGAAACCAGTTCCATTGGATCCGTAATATTGTATTATTATCGGATTTCAAATTTCGTAGTGTTTGGAGTTGTCGTGTGGTTGTACGATATATAAACGCGCTGGATGTATATTGGAAATTAAATATAATAACTGGGTCCAAAAAGCTATCTTCCCCATACGATCGAATTAGGACTCGAAACCTTTTCCTTTATGTTCGAAATAGGGATATAACATTATATACGCCTAGCGGCATGCCTCGATAGGGGTTCGGATTTGTTTGGTACGTTTAAACGAGATATTTAAAATTTTATAATATAATATATATATATATATATATATATATATATGTCAACCTCAGCCTACTTTCTTTCTCCGTCAAACCTTTTCACCCCACTTCAGAGAACTGTAGCTTGTTAACTCGAGCAAGCTAACGTCTTCTCTTGTCTTCCCCGTTTTCCCTTTAAATCACGTTACCTTCTAAGCTTCAGTTCATTTTCAAACAACTAAAAATAAATAAAAATAACTGGAGGAAGGAACCGAATTGCAAAACTCTTCACCTCCCTCCCTCTCAAACGAATCAGGGTGGATTCGAACAAGGGAAATGAATGGCGACTTCGTTCTCTCTTCTTCCTCAAGGCGTCGTTCGATCGAAGAAATAAAATAGGTAGCAATAATCTCAACATCTCCACTGTTTGAAACTCGAGCTCGGCAAGGAAGGGGAATCGAGCAAGGAAAGCAATGGTGGCAGCACGAAGGCATGGAGGAGATCGAGCGTCGCTATTTGATTAGGTCGATGGAAGCGCAGCGAGAAGCGGGGACGCGCGCACTTGCGCGAGGGAAGAGCGTCGACGTCAGTAGCCTCGTTTGAAGCTTTTGAGCAGAGCTGTTGATTTTGTTTTCCAATTGAATTAAGGTAATTTGAACTTTAAACATTTAAATTTAACCTCACTTAGGATTAAACTTGTAGAACAATTTGTTTTAAATTAACAGCAAGATATATATATATATATATATTAAGAAGTTAACAGTTGATTTTAAATTAACAGTTGTTGTAAAACAGTTTGATTATTATTTCACTTATCAGGAATTAACAGTGAGGTTTAAACAGTTTTGTTTAAAAAAAAATAGAATCAGATATATATATATATATATAGGGCAGTAAAGCAAACCTGAAAATTTTATTAACACGGTAAAATATGATAATTTCTTAAGTTTAAAGAGTTAGTTAACAAGATAGGATTTTAAAGCTGGAATTTTTGAAAATGTCTTGACTTGGGGAAAATGATTAAAATTTAGATTTTTGGAAATTTATATAAATGATTACGGAATGTAGGTGGTTTCAAAAGAGGAATCTAATGGGTTAAAATACATTAAAATTTTAAAGTTGTTTCAGTTCGAACAAATTAGTTTAAATTAAAGTTGAGTAAATGGTAATAAATTGTTCGATTAAATCAAATATTAATAAACTATATAAATATTTATACAAGGTCTAAATCATGGGGAATCAAGCTGGTTTGGATCGAATTGCTAATAAGGATCAAAGGTGAGTTAATCTCACTCATCTGGGTTATTTAAATTTAATAGTTAAATTTAAATTGAATGAATGGTTGATTGATAATGATTGGATGTGATATATTATATACATATATAGTCGTATATATATATTGGAGTGATTGATTTCCCGCATTATATAGCGGATGAGACCCTATGCACCGCATAATAGTGGATGATATTTTATAAACCCATATACCACGATATTCCACCTCGAAGTGGAATTGGTATTGTGCTAACGTCTGTGGATGCAGGGAAAGCAGGTTGGAGGGATCCAACTGGATTCCTCAAAACGTGAATTTATTGTGTATATTCAACGTTATGACTATGTGATGATCTGTGATGAATTTTTATTGATCATATTGGGAATTGGAATTTATTGATTACTCTGGCTCGGTTGTATATATATTGGAAATTTGAGGATTTAAAATATATATATGAAGTTTGGAATTTTTAAGGTAAATATAAAGGAAAATTTCAAATAAAATAATTATAAGGAATTTGGATAATTTAAAATGAAAGGGAAGAATAAAAGTTGTTTCCTTAAATTGAACAAGTAAGTCCAAAGTTTAGGAAAAGAGATATTTCGAATAAATGAATTCGAGTAATAATATTTAAAAGGAGTAATGAATTTATTTTAAATTTAAGGTTTAAACTTGTTTGAAAGATAAGGAAGAAATTTGGAAATAAACATGAAATTTGTAATCTCAAGTTAAATAAGGTTTTAAAATCCTAATTTAGAAGCTGAATCTGGAATTAAACAAATTAACGGATTTTAAAGTAAACTTGAGTAAGTAAAAGAAATTATTTCAAAATGGAATTGATTTGGGAATCAAATTTGGAAATTTGATTAAGTGTTTGAAATTGGTATTTTCAGTTAAAAAGATTTAGATCATAATTAAGAAATAAAATCTGAAGTTAATGGGTTTGAATAAATGGAGTAAGTAAAGGGGTTTATTTCAAAATGGAGAAATTTGGAAATCGATTTGAAATTGATTTAAGTGTATAAAAGTGGAGTTTAAAAGAGAAGTGAGATTTTGGAATTTATAAACTGGGTTTATAAAGTAAAGTAAATATCAGTGGATATTTGAAAGAATAAATTCACGGTGGGAATTTATTAAAGGAATGGGTAAAGTTGTTTAAAAATAAATAGTGATTTATTTTTAAAGATGTGGAAGAGAAGCGTATTTCCCTGAATAGCCAAGTACGTTTCCAAAGCAAACTTTTAAGTATGAGTTAAAGGTTTTAAAGTTGATTTAAAGTATGTTTTAGAAAAATTTTTATTTTTAAATGTTTAAAGTTTAAAAGTAAGTATTTCTCAAATTTAATTTAGTAGTAATTTTTTAAAGGTAACTTGGTATTGTGTTTTAAAAGGATAAAGATGTAGTTTTATATTTTATAAAGTAGTTTATTTTAAATATTCTTAAAGTATATAAATTTTTAAATAAAGTATTAAAGCAGTTTTAATTTAAATGTTTAAAGTGTATTTTATAATAAAGTGGTTTTAAATTATTTTTAAAATCTAAAGTGTTTGTACTTTGTGATTTCAGTGGGAATAGAAAATATTTGGAAAGTTTATTTCCATGAGAGAAGAACGGTTTGAAACTGTTTTCAAAGGGTTTAAAAGTGGGAATATATCTTACGAAGATATTTAAGGTAAATAAATAATTTGGAAAATTATTTATGTGTTTGATGGATGTTAGTTGAAATGACCCTCCTATTTCTACCTTAATTTCATAAGGATTTTTTTTTACAGAGATGATATATAGATATATCATTCATTAACAAATATATTTCCCAGGGTCATTTTCTTTTTCCAATAAACAAACTTTATCCAGGATCAAAAGTTTTAACCAATATAATTATATCAGTACATTCACAAAGACATGCACATACATGTGAAGATGTATATGCCTCTCCTGTTTCAATCAGAGTTCTGGAAAACAAGAGGATATTTGATTGATTAAATTTAATCAATCCCTACATAGCTTAATTTCTATTTATGTAATAGAATCTTATTTATATAAGTAACAGTATGATTTTAATCCTTGGTTTCTTGCTGGATCCTTTTTAAAATATGATCCATAAGGTCAGATAATTATGTTATGATTATCTACAAAAATTAATAGTGTAGTGTCTATGCTCTGAAAATGATATAAGCATCTATCATTCTCTATGTTTGCTTTCCTATAAGATCTACCTCATATGCATGCTCATGTCTGGGACATTCTTAAGTGAAATTTCATTTTCCAGAAACTTGATTCCTTGGTACCAAAGTACTAAACTAAATGAAATGCAGTCCGGGGTGAGTTTCTTCACACATGGATACTTAGCAAATAAAATATGGATTAAACAGTCTCTCTACTCAGACCTATTTCAAAAGGCCTTAAAATGCATTTTTGCCCAAAGCTTTAGTAAAGAGGAATCCAGATTTTTTTAATTTTTTTTATGTTAAAACTACTAAGGTACTGGTGTGCTAATATCTGTTCAAAACATGTTTAAATATTTACATATATGCAACTTTTATGGACCTTGCTTTCAACTCCTATATTACAGACCCTTCCCTTATTTTTTTTTCTTTGTTTTTAAAATAAGGCATAAAACATTTGCATAAATCAAGTTGAATTATGGAACCCTTGCAGTCATATAAAAACATTCAACCTATGCCTATTATCTTTTGTATACATATGCCATGGTAGAAAATAAAACCATTTAATTTTTTTTTCTGAGGATCAACTGTCCAGGTTTTCCAAAACTTAAATCATTTCTAAAGACTCAAGATTGACTAATACATTTTTAAAATATAATCATTTAATTTTAACATGGTGTTCTTACTAAATCCACTTACAATATTTTGATTAACTTCTTTAATATCAGATATTAACTAGATTTATAGATTCCAGATACAAGTCAATCTTTTAATAAAATACTTAACAAAATGTCCATCCCATATTCAACACTTAATACAAGTAACAATTTAAATCATTAATACATGCGGATTTTATCATTTAGGCTCTTATCTAACTAAGTTTAGCATGCTATAATCTTCTTCTCAAAGCCTTGCTCCTACTTCTACTTAGTTGCTGCAATCCCTGAAAAATCATTTGAAACTGCCTCATTTTAAATGAGACACCCCAGATGCCATTAGCACACTAGGGTCAGACACATGTCTGGTATGAGAAAATTCACAAAAGCAATTAGTTAATTAGGTTAAAGTCAAGTTAAGTACAGATACATGAAGTTCTGCCCTTTGGAATCAGGTCATACTTGTGTGCATGCTCTGTGTCATTGTGCATGTGCACACTTTGATTTTTCTTTCCAGAGACTACATATATAAATATGGCACATACATTCAAGCATACAATTCAGTCATAGTCAAACAATCATTCACACCAAACAGGAAAATAACTAATATGAGTTAAATCATTTATTCCATCCTCATATTTCAATTCTGGGAAAAACTCTAGTTTTCTCATCATCTCAAATATTTTTCCCTTGGTATATTTATCTATCCTGGTCTCATCTGCAATATTTATGAATCAATGGACACACTGTAATGAACTAATTCACTCCATTACACAAAGATCTCAGGACTTAAACAAGCCATGTGTCAACTTGCATTACTCAAGAACACAAGTCATTCCTGCAGTAATCTTGACCCCATTTTCCTAATCAAATTCTTAGGTACTTTCTCTTTTTAAATTTTTCAGAGCAAACCCAATCAGTGAGTTATTTTACAAAAACAAGCATTCATCTCATAGCATTCCTTGTCATTCTCATAAACAAACAGAGACAACCAAGCAATTTTAGTATTGGAACTTATTAAAACATGTTCTTGCAATTTTAAAGAGGTATAGACAACTAACATTGGTTTATGGCTCTACGGGAAGATTTTTATTGCAAACATCTGTGCTTTAGTTAACTCAGATTGACCAAGCTTCCTAAATCACAAAATCTATTTGCTGGGTGGATATTTTATATTTTCTTTGAATCAGGAGTGTCAGCACATAAGCAAGCCTATTGCACTCCTAATTCCTTTTCATTTTAAGCCTCAGCACATATACATATGTATATTGCAGCCCATATGCTTATCAGTCCTTCTGGTTTGAGCCAAAACCAACACTACTTGCTTATATTCAACATTTTATTTTCTGGGTATTTATTTATATTTCCATCCAACATCATATCAGAAAGGGATCTGGGTTTTTAAATTACTTATTCATGCATACTGATCATATCAAGAATATTCACAGAATAAAACAATCAGAACAACCATCAAGCATTAAAGCATTCTTAATTTCTAAAAAAACAATCACATACTCTTTTGAGAAAAATTAATTTATAACAGGCTGCCTTCTTTAGGACTTAGTGCCTTAAGTTTTTGAGTGAGTTTTCTCACCTAGCTCTCTTCTTTGCTTCCTTAATTAATTGATGAACTTCTGCCTTTAGCCTCAAGCTCTTTTCCTTCCCTTGCCTTATGATTTCTATGGTGTTGTTTCTTTTTTTTTCCAAAGTTCTTTTCTGAGAAGGAGAGGAGGCTGCTGCATATACATATATATATATATATATATATATATATATATACAGGGTCCTCCTTAGGGTTTTGGGTATTGGGTAAAGCCATTTTTGCCCACCAGAAAAATTATGTTATCTGCATTTTATTTGAACCCAAAATTCTACCCTTCCCGGCTTAATTTAGGTGAAGAGAAAAGTGGTTATATTCTTTTTGGTTAATTTCAGAAATTTGCTTTTCAGAAAATACTTTTTCCTTTGTTTACAATCATGCTAAAAATGTGACTTGATTTGTTATTTATCAAATACTCTTCCTAATTCTGCCTATACCAAGCATTTCCCTGTTTTGTCTTATTTTTCCTATTTTTAGCTTTCATGTAAGTGGTATGTACTTCCTTTATTTATTTACAAGAGGACTACTCCTTTTTATATCCTCATTTTTTTTTCTTTCTGCCTATATATTAAAATATGTCTGTATATTTTATTTTACTAATTTGGACTCTAGTATTTTATTAACATATATATACATAAGTCTTACTGAAATAATTAGTACATCTATATATATATTTATACATCATTCTGTATTGACACACACACATGTACACTCAAAAATATTCAGTAGCATCCATATATGTATATTTACCTATGTATACAGCTTTTAAGGATTTAATCTATATATATATATATATTCCCATACATATCAATATGTATTTATTCTTAGAGTTCAGGGATTTTAGCTTTAGTTCATGTGCATTTCCTGTGTACACATGTACACACATACTGATACACTATCAAGCTATACAATTCCCTTTCAAAATTTATTTAAAAATTATTTTGAATTTATTTATATTTTTCAGAATAAATTCCTAAAATCTTGGGTCATTACATACACCCCTTCTTTTAGAAATTGTGTCCCACAATTTTTCCTAAGCTTAAAATAAATTTTTAAATAAATTTCCGAGAACCAGTACAATTTCAACCAAATGGATTTTTAGTTCTATAATAACTAAAAATATATGCATCTAAAATAAAGAAAACAATCAAAAGTCAGAATTACCTTTAATCTGAAAATAGCTTAGGATAATTCATCCTAACTTTGTCTTCTAATTCCCATGTGCAATCACTAGGATCAAGACTCCACTGTACCTTCACAAGTTTCAGAGATTTATTCCTCAATTTCTTCACATCTTTTGCCAAAATTCCCACTGGATCCTTTTCATAAATAAAATTAGAATTTATCTGCACTTGGGTTGGGGTCTCAAGAATTTCTGCCTTGTCATGGACCCATCTTCTCAATTGTGATACATGAAAAACATCATGTATGCCTTGCATGTTTTCTGGCAATTCCAACTTATATGCCAAGGAACCAATTCTTTCCAGAATTTTGTATGGTCCAATATATCTTGGGGTTAACTTGCCTTGTTTCCCAAACCTCAGCACATTTTTCATAGGTGAGATTTTGATGAAAACAAAATTTCCCACTTCATATTCTACCTGCCTCCTTCTCATATCTGCAAATTTCTTTTGCCTATCCTGAGCTGCTGCCATTCTTCTTCTTATCAACTCAATTTTCTCCTTAGTTTCTTGTATGTACTCAGGTCCTAAAATAGACCTTTCTCCTGCTTCTACCCAACAAACAGGTGACAAACAGGGTTTACCATATAAGGCTTCAAATGGAGCCATTCCTATGGTACTTTGATAGCTGTTATTGTATGTAAATTCAACTAGATGAAGATAATCTTCCCAGTTGCCCCCAAAATCCAGTATACATGCTCTCAACATGTCCTCCAAAACTTTGTTTACTACCTCAGTCTGCCCATCTGATTGAGGATGGTAGGCAGTACTTAGGCATAGTTCACTTCCCATTGCTTCTTGAAAGCTTCTCCAGAATTTTGAGGTGAAGATGGTATCCCTATCACTCACAATGGTTTTGGGAATGCCATGTAACTTTACCACTTCCTTTATAAAAATTTGAGCTAATTTTGGTGCTGTCCTTTCTGACTTGACTGGGATGAAGTGTGCTACCTTGGTTAGCTTATCAACTATCACCCATATGCTTGTATTGCCTCTCTTAGATCTAGGCAGTCCATCTATGAAGTCCAGAGATATGTCTTCCCACTTCCACTGTGGTACACTAAGAGGCTGCATCAACCCTGATGGCCTTTGGGTTTCAGCCTTGACTTGTTGGCAAGTCATACATTTAGCAATGTATTTAGCTACATCAGATTTCATCCCCTTCCACCAGAAGTCTCTTTTCAAATTTTGGTACATCTTTGTGTTGCCTGGGTGTATGGAGTATTTACTTCTGTGATATTCATTCAATATCTCTTTCTTCAATTCTGTGTCCTCTGGTACACACATCCTATTTTGGTATCTCATATAACCATTTTTATCAATATGGTGATTCATCACTTCCTCCCCTCTTGAGAGGAGCATTTTCTTCTCTAATAAGTTGGCATCCTGTTCTTGCATTTTTCCTACCTTCAGAATTAAGTCTGGTTGAAGTGCCAATAAGCTTAACTTCCCTTTACTTTCTTGTGCACCATGCACCTGCTCATCTATGTGCACACAACCATTCTCCCTAATCTCTAACTCAATTAGCAAAGATAAGTCTTTAAATTCTTCTATCATCATCATAGCCAATTTAGCATGCTGTCCACTTAGAGCATCTGCAACTTTGTTTGCTTTGCCTGGTGTATAAAGTATGTCAAAGTCATAGGCAGCTAAGAACTCCACCCATCTATGTTGCCTCATGTTCAAATCTTTTTGTGAAAATAAATATTTTAGAGACTTGTGGTCAGTGTAAAGTTCAAACTTAGTGCCTAACAAATAATGTCTCCAAAGTTTCAAAGCATAGATCACAGCTGCTAATTCAAGGTCATGTGTGGCATACCTTACTTCATGGGGTTTAAGTTGTCTGGATGCATATGCAATGACTTGGCCTTGTTGCATCAACACTGCACCCAAGCCAAATCCACTAGCATCTGTGTATACAACTAATTCTTCATTTCCATGAGGTACCTTTAAAATTGGAGCATTCACTAATGCCTCCTTCAACTATTCAAAAGACTTTTCACATTTTTCTGACCAAACAAAAGCTTGGTTCTTCCTGGTTAGGTTAGTGAGTGGTGTAGTAATTTTTGAAAAATCTTTTATAAATCTCCTATAATACCCTGCCATCCCCATAAATGACCTTACTTCACTCACAGTGCTTGGCCTCTTCCATGCTTGAATAGCCACTACTTTATTGGGGTTCACAGAAATTCCTTGGGCAGATATAACATGGCCCAGAAAATGCACTTCTTCTTTCCAAAATTCACATTTTGAGTATTTTGCCTTTAAGTCTTTTTCCCTTAGTCTAGACAAAACCTTGTGTAGATGAATTTCATGCTCTTCCATTGTTTTGGAATAAATTAAAATGTCATCTATAAAAATAAGCACAAACTTGTCTAAATAATCTCTAAAGGTTCTGTTCATTAAATCTACAAAGTATGATGGTGCATTGGTCAAGCCAAATGGCATAACCAAAAATTCATACAACCCATATCTAGTGTTAAAGGCAGTGTACTTGATGCTTGATTCCTCCACCTTCATTTGATGAAAACCAGAAGCTAAATCTAGTCTAGAAAATACTTTTGCCCCTGCTAATTGATCAAAAAGATCATCTATTATTGGCAGTGGGTATTTATTTTTAATGGTTACTTTGTTTAATTCCCTATAATCTATGCAGAGTCTCAAAGTTCCATCTTGTTTCTTAACAAACACCACTGGTGCTCCCCAGCAAGAATTACTGGGTCTTATAAAAACCTTATTTTCTAATTCCTCTAATTGTTTCTTTAATTCTTTTAGTTCATTTGGCCCCATTCTTGTTGGCTTTTTAATCACTGGGCTTGCTCCTGGAACTAAATGAATTTGGAATTCCACTGGCCTATGGTTTGGAACTCCATTAACCTCCTCAAAAACATCCAAGTATTCATTGACTATGGGAATTTCCTCAATAATATGTTCACTGAAATCTTTTCCCAAATCAATCAAATGACACAATTTTCTTCCCTTGGACACTTCACACAAAATTGTGATCCTCTGGCTTCCATGGTTTTGCAATGATATGGTGGATGAGTCTAAGTTAATTATAGCCTTGAATTGCTTTAACCAGTCTACTCCCAAAATGACACCTATGTTTGGGTAATTTAAAACATATAAATTGGAAATAAAAGTATCTCCTCTTATGTTTAATCCCACATCCACACAGATCATGTTTAAAACACTAGAACTTCCCAGTGGACTTTGTATATGTAAAAGGGTTTCAACCAATATGCAACTTAATTTCAGCATTTTAACTAATTCATAGGAAATTAAAGAATGAGTTGCTCCAGTATCATACACTACTGCTATGGGTACATTACAAATAAATAGTGTACCTTCCACTTGACTGTGCTTCTCGGCATTGATCTCCACTGTTTTGCCTTTTCCTTCCAAGTTTGCTAATTTTCCCTGCTGCTTACTCTCAGGACAATTTCTTTTCATGTGCCCTTCTTTCCCACATAGATAACACTTGAAAGCTCTTCCTTTCAATTCTGGACATCTTGGTTTGATATGTCCTTCTTTTCCACACTGATGGCACACAATCTTCTTGGTTTCCTTAGCTTTGACATCTCCAGTGCCTTTGTTACTGGCCTCTTCCTTCTTTTTATCATAAGGGTGATACCTCCCCTTACCTGATGTAGCTCAGGCCAGGGATGAAGGCATAAGTCGTACGCGACTTATGGAAGGAGCTATGAGTCGAGCTATGGGTTGTGACCGACTCAAGGAAGCAGAAGACATAAGCGTAAGTCGTGACCGACTTAACATGATGGGAGACTTAAGTCATGACCGACTTAACAGAGTGGAAGACCTAACTCATGAAGGTGTACGAGTTATCGAATATTTTAAGTCGTCCGGAAGACCTACCGAGATACGACCTAACGAGATGAGGAAGAGTGCTGGGATACGACTTAAGGAATCTGACAAAAGTCGCCTACGACTTAAGGGAGCGCCACGAGACACCAAAGGTCTAGGTCGGTTACGACCTAAAGGGAAGATTATAAGTCGTCCACGACTTAGGGGGAAGCTAGAGGAAGAGAGTACGTTGAGTCGTTTGAACGACCTAACGAGTCATGTTTAAGTCGTAGTAGCTGTTGCCGTTATTTTCCTCTACCGAGTTAATCTTAACCGTTAATTCCTTAAGTCGAAGACAGAATCTGGAGCATGGAAGTTAGGTCGCAAGGATGGTATGATAAGTCGTAAGTCGGCAGGACTTGTATTGTGTTGTAATCTGGTAAGTTGTAACCGACTCATGACGAGTCGTAGGTCGTAGGGGATAAGTCGTCACCGACTTAAGTACTTGTAATATTTTATGGAGTTTTCTGTATTTTGTGTTGTAAGTCGTATACGACTTATGATAAGTCGGAGACGTTGTTAAGTCGGTTGCCGACTTAGGAGTTGTATTTTTTTTCTGCTTTGCGTGTTGTAGCCTATAAATAGGCGAGTTGTTTCATTTGTAAAGGTTGTTGATTTTTGAATAAAATTCTCTTTTGATTGCTTTGTGCTTTCATTCAAATTGGTAGTTGAGTGTAATCTCCTATCTCCTCTTTCGGATAATCGAGTGCGCTCGATTCAACGATTGTAGAAGCCGATTCATGGAATCAAGTGCGCTTGATCAACGCTTGAAGAATTGAAGATCTTTGAACCCGGTATCGTGCGCGATCAACGAGTTCGAGATAGCTAGAGTTCGGTATCTTCGGATCAACGAATTCGGGCAATTCAGCATTCATCAATCCATCGACTGCTACTTTCACCGATCTACATTGTTTTGAAATATCCGCTGCGTCAGTTTGGTATCGGAGCTTGTTCTAGCCAATCATAGCTAGATCGAGACTTGGAGCCTATTCATTTAGAAGTTGAAGAGAATTGCCGAGATTGAAGGTTGCATATCACGGCCGAGAAGAAGAGTCATCATTATTTGAAGATTGTTTGATCGGATTTGCATTGGAGGCCGAAACTTTGTCCATCGTGTTCATCGCGATTTGCTACAAAGTGGAAGTTTTCGATCCGTTTCATTTTGGATCAAAATCCGGAAAGTGTTTGAATTTGAAGTGTTGAAGAGTTGTGAAATTTTCAAGTATGCCGCCAAGGAGAGCCAATCGACATCAAAACGTTGAAGCTTTGTATCGAAGAGAAGAAGCTGATGAGATGGAACAAAGAATCAATGAGAATTTCAATGAGAAGCTTAATGAAGGAATTGGCCGGTTAGAGAAGCTTATGACAGAAATGAATCAAAATCGGAGAAGGGTTTCACCAGAATCTAATCATGGAGGTAGTAGAATCTCACCACAATCCAATCGAGACCGAAGTGTTGAAAATGACCAAGGGCGTGGGAGGAACGTGAATGATCGTGAACGGAGGAATGTCAATAGAAGGGAGGAAGGTGGAAGGCGTAATGGTAGTAGAGATGTTGGTGGTCAGAATCGACATCGTTATGCATCTGATTTTGAAGAGGAGTATGATGGTGGTAGTATTCAAGGAAGAGGTCAAGGAAGAAACTATTCTGAGTATGATCACAAGTGGGAATCGGGAATGAAGACAGAAATTCCTGAATTCAAAGGTGGTATGCAAGCGGAGGAGTTTCTAGATTGGGTAGCTAATGTTGAGGAGATTTTTGACTTCAAAGGAGTTCCAGAACATCGTAGAGTGAAGTTGGTTGCTACGAGGCTGAGGGGTAGAGCTTTGGCATGGTGGCAGCAAACCAAACTTACACGTGAACGAATGGGAAAGTCAAAAGTTGAATCTTGGGAGAAGATGAAGAAATTGATGAAAGCAACGTTCTTACCATACAATTATCAATCTTTGATGTATCAACGTTTACAGAACTTGAGGCAGGGCACAAAGACAGTTAATGACTATGCTGATGAATTCTATCAACTTATTGCAAGGAACGATATTATGGAAACAGAAGAGCAGCTGACATCTAGGTTCGTTGGGGGATTGAGAATGCAGATTCAGGATATGGTCAATATGTTCGATCCAAGATCTGTGGCAGAAGCACATCAGAAAGCGTTGGCTTGGGAGAAACAAGGGAGACGAGGAAGTGGTGTGTTTACTAATTCTAACAATCAAGCAAAGGGTGTTGGAGGAAGTTCTAATGTTTCTAAACCTATCAGTAGACCAGTGGTGAAGGAGGCTGAGAAGGCAAAGGTTAACAATGGTTTCAAATGTTACAATTGTCAGGAATTGGGTCATAAAAGCAGTGAGTGTCCAAAGCCAAAGAAGAGAACCATGATTGCAGAAGTTGACGATGAGGATGGAGATGGGGATTGTTCTAGCCCAGTTGAGGAGGACGAGCAGGATATTGCGTCAGGAGATGAAGGTTGTAACCTAATGCTGAGGAGATCGTGTTTAACACCGAAGCAGGAGGAAGCTAGTTGGTTGAGAAGTAATATTTTTCAGTCAACATGTACTATTCTGGGGAAGGTGTGTAAGTTTGTGATCGACGCAGGAAGCTGTGATAATATTATTTCAACCGAAGCTGTGACGAAGTTGAAATTGAAGACAGAGAAACATCCGAGTCCATACAAGTTAGCATGGTTGAGAAAAGGAGGAGAAGTGAAAGTGGATAGACGAGTTCGTGTACCATTCTCTATTGGGAAGAAATACAAAGACGAAATCTGGTGTGATGTCGTAGAGATGGATGTTTGTCATTTATTATTGGGAAGACCATGGCAGTATGATCGAGCAGTACAACATGACGGTCGGACCAATAGCTACAGTTTTATGTTTAAAGGCACGAAGATTATCTTAGTTCCGAAGAAGAGATCACAAGAAGAAAGTAAGTCAGAAGAAATTGAAGAGCTGAAAACTTTATTGACTTTAAAGGAGTTTGTTAAAGAAGTTGAAGAAGAGCCGGAAGTATTCTTGTTGATTGGGCGTGAGAGCAGTGAAGAAGTTGAAATTCCCGAAGAAGTTAAACCAGTTTTGAAAGAATTTGACGACGTATTTCCAGAGGAATTACCAACGGAGTTGCCACCGTTGAGGGATATACAACATCAGATAGATCTTGTTCCAGGTGTTGTATTGCCACACAGACCACATTATCGAATGAGTCCGAAGGAACATGAAGAATTGCGGAGGCAGGTAGAGGAATTGCTTGAGCAGGGGCGTGTGCAGGAGAGTCTGAGTCCTTGTGCTGTACCAGCTTTATTGGTACCCAAGAAGGATGGAACGTGGAGGATGTGCACTGACAGTCGAGCATTGAATAAGATTACCGTGAGATATAGATTTCCAATGCCGAGGTTGGATGACTTGTTGGATCAGATAAGTGGAGCTACTATCTTTTCGAAGATTGATTTGAAGAGCGGATTGTTAAGACCTCGGTTTCAATGTCTACTATGAATTTTGACAAACGACAACTATATACATTATGTACTAACATATGTTTTGCAGGAATAGCCACAAGACTGGATTCATATTATCTCCATGCTGCATATATGTTGTTTTGGGTCTTTGTTTAGTATTAAAATATTGTGAAAATCTCTCCTCTAAGATATATATATATACACCAGTGCTAAGAATAAAACTCAATTTCAGACTGAATTCAGACGTCTGAAATAACCTATTCAGACGTCTGAATCTGAAGATAAAATTCAATTTTTCAACAATATTCAGACGTCTGGTTCTGGTATTTCAGACGTCTGAATATAGATAAAAATAGCCTAGTTTCTTTTTGTTTTGCACGCTTAAAATTTCAGAAGTCTAAAAATTTACTTTCAGACGTCTGAATCTTTACAACTGCTATTTTTGTGAAAAGACACTTCTCTTCACCTAAGAGAAACTCTTTCAAATTCAATGGTTGCAACTGTTCTTTTCAATATAACTTTTCATCTATAGTTGCAACTCTTTATACACTATAAATAGATTACAGAATTCAACAAACAATTTACCGAATCTAATTTTAATATTCTTGAATTCCTATCTATTCTATATTTTCAAACTGCACTCAAACTGAATACATTTTCTGATCGTTGATCACTCTATCTTCCACTATTCTCAAAGCACATCACTATATATCCTAAAGGAGAAGATTATAGGAAGATTGTATTATCAAGAGACAAATTCGTGTTATTAAGAACACACAGTGTCAAATACCTTTTGTATAAGTTGAAGTCCTGTTCTGCTGTTCAGGCTTGTGAAGACCTCTTCGGCTGTTGAGGCAAAATCCTGTTCTGTTGCTCAGGTCCCTTGTTCGGCTGTTCAAGGGTTGTTGTAAACCTGTTCCTCCGGGTTAAGTGAGGATTGTTGTTAGTGAAATTCCAGAAGGAGTCTGGGACTGGACGTAGAACGGGAAGTTCGAACCAGTATAAAAATTCCTGGTGTGCTCGTTTATTATTTACTATTATCTGCTAATTATTCTTTTATTCCGCACTGCTTTTGTACTATTCCATATAGCACGATCCGCACCGATCCTTCATTTGGTATCAGAGCAGGAATCTAATAACCGTTACACAGTTATTTGATAATCTGCTTATATGGCCAACATGGATAACAACGCTATTCCAAATCCTGTCACTAACTCTGGCATCATAGAAGGACAAGCCACTGGACGACCTCCTTTCTTCAATGGATTAAATTATAACTATTGGGCGACACGAATGCGTATTTATATGCAGGCTAATGGTTTTGATGCTTGGAATATCACACAAGCCGAATACACTGCACCAACCACTGAATATACTACTTGGTCGACAGCCCAAAAAGCAGAAGCTACCTTAAATGCCAAGGCTATGAACATGTTGTTTTGTGCTCTAGATAGAAATGAATTCAATCGTGTTAGCATATGCACCACTGCATATCAAATATGGCAAACATTAAAAACAACTCATGAAGGAACAAGCAAAGTCAAGCAAAGCAAGATATCTATGCTCAAAAATCAGTTCCAAAATTTCAGAATGAAGCAAGACGAGTCCATAAATGATATGTACTCTAGATTTCAAGATATCCATCATGCCTTGATCGGACTTGGTGTAACATATTCAGATGCAGATGTTGTCTCAAAAATCCTAAACTCTCTAACTGACGAATGGGAAAGAAAAGTTTTGGCAATTGAAGAAGCTAACGATATTTCCGAAATGAAGCCAGAAGAATTGATAGGAAATCTAATGTCATATGAAGTCAATCTGCAGGCAAAACGAGTTCAAACTCAAGACAGGAAGAATATAGCCTTCCATGCTGAAAAAGATGAATCAGAATCAGATGATGAAGATTTAGCATTTATTGCTAAAAATTTCAAAAAGTTTCTCAAACACAAAAAGGGAAATAGAAACAATGGAAAAAGGAACTTTAATAAACCTTCTTCATCAATTCTAGAATGCTTCAACTGTCATAAGAAAGGACACATGCAAAAAGATTGTCCAGACCAGAAGAAATCAAATTACAACAAGTTTAAAAAGGACAAGATCAAGAAGAAAGCATTCTCTGTCACTTGGGATGATTCAGACTCTTCGTCTTCTGATAGTAGCAGTGAAAGCGAAAATGAACAAGCTAATCTATGCTTCATGGCTACTGAAAATGAGGTATCAAATTTTACCTTCGATGATATGGTAGAAATTAATACTGAATTAATTAGTACTATGAAAAATCTCAAGAAAAAGTATAAAGAAGCTGTTGAACAAAAGAACAAAGCAGAATTCGAAAGAGATATGCTTAAAGACGAGAAGAAAATATTAGAAGAAGAATTAGAAAAAATTCAACTTTCATCTTCTAATAATGATTCTCAATTAACCTTCTTGAGTCAAGAAATTGAAACTCAAAAAGGAAAGAACGATGCTTTGTCTTCTGAAAATCATGAGCTAAAATCTAAAGTCAAACTGATTGAGTTGGAAAATACTGGATTAAAGGCTAAATTAGAAGATATTTCTAAAAATATCTCTAATTTTAATAAGGGGAGAGAAAATTTATCTAAGATAATTGAAAACTCTCAGCCTTCGACCAGTAAAAAGGGACTAGGATATATTAAGAAACAAATAGCTCCTCAAAATAATTGGAGACAGTTTGTTAAATCAAAATCCACATCAGTTCAATCTAAAAGAAATCAAGAACTGAAAGCTTCTATACATAAACCAAAAAGGATACAGATATCTAAAACCATAAAAATATGGGTTCCTAAAACAAACAATAGTTTGATTAGGAATACATATATAAAATCCTTTTTGGAAACTGTTCATAAAAGTCAGAATTATATTTACAAAGGGAATACCGGACCCGAATGGGTTTGGTTTCCTAAGATCTAACTCTTAGGACCCTATAAAAAGGTGGGTACCAATGGTCTTAATTCTATTTTTTGCAGGTCCCACTTAAAAAGAGAGGAAAGTGGATTCTAGATAGTGGTTGCTCTAAACATATGACTGGAGACAAAAGTATGCTGACAAATATTACCTACACAAATGAAGGCTCAGTCACATTTGGAGATAATTCCAAAGGTTATATCATCGGCAAAGGCGATGTGAGCAACTTCGGTAATTCTAATACTCCTCTTATCTCTAATGTTTTACTTGTTAAAAACCTGAAGCACAATTTGTTGAGTATCAGCCAATTGTGTGACAAAGGATTCAAAATCTCTTTTTCCGAAGATAAGTGTAGCATTTTAGATCACAGTGGAAATCTCATATTTGAAGGTAATAGAAACAGAAATATATATGTTCTGAATATGAAAGTCAATCATAATTCAGATATGTGCTTAATAGCTAATGAAAATGATCCTTGGTTATGGCACAAACGTTTCTGTCATATTAACTTCAAATCCATTAATAAGTTATCTAAAAATAACTTAGTAAAGGGGTTACCAAAAATGAACTTTAAAGTAGATCATATTTGTGATGCCTGTCAATTAGGTAAATTAACAAAATCATCATTTAAATCTAAAAAGGTCATTTCGACATTACAACCACTAGAGTTACTTCATATGGATCTATTTGGACCAACACAAGTGCAATCCATAAATCATAACAAATATGTGTTTGTAATTGTCGATGATTTTTCTAGATATACTTGGACAATTTTTATGAAAAATAAAAGTGATACTTTTGATCAATTTAAAATTTTCGTCAAGAGAATCCAAAACTTGAAGGATTTAAAAATTAAGAATATTCGGAGTGATCATGGAGGAGAGTTCGAAAATGAAGCTTTTGAACAATTCTGTAAAAAGAAAGGAATTTCTCATAATTTCTCGTTTCCTAGAACTCCACAACAAAATGGAGTTGTAGAACGAAAGAATAGAACTTTACAGGAATGTGCAAGAACTTTGTTAAATGGAAGCACACTTCCAAAACATTTTTGGGCAGAAGCTGTAGCAACTGCCTGTTATGTTTTAAACAGGGTTTCCATTCGACCTCTCACTAAGAATACTCCGTATGAACTCTTTAATAGCAGAAAACCAAACATATCCTATTTCAAAGTTTTTGGTTCAAAATGTTTTATATTAAACACTAAAGATCAGCTTGGTAAATTTGATGCGAAATCTGACGAAGGTTTCTTCCTAGGATATTCGGATCGAAGCAAGGCCTATCGAGTGTTTAATAAAAGAACAAATACTGTTGAAGAAACTCTACATGTATCGTTTGATGAAGATTTTCAACAAATAACAAGTATAAATAATGATGATGATGATAACATCATAAATACAGAATCTGAAAATGTTAAAATAAATGAAAACGAAATTGATAATCCTAATGAGAACGATAATATTCAAAATGAATTAAAATCTCCACCACATATCTTACGGGATCATCCGGTTCAAAACATTATTGGAGAAATTAATTCAAACGTTCGAACTAGGAATCAATTAAACCAAATGGGCCATGTAGCATTCTTATCTACTATCGAGCCAAAGAACCCAAAGGAAGCTTCTACCGACGAATACTGGATCATTGCAATGCAAGAAGAACTAAATCAGTTTGAGCGCAATGAAGTTTGGGAATTAGTTCCTAGACCAAGTAATCAAACTGTTATTGGAACAAAATGGGTTTACAAAAACAAGGCGGACGAACAAGGAAATATCACTAGAAATAAAGCAAGATTGGTGGCTCAAGGATACAATCAGGAAGAAGGTATCGACTATGAAGAAACATTCGCTCCTGTAGCAAGACTAGAAGCAATTCGAATACTACTGGCCTATGCGTGTTTTCATAATTTTAAACTTTATCAGATGGACGTTAAAAGTGCCTTTCTGAATGGATATATTAAAGAAAATGTGTATGTTGAACAACCTCCCTTATTTGCTCATGAAAAATATCCCAATCATGTATATAGACTTAAGAAGGCTCTATATGGTTTAAAACAAGCACCACGTGCTTGGTACGAACGACTTAAGAGCTATTTAATCTCTTCGGGATTTCAAATTGGAAAGGTTGATCAAACATTATTCATTAAACATTCAAAAAGGGATATTTTAATAGTTCAAATCTACGTTGATGATATCATATTTGGTTCCACCAACGAAAAATTATGTCAGGATTTTTCGGAAATTATGACTAAGAAGTTTGAAATGTCCCATATGGGAGAATTATCATACTTTCTTGGTCTACAGATTAAGCAATTACCAAATGGTATATTTTTTAATCAAGAAAAATATTGTAATAATCTAATCAAACGTTTCGGAATGGAAAATACTTCTGCCAAACCAACTCCTATGAGTACGACAACACATCTTGAAAAAGATGAAAATGGCAAAAGTATTGATCAGAAACAATACCGAAGTATGATTGGATCATTACTATATTTAACTGCAAGTCGTCCTGACATAATGATGAGTGTCTGTTTGTGTGCTAGATTCCAAGCCAATCCAAAAGAATCACATTTACGAGCAGTGAAACGTATTCTACGTTATCTAACAAACACAAAGGATTTTGGTCTATTCTATCCTAAAGAATGTCCATTTGAATTAGTTTCATATAGTGATGCTGATTTCGGTGGTTCTCGAACAGACCGAAAAAGTACAAGTGGTACGTGCCATTTTATTGGAAAATCACTTGTATCTTGGTTTAGTAAGAAACAAAATTGTGTTTCTCTTTCTACATGTGAAGCAGAATATATTTCTGCTGCTTTGGCTTGTACTCAAGTAATCTATATGCAACAAACACTCAAAGATTTAAATATAAATCTATCAAAGTCAACTATATATTGTGACAACTCTAGTGCTATTAACTTATCTAAAAATCCTATTAATCATTCACGAACAAAACATATTGACATTCGTCATCATTTTCTTCGTGATAATGTTGAAAAAGGGACAATTATTTTAGATTTTGTTTCTTCTGAAAATCAGTTAGCTGATATTTTTACAAAACCTCTTTTAGAAAATATTTTTGTTAAACTGAGGCGAGAACTTGGTATTATGTCTCTTCAAAATTTATGATTTTTTTATATATACTATTTAATTTTTTTTAATGGCTAATATCCTTTTTACTTTTTTTATCTTTTGTTTTAACAGACGGATATTACTAACAAATGAGTTTCAGCCATTCCTTTTATACTATATATGAACTTTCTATCTTATTATAAATTGTTCAACTCTAATCTTCTTTTTTCATCAAAGTCATTTCTATTTTCTGTTTTCCAATAGAAAAATCCCTCTACAATGAAAATCAACTTGTTCATACTTCTTCTCTCCATGGCTTCTGAATCCGATGATTCTCCATCATCTTATTCTACATCATCTCTTGAAATTTTAGTAACTCCAACACCTCATGAGAAAAATAGACCTTGTCCTTCTCGTGAACGTTCTAGCTATACTCTTAAAAAAAAGAAATCTCGCCGGTTTCTTTTCTTTGGTTCTCCATCAACCAAAGAGAAAATATCAGAGATGCATCATTACCAAAGAGAACAGTTGGATTTACAACGAGAGATGTATTACGAACAAAAAGTTAATTCCAAACGACTTAGTTTTATTGAACAAGTGGCTTTGAAATTCTGTGGTACATCTCCTAAGAAAGATGTAGTTCAACCTTCAACATCTCAACAAATAACTTCATCTGGATGGAATTCATGGGAGCCGAGTCCACAAACTCCTTCGGTTCCACAAAACTCTTGGGAACGTCAACCATATTGGTCTCCCTTGCGACCATACACAGAGATAACCAAGATCGAACCAGAAGAATGTAAAACTCCAAGTGACTCGGATAAATAATTTCTTATAGATTATTTTTATATTTTGTGTATTTCTATATTCTTGTAAAAAGAAAAATTTCAGACGTCTGAACTCTTTATTACAGACGTCTGAACAGTGTAAGAGAATAAAATTTATAACAGTTTCAGACGTCTGAAACTATGATTTCAGACGTCTTAAAATAGGCATTTTTGCACTGTTTTCTTTCTGTTTAAATTTTCTTATATTCAGCCGTCTGAAAGTATATTTCAGACGTCTGAAAACTGGAAATTTTTTTTTAAAAATTAAAATTACACGAATTTCAAGACACCAAACCCTTTTATTTCTCCCGTCCTTTGCTTTTTTTGCTTTTCTTCATCTTCTTCTTTCAGTTCTTTCTTTTCCATTGTTATCACCTCCTTCACAAACAACTCAAATGGCACCTAAATCAAAAAGATCAAGACCATCATCCTCTTCATCTACACCAAACATTGATCAGTGGCTATGGAACGACCAAGCAAGGCAACGATTTGCTCAAATGAATAGATCCAATTTTTTTCCTGGAGCCTTCATCAGATTCGAAGAATTCAGCGCTTATCGTATTCATCAAATTGTAAGAGCAAATGGGTTAGAGTCTCTAGTTTCTTTTGATGCCAACAATATCAAAATTAATCATCTTTTAGTTAAATTATTTTTTGCAAACATGAATCTAGACCATCATACTCCTCACAATCGCAATGATTGTATTTGGACTTTGGTTTGTGGAGTTAAAATATATCTGCCAATATCAAGGCTTGGTGAAATTCTACGTTGTCCATCAACCGGAATTGATTTAGATGAGATTGATGTGTCTTTAGATTTAACTAATAGAGATGAAGTTTCACATCAATTCCTGAATGATGATATTAATCGTCTCACGTCTATTCAACTTCGTCCTCAAGCTCGCATTCTTCATAGAGCATTAATTCGTTCTGTTATTCCAAGGACAGGAAGTTATGAGATAGTTAATAAAAGAAATTTTCAAGCCTTATATGCTGTATACTCCGGTCAACCTATAAATTGGGCTCAAATAATTTTGGAAGAATTCATGGATGTCAATCATAGGAGACGATATAAGACCTTCCACTATGGTGCTTATATTATGAAAATACTTCAAAATTTTAACATTCCTTTTCCTGAGTCCGAATTCTCTTCGATCAAAGAACTTGGGTCTAAAACATTAGGTCTTATGGGATTGCCAAAACGCCCGGAAAGTTTAGCATATATCTCTTTCCAAGAATGGGTTGCCAACCGTGATCAAAACCCGCCACAACCTCGTCGGCACGATTCTCATACTCAATCTTCTATCCCTCCATCGGAAGAAGAAGATGATAATGATATTGTGATTCTTTCTCCCGACTCTAACTCAAGGAATGCCTTGGTAACTCTTTCCCAAAATCAAGCAAAACTTCAAACCCGAATGAAATCAATAGAACGAAAATCTGAAAAACGTTTTAATTCCATTCGAGGCTTTCTTAACAAAATTTGGGAACGTATTGGTTGTTCAACCTCTTCATCTACCGATGTTTTCAACCCCACTCCTTTTCAATGGTCATCAAGTTCAGAGAATAGAATTAGTGGTGATGATGATGATGAAGTTGGAAGTGACTCCAGTCCTAGATTCTGATCTTTTTGCTCTTTTATGTTATTTGTTATGTGACTTTTATGTTATTTGTTATGTGACTTTTATGTTATTTGTTATGTGACTTTTATGTTATTTGTTATGTGACTTTTATGTTGTTTGTTATGTATCTTAAACTAACTTGTGCAACTTCTTTAATTAATGTCTACTTTGATCTATCTTGTAAAGATTACTGATTACCTTTTTGCAATGACAAAGGGGGAGAATATGGAAATGTTAATTCCTTTTAACAGGGGGAGCTTTCGTATATAGTTGATAAAAAGGTGTTAATTCTTTTTGACAGGGGGAGTTTTAGTATATAGTTGTCATCGTCAAAAAGGGGGAGAATGTTAAGACCTCGGTTTCAATGTCTACTATGAATTTTGACAAACGACAACTATATACATTATGTACTAACATATGTTTTGCAGGAATAGCCACAAGACTGGATTCATATTATCTCCATGCTGCATATATGTTGTTTTGGGTCTTTGTTTAGTATTAAAATATTGTGAAAATCTCTCCTCTAAGATATATATATATACACCAGTGCTAAGAATAAAACTCAATTTCAGACTGAATTCAGACGTCTGAAATAACCTATTCAGACGTCTGAATCTGAAGATAAAATTCAATTTTTCAACAATATTCAGACGTCTGGTTCTGGTATTTCAGACGTCTGAATATAGATAAAAATAGCCTAGTTTCTTTCTGTTTTGCACGCTTAAAATTTCAGAAGTCTAAAAATTTACTTTCAGACGTCTGAATCTTTACAACTGCTATTTTTGTGAAAAGACACTTCTCTTCACCTAAGAGAAACTCTTTCAAATTCAATGGTTGCAACTGTTCTTTTCAATATAACTTTTCATCTATAGTTGCAACTCTTTATACACTATAAATAGATTACAGAATTCAACAAACAATTTACCGAATCTAATTTTAATATTCTTGAATTCCTATCTATTCTATATTTTCAAACTGCACTCAAACTGAATACATTTTCTGATCGTTGATCACTCTATCTTCCACTATTCTCAAAGCACATCACTATATATCCTAAAGGAGAAGATTATAGGAAGATTGTATTATCAAGAGACAAATTCGTGTTATTAAGAACACACAGTGTCAAATACCTTTTGTATAAGTTGAAGTCCTGTTCTGCTGTTCAGGCTTGTGAAGACCTCTTCGGCTGTTGAGGCAAAATCCTGTTCTGTTGCTC
The DNA here is from genome assembly GCA_030737815.1 of Allium fistulosum. Lineage (NCBI taxonomy): Eukaryota > Viridiplantae > Streptophyta > Magnoliopsida > Asparagales > Amaryllidaceae > Allium > Allium fistulosum. Next base: position 865,645,882 of record CM060905.1, on the reverse strand, counting down.
AGGTCCCTTGTTCGGCTGTTCAAGGGTTGTTGTAAACCTGTTCCTCCGGGTTAAGTGAGGATTGTTGTTAGTGAAATTCCAGAAGGAGTCTGGGACTGGACGTAGAACGGGAAGTTCGAACCAGTATAAAAATTCCTGGTGTGCTCGTTTATTATTTACTATTATCTGCTAATTATTCTTTTATTCCGCACTGCTTTTGTACTATTCCATATAGCACGATCCGCACCGATCCTTCACGGATATCATCAAATTCGTATCAGACCAGGAGATGAGTGGAAGACTGCTTTTAAAACTAGGGAGGGTCTATACGAATGGTTGGTCATGCCATTTGGTTTATCCAATGCACCAAGTACTTTCATGAGGGTGATGAATCAGATTTTTCGACCGTTCATTGGGAAATTTGTGGTGGTGTATTTCGATGATATTCTAATTTACAGTGGAAGTCCAGAGGAACATTTGAATCATCTTAGAGAAGTGCTGATGGTATTGCGACAAGAACAATTCTATGCTGCAACGAAGAAATGCGTGTTCATGACGCACAGTGTGTTATTTCTGGGGTATGTTGTTTCAGAGAAAGGAATACAGGTTGACCAAAGTAAAGTTGAGGCGATCAGAGATTGGCCACAGCCCAAGACGATAACGGAAGTTCGTAGTTTTCACGGGTTGGCTTCATTCTATCGAAGGTTTATACCACACTTTAGTAGTGTGATGGCACCTGTTACAGATTGCATGAAAGGTAAACAGTTTACATGGACAGAGGAAGCAGGGAGTGCTTTTGGGAAGATCAAGGAATTGCTGACGTCTGCACCAATTCTAGTGCTACCTGATTTTCAGCTAGTGTTTGAACTGCACACTGATGCATCCAAGGTTGGGATTGGAGGGGTGTTGAGTCAGAAAGGGCGTCCTATTGCATATTTCAGTGAGAAGTTGTCAGGAGCGAAGATGCGATACAGTACATATGATGTGGAGTTTTATGCTGTTGTACAATCTATTAAACACTGGAGACACTATCTATTTCAGAAGGAGTTTGTTCTTTACACTGATCATGAAGCATTGAAGCATTTGCAAGGGCAAGACAAGATTTCAGCGAGACATGCATCGTGGATTGCATATCTGCAACAGTTTACTTTTGTTGTTAAACACAAGTCGGGGTGACGAATCGTGTGGCTGATGCTTTGAGTAGGAGGAGTCATTTGTTGACTACACTAAAGGTTGAAGTGACGGGGTTTGAAATATTGCCAGAATTATTTACTGATGATCCTTACTTTGCAAAATTTGTTGATAAAGTCAAGGAGGGAGAGACGGATGATTTCGTGATGGTAGAGGGTTTTCTGTTCAAAGGGAATCGATTGTGCATACCGGAGGGTAGTCTGAGAATGAAGATTATCAAGGAGTTACACGAAGAAGGGAATGTTGGAAGAGACCGTACCTTACAGTTAATTTCACAATCCTACTTTTGGCCATCGATGAGGAAAGAAGTGGAGAGGTTTGTTGAAAGATGCCATATCTGTCAAGTTTCGAAAGGAACTGCGACTAACGCAGGTTTATATATGCCGTTACCGGTACCAACTAAACCATGGGTTGATGTGAGTATGGACTTCGTGTTGGGATTACCGAGGACACAGCGTGGTAACGTTCCATATATGTGGTGGTGGACAGATTTTCAAAGATGGCACATTTTATTGCTTGTAAGAAGACGGCGGATGCTGTTCATGTTGCTCAGTTGTTTTTCAAAGAGATATATCGACTTCATGGGTTGCCAGAATCTATTGTGTCAGATAGAGATACTCGATTTCTGAGTCACTTTTGGTTAAGTTTGTGGAAAATGGTGGGAACGAAGCTGAAATTTAGTAGTGCTTATCATCCGCAAACTGATGGACAAACAGAGGTGGTTAATAGATCATTGGGAAACTTGTTGAGGTGTCTTGTTCAAGATAATCTGAAGAGTTGGGATGTGAAGTTATGCCAGGCAGAGTTTGCCCATAATCATGCTGTGAATCGAAGTACTGGTTTCAGTCCATTTCAGATAGTATATTCAAGTTTACCGAAGGGACCGTTGGATTTGACGGTAGTGACACAATCAAAGAAGACAGTCAAGAAAGCTGCTGATTTTGTTGAAGGATTGGTGGAATGTCATCAAATCGTTCAGGAACGATTGGAGAAAGCAAATGAGAAATATAAACGATCTGCAGATTTGAAATGACGAAGTGTTGAATTTCATGAAGGTGATTTGGTTTATGCAGTTTTAACGAAAGATCGTTTTCCAGTAGGCGCTTACAATAAATTGAAAGCACGGAAAATTGGTCCGGTGGAAGTGGTGAAACGAATTAATGAAAATGCTTATAAATTGAAGCTGCCAGATGATGTGTATACGTCTGACGTATTCAATGTTAAGCATCTCGTACCATATCATGGGGATGAGTTTGTTAGGGATGAAGAGAGCACAAATTCGAGGTCGAATTTCACTCAACCTGGGGAGGATGATGTAGCTCAGGCCAGGGATGAAGGCATAAGTCGTACGCGACTTATGGAAGGAGCTATGAGTCGAGCTATGGGTTGTGACCGACTCAAGGAAGCAGAAGACATAAGCATAAGTCGTGACCGACTTAACATGATGGGAGACTTAAGTCATGACCGACTTAACAGAGTGGAAGACCTAACTCATGAAGGTGTACGAGTTATCGAATATTTTAAGTCGTCCGGAAGACCTACCGAGATACGACCTAACGAGATGAGGAAGAGTGCTGGGATACGACTTAAGGAATCTGACAAAAGTCGCCTACGACTTAAGGGAGCGCCACGAGACACCAAAGGTCTAGGTCGGTTACAACCTAAAGGGAAGATTATAAGTCGTCCACGACTTAGGGGGAAGCCAGAGGAAGAGAGTACGTTGAGTCGTTTGAACGACCTAACGAGTCATGTTTAAGTCGTAGTAGCTGTTGCCGTTATTTTCCTCTGCCGAGTTAATCTTAACCGTTAATTCCTTAAGTTGAAGACAGAATCTGGAGCATGGAAGTTAGGTCGCAAGGATGGTATGATAAGTCGTAAGTCGGCAGGACTTGTATTGTGTTGTAATCTGGTAAGTTGTAACCGACTCATGACGAGTCGTAGGTCGTAGGGGATAAGTCGTCACCGACTTAAGTACTTGTAATATTTTATGGAGTTTTCTGTATTTTGTGTTGTAAGTCGTATACGACTTATGATAAGTCGGAGACGTTGTTCAGTCGGTTGCCGACTTAGGAGTTGTATTTTTTTTCTGCTTTGCGTGTTGTAGCCTATAAATAGGCGAGTTGTTTCATTTGTAAAGGTTGTTGATTTTTGAATAAAATTCTCTTTTGATTGCTTTGTGCTTTCATTCAAATTGGTAGTTGAGTGTAATCTCCTATCTCCTCTTTCGGATAATCGAGTGCGCTCGATTCAACGATTGTAGAAGCCGATTCGCGGAATCAAGTGCGCTTGATCAACGCTTGAAGAATTGAAGATCTTTGAACCCGTTATCGTGCGCGATCAACGAGTTCGAGATAGCTAGAGTTCGGTATCTTCGGATCAACGAATTCGGGCAATTCAGCATTCATCAATCCATCGACTGCTACTTTCACCGATCTACATTATTTTGAAATATCCGCTGCGTCATTACCCTTCTTGGTGTTATTGTTCTTAAAATTTCTGAACTTCTCCCTTTCCTTGTCATGCTGCTCCAACCTCAAAGCTAAGTCTATCACATGGTCAAAAGTCCTGTCAGCATAGGGTAACATGGCTCTGCTAAGTCCTGGGTTCAAACCTTTTATGTACCTATCATTTTTGGATGCCTCATCTGCCACAAGCATTGCTCCATATGTGGAAAGCCCCTCAAACTTTTGAGTGTATTCTGTGACGGTCATGGTTCCTTGTCTAAGTCTAATAAATTCTTCTAGCAAGGTAGTCTTAGCTGATGCTGGTACAAACCTTGCTTCCAACATCTCTTTGAATTGATTCCAAGTGATTTCATTCTCATTTCTTCCTGCAATGATTACTTCCCACCAGCCTAAAGCTACTCCTTTTAGCTGTCTTGAAGCCACTTGCCTCTTTCTTTGATCATCAAGTTGCATGTCATTGAAAATTCTTTCCAATGTTCTCAACCATGTTTGAATTTCCATAATACCCTCTGTCCCTTCAAAGCTTTTGCCTCCTAATTGAGTATATGTCTTAAGTAATTTTGAGAGTTCTTCATAGGGATTTTCTTGTCTTTGTCCTGCCCCATCCCTAAATGCTCTCACCAAGTCTTCCATATTGACCATTGGTGGTGCATGGGAAGATCCTGCTCCCTGATTTGGTGGTCTCCCTACCATAGTTTGCTAATAATAATTTACATAGCTGGTTAGTTTGATTGGTAATTTTATTATTTCAGTGGTTTTTTTTTCACACTGAAAACATTGATATATATATTTAGTTCCTTTAAATTTTATTTCTATCTAAGAACTTGATCTTTACTTCTACTATGTTGAATAACATAGCTCTGATACCAAATGAAATGACCCTCCTATTTCTACCTTAATTTTATAAGGATTTTTTTTACAGAGATGATATATAGATATATCATTCATTAACAAATATATTTCCCAGGGTCATTTTCTTTTTCCAATAAACAAACTTTATCCAGGATCAAAAGTTTTAACCAATATAATTATATCAGTACATTCACAAAGACATGCACATACATGTGAAGATGTATATGCCTCTCTTGTTTCAATCAGAGTTCTAGAAAACAAGAGGATATTTGATTGATTAAATTTAATCAATCCCTACATAGCTTAATTTCTATTTATGTAATAGAATCTTATTTATATAAGTAACAGTATGATTTTAATCCTTGGTTTCTTGCTGGATCCTTTTTAAAATATGATCCATAAGGTCAGATAATTATGTTATGATTATCTACAAAAATTAATAGTGTAGTGTCTATGCTCTGAAAATGATATAAGCATCTATCATTCTCTATGTTTGCTTTCCTATAAGATCTACCTCATATGCATGCTCATGTCTGGGACATTCTTAAGTGAAATTTCATTTTCCAGAAACTTGATTCCTTGGTACCAAAGTACTAAACTAAATGAAATGCAGTCCGGGGTGAGTTTCTTCACACATGGATACTTAGCAAATAAAATATGGATTAAACAGTCTCTCTACTCAGACCTATTTCAAAAGGCCTTAAAATGCATTTTTGCCCAAAGCTTTAGTAAAGAGGAATCCAGATTTTTTTTTATGTCAAAACTACTAAGGTACTGGTGTGCTAATATCTGTTCAAAACATGTTTAAATATTTACATATATGCAACTTTTATGGACCTTGCTTTCAACTCCTATATTACAGACCCTTCCCTTATTTTTTTTTCTTTGTTTTTAAAATAAGGCATAAAACATGTGCATAAATCAAGTTGAATTATGGAACCCTTGCAGTCATATAAAAACATTCAACCTATGCCTATTATCTTTTGTATACATATGCCATGGTAGAAAATAAAACCATTTAATTTTTTTTTCTGAGGATCAACTATCCAGGTTTTCCAAAACTTAAATCATTTCTAAAGACTCAAGATTGACTAATACATTTTTAAAATATAATCATTTAATTTTAACATGGTGTTCTTACTAAATCCACTTACAATATTTTGATTAACTTCTTTAATATCAGATATTAACTAGATTTATAGATTCCAGATACAAGTCAATCTTTTAATAAAATACTTAACAAAATGTCCATCCCATATTCAACACTTAATACAAGTAACAATTTAAATCATTAATACATGCGGATTTTATCATTTAGGCTCTTATCTAACTAAGTTTAGCATGCTATAATCTTCTTCTCAAAGCCTTGCTCCTACTTCTACTTAGTTGCTGCAATCCCTGAAAAATCATTTGAAACTGCCTCATTTTAAATGAGACACCCCAGATGCCATTAGCACACTAGGGTCAGACACATGTCTGGTATGAGAAAATTCACAAAAGCAATTAGTTAATTAGGTTAAAGTCAAGTTAAGTACAGATACATGAAGTTCTGCCCTTTGGAATCAGGTCATACTTGTGTGCATGCTCTGTGTCATTGTGCATGTGCACACTTTGATTTTTCTTTCCAGAGACTACATATATAAATATGGCACATACATTCAAGCATACAATTCAGTCATAGTCAAACAATCATTCACACCAAACAGGAAAATAACTAATATGAGTTAAATCATTTATTCCATCCTCATATTTCAATTCTGGGAAAAACTCTAGTTTTCTCATCATCTCAAATATTTTTCCCTTGGTATATTTATCTATCCTGGTCTCATCTGCAATATTTATGAATCAATGGACACACTGTAATGAACTAATTCACTCCATTACACAAAGATCTCAGGACTTAAACAAGCCATGTGTCAACTTGCATTACTCAAGAACACAAGTCATTCCTGCAGTAATCTTGACCCCATTTTCCTAATCAAATTCTTAGGTACTTTCTCTTTTTAAATTTTTCAGAGCAAACCCAATCAGTGAGTTATTTTACAAAAACAAGCATTCATCTCATAGCATTCCTTGTCATTCTCATAAACAAACAGAGACAACCAAGCAATTTTAGTATTGGAACTTATTAAAACATGTTCTTGCAATTTTAAAGAGGTATAGACAACTAACATTGGTTTATGGCTCTACGGGAAGATTTTTATTGCAAACATCTGTGCTTTAGTTAACTCAGATTGACCAAGCTTCCTAAATCACAAAATCTATTTGCTAGGTGGATATTTTATATTTTCTTTGAATCAGGAGTGTCAGCACATAAGCAAGCCTATTGCACTCCTAATTCCTTTTCATTTTAAGCCTCAGCACATATACATATGTATATTGCAGCCCATATGCTTATCAGTCCTTCTGGTTTGAGCCAAAACCAACACTACTTGCTTATATTCAACATTTTATTTTCTGGGTATTTATTTATATTTCCATCCAACATCATATCAGAAAGGGATCTGGGTTTTTAAATTACTTATTCATGCATACTGATCATATCAAGAATATTCACAGAATAAAACAATCAGAACAACCATCAAGCATTAAAGCATTCTTAATTTCTAAAAAAAACAATCACATACTCTTTTGAGAAAAATTAATTTATAACAGGCTGCCTTCTTTAGGACTTAGTGCCTTAAGTTTTTGAGTGAGTTTTCTCACCTAGCTCTCTTCTTTGCTTCCTTAATTAATTGATGAACTTCTGCCTTTAGCCTCAAGCTCTTTTCCTTCCCTTGCCTTATGATTTCTATGGTGTTGTTTCTTTTTTTTTTCAAAGTTCTTTTATGAGAAGGAGAGGAGGCTGCTGCATATACATATATATATATATACAGGGTCCTCCTTAGGGTTTTGGGTATTGGCTAAAGCCATTTTTGCCCACCAGAAAAATTATGTTATCTACATTTTATTTGAACCCAAAATTCTACCCTTCCCGGCTTAATTTAGGTGAAGAGAAAAGTGGTTATATTCTTTTTGGTTAATTTCAGAAATTTGCTTTTTAGAAAATACTTTTTCCTTTGTTTACAATCATGCTAAAAATGTGACTTGATTTGTTATTTATCAAATACTCTTCCTAATTCTGCCTATACCAAGCATTTCCCTATTTTGTCTTATTTTTCCTATTTTTAGCTTTCATGTAAGTGGTATGTACTTCCTTTATTTATTTACAAGAGGACTACTCCTTTTTATATCCTCATTTTTTTTTCTTTCTGCCTATATATTAAAATATGTCTGTATATTTTATTTTACTAATTTGGACTCTAGTATTTTATTAACATATATATACATAAGTCTTACTGAAATAATTAGTACACCCATATATATATTTATACATCATTCTGTATTGACACACACACATGTACACTCAAAAATATTCAGTAGCATCCATATATGTATATTTACCTATGTATACAGCTTTTAAGGATTTAATCTATATATATATATATATATTCCCATACATATCAATATGTATTTATTCTTAGAGTTCAGGGATTTTAGCTTTAGTTCATGTGCATTTCCTGTGTACACATGTACACACATACTGATACACTATCAAGCTATATCAATTCCCTTTCAAAATTTATTTAAAATTTATTTTGAATTTATTTATATTTTTCAGAATAAATTCCTAAAATCTTGGGTCATTACATTAGTAAATGTTAATTGATAGTTAAATAACCGACTATCAATATTGGCCAATGCGCTGATCGTTTCGAAAAGATCGGGATCAGGATTTATTTTCTCGAAAACCACTTCGATCCGGTTTGTACGTTTTTGTGGGGAAAACGAGTTTGAAATCAAAGATGGTACAGTGAAGTGCAAGGGCTAGTCGCTACTAATCCTGAGGATGATTCCAAAATGGATGTAGTAGGAGTAGTGCCTTCGGTTCCGTTCGAACCCGGGACGGACTTGTATGGACGAATGCTTTCGGAACATCGTCAGGTGGGCGATGGGCCCTCAAAGGGATATGTTCTATGAAGGTAACGCTTAGCCTCAAGCCTCATCAACTGGGAATGACTAAAAATCAAGGGTTATGCAGCAAGGCTATGTGGGTAGCACCCATTAGGGTGAGATCATTCCTGTCTAGATGTCCCTTTTTATTTCGGCTGTGTGGCGGTTGGTCGCGCCAACCGCAGGGTGATCTTACTCGGAATTACCCTTAGGTAGTTCCGGTCTTGTGTTGCAGGGGATCGGGCATGGTCCTCGGTACGCTGATCTAGACCAGGTACTGTGACAGGTGGTACCCCAGTGCCTAGTCATTAGTTGGAAATCCATTCTCCCTACGCACCTTTTACGGTTTTTGTTTGTAGAACCCACTTTGTGGCTAGTGTGCTGGAATTTAATCATGTAACAATTTCAGCTATTTGAATAAGTATTTGTATATAGACACTATTATAATATCAGACGGATTTGATAAAAAGTGTTTTGGCTATCGTAAGGTAAAAACCCGACATGTTTATTTATGGCGTGGTCTTACGAGATGCTTTTGATTTCAAAGGATTTTGAAACCTTAATAATCAATTTGAGTGGTTTTCTCACGCTGGTATTCCAGACTGACTCGGGTGTTATTTAACTATAATGCTCGGGTCAGACTGAGTATTATAGATTACAGGATAAGATGCTATGGAGCTCAAGAGACAAGCTGGATGGCGAGACGTATCACTCGTACTTGATGTATATTCTGCTGTGTTGTGTGTACTGTGTATTCAGTTTTGTGAGGACATGTTGTGATTACTGTCCAGTTGTGTGTTATATGTACTCTGATGATGTAAAATATAAACAGATTTGTCTTTGTGTAAAGATTAGTTATTCTCTATTATATTTTATTCCACTGCGATGGTTAGATTCTGATGTTGTCTTCTATTTCCTTCTTCTACCTCTTTCTTCTTTAACCCAAATGGTTCGTATTTCCATTCTTATTGAGTTGATTCGATAGAGATTAATGTAAATTCAAGGGGTACGGGACTACTGGTCGTTTCAAGTAGCTACAGAAAATGATTCTTAGCTATGGCATAAAAGATTTTGTCATATAAATATAAATACTATTAATAAAATAGCTAAAAATAAACTTGTTAAAGGACTACCTGATATGAAATTCAAAGTTGATAACATTTGTAATGCATGTCAATTAGGAAAATTAACAAAATCTTCTTTTAAATCTAAGAAAATCATATCTACAACACAACCACTTGAACTACTACATATGGACCTTTTTGGACCTACTCAAGTTCAATCTATTAATCACAATAGATATGTGTTTGTTATTGTAGATGATTTTTCAAGATATACATGGACTATTTTCATGAAACATAAAAGAGATACTTTTGATAATTTTAAAATTTTTGTAAAAAGAATTTAAAATATAAAGAATTTAAAAATTAAAAATACTAGAAGTGATCATGGAGGTGAATTTGAAAATGAAGCTTTTGAACATTTTTGTAACAAGAAAGGAATTAATCATAACTTTTCTTTTCCTAGAACACCACAACAAAACAGAGTTGTAGAAAGGAAAATAGAACATTACAAGAATGTGCAAGCACTTTATTAAATGGAAGCACTCTACCTAAGCATTTCTGGGCAGAAGCTGTTGCAACTGCTTGTTATGTTTTGAATCGTGTTTCTATTCGATCGTTAACAAAACACACCCCATATGAACTTTTAAATGGTAGAAAACCTAATATATCTTATTTCAAAGTATTTGGTTAAAAATGCTTTATACTTAACACTAAAGATCAGCTTGGGAAATTCGATCCAAAATCCGATGAAGGAATATTCATAGGATATTCGGAAAGAAGCAAAGCTTATCGAGTTTTTAATATAAGAACTAAAATAATCGAAGAAACTCTTCATGTTTCATTCGATGAAAATGTCAAAATTTCTTCTAATATTACAAACTTGGAAAATAATTCTAATAAAATCATAACAAAAAATTCAGAAGATGATGATATTATTTTTTAAAACAATAACATTAATAATAATAGAGAAGATGAAAACATTGGTCATAATGAAAATCCTGTAAGATCTCCTACCAGAATTCTTAAAGATCACCCTGTTCAAAATATAATTGGAGAAGTAAATTCAAATGTAAGAACAAGACATCAATTAAATCAAATGGGCCATATAGCTTTTCTCTCTAATATAGAACCTAAAAATATTAAGGAAGCCTCCACTAATGACTATTGGATTATAGCTATGCAAGAAGAGTTAAACCAATTTGAAAGAAACGAAGTTTGGGAATTAGTTCCTAGACCAAGTGATCAATCCGTCATTGGTACAAAATGGGTTTTCAAAATCAAAGCTGATGAACTAGGTAATATAACTAGAAATAAAGCTAGATTAGTAGCAAGGATATAATCAAGAAGAGGGAATAGACTATGAAGAAACGTTTGCTCCTATCGCGAGATTAGAAGCTATACGTATTCTATTGGCCTTTGCATATTTTCATAACTTCAAATTATATCAAATGGATGTTAAAAGTGCTTTTTTAAATGGATATATAAAAGAAAATGTCTATGTTGAACAACCTCCTCTTTTCGCTCATGAAAAATTTCCAGACCATGTTTATAAACTTAAGAAAGCCTTATACGGTTTGAAACAGGCACCTCGTGCTTGGTACGACCGACTTAAGAGCTATCTAATAGACTCTGGTTTTGAAATTAGGAAGGTTGATCAAACTTTATTTATTAAGAAATCTAAACAAGATATTTTAATTATACAAATATATGTTGATGATATTATATTTGGTTCAACTAATGAAAAACTATGTCAGGAATTTTCGACTATCATGACAAGTGAATTTGAAATGTCACATATTGGAGAACTATCATATTTTCTTGGTCTTCAAATCAAGCAATTACAAAATGATATTTTTATTAATCAAGAAAAATATTGTAATAATCTAATTAAATGTTTTGGTATGGAACACACTTCTGCCAAGCCAACTCCAATGAGTACAACTATACATCTCGACAGAGATGAAAATGGTAAAAGTGTCGATCAGAAACTATATCATAGCATGATTGGATAATTACTTTACTTAACTGCAAGTCGACCTGATATTATGATGAGTGTTTGCTTATGTGCTTGATTTCAAGCAAATCCTAAAGAATCACATATGCGAGCAGTAAAACGTATAATTCATTATCTTAGCAAGACCAACGATTTAGGACTATTTTATCCAAAAGAATGTCCTTTTGAATTAGTATCCTATAGTGATGTTGAATTTGGAGGAAGTCGGACAGATCGAAAAAGTACAAGTGGAACTTGTCATTTCATCGGACGATCCTTAGTATCTTGGTTCAGCAAGAAACAAAACTGCGTTTCACTATCGACATGTGAAGCAGAATATATATCTGCAGCTTTAGCATGTGCTCAAGTAATCTACATGCAACAAACACTGCAAGATTTTGATATAAAATTAAGTAAATCTATAATATACTATGATAACACCAGTGCAATAAATTTATCTAAAAATCCTGTCAATCATTCACGAACTAAACATATTGACATTCGTCATCATTTTCTTCGTGATAATATTGAGAAGAATATAGTAAATTTATAATTTGTAAATTCTGAAAATTAGTTAGCTGATATTTTCACTAAACCACTCAATGAGAATTTTTTTATAAAACTAAGAAGAGAACTAGGTATAATTTCTTTAAAAGAATTATAATATTTCAATAATAAAAGTTTTTTTGCTGGTACTTGAACTGAGCACCTCTACCTTGGAATTTCCATGTCTTTACCATTTCACTACTTGTTATTTCACAATTGAATTTATAATACAATTTTTTTTACTTATTTCACTTTTCTCATAGATAATTGTCAACCATAAAAATTCTAATTATTTTTCCTCCTCTAATTATTTTCAGAACACAATTGTCAACTATTTTCTTATACCAGGAAAAATCATGTTCGGCTGCTCAGGTGTTGTATACCTATTCCTCCGGGTTAAGTGAGGGGTTATTGAGTTTAAATTCTAGAAGGAAGTCTGGGACTGGACGTAGAACGGGAAGTTCGAACCAGTATAATAACTCCTGGTGTGCTTATTCTTATTTGCTTTATTATTATTATTATTATCTGTTTCCGCATTTAGATTATAATATATTCCATATTACACGATCCTAAGTGATAACTAGCCACATAGTAGTCACTTTCATTTGGTATCAGAGCACTTGCCTTCTAAACTAGTGACCCGGGTTCGAGCCCCGCTCCATGCATTTTTTGAAAACTCGATTTTGATTAAAATATGCATGCAAGTTTATTTGAATGTGAATGATGATTCTTGAGGAAAGATTTTAACAAAGCACTAAACTAGACTCTATATATATATTTGATGACTCTTGTTAAAATATATAACTATATGAACCATACTTTGAGTCGTTGAGTCTGGATGTTGTCGTAGTCGTAGATTCGTGAATTGTTGTGTCTTGTCAGCAATCAAAACCTATGATCCAATAGCTTATGCATGTCATCAAATCCTAAGTTAGTAAATATTCTCTCACAGGCTCTAAACAAGGCCTAAACCTCAATAATACTCTCGATTCCTTTGAAAGCTTTCCTTCCAATCTTGTGAAGTGTCTACTCAATGCAAAAAATTTCATGGGCAACTGAACATGTACCTCTTCTACTCCTCCATTTCCTCTCACTACACTAGCTGCATTAGGGCATTTCTATGCAACCTTGCACAATCATCTGGTAGTACTATTGGTGTGTCCACCCCTGTTGTTCTTCGAGGATTTGTCTTTAATACCAGAATATAGTAAAACTTCTTTAGAATAATCTAACGATGGGATTATAAGGGAATTCTTATAGAGGAAAAATATATTAAAAATTACAAGTGCGCACTCTTATATATATAATAAACACTCAACTCATTACAAGGCATTGCTTACTCTATCTCTAATAAGCTCACCCCAACCAGGCTTAAGTATTCGCTAAGTCTATGTTCTGATACCAATGTAACAATACTCCATTATGATACACAAGATCATCTAATACCATCCACTTGTACTCATGTGCCAATACTTAAGCATCTAAATATAAGATCGTTAGATTAAAAGTAAAATAGCAGAACTTAGAATAACAAAGCAATATTCACATCATATCAATGAAATATAACACGGTGTAGTCAAAAATAGACAACACATATGGCTACTTCTAAAATAAAGTTCTCAGAGTTGCAACATTAACTACAAAAGCACTACCCTTATATGGATATTTATATCAACCCATCCTTACAATGTTGATACAAATTATAACTACTAATGCATGAGATGTTCATTCCCTGACTTACATTTTCCATTTAACCATAAGATGTTCATTTTCTGTCCATGACACCATAAATCAACTTCTTAGATTTATGCGAATTAGTATAACATCTTTAAGTTCAAAAATTATATTCTTTAAAAATAGTTAAAGAGCAAAATGTAATAAATGTGCTACAACTCATCTTTAACTCTATGTTAATTAACTTTTCAAAACATACAAATCATTTTTCATCTTAACCTAAGAGTGTGTACACCATATTTCAAGTAAATTTAACTTCATTAAACACTTCGCTTTTGAAATAGTAAAACATTACAAAAATGTTATAAAGACGTCTTTAAATTCATGTTTCTTAACTTCTCGATATCATGATATATATAATTAATATATCATCTAATGTACTGTACTCTATTATAACCTAAGAGTATACATATAAAAATCATGTTAAATTTACAAATTTAAACACTTTCAAATTGTAAAAATTTGTAAAAAAATATCTTTTAAACATATTATTTAAAATTCATTAATCTTATTAGGATTATCGTTCTTACTTCACATACTCAACAAAATTTCCATATGTAAGTATACTATATCACCACACATTTTAACATACAATTAAGGTCACCTCAACAAGTTTAATGGCAGAAGTATAAATGAACAACTCACCTTTTAAATGTTATCTTGTTTCTCACCTTTTAAATGTTATCTAGTTTAAACAAGGTAAACTACTATCTGAACATACAAATACACTTCATTTCAACTATATTATAGTATAATGCAAACATCACACAATATACATATATATAAAGTAGTATGTGGTGTGGTTAAGTGAGTAAACTCACTTGTAAACAAAGCAACCGTCGACACAAGTCACTAGCATTAGATCCTTGCTCTTTTCGTTGCTCAAGCTCTGAATCAAAACCCCAACTTCTCTAATGCTCACGGCTACAAATTGCATTTCCCCTCTTTTACCTCATTTGAAACTTAGTTTAACACTAAATAATGCTCTCTAGTACCTAGGAAGGAAGTATGTTGACCGTATGTGAATTATGGTTCATTTTAGAGCGTTTAAGCTTGATTTTTTTTGTTTTAAGAAGTTATTTAAAAGATAAGAAATACGAATAGTTTGATTAAGGAATTTGTGTGTAAATTAGAGAGATATGCATATGTATATATAGAATGATAAAAGAGAAAAGGTTAAAAGAGTCGTTATCCCCTTGCCTCCTTGTTCCCTTATCCCCTCCTCTTCATCACTTACCACCATAAAGTCTTCTTTCTTATCTTCATCAAAATATATTCCTATCCCCTTTTATATTTATTTAAACAAATGAAAACATTTGAGTTACACACAAATCATATATGCATGCTCATTAACCGCCAACAATTTTTACTATACTTAAATTTGATTATTGATAATATATTTTTCGATCACATTATTCATTGTATAATCATTTTACTTTATGTAGGCAAAAATGTTCTGAAATCGATGTTGTTAACAATAATACCATTTAGTTATGTACGTGTATGTACTATGAAATTTGTGTTGTTGTTACAAAATAGAACAATGTCCATAGGATCGAACATGGTTCGAGACCGTATTAAGAAATATCAAATGGAACTTTGATATCATGTTATAATCATTAATTAAAACATAATAAGTATAGGAGGAGAAGAGGAAGAAATATATATCCATTAGAAACATTTTATCAATTACTCAAATCGTCCATAAACATAGCACACGACACTTATTTATAGACCTAAAGATGAGGATCAATAAGGGATTAACATGCCCTTATAATATAGTACTAAGCTTAAATAATATGAAATATCTATAAAGAATATGAAATATCTCTAAATAATAGGAAATATTCTCGTTTTTCTTAATATACCTACATATTGTTTTTAGTAATGCTAATAATTTTTTCCAACATATTATCATTATGTTTTTAATTAAAATTAATTGTAAACGGAATAGTTTTTTAAAAAAAGATTATGCAATATTAAGTTCAAACATTAGTAGATATTTTGTTGTTCTCAAGTAGCTTTACCCGTTTTGAGGCTACAAGTTATAGGAATCATGGGGCCACAGCAGACTTTGGATTTAGTTGGATTTCAAAAGTGTAACGAACTGAACTGAGCTTGCACAAATAAAAAGAAATGCTAGACGACTCAACAGATAAGGTTAAGTGATGTAACACTATCGTCCATACTAAGGAAACGTAGAAATAACGTAACTAGTGTAACAAACTAATAGTACAGGCCTATGAGATATGCATATCAGCTTATTCCAAGTACAGACTAAAGAAACATATAATCCCGGATTGCTTGCAAACAATATCATCATTCATTATAATCATCCAATCAATGTTCCAAAATTTACAAATAATACTTGTTCCCACCATAAAAATCAAAGAAGAAAAAAAAATGAAGGGAGTGCACTGTAAGCACCAAAACAAAAACCGAAAACCAAGAGGAATGTGACCTCTTAAAACCAAACCATTCCACTCAAACATGTACGTACACACATATAAAACTGATATGGTTGACATATCAGAAAATTAAAACCAATGCCAAAACCATAATACTCAATGCAGAAGGAGGAAATTCCGAACACATGGAGGAACAAAAGAAGAAGAAATATTGAATCATATATTGGTGAGAACTAAGCATAGGAGATGTTGATGAGCACGTGCATTTCATATATATGGGTTAGCGATCATGAAGCTGTATCACCATCCGGCACCTCTTCCACCAATATCTATACAATGTAGCAAAATCTAAGTTCAGTACAACAAGCAACATGTAAAATATAAGAATTGAAGCAAAAAGAACTGAAAATAAAACATTATGTTCAACTCTTAACCTTAATTCTCTAACTTCAATAAAAAGTCTATATTTAGTTAATAGTATGATGTGCTAAGAGAGAGAAACAAATGTATCTGGGATAGTCTATTTACTAACTATTCTGATTAATATTGAATTAACTTTCATATGTAACAAGAACCATTGTTGTGCATTTCAGCACTTACAAATGCTGCTGTGACAGACCTGATATATTATGCAATAAACAAATTATTGGATTACTATCAGCAAATGTAAGAGCAACCTCAGCAGGTTGGACTGGAATCTGAATAGCCATTTCCATTCCAGCTCTCACACTGCAAAGTCTGGTCATGTTAGAATCTGCAAGTCGTGCACAAAACAAAATTAATGACAATAAACAAAATATTACCGTAAGCTTGCAAAAATGCAGAGAAATCTAATATTTTTTACGGTTAACAATGAAATTTTGAATTGTAAACATGATTGAAAAAAAAAAAAGGATTTGCCAACTAATATTGGAAACAACAAGCTAACATCAATCTGGTTTTCTTTATGGTAAACTAGAAGCATACCACAGAGATGAATAAAACGACTTCAGTTCTTCAAGAGGGAAACTTTTCTCAAGGTATATAAGTAACAAAAAACTAACGGAGCTAGCTATAGAATCATATAAGTATTATTCCTTTATTGACGAAGTGAAATTAAAAGCAATTTGATAATATTAATGGTGTGTTAGTTAGACATGTGAATCAATTTTAAATGATTAGGGGGCTAGAAGAGATGATAGTAACATGTAGTTTCCGTTTCAATACATGAAAGTGCATTGCATATATTATAAAGGGGGAGTTAGTATGACAATTTGTAATAAAGTAACCCATATGTAAAATAAGCAGTTGGTATAAAGCAG
The DNA here is from genome assembly GCA_030737815.1 of Allium fistulosum. Taxonomy (NCBI): domain Eukaryota; kingdom Viridiplantae; phylum Streptophyta; class Magnoliopsida; order Asparagales; family Amaryllidaceae; genus Allium; species Allium fistulosum. The sequence goes on along the minus strand of CM060905.1, from coordinate 865,628,356 downwards.
GTAGATGTTCTTTCACCAGTTGGTGGGAGTTTGGTGTATAAAAGTTAGTGTGTGAAGACAATATTATCTCACTTCACACTCTACACACCACTGTATTATATTGAAATTACACGCATAAAAATGAAAGGTCAATGATTATATTGCAAGCAAAGCTGCGACGCAACTTTGAAAGCTACATACAAAAGACGGCAAAAAATTTGGATGGTCAAATTGTACTTAAACATTGTATATGAAACTTACATCGGTGACACAGAGGCCAATGGATCGTAACAGCACTTAATTAGGGTTGACCAGATTGTATTTGCGTATAAATTCATAATATAATCTAGCGGATGACATTACTTTTAAGGGTCACATTTTCAAATCTTATACATCTATATTTTTAGTTATTTACAAGAGAACATCTTTGGTTCAAATGTTACATTAATATTTCACACTTGAAGTTTCAAATGGTTAGACGCAGGGGTATCTTGAAGAGAGTGAAATTTAAGTGTAAACTTGAGTTCAAAGATCCTCCCTCTATTTACTAATCTTTCTCATACTTTCCCCTAAACAACTATAGGGTGCATTCTCAGTTTTCTTGGGCCAGGTTCCATTTTTCGTGCATTGTAAATTGTGAACAGAACAAAGCCCCGATCCGTTCCTTGTGCGCAGGAAAATTGACTTTGTTTGGCAACGATGGAGTCTGATGGCAATAATTATTCTTTAGTAGTTAGTAAAAAAGTTAAATGATAATAGCTAATAAATTTTAAACAATAAATAATAAAACGTAAAATTTTATGAATATTTATTTTTAGTAAAAATAATTAACTAAACTTATTTTGTAAAGAATAAAACAATATTAATATTAATATGATATTTTTCATAAAAATGAAAAATTACACTGATAACATATATTTTTTTCGACGAGGCATTGTACCCTGATCGGCCAGGTCAATCGTTGTCCTCCTGGAGCCCTTGCTTAACTCAGTCGTTGATAAGTTTTAAATTATATAGATATTGAAATTGGTATATCAAATTGAAAATTGGTATATTTAAATTCATATAAAATTGAAATTGGTATATCAATTTGAAATTGAAATTCGTTAAATTGGTATATTTAAATTCATTAAGTGGAAATTAGAATCCATCCTTTTTTTTCAAACTTAATACTTGAAAATGCATTTTTTAAAAAAGTTTCATGAAACATTCTTTTCAAAGATTCTATCAAAAATATACATTTTAAGCTGCATATATATTTGTAGGTAGCAAATATTTGCAGTTTTAACTGATCATTATTGTAAAATGAAAATTTGCGGTGTGGATTGTTAATATTTAAAGTGTGGAATGCTCATCTTATAGTGTGGTCTGCAAATGTTTCATTTTACAAAAATATGCAGTTAGAACTGCAAATATCTGTAGTGTGGAATGCAAATATTTGCAGTTCTGCATGCTAAATATATACGGTTTAAACTACATATTTACACTAGAAAATTTAACCGGGTGTTTCATGAATTTTCAAAGAGGGAACGAAAGTAAATTTTGAAACTTTTAAATGGTGTTTGAAAAAGTGTCTCATTCATTAAATCGATATATTTAGATTTCTATATCTAATTGAAATTGAAATTGGTATGTTTTAAATTGTAATATTTGACATTGTTAAACTGACATTGAATATTTAAATTCATGAAATTGACATTGGTAAGATTGACATTCCTGAAAATGTCATTGGTATATTTGACATTTTGAAATTGACATTCGAACTAAAAATTATATATGATATTCGTATGATATAGAATGGTATTGAAACTAATATATATATATATATATATATATATATATTGGAATATTTATGATTTTCATTTTCATTGTAAAATTATTCATGTTACCCCTTAGATGTTTAATTTGGCTCTGTTTGACGAGTTACATATATGATCATTATGTAGATATTTATTTTTAATTATAATGAAAATCAATATTCATTCGATATGATATTTGTCGGATATGTATTTGTATTGGACAAGTAGTAAATGCAAAAAAAATTACATTTCGTAAATTATTTCAAATCAAATGATTTACACAATTTCAGCAGTGCTTCCTTTTCCCCCATGTATGCTCATTGGCGTACGATAGGGGAGAATAAGGGGAAGAGCTGACGAGATTTTGTTAAGTCGTTTACATTGAAATGATTCACGAATTGTAAAGTTATTGTATTTGTAATGGAAAGTAGGATGATCAACTATTTAAAAAAGGTATAGAAATCCTTGTCTATAACTTTGTAATTATTTGTAAAATCCATTGGTATAAATTGTTTGTGAAATTTATTGTTATCGAATTATCAATTGTGAAATATAAGATATGGTATTTTTAGTTAAAAATAATGAATGGTATTATTAATAAAAAACAGAAAGGTCTTATATGATTAAAAACTAATAATAATTTGTATTCTTGATTAATAATAATAACGTATGGTATTATTTATTGAAAACAAATAAAAATATGGTATTCATAATAAAAAGTAACAATGAAAGGTATTATTTAATAAAATTAATAATATATGGTATTAATAATAAAAGATAATAATATATTATGTTAATGATAATAATAGCGGTGGTTATGATATTTTTAATAAAGATGAATAATATATGGTTTTTATTAATGAAGAATAATAAATTATTATTATTATTATTATTAGAATAAAATAATAATATATGATAGCAATAAAAAAAATTAATAATATATGGTTTTATTAATTATATTATAGTAATATACGATATTATTAATAATTTTTTATTGAAAAAAGAATAATACTTTATTGTGTAAAAAATAATATATTTTTTGTTACGTCTGCCATAAAGGATGAATTATTTGAACGTTCGAAATTGGATGTATGACCATGTAGTTAGAAAAACCATATCATGCCTAGAAATGGTGTGGAAGCATTTATGAAAGTGACATCTTGACATAATAAAACAAATCAAAAAGAATTCTAATGCTTGTGTTCGAAATATCTTTGCTTGACACTTCTAGAGTATTAAACGGTAAATTTACATTTGCATAAATTTGGCTTTTATGCCGAACTATCATGTGTGGAGATATCATGGAGAAGAGACATTGTAGAAGTCGAGACCATACACACACAAACATATATATAATGTGTGTGTGTATATGTGTGTGTGTATGTATGTATCAAGACCATACACATACACGGGCATATATATATATAGTGTGTGTGTGTGTGTTTGTGTGTGTACATTATATAAAATGTATATATATAAATATGTGTGTGTATGAATGTATATGCATGCATATATGTGTGTATGTATGTACGTATGTATATTGCGATGAACGTATTGAAGAAAATTTAACAACCAAAATAGTTCATGATGTCGTTGGTCCAAGTTGTGAATATATGAATCCAGAATAATTTGATTTGTAATTGATATTTTTTTCAACTTATTAGCAGCATCAAAACGATCATTTTATAAGGGTTGTCTAATGACACACTTGCTAACGACATCTAGAAATAACTACTATAAAATCCAAATACGACATCAAAAAACCTAATAAATGCAATTCTTGGTGTGTGCAAAGGAATGCTTCCACATGACAATGTGTTGGCAGAGAACCGATACTCAATAAAAAAGAAGTATCTGCCTACAATGTGTCGTATGAAGAAATTAATACGTGTTTAGGTGGTTACATGGTTCATCGGAAGTGTTGACTAAAAATTTAGCCAACCTTGAAATTAAGCTAATATGTTCATATTAACAAAAGTTACTTGCTAATGTTATGCTTAAATTGAAAACGAGGAGTAACTGAGCAATTAAAGTAAAAGACACAAGATTTAAAATGGTTTGACTTGCCTACGTTCACTATGAAGCTTTCTTACTATATTAATCTCTTAAAATTATAAGAAATTACAAAAGAATAATAAGAAAATAAGAGTACTTAAGATTATAATTGCTAGCTTAAGAACTCTTAGTATTTCTATGTTGGAGAAGGAATTCTAGGCAAAAAAATCAAACCTTACGAAGTTGTATGACAATGGGTATTTATAGCAGCTGATATTGATCATTGAATGGATGAGATTGTGTTGTTTATAAGCGGGAATTATTCCTGACCGTTAATCCTATCGTATGGGCCGATAAAGGACAATTGAAAAGGTGGTATGGACAAGTGGCTGAGACATGTGCCAGCATTTTCTCCGTACTAAGGGCATGCTTTGTGCTAAGAAAAGCGGCACAGTACAGGAGTTTATGCGCTTTTGGCAGCTTTCCATAGTAGTAGGCGTACTAGGTTGCACCTTTCATAGTCTAGCACATTTCTTCAGGAAACAAGGCAGGAGAGAAGCTTCTTGTACATAGTAATGGTCCATTGCATGTTGCTGAAGATTGCTGAGAACAAAAGCTAAGATTGCTAAGGACAAAACTATAGGGGGCTAGCCAATCATGTGATGACGAGGAGAGCTACATGGGATTGGTTGTAGGAGGGCTAAGATAGAGTCGGTTCAAGGATCAGTCTCTTTTGAGCCAGGCCAACTCAAATGAGTTGGATGTGTTTTGAGATGAGCTGGGCAATGGTAATTGGCGTATTGCTAAGTTGATTGGCTGGATGGGACCAGGCTTAGGAGTGTAGACCGGCTCGGATTGGACCAGCTCAAAAGTATTGGCCAGCTTTTCTTTGATTGCTCAAGCCTTATTATGCAGATTAACTTGGAACAGGCCTGGCCATGATGTGCTGGCCAGCTAGTAATTGACGTTTGCTTGCTTGCATGTTGGATTTGCTGAGACCGGGCCGAGCTAATGAATGTTGGATAGCTAATTATTTACTTGCACGAAAATCTAGCAATGATCTGCCTCATAAGCCCATCTTTGTGAACAAGGACCGAGAGGGTTCCTTTTCAAAGTGATATTGTGATGATTCAGAATGGGGCCATTGATGTGACATCATCATTAATTATACCTAAATGGCTAGGTTTACTTTGCCTTTTGTGTAACGACCCATAAGTTTTGATTGGTTTTAATAACGTATTTAACTAAATTTCTTGAAATTTTAAATAATTGAATTTGAAAATAAAAATTTATTATTTGGAATACGTCTATTTAAACATAGCAACTGGTAAACTTTCATCTAATAATATTGAATTTTTTTTATAATTTTATTTCAATTTAAATCAGTTAAAATTGATGATAATAAATTTATTTCAAAACCTGAATATTTTTCTATAGAAAATTTCTAAATCTTCTTCTGAGTCAGATGTCATCTTTCGTTTTTCAAAATTTGGACTTCTATTGCTCCGTTTATCTTAATTCTGGCGAAATAGCAGCATTTTCGGTATCGATTATCGACTTTTGATCGGATGATCGTACCATTAATATTTGTATACCGTTTTGATCGTCTCGTCGTGCTGATCTCAGCGGTATATTTATTTCCATGTTTTGAGGTCCAGTATGCGACGGAAACGATGAAAAGGTACGTCGTATCGGTACCATAAAATTTGATCGTTAGCGTTCCTTTGCCTTTTCAAATTTGAACGTACAGCCCAAGAAATAATAGATTGCTTTAATAACTTTTTGCTGAATCAATGGGCAGCTGTACATTTCTTTTGCTTTTGAATTTATATTTACATCTACAATGGTACGTTTCTTTTGCCCTATTTATTTTTGCCTGAAAAGCGTAAATAACGTACGACCGCTGCTTTAATTTTTATTTAAAGGAATTATTTATAGAAGAATGTGTAAAGTTGTTCATCTTTCACTGTAGCTTGCTGTGCATCTCCTCCCTTTCATTTCCTTTCCCCAGATCCATCAATTTCCACTTCATTTTCCCGAGCTATGCACATTCGCTCTCTCTCTTCCGCCCGCACTTTATCTTCCTCTGACCTACCCACCAAGCTTACCAGTTCGCCCACGCTCTTCCTCCGCATCCGCATCTCCACTCACCCGAAGCCTTGGCCACAACAGCAAACACGAGTCGCCTTCCTCCATTCCCGTAGCTCCCACGCCACTGCCCAGCCTTGCTCCTCAGTCAAGCCCGCTTCGAGCATCACCGGCCGAGCCTCCTCTCGCTCCTCTTTCCGACCACCACTTGAACCTCAACCCTATGCACCCGGCCTTCCTTCTCATATATACATATTAGGTAAGTATTTATATCAGTATTCGACTTTGGTTGCAGTACTACAGTATATATGCTTATATATTTATTTAAATATTCCACTTTGGTTATAAGAATTTATTTGAGTATTGGTTTTAAAATGTGATACATATATATACTTTGATTTTAATATTTGTTAAGGATTATAATATCGGTTTGTATATATATATATATGTATATTTGTATATTAGATATATATAAGGGTATGTGGTGACGGTTGTATAGCTAGACAGCCTATATTTATATATATTTGTACTGTTGCCTAAATATGTTAGCCTACAGCTTATATTAGTTTATATATATTACTTTGGGTTTTCCTGTATATGCAATAGCTTGAAGAAATTTTTTTAAAGTATTATACATGTGTGATGATCGTATATATGTTCTGTAATAAAGTATGTTTGTATATACATGGTTTACACATTCAATTGTAGAATGAGAGTCTTGTTCATTCGTATATTGTTTTATATATGTTAGTTTCCAGTTTTTATATATAAAGGTTTACTTAAGTTATACCTATGATCATATATTGGTATGTGTGCTCAGGTTAGTTCACATATAAATGTTATAAATTTTGTATACTAGTTTATATAAATTTCATAATATGTTGGTTATATAAAAATAATATGTCAGTCTATATACGTCTGTCTATATATATGTTTTTATATAGTTTAATAAAGATCTGTTGCTATGACTTCATTTATTTTAGTTTATACCTTTTGGTCTGTTGGTTGCATGTATAGGCTGATACAAGTTAGTTAGAATTTGTTTAAATGTAGGTATAACATCAAAGCATGTCACATTGTTTTAAATAATATACTGTTAAAAATATATAACAGGTATATGACTTTGTGTGTATACATTTTATTAGTCTTCATACAAAATCTATGTATATGTTTCTGTTGGGTTCATGTATATAAGTTTAAATATACGTAAGCTTACTCTGAAGTATATGATATATATAACATGTGAAATGTTAGATATACATAAACTTCTCTAAGTATTATTCTGCAAGTACATATTATACATAAGCTATACTAGTATATACATTGACCATAGTGTAAGGTACTGACTGGATTATAATAGGAACTATATTATATGTGTATTACAGTCTGTCGAATTTTGAACACGTATATATACATATTAAGTTTGCATTATACACCATTCTTTCATGTGCCTATTGATTTTGATTTACTTACATGTGTGTTTATAATAATACTAAGGTAAGTTTAGATATATATTTATAATAACCGAGATCTTAAATTTAATATATGGATATTTTATGTGTTGAGTTTTAAATTTATATGTTATATATGATTTTGAAATATATACGTGGATTTTGATTTCAATATATATATAAATAAATATGTTTAAATTTCAAGTTTTATTTAAAAATGTATGTGTATTTTTAAAACTTAATATTGGGTTTAGGGAAATAATAACATAATATCATCTTGTTTAAATTATATCAAGTTAAATTGATTCATTCTCATCGACTCGTATTTACCAGCCCTATCCGTCGAATTCGTGCCAATCTTGCTTTGTTTTGGAACTCGTGCTTGGATCTGTAACTCAATTCATTTCTATCTCTCTAGCCTCGGAAGGTGAGCAATCACTCACGATTAATGTTCTTTTATTTATTAAATTTGATTTCAATTGAAACGACAATTGAAATATGTTGCTGTAGCTATTTAAATTGCTATATATGCTATTATCTGTAACTGTTCACATGTGGGATATGACACCATATCATGTTGTTTATATTATATTGTTATTTATGATATATGCCTGTTGTTGTATTTTATATTATCTGTTATCTCTGCAAGTTCCCTGTTAGTATAGAATTCACTATGGGTTGAAATGATACATACCCGAACGGACTTTAGAATAGGAGAAAATCGTTATGGGTTGAAATGATAGACCCAAGCGATTTTCATTTGAATTGAAATTGGGATTACGGGTTGAAATGATATCTATCCGTATATATTTTAACTACGGATTGAAATGATAAATATCCGTATCACTTAACCATATGATCGATATATATACAAACACCGTTGGTCCATATATATAAATATTTTGAAAATAAATTCTATGAATTTGGGAAGAAATATATGGGTTAAATAAATGTTGATTCTTAAATTATTATATATAAGTGGTAATGATATATATATATATATATAGATTTAATAATAATATTTGATTTAATTGAGATTGATTTAATACATATAATATGGTTAAGTATTTAGATTTATGTTCGAAATAGATTTCGGTATAATTTGAATAAGTTAAAGTTGGGAAGATAATTTTATTTAATTAAACCGATTGAAACTTATTGAAATTGAGATTTAAGATATGATTTATAACTTGGGTTTGATTTAAGTAATTTAATAAATATTTCTTGTTTCAATAAATTTAAGGAAATATTTAGTAAAAATGTAATTTAAGGCTAGTTAAATGATATTGAATTTATTAAGTGAATATTCCATGATTAAATAATAAATGAAGTTAGATCAAGAGCTATATGAAACTGTTAAATTAACTTTGAAATGGTTGAATATTAAAGCTTTGAAATATATTGGAATTTAAATGGTTTATTTTGTGATTCAAATCTGTATTTGAAATCAATATAATTTGAATTTGTTATTTAGAAACTGAATTGAATTAAAATGGAAAATTTTAAATTGAATTAAATGTGGATTTGGAATTTGAGTTGATGTGAATCGATTTGTGAGACTTGAGGAAATTATAAATACTTTACTTCATAAATTATTTAACCTATCTATACTACTTTGGAAAATAGATATATTTGAAATGAAATGATATTTTGGTTTTGAAGTATAAATTAATTTGGAACGACCACGGTGTTATAATGTATATTTCCACCTTGTAGATAGTTCCTCAGATCCTTAGAGGATGGTTATCCCAAACATCCTTTAAGTTACTTGTATTTCAGTTGATATTTCACTTGAGTTGGATTTATTGATATAAGAATGTTAATCCTGACTCGAGTGTTTTGTGTTTTGCTTTACGCTCGGGTCAGACCGAGTGATACAGCATTTGAGACTCACCCTTGGAGTTTGGAGCTTCATTTGGAGATCCAACTATCGATTCAGCTTTCAGCTTTCCAGTTGATTTGTTCAGAGAGGTCATCTATTCGTACTGAAGACTTCACTGTATTTGAGATATTTTATTGTATTTTATTTTAACTCTGATGTTTATGTAGTAGCTTCATGAACTACTATTTTATCTATTCCGCTGCATATTAATGTATTACTCTGTGTCTGTGATTCTGTGATTGATTTATTTACTGTATATGCTGAGTTTGCCAAATTTAAATTTACAATCTATTATTTTGAATTATGCAAGTTCGACATGTGTGGATTTATTGTCGATTTGAATGGTCCAAAATAGTGGGTCGTTACATTTTGGATCCAATGGCTACAATTGAGGAGATAAAAATATAAGTATTCCTTCCCTTCTTCTCCTCCATTTTTACCGAGCTTTCAAACATTTTCCGCCATTAAAAGCTTTCCAAGCTTTGAAAACCTCCAACGCTTCTCTCTTTGTGTAAATAGTATGTCTTTGCTCCTCTCTTTGATGCTTCTCTATCTAAATGAACGTGATTTTCTTCTGACATTGAAGAAGCATTTTTTATCACTTTTTTTCTCTATTTAAAACTTTTGATTTTGAGTTGTTTCCATGTCGTTACTTGGCCGAAATTTGTATTTTTTGATCGTCTTTGGATGTCGATCAACCATCCTTGTCTACAGTGATCGATTGGCATTGGCAATCTTTCTGATAACGTGCAAATTTATCAAATGCATTATGGTCATGGGCCATAGGTTTAGGCCCAAACAGGTGGCCATGGGCTTTAAGTCTAAAAAAGAGTAGTGGATATAGGCCGTAAGGCCTACAACTTAGCTTAGTAATGTAGTTTGAGTCACGATTCGGCCTCCATAGGGTTCCTGGCAAGAGCATGCCGTCGAGCTGATCATCCAATTTTCACTCTACACGGGGGGTTGCCCCTGGTCTTGCTAGACTTAGGTGTGAGGCTATTGTAGTGTTAACTATGTCGCTTATGTTTTAGAAGACTACTTCATGACAATCTCGATCAGTGTTTCCAGTCGAAAACCCTTTGAGATAGTGGAAGGAGAAGTAAATTTTGCAAAGTGCCTTGCTAGACACAAATGCAATATTGGATTAGTAATTGTAACATCCCCTATCCAGAGGCCCAAAGCTAAGCGCTACAGATGCTGCAGTCATCTATAGTATTAGCTTCCGGCAATTAAATACGACTATGTTAATGGTATCAATAATATCAGAAGCACTTGAATATGAAACAAAACACAGATTTCAAAAACAAATTTTACTTCATTACATTTCAAAACCAAATGTTTCACATTCCCAACACATTAATCCCAAATTCGTTCCTAGGCACAGATAAAATATACTTATTACAAATATGCCAAGAGAGGTATATGAAGATACCCCCTTGGATGATCAGAGTCATAATAGACTTAATACAAAACACAGTAGAAATACATCAAAACATAAAGCAAGAGCTGCAACTCCTAATAGCTATCTGTTTGCCTTCTGCAAGCCTCTGGTAGCCTTATTCATCATCCTACGAAAACCTGAAAAAACCTTAACCCCTCAGCTTACTGAAATTAATTTTGAGCACCCAAGAGTTTAAGGGGAAAAAATAAACTGCAAGTCAGACATAAAACCTAGTATGAATAATACTATACATCCCAGAATATATATGTTAAGTGAGACCACGCCGCTTAGCGGAACGGGTTTCCTCTCACTAACATCCCTTTAAAAAATATCTTTGCAAAACCTTTTCCTGCAATCGAAACTGATTAAACATTGTAAAGCATCATTATGTAAACATACAGAAACATCAAGTAATAATGAACTATCTGTTCAAACACATAAGTTTTTTTTTGATAACTTTTAACCTTTGGCTGACTCGGGCCTACCAGACAATATAATCAAAATATTTCTAACACCTATTAGCTATTCCTCTTTTGGATTATCTATCCTTAACTATCTGTTAAATACTTCACTTCTGGACGGTCTGTTCTTAACTATCTATTTAATACTCCTCTTCTGGACGGTCTGTCCCTAACTTAATCATCTCCCAGGTTTACCCGATCCTAATGGTTTTTCGGGCTCACCAATAACCTATCTGTATACAACATATACTCCTTTTAGTGTGTAATCATAATTTTAGTACCTATGACCAAGCCCTACATAATGGAATTTTGGACAACAATTAGCTGAGGCTAATAGCTAATGTATAGGGCGCGACCCCATACTAGTCCCATCTGATATTCTAATATCTGAGTCATTTTCACTTAAGGATCCCCTCCAATAATTTTCCTTGAAAACATTTTCAAAATGATTTAAAACCTTTAAATCAAACTTAAATAAGGAAAAGTATATAATCTTTATACTTTACTCAAAATCATACCACCATGTTATATATATGTCTTCCTTACTCAAATCTTAGTTGATGAAAACATTTAGACACTTGAAAGAACCTCTTTCTAAGATTTTGAAATCATCTCTTTCAAAACCGATATCAAACCTTTTGAAACTAAAAAATAAACCTTTCGAAAGCAATAAGACTTTGGACATCCTCCTTTAGAATTACTTTAAAACATTGCCTTAGAAAAAACCTTGGAAAACCTTCTATCTCAAACCTTTCGAATCCATTGAACTAAACCTTTCGAAACCATTCAATAAACAACCTTTCAAAACCATTCAATAAAAAACCTTTCGACTTAATTGGAAACAATCTTTCGAAACCAGTCAATAAACAACCTTTCGAAGGCATTAAACCTCTTAAAACAAAAACCTTTCAAAGACTTGCTGGGTTAACTTTAAAACAAGTGGAAAACCTTCTTTAAAAACCTTTTGACTTCACTGGAAACAATCTTTCGACTCCGTCGGAGGGTCTGCTTCGAAAGCTTTTGTCATACTTCAATTAGAAAATAAGGGTAAATCTCCTAAGTCGAAAGCTCTCTTTCGAAAGCATGGAGAAGCGGCTAATTTTCAAACAAGCAAACCTTTCGACTTTGTCGGAAGGTTCAAATCAAAACAAAACAAAAGCGACAGTAACCTTTCGACTGTGTCGAAAGGTTTCAAAACAAAATAGTGATAAAACAGCAGTAACCTTTCGACTGTGTCAAAAGGTTTTAAACCTTTACTTTAAACATTTGACCTGGTCGAAAGTAACTAAGTCAAAAGCACTTATTCGAAAGCAAAGCAGGCTATCTTTGGTTTATAAAACAAACACACTTCAACCTCTTTGGCAACTAACCTTTCAACTTAGAACCCTTCGACTTTGTCCAATTCATTATGTACCAAGTAACTTGATATCATATGCATTGGTTTGACCTTGTCGAAAGGTCTGAGTCGGAAGGTTTAATGCCGTAAACGGTTGAAACAAGCTAAAAGTATGATTTCTTTGTTTTTAACTTAATAATGATAACTTTTCAACTAACTTGCCTTTGTTTGTTAAATTTTCATTGGTTAACAAATATTTTTCAGAAAAGTGCTGCCGTTTTCAGAATTAAATAATCATTTTATTTTATAAAATGCCCCTTCTCCTTAATTAAATATATAAAACATTTAAGGCTCATACCTTAAATAATTTTATATATTCATCAAATCACCTAGGAAAAATCTGGAAAAAAACCCCAGAAAATCTATTTTAATATGGTTCCCAACATATAAAAATTTCAAACACAAATAATTATTTCAGCCATAAATAATTTATGACCCAATAAATTATTTTCTTCACTAGAAAATTAATATAAAATCCACATTAACTCAGAAAATTATGAAAATTTAAAACCATCTCTAAAATATCATTTCTGACCTATATTTAAATTTTCAAAGCATTTGGATGTCATCTAATAGGGTTTTCATGTCAAACATATCATAAAAACTAACATAAACATATATAATTCATCAACAAGCATATATATAACTTTAATCATCAAAACATGGCATACTTGCAAAAACATTTCGGATCTAATCAAAAACTGAAAACTATATGAAAATGTGATGTAGTAATTATTCACCTTATCTCTCAAGATTATAAGATGTGGGATTTGATATTGATTATGTTAATTCTCTTCCTTCACTTGAATCCTAGCTTTAATCTTTCCTTAAGAACAATAATGGTGGCCGGCCTTGGTAAAATTTTAGTTTGAGTGAAAATGAAATAAACGTGGGTTTCATTTCCTAAGGGTTTAGGGTATAAGCCTTTCCTATTTCCCATATTGTCCTTACTCATTCCTAACACATTAGTTCAAATTGTTTTATTTGATTTATAATTAACATGGCACGGCTACCCTTAATTTAATCAAGTCTCAACCCATTAATCTCCACATTATTTTATTTAATTTACCCAATTAATTATTCTAAATAATGATATAAAAATATGGGGTGTTATAGTAATAAAGGAACTGGGCCAACCCGCAGCAGAAGAAATGAGTACATTTCAAAAAATTTCTTATTGGATCTTTGTTGAGCCTATTTAGTCCAAATTCATTTGGAACTTTTCAAATATTTTCTTTTAAAATTTTCTTCATATTATTATAATTGTCTAAAAATTTGTTTAATTTAATTTTAATTAATTGTATATTATGATGAGCACATCAAATGCACCCACGTGTATAGTGTAAGTGCAACGTATAAAATGGTACATAGTTAATGTGAACGTTATTTAGGTGTTGGGATTTAGACCGCAATAGACACACTCCCCCTCTATATATGTCTTTGTCATCTGAAACATGAATTTTTTTAATATATATATATATGTATATGTAATGATCCAAAAACTCGGCCTTCGAAAATCGGCACCCGTACTTCACTTGTACTCAAAATGTCGCAGATTCAAACGCCGAATCTGGTTCACCAGAGCTTATAACACGATTAAGTAGAACAACACAGCGGAAATAAAGAAACAGATGATATCATATATAATTCCAATGAATACAATATCCAGTACGATATACAACAATGATATCAATATGATACAACAATATCAGAGATAAATAATGATACAGCGAAAATAACAGAAATGATAACTCCAAATGATCAGTCAGAGAAGCTGAGTCCAATAACTCCAACATCAGCTCAAACCACCAAGATAAGCAACATCAGTCCATGAACACCAAGAACTGAACTAGCTCCAGATAATCTACTAAACCTGAGTATTTGAAAAAGAAACCCAACTCTAGACTGCCCGTGTGGAAAATTATGAGCACCCAGAGTTTAGGAAAGGAACAATAAACTCCGAGTCAGTCGTGGGACTGGTGTGAGTAACAAAAACAATTTATCTTTAAACAAACAACAAAGAACTTTAAACATTGAGATCCGCAATGCTTTTGGAAAATGAAACTACCATAAGACCTCCCGCCACACACACAATGCAAACGCAGAATTGGAGGAGAATTCTTCTTATGATAGTCAAACATGCTTACTACGCAAAACAAATCATTTTGATATTATCATTAGTGTATAGTGCAGAAAAACATTTCGAAAGTATAATATTAATCTTAGCCAACATAGGCATTTCACACTATGCCTACTATAGCTACCATCTAAACAGTGGGGCGCCACCATAAGTAAATGGCATGTTCTACAACTAATACCGTACAAGGTTCGTATTGGAAGATGGATTTCCAACAAATGGTCAGGCTAAGGGACTTCCTATGCCACGTAGGAATGCCTCTGGCGGGACGCTCCGAGAGACAACCTGCTCTCTACCAACACAAGGCCGGTTACCCCCTTCCCGGGTAGTAAACCTGAGATATGCCACCCCCGGTCCTTTGGGACCTTTATCCGAGCGCTCAGTAACCAACATCACACATAATAAATAAAGTGTGTCCACATGAGTAAGTATCTGGGCTCCATACCATGATACTACCCTTTTCTAGAAGGAATGGTCATACCCTAGGGAAGCTACCCCTGAAACCTTGCCGCATCTTTCCTGTTTTGACCATTTCCGGGTTGTGAGGTCTGACGAAGTCTCGTCCACAAATCTACGCTTTTTCACAAAGCCATGCTTTGATCACAAATGATCAATAAATGATCAACACACAGCAACACTCAACATGCCACATTACCAAATTGGGAGTATATCGCTGATAACCTTCAACTACATAACCTCTGAGCTCGTACGCCTCAGAGAAGGGTGTTAAGCTAAGAGAATAAATTCTCCGCCACCAACAGAAATGTATTTGAAAGAAATCTGCTTTATATCTCAAAATGTAATGTCAGACATGTAACCATACAAGTCTGTTCCGGGTTCGAACAGAACCGAAGGCACTTCCAAAGAAGCCCTTGCAAATCCGAATAATTTTCTAATCACGTCCGGACTTCCCATAACAAAGGGTGCTAAAATCTCTATATCGGGGACCAGTCGATGTAGAGACATTCGACGGGTTGTCCTTTCGTTTTCGAAAACATCCGGTCATCACCACCGGTCTTCAAATGCTATCCATATCGTCGTATCACTAGATCGGTATGGGTTATATGACACAAAGGTCTTTTCCCGGCTAAACTGAATAATGAGCGCAATATTTAAAAATATATGGATATTGGGATTTCAGCTAAGTCACAACTTATTACCCAAAACTTTTCTTTCAAATGGTTTAAATACATTACCATTTAATCTTTTACATAAAAAGATTCATCTCACAAATTTCACTCAGTTTCACAAAGATTTATTCATAGATTTTCCAAATCAATTTTTATTTCAATTGGATTAACTCGTTAAATCTTTAAATCAAAGATTTATCTGATAGCTTTCAAAACAATTCCAATTCAATTTGGATTTAACAAATCATCATTTTTAATCTGTTAAAAATAAACAGATTCAATTCATAGCTTTCAAAAAGAATTCACTCATAACTTGGAAAACCATTTTTCAATTCAAACTTGAAATTCCTTTAACTTAAATTGGAATTTCATTTCTTATATGAAAGCTTTTATCATTTGAAAACAAATAGTCTTTGTTTCGGAAAATCTGATTCATTTATACGAGTTAAAGTCCTTGGGTTAAATTCAAATTCTCAAAACCATACTTTTAAAATGGTTTAAATTCATATAACACATTTATAACATTTTTAATCAAAATTTCCAACCATGGAATTCAATTCAAAAATTTGAATTCAAATTCAAATTAAAATTATTTAAATTGAAAACTTTACCAAGTTATTCAAAATAATTTTTTATCTTTGAAAACACCCTTTTCAAAAGCTTTAACATTTAACCCAAATTCATTTCCAAAATCAATTGAAAATAAAATTTCAATTTCAAAAATATTAAATTTAAATCATCTGTGACTTAACCGATTTCCACGTGAAATCCATATTTGTGTGTGTAAAAGTGTAGTCCAGGGGTTTTACACAGTAGTGCAACATCATCAAATCATCACAGATCAAAATGCAGAAATATAGTTGATAAGCGGTATAACTATAACGCTTATCTTTTATTCACAGATCACAGATATATATATCACAGATAATTAATTATATTACAGATCACAACATAAATCAGGATATATCACAAAGCATCACAGAACAGGGATATATCAAACCATTCACCCATTCAATAAAATCCAAACATTCATTAGTAAGATCAGTTAAATCATCTGATTTATTTAAATCAGATTAATTTCTATGAATAAATTACTAATCCTGGTTAATCAACATCAATAAATTACAAATCATTTTGATTAATTATTCTTTAATCATTTATTAATTAACCAATAATAATAAATTGATTAACCTTTAATTATAATTCATCAACTTTTAATTATTAAATAATTAACCTTTAATTATTTAATCCACCATTTAATTGATTATCTTTAATTAATTACTTTAATTAATTATTCCTCAATTAATTATCATTCCTTAATCACCTCCGTTAATTAACCTTCAATTAATTAATCATCCTCAAATTTATTTCCTTAATTAGTTAATCACATAATTAATTATCCTTTAATTAATTATTCCTTAATTACTTGGTTAATCAAACTTAAATCATTAATTAATTACTTTTAATTAAGTAATTATCTTTAAGTGATTGATTACCCTTTGATTTCTTTTAATTACTTAATTAATTCAAAGATAGATCATTTATCTTAATTACTCACTTTATTATCATTAAAATCCTTAATTAAAAAATTCATAATTAATCATCATTAACACATAATTTATTCGAAAGATTAAGGTTAATTAAAACAACACTCCATTTTAATTAATTACATTATTAATTTAATTTAAATTAAGAATTAATTAATAAATAATGTCACAAAAATAAATTAATTAAACTTAATTACTTTTTAAAATAATTTATTTTTGAACTTCAAAACTAATCCCATGTTTAAAACAAAATACTTTCTCAAAAGACAATTTTTTACCTGTTTAAATTTGAATTAACTTAAAACTTTGAAAACTGGTTTATCACAAACCCGAGTCCTCCCTGAATGTTCCCCGAGACAAAAGCCTGTTTACTTCGAGTTTCTTCCTAAATCAACCCGTGTTAGGATTTTTTTCAAAATTTTGTTTTGTCTCAAAACCTACCCGAAATCATACTAAAACAACTCGAGTTCGACTTCGAGTTTTCTGCTCAATTCCCCGAGCAGTGCTTCGAGCTACTTCCCTCTCTTCCCCAACTCATCACAACTGACATCAACGTGCACGTGTACACCGAGTTCTATCTTCTCCGATCATCGCTCTGGCCACCATCATGTCATCGTCGACTATCTCGACCCAACGGCCATACAGAATTTCGAGCAAAATTCGAAAATCGAATTTAAGCAAGTCAAGCACATCAGGCATCAAACTCGATCGCCAAAATCCATCTCGTTCCGCCGCTACAAGCCACCAGAGGTCACGAAACTTCGACCACACGATCGCCAACGCCTATGCTTCCACCCCCTCGAGTTTAGTTGAACTCGATCAACCAGGGGTGCCGAGATGATCAAAATGCTAAGCCTAGTTAAAACTAGGGTTACGAACTTCGTACGATCGCCGACGCCTCCATGATCACCTAATCACCGTCCCACTATTTTTCTCCGACACCCCGTAGGCTCCTCCACCTCCTCGAGAAACTCCAGCCTTCCCAGATCCTTAGATCACCAGAAATCGTCGAAAAACCATTTTCTGGTTAACCAAGAATTTCTTACAGTATTCCAAACTAAAAATTGTAATTCCACTTTTAAAAATCATGTTTTTAGATAAGGATTTTGTTTATGTGACTGGATTGATGAATTAAGATGTTTGAGATTTCAATACGTTTTAACTTTGCCTGCAATTTCCAATTTCCAGAAAAGCTTTACATTGATTTTTTTGCTTAAATCTATTTTTAAAACTTGAAACAAGTTTAAATAAACAATCTTTGTTTAGATCTTATAGCTTGAAATGAATCAGAGGAATGAGGATTGATTTTTGAACAGACCTGATGCCTGTTAACCTGGGACAGAGATGCATATGTCTGCTCTTTAGACATACACAACCAATTTACACACATATTTACATATACACCCAGAAATGCACCAATATATATATATATATATATATATATATATATATATACAAACATACTAATTCCAGATATGAACATGCAATCTGTTTTATATACTTAAACTTTTAGAGAAAAAAATGTTACTCACGGTTGTTTTCAAAATGAACAGAGCCTCATGTTGGCACAGCTTTGAAATTTGTTTGCTGAAGCTCCTTTTGATTTCTTCTTGTTTGTGTTTGAGTTGAAGTATTAAATTTTTGTTTAAATTTTAAAATGGTCATCACTCCTGATTTTCTCAGTTTTGAAGATGGACGAAATGAGATACAAAGATGGTATAAAGAAGAAAAAAAATGAGTTACAGGGTTCTGATATTTTTGTACAAAAGGCATGGCCGAAGATGCTTGCATTATGGGCTGAGATGTATTATATTGTGTACTAAAGATAATGGCATTAATTGCTTAGTACTTTATGTTTT
The DNA here is from genome assembly GCA_030737815.1 of Allium fistulosum. Lineage (NCBI taxonomy): Eukaryota > Viridiplantae > Streptophyta > Magnoliopsida > Asparagales > Amaryllidaceae > Allium > Allium fistulosum. Next base: position 865,609,191 of record CM060905.1, on the reverse strand, counting down.
CATTTGCAAGCACACTTGTATACTTTTGTTTCTTTTCTTTTGTTTTGTGGCTGATAGAAATCTTGTGATGGCTTGCCTTAATTAACTTTGTACAAATGAATATATATTTTCTTCGGCTGTACCTGTTCGAGATAAAACCTTCCTTGGCTAGCCTATACCTATTTGTTTACTTTGGTTTCATATTTATATTTCTTTCTTTTACTTCATTTCGGCTGAAATGATATAGGATGGTGTACTAGAGATAATGGCATGTACAAATCTACATTTTTATTTTGTTTGTACATAGATGAATAGAATGTTGTCTTCATTTACAAGCTAATGGATATTTGTATATATATTTGAATGCTTATCCAATTTACACTAGTGTCTTCTTATACGAGCTAACACATATACATTTATTCACTTGTGTGTATATATTCCTTTTGCTTTGTCTTTTTGACTTACACTTTGTCTTTACAATATTACTTTATAAGATAAATGAATTTCTAATTTAGTTTGTTGTTAGATTTTATTTAGGTGTATTTACTTTTATATTTTGTATATAGTTTATCTTATACATTTCCATTTTTATTTATTTCTAACTCAAATACTTTTAGCCTTGTAATATAAATAATTTCTATTTTAATTTGTTGTTAGAATTTTAGCTAACGGGTTACTTTTATATTTTTAAACCATTTATTTACAAATTAAATTCAAATCAAACATATATATATATATAATTTCAAATTTACTCATATATGCCCAAATATATATATATATATATACACACACATATATACATATATATATACAATACTTAAATTTTAAATGATTTAACATATTTTTATTTGGATTCGGGGAAACTCGAATCAATTTATCTATAAATTTCACAATTTTTATTCAAAAATGAAATTAACTATCAATTTAAAATTATATAAAATTCGGGATCGTTACAGTATATGTATATATATATGTATTTATGTATGTACATACATGTTTATATATAAATGTATATATAGCTACATAATAAATATTTTGCATTGCAACTCAAATTAAAATATACTTTATTTATATTACATGTAAAAAATCAAAGAATACAAAGTCTAATTAAAGTAGTTTAAAAATTTACTATTATATCTGCTTTTGAAAACTTTGAGTTAAATGCAAATATACACAAACATATAAATTGTATTATATAAATATATAAATTCATGTACATATGCAAACAAAATAAATTTTTGTAATAAAATAAACAATATACAAGTAGTTTGTGAAATAGAATGTTTCCTTTAAACAAAGATTTAGTACTATATTGTATATAATTGTAAAATTAGGAATAAATAATTAATTTAATGTTTCCCTTTTTGACTCAATTAGCAAAGCTTGCTTTTGAATGGTTTAAAACATAAAAAATTAAATCATCCTATTATGTTGACAACAAAAGTATTGTTCACATAGCAATTTATTTGTAAACATTCAAGTCTAAATCTTCTAATATGAAAACTAATTTATTGGCAAGAGTGTTACAAAATTCAATTTACTTTTCTTTTCAGTAATAATGATAAAATCAGACGACAAATGCATATACAGATTCATGCTAAAAAGGTCTAGATCTAGGTTAGACATGGATGAATCAACATGCAAAACAAAGAAAATGAGATTAAAATCTAGAACTAGGTTAAACAAATTGGATAAATAATCATACAGGACATAGACAAAAATTATCATCGTTGTTCATAGCAAAATAGCAGTGAACATTACAAGAGTTTTTTTCCTCATGGTAAAAATATACAATTGATTCAAGTAGGAGGTTTGAGACATTCTTAATCAAAATCCAAATTCATACACATGAATAGAAGAGAGAAATAGAGAATTAAGGGGATGTAAACAAAATTAAATGATATGTAAATATATAGAATTACCTTATGATGAAGCCTAGAGAATACATCTTGAATGAAGAAGAATTCCTAGATTCTTCATATCGATCTTTAGATCTGCAATAATCTAGAGACAACCACCTTTTTCTCTTTTGTTTTATTTGAATTATGTTTTGAAATTTTTGGAGACTTATCACCATGGAAATTTCAAATTTTGGGAGGAGTAGATGAGAATCGAAGAAGCAAATGATTGCTAGAAAATTTTATTAAAGGCGGAAATAAATGTAGCATTCAATATATGCTCATTCCTCTCCTTTTAATAGTATTTTCTTCTCATTCAGAACAAAAGACCTCTCTTATTCCTTAAAGTAAGTCCAATTATCACATGGGCTATTTGGGCTCCAAAACATTCCAAAAATCAATTGTATTTTTTCGCAGGCGAAACAAAGTATTATTATTTTGCACAGACAAGCTGGTTTTATAGTGGAAATACCACTAAACAAATGAAAAACAGGTTTGAGATTAAGATACCTCAAAACTAAAAGAACAACTTAACTAGCTAGAGCATAGGAGTAAGGCAACATGCCTAAACTAAAAATATATGAACAAGCTAATCCTCCTGAGTAGAGGAATCACACTCATCCTTAGATGAATCAGCCCCAATCATATTTAACATAATCGCTAAATAACTTAGCAATTAACTCATCATACACATCAAAATTTCTATTGAAAATGAAGCATATATCCCATGTCTCATTTTTCAAAACCTCTTCATTCTGTTCCCTATATTTGCCATCTAATAAAAGAGAGAGTGAATTACCATCAACTTGATAGAACAAAATTCTATGCTTGCCATCAGAACCAAAATTAATTTGACATACGTGTCATTTAAAGGATAATAACGAAACTATGTAACCTTATGTACCCAAATCTTTTCAATAGAGTTCTAAGAAATTTAATTCTTGATCAATCATTGTCTTGAATGGAAGGTGGAGGCACGCGTTTGGGAACCTATACACGCTTAACAACTCTAGTAAGCTGATTTTTATTTGGAAAAGGAAGGAAAATTGCTTCCTTCTCTATATTTGGAAGTGGAGTAGCACATGGTGAATGCTTACATGAATCTACAAGATGACCAAAAGCCTGACAATTGATGCAAATCAGCGGTTTCCATTTGTACCCAACATTTACCATAGAAACAAGACTATCTTCCAGTTTAACCAGTAAAACAGACGGCAACAGCCTATTTGGCTTGACCTCAATCAAATACCTACCATATCCCAATTTGTCTCACCGAACTGTTGACTCATCAAAACAAACCAATTCACCTAACAAGTTTGCTAGCCAATCAATACTGACAATGGATTGTAAAACAGATGGAATATTTTGAATTGCACCCAAACAAGAATAGAAAGAACCCGTTCTCATGTAGAATCAATAGAAGGGTTCCATTTGGTGACAATAAAGGGCTTACCCATTATAATTACAGGTTCAGATTCAAGAATGCACAGCCTATCTTCCAAACATGAGAAATCAAAATAAAACAAAGAATTGTCATACCTCATTGATATTCTTCCTTTCAATTTCCAATGATTCCTTTGGTGAGATCTCACCACTGAGTAAGGAGGTTGTCATCCAGGAAGAACCCAACTAATTGGTCATGCCAAAAAACTTTGCCCAGTTCCACAACTTCAGGTGGAGGAATATTGATTTCGTTAATTTTCTTTAATTCAAAATGTCTTGGGAAGTAAGCACCTGCATTACGCGGCTTATTTACAAATAAGGAGGACCAAGGCTTATGATAACCCACGGAAGGAGCCACATCGGTATGATAGAAGGCAAGGCTGGGAGTCAACAACTTCAGGACTGTTAATAATGGGGGAGATATCAGAAGTGTGGTTGGGAATACAGTAGAGATACAACCAATAGAAGTAAAAGCTAATGCACCAGCATTGTGTGAAGCTCCAGATTTCACAATAGATGATTCCATAATATCAGAAGCAAAATTGGGTTTGGGAGTAACAGGGTTATCACCAAGAGGCGCAGTATTTCCTTGGACAACATGATTGATGGTTGCATCTCTGAAGGTTACAACAACATGAGGAATCAATTCAGTGCCCACTACCTCATTGACTTCACTCTAATGAACCTGAGCAAGAGCATCAGCCGAGAAAGTAACACACCTTCATTAGTAATCGAATGAACAACATTGACTTCCCCCTAACTTCGACTAGGGTAGAGAGGAAGATGACATAGTATCTTCGACTAGGGCAAAATCAATTAGTATTATTCTCATTTAAATTCAATTTAAATTTCATATCGATATCATATACCGATACACACGCTTGTAACTATTATATATGCACTTTATTAAATACTAATGGAAAACAAACAAATCAAATAAGAAATTTTTTAGAAATTAATATTTCACAAATATTAATTAATTTAAAGCCCTTTTTAGTATTTATTCTGTTTAAATCAAATTTAAACATTTTACCAATACCATATATCAATATGCATATTTATAACTTTTATATGTGCACTTTACTAAATACTAATGGTATTCAAAATAAATTTAATAAAATTTAATAACTAATATTTCATTGATATTAATTAATTTAATTAATTTTCAACTATTAAAAATCAATTAAATCGTGTGGTTCATTCGGAATCTTCATCATTTCGGTTATGAGACTCATAGCTGTAACTTCAGTCTGCGATTAATACTAAATAATTTAAATATTAACGTTCATACGTCAACTTAGCTAGTAGTGTGACATTTTTGCTGAATTTATCGCTTACACATCTTTTGTTAAAATCTAATTATATTTATTATAAGCGTTACCCATTAATGACAATTATTTACACCACTTCTCTTCATCAAAACTATGTCACTATGGACTTATTGAATTTTGTAATGGTTAAAATTTCAATATTGTCCACATTCAACTTATAGTCCAAACGCAAAGTCCTTGGTTCAGTAATAATAAGAATTAACCGAAATGATTTTGCCAAATATTTTGACTTTGAGTTGACTTTAATTGACCATGATACTAACCTCATATAACTGAGAAGACAAATCCTTTTTTGAATAGTGTTTCACTTCCAATTCTTCCACTCAACCCAACTATAATCATTTGATGGACATCATGCCACAATTTAACTATAATCAAAGCGGTGCTTCCACTTACAGATCAACAATATTCTCAAGTTAAGAGAACTGTGTAATTTTGTCACACTGATATTTTTTGTTTGACTTTAGTTATATTAACTAAGAGAAAACCATCGAGTGAGCCATTCTATGGTTATCCAATAATTATCAGTATCTAACCCTTTGGTGCCCAACAGTCATGAGTAATACACTGCCCCAACATTTGGAGAGTGTTGCGTACTATAGTTTCAGCAAATATATCAGTATCCAATCTCGATACATCTTGACTAGGAATATCTAAAATAGTATATTTATTTTTATTGTGATAAATCACTCATGGTTACGACATATTTGTAACTACTATCACAAAACATAACATTCACGGATTTCTATTAAATATACTTTTAATTAAATTAATTAATTAATATAACATATTATATTAAGTATATAATAGGAAAAAAAACCTTTTATTTCAAATAAGATTGGTTATTGAGTTAGATATATGTAGCATATTACATAGTTGCCCCTAGGTCATACCCTTAACTCTATCAATCTCACATTTGCACTTTGGGTCAATTATGGAATCTTATTCGAATGTCCCCAATTGAATTTCTCAAAAAACACTCGGATCAGTCCATCAGTGAATGGGTATGTTATTATGTTTCAATCATCTACTATGTTAATCAACTTTCTCCAACGCTGATAAACTACCTTTACTGTATGGAATAATTTAGAGTATGTCTCTTGACTTCTAGCTCTAAGTTTTTTTACACACTATATCATGACATTGTTGTCATATAACAATTTCATGGGATTCTCAACATTTGGAATCACCCTCTATCGGTTATAAAATTTGTGCATTTATTATATATACATTGCTTTTATCATGGTGCTATTCAAGGTGACGTACTAAGCCTTTTTCATTGACTCGGCCATGTTATTTTATTTGGAACATTTCCAACTTAAAGAACTTGAATTTATTATGACATATTATGCTTAATATCACTCATGAAGTTTGAGTCAAAACACTCCTTCATAAGGGGTTTGTTGTTTCTGTAAGCAATTCTCTATTATTTCATAAATACATGAGAACACCCTAATAACCATTTAGTGATATCAATTTGGATTTGATATTTTCTTTATGTATCAGATACATAAACAAATCTTGATATCATAGACATCATAACATGTATGATATTCCTATTGCCAAAGCATAAGGAATCATTTTACATGTTTCCTATTAAACATTTTAATAAGGTGTCCTTGCATATTGTTTAGGACATTCCTAATATCTTTTATACTTATTATAAATGTATCATCCAGACCTTTTCAACTCTCAAAAGTCGACACTAATACATCCACAGTATTCATATGTCCAACATTCAAGTGCTAGAAAGGCAGATTGTTGGTGAAAAAGAAAAGAAAAGATAGAACAGAATATCACATCGATGACGAATACTATATAATATACAACAGATCTTTACAAAAGAAAAACTATAATATATATATACATCAAAATCAGAGTGCACTTAATCACAAATCATCAGCATGAATAGTTATAATAACCTATCCTCACAAATGCTGACAAATAAACAACACAAGCATTGAAAATAAAGAATATACGAGAGATTCGTCTTGGACATCCAGCTTGTCTCCTAAGGCTCTAAGGCATCCAAACTAGATCTTTAAATATACTTGGTCTGACCCATGCATTACAAGAAAAATAATGTCCGGATTAGTCTGGTAAACCAGCGTGAGAAACACACCTCAATTGAATTTTAATGTTATAAAAATCTTTTGAAAATAAAAGTATCTCGTAAGACCATGCCACACATAAACACGGATGGATTTTTACCATACGATTACCAAAACATTTCATAGGAAATCTTCTGATATTATAATAGTGTCTAGGGTTTAAAATAAATACTGAATATAGCCGAAATTGTTACATTAATTAAATTCTAGCATAATAGGTATACAGTCAAATCTGAAGGCTCGTATTGAAATAGGTTCCAACTATGAAAGGGTAAGGGTCTACCCACCGAATTAGTACACCTTTAAATAAAATGTACTGCAGGCTTCAACAGGTTGCACCTCTACTACTCAAAACAGGCCTACCCCTTACTGGATAGTACCAAATACGATCTCCCTTTGGTTGACCGATAACCATAATACATATCGACTCTAGATAAGGGATGGTCATACCCAAATGGGAGCGACCCGCATAGCCCTACTGCACGTCCCTACTTTAGTCATTTACCGGGTATGAGGCTCGTGAGGTAAGGATTACCTCATTCCTCCTACCATTCCCACTTTGAATGCTAACACTTCCCTCCAGGCAAAAATGCAATGCCAACATTCATCCATACAAGTTCGTTCTAGGTCTGGACGAAACCGAAGGCACAACTTCCATTACATCCACTTTGGAATCATCCTCAGGATTAGTAGCAAGTAGCCATTGTATATAAAAGAACTCTGTCTTTGAAACCATCATCATAATGTCTTCCATTCAAACACTTATACTAGTTCGAAGTGCTTTTCGAATAATATATCTGATCCTGGTCTCTCAGAACCGACAATGATAGTTTAAAACAGACCAACGTTTGATAGTCAGTTATTTAACTGTCAAATAACAAAAAATTCAATCAAAGATTTAATTTCCAAAGGAAAATAACGCCGGTCAAGCAAAAAGCACTCATTAGCCTCTTTAATTAATCCTTTCATTAATTAAAACCACTTTGTAAATGCTTGTATCGAAATACTTTTACAAAGATGAATTCACAAACCCTTTATACTCCTTTCAATACTTGGAAAAATATCCATATACTTATTTCAACAATATAAGTATATTCACAAAATCACTACACTTTCCCTACTTAGAAAATGTATTCATATACTTATTTCAGTGATATAAGTATATTCACAAAACATTATGAAAGATTTTTTATTTTAAAATCATATCAAAGGATCAAAACAAATAACGTTTTAAAAGAAACGAAGATAAGGACAAACCCAAACACTATTTCTTCGATGTTAAGCATGGAATAAATGCCCACACCACCAAAATTAAGAAGGTTGGTTTGGGGAAATCCAATCTCAATTTCTTTTATAAATTTCTTCAATGAATCCTTTTTAATAAATCTCTTTCATTTTTGAACATCTCCTTCGCCAAAATTCCAAATCCATTTATAAAACTCTTAATAAATCTCCAAGTTTATTTATAAAACTCTATTATAAATATCCAAAACCATTTATAAAACTCTTTTACAAATATCCAAAACCGTTTATAAAACTTTTTTACAAATATCCAAAATCATTTTTAAAACTTCTTTTACAAATATCCAAAATCATTTTTAAAACTTCTTTTACAAATATCCAAAATCATTTATAAAACTCATTTATAAATATCAAAAATCATTTATAAAACTTCTTTTATAAATATCCAAAATCATTTATAAATCTCTTAAACAATTTATAAAACACTATTATAAGTATAAGCTTTAAATTCATTTTAAAATTCCTTTAATAAAATATCATTTATAGATTCCTTTATATACATATAACAAAGTTACAGCCTCCTTTTATAAATTTCCAACCTTATTGCAACTCTTTACAAATTCCAAACTCATTTATTTCTTTATAAAATTCTATATGGAATTACAAACTCTTTTTTTATAAAAAAAACTCTAAATATAACCACCACTCCAATATATAATTATTAAACTCTTATACTTCCCATAACTAGGTCATTCCGTATATTTACATAAATTCACAAACGGAGTTATTTATTCCAATTTATCAAAATAATATTGATTTCCTTTTTATTTATAAGACACCGCTTATAAATTTCATTTAAATCTATACTATAGCATTCATAAATTTGTTTTTTTATTTTCAGCATTTTATATGAACTGGTTTCACAAATATCCATTTCTAAAATATCTCCACCTTCCTTTAAATATAAGATCTCCCCATTTGGAGTGCAAAGATTCATCCTTCTTATATTTTTGATTTTTATATAGATTGTTATGATTTTTCAAAGGACAGGATTTATACATTATACTTTTTTTTCCTTTTTTTGTTGGAACGGAATGGAAGAGTATAGATGATGAGAGAAAGTAGTAAACAGAGCTATATAAATGTTGATTTATGTATAATTTGCAAATTCTAACACTGCGCCGCACATATTTCTGTTCGCGTATGAACCATGAACGACAAAATAAAAATACAGTCGCGCTCAGAATAGTGATGTGACCCCAAACCAATAATATTATACATTGGTTATCAGATTTTGTAAAATCACAAAAATACTAATGTTTGCCAAAAAATCATCAAATGATAAATTAAATATTTTTCGGATTAAAAATTATGAAAAAATCAAATAAATTAAATTAAAAATACGTTAATAAAAATTGAGTCGTTATATTAAAAATAAATTTTCTGATTAATTATTTGAACCATTTATTATTGCAAAAATTTTACAAAATTAATTCACCGTTATTGTTTATTAATTAAAAGAAGTTAAATAAGACCATTAAATCCATTCAATAAATATTAAATTAAAAATCCCGATATTTAAATCTCTATTTCAATATTAAGTTCAAAATTCACATATTCAAATAAATCCCTATATTGGAATTTTAAGTAATTTAATTTTTAAAACCAATATTTCAATATTTCTAATTAATTATATAATCCAAAATCAAACTACAAAATTCAGGTTCGTTGCATTCTTCCCCCTTAGAAGAATTTCGTCCCTGAAATTCCCAAAGTAAGAAAAATGCCTCCAAAACCCTTAAACTTTTCAAAATCAATTAGCTGAAAAGGATTATTAAAATCTCCAATTCTTTTAAATTTACAAAAAAATTTGGCAGTGTCTCCTTTGCGTGACTTGATCGGAAAAACTACAAATTACCACCGTGGGCCCAAACCAAAAAAGGAAATCAGAAGCCAAATGACCACCCATATCTAGGATATAATACCATCAACCAAAAAAATAATATAAACATGTACCTATTTGTCGAGCAATCAAACCATCCTCATGAAACCAAAAATGTCAAACTAGCCTTTGCATCTATATACCTGTATCTCACTTTAAAATGATATCCATCCATATAATTGCATCTATAAATGTCAAAATCTTATAATTTCATTAAAGCTAGTACGATGTACATATACCATCCATAGGAAATATCAAATCCAATTGTTCACTCGATCACACCAATTTCATTTTCGAACTAGTATCGCTCACTCGACCACTCTAGTGCGAACTCCGATCCGGCCTTGATTAGAAACCTCCATTCTCCTTGCATAGCCGTCAATTATGATAGAAAACTTTGGAACCAAAATAAAAAATCTGTATCAAATGTTCGTCGTCAAAAATCGAGTGAAAACCTCTAACTTAGATCGGTATAAATCACCACGAAATCGTGCACTCGAAACTGGACCAAAACAGTTATGCGAATAAAATGATTTATGGATAACTTACTTATATTTCAAATTTATGAGTTACAAAAACTTATTATCTTATATTTTCACCAAAACACTTAGCTTTTACTTTCAATTTAACTCATGAGTTTTCGACCATCCAAAATCGCCGAAAATTCCTTTTCATTTCAATTAATGAAAATCACCAAACAATATCCATAAATAAGATACACAAACCAAAATATCCTAATGGATAGGATAAGAGAGTCTATATTATCACTTAACTGAAAATTTTAGAATTTAAACACTAGGTTTTTATTTCAAATCATTTTGAAATGATAATAATATACATATATCTTTGTTTGAATTATAATAAACAACTTTAATTAAGGTTAAATTTTAACTTTAATCCAACATTTTCTTCGAACACCTTATAGTCAAAATCGTAAAACTGAATTCGCAAGGTGTTCGTATTTAATTCAACCCAAAAATAAATGCTCATAAAGTACCTAAGCACAAACAATAAACAATAAATGATAATGATCAAATATTATCATTTTCTAACAACCAACACACCATATATAAATATATTAATTTCTGAAAGTTATTCATTTAATATATAAAATACAATCTAGGTAACATTATTTCATTTACTCGATTTCAAAACAATACTATATTTGTTTGCCTTGTTCAAATGTTTAGAAATTCCTATCGATACAGTTGTTCCTTCTGTATTGACCAGAATTCATAAGCCACTCAACTGATAATCTAACACAATATAAAACATTTTTATATCACTAACAAATACACGCTCATATATACAAATATATACACTCGAACTCATCCTAGGGTCGCACTTTCCCTATCTCAAATGACTTAACCCCACAAAAGACTAGTGTTCGCTCAACCAAAGCTCTGATACCATGTGTAATGACCAGACCTTTTCGACCCTTAAAAGTCGACAATAATACATCCACGGTATTCACGTGCCAAACATTCAAGAGCTGGAAAGACAGATTGTTGGGGAAAAAGAAAAGACAGAACATAATCTCACATTTTGATGAATAATATATAATATACAACAGATCTTTACAAAAGAAAAACTATAATATACATACATCAAAATTAGAGTACACTTAATCACTAATCATCAGTCTGGACTGTTAAAACAACATGTCCTCACAAATGCTGACAAATAAAATACACATGCAGGGAAATATATAATATATGAGAGATACGTCTTGGACATCCAGCTCATGTCCTGAAGCTCCAAGGCATCCAAACTGGATCTGAAAATATGCTATGTCTGACTCAAGCATTATAAGAAAAATAACGCCTGGATCAATCTAGTAAACCAGCATGAGAAAACACCGCAATTGAATTTTATTGTTATAAAAATCTTTTGAAAATAAAGGTATCTCGTTAGACCACACTGCACATAAACACGGACGGTTTTTTACCTTACGATAACCAAAATATTTCATAGGAAATCTTCTAATAGGGTTTAAAATAAATATTGAATATAGCCAAAATATTAATTAAATTCCAGCATAATAGGTATACAATCAAGTTCGAAGGATCGTATTTGAAAATAGATTCCAACTATGAAAGGGTAAGGGTCTACCCACTGAATAGTACACCTCTAGATAAAATGTACTGGAGGCTACAACACGTTGCACCTCTGCTACTCAGGACCGTCCTACCCCTTACTTGGTAGTACCAAATATAATCACCCCTTGGTTGATCAACAACCATAATGGGCCTCAAAGCATACATGGATATCGACTCTAGATAAGGGATGATCATATCCTAATGGGAGCGACCCACATAGCCCTACTACACATCCCTGCTTTAGTCATTTACCGAGTGTGAGGCTCGTGTGGTAACGATTACCCGATTCCTCCTAGTAATTCCAACTTGGAATTCTAGCACTACACTCGAGGTAGAAATGCAATGCTAACATTCATCCATACAAGTTCGTTTTGGGTCTAAATGAAACCGATGGCACTACTTCTATTATATCCATTTTGGAATCACCCTTAGGATTAGTAGTAAGTAGCCCTTGTATACCAAAGAACTCTGTCTTTGAAACCATCATCAATATGTCTTCCATTCGAATGCTTATACCGGTTCGAAGTGGTTTTCGGATAATATATCTGATCTTGATCTCTCCAAACCGACAACGATAGTTAAAACAAGCCAATATTTGATAGTTGGTTATTTAACTATCAAATAACAAACTATTCAACCAGAGATTTAATTTCCAAAGGAAAATAACGCTGGTTAAGCACAAAGCATCTATTAGCCTCTTCAGTTGACCCTTTGATTAGTTAAAATAACTTTGAAAATGCCTGTATCAAATTACATTTTCAAAGGCATATTCACAAACCCTTTATACTTCTTTCAATACTTGGAAAAATATTCGTATGCTTATTTAAACGGTATAAGTTTACTCACAAAAACACTACACTTTCCCTACTTAGAAAATGTATTCATATACTTATCTGAACGGTATAAGTATATTCACAAAACATTATGAAAGATTTCTTATTTCAAAATCATATCAAAGGATTAAAAAAAATATTGTTTTAAATGAAACGAAGATAAGGATAAACCCAAACACTCTTGGGTGTTAAGCTTGAAACAAATATCCACACCACCAAAATTAAGAAGGTCAATTTAAGGAAATCCAATCACAATTTCTTTTATAAATTTCTTCAATAAATCCTTTTTAATAAATTTCTTCAATAAATCTCTTTCATTTATGAGCATCTCTTTTACTAAAATTCCAAATTCATTTATAAAACTCTTAGCAGTTCTCCAAGTTTATTTATAAAACCCTATTATAAATATCCAAAACCATATATAAAATTGTTTTACAAATATCCAAATTCATTTATAAACTCCTTTTATAGATGTCCAAATTCATTTATAAAACTCTTTTATAAATATCCAAATACATTTATAAAACTCTTTTATAATTATCCCGAATCATTTATAAAACTTCTTTTATAAATATACCAAATCATTTATAAAACTCTTTCATGAATATCAAGAATCATTTATAAAACTTCTTTTACAAATATCCAAAATCATTTATAAATCTCTAAAACAATTTTGCAACGACCCACTTTTCCGTACAGTCTAAGCTGACCATAAACTACACTTGTCAAATCAAATTGAACAAAAATGTGGATTGTTAGGGGTGAAGAAGAAAATGTAGAAGAAGAAACAGAAAACAACAACACAGAATCTCACAATCTCAGTGGAACAAAATATGATATATAATAATAGATTTTAAAATACAAGAACTGTATAGTTAATATACGTACCATTATCAGAGTACATTAGACAACAACCAATATGGACAGTTTAATAACTTGTCCTCGCACAGCGGAAATATAAATCAAGTACGAGAATACGTCTTTGTCATCCAGCTCGTTTCCTGAGCCCCATAGCATCCTATCCTGAATCTGTAATACTCAGTCTGACCCGAGCATTATAATAAAATAACACCCGAGCCAGTCTAGAAAACCAGCGTGAGAAATCACACTCAATTTAAATTATTAAAGCTATCAAAATCCATTGAAAAACAAAGGTATCTCGTAAGACCGCGTCACACATAAACACGATGGGTTTTTCCCTTACGATAGCCAAAACATTTGAAATCAAATCATCTGTTATTATAATAGTGTCTATAGAAAGTAAAGAGAAAATAGCGAGATGCTTGCATCTCACATTTCAGCATAGTTGGGCACAATCAAAACCGTAAGGCGCTTATTGGAGAATGGATTCCATGCAATGATTGGGCTACTGGGGTACCGCCCATCACAGTACACCTCTAGAAAAATGTACCGAGGACCTCGCCGAGATCCCTGCCAACACAAGACCAGCCTACCCCTAACCTGGATAGTACCGAATATGTTATCACCCCATGTGTTCCCACCCTTAAATCGAGTGCTCACTTTTTCCATGCACAACCATATCCATAATTTTAATATATCCGAGGGTATCTAGAAAGGTGATAACATACTCTAATTGGGTGCGACCCACTTAGCCTTGCCGCATCTCCCCTATTTTAGTCATTCTCGGTTAATGAGGCTCGAGGCTACGTTTATCTTTCAAGAACAATTCCACTTAGAATGCTCATGGTCCTCCAATGACGATGTTCTGATAGCATTCATCTATACAAGTTGTCCTGGGTCTAGACAAACCGAGTCATCGTCTTCACCATCTTCACGATATTACCATTCGTAACGTTTAAACCGAATCGAAGTGGTTTTCAGATAATTAAATCTGATCCTGGTCTCTTCGAAACGATCAACGAATTTGGCCAAAAGTGATAGTCGGTTATTTAACTATCAATAAAACATCCATCAGCAGACATCAGGCCTTATTATAAATTTTCCAAAAAAAATTATTTTCAAAATATCTTTATAAGGTATATATTCCAATCCTTTCCAAATTTTCCAACACTTGAAACGATTTCAAATACTTATATTTCAACGGAATATTCCCAAACCTTCCCAATACTTAGAATATTTTCCAACTCCATTTTTATATTCAACACTTAGGAAGTATTCCATTTATTTCCTATTTCCTTTTTTTCTCAAAATTATTTACAATTTATTTGTAAATTCCTTAACTCGTTTATAACGAATTCTATAAGTTCCGGGGTTCCTTAATTAATTTCCTTTAATATTTCCAAAGTCAAAACACTTGTCTATAATTTCAAATATCCATTTCTAACTTCTTTTATGACTTCTAATTCATTTTTCGAAGTTCACTTTTATTTAATTACTTCGGAAATTATCCTTACATTTCCCCAAATTCCATTTTGGAGAATCTCTCTTATAAATCCCATCAACTGAATAAATCCCATTTTCAAATATCGAGAAGATTTATAAATAAATTTAAATCGTTACAAAACTATATATATATAATAAGTATTTAAAGAATAATAATTTATTTTTAAAACATGTTCAAGTAATTATTTAAAATATCGAAACTCTTTTTATAAATAGCAATAACTCATTTTTAGATAAACGAATCAATTTTCAAAGTCGATCTTAAAAAATAGGATTTATTAAAATAAATATCAAGTTTTTGAAAAAAATCCACCTTTCGATGTATTTCAATTCTCTTAGTTCAAAATTATATAGTTTGATAAATAAAACTTCCCTTTTAAAAACAACTTAATTTCTTAGTAATTAAATATATTTTTAAAATCTCAATAACCAATTAATTTGTAGATTCCTCTCGATTCACAACCCATCGATTTCATTCCGATTCTCCTAACCATTTCCACTTTCAAAAATAGTATCCACTATTTTCCTCAACCCTGTTTCCATATTCTAATATTAATTCACCCTATGAATTTTATATTCCCAATTTAGCAACTATTATCGTTTTCCTTATTTATAAACATCATTTATAAATTTACAAGCTTCCTTTAGATTCATTTGTTTATAAACTAATCTCTTTTATAAATTTTCATTTTTATGAATCTATTTCTTATAAATACCATTTATTTTACAAATCTACTTTTAAATATCGATTTGAATTTCTTTTCCAAATTTTCGAAAATATCATTTTAAAAGTCCGTTATTAAAATCATTTATATAAATTATATTTAAAATTTCTATTTTAAACATTTTTATAATAGATAAGTAGAAACCCCAATATCAAATCATTTATTTTATCCAAATCAATTTCCTTTAAAATAATCCAAATTTAAATATAAATATTTTTATATCCAAAATCTCCTTTTAGTTCCTTAAAAATTTAAAAATATTATTTATGGTATTTAAAATACTAAAATCAAGCCCAATGCTACTATAGCATCCAAAATTCAATCACAACAAATCTATATCAGATTTATTCACACACATCATATATCAATATATATGAACAATTAATATTTTTGAAGAATCCAGTTAGATCCCTCCAATCTGTTTTCCTGCATCCACAGATGTTAATACATCATAAAAATACTAATCCCGCTTCAAGGTGGAATATCGCGGTAATATAGGGTCATCCGCTATTATGCGGGGCGCATAGGGTCTCATCCGCTCCAATAGGCGGGAATAATATCCAACTACTAATATATACTGCCATGTATATATAAGATAACATCCAACTGATAATAATTATTATCAATTCATCCAATCAATCAATAAATGATTTTAACTATTTTAAAATAACACTAATTATCCAAATTAGTGAGATTTACTCACCTTGATTTCTATTTTGCCGAACATCCAGATTTTAAATTAACTAAATACCAGCTGACTCCGAAAAATTCCAAATTAATTCCAGCTTGTATATTTCACAACTACGAATTCAAACTCGTCTTGTTTTCATGATTTTTGGACCTCATATAAATTAGTGATAGCGTTAATAACATTCACGAATTAAAATATATATTAATTTCACTAATTAAGACTTAAGAAAATTAATTACCTTTATCAACGCAATACCCTTCTTCCCAAATGGTTTCCAGCGCTGCGAAGCCTAACTGAGCACACGACAACAACGCCCGGACCAAACCCTAGTTGTGCTCGCTCGCGCCATCGCGACTTCGCGGCCTCCCCCGCCATCGTACCACCATAGCCCTAACCACGACCGAACCTCTCCACCGATTTCCAAAATCTTGGCCAACACTACTGCTGCCTCTATTTTCCACCTGGAGCCGTCACGGCCCTCCTTTAGTTTGATAGTAGATCAGAAACCCTCCCCCATCATCACGATCCCCTACAGCCTCCACCACAAACATCGCAACGTACTAGCTCTTCCTGGATGAAGATCGACATATCACGATGTCGCCGCGAGCCACAAAAGCTCTTTGATTTGAGAACGCTAGACCCTCTGTCGCATGAGCATCGCTCTCGTGCTCTTCCCTAGGTTGCAAGCTCAAGTCGCGATTCGTTCGCGCGATGTATATGTGTGTGTGTGTATATATTATTTTTTTCCAAATAATTTCGTTTTTGATCTGAATAAAGAAAAGGGGATTTGCTATTTCGATTTTGAGGAGTGGTAGAAGGCGTATGCGAGTTTTCTTTCCTATATATAAACGTGGATAGGGTTGCTTATTTCAGAAGGTTTGACTTGTTTTTTTTATTTTTAATATTCAAAATATCTCAAATCACATATCTCGAAATTCTGAACCCCTATTGAGGCTTGCCGCCTGGCGTTCCTAACGTTATACCGCTATTCCGAACCCAATGGAACAAGTCTCGAGGTCCAATTCGATCGTATGGAGTCAACTATTTAAATCAAATTCAATTAAATTATTTCTAGGCGTTTCTAGCTCGTACGACCAAACGGTAAATCCAAATGTTATGAAATTTGAAATCTAATAATAGTACACTATTACGGATCCAATGGAACTAGTTTCATCGAATTCCGAGACTGTGCCCCGGATCGCTATTTTAACTCGTCGATTAAATCGACGATTTCCAAAACTTACGAATTCACTTCAAAATTTCAGTTTTTAAAAAACTTATTAACTAAATTAAAATTCCAAATTCAATATTTAAACCATTTAAATATTCAAAATCAAACAACGAAAAATCTGGTTTGTTACATTCCTCCCCCTTAAAAGAATTTCGTCCTCGAAATTGCTAAGGTAGGACGAATGCTCCAAACCCATTAACTTATCCAAACCCACTTAGTTAAAATTCGATATTAAATGTTTTTATATCTTTTAGTTTCTACTAAAACCATTAGTTTCTATTTCCAATTCAAAACCCTTTCTTTCAATTTCAATTCAAAAATCAACCTTTTTAAGTTAATAAAAAAATTTCCAAAAATTTTCAAAAATTTTCTAACACCCTAAATTTTCGAAATTTTTTCACAGTATCCTTTGTACGGAGAACCTTTTGCAATATGACAATAGAGATAAAAATATACACATCGACCCACACGGCCGGAAAACACAATATATATCATTATTTATATCATTTGCGGTATTTAATCCGAAAACGTACCTTATATTAGCGTTTTTAAGCGAGCGGCTTATTTTATATGCAATTTGCGTAATCAAACTCAAGCAAAACAGCTCCATGTACCTGTACTTACTAAATTTAAACACGTAAGTACCAAAAACATGAAATTTATTAACATTTAATTTATTTAACTAGTTAACACATGAATTTCATAAGTAGTGCATGCTAAACATATATTTATAAGCAATTATAAGGTTCCAAACCTAATTTAATTACCTTCAGTCGATCTATATATCATTTCATTCAATCCGAATGATTTACAACCCAATTCACTTGCATTCACTTCATAATTACACACACTATATTTATATCCATTCCAAATTGATTCAAAAATTAATCTATTCACTTTCTATTAATTCAAAGAATTTTATTTACTTCTGTTTACGTCAAACGACAATTTTTTCCATGTAAATTTGGTGCCATTTATTTAATAAAATAACCACTTCAGTTTATAAACCATTTTCAATTGATTTTAAATCAATTATCCAATTCATATTCAATTTATTCACAAAATCCTGTTTGCTCAATTTTATATCAAACAACAAACCAATACATGCCTATTTAATTTATGAACCATTTCATAAAATTAATATTTAGGTGTATTATAACATTTTATACATCACTTATATACATTTCCACTTCAAATTTAATTCCATACTCAATTCATTCTCGAATTTATTTAAACAACATTCATGGCCATATTCAATTTATTTACACTTAAATTGAATTATTTATAACTTAAGTCATCACAATTTCAATCCATTTCTATTTTATTCGACAACAATTCAAAATATATTTAATTCGCTTACATTTAAGTCGAATTTCATTTATAACTCAAGTTCCACATTAAATTTCAATTTCAGTCCACAATCCAATTTACTTAACCAAGTTAAGTTCTATTTCTATATTCAATTATTTAATTAATTTATCTAATTAGTTCACTTCCATTTTATAATTCACTATCTGATTTTTATTTCAAAAATCACTTCATTTAATTTACTTAACTTCAAACTCATCTTATAACTCAAGTTTGGATTTTTATTTCTTCACCGAAATCTCAAACCATTTTTATTTTTGGTTTTACCATTCAATTTTTCCAATTTGTAAATTATATAGTTACTTTTAGCATTTTCAAAATTTCTGTACTTAAGTTTATACCCCATTTTAAATCAAATTCAATTTGATTAACCATTCATTTGATTTCCATAGCTCAAGTCTGCACTCATTCCATTAAGTCATCACAATTACAAATCCAATCCATTTTACTTACTTAAGTTAAAATTCAATTCCAATTCCATCTCAATTTAATTTAAGCTTACCTTAAGTTAAATTTTTAATCCACACAATTTTTTTTTACTAACTCGATTTATTTAACTCTACCCAAGTTAAATTGTATTTCATATAGGAATTCACATTTTCCAAGTTATAAATCCAAAAACTTATTTTTCTTCTGGATTCACAAACCATATAGCTGAGAATTTCATAATTCAAACACCTGGTTTCAATTTAGATCATTTGAAATCAAATTATATAGCTCTTTCTTGGATTTAACAAACCATTCTTTGGAATTTCAAAAACAATTTGGTTTTATCCAACAAAAATTCCCATTGGGATTTCCAAAACAACACTTATTTTCAAACAAAATCTCCATATTAAATTACTACGGTAGCAACCCATCACTTAGAAACTCAAAAATGAACACCGATGATGTTGCGATCATCATCGGAATTATTTTCCAGCGACTGTAGTGAGTTCAGTGCTATATCACTTCCAAATCCATTTTAAACCATTTTTATTTCAAAAATATTTCCATAATAACATCAATTTCATTTCCATAACACTTCTAAAAATATTTTCTAAACCTTCCGAGATTTAAATTTCTGAATTCGAGTTTGAATCCATTTTAATTATAATTCATTTGTATAATTCATACTTATACAATTTTTCATTTGGTTATATATAACCATTTGAATTTTACAATCTTGTTTTTGATTATAATAATAACATCCAAACACATCAACATAATATAATAATTTCATAAAATTATTTCTTTTATATCAAAATATAATTCGGGTAAAATTATTTCATTTACTCGCTTCAAAACCATACTGTGTCGGTTTACCGTATTCAAGTGTTTTGAAACTCCTATCGATTTAGTGGCGTCCCACTACTCGACCAGAATTTATATGCCACTCAGTAGATAAATCAACATAATATAAAACAATTTATATTCACTAACAAATACGCGCTCATATCTATTAATACACTCAAACTCATTCTAGAGTAGTACTGACCCTATCTCTAATGAGTAATCCCCAACAAAGCCAAGGTTCTCGCTTAACCTTCAGCTCTGATACCATTGTGTAACGACCGACTTTTCCATACAGTCTAAGCTGACAATAAACTACACTTTTCAACTCAAATTGAACAAAAAGGTGGATTGTTAGGGGTGAAGAAGAAAAGGTAGAAGAAGAAACAGAAAACAACAACAAAGAATCTCACAATCGCAGTTGAACAAAATATGATATATAATAAGAGATTTTAAATATAAGAACTGTACTGTTAATATACATACAATTATCAGAGTACAACAGACAACAACTAATTTGGACCGTTTAATAACTTGTCATCACACAGCGGAAATATAAATCGAGTACGGGAATACGTCTTTGTCATCCAGTTCATCTCCTGAGCTCCATAGCATCCTATGTTGAATCTGTAATACTCGATCTGACCCAAGCATTATAATAAAATAACACCTGAGTCAGTATGGGAAAACACACTCAATTTTAATTATTAAAGTTATGAAAATCCTTTGAAAAACAAAGGTATCTCGTAAGAATGTGTCACACACAAACACGATGGGTTTTTCCTATACGATAACCAAAACATTTGATATCAAATCATCGGTTTTTATAATAGTGTCTATAGAAAGTAAAAGAAAATAGCCCAAATGCCTACATCTCACATTTCAGCATAGTTGGGCACAATCAAAACCATACGGCGCTTATTGGAGAATGGATTCCATACAATGACTGGGCTACTAGGGTACCGCCCATCACAGTAAACCTTTAGAAAAATGTACCGAGGACCTCGCTGGGATCCCCTGCCAACACAATACCGGCCTACCCTTAACCTAGATAGTACCGAATATATTATCACCCCTGGTGTTCCCATCCTTAAATCGAGCGCTCACTTTTTCCATGCACAACCATATCCACAAGTTTAATATATCCGAGGGTATCTAGAAAGGTGATAACATACCCTAATTGGGTGCGACCCATTTAGCCTTGCTGCATCTTCCTTGTTTTAGTCATTCCCGATTGATGAGGCTTGAGGCTACGTTTACCTTCCAAGAACAATTCCACTTAGAATGCACATGGTCCTCCAATGACGATGTTCTGATAGCATTTGTCCATACAAGTTATCCTAGGTCTGGACAAACCGAGTCGCCGTCTTCACCATCTTCACAATATCACCATTCGTAACGTTCAAACCAAATCGAAGTGGTTTTCGAATAATTAAATCTGATCCCGGTCTCTTCGAAACGATCAACGAATTTGGCCAAAATTGATAGTCGGTTATTTAACTATCAATAAAACATCATTAAGCAGACATCAGGCTTTATTATAAATTTTCCAAAAAAAAATATTTTCAAAATATCTTTATGATATATATTCCAATCCCTTCCAAATTTCCCAACATTTGAAACAATTTCAAATCCTTATATTTCAACGGAATATTCCCAAACCTTCCCGATACTTAGAATATTTTCCAAGTCCATTTTTATATTCAACACTTAGGAAGTATTCCATTTAATTCCTATTTCCTTTTTTTTCTCAAAATCATTTACAATTTATTTGTAAATTCCTTAACTCGTTTAAAACAAATTCTATAAGTTCCATGGTTCCTTAATTAATTTCCTTTAATATTTCCAAAGTCAAAACACTTGTCTATAATTCCAAATATCCATTTCTAACTTCATTTATAAATCCTAATTCATTTTTCGAAGTTCACTTTTATTTAATTACTTTTGAAATTTTCCTTACATTTCCCCAAATTTCATTTTTGAGAATCTCTCTTATAAATCCCATCTACTGAATAAATCCCATTTTCAAATCTCGAGAAGATTTATAAATAAATTTAAATCATTACAAAACTCTATATATATGTACACAATAAGTATTTAAAGAATAATAATTTATTTTTAAAACATGTTCAAGTAATTATTTAAAATATTGAAACTCTTTTTATAAACATCAATAACTTATTTTTAGATAAACGAATCAATTTTCAAAGCTGATCTTATAAAATAGGATTTATTAAAATAAATATCAAATTTTTGAAAAAAATTCACTTTTCAATGTATTTCAATTCTACTAGTTCAAAATTACATAGTTTGATAAATAAAACTTCCCTTTTAAAAACAACTTAATTTCTTAGTAATTAAATATATTTTTAAAATCTCAATAACCAATTAATTTATTGATTCCTCTCGATTCACAACCCATCGATTTCATTCTGATTCTCCTAACCATTTCCACTTTCAAAAATAGTGTCCACTATTTTCCTTAACACTGTTTCCATATTCTAATATAAATTCACTCTATAAATTTTATATTCCCAATTTAGGAACTGCTATCATTTTCCTTATTTATAAACATCATTTATAAATTTACAAGCTTCCCTAAGATTCATTTGTTTATAAAACTAATCTCTTTTATAAATTTTTATTTTTATGAATATATTTCTTATAAATCCCATTTATTTTACAAATCTTCTTTTAAATATCGATTTCAACTTCTTTTCCAAATTTTCAGAAATATCATTTAAAAGTCCATTATTAAAAATCCTTTATATAAATTATATTTAAAATTTCTATTTTAAACATTTTTCAAATAGATAAGTACAAACCCCGATATCAAATCATTTATTCTATCCAAATAAATTTCCTTTAAAATAATCCAAATTTCAATACAAATATTTTTGTATCCAAAATCTCATTTAATTCCTTAAAAATTTAAAAATAATATTTATGGTATTTAAAATACCAAAATCAAGGCCAGTGCTACTATAGCATCCCAAATTCAGTCACAACAAATCTATATCAGATTTATTCACACACATCATATATTAATATATATGAACAATTCATATTTTTGAGGAATCCAGTTGGATTCCTCCAATTTGTTTACCTGCATCCACAAATGTTAATACAACATTAAAATATCAATCCCGCATCGAGGCGGGATATCGCAGTAATATAGGGTCATTCGCTATTATGCGGGGCATATAGGGTCTCATCCGCTCTAATAGGCGGGAATAATATCCAACTACTAATATAAACTACTATATATATAAGATAACATCCAACTTATTATAATAATTATCAATTCATTCAATCAATCAATAAATGATTTTAACTATTTTAAAATAACACCATTTATCCAAATGAGTGAGATTTACTCACCTTGATTTTTATTTTGCCGAACATCTAGATTTTAAATTATCTAAATACCAGCTGACTCTGAAAAATTCCAAATTAATTCCACCTTGTATATTTCTTAACTACGAGTTCTAACTCATCTTGTTTTCATGATTTTTGGACCTCGTATAAATTAGTGATAGCGTTAATAACATTCACGAATTAAAATATATATTAATTTCACTAATTAAGACTTAAGAAAATTAATTACCTTTATCAACGCAATACCCTTCTTCCCAAATGGTTTCCAGCGCTGCGAAGCCTAACTGAGCACACGACAACAACGCTCGGACTAAACCCTAGCTGTGCTTGATAGCGCCATCGCGACTACGCGCCCTCCATCCCCTGCCATCGCGCCACTATAGCCCTAACCACGACCGAACCTCTCCACCGATTTCCAAAATCTCGGCCAACACTGCTGCTGCCTCTATTTTGCAACTGGAGCCGCCGCGACCACCCTTTAGTTCGATAGTAGATCAGAAACCCTCCCTCATCATCGCGATCCCCTACAGCCTCCGCCACAAACAGCGCGACCTATTAGCTCTTCCTGGATGATAATCGACATATCACGATGTCGCCGCAAGCTACCAAATCTCTTGGATTCCAGAACGCCAAACCCTTTACCGCACGGGCATCGCTCTCATGCTCTTCCCTAGGTCGCAAACTCAAGTCGTGATTCGTTCGCACGATGTATATGTGTGTGTGTGTATATATATGTATATGTATATATTTTTCGAATAATTTCATTTTCGATCTGAATAAAGAAAAGGGGATTTGCTATTTTGATTTTGAGAAGGAGCGATAGAAGGCGTACGTGAGTTTTCTTTCCTATATATAAACGTGGATAGGGTGGCTTATTTAAGAAGGTTTGACTTGGTTTTTCTATTTTTTAATATTCAAAATATCTCAAATCACATATCTTGAAATTTTGAACCCCTGTTGGGCCATGCCGCTTGGCGTTCCTAATGTTATACTGCTATTATGAATCCAATGGAACAAGTCTCGAGGTCCAATTCGATCATATGGAAAAGATAGCTTTTTAAATCGGCTATTTAAATCAAATTCAATTAAATTATTTCTAGGCGTTTCTAGCCCGTACGACCAAATGGTAAATCCAAATGTTAAGAAATTTGAAATATGATAATAGTACACTATTATGGATCCAATGGAACTGGTTTCGTCGAATTCCGAGACTGTGCCCCGGATTGCTATTTTAACTTGTCGATTAAATCGACGATTTCCAAAATTTACGAATTCACTTGAAATTTCAGTTTTTAAAAACTTATTAACTAAATTAAAATTCCAAATTCAATATTTAAACCATTTAAATATTCAAAATCAAACGATGAAAAATCCGGATCGTTACAAATTTATAAAACCCATTTATATGTATATGCTCTAAATCCATTTTAGAATTCCTTTCATAAAATATCATTTATAAATTCCTTTATATATACACATAACATAATTACAGCCTCCTTTTATAAATTTCCAAACTTATTGCAACCTTTACAAATTCCAAATTCATTTATAACTTCTTTATAAATTTCTAAATGGAATTATAAACTCCCTTTTTATAAAACAAACATTCAAAATATAACCATGACTCTAATATATAATTATAAAACTCCTATAGTTCCCAAAACTAGGTCATTCCATATATTTCCGTAAATTCACAAATGGAATTATTTGTTCCAATTTATCAAAATGATATAGATTTCCTTTTTATTTATAAGATACCGCTTATAGATCTCCTTTAAATCTTATCATAATATTTATAAATCAGTTCTTTTATTTTCAGCATTTGGTATAAACTGATTTTGCAAATACCCATTTCTAAAATATCTCCACCTTCCTTTAAGCATAAATCTCCCCGTTTGGAGTACAAAGATCCATCCTTTTTAATTTTTTTGATTTTTATATAGATTGTTGTGATTATTCAAAGGAGAGGATTTATATGTTACACTTTTTTTCTTGTTTTTGATGGATTGGAATGGAAGAGTATAGATGATGGGAGGAAGAGTGTACTAAGTTGTATAAGTATTGACTTTTATATAATTTGCAAATTTCGGTGTTTCTCCACACATATTTTTCTTCGCATACGAATCGCGAACGAGAAAACAAAAATGCAGTCGCGCTTTGAACAGTGATGCGACCCCAAAACAATAATAATATACACTGGTTATCTGATTCTATAAAATCATAAAAATGCCATCGTTTACCGAAAAATTGTCAAACGGTAATATAAATATTTTTTGAATTAAAAATTATGGAAAAATCAAATAAATTAAATTAAAAATGGGTCAATAAAAATCTAGTCATTATATTAAAAATATTTTTTTTTGACTAATCATTCGAACCATTTATTATTGCAAATAAATTTACAAAATTAATTCACCGTGTTATTGTTTAATAATTAAAAGAATTAAATAAGACTATTAAATCCATTCGATAAATATTAAATTAAAAATCCCAATATTTAAATCTCTATTCCAATATTAAGTTCCAAATTCTCATATTCAAATAAATCCATATATTTGAATTTTAAGTTATTTAACTTTTAAAACCAATATTACAATATTTAAAATTAATTAAGTATTCCAAAATAAAACTACAAAATTCTGGGTCGTTATATTCTTTCCCCCTTAAAAGAATTTCGTCCCCGAAATTTCCAAAGTAAGAAAAATGCCTCCAAACCCTTAAACATTTAAAAATCAATTAATTGAAAAGGATTATTAAATTCACCAAGTCTTTTAAATTTACGAAAATTTCGGTAGGGTCTCCTTTGCTCAGCTCAATAAGAAAAACTACAAATCACCACAACGGGACCAACCCAACAAAAGAAAACAAAAGCCAAGTGACCTCCCATATTTGGAGCATAAAACCATCAACCAAACAAAAATATAAACATGTACCTATTTGTCGTGCAATCAAACTCTCCTCATGAAACCAAAATCATCAAACTAGCCTTTGCTTCTATATACCTACATCTTACTTAAAAATGATATCCATCCATATACTTGCATTTATAAATGTCAAAATCATATAATTTCACTAAAGCCCGTATGATGTACAAATATCATCCATACCAATCATGAGTTTTGATTCATGACAAAAAGCTTAAACAATCCAGTGATGAGACTATACGATCAAGCGACAAAAAGAGAATGAGATATGCTATTAAACTACAAAGGAGACAAGACTTCAAATCTAAGTATAGTATGTTTATATATTGAAGTTTTAGCCATTAGATATAGGTTGAAATTGTTAAAATCTATCCTCAAGTAGTTTACTCAAAACCAAAGGTTTTTTAAGATTCAAAGTCTTTAAAGATAGTATAAACTGTGCACTGACAACCAGGTCAGTCGACTGACCAATAATGACCTGTCGACTGAACCTGTTCAGTTGCACAGCTATACTCTGTTTTACATAGTCTTTGAATACTCAGTCGACTGGACGATTTTGCTTAGTCGACTGAACAATTCTAACAGCTATTTTTTCTATGACACTTCCATTTGCGAAGAGTTACGATCCAAATTGAAGAGATATGGCTGCATCTTTTGATAAAAACTCTTCGTGAATAGTTGTAGTTGTTTGTCTACTATATAAACACTTCAAAATCATTTTCCAGATCACCGAATTTTTTTTTGCTTTCTGATCATACTCTCTACTTTCTATCCCTGCATTCTAAAATCAATCACAATATTTATATTGTTTGAATCTCTGAACTAATCAATATATTCTTTGATTCTAAGCAATATCTTCCTTTCATATCTTCACACACACAATATATACTTGAGGATTTGATTATAGGAAGGTTGTATATTTAAAGACATATCAGTGTTATTCAGAACACAATTGTCAACTATTTTCTTATACCAGTAAAAGTCCTGTTCGGTTGTTCAGGCGGTAAAAGTCCTCTTTTGGATGTTAGGGGCGGAAAAATCCTATTTGGCTGCTCAGGTGTTGTATACCTATTCCTCCGGGTTAAGTGAGGGGTTATTGAGTTGAAATTCCAGAAGGAAGTCTGGGACTGGACGTAGAATGGGAAGTTTGAACCAGTATAAAAACTCATGGTGTGCTTATTCTTATTTGCTTTATTATTATTATCTATTTCCGCATTTAGATTATAATATATTCCATATTACACGATCCTAAGTGATAACTAGCCACACATTAGTCACTTTCATTTGGTATCGGAGCAAGAATTTCCTATAACCGTAACACAGTTATTTGATAAAAAAAAATTAATATGGATAGTAACACCAATTCTAGCATTAACATTAACTCTAGTTTCACTAAAGGTCGGTCAACTGCTCAACCACCACTGTTTAATGGTCTTAACTATAATTATTGGTCAACTAGAATGAGAATATATATGCAAGCTAATGGTTTTTAAACCTGGAATATTACCCAAAAGGAGTATACCATGCCAACAGAAGATTTTTCAACTTGGACTACTGCATAAAAAACTGATGCTACTTCAAATGCTAAAGCTATGAACATGTTATTCTATGCATTAGATAAAAATGAGTTTAATAGGGTCAGTATGTGTACAACTGCTTATGAGATATGGAGAACTCTAAAAATAACTCATGAAGGAACTAACAAAGTCAAACAAAGCAAAAAATCTATGTTGAAAAATCAGTTCCAAAATTTTAAAATGAAACAAAACGAAACTATAAATGACCTGTACTCTAGATTTCAAGATATATATCACTCACTATTAGCACTAGGAGAAAATTTTTCTGACTTTGATATAGTATCAAAAATCCTAAACTCTTTAACGAATGAATGGGAAAGAAAGGTCTTAGCTATTAAAGAAGCAAACGATCTTTCCACTATGAAACCAGAAGAGTTAATAGGAAATATAATGTCATATGAAGTGAATTTGCAGGCAAAGAAAGTTCAAGCACAGGATAAGAAGAATCTAGCATTTCAAGCAGAAAAAGAAGATTCTGATTCAGATGAAGAAGATACGGCACTTATTGCTAAAAATTTCAAAAAGTTTTTGAAATTCAAAAAGAATAACAAGTTCAGAAGTTACAAAAATAACTCTAACAACAACAATAATAGTAATAAACCATCATCTTTTGTCATGGAATGTTATGAATGTCATAAAAAGGGTCATATGAAGAAAGATTGTCCAGAGAAAAAGAAAAATAAATTCAAGAAGGACAAATTCAAGAAGAAAGCATTTTCAGTAACATGGGATGATTTAGATTCTTCTTCATCATCAGAGAGTAATAGTGACAGTGACACAGAGCAAGCAAATGTATGCTTCATGGCTACAAATGATGATGTAAGTGAACTAAGTTTTGAAGATTTGATTGAAATTAATTCAGAACTAGTGGACTTTGTAAAACAAACCAAAAAGCAAAATAAAGAGTTACAAGGAAAATTAAATAGATCTGAATTAGAAATTAGTATACTAAGAGATGAAAAAAAATTCTAGAAGAAGAACTTGAAATATCTCAAGAATCTAATTCTAATTTAACATCTCAACTTTCTATGATAACTCAGGAATTAGAAATTCAGAAAAATAAAAATGATGATTTATCAGCAGAAATTAATGATTTAAAATCTAACACTAAAGTATTAGAGTTAGAAAAATGTAGTCTCAAAACTAAGTTAGAAGATATTAATAAAAACATTTCTAACTTCAATAAAGGATGAGAAAATCTTTCTACAATAATAGAAAATTCTCAGTCTACTTCAAATAAAATGGGACTAGGATATTAGAAAATTGAAAATCCAAAGAAATATGGAAAGTTTAAAAATAAGTTTAAAAAAAATTAAGAAGGATATTAAGAAAATAGTTTCAAATAATCTTAAAACTATTAAGATATGGATTCCTAAAACAAATAACAATTTAATTAAGAATAGACATATCAAAACATTTATGGAAACTGTTTATAAAGGGAATTCTAAACCCGCTTGGGTTTGGTTTCCTATGACCTAACTCTTAGGACCTTAAAAAGAAAAATGGGTACCAACTTAATCTTTATTTTTTGCAGGTACCACTTAAAAAGAGAGGAAAATGAATTTTAAATAGCGGTTGCTCGAAACACATGACTGGTAATAAGGACATGTTAACTAACATTGTCTACTCAAATGGAGGATCGGTCACTTCTGAAGACAATTCAAAAGGTTATATCATCGGCAAAGGTGATGTGAGCAATAATGGTATCTCTAACTTACCACTCATTTCTGATGTTTTATTAGTTAAAAACTTAAAACATAATTTATTTAGCATAAGTCAATTATGTGATAAAGGTTTTAATATATATTTTTCAGAAAATAAATGTAATATTTCTGATAAAAACCAAAATTTAATTTTTGAAGGTATAAGAGATAGAAATATTTATATTTTAAATATGAATGTAAATCATAACACAAACATGTGTTTAGTAGCTACAGAAAATGATTCTTGGCTATGGCATAAAAGATTTTGTCATATAAATATTAATACTATTAATAAAATACCTAAAAATAAACTTGTTAAAGGACCACCTGATATGAAATTCAAAGTTGATAACATTTGTGATGCATGTCTGTTAGGAAAATTAACAAAATCTTCTTTTAAATCTAAGAAAATCATATCTACAACACAACCACTTGAACTACTACATATGGACCTTTTTTGACCTACTCAAGTTCAATCTATTAATCACAATAGATATGTGTTTGTTATTATAGATGATTTTTCAAGATATACATGGACTATTTTCATGAAACATAAAAGTGATACTTTTGAGAATTTTAAAATTTTTGTAAAAAGAATTCAAAATATAAAGAATTTAAAAGTTAAAAATATTAGAAGTGATCATGGAGGTGAATTTGAAAATGAAGCTTTTGAACATTTTTGTAACAAGAAAGGAATTAATCATAACTTTTCTTTTCCTAGAACACCACAACAAAACGAAGTTGTAGAAAGGAAAAACAGAACATGCAAGAACTTTATTAAATGGAAGCACTCTACCTAAGCATTTCTGGGCAGAAGCTGTTGCAACTGCTTGTTATGTTTTGAATTGTGTTTCTATTTGATCATTAACAAAACAAAAGATTGATGATTTACATCATTATCAAAGGGAATCAATAGCAATTCAGCGAGAAATGTACTATGAACAAAAGCTAAATTCAAAACGACTTAGCTTTTTGGAGCAAATTGGCTGGAAATTTTGCGGATCGTCTTCATCCAATGTTCATCAACCCACAATGTCTTCGTATCATCAGTCACCACAACCTCCTCATGTGTCTCCAAATTCATGGGAGCGTGGAAATCACTGGTCTCCATTAAGACCATACAAAGAAAACACTAAGGTTGAACCAGAAGATTGCAAGACTCCGCATTCATCCACTTCTTCTTCTTCTAACTAAGTTTTTTTTGTTTATTTCAATTTGTGTTGTATGCTTCGTTGATTAATATATTGAATATATTAATATCTATTTTTTAACACGGGCGAAAGGACTGATAATGCAGCAAAAGAGCATTCAGTCGACTGAACGAACTAGGTCAGTCGATTGAATCTGGAAACAGAGAGTTTTGGGATATCTATCAGTCGACTGACCATATACGACCAGTCGAATGAATGACTAATTTGAACATACTAACTTTTGTTTCACCTACTTTTTTTACCCTTTTAACCTACCTTCTTCTTTTTAACTTTTCACTTTCATTTCCTCATCAGAATTTCAAAACCCTAGCTCTCAAAATTTTCAAATTCCTTAACTCCATTATCATTTAAAATGGCTCCAAGACAACCTAAAAGATCTAGACAAGCCTCATCCTCTTCCTCTGAGCCTATTGACACCCAAATAGCTCAATGGCTTTATGATGCCACAACTATTTAAAGATGGAACAAAATGAAGAAAACACGCTTTCGCGAAGGATCTTTTGTTGTGTTTCCTGACTTCTCCGCATACAGAATTCAAGAGCTTGCTAGGAGAAGTCGTCTAGAGTCTCTTCTTAACTACAACCAGAACAATCTCAAAATTAATCATACAATGGTAAAACTCTTTTACGCCAACTTAAATTTGGGTCATCAAAATCCATGAAATCGTGATAATTGCGTATGGAATTTAGTTTGTGGTCACCAAGTATTCTTGTCATTAGATAGAATTGGGCACATTCTTCACACACCAACAAATGGTATTCCGTTAGAAGATTTAAATGTTCCTATAGGCGAACGAGATGAAGTTAGTCATAGGTTTTTGGAAGATGACATGACAGATTTAAAATCTATCGCCTTACGCCCTACAGCTCGAATTATGCATCGAGCCTTAATGCATACAATTCTTCCTCGTACTGGTTCTTATGAGCTTGTATATCCGAAGAATTATAGGGCTTTATATGCCATTTGGGGAGATGTTCAAATCAATTGGCCTAAACTTATTCTTGACGAATTCTTGTCCTTACCAAGGTCGAATGACCATCATCTATTACGGAGAGTATATTATGCGGCTACTTATGAACCTACAAGTTCCTATTCCAAAATCCGATACCTCTACTACTAAAACTCTAAATAGCTGCACAATTAGTCTGATGAAATTGCCTCCTAGACCTTTTACTATCATGTCTTTCCAAGATTGGATATCAAGACCTCGTCAGCAAGCTACTACTCCACAGCAACAAAGAGATAACATTCGAACCCCAACCCAATTCCAAAGCACCCGAGAGTCCATTGATCTACTTGCACGTAATCAAGTCATTTTGGATTCTCGCATCAAAAATCTCGACAAGAAGATCGACAAAAAGTTTGACAAAATCAAAAGCTTTTTCGGGATTTTATGGGATGCAATATCTTGTTCCTCCTCCACAACTGCGGACACTTCACATTGGGATCCGGGCAAACGTCCAGCACATCGTTTTACTTTGTCTACATCCAAAGAACATACAAGTTCTGACATCAGTGGAAATGGGGGTGGCAGACAATTTGTGGAAAGTTCTTCACGAGGAAAAGGACCAGTGCAAGTGGAAGAAGTAACAGATTCGGACTCTAATGAGTGATGTTAATATATCCTTATTGTTTATAGTAAGTTATTGTTTTTAATTTCACAAACATTCTACTACTGTATTTTTATGAGCTTGTATAAATAGCTCGGTAAAATTAAAAACAATTTGTTTGTTTGTGGTTGTTATCTGTTAGTTCACAATGATATAATTATTTGTTGAATTATGAGTTTTGATTCATGACAAAAAGCTTAAACAATCAAGTGATGAGACTATACGATCAAGCGACAAAAAGAGAATGAGATATGCTATTAAACTACAAAGGAGACAAGACTTCAAATCTAAGTATAGTATGTTTATTTATTGAAGTTTTAGCCATTAGATATAGGTTGAAATTGTTAAAATCTATCCTCAAGTAATGTAACGACCCGTATTTTTACGGATCGACAAGTTCGTCAAAATCTGGAATTTTAGCATTTTTAAGTCATTTCAGATTTTTAGGCAGATTTATCTAATTCCTAGGTCGTGAACGACCTAAGAGCTAAGTCGTGACCGAGTTAAGGAATTCGGCGAGTTAGTGTTAGGTCGTGGGTTAGTTGGAGCGACCTATAGAATTATGCAACCTAGGATTTGGTTAAGTATTAGGTCGGCAGGGCGAGTTAACGACCTAAAGAACTGACCGACTTAAGGATATGGCGACTCAAGGGTAGGCAGACCTAGTGGAGTAAGCGACCTAGTGGTTACTGGGTTAGTGTGGTTAGGTCGGCAACGACTTAGAGCGTATAGAAGTTAGGTCGGTTGGACGAGTTAGTGGGTTGACCGACTTATGATTGTAGACGACTTAAGGTTAGAGTTAGGTCGTAGTGACCGAGTTAAGGGATAGGTCGCTATGTGTTAGGTCGTCTGGTAGCTTGGTTGGTTAGGTCGACTGGGTGGGTTAGCGACCTAAAGAGATAAGTCGTAGCCTAGTTAAGTCGTGACCGACTTAGGAGATAGCAGTTGTTAGGTCGCAGATGCTTCTGGTTAAGTCGTAGGATGGCAAAGCGTTAGGTCGTAGGTCGGCATAGTGTTAAGTCGGCAGCGACTTAAGAAGATAGCCGAGTTACGACTTAAGGGCAGTTTTCAGCTATAAATAGGAGAGCTTCTCTTCATTTTTGGGATCCGGATTTTGAAGCGACGAAGTGCTGCCATTTTGAGAGCTCGACTTCTACACTTCTTCACTTCTTTTCTCCACTCTAATCTAGTGCTTCCATCCATCCAAATCGAAGATCAAGATTGAAGATTCAAGAGCTTAGATTGAAGATCTTCATCTTTTCAAGAGAGATTTCTTCATTTGAAGCGGATTTGTGATAGATCAAGCTTGATCCTTTGCTGTCCAGATCTGAAGCGTGTTGATTTGGGTTTGTTTAGGTGATTTGGTGAGTGGTGATTATCTCTCACACGGATCCAAAGGAGTATATCGGATTGTTGGCCCGATTTGGTGTTAAAATAGTGATTTCCATGCATTTTCTTCATCCTAAGTGTAGATCCATATAGATCCATTGTTCATGATGATGTTACATCCATTTTATCATATGTTAACCTATGCAAGTTCATTCATCAAGTTTGTAGAGATATAATCCATGTTTTCATACTTATTGGACTTTCAACTCTTTAATTACGAAAATGCCATTATTGTTATAATTGTCTACTTAGATCATATTTGAATGCTTGATTGTTTGGATTGATGTTTGATTTGATTAATTGTTATGAACTAGATGATTGATGATTAGATTTAGACCGAAGACGATTCAAAAGCTA
Source organism: Allium fistulosum (assembly GCA_030737815.1). NCBI lineage: Eukaryota > Viridiplantae > Streptophyta > Magnoliopsida > Asparagales > Amaryllidaceae > Allium > Allium fistulosum. The sequence continues at coordinate 865,574,513 of CM060905.1, read as the reverse complement.
AGGGAAAGGCTCTTGAATTGGGAAAGCTGCTCGTGGCATATGTAGCGGGATGATGAAGCTCTTATGCATAGATTTGATGATGTGATGATGAGATGAGGCTTTGCGAGGATGTAATGAAGCGAGGCAATCATGTGATGAAGACTTGGTTTAATCCAGACGGGATCATTCCAAGCATGTTGATAACTCGGTGATATGATTCGAGTTGAGGATAATGAATGGATATGAGAATAGTCGTCGAGGAGGATGACTAGGAGGCTTGGATAGCATCGTTGTTGAAGGTTCTAGCATGCTCTAAGCAAGAGTACGTTTGGGCAGATTCGATAGTCCCAACGGCTAACTGTTGATGGTCGAGTACTCTGGGCAGATTCGATAGTCCTAGGCACGGGCTGCGACGACGTGCGGGAGTTATGTCTAGAACCGGGGTTTTCATTAGCCCTTGACGGACGGCTGAAAGAATGTGCCGGTCATTCAATTAACGGTGATATCGAAGCAATGATAACAGTGATAGCCAGAGTCATGGATGTTTGGTTGTATCGTCATTCGGACTCAAGAGCGGTATTTTCTGGGTGCTTATCTGATTTAGGCCTTGGTACTTGGAAAACATCGCCCTTGACTCGAGTGATAGTAGCTTTACTTTAAATTGTATGCTCTGCTATGTTTGCTTCTGCTTAGTGTGTGTCTGGGGGCTATCACTGTAGAATGAGGTTGGAGTGGGAGGGTTGTATTCCTATTCCTTTTTCCTTTATGCTCTTTTGGTATGTTGTTAGTTAATTTACTGCTCACTAAGACTGTTGTCTGACTCAAGGCTTTATGTTTTTTTTATTCTTATTGCCTTGGGCTGTTCGTCCATTTTGGGACGGGCAGACTAGGTAGCAGGTGACAGGTGCTGTTCTCTTCTCACGATGTTGATATCGAAGACGAGCTGGAGGGTTGCATATTATCTTCTTATATGTACTGGATGTTCCGCTGTTTTGTATTCTCTGAGAGATATGTAGTGAGGCTTGATGTATTGACTATTTGGATGCTTGTATTCAACTATTATGGAGTTTTATATGATGGCACTTTTGTTCTGTAAAGCTTCACTATACATATGTTCTATTGTATTTTGTCCATGCGCTGTGAGCAATACGATAGATTCTGTTGTTTAATTTACCTTGACAATCGTCCATGGTCACCTGGCACACTTTACAGCGCACTTTCTCTAGATTCGGTGCAGGGGTCATGGGCGGTCGTCACATTTGGTATCAGAGCATTGGTTAATCGATTTTACCCAGCGCTCGCCGTCGTAACTACGTATGAGAGACGTAATTGTATTTTGATGGATGATTACTATATATAATATAGTAGCTTGGTAGAGTTTGAGTCCTTTATGCAGTTGTTTCTCTAGATGTTCTAATCATTCCTTTTTATAGATATTGAGAATGAGTCGAAGAGGGAGACCAGCTGCTAGGGAAGGCCGTGCTACTGAAGAGACTGCTGATTATGCAGCCATGTTCGAAGCTATGATGACTTCGATCATGAGAAGGATACCAGTTCCGGGAGCGGCAGTTGATGTTGGAGTTCAAGTTCAAACTCCAAAACCGGTGGATTTTGCTAAGTTGTGCAAGGACTACACTGCTCTTGGAGGAAAGGTTTTCTTGGGAACAGAATCTACCATTGAGGTCCAGAGGTGGATAGATGCTTGTAGAAGGATCTTTGGTGATTTGGGAATTGATGATGCAACTAAGAGGAAGTTGGCATCAAGGCAGCTTCAAGGGAGAGCCTCTGATTGGTGGAACTCTATTACCATCACTACTCCGGAAGAAGAGATTACTTGGGAGCAATTCCAAGTCAGATTTGAAGCTAAGTTCATTTCTACAGCTCAGAAGTCTGTTCTGTTCAAGAAGTTTGTAGAGCTCAAGCAGGGTGGAAGATCTGTTCTTGAGTATGTTTCTGAGTTTGAAGCTTTGTCCAAGTATGCCCGGTCATATATTGAATCCGCTTATCAGAAGAATGAGAAGTTTGTGACAGGTTTGGACAGTTATCTTGGGAGACAGTTGGTGGATCATTTGGACGATTCATTTGAGAAGCTTGTGGAGAAAGCTCTTAGGCATGAGAGTCTGTTTCCTAAGGAAGGACCTGTTGTTGCTGTTACCAAGGGAGAATCTAAACCACAGCAGGGTGGAAACCAGGAGAGGAAGCAGCAGCAGCAGAAGGGTAAGGATGGCCAGAAGAAGCCGAAAGGCAAGGTGACTTGCTACAATTGTCAGTAGAAGGGCCATTTCTCTAAGGATTGTAAGAATCCGAAGGCACCGATGAAGTGTCACAACTGTGACAAGCCGGGACATTTCAGGAAGAATTGTCCAGAACCAAGGAAGGACAGGCAGATTGTGCAAGCCTATGCTTTAGGAGCTGTTCCGTCGTCTTCGAAAGCTCCTACTGCTGAAGAGAAGTGAAAGAGTGTGGTGGTTCAAGGTACTCTTTTCCTATGTGGTATTCCAGTTAGAGTTTTGTTTGATACCGGAGCATCGCATTCGTTTGTTTGTAATGAACTAGTAGGCCGGTTAGGTTTGGAACCGGATATTGTTGATAGGCCATTGGTTGTGACTAATCCAGTTGGGGGTTCGTCTTGTTTGTGTATGTTATGCCGTGGTCTAGTTGTGTCGAGTCATGGTTGCTCTTTTGTTTGTGATTGCTTTGTTCTGAACTTTGCGGGGTTCGGAATTATCTTGGGTATGGACTGGCTTAGGAAGTATGCGGCTAAGGTTGATTGTGAGAGGCTGGAGGTGACAGTCGAGAATGTGGAAGGGCGAAAGATTGTGATACGATGTAAGCATGAGGAAGGCGTCTTCATGAGCTTCATGTATTCGCTAGTTGTTCCACGGGATGGACTGTCTTTAGTGCCTATCGCAAATAGATTCGAGGATGTCTTTGACGAAGTCAAAGGGTTGCCGCCGCATAGAGAGATCGAGTTTCGTATAGATCTAGTTGAAGGAGCCAGACCTGTTGTGATGCCTCTTAGGCGGATGGCGCCTAGGGAACAGCAGGAGTTGAGGGTGCAAGTTGATGACCTTTTACAGAAAGGATTCATTCGGCGTAGTGTGTCCGAGTGGGGTGCACCAGTTGTGTTTGCAACCAAGGCAGATGGGTCGATGAGATTGTGCGTCGATTATCGTGAGCTGAACAAGGTGACTAAGAAGAACAAGTATCCATTGCCGAGAATAGATGACTTGTTTGATCAGCTTCACGAAGCTAAGGTGTTTTCTCAGATGGATTTGGCAACGGGATTTCACCAGTTGAGAGTAGCGAAGAATAGTGTGCCGAAGACTGCTTTTAGGACACCATCCGGTTTCTTTGAGTGGCTGGTAATGCCGTTTGGATTGACTAACGCGCCAGCATATTTTGTGGATCTTATTAATAGAGTGTTCAGAGATCAGTTGAACAAGTTTGTACTTGTGTTCGTGGATGATATTCTGATTTATTCCAGAACGGAAGAAGAGCACAAGACGCACTTGCGTATTGTTTTGGAAATCTTACGGAAACATCAACTGAAGGCTAAGTTTTCGAAGTGTCACTTCTGGAAGAGTGAAGTGAGGTTCTTAGGCCATGTGATTTCTGGAAGTGGAATAGCGGTTGATCCCGCTAAGGTGGCAGCAATCCAGGATTGGGTTAGACCTAAGAATGCATCTGATGTGAGAAGTTTTCTTGGATTAGCAGGATATTATCGACGGTTTATCAAAGACTTCTCCAAGGTAGCTGCACCGTTAACAGGATTGACGAAGAAGAACCAAGTGTTCAGTTGGGATGCTAAGTGTGAGCAAGCTTTCGGAATCCTGAAAGAGAGATTGACGAGTGCTCCTGTTTTGACTATTCCAAGTGGGAATGATGAGATGGTGGTTTACACCGACGCATGTGGTACTGGACTTGGAGCAGTGCTGATGCAGAAGGATAAAGTTGTTGCGTATGCCAGTCGACAACTAAAGCCGCACGAAAGGAATTACCCGACACATGATTTGGAGTTAGCGGCGATTGTATTTGCTCTGAAGATGTGGAGGCATTATTTGTTGGGAGTTCGATTCGAGTTGTTTACGGATCATAAGTCGTTGAAGTATCTTTTCTCCCAAAAGGATTTGAATCTTCGGCAGCAACGTTGGCTAGAGTTTTTAGCATCATATGATTTTGGTATAGCTTATACTCCGGGAAAAGGTAACGCAGTGGCAGATGCGTTAAGTCGAAGACATGCGGGATTGGGAGCCATGTTTTCAGAATGGAAGAACCTCGAGTATTTAGCTGGATTTGACTTCAGGCCTAGATGCGAATTGGAACCTGAGATGTTGGCAAACTTATCGATAAGACCCACTCTTGTGGAAAGGATTGGCGAGGGCCAAAAGCGAGATGATAAGATTGTCAAGATTATCCGTGAATTGGAATCTGGATTGGATCCAGAAAAGGATAAAGGATTCGAGGTCGATCGAGAGGGTTGGCTTCGGAAGCAAGGACGACTAGTTGTTCCCGATATAGATGAATTGAGGAGTGAAGTTCTGAAGGAAAGTCATCACTCGAAGTTGACAATTCATCCAGGTGGAAATAAGATGTATCGGGATATGAAGAGAACCTACTACTGGGAAGGTATGAAGAAGGATGTTGGAAATTTTATTTCCAAGTGTATGAACTGCCAGTTGGTAAAAGCCGAACAGAAGAAGCCAAGTGGATTGCTTCAGCCATTAGAAGTTCCTACATGGAAGTGGGAACAAGTGTCGATGGATTTCATCGATGGATTGCCTAGAACCAGAACGGGAAATGAAGGGATTTGGGTCATTGTGGATCGTCTGACTAAGAGTGCACGATTCATTCCTGTTCGATCGACTAGGACTGCATCAAAGTTGGCTGAGTTGTATGTTAAGTGGATAGTTCGATTCCATGGTATTCCGAAGAGTATAGTGAGCGATCGAGACCCATTGTTCACTAGTGGATTTTGGAAGAGCTTCCAGGAAGTCTTGGGAACCGAGTTGTGTTTGAGTACAGCTTATCATCCCCAAACAGATGGTCAGACCGAGAGAGTCAACCGAGTTTTGGAAGATCTTCTCAGAGCATGTGTTTTGGACTTCAGAGGATCATGGGAAGATCACCTTCATTTGGTGGAGTTTGCGTACAACAACAGTTACCAGTCAAGCATTGGTATGGCACCGTATGAGGCATTGTATGGAAGACCGTGTAACTCTCCGATATGTTGGTTGGAAACTGGAGAAAAGCTGATACTTGGGCCAGAGATGATTCGACAGACTTCAGATTGTATAGAAATCATTCGGCAACGAATGAAGGCAGCCCAAGATCGTCAGAAGAGTTATGCCGATAAGCGTCGAAAGGATTTGGAATTCGACGTAGGAGATATGGTTTTTGTGAAGATTTCTCCACTAAAGAATGTTATTCGATTCGGGAAGAAAGGAAAATTGACTCCGAGATTTGCTGGACCATTCCCGATCATCGAGCGAATTGGAAAGCTCGCCTATAGGTTAGAGTTACCTGAGAACATGTCGGGTGTGCACAATGTTTTTCATGTATCATATCTACGGAAGTATGTGCACGACTCGAATACAGTGGTTTCTGCTGATAGCTGTGAAGACTTCGAAGTTGATCCAGTCGATAGAAGACCTCGTAAGCCGCTTCGTGTTGTTGAAACCGACACGAAACAGCTTAGGAGGAAGGTAGTTAAGTTGCTCAAGATACAATGGAGTGACGATGATAACGACTGTACGTGGGAGGTGGAAGAGAGGATGAAGGCAGCTCATCCTGAACTCTTCAAGGTATGGCCCTAATGTGTCGTATCATCTAACAACATTGTAACTTGTTCTAGTTTTAGAATTCTGCATGCTAAGCTAGAATTGGATGCATGGTTTGTTGATTGCTATGGATGGTAGGCGTGTAAAATAGTTCTTGATTGCTTTGTTTGCTTGGAATTTCGGGGGCGAAATTCCTAAGGGGGAGAGAATGTAACGACCCGTATTTTTACGGATCGACAAGTTCGTCAAAATCTGGAATTTTAGCATTTTTAAGTCATTTCAGATTTTTAGGCAGATTTATCTAAGTCCTAGGTCGTGAACGACCTAAGAGCTAAGTCGTGACCGAGTTAAGGAATTCGGCGAGTTAGTGTTAGGTCGTGGGTTAGTTGGAGCGACCTATAGAATTATGCAACCTAGGATTTGGTTAAGTATTAGGTCGGCAGGGCGAGTTAACGACCTAAAGAACTGACCGACTTAAGGATATGGCGACTCAAGGGTAGGCAGACCTAGTGGAGTAAGCGACCTAGTGGTTACTGGGTTAGTGTGGTTAGGTCGGCAACGACTTAGAGCGCATAGAAGTTAGGTCGGTTGGACGAGTTAGTGGGTTGACCGACTTATGATTGTAGACGACTTAAGGTTAGAGTTAGGTCGTAGTGACCGAGTTAAGGGATAGGTCGCTATGTGTTAGGTCGTCTGGTAGCTTGGTTGGTTAGGTCGACTGGGTGGGTTAGCGACCTAAAGAGATAAGTCGTAGCCTAGTTAAGTCGTGACCGACTTAGGAGATAGCAGTTGTTAGGTCGCAGATGCTTCTGGTTAAGTCGTAGGATGGCAAAGCGTTAGGTCGTAGGTCGGCATAGTGTTAAGTCGGCAGCGACTTAAGAAGATAGCCGAGTTACGACTTAAGGGCAGTTTTCAGCTATAAATAGGAGAGCTTCTCTTCATTTTTGGGATCCGGATTTTGAAGCGACGAAGTGCTGCCATTTTGAGAGCTCGACTTCTACACTTCTTCACTTCTTTTCTCCACTCTAATCTAGTGCTTCCATCCATCCAAATCGAAGATCAAGATTGAAGATTCAAGAGCTTAGATTGAAGATCTTCATCTTTTCAAGAGAGATTTCTTCATTTGAAGCGGATTTGTGATAGATCAAGCTTGATCCTTTGCTGTCCAGATCTGAAGCGTGTTGATTTGGGTTTGTTTAGGTGATTTGGTGAGTGGTGATTATCTCTCACACGGATCCAAAGGAGTATATCGGATTGTTGGCCCGATTTGGTGTTAAAATAGTGATTTCCATGCATTTTCTTCATCCTAAGTGTAGATCCATATAGATCCATTGTTCATGATGATGTTACATCCATTTTATCATATGTTAACCTATGCCAGTTCATTCATCAAGTTTGTAGAGATATAATCCATGTTTTCATACTTATTGGACTTTCAACTCTTTAATTACGAAAATGCCATTATTGTTATAATTGTCTACATAGATCATATTTGAATGCTTGATTGTTTGGATTGATGTTTGATTTGATTAATTGTTATGAACTAGATGATTGATGATTAGATTTAGACCGAAGACGATTCAAAAGCTAAGGGAAAGGCTCTTGAATTGGGAAAGCTGCTCGTGGCATATGTAGCGGGATGATGAAGCTCTTATGCATAGATTTGATGATGTGATGATGAGATGAGGCTTTGCGAGGATGTAATGAAGCGAGGCAATCATGTGATGAAGACTTGGTTTAATCCAGACGGGATCATTCCAAGCATGTTGATAACTCGGTGATATGATTCGAGTTGAGGATAATGAATGGATATGAGAATAGTCGTCGAGGAGGATGACTAGGAGGCTTGGATAGCATCGTTGTTGAAGGTTCTAGCATGCTCTAAGCAAGAGTACGTTTGGGCAGATTCGATAGTCCCAACGGCTAACTGTTGATGGTCGAGTACTCTGGGCAGATTCGATAGTCCTAGGCACGGGCTGCGACGACGTGCGGGAGTTATGTCTAGAACCGGGGTTTTCATTAGCCCTTGACGGACGGCTGAAAGAATGTGCCGGTCATTCAATTAACGGTGATATCGAAGCAATGATAACAGTGATAGCCAGAGTCATGGATGTTTGGTTGTATCGTCATTCGGACTCAAGAGCGGTATTTTCTGGGTGCTTATCTGATTTAGGCCTTGGTACTTGGAAAACATCGCCCTTGACTCGAGTGATAGTAGCTTTACTTTAAATTGTATGCTCTGCTATGTTTGCTTCTGCTTAGTGTGTGTCTGGGGGCTATCACTGTAGAATGAGGTTGGAGTGGGAGGGTTGTATTCCTATTCCTTTTTCCTTTATGCTCTTTTGGTATGTTGTTAGTTAATTTACTGCTCACTAAGACTGTTGTCTGACTCAAGGCTTTATGTTTTTTTTATTCTTATTGCCTTGGGCTGTTCGTCCATTTTGGGACGGGCAGACTAGGTAGCAGGTGACAGGTGCTGTTCTCTTCTCACGATGTTGATATCGAAGACGAGCTGGAGGGTTGCATATTATCTTCTTATATGTACTGGATGTTCCGCTGTTTTGTATTCTCTGAGAGATATGTAGTGAGGCTTGATGTATTGACTATTTGGATGCTTGTATTCAACTATTATGGAGTTTTATATGATGGCACTTTTGTTCTGTAAAGCTTCACTATACATATGTTCTATTGTATTTTGTCCATGCGCTGTGAGCAATACGATAGATTCTGTTGTTTAATTTACCTTGACAATCGTCCATGGTCACCTGGCACACATTACAGCGCACTTTCTCTAGATTCGGTGCAGGGGTCATGGGCGGTCGTCACAAGTAGTTTACTCAAAATCAAAGGTTTTTTAAGATTCAAATTCTTTAAAGATACTATAAACTGTGCACTAACAACCAGGTCAGTCGACTGACCAATAATGACCAGTCGACTGAACCTGTTCAGTTGCACAGATATACTCTGTTTTACATAGTCTTTGAATACTCAGTCGACTGGTCGATTTTGCTCAGTCGACTGAACTATTCTAACAGTTATTTTTTCTGAAAAGACACTTCCATTTGCGAAGAGTTACGATCCAAATTGAAGAGATATGGCTGCATCTTTTGATCAAAACTCTTCGTGAATAGTTGTAGCTGTTTGTCTACTATATAAACACTTCAAAATCATTTTCCAGATCACCGAATTTTTTTTGCTTTCTGATCATACTCTCTACTTTCTATCCCTGCATTCTAAAAGCAATCACAATCTTTATATTGCTTGAATCTCTGAACTAATCAATATATTCTTTGATTCTAAGTAATATATTCCTTTCATATCTTCACACATACAATATATACTTAAGAATTTGATTATAGGAAGGTTGTATACTTAAAGACATATCAGTGTTATTCAGAACACAATTGTCAACTATTTTCTTATACCAGTAAAAGTCATGTTCGGTTGTTCAGGCGGTAATAGTCCTCTTTCGAATGCTAGAGGCCGAAAAATGTTGTTCGGCTGCTCAGGTGTTGTATACCTATTCCTCCGAGTTAATTGAGGGATTATTGAGTTGAAATTCCAGAAGGAAGTCTGGGACTAGACGTAGACGGGAAGTTCGAACCAGTATAAAAACTCCTGGTGTGCTTATTCTTATTTGCTTTATTATTATTATCTATTTCCGCATTTAGATTATAATATATTCCATATTACACGATCCTAAGTGATAACTAGCCACACAGTAGTCACTTTCAAAAACATCCATATACTTATTTCAATGGTATAAGTTTATTCATAAAAACACTACACTTCCCCTACTTAGAAAATGTATTCATATACTTATCTCAACGGTATAAGTATATGAATAGAACATTATGAAAGATTTCTTATTTCAAAATCATGTCAAAGGATTAAAATAAATATTGTTTTAAAAGAAATGGAGATAAGGATAAACCCAAAAGTCATTCCTTCGGTGTTAAGCATGACGAATGCCCACACCACCAAAATTAAGAAGGTCAATTTGGGAAAATTCAATCTCAATTTCTTTTATAAATTTCTTCAATAAATCCTTTTTAATAAATCTCTTTCATTTATTAACATCTTCTTTACTAAAATTCCAAATCCATTTATAAAACTCTTAATAAATCTCCAAATTATATATAAAACTCTATTATAAATATCCAAAATCATTTACGAAACTCTTTTACAAATATCCAAAATCATAAATAAAACTCTTTTATAAATGGTTTTATAAATATCCAAAATCATTTATAAAACTCTTTTATAAACATCCAAAATCATTTATAAAACTTCTGTTATAAATATCCAAAATCATTTATAAATCCCTAAAAAAATTTATAAAACCATTTTACAAGTATAAGCTCTAAATTCATTTTAGAATTCATTTCATAAAATATCATTTATAAATTCATTTATATATATATATAACATAATTATAGCCTCCCTTTATAAATTTCCAAAATTATTGCAATTGTTTACGAATTCCAAATTCATTTATAACTTCTTTACAAATCTCTAAATGGAACTATAAACTCTCTTTTTATAAAAAAACTTTAAATATAACCATAACTCCAATATATAATTTTAAAACTCCTACAATTCACGTAACTCGGTCATTCCATATATTTTCATAAATTCACAAACAGAGTTATTTATTTCAATTTATCAAAATGATATTGATTTTCTTTTTATTTTTGAGATACCGCTTATAAATCTCCTTTAAATCTATGTCGTACCATTTATAAATATGTTCTTTTATTCTCAACATTTTATATAAACTAGTTTCACAATTATCCATTTCTAAAATATCTCCACTTTCCTTTAAACATAAGATCTCCCATTTGGAGTGCAATGATCCATCCTTTTTTTAATTTTTTTATAAAGATTGTTATGATTTTTCAAAGAAGAAGATTTATATTTATACTTTTATTTTCTTTTTTTTGATGGAATGGAATGGAAAGAGTATAGATGATGAGAGGAAGCAGTGTACTAAGTTGCATAAGTGTACGAACCGTGACACGATCCCAAAACAATAATAATATACACTGGTTATCTGATTCCGTAAAATCACAAAAATACCGTCGTTTATCGAAAAATCCTTAAACTATAAGTCAAATATGTTTCAAACTTAAAATTATGGAAAAATCAAATAAATTAAATTAAAAATACGTCAATAAAAATCGATTCGTTATATTAAAAATAAAATTTATGATTAATTATTCGGACCATTTATTATTGTAAATAAATTTACAAAATTAATTCATCGTTATTATTTGTTAATTAAAAGAAGTTAAATAAGACCATTAAAACCATTCAATAAATATTAGATTAAAAATCCTGGTATTTAAATCTCTATTCTAATGTTAAGTTCAAAATTCACATATTCAAATAAATCCCTATATTTGAATTTTAAGTTATTTAAATTTTAAAACCAGTGTTTTAATATATAAAATTAATTAAAGATTCCAAAATCAAACTACAAAATTTTGGGTTATTATAATAAACAACATCAGTTACAAATCCACGTCAAATACTAAAACAATTAAAGCTGTTTCTAACATAAGTACATTGTTAATAATCAGCAATGTGTTGTTTACTTATAGTTTAGAAATATCAATGTAACAGCCCGCAAATCCGTACCCCTTTGAGTCGACAATATTCTCCACCAGTTCAAATCAATTTGGACGGAAATACAAACCATTAGGGTTAAAGAAGAAAGAGGTGGAAGAAGAAAATAGAAAACAACATCAGAATCTCACAATCGCTGCGGAACAATATATAATAGATAACAGCAGATCTTTATACAAAGAAACTATAACTATTTTATAAATTACATCATCAGAGTAGATACCAAACAATAACACGACACTAGACAGTTATAATCACTTTCCCTCACAAAAGCTGACTATACAGCATACCATACACAGCGGAATATAAGTCAGATACGTGATATACGTCTCCGTCATTCAGCTCGTCTTCTGAGCTCCATAGCATCCTATCATGTATCTGTAATACTCGGCCTGACCTGAGCATTATAATAAAATAACACCCGAGTCACTCTGGAAAAACGGCGTGAGAAAACACACTCAATTGAATTATTAAAGTTTTCAAAATCCTTTGAAAATCAAAGGTATCTCGTAAGACCACACCACAAATAAACATGCCGGGTTTTTACCTTACGATAACCAAAACATTTTATATCAAAACCGTTTGATATTATAATAGTGTCTATAGAAAGTAAAATAGAATCTAGCTGAAATGCTTGCATCTCATGTTCCAGCATAGTTGGGCACAATCAAAACCATACGGGCGCTTATTGGAGATTGGATTCCATACAATGGCAGGGCTACTGGGGTACCGCCCGTCATAGTACCTGGCCTAGATCAGAGTACCGAGGATCACTCCCGACCCCCTGTAACACAAGACCGGAGCTACCTCTTACTGGATAGTTCGAATAAGATCACCTCGCGGTTGGGATCAGCAACCGCCACACAACCGAGATCAAAAAGGGACTCTAGACAGAGATGACCTTACCCTAATTGGGTGCTACCCACTTAGCCTTGCTGCACCTCCCCTGTTTTAGCCATTCCCGATTGATGAGGCTTGAGGCTAAACGTCACCTTTTAGGAACGAATTTCACTTAGAATGCTCATTGTCCTCCAATGACGATGTTCTGATAGCATTCGTCCATACAATTTGCCCTGGGTTTGGACAAACCGAATCATCGTCTTCATCATCTTCACGGTATTCATTCGCTACGTTCAAACCGGATCGAAGTGGTTTTCGGATAATTAAATCTGATCCCGGTCTCATCGAAATGATCAGCGCATTGGCCAATATTGATAGTCGGTTATTTAACTATCAAATTTAACAATCATTCAACCAATTATTTTATTTCCCCTGAAAAACACCAATTCTTTTTAAGTTTATATTTTAAACAAATTAAATCACTTTGTCCAAAATATACACTTTAAACATTTAAAATAAACTACTTAAATATTTTATTTAAAATACTAGTTATGAAATTCTATAATAATTTTCCAAGTAAAACTTAAGCCAAACCTACTTTTGAAATAAAGCTATTTTATAAAATATAATTATTTAATAAATTTTCCTTTAATCATAATACCACTTTAAATCATTAAAACAATTAACTACTATAATTAACTTAATAAATATTTACTTTAGAATTGTAAAACAATTAAATAATAATTTCCTACAAACATTCTTTCAAAACACTTTAAAACTTTTAATTTATACTTAGAAATCTTTCTTTGAAAATACACTTGGCTTTTCAGGAAAATTCACTTCCCATTCCAATATAGCCCGTCTCATCATTTATAAATCCTTCTCGATTTATCCCAGTTTAATTTACGTCCCAATCCCGTATATTTTCTTTCCCATACTTTTAAAAATAAAACCACTATTTATTTTTAAAACGAATTGCCCTTTCCTTATGAATTCCCACCGTGAATTTATAAATCCAAATTATCCACTGATAAATATTCAATTTATTTGTAAACCCAATTTATAAATCCCATAACCTCATTTTCCTTTATAACCACCGTTTCAAAACACTTAATCGATTTCAAATCGATTCTCTGAGTTAATTTCATTTTGAAATTTAGTTCTGTATTTATCAAAATTACCCCAAACCCTTAATTTCAAATCCACTTGCCTCTTCTGATTTAAAATCTTATTTAAATCTGGAACATCAATTCCTTACTTAATTTCAAATTTCCCTTTTTATTTCTCCCAAACCATTTTAAATCCTTTAATCCTTAAGCAATATCATTTAAATCCTCAAAACTCTTTATTCCCATTTATTCAAAATCTCCATTTCCCATTCCCCGGAATTTATTCAATAGGATTTTCTAAGCCAACTATTTACTTTTCTCAAATTCACCCCCTTTTTATTTATTCATCTTCGCTATAATTATTACTTAAAACTTTATTTTTATTTTCCTTTAAAAATCCTATCTTTATATATATTTTTTGATATCATAAAATACCAAAATATATTCAGCCCAACCATAGCATTCAATAATTTCAATTTACTCTATAACCTATCACAGATTATCAAATAAATCATATCACAGATTATGAAAATAATTTCAATACTTTTTGAGGAATCCAGTTGGATCCCTCCAACCTGTTTCCCTACATCCACACATGTTAGCACAATATAAAAATACCAATCCCACTTCGAGGGGGATATCGCGATATAAAGGGTCATCCGCTATTATGCGGGGCAGATAAGGTCTCATCCGCTATATAATGCAGGAATACAATCACTCCAATATATATACTACTATATATAATATCACATCCAGACTGATAATAAATTATCAATTCAAGCAATCAACCAATAATTTAAATTTTAACTATTTAAATTAACCGATAATCCAATTCGAGTGAGATTAACTCACCTTTTTTTGGTTGCAACCCATTTCCATCTCGACTATTTTCTTCACGATTTTGGACCTTGTACAAACATTATACGTTTTATTAAAATTTGAACTAATCGAATAATCGATTACCATTTTGATAAATTTAATTAACTAATAATTTTATTTAAACTAATTCTCCTTTATAAATCTATTAGTAACTAAAATAATTGAACAAGTTAATTTAACGAGTTAATCCCATAATCCGTTGTTTTAAAATAATCTAGTAGGTAAAAATATGTATATATGTAAATTTATTTTCTTTTTTCTTTGAAACTACATATACTAAAAATTTACCTATATACATTTAAAAATCTAATTTTTATATAAACTCTATAACATTTTTAAAATTCCTATATTTTCCCAAAATCTTCTATATATATATATATTAAATTAAAACAGAATGGCTTTTATATATCTTACTGTAACATATATATATATTTTTTCCTCTGTATATATATATTTTAAATCTCAAGCAGTAAATTGATGTATTATATATATCCTAATATATATATATATTTATATCAAGACAGTAATTTTCTTTCTCTGTAAAGTATATATATTATTAAATTTTAAATTGAAAAAAAGATCGTGAATACCTCACAGCCCAACCGCGGCCCGCTGCTCGTGGAGATTCCAAAACCCAGATCGCTGAACCACCCTTACCACCATCGCCTTCGAAACCGCCTCCCCCTAAAGCCGAAGTCAAAGTCGTCGACGAAGCCTCCTATCACCATTTCACCTCGAGTACCTATCTCCCCCACCCTCACCTACCGCTATACCACACGACCCAGACTCGAAATCAATGATCCCCCTTTTCGTGGTTCCCGATCTAAGAAATGAAGGAGGGCTCGTATTTGTATAGGGAAGGAGATTCACGGTTTTAAACTTCGAAATACAGTTGGTTGTGAACATGATTTGAACGCGATTTGGATTTTTCATTTCGTTTCTGCGATTCGCCTTTGAACGAGATTTGGTTCGATTCTCTCTGCCGATCGAATTTGATTTTACTTTTAGTTCTTTTTTTCCAAGTATCGGTCATTAATTTTTCTTTAAGATTTTGAGGGAGGTTTCGTTTCCAAACTTTTGAATTTCCATTTCTAATTGTTTTCTATACATGGCTGCTGATTGATTTAAAAAGAAGAAGTTGCGTGGAATATACCATGCATGTTTGAATGGTTGGTGAACAGTGAAGTGAAGAGAAACGAAAAAGCTTTGATGTTGATATATATGTCAATCAGCATAATATATATATTTATATATATATATAAATTTTAAATCATTTCGATTTCGTAACTTAAAATCTCGATCTCCTATCGAGTGTGCCGCTAGGCGTTTATAATGTTATACCCCTATTCCGTACAAAATGGAAAAGGTTTTGAGTCCTTATTCGATCGTATGGAGAAGATAGCTTTTTGGCCCAATTATTATATTGAATTTTCGATATAGATTTCAACGCGTTTATATATCTTACGGCCACACGATAACCCCCAAACGTTACGAAACTTGAAATCCGATAATAATACACTATTACAGATTCAATGGAACTAGTTTCATCGAATTTCGAGACTATGCCCCGGAAGGCTATTTTTAAATGTCAATTCAAACGGTATATTTTTAAAACTGAACAAATCACCTTTAAATTCAATTTTAAAAGTTCAATTATCTTCAGTTTTGTTAATACAATTTTTATAAACCTTCAAGAGCGAGCTTAAAACTCAAGATTCCATATTTTCCCCAATTTCCAATAATTAAATTCAATAATTAAATCACCCAGTAAATAGTGATATTTGAAATTCAAGTTAAAAATTAACATTCAAATATTTAAAATCAATTAAATATTCCAATTTCAAATATCCAAAATTCTGGTTTGTCACATTCCTCCCCCCTTAAAAGAATTTCATCCCCGAAATTACTATTTAAGAAGAATGGTCCAATACCCGTTTACTATTTCCAATACCCAACAGTTTTTAACTCCACCAAAACAATCATTTTATAAAGACACACTATCACTTCTACTAACCTTCCAGACTCTTTCATAGATTCCAACTAATATTACTTACCCAACCATTCAAATTATAATTTAAAACCAAATTTAAATTATCAAAATTTTCTAACTCTTTAAATTTTCGAAAAATTTCGCCAGCGTCTCCTTTGCGTGGCTAGATCGAAACAACTACAAAATGCCTCTACGAGCCCCAAATTTCAAAAGAAAACAAAAGCCAAGTGGCTAGATCAGGAAATCATCAAATTTCATACGACAAATTTAAATACATACCTTTTTGTCGGGCAATCAAATTTATCTTCTGAAATAAAAAACATCCATTTCTTTTGCTTTTAAATACCTGCATCCTAGTTAGTAATAATATCCAATCACAGAATTCAAAATCATCTTATTCATTTCTTTTCAAAATTTTCAATATTTCCTTTACTTAAGCCCGTACGATGCCCATATATCATCCGTACGCAATATCAAATCCGATCGCTCACTCGATCACACAATTTCACTTCCGAACTAGTATCATTCACCCGACTTCCTAGTGCGGACTCGGATCTGGTTTCTAGATTAGAAACTGTCATCCTCCTTGCATAGCCATATACTATGATAGAGAATTTCCAGAATAATTCAAAAATCCATATCCAGGGTTCGCCGTCGAAAATCGAGTGAAAAATCCCAACTCGGATCGATATAAATATCTCAAAATTCTGTGCTCGAATCTGGATCAAATCATTATGAGAATAAAATAATATACGTACATCCTACGTATTTATCTCAGTTGATTCTTAGCTATATAAATTTTATTTTTTTATTCACTTTTATTTTGATTTCTATTCACTTATCCACACTTATCATTTCACACACCTTTATTAAATCTTCATTCAAATACTTACTTAGTATTTTTCTCAATTCCAAATTTACTTAAGAATTTCTCTTAACTTTCTTAAGTTTAAAATAAATATTTTATACAACCCCTTATATTTATTTTCACTTCACCACTTAATCTTTTATATCTATTTTCATTTAACTTAAATTTTCAATTCAATTTTGAATTCAATTTGCCTTCCAATTTCTAATTCATTTTCAAATCAAATCAAATATTGACTTCTTTTACAGGCCACCTCTCAAACCATATTTAATTAACTAATTCCCTTAATTAGCTCCCTTAACTCATTTATTTATATCTCAATCAATTTTTATTTCCGAACCTTTCATTTTATTTTTAGTCCACTTCGAACTAATTCTTCAACTTCACTTTACTTTAACACCATTCAAATTGGATTCCAATATTCAGTTTCAATCCCATTTACTTACAATTTAAATTAGTTTGTTCATTCACAAATTTATTTCCAACTTAATAAATTTTATTTCAATGGACATTCATTTAGCCTACTTAGACTTTTCCTCAAATTCACTTTTATTTAACTAGATTCAATTACATCCCGATCCAATTCAAATTTTTAAACTTCTATAAGTTTCCCAACTTATTTACATTCCATTTACTAATCTCCTTTAATTTACTTCATTTAATTGGTTTACCTACCACTTTACTTTATTATCACACTTACTTTTATTTAACCTTTTACAGGTTAATTCCATTCCAAGCAAATTCCCAAACTTTATAAGTCCAAACTTTTTCGTATTCAATAAACATTTTAAATAAGATTCCAGAGTTTAAACAATCACTTAAGTATTCCGAAATCATTTTTGAAATCAATTGTATCCAAAATCCTTTGGTATATCAAATTATTCTTTGAATTTCAAATCAAATCGGTTTTGCCCATGAATTCCAATTTAAAACTTTCAGGTAGCAATTTCTCTCTTGGAAAATCGAAAATGAACACCGATGATGTCGCGATCATCATCGGAGTTATTTTCCAACGACCGAATAGAGTTTAGTGCTTTTACCTCTTTAAAAACATTTCAAATATTTTTAATTCCAAATCTCACCAGATTTCATATCCCCTTTAAAAATATTTCCGAATAATATCACCATTATTCCTCCAAAGCCTTTGAAAATCATTTTCAAACTCAAAAGGAATTAAATTTCCCAAATTTCAAATTCTTTCAATCTATAACCAAATATTACTCTGGAATTTTATCCCATTTCTATTATAAATCACCTTTATAATTCACATTTTCAAATTCCATTCCATTATATGAATTTATTTTCTTAACTCTGATTATAACATTATTTCCTTATCATTTGGTTATAATTTCAATTCCTTATTAAATTTCCACACAACAATGATAATAGTTTAATATTATCATTCCCTAACAACCAAGCAACCATATACTATAATAATTTACAAAAATTATTTCTTTTATATATGAAAATAATTTTGGGCAAAATTATTTCATTTACCCCATTTTTAAACAATACTATGTCGAATTGTTCTATTCCAGTGTTTAGGGATTCCTATCAATAACGTTAATTACTCGTATTGACCAGAATCCATAAACCACTCAACAAACCAATCAACATAATATAAAACAATTTTATATTCACTAACAAATATGCGCTCATATCTATTAATACACTCAAACTCATTCTAGGGCACTACTGACCCTATCTCTAATGAGTAATCCCCACCAGAGCCAAGGTTC
This sequence comes from Allium fistulosum, assembly GCA_030737815.1. Taxonomy (NCBI): domain Eukaryota; kingdom Viridiplantae; phylum Streptophyta; class Magnoliopsida; order Asparagales; family Amaryllidaceae; genus Allium; species Allium fistulosum. The sequence goes on along the minus strand of CM060905.1, from coordinate 865,555,701 downwards.
TTGCTTAACCTTTAGCTCTGATACCAACTATAACAGCCCGCAAATCCGTACCCCTTTGAGACGACAATATTCTCCATCAATTCAACTCAAATTGGACGGGAATACAAACCATTAGGGTTAAAGAAGAAAGAGGTAGAAGAAGAAAATAGAAAATAACATAAGAATCTACCAATCTCAGCGGAACAATATATAATAGATAAGGGCAGGTCTTTATACAAAGAAACTATAACTGTTTTATAAATTACATCATCATAGTACACACCAAACAATAACAGGATACTGGACAGTTATAATAACTTGTCCTTACAAAAGCTGACTATACAACATACCATACACGACGGAATATAAGTCAAATACGTGATATACGTCTCCATCATTCAGCTTGTCTTCTGAGCTCCATAGCATCCTATCCTATATATGTAATACTCGGCCTGACCCGAGCATTATAATAAAGTAACACCCGAGTCGGTCTGGAAAACCAGCGTGAGAAAACACACTCAATTGAATTATTAAAGTTTTCAAAATCTTTGAAAATCAAAGGTATCTCGTAAGACCAAGCCACAAATAAACATGTCGGGTTTTTACCTTACGATAACCAAAACATTTTATATCAAAACCGTCTGATATTATAATAGTGTCTATAGAAAGTAAAATAGAATCTAGCTGAATTGCTTGCATCTCACGTTCCAGCATAGTTGGGCACAATCAAAACCGTACGGGCGCTTATTGGAGATTGGATTCCATACAATGGCATGGCTACTGGGGTACCACTCGTCACAGTACCTGGCCTAGATCAGAGTACCGAGGATCACTCCCGACCCACAGCAACACAAGACCGGAGCTACCCCTTACTGGATAGTCCGAATAAGATCACCCCGCGGTTGGGATCAGCAACCGCCACACAACCGAGATCAAAAAGGGACTCTAGACAGAGATGACTTTACCCTAATTGGGTGCTACCCACTTAGCCTTGCTGCACCTCCCCTGTTTTAGCCATTCCTGGTTGATGGGGCTTGAGTCTAAACGTTAGCTTTTAGGAACGATTTCACTTAGAATGCTCATCGTCCTCCAATGACGATGTTCTGATAGCATTTGTCCATACAAGTTGCCCTGGGTATGGACAAACCGAATCACCGCTTTCATCATCTTCACGGTATTCATTCGCTACGTTCAAACAGATCAAAGTGGTTTTCGGATAATTAAATCTGATCCCGGTTCCTTCAAAACGATCAGTGCATTGGCCAATATTGATAGTCGGTTATTTAACCATCAAATTTAACAATCATTCAACCAATTATTTTATTTCCCCTGAAAACACCAAGTCCTTTTAAGTTTAGATTTTAAACAAATTAAATCACTTTGTCCAAAATATACACTTTAAACATTTAAAATAAACTACTTAAACACATTATTTAAAATACTAGTTATGAAATTCTATAATAATTTTCCAAGTAAAACTTAAGACAAAACTACGTTTGAAATAAAGCTATTTTATAAAATATAAATATTTAATAAATTTTCCTTTAATCATAATACTACTTTAAATCTTTAAAACAATTAACTACTATAATTAACTTAATAAATATTTTCTTTAGAATTTTAAAACAATTAAATAATAATTTCCTAAAAACATTCTTTTAAAACACTTTAAAGCTTTTAATTTATACTTAGAAATCTTTCTTTGAAAATACACTTGGCTTTTTAGGAAAATTCACTTCCTATTCCAATATTACCCGTCTCATCATTTATAAATCCATCTCGATTTATCCCATTTTAATTTACGTCCCAATCCCGTAAATTTTCTTTCCTATACTTTTAAAAATAAAACCACTATTTATTTTTAAAACGAATTACCCTTTCCTTATAAATTCCCACCGTGAATTTATAAATCCAAATTATCCACTGATAAATATTCACTTTATTTATAAACCCAATTTATAAATACCATAGCCTCATTTTCCTTTATAGCCACCGTTTCAAAACACTTAATCGATTTCAAATCTATTCTATGAGTTAATTTCATTTTGAAATTTATATCGGGATTTATCAAAATTAACCCAAACCCTTAATTTCAAATCCACTTGCCTCTTCTGATTTAAAATCTTATTTAAATCTGGAGCATCAATTCCTTAATTTCAAAATTCCCTTTTTATTTCTCCCAAACCATTTTAAATCCTGAATTTAAAATAAATCCTTTAATCCTTAAACAATATAATTTAAATCCTCAAAACTCTTTATTCCCATTTATTCAAAATCTACATTTCCCATTCCCCGAAATTTATTCAATAGGATTTTCAAAGCCAACTATTTACTTTTCTCAAATTCACCCCCTTTTTATTTATTTATCTTCATTATAATTATTTTACTTAAAACTTTCTTTTTATTTTCCTTTAAAAATCCAATCTTTATATTTTTTTATATCTTAAAATACCAAAATATATTCAGCCCAACCATGCATTCAATAATTTCAATTTACTCTATAACCTATCACGGATTATCAAATAAATCATATCATAGACTATGAAAATAATTTCAATACTTTTTGAGGAATCCAGTTGGATCCCTCCAACCTGTTTCCCTACATCCACAGATGTTAGCACAATATAAAAATACCAATCCCACTTCGAGGGGGATATCGCGGTATAAAGGGTCATCCGCTATTATGCGGGGCGCATATGGTCTCATCCGCTATATAATGCGAGAATATCAATCACTCCAATATATATACTACTATATATAATATCACATCCAGACTGATAATAAATTATTAATTAAAGCAATTAACCAATAATTTAAATTTTAACTATTCAAATTAACTGATAATCCAATTTGAGTGAGATTAACTCACCTTTATTTTGGTTGGAACCCATTTCCATCTTGACTATTTTCTTAACAATTTTAGACCTTGTACAAACATTATACGTTTTATTAACATTTGAACTAATCGAATAATCAATTACCATTTTGATAAATTTAATTAACTAATAATTTTATTTAACAAATTCTCCTTTAAAAATCTTTTAGTTACTAAAATAATTGAACAAGTTATTTTAATGAGTTAATCCCATAATCCATTGTTATAAAATAATCTAGTAAGTGAAAATATGTATATATGTATATTTATTTTATTGTTTTCTTTGAAACTACATATACTAAAAATTTACCTATATACATTTAAAAATCTAATTTTTATATAAACTCTACAACATTTTTAAAATTCCTATATTTTTCCAAAATCTTCTATATATATATTAAATTAAAATAGAATGGCTTTTATATATCTTACTGTAACATATATATATATATATATATATATATATATATATTCCTCTGTATATATATTTTAAATCTCAAGCAGTAAATTGATGTATTATATATATATACATATATCCTAATATATATATATATATCAAGACAATAATTTTCTTTCTCTGTAAAGTATATATATATATATATATTATTAAATTTTAAATTGAAAAAAAGATCATGAATACCTCACAGCCCAACCGCGGCCCGCTGCTCGTGGAGATTCCAAAACCCAGATCGCTGAACCACCCTTACCACCATCGCCTTCGAAACCGCCTCCCCCTAAAGCCGAAGTCGAAGTCGTCGACGAAGCCTCCTATCACCATTTCACCTCGAGTACCTATCTCCCCCACCCTCACCTACCGCTATACCACACGACCCAGACTCGAAATCAATGATCCCCCTTTTCGTGGTTCCCGATCTAAGAAATGAAGGAGGGCTCGTATTTGTATAGGAAGGAGATTCACGGTTTTAAACTTCGAAATACAGTTGGTTGTAAACATGATTTGAACGCGATTTGGATTTTTTCATTTCGTTTATGCAATTCGCCTTTGAACGAGACTTCGTTTGATTCTCTCTGCCGATTGAATTTGATTTTACTTTTAGTTCTTCTTCTTTTTTCCAAGTATCGGTCATTAATTTTTCTTTAAGATTTTGAGGGAGGTTTCGTTTCTAAAATTTTGAATTTCCATTTCGAATTGTTTTCTATACACGGCTGCTGATTGATTTAAAAAGAAGAAGTTGCATGGAATATAACTTGAGTGCTTGAATGGTTGTTGAATAGTGAAGTGAAGAGAAATGAAAAGGCTTTGATGTTTATATATATGTCAATCAGCATAATATATATATGTATATATATTTAAATTTTAAATCGTTTCGATTTCGCAACTTAAAATCTCGATCTCCTATCGAGGCGTGCCGCTAGGCGTTTATAATGTTATACCCCTATTCCGAACGAAATGGAAAAGGTTTTGAGTCCTAATTTGATCGTATGGAGAAGATAGCTTTTTGGACCCAGTTATTATATTGAATTTTCGATATAGATTTCAGCGCGTTTATATATCGTACGGCCACACGATAACCCTCAAAAGTTACGAAACTTGAAATCCGATAATAATACACTATTACGGATTCAATGGAAGTGATTTCGTCGAATTTCGAGACTGTTCCCCGGAAGGCTATTTTTAAATGTCAATTCAAACGGTATATTTTTAAAACTGAACAAATCACCTTTAAATTAAATTTTAAAAGTTCGATTATCTTCAGTATTGTTAATACTATTTTTATAAACCTTCAAATTATTTTTAACGAGTGTAAAACTCAAGATTCCATATTTTCCCCAATTTCCAATAATTAAATTCAATAATTAAATCACTCAATAAATAGTGATATTTGAAATTCAAGTTAAAAATTAGCATTCAAATATTTAAAATCAATTAAATATTCCAATTTCAAATATCCAAAATTCCTGGTCGTCACAATCAATATACCTTTGAACGCTCTTTCTTATGAACACATGCTTCCTCTGTATCTTGATTGATAATCAAACTATTTTATATTTCTGTCAAAACACTTGTTTAATTTTGATGCTTTTCTAAATGATACTTTCGTATCTATTCTTGGATCACATCTGAAAAACCCATAAACTCAATAACGCTTCCACTGACTTGGAGACACTTTGGATGTTATGCGATAATTTTGTGAGTAAAATCTGAACTAACTTGAGCACATCGAATGGTGAATCTACTATGTTAATTTCAACAATTTGAAAGTCAAGGTATTATTCTTATCGATTTGGCTCACTTTATTCCAATTGCAATTTCTTTCTCGTAAAGACACATTCGCGGCCAATGGATCGTATTCCTTCTGGTACAACTATGTTTAACGACTAATTTTCTATCGGTTTAGAAAATCGCCAATAAATTTAAATTTAAAATTACAGCAAGCGCACGAAGTACAATTTTAGTACGTGGCGAGTATGGTTCGATCCGCAGGGAGTTGTTTAGATTTTAAAATTCTATTAAATTAAATTAAACCAAGGTTTGAAGTTGTGTTAAGCTAGAAAATGTAAAAACTAACAAAAGCTAAAATGGATAAAAATATGAGAGTTTGAAGGCAATTTAGAGGCAATGTCCTTCTCAAGATCACATAAATTAACATATATGAAATTATGATCTCTCTTATGGTCATTGGTGAATTAAGTTGATACGTTTATCAATAAGTATGGAATATTTGTGCTATTAATTAGCCCAATATAAACCATCAAACTTTAACATACCCACTAAACCACTTTTTAACTCTCATGAAAATGACAATGAACTTGAAAATAAAATCTATTCTAAGCATGATCTATTAACTATTGATTAAAAATATAGACCATCAAATTTTGATTTTAACATTCACTTCATTAACATAATCATATGTAGATGAAGAGGTAATTTGTATTTTTGTTTGTTTAAGCATAGCCTATTTGATTTCAACAACATAGGCTATCAAATTCAAAGCTAAAATAACAAAGTTTAACCACATCAAACATTTCCATTAAGCACAAAAAGAGATAAAAAATTATCAAAATGTTGAATTTACATGATTAAGAGAGCTTCATTACCCCTAAATTGAAGGGGTTTAGCCTCTCATATTTGTTATCATTTCAACAAATGTAGCATTCAACATGAAATAAAAACAAGAATAAAATGCAAGCTAAGTAATAAGAGAGTTAATTAAAATGAAATAAAAGCTATTCTACTTGCATAAATAAAAAGATCTACACTACTAACATGAAAGGAAAAAGCATGTAAATAAAAAAGAGCAAGAATTAAAATTGCATTAAGAAGAAAATTACATAAGAAGAAGAAAATTGCTAAGTAGCCGTGAAATAGAAAGACAGGTTATATTTTAGTTTTGAGCCTAAAACTAAACTAATTACAAGAGGAGGCTCAAAGGAGGCTAAGAGATTAATACATGAACATATGGGGTATTTATACAATTTTGAAACCTTAATGCATATTTTTGGGGACTACCCAAAATACCCCTCTAGGAAGTGTGGCCACCAAGTTATCATTAGCATAAGATAATCCTCCATTTAAATGTGCATGAAACTTTTAGGTCCACTAAATTGCGCATTAGCTTCTAATTGTAGATTAAGGTAAGTGGGTAGGTGGGGTCCTCCATGATGCATGAGTCGAATTATTTCCATCTTCATTCTTTTGTTTCCTTTTATGCATGCATATTTTCCATGAAACCACTAGTAATTTGAATTCAAATTCCTACAAAATAATATAAAAATTTCCAAGTAAATTTTCTCAAATTAATATATGCACAAAAATGAGCATTTTGCCCCTAAATGAAGATGAATGAATGATGATTTGAAAATAGTTTGAATTTTGGTTTAAACATGTTAAAACACCCTATATGCTCAATTATTTATTTAAATTAGATCAAATATGGAAGTAAAAATATGCATATTTACGTGCACATCAAATACCCACAAATTTATCTTTTTATTCGTCCTCGAATAAACAAAAACTAAGATAAATCCGTTTTCGTAGGGAGCACGATTCCATTGAGTGTATGCTACAAGCCGTTAAACCTCTAGGTGTCACTAGTAGACGAGTGTTGTCTCATGAGGGTTTTCAGTGGATACTACCCGCAAAATCCAAATACAGGATTTATTTACAAAGATATGGATGTAAGTTTTTGAAAATATTTACAAATGAAGGATTTGCTTTCAAATTGACACGAATAAGTTAAATATATGTTTTGGTTATTATCAAGAAATTTAAGTCATGTACTCGTAAAAATTTCCAATAAAAATTAAGTTATCATCACAGTTAGACTTAAGTTTGGCTAGTTGTTTCGGTTGATAACACAATGTAACTATGAAATAGATCCTTAGTTGATTATCAAAGTTTATCAAAGTGGTATTTTCATTTCTTTTGAATAACAAGTCAAATCAAATGACTAAAAATAGTGCTTTCAATTGCTTACTCTCTTTTATTTGAAAATTTTATTGATACTAACAATATTTATATATGCCTAACTTAGATAAACTGAGGCCAGATATATGACCCATGCACTACCTTTCGGGCTTATGTGCGGGGAAAATAGAGCGTGGGAAGTGAACACACAAGTGTGTACACCTATCGACTATAGGCATTATTAATAAAAGAATTTTTATTTACATACACCTAACTCGGATAAACCGAGGCCAGATATACCGATCGTGCACTGCCTTTTGGGCTTATGTGAGAAGGGTACAGAGCATGGCGAGTGTACACACTTGCGTCTGAACACATGACTCTAGGTGTTAATAAAAAATATATACATATATATAAAAAAATTCTTTTGTTTGTTTTTTGTTTGTTTTAATGTTTTTTTGAAGAGAGAGTTTTGCAAAATCACCTTAGAACCATTTAACTTAGAAGATAAAAAATGTTATATCCTTTTCTATAAATCCACCACCTTTTTAAACAAATATTTTCCATTTGGATATACTTCATAATTATTACCCATGAACCTTTCTATATACTAGTTAAACCATAGTTACTTGTAATCAAACTTTATTTTTATTTTTGTTAAGACAAATAAATTTTCAAAAAATTCAATTTTATAACCAAAATCCTATACTTATCCTATCGTGTTTATTTAAAAGTAAATCAAAATGCTAGAAAAAAAGTTTGTTTTTGGATTCTTTTGAATTTTTTTAATTTTTTTTAATGTTTTGTAAAGAAAATGCAAAAAATAAACCATGAAAAATAAAAAATGAAGATGAGACTCCCTCCCCACTTGATTTTGACTGTGTCCCCACAGTCAACCCAAGTGAAAGGAGAAAAATAAAATAAAATTATGACCTATATTTACATGAAAATAAAACGATTATTACTTACAAGACATTAGAAAATATATTGTTAAAGAGTTAATGAAACGGTCTTTAAAAGACCAGTTCATTTGTCTCGTTAAGTATGAGAGACACAACTTAAGCACAGAAAACCAAATCATAAATGATTTCAAAATTGAATGTTGATTTGGAAAAACGAATGTCGTTTTATTAAAAATCGTACGAGTTGTTTTATCTCTGATGATTTTTAGGGTTGAAAGAACAATTGATTGAAATTCAAGTTTATTTTCACCAAATTGAAATTTGAACTTATCATTGCAAACTTCTTCAGAATTATTGATTTCAAAATCAAAATGGTGATTTAACTCTTCCCCTTGGGAATTCAACAACTCATTTTTGAAAAGTCCAAAGAAAACGTGTTCACTAAATTCGTCTTCCTTTGTTGAATTATTCACAACTTCATTGCATATATCAAGTTCAAAATCCAAAGTTGTTGTACTCAATTTTTCAAAATCGAAAAAAGGAAGATCGAATTTTAAATTTGGTTCCACACTCTCAAAAGAATTGAAATCCAACTCAATTACCATATTTTCAACAACTTCATTAAGATTGTCGTTTTCAATTTCAAAAGTTGTTATTTGAAAATCGTCAATTTTGGTAAAAGTTTGATTATTAATTAACTCGTTACACGTTGGGATTTGATTTTGTTTCTCATATTGTTTCATATATGTTTCAAACAACAAATTCGTGTGTTCTTTGTGAATTTCGTCCATTTGCTCAACAAAGTCAAATTTATAATTATTAACTTGAGAATTTTCGATTTGAACTTGTTGAGAATAAAAAAATTCACCATCATTAAAACATCCCCCATTGCCAAAATCATTTAAACAGTTGTTTCCATTTTTGTTTTGATTTTGAACATCATTTTGGAGTTCGAAATTGAATTGGCATGGGCTATAATCAAAATCATTTGAATTTTGAAGTGAATTCAAATTTTGATTATTTTGAAAACTTTGACTTGAATCATTGCACAAATATGAATTCCACAAATCATTTATCCTTTGATCATTTTGTGTAGTGAATTCAAGTAAAGACGAAATCATTTCAAGGCTATTTTCAAGAGTTGAGGGTTGATCATCATTTTGAAAATTTTGTGGTTCAAAATTCGAATTGTTTACACAATAGTTGTTATTAAAATATCCAAAAGAATTTGGAATGAAATTATATGGATTATATTGATTTTCACAACTATCGTAAAATTCATATAAGTAGGGAAACTAAGACATTTTCAAAAACTTTTTTTTTCCTTTTTTATAAAGGAAAACTATTTACCAAAAAGAATTTATTTTTATTTTTCAAAAGGGAAATTTTATTTTTGTTTTGTATTTTTGGATTTTCAAAAAAAAATTGTTTTTGAAAAGGTTTTATATTATTTTTTTTATTTTTGCTTTTCTAAAAAAAACTAACTCAAATTTTTTTTTTAAATTTTCATTTTGATTGAAAAATTTCAAAGGAAAAAAACTAAGTTAAGAAATATTTATAATTTTTTTTAGTTTTGGATTTTGATTATTTTTTTCTTTTTTTAAATATGCATGAACTAATGCAACTAAATGAATGCAAGGATTTAATTACAAATTTTCTATCCTAAGTAGCTCCTAACCCAAAATTGTATAATCACACTTTGTCTTAATCTAACAAGATAGTTCTAAGCCATGTAACGGACATGATTTATCGGTGCACCACAAATCACCATAGCAATGGAACAGATGTTTTAAGTGCCTTCGAAGAAACAACCACTATAATATTTACGAATCACCGTAATATTTATAAATGGGTATTGCTCTATCGTAGCCTAGACACCAAGAAATTAAATTGTCGAAAGAGGACAACTTGTCAATATACAATTAAGCCCTAGGTGAGCTTGTGACACCCTTAAGTTAAATGTCTAACCGTTATTATTACAAATTTCTAATGAAATGCAAATCTGAAATTAAACGTGTATTAGCAATGCAATTACGAATGAAATTTGTTTTTGATTTTGTTTTTGAATTTTTTTTTAAATGCAAGCAACCAACAATGCAATGGAAAATAACAACAAGTGATGAAAGCACGATACTAGAGCGTGTAGAATTATTAGCAAATTTAATTTTAAGCAGTGATTTTTTTTATTATAAAGCAAGCAAGTAATTTATTTTTGGCGGCAATTCTTCTTCTAATCTGCTTTAGCAACCTGAAAATAAAAACAAGATATATATAGTTTTTTTTCTTTTTTTATATCAAAGAAGAAACTAAAAAAAGTGAAAAACTAAAACTTTTTTAAAAAAAAACTAAAACTAAAACAAATTTTATATATTTCCAAAACAAGTGCAATAAAACTACACTAAAACTAAAATCAAGAGAGACAGTAGAGATAACCTTTTTGGCCCAACTAGAAACCCAAACCCGCAAAGTATCTGAATCAGAAAAATAAAACGATCTTGCAAATTCACAAATGCAATAACACTCGTTCAAATTCGTTCCCAAAATTTCAACTAGAATTTCAACTTTTCCAAAACAAAATCAACCAGAATTTCACAACACAATTCCCCGGCAACAGCGCCAAAAATTGTTTAACGGCTAATTTCCTATCGGTTTAGAAAATCGCCGATAAATTTAAATTAAAAATTACCGCAAGCGCACGACGTACAATTTTAGTATGTTGCAAGTACGGGTCGAAGTCGAGGTGAATGGCGATTGATGTTCGATTCTGGTTTGGTAGAGATTGGAGAAGTTCGCGGAGTGTTGAATTTGGGTCGAATTGGGTTGCGCGCTTGTGGTTAGGGCTCGAATTGGAGATTGTAACAATTGGTTTCGATGGGATTGGGTGTTGATGTTTGAGGCAGTGGAAATGGATATGGAGAAGTTTGGGTTAATGGTGAGGGATGCAGTTGTATGCTCTGTGATGTATGTATGCAAGGTGGTTGGCTGGAATATGCTCAGAGGGTTTTGGAGCTGCAGTAGTAGCGGGGGGAAGGTGGTCAGGGGTTTTTGATGTAAAGTGTGGTATGAAGAGGGAGGTGCACTACAGTTAACAGTGGCAAGCAGATAATGGTGAGGCAGTGTTTTGGGTGTGGTATATGTATGGTATATGTACGGTTATATGCAAGGTTAGAGGCTACGTTGTGATGTTGTGTACCAAGGCAGTGCACTGGAAAGGTTGATGACAGGATTGTGCAGAAATGGTTATGGTATTTTGGGATGATTAAGGCAGTTCATAGTGGTAGGGGATGATGGACTGTCAGCAGTGGGAAGAGGAGGTAGGCAGTAAGGGATGAACTGCACTATAACTGATAGCAGTTGCAATCTTCAATTGTTGAAATGGAAATGATGTGGTATGTGTGATGCCAGAGGGGGAGTATTGGAGTTTGGGCAGAGAGGATTAGTTAAAGTATGAATGGATAGTGAAATGTTGGGTGGTTGATATGTTGTAGATAGTTTGATGATGAATTGATGGCAGAGCAGAAGTTTTGTAGGAGGTGGGTTGTTACTGGTGGGTATGGTAGTGTAGTTGTCAGAGTAGTGTAGAGGTGGATGGAGGTGAATATGCAGTGTTTCAGGTTGAAGTTTTGCAGAGAAGTGTTGATGGTTGTATATGTAGAGGCTGTCAGTTGCAAGCACAGTGGGAGGTATGTTTGCAGGTTGAAATTTGATGTGTAGCAGTTGGTATTATGGTGATCGGGTAAGGGTGTAAGGCAGAGGTGTATGTGATATGGGGTGGTTTGCTGTCTATAGGTATCATTGTGCAGGTTTGAATGTGCACGGATATATGTTAGGTTGGTGCACTATTTTGGAAGTTGTGGTATGGTAAGCAACTTGTGGTGCAGTGTTTTGGAGATGAAGTTTGAAATGATGTGTTTGTATGCATCTGTTAGGCAAGGGGCAGTAGTCAGAAGGTGGACAGAATTTGATGGCACTGTATGTAGTTATGGACAATAGTGAAGATGGAAATGGGGTAATTACAGAAGTGAGGTAGTTTGAATGTTTGTGTGCTGTGATGTTTGAAGGCAGTATGTATGTAAATGGTATTAACGTGGTGGCTCGGTGTATGGGGTGGTTAGTGTTTGAGGAACAGGCCAGTAAGGATATGTTTGAGGAATAGTGGAGGAAGTTTGTAGTGTGAGGAGCAACAAGAAGTTTGTAATGTGAACAGAAACTGTTGCACAGGGGTGATAAGCCAGAAAAAGCACAGTTTTGATTATGTAAAATGTAGAAGTTTGTAAAAAAAACAAATGTAAATGAAAATGGAAAATAATAAAAATTTTGTTTTGAAATTGTGTTTGTCTCTTTTTTAAAATGAAGAGATGCAATTGCAAAATGAAAAGAGAACAACAAGCACACAACAAATTGAAAACAAAAATCAAACAAAAAAACTAACTCAATTTTCTTTTAAATATGAAAATGCAAACGCAATTAGAAAACAAGAAACAAGCACACAAAAATCACACAACAAACATACACACAATTTTTTTTAAAATTCAAATAAACACACAAAATTCAAACTAAAATAATTAGAAGAATAGAAATCAAAATCAATTACAACTCCCCGGCAACGTCGCCAAAAACTTGTTTAACGGCTAATTTTCTATCGTTTAGAAAATCGCCGATAAATTTAAATTAAAAATTACTGCAAGCGCACAACGTACAATTTTAATACGTAGCGAGTACGGGTCAATCCGCAGGGAACTGTTTAGATTTTAAAATTCTATTCAATCAAATTAAACCAAGATTTGAAGTTGTGTTAAGCTAGAAAATGTAAAAACTAACAAAAGCTAAAAAGGATACAAATATGAGAGTTTGAAGGCAATTTAGAGGCAATGTCCTTCTCAAGATCACATAAATCAACATATATGAAATTATGATCTCTCTTTTGGTCATTAATGAATTTATTTGATATGTTATCAATAAGTATGGAATATTTGTGCTATTAATTAGCCCAATATAAACCATCAAACATTAACATACCCACTAAACCGCTTTTTAACTCTCATGAAAATGACAATGAACTTGAAAATAAAATCTATTCTAAGCATGATCTATTAACTATTGATTAAAAATATAGACCATCAAATTTTGGTTTTAACATTCATTTCATGACCATAATCATATGTAGATGAAGAGGTAATGAAACACCCCCACAACCCTTAATATACCCAAAAGGACACATTAAAAGGCGTGGTGCATTGTAGGTATAACTGAAACTAACAGAGGCTAAGATTCACAAGACAAAAATAGGTAAAAACAGCGGAAACTAAACAATAACTTAATTAAAACAAAGCTTCATAATTACTGCATAAACGAGTCAAATACCAAATACAACATCCATATCTCAAAACCCATCATGTCTTATGAAATAAAAATTCATAGTCTCAAAATCAGAGTACGTAATATCCCTTATAATAAACCAGTGCATACAAGAACAAAAGCTGAAAATAAAAGAAGTACATAGAAGAAATCTCCTCCAAGAAGAACTCAAAGCTGCAGCAATCTACTGGCTTCTCTCTAGATTGCCTAAGGGGGAAAAAAGGGGAAATAGAGGAGTGAGTCAGACTAAAAGTCTGGCGAATGATAGTTATTACTAGAGTCTTTAAGCAAGATAAAAGTAATAGACTCTACAACAGTTCTAGCATAAATAAGGACAACAAAGGGAATAGGAAAGAGATAAACTGGAAATAAATACAATTAAATATTGCTCAAGATATGTTAACTTTGATTGCTTGCACTTGTTCTGATTTAATTAGGCTTAATTCCTAATCCTGTAATTAGGATGTGACCCTAATTCTATCCTTTTTTTGATCAGCCTGCTACTCCATAGACCTTACTGTGGACCAGCCGCTATATAACTCCCTACACAGCAGCAAATGGTATCTACGAAAGATGCACAGAGCAACTACTGTGGATCTGGACGACATATATAGCTCCCTACACATAAGGCAATGATGTCTACGAAAGACACTCATACTAAGCACTTGGAACTCATAGCTATTACTGAGCACCCGAATGGAAGTCACACGCGTAACTGCCACCATGCCCATGCTACCTTTTACTCCACCTATTGGGTCTTCTTATTACCTCAACATCCATCATAAGCGTACCCCTCATCCCACTTCAGGCTAACATGAGATCACCGTGTGTCCATAGAATTTATAGGGTAAATGCTGTTGGTACTGGCCCTTCATCCAAACAATATCTAGTTGTGCCCCTTATCCAAATCCCTCGTGATCCGGACTTCTATTTGACCAATTACTACTATTCTTAGCATAAGCATGCCCTAGGGAATGCCATTTGGTACATGCCCTACTTTCATTTTTGCTTATTAACTTAGGTAAATTATTTAAATAATCCTTTATACTTTTCTCTACTATATGTGCTTATTAATTTACTCTAAGTCTTAAGGCAGGCCTTATTCTGTTCTTTTTCTTATTATAACCTACGTTATAATCATGCTTATTACTTAACCCAAGGTCTAAGTGTGAAAATAAGCTTCTTTCATCTTTTACTCTATTTAGTTATAATTCTAAATTATAACTATGCCAATTACCTTTAATTAGTCCAATTCTAATTATAATTAGGCAAAATTTCAGTCTAATTCCATTATTTATTACATACAGTCCAATTTCATTATTTATTACAGTCTTTATAATTTACATCTTATTTTCTTCATTCAATATTCTTACTTATAAAATCCATATTCGCGTTTAATTTATTCTAATCCATACGCGAAGAAAAGGGGGATGAAGAGAATAGACGCTTCCATAAAATCCAAAACGTCGAAAAAGTTGTAAATAAGAAATAAATAACAGTAAATAAACTTAAATACTGTAAATAGACTGTAAATCAAAAAAAAGCTATGCTTAATAGTAATAAATTATAATTAACATAAATAAACTAAAATTGCTGAAAAGGATAGCTGAAAGGAAATATACTAAAAATAACTCTAAAAACTGTAAATAAACTACTAAAAAGGCTATTCCAAAAATCGTAGTAAAACTACAACTATTGGAAACCATATTATTTTATATTACTTAAAGAAATCTTAAAATAATTACAATTACTCACCTCCGATCCTAAGCTTTTCCTTTGGTCTTCCCGGATCCACTTGGAGTTGTAAAATAATTTAATTTATAACGATTTTCTCCTTTGGAAAAATTATTCCGTTTAGGGTCCTTTCTAGAAAGGTGAATCCAATGGGAGAAAACCTAGAATGAAAAAAAGTGTTAGGTCTTGGGGTCTATTTATAGGTGCAGAAGTGGATCTCGGACTGTTGGATTTAGAGATTGAATAGGATGCAACCACGTCATAGGCTGAATAGGAGCCATCGGATGCAAGAATGGAGGGACCGAAAAACAAAAGGATGCAAAACACGTCAGTCGGTTAAGAAATTCGCACCTTTATTGGAACGAACGAACAATTGTTCGTTCGCCCCCAAAACAACGGGC
The DNA here is from genome assembly GCA_030737815.1 of Allium fistulosum. NCBI lineage: Eukaryota > Viridiplantae > Streptophyta > Magnoliopsida > Asparagales > Amaryllidaceae > Allium > Allium fistulosum. The sequence continues at coordinate 865,540,083 of CM060905.1, read as the reverse complement.
GGGTCGACCGGCCGGTCGACCCACCCTTATATTTTTTTTCCGCTTATTTTGTTTATTTTATAACTTGGTCACATTAGCTCGGTTTCTGATGTTCTATATATGAAAATTGACCAAAAAATTACCACAGACCCAATGGTGCAATTCTCATGGCTTAATTCCGATAATTTCAAAATTTTATTTTATTATTTAATTAATTAACAAATTATATATTATGGGTTAAATTTTGGGTTGTTACATTCTCCCCTCCTTAAGGGATTTCGTCCCCGAAATCTCTAAGGATAAAAGAATGTGCTAAATGTTTTCATCCAATTCTACAACCAACTACTAAATCATCATCCATTGTCTTTAAACTTGTTTCCAATCAAATTTATGATACTTATGCAATTAGTGTAGTGTAAATGTTCCTAACTAATGCAAAAGATTAGACGGTCCACTGATTCAGTTGACCTCCTTTTATGCAATCATGTCCGTGCCATATATCCAAATGAATGCAAAAATTTCCTAATGATAACTGATAGTTCTATATGCGTGCTACAAACATCACCCAAATGCAACAATCAAGTGATAAACATCCATTTATAGAAACCATGGAAATAAAATAAAAATGCGCACACATCCATATGCACATGCTCTAGTGTCCTAGTTAGGCTGATCCCTAAGGAATAATAGTGCCTAGTGTACCTATATGCGTCCATAGCATCACTAGCAAACACTTGCAACCACTAGCATACATCATTCATAACATGTTATATTAACATGTTTACATTAAATCCTACCATCCATAGGTTAAATCCTAAGTTCTACCCTCCCAAAGGATAATAAAGGAAAGAACCTATTCAAATCTAAAGATGAAAAAAGGAATTCTAAAACTTACCATCAAAAAGATGAGGATGGGAAGTATGAATCTTCTCTTATGCTTCCCAAGTGGGGTCTGCAACATCATCTCCCCATTGCACCTTCACCAGTGGAACCTCCTTATTTCTTAGTCGCTTGATGTCTCTTCCAACAATCCTCGTGGGGATACGCCGAATAGAAGCTTCCCTTTCTACCTCCACCTCCTCCAATTGACTAGGCTCTACAACCTCCGCCGAGTCATGTAAGCACTTCTGCAAGTGCGACACATGGAAACTGTCGTGCGCTCCTGCGATCCTATCAGGTAGCCTTACTCGGTAAGCCATCTTCCCAACTCTCTTTGTGATATGAAAGGGTCTAACAAATCAAGGGGCTAACTTTCCATTTGATCTGATCTTACCACCTTCCTAAGCGGGGATACTTTGATAAAAACTAAGTATCCAACCTCAAACTCTATGTCTCTCCTCCACCTATCCGCATACGACTTATGTCTATCTTGAGCCATCTTCATCCTTCGTCGAATCAAATCCACCCTCTCAGAGGTCTCCCTAACCATATCGGGTCTAAGTAATTACTTCTCCATAGACTCTACCCAACATGATGGGGACTTGCAAGGTCTCCCATATAAAGCCTCAAACGGTGCCATTCCTTTACTTATTTGGTAACTATTATTGTACGCAAACTCAACCAACAGAAGATGCTCCTCCCAAGTTCCTCCAAAGTCTAAAATGCACATCCGCAGCAAATCCTCAAGCACCCTATTTACCATCTCCATTTGGCCATCTGTCTGGGGGTGATAGGTCGTACTCCACCTAAGTTGCGTCCCTAGCGTCTCCTGTAAGCATCTCCAAAACTCACTAGTGAAAATGGGATCTCTATCACTAACAACGCTAAAAGGAACTCCGTGTAGACAGACTATCTTTCGAATATACAAGGATGGCAAATATGAAGCCGTACGCTTACTCTTAATTGGGGTAAAGTGAGCACTCTTGGTCAATCTATCAACAATCGCCCAAATGCTAGTGTTTCCTTTCCTAGAAAGGGGTAAACCATCAATGAAATCCATAAAAATATTGTCCCACTTCCACTCCAGCACATCTAAGGGCTGAAGTAATCCACTGGGCTTCTGCTGCTCGGCTTTTACCCGTTGGCATATGAGACACTTAACTATGAATTCCGCCACGTCCTTCTTCGCACCACCCCAATAGAACATCCACTTCATATCCTGATACATTTTGTCACCACCCGGGTGAATAGTCATACGAGAATGGTGCGCCTCCTCCAAAACTGCTCTCAACAAGTCATCGGTGTGTGGAACACAAAGCCTCCAATCTCTCCTAAGCCACCCTCTGTTATCAATGGAATAGCATTGGAGATGTCTCGAGACCTCTCCTCCGCTAATCCTATCCATAATGTCCATGATTTCCAAATCTTCCCGCTGCCTCGAGCCAATCTAATCCATAAGGGCAGTCCTCGCCTCTAACGTCACTAACAATCCGGGAGTAATGTCCGTAGAGGGTTTAAAATCAAAGGTAGAAATAAATTCCAAGTTCCTCCACTCTACGAACAAAGGACTAAGGGTTACTTTCTTTCTACTTAATGCATCCGCAACCACATTACCCTTTCCAGGGTTATAAGCTATCTCAAATCATACGAGGCTAAAAATTCCATTCACCTCTGTTGCCTCAAGTTCAGGTCCTTCTGCGAGAATAGGTACTTTAATGACTTGTGATCGGTAAAAAGCTCAAACCTCTCTCCAAGCAAATAGTGCCTCCAAGCCATAAGTGCAAAAATTATGGCAGCCAACTCCAAATCGTGGTTAGGGTAGTTCTTCTCATGCATCCTCAACTGCCTACTACCATAACACACTACCCTCCCTTCTTGCATCAACGCCGGTCCTAGACCTGTTCCGCATGCATATACAGTGAAAGGCTTAGCTCCGTCGGGTAAAACTAACACCGCTGCACTAGTAAAGGCTCTCTTAAGCTTCGTGAAGGAATCCTCACAATCCAAGTCCCACACTAAAGCTTTATTCTTCTTAGTAAGGCACGTGAGTGGTTCCGAAATCTTGGCAAAGTCTCTAATGAACTTCCTATAGTAGCCTGCCAATCCTAGGAAGTTCCTAACCTCGGTAACGTTCTTGTGCCCTTCCAATCTTGCACTGCAATAACCTTGGTGGGGTCAACAGCCAAACCTTCCTTCGATACTACGTGCCCAAAGAAACGAACTTCCTGTCTCCAAAAATGACACTTCGAAAACTTAGCTCTCCAATGATGACTACGAAGTGTGCGAAGAACTTTTTCCAAATGAACAGCATGCTCCTCCATATTCTTGGAAAATACCAAGATATCATCTACGAATACCACCACAAACTTATTTAGGACATCCCTAAAGACGCGGCTCATCAAATCAACGAAATAGGCTGGAGCGTTGGTTAGTCCAAAAGGAATAACCAACCACTCGAAGAATCCGTCTGGTGTCCTAAAGGCAGTATTATCTATGCTGTCATCGGCGACTCTAAGCTGATGGAATCCCTTGGCTAAATCAAGTTGAGATAAAACCGAAGAACCTACCAACTGGTCAAAAAGATCATCAATCCTAGGGAGTGGATATCGGTTCTTCTTGGTGAGCTTATTCAATTCCTTATAGTCTACGCAAAGTCGGAGAGAACCATCCGCCTTAGTGGTGAAGACAACTAGCGCTCCCCACTCCGATATGCTCCTTCTTATGAATCCCTTCTCCAAAAGCTCACGAATCTGCTTGCTCAATTCTTTCCTCTCCCTAGATGCCATGTGCCTCACAAGTAATGCTACTGGCTTAGCATTCTCGGTCAAATAAATCCTGAAGTCAATCTCTCTCTTAGGGGGTAGTCCTCTAACCTCCTCAAAGACATCTGCAAAATCTCTGACGATAGGAACCGAATGCAACTTTTATGACGATGAATCGAGGGAATAGAGAAAACTCAACATGACTGACCCTAGCGGGTCGCAAGGTACCTCTAGAGTCCAACCACTACAAGTCTCAAGTCTAACAACTCTTCTCTTGTAGTCTAAGATAGCTCTGTATGTGGATAGGCAATCCATCCCTAATATCATCCCATACCCCGAGAATCCTAAAACATAGGTGTCGCAGTCAAATTCTATGCCTAGGATAAAGATTTTCAAACCTCTACAAACCATAGACAAGTGTGTCGATCCTCCTATGGGGTTTGAAACAATAATGGGGTTTACTACTAATGATATGTCCAAGTGCAAACAATCTACTAGAGAACTAGAGATAAAAGAATGTGATGCTCCAGAATCAAATAAAGTCCGAATAGGAAAATCAGATATAGAAATCAAACCTTCAACTGTGACTTTCCTACCTCTATCTGGAATGCTACTGGAAGGTGTTGTTCTAACGCCTAAATCTGTGCAGCTGATGCACTTGCTCCCTAGGGATAACTCCTACTCATATGACCAGGCTGCCCACAAGTATAGCACTTACCCTTCATCTTCTCCTTCCACCAATCCTTGGCTATATGTCCAACCTTCCCACAACCAAGGCACTTTATTCCTTTCTTAATCTTCTTCTGAGGACCATCACCTTTCTTCTTCGTATTATTCTTTTCCCACCACTTCTTCTTTGGACCTTCTAACTTAACTTCCTCTTAAGACTCTCCATCCTTGACCGCATCCAACATAAGTGCCATCTCGACCAAAGACTCATAAGTGGCTTCCATTGGTACATGAGTCAGCAATAATCCCTAAAGGGGTTGATTCAATCCCTTCGCAAACTTCATAGCTTTCTTATGCGGTGTGTTCACCAAATCCATACCAAACCACGATAGCTCATTGAATTGATTGATGTACTCCTTGACAGACAACTCCCTTGCTTCAAATTGCTAAACCTCTCCAACTGAACACTCTCTTCCGCCAGAGACAGAAACTTCCTATCGAATCACTCTCAAATCCATCCCAAGTAATATTCCTTCCCTCCAACTCGATCACCTCCCACCAATAAGATGCCTCCTCCTTTAGCTACCAAGCGGCTAGCTGAACTCGCTGCTGACCATCCAATCCCAAAGGACCAAAAATCCTCCTTGTGTCCCTAAGCCATGCTCTCGCCTCCACAAAAGTCTCCTTGCCGGAAAATTTCTTCCCTCCCAAACTCGCAAAATCTTTACAAAGCTTAGAGAAATTGATGGCGGCAGGTGGGTTGATGGGATTCCCACCCACTGGTGCAGGATTAGGCGCAGGCCCGTGCACCTCTAGAGTCGTGGCTTATAAGTACCTACAATACCAGGCTGGGACTGGAATGCCCTCGGGAAGGTTCGGGGCATCAGCCATTCTATGAAAAGAAAAGGATAGTTTAGGAAAGAGTCAAAGGGAGATTAAACTAGACTTATGAAGGGATTTTTATAAAAATTCTTTTATACTTAAAATCATTTCTAAAAGTTCTTTTCTAAAAAATACCTTTAAAATAAGTTATTTGGAAAAATACTTTACTTTTAAAAAAAAATTGGAATCTTGTAACCTTAGGCTTTGATACCAGTGAAACACCCCCACACCCCCTAATATACCCAAAAGGACACATTAAAAGGCGTGGTGCGTTGTAGGTATAACTGAAACTAACAGAGACTAAGATTCACAAGACAAAAATAGGTAAAAACAGCGGAAAGTAAACAATAACTTAATTAAAACAAAGCTTCATAATTACTTCATAAACGAGTCAATTACCAAATACAACATCCATATCTCAAAACCCATCATGTCTTATGAAATAAAAATTCATAGTCTCAAAATCAGAGTACGTAATATCCCTTATAATAAACCAGTGCATACAAGAACAAAAGCTGAAAATAAAAGAAGTACATAGAAGAAATCTCCTCCAAGAAGAACTCCAAGCTGCAGCAATCTACTAGCTTCTCCCTAGATTGCCTAAGGAGAGAAAAAAGGGAAATAGAGGAGTGGGTCAGACTAAAAGTCCGGCGAATGATAGTAATTACTAAAGTCTTTAAGCAAGATAAAAGTAATAGACTCTACAACAGTTCTAGCATAAATAAGGATAACAAAGGAAATAGGAAAGAGATAAACTGGAAATAAATACGATTAAATATTGCTCAAGATAGGTTAACTTTGATTGCTTGCACTTGTTCTGATTTAATTAGGCTGAATTCCTAATCCTGTAATTAGGATGTGACCCTAATTCTACCCTTTTTTGATCGGCCTGCTACTCCATAGACCTTACTGCGGACCAGCCGCTATATAACTCCCTACACAGCAGCAAATGGTATCTACGAAAGATGCACAGAGAAACTACTATGGATCTGGACGACACTTATAGCTCCCTACACAGAAGGCAATGATGTCTACGAAAGACACTCATACTAAGCGCTTGGAACTCATAGCTATTACTGAGCACCCGAATGGAAGTCACACGCGTAACTGCCACCATAAGCGTACCCCTCATCCCACTTCAGGCTAACGTAAGATCACCGTGTGTCCATAGAATCTATAGGGTAAATGCTGTTGTTATGGCCCTTCATACAAACAATATCTAGTTGCACCCCTTATCCAAATCCCCCGTGATCTGGACTTCTATTTGACCAATTACTACCATTCTTAGCATAAGCATGCTCTACGGAATGCCATTTGGTACATACCCTACTTTCATCTTTGCTTATTAACTTAGGTAAATTATTTAAATAAGCCTTTACACTTTTCTCTACTATCTGTGCTTATTAATTTATCCTAAGTCTTAAGATAAGCCTTATTCTGTTCTTTTTCTGATTATAACCTACGTTATAATCATGCTTATTACTTAACCCAAGGTCTAGTGTGAAAATAAGCTTCTTTCATCTTTTACTCTATTTAGTTATAATTCTAAGTTATAACTATGTCAATTATCTTTAATTAGACCAATTCTAATTATAATTAGGTATAATTTCATTCCAATTCCATTATTTATTACATACAATCCAATTCCATTATTTATTTCTTTATAATTTACATCTTATTTTCTTCATTCAATATTCTTACTTATAAAATCCATATTCGCGTTTAATTTATTCTAATCCATATGCGAAGAAAAGGGGGATGAAGAGAATAGACGCTTCCATAAAATCCAAAACGTCGAAAAAGTTGTAAATAAGAAATAAATAACAGTAAATAAACTTAAATACTGTAAACAGACTGTAATTCAATAAAAAGCTATGCTTAATAGTAATAAATTATAATTAACATAAATAAACTAAAATTACTGAAAAGGATAGCTGAAAGGAAATATACTAAAAATAACTCTAAAAACTGTAAATAAACTACTAAAAAGGCTATTCCAAAAATCGTAGTAAAACTACAACTATTGGAAACCCTATTATTTTATATTACTTAAAGAAATCTTAAAATAATTACAATCGCTTACCTCCGTTCCTAAGCTTTTCCTTTGGTCTTCCCGGATCCACTTGGAGTTGTAAAATAATTTAATTTATAACGATTTTCTCCTTTGGAAAAATTATTCCATTTAGGGTCCTTCCTAGAATGGTGAACCCAATTGGAGAAAACCTAGAATGACAAAAAGTGTTAGGTCTTGGGTCTATTTATAGGTGTAGAAGTGGATCTCGGACCGTTGAATTTGAAAATTGAATAAGATGCAACCATGTCATAGGCAGAATAGGAGCCATCGAATGCAATAATGGAAGGACCGGAAAACAAAAGGATGCAAAACACGTCAGTCGGTTAAAAAAATCGCACCTATATTGGAACGAACGAACAACTGTTCGTTCACCCTCAAAACAATAGGCGGGTCGACCGGCCGGTCGACCGGCCGGTCGACCCGCCCTTATAATTTTTTTTTCCGCTTATTTTGTTTATTTTATAACTTGGTCACATTTTAGAGGAAAATGCACTCTCATATTTTTGTAAATCAACAAACAAATAATTCATGATCTCTAGTTATGATGTTAAGTGAATAATTGTGGTATTTATCATAAGTATGGTTTACTTATGTTATTAATTAACATAACTTAAACCATCAAACTATAATACAACAAATAAGCCACTTATCAATTCTCTTGAAAATGAAGCCAAAGCAAAAGCTATTTTAAGTATGATCTATTTACTATTGTAGTTAGTAATATAGATCATCAAATTTTGTTTTTATTTTCATTTCAAAATCAAAAATTAATTAGCAAATGATGATGTAAATTGTGTTTATGTTGAATAAGAATAGCTCATTTGCAAAAGCAACATAAGCTATCAAACCCATGTGTATAAACTTACATCAAAATTCACTTTCATGAAGCACAAACAAAAGAGATCATAAATCATAGAGATGTTGAAATTACATAAAGTTAGAGAGCTTCATTAACCCTAAATTGAAGGGGTTTAGCTACTCATTTGTGTTATCATATCAACACATGTAAATTTCAACATTAAAAGCAAAAGAAATAGAAACTAAACAAAGGAGGAAAATGAGATTAACTATTAAGCTACTTGCATAAAAGAAAGAAAACAAAATTACACTACTTGCATGAATGTAAATCTAATAGACTAACAAAGGAAAGAAGAGAGCATAGAAAACATCAACATAAAAGTAAATAAAAGCAAGTAGAAAAGAGAAGAGAAAGAGGCTTGGAAGCCATTTTTATTTCACTTTGATTTGTGTTTACAACTTGCTAATTTCCTAAGTAAAAATAAGAGAGAGTAGAAGATATTTACATGTACATAAGAGGGCTATTTATACATGCATAAAACCCTAATTCCATTTTTAGGGTGCTTCCCAAAATGCCCTTTAGGAAGTGTGGCCACCAAGTAACCATTAGCCACTAATTAATCCATCATTTAATGTGCATGAAGCTTTAACCTCCACTTAGTTGTCCATTAGCTTCTAATTGTAGATTTAGGTAAGTGGGTGGGGTCCTCCATGATCATGAACTTGAATTATTTGCTCTTCATTCATTTGTATTCCCTTGTGCATGCATATATCTTCATGAATCCCTCTTCTATATGCATCAAAATTTCCTATAAAAATCATAAAAAATTCTAAGTAAAAATTCTCAAATTGACACATGCACAAAAATGACCATTTTACTCCTGAATGAAGATGAGTATATGATGATTTTAAAATAATTGAATTTTGGTTTTAAACATGTTAAAATGCCCAAATATGATGTTTATTTAAATAAAAAGAGATAAAATATGGATGTAAATATATGCACATTTACATGCACATCAAATACCCCCACACTTATCTTTTTATTCGTCCTCGAATAAGGGAAAACTAAGATAAATCCATTTCGTAGGGAGCATGATTGCATTAAGCGTATGCAACAAGCCGTTAAACCTCTGGGTGTCCCCAATAGGACGAGTGTTGTCTCGTGAGGGTTTTCAGCGGATACTACCCACAAAATCCAAATGCAAAGTGAAAATATTTACAAAGTGTAAGATTTATTTACAATGGGATGAATGCAAGTTTTTTGAAAATATTTATGAATGAAAGATTTACTTTTAAATAGACACAAATAAGTTAAATATAAGTTTTGGTCATTATCTTCAAATTTTAAGTCATTTACTCATCAAAATTTCCAACAAAAATTAAGTTATCATAACAAATAGACAATAGTTTAACTCATTGTTTCGTTCGATAATACAGTGTAACTATGAAATAGATCCATAGTTGATTATCAAAGTTTATCAAAGTGGTATTTCCATTTCTTTCTAATAACAAGTCAAATCAAACAAGTTAAAATGGTGCTTGGACTTCAATTGCTTACTCTCTCTTATTTGAAAATTTTATTGATATTAACAATATTTACATATGCCTAACTTAGGTAAACTGAGGCCAGATATATTACCCATGCACTGCCTTACAGACTGATGTGAGGGGAATACAAAGTGTGATGCCCTACTTCGAGACCCACATTAGCAAAGAGTATTACTAAGTAACACCGTCTGCTAATGCGGAGAATAGAGCTAGATAGGAGCGACCATCTATAACCTTGTCTTAATTATCTATTGAATACGCCGACAAATGCCACTTCTTACTCAAGTGGATCGACATCTCCAATAAATAGATAATACAAAGCCATAGGTGGCTGAAGGATCTATCAGAATAAAATATAACAACTCGAATGTAATACACATCACAGAACAGTAGATCGTCACATACATTTACACATATGCAGATACATTACAGAGTTTACAAAATGATACATGTCAAGTGGTATGCAAACCACACTATACAGGCGAGTCAATATAGTATATATCAGAGTTACAGTCAAAAAGGACTACACAAAAAGCTATAACAAAAAGGAGCTAGCGGAATAGTCCATGTGGAAGCAAAATAGGCTAATTCCAAAGTACCTAACCTGAAACATCTCGGTCTGACCCGAGTATAAAATACACGGGTCAGTGTAGCTAAACAAATCAGTTAGATAAACTAAATGATAATGAACATACAAGATCATAAAGTACCGCAAATATCTCCAAAAGAGATAACCAAATCATCTAACATAAGATGAATCAAAACAAGCCTCATATCATAGGCAACTCAAATACCAAGGACATACATATCCCAAAACAAGCCAAAAGGCAAATGACAAATACCAATAAAGGTAACACAAGTTTCCACAAGGTAATCGCTATATATCGTGTGGTTCAAAGAACCTATACCGAAGGGCGATACTCTAGGGAAATATAATTGTCAAAGAAACAAAAGATGCTCGAGCTCAGTACTGTAATAAGGATCCATACGCCCGGAGGCAACGCCCGAAGGCAACGCCAAAAGGCAACGCCAAAAGGCAATGCCCGAAGGCAACAAACCGTAGTGGCGGTACTGGACACCACTGTCCGGCGGAATGTGTCACAACTCTCAATAAGGAACCCGGAAAATGTTAATGTGAGTCCCATACCCCACGTTCGCACTAAATGGTTTACTATCCGTGAGTCAATTTCACACTCAAAGTAGTACAAAGTTTACCTCATCTCATCGGCAAACCAGACCCGAAGGTCAAAACGATCAAACGAATAGATTAGGAATTAACAGAAAAGATGAACGCACGTGTTCATAGCACGCATTTTATCTAATCATTTAATTCTCCTCTCCCTTCGATCGAAGTGCAAAATTTATGTGTGTGTTTTAAATAGAAATTATAAATTGGAGAAACGAGCTTTAATACAATTTGAAAAGATCATTTTATAAAAACCCGTGCATGAAATCAAAAAGGAATCATCAAAGTCAAAATGCAATAACAACTAATTGGAATCGACACGAATCGATTGTAATTGGAAACCAATCAAAATAGGCAAAAATAGGCAAAACCAGCAGGTCAGTCGACTAACTGTAGAGGGACAGTCGACTGATCCAGAAACTCGAAAATTCCATTTCCTGCAGTCAGTCGACTGACTGTAGAGGGCCAGTCGACTGACTATAGGAAACATGAACTTCCTGTTTCTGCAGATAGTCCCAGGAGCATTCAATTGCTACAGCCAGTCGACTGACTGTAGAGGGTCAGTCGACGGACTGGCACTGGGGCTGTTTTTCAGCCTATCAAAATGAAGAGCAACTCTTCCAATTTTCGATCGGAGGAGCAATGGGCGCTAGGGGTTTATGCCAATCGACAATCCAGCCCTATTGGCTCTTAAATACACCTCCAAAACATGATCAAACATCAAAGCTATGATTTTTAGAGTTTTTGACTTCAAAACACCAAAAATTGAAATGTTCTCTAAATCAATTCAAACCAAAAGCAAATGATCATGAATAAGTGTTAGGAATTCATACCTAACATCAATGATATCAAGAGAAGTAGATGTGAGTTCAAAACTCACCTTTTTAACTCAAAAACAAAGATAAGAAGCTCAAATGCAAGCCTAGAACAATCACTCTTCAATTTCAACCCAAGGAGCTTCAACCTAAGCTCAAAACAAAACATTTTCTAAGTTAGGGTTTAGAACATTTCAGAAATTGAAGAGGAAATGAGATGGAGAAGATGAAGAGGAGGCTTACCTTAGCTTCTCTTCGAATTTGGAGCAAGAAATTTGAATTTGCTAAAGGAACTAGGGCTTGGAAGTTTTAATTTCCCATTCCACTCCCCATTTTCAGTTGAAGCTTGAGTTTTTAAGAGAATAGAAATGAAGTGAAGAGGAGAGGAGAGGGGCTGAACTAGGTTATAGAGTGAGTTGGGGTGAAACCCAAACCCAAGCCCAACAGAAAATAGCAAAATTCAACTTACTCCAAACATATCGAAGCTTATACTCAAAAAAGTCGGAAACGCCATTTCGGACTTAATGGAAGTGGCCCCGAGTCCTAATTCGGCCGTTTGCAAAAAGTAACATTTCGGACCTAAATCCGACCAACGACGCTATATTTAAATAAATTATTTAAATATAAAATCGTATAATATGCGGGTTGTTACAGATCTCCCCTCCTTAACAAAATTGCGTCCACGCAATTCCTAGAGAAGAAATTGGTAACAACTACATACTTACACCCAAAAAGAGAAGAAAAGAAAATAAACTTGGGATAAAAAGATATTCTCACCATTGCAAAGCGAAGACAGAAAACCCGGATAGGATCGCTCGATAAACTCTCTGGTTTCCCAAGTACAGTCATTGGGATTAGCGGACCATTGAACTTTAATAAGCGGCACGTCCTTGTTTCGAAGGTGTCTCACCTCCAAGGCAAGTACACAAATATGATGCTGTACAATAGATAAGTCTGGTGAGATCTCAAGCCCTTGCAAATCAGGAGAGTCAATAACAGAATCCGATTCTCGAAGACACTTTTGAAGCTGAGAAACATGAAACACGTTGTGAACACCGGATAGATGAGCTGGAAGTGAAACTCTATAAGCCACAGGGCCAATGCGTTCAGTAATTGGAAATGGTCCTACATAGCGAGGAACCAATTTCCCTGTCGTACTAAAATGCATAACCCCTTTCATAGGAGAAACACGAATAAAGACGAGGTCATCAACCGAGAACTCGAGAGGCTTCCTACGGTTATCCTCGTAGGATTTCTGGCGGCTCTATGCCTCTTTCATTCTCTGCCGAATAAAAACAATCTTCTCCGAAGAATCATGAACAAACTCTGGGCCAAGAATAAGCTTCTCCCCAGATTCCAACCAACAAGAAGGTGATCGACATGGCCTTCCGTATAAGGCTTCGAAAGGAGCCATACCGATACTGGACTGAAAACTATTATTGTAGGAGAACTCTACAAGGGGTAGATGATCCTCCCAACTACCTCCAAAATCAAGAATACAAATGTGGAGGATATCCTCTAACACATGATTCACCCGTTCAATCTGTCCATCAGACTGTGGATGATAAGCTGTGCTGAAATTAAGCTTTGTTCCCAAAGCTTGCTGAAGACTCTTCAAGAAATGACTGGTGAATAAAGGATCATGGTCACTCACAATCGAACTAGGAACACCGTGAAGTCTCACGATTTCCTTGATAAATAACTTAGCCAAAAGAGAAGCAGTCCTATTAGATTTAATAGGAACAAAATAAGCTGATTTGGTGAGGCGATCAACAATAACCCAAATGCTAGAATGGCCCGATCTCGAACGAGGTAGGCCATTAATGAAGTCCATCGAAATCTGATCCCATTTCCACAATGGAATCTCTCGAGGCTGAAGGAGACCATAAGCGCGCTGATGTTCGGCTTTAATATATTGACAAGTCATGCAATTACTCACATAACTCGCCACATCGCGCTTCATGCCTTCCCAATAATAAAGGCGATGCATATCGGCATACATCTTACTACTGCCAGGATGAATGGTATACTTGGAACGATGACAGTCATCAAGAATGTCATGCCTAAGTGCAAAATCAGAAGGCACAATAAGACGGTTCTTCTTGCGAAAACACCCATGAAGATCAATGCTGAAATCCCGCAATGCCTTATCACGGGGTTCAGTCTCACAAAGTTGAATAAGTTGCACAAGATCAGGATCACGCCGTTGAGCTTCGGCAATACGATCCAACAGAGAGGGTCGAGCTTCCAAACTGAACAATACTATCGGAGAATCAGAGGATGGAGCTCGATCATGAATATCACAAAAAGAAAGAGTCTCAAGAATATCCCATTCGGCAAGCATCATAGAAACGACAGCCGAATGTCTGCGACTAAGTGCATCAGCAACACGATTACCCTTACCAGGTGTTTACAGGATATCAAAGTCATAGGAGGCAAGAAACTCGAGCCAACGCTGTTGCCTCATATTGAGTTCCTTCTGAGTGAACAAATACTTCAAGGATTTATGATCGGTATAGAGAATGAAGCGCTCGTCTAATAAATAGTGTCGCCAAATCTTCAAAGCGAAGACAATGGCGGCCAACTCAAGATCATGCGTGGCATAGCGAACTTCATTCGGACGCAGTTTCCTAGAAGCATAAGCAACTACCCAATCCTTCTGCATAAGCACGGCACCGAGACCACTACCACAAGCATCGGTGTAGACAACAAGATCATGATTCCCCTCGGGAACCACAAGAATAGGAGCATTAGTGAGAAGTTCCTTTAATGTCAGAAAGGAAGCTTCACACTTGTCGGACCAAATATAACGAATGCCTTTCCGAGTAAGGCTGGTGAGAGGAAGCACAACACGGGAAAAATCCTTAATGAACCGACGGTAATTACCCGCCAATCCAAGCAAACTACGAATATCATGAACATTCTCAGGCCTCTTCCAATTCTGGATAGCTTCGATCTTTGAGGGATCGACCGAAACGCCATCGAAAGATACAACATGGCCTAAGAACTTAACCTTATCCTCCCAAAAATGGCACTTGGAGAATTTGGCTTTAAGCTGATGGTGGCGAAGAGTACTCAAGACAATTCTCAAGTGATTAGCATGCTCGGCTTCAGACTTAGAATAAACAAGAATGTCGTCAATGAACACAAGGACGAACTTATCGAGATATTCCCAGAATACTCGATTCATAAGATCAACAAAGAAAGCAGGAGCATTCGTCAAACCGAACGGCATAACTAGCCACTCGAAAGAACCATATCGAGTGAGCTGTAAGAGGTATGCTATCTTTCGCGACTCGGAGCTGATGAAAACCAGTGGCAAGGTCGAGCTGTGAGAAGACCTTAGCGCCACTCAATAGATCGAACATATCATCGATCCTCGGCAAAGGATACCTATTCTTGATGGTTAACTCGCTAAGCTAGCGATAGTCGATGCAAAACCTAAGAGTTCCATCGGACTTCTTCACGAAGACGACCGCGGTACCCCATGGTGAAAAACTGGACCGAATCAATTGTTTGGACTCAAGCTTAAAAAGCTGCAACTTGAGTTCCTCATTTTCTTTTGTAGACATCCTCGTGGGAGGACGCCCAACTGGCTGCGCGCCTAGAATGAGATCAATGTGGAACTCGATCGCCCGCTTGGGTGGCAAACCCGAAACCGGCTCAAAAACATCAGAGAAGTCACAAACAATAGGAATACGAGATATATCATCATCATCTCATGAGTCAAGAGAATATAAAGCCATTTCAAAATTATCCACATTCCGAAGAACAAGTGACAGCTGAGTAGACGAATCTGGATGTCGAAGATATAAAATTCTTTCAGAACAAATAATCCTGGCATCGTATCTCACTAGCCAGTTCATACCCAAAATCATATCAAATCCCAAATAAGAAATAACGTGCAAATTCGCACGAAAAGAAAAGCCACATAAAACAATCTCAACATCATCACAAAGCATGCTAAGGGTCGCGGATCCCCCAATAGGATTCGCAATCCTCAACGAAGTAACCATACAAGAAACATCCAAAGAC
The DNA here is from genome assembly GCA_030737815.1 of Allium fistulosum. Lineage (NCBI taxonomy): Eukaryota > Viridiplantae > Streptophyta > Magnoliopsida > Asparagales > Amaryllidaceae > Allium > Allium fistulosum. The sequence goes on along the minus strand of CM060905.1, from coordinate 865,524,453 downwards.
AAATCATCGACGAGCTTTTTCTGCACGAAAGAATGCGAAGCACCCGTATCGAACAGAACTCGAATACTACGGTCATGAAATAAAATAGAACCTTCCAAAATAGAGGGAGATATACCTTTGGGCTGAGAAGAATCTCCAGAAGCTTTAGCAACATAAAGCTTGCCAGACTTGGCACTAGCAGGAGCAGTAGGGTAGGTGGAAATACGGTCACCTTCCTTCTTGCAATAATGGCAGAAGAGAGGCTTAGGAAAAGCTCGAATCATATGATCAGGAGAACCACAGTTGAAACACTTCCGAATGGAAGGTGTTCCAGCAGATTGAGAGTTAGAACCGGATTCAATAGGCTTCTTCTTCTTAGAAGGGAGGAATCCCTGCTTATGAAATGGAAACCTCTTCTTATTGGGGTTCTTGCGAACCTCAACATCATCACCACTATCACACTCCTTCTCGATGGCCTCGAGATGAAGTGCCGAATCAACCAACTCCTCAAAAGAAAGCTTAAGCTGGAGCAATAAAGATTTCTTAAGATATTTCTTAAGACCAGAGACAAACTTCAGATTCTTCTTATAAGAAGTGCTAATGAATTCAAGACCATACTTAGATAAGGCCTCGAATGATGCAACATATTCAGAAACGGAGGACTTCCCTTGCTTCAACTCAAGAAAGCGACGGGCCAATAAAACTTTCTCAGATTCAGGAACGAATTTGAGTTCGAATCGTTCCCGAAACTGAGTCCAAGAAAGAACAGACTCATCAAGTTCGGCTACAAGAAGCTCGTACCAATCAAGGGCACGCTCTTGCAATAAGCTAGAAGTTACAAGAACTCGATCGTGGTCAGACAGATCCATACGAGAAAAGATACGCTCGCATGTGCGAATCCAAGCTTGGACCTCAAGAATGGACTCGGAGCCTTTGAATGGCTTTCCACCAAGATGAGAAAAATCACTGCACAGGCATGCAAAAGCAGACTTGCGTGGAGGAGATGCACGAATAGGAGCTGGAGGCTGAGTGCTCCTAAACAACTCCAAAAACTGATCGGCAGACATATAAACGCCGTCCGGATGCGAGCCGCTGGATTGGCCAGCATCCGAGCGTCGTCCTCTGCCTCTTCTGGCCATTGGTTAAAGATAAGATAAGAAAAGGATTATTCACAAGGTAGATATCATCAATTCAAATATGGAATACTATGGAAGAAATGCATTCCTAAACATATTCCCAAAAATTCTATCTACCCCAAAGGCACGGAAAGAATAAAGGCACGATGCTACAAAGATTCGTAACATTCGTACTACCATTTGATGTACCGTAATATGTGTCTCTATTCTATGTTTATCATATTTTGTTCTGAACTCAGCTGTGATACCAAGCTGTAACGCCCCCACTCCGAGACCCACATTAGCAAAGAGTATTACTAAGTAACACCGTCTGCTAATGCGGAGAATAGAGCTGGATAGGAGCGACCATCTATAACCTTGTCTTAATTATCTATTGAATACACCGACAATTGCCACTTCTTACTCAAGTGGATCGACATCTCCAATAAATAGATAATACAAAGCCATAGGTGGCTGAAGGATCTATCAGAATAAAATATAACAACTCGAATGTAATACACATCACAGAACAGTAGATCGTCACATACATTTACACATATGCAGATACATTACAGAGTTTACAAAATGATACATGTCAAGTGGTATGCAAACCACAATATACAGGCGAGTCAATATAGTATATATAAGAGTTACAGTCAAAAAGGACTACACAAAAAGCTATAACAAAAAGGAGCTAGCGGAATAGTCCATGCAGAAGCAAAATAGGCTAAGTCCAAAGTACCTAACCTGAAACATCTCGGTCTGACCCGAGTATAAAATACACGGGTCAGTCTAGCTAAACAAATCAGTTAGATAAACTAAATGATAATGAACATACAAGATCATAAAGTACCGCAAATATCTCCAAAAGAGATAACCAAATCATATAACATAAGATGAATCAAAACAAGCCTCATATCATAGGCAACTCAAATACCAAGGACATACATATCCCAAAACAAGCCAAAAGGCAAATGACAAATACCAATAAAGGTAACACAAGTTTCCACAAGGTAATCACTATATATCGTGTGGTTCAAAGAACCTATACCGAAGGGCGATACTCTAGGGAAATATAATTGTCAAAGAAACAAAAGATGCTCGAGCTCAGTACTATAACAAGGATCCATACGCCCGAAGGCAATGCCAGAAGGCAACGCCCGAAGGCAACAAACCGTAGTGGCGGTACTGGACACCACTGTCCGGCGGAATGTGTCACAACTCTCAGTAAGGAACCCGGAAAATGTTAACGTGAGTCTCATACCCCACGTTCACACTAAACGGTTTACTATCCGTCAGTCAATTTCACACTCAAAGCAGTACAAAGTTTACCTCATCTCATCAGTAAACCAGACCCGAAGGTAAAAACGATCAAACGAATAGATTAGGAATTAATTGAAAAGATGAACGCACGTGTTCATAGCACGCATTTTATCTAATCATTTAATTCTCCTCCCTCTTCGCTCGGAGTGCAAAAATTATGTGTGTGTTTTAAATAGAAATTATAAATTGGAGAAACGAGCTTTAATACAATTTGAAAAGATCATTTTATAAAAACCCGTGCATGAAATCAAAAAGGAATCATCAAAGTCAAATATGCAATAACAACTAATTGGAATCGACACGAATCGATTGTAATTGGAAACCAATCAAAATAGGCAAAAATAGGCAAAACAAGCAGGTCAGTCGACTGACTGTAGAGGGCCAGTCGACTGATCCAGAAACCCAAAAATTCCATTTCCTGCAGTCAGTCGACTGACTGCAGGAAACATGAACTTCCTGTTTTTGCAGATAGTCCTAGGAGCATTCAATTGCTACAGCCAGTCGACTGATTGTAGAGGGTCAGTCGACTGACTGGCACTGGGGCTGTTTTTCAGCCTATCAAAATGAAGAGCAACTCTTCCAATTTTCGATCGGAGGAGCAATGGGCGCTAGGGGTTTATGCCAATCGACAATCCAGCCCTATTGGCTCTTCAATACACCTCCAAAACATGATCAAACATCAAAGCTATGATTTTTAGAGTTTTTTACTTCAAAACACCAAAAATTGAAATGTTCTCTAAATCAATTCAAACCAAAAGCAAATGATCATGAATAAGTGTTAGGAATTCATACCTAACATCAATGATATCAAGAGAAGTAGATGTGAGTTCAAAACTCACCTTTTTAACTCAAAAACAAAGATAAGAAGCTCAAATGCAAGGCTAGAACAATCACTCTTCAATTTCAACCCAAGGAGCTTCAATCTAAGCTCAAAAGAAAACATTTTCTAAGTTAGGGTTTAGAACATTTCAGAAATTGAAGAGGAAATGAGATGGAGAAAATGAAGAGGAGGCTTACCTTAGCTTCTCTTCGAATTTGGAGCAAGAAATTTGAATTTGCTAAAGGAACTAGGGCTTGGAAGTTTTAATTTCCCATTCCTCTCCCCATTTTCAGTTGAAGCTTGAATTTTTAAGAGAATAGAAATGAAGTGAAGAGGAGAGGGGCTGAACTAGGTTATAGAGTGAGTTGGGGTGAAACCCAAACTCAAGCCCAACAGAAAAAAGCAAAATTCAACTTACTCCAAACATATCGAAGCTTATACTCAAAAAAGTCGCAAACGCCATTTCAGACTCAATGGAAGTGGCCCCGAGTCCTAATTCGGCCGTTTGCAAAAAGTAACATTTAGGAACTAAATTCGACCAACGACGCTATATTTAAATAAATTATTTAAATATAAAATCGTATAATATGCGGGTTGTTACACAGAGCGTGGCGAGTGAACACACAAGTGTGAATACTTATCGACTGTAGGCGTTATTAAAAAAAGAATTTTTATATACATACACCTAACTCGGATAAACTGAGGCCAGATATACCGATCATGCACTGCCTTTCAAGCTTATGTGAGAAGGGTACAGAGCATGGCGAGTGGACACACAAGTGTGAAGTGTGAACACATGACTCTAGGTGTTAAAAATATATACATATATACAAATGTTTTTTTCTTTTTTTTAGAAAGAGAGAGTTTTGGAAAATCATCTTAGCACCAAGTGTAAACCATTGTTATTTGTAACCAAACTTCATTTTTATTTTTGTTAAGACAAATAAATTTTCAAAAATTTCAATTTATTAACCAAAACTTATACTTATCCCATAGTGTTTCTTCAAAAATAAATCAAAATGCTAAAAGGAAAATGTTTTTCAGATTTAGAAATTTTGAGATTTCTTTTTAAGTTAAAAGAAAATGAAAACTCCAAAATGCCATGAAACTTTAAAAAAAATGAAAATGAGACACCCCCACACTTAATTTTGACTGTGTCCCCATAGTTAATGCATGATATAACGAGTGTAACGGGAAAAACTATGTACATATTTACAAAAGAGGGTTATCAATCTTACTAGACATAGCTTGGCTCATGAAGGATTATGAGCTCCTCCTCTTGGTTATTTGGCAATTCCAAGAAAGGTTTCAAACGATGACCGTTGACTTTGAAAATCGATCCATCCCTGGGGTTTTCTATTTCTATGGCACCATGTGAAAAAACAGTTCGTACCACAAATGGTCCGGTCCATCTTGATTTAAGTTTCGCAGGGAATAAATGAAGTCTCGAGTCATATAAAAGAACTTTCTGGTTAGGCGAAAACGTTTTCCTTAGGATTGATTTGTCATGAAAAACTTTTGTTCTTTCTTTGTAAATTTTCTCATTTTCTTACGCGTCATTCCTAAGTTCTTCTAGTTCGTTGAGTTGTAGTTTTCGGTTTTCGCCAACTTTCTCAAGATCAAAGTTTAAGTTCTTTATTGCCCACAACACTTTGTGTTCGATTTCAATGGGTAAATGGCAAGCTTTACCGTAAACTAAACGAAATAGGGACATCCCAAGGATAGTTTTAAAAGCATTACGGTAAGCCCAAAGCGCGTCGGTCAATTTCTAAGGCCAATCTTTTCGATTTTTGTTAACAATTTTCTCCAAGATTTGTTTTATTTGTCAATTTGAAACTTCAACTTGCCCACAAGTTTGAGGATGATATGGAGTGGATAAATTGTGGGTTATCGAGTATTTCTTCATTAATGTTTCAAAAGATCGATTGCAAAAATGGGTTCTGTTATCACTGATTATTGTGCGAGGTGTGCCGAACCTCGAAAAGATGTTTTCTTTGAGAAATTTCACAACAATTCTATGGTCGTTGGTTTTGTAGGGAACGACTTCAACCCATTTTGAGATCTAATCGACAGCGTGAAGAATATACAAGTTTCCAAAAGAATTGGGAAAAGGTCCCATAAAGTCGATACCCCAAACATTAAAGATTTCGATCATAAGAATAGGGTTTAGAGGCATCATATCTCATCGAGAAATTCGTCCAAGCATCTGACATCGATCGCAAGTTTTGCAAAATTCAAATGAGTCTTTAAAAAGAGAACGCCAATAGAAACCACACTGAAGTACCTTTTTCGCAGTTTTTCGAGGACCGAAATGTCCACCGCATGCTTGATCGTGGAAAAACGAAAGAACACTCCTGACTCATTATCCAGAATGCAACGTCGGATGATTTGGTCGGGACAATATTTGAACAAGTATGGATCGTCCCAATAGAAATATTTCACTTGGGACATGAATTTGTATTTGTCCTATTTGGACCAAGATGAGGGAGTTTCTTTAGTGACTAAGTAGTTCACTATATCAGCGTACCATGGATCGATAGAAATTGAAAGGAATTGTTCATTGGGGAAGTTTTCATTGATTGGAAAAGAAGATGGTGCATTTGGAAGACGAGATAAGTGATCGGCTATGACATCATCGAATCCTTTTTTGTCTTTGATTGTAAGGTCAAATTCTTGAAGTAAAAGGATCCAACAAATCAAACGGGATTTGGCATCCTTTTTACCGAAGAGATATCTAAGCGCAGAGTGGTCCGTGTACACAGTAATGAGTGAACCTATCAAGTAAGGTCGAAACTTATCAAGCACAAAAATGACGGCTAGAAGATCTTTTTTGGTGTTGTGTAGTTAAGTTGAGCGTCAATTAGAGTCATGCTCGCATAGTAAATAACATGGAGGATTTTGTTGATGCGTTGTCCTAAGACAGCACCAACCGCAAAGTTAGAAGCGTCACACATTATTTCGAAAGGAAGACCCCAATCGGGTGCGCAAATGATTGGAGCAGAAATGAGTTCCTCTTTAAGACGCTCGAAAGAAGAGATACAATCAGAGTTAAAATCGAAAGGAACGTCTTTTCCAAGAAGAGTCGTCAAAGGGTGAGCGATTTTGCTGAAGTCTTTCACAAAGCGTCGATAAAAGCTAGCGTGTCCTAGAAATGATCGAATGTCCTTAATAGATTTAGGAATGGGTAGGTTTGCAATTACGTCGATTTTCTCTTTATCTACGTCAATGCCTTTATTGGAGATGATATGTCCAAGGACTATGCCTTGTTTGACCATAAAGTGGCATTTTTCCCAATTCAAAGTCAAATGTTTTTCTTTACATCGATTTAGAACCAACTCAAGATGATGTAAACATTGGGAAAAAGAATCACCAAAGATAGAGAAATCGTCCATAAAAACTTCTAAAAAGCGTTCAATCATGTCGGAAAAAATGCCAACCATGCATCGTTGGAAAGTAGCAGGAGCGTTACAAAGTCCAAATGGACACGTGAAAGTCATTTTCTCTTGATCTTCGGGAGCGATTGGAATTTGGTTATAGCCGGAATAACCATCAAGGAAGCAGTAAAATTCGTGGCCGGCTAAACGTTCGAGCATTTGGTCGATAAATGGAAGAGGGAAGTGATCCTTACGTGTTGCGGCATTTAGTTTTCGATAGTCAATGTAAACAGGCCAACCCGTTTGAGTACGAGTTGGAATAAGTTCATTTGAATCATTTTTGACAACGGTTAGCCCAGGCTTTTTCGGCACAACGTGAATTGGGCTAACCCATGAACTATCAGAGATTGGGTAAATGATTCCGTTGTCGAGAAGTTTAAGAATTTCATCACGCACCACATCTTTCATTTTTGGATTCAGCCTTCGTTGCGTGTCACAAATAGGCTTGGCATCGTCGATTAAATGGATGCGATGTTAAACAAGAATGGGACTAATTCCCTTAATATCGGTAATGGACCATCCAATTGCTTCCTTTTTTTCGAAAGGGTTGAAAGTAAAGAAGTTTCTTGATTGAGAGAGAGTGTCGCAAAAATTATGCAGGAAATGTTTCGTTATCACCTAAGTATGCGTACTTAAGATGATCGAGAAGTGGTTTGAGGTCCAACTTTGGGAGTTTTTCGATCAAAGAATTGGGTTGAGATTCAGACTCAACTGGAAGCGATTCGAAGGGAAGAGTGTATTCAATCTCGTTGGGAATTTCGTGAAACAATTTTTCATACTCGGCTTCGCGTTCGTCGTTAAGATCAAGTGTCTCGTTTTTGAAGTTTTCGTGAATGGCACTAACTTCCAACGTTGGGTCACAACGTTCGTTCGATTGGCTTGCAAGATTGAAAATGTTGAGATCCAAAATCATGTTTCCAAAAGATATTTTCATCGATCCATTATGACAATTGATTAAGGCATTTGAGGTGGCTAAGAATGGTCTGCCTAAAATCAATGGAATTTGACTCATGGGATTTGTCACAGGTTGTGTTTCGAGAACGATAAAATCAACGGGGAATATGAATTGCCCTACTCGAATGAGCACGTCCTCGATTTCTCCCATGGGCTTCTTAATGGAACGATCGGCGAATTGAAGCGTGACCTTTGTGGGTTTGAGCTCACCTAAGCCTAATTGTTCGTACATGGAATATGGAATCAAGTTGACACTCGCGCCTAAGTCAATCAAATATTTGATTTTCTTGTCTCCGATTGTACATGAAATCGTAGGGCAGCCATGATCTTTGTATTTAACGGGGATGGATTGGGACAAGACTTCACTCAAACTGGCTGCTAAGAAGACTTTTTGGGCACTTGAGTGTGTCGCTTTTGGGTGCACAAGTCCTTAAGAAATTTCGTGTACGTGGGGACTTGCTGAACAATGTCAAGAAGCGGAATTTTAACTTTGACTTGTTTAAAAATTTCCAACATCTTTTCCATTTGGTCCGAGTGTTTCGTTGGTCAAAGACAATGTGGAAATGGAACACAATACTCAGTAGGCGGGTCTACTCGAGTAGAAGAAGAATTTTGATTGGCATTCGATTCAACGTTTGGCTTGATGTTCTGTTCAGATTCGTTCGTTGTTTTAGAAGTGTCGAGAGAGGTTTCCGGTAAATCGTTTGGGTTAACGATTTGATTATCGATTTGTTTACTGGAACGTAAGGTTGTGATAGCATTTAATTCGATGACGTAGCTATCTTGAACAACATGGGCTTGATTTGAATTTGTGTTTTTATTTCTGGGATTTGGAAGGGGTTGGCTTGGGAATGTTCCTCGTTCGCGTTCACTTACAAACGCGGCTAATTGACTCATTTGCATTTCAAGTTTTTCAATCGATTGGTTTGTGTTTTGCATATACGAGGTCAATAAATTTTGCAAATTGCTATTTGATTGAAGACTTTGAGTAGTTGCTTTAGCCAACATTTCAAGAGTTTTCTCAAGTGAACTTAAACGTTTATCTTCTTGGAGAAGATGAGCAGAATTTGGTTGAAAATTTGGTTGATTATGAGACGGACCCGCAAAGTTTGGTTGAAAATTGTTGGGCTGAAAGGGAGGATTCGAAGCATTATTCGGGAATGCTTGAAATTTAGGACGAACCGTATTCTTCTTGGGATTGTTTTGGTTCCAAGCAAAATTTGGTTGATTTCTCTAACCAGGGTTGTACTTTGGAGAAAACGGGTTGTTTTTTGCTTTACGAAAGCATTGATTTGTTCGATAGAATTGGGACACTGATCGGCTATATGATTAGGATCGTTGGATTTATAACACATCGGTTGGGAAGCTTGGTTCATTTGATTCGATGAGAAAAAGTTATCAAATTTTTTAATCATTGCGTCGATCTTAACTTCTAAAGGAAAAGACGATCCTATCGAGTGTGCACTTGATCGTGAGTAAATTGATTTTTCGTTCGAACGATCCCATTGAGATGATTTTTCGGCGAGGTTTTCAAGAAATTGCCAAGCATCGTCGTGATGTTGGGCAAGAAAGTTGCCTTGGCACATTGATTCAATCATGGTTCGTGAGCTGTTTTCGAGTCCATCGTATAAGATTATATACACACATATTTATTAAATTTTATATTTTTATTTGACTTGGTAATTACTAGATCTTTTATTATATAGGTCTAGATCTGAAATTTAAAATCAAAATTTTAATTTTGAATCCATGTCAAGGTCATATATATAATCTTTTGTATGCTACAAATTTTATTTTATATTGTCTTAAACTATATACATATATATACATATATTAGACAGTATATATGTATGTGGATGTGGCAAATATGTCCTTTGCGATGTAAATCCCAGAACTTATACATGGGCATGTTAAACCATGTACACTATTTATGTTGCACGTGCATATACACACAATATATGATACACATACTAAAATATATATTATAAACATAACAGTAGATAAAACTTCATTTATAAATAAAATAAAATATTGGTTTTATTTAAAATAATTTAGATATGGTCTAAATAAATTTAGACTTTATAAGCCCGGTAAGATCGAAAATGGAATAATATTTTCGAAATTTACATATTTACCCCACTACATGATGGCCCAGTTCCAACAATGGCACCAGAGCCAGATAGCCTATGCGGTTTAAATTAGCAATATTATGGCTAACTTATTAGAACCTACCTATATAGTAGGGTGTCTATAAAAGTTATGTCTAAGGTTGGGTTTGGGTAATCAAGCACTCTGCCTTACTTAGCTATGGCCTGACCAAAAAGAATGAGGTAAACCTAAAGGTTATCCCCAATATAAAGGCCTAAATTGATTTGGGCCTTGGGCTAATTTACAAAATCTGTTTCAAAATTAAAATTAAAATTAAAATAAAATTTTAAATTTAAAAGGTTAAATTTAAAATAAATAAAAATAATATTCTAAATTTAAAAGGGTAAATTTAAAATAAGTAGTGATTTTATAAGTGTCAAAAAATAATTTTCAAAATTGTTCTGAAAATAAAATAATTATTTTCGAAAATTATTAATAATTAATTAGATTAATTAATTAAAAGTTAATTGATTAAATTAAATAAAATATATATTGATATATGTAACGTTATCTTAAAATTTTAAGGTAATAAATATACTTACATATATATATATAGTTAAAATTGTTTTGATTAAATAAATAAATAAATTATTAATTAAAAAATAAAATAATATACATATATTAGATATATATGTATAACTGTAAATGTTATAGTGCACATATTCAATTTAAAATATTTAAAATGAATAAAATAAAATTAATTAAAATATTAGTTAATTGAATAAGATTTAATAAATAAAATTAGTATAAGATTATACATAAGATTATTATATAAGTTAGTTAAATTATAATTTATACAAGAATTAAACTTATATAATATATATATAGTAAAAAGATGGAACGGTAAGAACCCCAATTAGATTTAAGGAATATATACATATGTACAGTATGCATACCGTGATTTCAGATGTATTTGACACTTGAATGACGAGAGTATTTCATAAGAAATACATTATTTCATAAGTCGATATTTCTCAACTAAATATCATAAAGATTATGAATCTTCAATATAATTGTTGTCCTCTACCATTTATATATTAATGAATTACTTGCATACTCTTTAATTATTGAGCAAACTCAAGCTAGGAATGTTATGTGTAGTATTATTAATATACATACTAAACGAGGTAACATAGCTATAAATATTTGTTAAGCAAACTAAAGATACATATATTGTACTTAGGTTGTCGTGAAATGTTAAGTACCAGTGAATAATCTATTTCAGTTTGTTGAGCAAACTCAAGATCGAAATGAGATCAGGACAAAGATCACAAGGTTAGAAGTTGTATATAATACCAAAGATAAAGTGTTATCCGTAACTCGAGGGCTTATGATTTATTGAGCAAACTTAAGGTCAAAATCCTAAGACAAACGAGTCCTAACACCCACTAGAGAAGTCAAAAGATTTCTATGTTTCATCTTAGGGTTTTGAGAAATATAAAAGTCTAACTAGAGCCTCATTTGAAAAATGAAATTGTAACGTTTGACCTTTCTAATATTATAAGAACGTCTACTATATAAAATTATAATAATATACATTGATTAATTTATGCAAGTAATAATTGTTTATCAGTTAAGATATACAAAAGAACTGAACTAAAGATTGGCAAATATAAATATGAAATATACTCACCAATAATTCTTTGCATATTGACCCATGCAAGCGCCTAATTATACATGTGACGACCCACCCTTTTGGAAAATTTAAGCTGACAATAAACCACACATGTCCAACTCAAACCATTCAAAAGGGCAGATTATCAATGGGGATTAATAAAGAAAATAAGAGAAAAGAAGGAAAGCAATACACAGAATCTCGCAGCGGAACGACAAAATATAATAATCAAATAAAACAGTTAATGAAGCTGTTTTACAATATACATTTTTACAACATCAATTCAGAGTATGATAAACAAATATAACAAATAACGCAGTGGAAAAATATATTAAATACGATTACCAATCTTCATCTTCATCTTCAAGAATAACGTCTTCAAAACACTGAAATACTCAGGCTGACCCGGGCATAGTGAAAAATAATACACTTGAGTCAGAACTAAAAATTCCTATGTAAGTCAAATCAATAATACGTAAAATATGAGTGCAATTGTTTTAAAGATGTTTACGGGATTTTCCATCTCCTAATCAAAATTCGAAATACCAATGTTAACCACTTTAATTAAAATAAATCCAAGGTTTAAATTAAAACTTAAACCTTTCAAATAATTCAATTTCAATAAATTTTAAATCATATCTTAATTTCAACTTAAAAATTTCAAGTTAAATCCTTAAACAATTTCATTTAAGAAGTTTCAATTTTCAACCTTTCAAGCTCGAAATAGAAAATAGTTCAATTTCATATAAATCCAAAGTATTATTTTCTTTAAAACAATATCATTCAAACCAATCCAAATTCAAGAAATTGTATGGGTATATATCATTTCAACCCATAATTTAAATGTCTTAATTATCCAATTCTAAAATGATTCGGATGACAATTTAAATGATGTCAATAATATACTAAGTGATAACAGGGACATAATAAAATAAATAAACAACCATACATCCAACATATTAATCAATAAGCATCTATTTCAAACAACATCCAAATCAACCAATATATCACAACAGTTAATAGTTATTAATGTCGAGGGTTTAACTAGCAATAAATTTTAATATAAATTTAAATGTCAATTCAAGTTAATGTCGATTTAGATTCAATATCAATTCAAATGTCAATTTAAATCAACAAACAGCAATCAAAAGTTTATATATCAAATCATAAATTTTATTTAACTTGCAATGGAAATTTTAGTATTGCTCGCGTGGGTTTAATCATGCACCTTTGATTTACAGCCCATTAAAAAATCCAATAAAAGCCCAAAATTTCAACGGTATCCAAATTCAACCAAACTAGTATCACGTTATTCGGAATTTCGATACGAACCCAACGGAAGAAATTGCGCGTGAATCCGAGTTCGTATGCAAAACTTATACAAGTTAGAAGATTTGAAATTTAAAATTTAAATTAAAAAAATACAGGGGTAAAATAGTAATTACCAATCTCTCTCAGACCCTACCTGTACGTGATCGAACCCTAACATCACCTAGTCGCCACTTTTACTTCGCCTACCGCCGCGCTTAGACGTGCCACCACCAAGATCAGACCATGCCATCGCCTCGGCCTGTCGCATGTCCCTGACCCTACGCAAACTCTTCCGCCGCCGCCTGGAACCTCGCCGATGCCGCTTCCTTCGCCAATTCTGGCGATCTCGAGCCTTCTAAACATGATCGGAGACCATATATCAACTGTGCTACGTCTCTTCTTCCAGATGCAACTCCCCGATCGTTGAATGGATGAAGATCCACCGTTGAAATCAAACCCTAGAATGAACGACCGAGGTTGATTCGCCAATTTCTGGACAAACGAAGCTTCCAATCGGAAAACGAATTGCAAACACTGATTCCATTCGTCGAGAGCTTCGCGATGATATATTATATGATAGTATTTGAGCAGTCTGAATTTTGGATTTAGATTTGAAATTGAAATTTAGGGTTTTGAGATGTTTGCCATTGGAAAGGAGTAGATTAGATTAACAAGTACATATAGAAAATAGAATGAAGACTGCTAGGATTTATAACAGCCTATATATAGATAAAGCTGAAACAGGAATAGATGGAACAGATCGATTGGGCCAAAGCGATAACAAAGGCCCGAAAAGCCCGTTTCGTTCCCGAAACGAAAATAGGTCATCCCATATGTCGAAATATAGGTTTCCAATATTTTTAAACTCAATGAAACTAATTTCAGACCCTAATTCTATTGTATATAGAAGTTAGCTTTAAAAATCAAATTATATTATTTTAATTAAATTCCTTTAATTGATTTCTACACATTTCGAGCTCGCACGATCAAATGATAAGTCTGATCGCTACGAAACTTAAAATTCTATAATAATTCAGTATTACGAATCTGATGAAACTGGTTTCGTCGAAATCCAAGACAGTACCCAAAAAGACTAATTTTACACGTTAAATAAAACAATCTATTTTAAAAAAACCAATTTAATCATTTTTAAATTCTAAATTAAAAGTTTTATTATCATCATTTTGATTAAACTGAAATTAATAATCTTTTAAAATTTAATTTTCCATGTTAAATTCAAGATTTAAATTATTAAATAAATTTCAACATTTAATTACAATAGTAATAAAACCCTAGTTCATTACATTTTATATTTCCAACAAATTCTTTTATTTTGATTTAAATCCTTATTATTAAATTAACAAATACCTTATGTGTTAATTAAACATAAATTTCCATTTTATTACACTCCTCACTCAACAGTTAACATCTTTTCTCATATAAATTGGAATATTTAATTACATTAAATTCCAACAATATATTTCCAAATTAACTTTAAATAGATTTAATAGTAATATGAGAAATAAACAATTGTTACATTTAAGAAATTTAAATACATTTATAAATATATTGTTTACAACAAGGATTATAAATTACTCACCAAATAACTAATTTCATGTTCTATATTAAACCAATTTCGATTAAATAACATATAATTTCACCATTAACACATCATTTAATTTATTCCTTATTAAACTTTACAACTATATCCAAATTAAACTTTACAATTATATTCCAGTTAGAGATAAACATTCATTTTATTCTTTTCAAGTCAAGACTTAAATTTTATTCAAATGTTCATTTTAATTTCATTTAAAATGTAAGTTCTTATGTTAAACTTATTAATTACAACGTATTAGTCTTTTCTTTTCAGTTAAAGGATTCTAACAACTCTTATTGCAGTTTATATTCAATATTAGATTTCAAACGAATTCTTATTATACCACAACTGTTTTCTGTTCATTTCATATATTCCAACATTTACTTGTTAAATTATTCCATTCTTATATTAACAACTATTATTACAATCAATGAAACTTACATTCAAACAATTATTAAATAAATTATATTCAAATCAATATCATCAAATCATATTCTAATATGCATTACAATCTTTTATCTCATTGAAATTTGTTGTTTTAGAATTCTCTAAGATCATGTTTTATATTCCAACATATTTATACATTAATAAATCATAAAATCTTTATTTCCAACCATTTTAAATCAACAATTATATTAAATTTAACATTTCTAAATGGTTGAAAATACGGGTCGTTACAATCTCCCCCACTCAAAACTTTTCGTCCCCGAAAAGGAACAAGAAAGAATTAAGAGATATGATATATTTTATTCAACATAGTCAATTTATAACAATTTAACTTACATATTTGAGTTTAATATAAATTTTGAAATGACTCAACTTCTATGAAAAAATTTCTAAGTCCTAAATTCATGAAAAATTTCGGCAGCATCTCCTTTGCGCAAAAAGGTCCAAAAAAATAACAATATCAATAGTTACATTGTATGTTCATATTTTGATAATAAAGCATCCCAAACCATGGGGAAAAACCATAAAATATTACTACAAAAACCGTAATCCAAAAACGTACCTATTTGTCGGAAACAAATTTTATTTATTAAACCAAAAGCAACAGCTATTGCTTCCATAAACATGTGTCCTACTTACATAATTCAAGAGAATTAAACATGATAAAAGGACAATATACTAACTATTCTATCATAAATACCAATAACACACAATATAGCAATCATATGCAACAAAGCAATGTAACGCAACTAATAAGTATGATGCCCTTCTACATGCAATTCTAATGGAATGTAATAGTTACATGCAACCAAAATAGTATAGCAATCAAAAGCAACAATCATAGCAAAACATTTAATTATTAAAGTTCGTACGATGTACATATATCATTTATACACAATATCAATTCTGACCACTTGCTTGAATACACAAATTTCACTTTCAAACTAGTATTGATAACCCGACCACTCTAGTGCGGGCTTTGATCCGGTTCCTTGATTAGAAATCTCTGTTCTCCTTGCATAGCCATAAACTATGATAGGAAACTTCAAATTCATATCAAAAATTCATATCAAATGTTCATCGTCAAGAATCGAGTGAAAAATCCTATTTCGGACTGGTGTGAATTACTACAAATCATGTATTCAAATCTGGATCAAAACTATTTTACGAAGAAAAATGATCTATATATAACTTACATATATTATTCCATTGGTTTCTTTAACACCAATTGCTTCATTCATTTTAAATACTCATTTATTTATATAAAGATCAATCTCTTACATAATTTATTTTTCATTAAATATTTAAGTCATTAATGAATCATTTCATAAAATATTACTTAAGCTTCTACTTCATTTACTTAAATTTATAACCTACTTTGGTTATAGAATAAAAATTTAAGTTTTTGGTATTCGTCGTTGAAGAGAATAGAAATATTTCAATATATCTTAAAATTCAACTAAACTATTTAACTTATTCACTTTGTATAAATATAAGATATATTTAAAACATCCTCCTACCATTATGCAAAGATTTTCCAAAAAGTTTAAAATAATGTTAGAAATTTATATCAAAACAATTTAACAAGCTTTAAAATAAAGTTCTTTAAATCTGATAATTTATTAGACTCATTATTTTAAAATAAGTATAAACTCAAAGATTGTTAAACTGAAACTAATAGTATACTCAAATCTTACATTAACTTTCCAAATCAAAGTATAAAATTTCATATCTTCATAATTAATTTTAAAATACTTGTTTTAAAATGAATATTCAAATCATGGAAACATTTATTTTCGTTTAATACAAAATTCAAATAGTAAATAAATTTATAAATTTCATTTTACTACTTCGAAAACCAAGTAAATATTTCAAACCATACTTTCAAAAATTGCAATTCAAATTTAAATTTCCAAGCATAGTACTATAAATAATACTTCCCAAATCATTTATTTGTTTATAAGATTTTGAAACGGGATTTTTTTTATTTTTTGTAATAACCGAAATTTTTGGACAGTTTAAATCGACAATAAACAACACATGTCGATTCCAAACCATTCAAAAAGGAGAATTATTATGGGGTAAATAAGAAAAAGAAGAGAAAAGAAAGAAAAACAAAACATAGAATCTCACAGCGGAATGACAAAATATAATAATCAAATAAATAGTTCATGAAGCTGTTTTACAAATACATTTGATTACACTTTTACAATACAAATTAGAGTTACACATACAGTAGAAATAAATAAATAAATAATGCAGTGGAACAACATGATGCAGTGGAGTAAATATAATAGATAGAATAATATACTAAATCTTCGTCTTCGTCCTCCAGCAAAGTGGTCTTCAACACTGAAATGCTTAGATTGACCCAAGCGTAATGAAAAGACAAAACACTCGAGTCAGAACTAAAAGATCTTATGTAAGTTAAATCAACAGTAAATAAATATGAGTGTAACGGCTTCAGAGACGTTTACGGGGTTTTACAACTCCTATCTAGTAACTAAGTACGTGCAATAACTTAAGAGATGTTCGGGATTGTCATCTCCTAAGGATCCCTTAAAATATTTAATATGTAGCAATATACATTATTATACTATGTCTATCAGTAAAGTTGTGACGACCCGAAATTTTTGAGCATTTGAAATAGGAATATTTAATTAATTTTAAATATTCAAAAGATAAATTATCAACTTAAATTTCAAATATCGTTGTTGATTGGGTGATTTAATTATTAAATTAAATTATTTGAAGTTCGATAAAATAGTAAATCTGGTATTCTAAGCTAATTAAAATTATTTTGAAAGCTCGTAAAATTCATATAAAAAAAATAGCCGTCCGAGGCACAGTCTCGGAATTCAGCGAAACCAGTTCCATTGCGTTCGGAATACGGGTAAAACCTTATAAATGCCTGGCGGCATGTCTAATTCGGAATTCGAGATTTCGAGTTATGTTAAACGAGATATTTCTGAAATTTAATAAAAAAAAAAAAAAAAAGTCAAACCAACCACCCTATATCGTACTCGAGCCACCCTACTTTCTGAAACGCGTGGATCTACTTTCACCTTTCTCGTTTAATCACACTCAACCCTTCCGAGGGAAAAAAAGAGAAAAAAATCAAAATCATAGATAAAATTTTTGTTGAAGAGGATACAACTCGTTAAATAAAAATAATGGCCAAGCTTATCCCATTTCCTTTCGTCCTCCTTTCTTTTAGTACTGCTGAGGGATTTAAATTTTTTTCCATCTCTCGTCCCAGTTTTTCAGAGCAAATAGATTTAAAATCGAAAGGGGGGGGGGCATCGATCTAAATTCGAATTCATGGCATTCTTGCTCGGCCACTCGACTCGAAGGGGAAGTCTCAAGTTCGACATCACAGGAGGAGGCGGTCAGATCGCTTCGGGTAGGAGGCGTTCGAGCGTACGCGGATGTGTGCTTCGCGTTTGTGCTCAAGTTTCGATCGAAGTTATTGGGTTCGATGAGATTTATAGCTGGGTGCTCGTAGATGTAGGGGAAACATAGGCGAGGGTTGCCGATCGTCTGGGACGGAGGTTGTATTGTGTCGCGATGGTGGGTTGAAGAGTTTTCGGGGTAGAGCTGAGTCATAATTTTCGTGATGAAGGTCTCGAGCAGGCGAGCGAAGCGATTTGGTCTATGGTTCGTCGAAGTCGGCAGTAAGGTAAATAAATCTAATTTTAAAATTTTGAAATTATACATATAATCTGTATTTGAATTTTTCCAGTAAACTAGAAATTTATTTAGGGATTTATATATATAGATAATAATAATATAAATATACATTTATATATTTAACTGGCCAGTTTAGTTTTAAAATAATGGATCTAGTAAGCTATTAGTCTATTAACCTGTTTAGTCTATATAGTTACTGGAAATGATTTATTTAAGAGAAATTAATTATTAGATGGATGTTAACAAATAGTATAATATTATACGAGGTTCCCCTATACTTTGTTAAACTAATTTGAATTTGTATTTTTAAATTTAATAGGAAATGAATTTATATAAAATAAGGCTGTCGGGTTAAACCTATGTAAGTCAAAGAAAAAGATACAAGGGTTTAGACATTGAAGTATCTATATAAAGTTAGTTTAAAATTTAGTCTTTAGATAAATTAAATTTTAGTTTGACTTAGAGAAATAGATAGGAATTTATTTCCTGATTTATTTGGAATATTAATAAACTGTAAATGGTCAAACAAGATTTGAGAAATCGTGGAAATAAATTTATTTAGTTAACTTATATATAATTATTTGATGACGGGAAAATTACCTTATTAAGTAAAATAAAATTTATTAGATAGAAATTGATTTGTCCCAATTGTTTGAATATTAATGAAATCATATAATATGTATTCAAGGTCTGGCATCGTGAAGAGGACTATTGATTTGGGTTGAATTGCAAAATAGAAGGGGCAAAAGGTGAGTTAATCTCACTCAGTTAAATTTAAATTTAAATGGTTAAATTTAAATAATTTATTGAATGGTTGATTTGATTGATGTGCTATATTATATATATAGTAGTATATAGCAATATATACATATTGGCATATGTATATATTGGAATTGTTGATATTCCCGCATTGTATAGCGGATGAGACCCTATGCGCCGCATAATAGCGGATGATATTTTATAAACCCATATACCGCTATATTCCACCTTGAAGTGGAATTGGTATTTTATATTGTGCTAACGTTTGTGGATGCAGGAAAACAGGTTGGAGGGATCCAACTGGATTCCTCAAAATATTTAATTTTGTTTAAATATTCTGTGATATGATTGTTGATATCCTGTGATGATTTATATTGGATAATCTGGTTGGATTGAATTTCCCAGTATAATGAGTTATCAAAAGTAATTGAATTGAATTTTTGGAAAGAAATAAAAGAGTAAAATTCAAGTTAAATAATTCTAGTGAATTCGAATAAATTAAATAAGGAATTGTAAAAGAAATAAAGAAATTTCTAAATTCGAACAAATATAGGAAAAGAGGATTTTGAATTTAACAGTGAAGAAATAGGTCTTTAACTAAAGTGATATTATTAAAAAAAATATATATATAAAAGAATTGATTTTATTGAAATTTAAAGATTTAATTTAATTAAAATATTAATTGAAGAAGTTTGGAAATCCGAAATTGGTATTTTAGTTAAAAAGGTTTCAACTCAAAATAAAGAAATAAAATATGAAAGTTAATGTATTTGAAATAATTGAAGTAAATAGGGAAATTTATTTCAAAGTAAGGTAAAATGGAAATCAATTGGAAATTGATTTAAGTGTTTAAAAACTTGGATTTTAAAAAAAAGAGAATGAGATTTTAAAGTTTACAAACTGGGTTTATGAGGTGAAATGAAATATCAGTGGATATTTTAAATATAAATTCAAGGTGGGAATTTATTGAGGAATGTAAATGTGTTTAAAAATAAATGGTGATTTATTTTTAAAAGATATGGAAGGAAGTGTATTCCCTGGATAGCCAAGTACGACTTCAAAGAAAATTCTTAAATATAAGTTAAAAGTTTTCAGGTTGTTTAAAAAGGCATGTTTAGAAAATTTATTATTTCTAATATTTAAATTCTAAAGTAAATATTTTCCAAATCTATTATCGTAATAATTATTTAAGGGTGACTAGTATTTTATTTAAAAAGTGAAAACTTAGTTTTATATTTTATAAAGTAACCTTATTTTAAATATTCTTAAAAGTATTATTTTAATTAAGTATTAAAGTAGTTTTTCCAAATTTAAGTGTTAAAGTAAATTTATAATAAAGTGTTTTAAAGTTATTTTTAAATCTATAGGTATTTTGTACTTGGCGATTCAGTGGAAATAAATATTTGGGGAAATGTATTCCGTAAGCGGAAACTGTTTGAAATTGTTTTCAAATGAGCTTTGAAAATTTGGAAATATATCTTGGAAAGATATTTGGGCAAATAAATAATGTGGGAAATTATTTATTGTGTGATGGTTGTTGTGTATGTTAATTGATAGTTAAATAACCGACTATCAATATTGGCCAAATGCGCTGATCGTATCGAAGAGACCGGGATCGAGTTTCCGTATACCGGGATTCTAGGTCTGGAGACTCGAATACCACTTCGATCCGGTTTGTACGTTTCGTGTAACAATTTCAGAGTCGAAGATGGAGCAGTGAAGTGCAAGGGCTAGTCGCTACTAATCTTGAGGATATTTCCAAAATGGATGTAGTAGGAATAGTGCCTTCGGTTCCGTTCGAACCCGGGACGGACTTGTATGGACGAATGCTTTCGTGACATCGTCAGGTGGACGATGGGCATTCTAAGGGATATGTGCTATAAAGGTATCGTTTAGCCTCGAACCTCATCAACCGGGAATGACTGAAAATCAGGGGTTATGCAGCAAGGCTTCGTGGGTAGCCCCCACTTGAGAGTAAAGTCATCCCTGTCTAGATGTCCCTTTTATTTCGGCTTAGTGTTGCGGTTGCTGATCACAACCGTGGGGTGATTTTACTTGGAATTATCCAGTAAGGGATGATTCCGGCTTTGTGTTGCAGGGGAGCGGGCGTACTCCTCGGTACTGTGATCTAGGCCACGTACTGTGACAGGTGGTACCCCAGTGCCTAGTCATTCGTTGGAAATCCATTCTCCCTACGTGCCTTGTACGAGTTTTGTTTGTATTACCCACGTTGTGGCTAGTATGCTGGAATTTAATCATGTAACAATTTCAGCTATTTGAATAAGTATTTGTGAATAGACACTATTATAATATCAGAGGATTTTTATAAAAAGTGTTTTAGCTATCGTAAGGTAAAAACCCGACATGTTTATTTGTGGCGTGGTCTTACGAGATGCTTTTATTTTCAAAAGGATTTTTGAAACTTTAAAAATCAATTGAGTGTGATTTTCTCACGCTGGTATTCCAGACTGACTCGGGTATTGTTTTATATGATGCTCGGGTCAGACCGAGTATTATAGGTTACAGGATATGATGCTGTGGAGCTCAGGAGACGAGCTGGATGACGATACGTACTCTCGTACTTGCTATTATTTTTCCGCTGTGTATTCAGTTGTATGTTATGGATGTTGATGTACTCTGATGATGAATTGTATAAACAGAAATAGTTTTTGATTTGTGTAAAGATCTGATGATATATATTATATTTTATTCTGCTGCGATGGTTAGATTCTGATGTTGTTTTTCTTTTATTTTCTTCTTCTACCTCTTCTTCTTAACTCAAATGGTCCGGTTTTTCGTGTTAGAAAAACTCGGGTTGTTACAGTGGTATCAGAGCTTAGGCTAGCGATAACCTTGGCTCTGTTGGGAATTTTGAGAGTACTAATAGATATGAGCGCGTATTTGTTAGTAGATATAAAAATGGTTTTATATTGTGTTGGTTGGTTTATTGAGTGGCATATGAACCTTCGTCGGCACAGTCTGGACAACTGTATCGAAGGGGTTTCTAAACACTTGAATAGAACAGTTCGACACAATATTGTTTTAAATAGGGTGAATGAAATAATTTTGCCCAAATTATTTTTGTATATAAAGGATAACTTTTGTAAATTATATATTTGGTTGCTTGGTTGTTAGAAAATGACAATAATGAGTTAGTCTCATTATTGAGTAGAAAATTGAAATATAGACTATAAATGAAATTTATAAATTGAGATAAACTTTATATACAAATGTGAATTACAAATGTGATTTATAATCAAATGAGATTAATTCATAAACAAATGAAATTTGTAAATGTAAATTGTAAATGTGACTTATAACTTGAAATAAAATGTGATAGAATTCCAGAGTAATGTTTGGATATAAAATTGAATGGACTTTGAATTTGAAGTTTTGGGAAAGATTTAAATTCCTTTGGATTTAAAAATAGTTTTTAAAGGTTTTGGAGAAATAATGGTGATATTATTTCATGAATATTTTTGAAATTGAATTGAAATCTGGAGGGATTTGGGATTTAAAAATGTTTGAAATGTTTAAAGTGATAAAAGCATTAAATTCTCTTTCGGTCGCTGGAAAATAATTTCGGTGATGACTGCAGCATCATCGATGTCTATTTTCGAGTTTCCAAAGAGAAATTGCTACCAAACTGTTTTAAATTGGAAATGATTGTGAACTGAGTTGGTTTTGAAATTCAAAGGGAAAATTGGTTGGTAAAAGCAGATTGTTTTGGAAATTAGGATTTGATGTGATATATCAGATGTGTGAGTTATTTATGGATTCAAAATGTTTTTGAAATAAAATCGGGCAATTGGATTCTGGAAATTCTATTTAAAATTTAAATGTGGAAATTTAAATGAATCAACAATATAAAGTATAGAATGAAGTTGATTGAAATAAGAAAGGAATGAAAGTTAAATTCTGGGATTATAATTATAAGATAAAATTTACTCAATGAGTAATATAAGCTGGTAGATAAAAGAGTTAGAGAACGTGAAGGTGAATGAATTGTAAAACTTGTATAAAATTGTATCCTGGAATTAAAATTGAATTCGAATATATGAAGGTAAATAAAATATATTTGAATTTAACTTAAGATAAGTTAAATAAAATTGAGAATTGGAATTGAATTAAATGTAAATAAGTTGAAGTTGAATTGAATTGGATATAAAGGTAATGTAAAATGCTTATAATTGTGTAAAGAAATTCATATTCTTAAGTTCTTAAGTGTAATAATTTGAAAATTTGATTGTAAAGATGAAAATGGACTTAAATGAATAGTCCCAGGTCTTAAGCAAGTAAGTTAAACTTATGAATAGAAATGAAATTGTAAGTCATAAATGGGAATCCATTACTTTGAACCATTAAGAGTTATAATTTGAAATTGTAATTATCAAATGGAAACGATAAGATGAGCAATCTTAATTTTTAAATAAATCCAAACTTGAATTATAAGATAAATTGAACTTAAGATAATTAAGTGAAGTGATATTTGGAATTAAAAAGCAAGTATTTAATTTTAACGAGCAGAGGAACTAATTTGATAATAAATTAGTTAATGAAATTGAATTGTGAGTTAATGAAATTGGATTAACATAGTGATGGTTTGAATTGTGAATGAAATCCAAATAAGTGAAAATAAATTGGAAATGATCTGGTTATTAATAAAATAATTCCAGATGAATTGAGTATGGAAAATAAAATCCATAATGATTGAGTGAATGAACCAATTATATTAAATAAATAAATGGATGGAATTTGATTAAATAAGAATCAAATGAAAGAGGAAATTAAAACTTTAAAGGGTTGGTTAAATGGAAAATAAACTTAAGTTATTGACTTAAGTAAATGTTGAAGGGAAACTGAACTTAAACAGAGGAGTGGTTTAAATAAGTGGGAAATAGTTATTGAATGAATTAACTTGAATTGTTTTCGAGCTAAATAAAATTCAATATTCATAGGTTGGAGATGAATTGAATTTAAGAAAGAAAAATTGGAAATGGAAATCTGAATGAAATGTGGAATAAGTATTTATATTTGAAATGAAGTAGTAAATAAATATAAGAAAAATTTATATTGAACTTAAGAATTGAAGAATGAAATTCTTAAGAAAATTGGTATTGGAAATATACTTAGTAATTTTGGAATGGAAAAATATACTAAGTGAATAATTGAATGAAGACAAAAACTGGAAGTTGTGAAATGGATGATTGTGGATAAGTGAATAACAATCAAAATGAATGTGAATAAAAGAGAATTGATATAATTGGTAATCAATTGGAATTTATACGTAAGATGTACGTATATTATTTTATTCGCATAGCTATTTGGTCCAGATGTCGAACACAGAATTTCGAGATAGTTTTATCGATCCGAATCAGGATTTTTCACTCGATTTTCGACGGTGAGCCTGGATATGGATTGTTGATTGATTCTGGATATTCTCTATCATAGTTGGTGGCTATGCAAGGAGAATGACGGTTTCTGATCAAGGAACCAGATCTGAGTCCGCACTAGAAAGTCGGATGGACGATACTAGTTCGGAAGTGAGATTGTGTGATCGATTGAGCGATCGAATATGATATTGCGTACGGATGATATATGTGCATCGTACGGGCTTAAGTAAAGCAAATATTGAAAATTTGTAAAGAAAAGTATAAAATGACTTTGGGATTGTGAATGGATATTATTGCTTAATAGGATATACAGGTGTTTAAAAGCAATGGATAATTGGGATTTTGATTTTAGAAGATAAGATTTAATGGCCCGACAAAAAGGTATGTATTTGAATTTCTATATGAAATTTGATTGGGTTTTGGATCCAGCCACTTGGCTTTTTGTTTTCTTTTTGAGATTGGGAGACCGTAGAGCCATTTTGTAGTAGTACCGAGCTAGCCGCGCAAAGGAGACGCTGGCGAAATTTTTCGGAAATTTAGGGAGTTAGAAAAATTTTGGAAAATTTTGATAAGTTAAAATTTGAATTCAAATTTAAATTTGAATTGATAAGTAGGTGATATGGGTTGAACTTATGAATAAGTTTGGAAAGTTAAAAGATGATTAGTGTATCATTAATAAAAGATTGTTTGGGTATTGTTAAAACTGTTTGAATTTGGGAAATAGTAATGGGTATTGGATCATTCTTCCTAACTGGTAATTTCGGGGACGAAATTCTTTTAAGGGGGAAGGAATGTGACGACCCGAAATTTTTGAGCATTTGAAATAGGAATATTTAATTAATTTTAAATATTCAAAAGATAAATTATCAACTTAAATTTCAAATATCGTTGTTGATTGGGTGATTTAATTATTAAATTAAATTATTTGAAGTTCGATAAAATAGTAAATCTGGTATTCTAAGCTAATTAAAATTATTTTGAAAGCTCGTAAAATTCATATAAAAAAAATAGCCGTCCGAGGCACAGTCTCGGAATTCAGCGAAACCAGTTCCATTGCGTTCGGAATACGGGTAAAACCTTATAAATGCCTGGCGGCATGTCTAATTCGGAATTCGAGATTTCGAGTTATGTTAAACGAGATATTTCTGAAATTTAATAAAAAAAAAAAAAGTCAAACCAACCACCCTATATCGTACTCGAGCCACCCTACTTTCTGAAACGCGTGGATCTACTTTCACCTTTCTCGTTTAATCACACTCAACCCTTCCGAGGGAAAAAAAGAGAAAAAAATCAAAATCATAGATAAAATTTTTGTTGAAGAGGATACAACTCGTTAAATAAAAATAATGGCCAAGCTTATCCCATTTCCTTTCGTCCTCCTTTCTTTTAGTACTGCTAAGGGATTTAAATTTTTTTCCATCTCTCGTCCCAGTTTTTCAGAGCAAATAGATTTAAAATCGAAAGGGGGGGGCATCGATCTAAATTCGAATTCATGGCATTCTTGCTCGGCCACTCGACTCGAAGGGGAAGTCTCAAGTTCGACATCACAGGAGGAGGCGGTCAGATCGCTTCGGGTAGGAGGCGTTCGAGCGTACGCGGATGTGTGCTTCGCGTTTGTGCTCAAGTTTCGATCGAAGTTATTGGGTTCGATGAGATTTATAGCTGGGTGCTCGTAGATGTAGGGGAAACATAGGCGAGGGTTGCCGATCGTCTGGGACGGAGGTTGTATTGTGTCGCGATGGTGGGTTGAAGAGTTTTTGGGGTAGAGCTGAGTCATAATTTTCGTGATGAAGGTCTCGAGCAGGCGAGCGAAGCGATTTGGTCTATGGTTCGTCGAAGTCGGCAGTAAGGTAAATAAATCTAATTTTAAAATTTTGAAATTATACATATAATCTGTATTTGAATTTTTCCAGTAAACTAGAAATTTATTTAGGGATTTATATATATAGATAATAATAATATAAATATACATTTATATATTTAACTGGCCAGTTTAGTTTTAAAATAATGGATCTAGTAAGCTATTAGTCTATTAACCTGTTTAGTCTATATAGTTACTGGAAATGATTTATTTAAGAGAAATTAATTATTAGATGGATGTTAACAAATAGTATAATATTATACGAGGTTCCCCTATACTTTGTTAAACTAATTTGAATTTGTATTTTTAAATTTAATAGGAAATGAATTTATATAAAATAAGGCTGTCGGGTTAAACCTATGTAAGTCAAAGAAAAAGATACAAGGGTTTAGACATTGAAGTATCTATATAAAGTTAGTTTAAAATTTAGTCTTTAGATAAATTAAATTTTAGTTTGACTTAGAGAAATAGATAGGAATTTATTTCCTGATTTATTTGGAATATTAATAAACTGTAAATGGTCAAACAAGATTTGAGAAATCGTGGAAATAAATTTATTTAGTTAACTTATATATAATTATTTGATGACGGGAAAATTACCTTATTAAGTAAAATAAAATTTATTAGATAGAAATTGATTTGTCCCAATTGTTTGAATATTAATGAAATCATATAATATGTATTCAAGGTCTGGCATCGTGAAGAGGACTATTGATTTGGGTTGAATTGCAAAATAGAAGGGGCAAAAGGTGAGTTAATCTCACTCAGTTAAATTTAAATTTAAATGGTTAAATTTAAATAATTTATTGAATGGTTGATTTGATTGATGTGCTATATTATATATATAGTAGTATATAGCAATATATACATATTGGCATATGTATATATTGGAATTGTTGATATTCCCGCATTGTATAGCGGATGAGACCCTATGCGCCGCATAATAGCGGATGATATTTTATAAACCCATATACCGCTATATTCCACCTTGAAGTGGAATTGGTATTTTATATTGTGCTAACGTTTGTGGATGCAGGAAAACAGGTTGGAGGGATCCAACTGGATTCCTCAAAATATTTAATTTTGTTTAAATATTCTGTGATATGATTGTTGATATCCTGTGATGATTTATATTGGATAATCTGGTTGGATTGAATTTCCCAGTATAATGAGTTATCAAAAGTAATTGAATTGAATTTTTGGAAAGAAATAAAAGAGTAAAATTCAAGTTAAATAATTCTAGTGAATTCGAATAAATTAAATAAGGAATTGTAAAAGAAATAAAGAAATTTCTAAATTCGAACAAATATAGGAAAAGAGGATTTTGAATTTAACAGTGAAGAAATAGGTCTTTAACTAAAGTGATATTATTAAAAAAAAAATATATATAAAAGAATTGATTTTATTGAAATTTAAAGATTTAATTTAATTAAAATATTAATTGAAGAAGTTTGGAAATCCGAAATTGGTATTTTAGTTAAAAAGGTTTCAACTCAAAATAAAGAAATAAAATATGAAAGTTAATGTATTTGAAATAATTGAAGTAAATAGGGAAATTTATTTCAAAGTAAGGTAAAATGGAAATCAATTGGAAATTGATTTAAGTGTTTAAAAACTTGGATTTTAAAAAAAAGAGAATGAGATTTTAAAGTTTACAAACTGGGTTTATGAGGTGAAATGAAATATCAGTGGATATTTTAAATATAAATTCAAGGTGGGAATTTATTGAGGAATGTAAATGTGTTTAAAAATAAATGGTGATTTATTTTTAAAAGATATGGAAGGAAGTGTATTCCCTGGATAGCCAAGTACGACTTCAAAGAAAATTCTTAAATATAAGTTAAAAGTTTTCAGGTTGTTTAAAAAGGCATGTTTAGAAAATTTATTATTTCTAATATTTAAATTCTAAAGTAAATATTTTCCAAATCTATTATCGTAATAATTATTTAAGGGTGACTAGTATTTTATTTAAAAAGTGAAAACTTAGTTTTATATTTTATAAAGTAACCTTATTTTAAATATTCTTAAAAGTATTATTTTAATTAAGTATTAAAGTAGTTTTTCCAAATTTAAGTGTTAAAGTAAATTTATAATAAAGTGTTTTAAAGTTATTTTTAAATCTATAGGTATTTTGTACTTGGCGATTCAGTGGAAATAAATATTTGGGGAAATGTATTCCGTAAGCGGAAACTGTTTGAAATTGTTTTCAAATGAGCTTTGAAAATTTGGAAATATATCTTGGAAAGATATTTGGGCAAATAAATAATGTGGGAAATTATTTATTGTGTGATGGTTGTTGTGTATGTTAATTGATAGTTAAATAACCGACTATCAATATTGGCCAAATGCGCTGATCGTATCGAAGAGACCGGGATCGAGTTTCCGTATACCGGGATTCTAGGTCTGGAGACTCGAATACCACTTCGATCCGGTTTGTACGTTTCGTGTAACAATTTCAGAGTCGAAGATGGAGCAGTGAAGTGCAAGGGCTAGTCGCTACTAATCTTGAGGATATTTCCAAAATGGATGTAGTAGGAATAGTGCCTTCGGTTCCGTTCGAACCCGGGACGGACTTGTATGGACGAATGCTTTCGTGACATCGTCAGGTGGACGATGGGCATTCTAAGGGATATGTGCTATAAAGGTATCGTTTAGCCTCGAACCTCATCAACCGGGAATGACTGAAAATCAGGGGTTATGCAGCAAGGCTTCGTGGGTAGCCCCCACTTGAGAGTAAAGTCATCCCTGTCTAGATGTCCCTTTTATTTCGGCTTAGTGTTGCGGTTGCTGATCACAACCGTGGGGTGATTTTACTTGGAATTATCCAGTAAGGGATGATTCCGGCTTTGTGTTGCAGGGGAGCGGGCGTACTCCTCGGTACTGTGATCTAGGCCACGTACTGTGACAGGTGGTACCCCAGTGCCTAGTCATTCGTTGGAAATCCATTCTCCCTACGTGCCTTGTACGAGTTTTGTTTGTATTACCCACGTTGTGGCTAGTATGCTGGAATTTAATCATGTAACAATTTCAGCTATTTGAATAAGTATTTGTGAATAGACACTATTATAATATCAGAGGATTTTTATAAAAAGTGTTTTAGCTATCGTAAGGTAAAAACCCGACATGTTTATTTGTGGCGTGGTCTTGCGAGATGCTTTTATTTTCAAAAGGATTTTTGAAACTTTAAAAATCAATTGAGTGTGATTTTCTCACGCTGGTATTCCAGACTGACTCGGGTATTGTTTTATATGATGCTCGGGTCAGACCGAGTATTATAGGTTACAGGATATGATGCTGTGGAGCTCAGGAGACGAGCTGGATGACGATACGTACTCTCGTACTTGCTATTATTTTTCCGCTGTGTATTCAGTTGTATGTTATGGATGTTGATGTACTCTGATGATGAATTGTATAAACAGAAATAGTTTTTGATTTGTGTAAAGATCTGATGATATATATTATATTTTATTCCGCTGCGATGGTTAGATTCTGATGTTGTTTTTCTTTTATTTTCTTCTTCTACCTCTTCTTCTTAACTCAAATGGTCCGGTTTTTCGTGTTAGAAAAACTCGGGTTGTTACAAAAGTAAAGTATTAAAATAGCGTTAAGGCGTTACACATATCCCCTTTAACACATTTTTATATATTCTCGTAGTCTATACAGTACCGTAATTCCTCCGTAAACTAGAGGGCTATTAGAGGGCGCTCCATAGGTACAGTACAAACCAAACTCGTAATGGGCATGATAAGGCACGTGACAAGGCACGCGAGGCAATGCCCAGGGTAGGATACTACCATTTTGCGGATCCGGACTGGTGGTAATGCATAGCAGCTACTACCGCCCACCTCGGAACACACTCCCATAATGAAACCGAGGGGTGGCCACCAAATCAATCACAAAGCAATATGGTATCAAAGAAATGTGTCTGATCGGAGGTGCGACCTCACTTGGCTCGGCATGGCTTCTGTTTTAGCCACATCAAGCTGACCCAAGGGGGTCAGGGCTACGTTAATACCTCATACAGAATCGTTCGCCAAACCATCATACTTCATTCTGGAATCTCCACCACATGCACAGTTGTTAAAATGGTTTTTTGTATTGGCAGAGAGTATGACAATATCCGATCCTGGTCTCTTTAACAACCAAACGCTTATTTCACACCGGATGGTTCTTTTACATTTCAAAAAAAATCAATCCATATATGATATCAAAATATCATATTCTCAAAACCATATCACTTTCGAAATCATATTCATTTTCGAAATCATATTCACAAGGAGGTTAAACTCTCATTTCAAAATCATCATGTTGGCCCAAAATATGTCGTTTTGCTAGAAAATACCATTTCAAATTCCAACGTAGGTTATAACATCATTTAACCATATTCGCTTTCAAATCAAGGATTTAAATACAAACACTTCAACTTTACACAGTCTGAAATTTAGAAAAATAGTTTGAATAGTCATAAATAGTTTAAATAGTTTTAAAATAGTTTAAAATAGTTTAAACAGTTTAAAATAGTTTAAAATAGATTAAAATAGTTTTAAATAGTTAAAATAGTTTAAAATATTTTAAAATAGTTTAAATAGTTTAAAATAGTTTAAATAGTTTAAATTAGTTTAAAATAGATTAAATTAGTTTAAATATAGATTAAAATAGTTAAATAGTTTAAAATAGGTTAAAATAGTTTAAAAATATATTATAATAGTTAAATAGTTTAAAATAGATTTAATACAGTTTTAATAGTTTAATATAAAATAGTTTGATTATTGCAAATGGTTTATATAGTAAATAGTTTGAAAATCTAAATAAATCTGAATTTAAAATAATATATCTTTAAATAGCCTACATTAAAATGATTAATTTGAAATTGATATCAATTTAAACTATTCTTCCATTTCAAAAAATCTGGACCATATCCAAATTTCAACAAAACTAAATTTTCTTTCAATACAAATTCCAAAAATTATTTCAATTTATACCAATTTCAAATTCATGTTTGAACTACAATTTTAAAGAAATTCAAATTCATAGATTTCAAAGTTTAAATATTCAAACATTTCAATAACTCAATTTCGATAAATTTCATTTATATTTCACAATTCAACTTTGAAATTTCAATTTAAATTCCTTTAACAATTCCCTTAAACAAATTTCCATTTGAACGATTTAAAGCTTAGATTTTGAAAATAATTCAGTTTATATAAGTCAAATTTCATTTCAAAATATCATTTAACAGAACTCAAAAATTTAAGGATTTATAAATCATTTAATTTAACCAACCCGGTGTCCGCATATAATTTTCTACCCTATGGTCAAGTGATACAGATATATATCATTTCAACCCGCAATAATTTAAAATTTATGGGTATATATCATTTCAACTCGCAATCCCGAGTTAAAATTCAAAATCCATAAAATCGCTCGAGTCTATCATTTCGACCCATAACGATTTTTTCCTAATCTATATATCGTTCGGGTATGTATCATTTCAACCCATAGTGATTTACTAACAATAAACTAAGGGAACTTACAGTGTGATATATAAAATAACATCCAGTCATCCAATATCAACAGTTAAACATCCATCGAAATCACCATTCAAATAAACCAATAAACAACAACAATTAACTAATTATCATTAACAAGTCTTTAACAGGAAATTTAAACT
Source organism: Allium fistulosum (assembly GCA_030737815.1). NCBI lineage: Eukaryota > Viridiplantae > Streptophyta > Magnoliopsida > Asparagales > Amaryllidaceae > Allium > Allium fistulosum. The sequence continues at coordinate 865,492,333 of CM060905.1, read as the reverse complement.
TCAATATTAAATTAAATGGCGATTAAATTCAATAAAGATCAGATTTAACTGGAATGACAATTTAAATATATCAAACAACAATCTATCAACTTCTAATCATATTATAAATTTAATTTAACTAACATAAGATAATTTAGTAGTTGTGAGTGGGTTAAAACACTCACCTTTGATTTTTCGACGATTTCAAATCCAATTATAGCCCAAAATTCTTACAGTCTCAGAATCTAACCAAACTAGTTCCATAATATCCGGAATTTCAATACGATCGCAACGCAAGAAACCTCACGTAAATCCGACCTCGTATGCAAAAGATATCGATATAAGAAGTTATACGATTAAAATTAAAATTAAATAAAATAAATAAAAGAAACATCACACGTCATCTAGGTCTTTGTTCACGCGTAAACCCTAGCTGAAGCAATCACGCACGTGATGTTCGTCTAGACGCCATCACATCTTCAAACTTCGCCGCCACCACGCCATCTTCCACTACGATCAAACCCCCACGTCGCCTCCACCACCTCAGGCCGCCCATGTTGGCGCCTCGTGCGACCCCACGGCCCTCCAATTTGTACCCGCCGCCACCTAGAAAAAGTATCCAATTCTGGCTACTCTGACCATCTTCAAGGTGAAAAAAACCCATGGATGCACTCAGCCGGACGACATCTACAAAACCCATGGATGCACTCAGCTCGACGACATCTACAAAACCATGCCTCATGGTCGTCGTGAAATCAACGATTCGCCGTTGAAATCTCAAACCCTAAAATGGACGGCCGAGGTTCATCCTCGATTTCTAGTCAAACGATGCATCCAATTGGAAAACGAATCACTGCAGAAGAATACACACGTTGAGAGATTTCCAACGATATATAATTTGCTATGGTTTGAGGAGTTTGAAATTTTTGAAATCGATTTGAATTTCAGTATGCAATTGGGAATTAGGTTTCTGCCATTGGAAAAAAGGAACAGACAGAAATTTTCAGTACATACAGTAATAAGAAATAGAAAGGCTGCTAGGGTTAGAAACAAAATCTATTTATATGGACAGATTTGGATAAAAGTGAATGAACATATCGAATAGGTTCGAAACGACAATAACGACCCGAAAAGCCAGTTCCGCTTCCGTAACGAAAGTAGGTTATCCCATATATCAAAATAGATGTTTTCAATATTTTTGAACTCAATGGAACAGGTTTCAAATCCAAATTCCATTGTATACAAAGTTAGCTTTTTAAAATCAGCTTATTCTATATTGAATTCGTTAAATTGATTTCTACGCGTTTCGAGCCCGCATGATCAAACGACAAGTCCGATCGCTACGAAACTTGAAATCCTACAATAATTCACCATTACGGATCCAATGAAACTGGTTTCAGCGAAATCCGAGACAGTGGCCAAAATGGCTAATTTCACAATATTTAAATAAATTATTATTAAATTAATTTAATCACTTTTTAAATTTAAATTTAAAAGTCAACCATTTTTATCATTTTTGATTACCTAGACATTGATAATCTTTTAAAGCAAATTTCATGTCCAATTCAATATTTAGATACTACACTAATTACAGCGTTCAATCTCAATTGCAATAAATTCATTAATTATAATTTTAAATTCAAATAAATTCGTTTAATTTTATTTACATCTTATTATCCAATCAACAATACCTTATGGATATAATTAACATTGGTTTACATCTTATTACATTAATATTCTACAGTTATCATCTTAATTCATATTAACTGCAATATTTAAGTAGATTAATTGCAGTTGATTTCCAATTTAATTTTCAATGGATTAAATAGTGAAATGGTAATTAAAAAATTGTTACAACTTACAATTCCAAACGCACTTCTATGTTTATTGTTAACAACTAAAAAAATAAATTCACATACTAATTAGTTATTCTATAATAACCAATTTCCATCAATTACATACAATTCACCAGTAAATACAACATTTAATTTATTTTCTTATATACGGTTTATATCCAAATCAACTCTACAATTATTTTAAATTGATTGGAATTACCTTAAAATCATCAATTATATTAAATTAATATTATTAAATTTCATTCTAGTTATTTTCTCATTAATAAATCACAAATTTTAATTTCTTCCAATATTAAACACCAAAATCTTATTAAATTTAATATTTTAATTATCGAAAATTATGGGTCATTACATTTTTTATTTTTACATATAGTCCATTTATATAATATCTCTAAATTACATATTCAAAGAATCTTATATAAATTCCATTTGAAACCTTCATTTGAAAACTTCATTTGTAAATTAAACATCTTTAATCTTTAATACCATACAAAAATTCATTTGTAAAATTCCTTGCTTCATTTATAAATACCATTTAAATATTTTAAATAACATCTTTATAAATATAAGTAAACTATTTGAAAATTATTATTTACATCATTACTTATTTTTAGAAAGGAGTTATTGAAAACTTTAAATCCATTATTTATAAATTTATTAGTTTTAATCTCAAAATACTTTCAAATATTATTAATAATCAATAATCATTAACTTTAAATATGATTTATTGAATTAATAACATCTTACAATATTTACAACATTGATAATTAACTTTTAAACCATGTTGTACATAAATAAACAACATTTTAAAACATTTTTTTAAAAAGTATTTAGAAAAGAAAGAAAAATAATCAAAATATCCTTTATATAATACTTTACCAAAATACTTTTATAACTCGATGTTTTAACAAGTTTATCCACGTTATTACAGACTCCGGTCGTACATTGATCAGGCGCAAGACTATAAATCTTTAAGTACTTAGTAGACCTGTTTCAACACCCAGTGAAAATACTTAAAAACAGATATGAAAAGGACCACTCGAACACCACAGCTCGCAGTACGCAATGGTTATGTCGCTATCCCAGCAGAATCCATTTGTACTGTAGGTAATCTCTACCCTCGATTTACGTTGCGATCTAAATCATATGACCATAGGTTATGCTACGAAATTCAAAGGAACTCATGAGTTTATGTCCGAACAACAGAAAATCAAATCAAATCAATAGAATGAACCCACAAAGTGGATTAACAAATTTCACAAAGGGTACTTCCCATATCTTCAATTTCAAAATGTATCATAATATACATAGTACCCTATTCAAATCATAAACTTCAAATATATCATACTTATATAAGTTCCATTATATATAAGATCATCATTATGAGAACCTTTTAAAATCAATAGTCTTCAAAAATCAATTCATTCTTATATAAATTCCGTTATATATAAGATTTTTTTCTTTTCAAATCGAATACCTTCCAAAATCAATAGTTTTCCTTCATACTTATGCCAACCATTTTCATATAAGAATCGAAAACTTCTAAATCATATAATTATATAGAGTCAAAGGTCTTCGAAATCAATCCATTTTCAAATATCAGTTCAGTTTCCAATCCATATACGATCTCAACAATCAATTTTTTTCCATCACATATCATTCTAATTCAAAATTTTCCAAATTTCAAATCAATAGTTTTCCACAACTACAGTTTTATATTTATATCAAATTAAGATAAAATCAGATTTCTTTCCAAAAGAAATACTTTTCAAAACCTTTTATTATAAAACATTTGCTGGGTTCAAAATGTTTCTTAAAACAAATTCCATTATAAGCCTTTCAAAACTATTTTCCTTATTTATACAAGATCAGAACTGCTTAAAAATCAATCTGCCAATAATAAGTTTTTGTAAATATTTACTAAGTTCAAAATATTTCTTAAAACTCTTTTCATTCAAAACATCTCAAAACTAAATTTCATACTTATATAATTCAAAATAATCTTATATAATTTGCTTCTCAAAATATTTAACAGTTTAAAACTTGTTCTACTTCTATTAGTCTTTACTTTAAAATTTTCAAAACTAAACTTAATATACCTTCCAAAATACTTAGCTTTGAAAATGAATTCTCAATTTGGAAGTGTTCGACCATTCAGAATAGCTAGAAAAATCAAATTTCAATTCAAAATTGGAAATCAGCAATCAGTCATCTCAACAAGATGCACAATCAATCGATCAGTCAATCCTAATGCATAGGGTACATGTGTTCATAATATTATTCAATAGAAAACTCGAGAACTGGACATGGGGTTTTATTTCAAATCATCTTAAATAAATATATACATACCTTTCGAATATCAAATCATACTTCAGGGATTTGAAACAAAATCAGTTCCATCAAACAATCGAGTAGCAAAATACTAAAGTGGCCTTCCCCACTTTGAAACTCGAAAATGAACGCTGATGATGTCGCGATCATCACCGAAATCATTTTCCAGCGACAGAAGTGAGTTCTGCACTAATTTCTTTCGAAATCATTTTGAAAGCATTTTAGTACGAAAAATACTTTCAAACAATGCTACTATATTTTTTTCAAAATTTTAGAAACCAATTTCAAAAACTCCCGAAATTCAAACTTTCGAATTTCCAGTTTGAAATTTTTTTTCATAAATCATATTCGTATGAGTCGTTATCTTATATAATATTCATTTCAAAGATCGTAATTCTTTATTTGGATCAAAATAAATAAATGTAATCTAAACAATCAATTTTAACCCAACATTGTCGCCGAATGCCTTGTAGTCAAATTGTGAAACTTAATTCACAAGGTGGTCGTTCCAACATTCCCAAAAGATTACAATTTCTACCCTTCCCATGCGTGAAAAGGTAAATTACTTACACCTGGTTATGCACTATTCAAAATTCAACAGCAAAAGTCAAATGCTCATAAACTGGCCGAGCACAACTAACTAATCAGTAAATGATAATATGCACAATCATATAAATCGATCAATCAACCTACAAAGAGATAACACCCATCATAATCAAACAGTCAGAAATGATTTTACCAGTTTATAGAATTAATTCTTTAATATTATATATATAATTCAAGTTAAAATCATTTCATTTACTAATTTCAAAATTTTTTATATCACTAACTAATACTCTTTCTCATATACGTATATACACTCAATGAGCTTATCCTATAGGTTTAGGTATACGCTAAACCTAAGCTCTGATACCAACTATGACGTCCTACCCTTTTGGACAATTTAAGTCGACAATAAACCACACATGTCTAACTCAAACCATTCAAAAGGGTGGATTATCAATGGGAATTAATAAAGAAAACAAGAGAGAAGAAGAAAAGCAATACATAGAATCTTACAGTGGAACGACAAAATATAATAATCAAATAAAATAATTCATGAAGCTGTTTTACAATATACATTTGATTACACATTTTTACAACATCAATTCAGAGTATGATAAACAAACAAATCAAATAACGCAGCGAAAAATATAATAAATACGATCACCAATCTTCATCTTCAAGGAATAACGTCTTCAAAACACTGAAATACTCAGGCTGACCCGAGCATAATGAAAAACAATACACTCGAGTCAGAACTAAAATTTCCTATGTAAGTCAAATCAATAATACGTATAATATGAGGGCGATAGTTTCAGAGATGTTTACGGGATTTTCCATCTCGTAATCAAAATTCGAAACACCAATTTTAACCACTTTAATTGAAATAAATCCAAGGTTTAAATTAAAACTTAAACCTTTTAAACAATTCAATTCCGATAAATTTTAAATCATATCTTAATTTCAACTTAACGATTTCAAGTTAAGTCCTTAAACAATTTCATTTAAGTAGTTTCAATTTTCAACCTTTCAAGCTCAAATTAGAAAATAATTCAATTTCGTATAAATCCAAAGTATTATTTTCTTTAAAACAATATCATTCAAACCAATCCAAATTCAACAAATTGTATGGGTATATAACATTTCAACCCATTATTTAAATGTCTTAACTATCCAATTCTAAAATGATTTAGATGACCATTTAAATGATGTCAATAATATACAAAGTGATAACAGGGACATAGTAAAATAAATAAACAACCAAACATCCAACATATTAATCAATAAGCATTCATTTCAAACAACATCCAAATCAATCAATATAACACAACAGTTAATAGTTATCAATGTCGGGGGTTTAACTAGCAATAAATTTCAATATAATTTAAATGTCAATTCAAGTTAATGTCGATTCATATTCAATATCAATTCAAATGTCAATTTAAATCGACAAACATCAATTAAAAATTTATTTATCACATCATAAAGTTTATTTAACTTGCAATGGAAATTTTAGTATTGCGTGAGTGGGTTTAATCACTCACCTTTGATTTACAGCCCATTAAAAAATCCAATAAAAGCCAAAATTTTAATGGTCTTTAAATTCAACCAAACTAGTTTTAGGTTGTCCGGAATTTTGATGCAAACCCAACAGAAGAAACCGTGCATGAATCCGTGTTCGTATGCAAAAGTTATATGGGTTAGAAGATTTGAAATTTAAAATTTAAATTAAAAAAATACATGGGTAAAATAGTAATTACCCATCTCTCCCAAACCCTACCCGTACGCGATCGAACCCTAACATCACCCAACCGCCACTTTTTCTTCGCCTAGACGCGCCACCACCAAGGTCAGACCACGCCATCGCCTCGGCCTGCCACACGTCCCTAACACCACGCGAACGCCTCCGCCACTGCCCAAAGCTCTGCCGCTGCCGCTTCATTTGCCAATTCTGGCTATCTCAAGCCTCCTAAACATGATTGGAGACCATAGATCAACATTGGTACGTCTCTTCTTCCAGATGCAACTCCCCGATCGTCGGATGGATGAAGATCCACCGTTGAAATCAAACACTATAATGAATGGCCGAGGATGATTCGCCAATTTCTGTACAAACGGAGCCTCCAATCGAAAAACGAATTGTGGACACTGATTCCATTCATCGAGAGCTTCACGATAATATATTATATGATAGGATTTGAGCAGTTTGAATTTTGAATTTAGATTTGAAATTGAAATTTAGGGTTTTGAGATGTTTGCCATTGGAAAGGAGCAGATGAGATTAACAAGTACATACAGAAAATAGAATGAAGACTACTAGGGTTTATAACAGCCTATATATAAATAAAACTGAAACAGAAATAGATGGAACAGATCGATGGGGCTAAAGCGATAACAATGGCCCGAAAAGTGTTTCGTTCCCGAAGCGAAAATAGGTCATCCTATATGTCGAAATATAGGTTTCCAATATTTTTGACTCAATGAAACTACAAACCTTAATTCTATTGTATATAGAAGTTAGCTTTAAAAATCAAATTATATTATTTCAATTAAATTCCTTTAATTGATTTCTACGCATTTTGAGCTCGCACGATCGAACGATAAGTCCGATCGCTATGAAACTTTAAATTCTATAATAATTCACTATTACGGATCCGATGAAACTGGTTTCTTCGAAATCCAAGACAGTGCCCAAAAAGACTAATTTTACACGTTAATTAAGACAATCTATTTTTAAAAAAATCAATTTAATCATTTTTAAATTCTAAATTAAAAGTTTTCTTATCATCATTTTGATTAAACTAAAATTAATAATCTTTTAAAATTTAATTTTCCATGTTAAATTCAAGATTTAAATTATTAATAAATTTCAACATTTAATTACAACAGTAATAAAACCCTAGTTAGTTACATTTTGAATTTCCAACAACTTCTGTAACGACCCGCTATTTTGAACCATTCAAATTGACAATAAACCACACATGTCAGAGTTGAATTGCTCAAAATAACAGATTGTTATTTATATTTGGTAAAACTTAGCCTATACAGTAAATAATTGAAAATTCTTTATTTCTAACCATATTCTATTCAACAACTATAATTAATATTTTTAAAATTTGTTCGAATTTACGAGTCATTACACTCTCCCCCACTCAAAACTTTTCGTCCCCAAAAAGGAACGAGATGGTAGAATATAAGCAAACAGAAAGATAAGATAGATTCGAAATGAATAGTACCAGATACAAACAATTAATTCAAAACCATATAAATTTCATTTCGAATGTTAACTTTATACATTTTTATTACTTATTAACATCCATTTATTATTATCATTCTAATTAACTCACTTTCAATTAATTTACATTCATATCTAATTTATTTGCATTCACCTTATTTACTTCTTAATTAATTAACATTCACTTATTATTATTCATCTTGTTAATCATTCAATGAATTTATATTCAATTTTTTCGATTTTAATTGATTTACATTCAGTTAATTTGGTTTCAATCCATTTTTATTCAATCAATCAATATTCATTGCATTCGCATTTGATTGGTTCCAATTTAATGTATTTACATTCAATTGATTTTTCAATTATTTAACATTTAATTGGTTTACATTCACTTGATTACTTTCAATTTATTAACATTCGTTACAAAATAAATATTCATGCTTATTCATTCATATTCAATGAATTCTCATTCCATTAATTTCCATTCTATTATGTCCAATTAACTTACATTCAATTATTAACGTTCGTTATGTTCACTCTATTTATTTACATTCGTTTACAATCATATTTTTTATTCTCTTTCCCATCCAAATTTATTTATGATCATTTATTTTATTTCATTCACATAGTATATTTCCTTTAATATCAATATCACTTAATTAACCATTCTATAAATTTACTTAAGTTAATATCAACGTTCCATATTTTCTTTTGCCTATCCAAAATGTTTAACCACATTATTATTTTGGTTTTTACTTCCTATTTTCTTAAGTTTCAAGTTATATAGCTTATATATATTCCAAATTTCTTACATCTCAACTTAATTAACTTTCATTCATAATTTATTTACATTCACCTTATCTTTATAACTTAAGTTCATTATTTTTTCAAAACAAATCCTATTTTATTTAACTCATTTCATTTTTTTAATCCATTTGACTTCACTTAAGTTAATTCCACTTCATAATTCTATTTCAACCATTCTTTGTAATTTACCTTTGTATCACAAACAGTTTACAAACTATAAATTTATTTATTACTTGTTTAGTTTCTTAAGTTCATATTCATTTACTTAAATAGCATTCTTTCTTATTATTCAATTTATTTCACTTAACATTTCTTATAACATAGATTAAGTGTATAAACATTCATTATAACAACTCAATTTTTATTTTTAACTTTCCTTAACAAATTTCATTTTGGACATCTTATTACTTAAATTTTATACTGTATACTATATAATTACATGCTCTCATTAACATTCAAATTTTTTCCTGGTAAGTTTTTATTAATGTTTCAGAATGTAATTGAGCACTATACAATTTACCTTTTATTTCCAATATTTTTATTAAGCAAAATTTAGTTTGAACATTTTTTTTATTACTTAAGTTTCCTCTTGTATACCCTTTACTTACATATTCATGTTAACACTTTAACATTTTAGATATTTCGGGTAAGTTATATGTTTTAGAATGCAATTAAGTATTATACAAATTAATTTTATCCTAGTTCAACTGTTTCAAGTTGTTTCAATTTTATTTCTCATTTTAGACACTCCAATTATTCAGAAATTTTACTTCCTTTCAATAATTGAAAACCATTACTTAACATAAACTTAAGAGTTTAATTTCTGGTTTTACTTCAAACCATTTTGAAATAAATATATGCATATATATTTTGTATACCAAATCATAATTAAGAAATCCAAATCAAAATCCAGTTTCCAAAACAAAAGTGTAGCAAAGTTACTAAGTGGTCTCCCCCATTTTGAGACTTGAAAATAAAAGTCGATGATGCTGTAATCATCACCGAAATTATTTTCCAACAACAAAAGAGGAGAGTACTGACTTGCTTTTTTTAAAATTCTTTTGGAAACAATTTCTACTTGAAAATACCTTCAAATAATATTAATATTATTTCTATTTTATTTTTTCAAACTTTGAAAACCAAATTTTGAAAAGCACCGAAAATTAAATTCTCAAATCCACAATTTAATTTTATCTCATTTGCAAATCAGATTTATAACCATGTTTATAAAATTTCATCTCCTTATAACATACAACAATAGTTTCCGGTTTGGAATGTTAACAAAACAATAAATGATAATCTAGTGTTATTATTTCTAATGACCAATTCATTTAACTATCTAATTTCAGAAAATTATACATTTATATATATATGAATATAATCATACTTAACAAAATAACAATACGATATAAAACAATTTTTATAACACTAACAAATACGCTCTCTCATAGGATGATTCAAGAATGGATTTTAGAACAAAGATAGAGATTCAAATTTAGAGGAACCCTAATCAAAGAGAATCCTAACTAAGAAGATAGGCTCGAAAGGAAGGATGATTCTGTAATTGATTCTACTCATTCTAGGGTATTGCTACCCTATTTCTAATGAGTTTTTACTCCATAAGCTAAGTTTTTTCTAAACCAGAGCTCCGATACCAACTGTAACGACCCGCTATTTTGAACCATTCAAATCAACAATAAACCAAACATGTCAGAGTTTAATTGCTTAAAATAATAGATTGTTATTTATATTTGGCAAAACTTAGCATATACAGTAAATAATTAAAAATTCTTTATTTCTAACCATATTCTATTCAACAATTATAATTAATATTTTTAAAATTTGTTCGAATTTACGAGTCATTAAAAATTCTTTTATTTTGAATTAAATCCTTACTATTAAATCAACAAATACCTTATGTGTTAATTAAACATAAATTTCCATTTTATTACACTCCTCGCTCTATAGTTAACGTCTTTTCTCATATTAATTGAAATATTTAATTACGTTAAATTCCAACAATAGATTTCCAAATTAACTTCAAACAGATTTAATAATAAGATGAGAAATAAGCAATTATTACATTTAAGAAATTTGAACACATTTATAAATATATTGCTTACAACAAGGATTATAAATTACTCACCAAATAACTAATTTCATGTTCTATATTAAACCAATTTCGATTAAATAACATATAATTTCACCATTAACACATCATTTAATTTATTCCTTATTCAACTTTACAACTATATCCAAATTAAACTTTACAATTATATTCTAGTTAGAGATAAACATTCATTTTATTCTTTTCGAGTCAAGACTTAAATTTCATTCAAATGTTCATTTTAATTTCATTTAAAATGTAAGTTCTTATGTCAAACTTATTAATTACAACATATTAGTCTTTTCTTTTCAGTTAAAGGATTCCAACAACTCTTATTGCAGTTTATATTCAATATTAGATTTCAAACGAATTCTTATAATACCACAACTGTTTTCTATTCATTTCATATATTCCAACATTTACTTGTTAAATTATTCCATTCTTATATTAACAACTATTATTACAATCAATGAAACTTACATTCAAACAATTATTAAATAAATTATATTCAAATCAATATCATCAAATCATATTCTAATATGTATTACAATCTTTTATCTCATTGAAATTTGTTGTTTTAGAATTTAAATAAGATCACGTTTTATATTCTAACAAATTTTTACATTAATAAATCATAAAATCTTTATTTCTAACCATTTTTAATCAACAATTATATTAAATTTAACATTTCTAAATGGTTGAAAATACGGGTCGTTACAATACAACAACTAAATATATTCATAACTTGGTCACTTACGTGTTTACTTGCCCGAGACTGTTGTAACGACCCGGGATTTTTGATGCTATTATTTGGATAATTTTATGACTTAATTACTATTAATAATATAAGTTTTTATCATTCAAAACAAATAATAAATCCTGGCATTAACAGTTATCTATATATATACATATATATTTGGGAAGCTCTGTTTTGAAAATCTAAAAATAAATCTCTCCAAAATATATAAATAAAAGTTTCACTTTTCTACTATAGGATATAATTATATATAGAAATATAATTGGATGTATAGGCTTAGCTTTGATATTAAATTTAAAATAAAATAGATATGTATAAAAATATGAATAAATTCATATAAGTGGCTTATGTTTGCTTGTGTGTAACTTAAGTAAAAATTTAGATAATATGGTAAGGCTTAGGCATGTAGAGAAAAAAAAATATAAAAATATATTTATATAGTATAAAAACAAGACAAAAACTATGTTGTAAATATATGTATGTAGAATGTAAATCTTTAAGGTTATATATATGCATGTAAACATACAAGGGGACATAGCATTTAATGCACATTCCCTCAAGCACATATTATATCAAATCCCTTTTCAAATAATCAAATCTGGTCAATTTAAAATCTCTTTAAATCAGGTCATTTCAAAGTAAAATATCAAACAAAAGAAAATAAAAAAAAGAAAGCTTACTATACACAAAGAACTGCAGCCTACCTTCTCTTATAAAGATCACTGTCTTGTCTCATTTTTTTTTCATTTGGACAAACTAAAATAAAACGAAGTAACAGGTTGCCATTACAACTTCAAAGAAATCAAAACACTAAAATTTAGGAGATCAAACCAAAAGCCAGCAGTTTTCTTTCCAAAAACATTGCTCTGTTCAGAAAAATAGACTGTGAGTAAAATCTCTTTTAAAACTCCTACTGTAAACAAAAATATATGTGTGTGAACATTCTTTGTGCTGTACCTATGTGATAGGATAGTGTTGCTTGATAAATGTGCTTGTACAGTAAAATATACATGTCTATACACACACACATTTGTGCATATGTCAAGTTGAACCAGAGACCCAAGTCTGTGTACCACACTTTACCCTGCTCTGCATGTATGCAAGTGTTAAGTTTAACTTCAAAATTTCTTATCTCTCAACCTAAATTGTTTTAGGATATGATTTAAAAAAGAAAATTGTTAGTTTTTTATTATAATTTGTTTAAAAATTAGTTTTATGGAATATTATCAAGTGTAGAGGAATAAAAGGGTAGCTTACAGTAAGTTAACCTAATGTGACAAAATTTCGAACACCTTGTTTTACTTTATGGTTCATATAAACGTGATCGCCATTGAAAGTGGTGATTTTTGAACATGGTTTCATGATTTTTCGTTTCGTATTTGACGAAAGGGAAGGTGATGAACGACTTTTGGTCTTTGGTCGATTTCCGACGATCTAGGTGGTATTAAGCGTCGGTGTTTGGTCGAGAGGAGACTGAAGCAAAGGGGAGTGAGGGAAAAATGGAGTGGTAATTTTTTGATCGATGTGGTGGCCGGTCGGAGGAGAAGTTGGGTTTAAGGCTAGTTTCGGTCATCGTTGAGCTGCGGCGTCGTGGTGGGGATTTAAGGTTGCGGTGTAGGGGAAAGGTGTAGAGGTGTGTGGCGAGGCTCTTGGCGAAGTGGGGTGGACTCCGGTGGTCGGAGGCGGCAGTATGAGGCAAAAAGGTGGTCGCTCATTTTTTTTTCTGGTGATGGTTTTGTTTGATTTCCATTTTTGGCTGGGTCGTGAAGGACTGGGTGGTCAGAAGGGTCACGTGGGTCGGGGGCGACTTGGAGGCGAGATCGGAGGTGGTCGGCGACTCTTCGTCGTTGTGTGCACGTGCACGGCGTGGTCTTGTGCAGGTCGAAAGAGGAAGGTAGAAAAGAAGTTGTAGGAAAAAAAATAAAGAAGAGAAGTGGAAAGGGGGAAGGCCTGTGTTTTTTGTGTTTGGGCCGAGCGGGTTGGGCCTGGGTTAAAATTTAAAAAAAATAAAGATAAGAAGAAAAAAAGTATACAAAATGTTAACCTTGTTTCTCTAAAAACAAATATAAAACTATTAACTTTAAAACCTTTACTTTCTTAAACTTTAAACAGTATAGGAACCTATCACCTGTAATTGCCTAAAACACATGACTAAGCTTTGGAAATTTATTTATTTAATTTTAATAATTAATGTTAAAAAGGTAATTTAAACTTTAAAGTTTATTTAAACCCTTGGTTAATTTATATAAGATAATTTTTGATAAATTTCTTAAATTTAATTAAATTAATAACAAATAGTTTTTGTAATTAAATTAAATTATAAGTAAGCAGGATTTGAAAAAGATAATTAATTTTGTTTTAAATTAAATAGACGATGGTTGTGATTGGTTAATATAGACTATAAATTGTTTAAATAGTTCAGGATATGTGATTTGCCTCAATTTCTCTTGTGAAGTCAATACAGTTGTTCTGTGATATAAAGTACCCTGATAAGTGAACAGTTGAAATTTAAACGTTGACACGTTTATTCGAAATAGACATGTGTGATTAAATTTCCATCATAATTGTGACATTCTGAAGTTGAATTGTTTTAGTTAAAAACAACTTGGCCTTAAAATATGGCGTTTGGATCCGATGAGACCGGGATCGGATATCATTGTTATCTGAAAACCACATCAATCCAAAATAAACGATCATGTCGTGAAGATCTCAAGGGAAGATCCAGAATGAAGATTCAGAATGCAAGGACTATTTGTCGCTAACTCTGAGGGTGATTCCAATATGAGTGTAGTGGAGATAGTGCCTTCGGTTCCGTTCGGACCCTGAACGGACTTGTATGGACGAATGCTATCAGACCATCATCATTGGAGGACGATGAGCATTCTAAGTGAATGTGTTCTAAAAAGGTAATCGTAGCCTCAAGCCTCATCAACCGGGAATGTCTAAAATAGGGGAGGTGCAGTAAGGCTAAGTAGGTAACTCCTAAGTAGGGTAAGGTTATCCCTGTCTAGAGTCCCTTTTATTTCGGCTGTGTGGGCGGTTGCTGATCCCAACCGCGGGGTGATCTTATTTGGGCTATCCAGTAAGGGGAAGTCTAGTCTTGTGTTGCAGGGGATCGGGAGTGGTCCTCGGTACATTTTTCTAGAGGTGTACTATGACGGGCGGTACCCCAGTAGCCCAGCCATTGTATGGAACCCAATCTCCAATAAGTGCCTTCAGACTTGATTGTATACCTCTTATGCTGGAATTTAATTAATGTAACAATTTCAGCTATGTGAATAATTTATTTGAAAACCCTAAACACTATTATAATATCACTGGATTTCATATGAAAGTGTTTTGGTTATCATAAGGGAAAAACCCGTCCATGTTTATGTGCGGCGAGTCTTACGAGATACCTTTGATTTCAAATGATTTTCAATTTAAACAAATTTAACCGTTTTACTCACACCAGACCCATGTCTGACCCAGAGTTTATTTTTCTGGTTACCAAAACTCTTGGGTACTCAAATTTTTATGAGTAGCCAAGTGATTTCAGGTATACTTCGACGTATTTAGGAGGAGGAGTTGGAGCAGGTGGCTTCAACATATCTAGCTATATCTATGTTCCATTGTATTAGTATATATGTCTGCATTTGGGTTTGTAATGTATAGAAAAATCACCTCGACTGTCTAGTATGATGTTTGTAAAAGTTATGACTCTGATGTACTGTACTAGTAACTTTGTGATATATGTGATGTAATATATATATTATCTGTTCCGCTGTGAGATTCTGTGATTTGTTTTAGTTCTTTCTTTCTATCTATTTCTTTTCTACCTATTTCTTTCTCTATTACGACTCGCCTTTCGATGGGACGAAAGGCGGATCGTCACAACTGTATACTCTCTTCAATAAGTTTTGAGCACTAAAGTCAAGGATATGAATATTTGATCCATATCCAGGCACATATAAATGTTATATGGTATGTGGTTGCAACTCATAATGTATGAAAACCTCGATGAAATTAGTTCATTTAAAATGAAAAGTAAACTGTAATAATAGATCTTGTATTCAATATGATTAATTACAATCATGGTCTCATCGTGTTAAATAAAAAAGTAGGCCAAGAGCTACAAGATAGAATAAGAATTCGATCACTGAAATGTCTGTTCGATTGGTTTACGTAAAAGATAACTTATTTGATACTTTTAAATGTTAAGGGTGATTGAATGCATTTTTGCAAAGAGTTCATTACGATATTTAGTTAGGTTTTTCTTTGAACGGTTCGATCGTTTAGAAAGGAAAACGAATTCACTTAAGGCACAGTTGAGATGAAGAGTGTAAATGGTCACTTTTGCTTCATGATGAAACATCAAAATGAGAATTGTAAAATAATAATATATACTTAACTAGGAATAAGAAATATGACATCTATTCCAAAACGTATTTTCGTGTAGAAAATTGTTTTCTGTGAGATTTATTTCTCTGAGTTTAAGATGTTTGATCTCAAAATCCTTGACTATAAACCAGTTACATGTAAAGGAAATAATTTGCCTATATTAAGTGAGTGAATGGAGCTTCATATTTTAAACGCTATTATAGTAATGGCGGAAATAGTGGGAGCATAACATGTAACACTTATTGGTTGCATCAAGTTACAAAACTGTTTTTATATAGAACACCAAACATTATTTACGAAATAATTATTATTTTTCAGTGTTGATTGAAAAATAGACATGGTTTTGTTTCAATATGCATATTCGTTATAAAATAAAACTATAATAGTGGTATTTGTAATGTATTGGAAAATATAGAAGTAACCAAATTTATTTGTAGTTATTTTGGAATTATGGGCTAAACCATAGTTTGGGGAAATAATTCGTTTATTATATCATTATGAATCATATGGTAGTAGTGAATTAAATCTCAAACAATAAAGGGCAAAGCACCCATTGAGTGGGAGCGATATAAGAGTTGATGAACTTGTTGTATTGATACATATAAATGTATGCAATCATTAGTCTATTAATACAAAATGGATCCACATACTCCGTTGCATTCACTGATGAGTTATCACAAACATGAAAATGTGTATATGATACACATGTAGTAGGTGTATGATATGTTCATAGAATATTAAAAAAATATAATATGCAGAAGAAAATAAAAATGATTCAATTTGATCGAATAGGTGGATATACTGGAAAGAGTTCTTAATGTACCTAAAAATGAATGAAGATTCAATCTCAAAAGTCACTCCCAGTCCTCCCTATGATACATAATGATGTATCGATAAGGAGTAATCAAACTTTGTTGAACAAAATACGATTAATTGTGAATGAAGTGTTAATTTATTTCTGTAAGGTCATGCACTTAAGAGTAGTACACAAGGTTAAAACTAATTTCATCTAAAGAATAGTTTCGAAGATCATATAAGATAAGAGTTTATAAGAAACCACAACATGTCCTAGATCTAGGAGTTGGAAGGTTGTGTGAGTCAAAAGACTACATGTAATGATTGTACGTGAGGGACCTTATATAGATCACCCCAAAAGGAATTTGGGAACGATCGTCATTGGTGACTAACTTATGTTTTGAACACAAATATCGTAAACTAAAACCAAATCAGTTTTATATATGCAAGGCAATTCATAAAGTGTTTATGAATACCTATTCCATTGCACTAAGAAACAACTATCGTTTGAAGAAATATCACCTTTGTAATAAAGGTATCTATTTTAGAACTTATTGGTAATGAAATGGATTTGGATATGATCCAAAGATGAAACTGATTACATGGAATGAAACGAAACTAACCTAACCTAAATGAACATAAATGCATTAGAGTGTCTAATAAGTATTCTTGCATGTTGAAGAGAGACTATGAGTTTCTTATATATGGTACGATGCACAAATCCGATAGGATTCCAAGTACGCTTGTACCCGAAGGGATATGCTCCCATCGATTGCAGATGTAACTTTAGGAAAAAGACTAATGTAGTTGGAATATAGTGAGCAACATTGGTAATAATAACAATATAAATTTCAATTGTTGAAATTGGCATAACAAATTCATCATTTAATGTGCTCAAGTTAATTCAAATTTTATTCACAAAATTATCATCTGGTATGACTTTGTGTTTTGGTACAAATGTGTTGAAACGAAAAATTCTAAATAATGATTTAGAATGGACTATTTACACATAACAACCAAAGTGTCTCAAAGTCAGTGGAATCGATATTGAGTTTGTGGGTTTTCGAATATGATTCAAGAATGGATAAGAAAGTATCATTCGGTAAGCATCAAAGTTGAACAGGTGTTTTGATAAACATATTAGATAGTTTGATTTTCAATCAAAATACAAAGGAGCATGTATCTACAAGAAAGAACGTTAAAATGTGCATAAATTTTTCTTAAATTTAAGTAAACAATATACTGCAAATTGTTAACGATGTACTTATGTTAAAATCAGCACTAGTTTAGTTGTTTAATACTCGACATTAACAACATACTGCAAATTGTTAACGATGTACTTATGTTAAAATCAGCACTAGTTTAGTTGTTTAATACTCGACATTGGACTTGTAAATGATATCTTTTATAATAACAATAAAGGACCTTGGGAATGTCCCAAATGATATGCAAATGCACCTTATTAAAACCTTTAATATGGAACATATAAGATGGATTCCTTATGCATTGGCAATAGGAATTATCATACATGTTGTACTGCCTACAATATTTTAATTTGCTTATGTATTTGATGTGTGAAGCAAATATCGAATCCAAATTAAGATAACTAAATGGTAGTTTAGAGTGTTCTCGAATATTTATGAAATACTACATAACTGTTTACAAAAACAACTAACTCCTTCTGAAGGAGTGTTTAGACTCAAACTTCATAAATGCTATCAAGTATAACATTTCAATATTAAATTCGTGTTCAAACCTTAATTAAGAAAATTTAAGTTGGAAATGTTCTGAACAAAACATTATGGCCAATTCAATGAAAATGTTAAGTACATCGCCTCGAACAGCACTAAAATAAAAGTAATGTATATATATAAATGGACAAATTTATAACTGAGTTAGGGGTGATTCCAAATATTAAGAATACTGCATCATTGTTATATAACAAGAATGTAATATCATTAGAAGTCAAGAAACATACTCTGAATAGTTTTACAAGATAAAGGTAGTTTATCAACATCGGAGACAGTTGATTGATATAGTAGATAATTAAACTAACATTGCAGATCCGTTCATGAAGGGTCTAACTTGATCGGTTCTCATCAAACTGATCGAAAGGATGAGATTGAGATTCCATAATTGGCCCCGAGTGCAAGTGGGAGATTGATAGAGTTACGTATACCCCAGGGGCAATTATGTAATTGTTATATATATCTATCGATAATCAATCTTGTTCGAATTAAAAGTTGTTTTCTTTCTATTATATACTTGATATAATGTGTCATATTAATTAATTAATTAAATTAAAAGTATATTTAATAGAAAATCCTTAAATGTTATGTTTTGTGATAATAGTTACACTGTGTTGTAATCATGAGTGATTTATCATAATAAAATAAATATACCATTTTGAATATTCCTAATCAAGATGTATTGATATTGGATATCGATACATCCATTCAGACTAGAGTACGTAACACTCTCCAAATGTTGGGCAATGTATTACTCATGGCTATTAGGGGCACCAAGGGGTTACGTACTGTTAGTTATTGGAAAACTATACAATGACTCACTCGATAGTTTTTTGTTGGTTAATATAACCAAGATCAAACAGAAAATATCAATGTGATAGTATTACACAACTCCCTCGACTTGAGAATACTGTCAAGCTTCAATATGAAAACTCTAGTTTTGATTAAAGTTAAATCATGGCACGATGTCCATCGAACTATTATAGTTGGGTCGACTGGAAGCATTGGAAGCGAAACATTATTTAATAGAGAATTCATTTCTTCAGCAGTATCACGATCAACAGAAGTCAACTAAAAGTCAAAGTCTCTAAGCGGAGCAGTTCGGGTAATAATAATTATTATGATTGAACCAAGGACCTTTTGTTTGGACTATAAAATTGAACATGGATGATATTGGACTTTTGACCATTACAAAATTTCATAAGTCCTAATGTGATATGTTTTGATGAAGAAAATGGGTGTAAATAATTGTCACTACTGGGTAATGCTTATGTAAGTCAAATTGGATTTTACCGAAGCTATATAAGCGATAAATTTGGCTATAATATCACGCCACTAACTAAGATGACGTGTAAACGTTAATATTCGAATTGTTCAATGATAATCGCTGGCCGAATTTACACCTAAGAGTCACACAACTGAAACGTTGAATACTCCTCTAACCACCTAATTTAATTAATTATAATTGTTATAAATTAATTAATATTTGCTAAATATTAATTATTTAATTTTATTTAATTTATATTGATCAATATTAAATAGTGTGAATATAATAGTAATAGACACATGTATCGATATAAGATATCGATGTGCATTTGAATTGGATTTAATTGCACATTTATTTGATTGGGCTCGAAACGGTTTAGAGGCCCAAACATAAGCATGTTATAGTCGACTATAGAGGGATAAAGAGGGGTTGAATGGTGATTCACAATGAGATGAAAATGTAAGAGAAAAAGTAGGATTTGAATTCCCATTTTGCTTCTTAGGACTTATTTTATTTATTCATCTCAAAACCCCCACTTTAGAGTTCTCTCTATTTTGCTCCCCCTGGACCAGCCATGGTCGGCCCTATCTTTCCATCCTTCTCTAAAACTTTTAAGCCATTAAAACACAAATTGAATACAATTAGAAGATAGGTGGTTATTGCATTCAGATTGGTAGCTATTTCAAGATTTTGGACACTGGTTCAAGGAGTTCATCAATTTAATGGTTCAACGTTTTACAACTAGGCTTTAGTCAAGGTAAATCTTTCATTTGTATTTATATAATTTTTCATCATGTTATATGTATATGATTAGATAGTATATGAACTATCATAAATCCACATATGTCTATTGTTATTTACACTGGATGATAATATATGAATGTGTTTAAATACACACACACAAAAATCAAAGCTTGAAAGGTTATTATTTTTTCAAATTTAATAATATTTAAAATGATTCTAAAAAAAATATTGATTTAAAATGCAAACATAATTATATAAAATATGTAAATATAAAATTTATTATTCTATATACATTATTATTTTCGGAAATTACAAAAAAGGATTTTTTTTAATGAACAAATATATATATATATATATATATATGTAAATAATATATATGTGTGCGTGCAAAATCTATTTCAATATTAAACATAATTTTATATAAAGTACACATATATACATATATATTATAGAATGCACATATAAACATTTAATAAAAAAATACATATGTTTTAGAACAGTTTTCATAAATAAAAAAAATTAAATTTCCATTAAGATTTTCATAAGGAAATATTTAATTAAAAAAACTAATTTAAAGACCGTAAGGTAAAAAAACTAATTTCTACCATATGTTTTGAAAATAAAATTATTTTAATTAAGCCTGAATATATTTTAATATATATGCATGTTTATTTAACCATTCATTCACAATATAACTTATCTATATATTGGTATTAAATTTATATACATATACATAAATTACAAAAAAAAATTCATGAACAAATATATATATATATATTATATATATTATAGACATAACACACACATGCATATATATATATATATATTTAAATCTGTGTATATAATATATATGTGTGTGTGCAATAATAAAAAATATACATATGTTTTAGAATAGTTTTCGTAAATAAAAAAATTAAATTTTCATTAAGATTTTCATATGGAAATCTTTAATTAAAAAATTAATTTAAAAACTAAAAGGAAAAATATCTAATTTCTAAAACCATATGTTTTAAAAATAAAATTATTTTTATTAAGGCCAAATATATTTTGATATACATGCATGTTTATTTAATCATTTATTTTCATTATAACTTATTAATATAGAGTGATTATATTCATATGCATATACGTGCATATAGAGATATATTGAAATATTATATAAATATAAGAATATATATATGCAATTAAAAAATTATTATTTTTGAAATATATATACATATTTATTAAATTAATATTTTAATTTTACTTGGTAATCTCTAAATATTTTATTATATAGACCAAGATTTGAAATTTAAAACTTTAATTTTGAACCTAAGCCAAGGTCATTTATATTAATATTTACAATTACTTTATATTATAATATCATACATATATATATATATATAATCTTTTGTATGTAATAAAATTTATTTTATATTGTTGTAAACTATATATATACACATACATATATATTAGACACCAGATATGTATATGGAGGAGCAAATATGTCTATTGTGGTGTAAATCCCAGCACTTAATACGTATACACGAGCATGTTAAACCATGTAAACTATTTAGGGCTGTTATGGTAACGGTAAGTTTACCATTACCATATCGATTTGTACCAAAATTGGGCACAATAGTCTTTGGAAGGGTTTGAAGAGATAAAAATGAAGAAATTAAATGGAAAAAGAGGATTATCTAACAAACACTCCAAAAACAAATAAGAAAATACGCAGAAACACGGAGATTTAGAGTGGTTCGGCATGTTGCCTACGTCCACTATGAAATTGATGATTTTATTGATGTTTTCTTGATGATTACAACTGATTACAGCGGATTATAGCGAATTACAGTGATGAAATTCGAGTACAACAGCAGCCTTGTAGTGGAAAAATGCTTTCGGTAGAGTCTCGACATCAAAGAGCCAAAAGATCTCTTTTCTAAAGGCTCTGGGATGCTATTTATAGGCGTAGGATGCAAATATCTCGCCCAGATCTCGAGAGACCTCTTCTAGCATGTGGGCGGTCCCACGCGATCGATCCCACGTGGTTTCGACTTGATCCGTGACGATACGAATGAATTTTGTATCAATCAAGATTTCACCCTATCGAGTCGAAATTTGGCATGGATGTTCTTTGAGTTGTACGTAAGCTCCTGTGAAAATTTCATAGCATTTGGACATGTGGATTGCGATTTATGATCGATATGAATTAGACTCTTCGGTAGGCTGTTCAGTTCGAATCGATCCTATCGTATCGCTCTGTTCGAATCGATGTTGAGCACGCGCCTGCGAGTTGACGTGGCGCTTGATTCTAGGATCGATCCACATTTCGTGCCAAATCGACCAAGTATTTCCAAGATTTTCGCCTTGTTTGTATCGACCTGGGCTAGCTTAAATTCGCATCGATCCACTGCTCTGTTTGTGTCGATCAATTATAAAGGCATTTTGTATTGTTCGTATCGATCAGAGCTCGTTTGGTTCGTTTCGATCACTCATCTTTGTTCGTATCGATCGGAGGGTCTGTTCGACTCGATTCACCATAGCTTTGTTCATATCAGTTGAAGTCGTCCTGTTTGTATTGGTGGACTTGGTTTTTTTCGTATCGGTCAGAATTAACTTCTGTCGATCGATACAATGTTGAACCAGTAGCATGGATACGAACAAATGATAACACGATGGATACGAGCTATAGGTAACACGATGGATTCGAACAGAGGGATATTTGATGGATTCGAATAGAGGAACACGAGTTGATGGACACGAACAGATGAATGCGAACAGCGCGGTTTTGGATGGATTCGAACAGATCGACTCGAACAATGGTTTTTTGATGGATGCGAACAGTGCTACTGCAGGGTGATGGATACGAACAGAGGCCTTCCCCCTCGATCTTGATTGATCCATATCTTGAGCGTACAAACTCCGATTGACTTGAAACTCGGAACGTTGGCCCCCATAGCTTTGTTTGTCGTGTCTCATCAATTGTAGCTTGATCCGGAGTTGGAAAAAAATCTATCGATATCCATAGTGAATCTGCGTCTAACCGATCATCGGGATGAACTTTCCTTGGTTCCCAGTCAAGTTCTTGGTATCACGGCCTTGACAAAAGGCGGGATAACATTTCCCCCCAAAGTACATCTTGTGAAAACACGGCGTGCTTTGAAAAGTTGCAATCTTTATTCTGAATAGTTCCATCTGACTTGTTAGACAGTTATCGTCTTTTCGTCGAAAGCTGTAATCCTTTGACTGACTTTTAGTAATATGAATTGTTGATTGCCAACTGCTGTATCGTGCACTGTTGTAACTGATTTCTGTATGATAGCAATTATTTGTTTGGTTGTTGTAATTGTTCATCAGGTGGGCATTCGACCTGTGAATTTTGAAATTTGAAAATTAGTCCGACATATATGGATATATGTTAACATGACTCTCATTAACGTCACACGCTCACGAGTCGTTGTCAGTTCTCTCGTATCGAATTCCGTATCAATCCTCTCCTGAACCGATGTGAAATTCGAGTTGTAACAACGCTTGATGGTTGTTTTGGAATGTCCCTTTGTATCTCCGGGACCGATGTAAAAGGTCGAAAGATGGTTTTCGTATCGATGTAATTCGCATTGATGGATACGAAATAGACATTTTGCATCGATGGTCTTATGAGGGATGCGAACATAGTAGCCGGTCCTCTGGGTACTATTTGTATCGATGCGTAAGTCTTCATGGGTTGCATGTTGATGGATACGAATGGTGCAATTCGTATCGATGCGCCTCTGATGGAGACGAAAATGATGGATACGAAATAAGTGCTTCGTATCGATGGGATCCAATGTTTTAGAAAGAATTTCGTTGCACATTTCATATCGATGAGGCTTGAGCTATTGGATACGAACAGCCGACTCGTATCGACCTAGGGAGGAACCGGTTGGAAGCGGTCGCGATGAATGGGAGTCGAATCATTTTTTTTACCCTCCATATATATACGCGACTCTACACTTAAAGTAATTTTACTTGCTCACTTTACTTCTCTTGTCTTCGTATCGATCAGAGCAAAAATAAAAATGAGAACTGCCTTCGTCCTAAATTGAATAACCCTTCGTTTATTTGAACTAATTACTTCGATTAGGTAATTAATTAATAAACTCACATTAAAATGACGAGACTCAAGTTCTAATGCCATTCCCCTCATACTCGCGGCCGATTCTGGTTATGAGGAGGCCGGAGGTGAGATTGAGCAAGGTCGAGGAAGGAGGAGATGGAGCTTAGGTCGATTTGGAGAAGAAGTCTAGGAGCCATTGTATCGATGATGGATAAAGGGTGAGTTCGTATCGATTCAGATGGAACACGACTTCGTATCGACCGACAGAACTGTTTCGTATCGATGGAAAGTTAATATTCGTATCGATAGATTGTCGATCGACACTTGTATCATTCCAAAGCGATCGATACATAGTCTGGGATCGGTGATCGATACGAAAGATCCATTGCTGATCGACACGAAACGGAGAATATCGATCGATACGAATGAGGAATATCGATCGATACGAAATAATTTCTGGTGATCGATACGAAGGGGCGTGCCATGATCGATACAAATTTCCATTTTTCTGATCGATACGAATTATATTCCTAGTGGTCGACCCGAGTTCAAACTTCGATGAATACGAAATTCCTATGCACTTGAATATTTAGCCCCGACGAGCTTCTGCCCTACATATCTGGACTTAACCTTTAAACCGTATAATTGACTACCCTTCATAACTCGTCGATGGAACTGCACTTGACGAAATTTCAACAAATTTTAACTCAAATCGGTCTCCAAAATCTGAATGGCATGGCTACGACGGTCATCGATGACTGTCACTCCAGTTTAATTTCGAAGTCCCGTCATTCGAATACTTTCTCAAATTCTGTAGAATTTTCCAAGTAATTTACAACATTGCACTGCACAACACATTCACGCACTTCACACTGGGGAACACTTGGTTTTTTATTGTCTAATGATGGTTTCTAATAAGTTGATTAGCTATGGAATCCACAAGTTCACAACAGCAAGAGCTTCAGGATTCATCTCCCTTTGTTCTAGAGATTCCAGCCATCGCGGCCGAAGTTATAGACCCAGCTCCGGATGAGTTTCCAGAAGCAACTTTCATTGCAAGCCCACAAAATTTAGTACCGTCCAACGTTTCGAAAGACATGTTGGGACGTATATGTCTAAGGCACGGTTTGTCATTGGACGATGTTCTATTACCGGGACCAAATGATAGACCACACGGTCCCCCAAAGGGGTTTACTGCCTTCAACCGCCATGCGTGCGCAGTAGGAACACTTCCTCCTTTCAATCAACACATTAGGGAAGTGTTGTCTTTCCTCGGAAATGCCCCATCGCAGCTACAACCTAATGGATATGCTTTGTTGAACAGTTTATTTATTGTATTCATGGAGCATCTCTTTCGGCCATCGGCTCCAACAGAAATTAGATACCTTTTTAACTTCAAGAGTAGGGGAGATAGTCCATCTTTTACATTCCTGGAGGCGGTCCGGAATTTCCAAGTAGTAACCGGGTCTTGGACAAGGCTGAGTTACTTTAAAACAGAATGGTTCTACGTCCGATGCCCCCTAGGATTTGCTAGCCGATGGCTAGTCCGACGTAAGTGTTGCAGTCTTTTCCAAGAGTTATCATGGTAATAGTAGTTAATGTTAAACTAATATCTTCTTTACCTTATAGCTGCAATTTCACGACCTGAAGGCGAGTACTTTAGAGAAATAGTAAAGGTCCTTCAAGAAATTTCAAGTGAAGTGAGGGACATCGATTCAGTTCTACTCGACAGAAACTTGAGAATTATCGGACTGATTGAGCGGAATCAAAGCATAAGGCTTGAAGGAACACTGAGGGCGGCCTTGAAGAAACAGTTGAAACGCAAAACACCCAGGGTCGTAATAACTGAAGGGGGTGATGAAGAGAGAACGCCCACGGATGATGAACTTGCTGTTGGGTCTTCGGCCGAATTTCAAGCGACAAAAGGAAGAAGAAAAGGCAAGGCCGCTTCTTACAAACGCCTTAAGTCTTCGAGGTGGAAATAGTTGTGGTTTCCTTGCCGGTTCCCGGCATTAGAATTTCAGAGGCTCCTTCCTCGCCAACAGAGAGTCCTTTTGAAGGGCTTGCCGATATTCCGATTCTGGATTACATGTCAGTTCAACACGACACCGGATTGGAGGACCTTGATAGTGCTCTTGACCTAAGCGAGTCGCTTCCTATAAGTGCGGCCGACATTTCCGGTTGGTTGGGGGGTTGCACATACATACACGCTTCATGGCACTACACGATTTTCAATCATAAGTTGTTCAATTCAAGAAATCACTATGTCTGTTTCTCTTTCTTTTTACAAGTACAATGTCCGGACGAGGTTTGATGTTAGGAAGTCTTCGTTCAGCTCACCGATCTTCTTCATATTATAAGTCACGCAGGAGAGATGAAGATAGAGACCGCGATCGCGGGTACTCTAGTCAAGAATGTCAGGAGAGAGATAGGGATAGGGAGCACAGACATCGATCCTGATCCCGCTCTCCTCCTTCTAGACTCCCCACACAATCTTCGGGTCAGGGGAGATAGCCAGTAGAGCCTCCTCATCACAAACCATCTTCGCATGTTTCTCGGTCCGAGTCGCAGCGCCATAGAACTGAGGTTGAGCCTTCAGTCGTTATTGAGCAGAATATCACTGAGCCCACTGGGGAAAGGGCTATTAAAATTGCTTAGCTAAAGAATGATTTCCCAAACATATGCTTCGACGGCTATATTTTCCCCCCTCACTTAAAGAGAATTCCATCAGAGGCGGAGAACACGATGCATGATTACATTCATTACATTTATTCCCAATACAAAGAGTGGGTGAAGGCTGCAGAGAAAGCGTCGAAGGTGGCCTTCAAGCAGGCTAAACTAATCGAAAATTTAGAGTCTGATCTCGCCCAGAAGGACCGCATCGTCCAAGTGCTCAATAACGAAGCCGAGTCCTCTCGGAAATCAGAGATAGAGGTCACCAGAAAGGCCGATGAGGCGAATTCGGCCATGGAGAGGATGAGGCAGACACAGTATGCCTTGGTGGAGCAGATGGGCCATCGCAACACCACTGTCACCGCTGAATGGGACGCTGCTCTGAAAGAACTTGCTAAGCTTAAAGCTAAATTCTCCGAAATCATCAAAGAAAAAGATGATGCAAATAGAGCGGCCCAAGAAGCGTGTGAACAGGCTATCGTGCTTGGGGTGAACAGGATGCAGCCACGGCTAAGGTCCGAGTGGTGGAGACTGAGGTCGAGGAGAAAGTTCAAATGGCGGAGTCTAAGCTAGAGGCTGATATTGAAGATCTCCTCATTGTTTATAACGCCAATGTTTTGAGGCACAGAAATCTAGCCTGGCTCGACAACTATCCGACTCATTTATATAATGCTTGGGGCCGGTTGGTTGAGTAGGAGAAGGCGGTGCCTCTGGGTGAGTCAATTGACGAGTTTGAGCTTGAGAATCGCATGCTTAATGAGGATGAAAGAAAGATTCTCCATGAGTCGATGATTCTGCATGAAAAAGAAAGGCTCGGCACCCAACACTTGGAGGTCGGAGAAGGTTCAGGTGTTGAGCATCACGAAGTGAGCGCTGAAGTTCCTACGCCAACCCAACCTGAATCTGCACATGTGGTTGATCCCCATCCCATTCCTGCGTATAATCTGGATCAGCTGCAGCTATCTCCGACTAGAGAACAAGTTTTTGAAGCTGTTCAGCCGTCCACAAGCCAAATTGAGGAAGGTATTCTGAACATTCTATATGCTTATCTGAAGTCGGAGTCTTCATCTGAATTAAATACTAACAGTTCTTCTTTTGTTTTTTTTGTCCAGTGATTGATGCTGCACCGGTCGTGCCTCCTGCCACTCAAGAATCACATCATATGCAGGAGGCCATAAATACTGAAGCAACCGCCACAACCGTCATGGCTTCAACTGACGGGACGCAGGGGTGCACTCTTGTTTTCGATGAAAAGATGATGGAGGAACTCCTCGGTCATCACAGCGATTCTTTTGCGGACCTACCATTTGTTATGGGTGGAAGCACACCTGCTATTGGCTCTTCAATGCCAACCACTGATGCTCCCAGCGAGGCCCAAGCAATTCATGAAGAAGAAATATTGGTCGAAATCGATGCTGAAATGGAGGCAGCGGCTAATGGTGGCAGTTTTGGAGGTGGAATGGCGGCACCTGGTCCAGCTCCGTTAAGGATGATATCGCCTGGGGGTACAGTTATCGATACTAGTGTGCCTATCCCCCCTCCTATAGTTGATCCAGTTCCTCCGACTCCACCGTCAGGAAACATTCCCGTTCACTTGAGCTCGGATGAGGAAGTTGATATGATGCCCCCTCCTGGAGATCAGCCACCGAAAGGCAAAAGCTCAAAAAGAAAGATAAGTGGCAGTTCCAGTGGGTCAACACCGAAAAGGAAGCCGAAAAAGAAAAAAGAGTAGACATGCTTCTTTGGTTTATTTTTTATAGATAGCTAGGGATCTACTTTCGTTTTTCTTTCGTAGGCCGTGTATAGATGAGGGTTCGGCCCCCGCTAGTGGGAATTTTGAAATCAACTTGTAGATAATTTCTTTTCGCAAATAGCTGAAATGAAACTTTATTTTGCTTTGAACTCGACATGTGTTTATTTGCTTAAGTGTTCCAGCATTTGAATTCCTTGTTCAGTACACTTGTGAAGTTTCAACTTTTGAATCTCGTTTGAGTCCATCCGTCAAGTCCTACAATCACGGCCACAAGGCACGACCGGCTATTAAGTTGAACTCCGATATTACACTGCTTCAGTCAGTGATTGACACTTAAGTTCTGCCCCCAGTTTCAGGGATGAAGTTTAAAGATCGGCTAGCGGTCGTATTTTGCTTTCAGTGCCACATGCTTAGCATTATTGGATTGATGTTGAAACAAGGAGATTTTGAGTGGTTGAATCACACTCGCTCCTTTATTGAGGATTATATCATTTCGGGGACTTAAGTCATTTTCACGGGCGATCAGCCACGTTTGTTTGACACTTGTCATTTTGACCGCACTCTGGGGACTTAAATAAATTCATGGGCGCTCAATTACCCCCGACTTGAGTTTATACTCCGGTCCGCTTTTGGAGACTTAGAGTCGATTAACATTTTATAATCCAGTCCACACTCTGGGGACTTGGAGTTGGTTGACGTTTACTCTCTGGTTCGCACTCTGGGAATCCGGATCGTTTTGATGTCTATACTTCGGTTCGCACTCCGGGAATCCGAAGTTAGGTGATATTCTATACTCCAGTTTGCATATTGGGAATTTAGAGTTAGTTGATGTTTATACTCCGGTTCGTATTCCGGGAATCCGGAGTTGGTAAACAGATGGTCAATCACATCTGTTGTATGTTTTTGAATTTCGCTCGCACTCTAGGAACGAAAGGTGTATCAGGATCGTTGATGGTCGGATCACATCCACCCTGAGTTGACAAGTGAGGTCGTTAGATAGACGGGTCCACCCTCCTCAAACTTGGTTTAGATGCGGGCGAAGTTGTTAGGTGGACGGATCCACCCTCTTCAAAAATGTATTTGTAAGTTTATACTCTAGTTTGCACTCTGGGAATCTGGAGTTGGGTGAAGGATTGTCGTGTATCAATCCCTTTTTGACTTTAGTGTGATGGCTTGTCCCCAAGCTCGGGTTTCACTTAGTGAGTGACCGGTCGTATCACAGTCACTCCCTATTTGAATAAATTCCACCGTATGATGGAACTTAGCTCTCCGTGCATAGTGATGGTCATATGAAGTATTTCAAGTAAATCACAGCTCTGGCTCGAAGAGATTGCGCTTTATTGCTGAAATAAGAAAATATAGCAAAGTCAGTTGCCTTATTACAAATTCTTATTTCAAAATGCAGAAACAAATTGCAAATGAAAAATAGACTGACTAAATAAACAGAGCCTGTTATGTGTAGTAGCGACGAAGACTCTCGATGTTCCGGGCTCTCGGAAGAGTGAGACCTTCAACGGTCGATAATTTGAATGTGCCATCTCCGAGCTTTCGTTCAATAACATATGGTCCTTCCCAAGTTGGTTTCATATGCGAAGGGACCGGATAAATTCTTTTAAGTACGAGATTACCAAGTTCAAAGGTTCGAGGTCGGACCTTAGCGTTGTATAATCGGGCGACTCGACTCCGATATGCGGCTGCCCTCAGATCAGCCTCTTCACGCTTCTCATCCAATAAATCGAGAGATTCAGCAAGTAATATAGCATCCGTCTTTGGATCGTAGTATGTCACACGATGAGAAGGTACTTCTAATTCGACTGGAATAACAGCTTCTGAACTACAAGAGAGAGAGAATGGAGTGTGACCGGTTGCGGACATGTGGGTTATACGGTAGGCCCATAAGGCCATAGGAAGTTCATCGACCCATTTTCCCCCAGCTTTTTCCAGTCGTTTCTTCAGAATGGATTTTATAACTTTATTAACAGCTTCAACCTATCCATTCGCTTGAGGGTGTGCGACTGCAGAGAATTTCTTCTGAATGTGGAATCGTTGACAGAAATCCTTAAATTCGGCACTATCGAATTGGGTCCCGTTGTCAGTGATGATAGTACGTGGGAGACCAAATCAACAGATGATGTTGCGCACTACAAAGTTGATCACCTTCTTTGTTATGATTGTAGCAAGAGGTTCAGCTTCTGCCCACTTGGTAAAGTAATCAACCGCTACAATGGTGTACTTCGCACCACCTTTGGCTAGAGGTAAAGAGCCAATAATATCAATGCCCCATACTGCAAACGGCCATGGGCTGACCATTTGAGTTATCTCAGTAGGTGGGGCTTTGGGAATTCGAGCATGCTTTTGACATTTATCACATTTCTTGGCATAACCTGCTGCATCATGGTTTACATTTGGCCAATAGTATCCATACCGGAGTACATTTTTAGCGAGTGCTTGCCCCCCGGTATGATCGCCACATTCTCCTTCGTGTACATCATGTAATACTCATTTGATTTCATCATGAGCGATACACAGGAGTAAAGGAACAGAGTATCCTCTTCTATACATAACTCTGTTTTGAATGGTGAACCGAGAAGCTTTTCGAAGAATTTGTCTCTTTTCACTCCTACGCTCTGGCAGGGTTCCGTGTTCGAGATAATTTTTGAATAGAGTCATCCACGAATCCCTTTCGGAAACGACGTCAAATATCCAATCGGTTTCCATCTGATCAATGCTTGGTGAAGATAATACCTCTACAGGAATAAGTCCCATTTGTTGTGCTTCACCTGTACTGGCTAACTTTGCCAATGAATCAGCTTTCTGGTTGTGTTCTAGCGGTATATAATAAATAGCATAATAGTCAAAATGATTCAATATCCCTGAACCTGAGCAAGGTACATGGCCAATCTTTGATCTCTGGCTTGGTACTCTCCTCGAACTTGACACACGATCAATTGTGAATCACAGTAAATTTCCACCGCAATGATTCTTAAATCTCTAGCAAGTTTCAATCCAGCCAATAGGGCTTCATATTCAGCCTCATTATTAGTTGCACGGAAGTTGAACATTAGAGCGTAACATATAGATCGACCTTCAGGAGTTTCAAGAACAACCCCTGCACCTGAGCAACGGTCATTTGATGCACCGTCTGTATGCAGCTTCCAGATATACTTGGAAGATTCACTGGTTTCGGGCAAGTCCTCTGGGATGGTAAATTCAGCAATGAAATCTGCTAGGACTTGTCCTTGAATGGCTCGCCTTGGAGTATAAGTAAGGTCAAACTGACTTAAATCGATATTCCATTTGAGTAACCTGCCAGACGTCTGAGGACGTGTAAGGACCTGTCGTAACGGCTGGTCGGTGTAAACGGTGATTGAGTGAGCCTGGAAGTAAGGACGGAGCTTCCTCGAGGCAATAACAAGACAATAAGCCAATTTCTCTAGCTTAGGATAATTTCTCTCAGCTCCGGTTAGCTGCTTGCTTATATAATAGACCGGCTTTTGTATTCGGTCTTCTTCCCGAACTAGGGCAGCGCTGATTGCGTTTTCTGACACCGCCAAGTAAATGTACAATTTATCGTGATCGATAGGCTTTGACAAAATTGGCGGTGTGGAGAGATGTTGAATTAGTGCTTGGAATGCGCCCTCACATTCTGTAGTCCATTCAAAGTTTCGTTTTTCTTTTCGGATCAGATCGAAGAAGGGAATGCATTTGTCAGTGGACTTTGAAATGAATCTGCTCAATGCTGCTACTTTCCCGTTGAGACTCTGGACTTGTTTTATAGTTTTTGGAGTTTCAAGATTTCTGATCGCCTAGATCTTTTCGGGATTGGCTTCGATTCCTCGAGCGTTGACGATAAACCCGAGGAATTTTCCGGATGCTACCCCAAAGTGACATTTCAATGGGTTGAGCATCATTCTGTATTCTCGGAGGATATTATACATTGACTCCAGGTCTCTGATGTGATCGGTAGAAAATCGCGACTTGACTAGCATGTCGTCCACATATACCTCCATGGTCTTTCCGATCTGGTCAGCGAACATTCGATTAACTAACCGCCGATAAGTTGCCCCAGCATTCTTGAGTCCAAAAGGCATAACTTTATAACAATAAAGTCCCATATTGGTTATGAAGCTGGTATGCTCCTGGTCGGGCAAGTGCATAGGTATCTGATTGTAGCCAGAGTACGCATCCATGAAGGATAAAAGCTCATGTCCAGCCATTGAGTCTACAAGTTGATCAATTCGTGGAAGTGGAAAACTGTCTTTGGGGCAAGCTTTATTCAAGTTTGAGTAGTCAACACATGTTCTCCATTTCCCATTTGGCTTTCGGACAAGTACGGGATTTGATACCCATTCCGGGTATAATGCATGTCGAATGAACCCATTCGTCTTAAGTTTATCTACCTCTTCTTTAAGGGCGGCAGATCTATCTGGATCCATACCATGCCTTTTTTGCTTGACCGAGATGTACTGCGGGTCAATATTTAGTATGTGGCTTGCGATGTTCGATGAGATCCCACACATATCAGAGTGCGTCCAGGCAAACACATCAAGGTTTACCCAGAGAAATTCAACCAATTCCTCTTGCATTTGTTGGCTTAGCTGAGATCCAATCTTTATCATCTTCGAGTCATCATTATTGTCGATTAGAACATCGATCGTCAGTTCGACCGGAGAAGCTTGACTGTCTTTTCTTTCACCTTCACTTTCGGTATCTCTCGGGTCAAGATCTCTTTGGAATTGGTTGGGGTGGCCGGGCTCGGGCCCAGGCGCTAATTGTCAATTATCCGCAAGGCAGACGCAGAGAGATTCCTCTACGCCCTTTCCTTTTTCTATCCACTGCGCCTCGCGCAGCTCATCTACATAACAAGCTCGCCCTGCAGCCTGATCCCCTTGAATAACTCTGATACCATGTCAGTAGGGAATTTCAAAGTCAAACACCATGGGGCGATGGCAGCCCTGAATTCAGCTAGGGCTGGTCGGCCCAAGAAAGCATTATAAGGGGAGTTTATATCCAACACAACAAACTGCAGTATCCGGACTCTTCGGCGTTCACCAATTCCCAATTCCACTGGCAATTCCACCACTCCAGTGGGTATAGTTTCACTCCCGTTGAAACCGTGAACACGAGACTGACACGGCTTCAAGTCTTTAGTCCCATTCTCATCTGGTCGTAAGCTCGTTTAAACAAAATATTCACAGAGCTTCCGTTGTCTACCAAGATCCTCTTCATCCAAGAAGGACCTACTTGAGCTGATATGACTAGCGGATCGATAGTGGGGGCTTCGACCCTGTCGGCATCCCAACCTCGAAATACAATGTCATCTACCATCGTTGTTTACTGTTTGGCCGAAGCCCCATCTTCAGAATTACTACAGCATTCAAAGTCCGCATGCCTGATAGAGCTGGCGTACGATTCCATTTCCTTCCAGCTTCGATCTGCCGGATGAGGACCACCACAAACAGTGTTTATCACCAATCTCCCACCAGTACGAGTGGGTTCCTCATGTCTAGCCGGATTTGGTACATGATTTTGATTCGATGGGCCCGCACCTCTAGACTGCGGCGCTCGAACTAACTATTCTAACTTCCTCTCTCTTATCAACTTTTCGATGAGATCCTACAAGTGACGGCATTCATTTGTGTTATGGCCGTAGCTTTCATGGAATCTACAAAACTTTCCCGTCTGAATTTGCTTTTCCGATGACTATTTCGGAGCAGGCTTTTTATACTGAATAGTGTTGCAGGTTTGTAGATATACATTCTCCAGCGATGTATTCAGAGGAGTATAATTATCAAACATCGGAGCTCTACGCCGTGGACTACGGTTCTGATCACGTTTTCTATTTTGGTTACCATTGCCTTTTTGCTGATCTTGTTTATTCTGAATATTCAATTGCACTTTTTCGGAACTCTCCCCAGATTGTTTAACATCAATATTACTTTGAATTCCTTCCATACTGGGCCCCACATCATCCTTCTTCCTAGACTGTTTCGCATCCTCCCTTCTCAAGAATTGAGCTGCTTTGGAATAGAAATGGTCCAACAATGCAAGAGGTTTTCCGGCCAGCCAGTTGCCAAATCTAGAATCGGGCTCAATTCCCGTAGTCAGTGCCATAAGAATAGAGTTATCATTTGGGTTGCTGATCTCGGCACATGCAGCATGAAATCTCTCTAAATAACGCCTGAGTGTCCCTCCAGGAACTTGAGTGACACTGGATAAAGTATTAACATCCTTTGGTCTCGCGACATGCATACGAAATTGTTCAATAAACTTTGTTGCCAACTGATCGAAGCATGAGATAGATCGAGGTGGCAGTCGGGTAAACCATATAGTCGCTATGCCCCATAGTGAAATTGGGAAGCTTCGGCACTTGACTGCATCGTCAGCTCATGCAGCGTTCATCAACCATTCGTACTTCAGAATATGCTGATTAGGGTCAGAGTTCCCTTCATAAAGGGGTAAAGTCGGCATCCTGAATCGCCGAGGTGGTTCAGCATAAAGTATCTCATTAGTAAAAGGAGTATGACTCCGGGATATTCCTCAGTCGTCATTGCTAAGCCCTTGACTTTCACGGATCATTACTGACAAGTCGGGCATCTAGACATTCTGAGCAGGTTGGGCCAAGGTGTGGTCGGGTTCCACAATGCGAGGAGGGGCCGATCGCTGTCGATGGTCCATGTCTCGCCTCCTTAGTTCTATGTCTTCGGGGACATAAGGCTCAGGGTGGTAATCACGCTGGTGATGGTTCAGATCTGTCCGATTTCGGGTCTCAGCGCCCAAGTCAGTAGTTGTCGCAGTACGGTTATCAGTAACATGATGCGGGGTAGCGCCTCCTCGGGAGGAAGGTCCAGTCTGGTGGCTGGTTAACGGGCCAACTCTCAGTTGCCCAACATTCAATGTGTGTTGATGCCCAGTGGCATGTGTGTAGCTTCCATCTAGCTGTGGGCGTGTAGATCTATGATGATAATCAGAAGAGGCTGAACTCTCAGTGAAGGAATAGGAAGCCTGATCCCTCCTGGATCTCCTTCGTCGTTGACAGTTTAGTTGGTTGGCTAGTTCCGCATTAGCATGGAGCTGTTGAGTGAGCTGTTGGCGGCTCTGATTCAATTCTTGCATCAACATCTGAAATTCTTTCCTGGTGATAGGGCCTTGCGGATTTGATGGTCCGGTAGCATTCTGATCGGCTGGAAACGGCTGCACGAGATTCTGTATGTCCTGTCCTTTTGGATCTACAGTTGTAGAAGTAGTCCTTGTGTTAACCATGAGGGATGATGAAGCTCTCTCCTAGACTTGTAGCAAATCTGAATAGGATGGAAGAACTTCTGAAATTGAGATCTGGATCCTCTCCTTGGATGTTTGCAATCTGATATCGGCAGTAGATCCAACGAGCATAAGGGAAAAAATTGGTTTTCTCTCAGTGAAAGCACCAAAGTGTTTGTACCAAAATTGGGCACAACACTCTTCGGAAGGTTTGAAGAGATAAAAATGAAGAAATTAAATGGAAAAAGGGGATTATCTAACAAACACTCCAAAAACAAATAAGAAAATACGCAGAAACACAGAGATTTAGAGTGGTTCGGCGTGTTTCCTACGTCCACTAGGAAATTGATGATTTTATTGATGTTTTCTTGATGATTACAACTGATTACAGCGAATTACGATGATGAAATTCGAGTACAACAGCAGCCTTGTAGTGGAAAAATGCTTTCGGTAGAGTCTCGACATCAAAGAGCCAAAAGATCTCTTTTCTGGAGGCTTTGGGATGCTATTTATAGGCGTAGGATGCAAATATCTCACTCAGATCTCAGGAGACCTCTTCTGGCACGTGAGCGGGCCCACGCGATCGCTCCCACGTGGTTTCGACTTGATCCGTGATCGATACGAATGAATTTTGTATCAATCAAGATTTCGCTCTATTGAGTCGAAATTTGGCATGGATGTTCTTTGAGTTGTACGTAAGCTCCTGTGAAAATTTCATAGCATTTGGACTTGTGGATTGCGAGTTATGATCGATACGAATTAGACTCTTCGGTAGGCTATTCAGTTCGAATTGATCATGTCGTATCGCTCTGTTCGAATAGATGTTGAGCACGCGCCTGCGAGTTGACGTGGCGCTTGATTCCAGGATCGATACACATTTCATGCCGAATCGACCAAGTATTTCCAAGATTTTCGCCTCGTTTGTATCGACCTGGGCTAGCTTAAATTCGCATCGATCCACTGCTCTGTTCGTATCGATCGATTATATAGGCATTTTGTACTGTTCGTATCGATCAAAGCTCGTTCGGTTCATATCGATCACTCATCTCTGTTCGTATCGATCGGAGTGGGTCTTTTCGACGCGATTCACCGTGGCTTTGTTCGTATCTTTTGAAGTCGTCCTGTTTGTATTGGTGGACTTGGTTTTGTTCGTATCGATCGGAATTAACTTCTATCGATCGATACGAAGTTGAACCAGTAGCATGGATACGAACAAATGATAACACGATGGATACGAGCTATAGGTAACATGATGGATTCGAACAGAGGGAAATTTTATAGATTCGAACAGAGGAAGGTGAGTTGATGGACACGAACTGATGGATGCAAACAGCGCGGTTATGGATGGATTCGAACAGATCGACTCGAACAATGGTTTTTTGATGGATGCGAACAGTGCTACTACAGGGTGATGGATACGAACAAAGGCCTTCCCCCTCGATCTTGATCGATCCATATCTTGAGCGTACGAACACCGATTGACTTGAAACTCAGAACTTTGGCCTCCATAGCTTTGTTTTCACATCTCGTCAATTGTAGATTGATCCGGAGTTGGAAAAAAATCTATCGATATCCATAGCGAATCTGCATCTAACCGATCTTCGGGATGAACTTTCCTTGGTTCCCAATCAAGTTCTTGGTATCACGGCCTTGCCAAAAGGCGGGATAACAATATCATTACCAGTCAATCGGTTACCATTTTAAAGTAAAGTCGGTATACCAGTATAATCGGTATGATAACGGTAAATTTACCATTTTTTACGGTAAAACATCGGTAATATTTTTTCAAAACCAACGGTAACGATAATTTACCAGTCCATTCATAATACATTAATATTCATGTAAGATGTTGTATTACGGGCATTTAGAAGCAAGAAAATAGGTCAATTTATTTCAGTAATTCAACTGAAATGATGATAAATACACTTCTTTTTTATGTCCTTTATTAAGTGACTCAATGAGATATATAACGAAGCATCGTTCGGTGTACAAATATATCAACTTATTATTTTTCTAGACAAGCGGTAATTTACCATTACCAGTATAACAGTTACCAGTTTATCGGTATACCGGTCATTGGTATACCAGTCAATCGGTAATGGTAACGGTAAACAATTTTAGTTTACCAGTGAAAACGGTACGGTAACGGTATTTACAAAATGGTAATGGTAACAATTACCATAACAACCATAAAACTATTTATGTTACACGTGCACATACACAACACATGTGTGTATGACACACATGTTAAATATATATTATAAACATAATAATAAATAAAACTTCATTTATAAATTAAATATTGATTTTATTTAAAACAAATTTAGATAAGATCCAAATAAATTTAGACTTCATAGGCCCAATAAGTTCCAAAATGAAATATTCTTTTTTTGAAATTTACTCATTTACCCAAGTACTTGCTGGCCCAGCTCCAATAAATATAACCAAATGAACCAGAATAAATCAGAGTGCATAGGGTTCATCATAGTTATACAAAGGAAAATATAGCAGAGTTTATATATCCGATCAAATAAACTTTGAATAAACTGTCTCTAATAACAATAGGTAATAATATAGCTCTGTGGTCCTACATGGTGAAATATAGTGGTAATGGCTCCAATTACAAATATACAAAAGCCTGAGCCTCATGCCCATCCTCCGTACAGCTCCATGCGCTATCTCGCACCTGCTATCTCAATCTACTCATTTAAGAGTACTGATAATATGAGAAGCAAATAAAATAACCTTGGGTCAGACAAAAGTCTGGTATGTTCAATTTATAATCTCAAAATAGATACAAAAGCTGTAATATATGAACAAATGTTATGGGTAACCATGTCTGAACTGTCCTTGCATCTAACAAGTTAGCGCATATAAATGGTATATTCTAAACTATCATAAGTGGGTGTACTACTTCTTAAAGTACAATATAAAGTTTCGAGGTATCTAAGTCAATATTACCTACACCATGTGACAGCCATAGCAAAACACAGCAAACATAGCTACCATCAAGCAACCTCCCATCACTCACTCGAGTGTCAGTGGATATATAATAAGCCATATGATCACATCGGCAATAAAATACTAATTAATGTCTCAATTTCATAAATACTTGATCCATGCCACTTCCACGGCTAGGAAACTAGACCCACATCATTGAGTCCTGGGGTACACGGATCACATCGATGACCCAGGTAAGTGTCCTCACATGCCCCCTTCTTTACGAGCATATGTCGAAAACTTTGAGTTATAATCGATCCCTTAGCACACATCCCGACAGTAGAACACATCGTATGTTCCACTTCAGAAGTTCTCATCATCGAACTTGTCACTTAGGACCATTACTAAATGTTATGGACACTTTCCTCTAGAAGTGTTCGATCCAAACAACTTTCATCATCAAGTCGTCAATGTTATGAAAATTCCCTTGGTTGCCTCAAAAAAGTCTCGGAGTCACCTCGTGTAAACCCCGAAGTAACCATAGTGCCACCCAGTGTTTGCTAAGAGTCGAACCACCTTCACACCATTGATCATCACTAGGCAATATCTCACAAACCACTAACCTCCATCATGTGCGGTCGATCATGCATGCTCCCTAAATTGTGCTCCATCATCTCTCAAAAGTTTGATCGATCGGTACAGATCCATATGTCTTTGTATTTAGCTGAAACTAAGCAAAGTACATTAGCCTTGAGGGATGATCGATAGTGGACTGAAGTCCACCTCGTGTAGTTTCCCTTCAAGCTTGAAGTAGCCGTCGAGTCTCCACTTAGTCGCGTCTTCAATCCAGATCGTTCAGGTCATAGTTTACTATGCCTTATTGGCTTCAAGTCTCGGAGTAGGCGTCATGCTAGCCTCATGTTGATCTTGTGCATCTTCCCACATGCTTGCTTTGTGCAATTTTGCAGAAAACATCCCCAAATATGGTTGATACCAACCTATTTGGATCGGTACCGATCCATCTATACTTAGCCAAATTTTGGATGACTCGTTTCCCAACTATTCTACATTAGTCCCTATCTGATCTATTGCTCCGGTCTATGTGCAATCTTTATTACATCAATAAGACTCCAAATACTGTAGAACCAATCCATCAAAGTTTATTCCATCACACTGGATCTTAACTCGTTCATGTAGTCAAATTCAGATGGCACATTGTCTTACCGCTTCATCTACACAAGATCTTTGCCAATAGAACAATTGCATCCTAAATTCGCTATCAATAAGCGTTTTCAACCAATCCCAACATGAAATCAAACATTCAACTAAGCAAACAAGCACCATATCTATACAATACCATCATCATAGCATACATACCCTAATTTAGCATTCATATGATAAATTAAAGCATGGAGATATATGTTAAAATCAATTTAAGATCATCAAAATTCATTTATAAATCATTTATTAATTTGGATCGGTCCAAAATCATTTTTTTTAACTTCGAAAATGGAACAAAAGTATATTTTTAACATATTAAGCAAATAAAAAGGTTATGGGATGATAGATCACTCATTAAGTGATGTAAAATCAATCAAAAACATCAAAAACAAGGTAGATCCAAAATAAACTGCAGATGGTATGAAATCCAAAGCCCCAAAATAGTAATTAGATGGTCCTTTGCTAATCTATCCTTAATCTCTTGATTAGTCTTAATTCAATATAAATTTGTGATGGATTTGATATAAGAAAGTTTAATGGAGGTTTAAATGTGTTTCTAGGACGAAAAAGTGATTGGTTGCTATCTCTAGTGATGTAGTTAACTCTAATTCTGAAATGGGTTAACAAGTCTAACCTTGTACATAGGCTAATTACCCACAATTTGCTTAAAACTGTCGAACATAAATTTGTGATATTTCCCAAATCATAAGTCCAAAAATCTATCATGGCAACTCTACGGAAAGGAAAATCATCAAATCCTTTATTTAGAATTGTATTTAGGACCAAATTCGGCTTCTATCAAAAGTTATAGCTCTTATAAGTTTTTAGGGTCAAAACAGCCAACAATTTATTTTAAATGTCAAAAAATGGAAATACTCAACATTCCTCAAAGTTATAGCCCATTTAGACCCAATTTGGTCGTGAAAATAATATTTTTATGATTCTCCTATACGTTAAATGTGGATTGTTGCATGTTGCATGTTCCATCTTAAAACTTCTTTTCCTTACTTTACATAATACCTAGCTATGAATTTGATTGATCCTTCACTCCTCTTTACTGACAAGAAGATCGCCAAAAGGCTTAAAATCCCGTAAGTCAGCTATAAAGCCCTACGTTCCTCGTATTCCTACCATTATAGGGACTACCTCATTGTCCTTTGCTTTAGTAGGTGATGATATCTTGAAGGCTGCCAAGAGTAAGAAACGTCAACCAAAGGCTCACCGGTTATACATGTAGACATCTTCTACTAGTAAAAGTGCAAATCTGACCATCCTACCCTTAAAATCTTTACTCTTATCGCCAAAGCTTTAATAACTAGCAATCCTGAACTTGATCCTCTTCTCCAAACTTGGATGTTAATATCATGTCTTCCCTAGAAAGAGATTCGATTTTGAATCTTCACAAAGAGCTTGGATTATCTAACTCTTCTTTAGATGCTTCTTTAAAGGAATCTATATTGGTCAGGGTTTCTTCTAAGAGGAATGATGGAATCTCTTCCTAAGATTTTAGAACTTTTAACTTTAATTCTTCTTTTTTCGAAATTCAGTTCTTTTGGAAATGACCAAGCCTCTCCTACTTTTTCTCAAGATTCAAAAAGCTATATTGAGGAAACTTATAGCGGTAGGTTTCCTTTTAAAAATCTCTAGTTCTTTAGTCATTACATGCCTATCAAAAATTTAACTTATTTTATGCATTCTCTTGGTTAACCAACACTTATTCCAACTAGAACGCTCGCTTTTCAAGTCTTCCAACCACACTTAGCTCCTTAAGAGAATAATACTTCCTTAAGCAATAGAGTTCGCACATTTGAAAATAAAAATCATTTTTAACTTCTGCTAATAAAGATAGGATAAAACTCAAGGATTTAACTTCTTAACTTGAGTTCGAGAAGGACAAAATAAGTCCTTGGAGGAAAAGTTGTCATCGACTAAGTAAGCTCATACTTTATCAAAAGAGAATGATATCCAAGATCATCTACAAAGGCTGCAGCCCAAAAGGTCACTTACCAAAAAAGTATCTCTTTAGAAAGTCAAAGGAAAAATCTCTACGTTCTCAAGAACTTTATTCTAGCTCAAAAAAAATCGAAGCATTGAGGCTATGTTATTTCTTGCTTATAAAGATAATATTAAGGCTTTCCTTGGTTTGTCTTTCCCCTCTTTGGCTGACTCTGAAATGGACTATAAAAAGAAATTAGATGCTCTCTTCAACTCTAAATCTATTGTAGCATCAAGCTTTGAGAGTGAAGAAGAGTTAAATCCAAAACATTTTCTCATAATTAGCGAGTCCTCCTTGATGACAAATATGAAAGTGAAGATGACGCTAGTGACAACAACGAAAAAGATGAGTATGGAGATGGTGATGTTGATGGAAACGATAACACTAGAGGTGCCAGGGATGGATCTTCAAAAATGGCAAGAATGATAGTTTGCTTGATAACGATGATGATACTGTATCTAGACCCGAAGATCGTGCTAAGCTTCAATCTAATATGAATGATCCCACTATCAATGATTAACTAAAGAATCCCTTTAGTGGCTCTTCTACTAAAAAATATTGGACATTCCCCTATCACATCTGGAAACGATTCAGATATTGTTTCTATTGAAGCCCATTGTTCACTTTTATCCTTCCATAAGAGAAATATTGCTAATTTGGCCTTAAAATCTCCTACTCCACTTTGAAATTCTCCTCGGGTAGTATGAACTTTCGCTGGCAGAGTAGGAAGAAAAACATGAATTACTTGAGATTTAACTAGACCGAAATTTTAAGGCTTAACAAGAAAGAACCTTGATTCTGCCAAAGACGAATGTATGAAACTACTCAAATGACTAAATACTCTCAGAAACTTCCAAAACAAGAAATTCGATCCAATCCTCTGTAGGTCACAGTCAATACAAACTGCCTATAAGGACAATGAAGAACTCAGTACTCTGTTTTAGATGCTTACAGAAGACCATGACAAACTCCTCAATTTTCTATACTTAATTTATATCAGATTTCCCGCCATAGATTTATGTTCTTAGGCAGTGACTGTGGGGTTCTAATTAGAAGGCTTCACAAGGAATATCTTAATCAGTTTGGCTTGGACCCTCACCTCGACGAATCTTGGAAGTTGCCTCACTATAAGATTGTCCCAATTACCATTGACTCTTTACCTCCTGAAAGTAAAATTCAATCGAGATAGGTTTATTGCCAAATATCATAAGGGGTCGTAGCCTCGTGTGCCTTTGAAGCTTTAACTTTCTTACGTAATTATGGTTATGTAATTAATTTATATTCTTGGTCTGTAAAGAAACCATTATTGGCTCTAATTTATATATGCTTTGACTTGTTATTTGTGTGCAGATTTTCGAAAATTCCTTTAATAATTATTTCTTATATTTCCAAAAAATTCCTATATAAATATGTTAGATTAAAAAAGGATTTTTTAGGGAGACGGCCTCTATAATCAATAAGTCCCCTTTAGCGAAGTATCACTTTCTTCATAACCTCTATCACATCTATACTAATTTCTTGAATTACAATTTTGGCTTCTTAAGAGATAAACATGAGTATTTTCTACTATAAGCTTGTTTTAATCATGCTAAATCATTATGTGGCAAAATCAATCCTCTTATTCATTTGGTTGTTTCTTCTTTGGATTGGAATTGTCGAAAGTTTCCTCCAATTAATAATCCCCAAGTTTCAAGAATCCGTTCATAGCTACATTCACCATTTCTCCAATGTCCTTTCAGAAGGTTAGATA
This sequence comes from Allium fistulosum, assembly GCA_030737815.1. Classification (NCBI taxonomy): domain Eukaryota; kingdom Viridiplantae; phylum Streptophyta; class Magnoliopsida; order Asparagales; family Amaryllidaceae; genus Allium; species Allium fistulosum. The sequence goes on along the minus strand of CM060905.1, from coordinate 865,448,113 downwards.
CATCATTTCGAGTCTCAGCCACAACAAAGAAGGTTTAACTAACAAAAAGGATTAAATTACTTTAGATTGAATATTTACTTAGCCTTGTTGTAACCATTTTTTCATGAAATTATCTATTATGTTATGGTTAATAATGGAATTATTTATCTTTGCTCTATAATCTTCTGCAGATTGTTTCTCTGATTATTTTAATATATTGTCACTTACTCTTTAGGAATAAAATGAAACAATCGCCATTGATAAGCCTAATTTGCTTCAACGTCTTTCTAATGGTCAAGCTAATCTTATTCGTAATGTTGAGAACCATATACGGTTATCTTCCTCTCATTTAGTGTCGGTTGGCAATACTGAGGCATAATGGTACAACAAATATTTTCAAATGGAAACAAGTTTGAAAGCCTTGCAAGAGATGGTCTCATGCCTAGATGAGAAATCTCGCTTAAAGATAAGGAGATTTTAGAATTATCAAAGGCATCCCATTTTGGAAATCAACTTAGCACTCTATCCTCCTTGGTTAAACATATTGATTCTGATGCTAAAATTGTCGAACTGAACCAATAGATTATCGACTTGGAGATTGATTTACAAAGATCTCAAAATGAATAACAATAGTATGATGTTCTTTTAGCCAAGAGGATAGTAGCCTTCCTACTCCAACCCCTAAGTCTCCAGCTAAGGAAGCGGTTTCTACTTGTGATCAAAAAATATGGAGTTCCAACCATCTTAATTCGACATTGACTGCTCCTCCTCCTCCTTCTTTTCCAATGGATAAAATGGTGGATCTCTCAAGGCGGAGGAAGAAATTCACTTTTATCTGCAATCAAAAGTTAAAGGAGTTTTGGATTAATAAACTCTTAGATGACTTCTCCAATCTTCAATTGCAAATTAAGAAACTCAATCTTAAAAGAACGCCCTAACATTCAAAGTCAAAGATTTGGAGAATGACAAAAATATATCTCGTGGGATGTTTCATGATTGAAAGGTGCGAACAAGACTCTTGAATGTGGCATGTCCCTCCAAATAGATTCTATTGGCATGTAGAATGTCATTCGTAAGAAGGAAAGAAGCCTAAAATGGTGCTTATTAGTTGCTATTGAGCATACTACAGAACCATCTAAGGTCGTTAAGTTACTGGAGAAGGAAATGAAAAGGCTTGAAGGACAACTAGAACTAATACACCATTACATATCAAGGGCTTCTCGACTTGATTCCTAGTGGATTATTTGGTAGAAATTATTGTTGCTTTTGAAAGATTAATTTTTCATTCTGACGTCTGGAGAAAAATTCTCGTTCAAGAAAAGCTGTGACGTTACTAATATTAACACTTTCTCCTTATAGACGTTCAAATGATCTCAAGGATATAGGTGAACCACCTATTTTATACAAGGAATTAGCGCCTCAGGTGACACCCACCCCCTATGTTGTGGATGTCCTTGGCAAGGGGAAAGAGCGCGTATATCAGCATCCTCTAGCTCTGTGATATTTATAGTTTTCCTGTGCAAATTATAAGATTTTTCTGGGTTTAGATGTACTACTCTTGATAATAGTGAATGCAAATCATAATGAAAAATGTAATGATTGTGATATGGATGGACATAATGAACGGTTTTCGCTTATACATACGTACGTACGTACGTACATACACACGCGTGCGCATATATATATATATATATATATATATATATATATATATATATATATATATATATATATATATATGAATGATGCATGACTAATAGAAAGTGCTCTATTAGTGTATTACGTGATTATCCTTTTTACTCCTGAACTATTTTCGAATATGTCGATCGATTGAGAGCCATACTGTGATGGTTGTTTCTGATCACCCTTCTAGTGAACCTTATATTTTTGTCATTTTTTGTGATTTGTATCACCATCCGCACTCTTTCTTTCGGATGGTTGCATTGGCCGGGCTAGAGCGGTTGGGCCAAAGGCTTGTTTGAACCACTATGTATCCTTCATTGGATATTCAAACGGTTGCCTTGATATTAATTCCTAAGGGCTTCCCAACTCCAATACTGGGTGCCTTGGAACTAGTCTAAGGACATTAACACCACCTAGCTAGCACAAGGTTTCCTTAAGCCTAAAGAACCTATTGATCTCGTTATACTAGGAGTTTAATTAGACTTAATGCATCTTAACCAGAGATCGCCTTATTGTTTATATTCATTGAGGGCATGAGTTGATTTTTGAGGAAAAAAATTATTTCACGGCTCTCAATCGATAAATTAAGGAAGGTTATTTTTATTTTGTAAAAAAATTGATTGCAAGTAGACCTTTCCTCAGGGCGGCTTTCGGCGGTTAGATTAGCAATAATTCTGAAAAACCTGAAAGATATTTTATAATAAACTCGAAGATTTTGAAAATCGCTTGAAAATTTCTTTAAAAACCAAAGTCACAAGAAACATTTTACTTTTGTTTTAAAATTATGATTTTATTTAAAAAAATAAAACCAAATTATTCCTTTGTCATCTTCCTCAGGGATCCAATTCAAGGACTTTCCATTTTTGCCTTGTTTGGTGAACTCTTTTAATTCTTCGTTCCTTATGTGCTTCTCAATCATTTTTGATAATTCTTAGCAGTTATTAGCCTCATTCCCGTTCAATCCATGATGCTTGCAATATTATCCTCCCCTATTTTATTTTCTCCTCTTGGTTTACTTCTTCGAAGTCCAATATTCCAACCGAATCCTTGTTGAGAGACATACTACTTCATATGGAACTTGGAGGGGAGTATTCATTTTTGACATAGAACTTTTTAGGTTTTTTAAACCAATCAAATTTTGGACTATACCTAGTCTTCTTTAAAGGAATTACTAATGTTGAAAGCCACTTATTCTCCCTTACGACCCTTTGTTTCTCTTTAAAGTGCTTTCCTGTTCCTTCCTTGTTGCATGGATTTGGTTGAGCTTATTATGCAAATATTCCCTAAAAAGTTTCCTTTAGCCTAAGTTTTAATCAGCATTCTCATTTGTGCAAAAGGGTTATCTTTTGATATCCTTATATTCCTTTTCCCTTATGGTGATGCTTCAAATTCTTCTAATACCTTAACTAAAGCAAAAATCGGTTTCTTTTATAGGCAGAATAAGTTTATGGTCCAATTATCTAGATCATGGTGAGAAGCCTTTTTTCTCAACTAAAGTTTGTAGGGCTAATTTTCTAAGGTCCATAACTTTTGTTTCATCAATTTAGGAGTAATTTCTTTGTTTTTCCAAGGTCTAATCTTGGAGATAATAAGGCACTAAGAGTACTAGAGCATTCCTAGTTTAGAGGACCCCTGTTGAGTTGAAGGTGTAATTTAGAATATAAAGGAGATGGGAGGTTTGTAGTTAGGGTATTTCCTTAAGTTCAATTCTCGGTGAAAGCACCAAAACGTTAAACCTTGAATTTGGCATAACCTTTCAAGAATTTAAAGAGAAGTTTAGAGACAAGAACACATACAGAAAAAGGTGCTATGATTTCATATGCAAAATCGCGTTTATTCATTCTAATTTACAATTTGTCAGTTACAATTTGACCCAAGAAGCCATGAAAGTACCAAATCAAGCTTTTATAAATTTCTTGATTACAAATGAAAAATAAGGAAGAAGAGGATTTATAATACGACCCCCTATTATGTGGGGGTGCATGCTTATATATAGTGAAATTACACAATTAGATTCTTACCACATGGAAAATGAATATTTTGGATGGTTGGGATCATTTGATTTATTAATGACATGACACACTATCAATATGGTACATGGCACTTTGGTATAAGTCATCATTTTTAGTTTCACTAGTTTTTCTTTAATGCTGATATGGAATAAGTAACCTAACGAATAACTGACAGGCGGACAACTCTGTAAATTTCTACAACTTCAATAGCACTTTTAGTAAAAGCTTGTAGAACTTTTTGTAGAGTCTCGATAACACTTTTTCTTCATCTTGGATGACTCTTTGTTTACATCTTCGATGGCTTATTTATTCGATAGCCACTACATCTTTGATAACTCATTTCGTCGATAACTCTTTATATCTTCAATAGCTTATTTCTTTGATAGCTCTTTACATCTTCAATAAGCTTATGTTTATCTTTGGTAGCTTATTTCTTCGATATCGTTTACATTATTCATGGCCTTCTGTTTACATCTTTGATAGCTCATTTTTTCGATGGCTTTTTACATCTTTGGTAGCCTTCTATTTACATCTTCGATAGCTTATTTCTTCAATAGCTCTTTACATCTTTGATAGCCTTCTGTTTACATCTTCAATAGCTTATTTCTTCGATAGATTTAATGTTCGGACGGATTTTCTATCGGTTAAAAACAACCGAATTTAATGAAATAAAATACCCACAACGCACGACATACAATCGTAGTACGTATGCGAGTACAGGTCGATCTCACGAGGAAAGCACTAATTTTAAAATTACTCAATCAAATTATCCTAAGAGTTTGAAAATGTATTAGCAAAAAAGTGTAAAAAACTTGGGAAAAATTAGAATAAAAACTATGAGATAAAAGTAGGCCTGTCAATGGGTCGGATCGGGTTCGGGTCGGGTCAAGTCAGGTTCGGGTTGATTTTAAATGGGTCGGATCAACCCGTTTATTAAACAGGTCAGAAATAGCTCAACCTGAACCCAACCCGATTATATATGGGTTGACCCAACCTGACCCATGTAACCCGATTATAAATGGGTCGGGTTGGGTCGTAAACGGGTCGGGTCAACCCGTATAAGGTATAAATAGGTTATTAACGGGTCGTAAACGGGTTATAAATGGGTCAAATTCGGGTTCACGGGTCGGGTTGGGTCAACCCATATAAGTATAAACGGGTTATAAATGGGTCAAATTCTGGTTCACGGGTCAACCCGAAACCCAACCGTTTATAAACGGGTCAAATTCGTGTTGACCCAAAAATGACCCGCTCACTTAACTAGGTCGGGTTAACCTGCTAATTTCTGTGTAATCTTCGGGTCGTACTGGAAATTGACAGCACTAATTAAAAGACAATTTAGAGGTAACTCCACTTTCACTTTCATATAAATCAACACAAAATAAATTTGTAATCTCTCTTTTCTATTACATTTAGAATTAGTTGATGTATTTATTATAAGTATGGTCTATTTGCGATATTCACTACCACAACTTAAACCATTAAACTTTAATACATCATCCAAACCCACTTGTCAAGTCTAATGAAAATGATTATGAAATTAAAAATAAAATCTAATTTAAGCATGATCTATTTACATTTTTTTAATCAAGTAACATAGAACATCAAATTTTGATTCTATTTTCACTTTCATTATCAAAATCAATTAGTCAGACGAAAATGTAACTTGTGTTTATATTTGATTAAGTATAGCCTATTTGTCAATATAGGCAATCAAATTCACTAATAAACAACACACATCCATTAACATCAAAATTTACATTAAGCATCAAAGAAGAGATCATAAATGAAATCATCGTGTTGATTTTACATTATTCATGAGAGCTTCATTACCCCTAAATTGAAGGAGTTTAGCTTCTCATTCTTGAATTCATTTCAACATAAATTGATTTCAACATTAAAAGAAAATGAAAGGAAAAACTAATAAAAAGAGCTAATTAAAAAAATGTAAAGAGCTAGCTAATTGCATAAAAATAAGGGGCTTTGCACGAAAGGTCCCTACTTTTGATGGTGTTACAAGAAAAGTCCCTGTAGAAATAAGTATGTAAATTAAGTCCCTGTTTTTTTCTAAATCATAAAACGCAAGTTAGCTTGCGCTTTTTAAATTTTCAAAATTTTCAAAATCAGAAAGCGCAAACTAGCTTGCGCTTTTCAAAAATTTAAAAGTTTTAAAATTTTCAAAAAAAATTTCAAAATTAGAAAGCGCAAACTAGCTTGCGCTTTTCTGATAGAAAGTGCAAGTTAACTTGCGTTTTTCAAAATTAAAAAAGTCCAAGTTATCTTGCATTTTCTGTCAGAAAAGTGCAAGACACTTTGCGTTTTTTTATTTTTGAAAAATAGGGACCAAATTTACATTTTCATTTCTGCAGGGACTTTTTGTATAACAACATCAAAAACAGGGACCTGTGACTCTTTTCTTGTAAAAATAAATCTACACTAATTGCATAAGATAAATCTAATCAACAAACATGAAATAGAAAGAGACATGAAATAAAATAGCATAGTAAAAGAGCATGAAATAAGAGTGCATAAAATAAAAGAGAAGGCTAAGAAACCCTTAAAAATAAGAAAACTTTTATTTCTATTCGGTGGCTACAACTATGCATAAAGATTGAGATCTATTACATGAAACATAAAAAGAGTATTTATACAAGTTTAAAACCTAATTTCTTTTTAGGAAGCTACCAAAAATTCCCTTGACTTTGTGTAGCCTCCAAGTCATCATTAATGTTTAATTAATCTTCCACTAACATGTGCTTTTGCTTTTAAAAGTGGTCCATTAGCAAGTGGGTAAATGAGCTCCTTCAAGTTGATTTAATTCCTTCTTTTGGCTTCCACTACTTGTGCATGCATATATCCATGAATCTTTTTCTAATTTGCAATCAATTTTCCTACACAAATAAAACTAAATTGTGCAAATAAATTTTCTCAAAAAAAAATGCACACACAAAATGACCGTTTAGCCCAATTGTTGATGAGTGAATGGTGATTTGAAAATACTGTTGTATTTTGGTTAAAACATGTAAAAATATCATAATATATCCTTTATTTTAATAAAAGAAGATTAAGCATGAGAGTAAAAATATACATTTTTACATGCACTTCAAATACCCCCACATTTTTTCGTCCTCGAATAAACTAAAACTAAGATAAATCCACTTTCGCCGGAAGCATGATTGCATTGAGCATATGCAGCAAGCCGCTAAACCCTAGGTGTCCCTAACAGGACGACTGTTGTCACGTGAAGGTTTTCAGCGAATACTACCCACAAAATCCAAATAGATATGCAAAGTTCCTAATGCAAGCCTTATTTACGTACAGGGATATGAATGTAAGTTTTTATTTACAATATGAAGAACTTACCTTTTAAATTGACATGAAATAGTAATATACAAATCTCGGTCATCCTCAGGAAATTTCAGTCTTTTACTAATCAAAACTTCCAACAAAAATTAAGATATCATCACAATGGACTCTAGCCTGGCTAGTTGTTTCGGTTGATAACATAGTGCAACTATGAAATAAATTCATTAATTGATTGTCAAAGTTTGCAAAGTGGTATCTTTATTTTATTTTTTGTAAAACAAGTTAAATCGGTAAAGTCAGGATAATGCTTGGGTTTCAATTGCTTACTGTCTCTATATTTGAAAAAATAGTAACATTGTTATTATTTGCATGCACCTAATTCCGAAAACCAAGGCCATTTATACCATCTATGCACTGTCTTGCGGGGTTACGTGAAAAGAGTACAAAGCATGACAATTGTACACACTTATGTGTGAACACCCGACTCTAGGTGTTTATTATTGTTATTATTATTATTTATATATATACACACATACACCTAACTCAGAAAACTGAGGCAGATATACAATTCATGTACTGCCTTCCGGCTTACGTGAGAACAGTACAGAGCGGGGCGGATGTACACACTTATATGTGTACATTGACTCTAGGTGTTTGTATTTTTTTTTCTAAAATTATTTTTTTAATTATGTTTGAAGAGAAGAGAGAGTTGTGCAAAATCATCTTAGCACCACTTAACTTTAAAGATTAAATTTTTTAACATATGTACTTTAAATCAACCACTTTTTAAACGAAGACAACAATTTAGAATAACTTCATATTCATCGCCTATGAATCTCCTTATATACTTGTTACACCATAGTTGCTTGTAATTTAAACTTTTCTTTTTATTATTCGTTTGAGTTAAGTCATTTTTCAAAAATTTCAATTTCATGACCAAACTGTATGCTTACTCTATCGTGCCTATTCAAAAATAAATTATGATGCAAACATTTTTTTATTTTTTTTTGGAATTTTTTTACGAAAATTAAAATGCAATTTTCTTTAGCTTTTTTGTAAAAAGGAAAGAAAAGAGCAAAATCAAAGCATGTAAAATCAAAATAAATATGAGATTCCCCCATACTTGATTTTGACTGTGTCCCCATGGTCAATGCATGATATAATGAGTGTAAAGGAGAAAAATATATATATATTTACAAGAGAGGGTTATAATTCCTTACTAGACATAGTGTGGCTCTCAAGTATCTCTACCCAGAGGATTGTGATTCTGGAGGGTGTACCTCGTGGCCTTGAAATCGAGGGTTGTAATTGTTGAATTGCTTTTGAAAGGAAATCCGTACTTAGTTGTGCGGACTGGATGTAGGGTAACTCCGAAGCAGGATAAAATCCGGTGTGTTCTTTCCTTTACTGCATTTACTTTATTTCTGCATTTGTGTTTGATTCTGTGATTATATCTGTGTCTGAATATTGCATACATTTGTGTACAAATCAACAATAACTCAAAAAGATTTAGTAATTTCTTATAAACACTATTCACCCCCCCCCTCTAGTGTTCATTCTAGCCTTAAGATCCATATTCCACATTCCTCACACATGATTCTTCATGCCGGGCAACAAGTTCACCCAATTGATTTCTCAAGGCTACAATCACACCTTTTCTCACTTGATTGATTTCCAAGGCTACAATCACACCTTTTCTCGCTAGATAGATTACAAAGAAAGCCTATAACTGTGAATAACACTGAGGATCTTGATGAGATAGTGACAGAGAATCAAACCAGAGATTATCTAGTTAGATTCAATGTTGATTTCGGCAGAGTAATGGTAAGAATATGTATAAAGAAATGTGGAAGAAGAAGAAGAGAAGTGAAAAACCAGAAAATCTATATCAAAAATTCGTTGAAACTAACCCCTATTTATAGAAGAACAACAGCCATGTCTATTCATGAAAGGTTATGGCGAATAGACACTTCTTTTGAAATTCAAATTTTTGGTCCTAACTGACACTATGTCGACATGGGGTACTAGGACATGTCGACATCCCAAAGGAAATTTTGATGTTTTGTTTTTCTTTAAAAATAACCTTTATCTTATACTAAAATTATTTTAAACTTTATTAATATACTTGACTATAGATAAAATACATAGATAAATATAGAGAAAATATATTAAAAAAATTACTATAATTTTATATTTAAATCTAAGTAAATATTAAAAGTTAAATATATTAAAAGATAGTTTAAAACAAACGAAGTTTAAAACAAGAATTTATTCAAGAACAAAATCAAAGAATATTTTTTAAGGCTAAAACAACTTTTTGAAAATCATTTGAAAAGATAATTTTTAAGGCTAAAACATTTTGAAAAGCAGTTTTGAAAATCATTTTGAAGTAGTTTTGCAAGCTTCTTCCTGCAGAATATCTCATCACATCAGGACTCGAGAACTTGTACAAAACCAGGATGTTCGTGGGTTTGTAAGCCACTTGTCGTAGGTTTGTAAGCTACTTGTCGTGGGTTTATAAGCCACTAAAAAGGTAGAAATGGGTTCCATCCCAAATGAAAATACGGAATGAAGATTTCAGTGCTATTGTGAAGTTTTAACATAATTCTAGACTCAATACTTATCTTGAAATCTTGAACTCTTGATAATCTTGATATTCATGATACTCATGAGTCTTCAATCTTGATATCTTGAATCTCTATATTGTACAGTCTTCATTCTTGGTACCTGCATGGTTAAATCTCGCATATACATATATATCTAAACTATAATGTTAGTATTTATATTTTACAATCTTATTCTAAGGTTGTTGTCATCAAAACCATCAACTCATGGACTAACAATCTCCCCCTTTTTGATGATGACAACCTTTGTTTATAAAATATTACTTCTATCCTAATAACACCCCCTAAAACTGATAACTCCCCCTTAATCTATGCCTAACTCTTCTATTTTATATTTCTCCCCCTTTGTCATCAACAAAAACAAACTAACTCCAAACTATATAACTCTTAGTCTAATATCCTATATGATTATAATGATAGTATTATCATACATAATCAATACTTACTTGTAAACCTAAAACTTAGTCCTAAACTACTAATATTCCTAACCAAGTACCTATATAATACTTATATATAATATTTATTTATATATATATGTTTATATTTACATTTTCGTACAACGTGACAAATATACACATAACGATGAAAAATGAAAAAGAAGAAACTACTGAGTATCTTTGACAATTGGAGATCTATGGATCGAACAATTTGGATAATGGAAACAGAAATTTCCATGTTGTTCAACCAAGTTTCTGTCCTTGTCAAAACATACTTCGCCAATGCAAATGACTTTGTCGTTGTCTTCCGCATGCTCTTCTTTCATTGATTCTTCTTCTTCTTCTTCACTTTCCTCTTGTTCATGATATCCTGAAGAGTCCTCGTCAATCAAGATTGGATTAGCATAATTGTCCATTAGAAATTTTTGAAAATTTCTAAGGATTTTCCCTTGCCTTTCCTGTTCTTTTGCCATTCAGAGTTGCGCTATTTGAATTTCAGTCATTAACTGAATTGCATCCTTCAGAGAATCCTTCATTTTTGTCACTCGGGCAAGCGTAGTACGTTGGAACAGACCAGAGGTAGGAGAAGGGAACGAAAAGGTTGATTTTATGTTTGATTTGGAAGAGGAGGCCATTGATAAATTGATTTCAGAAGATAGAACAGAAAGAGAACAGAGAGAATGAAGAAAATTTCGAAAATAAGAAGAATATATAACCAATTATTTGAATTTTGGTGGGAAAAAATTTAAAATATAAAAAAACGTTATATGTCGACATGGGTATAGGAGGGATGTCGACATGGTTCTCAATATTTTTACTATTTGATTTATTTTGATTTAATTTTTAATTATACTTTGTTATTTATATTTTATATTTCAGTTAATGAACAAATACCTAATTCTCTTCTTAATTTAGTAAATGTAGATTCATTTAAGGATTTTGTTAAGATATCAGCAATTTGATTTTCAGAATTGATATAGTCGAGAGTAATTACTTCTCTACTTATATTATCTCTGAGAAAATGGTGTCTGATATCAATATGTTTAGTTCGAGCATGTTGAGTAGTATTTTTGGATAAATTTATTGCACTAGTATTATCACAATAAATTGGTGATTTTGAGATATTTAAACCAAAATCTTTTAAAGTTTGTTGCATATATATTACTTGAGAACAAGCCAAAGCAGTAGAAATATACTCTGCTTAAGTTGTTGATAGAGAAACTGTGTTTTGCTTTTTACTAAACCAATAAATTAGAGAATGCCCTAAAAAGTGACAAGTTTCACTTGTACTTTTTCGGTCTGATTTACAACCAGCATAATCAGCATCAGAGTAAGATATTAAGTCAAACGAATCATTTTTAGGATAAAATAAGCCATAATCAAAGGTGTGTTTAACATATCTTATAATACGTTTTACAACTTTTAAGTGAGTTTCTTTAGGTTGGGATTGACACCTTGCACAGAGACAGACACTATGCATGATATCAGGTCTACTCGCAGTGATATAGAGTAGTGATCCAATCATTCCTCTATATAATTTTTGATCTACATCTATCGAGAGATCTTCTTTACTAAGGTACTCATTGGTTTCCATAGGAGTGGGTTTTCCACTCGCAGTAGTCAAACCAAATTTACTAACTAGGTCTTTAGCATATTTTTCTTGATCAATGAAGATACCATTATCTAATTGTTTTATTTGTAATCCTAAAAAGAAATTTAATTCACCCATTGACTCATCTCAAACTCTTTTATCATTATTTCAGAAAATTCTTTATTCATTTCAAAATTAGTTGATCCAAAAATGATATCATCTACGTAGACTTGTTGTACCGACCCCGGATTTTATATAAATTTAAAATGATAATTAATTCATTTTTGAATAAAAATTTGTAAAATAAATCGATAAAGTGATGCGAGTTTCCCCAATCTCAAATATATTCTGTATAAATCATTTAAATTTAAAATATTGTATATATATGTATATATGTGAATATATATATATATTTGGGTATATATGAGTCAATTTGAAATTATAAATACGAGTATATACGCACGTCCAGGTGGACCTGCATTTGATCACTGAGCCATATTTTTATAGCATGGCTATTAAAAAACAATGAAAATAAAATCAATGCAATGATTGTCTACCACATCAACACATTCAAATATACTCAATTGTCTGATGAATTGGTTTATTGCACAGGAACAGTAAGATCAGTCAAGGGATTTTTGCCGATTAATATACTCTGGCCTTTCCCCAATACTTGTACATAAAAATATAGCTAGAATCGATGTTCAAACTGCTTGGTCTCAATTCCTTGCGCGATTGTTTGAATCTCACATTTGAGACCTGTTATCTAAATGTTGCTTTGTCAAAATATATAATGTCCTTAGATAACAAAAATGTAGTTCTGTGACTCAAAATTGCATGAACACCTTAGTCTATGCAGTTTACTCATTCATCGTCAGATTTAATTTTATTATTTTCTCATTGATGAATTTTAAAAAGAATCTTCGAAAATATCATCCTTCTAATTCATTTTGTTTTGATATATAACTACCAAACAGTGCTTCAACATCATCTAGTCTTAGAAATTTAATCAATATTCATGGTTCTCTATTTGAAATAAAAATAATTTTAGTTTAAAAAATGTACACGTACAAATATACATTGCATCAGTTGTAGGGATACAGAAATCTATTTGCAAATGCTACACTAATAAAAATGTTGCAATTATTTTTTTAGTGGTTGTAAAGATGATGGGTAAAGTAGCTGGTTAAGCATTTACAAAATCATTTTTTTTAAATATATAATTTCTATTCTTTTATTGATAACCACCATTGATATTTTCAACTTGGATGATGTGCACTGTAACTTCTTTCCTTTTGTTTTAGTTAACCCAATATTGTCATCTAGATTTTTATGCAGCCCAAAATCATATAATAGACGTGACCAAACATAGATGGTTTCCAGTTTATGTCACCCATTGTGACTAAGAGAACTTGCAGCATTGTAGGCTATTGTGGTTTGTGGTCCTTTGATTTTTAGATCCTACTGCAGCCAAATATACCAACAACAATAGGGGAAAACAGCAGGAAGGAATAGAACAACACATTCAGGGATAAACAGAAAATGATGATCCAGTTTCGAGTTAATGGGTATATATCATGAGCATTTAAGCTTTTACTTTATGGTTTATGTGGATATGTATATTCATCTATACATGTTATATTGAGTATTCATCTTAAACTACAACTGAGCATAACACAGAAAGCTTCATTAGTGAAATCCATTGAATATGCTTGAGAACTTGCCTGCTACTTTCTTGAATTGCTCCAGGACCCGTACTCTCACATACAATTCAATTGTGCCACCTAATGCTAAACATGCATTGATGGTATAAATGTTATGAGTAGGATAGCTTGGAGGCGTACTCGCCCAACCATGTTGAACAACATTTGAATATATTATTACAAAACTATTTGTCATGGTCAAAACAGAAGAACCCAACCAAACCACCAGGCTGGATTATATGCTAGTGTATAAACATCTGAAAATTTTAATTACTTGCACACAAAATGTCATCTCCTGAGAGAAATGATCACTGTCATATACTCTCTATTTAAAAGCATGAGTGTTTTAATCAAGTACATTATAATTCAATCACCAGTTCATGAATAGCACAGTACAAAATTCAATTGCCAGTTCATATAAGCTTGCAATTGGTCATTATAATTTATTATCGTACATAAGTTGAATGGCTATTTCAAGTATTCATTTGTGCTTAAACTTTAGTCACAGGATTAGTATTCACTGTACAATCAGGAAAATACCCAGGCAAACAAATAAGGAGCCCAAAACTTGTAAAATATCATCTTCTTTAGTTTCCACTCCCTTCCCAACTCTTCATCCTCTTACTTCACCAAAATTTTGTTCAACACTTTCCAGAAATCTGAGTCTAATTTACTTCACAACCAATGCCATAAAAACTCCTCAATGCTTCAGCCCAGTTACAAAAAAGGACAGGAACATTGTGATAACATATAAGATTACATTTTGGATCAAAACAAATAATCCTTGCCTTAAAAGACTGAACAAAAAAACTAAATGAAGATACAATGGAAGGTAACAGTAAGGACTCATCCATCATCTTCCCACATTTTTAATCTTCTTAACAATATCCTCTGCTACCTTCTCCATGTCAAGATGCTTCATTGGCTGAAACTGTCATTTCACCTCCTGCACATTTCTCACTAAAGTCAATCAAGTTGGAAAGAAAGTAGGTAACTTAAATTTAATGAAGAATCAAATAAAGAGGGATTGATCATTTTTTAGGAATTTGACAAAGCATACATTCGTACTAAAAGAGAAGACGCAATGAAAGAAAACATATTAGATGGACAAAGAGCAAAAAGTAATCATATTATTTTATCTTCGTACCAATCGTACTTACCGATATGGCAAAGCTTAGCTTTGTGTTTATAAATCAGTTTATCATGACAACTTTGTTTCAGATTGCTATATGTGGATAAAAAATAGACAAATAAAGTCCGTCGGTGAAGATTAAAGAATATTTCCTCAGTCATACAATCCAATTATTAGGATTCAAGAAAAGTTCACATATTGTATTTCCAAGTTAAAACAACAATAATAATGTAAATTAATTCATATTTGAAATTTGAAGATGTATATATTTTTAAACTGGCATATATATAGAATCCAAACATATGTGTATTCAAGATCATACAATAATCATATATACTTGAATCTTTCTTTTGTTCAAAGTTTACATATTATAAAATCCGACATATACAAAATTATCAAACATTTAACATCATGTACACCTTAAAACATGGATACGTATATACTAAAAACCTTCTCAAAAGAATTAACATGGATACGTATATATTTAAAACATGGACATGTATCAAATTCGTTTAAAGCCATCTCTAAAATATTTACAACAATACTGATTCAAAAGAATTAACTGATTTGTTAATGTCCAAATGCCTCTGTTAAAATGCATACAACTCCTCCCTTCTGTCTAAAACAAATTAAAGCCTTTTGGGACTAAAAGCTTTAATTTCGACAGCACTTCACTTCTTTTTCGTCTACGCATAACTTTGCATCCAAGGGGTATATTCATATTGTGTTTTCTAAAATAAATTAAAGTATTTTGGGACTAAAGACTTTAATTTGTTTTTGTTGTATTTGTTAAAATAATATTTAATGGTTAATTTCATATGTCAACAAAAATATATATATATATATCACTAACAATGAAATATATATTTGTTCAAATTTGGATAATATATGATTATTAAAAATTGGGTTGCGCATAAATTGCATTCAAAACTTAATCTTACCTAGAATATTCATAAGCATATATAGAGAAAGTCCTTAGCAAAGTCGTTGATGAACAATATAGAGAATATGCACCTCTTTGTCCTGTAAAAGACTAGAAAAGATGAAAATCAATTAATGGTATAAAGATAGAAATGGCATCAAGAAAGCTCAGTACAACTTTAATGGATCTTTAGAAGATGGAAAATCATGTAACATCAGCACATTGAAGGTCGTTTTTCGGAGGACGAAGAATTACTATTATTATTCTCTGCATCTCGTTGTCTGACGTATTATTTTTATTTATCCCTATTGTGTATATATATATAACTCAAATTAATGTTGTATAAATTATAATCAAATGTATGATTATGCACAAACATACCTCTATATGGTAAATGGACCTATATTTTTGCGTTTTAAATGACCGATATCGCAAGAACAACGGTCAGTGAGGAAAAATAGATGGCCACCTTTCTTGAGTCCATGATTTCAAATGTCTGCATTGCTACTTAAATACTGCAAATTTGTATCTTATGTTTACTGTTGTTGCATTTGCAGCCAAAAACAGTCAATGCGTTTCAAAGAGTAAAGATCGAGGAGGTAAAATTTGTTGATGAAAGGCTTCAAGACAACTCATACTGGGCTCTGGTATTTTTTTATCCTCTGTATACTTGAGTAGTTCAGTAGTTTACCAATTACATTCTATAGGATATAAATTTAAGTCCTGTATATTTTTTTCATAGGATGAAACTGGTAGTGGATATGGTGCAAAGGCTCAAGAAGTTCTTGGTCAAGTTAGGGGAAGGTACTAAACCCTCACCTCTTTCATATATTCGTTCAAAATAGCACAATATTCTGTGGTATTAAGGTAAAAACTAAAGATCATTACATCACACTAATAATTATGCTGCACATGCTTGTTGATGATTATACATCTGACTTATGCATATATATTTCTGGATTCTTACATGAAGGAAACGAATTGAGAATTGAAAAAAAAAATTACATCTAGTTGTTATAAAGCCATTTAATTCTGGATGCTCCATTTTGATTTAAGGATATTTTCTTTAGAGCATTTGATGAATTTAATCTTCTAGAATAGAATGTTCTCAAGCCAACAGCTTATCCTGATACCTGATTTTTAATATTTCTATACACTAACGATCATTTCTTGCAAATTATGGCGTTTTTGTATATGTTTCTTAGCCTTGTAGTTCAGTCTCTATTTATAATTCTTGACAATTGATAGATACTTTATTTATAATTCTTGACAGTCGTAACTTTCACTTATCATATAATATGACGGAAATGAATTACCACGTCTTTACTTGCAAAATTGTTGCCTGATCTCTACCCGTATTGTACTACAGTAATCATGTTCAAATGTTGCATGCGTTCACTTTTCTTCAATTGGAGATGAAGTGTTAACCTAATAATACTAACGAATTTAGTGACTCGTTGGGGAAAAGATTTGGCATCATAGGTTCATTTATTAAAGTTAGAACATTAAATTTGCAACCATCTGAAGAAAATAACTACATGTTGAAAAATTCTAACAACCAAAATTAACTCTGGAAAGCACAAAATGCATACGTCATGTCACACTATATCAAGGAAAATAAATATTGCAAATGGGGAAAAATTACTACCGCGAGAAAAATAAAATTAAACTAAAAATTGGTTAGGCTCATTAACAGTGAATCAAATATCATCAAGTTGTACTAATCATCCATTAAATGAAAGCTTTTATCAACCTAACATGGAGAAGCATGAAAATAGAAATAATAGCATAACATACAAAGCCGTTTCTGGTGCTGCAATAAAAAACAGTTTATGTAAATTTGTTGACCACATTTTTATTAAAAGTGTAGTTTGAGAAAATTCAGTACCATCGTACTGATTTTAAGAAACACCATGCCATTAAAAAAAATATGCATTACAAATTAGTCATTAAAGCATAACAACAGCAACAATAAAGTTGGAATACAAAATGTGCAACTATTTGAAGAAATTAGGACATGTTGGGAAATGCACACAACCAAAGTTAATTTGGAAAAGTAAATATTCAGGAAAGTGAACTATGCCCAGGGAAAAAATATTATTTACCTCTGCTATAGAGTAAACCTGAATGATCCTCAAATTCTTAGCACCATGGAAAACCAATAAAAATCATTTTGACGCAAACTGCAATTTTTCAAATGAAAACATGATTCCTGCCTACATCAAGTTATATACAGCAGTTATATAGCTAATTTCAGTCAAACTAACACACAGATATGCATTTTTGTATGTCTGTATAGTTATAAGTTCTCGCACATTCATCAATAATATTCTGCATATTCTTAAACTCCAAAATTTTGAAGTTCATACGTAATTATTTTAGAATTTTTTATTCAAAATCAATCAAAATATCATCATACAAATAATAAAAAATAATGCATGTAACAGAACATTTTTTTTTATTTCACGCATCATATAGTCAAAAACTAAATGGTTCAAGCTTGAACTTTATTATGTACTAAGGTAATTCCTCCTTTTTTAAGAATAACTCTAAAATCGTTGAACCCCTATTTACATCGTATATGGAACTGGAACTGCTTTTTACTAAAATGGAAAACTCATGGATTTTTTAGGACTAAATATTGCAACCTTGTGTACAAATTCTCTATTGCATTACCATCCAGTGTATACAAAGTTAAAAAGAATCTATCCATTTTATATTCAACTTAAAGTTAGTAAAGGACAAAATAGAAACTTAGAATATTAAGTGAAGCAATAATAACCTTGAACTCCATAGGACCTGTAGAGAAGACCAAAAGCAGTAGGTAAAGTCGATCGATCTGAAAATCAATTTTCGAAGATGGATAGCTTGAAACAAAGTCGATGTGCCAAACAGCAAAATCGCGACGAAGAAAAAGCTGCCGAAGACGCCGGAGCAGAGAACTGACCAAGATTATTACATTTAAAAATCAAATCAAATCAGATGAATCAAGTTAAATCTAATCGTCGCAAAATAAAATCCAAATTTAATGTACGGTAAGTCATCGCAAAATAGTGCAGTCTATGTAACATTGGGTTGCTGAAATAAAACTGTACAAACCTAATCGCAAGATTTTCTGCAGTCGATGTTCGGAAGGCGATGAAATCTGTCATCGCAAAATAAAATCCAAATTTAATGTACGGTAAGTCGTCGGAAAATAGTGCAGTCTATGTAACATTGGGTTGCTGAAATAAAACTGTACAAACCTAATCGCAAGATTTTCTGCAGTCAATGTTCAGAAGGCGATGAAATCTGACGACGAAATGAGCAAGCCAGTTTGATCTGCAGTGATGGATAAGGAGTATGAAATCAGCATGTGATTAGGGCTGATAGGTCGGGTAGGGTTGTTGGTGGCCATGGCGATGGAGTTGCAGTGTAACGAAGCATAGGGGAGTCGATCGATTTGGGGATCAGAGTATGGGAGTGTCAAAAAGATTACCTTTTGGTTGGACGAATAAGAATAGAAACGGGAGGCGTGGAAGTGGAAAAGAAGGGCAATTTTGGAAGTTCAAAAAGACACCAAGTAAATTAGGTCATGGAATTATCTTTATTAGTAGTAAAGATATGTATATATATTTGACTTGAATTTAAATTGTAAGTAAATGGTTTAAAAAATAAAAATGAAATATATAAGATATAAAGTATAGAATAAATACATTGGATTAAAATCTAATAACAAACTAAATCTAGAAATTCACTTATATTACCAAATTAATATAAAAATAATTAGAATTTGAGTTAGAAATAAATAATGATGATAGAAATAAAATAAAAATACATTCAAGTAGATTCAAGTGTGAATAAAATATACATAGCTATGTATATACACTTGCAAAAGAAAGCATATATTCAAGTGTAAGCAAATATATATATCTATCTATGTACACTTAAACAACACAATGATAACTAATGCCATATCATTATCATCTCAACATTATCATCTCAGCCGAGACAAGCAAATAAAAAGAAAGAAACAAAGTATATAAAATAAAGAGCTTGTAAAAGAAGCCATCAGACCTGCATTGTACAAATGAAGAAAGAATATATATTTTGTACAAAACAATTGATACCAAAATCCCTTTAGCCACCAAATTGTCTTCAGCCGAGTTAACAAACAGAGTAAACAAATATGTATAGGCTGGAAAAGGAAGATAAATAAATATATAGTTTTGTACAAACTAATTAATGCAAGCACCAAAACATATCTATCAGCCACCAAGCAAAAGAAAGAAAATATATCTCTGATGTGCATTGTACAAACAAATATTATATCACCTGTACAAATTTTCTTACCCTGTCTACTTCATTTCTTTTATACATATCAACTCTTCATTTTTTTAGTTCGTTTCATTCCAAACTGAAATGAATACTATTGCAAAGCTTAAACAAACTTCAACTTAAACAAATTCAACAAACTTGAGATCAAAGAAAAAATGAATTCCAGTTTGCATTTCCTCAGTCTGTGTCAATATTAAAGCATCTCTGTTTCATTTCTCTGGAAAATCATTCAAAACCTAAAACAAAACTTCAACTTGAACAAACAATAATTCAACTCAAACTAGAGAAGAAGATCAAGTGAAGATTCCAGCTGGTATTTTCAAAGCCAGTTTCAACATAGCAAACTCTGTTCATCATCATTTTCTGTTTTTCTTCTTCTGGGAAACAACGGTGAGCAAATTCTCAACCTTTAAATCTTTTGATACTGCTGCATGTGATATCTATGTGGTGATGATTTATATGTATGTTTGTCTAGATGTATTCATCTCGAATATAGTTGAATTAGGCTATAGACATGTTTGCATACTGGTATACAGGTATATATATATACCTTTGTTAAGCATTTACAGGCTTTAACTTGATTTAGAAATTCAAATCTTTCCCACAATTCTTTAAGATTTGATGTGAGACGATAAATGCTTAGATTTGCAAGATCTAAATTTTAAAAATACTCCTAGGTATTAAAAGAAAAAAAAAGTTTACTGGGAATGTGAAAACACAGTTAAACTCAAAATATGACGATATTCGACTTGAATGATTCATTGCTTCAATTGTATAATCTGTTTTGTAATAAAAAACTATGATTTTTAAAAATAGTTTCAAGATTTTTAATTTTGATTTGAGGGCGGGTTTGCGAAATGAACAGAAAATACATTCTCATCGATTCTAGTCGAATAGTGAGGTAATGATCATCGTGATCAGGCTTGAAGGAGGTTAGGGGTCCGGTGATCATCAGAAAATTTGTGAATAATTTTTTAGATTGCTGGAAAAGTTAATCGATGTTAATTTAGGGTTTAATGACCCATCTTGGTCGACGTCATAGTCGAGGCATTTGCATCATCTAGGTAGCATCGAGCATGATCGGACCAAGGGGGTTAGAGGCGTAAGTGTGTGACGAAGCTTTGGTCAGAGTTATGATGTTTCAGGTGGACAGGAATGACGAGGCGAGTCGATTTTGTTGATCGGAGTTTGGTTCCAGGTTGGGTTAGCATGCTCGAATTCGATATCGAGATGGAATCGAAGTGGCGATGGTCGGAGTATGATGCGAGGTTGGTGGCCGATGTGTGAAGGTCATCGGAGATGACTGGAGGTGGTAGGCGGCACGGTGTACGTGCACAGGTGCACGATTCCATTAGTGTGCCTGTTGATTTCAGGCTTTGGGGAAGAAGTATGGGTCTCGGGGAAAGGCTCGGGTAAATGGGGTTATGGCTCGAGTTCAAGCTCGTGTCGTTTTTGGGTTTGCCGGGTTAACACTTCAAAAAAAATTTGAAGTTAAGAAAAAATGCATACGGGTTGATTTTTGGGAAAACTCGAAGAGAGTCTCGGGTATAACTGCATCTAGCTCGGGTTTCACTCGAGTTGCCTGGGGTTCATGATTTTTTTTACAAGTTTAAAAGGGGTTAATTAATTTAAAAGTTTAAGTTGAATAAACTTTATTTTGAAAGTTTATTTTAAATAAACTTAATATTGTAATTAAGTGATTAAATTAAGAATGAAGTGTTTTAATCCTTAATTTAATTTAAAGGTTTAAAGTGATTAAATGGTTAATTACTTAATTACTTAAAAGGATTTAATTTATGTGATTCATTTATTAATGTGATTAATTTAAAGATTTATTATGTGATTAAAGGTTAATTGCTTAATAATTAAAGGTTAATTAAATTATGATTAAAGGTAAATTAATTAATGATTAAAAGTTAATTAATTCGTAATTACTTAATGTAATTAAGGGATAACTAATTATGTAATTAACATTGAAGGTTAATTTAATAAATGTGATTAGTTAAGGAATAATTAATTAAGGTAATTAATTAAGAAATAATTAATTTATGAAGGTGATTAAGATTTAATTAATTAATTAATAATTTAGGGATTAATTAATTTAAATTAAGGATAATTAATCATTAATTAAAGGAAAATATATAATTATATAATTATGTGATAGATTAATTATAATCACACTATTAATTCATCTAATCGTTAGATGATTGATTATTATTGAAATGCTTTGAGCAGTTTGATATCCCTGTTTGTGATTGTGATGCTTTGTGATATGAATTACTTTGTGCTGAGCTGTGATTTCTGTTTCTGTGATATATTACTATGTGAATATGAAACCCTTGGCCCGTAAAACGACACTTGAATTTCGATGCGACAGGGAGTCGGATTCCAGTTGGTTATCCGAAACCCACTTCGAATAGTAATAGTGAATCTTTATGACTGATAAAATTATTTTATCTATGAATCTGTGAATGAAGATAAGCGTTATCGATTATACCGCTTATCGATATATCTGTGATGATTGATGTTGTGCACTATTGTGTGAAATCCCTGGACTACACTATACACACACAAATATGGATTTCATGTGGAAATCGGTTAAGTCGGAGATGATTTAAATTTAATGTTTTTGAAATTGAAATTTTAATTTCAATTGATTTTGAAATTGGAAATTTGGGGTTTAATATGCAAAGTTTTTGAAAGGATTTTTAAAGATATTTTGGATATCTTGGAATTTAAATAATTTGACTTAAATTTGAAATTGAATTCTATGATTTGAAACTAGGGATTAAAGATGTTATACTAGTTATATATGGGTTAAACCATTTTAAAGGTATTGATTTGAGAATTTGAATTTAATTCAAGGGTTTTAACTCGTGTAAATATAACTGGATTTTTCCGAAACGAAACTACTTGTTTTCAAATAATAATAGCTTTCATTTTAAGAAAGGATTTCCAAATTGTGTTGAAAGGTTTCAAGTTTGAAATAGAATTGAAATGTTTTGAAAACTATGAAATGAGTCGTTGATTTCAAAGACCGGACGAGTTAATCCAACTTGAAATAGAATTGTTTTTAAAGACTATGAATGAATCTTTGGAAACGAGTTTTGAAAGCTATAAGTTAAATCTTGATTTAAAGATTTAACGAGTAAACCTATTAAAATGGAAATTGTTTTGAAATCCATGAATGGATCTTTGTGAACGGGGCGAACTTTGTGAATTGAATCTTTTTGTTTAAAAGATTGGAAATGGTAACTTGTTTTAACCATTCGAATGAAAAGTTTTGGGCTTTAAGCTGTGATTTAACTGAGACCCAGTATCCATAAAAATTTTAATTGCGCTCGTTATTCGGTTTAGCCGGGAATGGACCTTTGTGTCATACAACCCATTCCGAATAAATGATATGTCGTATATGGATAGCATTTGAAGACCGGTGTTGAAGACCGGGTATTTGCGAGAGCGATAGGATGACCTATCGATTGTCTCTGCACTGAGTAGCTACGGTATAGAGATTCCCTAAGTGATGGGAAGTCCGATCGGGATTGTGAATACCCGGATTGCAAGGGCTTCTTCGGAAGTGCCTTCGGTTCTGTTCGAACCCGGAACAGACTTGTATGGATGTGTGTCTAACATTACACTTTGAGATGTAAAGCTGGTTTCTATCAAATACATTTATGTTGGTGGCGGAGAATTTATTCTCTTAGCTTAACACCCTTCTCTGAGACGTACGAGCTCAGAGGTTATGTAGTTGATGGTTACTAGTGATACATTCCCAATTTGGTAATGTGGCATACGAAGTGTTGTTGATCATTTGTTGGTCAAAGCATGGCTTTGTGAAAAAGCGTGGCTTTGTGGAAAAGCGTAGTTTTGTGGACGAGACTTCGTCGAGCCTCACAACCCGGTAATGGTCGAAACAGGAATGTTGCGGCAAAAGGTTTTTAGGGGTAGCGCCCCTAGGGTATGTCATTTCCTTCTGGATAAAAGGTGGTATCATGGTATGGAGCCCAGATACTTACTCATGTGGACACACTTTATTTATTACTGTGTGATGTTGCTTTATGATCGAGACGTCTCGGATAAAGGTCGGTGACGACCGAGGGATGACATGACTCGTGTGTTAGTTACCTAGTTACAGCTTGGTTAAAGCGTGAGGTAGCGTCGGCCTTGTGTTTGCAGAGATCCGGTTAGGATCCGGGGCGTCTTTCTAGAGGCGTTTCCATTTCGGTGTAAGGAAGTTCCTTTGCCTGACCATTTGTTGGAAATCCAAAGAAACAATACGAACCTTGTACGGTTTTAGTTGTATTACCTTCTATGGAATATGGCGGTAACATGCTATTGAACATCGTAGCTATAGTAGGCATACAACAATGGTTGTATGCTGGCTAAGATTAATATTGTATTTTCGAAATGTTTTCACACTATGCACTAGTAATAATATCAAAAGAGTTTTCTTTTGCGTAGTAAGCATGTTTGACTATCATAAGAAGAAATCTCCTCCAATTTTGCGATTGCATTGTGTGTGTGGTGGGAGGTCTTATGGTAGTTTCATTTTCCAAAAGCATTGCGGGTTTCAATGTTTAAAAGCCTTTTTGTGTTTGTTTAAAGATAAACTGTTTTGTTTGCACATACCAGTCCCATGACTGATCCGTAGTTTATTGTTCCCTTCCTAAACTCTGGGTGCCCACAATTTTCCACACGGGCAGTCTAGAGTTGGGTTTCTCAGATATTCAGGTTTAGTAGATTATCTGGAGCTAGTTCACTTCTTGGAGTTCAGGACTGCACTTGCTTCTCTTTGTGGTTCGAGCTTGACATTGGAGTGTTGGAGTCAGTCTCTCTGACTGATCATTTGGAGTTATCATTTCTGCTTTCCGTTGTATCATTATTTATCTCTAATATTGTTGTATCATATTGATATCACTGTTGTATATCATTCTGGATATTGTATTCATTAGAGTTGTATATGATATCATTTATTTCTTTCTTCCGTTGTGTTGTTATACTTACTGGGTTATAAGCTCCGGTGAACCAGATTCGGCGTTTGAGTCTGCGGCATTTTGAGTACAAGTGAAGTACGGGTGCCGATTTTCGAAGGCCGATTTCAGGGTCATTACACTTGTACTAGTTGAATATCATTTTTATTTCTTTTAATAAAAAGAGTATTATCTATTTTACCTATTTCAAAATTTGATTGTAACAAGTAAGATCTTAGTCTATCATACCAGGCTCTAGGAGCTTGCTTTAGACCATATAGAGCTTTCTAAAGTTTGTAAACATGATTTGGAAATTTATCATTTTCAAAAAGTGGTGGTTGTTCAACAAATACTTCTTCTTTTACAAAACCATTTAAAAGTGCACTTTTAACATCTATTTGAAATTATTATGATTTGCGAAAGCAAGTAGAATCCTAATGGCTTCTAATCTTGCTACGGGGGCAAAGGTTTCATCAAAATCTATTCCTTCTTCTTGACAATAACCTTGAGCGACTAACCGGGCTTTATTTCTGACAACCTCTCCTTGTTCATTCATTTTATTTTTATAAACCCATTTAGTTCCAATTATTGTTTTATTTTCAGGTCTAGGAACAAGTTCCCAAACATCATTTCTAGTGAATTGATTTAATTCTTCTTGCATAGCCAAAATCCATGAATCATCAGTTGATGCTTCTTCTGAATTTTTGGGTTCAATAGTTGATATAAAAGCTACATTACTCATTTGACTTAGTTGGTTTCTAGTTTTAACAACAGATTGCATATCTCCAAGTATATTTTCTATAGGATGATCTTTTAAAAGTTTAATCCTTTTATTAGGATGATCTTTTAAAAGTTTAATCCTTTTATTAGGATGATTTAATTCATTATTAGTTTCAGTTGACTCTTAGTTTTGAGTGATTAAATCCTCTTCATCATTTATTTCTTCAAAATTTTTGAAATTTTCGTCAAATGAAACATGCATTCTTTCTTCGATGGTATTAGTTCTTAAATTAAATACTTTGTATGCTTTACTTCTATTAGAGTATCCGATAAAGATACCATTGTTGGATTTAGGATCAAATTTATCTAAGTTATCTTTTGTATTTAAAATAAAAAATTTACTTCCAAAAATTCTAAAATAGGATACCTTAGGTTTCTTTGAGTAAATAAGTTCATAAGATGTCTTATCAGTTAAAGGTCTAATTAAAATTCTATTTAAAATATAATAGGCGGTAGCAACTGCTTCTGCCCAAAAGTACTTTGGTAAACTACTATCAGAAAGCATAGTTCTCGTACACTCTTGAATCGTCCTATTTTTACGTTCTACTACTCCGTTTTGTTGTGGAGTTCTTGGAAATGAAAAATTGTGAATTATTCCCTTTTTATTGCAGAATTCTTCAAACTTTTCATTTTCAAATTCACCACCGTGATCACTACGGATGGTTATAATTTTTTGAGAAAGTTGATTTTGAACCCTTTTTGAAAAATTCTTAAAATATTCAAAAGTATCACTTTTATGTTTTAAAAATATTGTCCATGTAAATCTAGAATAATCATCTATAATTACAAAAACATATTTACTATTATTTATTGATAGAATTTGAGATGGACCAAATAGATCAATATGAAGTAATTCAAGAGGTTTTGAAGTAGAAATTATATTTTTTAATTTAAAAGAGCTTTTTCTAAGTTTTCCTAGTTGACATGCATCACATAGACTATCTACTTTAAAATTCATTTTAGGGAGGCCTCTTACTAGATCATGTTTTGACAGTCTAGATAAGAGTTTGAAATTCAAATGCCCAAATCTCTTATGCCAAATCCAAGGGTCACTTGCATTTGCCAAAAGACACAAGTTATCATTTGAAATTTTCATACTAAGAATATAGATATTCTTTTTCCTAATTCCCTCAAATATTATGGTTGAATTATTATCTTCAATGTGACACTTATCTTTTTCAAATTTAATTTTATATCCTTTATCACATAGTTGACTTATACTTAGCAGATTGTGTTTCAGATTCTTAACTAGCAAAAATTAGTAATAATAGGAGTTTCAGAGTTACCGACTTTGCCGATGCCGATCACATAACCTTTTGAATTGTCTCCAAAGTTAACCAGTCCTCTGCCTTTGTATATTATATCATTCAGCATATCTAGATTCCCAGTCATGTGTCTAGAACATCCACTATCAAGTATCCATTTGTTCTTTTTGATCTGCATAATTTGTTTGTTCTGGATTAATTCCTCAACTCCCATAAAGAATGATTCATGCACATCAAACAATCTTAGTAGACAACTTGTATTTGAATATTGATTATATGCAGACTCAAGAGACAATAATGATCTGAATATTTCTAAACATGCATTAACAAATTTCTTAAATATAGCCATTTATTTAATAAAAAAAACT
Source organism: Allium fistulosum (assembly GCA_030737815.1). Classification (NCBI taxonomy): domain Eukaryota; kingdom Viridiplantae; phylum Streptophyta; class Magnoliopsida; order Asparagales; family Amaryllidaceae; genus Allium; species Allium fistulosum. The sequence goes on along the minus strand of CM060905.1, from coordinate 865,421,024 downwards.
TTTTCAGAAATCAGATTATGAAACTTTTGAAAACCTTGCTCTGATACCAAATGTGAGGAATGCGAAATATGAATCTTAAGGCTAGAATGAACACTCGAGGGGGGGTGAATAGTGTTTATAAGAAATTACTAAATCTTTTTGAGTTATTGTTGATTTGTACACAAATGTATGCAATATTCAGACACAGATATAATCACAGAATCAAACACAGATGCAGAAATAAAGTAAATGCAGTAAAGGAAAGAACACACTGGATTTTATACTGGTTCGGAGTTACCCTACATCCAGTCCCGCATAACTAAGTACGGATTTCCTTTCAAAAGCAATTCAACAATTACAACCCTCGATTTCAAGGCCACGAGGTACACCCACCAGAATCACAATCCTCTGGGTAGAGATACTTGATTTCCGGGCAACAAGTTCACCCAATTGATTTCTCAAGGCTACAATCACACCTTTTCTCACTTGATTGATTTCCAAGGCTACAATCACACCTTTTCTCACTTGATTGATTTCCAAGGCTACAATCACACCTTTTCTCGCTAGATAGATTACAAAGAAAGCCTATAACTCTGAATAACACTGAGGATCTTGATGAGATAGTGACGGAGAATCAAACCAGAGATTATCTAGTTAGATTCAATGTTGATTTTAGCAGAGTAATGGTAAGAATATGTATAAAGAAATGTGGAAGAAGAAGAGAAGTGAAAAACCAGAAAATCTATATCAAAAATTCGTTGAAACTAACCCCTATTTATAGAAGAACAACAACCATGTCTATTCATGAAAGGTTATGGCGAATAGACACTTCTTTTGAAATTCAAATTTTTGGTCCTAACTGACACTATGTCGACATGGGGTACTAGGGCATGTCGACATCCCAAAGAAAATTTTGATGTTTTGTTTTTCTTTAAAAATAACCTTTATCTTATATTAAAATTATTTTAAACTTTATTAATATACTTGACTATAGATAAAATACATAGATAAATATAGAGAATAATATATATGAAATTTTACTATAATTTTATATTTAAATCTAAGTAAATATTAAAAGTTAAATATATTAAAAGATAGTTTAAAACAAACGAAGTTTAAAACAAGAATTTATTCAAGAACAAAATCAAAGAATATTTTTTAAGGCTAAAACATCTTTTTGAAAATCATTTGAAAAGATAATTTTTAAGGCTAAAACATTTTGAAAAGCAGTTTTGAAAATCATTTTGAAGTAGTTTTGCAAGCTTCTTCCTGCAGAATATCTCATCACATCAGGACTCAAGAACTTGTACAAAACCAGGATGTTCGTGGGTTTGTAAGCCACTTGTCGTAGGTTTGTAAGCTACTTGTCTTGGGTTTGTAAGCCACTAAAAAGGTAGAAATGGGTTCCATCCCAAATGAAAATACGGAATGAAGATTTCAGTGCTATTGTGAAGTTTTAACATAATTCTAGACTCAATACTTATCTTGAAATCTTGAACTCTTGATAATCTTGGTATTCTTTATACTCATGAGTCTTCAATCTTGATGTCTTGGTTCTCTATACTGTACAACCATCATTCTTGGTACCTACATGGTTAAATCCTGCATATACATATATATCTAAACTATAATGTTAGTATTTTTATTTTATAATCTTATTCTAAGGTTGTTGTCATCAAAACCATCAACTCATGGACTAACATCATGAGCTCCTCCTCTCAGTCACTTGCCAATTCCAAATAAGGCTTTAAATGATGACCATTGACCTTAAAAATCGATCCATTCCTAGGGTTTTCTATTTCTCTGTCACTATATGGAAAAACAGTACGTACCACATATGGTCCTGTCCATATTGATTTTAATTTCCTAGGGAATAAATGAAGTCAAGAGTCATACAAAAGAACTTTTTGATTTGGCGAAAACGTTTTCCTTAGGATTTGACGAAAACGTTTTTCTTAGGATTGACTTGTCATGAAAAATAGTACGTACCACATAATGCTTTATGTTCAAGCTTGACTGGTAACTGAGATGCTGTACCATAGACTAATTGAAAAGGGGACATCCCAAGATTAGTTTTAAAAGCAGTTCTACAAGCCCAAAGCGCAGCTGTTAATTTTGGAGACCAATCTTTCCAATTTTCATTAATAGTTTTCTGCAAAATTTGTTTGATTTGTTGATTTGAAACTTTGACTTGACCAAAAGTTTAAGGATGATAAGGAGTGGATAACTTATGGGTTATCTAGTACTTCTTCATTAAAGATCGGAAAGATTGATTACAAAAATGGGTTCTTCACTTATTATCGTGCGAGGCCAAACCTAGCAAAGATGTTTTCTTTTATGAATTTCACAACTACTTTGTGATCATTTGTTTTACACGGAACGGCTTCAACCCATTTAGAAAAGTAATCGATGGCAAGGAGAATGTAAAGATATCCAAAAGAGTTAGGAAACGGTCCTATAAAGTCAATTCCCCAAACGTCAAAAATTTCGATCGTAAGGATGGAGGTTAAAGGCATCATGTTTCGTTTTGTGATTTTTCCTAACATTTGACAACGATCAAATGTTTTACAAAAATCGAACGCATCTTTGAAAAGTGTAGGCCAACAAAAGCCACATTGAAGTAACCTTTTCATAGTTTTCTTAGGACCGAAATATCCATCATTCTCATGGTCATGACAAAATGAAAGAACACTCTTGATTTCTCTATCTGGGACACATCATCAAATGATTTGGTCAGAACAATACTTAAACAAGTATGGATCGTCCCAATAAAAGTATTTCACTTGGGAAAGAAATTTGTATTTATCTTGTTTGGACCAAAATGAAGGAGTTTCTTTGGTGACTAAATAGTTCACTATATCGGCAAACCATGGATCGCTGGAAACTGAAAAGAGTTGTTCGTTGGAAAATTTCTCATTGATCGGTAAAGAAGATGATGTGTTTGGAAGACGAGACAAATGATCGACTATGAAATTATCGAATCTTTTTTTATCTTTGATTGTAAGAACAAATTCTTGAAGTAATAGGATCTAATGAATCAAACAATACTTAGCATCATTTTTAGCAAAAAGGTACCTAAGAGCATAATGGTTAGTGTAGACCATTATGTGTAAGCCTATCAAATAAGGTCAAAACTTTTTAGTGTAAAAACTACGGCTAGAAGTTCTTTTTATGTGGTTGTGTAGTCGAGTTGAGCATCATTCAAAGCCATTATAGCGTAGTAGATGACGTGAGGATTTTGTTAATGCGTTGTACTAGGATAGCACCAACCGAAAAGTTAGAAACATCACACATTATTTCAAAAGGAAGATCCCAATTGGGTGAGCAAATGATTGGAGCAGAAATGAGTTCATTTTTAAGACATTCAAAAGAAGAGATACAATCAAAATTGAAATCTAAAGGAACATCTTTTCCCAAAAGAGTAGTCAAAGGTCGAGCAATTTTGTTAAAGTCTTTTACAAAGCATCGACAAAAGCTAACGTATCCTAGAATTGATGAATGTCCTTAACGGATTTGGGAATAGGTAGATTTGAAATGACATTAATTTTTTCTTTATCTATCTCAGTGCCCTTATTTGAAATGACATGTCCGAGGACTATGCCTTGTTTCACCATAAAGTGACATTTTTCCCTATTCAAAGTTAAATGTTTCTCTTTACATCGATTTAGAACTAGCTCAAGAAGATGTAAGCACTCGGAAAAGGAATCTCCAAAGATAGAGAAATTATCCATAAAAACTTCTAGAAAGCATTCGATCATGTCAGAAATGATGCCAACCATGCATCGTTGTAAAGTCGCAGAGGCATTACAAAGTTCGAATGGCATATGCCCGGTAAGCAAAGGTGCCGAAAAGACATGTGAAAGTTATTTTTTCTTGATCTTGGGGAGCGATTGGAATTTGGATATAACCAGAATAACCATTAAGAAAACAATGGAATTCATGACCAGCTAATCGTTCAACCATTTGGTCGATGAAAGGAAGAGAGAAATTATCTTTATGTGTTGTAGAATTTAACTTTCAATAATCAATGCAAACACGCCAACCCATTTGAGTATGAGTTGGAATGAGTTCGTTAGCGTCATTCGTGATAACGGTGAGTCTGGATTTTTTAGGCACGACATGAATTGGGCTAACCCACGAGCTGTCGGATATGGGATAAATGATACCATTATCAAGGAGTTTAAGAATTTCTTCTTGAACCACATCTTTCATTTTAGGGTTAGGCCTTCGTTGTGCACCACGAGTAGGCTTGGCTCATCAATTAAATGAATGCGATGTTAAACAATTGCAGGGTTGATTCGCTTAATAATGGTAGCGGACCACTTAATTGCTTCTTTGTTTTTTGAAAGATTTGAAAGAAGAGGTGCTTCTTGGTCAAGAGAAAGATCGGAAGAAATAATGATGGGAAAAGTGTCGTTTTCACTTAAGTATGCGTACTTAAAGTGAGAAGGAAGAGGTTTGAGCTTAGACCTAGGAGGTTGCATAATCGAAGAAATCGGTTGAGTTTCGAACTCAACCATGAGAGGTTCAAAAGGAAGCGTATCTTCGATCTCGTTTGGCACGTCTTGAAACAATTGTTCGTACTCCACCTCATGTTCGTTATTAAGGTCAATCGTTTGGTTTTCAAAGTTTTCGTGAATAGCACTAACTTCCAAAGTCTGGTTAAATGGTTCGTTTGATTGATTTTCTATATTCAAGATGTTAAGATTTATGGTCATGTTACCAAAGGAAATTTTCATTGAATCATTTCGACAATTGATCAAAGCATTCGAAGTGGCTAAAAAAGGTCATCCTAAAATCAAAGGAATTTGGCTTGTGAGATTATTTACAAGTTGTGTTTCTAAAATAATGAAATCGACATGGAATATGAATTCTCCTACTTTGATCAACACAGCCACAATCTCACCTATTGGTTTTTTTACAGAACGATCGTCCAATTGAACGGTGACTTTTGTCGGTTTAAGCTCACCTCGACTTACTTGTTGGTAAACTGAATATGGGAGCAATTACGCTAACACTTAGATCTAAAAGACATTTATTAATTTTCTTATCTCCTATCGTACATGAGATTGTGGGGCAACCATGATCTTTGTATTTCACGGGAATGGATTGAGACAAGACTTCACTTAGACCAACCGCTAAGAAGACATTTTTAGATACTTGAGTGTGTCGTTTTTGAGTGCGTAAGTCCTTCAAAAATTTGGCATAGGTTAGGGCTTGTTGAATTATGTCTAAAAGAGAATGTTGACCTTGACTTGCTTAAAAATTTCTAACACTTTTTCCATTTGTTTCGAATGTTTCTTAGCATGAACTTTATGGGGAAATGGAGCTCGCAACTCAGTAGGTCGGTTTACTTAAGTTGGTGAAAGATGAGATTCAGAATTGGATTCAATGTTCAGATTGGATGCAGTCGAGGGTATTGGAGATTTGGTAGAATTTTCCAGTAAGTCATTAGGATTGACAATTTGATTATCGATTTGCTTATCGGATCGCAAAGTGGTGATAGCGTTTATTTGATTCAAATTCCTACCTTGAATGACATGAGCTTGGTTCGAATTTGTGTTTTGATTTCTAGGGTTTGGAACAGGTTGACTCAGGAACGTACCTCTTTCCCAGTCGCTTACAGTGGTAGCTAATTGGCTCATTAGCATTTCAAGTTTAGCAATCGATTGACTCGTATTTTGCATGTACGATGTTAACAAATTTTGTAAATTATTGTTCGATTGAAGATTTTAAGTGGTCGGTTTAGCCAAAGTTTCCATACTTTTTTCAAGAGATGTCATTTGTTTGTCGTCTTGAGGAACAAACGATTGTTGCGCTCAGATTTGAGAAGGTGGTGCAAATTTTGGTTGAAATTGATTTGGTTGAAAAGAAGGATTTGAAGCATTGTTCAGAAATGCTTGAAAAGATGGTCGAACCAAATTCGTGTTTGAATTGTTTTGGTTCCAAACGAAGTTAGAATGATTTCTGCAACCGGGATTGTACGTTGGAAAGAACAGATCGTTCGTAACTTTGTTAAAAGCATTGATTTGTTCTAACGGGTGAGGACATTGATCAGCAAGGTGATTTGGATCATTACATTTATAACATGAAATTTGAGAAGCTTGGTTCATTTGATTAGATGAAAGAACATTACCAAATTTGTTTATCATCGCATCGATTTTCGCTTCTAAGGCTAATGATGATCCTATCGAATGTGTGCTCAATCGTGAATAGATTGATTTCCCATTAGATCGATCCTATTGAGATGATTTTTCGGCTAGGTTTTCAAGAGATTGCAAGGCGGCATCGGGATGTTGTGATAAAAAGTTTCCTTGGCACATTGATTCAAGCATCGTTCGAGAGCTATTTTCAAGTCCATCGTATAAAATTTGGCAAAGAATCCATTTTCAAAATTGTGATGTGGACATTTGATCAAAAGTTCCTTAAATCTTTCATAATATTTTTCAAAGGATTCACCCCCAAATTGATGAAAATTTACAATTTCATTTCGAATTTTGGTTGTCTTTTCTAAGGGGTAAAATTTCTTTAAGAAAACTTTTACATATTCGTCCTAAGTTCTAATTGAATTTGAAGGCAAGGTATACAACCATTTTTCAGCATAGTCGGTAAGTGCGAATGGAATTAACCTAAGTTTTATTCCATTGTCGCATAATTGTTGAAGTTTTATAGTTGCACAAACTTGTTTAAATTTCGTTAAAAAGATGTAAGGATCATCATTTTCAAAATTGTCAAATTTTGGAAGCATGTTAATGTAACTTGAATTGATTTTAAAGTAATTACTCACCGGAGCTGGTAAAGTAATGCAAGAAGGGACATAAACTCGATCAGGGAAAATTCTGTCCATGAGAGTACGAGGTGGATTTTTGTTTTCCATTGTAGAAAAACTGTTTGTTTGAGTTAAGCGATTTGTTGAATTATCACAAGTCCAAATGCACAAGAGAGAAGATTAAGGAGAGAAAGAGGTGAAAAAAGGGTAAGAGAATAAAAGCGAAAGAATTTTTTGAGAGAGGGGGGATTTTTTTTGAATTTTTTTTCTACTAAAAAAATATGTTTGTTTTTGGATTTTTTTACTTGAAAATTTGTGTTTTTTTTCTTTTTCTGTTTTTAACAGAAAAAGTAAGAAAACTGTTCTTTTATTGGATTTTGTTTTTGTTTTTTTATATATGCATGAAACTAATGTAACTAAATGAATGCAATGACTTAAGCAGAAATTTCTATCCTTAGTAGCTTCTAATCCAAAATTGTATCGTGACACTTTGACTTAATTCAATGAAACAATTCTTAGCCAGGTAACGGACATGATTTATAAGTGCACCACGAATCACCGTAGCAATGCAGCTGAAGGTTTAAGTACCTTTAGAGAAACAATCAATATAATATCTTATGAATCACCGTACGTAATAATTATAAATATTTATTGCTCTGTTATTGCCTTAGACACCAAGAAATAGTTTGTTAAAAGAAATCAACTTGTCAAAATACAAATTTGCCCTAGGTGAGCCGTGACACTCTTAAGTCGAACATCTAACCGTTATTATTTAAGCCAATTTTCTATAATGAATTCAATTTGTGGGCTAAGAAAAGGGTAATGAAATCCCCACCTTATGTGAAATTGGGTGTTGCCCTTAGAAAGTAAAAACGAATATGAAATGATGCAAAACAGAAATTAAACATGCGTTAACAATGCAACTATAAATGAATTTTTTATATATATAAATGCAAGCAACCAACAATGCAAGAAAAATAAAAACAGGAGTTAAGAACACGATGCTAGAGCGTGCAAAATTATTAGCAAATTTATTTAATAGCAGCGAGTTTTTTTTAACGTAACTTTTTTTGGCGAGCAGAGCAGAGCAATTTTTAGCAAGCAATCTTTGTCATTCTTGTTTTCTGCTTTTGCAACTTCAAAATGTGCAAGTTTTGAAACAACAGAGAATAAGTGTAAATGCCTAAAGCCAATGTAAATGTTTTGAAGTGTTTTGATCCAAATATAAATGCCTGAAACAGCAGAGAATATGCAACAAAGAATAAAATACGATTGCCTTAAATGTAAATAACAGAAAAATAAAAGTGTAAAAAGTGATGGGAGGGAGGAAGTTTGTGATTGAAAGTAAACAACAGGGAAACAACACAAATGCAACAATGGTGGAAACAGAAATAATAGCAAATGCAATGTGATTTTTTTTTTGAAAACAAAACAAAACAAAAAATTAAAAATAAAAACAAAAGCAATGGATTTTTTTAATAACACAAAGAAAAAAAAGAACTAAGAACAAGCGACATAAGTGCAACAACTGAACAAAACACAAAACAATTTTTTTTATTTTTTTAATGTAAACTAGAACAATGCAAATGAAAGAACAAAATGAAATGAAAAAAATGCACAAAACAAATACACAACACAATCTTTTTTTCTAATAACACAAAATAAAACAAATGTTAAAAAAAATTAATTCGAAGAGTAAAATTAAAATTAAACCATTTTTCCCGTCAACGGTGCAAAAAACTTGTTCGGAAGGAGTTTCTATTGGTTAGAAAACCGCCTAATTTAATGAAATAAAATAACGCAAGTGCACGGCGTATAATCGTAGTACGTATGCAAGTACGGTTCGATCCCACGAGAAAATCACTAATTTCAAAATTACTCGATCAAATTATCCCAAGAGTTTGAAAATGTGTTAACTAAAAGGTGTAAAAAAAACTAAAGAAAAATTGGAATAAAAACTATGAGATTAAAAGGCAATTTAGAGATAAATCCAATTTTACTTTCATATAAATCAACACAAAATAAATTTCTAATCTCTCTTTTCTATTACATGTAGAATTAGTTGATGTATTTATTATAAGTTTGGTCCATTTGTGATGTTAACTAACACAACTTAAACCATCAAACTTCAATACATAATCCAAACCCACTTGTCAAATCTAATGAAAATGATTATGAAATTAAAAATAAAATCTAATTTAAGCATGATCTATTTTACCTTTTTTTTAATCAAGTAACATGGAACATCAAATTTTGATTCTATTTTCACTTTCATTATCAAAATTAATTAGTTAGACGAAAATGTAACTTGTGTTAATATTTGATCAAATATAGCTTATTTGTAATTAACAACATAGGGTATTATATTCACTAATAAACAACAAACTTCCATTAACATCAAAATTTATATTAAGCACCAAAGAAGAGATCATAAATGAAATCATGATGTTGATTTTACATGACTAATGAGAGCTTCATTACCCTTAAATTGAAGTAGAGAACTAACTAATTGCATAAAAATAAATCTACACTAACTGCATAAGATAAATCTAATCTACTAACATGAAATAGAAAGAGACATGAAATAAAATAGCATAAGAAAAAAGCATGAAATAAGAGTGCATAAAATAACAGAGAAGGCTAAGAAGCCATTAAAAATAAGAGAACTTTTATTTCTATTTGGTGGCTATAAGTATGCATAAATGAGATTCATTACATGAAACATAAAAGGGTATTTATACAAGTCTAAAACACTAATTTCACTTTAGGGAGCTACCAAAAATGTCTTTGACTTTGTGTGGCTTTCAAGTCATCATTAATGTTTAATTAACCTTCCACTAACATGTGCATTTGCTTTTAAATGTGGTCCATTAGCAAGTGGGTAAATGAGCTTCTCCATGTTGATTTAATTCCTTATTTTCTTCATTCTTTTGGCTACCACTACTTGTGCATGCGTATATCCATGAATCCTCTTCTAATTTGCTCTCGGTTTCCTACAAAAATTAAATTAAATTATGCAAATAATTTTCTCAAAATAAATGCCCACACAAAATGACCGTTTATCCCAAATGTAAATGAATGAATGATGATTGAAAAACACTTTTGTATTTTGGTTAAAAAGTGTAAAAATACTCTAATATATCTTTTGGTTTAATAAAAGAAGATTAAGCGTGAGAGTAAAAATATATTATATGCACATCATTTAACATGTTTGATAGCTCATTTCTTCAATAGCTCTTTACTTCTTCGATAGCCCTCTATTAACATCTTTGATAGCTTATTTCTTTGATGGCTCTTTACTTTGTAACTTTATTGCAAGTTCTTGTTTTTTAAATTAAATTTTTTGGGTATAACATTTTGAAATTCCTTATATAGAAATTCTTTTGTAAGCAACTGTGATTGCTTTTGAAAAATACTTGGTATTATTCTTCTTTTGGAAATTACCATTGCTAGAAATTTTCATCTATCCAGAAATTTTCATGTATCTTTGACAATCCTATAATATTGAATTTCAAAATAAGTTCAGTAATACTCGTAATATCGAGAATACGTGTATAATCATCATTTAAATAGCTTCGGCACACTACGCCATAGATTGCATACTGCAACACCGAAGAAGTGATGCAGGAAGTGCCAAAAAATGTTGCCGTAGGCTAAAAAAGGGCAAAGGCAACACTTTCTCGGTGATGCATTTTGCCGCGTTGCCGCAGACCTCAAAGGCAACATTTTGACTATCTAAGGCAACATAAGAAATATTGTTGCAATAGAACCCTATTTGGGTCTATAGCAACATCCATAGGTGTTTGTAGCAACATTCCAAAATGTTGCTATATATATAAACTTTTTGAATTTGTGGGGCCCACAATGTAGAGCATATTTGATTTTTAATAGAAATAAACATTTATTTAATAAAATGCTATTGCACAGAATTTGATATTTAAACAGTAATTTATTTAAATAAATATTTTATTTCAACATTTGAAATAGTACAAATTCCTGACTCCACTATTTTACAATTCAATGATATATAACACTGATATTTACATATACAGATATTCCTCACTACATCACTCAGTTCACTCATTACATATGCAGTTTCAATTTATACAAACACCGACAAATATATGGCGAGCCGAGTGCCGAGCCGAAGGCGAGCCGAAAAGCGGGTCCGGGCGCAGCACCGGCGGGGGTCCGGAGCACCGCAGTCCCGGCGGGGATCGACCTACCCGGTTAGGTCGAACAAGTGGGCACCGCCCGATTCATCCGATTTCGGAAGATCGAGCCTTCTTTGAAACGACGTAAAATGATGCACAAATGAAGTTCGAGCCTTCTTTGAAACCACCCTTCACCATATTACAACTTTCCCAAACTTCCCAAACTTCACCAACCTTCAATACTCTATAAACACCAGAACACTCACCAAACTTAGCTGTAATAATCATCAAGCAAATAATTGTAAGTAAATCCACAAATAGTGACACTGTTGTAATAAGAATAGTTCAGTAAGTAACTTTCTCACTGTGTAGGTAAACGCTGAAACGGGAAGACTACTTTGTAGTGATCTTTTACAACATGATACGGGGGATTAGAATCGAGAAAAGGTCCAACCAAGTATTCCGACCAATAGTCCATTCCTGCTTGAATAATTTCAACCAACAACACCATCACTCCATCAATAACAGAAGTTTCAAAAGAATGAGGTGTGTACATACCCATATTTGTTGGCAACGATGTGAATAACAAGGTCCATTTGTTAGAGGCCAAGGGAAGCAGCTGTCCAGTATAAATCAGAATTATCAGTAGCACTAATAGAGGCATATTGTCGAACATCTTGAGCCCGCTCACAACCCAAACCGACTTCTGCAGAAATCTGTGCATCAAAACTTATAACCATGGCATAGTTAATATTAAAAACAAAATCACCTATATTATCACAAACCAAAACACCAACCGCCAATGCTGATACATCCAACTCAACAGACAAAGGGCCTGTGTTCAAAAAGGCAAGACGCGCGCAGGAAAAATCACGAACTGGAGTATTGGGCTTTGTTTTAATACCGAAAATAGGCGACAAAGGAGAAGACATTCGATCAATGGTATCTACCAGATCCATAAGCGAAGAAGTCAAGTCGCAAATAGGAGAGGATGACGATGGTGCGGCCACCAGATGAAGCTATGAACTGTTAACCAGATCTGGTCGGCGAGGTTGCTTCTGTAGGATGGCTAGACAAGGGCTTATATTTACAAGCGCTTGCCATGGGAAGGGAAGAGAGGTGGGAGACAGGATCCGATTATGAGAATTGGAATTGGGGGAGAAGCCCTAATTTTTTGATTCTGTGCGATTTGGAGGAGAAAGAAATGAAAAAGAAGCGCGTGAATGAAAATGTTAGCGGAAATCAGAGGAAACGTACATGATAGTGGATGAATGGTTGAGATTTTGTTTTAACTAATGGTGTGGATCGCTGAAGTGTAATTTTGTTTTAAATTTTTTTAATTAGAATATATCTATAGCAACACTATATCAAAATGTTGCATCGTGTTACACTTGTTTAGCTAGAGCAACACATTTTTATGGCTAAGGTAACACCAAAAATACAACGTTGCAGTAGGACCAAAATTTTATAGCTGTCGCAACATTTTAGCTGGCAACACCTTGCAAATCTGTTGCAGAAGGTCATCTATGGCGTAGTGGCAATAACCGGCTATGAATGTATTTTTGAAAATACTTATTACTGGAAAATAATTTGAAACCATAACTGGTTTTTGCAAATACTTATTGAACTTTTTTAATTTGAAAATTACTTTGCTAACGAATATGCCATTTTGAAAATAGTTGAAACTGTAGTTGATTTTTGGAATAGTAATAACCACAACTGTAAGTTTTGGACCAAAGGTCCCAATTCTCAAAACTCATGCACAAAAAGTCCCTACTTATAAACCAAAGTAAATTAAGTCCCTATTTTATTATTTTTTACCAAACTGCACCCTCATATGAAATCGACTTAGCATTGAAATCAGTAGCAAAAATAGCATAATTTAACAAAAACTAAAAATAGAGACCTAATTTTCATAACTTTTTTGTAAGGGACTTTTCTTCCATCGTCTTTTAATTCTGGGGAGCTGACAGTCATTCCTTGTTTTGTAATTCCTTCAAGTGCTTGTGAGCTTTGAAAAATACTTTAAGAAGGTACCTTGTATATGACCGGCTCTTTTGGAGGCGACATTGTATAGATTCATTGACATAAAGCTTTGATATTTGCTTTGATTATTGTTTAATTGCAAAGCATTGAAGCTTACTTTTATCTTTAATTTTATTTATGTCAGCTTGGACCCTCCTTTCATGTCTAATCGAAGTAATTAACAAAACATACTTTTTGCAATTAGGGTTAACACGTAGTACTTTTTGTTGAAAACATAATATTATTAATGAATTACATCCACTCATGGTGGGAATTAACTATGAAGGTACTTTTAATTACTGTCAAAACATTTTTCGTTGCTAAAATGCATTATGCATTGGTGAATGCATATTCTGTTTTTGGTATTCCTTTGTCTGAAAATCATTTTGTAAAACAATGATTGGAAAAATAAAATGATTTTGATTTTTCTTGAAAATATTTTAAAAACTTATGGGGGGAAGGTCATTGAATAATGAATACCCCTTGAGCATATAAATCTTGGTGGAAAGCGTAATTAATATAATGGGATACATATGCCCACTAGGTATAAAATTATATCAAACTTTATTATAGAAAAACCATGCGTTACAGTTATAATTCGATTCAATAGAAGGACCACTTGCAAATAAACCGTTAAAACTGGATAATCTATAGAATTCAAAAGAAACCCATAGAAAGTCCAATTGCGATAATAGCAAAGTGCAAAAATCCAAAAGTCCAAAATACCCGAAAGGAGATTGAATATACGAAGTGTACTAGTTTATTCGAGAAGATCCAGAATGATGATATTTAAAAATCGAATAGAAACCCGTGTATCGACGATAATATATGAAGACCAAGAAGGCCATATATAATGTCGATATGATATATCATGGAAAAATATAACTCCAGGAGAAAACCATAGTTGTAAATAGTAACGTATGTCCGTGTCCGTTCGAGTTCGTGGTCGAAAAACATCTGTCTGTATCCGTCCGACTTAATTTAGGATATGAATTAAGACAACGAAATTTGTATGACCAAAAATTTCGTCTTCGGTCCGATTTCATTTAAAACAAAAACCGAACACACTTCCACCGATCTGGTCCGATCGATTTACACCCTTACCCGAAAGAGTGTAAAGATGAGGCTTTTTATCTTTTCTGGGACTTTTCAACTCTTTCTTCTAAAAATCTTTTCACAGACTCGAGTCCCCAAGCTTTGACCAAATCTTCCAGGCGTTTATTGTCATTCCGTTAATTGCTTTTTCCACCCCCAACAATTTAAAAATAAAATTTTCACCTCAACTTTTACGTTCTACACCACGTTAATTTTAAAACCGTCCTTACTCCTTTATTATTTACGTTTTTTTCTTCCTTCTTTGCATTTTACTGCTTTAATTTTCAAAATCTAAATCCTAGAAATTTAAAGCATTTCAAAACTTATGTTGTACGACGCCTGTAGAATTTGTCCTCGAATTACTGTTCTCATTCTTAATTAAAATTTCAATACCTTTTTCACAATTTCACTTATGAACGGCAGATGAATAGACATTGAAAAAATATATGTAATTAATTGTTAGAGGCTAAAATTAAAATTAAAATTTTAATATTTTTAGCGGGAAGTGAACAGCAAATGAAGGAACCTCGATGGACGGATCTCATGTCTCTGTTGTCTCTGGATTCATACATGTACCCTCTTTCTTAGTCGGGCATCGCAAGATACTTTGAAAGTTACTTAATATAAGGGGTGACTGTACAGCTTGAACTGTGCAGTATGGATCGTTACTTTCTCTATTTTCCAAACCTTGGTTCTTAATGGAAAATTTGACAAGTATGTTTCTCCTAAAGAAGATTCGTTGACATCATATAATATTAATTTAACAAAATTTCAAACAACATAACCTCCTCCATCTTCACGATTTTGAATGATATTCTCACCCCCTAACACCTCATGTACCACTCCATCTCTAAGACAGTCTCTTCAACTCTTATCTCAACTCATAACTAATTCCAGAAACTCGACTTTCCATTACAATACTATTTTACGAGCAATTTCCCTGAGTGATTACCCACATGAAGCTGTACGCGTACTTAATCACATGCACTGCAATTCTATCCCACTTGATTCATACACGTTCAATTACCTTTTCAAATCCTGCGGAAAAGCCTCTTTAGTTCCCGAAGCCAAAATAGCTCATGGGCTGTTTTATAAATTGTTTTCAGACGCGAATTCATGGATTTCGAACCCGCTACTTCAAATGTACATCAAGTTAAGATTTTTTGACGAGGCTAGAGTGGTTTTCAATAGTATCAGCATGAAAAACGTGAGTTTTTGGACTACTTTCATTTGTGGATTAGCTAAAGGTGGAATTTTGAATGAAGCCCACAAACTGTTTGATGAATTTCCTGACAAAAATATAATTGTCTGGACTAGTTTGATATCTGGATATTCAAAATCTGGATCCCATGATGAATCAGTTGACTTATTTAAGAAGATGCTGAATAGTGGTATTGTACCTGATGCCGCAGCAGTTGTTTCTGTGCTATCTGCATGTATTCAGTTAAAAGACTTGGAATTTGGAAAATGGATTCATCAATTAGTTGATAAAGAGCGAATTTGCATGAATGAAAATTTAATATGTGCTCTAATTGATATGTATGTGAAATGTGGGGATATCGAATCTGCTAATTGTATTTTCAACCATGCAGGCAGCAAGGTTTTGCCTGCATGCAATGCCCTAATCGATGGTTATTGCAAGATGGGAAATTTAAATGCAGCTCAATGTATTTTCGATAATATGGAGAAACATGACATCATCACATTCAATTCAATGATCTCTGGATATATTCATGGTAGCCGCTTCAATGAGGCTCTATTCTTATACTTGAAGTTAAGGATATCGGGTTTTCATCCTGATAAATTTACAATTGTAGGGTTGCTCACACTATGCGCAAGTTCAGGTTCGTTAAGTCAAGGCAAATCATTACATGCTTACTTAGAAATCAGCTCTATAAATCCCGATGTATTTCTTGGTACTGCATTGATAGAAATGTATGCAAAATGTGGGAGAATGGACCAAGCTATGCTTGTATTCAGCCGAATGAGTCAGAAAGATATGCTTGCATGGACCTCAATCATAACTGGTTTTGCTATGAATGGAACTGGTAAGCTTGCACTTGAGTATTTTTCTTTGATGCTTCAAGAAAATATAAAACCTAATTCAGTTGTATATATTGGTGTACTAAATGCTTGTAGCCATTCTGGTTTAGTCGAAGAAGGGAAAAGGTATTTTGAGGAAATGAAATCTCTGCATGATATAGAGCCTGAAATAGAACATTATGGGTGCATGGTCGACCTTTATGGACGATGTGGTCAGCTAGAAAAAGCTGAGAAAATTATTCAAAACATGCCCATGAAGCCTAATGCAGTTATATGGGGTTCTTTGCTGAATTCTTGTAGAGTCCATAAAAATATTGACTTGGGTGAAAGAGTAGCAAAACAAGTTATTGAGTTGGAACCAGACTTGGATGCTGGATATGTACAACTGTTTAACATATATATGGATTTTGGTAAGAAAAAAGAAGCTTTAAAAATACGAAAAATGATGGAAATGAAAGGAATTAGGAAGACATCGGGGTTTAGTTCGATCACCATACAAGGAAAAGTGCATAAATTTGTTGCTGGTACTCGATCACATAAAGATAGTGCAGAGATTGAAGAGACGATGTTAGAGATTGTGAAGAGATTGAAAGAAAATGGTTATTCGCCAAAGGTTAAGAATGTTGCAATAGAAATGGATGTGGAAGAGAAAGAACAAGCTTTGTTTGGGCATAGCGAGAGAATGGCTATTGCTTATGGAATTATGAAACTGGATAGTAATTTACCAATACATGTAGTGAAGAACTTGAGGGTCTGTGATGATTGTCATGATTTTATTAAGTTGGTTTCGAAAATTTGGAGTAGGGATATTGTGGTGAGGGATCGAAGTCGTTTTCACCATTTTCGACAAGGAGAATGTTCTTGCAATGATTTTTGGTGAGCATAAGAAAACATTATTCGCTTGTAACTTATTCAAAATGATAGTTTTATTTGTGAAAGTAGTTTCCCAGTTTCAATTTAATAGGATTAAAATCCCCTACAATAACAAATAAGTTCTCATATGCCAAAATGATCATTTTTCGCTTCAAAAGATTGTACAGCTTTTGCATCTGTGACTCGATTATTACACTAACTAATGTCACAAATTTATACACATGAGTGACTGAATAGTGGTCTTGGATGCCCAACTGTAATGCATATGCACACTTTTGGAGCCGCTATAGAGCGTTGGTTTGCATTTTCTATGTACATGCGGTTGTACTTGCATAAGTCAATCTATATTATTGGCTTTGAAGGTAGACGAGTTCTAAAAAGGTTGAAGAGCTTCTCTGCAGTAGTTAAGTGGTATAACTCAATTAACACTGCATTCCCTAACTAATAGCTGTCGTAAATAAAACTTCCTGAAGGATATAGCATACTTTAGCACAGAAGTTGTAGAAGAGAAGCAAAACAGAAGCAGAATGACAGCAGACGAAAGGCAAAAAACAGTAAAAATAATTGTCTGAGCCCAGGTTCGAACTGGGGACCTTTAGTGTGTGAGACTAACGTGATGACCAACTACACCACCCAGACATTTGATGACAAAATTCACTCGTTTAACTAATTATAAATAGAAAATGCAATAATGAAACTCGGGCATATTTATGGTCGCGTATCGCCGTATGTTTATTACGAACTCTGTCGTTTTCCCCCCCTGCTTTAAACAAACAACAGGTAAAAGGATTTATATTTCACTCGCTTTTATACTCAGGCTTTTTCTTGCATTAGGATTTGATTATGTTATTGTAAAATTGACTCTCTTTTTTTTTTTTTGCATGCAATAAATTGGGAAGAAGCAATATTATATTTTAGTTTTTCATCTACATGCTTGAAAGCATGAGTACATCGTTTCCATGGCCCATGGCCCTTCAACCAAGGACTAGATTATAGAAATAACATTACACGTAATTAACTGGGAAATATGGTAAAAATGTACCTTTGTTCATGTTTGATGTTTGTACATGTACAAAATGCGATGGTGTACATCTTCAAATTAATCACTACTTGTCTGAATATCAGTAGTCCTAGTCACACCTCCACATATTAGCTTCCCAATAACATGTTCTCTTTTCCTTGTATTAGCACTCTGGCTTGTTAGAGGAATACTTTGAGGAGGAGGATAATCGGATACTAGTTTGTTAGACATTTCTTGAAGGAGAATAATATTTTAGAGGAGAAGGAAATTTTCGTACTCAAGCTTTAAGGGCTTCTCGAACGTCCACAATTTGATACTGTGATTTCTCATACTCAAGCTTCAGTTCTTTCTTGGATACGAATTTACGAACAAAATGATATTTGGCATCAATATGTTTGCTCCAATCATGAAAAATAAGATTCTTGACTTTTTGATTGTTTCCCTTTGACGATCAATCTCATTTTCTATTTTTCTATCTTGCCTTTTGCATTCCTCTTCACTTATACATCCACTTCACACAAATATTATTCTTCTTAATTGCCTCAATTTCTTCATTCATTGCGGCTTTCCAATATTCATTACAAGCGACATCATCATATTCCACAGTCTTAGTTTCCCCAAATAAGCAATGATATGTTGATTCATTCAATGTGGTAGCTCTTCGGTAATATCTTCGTGCAAAATTTTAGTTTCCGTGGTCCTTCACTAGTACTTCCATCATCGACAATGCATTTTGTGGTTGAGGTATTGATGAAGGAGCGATGCATTGTGTTGTTTTTCTTCTTTGTCATCAAAAGATGGACAATATCAACACTCTTTTCCTTTAGAACTCCATTTCCACATGCCTTCTTCACCAAGCTCTACATCTCAACTACATCTCAACTTTCAATGATTCTTCCACTACTTGGATTATATAATTTATAACATATAGAATTTTGACATAACCAACAAAGGCATGCATTGCGCCTTTACCATCAAGTTTAGCTCTTTTCTGATGAGAAATATGGGTGAAGGCAATGCTTTTGAAAATTCGCAAGTGTGAATCACTTGATTGTTGGACCAGGTGCATAAAATAAACGTGAAGGGGTAAATTGAAAAAATAAATATATTAGCTGCAAACCCCTTTCCCGTCCACCTTCTCGCACGCATGCGCACACATACATATATGTATGTGTGTGTGTGCGTCTCTATATATGTATATATGTAGGGCAAGGATCGGCTACATCTCATTTCTACTATATCTCCATTGCTTCCGGTTTCAAGCACAAATTTAGATTTAAATAATATACTTCCTCTCTCTTGTCCCCTCATTATATTATTTAAATCAGATTGTATGGTCGAAATCGAAAATGAGTAGAAGTGTAACAAGAATGAGGTATAGTTAATCCTTGCCTACACACACAATATTTTATTTTCGACTTAAAAAGATATTTTACATAAATAATATGATTTCATTTATAAATCAACATTTATACATATATACATGTGTGTAAATAAAATCTGAATTAAAATTAACATTTATATATATCTTACAAATACACGAAAGTAAATCAATTCGATCCTTTTGTAGACAATAGTTTCATCTTTTTTTCTAGTTTAACATTAATTATTAAGTGTTTACTTAACTTTGAACTTAAATTACACATACACAAATATATATATATATATATATATTTATATATTAATGGTTCTTATTATTTTATTATATATGACGTATGTATGGAAAAAATTCATTTTTTATACTTTATGTGCAAGCATAAATAATAAATTTATGTATGTAAATGATATTAATTTCTATGTATATCACTAATATATATATATATATATATATATATATATATATATATATATGGTAGATATATATAAGAAATAAAAAAACTTTATTTATTGAATCCAAAAGTAATTTTTTGGCCTTCTTTCTGGGCTAACACCCCCAAATTGGTAAAATCACAGTAAATAAATGGAAAAGGTAAAAAAACAAGAAACGGAGAAGCGATACATAATATTTTTATAGTGATTCGATGAAATCTCCGACCTACGTCTATTTAGTTGTTTTTAATTATTAATTCTTTCTAGAATACTCAATTTACAATGGAATCTCGAAATATCGAAGCCTAGATCTCAAATTGTCCAAAAGTTCTAGGAAGAAGAAGTGATTCCCCCTTTAGTTGATGAAAGTTCTCTATTTATAGGTGAAGCCCTCCACCATGGTTGGAAGAACGAATTGGAATGGATAAACATCCAAATTTGAAGTTCCAGAAACCCGAACATGTCAAAACATGTGATTCACTTAAAGTAAGACTGATCGGCATCGACCAAATATGTCGGTACCGACCGATTTTGTTGATTAAATCTCTAACACTTCTTTAATATTATGCAAGTCTTCATGCTTTGGAACTTTTAGAGGTAAAATAGTCAACTCCAATTGGTCGATACCGACCAATTTGTTTTCTCTAAAACTTGTCCTTTTCGTCAAAGTGGCATGTAGAACCATCCAGACTCTGGATTGGGTCCCACTTTGGGATTCACGATCGATCGACATCGACCAGGATCGGTTGGTACTAATCGATTTTTATTCTTTATTAATTAGTTAAATTTCTTCCATCTTGATGTTTTCTAAGCTTCTTGATCCATTCCTTCATCATTTTGTAATCCAATTCCTTTGATGTGAGCCAATTCCAAGACTTCGTAAAATTTCCAATAACGCTTACCCCCAAAGCATGTTTTTATGGATACAAAGCGTGCTTTGATCGGGAACATGTATCGATGCTCGAAAACTGTTAGTTCATGTCTCCATATTATCTACCGGACCAATCATGGTGAATCATCCAGTTCTCTCGGATTCATCTACGAATCAACGGTCATTCTAGACCCACCAAGGTCAAGGGTTCATATCTTAGCCTAAATGTCAATCAAGAATCATACCATCCCGCGTTCTCTCAGAATTATTACATTATAAACAAATCATATATCATGCTATCATGCAATGCTGATCGGAGCGTTGCTTAAAAATCGATTGATATTTTTCAACATCCCATTACAAGCAAGTCCGACCAAATCAAAGTATCATTAGGAAATAAAAATATATTAAGTACCAATGCAGCAAGTTAATGTATTTCCCCTAGTTGGAGCATTACTTATAAATCGTCTAGTATCTCCCAACATTCCATTATAAGTTAGTTCAACCGGATGAACAATAATATCCATCAGTCATGCAATAATCATAGCCAAGTCATTCCAAATCAAAATGTATTCATATCTCGAAGTTAAATTTTAGTCTCTCTAGAATATATAATTTTAAGTTTATATTGAGCCCATCCACTCTATACCTCCCCGTAATTTGGCGTTAGTTATTTAATTAGTTTGTTAGTTAAATAATTTAGCTCCAAAAATGGAATTTGTACAAACGATGGAATTTAACCACGAGACTTGCACCATTGTGTTCATGGTGAAATTCTAAGCAACTTTCATATTTGGATTTTTGCGATTGGAGTCTAAACGAAGAAGTTACGGATGAAAAAACGAATTTGAAACGAAAATAAATAAATAAGAAAAATTAACTAAATTAACCCGGGCCCATAGGTCGACCCACCATCTTGGGTGGTCGACCAAGGACGGTCGACCCCTTAGTACGAGGCGGTCGATCACTACCTATGTGGCAGCTAGGATTAGCCTATGCCAACGGTCTGGATTTAATATTTTAAATCGAATGGCTGTGGTTGATTCTAGCGTCTATAAATTCAGGCCTAACCCTCTCTTCTCTTCTCATGTTTTTCTGAAAGCTTCAGCGAAGCTCTGCCATTTTCTTTTCTCCACTATTTTCTAAATTATAAAATAAATATTTATATTTGTATATATACAATTGGAGAAGAATAGAAATCAAATAAGAGAAGAAGTGTGAATCAACACTACGCGGTAACGAGGTAATATATATATATATATATATATGTGTGTGTGTGTGTGTGTGTGTGTCTATGTGTGTGTGTGTGTGTATTTGTAGTTACATATTTATATTTCCCTTCAATTCCAAATCTCTTCTCAGATCTGTAATTCTTATGTATGTATATACCTTTTTATATATATTTCTTGAATTTAAAAGGAGTTGGAGATAAATTTAAGGTTCTACTTCAGATCTGAAGATTTGGATCGCTTTTAAAAGGTGAGTGAGAAATTTTATATATTCTTTATGATTTTAAATCTATTTCGTTGGCATATGTTTGATTTTAATGCCTAAATCAATTTTATTTGTGAATTGTGGGCTTAAATTAGTTTGGAAAGCTATTGTTTTAGATCAAATCCGAAATATGTTTACACCTAGATCTGAAAATCAGTCTTAAAGATTTTAGAATTTGAATGTTATATATTTTTATTCTAAATCTGTACTTAGGTGTAAAACAAGATTCTTGGATTATTTCCCAAATTTGTACTAAGTTGTAGATTTTCCATAGTCAAATTGTGGGAAGAACACTCGTTTGATTTTTATTTGTTTACATTTTCCACTTTTGATTCAAAAGGGTGACATTTCATTTAATGAGAAATACCTACAAACAAAAAGGGAAGAGATGTGTAAAGTACAAGTTTATTCTCCGTAGTTTACACTATCTATTCCAATTAAAAAGAAATTATCCAGTCCTCGTAATTTCAAATGGATTCCATCTTTCCTTTTTGTGTTAAACCAATTTATGAAAATCATAGCATAAAATCTTTCTAAGGAATTTAATTCCAGCAAATTAAATAAGGAAAGTATATTCTAGTTACATATTATAACTAGAATATATTTGGTTACAATAGGTAGTTTTATTAGGCATTTTATACATATTTATTGCGTTAATAAAGAAGAACAACGCTTATTCGTGCGTTATTTATGCGTAACGTTCATTAGTTATTATTATATTTAGGAAAACGAATAGTTAGAATTAGAAAAGATAGTGATTCATATTAATGGAAAATAGATTAGGAATTCCTATTAATTAATTAATAGGAAATGAAAGATTATAACCTAAATTAATGGGCAATTAATGAGAAATAATGGATAGTATTAAATTAAGGGTTATAATTAATAGAGACAAATGGATTGATGTAACTGATAAAAATGGAAGAGATATAAAAACGTTACTAATTTGAAATTAGTAATCATACATAAATGTCTTAGGAAATGTCCGTTGAGACTTTATGAACAAATTGATATTTATGAGCATTAAAAGGGGATTTATGGGTAGATAAGTATTTAAGGTAAATCTTATTGCTTTGAATAAAAAGGGAATTAGTAAGCTAAGTCCAAAGTCAACCTAAGATAGTATAAGTAAAGAATTAGGATGGTTAATTGGACTTAGTAGGTTAGTGATGCGAGGTCGGTAGAGCCATTCGACCGAAGACTGCCCTTCAATTTGAGGCTACCAGCAGTCGGCTGCACTTACTAATGATGTGAGATGTCATCAATCCTAGGACTCATGAAAACGTGAGAGATTGGACTTGCTTTCTTAATTGGAAAGTATTAAATGGTCTAAATTTGAAATTAGGAGCGATGAGTGATATCTCTAAAAAGGTTTACTTCAGTGTTGAGATATTAAGTGGCTCCTATGAAAGAAGTATTAAGTTGCCCAATGAGATTTTCAAGCAACATTAGCTAGATAGACCAGTGAGGAGTCCGCCTTGGGGTTAGGTATTAAATGGCAAGGACCTACCTATAAATAGGTGTTAAATGGTCAGAGGCATGCTCAGTCTTTATTAATAATGTATTAAGTGGCTTGGGTACGGTCTCTCACATTGCTAAGACTTTAATAACGATAGATGGATATCTCAGGAGAGGTTTGCTTCAAATTTGAGGTATTAAGCGGTTGTAAGGTCCACCACTTTCCTATAAAAAGGTATTAAGTAGCTCAATGAGATTTTCAAGCAATATTAGCTAGATAGTACCTGTGAGGAGTCCGCCTTGGGGTAAGGTATTAAATGGCAAAGGTCTACCTGCAAATAGGTGTTAAATTGTCAGAGGCATGCCTAGTCCTTATTAATAACGTATTAAGTAGCTTGGGTATAGTATCTCACATTGCTAAGACTTTAATAACGATAGATGTGCTAGTGGTATAGTTGTTATAAATTATAAAACCATATATAGTGGTCAAAGGTCTCTGTAGTTAGGACCAATAGACTAATAATGATGACATTGGAAGTCCACCTTGGGAATAGGTCTTAAATAATGGAATCTAGCTCGATTGAGGTTTTAAATGGCAAAGTCTGCATATTTCTCTTTTAAAAGTATTATATGGCGGTAGTAAAAGCCTGCTTCATATTTAGAATTATCAAGTGGCTAATGGACTTGAAAGTATTGGGTGGTTGATAAGGCTTCGTCAGTATTTTGTACCTTTGGAATGGTTAGGTAAGTAATCGTGTGTGCAATGCAAGGTTAGATTAGAATTTCTTACCTCAACCTTAATAGACATAATAATTAAATGGGAACCAATCAGTATAAATTTATGTTATGAACAGTTAATATATTTTCTATTCACCAGAACATTGTTCTGATCCCCTCCTCATTACAACCCACATGATAGATTTATAGGAACATGTAACTAGAGCTGGATGTGTTTAGTTGTTGGAGAAGTCTTCTTTTCTCTCTTGCTCGATGCTGATGCAAAAATCGGCTATCCAAGGAATACCATTAATTCCAAGGTAGTAGTCATAATCAGTATTCTTATCATACTATTTTTTCCGCTGTGAGTTTAGATTTCTATCAATCTCTGATAATGCTCTTGCTTAGTTGCAGGTACCAAATACAACAATTTATGCTTTTGGAGGACTTGGGTTTCGATTTTTGTTGAAATTTAGGCACATTAAGGTATGGCTTATTACACACTCACTCTTTTGCGAGGGGGCTTAATGTCTAAGGCGAGTTCATTCAATTACTATTCTGTAAGAGGACTTGTTATCCTATATAAGCTCATCCACTCACTCTACGGTATGGGGACCTGTATTTCACAGTTCATCACCACGTCTCCCCGGTAAGGGGAGCCATAATCTATCATTCTATGTATCAAATATAAAGTATAACCGAGTTCCATCAGTATCTATATCAATGTTAAAATCAAATATCATGTGCAAATGAGTTTATGACTAAATATCGGTCAGTAGATTGTTTATGGAACCAAAGTCAAAGTGCATCAAATAAAAATCTAAGTAAATAGTCTAATCAAGTATTACTCTTAGCTTTTACTCAAGGCTTTCCTATAGGACTGATCATGGTGTGCGCATGTGTAAGTAGCTCGATAGTAAACACTTATAGTTTATTCAAAGCAAAAGCAAAATCAAGCAAAAAAAATCTACCGATCCATCCTGATCATGGGATAACCATGCACTATCTATAGCCTTGGCTGGGACTGGGGTCGTCCGCCCTGATTGATGGTTGCACCTGCAGCTCCACTTTGGTTTGTGCTACAGCTATCAAGTTCCTTACATACTGTTGGAATCGATTGCTTCGAACCTGCTCCTCAATCAGATCCCTCAAGTATCTACACTCGTTCGTCTCGTATCCATCCAGCTCATAAACTATACAATATTTCCCAAACTCCCTCTCCCATTATGTGGGCTCTCTCCTATGCGGTTTCATGTATTG
Organism: Allium fistulosum; assembly: GCA_030737815.1. NCBI lineage: Eukaryota > Viridiplantae > Streptophyta > Magnoliopsida > Asparagales > Amaryllidaceae > Allium > Allium fistulosum. The sequence continues at coordinate 865,395,456 of CM060905.1, read as the reverse complement.
AATCTTCCCCTAGTATGTAGAATTCTAGATATATCCTCTTTGGGGTTTCGGTTATGTCGGTGTAAGAGGCGAACTTCAGTTCCCTCTTTGGACACTTTGGAACTTTGAAACTATCATCAACCTTTCTCTTTCATTTATCTTTTTTGAATCATGCCTTGGATGGTCGTTTATTCTCTATAGCATTGACCTCAAAATTCTTAGTATCTACATCTTCTTGATGTAAATATCTCTCAACTTGATAGCATAAATCTACTAGATCCACTAGCTGATCCCTTTCCAATGCCTTCTTAAACTCGGTCTTACTAGCGACCCTTATAACCTTCGCCATAAGAACTATTAACAAATTTGGGTTCTGAATTGCAGCACTACTACGTTAAATCTGTTAAATAACTTTAAAAAGATTCCATCTTCCTCTGTTTCACGTTCGAAAGTGTCATCACATCACTTGGCCAAATAATATAAACCATGAACTGACTCATGAATCTCTCAAATAATTCGTTTCATGTGCCGATGGATCCATTATCAAATTGGTGAAACCACATAGCAGCCAAATTAGTTAGGTACAGTGGAAAGCATTGTTCCATCATTTCCTCCAAAGGTCCAAACACTCCAATGTGTTGGATATATCTCATTAAATGAATTGTAGGATAAGTTCTTCCATCATACGTTCCAATGCAGGTAGCTTGAAATTAGGTGGATTCCTATCATATCTAATGTTTAGAGTGAAGGGGTTTTGATTCATATCCTCCAAACTTTGGTCCAAGGCTCCACCTTGAAGTGCATGTCGTATCATCTCGGTTATACGATCTTCTTCATTTAATTAAATAATTATGATAAATACTTTATCTTCAAATGTTTATATCTCTCGCTTATGGACTCCGTTTCACGTGCGGTTCATGGCATTATGATCGTGGCGAGATGAGGAATGTATTCGTATGTTGTTTGCTATGTTTTGATTTGTTTTAGAAAAGTTTCTTATTGTGTTAGGTTCATTATACTGTTTTGTGCATATGGGTTGGGGGTTGATCCAGTAGCTTCATAAATAGTGGGGCGATGGCGTATTTTGGGCTTGATCCCATTAGTATTGCAGACATTTACGAAAATGTCTATCATAAACTTGACATCAACAATCACATAAGATTTGCATGATAGTGTCACGTACATGCCACATGAGTTGAGACTTTAATGTAGTAACCCGCTATATAAGATAATTAGTAATAGTTAATAATAATTATTAAAATAGGTTAAAATGGATTTTATAAATTAAATAAGAACAATTTTGGATTTTATAAGGAATATTGAAAGTTTATAATGAAGTAATTAGTGATGAAATTAAATGGTTTTGAGAATAATTATTTATTTAAAATATTGTGAAATAAATTAATTAGGAAATTAATTAATAAATGGACTTAAAACGTGGATTTTTTTTGTATTTAAATCAAAATGAATTACAATATAGAAATAAATTTTATAAAATTTTATAATATTGGAAAATAATTGAGTGTTGTAGATATAAATTTTATTTGAAATTTTATTTTAATTTATTTTAAATAGAAATAATATATATATATATGAAATAATATATATATATGAAATAATATATATATATATATATATATGTATGTATGTATGTATGTATATCTTCTTTCTATACCCAAGCCCATATTTTCAGGCCCAAGTCCAAATTCTAATGTGTTGAACATTCTTTTATCAGGAGTTTTCCATATCCAGGTCTTTCTCTTCATTCATTGATTATAAGTTCACATATACTTTCCCAAATCACTCGATCTCTCTTCGTGGAAAAGTACAAAGTAGAAATCCTCTTCGTTTAAAAAATCAAATCAAACAAGATAAATTGCTACAAACTCTCAAATTTGAATCTACACACTTCAACACTAATCCACATTTACTGATACAGTGGAATCAAGATTTCAATTAGAGAGTGAGATGCTGGAGCATGTATAGGGAGAATAATAGGCACTACAGTCTTCAGGTGAGTGAACACACTCATAAATCTCTATCTAAATGTTCTATATCATTATATATGTTGGGGTTTGGATAGATGTTTGATCATATATGTTGTACTTGCATCAAATTGGAGGAATAATGGTCAAGAAAGGAGGTGGTGATGGGCTGAATTAGATCAAGAGATCGAGCAAGCCTGTTGACCTATAGGTCTATCGGTCGATAGCCGATCGCTAGCGGTCGACCAGTAGCCTAAACAGTTTAAAAAAATTTAAAAAAATTTAAAAATGATAATTTAATCTAACCAAAATAAAATGACATAAAATAAAGTGAAAATAAGGGACACATCCCTAAAATCAAACTTAACATAAAACATCCTCCAAAAAAAGATATAAATTACATCCTTATTTTCAAATACTACAATTTTCTTCTCTAAAATACCCCTCTGCTTCATGGCTGAACATTGGTTCTTCATATGTGGATGTTATTCTCACATCCATATTTAAAATTTTCACCCCATTAATTATCAATCTTTAAAACGCAGTAACTTTTTGTAGAAATGACGGATTAACAAACCGTTTTCACCATTAAATCACAAATTTTATTATCTTTCTAATAAGTGGCATTATGCATATGTAAAAACAACATCAGGCCAAGTTATTGCATATGCATATGCAGACAATTTAGCAATTATACGCAATAATTGTAGAAAAGTCTACAATTATATGGTATAGTTGCATTTTTCTACGATTACTTGGAATAATTGTAGAGTTTTCTGCAGTTATTCGATATAATTACATAAAAGTATGCAGTTATATGGAATAATTGCAGAAAAGGCTACAACTATTCCATTTAATTGTAGAAAAGTCTGCAATTATATGAAATAATAGTAGAAAAGTATGCAATTATTCCACTGAATTGCATAAAAGTCTGCAATTATTCCATATAATTGCATATAAGCTGTAATTATATGGAATAATTGCTGACATTTGAAGAAAAATTCATGATTATTTCATATAATTGCAGAAAATGGAAAGTATACGAAATAATTGCATAAAAGTCTGCAATTATATGGAATAATTACTGACATTTGAAGAAAAATTGATGTTTTTCAAAAATTGCAGAATTCTCTGCAAATATATGGAATAATTGCAGTCTTACTGCAAATATGATTTTTTTTGGTATCAACGGTGGATCACATTTTAAAGACTGTAAAATTTATGATTTTTTGGTGAAAACGGTATGTTGATCCGATGTTTCTACAGAATGTTATGTGCGTTTGAAATACTAAAAACGTAAAGGATATTTGGGTCTTTTGGCGCGGGCGGATTTGAAAAAAGGGACTAGAAACTATTATCCCACTTTTTAGCAAGACTGAGATATCAAGAAATTAACTGAAAATCGATGATTACTCATCCCAGATATCGATTATACATCACAGGTTCACTATGGATGTCGATGAATTTTGTCCGAGTCCAGATTGAGCTACAATTGGCAGGACATGACAAGCAAAGCCATAAAATCCGACTCTTCAAATTTCAGATCAATCGGAGTTCGTATGATCGAGATATGATCGATACAAGATGAGGGAAACGCGCCGTTCGAATCGATACGTACGCCCTGTTCGTATCCATCAAGGAACATCTGATTTCGAATCCATCATGTTCGAATCGATCTACGATCGCGTTGTTCGAATCCATTGAATTCGATTCGATCAGAGTGACTTCACCTCGTATGTGTTCGTATCGATCACAACGGTTTCGCCTCGCGTCCATCGAGTTCATATCGATCAGAGTGGGACTATTCGTATCCATCGTTTATCCGTAGTTTCGAATCGGTCAGCAATGTCCACTTCGTATCCATCACGAACCCTCTGCTTCATATCCACTCGGCTTGGTTTTACTTCGAATCCATCACTCGGGGTCAATTCGTATCGGTCCCAATTGAGAAGTTCGTATCGATTGATTAACGATCGATACGAATGGACCATCAAACGATCGATTCGAAGTCAATGCTTTTTATCGATACGAAATAGAACATGAACCATCGATACGAACAAGGTGCAAATAAGACTCGGTCAACTCGGCGAGAAGGGTGGATCGATCCAGGAATTTCATGCCACGTCATCTCGCGCGCACATGCTTTAGATCGAGTCGACGAGAACGATACAAACGTATCGAGTCGAACGAAACAGCCTAAAGAAAACCCTAGCTCGTATCGATCATATCTCCTAATCTACAAGTCCAAATGCTATGAAATTTTCATAGGAGCTTGCGTACATGCTAAAAAGGTTCATGCCAAATTTCAACTCAGTTGGACCAAATCTTGATCGATACGAAATTGGTTCGTATCGATCACGGATCGAGCCGAAACTTCATGGGATCGATTGCGTGGGCCCACTCACGTGCCAGAAGAAATCTCCCGAAGTTTGAGCCAGATATTTGCATGGAGCGCCAATAAATAGTACCCTAGAGCCTACAGAAAAAGGATCTTTGGACGCTCCAACGCCCAAACGCTGCCGGATTCAATTACTGTTGTTGTACTCAAAATTCATAATTTTAATTCACTGTAATCAGCAAGCACATCAATAAAAGATTATCCTTCGAAGTGGACGTAGGCTGGAGATAGCCGAACCACTATAAATCTTGTGTTTTCTGTTTGTTACTTTTCAATGGTTGTTCTCTACTTTGTCTGGATCTGAGATTTGTGTTACAATATTGCTGATCTGTGTTCATGCACTGGTGCTTTAACAACATTTGGGGTTTGTGACCAATTTTGGCCCAAACACTTTGGTGCTTTCATTGAGAATTGAACTCATGGATTCTATCGCATAGATATCAGATTGGAAAGCTTAAAGAATTCAGATTCGAAAGACAATGACACGACAATCAACAAGAAGACAGAGAGGAGAAAGGAGCCGGCAAGAGGGAAGCCAAAAGGCCTCTTCTGGAGCTGGAGCAGGTCAAGCTTCGATCTACATCACCAGGGAGGAGATGGAGGCTATGGCGGATTCAATTCATGAAAGAATGCTGAAGAGTCAACAAGAAGCAATGCAGACTTTCTTTGAACAAATGAGAGTAGCAAGTGCGCAAAACCTTGGACCGACTACAACACCTGCAAATGCGGGACAAGGAGCCAGAGTAGTAGAAACCAACGGAGGTCAGATCCAAAACCAGAACGCAGAACGTGAAGGCACTCAACAAGGACCTGGAGGCAGACCCTCAGGATCTGATAGTGGAAGACCCGTAGATGGAGCTCAGCAGGTTAGAGCCAATGCCAACGTGAATGAGCCACATGAAGAATATTACCCAGAATACCCTATAAGACATGGGGGGTAGGATAAAAACATGGTAAGAGGACAACCCCTGGATGGAGACGAAAGAATGGCTGGACTAGTACGATGGATTATGAGGGGAGGATTACCGAGCGGAGGCTTAGAGGAAGTTAGTCGGAGTCCGTTCACTCCGAATATTAGAAATGCGAGAAATCCTCCAAAATTCAAGCTACCTATTCTGGAACCTTATGATGGAAAGTCAGACCCGACCATGCATATTACCAGATATATCAGGCATATGGAAGTGCTGGGGGCATCCGAGGAAGTGATGGCACGATGTTTCCCTCTATATTTAGCAGATTTGGCTGCGCTTTGGTTCAGACAGCTAGAGAATGGATCAATTAGAACATGGCCGAGCTAGTGGAGTGCTTCATGAGACGGTTTAGGGTCCACGTGACGCGACCCAAGAACGTGATGACCTTAGCATCAATGAAGCAGAGGACCGGAGAGTCCACAAAAGATTTTCTATTGCGATTCAATGCAACTGTGGCTTCGGTAGATCGCCCAGATCCATCTATGATTTTGATGGCGACGGTGGCCGGAGTTGCGGAAGGCACAGAGTTTAAGGATTCTTTAGCAAGAGACCCACCACAAGACCTCGGAGAATTCTACCATGAAGCTGAAAGATTCATTCGACTAGAAGATTCACGCGTCGAAAGGCAAGAAGCGAACGCTACGCAAGGCGAAGGAACCTTCAAAGAATAGTCTGGAACAGACAAAGGGAAGTGAAAGCAGGACGACAGATGCGATGGTCCTGACAGAGGGAAGCAATTCTGAGAACCCAGGTTCAGACAATATACTGACTTGACGGCAAACCTGGAACGAATTTACACGGAGACTTGGGGGCAACTCCCCTATCGGAGCCACCCAGGAGAGATCCCACAGAACGGGAACGTAGAAGTGGAAAGTACTGCCTATTCCATGAGCTGGAAGGGCACACTACCGATGAGTGCCGCCATCTGAAGGATGAAGTAGAAGAGCATATCAGAAGTGGTAGATTGCCACAATACACCAGAGATCAGACAACGGCTGTAGGACTTGAGCAACTACTGCCTCCACCTAATAGAACTAATCCTGGATCGGGGTCACGACTCGTCATCAATTGATCATGATGGCAAGGGCCAAGTTCAGGATTTGAACTTTGGTCGATTAAATTTCTTAGATTTGATTCCAAAATAAAACGGCCATTCCGCTTACACATGTACGGGAACCGGAGAGATCCCCAGGCATGCTTTGAGATGGTAATAGACCGCTTTGCCCGAAGAGGCAATATCTAGTTTTTCCATTGTTTGAGATTGAACATTTGGAATTTGAATTTAATAAATGAACTTGAATTTTATAAGACAAAACCTTTGACCGGAGTGTTAAAGGATGAATGTTGAAAATCAACCTGAAAATGATCGCTTTATGGCCCTACCCAGAAAGGCGGGGCCCGGAGTGCAAGAAGTGAGTTGCTTTGCCGGAGAGCGACAGGATCGACTCACTTGACGTCGTTCCCCATTCACTAGAGAGTGATTGGATCAGGGTTCGATCAGAGCCCGGAGTGGCTGTGATCGGCCTAGGATTTAGGCCATGGCTTCGCTTAATGTTCAGAAACACTGAAACGGAGTGTAGGGGGTGTTGCCGCTTCGCCGGAGAGCGATAGGATCGGCTCACTCGACGCTGTTTCCCCTTCACTGGAGAGTGATAAGATGGGATCCAGCAAGAGCCCGGAGAGGCTGTGATCGGTCCAGAAAGACCAAGACATCGCTATATGCCATTGTTGGGGCCAAAGTGCAAGGGATAGAAAGCAACGCCGGAGTGCAATAGGATCTTTCTATTCGATCGTCAAGTCTGGAATGGACTTGGCAAGGGTCCGGAGTGACCACCGATAGTCTGGAGAGGTTTTAGAATTCAATCACTGACTTCCACAAGTGGAAATGAAAACTGATTCGGCTTCGAACAACCATAAACTTGATTGACAATACTATGATTATGAATTAAACATGAACTCATGATATCCGATTTGGAGCTATTCAAAACACGCCTTTTGCCAAAAGGCATGTTTTGGGGAGCAAAGTGTTATCCCACTTTTTAGCAAGACTGAGATATCAAGAAATTAACTGAAATCGATGACTACTCATCCCAGATATCGATTATACATCACAGGTTCACTATGGATGTCGATGAATTTTGTCCGAGTCCGGATTGAGCTACAATTGACAGGACATGACAAGCAAAGCCATAAAATCCGACTCTTCAAATTTCAGTTCAATCGGAGTTTATATGATCGGGATATGATTGATACAAGATGAGGGAAACACGTCGTTCGAATCGATACGTACGCCCTATTCGTATCCATCAAGGAACATCTGATTTCGAATCCATCATGTTCGAATCGATCTACGGTCGCGCTGTTCGAATCCATTGAGTTCGATTCGATCAGAGTGACTTCACCTCGTATGTGTTCGTATCGATCACAACGGTTTCGCCTCGCGTCCATCGAGTTCGTATCGATCAAAGTGGGTCTATTCGTATCCATCATTTATCCGTAGTTTCGAATCGATCAGCAATGTCCACTTCGTATCCATCACGAACCCTCTGCTTCGTATCCACTCGGCTTGGTTTTACTTCGAATCAATCACTCGGGGTCAATTCGTATCGGTCCCAATTGAGCAGTTCGTATCGATTGATTAACGATCGATACGAATGGACCATCAAACGATCGATTCGAAGTCAATGCTTTTTATCAATACGAAATAGAACACGAACCATCGATACGAACAAGGTGCAAATAAGACTCGGTCAACTCGGTGAGAAGGGTGGATCGATCTAGGAATTTCATGCCACGTCATCTCGTGCGCACGTGCTTTAGATCGAGTCGACGAGAATGATACAAACGTATCGAGTCGAACGAAACAGCCTAAAGAAAACCCCAGCTCGTATCGATCATATCTCCTAATCCACAAGTCCAAATGCTATGAAATTTTCACAGGAGCTTGCGTACATGCTAAAGAAGGTTCATGCCGAATTTTAACTCAGTTGGACCAAATCTTGATCGATACGAAATTGGTTCGTATCGATCACGGATTGAGCCGAAACTTCATGGGATCGATCGCGTGGGCCCACTCACGTGCCAGAAGGAGTCTCCCGAAGTTTGAGCCAGATATTTGCATGGTGCGCCTATAAATAGCACCCTAGAGGTTACAGAAAAAGGATCTTTGGACGCTCCAATGCCCAGACGCTGTCGGATTCAATTACTGCTGTTGTACTCAAAATTCATAATTTTAATTCACTGTAATCAGCAAGCACATCAATAAAAGATTATCCTTCGAAGTGGACGTAGGCCGGAGATAGCCGAACCACTATAAATCTTGTGTTTTCTGTTTGTTACTTTTCAATGGTTGTTCTCTACTTTGTTTGGATCTGAGATTTGTGTTACAATATTGCTGATCTGTATTCATACACTGGTGCTTTCACGACATTTGGGGTTTATGACCAATTTTGGCACAAACAGAAATGTAAGTTTATTTTGGGAGGATGTTTTCTCTATTTTAAAAGTTAACAGGTATGTGAGCCAAATATATTACATACTTTATGTTTTTATTCCATACTAGTAATATATGTGTGTGTGTATAGTTTAAGTTAAATAATAATTAAATGAAATTATTCAATAATATTATATTAAATAATAATTAGAAAGATTAAGTAAATTATTGTTTTAAATTATTAAATGGGTGGTGTTTGTTAATGATTTTGGAATTTATGAATTTATATGAGTAATTATGGAGTATTAGATTTGAATTATTTATTTATATTTAATATAAATATTTAATTAAATATTTCATCATATATTTAATATTTTCTTTTATAACATTGATTTTGGACATACAAATAGTTCGTCGTTAATATTAATTCGAGTAGTGTTTTGGTATGATACAGTGAATCGGTGATGACGTCCTTCTGTATAGATTTGTGATTTTGCTATTATTATAATATTTTCATTTAGATGATTTTAATTTTGTGCTTTTAGGAATTTGAATGAACGAAGTTATAATACCGTCTGGTATGGGACTTTTAATAATATTTCTCTAGTTATTCTTTGGATTCATTATATATATAATATGATGGATTGAGTAAAATTTATGAGCAGTGAATAAATGATTGAGAATCATGTGGTGGTATGGGATGCCAATGTGATACTTATTCGGTTATTTAGTGTAAGTAGATGACACTCATAGGATGAGAATATGGATGATTGTTTATGCTTACGTGAGGTGATGCTCGGGGTAGAGCAAACTTATGGATGTTGAATTATGGGGGTGTACCCATATATATGTGTGTGCGTGCATGTGTGTGTGTGTGTATATTCATAGATATTATCTGCTTGTCTATCATGAAATGCTCCTAGATATGATTAGGAGTTAGCAGGAATCAAATAGCCAGTATCCACCCTAGCGGCCTTATCGTGGGGTCGCGCCCCAGGTCTGCGACACTTTTATTATACTTCAAATGTGCATCATGAGATTTTAGTAAAGGGTGGTTAGCCCTTCGGGATGGTAGCTCTAGCCCCGTTTTGTCACCTAGACCAACAGTCTATTACCTTAGGGGCATGATCTGGGGTTGTGACTATGAGTCTTCGCATTAACTATCACATTAGGTGGATATTGTCATGATTACCAGGGAGGTAATTGAAGACTGTACGAGAGGATCCGGGAGAGTAGCCCATGACTCTTGGAGAAGGCGGGTAGCTACCAGTCTCCCTTCTAGTTCTACACGAAGCAATTAGATAAGTATATATTATTTATACACCTCACTAAGTATATATATGGGTAGTGTAACCCAAATGTTATGATATGACTCTACTTGGGATCTTGTGTCTGTAGTACAGTCTATTCTCGTCACTATTTATTTCTATTTGATGAGATGAGATTATACATGTGGTGTGATAGGTGTCGGGAGTATAGTGGATTCTCGTATCTTTTATTATGCAAGATTCTTTGATAGGCGGGCCTATATTTCTATATTTTATATTAATGTCGATATTTTGTTATGGAGATTGAGAGATATACTTAGACAATGTCGTGTGCTAGCCTAATTATACATGGTGATATCTCATTTATCGATGGTTTCTGGATTTTGATGATGATTTTGAATATGAATGATTCACCCATTTGATATTGATTCCATAATTTCTGATATGATGTGTTTTTATATGGATAATGGCATCTTTATGCATAGTTTTGTGGTATTTGATGTTATTTGATACTTTGGGATTTCCTGTGATATTTTAATTATATATCATGCATGCATTACTTCATATATATTAATATTAGTTGTTTCCATGAATTATTCTGATGGTGTTATCACATTTTGACACCCTGCATATATCGAGTTACATATGTATTCTGACCCATTGATATAGACGTAGTTTGTCCCATGTGTTATTTAATAATACTCAGGACGGCCCAAGACATTTCGGGTTCAGGAACAGTGATACCAACTTGTGTTTTGGGTATAGAGGAGGCTAGTATTTATTATAAAAACTTAGCATCTTATATCGTATAGTTTCTTGTATGTATATTCATGTGATGTATATTGGACATACTATGTATATTTAGTATTATACATTATCACTGTGATTCTGACTTTGTGATCTCTGATATTCATTTTAAGTTGTATTGTAACAACCCGCACTTTCCGTCATATCGATCTAAAGCCTAGTGTGACTTTCGAACTCGCGTCATGTCAAGAAATACGAGTTGTTAGGTTTTTAAAACATTTTAGAGCATAATTATAAGAATAAGTCCTAAGACATTCTACACTTTCAGATCTCACGGCAGAAGAAATTAAAATATAAGTACTGAAAAATAGACATTTTAGAAAACAGCCTCCAATCACTTTATTTTCCATTTATATTATTTCAAAGTATAACATATATTTTACAAACTTTTAATACAATAAATAACTACATAATGGACAACAAGAATATGAGAACTCCAACATGAAACTCCTTTCTTTACATGCTATGCCCAATCAACTGCTAATATATCATCCTATGGTAGGGGAAAATGGAAAGGGGGGGTGGGTCAGGCATAGTCTGGTGAATGAGTACGAGTTAAATATGTGATGATCATATGCAATTAGTTCAATACCACTCTGGATGATGTAGGGTGTAATACAAATGTCTGTGAATTCCTAAGGTTTGTTACCTAAAGGTTCTTGTCTAATAAATTCCTACACTATAATTTGTGTAGGCTAATACAATGGATCGAATAAGGATCGAATCTCATGTCTAACGATCGGCCACCGCTCCTAGAGCTAATCAGTGTAAACAATGCCACTAGGCTACTAAACATGTAAACACCACCACAATGCTACTAAGCATGGAAACACCGCCCCTTGGCTACTAACATGAAACACCGCCACTATGGTACTATGGGACTAAATTCCCACTACTATCACCGTCGCTAGACTACTGTGGACATAAACTTCCATTGCTATAACCGCCACTACATCATCTAGAGTAGTATTGAAGTAACTGTATACGATCATCACATATTAAACTCGTACTCATTCATTGGACTTTATGTCTAACCAACTCCCACCTTTCCATTTTTCCCCGCCACAGGATGAAAGATTAGCAGTTGATTGGGCATATTACGTGGAGAAAGGAGCTTTATCTTGGATTTCTCATATTTTTGTTGTTCATCATGTAGTTATTTACTGTATTAAAAGTCTTAAAATGTATGTTGTACCTTGAAATAGTGTAAATGGCAAATAAAGTGTTTGGAGACTGTTTTCTAAAATATATATATTTTGGTACTTATATTTTAATTCCTTCTCTTACGAGATCTGAAAGTGTAGAATGTCTTAGAACTTACCCTTATAATTATGCTCTAAAATATTTTAAAAACCAAACAGCTCGTATTTCTTAACATGGTGCGAGTTCGGAAGTCACACTAGGCTTTGGATCGGTGTGTCGGGAAGTATGGGTTGTTATATGTGTATTGTTCTATCTTGGAAGCACACAGGTTTATTACTTTGTGTGCCGATACTGTATACGTATAGGTAAGTTATTTATTCGATGTTTAAATATGTTCCATGTTAGCCCACAGAAACATTCACGTGTGCACCCCATATCACCTCATTCTCCGTATTATCCAACGTTATTACTTCATAATACTCTTGGGTAGTATGGGTATAGAGGTGGGGGTGTTACATTTAAAGTCAATAGTGTGGTATATGGTAGGCGTCAGGTGCACTTCGATAGGGCCAACGATGTCTAGCGACGGCGAGATGGGACTTTGAGCCCAATAGTGTCACGGTTGGTGGTACAAGAGTTGGGACTTTGATCTCGATAGTGTACATACAATTTTATGATAGTGGGTTGAGACACATAGATCTTCAGTAGCGACTTGCATATGATTTGGTGATAGCGGGCTGAAATGCATAGATCTTCAGTAGCGAGTCACATACGATTTGGCAATAGCGGGCTAAGACACGTAGATCTTTAGTAGTAAATCACATATGATCTGGCGATAGCAGGTTGAGTTACGTAGATCTTCAATAGCGAGTCACATACATTTTTGACATGCGAGTTGGGGCTTTAGGCTCAATCATGTACATATGATTAGGCATAAGGTTGATTTAGTAAGACCTTAGCATATGATGTCACTATAGTATTATGCTGTGTTTAGCTGACTTGTTGGCTGAAGATGACACAAATTAAGGTACAGTTTTCGAGCATAGGTGTTGTTTTACTATCTTATTAGTATTATACACTTATATGATGTGTTTCACTCACCAAACATATGTCGGATCCCTTCTATCATTTCTTCTATTTAGTTATACTATGATAGGTCGATAGAGAGGACTGGTTGTGACTTGGAGAGTATGGTACGATGGAGATGAATTTATTTATTAGCTTCTACTATTATATTTCATTTATTCACAAACATTATACTTTATGTTTGTACCAGTAAAGAGATGCTGTAGTTGGATTTATTTGATACTATATTGTTTTGCTTATCTAGGATTGTATTATTGGTTACTATTATATTTTATTTCTTCCGCTATGTGTTTTGGAAAGTGTAGAGTATTGTATATAGCTCTGTGATTTTTTTTTATTTTACCTCGAACCTTTCCCCGTTTGCGAGGTATGCAATGTCTCCATCATTTTATGTGTGAATCGGGGCATCGTAGATGGAGGGTTGTAACAAAATCCTATGGATTGTTCCATTCCTTCAATATTTCCAACACTATCCAAATGCTCTTGGAAGATCTGATTCATTAAGTCTACATGGATAGCAAGCGCATTGGCCAGTCTGAAGGGCATGACTAGCCATTCGACAAACCATATCTTGTTTAACACACCATCAATGGTGTACATTACTTTGTCACTCCGAACTAATTGAACCTAGCTGCAAAATCCAACTTCCAAAGCACCCTGGCTCTACTCAGTTGATCAAACCGGTCGCTAAATTCTAGGAAAAGGACATAGATTCTTTACAGTCTTTTCATTAAGCCTGTAACATGCGTTACAACACTCAAAACTTCACCGTTTCGACCATTTTTGTTAATTATTTCATCTTATCTTCTGGACTTTTAAATTGATGCAGAATCCATTATAGATTCATTCTATCATTTATCCATACTTACTAACATCATAGAATATGTTCCAAAGGTTATAAATTTGTTCAATTCGATTATATTACATTTTTAGTGTAATTTTATAATTCAATCATATAAATCATACCATTATTGATATATTCACAAACTACATCCCTAATGGTTACATAATTATTTTATTAGCCCTTTCTACATATACTAGGTTAAATTATACATATGTCAAATTAATCTAAATAACCATCCCTCAATTCATATTACTTTTATTATCAAAGTGATAGTCTAATGTTTTCCAATTTATCCAATCATGTAAATATCAACTAGAATCACCAAATTAGTTTTAATTCAAATTTCAAAACCTAAATAGATGTATAAAGGAAATTTAATGTATATATAACAACATAACCATTTATGGATAATCCCACTCACCTCAATTTGTTATTTTAATAAATTTTCTTGTAGAACTTCCAAATTTCTTCCTTTGATTTGATTTGATTTCGTTCCTCTCACATTCTATTTGATTTGCTTAGGTTTGGATTTTATTCTCCCTCCTTTTCTATTTGATTTGCTATTTAGAGAGTTTTGATTTAGAATCGAAGAAGAATGAGAAAAAAGAATGGAGTTTTGAGTTTGGTTTGAGTGGCAGCTATAACATTAAGAGAAATAAAGAATTGGGTGAATTAGGGTTAAAAACTTCTCATATACAGGTACAAATCCCGAAATCCCCTTTTGCCATCTAGGTTTCTAGTCGTTTTGCCTCAAAATATGGGCTATGATAAACAATCTGTATCTCCTACAAAATCTACTCGACACAATGGAAAAATCAGATTTTTCAAATTCCTTCTTTTGTAAAAATTCCGTTTTTCAGTTTTTTATAGAATTACCAAAATGTCCTTTTTAATTAATTAATTATTTTTTTATTAAAAACAGGGGTGTTACAACATGGTTAGAGGAAGATCAAATGTATTCGGTACAAGTGGAGAAATAAACAAATATTTATGACATTTATTTCCCACTATCAATACAACCATAGTTTCTCCTTCTCCTAATACTAATTCTGATTAAATATGAAAAGAAAAGTTTTCGTCTTTAACTACTCTTCATTTCCTCCATTAGAGCGCTTTAATCTAGGCGTTGTAAACCATAGCTTGAATCTAAAATAAGTTCTTGAAAGCTGATCTACTAATTCTAACATGTACAAAATAGTCGCTTTCATCAAGGTAATACAGATTTGAATATGTCATCAAAACCTTTTATATATTTTATATGTTCGACCATTAAATTTATTTTATAATATATATATAAATATAATTGTTTAATATACTTATATTGAATTTCAAACATTGATTTCCAAACTTTGATTTATTGATTTTCATTCAAACTTTGATCCAAACATCGGTTTTCATATATGTGTGTGTGTGTGTGTGTCTGCATGTATATGTATAATTGTTTAATATATAGTTGTTAAATACACTGATGTTTCAAACATTAATTTTCATTTAAAAATTAAATTAAAAGGGAATCCCAGATAATAGGATGTGAATTGATCATAGATTAAATTAATTATTATGATTAAACAAATATCTTTAGAGGATCTATTTTATAGCTCATAATATCTAAGTAAATATTTTCATTTGGATAATGTTTATATAAACATATACATGTCATGTATATATATGTGATTAAATCAATTTGTAAATCAATATTATATACACACACATACAAATTATATTTTAGCCAATACACACACACACATTTGTCTTTGTAATATGCATTTATATTAAATAACAAATATATATATATATAGTTTGTTGACTAACAATTTAGTCTACCGTGGAATTATAGTTAGGAATTGATACTGTGCAGTGAAAGCCCCACTGAAGCCCCGCAAAATACCTATAGCACGTAGCGCTTTTCGATTGCTATGCTATTTCATTTTAGCACTAATAAACAGTAGATCCGCTTTAAGCCCCGCTATATTTCACTATATTCGCTGAAGCAAGAATTATTAGCATCCACTTTTGAAAAATTAACATGCGAAGGTTGATTTAACATGTTCTCTTTTAAAACAAATCAACAAAGCTAGGGTAAAGACCTAATTTTAAGGTATAAGGGCTCAATATAAGTTAGAAATCTTTTAGTCACCAAATCTAGTTTCCATAAATCATGATATTCTTTAGTTTTATTCTACAAGACTAAATAATATTTATTTTTCCTACACAAATGATGTGAGAATAAGAATAAATTAGCTTTAAATATATGGTTTTATGTCTAACGAAGCTTTTGCACCTCCATTATTTTCCCCTATATCCCTGCTTTATCCTCGCTATAACTTTTTCCACCTCCACCGCTGTAGAACCGCTAAGCGCTTTAACTGCATAGAATTGATATTAACAAAGGTTTACCATGGTACCTTGATTTAAAAATATAAAATGTGAAAATAAATATGCAATAAGTAAGAAGACATAAGATTTAGAGTGGTTCATTTAAGTTGATCTACGTCCCCCATGAGTATTTTCTTATTGCTTTTCCTCTCTTACAATAGCTGAGAATAAAGGAGACAATAATAAGAAAATAAATTCACGAGAGCTTGAAATGTTCGATCCTTATACAAATGCATGATGAGTTATATTTATAGCTACTAAAACTTGAGTTGGATGGTCGAGATTGCGTTACCAAAGTTCGAAAATCGCTCTTGGTTGTTGATTGTTGATATGTGTGCTAGCTAGAATGCCAAGAAGCTTATATGGCTCAGATGATCACCAGTTGGAAGTTCATACTTGAGCACATTGGTCAGGGACAGGTGGCATAGGGTCAAGGGGCCCCTAATTTTGATTAACATTACTTTGGAGATTTAAGTAAATAAATTAAATAGAATAATGTATGGTGTGATAAAGGGATTGAGATTTGATAATTAATTAGGTTAGGCCTTAACTAATGAACTAATAAGATTTTTTAAACTTACCATAAAGAAGAATAAAAGAGAAGAGCAAATAGGAATAGAGCTTTGTTTCACCCTTAAGCTCTCACCCTCTCATTCATTCTAATTTTACAACACCAAAACAATCTAAAGCTAAAGAGAAGAGGTCGACCGTTACTAGGGAGATTAGAAGAGAAAAACTAAAGCAAATCAAGGGGGAAAAGCTTAGGAAAACAAATCTATATCAAATCTCAAACTTTTTATCCAATCGAAGGTGAATAATAGTAAAACCGTTTCATATTTATGTGTTTTGTTCTCAGATTGTGATTGATTCTAAATTGTTGATGATTATATGTTATGCTATGATTGTTTATCTGATTGCTTGACTAAACAAAGATTTACTGGAATTTTTATAGAATTATTATAATAGGTTCTAAGAGCACAACCTAAGTTTCTGACCTCCGATTAATTTGATTTTTGAATATGTTGTGAAGGAGAGAAGGCATTTATTTCGATTTTTAATTATTAAAAATAATTAAATAATGATTTTAGTCCCAAAATTTTTATATGTTAAAGAATATGTCAATTCTGATTTTTGAGATTTTTGAGGATTTTTCCCAAGTGATTATGATTTTATATGTATTTATTAAGCTAGAAAAGCTTATAAATAAATATTAAATGATTAATATTATTTGTTGGGTGCAAAATGGGTTTTGGGGAAAGAAAATAATTTGTGTCGGTTTTTCTAAAAAGAAATTAATATAGTTTGTTTTTAACTAATAGAAAATTAACAAAGGTTAAGGGTTGGTGCAGAGTAATCGCTTTTAATAGAAATAAAACAATTTTATATTAATTACAATATTGCCATGATGCCAATGTGAATGCCCAAGTAATGGTCGACAATCATGTCGCCACTATAGAATTGACAGCAACATGAATGGATGCATACGATATCAACTATGTTGTTATGGAATGAATATGTTCAAGTTGAAGTCATATAGTATAAGGTCTTCGGCATCAAATTAATGTCGACATGATGATCTCATAACATACCAGAACCATTCCAACCTCGCTTGTTTCTTTGTTTTGAAATCTATGACATACGGCATTGATGCTGTAAATCTTCACCTAGGTTTTAAATGATGTCGCATACTATTCTTTTTGATATTAATTATTTTTGGTATCAACTATACCAAGGCAGTGATGCTGCATGCTTCCTATTTTGACACCATAGCTTAAGGCAGCGATGTCGCAAGTATTATTTTCGACTTTAACTATTTTATGGCAATGATGCCGCTATATTATGGTTTCAATATTCCTTATATACGACATAGTACACTACGCCATAGATTGCATACTGCAACACACAAGAAGTGATGCAGAAAGTGCCAAATAATGTTGCTGGAGGCCAAAAACGAGCTAAGGCAACACTTTCTCGGTGTTGCATTTTGCCGCGTTGCCGCAGACTCAAATGCAACATCTTTGTGACCCTAAGGCAACATCGGTTCTGTTGTTGCCACAGGTACTAAATTTACTAAAAAGTGGGTCCCACAATCTGGGCCCCAACATGTGGTGCCCACTAATTCTGATAAATAACTTAACGGAACCGTTTTGTGGGGCCCACATTCATTAATCTATGGTAACACTTTTACCAATAAAATGGCAACACTTTTCCAGTTTATTACCACATTTAACATCACATACTGCAACATTATATCATATCTACGGCAACACTTTTTGCAATTTAAATTGGAAATGTACTGCAACATCATACTACTGCAACGTTACACTGCATTTCATAGTAGCCAAAGGGCTATTCATTTCATAACAGCCAAACAACAAGTCGTTTAATAACAGCCAGCAACACAAGTTTTAGTCAAGTACAAAATAACAAACATACTTAAAACATAACAGCCATCAACACAAGTTTTAGTCAAGTATAAAATAACAAACATAGCCAGTGCATTCATATTAACAGCCAGTACATACTAATTAAATTCTACATACTACACGTGAATTCATCTTTGCGAGCCTCCAAATTTCATGCTTCCGAGCCACCAGTACCATCAGTGCCTCTAGTGGCTCCAGTGCTAGTTTCCATCAGAAATCAGTTCTTGAACAACTTCATCACTTCCTCCTTCACCTATTGCTTTTTGAATCTTATCCTGCAAAATAAAGCAGTTTCAAAATGTGACATTAAATAAAATTAACAAATATAACATCTGAAGCAGTTTCAAAATGTTGATGCGCAAAATGAAGCATTTTTTTGACATCTGAATGAAGAGAAATTAAAATTCTTACAACTCTATACTTCATTACTGAAGTATCGGTCTTGTACACCTTTCCTTCTTTCCGCTTGCGAGTTCTAACAAAAAGCTCTCCATCTGATTCGTTGGACTGATACAAATTAAATGAAAAAGTTAGACAGCAAAAGAATATCAAACCAATTTTTCCAGAACATATATCACTATTCAATTCAGATGTTATATTTGTTAATTTTATTTAATGTCACATTTTGAAACAGCAACTCACAGATGAAACTATTCACAGATGCACCAATGAAAGCTGCTGTTGTTAATTTTATTTAAAAGGTTAGACAGCAACTCACAGATGCAAAAATGGAGCAACAGCAGCTTACAAGTGCAAAAATAAAGAAACGACAAGTATAAAATCACAACATATGTAGCAACAATATCACTAACATTTTCTCGACTGTCCCAAACAAGGATACTTTTGCTGTCCCAAACATTTTCTCGACTGTCCCAAACCAACCCATCACTAAGTTTCAGAAATTATACAAACAAGGATACTGCATTCGAGTTTGCAGTACCCTAAGATGGGTGCAATACCTTAACCATCACTAAATTTGCCAAATACCTTAAACACTGTATTAATAATTTCCACAGAGACGGATTGGACTCATATTTAATGTTTAATATGCATCTAACTTGCTGACATATATTGACCAAATGTGTACAAATGCATGAGCATGACGAACACTGGTTTGGAAAAGAACTGAGTTTTCTATCCCAAACAAGGGCAAAGAAAGGCTCCCTACAGCATATTAATTGCAAGGCAACCAAAACATGTAAGGAGGATAGGGGAAGGAAAGATTGTTGCCTCCCTACAGCAGCCTGCTATGCTTTTAACATAAACACAGCCACACAATGGAGAGAGAAAAAAGGGAAGAAAAAAGAAAAAAATAAAAAGAAAAGAAAGAGGAAATGGGAGAATAAATGAGTTACTGGAGATAAGAACATAATATCCATATACTTCCGCGTTTCCATTTTGTTATGTGTGACTTGATATATATGTATAAACTAACATCCCTTCAAAGCTTAAGTAAAAATAGCGCACGCATTAAATGCAAGCCACCAAATATTTAAGCAAAGTACAAATAAAGGGAGAAAAATATATACACAAAAAGATTTGTCCAAAAACAATTGTTTTGTGTTTTGTGTTTTGTGTTTTGTGAAAATGTTTCAAAGAAAAAGGAATGAAAATAGTGTGTGAAGTATGTACCTCCCTGTTACTTACGTGTGTGCAGGTCTTTATGAAAATTAAAAACTTCATAGCTAAGCAAAAGATAATACAAACATTCAATGCTAAGAAAACCATATCCAACAACAGGTACATGCGCATGTGAAGTAAGGGGTATGGGAAAGATATGTGTTGAGTGCATGAATATATGTTTAGAAAAGTTGATTTTAAACCAATGCTCAAACCAATTGAAATAGCATATATATTCAACAAATTATGTATCAAATCAACACTAAAAATCGTACTGTGCATATCTGAAATAGGAAGACAAGCACTGGATTGAGAAACTAAGAATGTAATAGCTAAACCACCATTTGGATCACCATTTAATCTATCACTAAACATAGCAACTTAATTAATGACCTCACCTTCTGTTTTAACATTTAAGCTAATAACCAGTACCACCTTATCAACAGTATTATGCCAAGATGTATCTTTGTGCACTACTGACCTATTCATATTATCAGTATCATGAAATGAAATTCCAGTATCCTCATCGGGAAGAACATCATCACTACAAACATTTTATACCACCAAATTTCCATTCAAACTACTGTCTTTGCCTGACAATCACCCACAAAAGCCTGCATCAGATCAAAAGCCATGCCTATCATCCAACGATTGCAAATTATCAGAATTGCTTCCGGCTCTTAATCCTAGTAACACCAAATCATCATGCAATTAATAATTTCCACTAATCGACCTTATATCAAAATTCCCATAAACAAAACAAGAGAATATGTATGAAACTTACAACATATTCGAGTTCGAAGCAACAGAGAAAACATTATATCAATAACTCGAATCATCGATTGAGTTCAAGTACGAAAAACAGTAAAGCAAAAAGCAAAAAATTACATACCAAAGTAAGTTGGAACTCGATTAAAAATCGAAGGAGCTGTGGTTGAATCGCGGAGATGATCGATTGCCGAAGCAAATCAGAAGCACCAATTGTAATCGATCAACAATAAATCAGCGTCTTCGAAAACCCTAATTTCAGAACAAAAGAGGAACGAGAACGAAGCTGCCATTATTTCACCAAGAAGAAGCGGGCCGAAGGAAATAAAGAAAAAGGGGAAACGAACATAAATTGACCAGAGCAGAAAATCGAACCCAAAATCGACATCGCAATCGCGAATTTGGGGAGCTCTGCAAAGTTTACTTATTTTGTTTGAGCGAGATTTTAGAATACTATTTTCAAACGAGATATTTCTTTAGAGGGAAACCCTTCAATATTTCGTTAACTTTTGCCGCTTTGTTTTTACTTCCCGCGTTCAAAATTATTTTAGCCCGCTTTTTTTTCAGCCCGCACTCATTTTTTATAATATTTTTATAAGTCTATAACTACTGCAACATAGTGTTGATATCTATGCTAACATCCTGAAGCTAATGTTGTAATAGACAAAAATCAGCATAGCAATCGTTACATTGTAGCTAGCAACATCTTGTATTTTCGTTGCAATAGGCCATCTATGGCGTAGTGGTAGCCGCTATTGTAAATCAACCTATATCAATGTTTTTGTAATATTAATGCCATATGTCATCAATGTCGGCATCCATATATTTTACATATAAAAAGCTATATTTAATAGTGCGACAACCTATAAAATTCTATGTTACAAAGATAAGGATTCTGGCATTACAACCTATTGATTTTATAAATCAAAACTTATGACATTTTTTAGAAGGGACGCGACATTCCATGTCGGCCATATTGATGCCGCAAGTTTATAATTATGAATATATTTAATAAATGGCGGTATGCCCTATAATGAAGAGGTGTGACATCCTCATATTGACACCAAAAACATACATGGCTATTTTATGATGGATTATAAATTTGCATGAGGGATTGATAAAATAATGGGCTATAATTTCCTTGTTTTAAAATACGAATTAAGGGGATTAAGCATATAATGATAAATGTTTTTAAGGAATGAATCATTATTTAGTCCAAATTTTATATGAAATTATCGAAGGGGGTAATTACTTAAGATTACGTAATTATATGATGCCAATGACCATTGATTGAACATATTTGAGTGATGAGTGCTATATGTTCTTATTATCATTGATCAGTTGTATTTGCATGCTTATTATTGTCACACTCACGTTATCATGATCCATAACTGCATTTTGGGAAAGGTTTAAGGGCAGAAGAACTAGCTAAGTTGTCCCAGTAGGGACTATGGTCAGGCTAAATTTTTGAGTGAGTAGAATTGCATCCACGAGATCAGAAAGATCAAATTGTGTTAGGATATCTTAAATTGATCAAAAGATATGATTAAAACCAGATAATAAGTTTAATGTGGGACTGGTGTAGGGTCGCGCCCTATGCTTCGGCCGTTAGCTCCCGATTGGTAAAGGTCCGCGATTCTAGTCCGTAGGGCTTAGTGAGATGAAGGGATGTTTACACGCATGAAGGAACTCATAGCTTTATAAGCTCGCATAAGTTGATGGAAGATTCCTAACCGTATCTAGAGCATTGGATGTCTCTCCTAACCGTATTTGGAGTATTGTTGTTTCTCCTAACCATATCTGGGGAATATTAATTATACCTCCTGACTATAGTTGGAGACTTTGGTATATCTGGTTAAGCTTAATTAAGGATAGGTCGTCCCAACACCTCTTAATTGTATTTGAAGAACTCCTAATTGTATTAAGAGATTGTTAGTTGGCCTATGAAAACCATTAAGTTCTTAGTAACTTTGGGAAAACTATGATTTGAGATAGTTGGTCAATTTTGGGAGATTGGGTAAACCGTAGGAATTCATAACCCTATGTTGATAGATTGGTCAGACTTACCCACGTTGCATGCATGCATATGATCATGTTATTTTCTATTCTAACCATTGTGGATGCAGGTGCATGATTTATGGTTAACATATTTTAAGAAGAAACTAGTGAGGGGAAAACTCGTTTCGCTCGGCAGCGTGGTCCCGCTAGATATCTATTTTGATTCGAAATGGTATATTATAATTTACACCAGACTGTTTGTCTCATCCGAAGTTTCTATTTTTCTCCTTAAACTCCCAGGTGCTCATTTGGGTAGGCTAGGTGTAAGGGTTTTTAGGATTTCAGTTTGACATATAAGCTCTCGAAAACATGCAGGAGGCAAGATAGCTATTTAGGAGCTTTAATTTATCTGATGTGTTGTTTTCGTTTTACTTAATGGATGTAATGACAAAATGTATAATGATAAGTATTAGACTATGATCAACCAAGGGGATATCTTCATATGTCTCTCTTGAAGTATTTTGTAATAATTATATTTTCTCTGAATGAGGGATCGAATGGAATTATATAATGAATATGAAATATTATCTTGAAATGAAATGTGAAAGTTTATTTACGAATTGAGGTTTGAAAATTTTCATATTCATGTGCTTCTGATGATATATATGATTAACATAGCAGCATTTTGTCATCGAAAATTAATACTATGGATGACTGCAACATTTGTAGTACTTAGTTTTGGGTGTCAAAATTGGGAATGTTAAAATTTGCTATCAGGGCATAGGTTTATGTAAAACTTAAAAGAGTTTTTGAAAACATAACCGAACGAAGCAGAGAATATGATTGGGATATGGGATAAAACTATACTAACGTACTTGTATTTTGCTATATATACGTATGTATTCTCCCTTCTCTCTTAGACCGTTCTTTTGTATCATACTAAGGCCATATGCAGATTATGAGAAAGCTAGATATGGAAGTAAGAAATGGAAGAGTGAATCTAGGTAGCAGAAGCACCATAGCCAATGGAAATATTCGGCCCAATACTAAAAGGAATTTGGGTTGACAAGTAAATGCTAATCCAAATGCAAATGTTAACGTGAATGCTGGAACCCCACCGGTAGATATGGGGACTATGTATTAGTTCTTTATCAACATGATACAAGCTAGAGCAGTTGTTGGTTTGGTTGGAGATAATGCTACTAATGCGAGAGGAGCACATCCCGTGGCGCATGTTGGCAACAAGTATGCTGATTATACTAGTCTAGGAGGAAAGTCTTTTCTTGAAACTAAGGATGCAATTGAAGTAGAGCATTTGTTACTGCAATGCGAGAGAAACTTTGCTGACTTGGGTTTGAATGATGAGTAAAAAAGGAGGTTGGCATCAAGATAGTTGCAGGGAGCTGCTTTGCCCTAGTGGAATGGTTAACCGTATGTGTGCTAGAAGAGGAATTGACTTGGGCTAAACTTCAAAGGAGATTTGAGGAGAGCTTTTTATCTGAGGTAGCCAAGTCAACCTTGCTTAGGAAGTTTGCTGATCTGGAGCAAGGAGAAATATTAGTATTGGAATATGCTACTAAGTTTGATGAGCTGTCTAAGTATGGATACACCATCATAGATACTATGATTAAAAGGAATGAGAAGTTTATTCGGGGTTTGATGTTGGAAATTGCTAGAGCAACAATGCCATATCTCCGACATCCAAGTAATGTAGTGGTGGAGATGGCGATAAGGAATGAGGAAATGCTTTCGGCTTTAAGGAAGGAGATGTCAGTGGAGAATCAGGCTTCTCAGAGTAAGAAGAGAAAGTTCTTTAAGAAAGGGGAGCTCAAAAAGGTGGAGCTGCTAAGAAAAAGAAGGGTTATATTATTTGCTATAGTTGCAACAGGAAGGGACACTTTGCCAATGAGTGTCGCTCTAGGGATGGGAAGAAACCCTTAGGAAAGAAGATTGCGGGAAAGAAGAGTGTAACATGTTATGAATGCAACCATGTAGGACATTACAAGAACGAATGTCCAGAACTAGTCAAAGCCGACAAAGGAAAGGTGTTTTCTTTGGAGCCTTCTGCATCGAGACCGACTGCTGCTGAGAAAGGAAAGTCTGTAATGGAAGGTACGCTTTTGATTAATAGCATACCGATTAGAGTATTGTTTGATACTTGTGCATCACATTCATTTATCTCTCAGTGTTTGGTAGATAAGTTAAGTTTAGAACCATCATACCTTGTTACTTTCTTAAGAGTTGCAAATCCGATAAGAAGGTATGTAAATCTTGGGATGAGATGTGATCATTAAGAAATTAAGTTGTTAGGTCATACTTTTGCCTGCAATTTGTTTGTGTTTGATTTTATGGGCTTTGTGATTATTCTGGGTATGGATTGGTTGAGCAAATATGATGCTAGGATATTTTGCCAGGATAGGAAAATATCATTAAGACACCTTAAAAGAAGTGATCAAATTATATACTTGGTTGAGAATTTGAGTTTGAATGTTTGTGCTATATTGGGTGCAATGGAAGTAGAAGATGAAGTGAATCAGGTTTTTGTTATGAGAGAGTATGCAGATGTTTTTGAGTTTGTTACGGGACTACCACTGAAACGAGCTATTGAGTTTCGAATAGATCTTATACCTGAAGTTGAACCCGTAAGTAGACCGCATAGCAGAATGACACCAACTGTAACGACCCGCTATTTTGGACCATTCGCATCCATTATAAGTGTATAGGTAGACACTCATGCCGAAATTGAATTGCTCAAAATACCGCGTTGTTAATTTAAATTTGACAAAACTGAGCATATACAGTAAATAAATATAATCACAGATCACAGACACAGAGTAATAAATGCAGCGGAAATAAAAAGAGATAGTAGTTCATGAAGCTACTACATGACTATATAAGATACATCAGAGTTTCACAACAGAAGAGTAATACGATACATCAGATACAATCAGAATACATCACTGGAATCATCGAATACTGAAAGCAGAATAGATGGCTGGATCTTCAAGCAAAGCTCCAACTTCAAAGGTGAGTCTCGAATACTGGTACACTCAGTCTGACCCGAGCGTAAAGCAAAATACAAAACACTCGAGTCAGGATTAACATTCTTATATTAATAAATCCAACTCAAGTGAAATAGCAATTGAAATACAAGTAACTCAAAGGATGTTTGGAATAACCATCCTTTAAGGATCCGTTAAACTATCTACTAGGTAGTAATATACGCTAAGTAGATAATGTCTATCAGTAATATAAGGTATTAAAATAGTGTTAAGTCATGGCCCATTCCACCCTTAACACATTTTTATTCCCAAAAGCATATACAAGACCGTAGTTTCCCCAAAACCGGAAGTCACCAGAGGGCAATCCATATACTAAAGGTACAAAACAAATTCGTAGTGGTCGCGAATAGGGAATACAAGTATGACAAGGCACATGAGGCAATACCCAAGGTAGTGATACTACCGTTTGCCAGATCCGGACTGGTGAGAACGCAACGCCGCAGCGCCCGCAACACCTTGAAACAACACTCCCAAAATCAAGGGTGCACCAATCGACAACAAGTAATGAGTAATTCGAAGAAGTGTGTTCACTTGAGGTAGCTAATCCTCCATTGGCCCGGCACGGCTCCTGTTTTAGTCATTTCCAATTTGACACAAGTGTCAAGGCTATCCATTATCGTTCTCTTTCTTCAGTCATCCCGTACATCATTCCAACCACTTCATTCTAGATCATCACTCCGCGTATAGTTATTAAAGTGGTTTTCGGTTTAGATAGAGAGTATATCCATAACCGATTCCGGTCTCTTTAATAACCTTCGAAATTATTTCACCGATTGGTCGTTTATTTACTTCAAAACCAAATCAATTTCAATTTCAATCAGAGTTTATAAATCAACATTTCGATTGTCTTTCTAAACCAATTTCCAAAATTTACGTTTCAAAACTTCCAAATTCAAAATTTCAAAATCTTGTAATTCAATTTCAATCTTTATTTAAAACAAGTCAAATCTCAATTTAAACTTGTATATAAGATTCATTCCGAAATCATTTAAATCAACTTAATTTAACATTCAAATCAGTTTAACTTCATTTATCGATTTTATTCAATATTCGTTAAGTAAATTTATCATTCCAAATCAATTCTATTTAATTTCCAATTCATTAAATCAATTTCTTAAGTTCAACTTCATTATATCAAAACTTACAAATTGAATTAAATTAAATTCGTCAAATCAAATTCTTTAAATTTCAAGTCTTACATTAATTTCAATAAATCACATTTTATTTCTTGTTAAAGAAATTCAATTCACTTATTTACTTACTTAAATATTTTCCAAGACTTAATTAATGAAGAACTCAATTTCATTTATTTTCGAAGTAAAAATTTACTTATTCAAAAGTTCAATTTTACTTATTAAAGAATTCAATTTATTTAATTATTAAATAATTCAATCTTATTTAATTGTTAAATAGTTCAAAACTTAATTATTAAATAATTTCAAAGTTTAATAATTTCAAACTTAATTATAATTTCAAACTTAATTATTAAATCATTTCAAACTTAATTCAATCATTTCTCAAATTAAACAACATTCTTTCATCAGTTTCATTTTTAATATTTTGTTTCAGATTTTTTTTTATTAACATTTTCCTTTCATTAAAAATTCAAATTTCAACTTCATTTCAAAACCATATTGTTTATTCAAATAAAATCTTCATTTTATTTTTAAATCAAATTATTTGACCAATCGGGTTTTATTTAATTCTCTATATCCAAGGTCAAAGTTCAATTTGGGTATTTATCATTTCAACCCGATTCCAATTCAATTCAAAAATCAAAGCATAACAAAGGGAACTTGCAGTGTGATAACTGGGATGGTGTCAAAGTAAATAAACAAGCAATAACAACAATCAATATCAATCCAATAATCAATTCAAATAATCCCGAAATAATCGTATTAATTCGCATTGTTATTTGTGCAAATTAATATAATTATTTCTAGACTCTACACTATCATTTCATGTAGATTAAAGATTATTACATTACGGTTTTTCACTTGTCATCTATTTACAATTTCATACATCATCAATTTAACAACATACATTCAGTGGTTCAAAGTGTAATTAAACAAATCCTACGTGTCAAAAAAAAATTTAACAGTTAAAGGGGTCGTATTATACAAATGTCATTTAATCAAATTTAACACATATATCAAATCTAACTATCCTACGTCAATTTTAATTTCAATTTATTTATCACTTACATCATTAACAATTTAACGTCCAATATAAACATCAAACAATCAATCATTTAACAACCAAACTGGATTATCATTGCATATATAACAAATAATGGTGTCAGATGTCACAGGTGAACTGATACAGGTAATAACAATGTATATATCAAACAGCAGCATATTTCAATTGTCGTTTCAATTGAAATCAAATTTAATAAATAAAAGAACGTTAATCGTGAGTGAGTGCTCACCTTTCAAGGTTAGAGATAGTCGACAATGAGATGAGTTTCTAATCGAGGCACAAATCTTAACAAGGCAAGATTGAACGCGAATTTGACGACAAAGCTGATAAAAGGAATTGATGAAACGGATCAGATCAATTTGATATGAATGGACGATATATATATTATATTTCAAACAATACTCATGACAATATATATACTTATAAACAAATCTATATATCGAATATAATACAAAACAGGTCGTATAAACATGTGTATACAAACTAGTCTTCATAGACTTTATATTCAAAATATATATATATATAATATCACTTTAAATGTGAAATATACTAAAATATAAATGAAACTGTTCTAAAATATGTAAACTAACATATGAAACAAAACTAACATTTATAAAACAATATACATCCAAACAATATATATTAACAAAGATATACGATCAAGGTATACTTTTATATAAACAAAGCTTAAAATAAATATATATGAAATCAACCGAGAATCCAACTGTATGGCATGCATGCTATACTATTCATTAATAAATGTATTGAACTACATAACATATTATACTTCAACACAGACAGACAAACTAAATATATATACTATACATACCCTATAACTAAATTATACATCTGAAAGAAGTCTGTAACTTAAACTATAAAGCAAACTATTACATTACTGTAACTTATAACTAATATATACATAGATATACATAAAATCGAACAACAAAGCAAATATAACTTAGTTTATAAAAAAATCTAACTAGTAGACTACAAGTATAGCTTATATAATAATAATAATATACCAACAAATTCTCGTATATACTTATATACACTGATATGTATATAATATTTTCGAAATCAGTACTTAGTTTTTAAAGTAACATATCCGTCGTTCAAATATATATATATATATATATAATATATCTACACAAATTTTAGACGATATAAAATACAAACAACCAATTGTACAAACTAGTATATAACCATACAGCCGAAAGCTTTTTTTTTACACATACTACCATTATAATAAAACACACGGATCTGTATATTAATTATACAGCAACACTTTATATATACAGAAAAGAAAAACTTATATTCATTAACATGTATATATATAAACATCACCCATTACCTGACCACGACTAAAGAGGAGAGGGGAATATGCAGAGCGAGTAACAAGGAAGGGAAGGCAAAGAAGATGAGGCTAGAGCTAGGTGCTCGAAGTGGCTCGACTGTGGCCGCTACGGCGCGACAGAGAGACATGGCCAAGCTCGGTTGTTGGATGGAAGGTCGATGGGCTGTCGTTGGCGATGATGGAACGTGCTGAATTTTGACTCGGAGGTGCGGTGCGGCTTGGTGACGAGGACGCGTGGAAGGGCGCTGACGTGGCCGGTGGTCCAAGCGTAGATGGTGGCGGTTAAAGCAGAGAGGGAAAGGTGATTGAGTTAAGGCCAGAGGGAAAAAGAAAACGGGCGGAGAAGATGGTGGTTGCTGACGGAGGGAAAGTCGGCGGGAGAGCGATGAGAGGGAGAGGCCAGGCGGAGGAAACTCGACAACTGTGAGAGAGGAAGTGGGCGAGTGCTAGAGAGAAGAAGAGGTATATAGTTTTATTTCCAGGCAATGTTTTTTAAAAGAACGTTTACATGAAAATGAATGGACAGAAGATAAAATATAAACGCACAAGGCAACGAATAGAAATGAAACTTGAAAAGTGGAATGGAAATGGTCAATCACAGGAATCTAGGAGATGTAAATTTCACAGCTGTTTGTATTGCACGGTGTAAACTGAATGGTCACAAAAGAATAAAAAAGTCGTACCGACATGATTACCCGTTTCCCGGTTTCCGCTATGTACCGGACTTCATAACGCAGAGATAAATATATCGTAGAGAATCAGCGCGACGCGACGATCAGAATGGTATATGGATATCAGTGGTACGATTGGATTATAAAATTTCGAATTTTCTAATAGCGGAAAATGCAAGAAAAACGCTGAAAAATAAGATCGACGGAGCCAAAGATGTCCGAATTTGGAAAAACGACAAACTGACATCTTGCTCAGAAGATGGTTTAGAATTTTTCTATATAAAAATATTTAGGTTTCGGAAACATTTTATTTTCATCGCTTTTTAGCTGATTAAATTGAAGTTAAATTTACGCGCGAAATAAACTTTCATATTTTCGGACGAAAATTTACCAGTTGCTATGTTTAACTAGACGCATTCCAAATATCAAATTTATATTTAAAAATTTTATCGTTTAAAATTTCACAAAATTTCAACTAATTACGATATTAAAACAGTTAAAATTTATGGGTCGTTACATTCTCCACCACTCAAAACTTTTCGTCCCCGAAAAGGAACGCGGTTGGAGAATAGAAACAACCAGAAAGAAAACAGATTTGAAATACAAAATAACCATAAATTTAAACCATATAAATTCAAATTTAAATTAATTGATATTCAATAATTGATTTAATCCATTTGATTTCACTAAAATCAATCTCAACTATTTCTAAATTCATTATCTTGTTATCCCATTTTCTTCAATTTACAATTTCTAAAACCATAAATTTGAATAGTCTTTTATTATAATCATATTTTCTTTAACAATTTTAAATTCTTCTTTATTCCAAATTACTGTTAAATTTATTCTACTTAATATATCCACTCACATGTATTTAAGCCATATGAATTAATTTAAAACATAAAAGTTTCGATTTAAATTAATTTACATCTATTAATTTCTTTTAAATTCAAGGTATTTTCATATGTTGATCAAATTTCAATTTATTAATTCTTTCAAAACAAATTTATTAATTCTTTCAAAAAAAAATTATTTCATTATTAACTGAGTTTACTTATTATCCTATCTAACTCTATTAACATCTTTATAATCAAAATTTAGTGTATAACATTTATTATAAACACTCAAATTTTATTTATAAATCCAATTTATCTTATATATTATCCAATTACATATTCAACTTCTGAATGATTTAGGTAAGTTGTATTAGAATGCAGTTGAACAATATACAAATAAAATTTTCCCATTCAATTATTCAAGTTTAAATGTTTATTCCAAATTTTGGTTTTATTTATAATTAAAATCATCCTTTAACAAAATTTAAAAATTAGATTTCCGATTAACTTTAAACAACTTAGAGATATATATAATATATTTATATCAGATCAAATTAAATTTTTAAAATAAGATACCTATATATATAAATCAAATTATACTGAAGAAATTCAAATCAAAATATTTTTCAAAACAAAACCGTAGCAAGGCTACAGAATAGTATCTCCACTTCGAAACTCGAAAATGAATGTCGATGATGCGTCCGCCATCACCGAGATTATTTTCCAGCGACAAAGAGAAGAGCACTGATTTCAATATTTTAAAATTCTTTGAGAACGGTTTCTATTTGAAAATACCTTTAATAATATACATTTCTAAAAATTTAAAAACCAAAGCTTGAAATTACTGGAAATTAAATTCTCAAATTCTAATGTTAAATTCATTTAAATTTCAAATCAGTTTATAACCCATGTTTAAAATTCATTTATAGAACAATAAGTGATAATCAATTATTATCATTTCAACAACCAATTTAATTAGCTTATTAAATTTCAGAAAATTTTACTTATGTATATTTATAATATAATCATACAAATTTATTTCATTTACAAGAATTTGAAAATAATATTGTGTCAGTTTGCTCTGTTCAAGTGTTTTGGAATTCCTATCGATAGCGTTGATCAGACGAATCGGTCGGAAACCCAAATCAACATCAACAACTCAAACAACACAATATATTTTAACATTTAAATATTAGTTTACAAATACATTTCTTTGCTCGACGATACAGGAATGAATTTTCAAAATAAGGATAGGGTTTCAATTTTTTGATGGACTCAAATTTAAAGAGAATTCTAATTCGAATTCAAGTTCAAAAGAAAAGAAAAGATGATTCAATTAACAGAATCGGGAGATGGATAAGCTTATTTAATTCACGGGCAACCTTAACCGGGTCGACCGCGACTTCAAGAATAAGATCGATGTAGAATTTTGAGGCAAATCTACCTTCGATCTCGAGGAATAGAATTCAGGTATAGCAGGAGATGGATGACATCGTAAACCGAGGATACAGAAATCTCCGGTAAATCAATGCTTATTGTAAAGGAGTTTTGCTCCTTTACGAATCATTCGAAGATTGGCGAGACCGCCGATCTATTATAGATATCATTCAAAATGGAGTTATGGGGTGCTCCAGAATTGAAAGAAGACGAATAGTGAAGGGCACGAATGAATTTCGGAACCGAGGGGAACGTTCCAAAATTCAAAGGAATTGAGTCAAAGGAAGAGATTGAAACTCGAATGAGAGTGATTCTGTAAATACATTTACCCTATATGTTGAGTTTTGCCTAGAGCTACCAAAGCTCTGATACCAACTGTAACGACCCGCTATTTTGGACTATTCGCATCCATTATAAGTATATAGGTAGACACTCATGCCGAAATTGAATTGCTCAAAATACCGCGTTGTTAATTTAAATTTGACAAAACTGAGCATATACAGTAAATAAATATAATCACAGATCACAGACACAGAGTAATAAATGCAGCGGAAATAAAAAGAGATAGTAGTTCATGAAGCTACTATATGACTATATAAGATACATCAGAGTTTTACAACAGAAGAGTAATACGATACATCAGATACAATCAGAATACATCACTGGAATCATCGAATACTGAAAGCAGAATAGATGGATGGATCTTCAAGCAAAGCTCCAACTTCAAAGGTGAGTCTCGAATACTAGTACACTCAGTCTGACCCGAGCGTAAAGCAAAATACAAAACACTCGAGTCAGGATTAACATTCTTATATTAATAAATCCAACTCAAGTGAAATAGCAATTGAAATACAAGTAACTCAAAGGATGTTTGGAATAACCATCCTTTAAGGATCCGTTAAACTATCTACTAGGTAGTAATATACGCTAAGTAGATAATGTCTATCAGTAATATAAGGTATTAAAATAGTGTTAAGTCATGGCC
Organism: Allium fistulosum; assembly: GCA_030737815.1. Taxonomy (NCBI): domain Eukaryota; kingdom Viridiplantae; phylum Streptophyta; class Magnoliopsida; order Asparagales; family Amaryllidaceae; genus Allium; species Allium fistulosum. The sequence goes on along the minus strand of CM060905.1, from coordinate 865,361,810 downwards.
CATTCCACCCTTAACACATTTTTATTCCCAAAAGCATATACAAGACCGTAGTTTCCCCAAAACCGGAAGTCACCAGAGGGCAATCCATATACTAAAGGTACAAAACAAATTCGTAGTGGTCGCGAATAGGGAATACAAGTATGACAAGGCACATGAGGCAATACCCAAGGTAGTGATACTACCGTTTGCCTGATCCGGACTGGTGAGAACGCAACGCCGCAGCGCCCGCAGCGCCCGCAACACCGTGAAACAACACTCCCAAAATCAAGGGTGCACCAATCGACATCAAGTAATGAGTAATTCGAAGAAGTGTGTTCACTTGAGGTAGTTAATCCTCCATTGGCCCGGCACGGCTCCTGTCATTTCCAATTTGACACAAGTGTCAAGGCTATCCATTATCGTTCTCTTTCTTCAGTCATCCCGTACATCATTCCAACCACTTCATTCTGGATCATCACTCCGCGTATAGTTATTAAAGTGGTTTTTGGTTTAGATAGAGATTAAATCCATAACTGATTCCGGTCTCTTTAATAACCTTCGAAATTATTTCACCTATTGGTCGTTTATTTATTTCAAAACCAAATCAATTTCAATTTCAATCAGAGTTTATAAATCAACATTTCGATTGTCTTTCTAAACCAATTTCCAAAATTTACGTTTCAAAACTTCCAAATTCAAAATTTCAAAATCTTGTAATTCAATTTCAATCTTTATTTAAAACAAGTCAAATCTCAATTTAAACTTGTATATAAGATTCATTCCGAAATCATTTAAATCAACTTAATTTAACATTCAAAACAGTTTAACTTCATTTATCGATTTTATTCAATATTCGTTAAGTAAATTTATCATTCCAAATCAATTCTATTTAATTTCCAATTCATTAAATCAATTTCTTAAGTTCAACTTCATTATATCAAAACTTACAAATTGAATTAAATTAAATTCGTCAAATCAAATTCTTTAAATTTCAAGTCTTACATTAATTTCAATAAATCACATTTTATTTCTTGTTAAAGAAATTCAATTCACTTATTTACTTACTTAAATATTTTCCAAGACTTAATTAATGAAGAACTCAATTTCATTTATTTTCGAAGTAAAAATTTACTTATTCAAAAGTTCAATTTTACTTATTAAAGAATTCAATTTATTTAATTATTAAATAATTCAATCTTATTTAATTGTTAAATAGTTCAAAACTTAATTATTAAATAATTTCAAAGTTTAATAATTTCAAACTTAATTATAATTTCAAACTTAATTATTAAATCATTTCAAACTTAATTCAATCATTTCTCAAATTAAACAACATTCTTTCATCAGTTTCATTTTTAATATTTTGTTTCAGATTTTTTTTTTATTAACATTTTCCTTTCATTAAAAATTCAAATTTCAACTTCATTTCAAAACCATATTGTTTATTCAAATATCTTCATTTTATTTTTAAATCAAATTATTTGACCAATCGGGTTTTATTTAATTCTCTATATCCAAGGTCAAAGTTCAATTTGGGTATTTATCATTTCAACCCGATTCCAATTCAATTCAAAAATCAAAGCATAACAAAGGGAACTTGCAGTGTGATAACTGGGATGGTGTCAAAGTAAATAAACAAGCAATAACAACAATCAATATCAATCCAATAATCAATTCAAATAATCCCGAAATAATCGTATTAATTCGCATTGTTATTTGTGCAAAGTAATATAATTATTTCTAGAATCTACACTATCATTTCATGTAGATTAAAGATTATTACATTACGGTTTTTCACTTGTCATCTATTTATAATTTCATACATCATCAATTTAACAACATACATTCAGTGGTTCAAAGTGTAATTAAACAAATCCTACGTGTCAAAAAAAATTTAACAGTTAAAGGGGTCGTATTATACAAATGTCATTTAATCAAATTTAACACATATATCAAATCTAATTATCCTACGTCAATTTTAATTTCAATTTATTTATCACTTACATCATTAACAATTTAACGTCCAATATAAACATCAAACAATCAATCATTTAACAACCAAACTGGATTATCATTGCATATATAACAGATAATGGTGTCAGATGTCACAGGTGAACTGATACAGGTAATAACAGTGTATATATCAAACAGCAACATATTTCAATTGTCGTTTCAATTGAAATCAAATTTAATAAATAAAAGAACGTTAATCGTGAGTGAGTGCTCACCTTTCAAGGTTAGAGATAGTCGACAATGAGATGAGTTTATAATCCAGGCACAAATCTCAACAAGGCAAGATTGAACGCGAATTTGACGACAAAGCTGATAAAAGGAATTGATGAAACGGATCAGATCAATTTGATATGAATGGACGATATATATATTATATTTCAAACAATACTCATGACAATATATATACTTATAAACAAATCTATATATCGAATATAATACAAAACAGGTCGTATAAACATGTGTATACAAACTAGTCTTCATAGACTTTATATTCAAAATATATATATATATACTATATCACTTTAAATGTGAAATATACTAAAATATAAATGAAACTGTTCTAAAATATGTAAACTAACATATGAAACAAAACTAACATTTATAAAAAATATACATCCAAACAATATATATTAACAAAGATATACGATCAAGGTATACTTTTATATAAACAAAGCTTAAAATAAATATATATGAAATCAACCGAGAATCCAACGGTATGGCATGCATGCTATACTATTCATTAATAAATGTATTGAACTACATAACATATTATACTTCAACACAGACAGACAAACTAAATATATATACTATACATACCCTATAACTAAATTATACATTTGAAAGAAGTCTGTAACTTAAACTATAAAGCAAACTATTACATTACTGTAACTTATAACTAATATATACATAGATATACATAAAATCGAACAGCAAAGCAAATATAACTTAGTTTATAAAAAAAAATCTAACTAGCAGACTACAAGTATAGCTTATATAATAATAATAATATACCAACAAATTCTCGTATATACTTATATACACTGATATGTATATAATATTTTCGAAATCAGTACTTAGTTTTTAAAGTAACATATCCGTCGTTCAAATATATATATATATATATATATATATAATATCTACACAAATTTTAGACGATATAAAATACAAACAACCAATTGTACAAACTAGTATATAACCATACAGCCGAAAGCTTTTTTTTTACACATACTACCATTATAATAAAACACACGGATCTGTATATTAATTATACAGCAACACTTTATATATACAGAAAAGAAAAACTTATATTCATTAACATGTATATATATAAACATCACCCATTACCTGACCACGACTAAAATATGCAGAGCGAGTAACAAGGAAGGGAAGGCAAAGAAGATGAGGCTAGAGCTAGGTGCTCGAAGTGGCTCGACTGTGGCCGCTACGGCGCGGCAGAGAGACATGGCCAAGCTCGGTTGTTGGATGGAAGGTCGATGGGCTGTCGTTGGCGATGATGGAACGTGCTGAATTTTGACTCGGAGGTGCGGTGCGGCTTGGTGACGAGGACGCGTGGAAGGGCGCTGACGTGGCCGGTGGTCCATGCGGAGATGGTGGCGGTTAAAGCGGAGAGGGAAAGGTGATTAAGTTAAGGCTGGAGGGAAAAAGAAAACGGGCGGAGAAGATGGTGGTTGCTGACGGAGGGAAAGTCGGCGGGAGAGCGATGAGAGGGAGAGGCCAGGCGGAGGAAACTCAACAACAGTGAGAGAGGAAGTGGGCGAGTGCTAGAGAGAAGAAGAGGTATATGGTTTTATTTCCAAGCAATGTTTTTTAAAAGAACGTTTACATGAAAATGAATGGACAGAAGATAAAATATAAACGCACAAGGCAACGAACAGAAATGAAACTTGAAAAGTGGAATGGAAATGGTCAATCACAGGAATCTAGGAGATGTAAATTTCACAGCTGTTTGTATTGCACGGTGTAAACTGAATGGTCACAAAAGAATAAAAAGTCGTACCGACATGATTACCCGTTTCCTGGTTTCCGCTATGTACCGGACTTCATAACGCAGAGATAAATATATCGTAGAGAATCAGCGCGACGCGACAATCAGAACGGTATATGGATATCAGTGGTACGATTGGATTATAAAATTTTGAATTTTCTAATAGCGGAAAATGCAAGAAAAACGCCGAAAAATAAGATCGACGGAGCCAAAGATTTCCGAATTTGGAAAAACGACAAACTGACATCTTGCTCAGAAGATGGTTTAGAATTTTTCCATGTAAAAATATTTAGGTTTCGGAAATATTTTATTTTCATCGCTTTTTAACTGATTAAATTGAAGTTAAATTTACGCGCGAAATAAACTTTCATATTTTCGGACGAAAATTTACCAGTTGCTATGTTTAACTAGACGCATTCCAAATATCAAATTTATATTTAAAAATTTTATCGTTTAAAATTTCACAAAATTTCAACTAATTACGATATTAAAACAGTTAAAATTTACGGGTCGTTACACCTACTGAGATGAAAGAGTTAAATGTGCAGCTGGTGGACATAGAAGGAAAGAGTTTTATTAGACCAAGTAGTTTGCCTTGGGGAGCGGCCGAGGCTTTATGAAGAAACCGGACGGGTCGTTGAGAATGTGTATCGGTTATCGTAAGTTGAATGGGAAACGATAAAGAATCGGTATCCTTTGCTGAGAAATGATGATATTTGATCAGTTAAGTGGAGCTAAAGTTTCCCAATTAGATTTGGTGACAGGGTTCCATCAATTGAGAGTGGCGAAAGACGGTATTCCATTAACGGCGTTTTAAACAAGATATGGTTCGTATAAATAGTTAGCCATGCCCTTTGGACTGACCAATGCGCATGCTTACTTTGTGGATTTGATGAATCGAATTTTCCGAGAGAACTTGGATAGAATTGCGTTGGTGTTCATTGATGACATTTTGATATATTCTAAGGATGAGAGAGATCATGAGATTCATCTAAGAATAGTGCTTAAGACGTTAAGGCAACATCAACTAAAAGCGAAGTTTTCAAATTGTTATTTTTTGAATAAAGAAGTGAACTTTATTGGTCATATGGTTTCTAAAGAAGGATTATCAGTTAATCTAGCTAAGATTGAAGCTGTTAATAGTTGAAAGAGACCCGAGACTGTGACCGAAATAAGAAGTTTTCTTGGACTAGTCGGCTATTATCGGAGATTCATTAAGGATTTCTCTCGTATAGTGGCACCCCTAACTAAATTAACTAGGAAGGACGTAAAGTTCATTTTACCCAATAAATGTGAGGAAGCGTCTAGAAGTTAAAGCATTTATTGACCAATATGCCGGTGTTAGTAGTACCAGATGGTAATAAGGATTTGGTGGTGTATATTGAACCATGTAGAACTGGGTTAGGAGCTGTGTTAATGCAAAATGGTAATGTGATTGCCTATGCTTCGCGATAACTTAGACCACATGAACTTAGGTATCCGACTCATGATTTGGAGTTGGCAGCGGTGATCTTTGCTTTGAAAGTGTGGAGACACTACCTCTCAGGAGAAAGATTCAAGTTGTTTACGGATCATAAGTCTTTGAGGTATTTATTCTCTCCAAAGGAGTTGAATATGAGACAGCAGAGATGGTGAAAGTTTTTAGCAGCTTATGATTTTGGTATTGAGTATACGCCAGGGAAAGGAAATAAAGTTGCTAATGCACTTAGCAAAAAACATCAAAATGTGGTGTTAGCTATGTTGGTAGAATGGAAGGGTTTAGAGGCATTGACTACTTGTGATATGCAGTTAAGATCAATAGTTAGTTCTAGTTAGAGCACTACCATGTTTTCTTGCTTGGAAGTTCGACCAGTATTGATCGAAAGGATTGCATCTAAACAGAGAGATGATCCACTATTAGCCAAAAGAATTAGAAGGCTTGAAGGTGGAAATGAGATTAATGATTTAAAAGATTTTAGTCTTTATCAGATGGATGGTTAAGAAAGATAGGACGATTGTGTGTTCCAGATATTGGTAACCTAAGGGAAGATGCTTTTAGGGAGTGTCATCAATCGAAGTTTACTATTCATCCTGGAGGAACTAAGATGTATAAGGATATGAAGAGAAGTTTCTTCTGGGAAGGTATGAAAAGGAATGTAGGCATATGTGTAAAGTAGTGTTTGAGTTGCCACCAAGTAAATGACGAACATCAGAAGCCAAATGGATTGCTTCCGCCTTTAGATATACCAGTGTGGAAATGGGATTCCATATCTATGGATTTCATTGACGGATTGCCAAAGTCGAACAAGGGAAATGAGAGTATTTGGTTCATAGTGGATAGATTGACCAAGAGTGCACACTTCATTTCCGTCAAATCAACCAGGATGGCACCTGTGTTGGCTAAGATTTTTATGAGGAATATTGTTAGACTACATGGGATTCCTAGTAGTGTAGTCAATGAAAGGAATACTTTATTCACTAGTGAATTCTGGAGGAGTTTACAAGAGGCATTAAGTATCAAAATTAAGATGAGTGCTGCTTATCACATATAGATGAATGGGTAGACAAAGAGAGTCAATAAGATACTTGAATATTTGTTCAGAACTTGTGTACTAGATTTTGGTGGGTCATGCGAAGACCATTTGCACTTAGTTGAGTTTTCCTATAATAATATTTATCATACTAGTATAGGAATGACACCTTTCGAAGCTCTGTATGGAAGGCCATGCAAATCACTAGGATGTTGGTTAGAGACTGGAGAAAAATTGGTTCTTGATCAAGATATAGTGAGAGAAGCAATGAAGAAGATGAGTTAATCCAAGCTAGAATGAGGGAATCTCAGTCTAGGTAGAAAAGTTATGCGGATAAAAGGCATAAGGATCTAGAGTTCTTGGTTGGAGATCATTTTTTTATTAAAGTATCTCTGATGAAGGGTGCGGTACGATTTGGGAAGTTAGGGAAATTGACACCGTGATATGTAGGTCCATTCCCTATCATAGAGAGGATTAGGAAACTCGCTTATAAAATAGAGTTACTGAACGATTTGTGAAGGAACTGGGCCAGCCCGTAGTGGAAGAAATGGATAAATTTCAAAAAAAAATTACCATTTTGGATCTTTGATGGGCCTACGAAGTCTAGACTTCATTTATAAATTTTCTAAATTTGGTTTAAATAAAATCTTGTATTCTATTTAAAATAGTTAAAATAAAGTTTAAATAAATTTAATTTCAAATGTTTAGTGTATCAAATACACCTAACATTTATTTATAAGTGTTAATGTATAGGAAATGGAACCTTTCATTTCTTTCCCTAAAACAATAATTAATTGAGAGCATTAATTGTATTAAATGGAGAGGGAAACCTTTCATTTTCTCTCTTTAATTTGAATTGATTGATTCATTAAATGTCATTATTGATAATTTATTCATGGCAATATTTATTACTATGTCCATATGTACTCTAAATGTATAGTTTGTAGTTTGAGATTTATTTAATTTAATTTATTTATACAAATATACATACATATATATATATGTATGTATGTATGTATGTATCATATACATATACACACACACACATACATATGTGTGTGCATGTGTAACACCATAATCCGTGAAGGGTATAATGTGCCCGTATGTAGATGTGTGATTTACATTGCAACGGACGCATTAGCTCATTTGTTTGTACTATAATTTGTCTAAATATGTGCTTGTATAATATGTCAAAACAAAATACTAACATGTGTATATGTGTAATTTATTGAATAAAACAGTTTTGCCATAACAAATTAATGTAAAATAATTATATGATAATAATACAAGTTTTTAAAATTTTATCAAAACTGGAAACACATTTTGGGCTTAAGATTAATTTATGGAATTTTAACAATTAAAATAATATTTATTATTAAACAATTGGTAATAGCCCGTAGTCAAATTAATTCTTAAAAATAGGAAATCAAGTTGGAACATTCTAAAAAAAATAAGGTATTTGAGACATATTTTAGGCTTAGGAAAAATTTCTAGAATTTTCTCAACTAAAATTATATTTTTAATTAAATAATTAATTGCATTTCAAAATTAAATTATTTCAAAAATTAATAAATTAAGTTAAAAATATAAAACTATTTCTTAAGGTTCCATATACATATTCAAGCCTTAATAAAAATTTCTAGAATTTTCGCAATTGAAATTATTTTTTTAATTAAATAATTGATTGCAGGACAAAAGTAAATTAATTTTTAAAAATAATAAATTAAGTTTAAAAAATCTGAAAATTTTACTGTAGTTTAATTACATAGTGCAACAAATATAAAAAATATAAAACTGAAATTTTGAACCATTAATTATATTATTCATAATAAACATTCACAAAATCATTAAATAATAATTAAATATGTATATACATATTTAATAAAATATTTTTATATTTTATGATTCATAATAGGCACAAATCATCATAATAAAATTTTAAGATTAAATATATATGATATATAAACACATATACAATTATACATATTCGTAATTTGTAGATTTGTACACATTTAATATATATATATATATATATATATCAAAATTAAAACTTTTTTTCAGAAAATTAATTCAACAATAAATCAATAAACAAAATATTATAACAAGCACATAACCAATCTAATTGTAACAAACACATCTACCTACAAAAATCTCACATAATCTAAACCATAAACAGCTCTGAAACAGATGATTTGGATGTAAATCAACTTTTATATGTTAAACTTAAAATCAAAACAATGATAATAAATTAAATTGTACCTCCTAATGAAGCCTTTGAGTCCATGTTGAACAATGATTTCTCTTCTAAGAACAATTCACAATCTGTCAGGTTGTTAATCCAGGATTAGAGACCTTCTACTACAAATTAGTATTTGTAATTTTTAATTGGATTTGAGAATTTTAGGGATGATTTTATAGGAAAGTTGCTGCTACTAAAATGAGGAAGAGGAAGATGAAAGTGATGGCTCAAAAATGAATTAGCTTGTAATTAGAGTTTTGAGATTGGTTTTTATATGGATAGAACAAAATTGCAAACAATGATCTCAACCACACATCTCAAAACCTAATCACGCATGTTGTAGCCACCTCCTATCTTTCTCCAAACCAACGCTTATCCTCATCAAATCTTATTGGTTGTAAGCCCATTTAACCCAAATTAAATATGTACAATCATATTTTAACATATTTTGTTATCAATATCTCATATCGATCAATATATTCATAACTTTTATAAATATATGCAACAAATTTATTTCTCAAATCACATTCAAAATTCATAATTAATATTTCATAAATATTAATTTATTTAATTAATTTATAACAATTATAAACTAATTAAATTGTTTGGTCTAAAGTGAATTCATCGGTTCGGTTGTATGACTCTTATGGCCAAATTGATCGCTTCCTCATTTACGGAAAAATCTCATTTTAATTTAAAGAGCATTGCCCAGTCGTGACAATTATTTACACAAATTCTCTTCGTCAAAACTATATCACTTTGGATTTTCTGAATTTGGTAATAGTCAAAATTCCAACATCATCCACATTCAACTTTATAATCCAAACACAAAGTCTTTGGTTCAATAATAACAATTATTATCAATCGAACTACTCTCGTCAAAGGTTTTGACTTTCGGTTAACTTGAGTTGACAATGATACTAACCCCATAAAACTGAGGAGACGAATCCTTTCTTGAATAGTACTTCACTTCCAATACTTCCATTCGACCCAACTATAGTCACCCGATGGAAGTTATGCCATGATTTGACTATAATCAAAGCGGAGCTTTCACATTGAAGATTCACAGTATTCTCAAATCGAAAGAACCATGTAAATTAGTCACATTGATATTTTTCGTTTGACCTTAGTTATGTTAACCAACAGAAAACTACTAAGTAAGTCGTTCCATGGTTATCATAACTATTTGTACGTAACCCCTAGGTGCCCCCCAGCAGTCAAGAGTAATACACTGCCTAACATTTGGAGAGCGTTACGTACTTTAGTCTCAACGGATACATCGATAACCAGTCTTGATGCATCTTGACTAGGAACATTTAAAATGATATATTTGTTTCATCGTGATAAATTACTCATGGTTACAACACTTAATAACTACTATCACAAAACATACCATTTATGTATTTTCTATTAAATATACTTTTAATTAAATTAATTAATTAGTATAACTACGTTATATCAAGTATATAATAGAAAGAAAACACCTTTATTTCGAGCAAGATTGGTCAACGAGTTAGATATATGTAACAAATTACATAATTACCCATTAGGGCATACCCCTAACTCTATCAATCTCCCACTTGACTTGGGGTCAATTATAAAATCTTATTCCAACATCTCTAATCGGTTTCTCAAAACCAATTAGGTTAGTCCCTTTGTGAACGGGTATGCTATTTTGTTTCAATTATCTACTTTGTCCATCAACTCTCTCCAATGGTGATAAACTGTTTTATCATGTAGAACAATTCGGAGTATGTCTCTCGACTTCTAGTAAGCTCTAAATTGCAACATTGTTATCATATAACAATGTTATGAGATTCTCAATATTTGGAATCGGCTTAGTTATAAATTTGTGCACTTATATATTTATATACATTGTTTTTATTGCGGCGCTATTCAAGATGATGTACTTAGCCTTTTTCATTGAACCGGCCATGATCTTTCATTTGGAACATTTCCAACTTAAAGATTCTTAACTTGAACTTATTATTGACATATTATACACAATATCACTTATGATGTTTGAGTTCGAACACTCATTCATAAGGAGTTTTTGTTTCTATAAACAAATCCCTAGTATTTCATAATTTTGAGAGTGCCTAGTATTTCATAATTACACAAGAACACTTCAAACAACCATTTAGTGATTTTAATTTGGATTTGATATTTGCTTCGTGTATCAAATACATAAAAAAATCACGATATCTTAACAACATAACATGTATGATAATTCCTATTGCCAATGAATAAGGAACTTACATGTTTAAACAATTTAATAAGGTGTATTTACATATCGATTTAGGACATTCCCAATATCTTTTATACTCACTACAAAGGACATCATTTACAATCCAAAGTTGAGTATTAAAACAACTAAGGTTGATGTCAACATAAGTACACCGTTAAAGTTAACAATGTGTTGTTTACTTACAGTTTAGAAATATCAATGTACCTTTTAACGTTCTTTCTTATAAACACACGCTTCCTCTGCACTTTGGTTGAAAATCAAACTATATGATTTCTATCAAAATACTTATTCAATCTTGATGCTTATAAAATGATACTTTCGTACCATTTCTAGGATCATATACAAAAACTCACAAACTCAATATCGCTCCCACTGACTTCGAGACATTTTTGGTCAATATGTGTAAACAGCTTACTCTAAATCGTTATCTCGAATTTTCTGTTTCAATACATATGTACCAAAACTCTAAGTCTTATCAAGCGATAATTTTGTGAGTAAATCTGAATTAACTTGAGCATGTTGAATACCGAATATATTATGCTAATTTCAACAATTGAAATTCGTGATATTATTCTTATCAACATTGCAAATTTAATTCCATTAGTCTTTCTCATAAAGACACAATCTCGGCCGATGGATCACATCTCTTCGGTTACGAGCACCAAAATCATATTTTGATAGCGTACTTGGAATTCTTTCAGATTTTCACATCATACGATATAGAGTCAACACTCTTAATGTTTAATTAAACAACCGAGGATTATATAATTTCGACATTAATAAGAAACTCACAGTTTCTCTCCGATGTACGAGAGTACTTATTGGACATATAATGCTATATGTTCATTTAGGTTAGTTAATTTGATTTCATCTCGTATAATCAGTTCTATCTATGGATCGTATCCAAATCCATTTAACTAACAATAATTCCTCAAAGAAATTCCTTACAATGAAGTTGGTATATATTGAAACAACAATTATTTCTCAGTGTAAATAGAATAGGCATTCATAAACGCTTTATGAATTTCTTTATTTATAAAACTGATTTGGTTTTAGCTTACAAAAATTATGTTCAAAACATAAATATGTCATTCAACGACAGTCCTTTACAAAATCCTTTTGAGGAGATTCATACAAGATTCCTCTTAAACAATTATTACGTGCAATCTTTCGACACGCATAACCTGCCAACTCTTGGCCTAGGGTATGTTGGAGTTTCTAATAAACCCTTATCTTCTAAGATTTTGTAAACTATTATTCAGATGAAATAATATTAACCCTGTGTACTACTCTCAAGTACATTACCTAATTGAAAGAAACTAACTCAACTTCACTCATAATTCATCGTACATTGTCCAACAAAGTTCGATTGCTCCATATCGATACATCATTAAGTATCACATGAAGGAGTTATTTTGAGATTGAATCTTTATTCATTTTAGGTACATTTGGAACCTTTTCCAATATACTCACTCATTCGATCAAATCGAATCATTTCTACCGCATGTTATTTTTACCTCTGTTTTATATTCAATAAGTTTACCATAGACATACTACATGTGTATCAAATACACATGTCCATGTCGATGATGACTCATCAATGAACAAGACGAAGTACATGGAACCGTTTTGATATTTATAGAATTACGATTACAAACATCTATATGTATCAATACGAAGAGTTCATAAACTCTTATGATGCTCCTACTAAATAGGTGCATAGCCCTTTATTGTTTGAGATATAATTAACGAGTATCATATGATTCAAAATCATATAATAAAATTATTTTCTCAAAACAACGGCTTAGTCTATAATTCCAGAATAACTGTAAATAATATTAGATACTTCTGTATTTTCCAATGCATCACTTTTGTTATGAAAACAAATACCATATTATAGTTTATCTCATAACGAATATTCATATTATTCGTAGAAATATAGCTATGTCTATTTTTTCAATCGATAGCCAAAAATAGTCATTATTTCATAAATATTGTTCAGTATGTTTTATGAAAACAATTTTCGTAATTTGATGCAATCAATAAGTGCTATATGACATGCTCCCACTATTTCCACCATTACTATAATAGCGTACTAAATTCGGAGGTCCATTATTCACTTAATATAGATTTGTTTATTTCATATACTACAACTAGTTTACCATGGAGAAATCTTTGATCAAATATCTTGAACTTAAAGAAATAAATATCATAGAAAACAATTTTCTATACGAAAATACATTTCAGAATAGAAATCATATTTCTCATTCCAATGTTAAATATCAATCACTATTACTACAATTCTCATTTCCGTTGTTTCTTTATGAAGAAGAAATGGCTATTCACTCTCTTCATCTCAACTATATTTTAAATCACATTTACTCTTATACATTCATTTTCCTTTCTAAATGGTCAAACCATTCAAAAGAAAACCCTTACTACAATATCATAACGAAATCTTTACGAAAGCGCATTTGATTATCCTTAACATTTAAGGACATCAAATATGTTGCCCTTTGCATTAACTAATTAAACTGACATTTCAGCGATCGAGTTCTTAGATCTATCTTATAGTTTTGGTCTTGTATTACAATTAACACAACATGATCTTTTATGTAATCAATCAAATTGAATACCCAATCTCATAGTACAATTTATTGGCTTATTTCGAATGAACTATGTTCATGGAAGTATCGTACATTACGAACTGTGACCGTTCACCATATAACATTTATATATGATAGTATATGGATCAAATATCCATCCATAGTCTTGTATTGCTTTTAGATTTCGAAACTCATAAAATGCAATACACGGTCTAAAACAAATAAACACGTAAGTGATCATTTTACAAATGTATTAAGTAGTTGTAAAAATTAGGCACTTGCATGGATATAGAAAACATTTACAAGCAATAGGCATTTAATAGTGAATATTATATTTCCATTTGTCAACTTTCAATTTAGTTCATTTGTATATGTTAGTTGATAAACGTTTTATCAATCATATTAAATGCACAAATTTATCATTGTAGATAATTATAACATTATTTAGCATATGTTCTTACAATATTAGAAAGGTAAAAATTTTCCATTTCATTTTTCTAATAAGGCTCCCAGTAGTATTTTATGTTTCACCAAACCCTAAGCGAAACATAGAAGTTTTTCAACTTCACTAGTGGGGGTTAGGACTTGTATGCCTTGGGATTTTGACCTTGTGGAAAGCTCAACAAATATTTGGCCCGCATACAATGGATATCCCTATATCGGTTGTATGACATACAACTCCTAACTCACGGTACCTTGTCCTAATCCCGCCTTTACCTTGCGGAAAGCTCAACAAATAAAGTGAGACTATTCACTCGGGCCTATCATTTCACGACGGCCTAAGTATAATGCACGTATCTTGGGAAATGCTCATAAAATACGTGCGGTTATCTTACCTCGTCTATCCAATATATTAATAGTACTCCACATAACATCCCTAGCTTGAGGAAAGCTCAACAACTAAGAAGTATGCAAGTAATCTATTAATATATAATGATTGAGGACAACTTTATATTAAAGATTCATAACTTTAAATTTATTATAACAAGTGATATCGACTTATGGAATAATGTATTTCTGATGAAATACTCTCATGATTTAAGTGTTGGACACATCAGAAATCATGGTATACGTATATTAACGTATGTATTTATTCCTTAAGTCTATTTAGGGTTTCTTTAAAGTTCCACTTTGTTTTACATTAATATTACATAAGCTGAATCATTATATACCTTTTATAACTTAATTAACTTATATAATAGTCTTATGTATAATATTATATTAATTAAACCTTATTTAATTAATTTTAACTAGTTAACTCTTTAATTAATTTTAATTAATTAACTCTTTAATTAACTTTATATTATAATTCCAATACAACATTTATATTGGAAATATCTACTATAACCTTTATAGTGCACACTATAACCTTTAGAGTATAACACACATATATATCTTATATATGTGTATTTTATTCAATCAATTAACGTTTGATTAATTTATTTACTTAAAAAAATTTGATTAAATTTTATTAATTTCAAAATTTATCTTACATACTTAAATGTAAACTTATCTTATCCTAAATATTTTAAAATAACATAACATATATCAACATATATAATGTATGCATATATGTATATGTATTAATTGATTAACATATCTAATTAATTCATTTTATTAATCTTATTAATAAATTTTAAATTTTGACATTAATATATAAATATTTTCAAACATTTTGAAAATATTGTTATCCTTTCAAACATTTTGAAAACTTATGTTGTATTATGACTTTTATAATAAACATGTTTTTATTTTAACTTTTAATACAATTTTGAAAACTAGCCCAAGGCCCAATTCAAATTAGCCCTTTTTATTAGGGGCAACCTTTGGACTCACTCACCTTTCAAGCCAGGCTGGTAACCAGGTAGGACAGGTGCTTGATTACCCAATTTCAAGCCTAGACATTACCTTTCTAGACACCATACATAGTTGGCAAGTTTAATTAGTTAGCTCTAACATGACTAATTTAGACCGCATAGGCTATTGGGCTCTGATACCATTAAAGGAACCGAGCCAGCCCGCAGCGGAAGAAATTGGTGAATTTCAAAAATCTTTACCATTTTGGATCTTTAATGGGCCTACAAAGTATAAATTTCATTTATAAATTTTCTAAATTTGGTTTAAATAAAATCTTGTATTCTATTTAAAATAGTTAAAGGGAAGTTTAAATAAATTTACTTTCAAATATATAGTGTATCAAATGCACCCAACATTTATTTATAAGTGCTAATGTATAGGGAATAAAACCTTTAATTTCTTTCCCTAAAACAAGAATTAATTGAAAGCATTAATTGTATTAAATGAGGAGAGCAACCTTTCATTTTATCTCTTTAATTTGAATTGATTGATTCGTTAAATGTCATTATTAATAATTTATTCATGGCAATATTTATTACTATGTACATATGTATTCTAACTGTACAATTTGTAGTCTGAAATTTATTTAATTTAATTTTATTTATTTATACAAGTATATATATGTGTGTGTGTGTATCATATACATACATGCGCGCACATACACGTGTGTGTGTGCGCATGTGTAACATCATAATCTGTGACGGGTATAATGTGCCCGTATATAGATGCTGGAATTTACATTGCAACGGACACATTAGCTCATTTTGTGTGTACTGTAATTTGTCCAAATATGTACTTGTATATTATCTCAAAACAAAATACTAATATATGTATGTGTGTGTGTAATTTATTGAATAAAACAGTTTATGCCATAACAAATTAATGTAAAATAATTATATGAATAATACAATTTTTATAATTTTACAAAATCTGGAAACACATTTGGGCATAATATTAATTTATGGAATTTTTACAATTAAAATTATATTTATTAAATAATTGATAATTGCCCGCAATCAAATTAATCCTTAAAAATAGGAAATCAAGTTGAAAATTTCTAAGAAATTTTCTCAAGGTATTTGAGACAAATTTAGGGCTTAGAAAAAATTTCCGTAATTTTTTTAACTAAAATTATATTTTTAATTAAATAATTAATTACATTTCAAAAATAAATTAATTAAAAACATTAACAAATTAAGTTATAAAAATATGAAAAAAAATTTGAAGGTTACAAATACATTCCTAAGCCTTAAAAAAAATTTCTATAATTTTCACAATTGAAATTATTTTTTTAATTTAAATAATTGAATGCGGGTCAAAAGTAAATTAATTTTTAAAAATAATAAATTAAGCTTAAAAAATTTGAAAATTTTATGGTAATCTTATTACATGGTGTAGGAAATATAAAAAATATAAAATTGAAATTTTGAACTATTAATTATAGTATTCATAATAAAAAATTCACAAAATTATTAAATAATAATAAAATATGTGTATATATATTTACTAAAATATTTTTATATTTTATGATTCATAATAGGTATAAATCATTTGAAGAAAATTTTAAGATTAAATATACATGATATATAAACACATATACAATTATATATATTCATAATTTGTAGATCTATACACATTTGATATATATATATAACCTTTTTTTAGAAAATTAATTCAAAAATAAATCAATAAACAAAATATTATAACAAGCACATAACCAATATAATTGTAACAAACACATGCACCTACAAAAATCTTACATAACCTAAACAATAAACAGAGGATTTGGATGTAAAACAACTTTTTTATGATAACCTTAAAATCAAAACAATGATAATAAATAAAATTGCACCTCCTAATGAAGCCTTTGAGTCCACGTTGAATAATGATTTCTCTTCAAAGAACAATTCACAATCTGTCAGGTTGCTAATCCGGGATTAGAGACCTTCTACTACAAATTAGTATTTTTAATTTTTAATTGAATTTGAGAACTTTAGGGATGATTTTAGAGGAAAGTTTCTGCCATTAAAATGAGAAAGAGGAAGAAGAAAGTGGCGGCTCAAAAATGAATTAGCTTGTAATTAGAGTTTTGAGATTGGCTTTTATAAGGATATGACAAGAGAGCAAACAATGATCCCAACCACACATCTCAAAATCTAATCGCACATGTTGTAGCCACCTCCTATTTTTCTCCAAATCAACGCCTATCCTTTCCAAATCTCATGGGTTGTGAGCCTATTTAACCCAAATTAAATATGTACTATCATATTTAACATATTTTGTTATCGATATCTCATATTGATCAATATATTCATAACTTCTATAAATACATGCACTAATTTTATTTCTCAAATCACATTCAAAATTCATAATTAATATTTCATAAATATTAATTTATTTAATGAATTTATAACAATTATAAACTAATTAAATTGTTTGATCTAAAGAGAATTCATCGTTTCAGTTGTGTAACTCTTGGGTGTAAATTCGGTCAGCGATTAACGTCGAACTATTCGAACGTTAACGTTCACACTTCACTTAGACGGTGGTGTGATATTATGGCCAAATTTATCGCAACTCATTTTCGGAAAAAAATCTCATTTTAGTTTAATAAGCGTTACCTTGTTGTGATAATTATTTACACCAATTCTCTTCGTCAAAACCATATATCACTTTGGACTTGTTGAATTTGGTAATGGTCAAAATTCCAACATCATCCACTTTCAACTCTATAATCCAAACACAAAGTCATTGGTTCAATAATAACAATTATTATCAATCGAACTACTCTGGTCAGAGATTTTGACCTTGGGTTGACTTGAGTTAACTGTGATAATAACCCCATATAATTGAGGAGACGAATCCTCACTTGAATAGTGCTTCACTTCCAATACTTCCACTCGACCCAACTATAGTCACTCGATATACGTTATGCCATGATTTAACTGTAATCAAAGCGGAGCTTTCACATTGAAGATTCACAGTATTCTCAAGTCAAAAGAACTGTGTAAATTAGCCATATCGGTATTTTATGTTTGACCTTAGTTATATTAACCAACAGGAAACTACCGAGTGAGTCGTTCCATAGTTATCCAATAGCTATTAGTACGTAACCCCTAGGTGCCCCCAGCAGTCATGAGTAATACACTGCCCAATATTTGAAGAGCGTTACATACTCTAGTCTCAACGGATACATCGATATTCAGTCTCGATGCATCTTGAATAGGAACAATTAAAATGATATATTTGTTTCATTGTGATAAATTACTCACGATTACAACACTTCGTAACCATTATCACAAAACATACCATTTATGGATTTTCTATTAAATATACTTTTAATTAAATGAATTAATTAATATAACCACATTATCAAGTATATAATAGAAAGAAAACACTTTTATTTCGAACAAAATTGGTCAACGAGTTAGATATATGTAAAAAATTACATAACTGCCCCTTAGGGCATACCCCTAACTCTATTAGTTTGGCAGGAGTCCATAATGTGTTCCATGTTTCTCATCTTAGAAAGTACGTGCATAATCCAAGACTACTATTACTCCGACTACATTTGAAGATTTAGTAGTGGAACCAGATATGACTTTCATTAGACAACCGGTTCGTGTTGTGGTAAGAGATGAGAAAAGGCTAAGGAACAAGACAGTCAAGTTAGTGAAAGTCCAGTGGAGTGACAACGAGAAAGAATGTATTTGGGAGATAGAAGACGGGATTAAAGAGACTTATCCGGCATTGTTTTGATGGTATGTTCTATATTTGTTGTATATAGACTTTTTGCTAGTTAGGTAGGCTAGTATTGTTGTTTTGTGTTACGGATGTTTACAAGGTTGATATGCTTGTGTGTAGTCCTTATCGAATTTCGAGGACGAAATTCTTTAAGGAGGGGAGCCTATAACACCCCTAATTTTGATTTACATTATTTATGAGATTTAAGTAAATAAATTAAATAGAATAATGTATTGTGTAATAAGGGGATTAAGATTTAATAATTAATTGGGTTAGTCCTTAACTAATCAACTAATAAGATTATTTTAAACTTACCATAGAGAAGAAAACGAGAAGGAAAAAAAAAGAATAGAGCTTTGTTACACCCTTAAGCTCTCGCCCACTCGTTCATTCTCATTTTCCAACACCAAAACAATCTAAAGATAAAGAGAAGAAGCCGACCATTACTAGGGAGACTAGAAGAGGAGAACTAAAGCAAATCAAGGGGAAAAGCTTAGGAAAACAGATCTATATCAAATTTCAATTTTTTTATTCAATCTAAGGTGAATGATAGTAAAACCATCTCATATTTATGTGTTTTGTTCTCGGATTGTGATTGATTTTGAATTGTCGATGATAATATGTTATGCCATGATTATTTACACCATTTTTTGGTTAAAAAGATTTATTGAAATTTTTATGGAATTATTATGATAGGTTTGAACTCCACCTGTGTAGTTTTCTATGATGTTCCAAGCCAGGATAAAGGAGGAGGGTTGTGATAGGCTTGGCGAGCCAACAAAAAAACCATATCCTCTCTAATAGAAATGGAACCTTATTATATTTCGTTGGGGCGTAACCCTCTTAGCAACACGCCATATCGAGGCTCAGGTATGGTGATAAGTAAGCAAGGGCTGGGTCGCCATTCCCTTAGTAGCGCGCCATATCAAGGTTCGGGTATGGTGAAAAATATGCAAGGGCTGGGTCGTCACTTCCTTAGTGGCGCGCTACATCGACACCCCGATGTAGTGATAAATGAGCAAGGGGCTTCGCACTTTACTTGGCGGGTGCGAGGGGCAAGGAAGCTAGTCTATGAAAGTAGGATTCAGTTAGGTAGTTGGAATGTAGGACCCTTAATAGGAAATTTAAGAGAGATAGTTGATACTATGACTAGGAGATGTGTAAATATCTTATGCGTTCAGGAGACCAAATGGACGGGCCAAAAAGTGAAGGAGGTGGAGAACACATGCATCAAGTTATGGTACACGAGAAAAGAAACGAACAAGAATGAGGTAGGTATATTAATTCATAAGAACCTTAAAACGGAGTGGTCGACGTTAGGAGACAAGGTGAGAGGATCATCATAGTTAAGCTGGTAGTTGGTGATATGGTTTTGAATGTCATTAGTGCCTATGCCCCCACAAGTAGACCTAAGTGAAGCCGTCAAGAGTAATTTTTGGGAAGAGTTAGATGTCAGGGTTAAAGATGTGCCTAGTAGCGAGAAACTTTTCATAGGAGAAGATTTTAACGGCCATGTTGGTACAACTAGTAGGGTGTTTGAGAGAGTGCATGATTGTTTTGGATATGGCGATAGGAACCAAGAAGGAGAAGAAATATTAAATTTCGCTATTTCTTATGACCTCATGATAGCTAATACATTCTTTAGAAAGAGACAATCACACTTAGTTACTTTTAATAGTGGCCATTACTCTAGCCAGATTGACTTTATCCTTACTAGAAGAGATGACAAATGAGCTTGTGTAAATTGCAAAGTCATACCTGGAGAACGTCTCGTCTCACAACATCAGCTTTTGATATCTAAGTTTCATCTTCGAATACGTATTCGATAGGATAAAAGAGCCAAGATTAGTCAGACAAAGTGGTGGAAGCTCAAAGGAGACGCCTCACGGGGGTTTAAGGATAGAGTAATGGGGAAAGGGGTGTGGAATATGGAAGGAGAAGCAAATGACATGTGGGATGAGATGGCAACGCGCATTCGAAAAGTGGCTATTGAGGTGTCTGGGATAAAGATAGGAAATAAATGCGAACCTAAAGATTCATGGTGGTGGGACAGTGATGTGCAAACGGCCATCAAAGAGAAGAAGGAATGCTATAAGTGCTTAAATCATCACAGGAGCGAGGACAACATGCAAAAGCACAAAGTGGTAAAGAAGAACGCAAAGAGAGGTGAGTGAAGCAAGAGGTCAGATGTATGAAGATCTATATTAAAAAGCTAAGTACGAAGGAGGGTGAAAAAAACGTCTATAGTATAGATAAGCTCCGCGAGAGGAAGACGAGAGACTTCAACCAAGTTAACTGCATCAAGGATGACAGTAGTAGATTTTTGGTGAAGAACGATGAGATAAAAAATAGATTGAGAGATTACTTCGATATGATATTCAACGAAGAAGGTGATAGCACTATGATCGAGCTGGATGACTCTTTTGATGACACCAGTAGACATTTTATTTGGAGAATTCAAGAGTCCGAGGTAAAGGAGGCGCTAAAAAGGATGAAAGTGTGCAAGGCATTGATGCTTGATGACATCCCCATTGAGGTGTGGAGATGCATTGGAGATGCATGGTTAGCCTGGCTAACTAAGTTGTTCAATAATATTTTCAAATCAAACAAGATGCCAGATGAGTGAAGGAGAAGCATATTAGTTCCAATTTTTATGAATAAAGGAGATATTTTAAGTTGCACAAACTACAGAGGAATTAAGCTTATGAGTCATACAATGAAGCTTTGGGAGAGAGTCATTGAACATCGATTAAATAGGATGACAAGTGTTTTAAAAAACCAATTTGGTTTCATGCCTGGAAGGTCGACCACAAAGGCGATTTTCTTGTTAAGACAACTTATGGAGAGGTTTAGGGAGCAAAAGAAGGATCTACATATGGTATTTATCAACTTGGAGAAAGCTTATGACAAAGTATTGAGAAAGGTTACGTGTTGGGCTCTGGAAAAGAAAAGAGTCCCAACAAAGTGCATTACCCTTATCAATGATATATACGATGATGTTGTGACTAGTGTTAGAGCATGCGAGAGTGAAACCAGTGACTTTCCCATTAACATCGGATTACATCAAGGGTCAACTTTGAGCCCCTACATTTTTGCCCTAGTGATGGATGAGGTTACGAAGGACATACAAGGTGAGATTACTTGGTGTATGCTCTTTGCTGATGATGTTGTGCTAATTGATGAAAGTAGGATTGTGGTTGATAGACAACTGGAGCAGTGGAGACAGACTTTAGAATCAAGGGGTTTTAGGTTTAGCATAACTAAAACAGAGCATATGAAGTGCGAGTTCAACGGTGTTAGGTCAGAGGATGGAGATGTCACTCTGGCCGGACAAGTAGTGTTCAAGAAGGAATCCTTTCGATATTTAGGATCAATGTTGCAGTATGATGGTGAGATTGATGAAGGTGTTAGTTTTAGAATTCGAGCAGGATGGGTTTGCAACAAGCGTATAACATTCTCTATGACAAGAAATTCCCACGGAAGATTAAAGGAAAATTCTACAGAACGGCAATCAGGCCTGCGATGTTGTATGGTGTAGAATGTTCGCATACTAAAAGTTAACACGTCCAGAAGATATGTGTAGCAGAGATGTGTATGCTGCGATGGAGTTGCGGTCATATAAGAAGAGGCCAAATTAGAAATGATGATATACATGATAAACTTGGAGTAGCATCAATTGAGGGGTCGTTAATCCAACACCGCTTAAGATGGTTTGGACATCTCTGATGGAGGCCTCCCGAGGCACCTATGCATGTTGGAATTATAGGCCGCGTCGAACACTCAAAGAGAGGTAGAGGTCGACTAAGGTTTATATGGGAGGAAGTAGTAAAAAGAGACTTGAATGATTGGAATATATCCGAAGAGCTGGTGCCGGACATAAGCACGTGGAAGTTAGCGATCCACATACCAGAACCATAAGCTAGGAGTTTTTTTTGGGCTTAGGGTTGGTTTAGTGGTAGTGTTATAAGTTTTAGAGTATAGGACTAGTGAATAGGAGCCTAAGACGTAGTGTTTGGTCTTCGGTCAATATTACTGTTAGTATTATTATCATCATCATCATGGTTTATATATATATATTATCTTTATTTTTATTTTACTTCATTGTTATTATTATTATTTGTTTACTTATTTGACTTTATTTTATTATTATTATCATGGTTTTTATTGTTATTATTATTGTTATTGTTTTTATGACTTTTAAATTGACTTTGTCATTTAGTTTTGCGTTCTATCTCTAACCGACTCCAACTTATTTGGGAATAATGGCTTAGTTATTTTTTTTGTATTATGATAGGTTTTAAGAGCAAAACCTAAGTTTTTGACCTCCAATCCATTTTATTTTCGGATATGTTGTGAAAAACATAATATGGACATGAGTTTTTATTTTCATAATTTTCCGAATTAATAGGAATATTTTATGGATATCCTAAGGAGAAAAGGACATTTATTTCGGGTTTTAATTGTTAAAAATAATTAATAATGACGGTCCTGAAATTTTTACATGTTAAAAAATATGTGAATTCTAATTTTTGAGATTTTTGGGGATTTTTCCCAAGTGATTATGATTCTATATAAATTTATTAAGCTAGAAAAGCTTATAAATAAATATTAAATGATTAATATTATTTGTTAGGTGCAAAATGGGTTTTGGGGAGGAAAATAATTTGCGGTAGTTTTTCTGAAAAAGAAATTGATATAGTTTATTTTCAACCAATGGAAAATTGACAACGGTTAAGAGTTGGTGCAAAGTAATCGCTTTTAATAGAAATAAAGCAGTTTTTATATTAATTACGACAATGCCATGATGCCAATATGAATGCTAAACCCTAGGTAATGGCCAACATTCATGTCACCACTATAGAATTTTACAACAACGTGAATCGATGCATACAATATCAACTATGTTGGTATGGAATGAATCTATTCAGGTTGAAGTCATATAGTATAAGGTCTTCGGCATCAAATCAATGTCGACATGGTGATCTCGTAGCACACCAGAACTATTCCGAGCTCCCTTGTTTCTTTGTTTTGAAATCTATAACATACGACATTGATGCCGCAAGTTTTCACTCAGATTTTAAATGATACAGCATACCATTATTTTTGATATTAATTATTTTCGATATCATCTATACTAAGGCAGTGATGTTGCATGCTTCCTATTTTGACGTCATAGCTTAAGGCAGTGATGCCACAGGTATTATTTTTGACTTTAACTATTTTGTGGCAATGATGCTGTTGTATCATGCTTTCGATATTCCTTATATATGGCATAGTAGCTGCTATTGTAAAGCAACCGATATAAATGGTTTTGTAGTATTGATGCTACATGTCATCAGTGTCGGCATCCATATATTTTATGTATAAAACGCTATATTTAATAGGGGAAGCAATCTATATAATTCTATGTTACAAAAACAAGGATTCCGGCATTAAGACCTGTTGATTTATAAATCAGAAATCATTATTAACGTTTTTTAGAAGGGACGTGACATCCCATGCCGACCGTATTGCTGTCCCAAGTTTATTAGTATGAACATATTCTAATAAATAGCGGTATGCCCTATAATGAAAAGGTGCGACATCCTCATATTGACATCGAAAACATACATGGTTATTTTATGATGGATTATAAATTGGCATGAGGGATTGGTAAAATAATGGGCTATAATTTCCTTGTTATAAAATATGAATTAAGAGGATCAAGCATATAATGATAAAAGTTTTCAAGGAATGAATTATTGTTTAGCCCAAATGTTTATATGAAGTTACCAAAGAGAGTTATTACTTAAGATTAAGTAATTATATGATGCCAATGACCATTGATTGAACATATTTGAGTGATGGGTGCTATATGTTCTTGTTATCATTGACCAGTTGTATTTGCATGTTTATTATTGTCATACTCACATTATCATGACCTATAACTGCATTTTGGGAAAGGTTTAAGGGAAAAAGAACCAGCTAGGTTGTCCTAGTAGCGAGCATGGTTAGACTAAACTCCTGAGTGAGTAGAAGCATCCAGGAGATCGAAAAGATCAAATTGTGTTAGGAAGCCTTAAACTGATCGAAAGATATGATTAAAACCAGATAATAAGTTTAATGTGGGGCTGGTGTAAGGTCGCTCTATGCTTCAGTCGTTAGCCTTCGGTTGGTAAAAGTTTGTGATTCCAGTGCGCATGGCTTAGTAAGATGAATGGATGTTTACGCACATGAAGGAACACGTAGCTTTGAATAATTATATTTTCATACATCGCAAAAGATAAGTTTTTAGTATTATCAACCAAGGGGCATATTCATATATCTCCCTTGAAGTATTTTGTAGTAATTATATTTTCTCCGAACGAGAGATCGAATGGAATTATGTAATGAATATGAAATCTTATTTTGAAATGAAATGCGAAAATTTATTTACAAATTGAGTTTTGAAAATTTTCATATTCATGTGCTTCTGATGATATATATGATTAGCATAGCCGCTTTTTTTCATCAGAAATTAATACTATGGATAACTGCAGCATTCGTAATGCTTAGTTTTGGGTCTCAAAACGAGGAATGTTACATGGTGGTTGTGTAGAGACAATTTTCCAAAGTGGCAATTAAGTATTAGGAGTAGTTATCACACAGTGCTGCTTTTGTCAGATGAACAGTGTCGTATATGCCAATCTTTTCGGAGGCATAATACAGTCGTTGCTTCTTTTTGCATGGACCGCCTGGAACATGTGGCAAAGTATGTCGAGTCAAGATAAGAAGGTTGAAGTCGCTGTGGGTTGTAGTGGTTGGAGGGCGAGCATGGGATCTTACCAATGAACGAACAAGGACATCGTCTAGGTCATTCGAAATGCGGGCGAGGCAATTGTCCGGGCTGCTTGACTGTTGAGGACTACTTTGCATGTCGGACGGCTATTTGTTGTCATCATCCATTGATGACCACAAAGGCTTTATGTGGCTCTCCTGTGTAAGTGGTTCAACGTAGGCCGCTTTGTTGTAGGAACTAAGTAGCTCGCGCGAGATGCGGGCTTTTGGAACTAGTCAAGCCAAGATGCAAGCTTTCGAAACCATACAGCCCAAGATGTGAGCTATTGGAAACATGCGAGCCGACCTGCTTTATACTTGAGAGAAAATCTAGCAACATAACAATTTCTTTGAATATATATAAATATATAGATATAAGTTCTAATAACTATATATATGATCATATATATTGTAACGACCCCAGATTCAAATTTAATTTAAATTGATAATTTATTGAATTTTTGAATTAAATTTGTGAAATTAATCAATAAAGTGATGCGAGTTTCTCCGAATCCAAATAAAAATATATTAAATCATTTTAAATTTAGAAATTGTATATATATGTAAATCTATATAGTTGTGCCTATATGAATAGATTTGAAATGACATGTATATGTTGATAATTGAATCTAAATCTTAAGTATATGGTTTAAGATTAAAAATAAAAATATATAGACTTTTGACACAAGGAAATAAATAAATGATTTAAACTTAGAATTGATGGTTAATAATGATTTGAATTCACAAAATAAATATAAGACGAAAAAAATAATAACAATATCTGAGCTAGAAATAGAAATCCACCTACATTACAAAATAATAAGATTAAGCTAAAAATAAAAATTAATAAAAATGTATAAGATAAATTGTAAAATATATAAAATGAATACATTAGATAAAATTAACAACAATTAAAATAGAAATTTTTTATATTACAAAGTATAATTCAAGAAAATTAAATATAGAATGTCATTTATATTACAAGATAAAAGAAAAATAAAATACATGTACACTTGCAAATGAAACCAGACTTGAGAAACAAGCCAAAGTTAATTAATACTAAAAATTTTAGTACACAAATATATGTCTCAGCCACCAAAAAAAAACATATCATATCAGCCAAGAAGAAGGAAATCTCTGATATAATTGTACAAAAGAAAATTTGAATATATAACATCACCATGTATACTTATTTTATATATATAGCAATTCATTTTTATTCGTTCATTCTTAGCCAAGAATCTGAAGCAATACCACCTCACTCTTAAACAAACAGGATAAGTATGAACACTAAAATAATAAAAGGAATAGGATAGCATGCAAACATATGAAGACATAAAGGACTTTATCATTTAATGCTGGCATAAGCAAGGTCAACTCGAAAATATATCAGCCACCAATCGAATGGAAAATCTCGCCAAACTTTGAATAAAAATATTTTCAGTACAAAAAGAAAGAAATATCCCTGATTTTGCTTTGTACAACAAATTATAACACCCATACAACACTTCATATCAGCTTAAACAAATAAGCTTAATACCCTGTAACTTGTTTCAAAAACATCAACCTCTCATGTTTGTTCGTTCCATTTCAAAACTGAGAAAAACAAAAGCAACATCTTTAAAACTTCAAACTTAAACAACAACAACAATCTACCCAACTCAAACCAGATCAATCGAAGAATCAAAAGAAGATTTCGGTTTGCATTTCTTCAGTCTGTTTCAAGTAGTAGCTCTGTTCATTTTCAAACCAATGTGAGCAAACATCCTTAAAACCCTTATTATGTTTATATCTCAGTAGTATGTGATGATCTTTTAAGTTGTGAAATGAGATATGCTTGCATGATTAAATATATAAGCCTGCATGAAATGGAAATGAATGTATATGCCTGTATGTATATATCTGGTCCCTGTTATGATTTCTGTTCTAAACAACAAAACAAAAATTCATATCTCCTAATCCAATAAAATTTAAGCTTAGATCTGAGAATGAAAAATGTTTATAGTAGCGTAATGTTAATTATAAAAATAGTTCCAGGAATTTATATTAGAAAATTGTCTCAAAAATTTATAAAAGACCATGAAAATCAAAAATGGGTTATAAATCGATCATGTTAATTTCAAGTTTTGATTTTATATCCAGATTAGTGTTGTAGAATGATGAATTTAGGTGAAGATATCATGATTTTTAGTTGAGATATTGTCGAGATAATCTGTGTTGAATAGAATCGACATTTTTATCGATTGCCTGTGATCGGCGTTGAGGTGAGTGTCGAAATTTGGCATAGATGGGGCTGGAGTATCTTAGATCATAGGAAAAATGTTCGATAATTTTTCTATTGCAAACAATGATTGGACGAGGCAAAACTAGGGTTTAAGGTATGGGTTGGGTTGCTGTCGTTTTCGAACTGATTTCGTCGTCGTCGAAACATTAATGTCGATCGCACCGAGGGGGATAGGAGCGAGACCTCATGGCGAAGCTCCAATCGAAGTCGCTTGGCAATCGGCGGTCGATGGTGATGGTTCGAGGCGATTTTCTGGTGATAGGGTTGTTCCGGTTTTGGCTCCTAAGGGTTCAATTTCGTTTTCGTAATCGATGCTTGTATCTGGAGGGTCGGACCGATAGTAGGGGTTGTCGATGACTGGTTGACGTCGGCGAAGTTGATCGGAGCAGTGCCGATCGCAGGTGAACGTGCATGCGTGTGTTTGTGCATCTGTGTTTGTGATGGTTGAGGAAGAAGAGGCTACTCGGGGATGGTCTCGAGAAAATGATGGTTGGACTCGAAGGAAGGTAGTTTGTAAGTTACTCGGGGATGGACCCGAGAATTTTGGTTGGTGGCTCGGGAATTTCACTCGCTTGACTTGGGTCTGGAAAAAAAATTGATATAACAACAGTTTTTTTTACTATAAATCCAGTTTTACATTTAAATAAATCCAGTTTTGAATTGTTTTATTAAATAAAAATTTTGTAAATAATTAATGCGTATTTAAGTTTTTGAATAAATGGGAATTGTAAAATTGTTTGACTTAAGTTATTTAAATGATATAATTAATTAATCAATTAGGAAAGAGTAAGTGTTTAATTGTTAATTAACTTAAAAGTCTTTAGTTAATTTATGGGATAATAAATAAATTTATTTCAAAGGTTCATTAAAGTAAGATTTAATGTTGTAATTAAGAAGTTAATTAAGATAAAAGGGTTTATCTTTAAAATTATTAAGGTTTTGATAATTAAAGAATGATTAATTACTGTGATTAATTTAAGGTTAAATTGTGAATTAATTAATCACTAAATGAAAATGATTAAAAAGAATAATTACTTAATGGAAGTAATTAAAAGGATTAATTAATTAAAGATTTAATTTATGTGATTGAATAAATTAATATGATTAATTAAAAGTTTATTTAATAAATTGAAGGCGAATTAATTAATGATTAAAGGTGAATTAATCTATGATGAAAATATAATTACTTAATGAAATTAAGAGTTAGTTAATTATGAAATTAACTTAAGGTTAATTTAATCATGTGATTAATTAAAGGACAATTAATTAATTAATTAAGGGTAATTAATTAAGATGGATAATTAAGAATTAATTAATTAATTTCATTAATTAATATCAAAGGATTGGTAATTAATCAGGATTGGGTAATGAATTCATAAGTAATTAATTAGAAATTTAATTGGTTTAATTAGGGATTGAACAATTAATTAACCCTACTTATAAATGATTATTGAATGCTTGGATTGCTTATGAATGCTTGAATTGATTATTATCCCTGATCGGTAATATCCTGTGATGTGAATTGTTTTGAATTGAGCTGTGTGTGTAGTTTATTTATCTGTGACATTTATACATCTTTGATCTATGAATAAAAGATAAGCGTTATAGTCATACCGCTTATCACTTATCAACTATATTTCTGTATTTTGATCTGTGATGATTTGATGATGTTGCACTACTGTGTTAAACCCCTGGACCACACTTATACACACACAAATATGGATTTCACGTGGAAATCGGTTAAGTCACAGATAATTTAAAATTAATGCTTTTGAAATTGAAATTTTTATTTCAATTTATTTTGGAAATGAATTTGGGTTAAATGTTTAAGCTTTTGAAAAAGAGTTTTAAGATAAAATGTTATTTTAAATAACTTGGTAAAGTTTCCAATTTAAATAATTTAATTTGAATTCAAAATTTTGAATTGGATTCCATATTTGGAAATTATGGTTAAAAATATTATAAATGTGTTTATATGAATTGGAACCATTTTAAAATATTGGTTTGAGAATTTGAATTTAACCCAAGAACCTTAACTCGTATAAATGAATCAGATTTCCAAAATGAAACTGTTTGTTTTAAAAGAATAAAGGCTTTCAGATAAGAAATGAAATTCCAGTTTAATTTAAGGAATTTCAAGATTGAATTGAAAAATGGTTTTTTCCAAGTTATGAATGAATTCTTTTTGAAAGCTATGAATTGAATCTGTTTATTTTTAACAGATTCAAAATGATGATTTGTTTAATCCATTTGAAATGGAATTGTTTTGAAAGCTATGAGTTAAACCTTTGTTTTAAAGATTTAACGAGTTAATCCAATTAAAATGAAAATTAATTTGGAAAATTTGTGAATGAATCTTTTGTTTAAAAGATTAAAATGTGGAAATTGTTTAAACCGTTGAAGGTTGTTAAAATGAATCTTTTTGTTTTAAAAGATTTGAAATGGTAATTTGTTTAAACCATTTAAAAGAAAGGTTTGGGTAATAAGTTGTGACTTAATTGAAATTCCAATATCCATATGTTTTTAAAGATTGCGCCCGTTATTCGGTTTAGCCGGGAGAGGACCTTTGTGTCATATAACCCGTTCCGAATAATGATACGTCGTATATGGATAGCATTTGAAGACCGGTGGTGAAGACCGGATATCTTCAAAAACGAAAGGACAACTCGTCGAATGTCTCTGCACCGACTGGTCCCCGGTATAGAGATTTTATCACCCTTTGTGATGGGAAGTCCGGACGTGATTAGAAAATTATCCGGATTTGCAAGGGCTTCTTCGGAAGTGCCTTCGGTTCTGTTCGAACCCGGAACAGACTTGTATGGTTACATGTCTGACATTACATTTTGAGATATAAAGCAGATTTCTTTCAAATACATTTCTGTTGGTGGCGGAGAATTTATTCTCTTAGCTTAACACCCTTCTCTGAGACGTACGAGCTCAGAGGTTATGTAGTTGAAAGTTATCAGCGATATACTCCCAATTTGGTAATGTGGCATGCTGAGTGTTGCTCATTTGTGATCAAAGCGTGGCTTTGTGAAAAAGCGTAGCTTTGTGGACGAGACCTCATCGAACCTCACAGACCGGAAATGGTCGAAACAGGAATGATGCGGCAAGGTTATGAGGGTCGCGCCCTTTAGGGTATGTCATTTCCTTCTGGAAAAGGGTGGTATCATGGTATGGAGCCCAGATACTTACTCATGTGGACACACTTTATTTATTATGTGTGATGTTGGTATAGAGAGCTCTCGGATAAAGGTCCCAAAGGACCGGGGGATGGCATATTTGTGAGTTACCTGTTACAGGGGTAACCCGGCCTTGTGTTGGCAGAGAGCAGTTTGTCTCTCGGGACGTCCAGCCAGAGGCGATCCCATTCGGCAGTAGGAAAGGAAGTTCCTTAGCCTGACCATTTGTTGGAAAATCCAAAGAAACAATACGAACCTTGTATGGTTTTAGTTGTATAACCTGCTATGGAATGTGGCGGTAACCTGCTATTGAACATAGTAGCTATAGTAGGCATACAATAATGGTTGTATGTTGGCTAAGATTAATATTATACTTTTGAAATGTTTTCCTACACTATGCACTAATAATAATAATCCAATGATTTTGCGTAGTAAGTATGTTTGACTATCATAAGAAGAAATCTCCTTCAATTCTGCGTTTGCATTGTGTGTGTGGCGGGAGGTCTTATGGTAGTTTCATTTTCCAAAAGCATTGCGGGTTTCAATGTTTAAAATTCTTTTGTTGTTATTTTAAAGATAAACTGTTTTTGTTGCTCACACCAGTCCCACGACTGACTCGGAGTTTATTGTTCCCTTCCTAAACTCTGGATGCCCACAATTTTCCACACGGGCAGTCTAGAGTTGGGTTTTTAGATATTCAGGTTTAGTAGATTATCTGGAGCTAGTCAGTCCTTGGACGACTGACCTTGCTTTCCGCTAGCTATGGATTGGAGCATTCTATTGGAGATATTCTATCCGCTGCTGGTGTTATCTATTTTCTTTCCGCTGCTATTTCTTGTATCATATCTCTGATGTATATTGATATTTGTTGTATCATTCTGTTGTATCATATTGTATCAGATTTTGTATCTGTCATTGTATCAATGTTATATATATTGATATATTCTTTTTCTTCCGCTGTGTTGTTATATTTAATGGTGTTATAAGCTCCGGGAAGCCAGATTCGGCGTTTGAATCTACGGCATTTTAAGTACAAGTGAAGTACGGGTGCCGATTTTCGAAGGCCGAGTTTTTGGATTATTACATATATATTTATGTCTGTTATCGTATTGTTACGTTCACATGAAATTAAACTACGTGTAATAAGTATATTTATACTCAAATAATATTATTAAATTTATTTAACAAAATAATTTTTAAATCAAATCAAAGCTACGTTTATATTAAATATAATTTGGATATTTGTTCATAGTAACACAAAATTGATGTTTGGGTAAATTTAATAGAAGATTTTTTTTTGAAATCAACCATTTTACTTCACTGGGTAACCCTTTGGATCCAACAGGGTTGATCGACTAATTTTTCGTTCTCATAAATATTATTTAACAATGATTTTCTTTCTCATTTATCTGAGACGGTATTTTTTGGTGAATACTGTCGGGAGATGATGATCATATAACAAGACTGTGTTTCTTAAAGGATCTATTTCTTTTGCGTACATTTGTTGAATAAATCCTTTCAGAGTGAAGATGGATGGATATGTATTCTTCATATCATATTACAGAATTCTTTGCCTAATTGAATCATTTCAAGGTTTGCTGTTATGGCCTGATAAAGTGGGCAATGAGAAGGCCTTATTATGCACAGTTGAATGAGTTTAAACCCTATCGACTTCTAACATTGCATTTCGATGTCCGTGACCATCTACAAGTACTAAGACACGTGATTTGGTTCTAAGGTCACAAATTTGAACCTTGTTCAACATGATTTGAACCTTAGACATGTTTAGATACGTGGTATGTATATAAAAACTAAGACTTTTAATATCCAGTGCAGAGCTAGCCTTAACCTAGTCAGAATTAGAAAATTGAAGTAAATTTCAAAAATAATAAAATAAGTTTATGAAAGACAAGATTAAACTTTGGTGTTTGTTCACCAAAGTTGAGCAATCCTAGATACATAAAATTTGAGATGGTTGCCCCCTCCTGGTTGGATGCCTTAGGTGGTCATGTTGCCCTTAGAGGTCGCCCTGGTAATATAACTAAATACCATCCCCTTCTAAGCACCAGGTAAAATATGATTGCATTGCATGTCACTTCATTAAGAGAAAATGGTCGTTGATAGTTAACTTATGCAATGGTTGATTGTTATATATTTAAACAAAGAGTCCGCTCGATTTGTTTTACTTATTGGATCAACTTAAATAAGTTACTTTTTGGTTTTTTGAAAGCCAAAATGAATTGGTTTTGACTTTCAAAAAGCCATAAAGTAGCTTACTTAAGTTCAGCCAAACAGTTAAGCCGTGAAGTGTGAAGATGGGTCGTCTAATTATAAAAAAGTTGGCGTTTTACTTGTTATTATGTTGCTTATCAAGAATACAAACACATGTAGAATTGTATATAAAAGCAGTACCCTCGCCAACATCAATTTAATTAATATAAAAAATTAATGTCAGAGAGAATGTATAATGATTTCTCTTATTACTTAAACCATGGTTCCTTTAGTTGCGGAATTAAAGTGAAACAAGATGTAGCTAAAATTCATTTTGGATTTCAAAAAGCTAAAATGTAACCTTTTTAAATCTACCGATGGAAGTTCATAACAAATTTACATTTTTAATGTTTTAACTATAAAAAAACAATTTCAAATATACAATATCACACCAGTAAGATATGAATTTATTAATGAAAAAATATACCAAAATATAAGTTAGTAATTACATCCTAAAAATAAGTTATGAAAATGTATTGACACATAACCTTAATGAATTTATGATGTTAAGATGTGTAATCTAACCAACTAGGCCACTATGACCTTTATAATTTTTTATTTCTTGGCATTTCATAAATGCCCATAAGAAAATACAAAAATACACATGATTCTTCACAAATTTGTGTGGGTATTTTCTAAACATAGAAAATGAGGTTGTCCATGTGCATAAATTTCGCACCATACTTTGACCGTTACCAATAGTTGTTTTGTTGATTTCATACATTTTGTATCAAAAAACCGAACAAAACAGTCCTATACCCAAAAATACAAAAACCATCAACATAACCAATTTTCAAATAAACCGGTATGAACGACAACCTCTTTTTCATTTTAATGCAATAAAATAGCAAAGTTACTGTTGTTTTAGTTAAAACAACAATCATTTTGTTGATTTAATGCAAAATGCATTAAACGGATAAAGAGATTGTTATTTTAATAACCAGTCCTAATATGGACTAGTTCAACAACCACTATTTGCATTTGTGGTTAGTTTTTCATCCATATAAGCCATATCAGAATGCACCATGACTTGTTTAATGCACTATTTTAACTGAATAAGTCATTGTTGGGTTTGTTTATAAGCAGAATGGGTTGTTCAAATTTCCAAATACCGGTCCATTTGAAAGACAGGAATAATAATTGTTTGTTCTTTAATATATTTATTTATTTTAACACAAGTATAATATAATTCACATTGATAACAATTTCAAAATCTAAAACCTAAATTTAGAGTTTGTATCCATTAACTTTGACCTAATTAAAAGATAATACTTTTGAAACTCTACTAACAAAATATGTCAAACCTCAATATAAAATTTGATTTTGAATGAAACTTGAAGACTTTTAGGTTTTCAGAATAGAAAGTTTAGAATTATTTTTTAGGAATAGGTAGTAGTTTATATAAACTTAAAAAGAACATTTATGCATATATATGAAATGCGTATGTACATTGAAATAAAATAGACAAAACATACAACCTTAGAAAGTGGTTTATTTGTGGAATTTGTTCCAAAAATATATTACTTATGCATCTTATTATTTAGATTTTCATATCAAAACTGTCCACCTAAATGTTAGAACTATTGTTGCTTTTACGTTGAAAATTATATAATTCACTTCGCAATATAGCATTGTCCTTAACTTATGGTGCTAGGTTCCACATCAACAAGCTTTATTCCTCATATCGAATAATATAAATAAAACAATGGGTATTGTTAATTTATGCCTACATCCACATGTTAAAAATGATATTTATTTGCTAAATAGGGGTGCACACAACCCATACTCAACTCGACCTAACTCACCACTCCGACTCAACCCACATAAACCTGACCCAACCCAATCTAGTTTGGATCAGATATGAGTTAAAATTTATAATCCATACCACAAATGGATCGGATGTGATATTATATTCAACGCAATCTTATTTTAACTCAACCTAACCCTACATAAAAAACTCAATCGATATCATCATATGTAAAATTAGAATAGTTAAAATTTATAATAAAGTATGTATTTTAGAATAGATATACTAAAAAAATCATATTTGATGCCAGTCCAAGTAAAATTGGAGCGATCAAAATACATAGGATTGACTAAAAGATTTCATAAAGCATTCTAGGAGCATTTTTTATGTATTTTAGAATGAAATTCTTAGTTCTTACCATAATATATAGTGAATCAATTCTATATGATGTCTTTTATAATGAAATTCTAAATTCTAATGAGATATGTGTTGTAGTGACTCAGTTATATTTAATGCATTATGTTAGCTAAATTCTGCTATTTTGAGTTAAATATTTAAATATTTTAATTCTGCTATTTAATGTATTATGTTTATATAACCCAACCCAACCTACTAAATCCGACCCAACACATACTTCAACCCAACCCATATCCAACCTCATATGAGATCAGATATGGATTGACTTATCTTTAACTCATACCTATATAGGTTGGATGGAGTATTTGGTCCAATCTGACATAACTCATACTTTGTGCAGTACTATTGCTAAAGAACCAAAAAAATCATTCCAAATACATATTTTATTCTTGTACCATAATAATAGTTGAAATTTAGGGGATAGTTGGGTAATTTAACAATATCAACATGTTCCTAAAGCAATTTAACTGAAACATAAAAATCCTTTCTTCTTTTTTGCTACTGATTGTATTTCATTATCACCACGGAGATGTGTAATTTCAGTATGACTCGCTCGCCACAGTGTTGACTGAGTCATTGAATTTGCATTTTACTTGTCATCCAATTACGTGTGCTTTTAAAATCAATTATTTCTTACAAGAATAACATGATTGTTACATGGAATGTATATCAATGCCATAAAGGACAAATTATATCCAAATAGATGCAAATGTGATCTTCATTTAAAATATCTTGAGTTTTGTTTGTTGGATTGATCGAATATTGAAAAAGATTTTTTTTTAAAACACTATGTAATATTAAGTGATGTCAACCAGATTTGATTACAAGATCTTAAATTTAAAAAAACTTCGGCATTGTTAATGAAATTCTATTTTTAAAGAAGGAGAAGCGAACAATTTTAGAGGAACTCAACCGATAAAAAAGTTGTTATGAAACGTGATAAATAGAACCAAATAAAATAATTTATTGTTTTACTCTCGTATAAAGAACAATTTGAGAAAATTTAATTGAAAAATAAAAAAGAAAACAATAATGGTTCATCGAAAATCATTTTTTGTCTGACAAAAAGAAGGTAAAAAAAAGCCAGAAAATTAACGAAATAATGACGCGCGCGTGTAGGTTTGTTATGTCTATTGTAGATACATATATTTTTGCATCATATGGGCTATTGGATGATCCCATCACAATAATTCTTAGGTCATATATCTTGTCATATTTACTTTTCCCAACAATATAAATTGCTACAAAATATCTGACTTGCATGTCGGTATACATACATCCATTAAATGCACCCCAGTAACATATTTTCCAATGACGCTTTAAATTATTATTGTACAAACTGATTCAAGGTTATTGAATTGGCTGTTTATATGATAGGTTACAAATTTGAACAATGCCAACATATCCGAATATTTCGTTTTATATCATTGCTGTGGCACTTGGATCTTCGATATTATTAGTAACTTTCAGAAGCAAAACGTGCTGTTAGTAAGAAGAAATAAGTGAATGCTACAAGGAATTGGACAGGAATGAGCACATAAACATAGACTAACATGACGGTAATTCCATAATAAAATCAATAGTAAATGCAGGTCAAAGTCCAGAATTCAAACCTTTTGATTCTAAAATCCTTTTGTCCGTGTCCAACCAATCATATTTTTTTTATTTATCAAATCAGCATTATTGCATTGATCTAATTCAAAATATACGATTGCTTATCAAATATCGACTGTATGTGTACATAGGAATAGAGCATTTTGGGATAATGTCACTGTAGAGTTGAGTCTCGAGACTACAAAAACGAAGACTGACAATCGACATACTACTATCCAAACTTGATTGATTGGGGAATGGTCATCACTTGGATATACTACTGTTATATATTATGGCTAGCCGTAGCATGAAACATGCAAAGTCATGATCACCATTCTGATTCCACCATCATAAATATCGGACGGTGCATGCATGGCAGCACAGCTATATATTAATTAGTACTTCCAAACCAGAACAGGCTCATGCATGTTGATAAAAGGGAGGATAGCTAGTAAATTAAATGCACAACTTTTGTCAGCAAAAGACCATGTCTGAACAGAAGAAAGCAAAATTTAATTACTACCCTAAACCATAGGATACTAGTATGAAACGTCCGAGAACAGTCATATGCATTCTGGTTCCTATACATGAAGCGTGTACAAGTCAAAGTACCATGGATACTTTCACGAACAGATGAGTATTCCGTTGTAGTTTCTTCTAAGGGCATCACCAGTGGTCGAATTATTCGTTGAGCGCCAAAAAAAATTCTCCAGTCGTCAAATTAAGATACCAAATTCAGCTGAAAGTTCATAATCCAATTCAGGATTATGAACTGGTCTTGGACGCCAATTTAATGGGCGCCCAAGCCCTGGCGTCCATTTTATGGACGCCAGAGTTTTGGCGCCCATAAAATAGACGTCAGGGCTTGGGCGCCCATTAAATAGGCGCCCAAGGCCTCCCCCCCAACCCCTCTTACCTCTGCAAACAGTCTTATTCCGGACGGCAACGGCTATAAACGGTCGTATTTTAAACTCCAACGGCTATCAACGGTCATATTTTGACCCCAACGGCTATAAACGGTCATATTTAAAACTACAACGGTTATAAACGGTCAAATTTGTGATTTCATTACATATATCAGACTATTTTTCAGATTGTAATACACACATCTCTTCTTCCAGTACAATTATAATCTCAATTCCATAATATTGAAAGTATGTCTCATCCGTTTCAATCATACATCGAAACGATGAATATGGATAACTGGGATTTTGATTTCCAACCCTTTCAAAATGTTCATCCCCAGACCGCTCCCCCTCTATCCTTCCATTCTTCTGCTCCATGGTCTGGCGATGAAGATAAAGATTTGTGTTATATTTACTGTCATTTTTCAAACGACTCGGTAAAGGGGAATGACCAAAGTGAAGAGGCGTTTTGGGTAAAAGTCATGACTGCGTACAATAAAAAGCATGTTGAAAAGACGAGGTCAATGGCTGTAATCACGGGTCGTTTTGGAAAGATTAATCGACAAACACAATTCTACGAGTCTCAGATTCACAAAATAAGAACAGCAAATCTAAGTGGAATGGGTGGCGAAGCTGAATTGGTAGCTTTTTGAAAAATATCATTTTTAATTTATATTTGTATTTGATCACTTTGTTAATATATCATTTTGTGTTTCTGTTTTTTTAGAAGAGAATGACGAACGATCAATTCTTGAAATTATTTTCAAGAGAAAATGGTACAAAGAAACCTCACTACTATCAGTTTGCAAACTATTATGACTTGCTTGTTAGTCAACAAAATTGGAGCTCAAACACCGCAAAAAGCTTAAGAGATGTCCAGACGAAGTCGAAGGGCAAGAAAAAAACAAGTCAAACTAATTATAGTTCTAGCCCAGACAATTCTTCTCACATGGACTCTAATGTATGTCCAGATAACGAAGACGAAAAAGCAGAACCCGCATTTGATGAAGATGCTAGACCGATGGGGCAACGAGCAGCTAAGAAGAAAATTACTGTTCAATCCCAAATCGATTCTCGTTTAGCAGGAAATTCTGAAAATGTTGGCATGTATGTAATTACCGACTGTATTAATCAGTAAGTACTCATACTATGTGTGTAACGGATGTATATGTTATACGTCTAGTATACCAAAACAGAGAATAAATAATTATAAACTCGTCGCACAAGTTTATAGCTCAGATTTCCACTACACTGGAATTCTATATTAATTATTATAACAATATGAATGTTGTAAATAAATCACAACAACAACGTTATACTATTTTGAATAAATAGTATAACAAAATTAAAGGATAGAACGAAGAATAATAATTCTAACCCGATTATGTCTGAGGCTCGTCGTAACGATTTCCTTAAGAATTTTATTTCAAAATTCCCCCAAGATACAACAGACGTATTCTGCTCGAGATTGTAGTGAGTATATCACTCTGTGATTTAGAGTACAGCAGCAGAAGAGAAGAAGAAGATTATGATTGCTAAAAAATGGTTGGGAAAGTGATCAGTTTTTCTTCCTATTTATAGTTGGTCCGTATCTCTTCCAAACGGTCGTGTCTGCACCCGTTCGCTCAAACAGTCACGTCTGTACCTCTTCGTACAGTCACATCTGTTTTTATGTCATCGCTACCCTTTAACGGGTCGCACCCGCTCATGCCGCATCCATTCGCCCGCGTCTGCTTCTGTTGGGTCGCACCCGCTGCTGTTCGCGCCTATTCAACCCGCGTCCGCTTTGATCTGCATCTGTTCGTATGGCCTGCAACTGTCAGAAAACCCGGTCCAGTTTATAGTAAAAATACGAGTATCATATTAGACCCAAACCCAAACCCGACCCGGCCCGGTTTGGTCGGACGGACGGCGGAGGCGGCGCGCGCGTGTGTGGTGGTGATGCATGATCTCCCTCCTCACAATGAAGCATACATTTGGAAGCCCCAGGCCCCAACCTCCTCATGAGAAAACCATATATAAACCAATATAGCTCTCAACAATTTGGCGATGTGGGACTTTGGACTTTGTATATTTCTATTCATTTTATTTCTTAAGGAATTCCAACAATCCTCCACATGAATGATAATATACATATCCCCACACAAAGCGAAATATCACAGAGTACATATGGAATAATTCTTTATCGTGGATAAGTAGATATTTCACTTTGAACTTTCCCTAGTTAAAGCTTATCGGATCTACTTGGCTAATCGGTGAATTATTTCATCTTGAACCGTCGGCCTTTATTGTATATCCAGACAATAAGCTTTATGAAGCATTGATTTCTATCTCATCCAATCTCTTGGTTGTGTTCATTTTGGTCCTGAACAATTTTTG
Source organism: Allium fistulosum (assembly GCA_030737815.1). Lineage (NCBI taxonomy): Eukaryota > Viridiplantae > Streptophyta > Magnoliopsida > Asparagales > Amaryllidaceae > Allium > Allium fistulosum. The sequence goes on along the minus strand of CM060905.1, from coordinate 865,321,036 downwards.
GTTCTGCGAGTGTTTTAGAGAATAAAAGCCTTTTAATATTCTCATAGAGCCGACCCATCTCACACTAACATAGGTGATCGCAACCATTAAGAGTATCCTACGTATACCCCACTTGTTATTTTCAAGATATGGTCATCATTAAAAAACATAGTTTTAACCTTTGAATACTTCTGTAGGCATCCATTTATATTGTGCACCATAGGAATGGAGTTGGACTATGTCCACGCAAATGCATTACGTCTTGAGTTATTCAGAACTGGTTTGCCTATTGATCCTAGTCCGTGGGATCTCCAGTCGCTAGGATAGGTTTCCGTATAAGATAACTCTTGATGGTTTAGGCTTTTAAACCCATTCCCCTCGATGCGCAGTCAATTTTCTCTCTTGATAAACCTTTAGTAAATGGATCCGCTAGGTTATCATTTGTTCTCACATAATCTATGAAAATAGTTCCATTTGAGAGTAACTGCCTAACTGTGTTATGACGTCGACGAATATGTCGTGACTTTCCATTATACACAAAGTTGTGCGCTCTGCTTAGCGCAGCTTGGTTATCACAGTGTATGCATATGGCCGGTACAGGTTTAGGCCAAAATGGAATATCTTCTAAAAAGTGACGAAGCCATTCTGCTTCTTCACCTGCTTTATCTAAAGCGATGAACTATGATTCCATAGTGGATCGAGCTATGCATGTTTGTTTAGTAGATTTCCATGACACTGCTTCCCCTGCTAAGGTAAAGACATAACCGCTCGTTGATTTTGATTCCTCTGAATCAGCAATCCAATTTGCATCACTATATCCTTCTAAGACGGCAGGATATTTTCCATAACGTAAGGAATAATTTGTGGTATTTTTTAAATATCCAAGCACTCTCATTAGTGCTTTCCAGTGTTCCTTTCATGGATTGCTTGTATACCTGCTCAGTCGACTTACTACATAAGCTATATCTGGTCTTGTGCAATTCATGAGATACATGAGACATCCTATTACACGAGAGTATTCCAGTTGCATTACACTCTCATTAGTGTTTTTATGCAGTATTTATGATGGATTAAAAGGTGTTTTCACTCCTTTAATTCCATAGTCTTGGAATTTTTCAATCACTTTGTCTACATAGTGTGATTGAGACAATTCAATTCCATTAGGAGTTCTTATTATTTTGATTCCCAAAATAACGTCTGCAACTCCTAAATCTTTCATATCGAAATTGTTAGTTAACATCTTCTTTATGGTCTCTATTACCTGAGTATTTGGATCAAATATTAACATATCGTCTATATATAAACAAATCATCACATATGATTATCCAATTTTTTTATAATAAACACACTTGTCGCATTCATTTATACGAAAACCATTTCTCATCATGACACTATCAAATTTTATGTGCCATTGTTTTGGAGCTTGTTTTAGTCCGTACAATGATTTTACTAATCTACAGACTTTGTTTTCATTTCCTTTGGAAATAAAACCTTCAGGTTGCTCCATGTAGATCTCCTCATCGAGATCTCCATTTAAGAATGCTGTCTTTACATCCATTTGATGAATTTCTAGTCCATAAATTGATGCAATTGCTATTAGCATTCTTATAGAGGTTATTCGTGTTACTGGCGAATATGTATCAAAGAAGTCTACTCCTTCTTTTTGACGATATCCTTTGGCTATTAATCTGGCTTTATACTTGTCGATAGAGCCATCTGCTTTCATTTTCTTCTTGAAAATCCATTTGCAGCCGATAGGTTTTATTCCAGGTGGAATATCAACAATTTCCCAAGTTTTATTACTTAGAATTGAATCAATCTCACTTTGGATTGCTTCTTTCCAACATGAAGATTCAGAAGATGACATTGCTTCCTTGTACGTTTGAGGTTCATGTTCTAACACATATGTGAAAAAATCCGAACCAAATGTCTTGGAAGTCCTAGGCCTTACGCTTCTTCTTGGTTCAACTTCCTCAATCTCATGATGAGTTTCATCTTCATGTGAATTGCTTGATTCTTCTCTTGTCCTTTTAGGGACATTATTCCCTTCATTTCTTTTGTGCGGAAACACGTCTTCAAAGAATGAGGCATCTCTAGATTTCATGATTGTATTTACATGAATATCAGCTATATCAGACTTGAATACCAAAAATCTATAGGTACTACTATTTTGGGCTGGCCCTAAATAGTAACAATCTACTGTTTTTGGTCCAAGTTCGACTTTCTTGGGAGGCGGAACTGGAACTTTTGCCAAGCACCCCCACACTTTGAGGTATTTAAAACTTGGTTTGTGTCCTTTCCATATTTCATATGGAAGTGTTCCTGCTTTATTATGAGGAACTTTGTTTAATATGTGATTAGACATATTTAAGGCTTCCCCCCACAAGTTCGTCGGTAGACCAGAGGTTAAAAGCATGGCATTAATCATGTCTTTTAACGTTCTGTTCTTCCTCTCGGCTACACCATTTTGTTGTGGTGAATATGGAGCTGTTGTTTGATGAATTATACCATTTTCGGCACAGAACTGTTCAAATGGTGATTCATATTCTCCACCTCGATCAGATCTCAATATCTTGATCTTTTTATTTAACTGATTTTCTACCTCAGATTTGTACTTTATAAATGATGTAATTGCTTCATCTTTACTATTCAAAAGATATACATAGCAATATCTCATATAATCGTCAATAAACGTAATAAAGTACTTTTTCCCACTTCTTGTGGGTAATGATTTAAAATCACATAAATCTGTATGAACTAAACCTAGTGGTTCAGTGCTTCTAACAGGTTGAAATGGTTTTTTAACCATTTTTGCTTCTACACATGTCTCACATTTGTAGTTCTTATCTACTTGGAATTTTGGAATTAATCCCAAGTTTGATAATATTTTCATTTTCCGGAAATTTATGTGTCCTAATCTATCATGCCATAATAAAATTTCGTGCTCAAGCAAGTAAGAAACTTCAATTTTATTAATAGCACAATCAGAATACATTGTTTTATTGCCGATAACGGCTACATTTGCCTTAAATATGCCATCACATAAATATCCCCTTCCGATATACATTCCAGTTTTGAACAGAACCATCTTGTCTGACTCGAACACCATTTTAAATCCTTTCTTTGATAATACTGCACCAGAGATGAGATTCTTGCGTATGTCTGGAACGTGGAGCACGTCATTCAACTTGACAGTTTTTCCCGAATTAACTTGAGGATTACCGTGCCACTGCCTTCGATCATAGATACTGCAGAATTACCCATATAGAGTTTTTCTTCATGATCGAATTTCTTGTATGTAGAAAACATGAATTTGTCAGAGCAGACATGACGAGTAGCGCCTGTGTCCACCCACCATTGGTTAGGATTCTGAAGCATATTGCATTCAGATACAACTGCCGAGAAGCTGGACTCATCCACTTCCATGTTGTCTACTAAATTTGCCTCTTTGTTGCGGTTCTTTTTGAGTCTGCAATCTCTAGCGGCATGTCCAACCTTTCCACAAACCCAACATTCACCATTAAACTTTTTGGTTCGTTTGTTGTATTTTGGTTTGTTGTCGGGAGCTTTCCTTTTCTTCTGGAAATTCTTCTTTTTGTTTTTGGTCTTTGAATCTTTAGCCACAAATGCCTCCTCGCTTTGTTTTGTAATTCCACGGTTATCTGCCTCAATTTTCAATCGGACTATGAGATCCTGTAAAGAGATTTCCTTCTTTTTATGCTTTAGATAATTGCAGTAATCTCTCCATGATGGTGGTAGTTTTCCCGTGATGGCTTCAACCAAAAACGATTCTCCAACCTTATGACCTTCCGCTTCGAGTTCATGAATAATGATTTGTAGTTCATGTAGTTAAGCAGTCACCGGTTTGGAGTCGACCATCTTGTAGTCCATGAATTTGTCTACAATGAATTTCTTAAGACTGATATTCTGCGTCTTATACTTCATGGCAAGTGCATTCCAAAGTGCTTTTGCTGTCTTTAGAGGTTGATATACTTTGTATAGTACCTTGTCGAGACAATTCAGAATATAGTTTCTACATAGAAAATCGGAATGTTTCCATGTAACAACATCTGGTTCCTTGCCTGGTGAAGAAATCGGTTCCTCCTCCTCGAGATACCGTTGCAGACCGAGTGTGGTGAGGTAAAAATAACATCCGATTCTGCCATGTTAAAAAGTCGTCACCATCTCCTTTAAAAGGACCGGGTCTGTTGTGTGTAGTAGCCTTTGTTGAGAGCTCTACTGTTGTCATCTCTGTTTTAGTGAAAACAGAAAAATTCTTAAGATGTTATACGTCTAGTATACCAAAACAGAGAATAAATAATTATAAACTCGTCGCATAAGTTTATAGCTCAGATTTTCACTACATTGTAATTCTGTATTAATTATTATAACAATATGAATGTTGTAAATAAATCACAACAACAGCATTATACCATTTTGAATAAATAGTATACCAAAATTAAAGGATATAACGAAGAATAATAATTCTAACCTGATTATGTCCGAGGCTCGTCGTAACGATTTCCTTAAGAATTTTATTTCAAAATTCCCCCAAGATACAAGAGACGTATTCTGCTCGAGATTGTAGTGAGTATACCACTCTGTGATTTAGAGTATAGCAGCAGAAGAAGATTAGAATTGCTAAAAATTGGTTGGGAAAGTGATCAGTTTTCCTCTGCGTACAGTCACATCCGCTCATGCCGCATCCATTCGCCCGCGTCCGCTTTGATCTACATCTGTTCGTATGGCCTGCAACCGTCAGAAAACCCGCTTTGATCCAAACCCGACCTGGTCGGACGGACGGCGACGCGCGCGTGGGTGGTGGTGATGTATGATCTCCCTCCTCACAACAAAACATATATTTGGGAGTCCAGCCTCCAACCTCCTCATGAGAAAACCATATATAAACCAATATAGCTCTCAACAATTTGACGACGTGAAACTTTGGACTTTGTATATTTCTATTCATTTTATTTCTTAATGAATTCCAACAGTATATTTACTAAAGTTCACATGGAAGCTTGGTTCTTTGGTGAAAAAAAGAAGAAGAAAGCCTTCACATATTACAGGGCATCTGGGCATGGCAAGACATATTTTCACAAAACTCAAAACTTGCGACCGACAAATTCTGCACTGGAGATGCAATGAATATAAAACAGTTCAAGCTTGTCCAAAATATATGTTGAATATGCATGATATCTGCAATAAATTTCTTTTGGGTCATGTCTGTGGTTAAATTACTGTTACTATGAGCAAAGTCGACATGCAACTAAGATATTGTTTGACAAAAGATTTTGCAACTTGCTCTGAATAAATGAGGTCACATATATGGACAAAGAAAGAACCAAGGTTTTAGGTACAAAATAGCGCAAAAGTGAAGCGAAAGATGGATTTTGAGTTGGGAATAGCAGTTTTCTTTTACTTTCGTAATACCAATACTGTTATTTGTTAGCTTTTTGCAGTGTAGAATAGTTGATTTGATTGAACAGATAAGAAGAGCATTCAAGACGAGAATAAGTGAGCCTGTATTGTCCATTAAGGCTTGCGGTACAAAAAATATTAACATCCTTTTTGCACATAAATTTTGCACATACTCTGATTCGTACATAGGAGAAATACATCGTGGAAAAATGATATTCAAAACTGACACCAAAACCTTGGCAAAACAAGTACCCTGTTCATCAATATGCTTTATCAGACTGTTTATGGATGTTCTCCATTTAATAATAAATGAATAAGTAAATAAATAAACATAAATAAATGACCCAACTTATTTCACTGAAATTGAATTTTAAACTTTGTTATTTAACTTGGGTTGAACTAATTAAAGCGTTCATAAAAAAATAAAAAAATAAAAAATAAAAAATTGTCTACAGATCTGTGAATTAACAAGCTGGTAAATCAGTACACGATTGAAGCTTAACCCAACTAGTGATTTTTTTCAGTTTCTAAACTCTAGAATTGGATGATGCGTACAAATAAGTTGTTGAAGATATGCCACACAATGTTTGTTTTATATATTAGTTAATTTATTGGTTTACTAATTAACTATGAAAAATATTGTATTTGACTTAGCAAGAGATATTTATGCATGCAATTCTCTCAAATATCTTCATTTTTATGGAAATCAAATAAATAAATATATGATCAAGTATATTTATTTATTTGATTGATTATGAAAGATATATTAGTAATTATATTTAAATATGTATGTTAGAAGAGTCATTTTTTTACTAATCGTTTTGATATTGAGATTGGTTCTCAACTTTTAGGTTTTTATTGTAATCTTTTGGCGAATTAATAAACTTTTTGTTTGGAGGAAAAAATCAATTTTTTATTTATTTCACATCTCTTCTAATATTTAATTGTGTATAGATTTTAGAGAAAAACCCCAATGATAAGTTTTAGTCATCTGCTCATTTTGTGGGCTTTCCAAACTTGCTCTTAAATAATCTTCCAAGTATTCCTGTATCAGAACATGAAAAGTCTGAAAATAACATATTATTAATTATCACAACTAAACTATGATAAACTCTGTGCATACCAGAGTATTTAATCACCTGAATATTAATAGTAATAATAATTAAGGATTTTGTTAATATGTACCCTAAGAACCCATGTTAAGGATTGTATTTATATATTAAAATATTAGCTTTATTGCACAAAAATAAGTAAAATTCAAAGGGGTTATTCAGGTAATTTAATCAATTTTAACATCTTTTCGGAAGCCACGTGCTAAACATTTCTAAGAATTAAATAAAAACCTGGCCAGTTTTACAGCTCAAAATTGAAATAATCCTAATTTACAGTACTGCTAAAGGAGTTAATTAATGCAACAAATATCTAACTAGGAACAAGCAATCAAATCACTTAATGTTAATATATACACTTGAAGCATGATTTAGTACATGGGGAACATACAGGGCTAATATAAGTTAAAGCGACCCCCACAAAAGTGACCTACCTGATTGAAGTTATGGTCTTCAGTTGCATCGGAATGTGATAAAATTGAGAATAATGATCTTGTTGCAATGCACAGTTTGCCGTGTGTTTATTTAATGTACACGGTCCCATTAGATATGGAGGGATGCAAACTGTTGACAATATCATTCGCTAATATTCTACAAAGTTAGAGCTTATGTCGAATGTGACATGATGATACGTGAAAGGGTCATGTGAGCTGTATGCATATTCAATTGGAGGCTACAACTTGTTGAGTCTCTTAACCAACTTTAAGGTCACACTACACAGTCCACACAATGAAGAATTAAAGAGAGCCAATGTCTAAATATTTAGATGTATTTTCAACGTTTCACCTATATCAATCAATAATAAGACCATATTAAGATAACGTGGAAAACAACCCATACGTTCCATAAATAATCCATGAGGAAACCTCGGTCTTAAAACTTATAGCAAAAGTGGAAAATTTTATAAAAAAATTATGCTGAATGACAATGCTAATTATAGTTAGTATTTTTTACAGTGTAAAACCGAATAGAATACTAGTTATAAGTAGCATTTTGTATAGCGTAAAAACTGAATATATAGTTATAATTAGAATTGTCCTTCAGTCTAATTTTTTTAAAAGTTTGTTCTTCAGTTCAAAAATGAAACTTGTTGTTCTTCAATTTAATTTTTTTTTTGCAAAGTTTGTCCTTTTTTCTGATTTCCTCCGAGCAAAATATATAGTTTTACAAACTCTTAAGTCCTAGAACTCTATCCTCAACTAATACACACCGTTACATTGTACATGTACATCAATTAGACATGAAAATCCAAGCTATCAAAAAAGGTCTTACACCTTAATCTGAGTAAACTGATTTTTTTTTCCATCTTTTTAACAATAGTTACTTTATTGATTGCTTTTTGATCTTCGTGTTCCATTCAATAGCTGCATCCATTGCTTTATAGAGATGATGACATGATAACTACCTATTGAATTAAAAGAAAAGAAGTAACTTATACATTAAATAAATGTGATATTGGTATCGGATGAAAGTTAAAAGGATGGGACATAGAAAAAGACCTACATGTGAAAAACCATGCAGGGACCATAATGCATGTAAGCAGGAACATAAGCCCGCCTTTCACCACTCTTGTATGGAAAACCTTGGAATAATTACGAGCAGGCCCGGCCCTAGGGTAAGGCTGCCAAGACAGCCGCCTAGGGCAACCGACCTGGTAGGGGCATCCGTCGGGGGTGGTGGTGACTTACTGTTTTATTTGGATAAAAATATAGTTTATGTTACTAACATTAAGTGAGTGTTTGCTGGAGTGGTAAAAGCTTTGTATGGGTGTTTGGGCAACCTAGGTTCAAATCATGGCGTGGTGGATTTATTTTTGCTCAAACTTGAAGAACTGGGCTAGGGCAATGAAGCTGCTTGGGCCGGCCCTGATTACGAGTTGTATCACTTAATAAGTAACTGCCCTAAATACCATTGGGGGAGCAAGTAATTGTGGCTCCTATACACATTAAAGGGGGAAAAAATTTTAAAGGATGACAAAGCGAGCTACATACGGCAAACCTTGTGTTGGTGCATCGGTTACTTCCTAAAAGTAATAGATCATTTAGTTTATTCTAGAAACTGGTTTCATCAGATTTTAGCAGGTAAAAATTTAAAATAAGCTGATACAAGAGAGTTCCCGCTTTTCTGAGCAGATGCACAATTTGTATACCTATGTGAATTATGGTAAAATAAACATAAATCAAGTCCAGCATATGGTAACACGACGAAACCATCATTGTTTGGAATGACTTCAAATTTTGTGTAGCTTTCGGTTTGAAAACTAAGGGTCCGTTTGGTTTTGTTTTGAGTTTGTGTTTTGTGTTTACAACCTACACTACCAAATACAAGAAAACATGAGAAATTTTTGTATAGTTCTTAACCATTACAATGATGGACGGGAAATGGAGGAGAGTAATTGTTTTCCGTCCTTTTGTTATGTCTCAAAACACGAAAAATCAAATAAACTTGTTTTCTATTTTCTATGTTAATTTCATTTTTCAAAATTGTGTGCTTTCCAACAATACATAAGAAATGCGCATTTTTGTTTAGACGAAAACACAAAACTAAAAACAGCAAACCAAACGGATCCTAAAGCTTTGTGTTTTACATTTTCAACTTATGAATACTTTACGAAATGGGCGGAGTCTCGGAAACTGTAGCCAGAGCAGCAATTTCAATAGCTGCGTGCAAAATGCCTATAAAAACTCAATTTGTTATTTCAGGATAGGGGTGTGGAACTAAATATAAAAAATGATGAAAAAACAACCATGAGTTTCTTTATTTCTAGACAAATACTATTTCTTCTTTTTCCTCATTCTTTGCATTGAAATAAAAAATTCAAATAAAAATGATATGATTGAACCTCAGACCCTTTTGAATGTAGCAGATAACAGTGGAGCTCGAGAATTAATGTGTATTCGAATCATAGGAGCTAGTAATCATAGATATGCTCATATTGGTGACGTTAACTTCTTTTTTTCCATTTTTGGGAAATATCAGAACTATCATCGCTCTACCTTTTTGTTGGAATGAATAAGATTTTTCAAATCAAACGCTACCTTATGTTTTGTATTTTGCGCTTTCAAATTTTACTTTAAAAGACATGAAAGAAGAGTGGTGGAAAATTTTGATATTTACGACAAAAGGTTTTCAAAATTTTGTGTTTATTTGGTTTCATTTTGAATTGTGAAACTAATGACCCGTTTGGTTTCATTTTGAATTTTATATTTTGTGTTTTCAAAATTCATAACGAAATACGAAAAGAGCGTAAGAAAATGTTTAAAATTGTAAGGTATTATGGTAATGATGGAGGAAAAGCGGAAAAGATAGAGGGATAACGGAGGATGGCAAAAGGGATGAATGGACGGTGGGTGGATGGATTTCTCAAATCACGAAAAACAAAATAAATTTATTTTTCATTTTGTATGTTTACTTTATTTTTTAAATCGGTTATTTTTCGAAGAAACATACGTCATGCTTTTTTTTTGTTAGGACGAAACATAAAACTAAAAATTTCAAACAAAACGGAATCTTAGGCTTTTATCTTTGAACTTAAAACAAAACAAGAGAAAATGGTTTTCAATTTGATAAGTTAAAATTATTTCCGAATTAATCGTTTTCCCCTCTGTCCTCCTCAAACTGTTCTCCTCTCTAATGCTTTTTAAGTACATACTCACAAAACTCAAATTTAAAGCTAAACAGCCCCAAGTATATTGCACATTCTTATAAGTGAATAGTGTGCCTTACGCCATAAAACATTGGAGTTTAGTGTTCCATGACCATAAATCCAAATCCAAGCACAATGGATGTGAGAATTGTTGAAAGATTTTAACAAAATTTCTTCTAATGTTTGCCTCTATAGAAAAGGGACCCAAAAGGAACACATGCAACACTTCATCAGATGACGATCGACCTGATCAGTCAGATCGGGGCATCAGCCCTTGACAGGCTCCAGATTGCGTTGCAGCCCACGTTCAAAAATGGCATATGATGTTGGTGATAAAAAATCCGAATATAAATTTAAGCATTAGAAGCTTTACAAGTTCATATGAAAATTTATCTGTTGGTACCAACACTCCTCTAACAACCATTGAATTCCTTTTAAATATGTTAAATTTTGTTTATACAAAATCACAAATAGAAGGAAACAAATATGTAAGAAGCAAAGTAATCACGTGTGTTTATTATGAAAATGCATAAATTATTGGATGACAAAGAAATAAATGCATGCTTATGTTATTGAATAATATATATGCAGAAGGATATGCATGTTATTTCTTTCTCAGTAATCGCATTGCTTTGGATTTATTTTCTTCCATCTTTGCTAATTAAAGGAACGAGCGAATTACTCGTTATGTTTGCACTATTTGTTACCGGTATGACTTGCCTCAATTATCTTCTTACCATATTTTAGTAATATAATCGATGGCTCTGATGAATTTGCACTGGCTATATATTGAATGTAGACTTCATTGTAAACTCATACTGACATTCAGCCAGTGATCTCCAAATAGAGCATCTCTTATTTTTAACCCTAATTTAGGACTTTGGTATGTAAACTCTTATCTTATAATCTCTTGTAATCTCTTATGTGTGATAAAATCTCTCTCATTTGGACTAGACGTGCACTATCTTGATGATAGTGGAACCAGTATAGATATTGTGCGTCTCTTTTTATTCCTTATAGTTATTTACTATTTAGTTGGAGTGATAGACTAATTGCTGCTAGATTGAGTGATGTTCAAATTGGCAAATCTAGATCTTGTTTTTTTTGCATTCGTGCAATTTTTGCACAACAGATTGGTATCAGTGTAAGACGATTTTTTTAAATTTGTGCATCAATTACTTTTAGAAAGAGTGGTAGATCCGGTGGTAATTATGCTATTACTCATTTTCATGGAAAATGAGATTTTGTGCAATATGAAAGATAAAGATGGAGTAGATTATGTTGAGAGAGAAGAGCATTCCAGTTTTGGAATTTTGATGATAAGAAGTTTAGTGTGTTGAAGGGACATCTGGATTTGGGAACCTATATCTGCTTCACAGCTCAACACTGATGTGTTAGTCTTATGTTGATTTCCATGAGAAATTTGGAAGATTGTAAAAGAAGATTCCGTTTTCTTTTGGTACACCATATTTGTTGTCCACTTGGTTCTTCGAGTATTGAAGGTGGTGCTCATAATACCGAAGAGTTCAGCTGATGTAGTTGATTTTGGTGATGGATTTGGCGTCGTTGAGGCTTGTCGACTTGTGATGCCGTCTTGGAGAGTTCGGTTCATAGAGCCGGTTTTTGACGGATTTGGTGCCGCTGTGGTACATCGTCGATTTTGTGATGCCGTCTTAAAGGAATTATGCAAATCATGTGTAGATTTTGGGGACATCGTGAAATTGCTAGCTGGCTTTGGATTTGTTGATTTGCATATTTGTGCATTCGAGTATGCCTCAGATTTGGTTCGTTGTTTTTTTCCTCAACGACTTATGGTGCCACATGATGGTATGTAGGAGGAGAGAAATTTGTCATGCATACAGAGATATTGATTAACCTTTTTTATGTCCATGGGCTTTTGTTTTTTGGCTCTATATTTTGATTGGTAATTGAGAGAATTTTTTGGTCTTGGTGACATTGAGATTATTTTGGTATCTACGTTCTTTTATTTTTGGATATTTGCAACATTTTGTTGACGGGCGGGGACATAGTCTAAGCTCGTTAGCAAGGTGTGATGGGGGTTGGCCTTGCCGGAACCTATTGGGTAAGTATTCATTTTTGGTTTCTATCTCGTTAAGAGATTTTGATTGAAGGTGTGGTTCATTTTTTAAAGTGTTTTACATTGAAAAGAGAGTTTGAATCGAGGTGGGGTATTGGAGATATGTAATTTTGCATCAAGGCAGAGTGTTAAATTTTGATGATACAAAATCACAAATAGAAGGAAACAAATATGCAGAAAGGAAAGTAATTACGTTTGTTTATTATGGAAATGCATAAATTATTGGATCGCATTTCCATTGGATGGCAAGGACATAAATGCATGCTCACATTATGGAATAATATATATGCAAATGGATATGCATATTATTTCTTTCTCCGTAATCGCATTGTTTTAGAATTATTTTCTTCCATCATTGTTAATTAAAGGAATGAGTGAATTACTTGCTATGTTTGCACTATTTGTTACCATTATGACTTACCTCAATTATCTTCTTACTATATTTTGGTAATATAATCGACGGCTCTCATGAATTTGCACTGGCTATATATTCAATGTAGATTTCATTGTAAACCCATCCTGGCATTCAGCCAGCGATCTCCAAATAGAGTGTCTCTTCTTGTTAACCCTAATTTAGGACTTTGGTATGTAAACTCTTATCTTGTAATCTCTCATGTGTGATAAAATCTCTCTCATTTGGACTGGACGTGCACTATCTTGATGAGAGTGGAACCAGTATAAATATTGTGCGTCTCCTTTTCTTCTTTATAGCTTATTTACTATTTATTTGGAGTAATAGAATAATTGTTGCTAGATTGAGTGATGTTCAAATTGGCAAATCTAAATCTTGTATATTGTTTTTTCCACATTTGTGCAATTTTTGCACAACAAAATATTGTGGCTATCAAAGCAATGTAAATCAATAAAATATTCTTTAACTATTTTTGTATGAAATGAATGCATCTTATGTAAATGATTATATTCTTATTTGAGCAAGTGACTGCAACTTGCATAGAAAAACACCATTGTATCCTGAGAGAAGTTTTCAGTGAATCCTGTGTAATTTGAATGGAGAAAAGATATTTAAAAGATTGCAATTCAATTGTATCTTGGAACGTAAATAAAGCCTTATTTACAACAAGAATCCTGTACGCATGACCACAGAACATGGAAGTATCATGAAGTTATAGTTGTTAAATTACTTGGTCGGGACTGGAAACCTGGGGATTAAAACCATGTATGCTCACGAAATATGTGTTTTATATGTTTTGGATTAAGTATCGTGAGTATGACCAATGGCTGTTGAACATAAACATGTAAGAAGGTGCAAGAAAGAAGTGCCAGAATAAGAACACACAGTGAAAATCCAAGCATGAGGTACTAAACCATAGACCTTAGAGATAAGACTATTCATGAATACCGGAAAAATCCAAAATCCGTCTGCATCCGTATCCGAAAAGCAGATAAATATTTGATATCCTAAAAAACGGATGCAGATGCGAAAACATACACATTTGAAAATCATTCGTTTGGCTTTTGTAAAGATTATAATTTATTTTATATGTATTTTAGTACAGTCAAAAATATGTATTTACTATTTTATTAAGTTTATGGTTCATGTTGTATGCATTTAATATTAACTGCTCAAAATTATCTATTATCATCATATCTGTTGATTTTGCATGCTTTTGTAATAAACGAGATTGAAAAATAATTATGTTAAACCAAAAATTTTATTTGTATTTCTTTATTTATCGATCATCGATGGGTAGGATAATTCCAATTTCCGCCCATATCCGGAGATGCGGATATAATACTATTCAGATCTAAAAGTATCTGTGGACAGATTGGTTAGAGAACCACATATTATCACAAAACCAATGGGTAATCCAAAGAGTGGTCTTTTGTTATTTATATAGGATTTAGTTTATAAACCACCCAGCGTGGGAATAATCTTAACACTACACACTTATAATCCATGTGTCTACCATGAACTTTTGCATGTGAAGCAAATGACACATTTCCATGAGGTTTGACTTTTTAACGAATACTGATAGTGCCAGATCCGCATCTAAAATTATTTTTGGATATCAGATATTTACATCTATGAATACAGACGATATTGGGTTATTATCCTATCTGCCAATGTTTGTTAAATCGGTATATATAAATAGAAATTTTCAGTTAACATAAAATTGTTTCAATTACATAGATTATAAGTGTTAATAATAAACAAATATAATGTTAATAAATAATTCTGAGCTGTTAATATGCATTAAGTGCATATAATATAAAGCTTAATAAAACAATAAATAAATATCTTTCATTGTACTAAATACAAAAAATTTAAACTATAATCTTGACAAAAACCGAAAAGAAAATTTTCAAATGCGGATGCCTATGTATCCACATCCATTTTCTCGGATATCGAATATTTATCCACTTTCGGATACGGATGCAGAAAGATTTCATATTTTTTTGTTATTCATTGATAGGCTTACATGAAACTGTAAATGGAGGCCTTCAGTTCCATGAAAATTCATTAAACATTGACACAAAAGTTTGCAAGTAAGGTATTAGAAATAATGGAAAACACCAAGCAAGTGAAATGGAAGGAAAGTCAATACTTTCACTAATGAACTAGATTTATAGCTTTGAGTAACTATACAACTCTAATTTTCCTTCTTGTTTTCATATTTGGTGCATGAAGTTTATCTAGTAGAAAAATAGTAGAGAAAATTCATTGAGAGGAACAATAGACATTATGTTTTTATTAATACAATATTTTCTATCTTGAGTTGATTATTCCAAGAATAATGACATATGTACACATCCTTTTTGACTCTTTGGTAGAGATGCAATTCTTCAGTTTAACCAAACATTAATAGATGTAACTCTTGAATAAAGACTTTATATATTAGACAAAATAACTTAATAAAAATGAACATATTTGTATTAAAAAGATAAGACTCTTTATATAAAGAGACATGTCTCTTAATGAATACACACATCTCTTTGAAATGTGTGTCATTTTTCAGTACTTCTCCTTGGTAGATATTTCAGTACTCCAATCATTTCTCACATTAGTTCAAACTTTTCTCTTGGTAGGGCCTTCGTGAATATATATGCTAATTAATCTTCAATCATGAATTATTTGAGTTGTATCTCCCTTTTGACTTCTGCTTCTCTAATGAAATAATACTCGATGACTATATGCTTGATTCTGCTAGGAAAAAAGATTTTTCATCATTGTTATAGCTGATTTGTTGTCAGAGTTGATTTTTATGGATTCTTCTTGCAACTCCTTTATATCTTCAAGCATTTTTTTAACCAAATAGCTAGAATTATTGTCGTGGCTGCTACGAAATACATTGCTTCTATTGATGATTGTGCAACTATTGTTTTCTTCTTTGATGCCCAAGAGAATTTTTCGAGCCAAGAATAAATGCATAGCTTGAAGTGCTTTTCATGTCATTTGCAAATCCCGCCTAACCATTATTTGTGTGTCCAATTAGTTTTGAGCCTTTAATGACTCCATATCATAATCCATAGTTCTTAGTTCTTTATCGGTATCAAAATCTCTCTTGTCATTTCAAAAGTGTACTTGAATTGGGCTTTGAATGGTTGTTGATAAAATACTAATTGCATACATAATATATGATCTTGCTACTATTAAATAGTGCAAGCCCAATCAAACTTCAAAATCGTGATTCATTTGCTTTTGGTGAGCTGTCTTCTTTCTTGAATGCTTTGTTGATCTTTAATGGAGTTAGTACCACCTTACATCATTTTTAAATTCTTTAGATGTGTTTATATGCTTCATTTTATGAGATGAAGATTCCAACTTCCTCTTGTGTTATTCTAAGAAAGAAGTGCATAAGACTTAATCTGTCATTTTAAAAGTCTTCATTGCATTTTCTATAAACTTCTTGATCATTTCCTCATCATTTCCCATGTAGATAAGCTCATCATCATATAATGAAAGAACAAGTGTATTGTCATTTCCTTGGGTATTAATGTAGAATGTTGGCTCACTTTTGCTCCTCTTGAACCCTTATTCGGTAAAGTAGCCATCGATTCTACTGTACCAAGCCCTTCGAGCTTTTTTAAGGCATTATAAAGCCTTTTTTAGTTTAAGAACTTTATTTTTTTGTCCTTGCATAGTGAAACCTTAAGGTTGATCGATATAGATTTCTTCTTGGAGATATCCATGTAAAAATGCTAACCTACATCTAGTAGGAATGTTTTCCATTTCCTCCGTGCAACTAGTGCAAGCAATGATCTTACCATGTCAAAGTCTGCTATTAGAAATGTCTCATTATAGTCGATGTCATATTGTTGTTAGTATCCTTTGGAAACTAACCTTGCTCTATGCTTCTAAACTGAGGTCTCTGAATTAAGCCTTGTTTTGCAAACCCATTTGACTTCTCAGGTATCTGCCTTGTGGATGATCTACAAGTTCCCATATTTTATTCTTTTCAACAATTTTTATCTCCTTGTCCATAGCTTTTCTCCATACTTCTTGCTTATAAGTTGCTTCAAAGTATTTGGTTACATAATAATCCAATTACACGTCTTGTATATCATAGTTATTGATTTGGTCCATCTTGTGGTGAATTTGCAGGGGATTTTGTGTCCTGTACTGGTTCTAATTGTGTTGTTGGAGCTATTGATCTAGTTTGATCATTATCCTCCTTAATTTCTTGTGTTGGAAATACAGGTAAGTCGTTCTTTCTTTTAACATCTTTTATCTCCCAATTGTAAGCACCATCTTTGTCGAATATCACGTCTCGGTTGATAATGAGCTTCTTTATTCTTAAGTTGTCGATCGATAGCCTTTTGATTGAGTGTTATAACCTAGAAATATTCCTGTCTCAATTTTCTTATCTAACTTTCCTTTGTTCTCTTTTGGAGTGTGTGGTTAGCATATGTGGTCAAAAACATTGTGATGCATTACAGATGGATTTTCCCGCTCCAAGCTTCTATAGGTGTCTTATCTTCTAAGGTAATTGTTGGACATCTATTGAGAAAATAGACTGCGGTGCTTACTACATCTATCCAAAAACTTATTGGAAAATCCTTATCTAGGAGCATGACTCTCGCTCTCTCCATGACGGCTTTGGTTAGTCTTTCTAAGACTCCATTTTGCTCTGATGCCTATCCAACCGTGAGTGGATGTTCTATACCTTTATCTTCACAAAATTTATTAAACTCATTTGAAGTTTATTCTTTGCCTTTATCACTTCTAATTTCCTTTATGTTGTGATCACTTTGTTTTGCGACATGGGTTTTGAATTTCTTGAAAATATCAAAAGCTTGCGATTTATTTCACAAAAAAAGATTCATGTCATTCTTATATATGAGAGAGTTAAAGGTATGCTTTGGGGAGGATTATGTAATTTGTAACATATATTTAGATCTATAACCAATATTATTCGTAATAAAGGTATTTTATTTCAATTTATACTTTATTATATAGTGATATAATTAATTAAGTAATCAATTTAAAGTGTATTAAATAGAAAATATTTAAATAATGATAATAATTACAAGGAGGTTTAATCATGAGAAAATTATCAAAAAATAAAATTACATATTATTTCAAATATCTTTGGTCAATATGTTTTGAGAAAGGATATCGATACATCCGTTAAGATGTGAGTATGTAACGCATTTTAAATGTTGGGCAGTGTACATGGTAGATGGCACCAAGGAGTTACGTACTGATAGTTATTAGACAACTATGGAATGACTCATTTGAGAGTTTTCTATTGGTCAATAATAACTAGTTCAAACATGAAAAATTAGAATGATAATATCACATAATTTTCTCAACTTAAGAATACTGTTGTAACATCTTTAATTATGAGGCCCAAAACTAACTGCTATAGATGCTGCAGTCATCCATAGTTATTAATTCTCGACGATAAAATGGGGCTATGTTAATCATATCAATAATCAAAAGCATATGAATTTAAAAAAATTTCAAGCACAATTCAGAAATAACTTTTATATTCCATTTCAAAATGTGATTTCATATTCATTACATAATCTCATTCGCAACTCCATGTTTAGAGAATTTATAATTATTACAAAATACTCCAAGAGCGACATATGAAGATGCCCTCTTGGTTTAACAGAGTGAAATACTTGGCAAATATAGCACTTTGCCATTACATCCAAATAGACAAAATCAAACTACACAGTAGAAATAAATAAAGCTCCTAATAGCTAGATTGCATGCTGCATGTCTCTGGAAGCTTATTTGTCTAACTGGAACCTAAAATCACTTACTTCCGACCTATCAAACGAGTACCTGAGAGCTTAAGGGAAAAAAAACTTTGGATCAGACAAACAATTTGGTATGAATAACAACCTACCATCTCGAACCAATTAGATATCTAGTGAGATCACGCCGCTAAAGGAACGAGTTTTCCCTCACCAGTACCTTAACCAAAAAACATTAACCATATACCACGCTCCTGCATCCACAATGGTTAAAACATAACAATATATGATGATATGCAAGAATGCAATATACCCTGGATTATCCTTCCCAATTTATCTGATTATCTATCCAAATTTATAGTTTTTATAGGGTCACTATGAACCTATTAGTTTTCATGGGTTGACTAATAACCTGTCTCAATTCTTAGGGACAATCTGCCTAACTTTATAGTTTTTATGGGATCACTAAGAATTTATTGGTTTCTACCAATAACCTTCCAATTATAGTTTTCATGGGCTTACTATGAACCTTTGGATTCTCCAATAATATCTCTCAAATTATAGTTTTCATGGGATCACCATAAACCTATGTATTTCTATGGATAACATCTCTAAAATCACAGTTTTCATGGAATCATTATGAATATATTGACTTCTATCAATAACATCATATCAAAAGGGAGTGCGGTTTAAGGATCTTAAGGCTAATTTAACACTAGAGGGGGGTGAATAGTGTTTAATGGATTCTAAGACTTATATGGACTAATTTAAAAATTATGATATAAACAAATGCAGAACTTAATCACAGAACAATCACAGAATCAAACACAGATGCGGAAAATAAATAAAAAGCATTAAAAGGAAAGAACACACCGGATTTTATACTGGTTCGGAGTTACCCTACGTCCAGTTCTCAACCAAGGCAAACACCTCTTACAGATTTTTATTATACCAATGTCGAGATTACAATCCTCAATTTCTAAAGGCCTTGAGGTACCCTCCTGTCTTCGAGTCCGGGGCAAATTCTCTTGATTTATGGGACACAAGATCACCCAATTAATTTCCAGGCACAACCACACCTTATAGGGAGACTCGATAAACTTTTGATTACAAATTGATCCTATAACTCTGAATAGCACTTTGATCTTCGAGAGAGGGCAGAGAATCAAACAAGAATGAGATTCTAATTTGATTCACTTGAGAATTCGGCAGAATTTCGGCACGATCTTAAAAATATGAAAATTTTAGAATATGGTTTTATGGAGAAGAAGGAGTGAAGAAAATAAGAAATTAGTTAGTTGAAAAATTCGTTTGTGAAGGCTATTTATAGACTAGTAACGGTCATAACCATTCGTGAAGAGATTTAAACGAATTGACACTTTTTTTGAAAATTAAAACTTTTGAATTTAACGGCCACCATGTCGATATGGGGTATCCTATGATGTCGACATCCCTTAGTTAAAAATAATGTAAAATTTATTTTGAAAATGGTATTGAAAGGAAAACAAGATGAAATGATTTTGGAGTAAAATAAACTAATTTTCCTATGATTTAAAATAAAGAAGAGTAGAAAAATATATTTTTAGAATGTATATATAAATTTGATTTTAAATCTCAAGTATATATATATATATTATAAAAGAATATTTAAAAATCAGAAGATAGTTTTAAAAACAAACGAAGTTTAAAACAAGAGTTTATTTAAAAACAAAAAAAAAAGAATATTTTAAGGCTAAAACATCTTTTTGAAACTCATTTGAAAAGATAATTTTTAAAGCTAAAACATTTAAAAAAACAGTTTTGAAAATCATTTTAAAAATCCATTTTGAAGTAGTTTTGCAAGCTTCTTCCTGCATAATATTTCATCGCATTAGGACTCGAGAACTTGTACAAAACCAGGATGTTCGTGGGTTTGTTAGTCACTTGTCGTAGGTTTGTAAGCCACTTGTCGTGGGTTTGTAAGCCACTAAGCAGGTAGAAATGGGTTCCATCCCAAATGAAATTTGGAATGAAGATTTCCATGCTATTATGAAGTTTTAACAAAACTAGACACTCATCTTGAAATCTTGATCTTGATACTCATGAGTCTTCAAACTTGATTTCTTCATTCTTGATCTTTATACTGTACAGTCTTCAATAATCAGTACCTGCCTTATATATCCTGCATAATAACATTCATATATATATATATATAGACAATAGTGTTAGTATATAAGTTATAATAAAATATTTTACAAAGGTTGTTGTCATCAAAACCACTATCTCCAGTTCCTAACAATCTCCCCCTTTTTGATGATGACAACCTTATAAAATACACTTACCACTTCGATCATACCATAACTCCCCCTTACACCAACAACTCCCCCTTACTCCAAGCATTTTATTTTATATAACTTCTCCCCCTTTGTCATCAACAAAATAACCTATAAACCTTGAACTTAATAGAAAATGAGATAAAAAACATATGACATAAGAATAATAACTATATATGAGTGAAATATAGCATCCTAAGTTAAATGGAATTCAAGATTTTATACACCAAAGATTGTTTTTAGAAGAACATTAATTAAGATAACACTTATATACAAATTAACAAACCAATATACAATCAAGAAAGAGAAAAACGAAAAACGCTTAACGAGGACCCTTAACTATTGGTGATTTATGGACCGAACAATTTGGACAGTGGAGACAAAAGTTTCCACGTTGTTCGACCAAGTTTCCATTAGTGTCAAAAAGGACCTCTCCAACGCAAATCACACCATCGTCTTCGTCCATATGAACATCCAGATTCGGTAGAGGATGTTCTTCTTCTTGATCCTCTTGTGGTTCTTCTAGAGGTTCTTCTTCTTCAGAATCCATGGCTTGTGATGATTCTTCGATGACAATGGGATTGGCATGGTTATCCATAAGGAATTTTTGTAAATTCCTAAAAATTCTGCCTTGCCTATCTTGTTCTCTAGCCATTCGCAGTTGACTCACTTGAATTTCCATAATCATTTGAAGCAAATCTTTCATCTTTTCTTGTAATTTGATGACTCGTACGTGTGTGGAATGTTGAAAAGGACCAGAATGAGGAGAAGTGGGTGAAGAAGGTTCATTATTAGAAGAGAAAGCCATTAATTTACTGTTTTAGAAGTTTATTACAGAGAATAGAACAGAGAAAAGGAGTAAAAGTCGAAATATATAAATATATAACTTAATAACTAATTTTAGAGGGAAATTTAAATTTGAAAATCTCGGCCTGTATGTCGACATAGGGGGATGGGTCATGTCGACATGCCCAGTTCAATTTTTGAGAAATTTTTATTTATATTAATTATTAACTACACTTGTATTATTTATAATTTATATTTAAGTTAATGAACATATACCTAATTCTCTTCTAAATTTAGTAAAGTTTTGTTCATTTAATGGTTTGGTTAATATATCAGCAATTTGTTTTTCAGTATTAATATATTCAAGAGTTATGACTTCTTTACTTATATTATCTCTAAGAAAATGATGTCTAATATCAAAATGTTTTGTTCTAGTATGATGAGTTGGATTCTTAGATAGGTTTATTGCACTAGTATTATCACAATAAATTGGTGATTTAGTTATAGTTAATCCAATATCTTTTAAAGTTTGTTGCATATATATAACTTGAGAACAAGCCAAAGCAGCAGATATATATTCCGCTTCAGCTGTTGACAAGGATACAGTGTTTTGCTTCTTACTAAACCAGGAAACCAGAGAATGTCCTAGAAAGTGATAAGTTCCACTTGTACTTTTTCGGTCTGATTTACAACCAGCGTAATCAGCATCACAATATGAAATTAAATCAAATAAATCATTTTTAGGGTAAAATAAACCATAATCTAAAGTATGTTTTACATATCTTAAAATTCTTTTAACAGCTTTTAAGTGAGTTTCTTTAGGTTGAGATTGGTATCTTGCACAGAGACAGACACTATGCATGATGTCAGGACGACTTGTTGTTATATAAAGCAGCGAACCAATCATTCCCCTATATAATTTTTGATCAACATCTTTTGATTTATCTTCTTTACTTAAAGCTACATTAGTTGTCATTGGAGTTGGTTTCCCACTAGAAGTGGTCAATCCAAATTTATTAACTAAACCTTAGCATATTTTTCTTGACTAATGAAAATTCCTTTATCTAATTGTTTGATTTGAAGTCCTAAGAAGAAACTTAGTTCTCTCATATGACTCATTTCAAATTCTTTAGTCATTATATCTGAAAATTCTTTATTCATTATGTTATTAGTTGATCCAAATATTATATCATCTACATATATTTGTACTAATTGAATATCATTTTTGTTTCTTTTAATAAAAAGAGTTGTATCTATTTTACCAATTTCAAAACCAGATTGTAGTAAATAAGATCTTAGTCTTTCATACCGGGCTCTAGGAGCTTGTTTCAGACTATATAAAGCTTTCTTTAATTTATATACATGATTTGGAAATTTATTATCTTCAAAAAGTGGAGGTTGTTCAACATAAACATCTTCTTTTACAAAACCATTTAGAAAAGCACTTTTAACATCCATTTGATATAACTTGAAATTATTGTAGTTTGCGAAAGCAAGTAGAATCCTGATAGCTTCTAGTCTTACTACGGGTGCAAAGGTTTCGTCATAATCAATTCCTTCTTCTTGACAATAACCTTGCGCGACTAAACGAGCTTTATTTCTCACGACCTCACCAAATTCATTCATTTTATTTTTATAAACCCATTTTGTTCCAATTATACTTTTATCCTCAGGTCTAGGAACATGTTCCCAAACATCATTTCTGGTGAACTGATTATTCTTCTTGCATAGCAAGAATCCATGAACCATCAGATGATGCTTCCTTTGGATTTTTAGGTTCAATAGTTGATATAAAAGCTACATTACTCATACTATTTAGTTGATTTCTTGTTTTAACTATAGATTCAATATTTCCTAGTATATTTTCTACAAGATGATCTTTTAATAGCCTAATTCTTTTATTAGGTTGAATGATTTCACAATTAGTTTCATTAGGTTCATTATTTAAAGTTACAAAATCTTCTTCATCTTCTATTTGTACAGTATCTTTAAAATTTTCATCAAAAGATACATGCATTGTTTCTTCAATAGTGTTAGTTCTTAAATCATAAACTCTAAATGCTTTACTTCTATTAGAATATCCGATAAAGATACCTTTGTCAGATTTAGGTTCAAATTTATCTAAATTATCTTTTGTATTAAGAATAAAACACTTACTACCAAAAACTTTAAAAAAAGCTACTATGGGTTTCTTATTGTTAAGTAATTCATATGGTGTTTTATTAGTTAATGGTCTAATTAAAATCCTATTTAATATATAACAAGCTATAGCGACTGCTTCAGCCCAAAAGTTTTTAGGTAACTTACTATCAGAAAGCATTGTTCCAGCACACTCTTGAATCGTTCTATTCTTACGTTCTACCACTCCGTTTTGTTGTGGAGTTCTTGGAAAAGAGAAATTATGAGTAATTCCTTTTTGATTACAGAAATTCTCAAAATTTTCATTTTCAAATTCTCCACCGTGATCTACGAATAGTTTTTATTTTTAAAGAAAGTTGATTTTGAATTCTTTTTGCAAAATTCTTAAATAATTCAAAAGCATCACTTTTAAGTTTAAGAAAAATGGTCTAAGTATATCTAGAATAATCATCTACAATTACAAAAACATATTTATTGTGATTAATTGATTGAACTTGAGATGGACCAAATAAATCTAAATGAAGTAATTCTAGAGGTTTAGAAGTAGAAATCATATCATTTAGTTTAAATGAACTTTTCTTAAGTTTTCCTAATTGGCAAGCATCACATATACTATCTACTTTAAAGTTTAACTTGGGAAGACCTCTAACTAAGTCAAGTTTTGATAACCTAGATAACAGTTTGAAATTTAAATGACCAAACCTTTTATGCCAAATCCAAGGGTCACTTGTATTAGCCAAAAGACATAAGTCATCATTTGAAACTTTCATACTAAGGATGTAAATGTTTTTCTTCCTAATTCCTTCAAAGATAATATTTGACTTATTATCTTCGATGTGACACTTATCTTTTCCAAATTTAATTTTAAATCCTTTATCACATAGTTGACTTATACTAAGCAAATTATGTTTTAAATTCCTAACTAGCAAAACATCAGAAATAAGAGGAGTTTTACAATTATCGACATTACCGATGCCAATCACATATCCTTTTGAGTTATCTCCAAAGTTGACCAATCCACCATCTTGATATATAATGTCATTGAGTATCTCGGGATTTCCAGTCATATGCCTTGAACAACCACTATCAAGTATCCATTTATCTTTCTCAATTTGCACAGTTTGTCCATTGATTGTTGATTCTTCAAAAGCCATGTAACATGTATGTTCCTGCATAACAAACCAATTCGGTAGATAACTTGATTTTCATAAAAAATATATGCAGACTTATGATACTTTGATGAAATGCATAAATTCAAACTAGTATTAACAAAATTTCCTAAAAATGCCATTTTTAACTTTTCAAGTTTCAGATTATGAAAACTATGAAAACCATGAAAACCTATGCTCTGATACTAATTGAAAGGTAGTGCGGATTAAGGATCTTAAGGCTAATTTAATACTAGAGGGCGGGTGAATAGCGTTTAATGGATTCTAAGACTTATATGGACTAATATAAAAATTATGATATAAAAAAATGCAGAACTTAATCATTGAACAATCACAGAATCAAACATAGATGCAGAAAGTAAATAAAAAGCAGTAAAAGGAAAGAACACACCGGATTTTATACTGGTTCGGAGTTACCCTATGTCTAGTCCTACACCAAGGCAAACACCTCGTATAGATTTTTATTATACCAATGTCGAGATTACAATCCTCAATTTTTAAAGGCTTTGAGGTACCCTCCTGTCTTTGAGTCCGGGGCAAACTCTCTTGATTTACGGGACACAAGATCACCCAATTGATTTCCAGGCACAACCACACCTTATAAAGAGACTCGATAAACTTTTGATTACAAATTGATCCTATAACTCTGAATAGCACTTTGATCTTCGAGAGAGGGCGGAGAATCAAACAAGAATGAGATTCTAATTTGATTCACTTGAGAATTCGGCAGAATTTCGGCACGATCTTAAAAATATGAAAATTTTAGAATATGGTTTTGTGGAGAAGAAGGAGTGAAGAAAATAAGAAAATAGTTAGTTAAAAAATTCGTTTGTGAAGGCTATTTATAGACCAGTAACGGTTATAACCATTCGTGAAGAGATTTAAACTAATAGACACTTCTTTTGAAAATTGAAACTTTTGAATTTAACAGCCACCATGTCGACATGGGGTATCTCATGATGTCGACATCCCTTAGTTAAAAATAATGTAAAATTTGTTTTGAAAATGGTATTGAAAGGAAAACAAGATGAAATGATTCTGGAGTAAAATAAACTAATTTTCCTATGATTTAAAATAAAGAAGAGTAGAAAAATATATTTTTAGAATGTATATATAAATTTGATTTTAAATCTCAAGTATATATATATATATATATTATAAAAGAATATTAAAAAATCAGAAGATAGTTTTAAAAACAAAGGAAGTTTAAAACAAGAGTTTATTTAAAAACAAAAACAAAGAATATTTTAAGGCTAAAACATCTTTTTGAAAATCATTTGAAAAGATAATTTTTAAAGCTAAAACATAAAAAAAAATAGTTTTGAAAATCATTTTAAAAAACCATTTTGAAGTAGTTTTGCAAGCTTCTTCCTGCAGAATATTTCATCACATCAGGACTCGAGAACTTGTACAAAACCAGGATGTTCGTGGGTTTGTAAGCCACTTGTCGTAGGTTTGTAAGCTACTTGTCGTGGGTTTGTAAGCCACTAAGAAGGCAGAAATGGGTTCCATCCCAAATGAAATTTAGAATGAAGATTTCCATGCTATTATGAAGTTTTAACAAAAGTAGACACTTATCTTGAAATCTTGATCTTGATACTCATGAGTCTTCAAACTTGATTTCTTCATTCTTGATCTTTATACTGTACAGTCTTCAATAATCAGCACCTGCCTTATATATATCCTGCACAATAACATTCATATATATCTAAACAATAGTGTTAGTATATAAGTTATAATAAAATATTTTACAAAGGTTGTTGTCATCAAAACCACTATCTCCAGTTCCTAACACATTCAAACATAGTTTTCATGGGATCAATAGGAACCTATGGGACCCTTCCAATAACATTTCTCATGACATAGTTTTTTATGGGATGACCATGAACCTATTGGACCCTTCCAATAACCTGTCTAAATCAATAATCTTTTGATCAGTTCTGGGCATCCTATACTTCTGATCTACCTTATCTCCTGGATGCAATTATACGCACTCAGGAGTTATTTCTGTTTATACTCACTACTGGGTCAACCTAGTTGGTTATTCTGTCCCTTAACACCCCAAATGCAGTTATGGGTCATAAATGATGTGAGTATGATAACAACAACATGCATAATAACTGATCAAATAAACACAAGAACATGTAACATCCATCATTCACTTATGTTCAATAAATAATCTTTTATGTCTCATAATTACTTAATCTTACGTAATATTCCCTTTGGTAAATTGAGCTCAAAACTTGGGCTTTTTCCATCATGCGCTTCCTTGAAAAATTGATTAATCCTTTAATCCATATTTAATATAAGGAAATATATATAGCTCTTTATATTACCAAAGTCTTATGCCAAGACTTCGCCCCTCATCCTTATAGTGCATATCACCAAAATAGGCAAGGATAGGTTTATCTTTTGAAAACAAGCGGCATTAAAACTTTTGTCAACCTCCATCGGGGTCGAAGACTAAAACATAAAACCTTTATAACTTATATGGCCAACTATCAAAGATATAGGGTCATCGACCCTCTAAAACATGGGCCTCTTCGTCCCTTTTAAAAAAATTATTTAGTTGACATAAAAACAAGCCTCCGACCTTAAAATAAAGTGTGTTGATAAGGCTTTGGCGTTTTTACAAAATAGTTTACAAGTCTCACTTCGGCTATTATACCACTTCGTACATACAGATTCAAAGAGAAGACATGCGACATCACTGCCTTGTTATAGAAAATAGTCAAAGTGAAGATGTAACATCCCCCCACTTTGAGGCCCAAAACTAACAGCTACGGATGCTGCAATTATCCATAGTTATTAATCCCCGACGACCAAATATGGCGACATTAGATACATTGATACATAGAAACACAAGAATATGGAAAAATTTAAAACAGCAAACAAATTCCACATTTCATTATAAAATATTCCAAATTGATTACATAATCCCAATCGCAGACCACGTTCATATAACATATAATTATTACAAAATACGCCAAGAGAGACATATGAATGCCCCATTGGTAGATCAGAGTATATAGAGAGGCAAGAAAACAATTTGCCTATACAAACAAACACGCAACGAAAATAAAAGAACTCTAATAATAAGCTTGCCTCCTGCACATCCTCAGAAGCTTTATTCGTCTAAAAGAACACCTGGAAACCTTAACTCTCAACCTACTCAAAATCAATTGAGTACCCAAGAGTTTAAGGGGAAAACAAAAATTTTGAGTCGGACATAAGCCAAGTATGAATAATAATTTACCATCTCAAACCATTTAGATACCTAGTGAGACCATGCCGCTTAGCGGAATGGGTTTTCCCCTCACTAGTATCCTAAAATATTTATAAAACCATATACTGTACTCCTGCATCCACAATGGTTAAAACATAGTATCTCAAAAGATTATGATGATATGCAAAAAAATAAATCAATTCTGGATTACCCATCCCCATTCATTCTGACCATCCATCTCAATTATAGTTTCTAGGGCTGCTATAACCTGTTAAATGTTAAGAACTATCTGTCCAATTACTTAGTTTTCATAGGATCATTAAGAACCTATTGGTAACTCCAATATCTTATTTCTTATCCTAGTTTTCATGGGCTAACTAGGAACATATTGGCTGACTGCCAATATTTTAATCCGGATATAGTTTTCATCTGCTAACTACAAACCTACTGGCCCCTACTAATATCAAATTATAGTTTTCATGGGCTGACAATGGACCTATTGGCCCATGCCAATATCATTCAGTTTTCATGGGCTTACTATAAACCTATCGGCCCCTGCCAATATCTTTAGTTAATAATTTAACGTCTGTTAAGTTATATTCACTACTGGGTCAACTTAACTGGTTATTCTGCCTTTTCCCCAAAATACAGTTATGGGTTAATAAAAATGTGGATAATATTTCCAAAATATTTATTTAAGCCATGGTTTTTTCCTTAAAAAAGAGAATGGGTCATTTGTTTTGAAACTTTTAAACATCACTTTTGAAACCACTGGATGACCTCCTTCGAAAGCATAGAAAACCTCTTTTCAAAACTCTAAGTATATACCTTTTGAAACCAATGATACCTTTCGATGGTATCAAGAAACATTCTTTAAAATATAGCTTTGAAACAAGTGAAGTACCCTTTTGAAAGCATTGGGTTTACTCTTTAAAAATCATTTGGGTCAAAATGGTTATATACAAAAGTATCTCTTTCGAAACCAACAACAATAAATCTGGGGAAAAGTGTATGTTGTCGGAACCATCTAGTTTGAAAGCAAAGACCTTTAAAATCAAAACTTCGAAAGACAGAGTCGAAACCCCCTTTCGACTCCATCACCTTCGAAACCCTCAACCCTTTCGAAAGCAATTAGAAAAAAGGCGTAGTTTAAGGTAAAATAAGGATAACCTTTCGAAAGCATTACCGGACAATAAAGTCGAAAGGTAGAGTAGCAACTAGGTTTCGACTAGGTCGAAACCTACCCTTTCGAAAGCTCTGATTTTTAAGAAAAAGATACCTCTTCGAAAGCTAATTTCTTACATAATATGGCAACATCCTTCGAAAGCTACTTATACAACCTTTTCGAAAACATATGTTTCGACTGTGTCAAAAGCTTTAGGTAAAACAAGGCAAGGATTTTTAACTTATGAAAACAAAGCAGGATTCGACCCTATCGGAAGCTACCCTTTCGACACCAAGGCTTCCGCCTTTCTTCCAATCCACTGCATACCATCTGAGTGATATCTTGTGTATTGGTTTCGACTACATGGGTTTTTACTACGTTGGTTTCGACTGGGATGAGGCGGAATCAATAGAGTCGAAAGACACTTACTAATAAAGGCGGAACACCTTTTTCTAATTTAAAGGCTGAAATATAGTAAATTTAGTAATTTCTTTTTAACAACTTTCCTATTTGTAAAACATAAATTAGCTTCTATAAAAACTTTTCAAATACTTTACATCTGAAACTGCCGCATTTATATCAAATTAAAACCATAAAAACGGAAGGTTTAAGCCCTTACATATACTAAAACCAATTATTTCAGAAAAGTCCTTTTAAAATAGTTTATTTTCCCTAGTAAATCAATTAGGAAAAATCCCCAAAAATCACATAAATTTAACTTCATAATGTAATCAAACATATTAAAATTTTAGACCCAATTTCTTCCTGAAATTCTCGAAATAAATTTTAAACCCAATTATATCATATTTTTCATCAAAAATTCATAATAAAATTTCCATTGCTTGGAAAATTATGAAAATTTAAAACCCATCTCCAAAATTATGTTTTACTTAACATAAAAAATTTCCATGACAATCTGAAATCATAGATTCTTGGTTTTATGTCAAAACGTGCAGATTCATATGTGTATGAATTAAAATAAATCAACATAATATAACTTAAGCATATCATCATCCATTGTATCACAAAAACAAATTTAAATCATAAACCTGAAACCATATAATCATAGAATTAAAAATAGAGATGGTATGAGATTATTATTCACCTTAAACTTGATAAGGAATTTGAGATTTGTTGTTGATTAATCCTCCCTAGCTTTTGATTGAAATTTCCTCTTTTCCTCCTTGTTAATGGCCTTCTATGTTTTGTTTTTGATTTGCGTTTGTGAAAGTGAGAAATAAAACGTGAATGGACAAAGATATGGAGTGTATAGCCGCCGTGTAAAATAAAATGGCTATTTACTAATATACCCATGTGTAGTTTAATTAACCAATAAACCAATTTAAGCCCATTTATTTTGTTAATAAGTACGGCCATATTATGTAATTTATTCAAATCTCAATCTCCTTGTCATCTTTATTCTATTTAATTTATCTAATTAAATCTTTTGAATAATGTTATCAAAAATTAGGGATGTTACAGAAGGCATGCGGCGTCATAACACTTTTATTTAGACGACTTCGAAAGCATTTAAAACATTTATATGTGGCATCATTTAAAATGGTGATGAAGACATGCAACGTCGTCGATGTCGACACTAAAGCTTTTAAACTTTTAGTTTAATTACGAGAAGGTAATGCCGCCATTCATGGGACTGTCGCCGTTGTCTACTTAGAAACGGTTGGAATCACTTCATAACTACCTAAGTAGTTATCCTGTGCTTCCCATCTTGTCGACGTCGATATTCATGGAAGTGTTATTCCTTTAGGCTCAATGAGGATATAGGCGGCATGACATTAATGTAATTATAAAGAAAACCGGTTTATTTCTAATAAAAGCAACTAGTTTTTACCTAATCCATTTTCTTGTCAAACTTTCATTGGATAAAACCATATCTTTTCCAAATACATTTTAAAAAACCCGTCGCAAACATTTTTCAAGTCTCAAACATTTCTCACTTTAATTAATTAATTGCCTTAACTAATTAATAACTCAAATTCTTTTCTAGCATATTAAATTCATAATAGTTCGAAATCACTTGGGAAAAATCACATAAATTCAGAAATATGATATTCTTCATCATATAAAAATTTCAGGACCAAAACCCACATTTAATCATTTTAAATAATTAAAACCGAAAATAACTCAATTTCCTCTTAAGAAATTCATAAAATATTTATTTCAACTTAGATAATTATGAAATTAAAAAATCATCTCCAAAATATCATTTTATACCACATATCAAAAATTCAAATCATTTAGAGATCATTAATTATGGTTAAACCTATTTTTAATTCCATAAAATCCATTTAATTCATCATTATTCAAAACATAGCAAAATCAAACATGGCATATCATCCAATCATCTATCCATTCGGTTTCAAATCTGAACCAAAGTTTAACAATCAAAATATGACAAAAATGAGACGGATTTGATTATTATTCACCTTGATTTTGATAATAGAGTTGGGATTTGATGAGTGCTTTAGTTTCCCTAACTTTGCTCTTGAATCTTCTTTAGATTTTTCGTGATTTCCTCTTCAGCAATGGTCGGCCTCCCCGTATTCTTTTGATTGCTTATGTTTTGCGTAAGTGAGAATGATAGGGGAGAGGGATGGTTTAAGGTATGAAGCATTTTTCTATTCCTAAATTACCTCTCTCATATATCTATTATTCTTTAGTCATAAAACAATATTATTAACCAATTAGTTAGTTCATTATGACCAGACCAGGTTGATTATCAAATCTCAATTCCTTATCACACTACACATTACATTATTCTATTTATCTAATCAAATCTTTTGAATAATGTTAATTAAAATTAGGGGTGTTACAACTATTGAGCTTCAATGTGGATGCTCCACTTTGATTATAGTTAAATCATGGCATGGTGACCATCGAACGACTATAGTTGAGTCTCAGCTGATGTATTGGAAGTGAAACAACATTAAATAGAGAATTCATCTTTTTAGTTGTATAAGGTTAGTATTATGGTCAATCGTGGTCAATCAAAGTCAAAATCTATGGCCAGATTAGGAGGTAATAATAAATTTCATTACTAAACAAGGATTTTGTTTACGGACTAACCGAGTTGAATGTGGATGATATAGAAATTTTGATTAAAACCAAATTCTATAAATCTTAAAATGGTATAGTATTGATGAAGAGAATTGGTGTAGATAATCGTTGCTAAAAGGTACCGCTTAAATTTGTAAAATTGGATTTTACTGATGAGATTTGTAAGCGCTGAATTCGACCAAACTATCACCCCACCAACCAAGGTGATGTGTGAATGTTAGTAATTGAATTGTTCAATTATTAATTTCTGATTAAATTCACACAACTCAGTTCATTTCAGTCTTTGATTCGCCACTCGATTTAATTAGTTTATGAAATAATATAAATTAATTAATATTTAAACAAATATTAGTTGATGTTCTATGTAATATTTGGGGTTTATTTAGTAAATGAGGTAGCGTCGGGAAATGTTTTAGGTGCTATTAGTAATAATTGGGTGCATATATAAAAGTTATATATATGTGTATCGATATACGGCATTGATAAGAATTTAAATTGGAGTTAAATGGAATCAATTGCTATATGGTTTAGATCCATTTGGTCCATTATGGACCAAGTTTAGGCTAGCTAAATATGAGGATGGAGAGGAGGTCTTAGAGTATGACTTGTTAAAAGGAGATGGTGGAAAGATTTTTCTACTAAATCTCCTATTTAAGTGAACCTAAGCCTCCACATTTTATTTGACCTTTTTCTCCATCTCCTCCACTCTTTAGCCCTCATAACCCTATGTGCTCTAGCCTATAGCCAATCTCTAACACACCCCAAATCAAATACAAAATTCTTTTAAGTGGTGACATTACGAAGTTTGCACAATAGGATAGGGATCGAGGAGATTTAAATGAAACGACCCTAGATTTTAATTTAATTTAAATTGATAATTAAATGAATTTTTGAATAAAAATTGTAAAATTAATTATAAAAGGAAGCGAGTTTTCCAGAATCCAAATGAAATTGGTATAAATCATTTAAATTTAAAAATATTGTAAATATTGTATATATGTGAATATATATGTATTTGAGCCTATATGAGTAAATTTGAGATTTTAAATAATATATATATATATATGCATTTGATTTAAATTATAAATGAATGATGATAATAATAAATATTACAATTGATGGTTAATAATAATTTGAATTTATAAATTTAATATAAAACAATAAAAATTAAAGTAAAATGAATAATTGAGTTATAAATAGAGATGAAATAAATAAAAGTTAAGTTACAAAATATAAAGTAAATACATTTGTTAAAATTTAACAACAAAATGTAGAAATTTGTTATATTACAAAGTATAAAGCAAAGAAATAAAGATAGAAATAAGTATATACAAGATAAATTAAAAATATAAAGTGATTACACTAGAATAATTCAAACAACAAGTTAAAAATAGAATTTCATTTATATTATAAAGTATGTAGATTTAAAACAAACCTGATCATGAATATGCTCACAAAAGTAAACCACGTATACATTCAACTAAGTAATAAGACTAAGGAAAAGAAAACATATAAAAGATAAGCTATAAAATACAAAAATAATCAAAACCATACTTAACATACTTGTACAGCTGAAGTATGGAACAAGATAGTAAAGTATATTCACGTACAAAGCAAGGCAAGGCATTAAATGCCATCTACTCAAAATTTTCTTCCAGCCTCCAACGAAAAATATTTCTATCCTATATTGTACAAACTAAAGGATGTCTCACCCTATTGTACAAATAAAATACATCAACTAGTACTCTTTATTTTATATATATTAAACCTTCCACTCAGTCTTATTCATTCGAAGCTAAGGAAAAATGTCTGAAGCAAACATCATTTAAAAACCCTTCAACTGAAACAAACTTCAATTTAAAACAACAAACTCAGTTCAAATAAAAAAAGAAAAAAGGGTGGAGCTTCAGTTTTTCCAGTGAGCAGTTTTCTCTGGAATGAAGTAAAGGAACATCAAGCAAATAAAACAAGAAATCAAGTCAGATCAGTTTTCAAACTTAGATATCATTTCCAGTTTTAAATTCAAGCCTGTGGTCTCTGTTTTCAATCTTGTTTCCATGTGAGTAACTCATTTTCTTAAATGTTTAAAGTATAAAGCTGTTGCTTGTATATAGTTATATCTGTGACTAAGTTGTTTATATATATATATATATATATATATATATATATATCTGTGTGTGTGTGTGTGGATCCTCTGAGTAAAAATTTAGAGTTGGAAGTGCACAGACCTGTTTATGTGAAAAACTCTCCTGTTCTTTAGTTTCAGAGCATTTAGATTGATCAAAAACCAATATCTACTTACTTGATATCTGTTAGGCCTTGGTTTCAAAAGAAAATATGCTTGGTTAAGTATCAGTCATTATTTAAAAATAGTTCCAAGAAGAATAAGAATATATAGTATGTGAAAAATTGGTTTTTATAGAGAAAAATCCAAATGTTGATTAAATTCGAATATAACAATTTACAAATTCAATTATATAACTTGAATACTTACTTAAAAATAGGATTTTTAAAACAAAGGTAGTGATTTTTCATTAAGTTTTTGTTGAGATTTCTAAGATGATCAGAAAATCAAACTTTTGTCAAATTCCGACAACCAAGACGATCGTAAGCCTCGTGATCGTCGTCGCAGCTAGGTGGAGGGCTCGACATCACCAGAAAAATGCAAGTTGGATTTTTAAAAATCTATATTTCGTATTCGAGAGCATTTTAGGGTTTAAAGGTCTATTTTGGTCGAGGGGGAAGATGAGATCGCCGCGACGTCGGCGAAGTAGATGGAGCGATCGCACTCAGGGGGATGGGTAGGTGGAGCTTCAGAAAAGTTGTGGTCAGAGATTGATGTCCTCCGGTGGTCGGAATTATCATGGCAGGATGATTTATTGATGGTCATTATATTCCAGTGTTGGGTCGAATTGTTCGATCTCGAATTTCGTTCGAATTCGTCGAACTGGGTGATGGATGGGAATGTGTCGATCATCGTCGACATGGGGATGAAGGCGACATCGATCGCCGAGGCTCCGGCGCCTCGTGCATGTGCACGCATGTGCACTTGAGTCTGGACCATTGTGTTGTTGGAGAAGAAGCTGCTGAACTCGAAGTCGTTCTCGTGAATGTTCGTGAGTGACTCGTGGAAACGTGGATTGGGTTTGAGTATTCTTTTTACTAGGCTCGAGTTGTTTAATAATTTAACAGGTTTTAAAAAGGTTGAAATCAAAATTTAGTTTTAAAGGAAAAAAATTAAAGGAAGGGAGAGGTCTCCAATAAGTGTTTGACAAATTTAAGTTAAGACTTTATCTCAAGTGTAATTATTTAAGAAAATACTTAACGATGTTTTCTAAAATCTTAATTAATATTGTAATTGAGTAGATAATTTAAGTTAAGTATTAAAGTTAATTACCATCAAAGTTTCCAAGTTAATAATAATTTGATTTCAAAGTTATGAAGGTAGATTTTTAAATATTAACTTAGATATAATAATTATTATCAATTGATTGTCTCAAAAGGATAATTAAGAATAGTTGAATTTATTTAATTAACTAATGATTTTGATTGATTAACTACTGATTAGAGATTTATGAATATTTATTAAAAGTAATTAATGTTTAATTACTGTAAAGGGTTAAGGATAATAAATATAAGTAATTTAAGGTAATTAATTACTTAAAGATAATTTCTTAATTTAAAGAAATTAAATGAATGATTAAATTGATTAAGTAAATTGATTAATTAAATAATTAAAGGATTAATTAATGTAATTAATCAAGGACAATTAATCAAAATGGTTATAATTTATTAATAGTTAATTAACCAGGATTAGTAATTCATAAGAAATTAATCTGATTTGAATTAATTAGACAATTAACTGACCTTACTTATGAATGTTTGGATTCTATTGAATGCGAATTGTTTGATATCCCTGATATGTGATGCTTTGTGATACATCCTGATTTATGTTGTGATCTGTAATTTACTTATCTGTGATATATATCTGTGATCTGTGAATGAAAGATAAGCGTTATAGTTATATCGCTTATCAACTATATTTCTGTATTCTGATCTGTAATGATTGTATGATGTTGCACTACTGTGTAAAACCCCTAGACCACACTTTTACACACACAAATATGGATTTCACGTGGAAATCGGTTAAGTCACAGATAATTTGAATTTGATATTTTTGAAATTGAAATTTTAATTTCAATTGATTTTGAAATTGAAAATTTGGGTTTAAAGTAAAAAGCTTTTGAAATAGAATTTCAAAGATAAAAGTTATTTTGAATAACTTAATTGAGTTTTGAAAATTTAAATAATTTGATTTAAATTTAAATTCAAGTTTGAAATTGAATTCTATGATTTGAAACTAGGGATTTAAGATGCTGTACAAGTTATATGAATTTAAACCATTTTAAAAGAATAATTTTGGGAATTTGAATTTAACCCAAGGATTTCAACTCGTATGAATGGATCAGATTTTCTGAAATGAAACTGTTTGTTTTCAAATGATAAAAGCTTTCAGATAAGAAATGAAATTCCAGTTTAATTAAAGGAATTTCAAGATTGAATTGAAAAATGGTTTTCCAAGTTATGAATGAATTCTTTTTGAAAGTTATGAATTGAATCTGTTTATTTTTAACAGATTCAGAATGATGATTTATTTAAACCATTCGAAATGAAATTGTTTTGAAAGCTATAAGTTGAATCTTTGTTTTAAAGATTTAACGAGTTAATCAAATTGAAACTGAAATTGATTTGGAAAATCTATGAATGAATCTTTGTGAAACTAGGTGAACTTTATGAATTAAATCTTTTATTTAAAAGATTAAAATGTGGAAATTGTTTAAACCATTGAAGATTGTTTAAAACGAATCATTTTGTTTAAAGATTTGAAAATGGTAATTTGTTAAACCATTTGAAGAATGATTTTGGGTAATAAGTTGTGACTTAATTGAAATCCCAATATCCATATGTTTCTTGTAAATATTGCGCTCACTATTCGGTTTAGACGGGAGAGGACCTTTGTGTCATATATCCCATTCCGAATATGTAATTTGACGTTATGGATAGCATTTGAAGACCGGTGGTGAAGACTGGATATTTTTGAAAATGAAAGGACAACCTGTCGAATGTCTCTGCACCGAGTTGCTCCGGTATAGAGATTTATATCACTCTTTTTGTGATGGGAAGTCCGGACGTGATTAGAAAATTATCCGGATTTGCAAGGGCTTCTTTGGAAGTGCCTTCGGTTCTGTTCGATCCCGGAACAGACTTGTATGGTTACGTGTCTGACATTACACTTTGAGATATAAAGCAGATTTCTTTCAAATACATTTCTGTTGGTGGCAGAGAATTTATTCTCTTAGCTTAACACCCTTCTCTGAGACGTACGAGCTCGGAGGTTATGTAGTTGAAGGTTATCAGCGATATATTCCCAATTTGGTAATGTGACATGCTGAGTGTTGCTGTGTGATGATCATTTGTTTGATCATTTATCTTTGTGATCATTACTTTGATCATCTGTTGACCCAAAGCATGGCTTTGTGAAAAGCGTGGCTTTGTGAAAAGCGTAGCTTTGTGGGCGAGACTTCGTCGAACCTCACAACCGGTAATGGTCGAAACAGGAATTGTGCGGCAAGGTTTCAGGGGTAGCTCCCCTAGGGTATGACCATTCCTTCTGGAAAAGGGTAGTATCATGGTATGGAGCCCAGATACTTACTCATGTGGACACACTTTATTTATTATGTGTGATGTTGGTGTAGAGGATCCTCGCTTAAAGGTCCCAAAGGACCGGGGGTGGCATATCTGAGGTTTTGTATATCCCCTGGGAAAGGGGGTAGCCGGCCTTGTTTGGCAGAGAACAGTAGGGTTCTCGGAGCGTCCCGCCAGAGGCGTTCTTTCATGGAATAGGAAGTTCCTTAGCCTGACCATTTGTTGGAAATCCAAATAAAACAATACGAGCCCTGTACGGTTTTAGTTGTATAACCTGCTATGGAATGTGGCGGTAACCTGCTATTGAACATAGTAGCTATAGTAGGCATAACGTGAAATGCCTATGCTGGCTAAGATTGATATTGTATTTTCGAAATACTTTTTCCACTATGCACTAATAATAATATCAAAAATGATTTGATTTTGCGTAGTAAGCATCTTTGACTATCATAAGAAGAAATCTCCTCCAATTCTGTGTTTGCATTGTGTGTGTGGTGGGAGGTCTTATGGTAGTTTCATTTTCCAAAAGCATTGCGAATTGACTTTAAATTCTTTTGCTATTTGTTTTTAAAGATAAACTGTTTTTGTTGCTCACACCAGTCCCATGACTGATCCGGAGTTTATTGTTTCTTTCCTAAACTCTATATGCTCAAAATTTTTCTACACGAGCAGTCTAGTGTTGGGTTTTTCAGATAGTCAGGTTCGGTAGATTATCTGGAGCTAGTTCAGTCTTTGGATATGGACCGCACTTGCTTATCTTTGTGCATCGTTATTGGGAGTTCGAGCTATTTCTGGATTGGTGCTTTGAAGATGGAGATTATCCGCTGTTGATGTTATCGTTTTCTTTTCCGCTGCTATTTATTGTATCATATCTCTGATGTATATTGATATTCATTGTATAATTCTGTTGTAACAGATATTGTATATCAATGTATTGTTCATTTCTTCCGCTGTGTTATTTACTTAATTGTGTTATAAGCTCCGGCGACTCGGATTTGAACGGTCGAATCTACGGCATTCGAATATGATGTAAAGTATGGATGTTGATTTTCGAACGGGCAAAATTCGTGACGTTACATTTGGTATCAGAGCTAAGGTTGAACTTTAGCTCTGGAGTATAACACGTTAAGTAGCTCATTGGAGATAAAGTGAAGTAAACTCTAGAATGAGTATATCCCTAAGATATCCGTTTAAACGTCTCAGTAAATTCTTTTACTATCCACTGATAGTGAGTATGAGTGCAAGAAGAGGACGAGATAGGGGACGGGGGAATACGACTATAAATGGTCAATACCCTGCAACAGTGAAAACAATCTTTCTCTATCAATTTTCTTTGATTCGTCTTTCCAGATTCTTTTGATTTCTTCGTATCAACTACAAGAAGAAGTTTCGGTGTGATGGTGGTTCTACGAATCATTGTAGAAAATCCTTATTTAGTATCTTCATCGTTTCTTATCAGCTTTTTGATTTAAACCTTAATGAATTTGAAATTGGAAATTTTAATTTGAGGTAAATTGATTAATAGAATATGAGGATAAAATTGAATTAAATCAATAAAACGATATCGTTTGAAACCAAATTTTGAAATTCTATTGTAATTTCTTATAAATACCAAAGTCCGAAGAGGGACAAATTGGTATGGGTTCTGAGATATTCCGACTTGAGTTTGGAATTCATATCGTAAGTTTGAGGAATTATAGGAGATCGAATCTGTCTATCTCTGTGTTGCTTTCATGCTTGTAAATTTCGAGGACGAAATTCTTTTAAGGGGGGAAGTTTGTAACGACCCTAGATTTTAATTTAATTTAAATTGATAATTAAATGAATTTTTGAATAAAAATTGTAAAATTAATTATAAAAGGAAGCGAGTTTTCCCGAATCCAAATGAAATTGGTATAAATCATTTAAATTTAAAAATATTGTAAATATTGTATATATGTGAATATATATGTATTTGAGCCTATATGAGTAAATTTGAGATTTTAAATAATATATATGTATATGCATTTGATTTAAATTATAAATGAATGATGATAATAATAAATATTACAATTGATGGTTAATAATAATTTGAATTTATAAATTTAATATAAAACAATAAAAATTAAAGTAAAATGAGTTATAAATAGAGATGAAATAAATAAAAGTTAAGTTACAAAATATAAAGTAAATACATTTGTTAAAATTTAACAACAAAATGTAGAAATTTGTTATATTACAAAGTATAAAGCAAAGAAATAAAGATAGAAATAAGTATATACAAGATAAATTAAAAATATAAAGTGATTACACTAGAATAATTCAAACAACAAGTTACAAATAGAATTTCATTTATATTATAAAGTATGTAGATTTAAAACAAACCTGATCATGAATATGCTCACAAAAGTAAACCACGTATACATTCAACTAAGTAATAAGACTAAGGAAAAGAAAACAGATAAAAGATAAGCTATAAAATACAAAAATAATCAAAACCATACTTTACATACTTGTACAGCTGAAGTATGGAACAAGATAGTAAAGTATATTCACGTACAAAGCAAGGCAAGGCATTAAATGCCATCTACTCAAAATTTTCTTACAGCCTCCAAAGAAAAATATTTCTGTCCTATATTGTACAAACTAAAGGATGTCTCACCCTATTGTACAAATAAAATACATCAACTAGTACTCTTTATTTTATATATATTAAACCTTCCACTCAGTCTTATTCATTCGAAGCTAAGGAAAAATGTCTGAAGCAAACATCATTTTAAAACCCTTCAACTGAAACAAACTTCAATTTAAAACAACAAACTCAGTTCAAATAAAAAAAGAAAAAAAGGGTGGAGCTTCAGTTTTTCCAGTGAGCAGTTTTCTCTGGAATGAAGTAAAGGAACATCAAGCAAATAAAACAAGAAATCAAGTCAGATCAGTTTTCAAACTTAGATATCATTTCCAGTTTTAAATTCAAGCCTGTGGTCTCTGTTTTCAATCTTGTTTCCATGTGAGTAACTCATTTTCTTAAATGTTTAAGTATAAAGTTGTTGCTTGTATATAGTTATATCTGTGACTAAGTTGTTTATATATATATATGTGGATCCTCTGAGTAAAAATTTAGAGTTGGAAGTGCACAGACCTGTTTATGTGAAAAACTCTCCTGTTCTTTAGTTTCAGAGCATTTAGATTGATCAAAAACCAAAATCTACTTACTTGATATCTGTTAGGCCTTGGTTTCAAAAGCAAATTTGCTTGGTTAAGTATCAGTCATTATTTAAAAATAGTTCCAAGAAGAATAAGAATATATAGTATGTGAAAAATTGGTTTTTACAGAGAAAAATCCAAATGTTGATTAAATTCGAATATAACAATTTACAAATTAAATTATATAACTTGAATACATACTTAAAAATAGGATTTTTAAAACAAAGGTAGTGATTTTTCATTAAGTTTTTGTTGAGATTTCTAAGATGATCAGAAAATCAAACTTTTGTCAAATTCCTGCAACCAAGACGATCGTAAGCCTCGTGGTCGTCGTCGCTGCTAGGTGGAGGGCTCGACATCACCAGAAAAATGCAAGTTGGATTTTTAAAAATCTAGATTTCGTATTCGAGAGCATTTTAGGGTCTAAAGGTCTATTTTGGTCGAGGGGGAAGATGAGATCGCCGCGACGTTGGCGAAGCAGATGGAGCGATCGCACTCGGGGGGATGGGTAGGTGGAGCTTCAGAGAAGTTGTGGTCAGAGATTGATGTCCTCCGGTGGTCGGAATTATCATGGCAGGACGATTTATTGATGGTCATTATATTCCAGTGTTGGGTCGAATTGTTCGATCTCGAATTTCGTTCGAATTCGTCGAACTGGGTGATGGATGGGAATGAGTCGATCATCATCGACATGGGGATGAAGGCGGCATCGATCGCCGAGGCTCCGGCGCCTCGTGCATGTGCACGCGTGTGCACTTGAGTCTGGACCATTGTGTTGTTGGAGAAGAAGCTGCTGAACTCGAAGTCGTTCTCGTGAATGTTCGTGAGTGACTCGTGGAAACGTGGATTGGGTTTGAGTGTTCTTTTTACTAGGCTCGAGTTGTTTAATAATTTAACAGGTTTTAAAAAGGTTGAAATCAAAATTTAGTTTTAAAGGAAAAAAATTAAAGGAAGGGAGAGGTCTCCAATAAGTGTTTGACAAATTTAAGTTAAGACTTTATCTCAAGTGTAATTATTTAAGAAAATACTTAACGATGTTTTCTAAAATCTTAATTAATATTGTAATTGAGTAGATAATTTAAGTTAAGTATTAAAGTTAATTACCATCAAAGTTTCCAAGTTAATAATAATTTGATTTCAAAGTTATGAAGGTAGATTTTTAAATATTAACTTAGATATAATAATTATTATCAATTGATTGTCTCAAAAGGATAATTAAGAATAGTTGAATTTATTTAATTAACTAATGATTTTGATTGATTAACTACTGATTAGAGATTTATGAATATTTATTAAAAGTAATTAATGTTTAATTACTGTAAAGGGTTAAGGATAATAAATATAAGTAATTTAAGGTAATTAATTACTTAAAGATAATTTCTTAATTTAAAGAAATTAAATGAATGATTAAATTGATTAAGTAAATTGATTAATTAAATAATTAAAGGATTAATTAATGTAATTAATCAAGGACAATTAATCAAAATGGTTATAATTTATTAATAGTTAATTAACCAGGATTAGTAATTCATAAGAAATTAATCTGATTTGAATTAATTAGACAATTAACTGACCTTACTTATGAATGTTTGGATTCTATTGAATGCGAATTGTTTGATATCCCTGATATGTGATGCTTTGTGATACATCCTGATTTATGTTGTGATCTGTAATTTACTTATCTGTGATATATATCTGTGATCTGTGAATGAAAGATAAGCGTTATAGTTATATCGCTTATCAACTATATTTCTGTATTCTGATCTGTAATGATTGTATGATGTTGCACTACTGTGTAAAACCCCTAGACCACACTTTTACACACACAAATATGGATTTCACGTGGAAATCGGTTAAGTCACAGATAATTTGAATTTGATATTTTTGAAATTGAAATTTTAATTTCAATTGATTTTGAAATTGAAAATTTGGGTTTAAAGTAAAAAGCTTTTGAAATAGAATTTCAAAGATAAAAGTTATTTTGAATAACTTAATTGAGTTTTGAAAATTTAAATAATTTGATTTAAATTTAAATTCAAGTTTGAAATTGAATTCTATGATTTGAAACTAGGGATTTAAGATGCTGTACAAGTTATATGAATTTAAACCATTTTAAAAGAATAATTTTGGGAATTTGAATTTAACCCAAGGATTTCAACTCGTATGAATGGATCAGATTTTCTGAAATGAAACTGTTTGTTTTCAAATGATAAAAGCTTTCAGATAAGAAATGAAATTCCAGTTTAATTAAAGGAATTTCAAGATTGAATTGAAAAATGGTTTTCCAAGTTATGAATGAATTCTTTTTGAAAGTTATGAATTGAATCTGTTTATTTTTAACAGATTCAGAATGATGATTTATTTAAACCATTCGAAATGAAGTTGTTTTGAAAGCTATAAGTTGAATCTTTGTTTTAAAGATTTAACGAGTTAATCAAATTGAAATGGAAATTGATTTGGAAAATCTGTGAATGAATCTTTGTGAAACTGGGTGAACTTTATGAATTAAATCTTTTATTTAAAAGATTAAAATGTGGAAATTGTTTAAACCATTGAAGGTTGTTTAAAACGAATCATTTTGTTTAAAGATTTGAAAATGGTAATTTGTTAAACCATTTGAAGAAAGATTTTGGGTAATAAGTTGTGACTTAATT
Source organism: Allium fistulosum (assembly GCA_030737815.1). Taxonomy (NCBI): domain Eukaryota; kingdom Viridiplantae; phylum Streptophyta; class Magnoliopsida; order Asparagales; family Amaryllidaceae; genus Allium; species Allium fistulosum. The sequence continues at coordinate 865,277,194 of CM060905.1, read as the reverse complement.
GAAATCCCAATATCCATATGTTTCTTGTAAATATTGCGCTCACTATTCGGTTTAGCCGGGAGAGGACCTTTGTGTCATATATCCCATTCCGAATATGTGATTTGACGTTATGGATAGCATTTGAAGACCGGTGGTGAAGACCGGATATTTTTGAAAATGAAAGGATAACCTGTCGAATGTCTCTGCACCGAGTTGCTCTGGTATAGAGATTTATATCACTCTTTTTGTGATGGGAAGTCTAGACGTGATTAGAAAATTATCCGGATTTGCAAAGGCTTCTTTGGAAGTGCCTTCGGTTCTGTTTGATCCCGGAACAGACTTGTATGGTTACGTGTCTGACATTACACTTTGAGATATAAAGCAGATTTCTTTCAAATACATTTCTGTTGGTGGCGGAGAATTTATTCTCTTAGCTTAACACCCTTCTCTGAGACGTACGAGCTCAAAGGTTATGTAGTTGAAGGTTATCAACGATATATTCCCAATTTGGTAATGTGACATGCTGAGTGTTGCTGTGTGATGATCATTTGTTTGATCATTTATCTTTGTGATCATTACTTTGATCATCTGTTGACCCAAAGCATGGCTTTGTGAAAAGCGTGGCTTTGTGAAAAGCGTAGCTTTGTGGGCGAGACTTCGTCGAACCTCACAACCGGTAATGGTCGAAACAGGAATTGTGCGGTAAGGTTTCAGGGGTAGCTCCCCTAGGGTATGACCATTCCTTCTGGAAAAGGGTAGTATCATGGTATGGAGCCCAGATACTTACTCATGTGGACACACTTTATTTATTATGTGTGATGTTGGTGTAGAGGATCCTCGCTTAAAGGTCCCAAAGGACCGGGGGTGGCATATCTGAGGTTTTGTATATCCCTTGGGAAAGGGGGTAGCCGGCCTTGTTTGGCAGAGAACAGTAGGGTTCTCGGAGCGTCCCGCCAGAGGCGTTCTTTCGTGGAATAGGAAGTTCCTTAGCCTGACCATTTGTTGGAAATCCAAATAAAACAATACGAGCCCTGTACGGTTTTAGTTGTATAACCTGCTATGGAATGTGGCGGTAACCTGCTATTGAACATAGTAGCTATAGTAGGCATAACGTGAAATGCCTATGCTGGCTAAGATTGATATTGTATTTTCGAAATACTTTTTCCACTATGCACTAATAATAATATCAAAAATGATTTTATTTTGCGTAGTAAGCATCTTTGACTATCATAAGAAGAAATCTCCTCCAATTCTGCGTTTGCATTGTGTGTGTGGTGGGAGGTCTTATGGTAGTTTCATTTTCCAAAAGCATTGCGAATTGACTTTAAATTCTTTTGCTATTTCTTTTTAAAGATAAACTATTTTTGTTGCTCACACCAGTCCCATGACTGATCCGGAGTTTATTGTTTCTTTCCTAAACTCTGGATGCTCAAAATTTTTCTACACGAGCAGTCTAGAGTTGGGTTTTTCAGATAGTCAGGTTCAGTAGATTATCTGGAGCTAGTTCAGTCTTTGGATATGGACCCTAGATTTTAATTTAATTTAAATTGATAATTAAATGAATTTTTGAATAAAAATTGTAAAATTAATTATAAAAGGAAGCGAGTTTTTCCGAATCCAAATGAAATTGGTATAAATCATTTAAATTTAAATATATTGTATATATGTGAATATATATGTATTTGAGCCTATATGAGTAAATTTGAGATTTTAAATAATATATATGTATATGCATTTGATTTAAATTATAAATGAATGATGATAATAATAAATATTACAATTGATGGTTAATAATAATTTGAATTTATAAATTTAATATAAAACAATAAAAATTAAAGTAAAATGAATAATTGAGTTATAAATAGAGATGAAATAAATAAAAGTTAAGTTACAAAATATAAAGTAAATACATTTGTTAAAATTTAACAACAAAATGTAGAAGTTTGTTATATTACAAAGTATAAAGCAAAGAAATAAAGATAGAAATAAGTATATACAAGATAAATTAAAAATATAAAGTGATTACACTAGAATAATTCAAACAACAAGTTACAAATAGAATTTCATTTATATTATAAAGTATGTAGATTTAAAACAAACCTGATCATGAATATGCTCACAAAAGTAAATCACGTATACATTCAACTAAGTAATAAGACTGAGGAAAAGAAAACAGATAAAAGATAAGCTATAAAATACAAAAATAATCAAAACCATACTTTACATACTTGTACAGCTGAAGTATGGAACAAGATAGTAAAGTATATTCACGTACAAAGCAAGGCAAGGCATTAAATGCCATCTACTCAAAATTTTCTTACAGCCTCCAAAGAAAAATATTTCTGTCCTATATTGTACAAACTAATGGATGTCTCACCCTATTGTACAAATAAAATACATCAACTAGTACTCTTTATTTTATATATATTAAACCTTCCACTCAGTCTTATTCATTCGAAGCTAAGGAATGATGTCTGAAGCAAACATCATTTTAAAACCCTTCAACTGAAACAAACTTCAATTTAAAACAACAAACTCAGTTCAAATAAAAAAAGAAAAAAAAGGTGGAGCTTCAGTTTTCCAATGAGCAGTTTTCTCTGGAATGAAGTAAAGGAACATCAAGCAAATAAAACAAGAAATCAAGTCAGATCAGTTTTCAAACTTAGATATCATTTCCAGTTTTAAATTCAAGCCTGTGGTCTCTGTTTTCAATCTTGTTTCCATGTGAGTAACTCATTTTCTTAAATGTTTAAAGTATAAAGTTGTTGCTTGTATATAGTTATATCTGTGACTAAGTTGTTTATATATATATATATGTGGATCCTCTGAGTAAAAATTTAGAGTTGGAAGTGCACAGACCTGTTTATGTGAAAAACTCTCCTGTTCTTTAGTTTCAGAGCATTTAGATTGATCAAAAACCAATATCTACTTACTTGATATCTGTTAGGCCTTGGTTTCAAAAGCAAATATGCTTGGTTAAGTATCAGTCATTATTTAAAAATAGTTCCAAGAAGAATAAGAATATATAGTATGTGAAAAATTGGTTTTTACAGAGAAAAATCCAAATGTTGATTAAATTCGAATATAACAATTTACAAATTCAATTATATAACTTGAATACTTACTTAAAAATAGGATTTTTAAAACAAAGGTAGTGATTTTTCATTAAGTTTTTGTTGAGATTTCTAAGATGATCAGAAAATCAAACTTTTGTCAAATTCCGGCAACCAAGACGATCGTAAAGTATGGATGTTGATTTTCGAACGGGCAAAATTCGTGACGTTATAAAAGACGATTTAATTAACGTGTGAATCAATGGCTACTTCTATTAGGCATATTCTTTTATGTCATACACACACACATATATGTACATACATTGTTCATTATATGTTGTACATATCATTATGATGATTTTATATATGTGATATTGTCTCCCTATAAATATTAATATATATTAAATAATTAATTTGCATGAAATTATTAATTTAAATTCAAATTATAAAGTGAAAAATATATGTAAATATTTTGGATTTAGCCATGTTTCTATTCTAATATATAAATGTATGTATGTATGTATGTATGTGTGTGTGTATGTATGTATTAATTTTCTAAATATTATATATATATTTGTTTTAATTTTATATGATTATTTACTAATTTTAAAACCTAAAATACCTTTAAACTATTTTAAAACTATATGTATATTTAATTAAATTATTTTCAACTGACAAAATTAAAAAACCTTTGGTCGAAATATAATTTTATTCAGTTGTGATACATATTAATTATTATTTAATAAGGTGTTTACTTTTAATATTATATATATATACACACATATTCTTTTAATAAAAAATAGATTTTGTTTTTTAATTATTGGCCAAATAATTTTTTACCTACATATATAAAATATTCATTATAGAATATATATATATATATATATTGTTTAAACATATACAATGTTGTGTATTTTAAATAAATAAATTATATATATATATATGTATGTATGTATTTAAAAAGAAAATTCTTACTCGCTAAATTATATTCTACATATATAATTTTAAAATATTTATTATATATATATATATATGTATATATCTAAATTGTTTATACATATGAAGACATTGTTTTATATTTCAAATAAATAAATAAAAAATATATAAATGTAAATACATTTAAAATAATATTATTTTTTGTTGTAATAATATTTTATATAAATATAAATTTAAATTTAATTAGATATATTTTAAATGATATTTTTAAGTTCTATTTTTGAATTTTAAAATGTTTTACTAAGTCTTAATCAGATATTTTAGATACAAATTAGAATTTGAAATTTATTGACTTAGTAAAAATTATATTAGATATATTTATATTTTATTAGATATAAATTTTGTTATATATAAATAATTTTAAAAATTATATTTATATTATATGTTTTATAAATGTATTAATTGAGACAATTAACACATATATAAATGGACAATGTTTACACAATGGATATAGATCCCAATATCTACTTATGTATTCATTAACCATATACACCTTGTTATGGGTCACATTACACTTATATACACACATATTTATATTGATATACTCAGAACTTATAAATTCTAAATTAATTAACATGCATTAATTAAATCAAGAAAATTAAAAATATGATTTTATTTAAACTAGTTAGACTTATCTAGTACAACCTTTAGATTCCATAAGCCCATTAAGATCTAATCAGCCTAAGCCTACTTATCCGATGGATGACTAGAATAATAGTGCGTAGACTTAGAATTGACTAACCAAATATTCTCCCATCCCTAGTTACTGGCCTGACCCAATGGGTGGAGTAAGTCCAAAAGGTCGGCAGACCCAAATTGATTCGGGATTTGGGCTGATGTTTAGAATTCAGTTTGAAATTTTAAAATTATATGTTAAATTTGAAACATATAATAAAATTTTATAAAGGTTATAAAATAAATTTAAAATTTTCAAAAATGTTTTGAAAAATAAAATAAATAAATTTGAATTTTTAGTATAGTTAATTTGATTAATTAAATAAAATAAAATAATTAATTAAATGGTTAATTAATTAAGTATATATGTATGTATGTGTGTGTGTGTATATATGGACACACACACATGCGACAACGATTATTATAGTTATATGCATTAATCTAAAATTTGTTTAAGACGAATATTATTAAAATTTCAAATTAATTTGAATACTAGAGCAGTGCCTCAGGAATTGCTTCGATCAAACGCTCAAATTATGGTAACTCTGATGCACCTCCATTGTCGTTTGAAGACACACTGGCTTTAACTTGTATTAAGTCCAGTTTCAAAACATTGCATATAGGTTATGAAATCATTGTTTTTAACCTAGGTTTTTATAAACAACAATAGTTTATGTGCAAAGATGAAATTAAATAACAAAATTAAATGTTTGCTAAGATGATACAAGGCTACCAAGCCTTTTCGGATTCAATTCTTCGTCAATCATAAGCAAATCAAAATTAATCTTTGATAGTAGTTTCATTATTTGAATAAGTAGCCTGACTCGAGATTATTTGCTACAAATTAAAGTTAGAGAACTATACTCATAGCTAGTTCAAAACCGAATCAAGATTTTGTTTTGTGGCATATCCCGAGGTCAAATTAAGGATTGTCACTATATACAGGATGATTACTCTCATTTTTTCCTGTTGTAACACCGGAGCACATTATTGGTGAGATCACCCACAGTGTGTCTTTTATTATCGTTACCCTTATTTTAGAAGACTTGACATGTACAGTGAAGATCAACTTATGTTGTTCAGTTAAAGTCATTTGGAATGGAGATATTGAGGAGTTGTACCTGGAGTCCATGGATATGGAGTAATTAAGCATATGATATTGTATATTTTATGACTTGATAATTAGACATCATTTTTGGAAAGCAGAGATTTTGATTGTATAGCTCTACTAATGTATATATTGTGATGTTTTGAGATATCTAATGTATATTATAGTTTGACACACACACACATATTTGTTCCTAGCCTTTGATCTGAGCTATCGGGCAGTAAACACCCTCGGATAGTTCGGTCGCTGGCAAACAAATTAAACGTATATAGCATATATATGTATAAAATAATGTAAATAGAACTATAAGAAACTTAAAATAGTTTTTTGGAACAAGTACATACGTATGGTACATATACCATGATTCCAGATGTGTCCGACACTTGGATCACGATAGTGTTTCATAAGAAACACATTATTCCTTAAAGCGATATCACTCAAAGTTTGTGTGTGTATTAAAGATTATGAATGCTTAATATATTAAGTAGCCCTCTATCTTTTGTATGTTGATAGATTACTTGCATATGCACCAGTTATTAAGTATAAAACATTAATTTTAATATTCACATATATAGAAACATATATATGTATTTTGTATAACTTAAATTCATGAGATAATTTTGTGTAAAACTATAATGTTTAGTCTTAAGTTCTTCCTTAATTAAAACTAATCCATTATTGTCAATTTTAGATTTCAAATCATATAAAATTACCATTATATATATATATATATATTCACATACGATTCAACAGCCTTTTATTATGTATATATTTTAATTCAAAACCTTAGACAACAAAGGCACATACAAGGGGAATTGGGTTTGTTGCGGTGTAAATCCCAGCATCTAGATCGATCCACATCAACTATACACACTTCGTATATGTAGTATGTGCACTTCACACAAACAAGTATATTTGATACACTTGTTAACCAAAAATTAATAATAAAATAAATATTTTAAAAAAAATAATAAAATAAATATTTTAGATAGGATCTAAAATCCATTTAGACTTCATGGGCCCAATCCAAAATGGATTTTTTTTAAATTCATACATTTAACGCTCTTTTGATTGGCTCGGTTCCTTCTGATATTAGGATATAGTCCATAGTTAGGAGTTGTATGTGATACAATGGATAAACAGTTATCCATCATTTGTAGGCTCATGATTCATTGAGCAAACTCAAGGTCAGAATCCTAAGATAAGTGAATCCTAACACTCACCAGAGGAATCACAAGATTTCTATATCTATCTTAGGGTTTTGGAGTAATATAAAAATATAGTGGAGCCTTATTAGAACAATGAAAAGAACACATTTAACCTCTATAATATTGTAAGAATATATCCTATATGTTATCCAGTCTTTTGACTAGATTGTATTTAGACGGACTTGATGAACCGTATTTGAAAACTATCAAGGCAAGAAGTTTGGAGAGATAGTCACAGAGTCCAGAAATAAAGTACAACCAAGGTCATGAGAAGGAATTGAGATACCACGAAGAAATCAACAAGTCAACATCACACAAGGCATTGAGATCAATCCGTAAGTAAATCTTATGGATCGGTATCGATCCATGCCTATGGATCGGTATTGATCCATAGTAGTTTGCTGACAAGGCCACATTTTCTCAAGAGGAAACGCTGCTAGATAGTGGAGATCATGGAGGAAGAAGTGGTGGAGCATTTTTCATCGACCTACAGCTATAATAGGAGTCTAAGGGGTCACTTTCAAGGATCTTTTTGCTTCCTCATAATTTTTACATATTTCTTTGTAATTTCTTGTGGAGTGGACTGAACCATAAGAATTATACTTGTAAACAACTAGATAATTCGTAGAAATTTCAAGTGGACGTAGGCAACGATTAGCCAAACCACTATAAATGTTTGGTGTCTTGTTTTTACTCATGTTCCATTTATATTTATTCTTTTCATTCTCTACTCTAATTTCTTGGGTGTTTGTGCCACTTTTGATGCTAACATTTTGGTGCTTTCAGTGAGAGCATGATTCTCAGTATATTTGGATCCATCATCTACTATTGGATTGCTTAATTCCGAGAGATAGATCCAATTTTCTTCATTTATGGAATTTTTATCTACTCGGATTTTTAGAAAAATCTACACAATGGCACCTAGAAGAGATTGGTCCACCACTTCACATGCTACTGAGGATGTTGAGGATGTCAACCCTCAATAGGTTGAAGAAGTTGCGCAACCAGAGGCTGCAAATGGTCAAAACCCAATAGATGTGGTCACTAAAGTTGAAATGGATCATATGATGAAGCAAATGGAAGACATGGTCCAGGAAAGCCGCAATGAACTGAATCGGCAAATGAAGCAGAGCTTGGATTTGTTGAATCAACTGAAAAACAGCCATAGGAGAACCAAGTTGTAACGACCCTAATTTTAGTAACATTATTTAGGACATTTAATTAGTTAAATTAAATTAAATAATGTAATGATTAAGGGATTGAGATTTGTGATTAACAAGGGGTAGCCGTGCCATGTATACAAATGAACTAAAGAATTAAAATGAAATAAGATCATAGGGTAAGTAGACAAGAGCAGTATAAGAATAAGGCATATCCTTACCCAAACCATTAATCCTAATCATTCTCACGTCCATTTTATACATTCACAAAGCAAAAACATAAGCTAGAGGCCGACCACCATTAAGCAAGAGCAAGAGGAAGATAATCTAAAGGAAGAAGCAAATTAACTTAATCCATTCTCAAATTTCAAATCCTTAATCTCAAAGCTAAAGTGAATAATGACTACATCTCATGTTTTATTTATTTTCTATTTTAGGATGAAATCCGAGCTATTTGCAAGTGTTTTGCCATGATTTTGAATGATAAAATGGATATATATATATATATATGCTTGTTGATGATTTATAATAAATCATATAGATTATGATATGTTTTTATGTGAAAACCCTATTAGATGACATCCAAATGCCTTGCGATTTTAGATTTAGATCAGAAATGATATTATAGAGACGGGTTTTAATTTTCATACTTTTCTAAATTAATGTGGATTTAATATTAATTTTCCAGTGAAGAAAACAATTATTTGGGTTCAAAATAATTTACGGCTAATTATATATGTTTTGGGTCTAAAATTTATATATGTTAGAAAACATATTAAAAATGATTTATAGGAATTTTCGTATAATTTTCCTAAGTGTTTTAATGAATATATAAAATTATTTAAGTTATGGAACTTAAATGTTTTATATATTTATAAAAGGAGAAGGAGTGTTTTGTAAATAATTTAAATTGTTTATTTCTAAATTTTTAGGCAGTACTTTGAGAAAAGAATATTAGCAACCAATAATAGTTTAACAAATAAGACAAGTTAGGTGAAAAGATTGCTTTAAAAAGCTAAAAATCAGTTTATACATGCCTTTTACATGTTTCGCCACTTTCGGCACCAACCTTTGACCCATACTTCCACTTCCATCTCCATCTAAACCAATGCGCATGATATCAATACTTAGTACGTAGGGGATTGGACTAAGGCAGAACGTAGGTAGTTGAAACTAGGAATTCCGAAGGGGTCGAAGTATGTCTTTTTTTTGAAAGAGAATGTGCCTGCTTTGCTTTTGACTTAATTGGCTTTCGACTTGGTTAGCTTTCTTCTAGGTTAAATTGTTTTAAATGAATGGTTGCGCCTTTTTGTTTTAAGTAATGGCTTTCGACTAGGTCGAAACATCTTGCCGCCGCCTTTTTTTCTTTCGAAGCAGTGCGTTTGAAAGGTCCATTTGTTTTAAAATCCAAGCCGCTTCTCCATTGATTTCGAAAGGAATGGTTTCGACACCATCACTTTTTTTACTTAGGAAATAGCTTTCGAACATGTTGTTTTTTACCCTGTTCTTTTATGACCCTTTTGAGAATTTTAAAGATAAACCCAAAGGCTTCGAATAACATAATCCTGAATGGTTTCGAAAGGTTGTTCCACATATTTTACTTGAACCTAAACGCTTTCGAAAGGTTTGATGGATTTAGTGCTTTCGAAAGGTTTTAAAAGAAAGGTTTCGAAGGGGTGGTTCCCCAATGATTTCGAAAGGTTTTAAATGGAAGGTTTTAAAAGGGTATGAAAGGCATATTTAAAGTGTTTGAAAAAAGGATGTTTAAGGTTTGTAAAGCTTTTTAAAAAGATGGTTGTAATGTTTTCGAAAGGACTATGTGATTAGTTTCGAAAGATATGTTTTGGCCTTTTGGCCTAAGGTTTTACTTGATCGAAAGGGGTACTTTCAAGTGTTCGAAAGGGGACTTTCTATGGTTTTAAATGATATTGTTTAAAGGTTTAGTGGTTTCATCAACATTATTTTTGGTAGAAGCATATATAGCATGGAAAAGTGATTTGAGTAAAGCATAATATATTTTCCTTGTATAAGTATGATTTAAAAGGATTAAATCATTTTGATAAGAAAAGGCTTTCAAGGAAAATTTTGGGTAGATAACCCTAAGTAAAATGATTGAGATATAAGAATACCAAATGGGACTATTATGGGGTCGTGCCCTATACTTAAGCTATTAGCCCCTAGCTAATTTAGTCCAAAATTCCAGTGTGCAGGGCTTTGTCATACGTAAGACTAAAATGATGTTACACACAGAAAGGCATATACAGAGTGTGGATAGGTTATTGGTGAGCTTGCAAAAACATTAGGATCAGTTGACCCTAGAGAACTAAGTTAGGGACAGACCGTCCAGAAGGGGAGTATCTAACAGAAGTTAGATTATTTTTTTATTTTGTTTGGTAGGCCCGAGTCAGCCAAAGGTTAGTAGTTATCCAAACAAAACTACAGTGTTCGGATAGATAGTATATTTGTTACCTGATTTATATGCTTGCATGATATTGATATTATTGTTTTAACCAGTTTTGGTTGCAAGATTAAGATTTACAAAAGATGTGTTTTAAACGGATATTAGTGAGGGGAAACCCGTTCCGCTAAGTGGCGTGGTCTCACTTAATATCAAATAACCGAGATGTATAGTATTATTCACACCAGGTTTTATGTCTGACTCAAAGTTTATGTTTTCCCCTTAAACTCTCGAGTGCTCAAAATTGATTTGAGTAGGCTGAGGGTTGATGATTTACAGGTTTATGTAGGTGGACGAATAAAGCTTTCAAAGACGAGCGGGAGGCTGAAGTTAGCTATTTAGGAATTGTTTTGTTTCTTTTATTCCGCTATGTTATATTAAGTCAGTTATGACTATTTAGTACTCTGGTCAACCAAGGGGGCATCTTCATATGTCGCTCTTGACGTATTTTGTAATAATTATATTTGATCTAAATTTGGGAAACGTTTGGGATTATGTAACTTGGATATGAAATGTTGTTTTGAAATGTAATTAGAAAAATGTTTTAATCTGTGATGATTTTATTTCATATTCAAGTGCTGCTAATATTATGGATACCATTAACATTACCGCATTTGGTAATCAAAAGTTAACACTACGGATGACTGCAACATCTGTAGCGCTTAGCTTCGGGCCTCCAGATAGGGGATGTTATAACTTGGTATCAGAGCATAGGTTTATGAAAAACTTTAAACTAAAATGATTTTTGAAAACATAATCCTAAGGAATTAGAGATAAGATCGTGGTATGGGATAATTTTATAATAACGTACTTGTTTTTGCTATATATAAGTATACGCTATATCTCTATTCTCCTATCTCTCTTAGGCTATTCTTTTGTATCTCACGGGACTTGAATATAGATATGGATGCTAGAAGTGGAAGAGTTAACCTTAGGGGAAGCACCATAACAAATGGAAATGCCAGACCAAATACGAGAAGGGACCAAGGTCAGGCACAAGCTGGAAATGTTAGTGCTGGAGTCCCGCAAGTTGACTTGGGTGCTATGTATCGGTTCTTTGTCAACATGATGCAAGCGGGTGTTGCTACTGGAGTGGTTGGAGGAAATGCTGGAGTAGGAGTTCAAGAAGCTCCGGTGGTGAATAACTATGCCATTTTGAGTATAGACTATGCTAGGCTGGGAGGAAAGCCATTTATGGTACTGAAGACGCTACTGAAGTAGAAAACGGGTTGCTACATTGTGAGAGGATCTTTGTAGATTTGGGGCTCAATGATGAGTAGAAGAGAAGGCTTGCTTCGAGACAGCTTCAAGGAGCAGCTTTATACTGGTGGAATAGTGTGACGGTAGGAGTTAACGAGGAGATGATAACATGGGCCGAGTTCAAAAGGATTCTGAGTAAAGGTTTATGTCGGAGATTGCTAAGTCTGCTTTGCTTAGGAAGTTTGCTGAATTAGAGTAGGGAGACATGACTGTACTTGAGTATGCAAGGAGGATTGAGGAGCTAGCAAGATATGGCTATGCTACGGTTGATACTAATATTAAGAGAAATGAGAAGTTCATCAGGGGCTTGAAGCCTGAACTTGCTAGGGCAATGTTATAGCATATCAGGGATCCATGTGACGTTGTAGTAGAGATGGCTTTGATGAATGAAGAGATGCTTACTTTTCTGAAGAGAAACAAGGCAAAGGAAGTCCAGGTGGGGCAGAGTCAGAAAAGAAAGTTCTTCCATAAGAAAGGAGCTCAGAAGGGCGGAGCTGCCAAGAAAAGAAAGTCGGAGGTTGTCTGCTTTAAGTGTGAGAAGAAGGCACACTATACCTATGAGTGCCGGACAGGCAAAGGAAAGAAAGCTGTGGAAAAGAAAGAGGTGAGGTGTTTCAACTGTGATCAAATTGGTCATTACAAGAACCATTACAAGGAGCCAGCTTAGGATGGAAGGGGCAAAGTATTTGCATTGGAGCCAGCTACCTCGAGGCCAAAGGTAGAGGAAAAAGGAAAAGCTATGTTGGAAGATACGCTTTAGATTCATGGTATGTCAGTTAGCGTTCTGTTTGATACTGGTGCATCGCATTCTTTTATATCTCATCGTTTGGTAGATAAGCTTAACCTAGAACCCTCATACTTAGTTACTTCCTTAAGGGTTGCAAATCTGATAGGAGGGTATGTGACACTTGGGATGAAGTGTGACCACCTAGAGTTTGATTTGTTAGGTCATACCTTTGTTTGGAGTTTGCATGTGTTTAATTTCATAGGGTTGGGAATTATTTTAGGTATGGATCGGTTAAGTAAGTACGATGCTAGGATATTTTTCCATGATAGGAAAATATCATTTAGACACCCTAACTGTAGTGATCGGATAATATACATAGTAGAAAACCCTAGTTGTGAGGTTAATGCTTTGTTGGGTGTTATGGAGGTAGAAGACGAGTTGAATCGAATTTTCGTTGTTAGAGAATTCGCAGATGTTTTTGAACCTGTAGTGGGATTGCCACCGAAATGAGCCATTGAGTTTCAAATAGATTTAGTACCTGGAGCAGAACCAGTGAGTCGACCAACAAGCAGGATGACGCCTACCGAGATGAGGGAGCTGAAGGAGCAGTTGGTGGATTTGGAAGGTGAGAATTTTATTAGACTACAGTAGTTCGCCTTGGGGAGCAACCACAATATTTGCCAAGAAGCCGGATGGATCATTGAGGTTATGTATCGACTATCGTAAGTTGAATGAGAAGACGATAAATAACCGATATTCGTTGTCTAGGATCGACGATTTGTTCGATCAGTTGAGTGGAGCCAAGGTATTTTATCAGTTGGATTTAGCAACAGGTTTCCATCAATTTAGAGTAGCAAAGGATAGTATTCCTTTGATGGAGTTTAGAACTAGATATGGATCGCACGAATGGTTAGTAATGGTGTTGGGCGTGTTCTCACCCAGAAGACCTGGAGACCAAGAAACTTGCTTCATTCGGCAGACCCATTCGGCAGGCACCATTCGGCAGACCCATTCGGCAGGCACCATTCGGCAGACCTCGCTCAACCCCATTCGGCAGGCACCATTCGGCAGACCTCACCCGAACCACCTCCTGCCGAACCAACCGAACCAACCTTCCCAACTCCACACCGAACCAAACCTCACCAATGCTGCCGAACCAAGTAACATCTCCAACAACTACCGAACCGGCATACACCAAACCAACTTCCCACCGGTCCAAACCCTCCACCGAATGAAACGGCATCAAACCTTTGCACTCCTTCCACCGAATCAAGGGATGCCGAACCAAGATGCGCCAGGCCAGATTCCCTCAGCCCAGGCCCGCCAGCAGCTATATACATCCAAGACCCCTGCCCCCAGCCTCACTCTATAAATAGAGGGGCAGGGGTACAACAATGGCGGACAAGTTTTGAGAGCTCAAGCACGGAAGGAACTCTTAAAACAACTTTCTTTTACCTACACCAAAGCTTTGTACTTGTAATCATAACAAAAGAAGAGAAATAACATATAAAGTGGACGTAGGCACATTCTGGCTGAACCACTATAAATCTGCGTGTCTTTTTACATTTTAGCCCCTGTTTTTTACGTATTTGCATAAGTCGCTCAAATTACTAAGAATAACATAAGATCTACTAAATCATACAACTTTGAGGTGTTTGTCCATTTTTTGTGCAAACATTTTTGGTGCTTTCACTGAGAGCTAGAAGCTCGAAGCTTCAGCTTCATCCGCTTAACAAGTTTTCCTAACAGCCTCGTCCGCCACTTGGAAAACATGCCTCCCAAACAGAAAAAAGATGTTAACAAAGGAAAAAACATCGCATCCAGCAGTCTTCCAGATCCAGCTGTCACGAATCAAGTAAATCGTCCTCCTCCAGCAACGGTAACAAATGAAGGACAGGCTAACCCAACCACTCCTGCCACAGAACAGCCTGCAGCAATTACTAGGGCAGATTTGGACAGAGTTGTTGTTGAAGTAACTAACCGCTTCACGTCCCAGCAGGAAGCCTTGGTGGACCATCTCATGTCACGCTTGAGGGACGCTGAAGAATCCAACCGCAACACTGAATCATGGGGCGAGTCCCAGTCTGGAGGATCTCAGAGACAGCAAAGGTCTTCCTTCTTCGAAGAAGCTAACGGCAGAAGTAGCCGTGGTAGGAGCCGAGACCGAGCACAGCCCGAAGTTAGGCCTGAGGAAACGTTTGGTACCGAACCCAACGGGGAAGGTACCGGGCGAAGGTCAACTGTAGCTGAGCCTGTCATGCTGCCTAACCACAGAAACACCAGTGAACGGGGCCGAGCTAGAGTTCAGCCCGGAGTTGGACCCGAGGAAGTGCTTAGATCAGAACCCAACAGGGGAAGATCAAGGCAAGGGCCGACTGTGGCTGACCCAAGCATGCTCCCAGAAGATCAAAGGCAGCCACTGGAAAATATGAGGAATGATAGACGATACCATCCCTACAGGTCGTCTGGACGGAATCAATCCCACAGAACAGAACCAAACTCATTTCTATCTGCTCCAAGTTCTGATGAAAGGATGGCACGCTTATTCAGAGAGTGTGTCCAATGGGAGCAAAGAGATCGAGGGATAGGCGCTAGGGTAACCAGCCCTTTTGCCCGCAATATCGAAATTGCTATCACCCCCCGAGAATGGAAGATGCCAACAATGGAACCCTACAAAGGAACCTCCGATCCCGTTGTACACTTACAGAGGTACACGCAGCATATGCTCATGAGTGGAGCAACAGAGGGAGTATTGTGCAAATGCTTTCCGCTCTTCTTAGCAGATCTTGCTACCTCCTGGTTCTGTCATCTACCCCAAGGATCCATCAGCTCATGGGAAATGTTGAAAGAAAAATTTATCAGTCAGTTCCGCATTCATGTGGAGCAACCTAAGGACGCTTATTCCTTATCCAGCGTCAAACAGAAACCCGGAGAAAAGCTGCAGCAATACCTAACCAGATTCAACGCCGCAGCAGCCGCAGTTCAAGATGCCGATGAGAAGCTTATCCTAATGGCCCTCTGCAGTGGGGTGCATCCGGACACTAAATTTGCTAGAAGGTTGACAAAAGAAAAACCAGCTACTTTACCCGATTTCTTCCATGAAGCCGGGAAATACATGAGGCTTGAGGATGCTGCCATTGAGGGGCAGTCAGGACAGCAAAGTAAGACGACCCATGGCAACGCCCCTGCCGTGGCGAGGGACGTTCGAAGAAATGATTCCAGAGACAATGCTGGGGGCAAGAAGGTAGAAAAGCGCCTATATCGGCCAGGACCAAGATTCGACACTTACACCCCTTTGAACGAGACCGTCGAAAATATCTTCCTTGCCACCCAAGGCGAAGTTAGATACAAACGCCCACCATACAAGAAGGAATCAGATAACGCACAGAAGTCTGGAAAATTCTGCCGCTTCCACGAATCTCACGGACATGATACCAACGAATGCCATCATCTCCGAGATCTGATTGAGGAACACATCAGAAGGAAGAAACTGGAACGTTATGTAAAAAGTCAAGACAGGACTCCAGCCCCTGCCAATGAAAACCCAAGGCTACCCTCACCAGGGACCGACAGAGGAAACCGCAACGCTAGCAGCTCTAGTCAAGAGAAGATAGTGGTCCATACCATCTCAGGAGGTCCGCACATCGCAGACAGAAGTTGGAGAGAGATGGAAAGATATGGGAAGTCGCTTAGAGACAATAAAGATTGTGTCAATACGGTTATAGAAGAGCGCCACCCAAAGCGGAAAGAAAGCGATGACATCATATTCAATAAACGCGACCTAGAAGGAAGACAGTACCCTCACATGGATCCCATGGTTATCTCTGCCCGACTCGGTCCCGCCGAAGTTTACCGAATCCTGGTAGACACTGGAAGCTCTGTAAATATCCTTTTCAAACACGCATTCGATAAAATGAAGCTATCAATGAAGGATGTATCTCCCTGCGATAAACCACTACACGGTTTCACTGGAGATGCGAAGATGCCCCTAGGGCAGCTGGACCTCTTTGTTGAGATTGGAAGCCATCCCCGCTCCGTTGTAAGGAAACAGACGTTTGTGCTGATAGAAAACCATTCGGCCTACAACGCCTTCTTAGGAAGACCAGCCTTATCTGACTTCCAGATTGTCCTAGCCGTATGGTGCCTGAAAATGAAATTTCCAACAGACAATGGGGTAGGGGAAGTGGAAGGAGACCAGGATATTGCACGAGACTGCTATGTAACCGAACTTCGCAACAACCACAGGAAAGATAAAGGGAAAAGTGTAGAGATTGCCCTCTGCACAAAAAGCCTTGAAGCATAGCAACTAAAGAAAGCCCCTCCTCTTCGATACACCAGCGACCCTTTCAATGAATTAGACCCTAGGGACAAAGAGGAGGAGGCCACCGCCGAGCCTGCAGAAGCTATGGAGTTTATATCTGTAGACAGGCACGACTCAAGTAGGCTACTGAAAATTGGGTCCCAGCTGAAAGCTGAATTGAAGGAACAACTCATTGATTTCCTCCGCCACAACCTGGATGTATTCGCTTGGTCACACGCTGACATGACCGGAATCTCCCCCGACATAGCATGCCACGTATTAAACATTGATCCTACCAAGGCACCTGTAAAGCAAAAAAAGAGAAGTATGGGGGCAGAGCGATCAGCAGCCCTCGATGAAGAAGTAAAAAATCTACTCGCCAATGACTTCATACGAGAAGCTGTTTACCCAGAATGGATCGCCAACCCGGTACTAGTAAAGAAGGCTAATGGGAAGTGGCGGACCTGCATTGACTTCTCCAACCTAAACGACGCCTGCCCAAAGGATTGCTTCCCGCTTCCCAGAATCGACCAACTTGTAGACAGCACAGCCGGGCACGAACTCCTATCTTTTATGGATGCATACTCAGGATATAACCAAATTCCTATGCATGCTCCCGACCAAGACCACACTAGTTTCATCACCGACCGGGGTTTATACTGCTACAAAGTGATGCCCTTCGGACTTAAAAATGCAGGAGCCACCTACCAGCGCCTCGTCAACAAGATGTTTGCAGGGCTAATAGGACAAACTATGGAAGTATATGTGGACGACATGCTGGTGAAATCACGAAAAGCCGAAGATCACGTAAGCCACCTAGGCGGAATGTTCCAGGTACTTCGACAGTATGGAATGAAGTTGAATCCACTAAAGTGCTCCTTCGGAGTGTCATCGGGAAAATTCTTAGGGTTCATCGTCCATGCCCGAGGGATTGAAGCAAACCCTGAACAAGTCCGAGCATTAAGGGACATCAAGATACCTTCCACCCGAAAGGAGATGCAAAGCCTAAATGGAAAAGTGGCCGCCCTAAGCCGATTCATCTCTAAAGCAACGGACAAGTGCGTCCCCTTTTTCGAAGCTCTAAAGAAAGATAAAGGAAAGTTCGAATGGACGGACGAATGCTTAACCGCTTTCCTTAACCTAATCGAACACCTCCAGAAACCACCGGTACTCTCGACCCCAAGCGAAGGCGAAGAATTATACCTATACCTTGCTGTGTCATCTCACGCTTTAAGCGCTGCCTTGGTAAGGGAAGACAACCGCACGCAACGACCAGTTTACTTCGTCGGTAAAAGGTTTACTGGGGCAGAAGTCAGATATCCTAAACTTGAAAAGTTAGCATACTGTTTACTAATCACTTCATGAAAACTACGTCACTACTTCCAATCCCATTCCATCAAAGTCCTGACCGATCAACCACTGAGGCAGGTACTCCATCGTCCCGACACTTCCGGGCGACTACTTAAATGGTGTATTGAGCTAAGTCAATATGATATCACCTATCACCCTCGCACCGCCATCAAGGGACAAGCCATGGCTGATTTCATTACAGAATTCACTACCAACGAGGATAAGGAGCAACTGGAAATAACGGAAGATATCAAGTGGAATCTCTTTGTGGACGGTGCATCTAACGAACAAGGCTCGGGGGCAGGTGTGGTAATAATCACTCCCAGGGGAAATAAACTGCACTGTGCTATAAGGTTGGAGTTCGCTGCCACCAACAACGATGCAGAATATGAAGCAGTGATAGCTGGACTAGAAATTGCCATAGAAATCGGAGCCAATTCTTTGTGTCTTCACAGCGATTCTCAACTTATTGTTAATCAAATACTAGGAGAATTCCAAGCTCGAGAGGAACGACTCATAGCATATCTAAAGAAGACCAAGTTGCTTCTCAGCCGATTGGATCAGTACTTAGTCAAACACATCCCTCGGGAAGAGAACCAAGAGGCCGACGAATTGGCAAAGCAAGCGAGTATGAGAGACATCGCCATCTTCGGGGCAGTAACCATCTCAAAGCAAACGGTCCCAAGTTTTGAGCAAGTGAATCTGATAGCCGCAGCCGAAGAAGCAACTTGGATGACTCCCATCCGAGACTACCTACAAAGTGGCACACTACCCAACGGGCGTAATGAAGTCAAGAAAATCTTGAGGAAAGCGTCCCGCTATACAATACAAGAAGACATCCTCTATCGGCGCGGTTTCTCTAACCCATTATTAAGGTGTGTCGCCGGAAGGGAAGCCAAGGAAATCTTATCCAACATCCATCAGGGGAGCTGTGGAGATCACACCGGGGGGCAAACATTAGCAAAAAAGATACTCCGATACGGATATTTCTGGCCCACCTTAAGCAAGGACGCCTTAGATTTCGTCAAGAAGTGTGACAGATGCCAAAAATTTGCTAAGATCCCTCGGCTACCAACAACCGAGATTACTCAGATGACCAGCCCTTGGCCCTTCGCGATATGGGGAATTGACTTAATCGGCGAGCTACCAATGGGCCGAGGCGGGGCCAAATATGCTATAGTGGCAGTTGATTATTTCACCAAATGGGTGGAAGCGGAACCTCTAAATAAAGTATCTTCAGCAAAAGTTATTAACTTCTTGATCAAAAATGTTCTATGCAGGTACGGAGTCCCACTCAAAATCATATCAGACAATGGACTTCAATTTGACAGCGAGGAATTCGCCAACTGGTGCCAAGAACACAGAATTCATAAAAGCTTCTCATCCGTAGCATATCCCCAGGCAAACGGACAAGTCGAAGCAGTCAACAAAATTCTGAAAACTCTAATCAAAAAGAAGCTTGAAAAGTCAAAGGGCGCTTGGGTGGATGAACTTCCTACGGCACTATGGGCCTATCGCACATCTTTCAGAACATCGACAGGGCACACTCCTTTCTCTTTGGCATACGGATCGGAGGCTATGCTCCTAGTTGAAACTATTGTGCCTTCCCATCGTCAGATCCACTATAACCCAGAAGAGAACGAAGAACTCCTTCACATGTCTTTGGATCTAATCGAGGAGAGAAGAAACGATGCAATCCTCAAAACAGCAGCCCAAAAGCAAAAAGTGGCAGCACAATACAACTCCAAAGTCAAGCATCGTACCTTGCAGGAAGGGGATCTTGTCCTCAAGCGAATCTTCCCTCGCCCCGGAGCACTAGACCCAATCTGGGATGGACCATATGTAATTCATAAAGATCTCCACAACGGAGCCTATATCTTGTCAACAGTGGACAGAGAGGTGTTCCAGAGGGCATGGAACATCCAACACCTCCGTCGATACTTTTCTTAACTTGTATTGCCCATATGAGGTGAATTAACAAAGAGAATCAGTGGACGTAGGCATTTTCGTGCCGAACCACTTTAAAAAACCTTGTCTCTTTTTTAACTTGTTCCTTTGTATCTTGGCTGCTTGTTAACTTTATCCTTTTCTGTTGAACAAAATCCTGAGTATATAGCATTTCTATTCAAAGCACTCCACAATGCAACTTCACGTGGACAAGACCCAACAGGTACTATGCGAATCTATGCCCTCGCCAATGAGACACTTTCGCTCCAGCATCCCTCTGCTGCGGGTTAACTCATTGCTCGCGACGGCCCTTAAAGCCAACTGTAATGAGCCGATTATAAGCCACCGAGAAGGCCGACTATAGCCGAGGCAGCTCATTACGGCGTTAGGCTCGCCGGCAACTGTGAACCGACTATAAGCCCCAACATAAGGTGTGGCCAGCCAGGGGCAGTTCACAGTTGACGATCGGCACCCACGCTAGCCGGCCACAGTAAATCGAATAATACCCACGATTACGGGCCATAATGGCCTGGGTAGTTACTGTGCGCGATCTCGGCTCCGATGTGTCTTAAGTGCGGCTGTGGTAAAAAAGAATTAACTCCCCGCGGAGGCGTAAGATGGGTGACAAATGTCTCCAAGACCCACAGCTAGGGAAAGTGACTACAAAACCCGTTTGCCACGAACTTAAGCACATCGAAGGCCTTCCGTGATTGGAAGTTTTACTATTTCACGTATTTCAATTTTACTTAAAAAGCTTTTTTTCCTATCCCCTATAACAATCCCTAAAGTACATGATACAGAGTAGGAGATACTCGCCAATGGGTGTAGGGACTCACAGTGGCAGGACATTCGACTACATTCCATGCTCGGTCCTATAAGATATTCAAGACTGCCATCTACGATTAAAACATGAAAGGCGGTATTTTCTTCTTTTATGTACAAATACATGACTATAATTTGTTCACACCACACGCTAATATTGCAAGTCATAAAATTATGGTGTAGAACCAGAGTCTAACATCAAACACAATTTAATTACAAGAATATACATAGCTACATTTCTCATACGATATGTCGAAATAGCAACAAATATTCAAGAAACGACAAAATCAGCTTAAGTTAAAAAATTACACGTCAAGAATAATGTTGATTATTACAAGTAGCAAGAATTACAACTTAGAAGTTACTCTACTGTCTTAAGACTAACAGATACAACCATGCCAAGCCTACAAAAAGAATTTTCCAGGTCTAATCAGGGAGCCGGTTGCGTCGAAGTCTTGTCCTTGCTCTGTTGCCCGCCTGTCCGGTCATAAAAAGGATTCATTAGTAATAAGCAACCAAGTTAATCGGGAAGCTGAAAAGGAAAACTTACCAGCATAAGCTTACTGGCCACTCTGGTCGTCATCATCCACTTGCACCCCTGCCTCCTCAACAGCGAGCAACCGCATACCCTCCTTCACTTCCACCTTCTCCCCCTTGGCAAACTGGGCAGTGACCGCATCCATGCTGAAGGCCACGCCACCATCTTTATCCGCGTCGGCCTTGGCCTCTTCCAAAGCCCGAAGATAGATCTTAGCCATGACCCTGGGATAATCATCCATCCAAGAGAGATTGCCCTGCTTCCAAGTTCGGAAATACATGTCCTGGAGCATGTCATCCATCATTCCCTCATTCTCCTCAAACTCCCTCATCCGGGCCTCGGAAGCCGACAACCTTTCGACGGCAGCATCTCTCTCTAATCTGTATCTCGAGCAATCAGCCTGAAGGGACCTCCGCATCACCTCCATCTCTTCCCTCAACTTAGCTTGAGCAAGCTCTGCAGCCTCAAGTTTCTCGGACAATTCCTCCACCTGCTCGAGATCCGCTTTCCGAACCTCATCCACCGTGGCAATAGCCATGTCAATCCGCTCTTTGCAAGTAGCTTCCATTTTCCGCAATTCGGCCCAACTGGCCTCTTCCATGGTTTTCCTTAGTCGCCCAGTAGCAGCCTCATGCTGAGAAATCTGAATAGCCTGATCCGCAAGCTGTTTGGCCTGATCCGAAACCACCAATCGAAGTCGGATATTGGCGCTCCCAATCTCCTCTCCGGCCTTAACCAGCCGAGCATGATGCCCCATCAGCCTCTTGGTCTCCTCTGCCACCCGATCAATATTAGCCTTGGCCTCATCTCCCATAGTGACTATACGAGTAGTGAGTAAATCGAGATCTAAGGACTTGGCTTCATCAAGTACTCGTACCATGGGGTTACGGGGGAGAAGGTGTTCACCAGTGACTTCGTCAAAAGTAATATCATGAGAGCTTGGATCCAGATCAGGATGACCCGCAAATGGATTACGAGCCAAGTCGGGACGGTCGATATGAATAACAGAAGAGTTTCCGGACGGGTGCGGAGAAGGTGCAAACTCGCTACCCTCCTCAGTAATATCATGAAGAGGCTGAGGACCGGGCGAAGTTTCGGATAAAGGATGACTCCTCTTCCTCTGCTGAATACCCTCTTCGATGACCCTAAGAAGAGGACGGTAGCCGACTACATCCCCGGAGCGTTGGGTTGAGGGCTTCGGCTTAGCAGAAATTTTGGAAAGTTTATATTGCTCAAGCCTGTGTCGAAGGTCTGAAGCTTTGGACGTCTTGCCTGCTCCTGATATAAAGAACAAGTGTCACAAACTTACATTACTATACGATTCGAGAAACGCGGTAAATTACAAGTTAAAAAAGGAAAAGAAACACAGCTGTGGTTGTACAAACCCTGGGGAGGAGTGGGATACTGCAATAAGTCCTGGATTTCATTCCAGGACGGGAGCGGGTCATAAAATATTCCTAAGTCCCTATCATTAATGAAGCATGCAGGAGTCAAGAGTTCACCTTGAGTCGTCGGAGCCACCTTGGCTGGAATGGTCGGAGAAGACTCACTTGCACCAGTCCCGGCTTTGTTCGCCTTCCCGGTCTTCTCTGCCAAAGCCGGATCCTCATCCAACCCCTCAAAAGCCTGGTGGAACGCATCATCCGTCCACTCCTGAATCTCGCCCGCTTGCCCAGGAAGTAGGGCCCCGATGCCATCGCCACCTTTTTCATCATCCCGACCATCTCCACCCTCGCCTCTTTCCTCCTCTATGTCTTCCTCCTCCCGGGTAAGTGGACAATTGCTGGGGGAGGTTCTTGAGTTTCTTACCTCCGACAGCTGGAGGTTTTGTGAAAGGTTTCCTCTTGCTACTCTCTGCCGTAACACCTTCCTTGGTCTGAGCAGCCGCCCTCTCCTCCGCCGTTTCCCTCAACTTAACTACAGACTGCTGCGGAAGGATTAAGTTATATTCCAGAAGAATCGCATTTCTAATCAAGAAGGCAGATGATCTATATTTCCCAAGAATGGCTTCTATCTCAGCCGCCGTCTGAACCAGGCGGTCAGTCTCCACAACCGGAAAGCCACCTGTCGCTAGCAAAAATGAGAAAGTATGAGAAGAAGCATCGCAATCGGAATAGAAATTATAAGTAAAAGCATCAACTTACATCCAGAGGTAAAGCGCCGGATTGAAACGGAGTCGTCCCTAACAAAGAACCACTCTTTCTTGAACATGCTGAATTTAGAGTACAGATCCAAGACCGGTTTGAAGGTCACGGCTGACTCCAAGCTAATGTATGGGGATCCTTTCTTGTAGCCTCTCAAATTATATAAGTACCGGATCTCCCGGTTGGAAGTAGGGCGCCCGTACTTCCTCTGAAAGATGACGAAAAGGCTCGCCAGTATGGCATAAGAGTTGGGCTGAAGCTGGAATGGGGCCACCTTTAGATACGTGAGGAAGCTGACTACCCAAGCATTGAGAGGCGGGATAGCACCACACATACAATGGTACCTACTATAAGCAAAGTACCCTTCGGGAGGATTGTATGGCATGACTCCTGGGCCCGGCAACAGCATGAGGGCTCTATCGATCCCAAAGGAACGAGATATAACATCGAGCTGCTCCTCTTTGAGAGAGCTAGGAAAGCAGTCAGGCGGGGAATCCAGCAGCTCCTGGGGACCATGTCCATCCACTAATGACCTTGGGGCGGGCCCATGACGCTCTGATCCTGATTGAGCTGGGGGCACGGCCGAGGACTCTCCTTCGCCCCCGGACTTCCTTTTACCTGATCGGGTTTCCACTCTTTGAGACATTATCTGCAAACACAGGGAAATTATATCATTAGAGCATACAAACAATGTAGTCTGGAATTTCACTTAAAGTCCAAAGCATACAAATCAATAGTTCATTCGGTAGTACAACTCAGTAGTTCATTCGGCAGAAATAATCGTACCTGGTTCGGCTAAATTACTTGGTCTGGCTAGAATGCTTGATTTATTTGATAACTTGATTCGGCTAACAACTTGGTCCGGCTAACACTATAATTCGACAGATAGGAAAAGCGATGGCCTAAGCCCCCTATTTATAAGGGAAGAATGAATGACCGGACCATCCGGTTCGGCTCAGGTACCGAATACGGTCACTCGAGACAAAACAAAGCACGCCATATTCAAGAATATGCCCCACTTTGGGGGGCAAATGTTGGGCGTGTTCTCACCCAGAAGACCTGGAGACCAAGAAACTTGCTTCATTCGGCAGACCCATTCGGCAGGCACCATTCGGCAGACCCATTCGGCAGGCACCATTCGGCAGACCTCGCTCAACCCCATTCGGCAGGCACCATTCGGCAGACCTCACCCGAACCACCTCCTGCCGAACCAACCGAACCAACCTTCCCAACTCCACACCGAACCAAACCTCACCAATGCTGCCGAACCAAGTAACATCTCCAACAACTACCGAACCGGCCTACACCGGACCAACTTCCCACCGGTCCAAACCCTCCACCGAATGAAACGGCATCAAACCTTTGCACTCCTTCCACCGAATCAAGGGATGCCGAACCAAGATGCGCCAGGCCAGATTCCCTCAGCCCAGGCCCGCCAGCAGCTATATACATCCAAGACCCCTGCCCCCAGCCTCACTCTATAAATAGAGGGGCAGGGGTACAACAATGGCGGACAAGTTTTGAGAGCTCAAGCACGGAAGGAACTCTTAAAACAACTTTCTTTTACCTACACCAAAGCTTTGTACTTGTAATCATAACAAAAGAAGAGAAATAACATATAAAGTGGACGTAGGCACATTCTGGCTGAACCACTATAAATCTGCGTGTCTTTTTAAATTTTAGCCCCTGTTTTTTACGTATTTGCATAAGTCGCTCAAATTACTAAGAATAACATAAGATCTACTAAATCATACAACTTTGAGGTGTTTGTCCATTTTTTGTGCAAACAGATGGCGTTCGGACTAACTAATGCGTCAACATTCTTTGTGGATTTGATGAACCAAATTTTCCTAGAGCACTTGGAATTGTTTGGGTTGGTTTTTATTGATGATATATTGATATGCTCTAAGGATGAAAGGGAGCATGGAGTTCATCTTAGAGTGGTGCTTGAGACGTTGAGGCAGAATTAGTTGAAGGCGAAGTCTTCGAAGTGTCATTTCTGGAAGAATAAAGTGAAGTTTCTCAAAGTGACTAAGGATCATAATATGGAATATTAACTTAATTATCTACTAGTGCGGAATATAAATATAAAAGTAAAGTAAATGACATCATGAATTTTTATACCGGTTCGAACTTCTCGTTCTACGTCTAGTCCCAGACTCCTACTGGAATATAACTATCAACACTCTCTTAACACGGAGGAACATGTATTACACCACCTAAGCAATTGAATAGGACTTTAACCGCCTAAGCAACATCATAGGACTTCAACCACCTGAGCAACCGAACAGAACTTCTAATACAAATAGTAAAAATCGCTTCTGACTGAGTATGCTCTTGAATAACATTGATAAGCCAATAACATACAACCTTCCTATAATCTTCTCCTTTGTGGTATATAGTGTAGTTTATGAAGATAGGAAGTTAATTTAATCACAAATGAAATTGCTCTTGAATGTTCAAGTGATTAGAACAAGAGTTTGAATGCAAAGAGTTTAGACAACAAGAGTATGAGATAGAATCAGAAAATTAGGTGATTAAAACAAATGAATTTGAAGGCTATATAAAGTGTTTAAGTGTTGCAACTTATTGTGAAAAGAGATGATCAAAAGATACAGAAACAACTCTTGAATCAAGGATTGTTTCTGTTCGATGAAGTGAAGTGACTTTTCAGAAATATAGTCGTTATATAATTTCAGTCGACTGAACAGAAGAATTCAACCAGTTGAAATATTAAAAATTTGAATCAAAGGGGACATAGTAAAAAAAACACCATATTAGTCGACTGAATTGGGTAGTTCAGTCGGCTGAATTTTCATATCTGATTGTGCATGTGCACATATATTCAGTCGACTGAACTACCTAATTCAATCGGTCAAATATCATGTTTTGTGCCATATTGAAGTGTTTTTCAAAAGTCCTTTGTTCGTGAATTTGTGTAGTAAAAATCTTGGCATATGAAACATAATTTGAAAATATTTTTTAAGTACGTGTGCATGTATATACCACTTTGGAGAGATTTTAGCAAAAATTAACTATATGACCTAGACCATAGACAAACCATAGATAATATTGAAGCTTCTATCTGAATTCTTGTCTGAAATCTATTATCGAGTAGTTTAGTATCTTCTCCTGCAAATATGGTTAGTTCACATAATATTTACCTATATAGTTGTCATGATCTAAACATCAAAATACAAGGTTCTAACATTCTCCCCCTTTTGATGATGACAACTATATAAGTTCGAAAATTTATAAGAGCAATTTACTCCCCCGAATGAATATTTCCCTTATCAAACAATTTCTCCCCCTTTTTCATCGACAAAAAGGAACAAATAGATAATATGAGAAATATAGACATATAAGCATAGAAATAAACATATATCATAGGGAAAGCAAATGAACTTAGCATCATAGATAAATAAACATGAGAATGGAATTCAAATAACAATGTCACACAACAATATCAAAACATAACAAGCATACATAAAATAATGTCTTAAATAACATGATAAGATTACCATAAGTAAATAAAAACTAGACTTCCTCACTATTTGAAGCATCTTCTTCCTCTTCTTCTTCGGAGGTCGACCATGTAAAATGTGCATGGTTTTCGACAATACTTGCAGAGGTAGAACTGGTACATAATATGTTCTCCCAAATTTTGTTTAAGAAACCCTTTATGGAATTAAGCTTCTTATTTTTTTTGACGACATTCTTCTTGACGGTTTCCAATCATCGTCCAAGCTTACTTTGATTGCGAGAGAGCGTAATAGGCGCTTGCTTTGGAGTAATGTCACTAGGGAGCTTATGAATCTCATCTTCGTCTCCTTCTTCTTCTTGGTGGGGAAGTTGTGAGGATGAAGATGCGATATTACTATCCCTTTGTTGAGGAATACCTTGATCACGATTTGCCGCCCATTGTTGGAAGCTTATTATCTATTGAGATTTTGGGCATTTTGGAATACCCATAAGACTTAGAGACTTCGAGTTGAGTTCTCCAATTGTCATGTAATCCGCATCGGGTAAAGGAACCCTGAAATTTTGAAGAATGCGCATGATGTAAGCTCTGTAGTGGATGATCTTGTAGTTTCTTTTGTGTTTAACGGTAAGAAATTCTTCCAAAATGTTATTTGCCCAATTCACTCTTTGGGATGAGTAAATGGTATAGAGGGCTTGGAAATCCCTCTTGTAGACTTTCTCGTAGCTGCCGGTACGAAGTTGAAGTGATCGAATGAGAGCTCGGTGAAGAATACGTGCCTTTGGACGTAAGGCACTGGATTTCAAGATCGTCAAATCATCCGATAGGAAACGATGAAAAACTTCGTCTCGGTTATACATGTCTACTTCGATACTATCGATATCCAATCCTTCGGATGGACATCGCAAAATGTGGCCAAGTCGTTGTAGAGGGAGATAAATTTTGACTCCGCAAACCATGGTCCAGATACAATCGTCCTTATTCCGTGGGTCTTGGTGATCTAAATTCATATTAGCAAAGAATAACTTAATCAACAGAGGATAAATTTTGACATTATTTGAGTCATACCCAATTAGATGATCGATACCGCTAGCTTCTGCAAGCTCTCAAATAGCATATCCATTAAAATCAACAAACTTGACGAAGGCTCCTTCAAAAATTTGGGATTTTTTCATAGAATTGAATCGTGTTACTACCGTCTCGTTGTGAAGCTAAGAGCAGATTTGGCTTTCGGAAGGACCAACAGTAGATTCACAAGCACGTTTGGTTTGGGGTGCCATTGATTTGAATGGGTTTGGAGAAAAAGTTTGATTTTTTATAGTGGAGGCTAGTGTTTCTTCTGAAGTAAAGTAGTTTGGGTAAGTGGTAAATGAGAAAGAATAGTGAGTTAAGTAGTGATTGGGTGAAAAGGTGTGTTGGAAAATGTGTATATGTATTTTAAAAAACAGAAAATATACAGGCCAGTCGACTGAATTAAGGACCTTAGTCAACTGGTATGCAGGGTTTTGCATGCCGCAAGTTTACAGTGCAAAATGTTGAAATTCGGTCAACTGTTTTATGTTGGCGGTCGACTGTTTTCTGAGTGGAATTTCAAAAATTGAAGATTCAACCGACTGTAGTGTTGATTCATTCGATTGGGTTGCAGAGAAAACTAACTCGTGTGTTTACAGTTCATTTTGGGGTGATTTAATCAACTGGTTGGGTAATTCAATCGACTGCATTCGGTATAAAATGTTAGTTTGAATATTCAGTCGACCGTGCGCCCTATGCCAGTCGACTAAATCTGTTTTTTTAGAGTTTTGCCTTTTATCCAAACTTTCTTTAATTTAATTTAAATAATATACATGTTTGTATGTTTTCTAGGTTTAATATAATCTCAATCATAACAGTATAATCCTTATTTTAAACAACAATACATATTCAAACTACAATATTAATATTTATGAGAAAACATATTTTAGTTTTCAGAATTTTTCGAATCATCCAAGTGTGGTTCAACCTTAGTGATTTCTATTAATGGATGGATAGGAGACCATGCATTACCTTGAGCACCATGTTCCTAATAGTTTGGAGACACTTGAGGACGTTGCAGAGATGGTTGGTGCACACATTGTTTGGAAGATGATCTGGAAATCTTCAGAGCAAATTGTTCTAGGAAGCTTAGTCGTTTTGCATTGACTTTTTGTTCATAGTACATTTCGCGTTGAAGTTATAATGTTTCCCATTGATAATGGTGGATATCGTCAATCTATTCTTTTGTTGATGGAGAGCCAAAACCCAAGTTTCTTTTAGCTCTCTTTTCTTTTGGCATATACCCAGTGTGATGATTTGGTGAGGGTGTAAGCTTAACTAGGATATATACCAGAGTTGAATTGTTTGAATTGTTTGATGAATCAGAGGTTGGAGTGCTAAAAACAATTGATGATTGGTTCGAGTCTTCGTGTGACGACATTGTAGTGTTTGTTTATTATTTGAAAATTGATTGTGCCGAATAGTTTTATTTAAAATGAGTGAGAATTGAAAATGAAAATTTATGTATATATATTTACTGATCTTATATACTATTACTGGTTTTGAATGTTTGAGGTGAAAATTGTCTGGAAAGTCTTAGCCAAGGAAAAATGTGAGGATAGAAAAAGCATAGAGTTAATGGCCGCAAGAATAATCAAAGGTGATGTATGGTGTGTAAACAAGAAATATAATAGTACATTGGAACAGTATGCAACTTCCTCCCAAGAAACTCGAGTTCGAGTGCTATCAACTTCAATTTTTTACTAAAATTTTATTATATATTTTGTTTGTATTTTTTTTATAAGTTTGATCAAATAATATTGAATTATAATTCATGTAACGATAAAATTCCTAATTCACATCTTAATTTAATAAAAATATTTTCATTTAAGGTTTAGTAAATATACTAGCTATTTGATTTTCTGATGGTACAAAATCTAGCGATATATTTCCTTTTTCTAAATTATCATGAAGGAAATGATGTCTAATATCAATGTGTTTAGTTCTAGAGTGATTTATAGGATTTTTCGATAAATTTATAGCGCTTGTGTTATCACAGTAAATTGTAGATTTAAGAAGCTTTATTCCAAAATCTTATAGTGTTTGCTGCATGTAAATTACTTGAGCACATGCCAAAGCAGCATAAATATATTCTACTTCACACGTCGAGAGTGTACTAAAGATTGTCCAATGAAATGACAAGTACAACTTGTACTCTTTCGATCCGTTCGACATCCTCCAAAATCAACATCACTGTATGAAACTAATTCAAAAGGAAATTCTTTTGGATAAAAGAGACCATAGTCTTTAGTCTTGCTTAAGTATCGCAAAATTCGTTTCACTGCCCGCAATGTGATTCTTTGGGATTTGCTTCAAATCGTGCACACAAGCATACACTCATTATTAAATCTGGTCGACTAGCAGTTAAATAAAGTAGTGATCCAATCATACTATGATATAGTTTTTGGTTAATACTTTTGCCATTTTCATCTCTATGGATATGTACCATAGTACTCATAGGAGTAGGTTTAGCAGAAGTGTTTTCCATACCAAATCGTTTTATAAAATTATTACAATATTTTTCTTGATTAATAAAAATTCCATTACTTAATTGTTTAATTTGTAAACCAAGAAAATATGAAAGTTCTCCCATGTGAAACATTTCAAATTCTCTTGTCATAATATCTATAAAAAATTGACATAATTTTTCTTTTGTAGAACCAAAAGTAATATCATTTACGTAAATCTGTATTATTAAAATACCATTTTTATCGTGTTTTATAAACAGAGTTTGATCTACCTTTCCAATTTTAAAACAAGAATTGATTAAATAATTTTTAAGACTGTCATACCAAGCACGAGGTGCCTATTTTAAACCGTATAAAGCCTTTTTTAAATTTATAAACATGATCTGGAAATTATTCATGTACAAATAATGGTGGTTGTTCTATATATACATTTTCTTTTATAAAACCATTTAAAAGGCACTTTTTACACCATTTGATATATTTTAAAATTATTAAAACATGAATAAGCAAATAAATACGTATAGCTTCTAGACGAGCTACATGAGCAAATGTTTCATCATAGTCTATTCCTTCTTCTTGATTATAACCTTGGGCAACTAGCCTGGCTTTTTTTCGAATAATATTTCCTTGCTCATCGGCTTTATTTTTGTAAACCCATTTGGTACCGATAACCGCTTGATTACTTGGTCTAGGAACTAAGTCCCAAACATCATTACGTTCAAACTGATTTAATTCTTCTTGCATAGCTATAATCCAGTAATTATCAGTTGAGGCTTCTTTAGCATTTTTGGGTCCAATGTTTGAAAGAAAAGCTACATGACCCATTTGATTTAGTTGATTTCGAGTTCTTACATTAGTATTTACTTCTCCAATGATATTTTCAACACAATGATTTCTTAGAAGTCTTGGTGGAGTTCGAATTTCATTATTATTTGGTAAATTGTTGTTTTCATTATTTTCAATATTTTCAAAATCATCTTCTATGTTATTTGATTTAGTAATAATTTTTTCATCTTCATTTTTATGATTAATTTTGAAATTTTCATCGAATGACACATGAAGTGTTTCTTTGATTACTTTTGTTCTTTTATTATAAATTCTTTAAGCTTTGCTTCATTCCGAATATCTAATGAATATTCCTTCATCAGATTTTGGATCGAATTTACCAAGATTGTCTTTTGTATTTAAAAGAAAATATTTTGAACCAAAAACTTTAAAATATGATATGTTGGGTTTTCTTTCATTAAAAAGCTCATATGGGTATGCTTTGTTAATGGTCCAATGGAAACTCTATTTAAAACATAACAAGCAGTTGCTACAGCTTCTGCATAGAAGTGTTTTGGTAGAGTACTTCCATTTAATAAAGTCCTAACACATTCTTGAAGTGTTCTGTTTTCCTTTCTACAACTCCATTTTGTTGCAGAGTTCTAGGAAATGAAAAATTATGAACAATCCCTTTCTTATTACAATATTTTTCAAAAGATTCATTTTCGAGTTCACCACCGTGATCGCTCCGAATGTTTTTAATTTTCAAATTTCTAACATTTTGAATTCTTTTAGCAAATATTTTAAAATTTTCAAAAATATCGCTTTTATTTTTTAAAAATATTGTCCAAGTTAATCTAGAAAAATCATCGACAATTACGAAGATATATCTATTGTGGTTTATAGATTGAACTTGAGTTGGTCCAAAAAGGTCTAAATGCAATAATTCAAGGGGTTGTAATGTAGAAATTATTTTCTTTGATTTAAAAGAAGATTTTGTTAATTTTCCTAATTGACAAGCATCACAAATATTCTTTACTTTAAAGTTCATTTTTGGTGAACCTTTGACTAAATTATTCTTAGATAATTTGCTTATTGCTTTAAAATTTATATGATAAAATCTTTTGTGCCATAACCAAGGATCATTTTCTTTGGCTACTAGACACATATTTGTGTTATGACATTTTCTTTGGCTACTAGACACATATTTCTGTTATGATTAACTTTCATATTTAAAATGTAAATATTTCGTTCTCTATTTCCTTCAAATATAAGATTATTATTTTGATCAAATATGTTGCATTTTTTTTTCGAAAAAGTTATATTAAAACCTTTATCGCATATTTGACTTATACTAAG
Organism: Allium fistulosum; assembly: GCA_030737815.1. NCBI lineage: Eukaryota > Viridiplantae > Streptophyta > Magnoliopsida > Asparagales > Amaryllidaceae > Allium > Allium fistulosum. The sequence continues at coordinate 865,244,325 of CM060905.1, read as the reverse complement.
CAAATTATGTTTTAAATTCTTAACAAGTAAAACATCTGTAATAAGAGGTAAGTTAGATGTACCATTATTTCTCACATCACCTTTGCCGATGATATAGCCTTTGGAATTATCTCCAAATGTGACAGATCCTCCATCTAAGTAGAACTGTTAATCAGCATATCTTTGTTTCATGTCATATGTTTTGAGCAACCACTGTCAAGTATCCACTTTCCTCTTTTCTTAGTTGGTACCTGCAAAAAATATCGGAATGATGTTGGTACCCACCTTTTATTAGGGTCCTAAGAGTTAGATCTTAGAAAACCAAACCCAAGAGGGTTTAATTCCCTTTATAATTAAAATCTTTATTTTTATGAACTGAATTTATAAAAGATTTAATATACTTATTTCAGATTGAATTATTATTTGTTTTTGATACCCAAATCTTTATAGTATTTGTGTTGCAATTCATTCTTTTGATTTGGTTTCGGTTTTGCTTTTACAAAATTCTTATGCAAATTACAATTTTTATATGATGTGTTTTTCTTCTTTGAATTAGTCTTTGAAGAATTTGTATAACCTAATCCTTTTTTATTAAAAGTAGTTTGAGAATTACTAATAATCTTAGAAATATTTTCTCTTCCTTTATTAAAATTAGATACATTTTTAGTGATATTCTCTAACTCAGTTTTGAGACTGGTATTGTTTAATTCAAGGATTTTGACGTTTGATTTTAAATCATGATTTTCTGAAGCTAATGTCATATTCTTTTCTTTTTGCACTTTTATTTCATTTGATAGCATGGTAAGTTGAGAAGAAACGTTAGACAAAGATTATTGTGTTTTAACAAGTTCTTCTTCAAAGATTTTCTTTTCATCTCTTAGCATATCAACTTCTATTTCATTTCTATTTAATTTTTCTAGAGCATCTTTATACTTTCTTTTAACTTCTTTTAGTTTATCCAATAGCTCTGAGTTTATTTCTATTAAATCATCAAAAGTAAGATCACTTACATTGTTAGTTGAAACCATAAAGCAGACATTGGCTTGTTTAGAATCACTGTCAATGTCACTGTCTGATGATGAAGACGATTCTGAATCATCCCATGTAATAAAGAATGCTTGCTTCTTCTTGTACTTGTCCTTCCTATTTTTGTATCTATCTACCTTTCGGTCAGGACAGTCTTTCTTTGTGTGACCCTTCTTATGACATTCATAGCATTCGAGATTTGAAGCTAGTGGTTTTTGATATTGTCTCTCATGTTGTTTTCGAATTTCTTGTTCTTTCTAAATTTCAAATTTTTTTTGAAATTATTTGCTATAAATTCCATGTCATCTTCATTTGAGTTCGAGTCTTCTTGTTCAGCCTGAAAAGCTACATTCTTTCTATCTTGGGCTTAATCTCGTTTTGCCTGCAAATTAACTTCATAAGACATGAGATTTCCTATTAACTCTTCAGGTTTGATGGTAGAAATATCATTAGCTTCTTCAATAGCTAAGACTTTCCATTCCCATTCATTCGTTAAAGAGTTTAGAATTTTTGAGACAATATCAAAATCTGAATATTTTTCTCCTAAAGCTAATAGTGAATGATATATGTCTTGGAATCTAGAATACATGCCATTTATAGTTTCATCTGGTTTCATTCTGAAATTTTGGAACTGATTTTTAAGCATATAAATCTTGCTTTATTTCACTTTGTTTGTTCCTTTATGTGTAACTTTAAGAGTTCGCCAGATTTCATAAGCAGTTTTACACATACTAATTCTATTAAATTCATTTTTATCTAAACATAAAATAACATATTCATGGCTTTTGCATTTGTAGTAGCATCTATGTTTTGTGTGTTTGACCATTGTGCATATGGTGTGGTAGGTATAGTGTATTCATTTTGAGTGATATTCCAAGTATCATATCCATTTGCTTGCATATAAATACTCATGCAAGTTGACCAACAATTGTAATTCAAACCGTTAAATAGTGGTGGTCGTGCAGTGGATTGACCTTAAATAAAACTTGTGTAAGTTTATATGATGATCTGCTCTGATACCAAATGAAAGTGACTAAGGGTCGTAATATAGAATATTAACTAAGTTATCTACTAGTGCGAAATATAAATATAAAGTAAAGTAAATGACACTAGGAATTTTTATACTGGTTCGAACTTCCCTTTCTACATTCAGTCCCAGACTTCGTTTGGAATTTAACTATCAACCCTCTCTTAACCCGAAGGAATAGGTATTACACCGCCTGAGCAACCGAACAGGACTTCAACCGCCTAAGCAACATAATAGGACTTCAACCACCTGAGCAACCGAACATGTTTTCTAATATAAACAGTAAAAATTGCTTCGATTGAGTATGCTCTTCAATAGCACTGATAAGCCAATAACGTACACCTTTCGTATAATCTTCTCCTTTGTGGTATGTAGTGTAGTTTGTGAAGATAGGAAGTTAATTTAATCACAAATGAAATTGCTCTTGAATCTGCAAGTGATTAGAACAAGAGTTTGAATGCAGAGATTTTAGACAATAAGGGTATGAGATAGAATCAGAAAATTAGGTGATTAAAACAAGTGAATTTGAAGGCTATATATAGTGTTTAATTGTTGCAACTTATCGTGAAAAGAGATGATCAAAAGATACGGAAACAACTTTTGAATCATGGGGTGTTTCTATTCGATGAAGTGAAGTGTTTTTTCAGAAATATAGCCGTTATGCAATTTCAATCGACTGAACAAAAGAATTCAGCCAACTAAAATATTAAAAATTCGAATCAGAGGGGAAATAGTACAATAAACACCATATTCGATTGACTAAATTGGGTAGTTCAGTCGGTTGAATAGTCATTTCTAAATGTGCATAGATATTCAGTAAACTAAACTACCTAATTCAGTCGACTGAATATTTGTGCCGTATTGAAGTGCTTTTCAAAAATCCTTTGTTCGTGAACTTGTGTAGTAAAAATCTTGGCATATTAAACATGATTTGAAAAGATTTTTAAGTACGTGTGCATGTATATACCACTTTGGAGAGATTTTAACAAAAATTAACTATACGACCTAGACCATAGACAAACCATAGAAAATATTAAAGCTTCTATCTGAATTCTATTGTCAATTAGAATAGTATCATCTCCTACAAGTATGGTTAGTTCACATAATATTTACTTATATAGTTGTCATGATTAAAACATCAAAATACAAGGTTCTAACAGTTTCTTGGTCATGTGGTCTCAAAGAAAGGGTTGTTTATAGATCCGACTAAGATTGAAGCAGTAAATAATTGGAAGAGACCCGAGAGAGTGACTGATATAAAAAAAATTCTTGGATTGGATGGATATTATAGGAGGTTCGTAAAGGATTTTTATGGATAGTAGCCCAAAAGACCAAGTTAACGTGAAAAGATGTGAAGTTTGTTTGGACTGATAAGTGTGAGGAAGTATTCCAGAGCTTGAAACACACATTGACTCATGCACCTGTGTTGATTATTCCGAAAAGGAATTTGGATTTGGTAGTGTATATATAGATGCATGTGAAACTGGATAAGGAGTTGTGTTAATGCAGAGAGGTAAAGTGATTGCCTATGCTTCTCGACGACTTAGACCGCATGAGATTAGATATCCATTGCATGATTTGGAATTAGCTGCAGTGATATTTGCATTAAAGGTGTGGAGACACTACCTTTTAGGAGAAAGATTTGAATTGTATATGGATCATAAGTCGTTGAAGTATTTATTCTCTCAGAAAGAGCTGAATATGAGACAACAGAGGTGGTTGGAATTTATAGCTGCCTATGACTTTGGTATTGAATACACGCCAGGGAAAGGCAGTAAGGTTGCGGATGCACTAAGAAACATCAGAATGCAATATCGGCGATGATAGCTGAGTGGAAAGATTTGGAAGCGTTGACGACATGTAGAGTGTAGTGGAGATCTGAAGTTAGATCTAGTAAGGAAACTGCTATGTTGTCATGTTTGGAAGTATGACCGGTGATGATTGAAAAAGTTGCTTCTAAACAAATGGAGGATCCTATATTAGCTAAAAGGATTAAGAAGTTGAGGGATGGAACAAAGAGCGATGACTTTGAAGGATTTTAGTCTTAACCAGAACGAGTGGTTAAGAAAGAGAGAAAGATTGTGTGTTCCGAATGTAGGAAGCATTAGGAAGGAAGTTCTGGAGGAATGCCATCGTTCGAAGTTCACTATTCATCCGGGAGGAACTAAGATGTATCAGGATAAGAAGAGGTGTTTCTTCTGGGAAGGTATGAAGAAGGATGTTGGCTTATGGATAAAGCAGTGTTTGAACGGCTAAAAGGTAAAGGTCGAACATCAGAAACCAAGTGGGTTGCTTCAGCCATTAGATATTCCAGTTTGGAATTGGGATTCTATTTCTATGGATTTCATGGACGAGTTGCCAAGATCTAATAGAGGAAATAAAAGCATATGGGTCATAGTGGAATGATTAACCAAGAGTGCCCATATCATTCCAGTTAAGTCAACTAGGATGGCACTTGTTTTGGCTAAGTTATTTACGAAGAATGTGGTTAGACTGCACAGAATTCCTAATAGCATAGTAAGTGAGAGATTCTTTGTTTTCTTGCGATTTCTGGAAGAGTCTACATGATACTTTAGGTACCAAGCTCAAGATGAGTACCACTTACCATCTACAGACTGATAGGAAAATGGAAAGAGTTAACAAAGTCTTGGAAGATTTGTTAAGAGCTTGTGTGCTAAATTTGGAGGATCATGGAAAAACCATCTACACTTAGTCGAGTTTTCATATAACAACGGTTACTAGACTAGTATAGAGATGGCACCGTTTGAAGCTTTGTATGGAAGGCCATGCAAATCTCTAGTTTGTTGGTTAGAGACCGGAGATAGATTGGTTCTTGGTCCGGAGTTAGTTAGAGAAGCCGCAGAGAAGATTGAGTTGATTCGAGTTAGAATGTGGGAAGCTCAGTCTAGGCAGAAAAGTTATGCTGATAAGAGATGAAAAGACTTGGAGTTCTCAATTGGAGATCATGTTTTTGTCAAAGTATCTCCAATGAAGGGTGTGATTCGATTCGGGGAATCAGAGAAATTGTCATCAAGATTTATAGGGCCATTTCCTATTATAGAAAGGATCAGGAAACTCGCATATAGAGTAGAGTTACCAAATAGTTTGGCGGGAGTCCACAACGTTTTTCATATTTCTTATATAAGAAAGTGTATTCGAGACCTAGAGACTACTATAGCACCGACTGTATTAGAGAACTTAGTAGTAGAGCCGAATTTGACTATAGTTAGAAGACCAGTTCATCTAGTCGCGAGAGATGAGAAGAGGCTAAGGAATAAGATAATCAAATTAGTTAAAGTCCAGTGGAGCGATGATGAGAGCGACTGTACCTGAGAGACTGAGAGCAGGATTAGAGACGCTCATCTTGATTTGTTGATGGTATATTTTACCTTTTTGATTGATTTATCGAGTAACCCTAATTTTTATTAACATTATTTAGGACATTTAATTAATTAAATAAAATAAATTAATGTAATGATTAGGAGAATGAGATTTGTGATTAACAAGGGGTTGCCGTGCCATGTATACAAATGAACTAAAGAATTAAAATGAAATAAGATGTTAGGGTAAGTAGATAAGGGCAATATAGGCATAAGGCATATCCTTATACCCTAAACCCTTAACCCCAATCATTCTAACGTTCATTTTATATATTCACAAAACAATAACATAAGCTAGAGGTCGGCCACCATTAAACAAGAGCAAGAGGAAGATATGCTAAAGGAAGAAGCAAATTAACTTAATCCATTCTCAAATCTCAAATCCTTAATCTCAAAGCTAAAGGTGAATAATGACTACATCTAATGTTTTATTTATTTTCGGTTTTAGAATGAAATCCGAACTATTTGCAACTGTTTTGCCATGATTTTGAATGATAAAATGGATATATATGCTTGTTGATGATTTATGATAATTCATATAGATTTAATGATATGTTTTTCTATGAAAACCCTATTAGATGACATCCAAATGCCTTACGATTTTAGATTTAGATCAGAAATGATATTTTAGAGATGGGTTTCAATTTTCATAATTTTCTGAATCAATGTGGATCTAATGTTAATTTTCTAGTGAAGAAAATGATTATTTGGGTTTAAAATAATTTACGGCTAAATTATATATGTTTTAGGTCTAAAATTTATAAATGTTAGAAAACATATTAAAAATGATTTATAGGAATTTTCGTAGAATTTTCCTAAATGTTTTAATGAATATATAAAATTATTTAAGGTATAGGACTTAAATGTTTTATATATTTATAAAGAGAGAAGGGGTGTTTTGAAAATAATTTAAATTGTTTATTTCTAAAATTTTGGGCAGTACGTTTAGAAAAGAAAATTAGCAACCAATAATATTTTGACAAAGAAGGCAGGATAGTTGAAAAAATTACTTTAAAAAGCTAAAAATCAGCTTATATATGCTTTTTACATGTTTCGCCACTTTCGCCAGCCTTCGACCCAGTACTTCCGCTTCCATCTCCATCGAAACCAATGCGCATGGTATCAATACTTGGTACATAGCGAATTGGACTAAGGCAAAATGTAGGTAGTCGAAACCAGGTGTTTCGAAGGAGTCCAAGTATGTCTTTGTTTTTAAAAGAGAATGCACCTGCTTTGCTTTCGACTTAATTGGCTTTCGACTTGGTTAGCTTTCGTCTAGGTTAAATTGTTTTAAAGGAATGGTTGCACCTTTTTTTTCTTAAGTAACGGCTTTCGTCTAGGTCGAAACTCCTTGCTGACTCCTTTTTTCCTTTCAATGCGGTGCATTCGAAATGTCCCTTTGTTTTAAAATCCAAGCTACTTCTCCATTTCTTTCGAAGGGAATGGTTTCGACACCATCACTTCTTTTACTTAAGAAATAGCTTTCGAAAATGTTGCTTTCGACCCTGTTCTTTTATGACGCTTTTGGGATTTTTAAAGATAAACCTAAAGGTTTCGAATAACATAGTCTTAAATGGTTTCGAAAGGTTGTTCCACATATTTTACTTGAACCCAAATGCTTTCGAAAGGTTTGATGGATTTAATGCTTTCAAAAGGTTTTAAAAGGAAGGTTTCGAAGGGGTGGTTCTCCTATGATTTCGAAATGTTTTAAATGGAAGGTTTCCAAAGGGTTTGAAAGGCATATTTAAAGTGTTTGAAAAAAGGATGTTTAAGGTTTGTAAAGCTTTTGAAAAAGATGGTTTTAATGTTTTCGAAAGGACTATGTGATTGGTTTTGAAAGGTATGTTTTGGCCTTTCGGCCTAAGGTTTTACTTGATCGAAAGGGATACTTTCAAGGGTTCGAAAGGGGTACTTTCTATGGTTTTAAATGATAGTGTTTAAAGGTTTAAACAAAGGTTTAATGGTTTCATCAACATTATTTTTAGGAGAAGCATATATAACATGGTAAAGTGAATTGAGTAAAGCATAGTATATTTTCCGTGTTTATGTGTGATTTAAAATGAGTAAATCATTTTGATAAGAGAAGGTTTTCAAGGAAAATTTTGGATAGATAACCTTAAGTAAAATGACTCAGATATAAGAATGCCAGATGGACTGGTATAGGGTCGCGCCCTATACATTAGCTATTAGCCCCTAGCTAATTTAGTCCAAAATTCCAGTGTGTAGGGTTTTGTCACAGGTAAGACTAAAATGATGTTACACACAGAAAATAATATACAGAGTGAGGATAGGTTATTGGTGAGCCCACAAAACCATTAGGATCAGTTGACCCTGGAGAATTAAGTTAGGGATAGACCGTCCAAAAGAGGAGTATCTAATAGAAGTTAGATTATTTGTTTATTTTGTCTGGTTGGCCTGAGTCAGCCAAAGGTTAGTAGTTAGCCAAGCAAAACTACAGTGTTTAGACAAATAGTCCATTTGTTACCTGATTTATATGCTTTCATGATATTGATATTATTGTTTTAACAAGTTTTGGTTGTAGGATTAAGATTTGCAAAAGAATGTTTTAAAAGAATATTAGTGATGGGAAGCCCATTCCGCTAAGCGGCGTTTTCTCACTTAATATCAAATAACTGAATTGTATAGTATTATTCACACCAGGCTTTATGTCTGACTCGTAGTTTATGTTTTTCCCCTTAAACTCTCGGGTGCTCAAAATTGATTTTAGTATGCTGAGGGCTGAGGATTTACAGGTTTTTAGTAGGTAGACGAATAAAGCTTTCAAAGACGAGCAGGAGACTAAAGTTAGCTATTTAGGATTTTTTTGTTTTATTCCGCTGTGTTGTATTAAGTCAGTTATGACTATTTAGTACTTTGGTCAACCAATGAGGCATCTTCATATGTCACTCTTGGCGTATTTTGTAATAATTATATTTGATCTAAATTTGGGAAACGTTTGGGATTATGTAACTTGGATATGAAATGTTGTTTTGAAATGTAATCAGAAAAATGTTTTAATCTATGATGATTTAATTTCATATTCAAGTGATGCTGATGTTATGGATACCATTAACATTACCGTATTTGGTCCCCGGAAGTTAATACTACGGATAACTGCAGCATCTGTAGCGTTTAGCATCGGGAATCCTGATAGGAGATGTTACACAAGTGGGACTGCACACCTTGTGGTTCAGAATTTGATAGTTCCTTGTCGTTGGAGCAAAGGGAGAGGAATGGGAAACAGAAGATGGCTCAAAAGGAGACTGGAGCATCGAAGCAAAGGCCTGGACCAAGCCGGGGCAAAGGACCATGGATCGATACTGATCCATCGAGAGGGATCGGTACTGAACCATCCAATTTTGGCTCTGGTGCTCGATTTTTGAATGATAATATTGACTTGGCTTTTGGTCATGCTGCAAATGGCCAGGATGATGGAAATCAGGTGGCTATGGACTCTCCTCGAAGAAGTCATCTAACTGTTGAACGAATGGCTCTCCCGTAGATAGGGGAAATCAGTTATCATGAAACAAACCAAGAGCATTTGCTGGGCCAAACACTTGGGATGGATCATGATTACTGCCGTTTAGTGGACCCACCTAAGCCGGATTTGACTGAAATGGTCAAGAGACTTACATGAGAGCCAACATTAGACTAACAATGATTAGGATTCTTCCCCGAGCCAAAATCCATTCACTGAGGATATCCTATGCGAGGAATACCCGAGAAGGTTTATGATGCTGACATGCCATCATATAATGGGAAGACCGATCCAAGGCAACATCTGATGAAGTACGACTTGCACATGGACTCCACCAGAGCCACTGATGCTATATGATGTCGTTGTTCCCCGATTTTCCTGAAGGGTGTGGTGACGATGTGGTTCACTTGACTGTCGCCGAGATCCATATCGTCTTTCTAGCAATTAGCGTGAAAGTTCATTGAGCAATTCCATATGCATACTACCCATTCGATGGATGTCACTTCTAACCTCTTCCAGGGAGTGGGAGAATTTTTGAAAGATTTCTTGCACAGGTTCAATGTTATAGTGACCGAGGTGAGCAATGCTCATGAAGATATTGTGTTGATAGCATTGATTAGGAGGATTCATCCTAAGACTGATTTCGGGAGGTGGTTTAAGATGAAACCCCAAAAGATGGTGGACGTTTTCTATAGAAAGGTGAATCAGTTCTTGCGCTTAGACGAGGCAAGTAATACAACCAGAAAGGCCAATGTCGGCCAATCGGCCGAAATGATACAAAGTAATGTTACTGTAAAGCAGTCCGGAGGGAATTTTGGCAATATCGATGTTAATGTGGAAAATAGAAGTGGTGGACGTGAAATGACCCTCTCTTTTTATACCTTAATTTGTAAGAATTTTTTTTACATAGAGATATATATATATATATATATTTATTAGCATATATATATATATATATATTTCTGAAGCCTAGAGTCATTTTTCCTTTCATCAAATAAACAATTTATCCAGGATCAAAACTTCTACCAATATAAATATATCAGTTTAATCATAAAGATATACACATACATATGAAGATGCATGTGTCCCTCTTGTTTAAATCAGAGTTATGGTAAACAAGAGGATAATTTGATTGATTAAATTTAATCAATCCACCCATAGTTCAATTTAATTCATACAACAAAATTCCATCCATATATATATATATTTGTAAGATTTTAACTCTTGATTCCTTGCTGGATTCTCTATGAAGGGTAATTCCTAGAAACAAGGAAATTGTGTTATGATCACATATAAATGTTTGGTGCAGTGCTTATGTCCTGAAAATGATATAAGTTTATATCATTTTCTATGTTTGATTTTCTATAAAATCTTCCTTAGATACAAACTCTTTTCTGGAATATTTTTAAGTGAGATATCATGTTCCTAAAGCTTAATTCTTTGATGTCATGATGCTATGCTAAATGAAATGCAAACATGAATGAGTTTCCTAAGACCTTGAGGATCCAAAACATGGTTTTAATGGTAAGATGATTTGCTACAAACCAGACTCTTTGTTCTGATATAAGTCATAGGGCTTTAAAATGCATTTGAACAAAGCTTTAGTAAAAGGAGTTTAGATTTGTGTTAAATGCAAAGGTAACTGATGTGCAAATATTTGAACAAAATATATTTAAACATGCATATATACAAACTATCATGTACATGGATTTCAACTCCTATAAATACAGATTCTTCCTTTATTCAAGAATGAGGTATAAAACATTTGCATAGTACAAATTGCATTATGAAAACATGCAGACACATAACACATTTTCTCTGTGCCTTTAAACTCTTGTATGCAAATGTCATGATGAAAGAATAAACCATATTGTTTATTGAGACTCAACTATCCAGATTTCCAATACTTAATCCTTTTCAAAGACTCAAGATTGACTTATACATTTATAAAATATACCCATCCTATTTATCATAGTATTCTTGCTCAGATTTACATACAAAATCATAGGTTAACTTCTTCAACTTTTCAGATAATATTCAAATTTATAAACTCCAATTACAAGCCAATTCCTTAGCAAAATACTTAGCAAAATATTCATCCATCATTCAGTACTTAATACAAGTGATAATTTAAAAATATCAATACATGTAGATTTCATCTTTTAAGCTCTTATCTAACTAATTTTAGCATGCTATAATCTTCTTCTCAAAGCCTTGCTCCTACTCCTACTTAGTTGCTGCAATTCCTGAAAAAGCATTTGAAGCTGCCCCATATTAAATGAGACACCCCATATGTCATTAGCAAACTAGGGTCAAACACATGTCTGGTATGAGAAAATCCACTAAAACAATTGGTAAATCAAGTTAAAGTTGAAAACATATATAAATCAGTATATCCTGCCTTTAGAAAAACAAGTAAGTCATAGTGTGCATGTTTTGTGTCAGTGTGCATGTGCACACTTAAATCTTTCTTTCCAGAAACCTTATAAAGATATGGAACATGCATACATTCATACAAATCAGCCATAAATCAAATAAGCATCCATACAAAATAGGGGAATCACCAAAATGAATTAAATCATTTATTCCCTACTCAGATTTCATCCAGGAAAACTCTAGTTCCTTCTTATATCAAATTTTCTTACATTGATATATTTATCTATCTTGGTCTCATCTGCAATCATATGAATCAATGGACACATTGCAATGGACTAATTCACTCCATTACACAAAGATCTCAGGACTTAAACAAGCCATGTGTCAACTTGTATTGCTCAAGAACACAAGTCATTCCTGCAGTGCTCTTGACCCCATTTCCTAGTTAGTTTTGAGTTGATAATAACTCTTTTGATTTTTCATGACTAAACCATTCAGTGAATCATTTCACTAAAACAAACATCCATGTCATGGCATTTCATATCTTTCATAACCAAACAAAGACAAGCAGGCAATTAAACATAGCTGTCTAATAAATAAGATTATGCATCCATATATATATACTTGCATTATAAAAGGGGTATAGGCAACTAACATTGGCTTATGGCTTTTGAGAGAGTTTTTCATCTTGCAAACATCTGTGCTTAAGTTAAACTCAGAAAGACCAAGTTCCACTGAATCACAAATTTATTTGCTATGTATATGGCTATTTTTATACTTTCATTGAATTAGGAGCATCAGCACATAGGCAACCCCATTGCACCCCTAATTTCTTTTTGTCTCAAGCCTCAGCACCTATACACAAGTATATTGCAGCTCAACATGTTTATATTCTCTGGGTTATGCCAGAGCCAACACTACTTGCCTATATTCATCATTTGATTCTCTGGGTATTCACTTATTTTTCCTAATATTAACATATCAGAGAGATCTGGGTTTATAAAAACATATTTACTAATAATACTTAGAACTTTCACATAATAGATCAAGCAGAACAACCAAGCTAAAGATCAAAGCATTTTCATCTTAGAAATAAAAGAAAGATAACCACATATGAAAATACATTTTAAGAAAGATCAACTTATAAACTGGCTGCCTTCATTAGGACTTAGTGCCTTAGATTTTTGAGTGAATTTTCTCACCTAGCTCTCCTTCACTTCTTAGTTGATTGATAAGCTTCTGCCCCCAAACCCTTTTCTTCACTTGTCTTATATTTATGTGATATTTTTTTTTCAAGAGTTATCAGGGAAGAAGAGAAGGCCCCTCTTATCACTGCTTATTTATGCAGGGTTCTTCTAGGGTTTAAGGTGCTAGCTAAAGTCATTTTTGCCCACCCAAAATCATGCCATTTGCATTTAGTTTAAACCCAAAATCCTACCCTCCCCGGTTCAAGTTTGTGGAGAGAAAAGAGGTTTGATCATTTTGGTTATTTTCAAAAATTTGCTTTTCCAGAAAATGCTTTTTCTCTTATCTAATATCATGCTAAAGGTGTGACTTGATTTCCATTATTTTATCATATATATATGCCAAGGGTTCTTCCTAATTCTGCCTATACAAAACATATCACTAGTTTATCTTACTTTTCTATTTTTAGCTTTCACTTAAATAACATGTGCTTCCCTTATTTATTTATAAAAGGATTGCTCCTTTTATATCTTCACTCTTGATTTCTGCCTATAGTTAAAATACATTTGTGTATTTTTATTTTACTGATTTGAACACTTGTGTTTGATTAGCATACATATATGTATATATATGTCTTACAGAAATAATTAATACACATATATGTCTATACATTATTTTTACTGAACACATGTGCACATATACACTCAAATATAAGCAGTAGCATCCATATATATTTATGCATATAACTTTTAAGGATTTAATTTATTTATCTATATATATATATATTCATACACATCAACATATGTTCATTCATATCATCCAAGAATTAAGCTTCTATTCATGTGTATTTCCTGTGCACACAAGTACACATATAGCTACACCATATCAAGCCATATCAATTCCTTTTCAAAATTAGTTTAAAAATTATTTTAAACTTATTTATATTTTCAAAATAAATTCCTAAAATCTTGGGTCATTACAGGATGGAGCAAGAATGACAATGGAGCTAAAGATAAGAAATCAGATTCAAGGAGGTGTCTGAGAATCCTAAGGTTTGACAACTACACTCACTTAAATAACTCTATCGACAACATATACTTGGCTACTCAAGGCAAAGAGCAATGTAAAAAACTAGCTCTGATGGAGTCGACTGAAAAGGAGAAAAATTCTGGAAAGTTCTGCAAATTTCAAGAAATGCACGGTCACAACACCAACGAATGTAGGCATTTACGTGATGTGATAAAGGAGTTGATTCATAAGAAGAAGTTACAACAGTTTGTGCAAGGCCTATAGTATGGCGGGCAAAGAACTTCGAACCCCAGTAGGGACAAGATGAGCCTGGTGTTGATAAGCCCAAGCGGTTTGAGAAGCGATTGGGTGAACAATACTATTACTGGAGGACCACATCTAGCTGAGAAGAGCTGAAACGAGATAGAGTGATATGTAGGTGCATTGAAACACGCAATGAATATGAGTTGTTTTGCCATTGAAGACGATGTCCCAGCAAAGAAACTCAAAACCATAATATATGACATTGTATTTCGAAATAGAGATGTTTATGCGGTGGAAGCCCCAAAGATTGATCCGCCTGTGATATCGGCTATGATTGGCGCTGCTGTTATAAGGAAGGTGTTAGTTGACTGTGAGAGTTCGGTCAACATTCTGTTCAAGAGAGCCTACGACCAGATGCTTCTGGAGGCCAAGGACTTAAAGTGATGTAAATCTCAGATCTAGGGATTTACTGGGATTGCTATTAGGCCAATGGGATACGTGGATCTATAGGTGGTACTTGGAGAGGGCAACTGCAAGATAGTGCAGGTCATGCCTTTTGTTGTGTTGGGCATTTATTCTACTTAAAATGCTTTTTTAGGCCGATCGACACTTTTTGAATTTAAAGTGGCCATCGCTCCGTGGTTCTTAACGATGAAGTTCCTGATCGAGAATTATGTGGGAATTATTCAAGGAGATCAGGGGCTTGGTCGCGAATGTTATGTCACCGAGCTAAAAGAGGTGGGGGAAGAGAGAAGGGAAAGGGTGTGGAGAGGACTCTCTACATCAAGGTTCTAGACGCATAGCAACCGCCTCCTAAGCCTTGGCTCAGGCAGCACGGTCGGTTCCATAAGGATGTGGATCCGCTGAAAGAGTTGGAGGATGGAAGGGCAAACCTGGATGTGTTCGCCTGGACTTACTCAGACATGTGTGGAATATCACCAGAGAAAGCAAGCCATGCATTAAATATAAATCCTAAATGCGTTCCTGTGAAACAAAAATGCCGTAGCTTGAGTTTGGAGAGATCCGCTGCACTCAAAGAAGAAGTGGAGAAGTCAAGAGACAACAGCTTCATCTGTGATGCCCTATACCCGGAGAGAGTATCCAATCCCATCCCGGTGACAAAAGCTAACGGGAAGTGGAGGAAATGCGTTGACTATTCAGACCTAAACAAGGAGTGCCCAAAGGGAAGCTTCCCACTCCTAAGGATTGATCACTGGTGGACTCGACGCCTGGGCATAAATTGCTTTCATTCATGGATGCATACTCAGGATGCAATCAAATTTCAATGCATGTCCCCGACCAAGAACACACCAACTTTGTAACTGACCTAGGACTGTACTACTGTCTTGTCATGCCTTTTGGATTAAAGCATGCTGGAGAGACTTACCAGAGGTTGGTGAACAAGATGTTTAAAGATCAGATCATACACTCGATGGAATTTTATGTGGACAACATGCTCGTGAAGTCGCAGCGATCGAGGAACAACATTGATGACTGATGGAGATGTTTAGCATTCTCCGGAAGTACGGGATGAAGCTCAACCTTTGAAACGCTCATTCGGCATTGTTTTAGAGAAATTCTTAGGCTTTATTGTGAACTCCTGTAGAATCAAAATAAATCGAGAGAAGATCAAAGCATTGAGGAACATCAAAGCACTGAAAACGTTTAAAGACATTCAGAGCTTGAATGGGAAGGTCGCCGCCTTGAGTCGATTCATCTCCTGAGCTACTGACAAATACATCCCTTTCTTTAATGCGATCAAGAATGGGAAGAGGAATTTTGCTTGGATGCAAGAGTGTACAGAGCATTCTAGGCTCTGGTGGATCACTTGTAGAGACCCCTCATTCTGTCGAAGCCACCGGATAATGATGATTTGTTTATTTATCTAGTAATGTCGGTGCACGCTTTGAGCCCCGTACTCGTACGTGAGGAGTCTTAAATCCAGAGACTAGTATACATCAGTAAGTGGTTGACATGAGCAGAGAGAAATTATCCAAAGCAGAAAAGCTCGCATATTGCAGGTTAATCGTGTCAAGGAAACTCCGCCCCTACTTTCAGTCTCATTCGATCAAAGTTCTAACTCACCAACCTTTGAGATAGGTCCTGTAGCGGCCTGAGTTTTCTAGGAGGCTGTTGAAATGGAACATTTAATTAAGCCAGTATGACATAACCTATCACCCTTGGAGACCGATCTAGGGTCAAGCTTTAGCGGATTTCATTACTGAATACACTGCATAAGATGATACTTCGAAGAGCAGTGGAGAGGAGAATGCCATATGGAAAATGTGCACAGATGGTGTATCCAACGAACATTGTTCTGGTGTTGGATCCATGCTGGTGATGACTTTCCTGCAATGAGTAATGAAGTGGAGTATAAAAGGCCTTGATGGCAAGACTCAACATTACAAAGGATTTGGTAGTTAAAGCATGCATATCTTTTGTAATTCCCAGCTGGTGATATGCCAAGCGAGAAAAGAGTTTCAAGCAAAGGGAGCTAGGCTAGCACCTTATCTCAGCCGAGCCCTTGAGCTGCTTATTGATATTGAATATTACATCATAATGCATATTCCCAGAGTGGAAAATGCAAAGCTCAAATCACTGGCTAAGTTAGCCAGTTCCGAAGATGAGTAGCTAATGGGCCTGGTCTCAGTGGAAGTACTATCGGCTCCAAGGATCGATCAATTAGATCATAGAGGCCGAATGTGAGAAGGAGTCATGGATGACTCCAATAAAGAATTATCTACAGAGTGAAGTCCTTTCTAAAAAAAAGAAAGCGATGTCAACTCCTTCATAAAGCTTCAAGATTCATCATGAAAGGGGAGTACTTTACAGGAAGGGATTCCCAGTTCCTATGCTTCAGTGTGTTGCCAACGTCGAGGCCAAGCAAGCCCTAAATGAAGTACATGAAGGAGCCTACGAAAACCACACCGAGGGCAAACCCTAGCGAAGAATATACTTCATTACAGGTATTTCTAGCCTACTATCAATCGGGACACGGTTGATTACACCAGAAAGCGTGACAAGTGCAAGAGATTCATTAAGATTCCAAGAGTCCCATCGATAGAGATAACTCAAATGGTCAGTCCCCGACCATTTGCAATCTGAAGAATCGGTATCATTGGTGTGTTGCCAATGTCCAAAGGTGGTGTGAAGTACGTCATCGTCGCAGTTGATTACTTTACCAAATGAGCCAAGGCAGAGCCATTAGCCACAATCACCATAAAGAAAGTAATCAACTTCGTGGTCAAAAACATCATCTTTCATTTTGAGGTTCCATAAACTATTATTTCCGATAATGGGACAAAATTCGACTGCATCAAGTTTAAAGATTTCTACCATTGGCATCACATTGCGAAGAGATTTGCAGCGGTGGCACACCTTCAGGTGAATGGATAGGTTGAAGCAGTGAGCAAGATTATCAAGTACATTCTTACGAAGCAGCTGAAGAAGGCCAAGGCCAAGTGGATTGATGAACTTCCATTAGCACCATGGGCTTATCGAACGACCCACAAGTCCGCAACTGGTCGCTCCCCATTCGCCCTGGCTTACGGATCAAAGGCTATGATCCCAATTAACTTTAAAGTACCTTCTCACCAAGTGACTCGCTGTAATCCATGGACAAATGAGAAACTTCTGCTGGAGTCTCTTGATATAATCGATGAGAAGCATGATGAATCTGACTTGAGGGAAGCTACATATCAAAGCAAAGTCACCCGGTACTACAATACCAAGGTTAGGGCTTGGACCTTTGAAATTGATGACCTCGTTCTCAAACGAATCTTTCCAGGCCATGGGATATTGGGTCCAAGTTAGGAAGGCCCATATGCGATTGAGTAAAAGCTTGCAGATGGCACGCTCAAGCTAGCAACGGTGGACGGGATCTTACTCCCATGGGCGTTGAATAGCGAGCACCAACGGTGCTATTCACTTGAATGTAAATTTGTATATATTTAATCAAAGCTGTGTAGCCAAACAGAATATGTTATTTCTAATGTTTATGAAAGAAGTGACTTTCGGAACTCCTGAATCTGTTTATACTTGATTTAACACCGTGAACAGTTTGTGTCTAAATGAACCTGCATGTGCAAAATGCAAGTGTGCAGGTACCCAGAGATAGGCGCCAACTAAGCTTTTGTAGTCCATGATCAGATGCATGAAGCACGACTACACTTGGTATCCAGAGATAGATACCCAGCAACTCCTTTAACATCCTATGACTTGAAGGCATGAGTATAAACATTCAAAAGCTGAATGAGATAATTAGTCTTTATGGCTCCTGCCTAGAGTTTGGCACAACATCCATACCTTGCCCAGAGTAGGCAAGATGAAAAGTCTATGCCTTGAGTTAGGTGGAATCTCCTATAAACATTGATTGATTGCCTGGAGTTATGCACGATCGCAAGTAAACATCCTAGATAGGGATGTCAAAACAACTATCTTAAGCGACTAAATCTTAACCGACGCCCGAAGTTTGGCATGGTCAGAGCACTCATCCCCAAGTAGGATGCCCAAATTGCTATCCAAAAATGAACCTTTTCGATTGACGCTCCAAGTTAGGCGAGATCGCACTCAAAACAACACCAAAAGGAATGATTAAGTTCTTACTCCAGGCGATCAGAATTCGGCTAAGTTCCAGAGTTCGACATGGTCATGTGCCGGCATGTGCGGATAGACGCTCTGATAATTATCCCTTGCCTTCCTAAACAATGAAATGGACAAATAACTTAGTCCAATAATGATGATGAGAAGAGGATCGAAAATGTGTTGAATATAAAGCACATTTCTCAAACACTTAGTCAATTTCACACAAGATTTGAGTGAAACAAAGAGTCTATATTATTCACAGTCGAAATAAGACTTGGAAGAAAAGTACAAATGTTATTGATACTTAAACTAAAACAAAAGCGAGGGTCGAAACTCCATAAAGCCGGCCTGAAAAAAAAGCAAAATCAGTCCTAGGATATACAATAAAAAACATAAAGGAGATTGATGATTACTTCATGGATTTCTTCTTCTTCTTCTCCTCTATAGAAAATAGCGTACCAGACCCCTCTGGTTTCTTCCTTATTCTTACTTCACATCCTTTGCCTTTCGAAGGCGAGCTAAGCAACGAGGGATAGACTTTCTTTGAGTGCTTCCGGTCATAGGTAGCATGATCGAAGCAAAAATGGTCTCGCCTGGCAAAGCTATTGACAGAGGAAATGGAAAAAAGTCGACCCGCTTTTGCTTAATCTCTACTGCAGATTTGGGAAGTTGTTCAAAAATCTCGCTCATAGAAAGCCCTTGAGTAAGATTAATCGACTCGGTAATCCAAACATCATCGTCAGCTTGCATACCCTGGAGGTTACCAGGCCTCTCTTCTTGCAAAGCATGAATCATCTACGCGACAGGGCCTGGAGTGTCGCCAACTTGAATGCTTAGAGTCGTCCCAGAAACATTCATGACCATTTAATCGATCATTGTCGCTTGTTGTTTTGATCAGGAGCCGTCCTCCAGAAGACTAGAAATCGTAGGCTGACCTGAAATTTGAGAAAGATGAAATGAAAGATTAGCGACACCGACCAGTGTCATATGCGCCTTCTTAAAGCTGAGTGAGATTAATGATATACCTCCGACGGATTTAGACTCCATATGGGCCAGCGTACCATCTGAATTCCCTTCTTGAATGGGAGATTGCATGCTTTTTTCTTTATTTGCAGCGCATCCAGCTTGTATGCAGGGACAGACAGAGCAATTATTGCAGCTGGAGTCCCAAAAGTGAGACCTGTAGCGAGCTCCTTAGGAGTAGTACTGTAGCCTTCGACTTGATCTTTTTGAACTATAGTAGTCAACTCTGGATGTAAGATAAGCTTACCTGCTCTGAGCGCCTCAATTTCTGCTGGACTTAGTATCTCGCTCTCAAACTCAGTTAGATTTACTTCACCTCCTTTTGAATGTTGTTGCTCTTCTGGCACAATCTGCTCCTAGGCCAATGCTAGTGCTCGGGGATAACCCTTACCAAGCCATGCCAAATCTCGAAACTTGAGTATGTTGGCATTGTAATTGGTAATGAGTGGCTCGAACTTTTCTTTAACCCGCCTCTCCACGGTTGCCACAAACTCATCCACTTTCTTGGCTTTGTTCAACCATCATCCCTCTGTTTATGAGCGTCGTGCATTTCTTCAGAGTAGTTTTAAGCTATTTGAAGGGCCTTGTCTTTCTCCTTCTTTTCTTTTCAAGTTGTGCCTTCAGCTCCTTTACCTCTTTAGGTAGCTCAAAATTCCTATGGTGAACGGATTCAACTTGGCTTAAGTGGTATTTTCTTTCCCGCTCAATCGCTATGTTTAAGTCTTTAACTTTCTGGTCGGCTTTTAATTTCGCTTTTTCAACTCGGTGATTTTTGCATCAAGATGAGCGGTAGTCTCAACATTTTGATCTGCTATAAGCTATAGTCCCACGGCCTCGGTCTCCAACCCCTTAGCATATTTAGAAATTCGCTCAGCCAACCTCCTCCAAGTGAAGTACTGATCGTACATGTCACTAACGTATGCTACCTTCTAGCCTTAATATCATAAGGAATGTCTTTTAAATTGGGGACAAACTTGCAACCTTTAAAATTAATTTTTAGGAAGCGATGTTGCAATTCAATTATCCGAGGAGTCGTCATGAGGAATGTCATCGTGTCGGCTAGAATGCCTTTCCGAACCCCTGGATGTGGGGCGAATTGGATCCAGATTGATACCTAGACGACGAGTCGTATAACCTATAGTCCATCTCTCTACCCCCTAGATAAGGCTTGAATGCCGGCTAGAACCAGAATCATGATTGTATTTGTGGGGTTGTGCGGTTAGTTTGCGTTTCGGCTGATACGCCATCTGATCCTTTATATCCTCATACAAACCGCGTCGTTCCATAGAACCTAAAAATGAAACAAAGACAAATCAGCCTTAAAATGACAAGAACACAACATAAGCTAAGCAGAGTGCAGTGCATCTGTATGTGCATGCAAGTGTCCTAGTATCTCCCGACTGATAATGGGCTTGAATTTTGCTAACAAGGCTAATCTTCCCTTCCTTAGTTGAAGGCATATCTTCCTAGAAATGAATGGGGGATCCAACATTCCCAATGCTCATATTTCCTATGCCGAAAGAGGTGATTATGTTCGGGATTAGCCCAAAATTTTTCATAAGGATCCTTCGAATGTTATGCAAGAGTTTTAAATACAGTTGTGGCTAGCGGAGGCAGAGTCGAAGTCTGCCTTTTGGCAAGTTTAAACTTAAGATTTCGTCTTTGAAGAAGTTGCTAGTCATCATCATCCCCTTCATCAACAGATGGATCATGGCCTACATCCGTACCAGCTTGGCCTTCTTTTCCTCCGTCACCTCCCCCTACACCTTCTTCTCCGATTTTATCTTCTTTATGTGCTCTTGTATGTCACCAATCTTAATCACTGGACTTCGAACTGGGGGAACCAATGAGTGGTCGCCATTATCTCCAAATAAAGAATCATCCTCGTCACCACCAGTGGTTTCTGGAGCAAGACCGACACTGCAATCTGGGTCTAACAAATTATATGCTCGCATATTCTCATTGCTAAGCAGCGTCTTAGCCTCTCCTTTTTGCTTTGGAATTTCATGAAGTTGTCGGAGAGTTTTTGCTAGAGTAGCATTAACGGGCCTGCGCAGCACATATGCAAAGAACGAGAAAGATGTTCAACGATAAGCAAAACTATGAACTTGGTCTGGTATGAAGAGGTCAAGAATAGAACTTATGAGGTGGCAACCATCGCTGGGCAAATCCAGGAGGACAACGAACAAAGAAGAATTCATCCTTGAAATAGCCAAGTTTATTCCAAGTGCCAACCATGATTTGGCTAAGTTTATTCCAAGTGCCAACCATGATTTGGCAAACCCTCGATGGCCCTAAGAAGACAGCGGAAGGATTTCCCTTACGATGCTTGAAGCTGAATATATATCGGATCTCTTGATTGATGGGAACTCGATCGAAATGGCGAGTAAATATGATGAACAGACTATAAACAAACGTGTAGCTGTTCGGGTGAAGTTAAGTTGGAGCCCATCTCATAAAGTGTAGGACTCATCAAATGAACTAATTAAATGGTGGAACACATCCTGTTATACATATGTATTTATTACATGGTGTGTACCCAGCTGGCAGTTGATGTAATCTTTGATGGCGTGTGGGAACTAACACATCCTCGAATGGAATATCATGTTTTTCATAAATTATCCCAAGTGATCCTTCCTCGACCTTTAAAGCGATGGAGTCGGTAGGAACATTTAATATGACGACATCATCAAGGGTGTCAGGAGCAGCTTTGACTTCTAGTCCTTCTATAGGCTCTACTGGAACATCCGGAATAGGTTGTTCTACTTAGGGATTTTTAGGTAAAAGTATGGACTGTAACGGAGTTTGTTGGTTAGATGGGACTGGAGTCAAGCTTGACTCAGTGTTTGATTCAACGTATCTTGAAACTGATGGGTCTACAACTTGAGCGGAGAGATGCTCGGAATGTCTATGACCAATAGCTATTAAAACTCAACACACAATTGATATCCGATTGATTAAAAGTTGTGCCCTGTTCTAAAATGAAAACGTAGTGTTGTGTCATGTAGTGTAAATTTTCAACGTTGTATAATCGTTCATTCAGAAGTCGGAAGTTTATCCGAAGTTGTCGTCATCACTGATTGTCCCAACGGGCTTCACGTCAACATCCGTACATGCAATGTGTATTGAAACTTCAAAGATAGTGCTTAGGAAAACTCAAATGTGCTAAACATTGCAAAGCTTCAAGGTGGATAAAGAACCAAAAATTCACCAAGGGTTGGATGGGTATCGACCATCCTTTGAATGGATTTTGGTCCCTTTCCATCGTCTTCCTCAATCCCAAGCACGAACATCGACATGAAATCGCCTCCAACCTCTCCATCACCATCACCATCTACCTATATATAGATGTTAAAGCCTAAGGAAATAATCGATTTGGGTCCTAATTCGAGTTTGGGAATCGGATCGAGCATGCAACGATGGATCAGATACAGTTATGACAGGTAAGGTTTGGTGATGGTCAGAGTTAGGAATTCACAACGGTTGACCATGGTAGCTCAAAGCTAGCGACGGTTGTTCGATTGGGCAACAAGGACTCGTTAATGGCGACTAAAAGCTTGAATTCGAACAACAAAGTGAAGTGAAGAAAAGGGAATGGTTTGAATATATTATACCCCCGTACCATTTTTTTTGGCAATAAAATAGCCTTTTTTAAGGCTTGGATCAATACCGAATGATCCAACAAAAAAGCAACAATGACCTATGTTATATGCATATGTATGCGCATACGCTCAGGCAACTCCCTCAAGAATGTGTGTATATACATGTACACGAAAATATTCAACGTTCAATAACTGGAATCGGATAAAAGTATATCCAAACATGGAAAATCCAAAAAGGGAACCAGTTCAGAGTTACCAAGCTCAGAATGATAAACCATGAGAGCCCACTCTAGCTTTATAGTCCCGGATGCTAATGAAGCATCATAATGAATAGTTGAAGACACAACACTCCGTCGAAATGGACCAAAATAAAGATAACAACTATTCAAAGCACGGACTGGAGTCTGATATGGCAATCCCAATTGTCTTGATTCAAAGCACAATGTGTTTGGAACAAGATGTAC
This sequence comes from Allium fistulosum, assembly GCA_030737815.1. Taxonomy (NCBI): domain Eukaryota; kingdom Viridiplantae; phylum Streptophyta; class Magnoliopsida; order Asparagales; family Amaryllidaceae; genus Allium; species Allium fistulosum. The sequence continues at coordinate 865,220,929 of CM060905.1, read as the reverse complement.
TTTGAGGGAAAGTGTTATCCAGTCTTTTGGCCAGACATTGTCTAGATGGATTTGACGAATCGTACTTGAAAACTATCAAGGCAAAAAGCCCAGAGAGATAGCCATAGAATCCAGAAAAAATGTACAACCAAGGTCACGAGAAAAAGACAAGACCATCCCAAAAATTCTAAACTAATATCCATCCAAGTGATGGATTAGTATCGATCCATCCCTATGGTCAGTTCTGATCCATAAAACTTCTTCAAATATGCCCTATTTTCCTCCTGCTACCAAGTCCCGATGTCGAAAGCTTATCCCTAGCTCCACCGATCGATCGCTTGTTGTTTTCTATCAAACGTCTCAAGCAATTGAAGTCAGCAACTTCATCTCTCCACCGATCCATCATATTAGTTTAGAAACAAGCTCATAACAGTGCAAATAAGATAAAACCACGAAGCAATCACTAAGTCAACGTTACTCAAGGCATTGTGATCAATCCATAAGTGAAACTTATGGATCGATACTGATCCATGCCCATGGATGATACCGATCCATGGCAATTTGCTGACAAGGCCATGTTTTCTAAAAAGGAACCACTGCTAGACAGTAAAGATCATAGAGGAGGACGTGGTGGAGCATTTCCTGCCAACCTATAGCTATAAATATGAGTTGGGCTCACTTTCGAGGATCTTTTTGTTTCCTCGCAATTTTTACATACTTCTTTGTAATTTCCTATGGAGTGGTACTGAACCATAAGAACTGTACTTGTAAAACATCAAGATAATCGATAGAAAGCCAAAGTGGACGTAGGCAATGATTAGTCGAACCACTTACTCATTTTCCATTTATATTTCTTCATTTAATTCTCTACTCAAATTTCTTGGGTATTTGTGCTACTTTTGGTAATAACACTATAAAAGTTAAAATAATCTACTTCCATAAATTTATGCAACTAATATAATTGATAAAATGTTTATTAGTTAAAAAATATAAATGAACTAAATTAAAATTGACATAGAAATTTAAACTATACTAACCAATAAATCTTTCGGCATGTTGTCGCTTCAAGAAACATGTAAGAGCCAAATTATATAACTAATAAAACATTCATGTCTTAGTCACTTAAGCGTTTATTTGTCTAAGACTGAGTATTATATTATACGAGTTTTGAACTCTTAAGTAATATAAGAATATGGATATCTGATCCATATTCGATCACATATAAATGTTAAATAGTGAACAGTCGCGATTCGTAATGTACAAAACCTCGATGTAATTAGTTCGTTCAAAATGAGTAAGTGAACCATACCGCCGAATCATGTATTCATTACAGTTGATTGCAGTAAGGATCTTGTTGTGTTAAATGTAGCACTAGACCAAAAGCCATAAGATGGATATAGGAATTCAGTCGCTAAAATATCAGTATAACCATTTTAGGTCAAGTGCAATTTATTTGATATCCTTAAGTGTTAAGGATGACCAAATTCAGTTTTGTAAAGAGTTTAGTGTGGTCTTATAGTAAGGGTTTCCTTTAAATGGTTTGACCATTTGGAAAGCAAGCGAATGTATGAGAGTGGATATATTTTAGGCATGGTTGAAATGAAGAGAGTTAATGGTCACCACCGATTTGTAATAAAAATTATATGAAGATACTAGAAGATACCTAATATGAAATGAGAAATAATCTAACTTCACATGGTCTGAGCTATTGAGAAGCATAGGCAATAACTTTACCCTTCTGCATCAACACATCTTCTAATCTAGTTCCACATGCATCTGTATAAACCACTAAGTCCTGATTTCCATCCGGAACAGCTAACAGGGCGCATTGGTCAACAAATGCTTCAACTCAAGGAATGCTTCCTTACATTTATTAGACCAAATAGACTTCACGTCCTTCCTGGTTAGTTTAGAAAGAGGTGCTACTATCCGCGAGAAATCCTTGATGAATCCCCAAAATAGCTAGCCAATTAAAGAAAACTTCTTATCTCAGTCACCATCTCGGGTCTTTTCCAATTGTTAACAACTTTGATTTTGGCTGGATCGACTAACATCCCTTTCTCTCAAACTACATGACTAAGAAACTTCACTTCCTTCTTTCAGATTTGACACTTCAAAAACTTCGCTTTCAGTTGATGTTGCCTCAACGTCTCTAGCACTATTCTAAGATGAATCTCATGATCTCTTTCATCCTTAGAATATATCAAAATGTCATTGATGAACACCAATATGAACCTATCCAAGTGCTCTTGGAAAATCCTGTTCATCAAATCCATAAAGAAAGCTGGCGCATTAGTTAAACCGAATGGCACCACTAACCACTCGTATGAACAATATCTCCTTTGAAACGTAATCAAACGAATACTGTCCTCCACCATTCTCAATTGATGGAACCTTGTCGCCAAATCCAACTAGGAAAATACTTTGGATCCACTCGACTGATCAAACAAATCGTCAATCCTCGGCAAAGGATATTGATTCTTTATCGTCTTCTCATTCAACTTACGATAATCGATGCATAATCTTAACGACTCATCTGGTTTCTTTACGATTACCACAACCACTTCCGAAGGTGAACTACTTGTCTAATAAAACTCTTTCCTTCTAAGTTCACTAGTTGCACCTTTAACTCCTTCATCTCGGTAGGTGTCATCCTACTAGGTGGTCTACTTGCGGATTCAGCTCCTAGTACAAGATCTATTCGAAACTCATTAGCTCGTTTTGGTGCTAGTCCTATAACCGGCTCAAAAACATCTGTAAATTCTCTTAAATTAAAACCTGATTCAATTCTTCTTCCACTTATGTGGCACCTAATAAAGCATAAATTTCTAGACTCGAATTCTCAACTGAGTATACTATTCGGTCACTACTATCAGGGCATCTCAATGATATTTTCCTATCCTAGCATCGTATCTGCTCAACCAATCCATACCCAAAATAATCCAAAACCCGCATAATCAAACATGTACAAACTACATGCGAACGTATAACCTAGCAACTCAAATTCTAGATAGTCACATCTTATCCAAAGAGTTGCATGCCCTCCTATTGGATTAGCTATCCTTAAGGAAGTAACAAGGTATGATGGTTTTAAACATAACTTATCTACCAAGCACTGAGATATAAATGAATGTGATGCACCGGTATCAAACAGTACACTAACCGGTATGCTATGAATCAAAAACGTACCTTCCATCACATACTTCCCCTTCTCAGCTGCTGTCGGCTTAGATGATGATGGTTCCAAAGCAAGGACCTTTCCTTTTCTTGGCTTCTTTTGGACATTTATTCTTATAATGCCCCTGTATGGTCGCAAGCACTTCCCATTCTTCTTCCCTACAACAACCTTGCCATCACCAGATTGACACTCGTTAACATAGTGCCCCTTCTTATCACACTTTTAACATACTATATCAACTTTCCCTTTTTGACAGCTCCATCTTTCTGAGCTCCCTTCTTCTTAAAGAACTTCCTCTTCTTATTCTGAGAATTCTAGTTCTCCACCAACTTCTCTTTCCCAGAGGTCGAAAGCATTTCTTCATTCATGATAGCCATTTCCACTACTACGTTCGATGGATCTTTGAGACGTCGCATAGCTGCCCTAGCAATCTCTAACCTCAACCCCTAGATAAACTTCTCGTTCCTCTAGATAACAGCGTCAATGGTGGCATATCCATACCTAGATAGCTCATCAAACTTAGCATAGTATTCCAACACTGACATTTCTCCCTTCTCTAACTCCATAAACTTTCTGAGCAAGGCTGAATTGGCTACTTCAGACAAAAACCTTTCCTCAAATCTCCTTCGAAGTTCTGCCCAAGTCAATTCCTCCTCTGGTACCCTTACGGTCACCCTGTTCCACCAGAACAAAGCAGCTCCTTGTAACTGCCTCAAAGCCAATCTCCTTTTATGCTTGTCATTCAGATCTAAATCCGCAAAAATCCTTTCACAATGTAACAGCTAGGTCTCCACTTCTATTTCATCCTCAGTCCAAGAGAAGGCTTCTCACCAGACTGGTGTAATAGCGACTCGGCTTAACATAGTTATTACCATTCGATGCTATGGGATTGACTACTCCGCATTTACAACATTTCCTCCAGCTACTCCTGCAGTTACTTCAGCTTACATCAGATTGATGAAGAACTGATACATAGTCCTCATATTTGCTTGTGGGGTCACATCACCAACATTGGCATTTACGTTTAGATTAGCATTTGCATGTCAACCCAGATTCCTTATAGTAGTTGGTCGAGCATTTCCATTAGTTGTGGTGCTTCCTCCACCTAGATTCACTCTTTCATTTCCTGCCTTCATGTCTTTCTTTCTCGTAAATCTACATACGAGCCCTAGTAAGAAACACAAGAACGGTCTAAGAGAGAGGGGAGAATAGAGAAAGAATACATACTTATATATAGCAAATACAAGTATGTCACTATAGCGTTATCCCATAACCCCGATCTTATTCTATGATTCATTAGGATTATGTTTTCAAAACTCTTTAGGTTTAAAATTCTTTTAGTCATAAATCTATGCTCTGATACCAACATGTAACATCCCCCATTCTAAGACCTAAAAATAACCGCTATGGATGTTACAATCATCCATAGTTACTAATTCTCCATGACAAACATAACTATATTAATCATATCAATAATCAGAAGCACATGAATATGAAAATTTTCCAACACAATTCAAAAATAACTTTTACATTCCATTTTAAAATATGATTTCATATTCATTACACAATCTCATTTGCAAACCCACGTTTAGAGAAATTATAATTATTACAAAATACTCCAAGAGAGACATGTGTAGATGCCCCCTTGGTTGATCCGAGTCAAATACTTGGCAATTATACAACTTTGCCATTACATCCAAAACAACACAATGGATAAATGGATACTGCTAAATAGCTAGATTGCCTCCTGCACATCTTCGGAAGCTGATTCACCTAACTGGAACATGAAAGCCCTTATTTCCAACCTACTCAAATGAGTGCCCGAGAGTTTAAGGGGAAAAAACAAAAACTTCGAGTAAGACAACAGTCTGGTATGAATAAAAACCTACCATCTCAAACCAAATAGATATCTAGTGAGACCATTCCGCTGAGCGGAACGGGTTTTCCCCTCACTAGTACATTAACAGAACTTATTAACCATATACTGTGCTCCTACAACAACAATGGTTAGAACAAAAATAACATTTATAGTTATGCAACATATAGTGGATTACCCATCCCAATGTATCAGATTACCCGTCTTAACTTCAAATGACTACTCATCATAATTTAAACTGACTATCCAACTTATTTTTAATCTGACTACCTGTCTTATACTTATGTGGACTACCCATCTTGCATTTAAACATATTCATAGTTTTTTGAACTATCCATCTCACATACAATTATTACTTGGATTACCCATCCCTTACCATATTGACTACACGTTACATATGGTTTAATTATTTAAATTATATGGACTATCCATCACACATATTTCATTTAATTACATTGATGTGGACTATCCATCACACATTCCATAGGTTTCCTAAGAGACTATGAAACCTTCATTAACCTCGTAGAGACTATCCATCTTCAGTATGATGTGGACTATCCACCTCACGTCCCATATTTTTCCTAGGATAACTATGAACCTATTATTAAACAATTTGATTCATGTTACCCACATGTTTAACCTATGTCTATCGGTACCCCCAATTATGTTATCTCCCTTTAAATGTATAACATTTCAAAGCAACATACATTGGTATCACCAAATGATCAATGTCGAACTCATTTAAGAAAATGCATTGGTATCTCCAATGATAAAGTCTCATTTATAAAAAATTTAATTTGTCAAACTAATCTACTTTGGTGTCCCCAATGACAGTGTCGACATCTACAACCAAAATAGCATTGGTATTCCTAGTGTTTAAAATCGAAGTCATAAAATAATAGGCTCGCTGCCCTTCACAAAATAGAATATAAAATACGTGGTTTTAAAACTATGTCGAAAAGAAACTAATGGCTCTCTACCCTTAAAGAAGATAGGAAACATTTAAGCCGTGTTATGCCTCTTCGAACCTCTATTCAAGGTAAACCATGCTTAAATTCTTTTAATTACAAATTTTCCATTGTCAAAGACAATGTCATCGACATAGATAACATATGGATTACCCACCTTCCTTAACAAAGCTTTAGGATAATATATTAAAAAAATGGCTTACTTCCTAGAATATGAGGTCATCGACTCTTTTTGACTTAGGCTATACTGCCTCTTTAAACCATAGTTATACTTTACATAAAACTATGCCTCACCGGCTTTAAAGAATGAAGTGCACATCGTTGCCAAATAGTATAATGTCACTGACGTTGATGAATAGCGACATCAACTCCAGCGGTGCTAATTTGAAACCTTATACTTAACTTACTTAGGCTATTATGCCGCTCAATATATATATATATATAGTCAAAGTCATAACAAGCGGCATCCCGGCATTTTCCATAGTGGACTTCGAAGATATTGAAAATAATGGTTTATGGATTCAATAAAATCATAGTCGAAGAGGGACGACGTCGACTTAGATTAATTAATCACGAAGTGGCATTGCCGCTAAACATAAGTTGTCGACGATGTCGGCGTCGACACTGTTTTTAACGACCCATAAATTAATCACTTAGAAAAAGATGATTTAATTAAGATTTTTCAAAAATAAGGTTTTATAACACAAATGTGATTTTCTAAACCAAAATAAATAATAGTAATCATATTTTGAATATGTATTTACAAAAATATCTTCTTCGGACAAATATCGGTAAAATAATCGAAAATTGTTTTATCAATAAACAACTCTTAGACCATCTAACATCATGCATAGAGCTGGATACGTACACTTATTTATATATATTTGAGCGAGAATATGTAACAAAATAAATTATTTTATTTTTTAAAATAAAATCTTTTTATGGCATCATCAATGATATCACTATTTTGGAATAAATGATTTTTGAATTTAAATTGAGTTTAAATGACTTAATAATTATTTTAATTATTAAATCAGCCCTTTTAATTATTATATAATGATAGAAATATTATTATCAAAATTTGTTTACAAATATATATATATATACACACACACATACACACACATATACATACATACATACATACATACATACATACATACATACATATATATATATATATATATATATTAAATAAGAAGTGAAAATATGGACGGAAATCGAAATCGGAATCTGTAACGATTTAATGTAGAAAATTTGTTCAACATTGCGAATCACTTGAGATATACCTATGCACACATACATGTACATATACATGAACATATTCATATGCACACGAACACATATAAACAGACAAATATACTTATACACACACACACACACACACATATATATATATATATATTATAAAATATCTAAGATATTTTCCTAAAACTTCATCCTTAAGTAAATCCAAAGCCAACCTCTTGCACCGTAAGTACAAGAACATGGCCACACACTTTAGGTATGCTCGGCCGAGAATGATGTGGTGAGGCAATGGTGATGAAATGGCAAGTAAATATCATGATAATTTTATTCACTTTTTTCTATAAATACCACCACCCATCTTCACTTCATTCACGCTTCTTCTTCATAACATTCCTAAACTCTTTATCCTATTCTTCTCAACATTAATGGCTTTATAGCCTAAGAAATAAAATATTACAAAATCAAAAAAATTATACCAAAATCAATCAAAATCTATACCACTTCAAACCAAAGTTCAAGCTAATGATCTCTTCCTTCCCCTCCACCAAGGCCATGTGCAACCAAGCATTCCACCACCACCTGCCAAGCAAGGCCGAGCCCTTTCAAGCCTCCAAGAGCAAGGCCAAACCCCCTAGGAGCATTTGTGCTAGTAATCGTGAGCTCCCATTTCGGGATAGCGGAGCTATAGCTGTTTTAAAGTTAGTTCGATTGAAAATCAAGTGAGAAACTATATATATATAATGAAGATGTAACCTGATTTCTACGAGTGTTTAATATGTTTTGATCATCAAGTATTGGTTGTTTTAATATAGTAAAGTCACGTTAAATACACGTCGATATTGCACAAGGAAATCACTTTCCTAATCAAGTTATAAAAGTAATATGGAATCATTAAACCCCTTTGAAATGATTTAAAATGGTTTATAAAAGTTTTGTAAACACTAAAATCCAATTTGGTGGTGCGTCGCATAACGGCAGTTCGCGATTTTGCACTGTACAAGTTTAAACCCATTTATATGATGGAATCGGAGTTGGAATTCTTTGTAATAATAATTTTCCGAACTCTTATAATTATGGTTTTCAAACAAAAGAAAAGGATTGAGATTTTGTTTAGTAGATATTGAAATATGAGCAAATCAAGTTTTCAAAATAGTCGCGGTTTGGTTGTACGGAAACCAAAGTGATAAATTCTTTAAAAGTGATATTTTTAATTCTTTAAAAACATGGAATAAATTCTATAAATATGTTAAAATGTTTTAAAAGAGATTTGAGTTATAAAAATGGATTTCTAAATGATCGAAAAGTTGTTTTGATCAAATAAGCCTTAAAAGCACTATCCGTAGCAATATTCACAATACTTTTTGCAGCATTTTTAATAACTTCTGAAATGTGACTTTAAACATAAATATTTTTTCAAATCTTTTATAAATGTTTTCAAATAAATAATTAATTATTTTAAAGATAATGCGGATTTTTTACAATTTATTTTAAAGAGTTTAAATAAATGATTTAAAGAAAACCTGTTATAATCAAGTGATGTAATCATAGCTCTAAAAGCGGATGAGTAGACTGGATTTTTCAATTCGTAAGATCCAGTTGTGAGGTGCTTAAATTAAGGAGATGTTCAGGAGCAACCAGTGCCTTGGCTTGCCTGGCTTCTTTCCTAGGCGAGGAATAAATAAGGTTGAAATGTCGGAAATGAGGTTAGTATAAAAGATTTAATTTTTCCAAATTTAATACAACTTGGATTGTATAGAAATAATCTTCTCATACTTGGTATTAAATTCTGAGGAGGGAACCCTTACTATCCGTGTGAATTTAAAAGCTGATTTCACCGTTACTTGACGGACAGTAAAGGTTGAATACAGAAATTGATGTTGGGTAGAATTAGTATAATTTCTATCGACCCTTTTTCTCAAAAAGGTTTTACAATACGATTTATGAGAAATGATTTTGATTTGGTATTTCCAAAGTTGAAGAAAGGTTTAATGATTCCATATATACTAGAAAAGAATATAATCTAAAGATTTATATATATATATAAGAGATATTTTATTTGATAAAATATATTAATGAATGAAATGATAATCAAACCTCAAACTTAACATCTTTTTATCGATAATTGGTCCGGAGATCTGGTGATTTTTATCCGATAACCACTTTGAACCAATTTACGAGTTCGAAAGTGAGGATATGTTAAAGACAATGAAGTGAAGGCATGGATCTTCATAATGGAAGGACCGCTCATTGATAATTTCGGAGTAGCTCCCAAGATAAATAAATAGCAGTGGTCCCATCATTCTGGGATCTTCGCATGCAAGGACTACTCGCTACTAATCTAAGGGGTGATGCCGACAGGATGTGGTTTGAGGGTGCCTTTGATTTATCCTATTCCTGGACAACTTGTATGGATGAATGTCTCACATTGCATTTCTAAGAACACAGTGCATTGATATCTACAAATGTACATCTGTTTGGTGGTGTAGGAGGTAACCCCTCTTATACTTAACACCCTTCTCTGAGACGTATGAGTTTAGAGGTTGTACTTTTGTTGAAATTAATAGTGTGTTGTTGGAAATCACAATGTGGCATTCTAAGTGAAAATGTTCTAAGAAAGGTAAATGTTACTTCAAGCCTCACACTCGGGGAATTATTAAACAAGGGTTGCTTTAAGGCTAAGTGATTCGCAACTATTAGGTTATGATGTCACCTTTCTATATCTATTTATTTCTACCCGCTATGACGTCGGGTTTAAATTATGTGGTATATGCTATGGGGTCCCAGATAGATCAGTAACGGTCGGAGTGATATCATATTTGGTGCTATCTGTACCATATGTTGGTCTCGAGTAGACCGGTCTTAATTCGTTGAGGTTTCGAAGATGTCAATCCTCGGTACATTCCTCTAGAAATGTACTGTACGGAAGGTAGTCTGTTACCTCACTATTCATTAGAAATCCAAATCTCCAATAAGTGCCTTCGGTTTAAGTTGTTAACCTATTATGCCATCAAATTGAACCAATGTAATAATTTCGGCTATTTGAATATGTTTATTTGAAAGGTATTCAAAGAATGTCGTTAAAAATAATACCATTAGATTTTACATAGAAATAATTTGGTTATCGTAAGGTAAAAACCCATTCTGTGTTTAGATGCAGCGTGGTTTTGTGAAATACCCTTTTGCTTTCCAAATACTCATATTTGAGTTTCTCACACCAGTCCCATTACTGACCCGGAGCTTATTTCTCATTTGCCTTAAATTTTGGGTGCCCTATTTTTTTGGGCAGCCAAGTAGTCAGGTAGCTTGGAGTATTTTGGAAGGAGCATGGAGCATGAAGACTGGAGGGTCCTTTTGTCAATAGTGATCTATTTCAAATTTTCACTATATCATGTTGTATGTATTTAGTATCTACCGTCCTCTGGAAGGATTGGCAGTTATAACTGTCCCTGGGTGGGTTAGTACTTATGTAACTCCGATGAATCACTTATAGTGCTTGTATGTACTTTCCATATGTATAATTAATGATAATGTGAGATTCTGCTGTTATTCTATCTTCTATCTTTTATTTCTTTTAAAAACCCATGATTATCTACCTCTCCGACACTTGAATTTACAACACGTGAATACCTAAGATGTATTAGTGTTGATCTTCAAGGGTCGAAAAGGCCGGTCGTCACAGTTGGTACCAGAGCTTAGGTTGAGCAAACACCTAAGCCTTGATGTGGTCGACTCATTAAAGATAGGGATAGTAATACCCTAGAATGAGTTTAATCAATGAGAGAGCGTATTTGTAATTTTATCTAAATAAATCCATCCATGTCATTTTATGCTTAATACCCATTCCCTAAGATAATCTCATTTATGTATTATAAATTGGTATCTTGCTATATTCAGGCGGTAAGAGATGAGTACAAGAAGAGGACGAGGAAGGGAAGGCAGCAACACGCCAACCACTAATGGTCGAAATGCTACAGTTGTGGAAGAAGTAATGATTCCTAAGCAACCCCAAATTACCTTTATAGCTCTTTGCATTAATTATACTAGCTTGGGAGGGAAACCATTCTAAGAAATAGAGTCTATTGTTGAAGTGCATGCATGGCTTCGCTGGTGTGAAAGAATATTCAAAGGATTGAACATAGAGGATGGTCAAAAGAGGTTCTTAGCTTCCTAGCAATTGTAGGAAGGAGCTCTACCATGGTGGGAATCCATCACTTTGAATGATTCTAAAGACAATTTCTCTTGGACTAGATTTAAAGAAGTATTCGAAGAGCAGTACATACCTGTAGTCGGGAAATCTCGTCTTTATAGAAATTTTATGGCCTTGAAATAAGAAGATATGTATGTAGAGGAATACTCAAATAAGTTCACTGAGTTATCTCATTTTGAGCTGGGACTAATAGACATGCCCTTAAAGAAAAATGAGATGTTTATTGCGGGAATGAAAGAGCAATATCAGGACCGAATGACCGCACACGTGAAGGGAACTTTTATGGACTATGAAGTATTGGATAAAAGGAATCCAGTGGTAGCCCAAGGAAATAGCAACAATCAAAACAAGAGAAAGAAGCCGTGGCAGGGAAAGAATGGTGGAGAATCTCAAGAGAACCGTTATAAGGATGTTGTTTCTTATAATTGCCAGAAGAAAGGCCATCTTGCAACAAACTGTAGGAGTCCTAAAGTGTAGAAACAACAGTAAGGAACCATCTCTCCTATGGTTTAGAAGAGTATTTTTTATAATTGCCATTAACCGGGACACTGGAAAAACAAGTGCATGTTAACGAAGAAGGGAGAACAAATCAAGGTTTACGCTATAAAGAATGAGCCTTCAACCTCTGAATATATGAAGAGCAAGGGAGTCCTAGAAGGTAATTTATGTGTTAATGATATTTCAATTAGAGTATTATTTGATATTGGGGCTTTCGATAGTTTTATTGCTAAGAAATTAGTTGATAAGTTAAACCTTACCCCAGAAATAGTAAAAACCCCTATCCACGTATCTAATCCCATATGCGGTACGACCAATCTTTGTATGATCTGTGTAAATGTACAAGTTACCTAACAAACCCACCAATTCTTATGAGACCTATTTGTCCTTGATTTAGGTTTGATATTTTACTCGGAATGGATTGGCTATCCAAGTATAGAGCTATTCTAGACCGCAACAATCAAATGATAATATTAAAAGTGGCGACCAGGCGAAGGGTGGTAGACCAAATAATATGTGAAGGACCTAGTCCAGCAAGAGACAGATTCATGTATGCGTTAGATTTATCTCAAATGAACTTGGAAAAAATATCGATTGTTAAAGAAATTTAAGATGTTTTCGAGGAAGTTAAAAGTTTGCCCCCGCACCGGGAAATTGAATTCTGTATTAACTTAATCCCTGATGCCAGACCCATCATTCACCTTATTCGTAAGATGGCTCCAAAAGAAAAGATTGAGTTGGCAAACAAATCGATGAATTATTAAAAAAAGGGGCTAATTAGACCATGTCGCTCAAGTTAGGGAGCAGCTGTTGTTTTTAAGGCAAAATCTAATGGCTCCCTTAGACTGTGTGTAGACTACCAAAACCTAAATAAGCAAAAGATTAAAAACAAGTATACTCTACCCTGCATAGACGACTTGTTTAATCAATTACATGGTGCTTGGGTATTCTAAAAAATGGATCTAGCTACCGGACTCCATCAGTTGAGAATATCAGAAGATTTCATTCCCTTTACTGCATTCTGAGGGACAGATAGTTTCTATGAATAGTTGGTTATGCCATTTGGGCAAACCAATGCACCCGCCTATTTCGTGGACCTTATGAATAGAGTATTGAGAGATGTACTCAACAAATTCGTGTTGGTCTTTATTGACGATATTCTCATATGTTCGAAGACTGAAGAAGAGCACGAAAGACATTTGGAGATCGTGTTGGAGATATTGAAAAGGAATGTGCTGAAAGCAAAATTTTCAAAATGCCATTTCTGGGAAAAAGAGGTTAGATTCCTGGGACATATTGTGTCAGGGGATGAAGTTTCAGTAAACCCAGGAAAAAATCCCAACTATAAAAGATTGGAGACAACCACAGACTCCGAAGGACATCCATAGCTTCTTTGGATTAGCTGGATTTACCAGAGGTTTATTCAAGACTTCTCAAAAATTTCCTCTCACTTAACAAAGCTGACATGAAGGATGCTGTGACATCCCGGATTTTTGGCAGTATTATTCTAATCAATATTTAATTGAATTAATTAAAATACAGGTTATTATTTTAAAACAAATATATATGTAATTGGGAGAAGCTATGGTTTGGAATTAAAATAACGAGTTTCTATATATTTTAAACCTGAAATCTATCTTATTTAACTTTATTAATATGTTTTTTAAAAATATATATGTATGATATAGTCTGGACAATAATAGTTCAAGTAAAATAAATCTTATCAATATTAAATCTAAATATAAAACAAGTATATTGTTTAAAAATAAATATAAATATACAGGCTTAAGAAATTATGGTATTGACAAGTTTAACAATAAATATCTTTTAGATTAAGTGTTGATAGTTTTGTAAGGAATATAGAAATAAATGTTTAAGTTGTAAATAGGGATAAATATACAAAGTAAGATAAAATACAACCAAATTGTATTTACAACACAAAATAAAGGTTATGAAAATAAATATATATAGAGCCATACAAGACAATATTATATATTCGTGTACAAATAAGATTAGTGTATGTATGTAAACTAGAAAATGAAAGACAATAATAATTTATGCTGGCACACAAATCAGTCACCAAGGCAAAGAAGAAAATAGATTCAAACATTTAAACAATTAAAAGATAAAATATGGAAGAATATGAAACAAGACAACAAAGTAAATATCTATGTACAATATATATAAAGATAAATATGTAGGCTTGGGAAATAAGACAATGATAATTAATGCAATATCATTTCAGCCACCATTCAAAAGAAAAATCTCTGACCAAGTTTTATAAAAAAAAACAATATCTAACAGTACAAGATAATCTTATACCTGAATACTACTTCAGCTGTACACATTGCTTTGATATATCATCCTTGTTTTTCCATTTCGTGCATTAAAAAGAAACCTGAGCATAAGAAAAAAAGAAAAAAAAATCACAGCCTGGATTCGAGAACAAGCTAAGTAAAACAAAAGAAAATCAAAACCTATTAGCATTTTAAAACCAGGGAAAGGAAGCAAACCAGAAGTTAGCACCCCTATTTACAAACTTAAACAACAATCTCTTCAAACAAGCAAGAAGATTTAAAGAAAGATCAAGTGTCAGCTTCCAGATTGTGCTCTGTTCATTTAGTTTTCAGGTGAGTAATCATTTAATTTAAACTTAAGTAGATCTATGGTTGTTGCTTATGAATTTCTGAGGTGATGTTGCCTGTATGTGTAGATATAAGTATAAAATCTTATTTATGAGTGTATACAGATGTGCATGTCTGATTGTATTCTTGTTCTTCTCTGTCTTCATAATACAGAGTTTAAATATAGAGATAATTCATTCTCTTTTCCCCTGATTTCTTTTAAGGCTTTGTTTCCAAACATGAAATGTCTGTTTAGACATAAATTAAATTTTAACAATGAATTTAAGTTAGAATATTTGGAAGTTTATCAGGTAATTAAGAGTACAGTAAGATGTCTTCATATATGCTAAAAATCAATCATTCTAATCTGTTGTTTCAAGGTCCTAACTTGAATCCATTATAAGAGTTATGATTTTTAAAACAAATATCAAAATTTTTAATGTTGAATTGAATGTGTGTATGGAAATTGACTGGAATTTGGTTTCTGGTCAAGTTCTGGTGGCTGGAGCTACTGGGGTGGTCGGGAACATCGCTGGAGATGGAGGGGGTATTGGAGGTTCCGGCAAAAATGGTGAGGAGGGTGTCTGATCATCGTGGCGTCGTTGGCGAAGTGGTTTAGATTCTAAACCTAGTTTTGGGTCGAGATTGTAAATTGGGGCAGCGCATCTTCTATGGTGGATCCAGCTTCACCAAATTGAGGGGATCGATGGTGGGAAGGTCGTGGAAGATAAGGCTGGAGGCGTAGGCGTTCTGGCGATCGACATTTCGAGTTCGAAGTTTTTTTTCCAGGTTTGGGTTTCCTGTTGTATTCGTTCCAGGTTAGGTTAAATACTCGAATTCAAATTCGAGGAAGAACTGATGGGTTTTTGATCAAGGTGGGGTGTGAGGATGACCATTGATATGGGGAGATCGTTGTAGTTGGTCGGAGTTGGTTGCACTTGTGGTGCATGTGCACGGTGCACGATCTGTTTTGTGGAGTCTGTTTTTAAGTAGAAGAAGGGACTCTGAGCTGCTCGAGTATTTAGTATAGGTTACTCGAAGTAAGGAAGGGTTTTACTCGAAGCAACCAAGGGGTAGCTCGGGTTAAATATTGGTTACAGGGTTTCTTTTAAACCTGTTTGTTCAAATTTCTAAGAATTATTTTAAGCAAAGTTTTAAATCAAAATTTAGTCTGGATTCAAAATTGATTTAAATCTTAATTTAAATATTAATTGAGTTATATAGATTAAATTGTTTTGATAACTTTAATGGTAAAAAAAAGAGAATTTTGTAATAATTTTGAAGTTGAAATAAATTTGGTTTAAACTCTTGTAAGATAAGTGGGTTTTTAACATATGATTTAAAGGTTTGTAAATAGTTTTATTTAAACTTTGTTAAAGTTAAAATGTATTCATTTTATATCATATATTTGAATTGAAATTTTTAAATAAATTTGGAAGTAAAATGTTTTCCAATGTATAAATTAATGATAACTAGATCATTTATAAAAGAAATGATTTATCTTGAAGATAATTTAGAAATTGATAATTAAAAATTAAATAAGATAATTAGTAAGCGATTTAGTATTAATTAATCGGTTAATTACTTAGTATAATTAATGTAAGAATTGATAAATAAAGTTATTTGAGGATAACTAAGTAATGTAATTAATTAAGGATAATTAATTACTGATCTGATTAATCAAGTGGATCAATGTATAAAAATAATTAAAGATTAATTATTAAATAATGATAAAAAAATTTAGAAGTAATCAAGGAATGATTAATTAATTGGTCCATAAGTAATTAATGTTAAGTAAGTAGGATTAAAGTGATTATAGAAATTAACTTAAAATTTTATTTAAAATAGTGTGACTAAATCATCATGATTATAACTGATTGAATGGATAAATACCTTGAATTGGTTGATATCTCTGATATGATATGTTTGAATAGACAGTGAAAGTATAGTTACCTATCACTGATGAATTGATGAGTATAACAAGTGACATTTTGTATCTAAAGCTGGAAAGTTTTGCACTTGAATAACTTGGTTAAGATGGTATTGTATTCGAAGAGACCGGGGACGGGTATTAGTACATACCCGAAACCACTTCGGTTGAAATCTACATGATTCTATATGGGTTTGATATGTGAAATCAATAGAATGGAATTGAATCATATGGACTTTTGAACTAAGTAAGAATATTTAGAATATGATTCGTGAAATAAGTGTTGAGTATAACAAGTAATGAACTCGTAGTGAAGTACGAGTTACCCGGGTTTCCTAGTATGATTTGAATCAGTATTTTCGTTAGATGGGTTACTCACGCTGGTTTCCAGCCTGACCCGGGTGTTACTTTGATGTAATGCTCGGGTCAGACCGAGTATTACAGATTTTCAGGTAAGGACGTTCTGGAGCTCAGGAGGCGAGCTGGATGGCAGGACGTATGGAGTGTTCCATTGTGACTATTATTTCTGTTTATCTGAGACATATTTGATTTGTATATGTCCATTGTTAGTATATATGATTATAACTCTGATGTATTATAATTGTAAATTGACATATACGGTATTCTTTTGTAAACTGTTATTATTTGATATTATATTTTGATCCGCTGCGAATGTGAGAATCTGTGTTGTGATTTCTGTTTCTTTTCTTCTATCTCTTTCTTCTTTCCCTAACTATCTGGAATTTTCGGGTTTGAAAATTTCGGGTCGTTACACTTGGTATCAAAGCTGAAGGTTAAGCGAGAACCTTGGCTCTATTGAGATTACTCATTAAAGATAGGGTCAATAGTACCCTAGAATGAGTTGAGTGTATATGAGAGAGCGTACTTGTTATTTTTTATATAAAGATTTTAAATGATTTCATATAAGATTATATTTTGATATATAAAGCAATAATTTACTCTAATAAATATTAAGGAAATTACCCGTTGAATTATTAGAATTAAATCAAGAAGTAATATAATACAACCAAACTGAAATTAAATAAAGATAAAGTTTGAAATGGATTCAAACTAAAATTGAAATCTTGAATTGGAGAAATATTTCAGAATAAGATGATAATGGATGGTTTTAGATATGACAATCTTGATTATTATCTTAAGTGATTGTTGTGTGTTTAATAATAAGATGTGTATTAATGAGTAAGCAAATGAAATGGTTTAAAGAAATATAACATTTAGGCATGTATGACTTATAGATTGGAACTGAAGATGATATAAATTGTGAAGTTTTAAATCTGGGTCCAGAATTTGAAAATTGTTTCAAAGTGATAAAGAAATAATAAATAATATTATTTGAATGAAAGGGCTTATTCAAACAGGAGTTGTTTGAAATTTTTAAAGGGAATTTGTTTGAAATTAAAAACCAATAATGGATTAAAATCTAAGGTATGACTTGAAGTGCGAATGAAATAAATATGTATATATGTGGGATATACATAAGATCAAAGTTGATTGGAAGTAAACACTAGGTGTCGAGTTTTGAATTTTCCCTAAAATGTGATAAGTTTTTGAGCTTATAAGTGAGAAGGGATATTGATAGGAAGTTTAAGAATTTGAAATGGAGAAATTCAAATTTTGTGAGATTGACTGGATCAAGTGAATTGAATTTAACTTAGGGAAGTTAAATAAGAACAACCTAAATTGGAAATTTCAAGATGAAATTAAAATTTTACTTAGTGAAGTTAAATGGGTTGTTTTGAAATGGGAGTTATGTGTGATCTCAAATGGATTTGAGATCTGGAAATGGGAAATGTGTGTTATTGATGGATGTTGTTTCAAATAATCTGGATGTTTATTTATTTTGGCTTATCCCGATATCATCCTTTTGTTATTAATAATCCATGAAACTGTGAATTGGATTATTCTAATTAAATTAAGAAATGGATTGAGGTAATATACATCCACTGCAGAAATTTAATGGAATCACTTTGAACTTAAGAATTAAATTTGCAAACTAAAATTGTTTAAGGATTGGTTTCAAAGTTAGAAGTTAAAAATTTGGAGATAAATGAAATTCTGAAGATTAAATTGTTTACAAATTTTGAACTCTTATTTGAGCCTTGAAATAAGTTAATAAAGGCAACTTAAAATGAAATTTGGATTCAGAATTGAAAATTTGTTAAAGATTTAAGTTGTTAAATTAAAAATAAAGGTTAATTTGATTTAAGGGGTTAAATCAACATTTGAAAATTTAACTCGAATTTATATAATTCGAGATGGTTTAAAGTTGAGATTCAGATTTCATTAGTTCAAATTGAATTTAGTCTGAATTAACTGGAATTGAAGATGGATAAGTATAAAATTCAAATGGGAATTGGGATAAATTCATAAGGAAATTTAAATTGAATTGGTGGGATTGAAGGTTGGGAATTGAACAGTTTGACTCTGGAATATTTTCAAAATAAATTGTTTAGTATAAACCTATTTTTCTAAGCTATTTATTATATACAACCTTTCTTTTTAAAGCCAAATTATTTTATACTTGTTTTACAATAAGTTTTGGAGCTATTTAACCATTTTTCGACTGTTTCTTAAACTAATTACTATTTTTCAACTATGTTACAAATTAAATACTATTTTACAACTATTTTGCAATTATTTAAAAATTTCTGAAACTATTTAACTATTTCTCAGCTATTTTACAATTAATTACTATTTTACAGCTATTTTACAAACTAATAATTATTTTTCAACTACTTATCTTTTTTTTAAAATTTTCAAGCTATTTTCGAATATTAACTGATCGGAGTTCAAACTATTATTGAGTAAATACCCAACTGAGATAAGAATTGAAGTGATAATCCAAATGGGGATTTAGGCAAATGTGAATAAGTGAATAAAATCAAAGTGAATGTGAATAGAAAGGGAACTGATTTAACTGATAATCAATGAAGATAAATACGTAGGATGAACGTATACTATTCTATTCGCATAGTGATTTGATCCAGATTCGAGCACAGAATTTAGAGATAATATTATCGATCCGAATTGGGATTTTTCGCTCGATTTTCGACGGCGAACCTGGATATGGATTTTTGATTGGTTCTGGATATTCTATATCATAGTTGTGACTATGCAAGGAGAATGACGGTTTCTGATCAAGGAACCAGATTTGAGTCCGCACTAGGAAGTCGGGTGGACGATACTAGTTCGGAAGTGAAATTTCGTGATCGAGTGAGCGATCAGATTGCTATTGCGTACGGATGGTATGGGTACATCGTACGGGTTTCAATAAAATTGATATTGAAAATTTGTGGATAAGCACTGTAAATGATTTTTGAAATTGAAAGTATATTTTATGAAATATATGATGAAGTAAAGTGGGAATTGAACATTTCTATGATTAAAATTTACTTTATGAAAGCAAGCAATATGGAGAATGACTTTACAAAAGAGTAATCAAAATTTGAATATTGATTGGGCTAAACAAAGTTATATATCTTTGTTATATATGGAAAACTCCCCTTATTGAATCTATTGCCAGAAGAAAATGATTTTTGAAAGTATTTGAAGTATAAAAGTGAATTTATACAAGTACAAATTGATTCAAAAAAATTTCAAAACTTTTATATATATGTATATATAAAAAAAAGGATTTGTGAAAATGATTTTGAGGAAAGGTTTTGGGAACCTTTTGATTTGGAAAGGCTTTTGATTTTCGAGGAAAATCAAATTTGAAAGTTTGGAAAGCCTGATTGTGAATTATCGATTTTGGGAATCGATTTTGTGTAAAGGAGTTTTGTATGAGATCATACTAGGTGTATGATTTGGAAAATACTATATGTGTATAGTATAAAGTGTTTTGGGATTGGCTTTGGGGAAAAAGGCGCTCCCTTGAAATGAACTTCTCAGGAGTGCCACAGGGTGGTACTGCCTTGAGCCTCTAAGGGGGAGGTTCTAAAGTTGATCCTGTGAGGAGTCCAGACAAAACTAGTTCCTGAGGATTATTTGTGTAGTGAAAGTCGGGGGCTGGTGCCTACAGAGGCATTTGGGTTATGCTGTGACGACAGCATAACTCGATGTCACTGCGATCTACTGCAGACCATAGCGAAAGTCGTGTGTGCCGCTGAGAGCCAACAGTCTATGTTTGATTTTATATCGATAGACTGCGACACTATGGTAACATAGCGAAAGTCGTGTGTGCCGCTGAAAGCCAACAGTCTGCATTTGATTTTACATCGGTAGACTGCGACCTATGTAGGAGTGGAGAAGTTTCATTTTGACAGCGAAAATCAAAGGCCGTTGAGAGCCTACAGTTACATGGACTTTTGCTGCGACGGCAACGTAACCCTGGAATGTAACTGTGATCTGTTGTAGGATTCATGGCGTAATCGAGAGGCCGTGGAGAGCCTGCAGTTACCTGGACTTTTGCTGCGATGGCAACGTAACCCAGGATGTAACTGCGACCATGGATGGGTGTGATGATTTCCAGAGCATTCTCATCAAAGATATTTCCTCTATTTTAAAAACTGTTTTCTATATTTTCAATAAAATTATTTTTCAAGTATTTTCACTGGGTGTTGAAAACGGGTCGGCCAAGCACTTATAGATTTTCAGTCGAACGCCTGATCAACGTATGACCGAATTTCTGTAAGAACAAGGATGGACTTGTTGAAACATCGGGTTATAAAAGTATTTTTATAAAAACTACTTTGAAATAATATTATATGGATATTTAAAAGTGTTTTAAAGGTGATTAAGAATATTTATCTGGTTTTAAACATTTTCATAAATTCTGACTTCGTTCCTTTTCGAGGACGAAAAGTTTTAAGGGGGGAGGGATGCGACATCCCGAATTTTTGGCAGTATTATTCTAATCAATATTTAATTGAATTAATTAAAATATAGGTTATTATTTTAAAACAAATATATATGTAATTGGGAGAAGCTATGGTTTGGAATTAAAATAACGAGTTTCTAAATATTTTAAACCTGAAATCTATCTTATTTAACTTTATTAATATGTGATTTAAAAATATATATGTATGATATAGTCTGGACAATAATAGTTCAAGTAAAATAAATCTTATCAATATTAAATCTAAATATAAAACAAGTATATTGTTTAAAAATAAATATAAATATACAGGCTTAAGAAATTATGGTATTGATAAGTTTAACAATAAATATCTTTTAGATTAAGTGTTGATAGTTTTGTAAGGAATATAGAAATAAATGTTTAAGTTGTAAATAGGGATAAATATACAAAGTAAGATAAAATACAACCAAATTGTATTTACAACACAAAATAAAGGTTATGAAAATAAATATATATAGAGCCATACAAGACAATATTATATATTCGTGTACAAATAAGATTAGTGTATGTATGTAAACTAGAAAATGAAAGACAATAATAATTTATGCTGGCACACAAATCAGTCACCAAGGCAAAGAAGAAAATAGATTCAAACATTTAAACAATTAAAAGATAAAATATGGAAGAATATGAAACAAGACAACAAAGTAAATATCTATGTACAATATATATAAAGATAAATATGTAGGCTTGGGAAATAAGACAATGATAATTAATGCAATATCATTTCAGCCACCATTCAAAAGAAAAATCTCTAACCAAGTTTTATAAAAAAAACAATATCTAACAGTACAAGATAATCTTATACCTGAATACTACTTCAGCTGTACACATTGCTTTGATATATCATCCTTGTTTTTCCATTTAGTGCATTAAAAAGAAA
This sequence comes from Allium fistulosum, assembly GCA_030737815.1. Taxonomy (NCBI): domain Eukaryota; kingdom Viridiplantae; phylum Streptophyta; class Magnoliopsida; order Asparagales; family Amaryllidaceae; genus Allium; species Allium fistulosum. The sequence continues at coordinate 865,198,659 of CM060905.1, read as the reverse complement.
CCTGAGCATAAGAAAAAAAGAAAAAAAATCATAGCCTGGATTCGAGAACAAGCTATGTAAAACAAAAGAAAATCAAAACCTGTTAGCATTTTAAAACCAGGGAAAGGAAGCAAACCAGAAGTTAGCACGCCTATTTACAAACTTAAACAACAATCTCTTCAAACAAGCAAGAAGATTTAAAGAAAGATCAAGTGTCAGCTTCCAGATTGTGCTCTGTTCATTTAGTTTTCAGGTGAGTAATCATTTAATTTAAACTTAAGTAGATCTATGGTTGTTGCTTATGAATTTATGAGGTGATGTTGCCTGTATGTGTAGATATAAGTATAAAATCTTATTTATGAGTGTATACAGATGTGCATGTCTGATTGTATTCTTGTTCTTCTCTGTCTTCATAATATATAGTTTAAATATAGAGATAATTCATTCTCTTTTCCCCTGATTTCTTTTAAGGCTTTGTTTCCAAACACGAAATGTCTGTTTAGACATAAATTAAATTTTAAAAATGAATTTAAGTTAGAATATTTGGAAGTTTATCAGGTAATTAAGAGTATAGTAAGATGTCTTCATATATGCTAAAAATCAATCATTCTAATCTGCTGTTTCAAGGTCCTAACTTGAATCCATTATAAGAGTTATGATTTTTAAAACAAATATCAAAATTTTTAATGTTGAATTGAATGTGTATATGGAAATTGACTGGAATTTGGTTTCTGGTGGCTGGAGCTACTGGGGTGGTCGGGAACATCGCTGGAGATGGAGGGGGTATTGGAGGTTCCGGCAAAAATGGTGAGGAGGGTGTCTGATCATCGTGGCGTCGTTGGTGAAGTGGTTTAGATTCTAAACCTAGTTTTGGGTCGAGATTGTAAATTGGGGCAGCGCGTCTTCTATGGTGGATCGAGCTTCACCAAATTGAGGGGATCGATGGTGGGAAGGTCGTGGAAGATAAGGCTGGAGGCGTAGGCGTTCTGGCGATCGACATTTCGAGTTCGAAGTTTTTTTTCCAGATTTGGGCTTCCTGTTGTATTCGTTCCAGGTTGGGTTAAATACTCGAATTCAAATTCGAGGAAGAACTGATGGGTTTTTGATCAAGGTGGGGTGTGAGGATGACCGTTGATATGGGGAGATCGTTGTAGTTGGTTGGAGTTGGTTGCATTGGTGGTGCATGTGCACGGTGCACGATCTGTTCTGTGGAGTCTGTTTTGAAGTAGAAGAAGGGACTCTGGGCTGCTCGAGTATTTAGTGTAGGTTACTCGAAGTAAGGAAGGGTTTTACTCGAAGCAACCAAGGGGTAGCTCGGGTTAAATATTGGTTACAGGGTTTCTTTTAAACCTGTTTGTTCAAATTTCTAAGAATTATTTTAAGCAAAGTTTTAAATCAAAATTTAGTCTGGATTCAAAATTGATTTAAATCTTAATTTAAATATTAATTGAGTTATATAGATTAAATTGTTTTGATAACTTTAATGGTAAAAAAAGAGAATTTTGTAATAATTTTGAAGTTGAAATAAATTTGGTTTAAACTCTTATAAGATAAGTGGGTTTTTAACATATGATTTAAAGGTTTGTAATAGTTTTATTTAAACTTTGTTAAAGTTAAAATGTATTCATTTTATATCATATATTTGAATTGAAATTTTTAAATAAATTTGGAAGTAAAATGTTTTCCAATGTATAAATTAATGATAACTAGATCATTTATAAAAGAAATGATTTATCTTGAAGATAATTTAGAAATTGATAATTAAAAATTAAATAAGATAATTAGTAAGCGATTTAGTATTAATTAATCGGTTAATTACTTAGTATAATTAATGTAAGAATTGATAAATAAAGTTATTTGAGGATAACTAAGTAATGTAATTAATTAAGGATAATTAATTACTGATCTGATTAATCAAGTGGATCAATGTATAAAAATAATTAAAGATTAATTATTAAATAATGATAAAAATATTTAGAAGTAATCAAGGAATGATTAATTAATTGGTCCATAAGTAATTAATGTTAAGTAAGCAGGATTAAAGTGATTATAGAAATTAACTTAAAATTTTATTTAAAATAGTGTGACTAAATCATCATGATTATAACTGATTGAATGGATAAATACCTTGAATTGGTTGATATCTTTGATATGAAATATTCTCTTATATGATATGTTTGAATAGATAGTGAAAGTATAGTTACCTATCACTGATGAATTGATGAGTATAACAAGTGACATGTTGTATCTAAAGCTGGAAAATTTTGCACTTGAATAACTTGGTTAAGATGGTATTGTATTCGAAGACACCGGGGACGGGTATTAGTACATACCCGAAACCACTTCGGTTGAAATCTACATGATTCTATATGGGTTTGATGTGTGAAATCAATAGAATGGAATTGAATCATATGGACTTTTGAACTAAGTAAGAATATTTAGAATATGATTCGTGAAATAAGTGTTGAGTATAACAAGTAATGAACTCGTAGTGAAGTACGAGTTACCCGGGTTTCCTAGTATGATTTGAATCAGTATTTTCGTTAGATGGGTTACTCACGCTGGTTTCCAGCCTGACCCGGGTGTTACTTTAATGTAATGCTCGGGTCAGACCGAGTATTACAGATTTTCAGGTAAGGACGTTCTGGAGCTCAGGAGGCGAGCTGGATGGCAGGACGTATGGAGTGTTCCGTTGTGACTATTATTTCTGTTTATCTAAGGCATATTTGATTTGTATATGTCCATTGTTAGTATATATGATTATAACTCTGATGTATTATAATTGTAAATTGACATATACAGTATTCTTTTGTAAACTGTTATTATTTGATATTATATTTTGATCCGCTGCGAATGTGAGAATCTGTGTTGTGATTTTTGTTTCTTTTCTTCTATCTCTTTCTTCTTTCCCTAACTATCTGGAATTTTCGGGTTTGAAAATTTCGGGTCGTTACAGATGCTAAGTTTGAGTGGATGTAGAAATGTGAAGAAGCATTTCAGGAACTCAAGAAGAGGTTAACTACCGTCCCGTATTAGCTATTGCCGATGAAAGTAGTGGTTTAACCATGAATACTGATGTTTGTGAGGAAGGAATAGGTGTAGTTCTGATGCAGCATGGAAAGGTCATCACATATGCGAGCAGAAAACTGAAGATCCATGAAAGGAATTATGCGACACACGACTTGGAGTTATTAGCCGTGGCGTTTGCATTAAAAATGTGGAGATACTATTTACTGGGTAAGAATTCTTTAGGGTTTATTTTAATAAACTTTAATTTACCTTGGTAAACAATATTCCTTCTTTAAATATGTGAAAAGTTTGATATCTTCACGGACTACAAAACTTCGAAATATTTTTTCACTCAGAAGGACTTGAATATGAGACATCAACGTTGGCTAGAATTCCTCGCATCGTATGACTTGGATATTCTATATACACCGGGAAAAGCTAATGTTGTGGCAGATGGGCTAAGCAGAAAGCATGCCAATATAACTCGTTTAGTGGTGCGTCCAGCATTGATTTGTCATATAAAGGAGAATCAACTCAAGGATCCAATTATTGCAATGATAGCCAGGGAAGTAGAGGAGAATGTAATACCAGGAAGATGGATAGGATTCAGAGTGGATAAGCAAGGAATTCTAAGAATGAATGGAAGGAAATGTGTTCCTAATGTTCATGGGATTATATAGGAAGCTTTAACCGAATGTCACAATTCTTCACTCACAATACATCCTGGAGTTACCAAGATGTATAGAGATAAGAAAATGACTTTCTGGTGGGGTGGTATAAAGAAGATATTTCCATCCATGTAAGTAGATGCGCAAATTGTTAGCAGATCAAGAGTGATCGACAAAAGGTTACCGGACTACTCCAACCACTCGAGATTCCAAAGTGGAAATGGATCCAAATATCCATGGATTTCATCGATGGCTTGCCTCAATCAAGAAAAGGAATGAAGGCATATGGGTTATCATTGATAGATTGACTAAAAGCGCACACTTTATCCCAATAAAGCCCACCAGAATAGCCTCAAGCTTAGCTGAGATATATATGAGGGAGATTGTTTGACTACATGGAGTTCTAACCAGCATCATAAGCGATCAAGATCCAATCTTTACCAGTCAGTTCTGAGAAGCCTTGCAGACAGCTTTGGAAACGAAGCCAAATATAAGCACTGCATATCAACCCCAGACTGATGGGTAAACCGAAAGAGTAAATAGGATGTTAGAGGATCTTCTGAGGGCATGTGTATTAGACTTTGGAGGTTCATGGGAAAGCCTCCTTCATTTGGTAGAGTTCTCTTATAATAACAGCTATCAGGCCAGTATTAATATAGCACTTTATGAAGCCTTGTATGGCCGCCTGCGTAAATCCCTAGCATGTTGGATTGAAACGGGAGGTCGGTTAATACTTGGTCCCGATATGATCTAAGAAGCTTTAGAGAAAGTTGACATGATCAGAAAGAAACTAAAAGAAGCACAAAGTAGACAGAAGATTTACGTCGATCAAAGATGTAGAAAATTAGAATTCTCGGTTGGAAACAAGGTATTTTTGAAGATCTCTCTAATGAGGGGAATTGTGAGATTTGGAAGAATTGGCAAGCTAGCTCCTCGATATATTAGTTATTTTCCCATTCTAGAACAGATTGACCCATTAGCCTATCGAGTAGAACTACCAGAGAGGTTGTCGAGTGTGCACAATGTGTTTCACATATCTCATTTACGTAAGTATGTGTATGATCTGGAGCAAATCATAGAGACAGCTGCCCTGGAGGATTTAGAAGTAGAGCCCAATTTATCAGTTATAGACAACCTAAGAAAATCGTGGATCGTGATAAGAAGCGATTAAGGAGAGAGGTTGTGCAATTAGTTAAAGTTCAATGGAGTGGTGATGCAAATAACTGTACATGGGAAACAGAGGATAGGATAAAGAAGGCATATCCAGAGTTTAGGATGGATGTATAAATTGTATATTGTATCGAGATAGTGTACTTACCGCATGTGGTGCAGTCACTTATCATAGCTTTGTATATATTTCATCATGTATGATATATTCCTTTTGAGTTATCTTCTTCTCATCTTTAATTCTAAGGACGAAATTCTTTTAAGGAGGGAAGTCTGTAACGACCCATAAATTCATCACTTAGAAAAAGGTGATTTAATTTAAGATTGTTCAAAAAAATAAGTTTCTATACCACAAATGTTATGTTCTAAACCAAAATAAATAATAGTAATCATATTTGGAATAAGTATTTACAAAAAAAATCTTCTTCGGACAAATATCAATAAAATGACCGAAAACCGTTTTATCAATAAACAGCTCTTGGACCATCCGACATCGTGCACGGAGATAGATACATACACTCATTTATATATATAAGTGAGAATATATAATAAAATTATTTATTTTATTTTTGAAAATAAAATTTCTTTATGATATCAACAACGATATCACTATTTTCGAATGAATGATTTTTGTATTTAAATTGAGTTTAAATATAATTATTTTAATTATTAAATAAGCCTTTTTAATTATTTTACAATGATAGAAATATTATTATAAAATTTTGTCTACAAATATATATATATATATATATACGAGTACTTTGGCACGTGCGATGCACGTGCTCAGGAGTCCTTAGATTTCGCTTGGAATTTTTTTTACAGGTTTTGAACTTCACATAAATTTGTCACATGATATGTTTTAATGTTTATATAATAATTAGTTGCATCGTTTTGACTTAAAGCTACAATGGATGATAATGATATTTTTCATGTTTGTGAGCATATGAACTTCACATAAATTTGCCCAATTTCCTATAACAATAATCAAGTGTGTCAAAATCAGTTCATTTGTCATATATAATCATATCACAGATCAATTGGCTTGCATGCCATTAAAATAATGGAAGTTTGGTCATTTTGTCAACCACATGTAAATATTTAATGGAAAAATGTTATTAAACACAAAAAATATATGCATCCAATCTTTCTTTGTATTAAAACAATTGTACAGTACTTATCAGTCATTTCATCTAACGGTTTGAGTGCAAGGTCTAAAATATAAAATTATACATGTAGGGTGCAATTCTTCGAAAAAACAAATAATCGCAACATGCACAAAAGTAAACAGTAAAAAAAATTAAGACATGGTGGCATAAAAGAAGACTAAAAGTTCATAAAACGTAAAATGGTACCGATTCAATTCATTTGGTTCAACCAAAGCATGCCAAAACTCAACATGTCTGCCTCAATTAATCATTCTCCGTGTCTTCTTCATCAAAGAGTTTGTTGGATGTTGAAGCTAATCCTCCATTCATGATTTATGTAGAGAATTTTGAGTTTTGATCCTACCATGAACACACGCCAATGCTCCTTTCAGGTAATAAAAATATCGTACTAAGGAAAAAAGTGCTGCGGCTATTTTTGTTTGAAAAATAGATCTGCAAATCATGTTAACAAAGGGTAATCACATGAGAGATGAAAACTACTTGAAAAGCCTAGAATACGAAATGTTGAAATAGTCTGTATTGCAAAAGTATCCAAGATTACCTCTTTTAATGAACAAATATACCAATTCTGTGTCAAGGTAGAAATTTGAACAGTGATCCACGTTATCTGCAACAAATAAATAAAAGTAGATTATAAATTATAGGAGTAGATGTTTAAAAGTGGGAAGGTAAAAAGAAAAGAGGATTGGGAAAATGTGAAAGGGAGAAGAAAATGAGTTTTGTCATTGTAAATGAAAGGTAACTGTTCCCTCCAATTGTTGAAATGACAGAAGTAACCAAAGGGACATTTTGGTCACTGTCGAAAAGGCTTCACTTTGACCCTTTGACCAAAGGTTTTGTTTTATAGTATAAGATATGTATTAAATAAGAAGTGAAAATATGGTCGGAAATTGAAATCGGAATCTGTAACGATTTAATGTAAAAAAGTTGTGCAAGCTTGTGAATCATTTGAGATATATGTATGCACACATACATGCACATATACATGAACACATTCACATGCACATGAACACATATATACATATAAATATACTTATACATACATACATACATACATACATATGTATGTATGACAAAATATCTAAGATGTTTTCCTAAAACTTCATCCTTATTTAAATCCAAAGTCAACCTATTACACCTTAAGTACAAGAACATGGCCGCACACATGGGGGGTGCTCGGCTAAGAAAGATGAGGTGAGAGGGGGAGTGGTGGTGAGGCAATGGTGATGTAATGGCAAGTAAATATCATGATATTTGTATTCACTTTTTTTACTATAAATACCACCACCCTTCTTCACTTCATTCACACTTTTTCTACATTAAATTCCTAGGCTCTTCTTCTCTATATTAATGGCTTCCATAGCCTAAGAAAGAAAGTACTACAAAATCAAAACAGAGTTGTACCAAAATCAATCAAAATCTATACCACTTCAAACCAAAGTTCGAGCTAATGATCTCTTCCTTCTCCTCCACCATGGTCGCATGCAACCAAGCCCTCCACCATCACTTGCCAAGCAAGGCCGAGCCCTTCCAAGCCTCCAAGACCAAGTTTGAACCCTATAGGAGCATTTTTGCTAGTAGTCGTGAACTTCGATTTCGAGATACCGAGCTATAGCCATTTTAAAGTTAGTCCAACCGAAAATCAAGTGAGAATATATGTATATGTATATATATATAATGATATGATATGATATGATATGATTGCTATGGATCTTTCCTATGCTTTGATCATCAAGTATTGGTTGTTTTAATATAGTGTTTAATTGTGTAAATAAGTCATGTTAAATACACATTGATATTACACAAGGAGATCACTTTCCAAATCAAGTTATAAATGTGATATGGAATCATTAAACCCGTTTGAAATGATTTAAAATGGTTTATAAATGTTTTATAAATGCTAAAACCCAATTTGGTGAAGTTTGGACAAGTTATGAAAGTTGAGCCAAAAATAGGCGTGTCACGTAATGACAGTTCACGATTTTGCGTCGTAAAAGTTTAAATTCATTTATACGATGGAATCAGAGTTGGAATTCTCTGTAATAAGAATTTTCCAAACTCTTATAATCATTGTTTTCAAACAAAAGAAAACAATTGAGATTTCGTTTAGTAGATTTTGAAATATGAGCAAATCAAGATTACAAAATAGTCACGGTTTGGCTGTTCGGAAACCAAAGCGATGAATTCTTTAAAAGTGATATTTTTAATTCTTTAAAAACATGGAATAAATTCTATAAATATGTTAAAATGTTTTAAATGAGATTTGAGTTATAAAAATGGATTTCTAAATGATCGAAATTGTTTTGATTAAATAAGACTTAAAAGCACTATCCGCAACACTATCCACAGCACCTTTTTAAGCACTATTAATAACTTTTGAAATTTTGGCTTTAAACTTATGTGTTCTTTTCCAAATATTTTTTAAATGTTTTTAAATAAAGAATTAAGTATTTTAAAGATAATGTTGTGGTTCTATAATTGATTTTAAAGAGCTTAAATAAATGATTTAAAGAAAAGCTTTTATTACTAAGTGATTTAATCTTGGCTATAAAAGCCGATGAGTAGACTGGATTTTTCTGTTTGTAAGACCTGGATGTGGGGCGCCTAAGCAAGGAGATGTTTAGGAGCAACCAGTGCCCTGGCTCACCTGACCTCTTTCCTGGATGAGGAATAGATAAGGTCGAAATGTTGGAAATGCGGCAAGTATAAAAGATTTAATTTTTCCAAATTTAATACAACTTGGATTGTATAAAAATAATCTTCTTTTAGTGGGTATTAAAATTTGAGGAGGGAACCCATATTATCCATGTGAATTTAAAAGGTGATTTCACCGTTATTCAATGGATAGTATAAGTTGAATATGGAAATTGATGCTAAGTAGAATTAGTATAATTTCTATCGACCCTTTTTACTCAAAACGTTTTTGCAATATGATTTATGAGAAATGATTTTGATTAGGTATTTCCCAAGTTAAAGAGAGGTTTAATGATTCTGTATATACTGGAAAAGAATATGATTTAAAGATTTATACCTCTAGAAGAGATATTTTATTTGATAAAAGATATTAATGAATGAAATGATAATCACCCTCAAACTTAACATCTTTTTATCGATAATTGGTCCGGAGAAACCGGGATCGGATTTAGGTGATTCTTGTCCCAAAACCACATCAAACCAATTTACAAGTTCGAAAGTGAAGACATGTTAAAGACAATGAAGTTGAAAGTGGAGATCTTCATAACGGAAGGAATGCTTGTTGATAATTTCGGAGTAGCTCTCGGATAAATAGCAGTGGTCCCTTCGTTCTGGGGTCTACATATGCAAGGACTACTTACTACCAATCCAATGGGTGATGCCGACAGGATATGGTAGGAGAGTGCCTTTGGTGTATCCTGTTCCTGGACAACTTGTATGGATGAATGTCTGACATTGCATTTCTAAGAACACATTGCATTGTTCTCTACAAACGCACACCTATTTGGTAGTGTAGGAGGTAACCCCTCTTATACTTAACACTCTTCTCTGAGACGTACGAGCCCAGAGGTTGTAATTTTGTTGAAATAAATAGTGTGTTGTTGGAAATGGCAATGTGGCATTTTAAGTGAAAATGTTATAAGAAAGGTAAACGTTACTTCAAGCCTCACACCCAAGGAATTGTGAAACAGGGGTTGCTTTAAGGCTAAGTGGTTCGCAACATTAGGGTATGATATCACCTTTCTAGATTTATTTATTTCTACCCTCTATGACGTTGGGTTTAAATTATGTGGTGTATGCAGTGGGATCCCGAATAGGTTGGTAATGGTCGGGGTGATATCATATTCAGTGCTATCCGTACCATTTGTTGGTCTCGGATAGGCCGGTTTTAATTTGCAAAGGTTTTGAAGATGTCGGTCCTCGGTACATTCCTCTAGAAATGTATTGTACGGGAGGTAGTCCCTTACCTCGCTATTCATTGAAAATCCAAATTTCCCATAAGTGGCTTTGATTTTAGTTATAAACCTATTATGCCATCAGATTTAACTAATGTAACAATTTCAGCTATTTGAATATGTTTATTTGAAAGGTTTTCAAAGAATGTCATTAAAAATAATATCACCAGATTTTACAAAGAAATGATTCGGGTATCATAAGATAAAACCTTATTCCATGTCTATGTGCAGCGTGATCTTATGAAATACCCTTTTGTTTTCCAAATACTCTTATTTTGAGTTTCTAACACCTGTCTCATAACCGATCTAGAGTTTATTTTCCTTTTCCCTTAAACTTTGGATGCCCTATTTTTTCAGCCAGCCAAATAGTTAGGTAGCTTGGAGCATTTTGGAAGGAGCATGGAGCATGAAGACTGGAGGGTCTTTTTGTCAATAGTTATCTATTTCAATTTTCCATCATATCATGTTGTATGTATTTAGTATCTGCCACTTTGGCACTTGAATTTGCGGCATGTGAATACCGAGGATGTATTAGTGTCGATATTCGAGGGTCGAAAAGGCGGGTTGTCACGCTGTTGGATTCATTCCATAGCTACATAAGTAGCCATCATATGCTTCCTTCTATATCAATGTCAACACTTATGGGAGCGGTGTTACTTTAGGCACGGCGAGAATAATAGCGACATGGCACTATCATAATTATCAATAGAACCGATTTATTACTAATAAAAGTAATTGATTTTCACCAAACCTTAATTCTTGTCCAACTTTTATTGAATAAAACAATTTCTTTAATAACGCATTTTAGAAACTACTGGCCCATATATTTTTCAAATTCCAAAACATATACCAAACTATTTAACTAATATCCTTAATTAATTTTCCTTTTAAATGCTTTTCTAGCATGTAAAATTCACAATAATTCGAAATCTCTTGGGAAAAGTCCCAAAAATTCGTAGAAATTCCGTACTATTTTCATCATATAAAAATTTTAGGACCAAAACAACATTTAATTATTTTAACAATTAAAACCCAAAATTAACTCAATTTTCTCCTTAGGAAATTCATTAAATATTTAATATAACTTGGAAAATTATGAAATAAAAAATGCATCTCCAAAATATCATTTTATACCTCTAAATTTGAACCATTTAGAGAATAAAAACTAAGATTTTACCCTTAAAACCCATTTAAATAGTTTCATAAAAATTTCCATAACTCATTGTTTTATCCAAACAATGATCTATCAACCAAACATGGCATAAACTATCAAAACAATTTGGGTATTACCCATATCCGGATTCGAAACAATTAATAGAGATGGAATCTTATTATCTACTTTAAAATCGAATGCTGGAGTTGAGATTTGATGTTGCTTTAGTTTCTCTTAATCCCTCCCTTAAATTCCCCTCTTGATCTCATAATTTCTCCCTTAGGAATGACCGACCTTCGCTTGGTTTTCTTTAATTATTTATGTTTTGTGAAAATGAGATGATTTGAGGGGGAGAGGGTTTAAGGATTGAAAGATAGATCTACCTATTTTGCCCCTCTCATATATTCTCTTATATTATAAGTTCTTGAAATAATCTCTTTACTTAATTCATTAAGCCACCACATTAAAATGTTCAAATCTCATCCTTCTTAACTATTTACATTATTCTATTTAATATATTTAATTAAATATCCTGAATAATGTTAAACAAAAATCAAGGATGTTATAGATATTCAATTGAGAATTTGTCTCCTTAGTCGCATGAGGTTAGTATCATGGTCAATTCTAGTCAACTCAAAGCCAAATCTATGGACAAAGTGGTGCAGTTAATAATAAATGTTATTATTGAACAAAAAACTTTATTATGGACTAACCGAGTTGACTGTGGATGATATTGGAATTTTGGCCAAACCAAATTCTAAGATTCTAAAATGATATAATGTACACTAAGAGAATTAGTTTAGATAATCGTTGCTAAAAGTTACCACTCAAATGTAAAATTGGATTTTACCAATGAGATTTGTGAGCAATAAGTTTGGCTAAATGATCACACCACTAGCTTAGGTGGCACGTGAACATTAGTATCTGAATTGTTCAAATATTAATGGTTGACTGAATTCACATATGTGAGTGCACAAATGAATTCATTTTAGTCTCTGGACCCCTATTCGATTTAATTAGTTTATAAAGTATTGTAAATTAATTGAATTACTTAATATTTTAAGAAGTATTATTTACTATTGTATTCAATAGTTAGAGTGTTTAGTAAATATGGTTTCCTTTAGAAATGTTTTGGGTGCTATTATTTTTGAATTGGGTGCGTATATAAAAGTTATATATGTGCGTAGCGATATACAATATTGATAAGAATTTAAATTGGATTTAAATGGAATTAATTGCTATTCGGTTTTAGATTCATTTGGTCCATCATGACCAATTTTAGGCTGGCTGAAAATGTGGAGAGAGAGGGGTCTTAGGGATTAATGACCCGCATTAGTAATCATCGGTATTTAAATAATCAATTTATATATTAAATCGTTAATTACTAGAACATCCAAAATTCCCAACTTTTAGGGACCCATGGCTGGGACTAAAGACCTCTGCTGTTGAGAGCACAATTCCATTAGGCAAAAAATGAGTATAAATTTGGCTTGTTTGGAGTCTAGGATTTTTGATGATGGATATTAATTTATGGAAAGGAATGAAAGTGAATTAGGCTTTGGGCTTGTTAGGCATATATGTGATGTCTCTCTCTTTTCTCCTCTCTTCATTTTCATTTCACGTTACTTTCATTTTCATCTCGAATTCCTAATCACGTTCCTTTATAAACTTAAACCCACTAATCTAAGCCCAAATAAATTCCAATAAATCTTGATAAAACCACTACTATTCTTCTTATATTATTCCTCATAAAACACATTAATATTATATCTTGAAGTATAGTTTGTATCTTCATCCCAAATTCAAAGAGACCATAAGTTAGGTTTGGTGACCTAAAGCTTGATTTGGAGAAGAAGAGGTGATTATGATGATTCTCTATATAAATTTATTTTTTATACTTCATAGATTTATGTTTATATGATTATGGAGTTATGTGAAGTAATCTAGAGAATGATATGTTTGGTTTGAGCTTATGGGTAGTTAGTAAACATGAATATATCAACATATTACTTATTTAAGACCTTAATTGTCAATTCTGAAAGAGTTAGTAAACAAATAAATTGAGATGGGGTTAATTAAATGATGGTGTGTGGTGGCATGTATTGATTTTGTCAAATTAAGTGGTATAATGATGTATGCATCATTATTGAGTAATAATTAAACCATTTGAATTGATACCAACTGTGGCGACCTGCCTTCTTAATATCCTGAATCAACGTCGAACGACAACATCCAACTCCTGAGTATCACAAAAGATAGTCCGTCGGGGTAAAATTAAAACCAAACATCATACCAATGCACATTGATACAATCTCATAACGGGAATAATATTTAATATACTTAATATACATGAATTGAACAAGATTAAAAATATACAAGAGACAACTCTAGCGCAACCGATAAATAAATATTAATATAAAAAGTCTATATACATCAACTTCATCCATATGGAGTTCTCAATATAATATCTGATATCAAAAGTACCATATACAAAATAGCATGTCTTCTATGTACGACATCATCAACAAGTATACATATCCAATATATCGACTTCATGCCTCCAGAATGCGACAGCTATCTTGTAAGCCTATCCTGAAAGCACCCACTCCCAAACTACTCAATTGAGTACCCGAGAGTTGTCATGACATAAAAAGACAAAAACAAAATACGAGTCAGGGATAAAACCTGGTGTGATTGGAACTATTAATAAGTACTATATATACATGCAACCTATATACATCTAATAAACATGAGCATGGATCAATATGTAATACTAATCATACATCGCCCTACTTTATCCATACACCAACATGTCAGGATGATAAATAATAGTGGTCCTCTTAATAAAACTGTACAAACTATAATAAGCCATGCTACTGAATATGAATGAGTGTTAGGGTAATATTACACTTCATAAGCAATGGTGCCATAGATCTCTCAACCCCTATCAAAGCACATGAAATGTAAAAATACAACGATATAATAATGCTACTAACATAACATCACCATACCCAAAACCCAAACACAAATATATCTAACCGCTACCTATGCCAAATTACTATTGGCTATTAAAGAAACCTATCGAGTGCCACAACAAACTTGTGGACTCTGCTGAAAACCAACACCTCATAAGAAGTTGGAATGTAGGTCTTGTTACAGCACCCAATTGTACATGGAATTGTATATGACCAACTCTAGATTGGCGTCATAATCTCTCTTTGCCCCTACTCAGGGACCACATCTGTAAGTCGTGCATCTCATTGGTATAATGAATTCATGCACCAATTAGTAGCCACAAGTCGAACATACCAAAACTATATATAATTGGTTTAACCCATATATATATATATATAATATTCTGCACATCTTCCAATAGCCATAAGTTGGACATACCGGAACTATATTTACACATATAGACAAATCACATAAACTATATGCAGTTATATGTGTGTATGTGTATGTATTCATATATATAACCAGTCTAACTATATGGAACTAATAAACACATATCGTGCACATTTACATACACAAAGGTAATGCACAACCAAAGTAACAAATCTATCATCTCAATATCAATAACAATTCACATTTACAATCATATAAACAATTCAACAAAAATACATCTTACATAAGTAATAAATCTAATAATTATATCGTCTTCGTATTATTTTATAGGAGTTTCAAACTTATTTTATAAAAAATACTCTCGCCTATCAATCCTATTATAGATTAGTATCACTGTATTCGTATATAAAATTGAGTTTAGCTATTAATAAGGTCTTAAAAGTTATTTAGCTCATGTATATAATGCACAACATATACATACATAAATACATATACATACATGTACACACACACACATATAACCATTTTCTAGGGTTTAAAGTTAATAAATCATTCTATAACCTTAATTAATCAATATTAAATAATACATTGCTTCTTTTGTAACTTCTAACTTTTCAAATCACCTTTATAAAAACTCACTAGTTAGTTAATTGTTGAATTACACCACAGTGACCTAATACCAAGAATAGAAAAACTTCGAAGCCATTTTAAAATAAGTTTATCATGCCTAAACAATTATTTTAGCCTTACGCTTATTCTAATGGCCATACTTTTAACTTATGATTAGTAGTAAAATATATAATATTTATATCACTAATATAACCACAAATTAGAGTTTAATTAATTTATAACGATGTTATAAATTAATATCAACTCCATCTAACTCTATTTAACACGAATAGAATACAATATCATTAATGTAATGGCCTTCACTTTGTGATACCTTGAATCAACATCGAATGACAACATCTGACTCCTGAATACTACAAAAGACAGTCTATTAGGGTAAAATTAAACAAAACACCATTCCAAGGCATATAGATATAATATCATAACATGTAGATAATATACTAAATATACATGAACATAATAGGATAGAAAATATATAAGAGGTTGCACAAGCGGAAGAAACTGATGTATAAATATCAATACAGAAAGGCAGAATACATTAACTCCATTCATATGGAGTTCTGAATATAATATTCGATATCAAAAGTCTCATATACAAAATATTATGTCCGTCATGGACTACATTATCAACAAGTATACATATTCAATATACCGACTTAACGTCTCTAGAATGCTCTAGCTATCCTATAAACCTATCCCCAAAGCACCTGACTTCGAAACTGCTCAATCAAGTACTCGAGAGTTTTCATGACACAAACATATAAAGGAAAAACACAGGTCAGATATAAAGCCTGCTATGAGGGGAACTGTTACACCCGTTCTTACCACGAACCGCAATAGAGGAAAGTGAGACAAAGCGAAAGGGGAACCGACTTAGAACCATGACACCTAACCGATCTGAGCCCTACAATCAAAGGATTATGACAAGAAATCAATACTGCACGTCCGAGAACAGCGGCGCACCATCATAGTTGTACCACAAACGTAAAGTGAACGGAGGTGTAGAAAACAACACCAAACGCACTAAGGTAACCAAAATTCTAAGGATACTTTGCCAATGCCTACAGGAACCAGTCTGTTCTAGCACATACCGAGGGCAACCTAGAAAGTACCACCCTGAGCTAACAACACTTCAGAAGGAACTATATACAGGGATACTCGGAGTACACTTCAATGCAGAACCGACCCTACAAATAAACGACAAAGTATGAAGTGTCATCTCTCTCCTCAATAATCCAAGAAAACTCGTGCAAAGTGCAGCTCAAATCGTGAATAGCCCCAGGAATATCGCAAGCATATGTACCAAGTTAATCCTTAGAGCAGAATAAGGGAAAGCTATATCATTCCGACCCATGCCCTACTAAGTCAATCGAGGCAGTAAAGATATCGGCAAAGCAGCGCGGTTTGAATGCCAAGCAATATTCACCACAACCTCTTTGCCAACAATATAGGAAAGCTCCAGGGGCGGTTCCCAACCTTTCCTCTCAAAACATGCACCATTCTTAGAGAGAGGAGACTGACCCATGCATGCTCGGGCTTCCAGCCTAACTTTTCAAACATCCCACTTGGAATTTCCGTGATCCTGCCAATATCATGATTTTCCGCCAAAAATCAGTCATTAATCCGGTTATATGGAACATGCACCATGGATGAACGACAAGTGGAAAAATTTGATGGCAAAGTTTGAAGGAAAATACAACTGCAGCAAACAACAATACACTTTTGATATTATAAAAGGAAAAACGAGAGGACGCAAAAGGGACTTCTTCTTCTTCTTTTCCAATATTTTTCTCCTTCGGAAAAAGACAAATGAGATATTGTATGCATTTCACGGCATTGTAACCATTTATACGAAAACCTCAAAGATATAATGGAAATTCCCGTGGACGTAGGATTAACATCAATCCGAACCATGTAAAAATCTCTGTGTCCTTTATTGTAATTGTTCTATTATCCAATTTCATTTTCCTGTTTGATTGAAAATGTAGCAACCTAGGATTTTTGTCATTTGATTTTGAAATATTTAATTGATTAAATATTAAGGTATTGGTTCGAAAAGTTAAATAACTCAGAAATACAAATTAATTAGAGTTAATATCTAAAATTCTAAAATAAGAATTATTTAAAATATTTAAATTGGAGAATTTATTTTTGAATAATGTTTCAAATAATTAGATTTTTAAATTGAATATTATTTAATGAATTTAATAGCTTATTTAACTCATTTTCGTTAATTTGATAATAACGGTAAATTAAATTGTAAAATAAATGGCAGTAATAACGGTTCAAATAAATAATTCGAAAATAAATTATTATTTTTACAAATCGATTTCTATAGATGTATTTTTAAATTATTTTATGTGATATTTCCATAATTTTTGATTTGGAAAATATTTAAATTCCAGTGCGAAGATTTATTGTAAAATAGTAGTGTATTTGTTATTTTCTAGAATTTAATAACCAGTGTATATTTTTCCCATTTTGGGGTCACGTCACTATTTTGAGCACGATCTTATTTTTGCTTATTCAATTCAAATTCATACATAAACGTGCAGCGAAATGTTGAAAATCATGAATTATATACATATAATACATAGACAGTTAGTACACATAGCACACAAATTGTTCCTCCTGTACCCTCTTATTTATTCAAGCCTGAGCAAAGAAAAGCATGGTCGATTCTCATTAAAACCAAAATCCAATATTCCTTAAGCAAAAAAAATATATTTGAACTTGTAATGAGTCTAGATTTAACCCTATACCCTTATTGCAGCTTGCTTTTGTCAATGGAAAGTCTCGACAGCTTATAGTGTTGAACTTTAAGCACGAGGAACTAGGGTTAGCTATTCCTCGAGCTATGGTGGGCGGGAGTCAAATTGAAGGGTAGATTTGAGTTTAGGAGGAAGAGCTTTGGGTGGCCATGCACGGAGGCGCGCGACTCTCTGGTGCAATTCGTGATTTTCCATAGTCGATGAGGGTGGTGAGGTCGAAATTCATGGAAGGCGTGCGGTCATAGGTGTTTGGGGATGGTTGGTTGTGACTCTTGACGAGGTAAAAGGTGGCGATGTCGATTTTGGAGTTCGTCAATCGTGGTGAGTGGAAGGAGGAGAGAGAAAGGCAGTGTTGGGTTCCGATGCTTATCTAGTAGGATACTGGAATTCGAATTTGTGAGAGAAGAAGATGGATTTAGATTTTAATATGGGTATTAAGTGTTAATGATGTAATTAGTGTATAATTATATTAATTAAAGTGTGAAACTTATTATAGCAATAACTTATCGTTTTAGGTCCAAACCAAACACGGTCAGTCACATTGCATTCGTATTAATGAGGTCTTCGATATGGAACTGAATTGGTTGAGAATCAGTTTCACACTAGAAGTGAACATTGTCCAATTGTAGACTAAACGGAAACGCGAAAGTGACAACTGGAACTCTGGTGAGTTAAACTCGACCTTTTGGTTAACCAGTTATGTTTTTAGTAGATAAAAATTTACTATTTATGCTTGGTTGAAAATATTAGCTGATCTCGTTAAATATTTGCTTTTAAAAGCATTAGAAATTTAAATTTAAAATACAGGGATAATAGTTGAAAAATCCGGATTTCTCGATATTATTATTTTTAAAATTCCAGTTATTTACTTGTTGTTTATTTTAGTTATATATCTGTGAAATAGTTTGTTAAATGCTAAAAATTGGACTGTTTGGCTATATTAGATGCGACACCGACATATGTAATTTTTTTTAACCTTTTAGAGTAAAGGCTTAGTAATAGCATTTGTTATGTGCTATAACAACTATGGACCTCTATATAATATATTTTTTAGAAAAGCTAGCCGGCTTTAAAGTGGGTCGTGCCACTATATAAAAATGGGAAAACAGATGTTTTGTACATGCACAAAACAGCTACTAAGGTTTAGACACTAAACGAGGAAAAAAAATAAAAGCACAGGAGCTAGACAAAAGTGTCTAAACTACTAAAAAAACATGACTAAGCACCCTTAGAAGAGGAGGAACTGGCCCGACAATCAATCGACGCATATCCAAACTATAACGACCCGTATTTTTAGCTATTTTAAATTATTAAATTTCATGTAATGATTAATAAAAATGGTTTAAAATAATAATTTAATGATTTTGAATGAAAGTATGGGATATGAACTAGAATAAAATTTTGAAATAAACTAATTTCGAAGATTTAAGTAATAATAAGTATTGAAAGGTAATGCTATGTATTGAATGTGTTTACAATCAATAGTTGGATTAAATAATAAATGTTGAATTTATTAGATGTAAACAAAGTAATTGATTGATAACTAAAATTCATTAAAAATCTAATATTGAAATTTGTTGAATATTGGATAATTAAATTGTTTAAATTTAATATTGGAAATTAATTGAATAATTGAATTCTGAATTTAATATGATTGAAAATGATATCGAAAGTTGATGAAAATTTTATTTTAAAAAAATGAAGATTATTAACATTTAAAATTGGATTTAAAAGTGAATAATTAGAAATCAGAAATTTTACATTATAATCGAGACGTTAAAAATAGCGATCCGAGGCACAATCTTGGATTTCAACGAAACAAGTTTCATTGGATCCGTAGTAATGTATTATTATTGGATTTCAAATTTCGTAGCATTTGGAGTTATCGTTTGGTCGTACGGGATATAAACGCGTTGAAATAAATATCGAAAATTTAATATTTTAATTCGATTCAAAAAGCTATCTTCCACATACGATCGAATTAGGCCTCGAAACATGTTCCATTGTGTTTGGAATAGGGGTAAAACATTATAAACGCCAGGCGGCACGCTTCGTTTGGAGTTCGTCCGGAAAAAGTTGAAAATAATATTAAAATAATATGTTTACACGTATATATATGCGTCCACACAGTAAACCCTAACCCTATTCTATCAGCCACGCCTTCATCTAATTAATGGCCAAAAATTGATTTTCTTCCACCTCAAATCTCTCACAATCCTTCGACTTTCATGAGAAACTCTCAACTACAATATTTTAGAGCTCGACGAGAGCTACGAATCCAACGATCAAGATCGTTTGAGGCCAAGCGGATTGGCGGAAAATTGGCCATGAACGATGCACGTTCATTCATGTTTTTGTAGGGTATGGGGGTGTCGAGCTCTCCAAGGCCATGGGCGGTGGTGTTGGGCGCATAGGGCTTCGAGTTGAGGGGTTTCGATCGTCTCCTCGCCGATCGATGGGAGAGCGGCCATCATTTTGTTATTGTGTGCGTTTGGGTTCTCTTGACTGGTGGTCGCATGCTTTCGAACGATGGAGAGGGAGAATGTTAGTGGCCCAGATTTGAACAAAAGGAAATGAATGGCTATAATTTGTTGGTGCTATAAAATTGTAAATTAATTTGTAAATTAATTATAAATTAAATCGTGTAATCTTATAAATAGCATATCTTTGTCATACGAGGTCGAAATTGGATGAAACAAGCGGCGACAGAATCGTGGCAACGAGCACTACATTCTGGAATAGATTTGGAGTCATTTGGAGCTAGCTAAAATTTAGGTTAAATCGAACGTCGATCGATTTGATTTAAAATTGAAAACTCAAAGGTGAGTGTTTTATACGCTCACAAGTACTAGAATATTTTTATGATAGTTAAATTTGAAATTATGCTATGATACGAATTTATTGGTCATTGTTTGATAAATTTAATTGTCATTGAATTAACTGTTAAAAATTAAAATTGACAGTTAAATTTGAAATAGGAATTTAATTGCCAGTAAAACACCAGATTTTAATAACTATGAAATTGTTGTGAATTATTTTGATTGTTTAGATGATTGATTGTGATGGATGCTAATTGATTGATATTTTGATGATTGGATGTTTATTTGTTTTGATATATCCTATTATCACCCTGCATAGTATTTACAGTATATAAAATGTAATTGAATTATTTCGAATAAATTAAGAAATAGGTTGAAATGATATACACCTATGACACTGTGACTTGGATTGAAATGATATATATCCATCCCTGAAATTAAATTGGAATAACTAATCACTTGGCCATAGGATAGAAAATTATATATGGACACCGGATTGGTTAAATTAAATGATTTTAAAATTTCTGATTTGAAATTATTTAAATGGTTTTGATTTAAAAGAGATGAAAATCAAGTTTATAGAAATCAAATTATTTTCGAACTTGAGCCCTGAATGTTGAAATTTAAATTTGGTAATCGAAATTGTTTAAATAATCGAAGTTGAGATTTTGAAGTTATAATCGAAATATAATTTGAATTTTGGAAATCGATTTGTTTTAAAAGATTGAACTTTTATTCGAACTTTGAATATTACTAAGTAAAAGTGATATAAAAATGATATTTCGAAATTGAGCTCGGAATTGAATTATATTTGAAGATTGGGATTTAAACTGAATATTGAAAGATAATTTGATTTAAGTGTTTTGAATCAATATTTTTGAAAATCGAACTCGGAATTGTTATAAGTCGAAATGGTTTAAAATGTGAGAATTGAGTTGAAATTAATTTAGGAACTGGAATTGAAATTAATTTGGAATTAAAATTGAAATTAATTTGGAATCGAGGTTAATCCGAATTGAATCAATTTAAACTGAAATGGAAATTGAATTTATTTGAATTGAGAAGGTTTGGAAATTGGATCAGATTGACTTTTAAACTATTTTCAAATAAATTATTTAATATAAAACTATTTAAAAATCTATCTTCTTAAATATACAAATTACTTTGGTTTTCCAAATTATTTTATTATATAAACCATTTTAATATTTAAACTATTGCATATTAAACTATTTTAACCATTTAAACTATTTTTATCTATTTTATCCATTTAACCTATTTTTAACTATTTTAATTATTTAAACTATTTTAAAACTATTCAATCTATTTTTCAAAAATTCTAACTGGTCAAGGGTGGAATGTTTATTTTTAAATCATGGATTTAAATACGAATTGGGTTAAACGAAGTTATAACCCAAACTGAAATTCGAAGCAATTTAGAAATCGAAATCGAGATATTAAGACGAAAAGGATTTTGAAACGAAATGGTATATTTTGAGTAAATATGATGATTTCGAAATGGATTTGATTTTAAAGTGAATATGATATTTTGATATCAAGTATGAACTGTTTTTCAAAATATAAAAGAACCAACCGGTGTGAAAAATGACGTTTGGTTGCCAAAGAGACAGGGTCCTCTTATTGGCATACTCTTTGTCAATATTGGAACCACTTTAACAACTGTGTATGCGGAGGAGACTCCAGAACGAAGTGGTTGGATTTGGCGACGATTGCTGGATTTGAAGAAAGAGAGATGATGGATAGACTCCGACACTTGTGCCAATTTGAAATGACTAAAATAGGACGGCTTGACAGGGCCAAGTGGGCTAATTACTCCGAGCGAACATCCGTCCTTCGATTTTCTTGGACTCGGTCCATATTGTTACTCTTGCTGTTGGTTTCGATTGGTGCACCTTGATTTGGGATAGCCTCCCTTTGACTCGATATGGGATGGATGGACGCGGTGGGCGGTCATGGCTATAATGCGTTACCACCAGCCCTGCGACCCGAACTGGTAGTATCCTACCTTGGGCATTGCCTCACGTGCCTTGTCATACTTTTATCCCTATACGAGACCCTTACGATTTTGGTTTAGTGTTGTCGTATCACGACGCATCCCTATCCACCAACCGTTTAACTGGTGTTTTATATGCAAATTGTACGACAATGCTTAAAAACGCGTTAAGGGGGATCAATGTAAAGCCTTAACGCTATTTTAATATTTATTTTACTGGTTAGACATTATGTATATAACATATTCTACTACATATAAATATTTTGATGGATCCTTAAGAGATGGAAAATCTCATAACATCTCTTGAGTTATTGCATGCACGTGATATACTGGATAGGAGATGTGAAATCCCATAAACATATCTGACGCCATTACACTCATGTTATATGCGATATTGATTTGACTTACATAAGGATATTTTAGTCCTGACTCGAGTGTTTTTCTTTTCATTACACTTGGGTCAGTCCTGAGTTTTTCAGCTTATTGAAGAGTTCCTTTGGAGGACGAAGACGGTGATTTGGTATATTATTACTATTATTATTCCTACATCATGTTGTCTGCTGCATTCCTGTATTTACCCCTGATGTATATATAACTCTGATAAATTGTGACGCCCCACCTCTATGCTCATAATAACAAAGGGTATTAAAAGAAATACTGTCTATTATTACGAAGAATAAGGCTGGATAGGAGCGACCATCCGTAGTTGACCTTACACTGGTATTGGTTATCTCGATAGGAGTGGTATATACTTTTTATTTTTCATCTATTATTTGTTTACTCCCATCGACACACCCAATTATCAGTATAAAACAAACTACGATAGTTCATAATGGTTTAGGA
Organism: Allium fistulosum; assembly: GCA_030737815.1. Taxonomy (NCBI): domain Eukaryota; kingdom Viridiplantae; phylum Streptophyta; class Magnoliopsida; order Asparagales; family Amaryllidaceae; genus Allium; species Allium fistulosum. The sequence continues at coordinate 865,175,169 of CM060905.1, read as the reverse complement.
CATTAGATATAACAATAACACAGATAATATAAATGCGGAACACAGATTAACAAAATCTCATATATATATAACCGATGTCAGTTAATACATAGTTGACACAATACATATGATACAACTACAACTGTCGACTCTAGAAGTTATATATACAAGTACATTATCGACTAATATACATGAATACATATCATTCTATACAATGACATGACTACTACAAAATGACGGACAACTTCAGAAGATGTGAAAAGTCTTCAATCCCGAACAGCAACTCAAAGAAAGAAATCTACAACCTGAAATACTCGGGTCTGACCCGAGTATTACATTCAAAAGAAAATAATACCCAGGTCAGTCTAATTCAAACCAGTTTATTAGTACCTAGTAGCAAAAATAATCATGTAGTCAAATAGACGACAATCACAGAAATCTCGTATATCCAACTTCTCGGTAAGAGAATCGGATAACGACAGATATAACACCAAACGGTGGAAATCAACAAATCAGAAATCTCAAAATGATCAAATAAATCACAATTCTATGTGGCTGCAGTGCACGCACGCGTGCACTGCCTCGCCACACAGTACGTGAAATCATCAACAAAGATAAGAGAAAAGAATCTCAATGAAGACACTCATAAAAACATTAGAATTGCCTAACGGCAATTAACAACAACAAAATATCAATATAAAACACCAACTCTGTAGGGCTGCAGTATACGCACGCGTATACTGCCTCGCCACTACAACCTGAACCCGCAAAAAGTCAACAACCAGAATCAAATGAAGATTCAAAACTCAAATTCATAGACTCAATGGTCAAAGCAGACAAATATGGACAATGTGCACGTATGTACACATTGGAAACTCACAACTATCATAAGGTCAAACCCGAGTATTTAAACTGGGTTCAACTCAGGTAAAAATCTAAATGAACTGGTCAAGACACAACAATCAAACTTCGACTGAGACCAGGCAACAATCTCAAAATAAGAAAATAACTCATCATAATTCAAAATGCACAGATCAATGTTCACATATCAGGCTACAGGAAGCCCAAACCCAAATCAGTGAACATGCTACAGGCAAGAAGGTAACAAAACTCAACTAAGGCAACTCAACAAGCATGATCCAGATATCAGACTCAAACACTATAGGTATGAAGACCACAAAGACAATGTACCAGTTCATATAACAACACAAGTGCATAAGGGCAATGAAATGGGGACTGTACTCAGGTGGATAGTGCTACGACACAAAAGCTCTCAAGTCAGTTACAAAATGGCATCACAAAGTGAATACAGGAACTAAACTCGAGCACGCATGAAGTTCAAGGTGAACTAGGCTAATACACACTATAGATTATCAACAGACTTAAGGGTATCAAGTGGACATATCAACATATGATCAGTAGCATGCATACAAATATACAATGCAAAGTTGAATGATAATAAGGGTGCAGTGAAGACTGTAGGTCATGGCTACAGCAACGGAACAACAATGGCACGTGCAGCTGCAAACAACTGCAAGCGAATGAAATCTCAAGCCAAGGACGAAGCTAATTATTCAAGGAATCAAACCAAATCCTAGTTCAAAATACCTATATACGAACTGGAACAGCAGCCTCAATGAACATACATGTAACAAACTTGAGGACTAGAACAAACTCAGGAAAACAGTGAAACATTAATGGGGCAACACATACATATATTCATGTATGATCACACACTCAAAGGCATGAAACAATACGAAGGCAATTCAGAATAAAATTGTTCAATTAATTCCATGTCAATACTATATGAATGAACCCCAACAGCAGGTTCGAATTTTTCGCAAGCATCAAGCGGAGATATTAAAAATCAGACAGCAAAACAATCATCAAAGACATAGCAGAGTCAAAATCAACAAGCATAATTTAACACAAATTCAAAATCGAAGTTGCAAATCCCCGAAGTCAAATTAACAGTTTCAAGAATCAATACTGTGGAGCTCAAGGAAAACGACATCAGGGAAATTAAAACATATTAACAAAATAACCAATATATATATACGAAGCAGTTCGACTATGAAAGTCACGAACTTGAGCAAGCCAGAAATCACTAAGCTATGAATTAGATGTGAGTAATGATTACTCACCTCTACGATCGAGACGCATATGTCGTTTGAACACGAAACTCCAGCAGCCTTTGCAAAGTCGAAGAGATGATCCTTGGGCAGAAACGGCCTCTTCGAAGATTCGCGAAACTCTACTCACGGTTAGGAGAGACGATCGAGAGACAGAGCCACCATTTGATTGAAGAACGAATCGAACGCCGCCATTAATTTTTTTTTTCGTTCCGTTTTAGGGTTTTTCACGAATGAATGAAGAATGAAAGGGGGACGGGTATTTACCTTGAAAATGTTCACTGCCCCCAAAATAAAACATGGGCCACGATTCAATTTTTAAAGCCCACCAATCTTCAACGAATTATTAAAAGAATTTCAACCCAATTTCAAAAGAATTCAACCGATTAAAACTCCAACAGCAATTAGCCGACAATTTTAATCGTCATTTGACGATAATCAATTGTTATAAAATACCGGGTTGTTACAGACTCCCCTCCTTATAAAAATTGCGTCCCCGCAATTTTCATAATTAAAGTCGTCAATAACAATTATTTTTCTAACATAAACTGGTTAAGCTAGAAAAATAAAAGTCAGGAATACAAACGCCAAAGGAACCTTTTAATTCCATAAAAGAAATTCACAAATTCTCAACAAAATCTAACTATCAAATAGATAATCAGAAAACAACAAAACTGAATAAATGCAATCATCAGCAATATTCAATTATCAATTAGATAATTAGAACGTAGAAGTCACAAAACAGCAATATCTAATTATTGATACGATAATTAGAAAACAACAAAATCTAATTATCAACAAAGATAATTATGAAACACAAATCACAACTCGCAAACTGCAAATATCTAGTCATCCAACAATTTAACTAGAAAACACAAATTCCATAATCAACAAACTCTAACTATTAACAGAAATAGATAGAAAACAGCGATTCAATAAAATCAGCATACTCTAGAATCAATTGGAGACTAGAAAATCTCATAATCAGCGAAATTAGCAATCAACCAATAGTCGATTATCAAAGACGAAAATCAAATCTCAAATCAATAAATATTCGATTATCTAAGACGATAATCAAATCTCAAATCAGCGATTATTTAATTATCAAAAGCGATAATTAAATCTCAAATCAGCAAATATTTGATTATCAAAGACGATAATCAAATCTCAAATCCAACAAATATTCGATTATCACAAGCGATAATCAAATTTAAAATTCAATAATTATTTAATTATCTAACAGCGATAATTAAATCTCAAATCAACAAATATTTAATTATCTAACAGCGATAATTAAATCTCTCAATTTAACAATTATTTAATTATCTAAAGCGATAATTAAATCTAAAATCAACAAATATTTAATTATCTTAGGCGATAATTAGAAACAACAAATATCTAATTATCAAAAACGATAATCAGAACTCATATCAACAAATATCTAATCATCAAAAGCGATAATTAGAAACAACAAATATCTGATTATCAAAAACGATAATCAGAACTCATATCAACAAATATCTAATCATCAAAAGTGATAATTAGAAACATCAAATATCTGATTATCAAAAACGATAATCAGAACTCATATCAACAAATATCTAATCATCAAAAGCGATAATTAGAAACAACAAATATCTGATTATCAAAAACGATAATCAGAACTCATATCAACAAATATCTAATCATCAAAAGTGATAATTAGAAACATCAAATATCTGATTATCAAAAACGATAATCAGAACTCATATCAACAAATATCTAATCATCAAAAGTGATAATTAGAAACAACAAATATCTGATTATCAAAAACGATAATCAGAACTCATATCAACAAATATCTAATCATCAAAAGCGATAATTAGAAACAACAAATATCTGATTATCAAAAACGATAATCAGAACTCATATCAACAAATATCTAATCATCAAAAGTGATAATTAGAAACATCAAATATCTGATTATCAAAAACGATAATCAGAACTCATATCAACAAATATCTAATCATCAAAAGTGATAATTAGAAACATCAAATATCTGATTATCAAAAACGATAATCAGAACTCATATCAACAAATATCTAATCATCAAAAGTGATAATTAGAAACATCAAATATCTGATTATCAAAAACGATAATCAGAACTCATATCAACAAATATCTAATCATCAAAAGCGATAATTAGAAACAACAAATATCTGATTATCAAAAACGATAATCAGAACTCATATCAACAAATATCCAATTACCTGCAGATAATTGGAAGCAACAAATATCTAGAAATCAATTAAGAAGACTAGAAAATCAACATAAAAGCTTGGATCGATCCCATCAGATGGCGAGTTTTTAATTCGCCGCACGTGCAACAACAAATGGCCGAAGCCTACCAAGTACTCAACATAATTTTTGGCGCCCATCAGATTGACCCGAAGGTCCGCAGAGTGACCCGAAGGTCTAGTACTGGTATTTGACCCGAAGGTCCATCATATGACCCGAAGGTCCATCATAGTGGCTCGAAAGCACACGAAAGCATCAAATATTTCAATTTACGAGTCCGGAATTAACCGAAATAGCAAACGCACATGTCCCATACCACGTGTTTTACTAAATCGTTTGATTCTCTTCATCGTTTCCTTGAAAGTGTAAAATTCATCAAAATCATCAAAACAACAGATATTCAATTAACGAGTCCGGAATTAACCGAAATAGTAAAAGTGTGGTTCCATACTCCGCACTTTTGCTAAATCGTTTAAATCACTTCATCGTTTCCTTGAAAGTGCAAAATTGTATATTTTGTAAAAATACACTTTACATTCTCAAACGGACAAGTCCGGAATTAAGCGAATCAGTAAAAGAAAGGGGTCATAGTCCTCGATTTTGCTGAAACGTTTAAATCGCTTCCTCATTCTTTTGAAATCGTAAACTGTAAAATTTTCGAAAACAATTTTATTTATTTTGAAAAAAAAAATATAACAATTCGCATTCTCAACTGAACAAGTCCGGAGTTAAGCGAAACAGTAAAAGAAAGGGGTCATAATCCTCGATTTTGCTGAATCGTTTAAGTCGCTTTCTCATTCTTTTGAAAACGCAAACTGCTAAAATTTTATAAAACAATTTTCATTCTAAAACGATTTTCCAATCACGTGATTAAAACAACAATATTAGTAACAACTTCGATAAGGAAATTGTACTTCTCAAAATACCGTAAAAACGGTCACAAATCAGTATTGCGGAATAACCGCTTGAAAATCCACTTTTAAAATTTTGGCTGATACTGAAGTCAAAGCGACAGAGATTTTAAAACATCAAATATCTCATCAAAGGATTCACATCAAAATGTGGCATCAGTGAATTTTCATTTATTAAAATTGTCAACAAACACCGTGCCTCAAAAATTCAGCATTGGTGTAAAAAGTCCATTATAAAATAACGGCAACAAAATACGTATCATAACCAAGCATCGGTTCAACGTAAAATAATTGCAATAACGTGCAATTTAAATTTTTTGCACGTACTACAAAATGAACAAAGAAATCATTCAAATGTATCTTCAATGAAGATAATTCAAAACAGCAAAAATCTAATCACTAGATGATTAGTACAAAAGAAAGTCAGCGGAAATTTCAACAAAATCACATATCTGCAATTTCTTCGAATCCTCAATTCGGATTCGAAATTCTCAAAGAAACAAAATAATTACAGGTATGTAAACAACAAATGAAATTCATATCAATTTCGTATTTTGATTCTTAAATCAAAAAGATTATCAGTTGTACTCAGCGAAGACAGTTTCACTGTTTCCGCTGCGCACTCTGATAAATAGAACACAAATCAATCAAATCAACAAAACACAGTTTCACTTTTTATTTTTAAATAATGATATTTAAAAAATTTCATCTAAATTTCAAAACTTTAGTTTTGACTCAAAGTACAAATAAAACATCGACCAATAGTTGTAACATATGTTCCATCCAAGTTATGTTTTATATTATGTCCATAAACCCCAAGCTCTGATACCAACTGTGACGCCCCACCTCTATGCTCATAATAACAAAGGGTATTAAAAGAAATACTGTCTATTATTACGAAGAATAAGGCTGGATAGGAGCGACCATCCGTAGTTGACCTTACACTGGTATTGGTTATCTCGATAGGAGTGGTATATACTTTTTATTTTTCATCTATTATTTGTTTACTCCCATCGACACACCCAATTATCAGTATAAAACAAACTACGATAGTTCATAATGGTTTAGGACATTAGATATAACAATAACACAGATAATATAAATGCGGAACACAGATTAACAAAATCTCATATATATATAACCGATGTCAGTTAATACATAGTTGACACAATACATATGATACAACTACAACTGTCGACTCTAGAAGTTATATATACAAGTACATTATCGACTAATATACATGAATACATATCATTCTATACAATGACATGACTACTACAAAATGACGGACAACTTCAGAAGATGTGAAAAGTCTTCAATCCCGAACAGCAACTCAAAGAAAGAAATCTACAACCTGAAATACTCGGGTCTGACCCGAGTATTACATTCAAAAGAAAATAATACCCAGGTCAGTCTAATTCAAACCAGTTTATTAGTACCTAGTAGCAAAAATAATCATGTAGTCAAATAGACGACAATCACAGAAATCTCGTATATCCAACTTCTCGGTAAGAGAATCGGATAACGACAGATATAACACCAAACGGTGGAAATCAACAAATCAGAAATCTCAAAATGATCAAATAAATCACAATTCTATGTGGCTGCAGTTCACGCACGCGTGCACTGCCTCGCCACACAGTACGTGAAATCATCAACAAAGATAAGAGAAAAGAATCTCAATGAAGACACTCATAAAAACATTAGAATTGCCTAACGGCAATTAACAACAACAAAATATCAATATAAAACACCAACTCTGTAGGGCTGCAGTATACGCACGCGTATACTGCCTCGCCACTACAACCTGAACCCGCGAAAAGTCAACAACCAGAATCAAATGAAGATTCAAAACTCAAAGTCATAGACTCAATGGTCAAAGCAGACAAATATGGACAATGTGCACGTATGTACACATTGGAAACTCACAACTATCATAAGGTCAAACCCGAGTATTTAAACTGGGTTCAACTCAGGTAAAAATCTAAATGAACTGGTCAAGACACAACAATCAAACTTCGACTGAGACCAGGCAACAATCTCAAAATAAGAAAATAACTCATCATAATTCAAAATGCACAGATCAATGTTCACATATCAGGCTACAGGAAGCCCAAACCCAAATCAGTGAACATGCTACAGGCAAGAAGGTAACAAAACTCAACTAAGGCAACTCAACAAGCATGATCCAGATATCAGACTCAAACACTATAGGTATGAAGACCACAAAGACAATGTACCAGTTCATATAACAACACAAGTGCATAAGGGCAATGAAATGGGGACTGTACTCAGGTGGATAGTGCTACGACACAAAAGCTCTCAAGTCAGTTACAAAATGGCATCACAAAGTGAATACAGGAACTAAACTCGAGCACGCATGAAGTTCAAGGTGAACTAGGCTAATACACACTATAGATTATCAACAGACTTAAGGGTATCAAGTGGACATATCAACATATGATCAGTAGCATGCATACAAATATACAATGCAAAGTTGAATGATAATAAGGGTGCAGTGAAGACTGTAGGTCATGGCTACAGCAACGGAACAACAATGGCACGTGCAGCTGCAAACAACTGCAAGCGAATGAAATCTCAAGCCAAGGACGAAGCTAATTATTCAAGGAATCAAACCAAATCCTAGTTCAAAATACCTATATACGAACTGGAATAGCAGCCTCAATGAACATACATGTAACAAACTTGAGGACTAGAACAAACTCAGGAAAACAGTGAAACATTAATGGGGCAACACATACATATATTCATGTATGATCACACACTCAAAGGCATGAAACAATACGAAGGCAATTCAGAATAAAATTGTTCAATTAATTCCATGTCAATACTATATGAATGAACCCCAACAGCAGGTTCGAATTTTTCGCAAGCATCAAGCGGAGATATTAAAAATCAGACAGCAAAACAATCATCAAAGACATAGCAGAGTCAAAATCAACAAGCATAATTTAACACAAATTCAAAATCGAAGTTGCAAATCCCCGAAGTCAAATTAACAGTTTCAAGAATCAATACTGTGGAGCTCAAGGAAAACGACATCAGGGAAATTAAAACATATTAACAAAATAACCAATATATATACGAAGCAGTTCGACTATGAAAGTCACGAACTTGAGCAAGCCAGAAATCACTAAGCTATGAATTAGATGTGAGTAATGATTACTCACCTCTACGATCGAGACGCATATGTCGTTTGAACACGAAACTCCAGCAGCCTTTGCAAAGTCGAAGAGATGATCCTTGGGCAGAAACGGCCTCTTCGAAGATTCGCGAAACTCTACTCACGGTTAGGAGAGACGATCGAGAGACAGAGCCACCATTTGATTGAAGAACGAATCGAACGCCGCCATTAATTTTTTTTTTCGTTCCGTTTTAGGGTTTTTCACAAATGAATGAAGAATGAAAGGGGGACGGGTATTTACCTTGAAAATGTTCACTGCCCCCAAAATAAAACATGGGCCACGATTCAATTTTTAAAGCCCACCAATCTTCAACGAATTATTAAAAGAATTTCAACCCAATTTCAAAAGAATTCAACCGATTAAAACTCCAACAGCAATTAGCCGACAATTTTAATCGTCATTTGACGATAATCAATTGTTATAAAATACCGGGTTGTTACATAAATGTTGTATAAATTATAATCAAATGTATAGCAAACAGCTTCACGAACTGTTTATTTGATTATTATATTTTGTCGTTCCGCTGTGAGATTCTGTGTTTGTTTCTTCTTCTTTTCTTATTTTTCTTATTTAACTCCAATGATTATCTATGTTCCGGAATTTTTAAGTTGGACATGTGTGGATTATTGTCAATTTAAACCTTTCGAAATGTGGGTCGTTATAGTTGGTATCAGAGCTTTGGTTTGGCGATAACCTTAGCTTTGTGGGGTTTGACTCATTAGAGATAGGGTCGGTAGTACCCTAGAATGAGTTTGAGTGTATATATACAAGCACGTATTTGTTAGTGAATATAAAAAAATTGTTTTATATTGTGTTGGTTGATTTGTTGAGTGGCTTATGGATTCTGGTCAATACAAGTAATTAACATTATTGATAGGGATCTCTAAACACTCGAACAGAACAATTCGACAGTATTGTTTTGAAATTGGGTAAATGAAATAATTTTACCCTGATTATATTTTATATATAAAGGAAAAAGTTTCAGAAATTATTAGGGTATAGATAGTGTGTTTGGTTGTTAGGAATGATAATATTGATTATTATCATTAATTGGTTGTTGTGTCTTAATAAAAGATGTTTATTATACAATAAGCAATCATAAAACATTTGTGAAATGCGTTAAGAAAGTGAAATTTTGTAAGTATAATTTATAAATGTGACTTATAAATTAAAATGGATTTAAATTGAGAAGTTTTGAAACTAAGACCCGGGAATTTTGAAAATGGTTTTCAAAGTTTTGGAAAAATATAGTGATATTATTTGAAAGTATTTATGAAGAATATTTTTAAAAGGATTTTTGAAAGGAATGAATTTAGTACTCCCCTCTTCTGTTGTTGGAAAATAATTTTGGTGATGACTGCGTAGCATCATCGACGTTCATTTTCGAGTCTCAAAGTGGGGGAGACTTCTTAGAAGCTTTGCTACAAAATTGTTTTGTTAATGGATTTTGGTTTAAACTCCAAAAGTATGATTTGATATATGAAAGGATATAAGTATACATACATATTTCAAAATGATTTGAAATGAACTCGGTATTTAAACTTTTTAAGTTATGTTATTTAATAATCTTTAAATTGTTTGATGAAATGAAATATTTGAATAACCAGAACCTATGAAATAAGAGAATTAAGAAATCTAAGCTAAATGTTTTAAGAAACTTTAGAGTTGAAGTTTGCAACTCTTAAATTGAAAGTAAAGGAAATTTTTACAATTTAAAATAGTGAGCATTCTAATTAAGTAAAATGAATCAGATTAATTCGTATAATACCAAATTGCATTCTAATAACATATAATAAGACTTACCAAATGTTAAAAAGTTAAAATAATGATTTGGATATGTAATGGGATATTATACAAGTAAACAAAACTTAAAAGTAATTAAAAATGTATATAAATGGAAATTTAGTTCTAATAATAAAAGTTATATAGTTAATTAGTATAGTATGAAAGTAGACAAGTGAATCAAATAATATCTTTGTAAATTGGTTATAGAATTACATATAAATTTGCAAAGAAATTGTAAAATTGAATTTGTAACTTTTGAGATAACTATAAACTTAGAAAAAGTCACATATAAGAAGTTGGACTTTTATAGAATGATTATAAACTAAATTGATGATTAGTAAGATGTTTCATAAATAAATTTGAATTAAAATGAAATTATGAAAATGAAGTAAATGTAAACAAAGTAATTTGGTATAGCTATGAATCAATAGAAATAAATACGTAAGTTATACGTATATTACTTTATTCGCATAACAATTTGATCCAGATTCGAGCACAAAATTTCGAGATAATTTATATCGATCTGTAGTTAGGATTTTTCACTCGATTCTCGATGGCGAACCCTGGATATGGATTTTTGATTTGGTTCTAGAATTCTCTATCATAGTATGGATATGCAAGGAGAATGACAGTTTCTGATCAAGGAACCAGATCTGAGTCCGCACTAGAGAGTCGTGTGAACGATACTAGTTCGGGAGTGAAATTGTGTGGTCGAGTGAGCGATCAGATTTGATATTGCATACGGATGATATATGTACATCGTACGGACTTAAGTATAGCTAATATTTGGAAATTGAAAATGAAAATATAAAATGATTTTAAATTATATGATTGGATATCATTGGTAAATAAGATGCAGGTATTTAAAATCGAGAAAATTTTGGATGGCCCGACAAAAAGGTACATGTTTATTTTGCCATTTGATTTGATGGTTTTATGATGGAGCCACTTGGCTTTTGTTTTCTTTTGTTGGTTTGGGGCCCGTAGTGGCGTTTTGTAGTTGTTCCGATCTAGCCGCGCAAAGGAGACTCTGCCGAAATTTTCCGTAAATCCGGGTGTTAGAAAAGTTTTGAAGTTTTAAAATTGTTATAACTTGTTTGGATAACTAACTTGTATTTTCCGTAAGTCGACCGGAGTAGCAAAGTAGAAACATATTAATGGTTTTATAAATGAGATATCATTGTTTTATAGGTTGATTATTTTGAAAAAAAATATCAAATGTTGAATTCTTTACTTAACGTCTTTTCGAGGACGAAAAGTATTGAGTGGGGGAGATTGTAACGACCCGTATTTTTAGTTATTCTAAATTATTAAATTTAATGTAATTATTAAATAAAAATGGTTAAAAATAAAAATTTAATGATTCTGAATGAAAGTATGGGATATGAACTTGAATAAAAATTTTAAGATTTAAGTAATAACAAGTATTGAAAGGTAATGTTAGTTTTGAATGTGTTTACAATCAATAGTTGGATCAAATAATAAATGTTGAATTCATTAGATGTAAATAAATTAATTGATTGATAACTAAAATTCATTAAAAATCTAATATTGAAATTGGTTGAATATTGGACAATTAAATTGTTTAAATTTAATATTGGAAATAAATTAAGCAATTGAATTCTGAATTTAATATGATTGAAAATGATATCGAAAGTTGATGAAAATTTAATTTAAACAACAATGAAGATTGTTAACATTTAAAATTGGATTTAAAAGTGAATAATTAGAAATCGGAAATTTTATATTATAATCGAGACGTTAAAAATAGAGATCTGAGGCACAGTCTTGGATTTCGATAAAACTAGTTCCATTGGGTCCGTAATAGTGTATTATTATCGGATTTAAAATTTCGTAGCATTTGGAGTTATCGTTTTGTCGTACGGGATATAAACGCGTTGAAATAAATATCGAAAAATTAATATTTTAATTCGATTCAAAACACTATCTTCCACATACGATCGAATTAGGCCTCGAAACATGTTCCATTGTGTTCGGAATAGGGGTAAAACATTATAAATGCCAGGCGGCACGCGTCGTTTGGAGTTCGTCCGGAAAAAGTTGAAAATAATATTAAAATAATATGTTTACGTATATATATGCGTCCACACAGTAAACGCTAACCCTATTCTATCAACCGCACCTTCATCTAATTAATGGCCGAAAATTGTTTGTCTTCCACCTCAAATCTCTCACAATCCTTCGACTTTCACGAGAAACTCTCAACTACAATATTTTAGAGCTCGACGAGAGCTACGAATCTAACGGTCAAGATCGTCTAAGGCGAAGCGGATTGGCGGCAAATTGGCCATGAACGATGCACGTTCATTCGCGTTTTTCTAGGGTATGTGGCGCCGAGCTCTCCAAGGCCATGGGCGGTGGTACTGGGCGCATAGGGCTTCGAGTTGAGGGGTTTCGATCGTCTCCTCGGCGATCGATGGGAGAGCGGCCATCATTTTGTTATTACGTGCGTTTGGGTTCTCTTGACTCCTAGTCACGTGCTTTCAAACGATGGAGAATGCATATGGCCCATATTTGAACAAAAGGAAATGAATAGCTGTGATTCATTGGTGGAATAAAATTGTAAATTAATTTGTAAATCAATTATAAATTAAATCGTGTAATCTTATAAATAACATATCTTTGCCATACGAGGTCGAAATTGGACGAAACAAGCGGCGACGGAATAACTGATCACTTGGCCATAGGATAGAAAATTACATATGGACACCGGATTGGTTAAACTAAATGATTTTAAAAATTTTGATTTGAAATTATTTAAATGGTTTTGATTTAAAAGAGATAAAAATCAAGTTTATAGAAATCAAATTATTTTCGAACTTGAGCCCTGAATGTTTAAATTTAAATTTGCTAATCAAAATTGTTTAAATAATCGTAGTTGAGATTTTGAAGTTATAATCGAAATATAATTTGAATTTTGGAAATCGATTTGTTTTAAAAGATTGAACTTTTATTCGAACTTTGAATATTAATAAGTAAAAGTGATATAAAAACGATATTTCGAAATTGAGGTCAGAATTGAATTATATTTGAAGATTGGGATTTTAAACTGAATATTGAAGGATAATTTGATTTAAGTGTTTTGAATCAATATTTTCGAAAACCGAACTCAGAATTGATATAAGTCGAAATGGTTTAAAATGTGGGAATTTAGTTGAAATTAATTTAGGAACTGGAATTGAAATTAATTTGGAATCGAGGTCAATCCGAATTGAATCAGAATTGAATCAATTTAAACGGAAATGGAAATTGAATTGATTTGAATTGAGAAGATTTGGAAATTGGATCAGTTTGACTTTTAAACTATTTTCAAATAAATTATTTAATATAAAACTATATAAAAATCTATCTTCTTAAATATACAAATTACTTTGGTTTTCCAAATTATTTTACTATATAAACCATTTTAATATTTAAACTATTTCATATTAAACTATTTTAACCGTTTAAACTATTTTTATCTATTTTAACCATTTAAACTATTTTTAACTATTTTAATTATTTAAACTATTTTAAAACTATTCAAACTATTTTTCAAAATTTCAAACTGGTCAAGGGTGGAATGTTTATTTTTAAATTATGGATTTAAATACGAATTGTGTTAAATGAAGTTATAACCCAAATTGAAATTCGAAGCAATTTAGAAATCAAAATTTAGATATTAAGACGAAAAAGATTTTGAAATGAAATGGTATATTTCGAGTAAATATGATGATTTCGAAATGGATTTGATTTTGAAGCGAATATGATATTTTGATATCAAGTACGAACTGTTTTTTGAAATATAAAAGAACCATCCGGTGTGAAAAACGACGTTTGGTTGCTAAAGAGACCGGGGCCTCTTATTGGCATACTCTCTGTCAATATTGGAACCACTTTAACAACTGTGTATGCAAAGGAGACTTCAGAACGAAGTGGTTGGATTTGGTGACGATTGCTGGATTTGAAGAAAGAGAACGATGATGGATAGACCCCGGCACTTGTGCCTATTTGAAATTACGTAAACAGGACGGCTTGACAAGGCCAAGTGGGTAAATTACCCCGAGGGGACATCCGTTCTTCGATTTTCTTAGACTCGGTCCATACTATTACTCTTGTTGTTGGTTTTGATTGGTGCACCTTGATTTGGGATAGCCTCCCTTTGACTCGGTATGGGATGGATGGATGCGGTGGGCGGTCATGGCTATGATGCGTTACCACCAGCCCTATGATCCGAACTGGTAGTATCCTATCTTGGGCAATGCCTCACGTGCCTTATCATACTTTTATCCCTATATGAGACCCATACGATTTTGGTTTAGTGTTGTCATATCACGGCGCATCCCTATCCACTGGCCGTTTAACTGGTGTTTTATATGCAAACTGTACGACAATGCTTAAAAATGCATTAAGGGGGATCAATGTAAAGCTTTGACGCTATTTTAATATTTATTTTACTGATTAGACATTATGTATATAGCGTATTCTACTACATATAAATATTTTGACGGATCCTTAAGAGTTGGAAAATCCCATAACATCTCTTGAGTTATTGCACGCATGTGATACACTGGATAGGAGATGTGAAATCCCATAAACATCTATGACGCCATTACACTCATGTTATATGCGATATTGATTTGACTTACATAAGGATATTTTAGTCCTGACTCGAGTATTTTGTCTTTTCATTATGCTCGGGTCAGTCCTGAGTTTTTCAGCTTATTGAAGACTTTCCCTGGAGGACGAAGATGAAGATTTGTTATATTATTACTATTAGTTTTCCTACATCATGTTGTCTGCTGCGTTCCTGTATTTACCCCTGATGTATTATAACTCTGATAAATGTTGTATAAATTATGATCAAATGTATAGCAAACAGCTTCATGAACTGTTTATTTGATTGTTATATTTTGTCGTTCCGCTGCGAGATTCTGTGTTTGTTTCTTCTTCTTTTCTTATTTTTCTTTTTTAACCCCACTGATTATCTATGTTCCAGATTGTTTAAGTTGGACATGTGTGGATTATTTTCAATTTAAACCTTCCGAAATGTGGGTCGTTATATAAACAGATGAGAGAAACCAGAGAAAATGTAGCCAATAATGGATCATAGCCCACAGAATCCAGAGAGTAAATAAATTTCTTATCCCAGCTGACATCATAAAAATAACTATTGTTCGCCTCACCAATCTCGCCAACCCGAGTAAAGGATAGACCCTTACCCTCAATGTGATATGTAAGGCTATGACTCTCTCCCTCAATATCGCTGATAAAGGCATAAAAGGTGTCAGTCTCAGGAGAGTACCTCATATTAGAAGGAACATGTAACCAGGCCCACTCGTCCAGGTTCCAAATAATAGAATCAGTCAAAGAGGTAGTGTTAGCCTCAATCAAAGTAAGAGACAAACTGGGAGAGGAAGAGTGACATGAGTATCATTAATAGGTCCCACAGCAACAAGGGAGGTTGTAATCAGATCAGATGTAGGTTGCACAACCTTTGGAACCCATTTTCGGACTGAAGGATGGGGAAGAGGAATCCGATCAGCAAGTGGAACATGGACATAGGATGCCGAACTAGAACACACATCCGCAAGATGCCTAAAAGACTGACATGATGTACAAATCTCACGTTTCCAACTGTAGCAGACTCTGACCTCAACAAAATGGCCCTCATCGAGTCTGACTTTTAACACCAAAGGTAAGGATTTGGCGGGAGTGATTTCAATCAGAGCTTTGGCATATACTAGTCTCTCTCTGGCCACAGTGTTAGCGTCATAACAAATAACCTTACCAATAAGGCCATCAAGCCAATCAAGCCCTTGTGCTCCCACGTAGTGCCTTAGATCCTGGTAAGCATCCTTTCTCCCCTCCATTAGCCACTGTAAATAGCGCCGCTTGGTCAATGAATGACATTGGCTTGGTCAATAATATAATTGGGACAACGACCAGAGGGATGCTACTTGGAGGCGTCGCAGTCCCACAAAAGTCTCGGTTGCAGAAGCACGAACTGACGAGGCGAAGCGAGTACCGGAGCGAGTAATGGATTAACCTGATCTGGCGAAACAGAAACAACTAACGAATTCTTTTCCAACGGCATGAGGGGCAAACGATGAAGAAGCGAGGAAGGAGCGGAGGGGGAAAGTCAAGGAGAAAGCGTGGTAGGGACGAACTGAAATCAGACGAAAGGAAAGGCAGAGATTATGGATACCAGAAAATTTTGCTCAGACGCCATTGATTAAAAAAACGATGATAATTATAATATTTCAATTTCATATTTTGGAAATATTGTTGAGTAAAGATTGATTTTGGAAATGATTTTGACTTGGAAAATGGTATTTAAAACATTACTTTTTGAAAATTCTATGATATTTTATTTAAATTAAGTTTTTGAACTTCTTATTTTTTTTATTTAACCTCTTATTATATTCTTTTCTAATAAATATAAATATATACTTATAAAGGTTTTATTAATTATTTAAGAGTATTTATCTTATAGAAACTTTGGTAATAATAAATGTTTTATTTTTGAAGAGTAAATAAAAAGGTGTTTTCTTTATTTTAAAAGTGATTTTGTTTTAAAAAGAAGATGGAGATATGTTGGGAAAATATGTATGGAACATTTGGAAAAATAAAAGAAACGATTTATAAATGGTATTTTTATAATTCTAAGGAGAGATTCAAAAGTGTTATTTTATAAAAGAGGAAGGTATTACCATTTAGTAAATTGGAGAAATAAATCACAATTGTGGATTTATAGTAAATGGTAGAAATGTCGTTTAGAGAAAGTAGTTAATTCTATTTTGAAATAGAAGGGTGTGATTAATTTAGAGATGTTTAAATGATGTTTTATATATAGAAATAAATTTATAAAAGAAGTTTATAAATCTGTAAGAAATGTTAAAAGGGTTTTTCCTTATATTTATAAAAGTATATTTATAAAAAGAGTTATAAATGGAGGTGAATTTTATAAGAGAGTTTTTTTAAATGAATTAGGATTCTATAATTTTACTTTGTGATTTATAAAAGAAGTTATAAATGATCTTGTATAGCGGGTACCTAATGATAGTTTATAAAAAGAGATTTATAAATAAAGTTATAAAAGAAATTTACAAATGGAGTTACAAATACGAAAGAGTTCTATCAATGTTAAAATTAACATTTGTTTTAAAACCATTTAGGTGTGATTTTTAAAAATGAAATCTTTTCTTAAGATTTGTAAATGTTCTTATACCGATGTGGTAAGTATACGAGTACATTTTCTAAGTGTTGAAACGTAGTGATTTTGTGAAAATACTTACATTATGAATATAAGTATATGGAAATATTTTCTGAGTGAAAGTGAAATACTATTGTGAGTATACTTGTATAGCTAAGATAAGTATACCAATATTTTCAAATATTGAAAAGAGTATAAAGAATTTGGAAATAAATCTTTGTAAAAGTATTTTTATAGAAGGATTTTACAAAGTGGTTTTAATTAATGAAAGGGATTAATTAAAGAGGCTGGTAGGTGCTTAACCAGTGTTGTATTTATCATGAAATTAAATCTCCGGTTGAATTGTCTGTTTATTTGATGGTTAATTAACCGACTATCAAATCTGAACCAAAACGTAACTTTGGAAATATCTAGGAGAAACACATGAGTCATACGGCACAGTCATCTCCGATGATATTGTACTAAGCGTATAAATCTAATTTCATTCTCCTAGGACAATGATAAGGAAATCCGTCCACTAACGGTTATGAGGTGATCTCTGCTCTTATCTTTGACAGTTTATTTCCAAGAGAACCAGGGTTGAGTTTACCAAAAATTATCGAAAGTTGTTTTGAAGAGACTGGGATCGGATATATTATCTGAAAACCACTTCGATCCAACTCAAGCGTTTCAAAGTGAATACATCCTGAAGATGATGAAATTGAAGAAGGAGCACTCAAGTGTTTCGTTCAGTCCAAGAATGAACTTGTACGGGTGAATGCTGGTATTGCATTGTTGCCTGGAGGGCAATGTTAGCATTCCAAGTGGAAAGTGCTATATAAAAGGTAAAACGTAGCCTCAAGCCTCATCAACCGGGAATGACTAAAACAGGGGAGATGCAGCATGGCTAAGTGGGTTGCTCCCAAGTAGGGTATGATCATTCGTATCTATAGTCGATATTATCTCTCATTTATATGCTTCGGGACCATTAACGGAGGGGTGATCTTATTCGGTACTATCTTGTAAGGGGAGGCCGGTTTTGTGTTGGCAGGGGATCCAAGTGAACAACCCGAAATTTAACCTATAATAATTAATTAGTTAATTAACGAATTAATTAAATGACCAAATAACTTTGTGAAATTATCAGAATTGAGCTAAGGGAGTTGCACCATTGTGTCCGTGGTAATTTTTTGGTCAATTTCCATATATAGAATGTCAAAATCCGAGCTAGTACGAAGGAGAAACGAAATAAACAAGGAAACCAGAAGAAGAAGAAAAAAATACATAGGGAGGTCGACCAACCCCTTGCCTAAGTCTACCGGCTGGTCGACCTAGCTAGAAGGCAATCGACCCCTAGGTCGACCCGCCTACGTTATTAAACAAAGAATTATATTCTTTGAGTACATGCGATTTTAACATGTCATTTTCGTTCCGTTGGCTCATCTGGTCTCTCCGTGCTTCCATCTGATAGCTCCTATTCAGCCTATAACGTGGTTGCATCCTATTCAATTCCCAAATCTAACAGTCTGAGATCCACTTCTACTCCAATAAATAAGACCTTAGGCCTAACACTTTTTCTCATTCTAGATTTTCTCCGCTTGGGTTCACCTTTTCAAGAAGGACCCTAAAAGGAATAATTTTCTTAGGAGAGAATCTTTTTAATAAAAATATTTTAATACCCTCAAGTGGATCCAGGAAGACCTAAAGGGAAGAGTTTAGGACCACAGGTGAGTGGTTGTAATTATTTTAGATTTCTTTGAGTAATTTAAAATAATAGGGTTTCCAATAGTTGTAGTTTTATTACGATTTTTGGAATAACCTTTTTAGTAGTTTATTTACAGTTTTTAGAATTATTTTCAGTCTATTTCTTTTAGCTATTATTTTCAGTTAATTATAGTAAGAAATTTAAATTGGTTTTTATATGATGAAATTTTTTATTGAAAACGTGAAATTCTTTTTGAAGAATTATAGAGCGTATATAGCTCACTAGTTTCTTTGTATGTAAACAGAGATTTTAAATATAAAAACCTAAAATGTATTAAGTATCAAAAACGTAGATTACAACATTTATTGTTGTAATAGATGTTTTCATGAAAATAAAGGGAGCATAGACTATAACGCTATCGTTATAGTAAGTGACTCCCAAAAGAAATGTTTTTACATAGTAGATGTGGTTTATTAGTATTTATTTTTAATTAAATTCATACACTGGTATTTTTGGGTTGTAGTAACAATGTTTTACGCAACATCTATTTTAAACCCAAATGAAAATGTATTTTTAAAAGATAATTTCTAAAAATAGAGATAAAAGTGATGTGTGAATACACCTATTAATTAAATAGGTATAAGGGAATGTTTTTGAATATGGATATATTAAAACAGTTTTGAAGATGAGTTTTCCTGAAAATAAAAAGTTAGATATTAGAAGATGTCTATCGTAAGAAAATATAATTTAAACATACTTTAATCTATTAGAATGAAAAGAATAATGGTATAATTTTCTATGAAACCAATAAAAATGTTTTGTGCAAGTTACAAGGAATGCATGAAAGAGATATACAAGGTATGGGAGCACCATATTTTGTACAGCCTATTTCGAAAAATATAAAGTAAGTTTCTTGTAATTTCACATAAACATGAAATCCTCTTTTAAAAGGTTCATTGAAGATTTTAGCGTTAATAATTTCTCATAGGAGAAAGTAGTTCCAATACATTAAGGTATGAGACCGTTAGGTGTAATAAGAAGATGTTTTGAAAACATATAAGGATATTTTAAAGATATTTTAAAAGGAAATGGTTTGGTGAAAAAGTAAATAAGTTTTTAATAAAAGTAGAGTTTGAAAATTCAAATTTTACAGAAAATTGAAAAGGTCTTTAAAAGAAAGTGAGGAATAAGTTTGGACTTAGAATTTGAACGTTTTTCCCTCTAGGTTTGGGAAATAATGTAAATTCAAAAGGATGTAAGGATGCAAATCTAGAAACATAAAATGTTAAGCAACCGAGTATTTTTGAATTTAAGAAGAATTTAAAGATAATACTTTCAAGGACAAAGATTTTGGGATTTGAAAATTTAGAAACCTCGGTTTTTTTTAAATAAAGTGATAAATACCAAACCAAGCTCTTAAATATGGAGTAGATAGGAATCGTTTCCTAGATGAAATGGAAAAAGTGCAAGGCTATAGCAGTGATTACTTTTAAAAGTAATGATAGAAGTTCTCGTGGAGTGTGTAGGACACTAGTAAGAACCTAGGAATGTTGATTCATGTGTGCAGACTAAAAGAGAGCAGTAAAGTGAAATT
Source organism: Allium fistulosum (assembly GCA_030737815.1). Lineage (NCBI taxonomy): Eukaryota > Viridiplantae > Streptophyta > Magnoliopsida > Asparagales > Amaryllidaceae > Allium > Allium fistulosum. Next base: position 865,154,385 of record CM060905.1, on the reverse strand, counting down.
AGTAAGATAGTAAGACACGCATGGTTGAAAATGAGTACTCTTGATTTTGAGAAACTTGGGAGAAGCATCCTCCTTTAGTGGAATTCATATATGATAGTAGTTTTCAAGCTAGCATTGGAGTGACACCTTTCGAAGCTCTTTATAAAAGAGCACGCAAGTCGCTTTCATGTTGGATAGAGTCTATAGAGGTTAAAAATAATTTGGACAAGACTAAATTTGATTTGGAGAAAATTCGTATCTCATATCCGCATTTCTTTGATAGTAATTTTTCGAATTTCCTATTTTTCATCTTTAGTTTTGAATAGGTTCTTTCCTTGATTATCCTTTGGGAGGGTAGAACTTAGGACTTAACCTATGGATGGAAGGATTTGATGTAAACATGTTATTAGAACATGTTATGGATGATGTATGCAAGTGGTTGCAAGTGTTTGCTAGTGGATGCTAATGGACACATATACTTACACTAGGCACTATCATCTCTTAGGGATCGACCTAACTAAGACACTAGAGCATATGCATATGGATGTGTACGCATTTGCGTTTTTATTTGCATAGTTGTTATAGATGGATGTTTATCACATGGTTGTTGCATTTGGATGATGATTGAAGCACGCATATGGAACTATCAGTTATCATTAGGAATTTTGACATTCATTTGGATACATAGCATGGACATGATTGCATAAAAGGAGGTCAACTGAATCGGTGGACCACCTAATCTTTTGCATTAGTTAGGGACATTTACACTACACTAATCGCATAAGTATCATAAATTGCATTAGAAAAACTTAAGGACAATGGATGATGGTTGAGTAGTTGGTTGTGAACTTGGATGAAAACATTAGTTCATTCTTTTATCCTTAGAGAATTCGGGGACGAAATCAATTAAGGAGGGAAGAATGTAACAACCCGAAATTTAACCCATAATAATTAATTAGTTAATCAACGAATTAATTAAATGATAAAAAACTTTGTTAAATTATCATAATTGAGCCACGGAAGTTGCACCATTGTGTCCGTGGTAATTTTCTGGTCAATTTCCATATATAGAACGTCAGAATCCGAGCTAGTATGGAGGAGAAACGAAATAAACAAGGAAACAATAAGAAAAAAATAATACATAGGGAGGTCGACCAACCCCTTGCCTAGGTCGCCGGCCGGTCGGCCTAGCTAGAAGGGCGGCGAGCCCTAGGTCGACCGGCTTACGTTATTAAGCGAAGAATTATATTCTTCGAGTACAGGCGATTTTAACACGTCATTTTCGTTCCGTTGGCCCATCCGATCCCTCCGTGCTTCCATCCGATGGCTCCTATTCAGCCTATGACATGGTTGCATCCTATTCAATCCCCAAATCTAACGGTCTGAGATCCACTTCTACCCCTATAAGTAAACCCTAGGCCTAACACTTTTTCTCATTCTAGATTTTCTCCGCTTGGGTTCACCTTTTTAGGAAGGACCCTAAAAGGAATAATTTTCCAAGGAGAGAATCTTTTTAATAAAAGTATTTTAATACCCTCAAGTGGATCCGGGAAGACCTAAAGGGAAGAGCTTAGGACCACGGGTGAGTGATTGTAATTATTTTAGATTTCTTTAAGTAATTTAAAATAATAGGGTTTCCAATATTTGTATTTTTACTATGATTTTTGGAATAACCTTTTTAGTAGTTTATTTATAGGTTTTAGAATTATTTTCAGTCTATTTCTTTTAGCTATTATTTTCATTTAATTTTAGTTTATTTCTGTTAATTATAGCGTTTCCATTTATTTACAGTATTTTAATTTATTTACTTTTATTTATGCGTTATTTACATCTATTTCCTACGCTTTGGATTTTCTTCTATTTCCAGTTTTCTTTTATTTCTCCTTCTTCTTCGCATATGGATTAGAATAGATTAAACGCGAATATGGATTAAAATTATAAGAATACTGAAATAACGGAAGATAAGATGTAAATTGTAAGGACTGTGATAAAAATGGAATTAAGACTGAAATTGAGCCTAATTATGATATTGATGTTAGAATTGGAATAATTAAAGATAATTGGCCTAGTTATAACTTAGAATTATAACTAAAAAGAGTAAAAGATTAAAGAAGCTTATTTTCACACTTAGACCTTGGGTTAAGTAATAAGCATGATTATAACGTAGGTTATAATAAGAAAACAGAACAAAATGAGGCTCAATTTAAGACTTAGGATAAATTAATAAGCACAGATAGTAAGAATAATAACAAAGACTTATTTAAAATAATTTATCTAAGTTAATAAGAAAAGATAAAAGTAGGATCCGTACCGGCAGAATTTCCCTTATGTTGTTTAGGGTAGATAGATGGTCAATAGTTAAAAGAAAAGATCTGTACCGGCAGCATTTCTCTTATGTTGTTTAGGGTAGATAGGGGGTCAATAGTTAAAAGAAAAGATCCGTATCGGCAGCATTTTCCTTGGGGCACGCTTATGCTGTTTAGGGTAGATAAGAGGTCAATAATTAAAAGAGTAAATCATAGGGATTTGGATAAGGGACGCAACTAGATTTTGTTTAACAGGGACCAGTACCAACAACATTCCCTATTTTCTATGGACACGGTGTCTCACAATAGCCTGAAGTGAGATGAGTGCACGCTTATGCTGCCTAGGGTAAATAAAAGGTCAAAAGAGGGAGCAATAGATAGTGCGAACCAGCGATAACCGAGCGTGCGGCATCGATTAGGGGAAATAAGTCGCTATTGAGTTCCAAGCGCTTAGTATGTGTGTCTTTCGTAGACACCATTGCCTTCTGTGTTGGGAGCTATATAGCGTCTAGTCCGCAGTAATGTTTATGGAGTAGCAGGCCGATCAAAGGGTAGAATTAGGATTTCAGCCTAATAATAGGATTAGGAATTCAGCCTAATCAAAGCAGCTATCAAAGACAAAGTGCAAACAATCAAAGTTAATCAATTATGTTGATCTGGTTAATTCGTATTTATTTCCAGCTTATTCCTTTTTCTTCCTATTCTCTTTGTTTCCTTCATATATATTAGAACTGTTGTAAGGTCTATTACTTTTACTTTGCTTAAATATTCTAGTAATTACTATCATTCACCAGACTTTTAGTCTGACCCACTCCTCCATTTTCCCCTTTTCCCCCATAGGCAATCAGGGGCAAAGAAGATAGACCATAGCTTCTTGGAGACTTGGAGACCCTATCATGTATTCCTTCTTTTCATTTCCAGCTTTTTGTTCTTTTATTGTATTGGCACTGTATTGAGGAAAAGTTTGTGTTTGTACTCTTGTTTTTCTTATGAGATTGAGATTTTATTTTCATAAGACAATTGTATTTGGTATTTGGAACATATGTGGTTTGTTTGAAGTATTTATGAAGCATTAATTTTTAAAATCACTTATTGTTTTTAATTACTTTTGCTGTGTTATTATCTATCTATTTTGTCTTGTGAATCTTAGTCTCTGCTAGCTTTAGTTATACCTACAATGCACCATATCTTTTAGTGTGTCCTTTTGGATATACTAAGGGGTGTGGGGTGTTACACCAAGCGAGGTCCTCGGTGTTATTTTATCTATAGATGCACCATGATGGGCGGTACCCCAATAGCCCAGTCATTGTATGAAATCCATTCTCTAATACGAGCCTTTGTGGTATTAGTTTTATACCTATTATGTTGGAATTTAATTGATATAACAATTTCGACTGTGATTAATAAGTATTTGTATCTTAGACACTATTATAATATCTGAAAATTTCATATGAAATGTTTTTGGTTATCATAAGGTAAAAACCCATCCTTGTTTATGTGCGGCATTGTCTTACGAAATACCTTTGATTTAAAAGGTTTCTATAACTTTAAATCCAGTTAGGTGTGTTTTTCTCACGCTGGTTTTCTAGATTTACTCGGGTGTTAGTTTATTATAATGTTTGGGTCAGACTGACATATTACAGATTTGTGTTGGATGCATTGGAGCCCAGAAGGCAAGTTTGAGGAATTCAAGTCGTATTCACGTATATATTTATTTTTCGTTGCTTTGTTATTGAAATCATCAGCATTTGTGAGGACAGGTTGTTATAACTGTCTAGGCTGATGATTGTGATTTGTTATTGTACACTGATGGATATGTATGTATATACCAGTTTCTCTTATGTAAAGATCATTGATATTATATTATACATTGTTCGGCTGTGATAATGAGATTCTGTGTTGTTTTAGTTTTTTTCCCTTCTCCTTCTCTTCTTTACTTTCTTCATTCTTTCCCATAATTATCCGTCTTTCCGTTCAATTTGTGTTGGACATGTGTGGTTTATTGTCAGCTTAAGTAGTGTGGATTGGTGGGTTGTTACACTTGGTATTAGAGTGCAAGGTTAAGCGAGAACCTTGTCTTTGGTGGGGTTAACTCATTAGAGATAGGGTTAGTAGCACCCTAGAATGAGCTGAGTGTGTGTGTGTGTGGATGTATACGAGCGTGTATTTATTAGTGATTATAAAATGTTTTATATTGTGTTGATTTATTGGTTGAGTGGTTATGAACTCTGGTCGATATAGAGTGTACAGCTGCATCGATAGGGGTTTCTAAACACTTGAACATGAATAATCGACATCATATTGTTTTAAAATGGATAGACGCAATAATTTTACCTAAATTATATTTTATATATAAAAGAATAATTTTTAGAAATTATTATGGTTAACATAGAGTGTTTGGTTGTTAGGAGAAGATAACGTTCATTTATTGTTTTCTATTGTGCTTTAATAAAGGTTTATTATTATAATCTAAACAAAGATAACCAATTGTGAAGTGATCTTATATAAGGAACAGAATTTATAAAATTAGGTTTATAAAGTATTGTTTATAATCAAAAGGGATTTAAAAGTTGAGAATTTGAGAATTTAAAACCCAATGATTTTGAAAATTGTTTTTCAAAGTTTTTGAGATAATAATATTAGTATTATTTGGGAAATATTTTTGAATAGAAACATTTTTAAAGGGATTCTGAAGGAGATAAAAGCACTAAACTCACTTTAGTCGCTGGAAAATTGTTTTCGAGTTTCTAAATGACGAATTGCTACCATAAAAGCTTTGTTTTGGCAAATGAAGATTGTTTTGGATTTCAAAAGGTATAGTTTGAAATACAAAGGGAATGTGTATATTATTATATTTCAAAATGATTGAAATAAAACACGGGTGTTTGAATCCTGAAATTTTCAGTCAAGTGACATTGTAGACCCGTGTATTTCATCCATTGGATAATTTGGTCTGTGTATCTCGTTTGAGATGTTAATTAAAAACATTATTTATTGAAAATAAAATGGAATTTTCAACATTTTTGGATAAATTGAAAACCTTGAAAGGATATTAAGAACTAAGAGTTTTGTTGAAATAATATAAATATATATATATAAGTTTGGTAACTTATAACTTCGAAGAATTTCAAGTTAAACTAATTTTGAATTCGTTGGACATTTGGGCTAAGTAAAAACAAATCCAAATTTGTATATATACTCTTAGGTCATAGAGGAGTGTTATACAAAGGTGTACTTAAGTTAAGGTGGATAATACACATAAGTGTGTTTTAGAAAATACTTACAATAAACTTAAGTACGGTAGAGCTAAAAATTAAGTTAGGGAATTCAGATAGGTATATATTTGAGTTTTAAGGGTGATTGATTAACATTAATATGTGTAGAGATTGAGTTATGAAATGATATTTAACTTAAACAAAGTTAAATAAGATGGTCTTAAGTAATAATTTTATAAAATAGTTCATAATAATTTTGGTATTAAAGGAAACATACTAAAAGTGAAATTGAATGTGAATAAGAAAAAATGGTATAAATTAGAAACCAATTGGATAAACATGTAAGTTGTACGTAGATCATTTATTCACATAATCGTTTGATCCGGTTTCGAGCACATGGTTTCGAGGTGATTTCACCGATCTGAGTTAGGATTTTTCACTCGATTTTTGACGGCAAATACTGGATATGGATTTTTGATATGATCTTGAAGTTCTCTATCATATTATATGCTTATGGAAGGAGGACGACGGTTTCTAATCAAAGAACCGAATCGGAGTCCGCACTAGGGAGTCGAGCAGGCGATCCTAGTTCGAAAGCGGAATTGTGTGACCGAGCGAGCGATCGACCTAGAAATTGCATATGGATGGTACATGTACACCATACGAGCTTAAATGAATTATATGTTTGACCTTTGGGAATGCAAATTGGAACGACTATGAGCTAGATAGGTTCATATTATGTGTAATTTAGATGCGGGTATGGAAACAAAGGCTAATTGATGCTTTTGGTTTCATAAATAAAGTTGGTTGCCGACAAATAGGTACGTGTTTATATTTGATTGTTTGGTTTGATGATTTTATGCTCAATTGCTTGGCTTTTATTTTCTTTTGATTGGTTTAGGCTAGTAGTTGCGATTTAAAGTCGTTTCGATTGAATCGCGCAAAGGAGACGCTGTCGAAATTCTTCGTAAATTTAAGACTTGGAAAATTTAATAGTCAATTTTCAACAAATCGAATTTTGAAAAATTAATAGGTTAGAGACACTTTTCCTACCTTGGCAATTTCGAGGACGAAATTCTTTTAAGGGGGAAAGAATGCAGCGACCCGAGATTTTAGTCATTTGATTTTGGAATATTTGATTAAATATTAAGGTATTGGTTTGAAAAGTTAAATAACTCAAAAATATAAATATAGGGATCTAATTAGAATTAGTATCTGAAATTCTAAAATAAGGGTTATTTAAAATATTTGAATTGGAGAATTATTTTTGAATAATGTTTCAAATAACTAGATTTTTAAATTGAATATTATTTAACGAATTTAATAGCTTATTTAACTCATTTTTGTTAATTCGATAATAATTGTGAATTAAATTGTAAAAATTCAGTTGTAGTAATAACGGTTCAAATAAATAATTCGAAGCTAAATTATTATTTTTACCACTCGATTTCTATAGAAATATTTTTAAATTATTTTATGTGATATTTCCATAATTATTGATTTGGAAAATATTTAAATTCCCATGTGAAGATTTATTGTAAATGCAGTGTTTTTTTTATTTTTCAGAATTCAATAACCAATGTATATTTTTACTGTTTTAGAGTCATGTCATTGTTCTGAGCGCAACCGTATTTTTGTTTTTCGATTTGAAGTCCGTACGTGAAAGAAAAATGGTGCAGCGAGATGTTGAAAATCACGAATTATATACATACAATATATAGACAGTTAGTACACACAGCACACAAATTGTTCCTTCTGTACCCTCTCATTTATTCAAGTCCGAGCAAAGAAAAGCATGGCCGATTCTCATTAAAACCAAAATCCAATATTCCTTAAGCAAAAAAAAAAATTGAACTCGTAATGAGTGTAGCTTCAAGCCCATACCCTTATTGTAGCTTGTGTTTGTCAATGGAAAGTCTCGGCGGCTTATAGTGTTGAATTTTGAGCATGAGGAACTAGGGTTCGAGCTATGGTGGGCGGGAGTAAAATCGAAGGGTAGATTCGAGTTTAAGAGGAGGAGAAGGAGGAGCTCTGGGTGGCCATGTACAGAGGCACGCAACTCTCCGGTGTAATTTGCAGTTTTCCATAGTCGATTAGGGTGGTGAGGTTGAAATTCATGGAAGACGTGCAGTCATGGCTATTTGGGGATGGTTGGGTGTGACTCTTAATGAGGTGAAAGGTGGCGATGTCGGTTTTGGAGTTCGTCAATCGTGGTGAGTGGGAGGAGGAGAGAGGCAGTGTTGGGTTCGGATACTTGTCTGGTGGGATACTGGAATTCGAATTTGTGAGGGAAGAAGATTTATTTAGATTTTAATATGGGTAATTAAGTGTTAAATGAAGTAATTAGTGTATAACTATATTAATTAAAGTGTGAAACTTATTATAGCGATAACATATTCGTTTTAGATCCAAACCAAACGCGGCAGTCACATTGCGTTCGTATTAATAAGATCTTCGATATGGAACTGAATTGGTTGAGATTCATGCTAATGGAATTTCACGCTAGAAGCCACAAGTGTGTGTGTGTCTACACACACAGATATATATATATACACACAAGCTAATTATATACATATATGTGTGTGTGTTATTCTTTGCATCTCCCAGTAGCCACAAGTCACATATATCGAAATCGTAGTTATCAATATAGAAATATATAAATCACATAAATTGTATGCAAGGGTTGTGTGTAACCAGTCCAATTATCTGGAACTAATAAATAAATATCATGCACGTTTACATATACAAAGGCAATACGCAACCAAAGTAATATATCTATCATCTCGATATCAATTCACACATACAATCAAATAACCAATTCAACAAAAATGCATCTTATTTAAGTAATCAATCTAACAATTATATCTTCTTTGTATTATTTTATAGAAGTCTCAAACTTGTTTCATAAAACATTACTCTCGCATATCAATCTTATGATAGCTTAATATCACTTAATTTTTCCATGAAAATAAACTTTAGATATTAGTAAGTTCTCAAACTAATATGTAGCTCATGTATAATATATATATATATATATATATATATATATATATATATGCATGTGCGCATGCGCGTGCATGCGTATGTGTATGTGTGTGTGTCTACACATATATCACAAACCATTTCTTGGGTTCTGAAGTTAATAAATCATATTATAACAATATTCGGGGTTTTATAACCTTAATCAAAACCTATTAAATAAGACAATACTTCTTTGATAACTTTTAACTTTTCAAACCACCTTTATAAAAATTAACTAATTAGGTAATTATTTGTAACGACCCGTAAATTTTAACTGTTTAATATTCGTAATAAATTGAAATTTTGTGAAATTTTAAATAATAGAATTTTGAAATAATAATTTGATATTTGGAATATGTCTAATTAAACATAACAAATGGTAAATTTTCATTAGATAATATGGAAGTTAATTTTATTGTGTAATTCTATTTCAATTTATATCAGTTAATAATAGATGATAATAAAATGTTTTCCAAACCTGAATATTTTTATATAATAAATTTGTAAATCATCTTCTGAGTAAGACACCATACTTCGTTTCTCCAAATTTCGACATCTATTGCCCCGTTTATCTTATTTCTGACATTTTAGCAGCATTTTTTGTACTGATTTTTGAATTTTGATCGGATGATCGTGCCACTGATATCTGTATACTGTTCTGATCATCTCGTCGTGCTGATCTCTGCAGTATATTCAACTCTGTGTTTCGAACTCCGGTATGCAGAGAAATTGGCGAAGCGAATAGTCGTATCGGTTGCGAATTTGAACCACTTTGTTTTCGTGTGTCTTCCCATATTCCACCGTTCAAAATCGAATGGTCATCAGCTTCTAATCGTTGCTTTGAATTCAAGCATACTGACTTTTAGACTCTCAAGGTTTCAAAAAAAAAATTCACTTTTTCTTTTCATACGTTCATTTTCTTTGAAAAGAAGAGAAAAAAACATTTAGCTGTGCTTTATCTTTTCTTCCCTCCCTCAAAACTTTTGCACACAGCCTATTCTTCTCCTCCTTCCTTGTGATTTCGACCGGCCATTCCTTGAAGCCGTCCCCTTCATCTCCTCCTCCACGTGAACCACCACGCCTCCGGCCTCCACCTCCATCCTCCAAACGCCGTGAGCATGCTCGGGCCTTCGTGGTCAATCGCCTCCATTTCCCCAAGTACCCAGCCGCTCCTCTTTTCCATCAAGTCGTTGATTCCCATCACCATCCCTTTGCCCTGCCTACCCATGTCAACCACCTTGGCTTTGCTCCTAGCTTCGGCAGATTCCAAGTAGCAGCCGAGATTTTCTCTCTCCTCCTTATATATATTAAGGCAATTTTATATGTAAATGTTTTGATCCCTGTTGATTAAATTATATATTGTATTATATGTAAACGTATCGGTCGGTGTATGTATATATAATCTATAGTTTATATAAGTGTTGCTTTATGGTATATATAACAATTCAGTTTATATTATTTCTGCATATAGTGTACAGTATATTCTATATGTAAGTTTTAAGATTTCAAAATCTGTAGGTATAATATATGTGAAGTATATTTGTGATATTTTAAAGTGTTAGTTTTATAAGTTGTTATATATTTTAAAGTGTAAATTTGAATTGCTGTCTGTTATAATTTTTGTATATACTTATAAAAATATATATATGTACATATAGTCTGAATAGCTTATATAATATAATATAGATGTTATTTATATATATATATTAGTTTACACATATATAAGTTTATAAAGTCATTCATATGTTATTCATGTTACATGTTTATTTATCTGTTGAGTTTGATATATGGATATTCTAGTTTCTATATATATATATATATATATATATTGTTTTTTTATGTGTGCATTTTCCATGCGTATTTTTATATGGACATTTTGTATAGATTTACATATAAGTATCTTACATTTTATTAAGTATATATATGCATTTATTTTAGAATATAATATGTATATATGCTTTTGATTTTTTTTATGAATGTGAGTTTATATAATCTGTATATATATTACAGATGTTATACGTATATTTTAAATTTCCTTTTTGCGTGTGTTTGGTTTGAAGTGAAGTAAGCTTTATATAAATATAAAAAAATATGTAACATAAGTATATATGTCTGAGTCTTAGCTGTTCTCCTCTTTTGGTTGTTCTCCTCCTTTGCCTATCTCTGTGCCTAGTTCCTATTTTACTAATATATAAAGGATACTTTGAGTTGGCTTTCATGTTACCCGTAGCATGCATATTAGTTTAGCTTAGTGAATTCTGCAATTTATATATCACGTAGGATGTACTGTATATATGTACATACCTTATTTTATATTGTATATAAACGTTTTAGACTACTGATTATATATATGCGGTTTTGCATAATTTTGTTATAACCTGATTTTTTTATAAATTGTAGGTTAGTAGTTATGAGTTGGATTTTTATATATATGTATATTATATGAGTTTATATGATCTGCTTTAGGCTAATACGTTTATTTTAGCAAGTAAGTTTATATATTTAAAAAAAGAAAAAGTTTTTGTTTATATACCGGTTTAAATATATGTATAAATATAGATTTTATTTTGATTTGTGTTTACGTTGTATGTTGATTTTTGAAAATTTAAATATATGTAATACATCTTGTTCTCATCGATTTCCAATCTATCAGCTCGGTTCGTCGAATTCGTGCCTATCTAGAGTTGCTTTGGAATTCGTGCTTGGATTCGTAACCCATCTCATTCTCGTTCATCTATCCAGCCTCGAAAGGTGAGAAATCACTCACGATTAACGTTCTTTTATTTATTAAATTTGATTTCAATTGAAATGACAATTGAAATATGCTATTGTTAGTTATTTACATTTATATATATGCCGTTATCTGTATCTGTTCACCTGTGACATCTGACACCATTATCTGTTATTTATATTGATGATATATGCCTGTTATATTATTATCATATCTGTTATCACTTTGCAAGTTCTCTGTTAGTATAGAATTCCCTATGGGTTGAAATGATACATACCCGAACGATCTGTAGAATAGGAGAAAATCATTATGGGTTGAAATGATAAACCCAAGCGATTTTCAATTGAATTGAATTTGGGATTGCGGGTTGAAATGATATATACCCGTATATATTTAAATTACGGATTGAAATGATAAATATCTGTATCACTTGACCATAGGGTAGAAAATTATATACAAACACCGTTGGTCTATATAAATATTTTTAAATTGATTTCTATGGTTTTGAAAAGAAATATATGGTTTTAATAAATATTGATTTAAAGATTTATTAAAGTTGATATATAATATGTTTAAGTATTTATTTAATGTATATATTTTCAAATATAGAGTTTATAATGATTCGAGTTGAAAGATAGATTTGAAATTGATTTGAAATTATATTTATTGAAGAATTTTACTTAAATAAGTTTGATTTGAAATTTATTTAAATTTGAAATTTTAAAGATATGTTTATAACTTGAATTTGATTAAAAGTGACTTAAATGAATATTTCAAATTTACATAAATTGAAATGGGTTATTTTTTTTATTTAAATTTGTAAATTGAAGTTGTATTTAGATGTTATTGAATATTTAAAGATTTAAATATATTGAAATTGAAATGGCTTATTTTATGGTTCAAATATGTATTTGAAATCGATGATTTGAAATGGTTTATTGAGAAACTGAATTGAATTGAAATTTGAGGATTTAAGATTTGATTAAATTTGAATTTTGGAATCCGAGTTGAGTTGAATCGATTTGTGAAATTTGAGGAAACTATTTTATTATATAAAGTATTTTAAATTATATTTAAAACTATTTTATATTATTTTATAAACTATTTTTAATATAAATTATTTTTAATATAACTATTTTTTTTATAAACTATTTTAAATATACTAATTATTTTAATATAAATTGTTTTAACTTATAACTATTTTACATAAATTATTTTATTTTATAAACTATTTTATTTATATACTATTATTAATATCTAAACTGTTTGAAGGAAAGTGTTATTGTAACAACCCGAGATTCCGTAATTATTTTGTTATCGTCTTTAGACGATTGAATTGGTAGCTAATTACTGTTGGTAATTTAAATCGGTTGAATTCATTTAAAAGAAAAGAGAAAAATTTAATTAATTATGGTTGGGCTTTAAAAATTAATTTCGGCCCATATTTTTATTGTAGCCGTGAAAATTTGCAAGGCTAATACCGTTCCTCTTTATCTTATTTCATTTTGGAAAAACCCTAGCTAAATAAACGAAAAGAAAATGAAATGGAGGCTCTGTTCTTTTCTTTGTTCGATCGAAAATAGGGCTTCGTTCAAGTTGTTCCGATTAGCTCTGTAATTAGGGATGGTGAAGTCGCCGCCTAGTTAAAGATGATGCTTCGATTTGCTTACTTCAATCGATTCGTTCGCGGTTTCTTCTCTTCGATTGAGCTCGACTTCAATTGGATCTGCGCCCTCGAAAATAGGTGAGTGGATCTCTTCACTCACATCTAATTCCACTTGTGCTTCGACTGTTTAATTTCATTTGAATGTGGTTGATTTTTGAGACTTTCAATTCGCTCGGCTTTGAACGCTCGATCGATTTTGGCTGCTGGATTTTATGATGTTATTGTTGTTCGACTTTTGAGTTTGGACTTGTTCGTATTTCGTGAGTATCACTGGTTCGTTTGGATTTCTGGTGATCTTGACTTCGGTCAGACCTTGGTTATATGATTTTCTGGTACATTGGTTTCGACCATCATGTTGTTGACTATGGTTTAAAAATAAAAATCTGCAACTAGATTTTGTGGAAAGAAATTTAGATGAGGATTTTCTTAAATTTTGAAATGGCTTTCATTGTGACTTCGGCCTTTATTTTGATCGTGAAATTGTTTATCCACAATTTGTTCGAATTTGCTTGTGCATTTCTCTGTTGATGATTCTTGAAGTTGCTTGTTTCACTTCATGTATGGCTGGACTGTGAGCAAATTTTTAATTTAAAGTTTTAAAAGTTTGGCTTGAATAATGATCTGCATGATTGATTACATGAGTAAATCTGTAGGTCTGTAGGTATTCAAGTATTCGAAGTTAAGTAATTCACTTTAAAAATAGTTAATTACAGAGATGATTTTCATTTCTCAACCATTCCAATACCCTGTGAGCAAACCCTTCAATCTCTGATTTATTTCTCTGATGCTTGTGAGTAGCCTTATCTTTAAGCCTGATCTGCCTATTTGTGTGAATGCTTGAAGAAATCCTTGAAAATATGTTGAGAAGTTGGTTTGCCTGTTTGTTTAGATTGGGAACACATATATATGTATACGAATATTGCTTGCATGTCTGTTAACAACCTGTTTCAACTCTGTTTATCAATATGATTGTGAGTAACTTTTTAAAACTTAGATTTAAAAAAAAATTGATTGCATGCTTGAGTACTGAAGTGAATAAGTACTGCAGGTGTTTTAAAGTAAATGTCTGATGTAAAATTGTGTCTGCTCGACTTTGGTGAAACTGGATTTGAAATTGTCGACTTTTGCCTGGTTGACAATGCTGTGCTTCGGCAATCGAATTTTTGTTTTGAAGTTGATGATTTATTCTGATTTTTATCAATTTCGTATACTTATGATTCCTTAGATGACCATGGCTTTGAATTCAAACCGTTGATTTCTTGATAACTACGGCTCATTGATGTTGGTTCTTGTGACTACGTCCATGGCTTATAGTTCATGTGATTTTCGAATTTAAATTCTTTATAAAAATTGATTTTTGCCTGGATTGCTTTGAAACCACTGTTACCTGATAATTAAGTTGCTTTGGGTTTTTTTGTATTTGGCATCGCTTATGGTTTATTACTCTTGTATCAGTGATGTTGTAGACTTGTGTTTTGTGGCCACCCCGGCTCACTTTCTTTTAACTCTGGGCATTGTGGATGGACTTGTTACTACTGGTTTTTGACTCATCCCCAATTCGAGCTTAAGTTGCAAAAATTGAGCTCTTGTCCACTATTCACTGCATACCTAACATTACATGTATGCTGCGTATTTTAGGCTTCTGTTCTCGAGTCATCATGTAAGATTGTCACTGGCTTTATCATGATTTTGTAGTTGTCTGTACTTTGAGGTGTATGCACTAGTTTCATTCATGCTTGAGTTTATAATTAAGTTCACTGCACTTGAGTTGTAGTTTTTGTACTCGAGTCTGGAGCTTGTATTTTTCAGTCTCACAGTTGCATACATGTTACACTTTAGGTACACATACTTATTTCTAACCTGTTGCACTATTTTCAGTTGCACTGTCACTTGAATTACATTCATCCTTGATGACAGTTCCTTGGTTTGTTGATTCCACTTGAGTCTGGGCATTTCTGTGCTCTAGTCTCTACAGCAGCATTCATGCTTTAGTTGCTGACTGCTGCATTGCCCCAATGTATTCAAGTGTGGCCTTCATATATGTGCATACATTTGTTCTGAAGTGTAGCTTCACGTGAGTTCTTTACTTGATGTTGCTTGATCTGCTTCACCGTTGTACCTTGATTCAATTGCCACGTGCAGTTGTGATATATACCATCACTTGTGTACTTTGTGCATTCACCTTGTTGACCGTCCCATGGTCACTTCCAGTTACCTGTAGTTTGCCTCCTTACTTGAACTGCTGCAGTTCGACTTGCTCACTACTTCCTGACTCGTAGTACTGTCGTAGGGCTGATGTGTTATGTAGTTCACTGTATCATACACTTGCTTATTGTATTCGTTGGCACTGTGAATTCTTGAGCATTGGCCTTTTGTGCCTTATTGATATTTCAGTATATGCTGTGGTGGCGAGGCAGTGCACGCGTGCGTGCACTGCAGCCACCCAAACTCGACAGTTTTGAATTGATTTTCCTTTTGCTTCTGATGCGTTGATATTTTATACCGTATTGGCGAGGCCGTACACGCGTGCGTGTACGGCAGCCAATCGAACTCTAATGGTTTTAAAGTGACAATTTCAATTGTTTAAATTGGTTTAGTCGATTTGATAAATTGTTTAATTATCTCTGTTGATGATTTAAATCTGCTGATTTTTGCTAAACACTGTTAAGTGTTATATTGACCGTTATCCGGTTTCTTTGTTTAAAGAATCGGATAGACGGGAATTATTGTGACTGTCGTCTATTTAAATTATTACTGCCTATATGCACTAATAAACTGGTTTGAATTAGACTGACCTGGGTATTATTTTCTTTTGAATGTAATACTCGGGTCAGACCCGAGTATTTCAGGTTGTAGATTTCTTTCTTTGAGTTGCTGTTCGGGATTGAAGACTTTTCACATCTTCTGAAGTTGTCAGTCATTTTGTAGTAGTCGTGTCATTGTATAGAATGATATGTATTCATGTATATTAGTCGATAATGTACTTGTATATATAACTTCTAGAGTCGACAGTGTAGTTGTATCATATGTATAGTGTCAACTATGTATTAACTGACATCAGTTATATATATCTGAGACTTTTGTTTTTATCTGTGTTCCGCATTTATATTATCTGTGTTATTGTTATATCTAATGTCCTAAACTATTATGAACTATCGGGGTTTGTTTTATACTGATAATTGGATAGGTCGATGGGAGTAAATAATTAATAGATGAAAAATAAAAAGTATATACCACTCCTATCGAGATAACCAATATTAGTGTAAGGCCAATTACGGATGGTCGCTCCTATCCAGCCTTATTCTTCGTAATAATAGACAGTATTCCTTTTAATACTCTTTGTTATTATGAGCATAGAGGTGGGGCGTTACAGTTGGTATCAGAGCTTGGGGTTTATGGACATAATATAAAACATAACTTGGATGGAACATATGTTACAACTATTGGTCGATGTTTTATTTGTACTTTGAGTCAAAACTAAAGTTTTGAAATTTGGATGAAATTTTTAAATAACTTTATTTAAAAATAAAAGTGAAATTGTGTTTTGTTGATTTGATTGAATTGTGTTCTGTTTATCAGAGTGCGCAGCGGAAACTGTCTTCGCTGAGTACAACTGGTAATCTTTTTGATTTAAGAATCAAAATACGAAATTGATATGAATTTCATTGTTGTTTACATACCTGTAATTATTGTGTTTCTTTAAGAATTTCGAATCCGAATTGAGGATTCGAAGATATTGCAGATATGTGATTTTGTTGAAATTTCCGCTGGCTTTCTTTTGTACTAATCATCTAGTGATTAGATTTTTGCTGTTTTGAATTATCTTCATTGAAGATACATTTGAATGATTTCTTTGTTCATTTTGTAGTACGTGCAAAAATTTGAATTGCACGTTATTGCATTTATTTTACGTTGAACCGATGCTTGGTTATGATACGTATTTTGTTGCCGTTATTTTTATAACGGACTTATTACACCAATGCTGAATTTTTGAGGCACGGTGTTTTGTTGACAATTTTAATAAATGAAAATTCACTGATGTCACATTTTGATGTGAATTCTTTTGATGAGATATTTGATGTTTTAAAATCACTGTCGCTTTGACTTCAGTAACAGCCAAATTTTTAAAAGTGGATTTTCAAGCGGTTATTCCGCAATACTGATGTGTAACCGTTTTTACGGTATTTTGAGAAGTACAATTTCCTTATCGGAATTGTTACTGAATTGCTGTTTTAATCACGTGATTGGAAAATCTTTTTAAAATGAAAATTGTTTTATAAAATTTTAGCAGTTTGCGTTTTCAAAAGAATGAGAAAGCGACTTAAACGATTCAGCAAAATCGAGGATTATGACCCCTTTCTTTTACTGTTTCGCTTAACTCCGGACTTGTTCAGTTGAGAATGCGAATTGTTATTTTTACAAAATAAATAGAATTGTTTCCAAAAATTTTACAGTTTGCGATTTCAAAAGAATGAGGAAGCGATTTAAACGTTTCAGCAAAATCGAGGACTATGACCCCTTTCTTTTACTGATTCGCTTAATTCCGGACTTGTCCGTTTGAGAATGTGAAATGTATTTTTACAAAATACACAATTTTGCACTTTCAAGGAAACGATGAAGTGATTTAAACGATTTAGCAAAAGTGCGGAGTATGGAACCACACTTTTACTATTTCGGTTAATTCCGGACTCGTTAATTGAATATCTGTTGTTTTGATGAATTTGATGATTTCACACTTTCAAGGAAACGATGAAGAGAATCAAACGATTTAGTAAAACACGTGGTATGGGACATGTGCGTTTGCTATTTCGGTTAATTCCGGACTCGTTAATTGAAACATTTTGATGCTTTCGTGTGCTTTCGAGCCACTTGGTTGGACCTTCGGGTCAAATACCAGTACTAGACCTTCGGGTCATTTGTTGGACCTTCGGGTCATTTGTTGGGCGCCAAAAATTTTGTTGAGTACTTGGTAGGCTTCGGCCATTTGTTGATGCACGTGCGGCGAATTAAAAACTCGCCATCTGATGGGATCGATCCAAGCTTTTATGTTGATTTTCTAGTCTTCTTAATTGATTTCTAGATATTTGTTGCTTCCAATTATCTGCAGGTAATTGGATATTTGTTGATATGAGTTCTGATTATCGTTTTTGATAATCAGATATTTGTTGTTTCTAATTATCGCTTGAGATAATTAGATAATTGTTGATATGAGTTCTGATTATCGTTTTTGATAATCAGATATTTGTTGTTTCTAATTATCGCTTGAGATAATTAGATAATTGTTGATATGAGTTCTGATTATCGTTTTTGATAATCAGATATTTGTTGTTTCTAATTATCGCTTGAGATAATTAGATATTTGTTGATATGGGTTCTGATTATCGTTTTTGATAATCAGATATTTGTTGTTTCTAATTATCGCTTGAGATAATTAGATAATTGTTGATATGAGTTCTGATTATCGTTTTTGATAATCAGATATTTGTTGTTTCTAATTATCGCTTGAGATAATTAGATAATTGTTGATATGAGTTCTGATTATCGTTTTTGATAATCAGATATTTGTTGTTTCTAATTATCGCTTGAGATAATTAGATATTTGTTGATATGGGTTCTGATTATCGTTTTTGATAATAAGATATTTGTTGTTTTTAATTATCGCTTTAGATAATTAAATAATTACTGATTCGAGATTTAATTATCGCTTTAGATAATTAAATACTTGTTGATTTGAGATTTAATTATCGCTCTAGATAATTAAATATTTGTTGCTTTGAGATTTAATTATCACTTTAGATAATTAAATATTTGCTGATTTGGAATTTAATTATCACTTTTGATAATTAAATATTTGCTGATTTCGAATTTAATTATCGCTTGAGATAATTAAATATTTGTTGATTTTAGATTTAATTATCGCTGTTAGATAATTAAATATTTGCTGATTTGAGATTTAATTATCGCTTTTGATAATTAAATATTTGCTGATTTGAGATTTAATTATCGCTTTTGATAATTAAATAATTGCTGATTTGAGATTTAATTATCGCTTTTGATAATTAAATATTTGCTGATTTCAGATTTAATTATCGCTTGAGATAATTAAATATTAGTTGATTCAGATTTAATTATCGTTTTAGATAATTAAATATTTTGCTGATTTGAAGTTTAATTATCGCTTGAGATAACTAAAATTTTGTTGATTTTAGATTTAATTATCGCTTTAGATAATTAAATATCTGTTGATTTGAGAAATTTGATTATCGTTTTTGATAATCGAACATTTGTTGAATTTGAAATTTGATTATCGTTTTTGATGATTGAATATTTGCGATTTTTGAGATTTGAGCTTCGTCTTTCTCTGGCGATTCAGGTGAGTAATTTGATTACTCACATTCAATTCGTGCTCTGTATGGGATTCCTGCTCTGCTTTCCCTTCTCTCTTAGTTGCTGGAACTCGATTGATTCTTGCTTTAGACAGTCGTCTGATTTTGATTCCTTGATCCCCACGATGTTGATTCTTTTGATTTGAATCAGTCGAACCTTTTGATTTCTTATCTAGTACTTCCCCGCTGACACTTGCTTTGCTTACATTCGACATTTTATTCCCTATGATTGCGTGGACGCAATTTCTTTAAGAAGGGGAGTCTGTAACAACCCGAGATTCCGTAATTATTTTGTTATCGTCTTTAGACGATTGAATTGGTAGCTAATTACTATTGGTAATTTAAATCGGTTGAATTCATTTAAAAGAAAAGAGAAAAATTTAATTAATTATGGTTGGGCTTTAAAAATTAATTTCGGCCCATATTTTTATTGTAGCCGTGAAAATTTGCAAGGCTAATACCGTTCCTCTTTATCTTATTTCATTTTGGAAAAACCCTAGCTAAATAAACGAAAAGAAAATGAAATGGAGGCTCTGTTCTTTTCTTTGTTCGATCGAAAATAGGGCTTCGTTCAAGTTGTTCCGATTAGCTCTGTAATTAGGGATGGTGAAGTCGCCGCCTAGTTAAAGATGATGCTTCGATTTGCTTACTTCAATCGATTCGTTCGCGGTTTCTTCTCTTCGATTGAGCTCGACTTCAATTGGATCTGCGCCCTCGAAAATAGGTGAGTGGATCTCTTCACTCACATCTAATTCCACTTGTGCTTCGACTGTTTAATTTCATTTGAATGTGGTTGATTTTTGAGACTTTCAATTCGCTCGGCTTTGAACGCTCGATCGATTTTGGCTGCTGGATTTTATGATGTTATTGTTGTTCGACTTTTGAGTTTGGACTTGTTCGTATTTCGTGAGTATCACTGGTTCGTTTGGATTTCTGGTGATCTTGACTTCGGTCAGACCTTGGTTATATGATTTTCTGGTACATTGGTTTCGACCATCATGTTGTTGACTATGGTTTAAAAATAAAAATCTGCAACTAGATTTTGTGGAAAGAAATTTAGATGAGGATTTTCTTAAATTTTGAAATGGCTTTCATTGTGACTTCGGCCTTTATTTTGATCGTGAAATTGTTTATCCACAATTTGTTCGAATTTGCTTGTGCATTTCTCTGTTGATGATTCTTGAAGTTGCTTGTTTCACTTCATGTATGGCTGGACTGTGAGCAAATTTTTAATTTAAAGTTTTAAAAGTTTGGCTTGAATAATGATCTGCATGATTGATTACATGAGTAAATCTGTAGGTCTGTAGGTATTCAAGTATTCGAAGTTAAGTAATTCACTTTAAAAATAGTTAATTACAGAGATGATTTTCATTTCTCAACCATTCCAATACCCTGTGAGCAAACCCTTCAATCTCTGATTTATTTCTCTGATGCTTGTGAGTAGCCTTATCTTTAAGCCTGATCTGCCTATTTGTGTGAATGCTTGAAGAAATCCTTGAAAATATGTTGAGAAGTTGGTTTGCCTGTTTGTTTAGATTGGGAACACATATATATGTATACGAATATTGCTTGCATGTCTGTTAACAACCTGTTTCAACTCTGTTTATCAATATGATTGTGAGTAACTTTTTAAAACTTAGATTTAAAAAAAAATTGATTGCATGCTTGAGTACTGAAGTGAATAAGTACTGCAGGTGTTTTAAAGTAAATGTCTGATGTAAAATTGTGTCTGCTCGACTTTGGTGAAACTGGATTTGAAATTGTCGACTTTTGCCTGGTTGACAATGCTGTGCTTCGGCAATCGAATTTTTGTTTTGAAGTTGATGATTTATTCTGATTTTTATCAATTTCGTATACTTATGATTCCTTAGATGACCATGGCTTTGAATTCAAACCGTTGATTTCTTGATAACTACGGCTCATTGATGTTGGTTCTTGTGACTACGTCCATGGCTTATAGTTCATGTGATTTTCGAATTTAAATTCTTTATAAAAATTGATTTTTGCCTGGATTGCTTTGAAACCACTGTTACCTGATAATTAAGTTGCTTTGGGTTTTTTTGTATTTGGCATCGCTTATGGTTTATTACTCTTGTATCAGTGATGTTGTAGACTTGTGTTTTGTGGCCACCCCGGCTCACTTTCTTTTAACTCTGGGCATTGTGGATGGACTTGTTACTGCTGGTTTTTGACTCATCCCCAATTCGAGCTTAAGTTGCAAAAATTGAGCTCTTGTCCACTATTCACTGCATACCTAACATTACATGTATGCTGCGTATTTTAGGCTTCTGTTCTCGAGTCATCATGTAAGATTGTCACTGGCTTTATCATGATTTTGTAGTTGTCTGTACTTTGAGGTGTATGCACTAGTTTCATTCATGCTTGAGTTTATAATTAAGTTCACTGCACTTGAGTTGTAGTTTTTGTACTCGAGTCTGGAGCTTGTATTTTTCAGTCTCACAGTTGCATACATGTTACACTTTAGGTACACATACTTATTTCTAACCTGTTGCACTATTTTCAGTTGCACTGTCACTTGAATTACATTCATCCTTGATGACAGTTCCTTGGTTTGATGATTCCACTTGAGTCTGGGCATTTCTGTGCTCTAGTCTCTACAGCAGCATTCATGCTTTAGTTGCTGACTGCTGCATTGCCCCAATGTATTCAAGTGTGGCCTTCATATATGTGCATACATTTGTTCTGAAGTGTAGCTTCACGTGAGTTCTTTACTTGATGTTGCTTGATCTGCTTCACCGTTGTACCTTGATTCAATTGCCACGTGCAGTTGTGATATATACCATCACTTGTGTACTTTGTGCATTCACCTTGTTGACCGTCCCATGGTCACTTCCAGTTACCTGTAGTTTGCCTCCTTACTTGAACTGCTGCAGTTCGACTTGCTCACTACTTCCTGACTCGTAGTACTGTCGTAGGGCTGATGTGTTATGTAGTTCACTGTATCATACACTTGCTTATTGTATTCGTTGGCACTGTGAATTCTTGAGCATTGGCCTTTTGTGCCTTATTGATATTTCAGTATATGCTGTGGTGGCGAGGCAGTGCACGCGTGCGTGCACTGCAGCCACCCAAACTCGACAGTTTTGAATTGATTTTCCTTTTGCTTCTGATGCGTTGATATTTTATACCGTATTGGCGAGGCCGTACACGCGTGCGTGTACGGCAGCCAATCGAACTCTAATGGTTTTAAAGTGACAATTTCAATTGTTTAAATTGGTTTAGTCGATTTGATAAATTGTTTAATTATCTCTGTTGATGATTTAAATCTGCTGATTTTTGCTAAACACTGTTAAGTGTTATATTGACCGTTATCCGGTTTCTTTGTTTAAAGAATCGGATAGACGGGAATTATTGTGACTGTCGTCTATTTAAATTATTACTGCCTATATGCACTAATAAACTGGTTTGAATTAGACTGACCTGGGTATTATTTTCTTTTGAATGTAATACTCGGGTCAGACCCGAGTATTTCAGGTTGTAGATTTCTTTCTTTGAGTTGCTGTTCGGGATTGAAGACTTTTCACATCTTCTGAAGTTGTCAGTCATTTTGTAGTAGTCGTGTCATTGTATAGAATGATATGTATTCATGTATATTAGTCGATAATGTACTTGTATATATAACTTCTAGAGTCGACAGTGTAGTTGTATCATATGTATAGTGTCAACTATGTATTAACTGACATCAGTTATATATATCTGAGACTTTTGTTTTTATCTGTGTTCCGCATTTATATTATCTGTGTTATTGTTATATCTAATGTCCTAAACTATTATGAACTATCGGGGTTTGTTTTATACTGATAATTGGATAGGTCGATGGGAGTAAATAATTAATAGATGAAAAATAAAAAGTATATACCACTCCTATCGAGATAACCAATATTAGTGTAAGGCCAATTACGGATGGTCGCTCCTATCCAGCCTTATTCTTCGTAATAATAGACAGTATTCCTTTTAATACTCTTTGTTATTATGAGCATAGAGGTGGGGCGTTACAGTTATGATTTCAAAGTGTTATGATTTCCAAAGTTATGAATTTCAAAGTATTATGATTTCCAAAGTATTATTATTTCAAATTGTTTTGGTTTCGAAAGTATTATATCTTTGAAAGTACTATGATTTTGGAAGTGAATATTTTTGAAATGGAAATGATATCGTATTGATATGTTTTTGAAATGGAAATGATATTTTGGTTTTGAAGTATAAATTATTTTGAAATGACCGCGGTGTTATAATAACGATTGGTTGTTAAAGAGACCGGGATCGGATATGGGCATACTCTCTGTCGATACCGAAAACCACTTTAACAACTATGTACGCGGTGGAGATTCCAGAATGAAGTAAGATGGTGACGACGATTCTATATGAGGTATATACGTGGACCTAACTCCCGTGAGTTAGCATAAGGTGGCTAAAACATGAGTAATTGACGGGCTAATGAGGTAGCACCTCTTATCGGACACACTCCATCGTATACCATTCTATTACTTTGTGATTGATTTGGTGCGCACCTTCGGATTTTCGAGAGTGTGGCTCGAGGTGGGCGATTGCCGCGGCTCTGCGTTACCACCGGCCCGGAAGTGTAATTGGTATATCTACCCTGGCATTGCCTAGTTGTGCCGTGTCACCTACCCTAGCGTGCTTTACTACGAGTTTGATTGTGTCGTACCTATGGAGTATCCTCTGGTAGCCCCAGTTTACGGGGTATTACGGTACTGTATAGACTATTGGCACTATAAAATGTGTTAAGGGGGATATGGGTAACGCCTTAGCGCTATTTTTAAATAGTTTATTTTACTTTAGACATTATTATAATAGCGTATATTACTACATAGTAGATAGTTCCACGGATCCTTAGAGGATGGTTATCCCAAACATCCTTTGAGTTACTTGTATTTCAGTTGATATTTTACTTGAGTTGGATTTATTGATATAAGAATGTTAATCCTGACTCGAGTGTTTTGTGTTTTGCTTTACGCTCGGGCCAGACTGAGTGGTTCAGTGTTCGAGACTGACCTTTGGAGTTGGAGCTTCGCTTGGAGATCCAGCTATATCTATCTTGCTTTCAGTTATTTAGTTGATTCCAGTGATGTGTTCAAATTTTGTATTTGACTATTGTATTGAGACATCTATGTACTTGAGACCTCTGTTGTATCTTATTTAACTCTTTTATATATATATATATAGTAGCTTCATGAACTACTATTCTTTCGTTTCCGCTGCATTATTGTTATATTACTCTGTGTCTGTGATTCTGTGATTATTTATTTACTGTACATGCTGAGTTTTGCAAAATTTAAATTAACAATCTGATATTTTGAGCAATTCAAATCCGACATGTATGGATGCGAATGGTTGAAAATTTCAGGATGTTACATGTGGTATCAGAGCTATGGATTTAGGCAAAACTCAGCATATAGAGTAAAATTCAATTAAAGAATCACTTTCGTTCGAGCTTGAATTCCTTCTTCTTTGACTCGGTTTTTCTTCAAATATTGGAACGTTCCCTTCGGTTCCAAAGTGCATTCTTGTCTCCCCTATTCGTGTTCCTTGATTCCGGAGTATCCCATAGCTCCACTGAATGATTTGTAAAAGAGTGAAACTACTTTACAATTGGTATTGATTTCCCGGAGATTTCTGTATCCTCGGTTTACAATGTTGCTATCTGTTGCTATACCCGAATTCTATCTCTGGCGATCGAATGTCGATTTGCCCCAGAATTCTACCTCGATCTTATTTTGAAGTCACGGTTGACCCGGTTAAGGTTGCCCATGATTTATATAAGTCTATCCATTTTCCTAGTTCGAAATTCAATTATCTTATCTCCCTTTCAAGCCTATCTTCTAGTCGGAATTCTTTTGATTTGGGTCCCCTTGAATTTGGATCTCTATCCTTGCTTTGAAATCCATTCTGGAACCATCGAGTGAGGGAGTGTATTTGTAAATTATATATAAATGTTTTATAGTGTGTTGTTTGAGTTGTTGATGTTGATTTGGGTTTTCGATCAATTCGTCTGATCAGCGATATCGATAGGATTTCCAAAACACTTGAACAGAGAAAACTAACACAATATTATTTTCAAATTGGGTAAATGAAATAAATTTGTATGGTTATATTATAAATATATAAGTAAAAAATTTCTCGAATTTAATAAGTTAATTAAATTGGTTATCTGAAATGATAATATTTGATTATCATTTATTGTTCTAAATGAATTTATAAACATGGTTTATAAATTGATTTGGAATTGAAATGAATTTAAGTCAAGAATTTGAGAATTTAATTTCCGATGATTTCGAACTATGGTTTTAAAGTTTTAAAATGCATATTATTTAAAATATTTTCGAATAGAAATTGTTTCCAAAGAAATTTTAAAAGTTTAAATCAGTACTCTTCACTTTTGTCGCTGGAAAATAATTTCGGTGATGGCGGCCGCATCATCGACATTCATTTTCGAGTTTCGAAGTGGAGAGACCAATTCGTAACTTTGCTACACTTTTGTTTTGGAAAATGAATTTGATTTAAATTTCTTAAGTATGACTTGATTTATATTGAATATATAAGTATATGATTTTAGATTTGATCTGATATATAATATATATTTATCTCTAAATGGTTTGAAGTTAATCGAAAATTTAATCCTTAAATTTATGTTAAAGGTGATTTTAATTATAAATAAAGCTTAAAATTTTGAATAAATATTTTAAAACTTGAAATAATTGCATTGGGAAAAAAGTTATTTGCATAATACCCAATTTCATTCTAATATAACTTACCTTATCATTCAGTAGTTGAATATGTAATTGGATAATATACAATACAAATTGATTTTTATAAATAAAATTTGAGTGGTTATAATAAATGTTATACACTTAATTTTAATTATAAAAATGTTAATAGAGATAAGTTAATTGAATAAAACAAGTTAATTGAATAATAAATGAGACATATAAAATAAATCTTGTTTTGAAGGAATTAATAAATTGAAATTAGATCAACTTAATGAAATACCTTGAATTTAAAATCAATTGTTGAATATAAATTAATTTAAATTGAAAGTTATATGGTTTAAATTAATTATTTTATTTTGTTTTTCAATCTATTTTCTTTCTGGTTGTTTCCATTCTCCTACTTCCTTCCTTTTCGGGGACGAAAAGTTTTGAGTGGGGAGAGTGTAACGACCCGTAAATTTTAACTGCTTTAATAACGTAATTAATTGTAATTTTATGAAATTTTAAATAATAAAATTTTGAAATAATAATTTGATGTTTGGAATATGTCTAATTAAACATAACAAATAGTAAATTTTCATCAGAAAATATGGAAGTTTATTTTATTGTGTAATTCTATTTCAATTTATATCAGTTAATAATAGATGATAATAAAATATTTTTCAAACCTGAATATTTTTATATAATAAATTTGTAAATCATCTTCTGAGTAAGACGTCATACTTCGTTTCTACAAATTTCGACTTCTATTGCCCCGTTTATCTTATTTCTGACATTTTAGTAGCATTTTTGGTACCGATTTTCGACTTTTGATCGGATAATCGTGCCACTGATATTTGTGACGACCCAGAATTTTTGGATATTTGAAATTGGAATATTTAATTGATTTAAATATTTAAAAGTCAATGTTTAACTTGAATTTCAAATATCACTATTCATTGGATAATTTAAATATTGAATTTAATAATTGGAAGTTGAGTAAAATATGGAATCTTGATTTTTAAGCTTGTTAAAAATATTTTAAGACCTTGGAAAATTTATATTGATGATACTGAAGATAATAAAAGTTGTAAAATTGAATTTATAAGTGGTTTGTTCAGTTTTAAAAATATATCGTTTAAATTGACATTTAAAAATAGCCTTCCGAGGCATAGTCTCGGAATTCGACGAAACTAGTTCCATTGGATCCATAATATTGTATTATTATCGGATTTCAAATTCCGTAGTGTTTGGAGTTGTCGTGTGATCGTACGATATATAAACGCGTTGAAATTTATATCGAAAATTCAATATAATAATTGGGTCCATAAAAGATATCTTCTCCATACGATCAAATTAGGACTCAAAACCTTTTTCATTGCGTTCGAAATAGGGGTATAACATTACAGACGCCTAGTGGCACGCCTCGATAGAAGGTCAAGATTTTGAGTTGCATTTATCGAGGCAATTTGAATTTGAATTTAATTAAAAATATATATTTATATATATTGGTCAATTGTCAGTTGTATTTCCTTCACGTCATAACTTTTTGCCTTCAAATAACTGTAGCTAGTTTGTTCCAACATGTTAACATCGAATCATGTCTCCCTCCACTTCTTTTCAAAACAGCAAGCAGACGAATTCAAAATTAAAAGAAATGGCAGAAAATAAATTCATAACTCAAGGAATAATGGCAGAACGAAATCCTTTACTTCTCTCTTCAGTTGAATGGGACAGCGCCCCTCTTCTCCTCTAAATCGAAAGCAATTCGTTCATTAAAAAGATGATGAAATCAAAATTCGAATCGAAGAAGATTTGCCGCCTCGTTCCTTTTACTTCGCGGCCCCTTTTTTTTAAATCTCTGGCTCGATCGATCAGGTCGATCAAATCGTGAATTGAATCGCGAGGAGGAAGGGCGTCGCGATAGCAGGGGGAAGGTGTTGAGAGCCAAGCGCGTTCTTAGGGGAAGGGTGTTCGACTGCCTGAAGCAATGGTAGTCGCGACTGGGCGAATGTACGCTCGCGTGCGCACGGGTGTTCTCGCTGGAAGGAGGTGGATTCGGCAGTAAGGTATAGGCTTTTTTTTAACTAAATTTAATACATATATATATATATATATATGCAGATTGAAGAGAAAATATATATATAGTTCAAAACAGAGAACTCTTTTTCTAGCCAGAGAAATATATATACAATAGGTTTTGAAAATATATATATATATATATATATATATATATATAGCAGCTATTTAAGAGGTGAACTGAAATTTATAATGAAGTTACATACCCTTTTTGTAATCATGTTAGACTAGAAAAAAAAGAGTAAGAATTTTAAAATGATTGGAAGTTTACATGAAACTATATTTTGGAAGCTATATAGATTTTTATAAATATGTATGTAATTTCAAAATGGAAAAAAATAAAATAAAATAAATATACATCTTTTAACTTACTAGTTTATTTTAAAAGTATGTATTTAGGGTAATTGATTTATTTAATAAACTTATTTAGCTATTTAGTTACTAAAAATCATTTATTAAAAGGAAAATTAGTTTAAAATCAAATAAATAAATAGTAATTAATTGTTCGATCAATTCAAATATTAATAAACCGTATAAATGTTTATAGAAGGTCTAAAAATCATGGAGAAACAAGTCAGGGTTGGATCAGATTGCAAAACAAAAATCAAAGGTAAGTTAATCTCACTCAAATTGGATTGCTAGTGAATTTAAATAGTTAAAATTTAAATTATTGGATGATTTATTGAATGTGATAATTATTATCTATCTGGATGTGATATTATATATATAGTAGTATATATATTGGAGTGATTGATATTCCCGCATTATATAGCGGATGAGACCCTATGTGCCCCGCATAATAGCGGATGACCCTTTATACCGCGATATCCCCCTCAAGGTGGGATTGATATTTTATATTGTGATAACATCTGTGAATGCAGGGAAACAGGTTGGAGGGATCCAACTGGATTCCTCAAAGTGTTGAATTATTTCATATTCAGTGATGTGATTTATTTATCTGTGATAGATTATATTGGTTATATTGGAAATTGAAATAATGAATGCTATGATTGGTTGAATATATTTTGATATTTTAAGATGTCAAAATAATAAAGATTGGATTTTTGAAGGAAATTAAAAAGAGAATTTTAAGTAAAATAAATTTAGCAAATTTGGATAATTTAAAGCACAAAATTGGGAAAGAATAAAAAGTTGATTTTTAAATTCTAATGAATAAATTCCGGGTATGGGAAAAATTAGAGATTTGGAATAAATGGGAATAAAGGAATTTTTGTGGACTTAAGCGAATATTGTTAAGACTAAAAGGATTTATTTTTAAATTCAAGATTTAAAATCATAATAAAGGAGTAAATTTGGAAGTAATGGACTTTGGAATAAATTTGGATAAATCGAGCAATAATTTTTAAAGAGAATTTAATTCAGCAAATCGTTTTGAAAATCGATTAAATGTTTTGAAAAGGGTGATTTAAAAGGAGAATGAGATTATGGAATTTATAAACGGGGTTTATAAGTAAGTGGAGTATTTATCAGTGGATAAATTTGAAGGTATAAATTCACGGTGGGAATTTATAAGAATGGTAATTCGTTTTAAAAATAAAAGGTGGTTTTATTTTTAAAAGAGTGGAAAGAAAATTTACGGGATTGGGACGTAAATTAAATTGGAATAAATCAAGAAGGGCTTATAAATGAATAGATGGGTTATATTAAAATGGAAAGTGTATTTCCCTGAAAAGCCAAGTATATTTTTAGAGAAAGATTTCTATGTATAAATTAAAAGTTTCAAAGTTGTTTTAAAAGAATGTTTTTGAGAAATCATTATTTAATCGTTTTAACATTTTTTCTTTTAAGTAAATATTTATTAGATAATTATAGAAGTGATTATTTTAAAAGTTTAACTAGTATTATGATTTAAAAAGATAATTATTAAATATTATACTGTATGTAATAGGTTTGTTTTAAAGTAGTTTTGGCTAAAGTTTTTACTTTGAAATTATTATAGAATTTCATAACTATTGTTTTGAATAAAGCGACTTAAGTAGTTTTATTTAAAATGTTTTAAAGTATATATTTTTGGATAAAGTGATTTAAATTATTTAAAAATCTAAAGTATTAAGACTTGGTGATTTTCTGGGGAAATAAAACAATTGGTGAATGATTGTTTGATTTGATAGTTAAATAACCGACTATCAATATTGACCAATGCGCTGATCGTTTTGAAGAGACCAGGATCGGATTTAATTATCCGAAAACCACTTCGATCTGGTTTGAACGTTGCGAATGAAGACCGTGAAGATGTTGAAGACGGTGTTTCGGTTTGTCCAGACCCAGGACAACTTGTACGGATGAATGCTATCAGACCATCGTCAGGCAGACGATGAGCATTCTATGTGAAATGTGTTCTAAAAAGGTAACGCATAGCCTCATGCCTCATCAACCGGGAATGGCTAAAACAGGGGAGGTGCGGCAAGGCTAAGTGGCTAGCAACCAATTAGGGTAAGGTCATCCCTGTCTAGATGTCCCTTTTTGATTTCGGCATAGTGGCGGTTGCTGATCCCAACCGCGGGGTGATCTTATTCGGACTATCCAGTAAGGGGTAGCTCCGGTCTTGTGTTGCAGGGGGTCGGGAGTGATCCTCGGTACTCTGATCTAGGCCAGGTACTGTGACAGGCGGTACCCCAGTAGCCCTGTCATTGTATGGAATCCAATCTCCAATAAGCGCCTGTACGGTTTTGATTGTGCCCAACTATTGCTGAAACGTGAGATGCAAGCATTTCAACTAGATTCTATTTTACTTTCTATAGACACTATTATAATATCAGACGAATTTGATAAAAATGTTTGGTTATCGTAAGGTAAAAACCCGGCATGTTTATTTGTGGCGTGGTCTTACGAGATACCTTTGATTTCAAAGGATTTTGAAAACTTTAATAATTCTATTGAGTGTGTTTTTCTCACGCTGGTTTCCAGACTGACTCGGGTGTTATTTTATTATAATGCTCGGGTCAGACCGAGTATTACAGATACAGGTTTGGATGCTGCGGAGCTCAGAAGATGAGCTGGATGACGAAGCGTATTTCCATAGATTTGTATATTCTGTTGTGTAAGGACAAGTTACTAAACTGTCCAGGATTGATGTGATGATTGTGTACTCTGATGATTGTAAGTATTAAATAGTTACAGATTCTTTTGTATAAAAATCTGTTGTTATATATTATATTTTGTTCCGCTGCAAATTGTGAGATTCTGATGTTGTTTTCTGATTCTTCTTCTACCTCTTTCTTCTTTAACCCTAATGGCCTGGATTTCTGGCACTTGAATATTCGGCATTCGATTCAGTGGGCGTATTGATGTCGATTTTCGAAGGTCGAAAATCCCTCGGGCTGTTACAGTGGTATCAGAGTTGAAGGTTAAGCGAGAACCTTGGCTCTGGTGGGGATTACTCATTAGAGATAGAGTCAGTAGTACTCTAGAATGAGTTTGAGTGTATTAATAGATATGAGCGCGTATTTGTTAGTGAATATAAAAACTGTTTTATATTGTGCTGATTGGTTTGTTGAGTGGCTTATGGATTCTGGTTAATACGAGTAATTAACGTTATTGATAGGGATCTCTAAACACTTGAATAGAACAATTCGACATAGTATTGTTTAAAATGGGGTAAATGAAATAATTTTGCCCAAAGTTATTTTCGTATATAAAAGAAATAATTTTCATAAATTATTATAGCTATATATGGTTGCTTGGTTGTTAGGAAATGATAATATTAAATTATTATCAT
Source organism: Allium fistulosum (assembly GCA_030737815.1). Lineage (NCBI taxonomy): Eukaryota > Viridiplantae > Streptophyta > Magnoliopsida > Asparagales > Amaryllidaceae > Allium > Allium fistulosum. Next base: position 865,122,532 of record CM060905.1, on the reverse strand, counting down.
TATTGTATGGGAATTGAATAAGAAATTAATGATATAACTAAAAGTTAAGGGAATAAATTCATATAACAGAACGAAATTTGTAATGGGAATTATAAATGTGATTTATAATTGAAATGGGATAAAAATCCAGGGTAATACTTGAAAATAGATTGGAGGAATTCGAAATTTGAAATTTTGAGAAAAAATTAATTTCCTTTGAGTTGAAAATGATTTTCAAAGGTTTTGGGGCAAATAATAGTGATATTATTTGGGAAATATTTTTGAATTGGATATGAAATCGGGTGGGATTGGGAATTAAAAATATTTGAAAATGTTTTTAAAGAGATAAAAAGCATTAAACTCACTTCGGTCGCTGGAAAATAATTTCGGCGATGACTACAGCATCATCGATGTTCATTTTCGAGTTTCCAAGGGAAGAATTGATGCCTGGATAATTTGGATTGGTGTTTGTTTGCAAAGTTTGGGTTGATTTTGGAAATGCCAAAAAGGATGGTCTGACTTTGGGTGTAGCCCTGCCATTGTATGGAATCCAATCTCCAATAAGCGCATGTACGGTTTTGATTGTGCCCAACTATTGCTGAAACGTGAGATGCAAGCATTTCAGCTAGATTCTATTTTACTTTCTATAGACACTATTATAATATCAGACGAATTTGATAAAAATGTTTTGGTTATCATAAGGTAAAAACCCGGCATGTTTATTTGTGACGTGGTCTTACGAGATACCTTTGATTTCAAAGGATTTTGAAAACTTTAATAATTCAATTGAGTGTGTTTTTCTCACGCTGGTTTTCCAGACTGACTCGGGTGTTATTTTATTATAATGCTTGGGTCAGACCGAGTATTACAGATACAGGTTAGGATGCTGTGGAGCTCAGAAGACGAGCTGGATGACGAAGCGTATTTCCGTAGATTTGTATATTCCGCTGTGTAAGGACAAGTTACTAAACTGTCCAGGATTGATGTGATGATTGTGTACTCTCATGATTGTAAGTATTAAACAGTTATAGATTCTTTTGTATAAAAATCTATTGTTATATATTATATTTTGTTCCGCTGCAAATTGTGAGATTCTGATGTTGTTTTCTGATTCTTCTTCTACCTCTTTCTTCTTTAACCCTAATGGCCTGGGATTTTCGACACTTGAATATTCGGCATTCGATTCAGTGGGCGTATTGATGTCGATTTTCGAGGGTCAAAAATCCCTCGGGCTGTTACAATATCTGTATACCGTTCTGATCATCTCATCGTGCTGATCTCTGAGGTATATTCAACTCTGTGTTTCGAAGTCCGATACGCAGAGAAATTCGCGAAGCGAATAGTCGTATCGGTTGCGAATTTGATATATGATTTTAGATTTGATCTGATATATAATATATATTTATCTCTAAATGGTTTGAAGTTAATCAGTAATTTAATCCTTAAATTTATGTTAAAGGTGATTTTAATTATAAATAAAGCTTAAAATTTTGAATAAATATTTAAAAACTTGAAATAATTGCATTGGGAAAAAAGTTATTTGCATAATACCCAATTTCATTCTAATATAACTTACCTTATCATTCAGTAGTTGAATATGTAATTAGATAATATACAATACAAATTGATTTTTATAAATAAAATTTGATTAGTTATAATAAATGTTATACACTTAATTTTAATTATAAAAATGTTAATAGAGATAAGTTAATTGAATAAAACAAGTTAATTGAATAATAAATGAGACATATAAAATAAATCTTGTTTTGAAGGAATTAATAAATTGAAATTAGATCAACTTAATGAAATACCTTGAATTTAAAATCAATTGTTGAATATAAATTAATTTAAATTGAAAGTTATATGGTTTAAATTAATTGTTTTATTTTGTTTTTCAATCTATTTTCTTTCTGGTTGTTTCCATTCTCCTACTTCCTTCCTTTTCGGGGACGAAAAGTTTTGAGTGGGGGAGAGTGTAACGACCCGTAAATTTTAACTGTTTTAATAACGTAATTAATTGAAATTTTGTGAAATTTTAAATAATAAAATTTTGAAATAATAATTTGATATTTGGAATACTTCTAATTAAACATAACGAATGGTAAATTTTCATCAGATAATATGGAAGTTTATTTTATTGTGTAATTCTATTTCAATTTATATCAGTTAATAATAGATGATAATAAAATGTTTTCCAAACCTGAATATTTTTATATAATAAATTTGTAAATCATCTTCTGAGTAAGACGTCATACTTCATTTCTCCAAATTTCGACTTCTATTGCCCCGTTTATCTTATTTCAGACATTTTAGCAGCATTTTTTGTACCGATTTTCGTCTTTTGATCGGATGATCGTGCCACTGATATATGTATACCGTTCTGATCATCTCGTCGTGCTGATCTCTGCTGTATATTCAACTCTGTGTTTCGAAGTCCGATATGCCGAGAAATTCGCGAAGCGAATAGTCGTATTGGTTGCGAATTTGAATCACTTTGTTTTTGTGTGTCTTCACATATTCCACCGTTCAAAATCGAACGGTCATCAGCTTCTAATCGTTGCTTTGAATTTAAGCATACTGACTTTTAGATTCTCAAGGTTTCAAAAAAAATTATTTTCATGTTTTCTTTTCATACGTTCATTTTCTTTGAAAAGAAGAGAAAAAAAAATTTAGCTGTGCTTTATCTTTTCTTACCTCCCTCAAAACTTTTGCACACAGCCTATTCTTCTCCTCCTTCCTTGTGATTTCGACCGACCATTCCTTGAAGCCGTCCCCTTCATCTCCTCCTCCACGTGAACCACCACGCCTCCGGCCTCCACCTCCTTCCTCCAGACGCTGTGAGCATGCTCGGGCCTTCCTGGTCAATCGCCTCCATTTCCCCAAGTACCCAGCCGCTCCTCTTTTCCATCAAGTCGTTGATTCCCATCACCGGCCCTTTGCCCTGCCTACTCATGTCAACCACCTTGGCTTTGCTCCTAGCTTCAGCAGTTTCCTAGCAGCAGCCGAGATTTTCTCTCTCCTCCTTATATATATTAAGGTAATTTTATATGTATATGTTTTGATCCTTGTTGATTAAATTATATATTGTATTATATGTAAACATATCGGTCGGTGTATGTATATATAATCTATAGTTTATATAAGTGTTGCTTTATGGTATATATAACAATTCAGTATATAATATTTCTACATATATATAGTTTACAGTAAATTCTATATGTAAGTTTTAAGATTTCAAAATCTGTAGGTATAATATATGTGAAGTATATTTGTGATATTTTAAAGTGTTAGATTGTATAAGTTGTTATATATTTTAAAGTGTAAATTTGAATTGCTGTTTGTTATAATTTTTGTACATACTTATAAAAAAAAATATGTACATATAGTCTGAATAGCTTATATAATATAATATAGATGTTATTTATATATATATATATATATATATATATTAGTTTACACATATATAAGTTTTTAAAGTCATTCATATGTTATTCCTGTTACATGTTTATTTATTAGTTGAGTTTGATATATGGATATTCTAGTTTCTATATATATATAGTTTTTTTTATGTGTGCATTTTTCATGCGTATTTTTATATGGACATTTTGTATAGATTTACATATAAGTATCTTACATTTTATTAAGTATATATATGCATTTATTTTAGAATATAATATGTATATATGCTTTTGATTTTTTTTATGAATGTGAGTTTATATAATCTGTATATATATTACAGATGTTATACGTATATTTTAAATTTCCTTTTTGCGTGTGTTTGGTTTGAAGTGAAGTAAGCTTTATATAAATATTAAAAAAAATATGTAACATAAGTATATATGTCTAAGTCTTAGCTGTTCTCCTCTTTTGGATGTTCTCCTCTTTTGCCTGTCTCTGTGCCTAGTTCCTATTTTACTAATATATAAAGGATACTTTAAGTTGGCTTTCATGTTACCCGTAGCATGCATATTAGTTTAGCTTAGTCAATTCTACAATTTATATATCTCGTAGGATGTACTGTATATATGTACATACCTTATTTTATATTGTATATAAACGTTTTAGACTACTGATTATATATATGCGGTTTTGCATAATTTTGTTATAACCTGATTTTTTTTATAAATTGTAGGTTAGTAGTTATGAGTTGGATTTTTATATATATCTATATTATATGAGTTTATATGATCTGCTTTAGGCTAATACGTTTATTTTAGCAAGTAAGTTTATATATTTAAAAAAAGAAAAAGTTTTTGTTTGTATACCGGTTTAAATATGTATAAATATAGATTTTATTTTGATTTGTGTTTACGTTGTATGTTGATTTTTGAAAATTTAAATATATGTAATACATCTTGTTCTCATCGATTTCCAATCTATCAGCTCGGTTCGTCAAATTCGTGCCTATCTAGAGTTGCTTTGGAATTCGTGCTTGGATTCGTAACCCATCTCATTCTCGTTCATCTATCCAGCCTCGAAAGGTGAGCAATCACTCACGATTAACGTTCTTTTATTTATTAAATTTGATTCAATTGAAACGACAATTGAAATATGTTGCCGTTAGTTATTTACATTTATATATATGCCGTTATCTGTATCTGTTCACATGTGACATCTGACACCATTATCTGTTATTTATATTGATGATATATGCCTGTTATATTATAATCATATCTGTTATCACTCTGCAAGTTCCCTGTTAGTATAGAATTCCCTATGGGTTGAAATGATACATACCCGAACGATCTGTAGAACATGAGAAAATCGTTATGGGTTGAAATGATAAATCCAAGCGATTTTCAATTGAATTGAATTTGGGATTGCGAGTTGAAATGATATATACCCGTATATATTTAAATTACGGATTGAAATGATAAATATCTGTATCACTTGACCATAGGTTAGAAAATTATATACAGACACCGTTGGTCTATATATAAATATTTTTAAATTGATTTTTATGGTTTTGAAAAGAAATTAATTGTTTTAATAAATATTGATTTAAAGATTTATTAAAGTTGATTTAATAAAGTTGATATATAATATGTTTAAGTATTTATTTAATGTATATATTTTCAAATATAGAGTTTATAAAGATTCGGGTTGGAAAGATAAATTTGAAATTGATTTGAAATTATATTTATTTAAGAATTTTACTTAAATAAGTTTGATTTGAAATTTATTTAAATTTGAAATTTTAAAGATATGTTTATAACTTGAATTTGATTAAAAGTGACCTAAATGAATATTTCAAATTTACATAAATTGAAATGGGTTATTTTGTTTATTTAAATTTGTAAATTGAAGTTGTATTTAGATGTTATTGAATATTTAAAGATTTAAATATATTGAAATTGAAATGGCTTATTTTATGGTTCAAATATGTATTTGAAATCGATGATTTGAAATGGTTTATTGAGAAACTGAATTGAATAGAAATTTGAGGATTTGAGATTTGATTAAATTTGAATTTTGGAATCCGAGTTGAGTTGAATCGATTTGTGAAATTTGAGGAAACTATTTTATTATATAAAGTATTTTAAATTATATTTAAAACTATTTTATAGTATTTTATAAACTATTTTTAATATAAACTATTTTTAATATAACTATTTTTTTATAAACTATTTTAAATATACTAATTATTTTAATATAAATTGTTTTAACTTATAACTATTTTATATAAATTATTTTATTTTATAAACTATTTTATTTTATATACTATTATTAATATCTAAACTGTTTGAAGGAAAGTGTTATGATTTCAAAGTGATATGATTTCCAAAGTTATGAATTTCAAAGTATTATGATTTCCAAAGTATTATTATTTCAAATTGTTTTGGTTTCGAAAGTATTATATCTTTGAAAGTACTATGATTTTGGAAGTGAATATTTTTGAAATGGAAATGATATCGTATTGATATGTTTTTGAAATGGAAATGATATTTTAGTTTTTAAGTATAAACTATTTTGAAATGACCGCGGTGTTATAATAACGATTGGTTGTTAAAGAGACCGGGATCGGACATGGGCATACTCTCTGTCGATACCGAAAACCACTTTAACAACTATGTACACGGTGGAGATTCCAGAATGAAGTAGGATGGTGGCGACGATTCTATATAAGGTTTATACGTGGACCTAACTCCCGTGAGTTAGCATAAGGTGGCTAAAACATGAGCAATTGATGGGCTAATGAGGTAGCACCTCTTATCGGACACATTCGATCGTATAACACTCTATTACTTTGTGATTGATTTGGTGCGCACCTTCGGATTTTCGGGAGTGTGGCTCGAGGTGGGCGATTGCTGCGGCTCTGCGTTACCATCGGCCTGGAAGTGTAATTGGTATATCTACCCTGGCATTGCCTAGTTGTGCCGTGTCACCTACCCTAGCATGCTTTACTACGAGTTTGATTTGTGTCGTACCTATGGAGTATCCTCTGGTAGCCCCAGTTTACGAGGTATTACGGTACTGTTTAGACTGTTGGCACTAAAAAAGGGGTTAAGCGGGATATGGGTAACGCCTTAACGCTATTTTTAAATAGTTTATTTTACTTTAGACATTATTATAATAGCGTATATTACTACATAGTAGATAGTTCCACGGATCCTTAGAGGATGGTTATCCCAAACATCCTTTGAGTTACTTGTATTGTAGTTGATATTTCACTTGAGTTGGATTTATTGATATAAGAATGTTAATCCTGACTCGAGTGTTTTGTGTTTTTCTTTACGCTTGGGTCAGACTGAGTGGTTTAGTGTTCAAGACTCACCTTTGGAGTTGGAGCTTCGCTTGGAGATCCAGCTATATCTATCCAGCTTTCAGTTATTCAGTTAATTCCAGTGATGTGTTCAGATTTTGTATTTGACTATTGTATTGAGACATCTATATACTTGAGACCTCTGTTGTATCTTATTTAACTCTTATATATATATATAGTAGCTTCATGAACTAATATTTTTTGTTTCCGCTGCATTATTGTTATATTACTCTGTGTCTGTGATTCTGTGATTATTTATTTACTATACATGCTGAGTTTTGCAAAATTTAAATTAACAATCTGATATTTTGAGCAATTCAAATCCGACATGTATGGATGCGAATGGTTGAAAATTTCAGGATGTTACATGTGGTATCAGGGCTCCTGTTTTAGGAAAAACTCAGCATATAGAGTAAAATTCAATTACAGAATCACTTTTGCTCGAGCTTGAATTCCTTCTTCTTTGACTCGGTTTTTCTTTAAATTTTGGAACGTTCCCTTCGGTTCCAAAGTTCATTCTTTTCTCCCCTATTCGTGTTCTTGATTCCGGAGTATCCCATAGCTCCATTGAATGATTTGTAAAAGAGTGAAACTCCTTTACAATCGGTATTGATTTACCGGAGATTTCTGTATCCTCGGTTTACGATGCTGCTATTTGTTGCTATACCCGAATTCTATCTCTGGAGATCGAATGTCGATTTGCCCCAGAATTCTACCTCGATCTTATTTTGAAGTCACGGTTGACCCGTTTAAGGTTGTCCGCGATTTATATAAGTCTATCCATTTTCCTAGTTCGAAATTCAATTATCTTATCTCCTTTCAAGCCTATCTTCTAGTCGGAATTCTTTTGATTTGGGTCCCCATTGAATTTGGATCTCTATCCTTGCTTTGAAATCCATTCTGGAACCATCGAGTGAGGGAGTGTATTTGTAAATTATATATAAATGTTTTATAGTGTGTTGTTTGAGTTGTTGATGTTGATTTGGGTTTTCGATCGATTCGTATGACCAGCGATATCGATAGGATTTCCAAAACACTTGAACATAGTAAACTAACACAATATTATTTTCAAATTGGGTAAATGAAATAAATTTGTATGGTTATATTATAAATATATAAGTAAAAATTTTCTGGAATTTAATAAGTTAATTAAATTGGTTGTCTGAAATGATAATATTTGATTATCATTTATTGTTCTGAATGAATTTATAAACATGGTTTATAAATTGATTTGGAATTGAAATGAATTTAAGTCAACAATTTGAGAATTTAATTTCCGATGATTTCTAACTATGGTTTTAAAGTTTTAAAATGCATATTATTTAAAATATTTTCGAATAGAAATTGTTTCCAAAGAAATTTAAAAGTTTAAATCGGTTACCGGTACTCTTCTCTTTTGTCGCTGGAAAATAATTTCGGTGATGGCGGCCGCATCATCGACATTCATTTTCGAGTTTTGAAGTGGAGAGACCGATTTGTAGCTTTGCTATACTTTTGTTTTGGAAAATGAATTTGATTTAAATTTCTTAAGTATGACTTGATTTATATTGAATATATAAGTATATGATTTTAGATTTGATCTGATATATAATATATATTTATCTCTAAATGGTTTGAAGTTAATCAGAAATTTAATCCTTAAATTTATGTTAAAGGTGATTTTAATTATAAATAAAGCTTAAAATTTTGAATAAATATTTAAAAACTTGAAATAATTACATTGGGAAAAAAGTTATTTGCATAATACCCAATTTCATTCTAATATAACTTACCTTATCATTCAGTAGTTGAATATGTAATTGGATAATATACAATACAAATTGATTTTTATAAATAAAATTTGAGTGGTTATAATAAATGTTATACACTTAATTTTAATTATAAAAATGTTAATAGAGATAAGTTAATTAAATAAAACAAGTTAATTGAATAATAAATGAGACATATAAAATAAATCTTGTTTTGAAGGAATTAATAAATTGAAATTAGATCAACTTAATGAAATACCTTGAATTTAAAATCAATTGTTGAATATAAATTAATTTAAATTGAAAGTTATATGGTTTAAATTAATTGTTTTATTTTGTTTTTCAATATATTTTCTTTCTGGTTGTTTCCATTCTCCTACTTTCTTCCTTTTCGGGGACGAAAAGTTTTGAGTGGGGGAGAGTGTAACGACCCGTAAATTTTAACTGTTTTAATAACGTAATTAATTGAAATTTTGTGAAATTTTAAATAATAAAATTTTGAAATAATAATTTGATATTTGGAATACTTCTAATTAAACATAACGAATGGTAAATTTTCATCAGATAATATGGAAGTTTATTTTATTGTGTAATTCTATTTCAATTTATATCAGTTAATAATAGATGATAATAAAATGTTTTCCAAACCTGAATATTTTTATATAATAAATTTGTAAATCATCTTCTGAGTAAGACGTCATACTTCATTTCTCCAAATTTCGACTTCTATTGCCCCGTTTATCTTATTTCAGACATTTTAGCAGCATTTTTTGTACCGATTTTCGTCTTTTGATCGGATGATCGTGCCACTGATATCTGTATACCGTTCTGATCATCTCATCGTGCTGATCTCTGCTGTATATTCAACTCTGTGTTTCGAAGTCTGATATGCAGAGAAATTCGCGAAGCGAATAGTCGTATTGGTTGCGAATTTGAATCACTTTGTTTTTGTGTGTCTTCCCATATTCCACCGTTCAAAATCGAACGGTCATCAGCTTCTAATCGTTGCTTTGAATTCAAGCATACTGACTTTTAGATTCTCAAGGTTTCAAAAAAAAAATATTTTCACTTTTTCTTTTCATACGTTCATTTACTTTGAAAAGAAGAGAAAAAAACATTTAGCTGTGCTTTATCTTTTCTTCCCTCCCTCAAAACTTTTGCACACAGCCTATTCTTCTCCTCCTTCCTTGTGATTTCGACCGACCATTCCTTGAAGTCGTCCCCTTCATCTCCTCCTCCACGTGAACCACCATGCCTCCGGCCTCCACCTCCTTCCTCCAGATGCCGTGAGCATGCTCGGGCCTTCTTGGTCAATCGCCTCCATTTCCCCAAGTACCCAACCGCTCCTCTTTTCCATCAAGTCGTTGATTCCCATCACCGGCCCTTCGCCCTGCCTACCCATGTCAACTACCTTGGCTTTGCTCCTAGCTTCGGCAGTTTCCAAGCAGCAGCCGAGATTTGCTCTCTCCTCCTTATATATATATTAAGGTAACTTTATATGTATATGTTTTGATCTCTGTTGATTAAATTATATATTGTATTATATGTAAACGTATTGGTCGGTGTATGTATATATAATATATAGTTTATATAAGTGTTGCTTTATAGTATATATAACAATTCAGTTTATATTATTTCTTCATATATATAGTGTACAGTATATTCTATATGTTAGTTTTAAGATTTCAAAATCTGTAGGTATAATATATGTGAAGTATTTTGTGATATTTTAAAGTGTTAGATTGTATAAGTTGTTATATATTTTTAAGTGTAAATTTAAATTGCTGTCTGTTATAATTTTTGTATATACTTATAAAAATATATATATGTACATATAGTCTAAATAGCTTATATAATATAATATAGATGTTATTTATATATATATTAGTTTACACATATATAAGTTTATAAAGTCATTCATATGTTATTCCTGTTACATGTTTATTTATTTGTTGAGTTTGATATATGGATATTCAAGTTTCTATATATATATATATATATATATATATATAGTTTTTTTATGTGTGCATTTTTCATGCGTATTTTTATATGGACATTTTGTATAGATTTACATATAAGTATCTTACATTTTATTAAGTATGTATATGCATTTATTTTAGAATATAATATGTATATATGCTTTTGATTTTTTTTATGAATGTGAGTTTATATAATCTGTATATATATATTACAGATGTTATACGTATATTTTAAATTTCCTTTTTGCGTGTGTTTGGTTTGAAGTGAAGTAAGCTTTATATAAATATAAAAAAAATATGTAACATAAGTATATATGTCTGAGTCTTAGCTGTTCTCCTCTTTTGCCTATCTCTGTGCCTAGTTCCTATTTTACTAATATATAAAGGATACTTTAAGTTGGCTTTCATGTTACCCGTAGCATGCATATTAGTTTAGCTTAGTCAATTCTGCAATTTATATATCTCGTAGGATGTACTGTATATATGTACATACCTTATTTTATATTGTATATAAACGTTTTAGACTACTGATTATATATATGCGGTTTTGCATAATTTTGTTATAACCCAATTTTTTTTATAAATTGTAGGTTAGTAGTTATGAGTTGGATTTTTATATATATGTATGTTATATGAGTTTATATGATCTGCTTTAGGCTAATACGTTTGTTTTAGCAAGGTAAGTTTATATATTCTAAAAAAAAGTTTTTGTTTGTATACCGGTTTATATATATGTATAAATATAGATTTTATTTTGATTTGTGTTTACGTTGTATGTTGATTTTTGAAAATTTAAATATATGTAATACATCTTGTTCTCATCGATTTCCAATCTATCAGCTCGGTTCGTCGAATTCGTGCCTATCTAGAGTTGCTTTGGAATTCGTGCTTGGATTCGTAACCCATCTCATTCTCGTTCATCTATCCAGCCTCGAAAGGTGAGCAATCACTCACGATTCTTTTATTTATTAAATTTGATTTCAATTGAAACGACAATTGAAATATGCTGCCGTTAGTTATTTACATTTATATATATGCCGTTATCTGTATCTGTTCACATGTGACATCTGACACCATTATCTGTTATTTATATTGATGATATATGCCTGTTATATTATAATCATATCTGTTATCACTCTGCAAGTTCCCTGTTAGTATAGAATTCCCTATGGGTTGAAATGATACATACCCGAACGATCTGTAGAATAGGAGAAAATCGTTATGGGTTGAAATGATAAACCCAAGCGATTTTCAATTGAATTGAATTTGGGATTGCGGGTTGAAATGATATATACCCGTATATATTTAAATTACAGATTGACGGGCATAACTCTCGTGAGTTAGCATAAGGTGGCTAAAACAGGAGCAATTGACGGGCTAATGAGGTAGCACCTCTTATCAAACACACTCCATCGTATACCATTATATTACTTTATGATTGATTTGGTGCGCACCTTCGGATTTTTGGGAGTTTGGCTCGAGGTGGGCGATTGCTGCGGCTCTGCGTTACCACCGGCCCGGAAGTGTAATTGGTATATCTACCCTAGCATTGCCTAGTTGTGTCGTGTCACCTACCCTAGCGTGTTTTACTACGAGTTTGATTTGTGTCATACCTATGGAGTATCCTCTGGTAGCCCAGTTTACGGGGTATTACGGTACTGTATAGACTATTGGTACTATAAAATGTGTGGGATATGGGTAACGCCTTAACGCTATTTTTAAATAGTTTATTTTACTTTAGACATTATTATAATAGTGTATATTACTACACAGTAGATAGTTCCACGGATCCTTAGAGGATGGTTATCCCAAACATCCTTTGAGTTACTTGTATTGTAGTTGATATTTCATTTGAGTTGGATTTATTGATATAAGAATGTTAATCCTGACTCAAGTGTTTTGTGTTTTTCTTTACGTTCGGGTCAGACTGAGTGGTTCAGTGTTCGAGACTCACCTTTGGAGTTGGAGCTTCGCTTGGAGATCCAGCTATATCTATCCAGCTTTCAGTTATTCAGTTGATTCCAGTGATGTGTTCAGATTTTGTATTTGACTATTGTATTGAGACATCTATGTACTCGAGACCTCTGTTGTATTTTATTTAACTCTTTTATATATATATATAGTAGCTTCATGAACTGCTATTCTTTCATTTCCACTGCATTATTGTTATATTACTCTATGTCTGTGATTTTGTGATTATTTATTTACTGTACATGCTGAGTTTTGAAAAAATTAACACTACACCATATTGGCAGTTTTGCAACTCCTCCATGCGGAAGAATCGCAACGGCTCAGAGCCGTTGCTAAATAGCAACGGTTATAAGCCGTTGTATATGATGTAAGAACGGTTATGGACCGTTTGGATTTCGCAACGGCTAATAGCCGTTCTGTAGATTTCCTTTTTTTTAATCTTGACCATACGCAAACTTGCGTACAGAACCCCCCGTTCCCAAAACTAAACGCTCCAATTAGTTTCATTTCCCCCTCTACCGCTTTGCCCTAATTAATTATCGTGCCCCAATTTCCCTTTTCTGCCCTAAAACCGTGCAAATCGTCATCGACCGCGACTGCAAATCATCATCAACCTGAGCGATTGCAAATCCATCAACCATAGATCAGGCGTTGGAACCGTCGGCTGTTCGAAATTAAGCAATAAGGTTCGTTCTGTTTTTATTTTTATCATTAGAAATACATGGGTTATGTTATTTGGTTGTCTCTGTTTTAGATGTTATTTGATTTGATTTAGTTTATACTTATTTTGTCTTCATATTTTTTTGTAAAAGACGTTGACTTATTAATTTGATGTTAAGGTGGATATAATCATGATAGTCAATTGATTTTTGTTTTGGGTGTGTTTGTGGTAACGGAGTAATACCTGGCTATGTATTTGGAAGACTGGTTTCTTTGATTCATGTTGTAGCAATGAGTGAACCTCTACATTGTTTTCTCCATTATGATGTTATATTATATCTTAATCTTTCAAGGATTTGTTGTGTGATTAAGCACCAAGTTGTATGAAGAAAGTCACAGAGTTTGAACATAGTGAATACAGTGCAAAATAATCTAATTCCTACAGTGATAGAACTCTATGTTTGTAAATTTGATAAATATAGAGCATGCTCGATAACTGTGGAACGTGAGAATAATCTAATACCTAATAAACATATGCATTATTTTTGAAGCTTATTTTCAGTAAGCTGTTATTGTGCAAATCTTGAAGCATTGAATCCTTTGTTTCTCTTTTTTCAGTTTGTTTTACCCATTTGTACCACTTATGTAATATACATAAGAGTCACATGATTGATACAACTTCTGAATTTTCCCATATGACATGTTATTTCTTATTAAATGGCGGGATCGCTCGTGACATCAGCATAAGTGGATTATCCATTGCTCTAATCAGTAAGCAGTGCATACAAACTTCTTCCTTAATTATTGTTAATTGCACTGTATTGTAACGCTTTCATGCATTATTGGATCTTAAGTTAGTACTGTGCGTTTCATGTTCAAGAATCTTTTCATAGTCAGTTTATATAATGGTTGTAGACAACCGTTTCCCACCTTCCTACGCCATCCAAAATCTATACAGTACACGAATGCTAATGCATACAAATTTAAAATATCAAGAAATAACATATTTGATATAATTGTGATTCGTCTCTCCTTGATTATAATAATCCAGTTATGAAAGTTTTATTTTTATGATGGCGGCAGTCCATCTAAACTAAAATCAGTTGGTTTAAATAGTTTTTTATTCGACATTTGTTCGATGCACTCATTTGAATTTTTTAAGGACATACTGATGATGCTGTAATGGAGAACAGCTCTTTTCTATATGTTAATCAAGAATATTCCTCCACTCTAATACTATAAATATATAATTAAAAAAGTTATACTGATTTATTGGTCACTCATGATAACTAGGAAGCTAAAGTGCTTGAATTTCTAGAAATAGAGCAATTTAACTCCCTGCGTAGGTGGTACAGTTTACATTAAATATCATTATAAAACTAGCTTGATAACAATGCTGCATGCATCTTGTTACTGTCTCTTATGTATGATTCTTCAATTCCTCATTCAGTTAAATTCAGTCGATTACACTATAAAAGGGACTTCTCATCTTTCAATATTTCCTTCAATTCAGTCAATATTTATCGATTATTATCATGATACTATATTTCTAGTTATTTTAGTTTTTACTTTTGAATTTTGATATAATATATGTCTAGCGCCAAGACCTTTGATTAACAACCTGAGTGTCTTTAAACTATAATAGTTAATTCATCATTGTAGTTATCTGTTTATATTTTTACTTGTATGTTTGCAGTTCTGAGGTTAACGAGCTTGAGAAAAGGTTGGCTGCTCTTAGAAATCCCTGAGTCAGGTACTAGTTTATACTTTTTACATTCTTGTTAAATGGTTAACAAATTAATCTTCGAAGTCTGCATTTACAAGTTGAAGTATTCAATTATGTGAGCTGCAACAATTTTCTTTCTTTCATTACTTTTTTTTGGCTTATTAGAGGTAAATATACACTGCTATACTGGCATTGTTTTCTTTGGTATCCTGGACTACCATTGTATTTATAGTTTCAACCATATTTAGTGAAGAGTGCAAATATCACAACTGATTTCCTTAAGCTATATAGCTATATATATATATATATATATATCTTGATAATGTGAATATCACAACTCGCTCATACAAAGACATGGCGTATACTCATTTGAAACAGATGGGCAATGAGTTTCACCAACTGATTTCCTTAAGCTATATAGCTATATATATCTTGATAATGTGAATATCACAACTCGCCCATACAAATACATGGTCGTATACTCATTAACCATGGTCCATGTGTACAAGGATAAAGAATAAAAAAGACGGGAAGAACAAATGAAAGAAATTATACAACTACCACATGTTGAAATACTTCATGGAATCAATATGTATTCTGATATATACGTCACGCTGAAGATGTTTAGAAGTTTATTTTACTATATTTGAGCACCCTTGAGAGCACTCCTGAGACATTGTCATTGATTCATGTGGGAAGACTTGTCTAATAGAATATATTAACATTCTGCATTATCATGGCCCTGCTTTTAGTAATCTCTCATTATACAAATTAACAAAAATGTTTTATATGCTCCCTGTTACAAGTTCTGAAAACAAAATGGATGCCTTGTTCAACGAAAACACTAACAGTAAGAACACAACACCCATTATCATCATACATTCACCTTGTCTATTTATGTTGTTGAATTGGTGGGAAACGATAACACACTTAAAGACGTTAGTCAAGGCAGCCTAGTATCTCAACCATACAAACCGGCATTATTCCACCTTCTAATGCAATTCTACATCTACAAAATATAACATGGTTACTTCACTAAAAATTTAAAATCAATTATTATTGTAATAATTTTACATCTTGAATACAGGCAGTGAAACATCAATATTACTTGTTAACTCAACTCAAAGCAATTACAGCAAAGAAACGTGTCTATGGTCTATCAATAGATGTCAAACATATGTCACAGGGTCATTATATATATTAAGAAACCAACACAGCCATGATATATCTCTATTTCAGGTTTATATATATTCCAGCAAATATATATACGCTAGTACATGTTTCAAGCATATGTTTAAAATCAGCAATGAACAGGTTACAAAACAAATACAGCAAGGTATCATGTCTACTAATTTTTTTCATGTTGGACACTAAGATGGTAGGTTTTTCATTTTAGTGCCTTCAAGCCTTCAGCAGCAATATAATCATTCGAGAGCTTATTTGATAAATTGTTCTTAATTAGGGAGGCTAACATAGAAAACATATATTTTAACAAAGATTTTACTTACCTACTTTTGAATGCTTTTTTTCTCCAGAAAATGAAGGACAATATCCGCTGAGACAGAAAATAAGAATAAAATTAGAGGAATTCTAAGTAAATAAAATGCCTCTCAATTCACAAACGATGAAATCTTTAAGTTGCAGACCAAAAAGTCCGTCGTAAACTGTTTCTTGCTACTCAATGTTTTTCGTCTAATTTTAATTGGATGTGTTTGATAATTCTATGTCAATATGCCTTAAGCGAAATTCCAATTGACTTGTTATAAACTCTTTTGACAGTTCACGTTTATAAGTATCGTTCAACATTTATCAATGAATCAATGTGACACTCAACATTTATGATCTGCTGTCACCCTTTTTTTTGCTCAGTAATGTATCGTCTGAAAGTTTAAATATCGTTTTTTTTTCAGTTTTCTTTTTATGTACTTAAAAATTTGACAGTCAAAGTGTTAATGAAAAACAGTTGGTATTGTTAAACCTGTTATTAGAAGGAAAAATTTACGATTAACGAGCTTATAGATGAATACAAAATTTCAGTCTCTTAGGCATTTAATTTACGCAAAACATATAATATACATGTATACTGAGAATAAGATTCGAGTCGTATATACTGCACATAACTTTAGAACTTACGTGTTCATACCGATTGCATTTATCACCTGGTTTGCCAATTCTTAGATCTCGAGTTTAAAAATGAAGTGGGCTACAAATTACAATGCAACAGAAGATAAAATTAATCTGACGAATTACAATTAATCAATTCATAACATGTTAATTAACTATACTGTAATGAGTAACATGAAATGTTGACATTCATTAAATTTCAGTTTTTGGATCACCAGATATAGTTAACATAGAGAAAGGTCAATGCATAAGATTCACTTTTCTAATTGGTCTCACTCATTCCCAAATATGTTTTTATTAATTGCTTTTTCAATTAATTAATCATAGTCCATCTATGTTAGTTAATTTCGCTTACAATATTTTATACAGTTGACTTGTAACAGAAATGTGTTGCAAACTAGCTTTTACATTATAGTTTAAGATTTCATCTGGTCTCATTTTCTATAAACCCTGTAGATTTTTTGAAATCCACCCGTTCATCTTTTAGTTTTTTTGTTTTTAATAAATAAAAATAAAAACAAAACAGTGGAAATTTATTTGATCAATGGGATCAGGCAAATTGAGACTAGGTGATTTGCATCAAACGAATCAAAGATATAATCGATTCTGAACTCTTAAATGCATAGTTTGGGAACACCTTAATTGAGAACGCCTTAAATGCATAGTTTGAGAACGTAGACCTCAAAACCACTTGCTCAGGTTCAGATGGATCAAATTAGATGTGACTGCTACCCCACTTAAATCACTACATTCAGACGTTGAAAATGATGTATGGCTTCTTCCCAATATTTTAAATTGTTATTCAAAACTACCAAACTATCATATTAGAAAATCTCGAAACATGAAGTGTTCAGCATTAACATTTTACCTTTCATCTCTAATAGATAAATTCAAACTGAATATTATGCTTGATATTCGATTTGAGATCCAGGATTTTGAATTGAATCGAAAACCAACTGAATTCAGATGCTTATTTAATAAGCATAAGAGCATTTGATGTAAGACACTTATTAAATAAGCATTAGATGTCTAGATGTTTATTATATAAACATCTGAATACAAATGTCTATTTGATTAGCACCTAGGCATAAACGTTTATTTTTTCAAACGCTTTATGTCAAATGCTTCCTTGTTACATAAGTATCTAAAGTCACATGCTTATTAAATAAATGTTCAATTGTTGGAGAATTTAGTTTGAATCATCCCTTAATATTCAGCCCAAAAATTCAATCTTTTAAGCATGCTCTTAATAATCGTATTCATCATCAATAAATATGCTAAATCCTACAAAAATTTCAAAAGCTTTACCTAGTTGTATTAGTGGAAATAGGAATGATGCATACCTAAAAGAGTGGAAAAGTTTCAGATGTAAAAACTCTAAAGTTGGCATCAAACACAGCCATAGACATCAGAGTCCAACATTAGTATCTCTAAGGCACTGTTTTCCCATTGTAACTCCCATGGCTTCAAGAAACATGTGCACGAAAAACAAGGTTATTAGCACACACTAAGTAACTTCAACCTTCCCATTCATCGTTGATGCTCAGAACGCTTCCCTTTTTTTGGTCAAAATTAAGATTTAATAACACTATAAAGGCACACAACCGTAACAACATGCTAGTCATATAAAGAGGAAAGGAAACTGAAAGTAGTAATAGGCTCCATAGAGAAACAGAAATGTCACAGTTACAGCTATAAGGGGAAGGCATTATTTTTCACATTATCAGCCCAGTCCCATAAACAGACATTTTCCTTTTTTGTAATGTGTAAGACTGGTAAATTACAATCACAACTTGGACGTAAAGCACGTGACCGTCGCCTGGATTGTCCCATGAGGCTCATCTGTTGGCAGGTACACACCATCCGCAAACTACATACCATACAATATAAAATGTTATCAACTGCAAATTCTTTCATGTAACGGTTTAATATCACAAAGAACATAAAACAATACTTGTTTTCCCTACTATATACTTGTTATGGGTTGACAGATGAATTATCACCTTGACTATGCTACAATTTTCCTTGCTCGATAAGTTGACAGGCAAGAAGTGAATATTTGGCATTTTAAGTGATCGAGAACATGGAGCCTAAAAGCATGCCAAGTTATTAAATGAAGAAGCCAAAAGCCAGTAACAAAATATAAAATAAATCCCTTGACAGCTACTTGCTTTATGTTTTCGATACTTGGTTTATCATACAACACTTTTCAAATTTGAATGTGGAAATATCATACAGTCAGTACAAAGTTAAAAGGCTCATTACGGTAAACAGAATATAAAAGAAAATAATGTTACATTTAGTGTCATATACATTTGTGTCAAAGGATCAACAGACCAAGTTCAATAACTTTTTCAACATGGATTCATTCTCTCAAATTTCAATATCCAACCATGTTAAGAAGACAAATAAACCAAGGAAACAAAACTAATCCCATAGATCTACTTACATGAATTGCAGTCTGGAGCCGAATGGCTTTGGATCCAAGTTTTTTAAAACTCACCAGGAAATGGTGAAGAAAGATACGAGTGCTGCTATTAAAGATATTTTTACTTCTAGACAATTTATTAATGAAATTTACCATACTCCCATTACTTTATTTGTACTTACCTTTATGCTTTAACTAACTGCGTGTTTGTTCATAATGCAGACGACGTAGAGAAAAAGATTAGCCTGAAGTGAGGAATGAGAGGTAGTTATGGTTTTGTGAGTTCTTCTGTAATATAAGTTGGCTTGAAAAAACACTTTCTGATATACGGTTTTATGGTGTTTCTGTAATATTAGTACGTAATACTAGTTGTTGCTGCTGTTGAACTTTATAGTGTTATGTATTGCTGCTGCTGCTGTTGAACTATGTAGTGGTATGTGTTGATGTTGAACATTATAATTCAAACATCTGTTATGTTTGGTTTTTGTGTTGAATGTATGAAAAATATTTGATTTAATAATCTTTCTTTTGCGATAGTGTTAAATTTGCAAATTTTTGTATTAATTATGATAATGAAATGACTGTCGCACTGGTGCAGAGAAGAAATTTCGAATTTTTTTCTTTAAAAAAAATCAATAATCAGCAACGGATTAAAACCATTGCTAATAGTTAAAAAAACAGTTATATGTCTACATTTAACAACGGCTTTAAGCCGTTGCGAAATAAAATCTGGAACGGCTATGAGCCGTTGCTAAATAAGATTATGCAACGGCCTTTAGCCATTGCAAAAGTATATTTAGCAACGGATATGAGCCGTTACAAAATTTTTACCACTGCCCATTTTGCAACGGCTCATAGCCGTTGCGAAAGCATTTTGCAACGGCTTAAGGCCGTTGCGAAATGAGGATTCTGGTGTAGTGTAAATTAACAATCTGATATTTTGAGCTATTCAAATCCGACATGTATGGATGCGAATGGTTGAAAATTTCAGGATGTTACATTATTGAATTACACTATAGTAAACCAATGCCAAAGCTTAAATTTCAAACCATTTTAATATAAGTTTAACATGCCTAAATAATTATTTTAGTCTTACAACTTATTTTAAAGGTCATACATTTAACTTTCGATTGGTAATAAAATATATAATAATATTTCTAGCATTAACATAACTGCTGATTAGGGTTTTGTTAACTTATAACCATGTTATAAATTAAATCAACTCCATCTAACACTATTCAATGCGAATATAACACAATATTCATATATAAAGGATCTTAATCAATTTTCCCAAATATCTACTTAAAATAATCCAATCAAACATGGGAATAAACACACACACGCTCGCACACATACACACATATATATATATATATATAATACCTTTTCTTGGTAATTTTTTTCAATAATTAAGGGGATTTATACTGAAATATAAATTTAGACTTATAATTCCACTCACCTAAGCCGTAATTTCTCAAGTGTCTAAATCTAATCCAAACCTATACCGGATTGTAAATAATCCCAATACGAGTGCAATAGCGAAGACCGCATCTTAATTGGACCTCGTATGCAAGAGATGTGAATTAAATACAAAACAGGATTAATTAAAATAATTAGTTAACTTAGTTACCTCATTAACCCCTAATCCTTCTTCTTTTACAAATCTACACATAAGTAAACATGCACAACCCATAGTCGTGCACACTCCCTCCCTAAAATCTCCTTTCACACACCATGAAACGATGAACGACAAGCTCTAATATGCTCCACTATGCAAGCACTTCACGCCGAAACCAAGCTTAACAAGTCCGACCCCCTCTTCTAGTTTGCGACCTACCACATCCCCCCTTCGATCAAGCTACCTCACAACCCCCAATCCAAGGTCGGAGCTGCTATTGATCTGGGGATAGATGCATGTCGCCAAGGGAACACAATGACGCACTTTGTTTCACCCAAGACCCCCTCTAACTCCGATGAAGTTCAACCCTAGGCGGCGGCTTCACACGTGGGTCTAGGCCAAGAACTGCCACACACCCCCAATGATGCTATTGATTTGATGCCCTACTCCCCACGAGTTTAACGGATCATATGCCAACCTCTATCTTCGCCCATAGCTCTTGATTGAATTCGAAGAAGGAGGTGCTAAGCTTGAGTAAGGAGCAGGAGAAGGAAAAGTGAGGAGATCAAGTATCTTAGTTGTGTGGCATTATTATTATTATTATTATTATTAAATTTCTTAAATAAATTGTCACATGTTGTGAGCTCATACGATAATACCGTATATCGGATCGCCACAAAACTCATTAGTACATATCACCTCATTTTTCCGGTCCCGACGGTATATATTTCGTCGCCATCTAAGATGGTGCTCTAAGATGATAATTTCATGCATTTGCAGTAATTTTGGCCATTAGATCACCCGATTTCAAAAAATAAATCAACTGCATGCCTTATAATGAAGTCCTCATCTGAGAAACACAAGCCGACAGTCGAGATCCCACCGGACCCAACTGCATATGTATTTTTGTAAAATATGTATAACAATGTGTAAATCATAAAAGTACCATGACCCAAAACATGATGATATTTATACTCATTTTGATTCACAACATCGATCTGAACTCAACCAAAGTAGTCTCGAATTCTAATTCGACCATATGCGAAAAATCAGATTTTGGACCTTTAATTAATTTACGATTCAATATTTAAATTGGTTATTTAAATATCCAATCATTAAAAATGAGAGTTGTTATAGGTTAATTAAATGATGTTGTGCGATGATATGTATTGATTTTGTTAAATTAAGTGGTATAATGATGTATATATCAATAATAAATAATAATTAAATCATTTGAATTTGTTTTGAAAAAGTTAGTAAAGATTAGGAGTTAACTATGAAGCTAAAGCTTAGTTTAAAATATAAGAATTAAGTCATATTTAAATGAAATATACATAAGTGAACGACTTTAAAAAACAATGTAATGGATTTTATAGAATAACGTGTGAAAGATATGATTTTTAATAAGAAGTTTGATAAATGAAGTTAACTTGAGTGGAACCAGTGGATGATAATATTGTGTGTTGATTGAGTATAATAAGTGTATTGTTTTATAGTTGTGATTGGATAGTTAGGAACCCCATAATTGTTTTTTGGTTGATAAGTGTTGGAGTTTCAAGATGGTTCATCGAATAGCCTTTGGTGGCGTATGTCTTAAGGCGGGCCAATGGTGATATGGACATGAGCATGGAAGGCAGTGGGTGGTCGCAAGGTTGCTATGCCAAGGAGTATGACATTGGGTCGAAGAAGGTCAGAACGATGGTTATGTGAAGTAAAGAGTTAGGATGAATTTCCCTAAGGGGATTTCACCCCCATCAAGGTTTAGGATTAGCATTATAGCAAATTTCAATCGATTGAATGGGGTCAAACTTTGTTGGGTATTCAACCCATAAAAAAATAGGGAAAAATGATATAGTTTAGCCGACTGGACCCATAACCAGTTGACTGAAATTGGTGACAGTCGATTGTTTTAGTCGACTGGTCATGGGTGTTCAGTCTATTGGATTTGCAGCGTTGGGACCTTTAGAATTTCTTCAGTGCGTGGCCTTGGGGTAGGACTTGAATAGCTCGCAATTGGGTGGAACTTTTTTGATGTTTTCACCCTATATGAACGAGATGTGATCTATGAGACATGACGATGGTACGACTCACTTAGCAGGATAATAGTTATATATTGACTCTCGTAACGTGATGTACATATAATTAGGAAATGATATGTTTTATATAGCTTCAGAAGGCCGACTCGAGCCATTGGAAGCTCATTATAAGGGACATTCCCATAACCATATATGGTATGGATATATGATGATTCCATGATTGTATAGGTAATCCATGAAAACGTAGGAGAATCGCATGATTTGCATATGAGATCCTAGAGCATCTTTAGGGAGAGATGGCGATGACTATCTAAAATAGATCGCATGTCACCCATGGAAATTGTAGAGGTTGAGGTGAGATCTATATGAGTCAATACGATGCGACTCAAAGTCTATGGTATATTTAGATATTAGTTTATTTTGATTTATTCTCCAGTGGGTAGTCAATGGAAGGCAGATCACAGAGGATGTCCCAATGACTCTGTAATGACTCACATTTTATGTATTGAAAGATTATAAAATATTATTTCTAAATTTATATTGAGTCATATGATGCTATAACTTTGGGGATGTTGGATAGTGACATTTTTTACCCTTAGAATTGCTGGACGATTTTGACCCTTAAAATTGGTAAGGCCTACAACTTTTGATAGGAGCCGAATTAGGGGTCGAGACCACTTTAGTGGAAAGACATGATGGTTTCTCTATCCGTAGAGTCGTTATATTAGATTTTTGGATATACCGGCTAAAAGATATAGTTGTTTAAAGTTTTGAAGCTTTTAGGGCTCATTAGTGGTAATTAATTAGGTTCGAATTAGGCCCATTAACCCATTTCGAGATTTGTGCCTAATGGGAAGATGGGACAGTTCTTTATCATTTTCCCACTTCTAAAACTAAACCAAACCTCCATTAATCCACCTTTAGCCCAAAAAGAACTATTTTCCCTACTTTAATTAGCTAAATCGCGTTATTATGGGGTAATACCTTGATTACTATTTGGGTCATCTTGGAATTCATGCATCTACTATTCACTTTGGGATTTGTGCATTTTTGGTATTAGGTGAGTGTTTTTGCATCTCTCACTATCCTATATTAGTTAGTATAGCAAAAATGATGCTTTAAGATGGTTTTAAACGTTAAAATATTTTTAAACTTAAATATAACCTTAAAAACATCTTTAAAAAGGTTTTAAAAAGATAGATGTGTATTTTGATTCATTTTGACAATTTTGGTAAAACACATATTATTTTATGTACGGTTAAATCCAGGATAATATGTATTCGAATTGCATTTGGAATATGATGTTTGAATGCAATGTAATTTTCTGTATGGTTGTTTGTTCTAATTTTAACTCTTATTAGTGTAGTTAGAAAGTGGTCGTCAATTGAGTGAATTGGTGAGCAAAATACTCAAACCGTGATGCGATAATGATATAGTTCTTTTAGAAGCCTAAGCAACCTATACTTCGCAAGTGATTCTGATTGGATTTGATGGGATTTTGGGGCAAAGGAAAACAAGACGGTGGTAGGGTTCAAATGAAATCGATAGTAAGGTTGCTTTGGGGATTTGATGGCAATGCATCGGGCTTGGGTTGCTGGAACTCTGGGCATGTAAGAAATGATGAGAGATTTTAGGGGCATGGTGTGTAATTGGCTAAGTAATGCTACCATCAAGAGCTTCTAGGGCTGAGAGGTTTCGGCCTCGAATCGATGGTGTAAAGACTTCAAGCATGTGGGAGGTTGGCTTTAGGTCATGGATTTAGACGAAAGCTTTTCATTTTGGACTTAAACAAAATTCCAGCTATGAAAAACATGTCGGACCCAACATAATGGAATAGGCCTTTTTGAAGTATATCTTTATGAATTAGGGGTTTAAGCTTCGGGGAGCCTAAGGGAGACGAGTTATTAGTTTAAAGAAATTAACCATTTTTGGGTCAAGTAATAATGTCGAACCTAACGTGATCTTAGCCGACATGATTGAGGTCGAGGGTGACATTATGGGATCCAAATGGGTTTGAGACAAGGACTTCAAGATTCATGCCTTGCGCATTCGTTTGTTCGTTGGATGTTCAACATTAAGGTTATGGCGTATTGGAGAATGATTTTTAAAGGTGAAGAAATAATTGAATGCTTTGACATAATTACTTTGGAACTTTGACATTATGATTTTAGGACTTATGAGGGGTGTTCAGAGGCGTTCCTACGATGATGACTCAATGATAGGAGTCAAGATGATGATCCCAAAGTACGATTTCAATGTTGGGGACTCATGAGTGGAACTATGATTGTATTCTTCTATGGAGATGAATAAAATGGAATGTAGACGGTGCCCTACTATAAAGATGTGTGCAAAGGGATCATTGATACTCAAAGCTTTCTAATGTGCTCGTGTAGAGGGGGTATGTGGGGACGCCCACCTGGATAATGATTGTGTCCAGATATTATGATTGTGGATTACACTGGGCCTTATGATTGTAGGTATAGTTCCTTGCCTTATGAAGTGGTATGGATTGGAACATCGTGAAATCAAGGTTCTGATTAAGTCTTTAGCTAATGATTGGGCTACACAAGTTATCTTATGTCCAATGCACTCGAATGTTGTGAGGATCATTTGACGGATGATATTTTGTTTTATCACCTAGGGCTATCACATGACATATGTATTATGACTTGGATATCCAGACACTCGATATTGTACTTATGCTAGTAGTACCCATATACGGCGATGATGATAGCACATTAGCATATATTGGTATTATGTGCTAACTCTTTGGATGTAGGGACAGGTCGGGTATGATTCTCCATACCATATGTCAGGTATACTATATTGACTTTCATAGTATTTTGAGATTGTTTATCGCTCACACTAGACTATTATCCGACTCGAGGTTTTAGCCTTTACTTCTTATTATCTCGCGTGCTCTTAAATGAGTAGATTAGATAGTAGGTGTAGGATGATGCATAGGTTATGCAGATGAACCAGTAGGAGGTTATGCTTTCATATACTACTACTTTGGCATATTATTGCCATTATTCTGTTGTGCGACATTATGGAGCCTAGAAAATGTTTGGTTATTACCTTAAAGGAAGTTTATCATTTGAGTTGTTATTTGATGTATAAAACTCTATGGTCTGTGTCGTATATAGCTACTATGGACCTGTGCACTCTGATTACGTGGTTCGTTTAGTTATTACTTTCTCACATATTTGTGATGAATATTAAATTTATTTAATGTGCAGTGAGATATACAACAGGTTCTGTGATTGTTTTAGTTACTTTAACACTTTACTATAGTCCTAGATCAGTTGAGCATCGTTATAATGTACTATATAGGTATATTGCGAACCGTAGAAAGATCGTCATATTTGGTATTAGAGCTTATGTTGCATAGTTAACCTAATGGATAATAGTATCAATTAGAGATAAAGAAGGGTTATCATCTTAGAATGGAACGAGCATATATGAAAGAATGTACTTGTTAAATATTTTGATTTTCAAAACAATATAGTATATAAGTCGCATTACACACATGAGTACCATTGATGAAACTTTTCTTTATGAGAGACTGACCATTCTTATTAAAAATTAAGAATGAGATATAAGAAAAGTTGCTAGGAACTCCATCTTTGGAGTTGGGAAGGGGCGGGTTAGGGGATGCTAACTCCGATTTGCAGAACATGTTCACTGAGATGGTATGACACATAGTTCAGAATGCCCAAGTCGCTCCTAAGATAGATAGTGCTCAGTTGCAAGCACCCAATGTCGACTTCGCTAAGTTAAATTGAGACTATTCTATCTTGGAAGGTAAACCGTTCCTTTGAATGGAGTCGGCTATGAAGTCTAAGATTGGATTGACACTAGTGAAAGGACCTTTGAGGACTTGGAATTGGAATATGTCATAAAGAGGAAGCTGGCCTCTAGACAGCTTCAAGGGAGAGCGATGGGGTGATGGAACGCCATCAAGATTACTACTCCTAGGGATCATATTACTTAGGAGCAATTCAAGATGAGGTTTGAGAAGTATATACCGACGATCCAAAAGTCAGTACTATTCTGTAAGTCTGCTGATTGGAGGTAAGAGATATGACTATCGTGGAGTATGTGGTTTAATTCGATATGTTGTCGATGCGAGGTCCATCTTTTGTTGATACTTCGCTAAAGAAGAACGAGAAATTCATTATGGACATGGAC
The DNA here is from genome assembly GCA_030737815.1 of Allium fistulosum. Taxonomy (NCBI): domain Eukaryota; kingdom Viridiplantae; phylum Streptophyta; class Magnoliopsida; order Asparagales; family Amaryllidaceae; genus Allium; species Allium fistulosum. The sequence continues at coordinate 865,095,309 of CM060905.1, read as the reverse complement.
AACCACTTAGGATAAAAGCCGATGGAGATAGAGTAAGGGGTATGCACTAGGGGAAATTCTATAATTTATTATACATTATTAACTCTATAATAAAATCTCATTCAAAATAAAAGGTGCTTTTCTTTCTATTATATAATTATCATATTATGATACGTTAGTTAATTATATAATTTAAGTATATTAAATAGAAAATCCTTAAATGATATGTTATGTTATATTAATTATAATGTGTTGTTATTATGAGATATTTATTATATTAAAAATAACATATTGTTTTAAATATTCCTAGCTAAGATGTTTTGAGAGAGAATATAGATACATCCACTAAGACTAGAGTATGAAACGCTCTTCAAAAGTTGAGCGGTGTATTACTAATGGGTGTTGGGGGAACTAAGGGGTAATGTACCGATATTTATTCGATAACTATAAAATAACTCACTTGGGAGTTTTCCATTAGTTCATATAACTAAGGTCAAACAGAAAATCTCAAATTGGTGATATTATATAGTTCTATCTACAAGCACTGAGTATTAACATGGAAACTTCACTTTAATTATTGTTAAATCTGATAGAGTTAGGGGTATGCCTTAGTGGCAATTCTACAATTTATTGTAAATTAACTCAATAGTCAATTCCCGTTCGTAAGTAAAGGTGCTTTCTTTCTGTTATATTTGTTATAATGTGTTATAAATAACTAAATGTTTAATTAAAATATAATTAATCAAAAATCCATAAATTGTGTGTTTGTGATAGCAATCACAAATAGTTGTAATCATAAGTATTGCATCACAATATAATAAACACATCATTTTAAATATTGCTAGTTAAGATGTATCGAGGCTGGATATCGATGCATTTGTTGAGACTACAGTACATATCTCCAAATGTTAAGCAATGTATTACTTATGAGTGCTGGGGGCACCAAGGGATTACGTACTGATAGTTATTGGATAATTATGGAATAACTCACTCGATAGTTTTCTGTTGGTTATATAACTAAGGTCAAATAGAAAATATCGATATGACCAATTTACAAAGTTCTCTTGACTTGAGAATGCTATTGATTATCAATATGAAATCTCTGCTTCGATTATAGTCAAATCTTATAACAACATACATCGAATGACTATATTTGGATTGAGAGGAAGTGTTGGAAGTAAAACACTATTTAAGAGAATATTCGTCTCCTCGGTTATATGAGATTAATATCACAGTCAGCTGAAGTCAACCCGAAGTCAAAATCTCTGGCTAGAGTAGTTTAATTAATAATAATTGTTATTATTGAACCAAGGATTTTGTTAAACTATAGTGTTGAATATGGACAATATTGGAATTTTGACCCTTACCAAATTCCATAAGTCCAAAGTGATATAGTTTTCACGAAGAGAACTGGCGTAAATAATTGTCACTACCGAGTAACGCTTAATAAAGTAAAACTAAATTTTTAATGAAATCAAGTAAGAGATAAATTTGGTCATAATGTCACATCACATGCTAAGTGAAATGTGAATGCTAATATTCGAATTGTTCAATACTAATCGCTGACCATATTTACACCTAAGAGTCAAACAACCAAAACGTTGAATACTCATTTTTCACCTAATTTAATTAATTTGAAACTGTTATAAATTAATTAATATTTATGAAAACTTAATTATAAAATTTTATTTTATGTGTATTAAAAAATATTAAAGAGTGTGCATATGATAGTTATATAAACACTAACCGATAGTCGATATCGATACACGTCTAAATTGGATTTTAATGCAATAAATATTTTTTGGGCTTGAAGCGAATTTAAGGCCCATATGAGTCTTGATATTTTCGTCTGTAATGGGAGTAAGATTGGCCAACCATTTGATGACTTATAGGGGTGGTTTTTATTGTTTAAAAATAGGAAAACGGGTAAGAAATAATTAAGGACCTTGATCCTACTTTTGCTCTCCACTCTCTCCTATACATAAATATCTTAACCCTAATTTTGTTTTGGTTGTTTTTATTGCCTCCATCATCTCTTTTGCTGGCTGAAATATACCTCTCCCTCTCCTAAAATATTTAAGCAATTTAAAACAAACTAAGACCAAAAAATCATTGATGGTAAGGCAATTCAAAAGCTTGCAACTTTGGAATTGGATTCAAGGAGTTCAAATTGTTTTGACTTGCAAACTTTGGGCTTTAGTGAAAGGCACTCTTCTCGTTTACTATTATATATAATTATTTGTATGATTATTATTTAATATATTACTATGTTAGAAATATCATGAATCAGTATATCGATTGATTGTCATATGTAGAAGGTTGTGTATGTAAATGTGTGTGTGTAATAATTTATGCTCATTTACTTGTACATGTTCTCGGTCCGAGAAATAAAAAAATAAATCTTTTTTTATTTTCAAAATTTAGAATAATAATATATTAAATGATTTTAAATTCTAAATCTAATTTTAAAAGTTTAATATAACATAATATATATTTTTATCAAATTCAAATTTGTTGAAAATGTCTTCAGCAAAGAATTCTTTTTTTAGATTTATATTATATATATATATATATATGTGTGTGTGTGTGTATATGTATGTATGTATGTATGAATTAATACATGTTATTTTTAAATTAATAATTTATTATATAAACAAAAATGCATATAAATATATATATAATAAAATTCTGAAAAAAAATTCAACATATTTTGATCAATTTTTTTTCGAAAATCTTTTTATATTTATTTTATTATATATTTAGCTTGGTTTTATAATTAGTAAACATTTAAATGATAGAATATATATACACATCCGAAAATAATTATATCTAGGTCGTGAACATTACTGTAATTTTATACATACATACATATATATATATATATTATTTATTCTATATATATATAATTAAATGACTAATTATATATTTATATATAATTCGTATATATAAGTTAATTAAAAAAAAATCTATTCGATTTTATGTTGTAATACACACACACACATATTATCAAAATCAATTTCCAAAATAATATTTTAAATAAGTTTTATCATACTTATACCTATAAATATATATTTATATTTATATCTTATAATATATGTTTTTAAATAAATTAGTTACAATTACTATTTCAATGTATACATACATATATACATATACATACATATATATCCTTATATATTACATAATATTATTTTCATAAATATTTTATGTATATATATACACATTTAGATAATTCATTTGTATACGCGAAGGGATAACTTATCTGTCACGATGTAAATTCCAACATCTATATACAGACATGTCAGATAATGTACATATTATACTGTTGCACGTGCACATACACACATATGTGTATATGATACACACATATATAAATATAATACAAATTACACAAAATAAAACTTAAATTATAATTTAAATAAAATAATGATTTTATTTAACAAAAATTTAGAAAAATTCTAAATGAATTAGACTATAGGCCCATTAAAATCCAACAATTGAAATTTTGAAATTTACCCAATTCTTCCACTGTATGCTGGCCTAGTTCCAACAATAGTATCAAAACCCAATAGCCTATACGGTCTAAATTAGTCATATTAGGGTTAACTAATTAAGCTCATAGCCTAGATAGTAGGATGTTTGGAAAGGTAGTGTCAAAAGGTTAGATTTAGGTAATCAAGTACTCTGCCCTACCTGGCTACTGGTCTGATTTGAATGGATATGTTAGCCAAAAGACTGCCCCTAATAGAAAAGTCCCACTTTGAATTGGTTCTTAGGCTAATTTTCAAATTGGTTTGAACGTTAAAAACATAGATTTTAAATTTGAATGATAAACTTAAAATGAGACATATATATTATAAAAGTTATAATATAATGAAAATTTCAAAATGTTTGAATATATATATATATATATATATTAATTTATAAATTAATTTTACAAATAAGATTAATAAAAGAAACAAATTAATTAAATAAATTAGTTAAAAATAACATATATATATACATGTATAATATATAGTGATGTATGTTATGATGCCTTGAAATGTTTAAGACAATATAAGTATACATGAATGTATATAAAATAACTTTTGAAATTAATAATATTTATTTAATTTAATAAATTATTTAAAAGTTTATATATATATATATATGATATGTGTATGTTACTATAAAAATTACAATATTTGAATATTCAATATAATAAGTTAAAATTGAATAATATACAATTAATTAAAATTTTAATCAATTAAAGTTAATTAATTATGATTTAATTAATATAATGTTATAGATAAGATTATTATATAAGTCAATTAAAATAATAATAATAATAATTCTTATATAATATGAATGTATAAATTAAAGGTGTAACATTAAACAAACCCTAATAGACGTAAGGAATAAATACATATATAAATGTACGTATACTGTAATTCTTGATGCGTACAACTCTTAAATCACGAGGGTGTTTCATAAGAAATACATTATTCCATAAGTCGATATCACTCGATATAATATATTAAAGATTATGAATCTTTAATATAAAGTTGTCCTCTACCATTTATACATTAATAAATTACTTGCATACTCTCTAGTTGTTTTGCTTTCCTCAAGATATAGATGTTATGTGTATTATTATTAATGTATATGCCAGACGATGTAAGATACTTTTACATATTTATTGAGCTTTCCTCAAAGTATGTATAGTATACTTAGGCCATTGCGAAATAGTGGGTACGAGTGGATAATCTCTTTTAACTTATTGAGCTTTCCTCAAGATAAAAATGAGATTATAATAAGGAACCACGGGTTAGGAGTTGTATATGATACAACCGATAAGGAGTTATCCATCATATATGGGAGTATGGTTTGTTGAGCTTTCCCCAAGGTCAAATCCCAAGTTATACAAGTCCTAGTACTTACTAGTAAAGTCAAAAGACTTCTATGTTTCAACTTAGGATTTGGAAAAACATAAAAGGTAAGTGGGAGTTTATTAATAAAACAAAACATAAAGATTAAACCTCACTAATATTATAAGAACATCTATTATGATAATGTCATAATAATCTGTCAATTAAAACTTGCCGAAAATGTCAACTCCAAAATTGTTTTCTAAAAGCAACAAACTTACCAAACCTAACTATATCGATTGGCTAAGAGCGATTAAGATAGTGTTGACTTACAAGCATCTTTATTCTTCTATTACTTGAAATCCTAAAGAACAACCCATTGATGATGCAGAACCCAAATTTAGACTTGCTTATGAGAAATAGGTTTCAAACCTAGAGATACCTAGATTTTCGTGCTATCTACATTAGACAAGTTGTTGAAGAGGTAGCACGAAAACATGTCTATCCATGAGATATTTGATAGGCTCAAGGCCCTATTTTATGAATAGTCACATTCCATAAGGTACGAGCTTTCACAATGGACGTAGCGATAAGAAATGAGTTACAAGTTGATTTGATCCTTCGTTCTCTTACACCTCAGTATGAACCATTCATACTGAACTGCAATATGAACCAGTTGAATGTACGTGGAGCTCATCAATATGTTGAGGTTGGCTGAATCTACATCCAAGGTTCAAGGGGTTATGCTTGATGTAAAGAGTGGTGCATCCTTTGAAAGGTTCGAAAAGGAAAAAAATGAAAAGGTAAGTAGAATAAGTAAAGTAAGAAGACCGATGATAAGGATGAATATCACCACTGCCATAAGAACTGTCACTAGAAAAGGAAGTGTCTTGAATACCTAAAGATTGTTAAAGAAAGGAAATAGAATGGTTTTGTAGCTCCGTTAGGTATATTCATGATTCAAAATTGTTTTGCAACCAATAAAAAGTTTTGGGTTTTAGATATTAGATCTGGAACTCATATATGTAATTCGTTACAGGGCCTTGGGAACCGAAATCGTGTTGCAAAAGGAGAGATGTGGCTCTAAGTTGCTAATGGATCTATCGTAGATGCAACGATAATAGAAGATTATCATTTATGTTTGCCTAGTGGAGTAGTATTGATATTAAATAAGTGTTATTTTGTAAAAGACTTTATTTGTGGAATTGTGTCTGTTTCTAGATTGTCTAAGACTGAATATATATTTCATTGTATGAATAATGTTATGAGCATTAGTTTGAATGGAAATAAAGTATGTGATGGTGTTCTGGAAAATAGCAATCTATATTCTATGAGTAGATATTCTAACAGTATAAATGATAGTAATCTTCGACATTGTAGGCTAGGTCATATTAGTGAGAAATAACTACACAAACTGAAAATCGAAAAAGTTTACCCGTCATTTGATTCTGAATCATTTGTCATACGTAAGTCGTGTCTCAAAGATAAAATGACCAAGCACCCCTTCAATAGGAGGAATGAAAGAGTTGATGAACTCTTAGGGTTAGTACATAGTGATGTATATGGCCTGATGCCTATAATCACAAGGATAATAGTTCTATACTTTGTTACTTTCACTGATGATTTCTCGAGACTAGGATATGCATATCTTATAAGAACAAATCTAATGTCTATGAGAAATTTATTGAATATAAGAATAAGGTCGAAATTCAGATGAAAAAATAGATAAAAATTCTTTGATCCAATCGAGGAGGTCAGTACGTTGGACTAGAACTCCAACTGTACTTAAAAGATAATGGGATTATCTCTTAGGTTACTCCACCGTATTCTCTACAGCCAAATGGTGTTTCAAAGCATGGGAACAGAACCCTATTAGACATGGTTCATTCCATGGTGAGTAAGGCTGAGCTACTTCTGTCCTATTGGGGATATGCATTGGAAACCATAGTGCATAATTTGAATTTGTTACCCACTAAATCTGTGCCTAAGACGCCATATGAGATATGGAATAGGAAGAAACCCCACTTTAATTATTTGAAGGTATGAAGTTGTCTGGCCTAAGTTAAGAACGTCAGCCCTAACAGACTTGAGGCGAGATCTGTCATGTGTAAGTTTATAGGATATGTAACAACCCGCACCTCACTTAACGCAGATATTGTCCCCAACTTAGTCACCTCCGCCTCATAGGCCAAGCCAAGGTGTGGGGTTTTATTCCTCAAAAGGTCTTGACGTTATTATGAGGTGAATGCTTTGGTATATAAGCACCCACTTCATAGTATTTTTCCACGATGTGGGACTATTATTCCCATTTTGAAGGGGTGTTACAATCTCCCCCCCCCTTTAGAGCCCAACATCCTCGTTGGCTCATGAACACAACACCACCCAGGCATTGTGGCTGTAACACGTATAGACCACAATTCCGGCTGGGTATGGCTCTGGTACCAATGTAATAGCCCGCACCTCACCTGACGCGGATATTGTCCCCAATTTAGTCACCTCCGCCTCATGGGCCAAGCCAAGGTGTGGGGTTTTGTTCCTCAAAAGGCCTCGACGTTATTATGAGGTGGAGGCTTTGGTATATAAGCACCCACTTCATAGTGTTTTTCCACGATGTGGGACTATAATTCCCATTTTGAAGGGGTGTTACAGGATATCCCAAGAATTCTAGGGAATATATTTTCACAACATAGAAAAATAAAAAGTGATTGTCTCCGCATAGGTAATCTATTCAGAAAAGGAATTTCTATCAAAAGAAATTAACGATGAAGTTGTATACTTAGATGAGATCCCAGAAACTAACATTGAGGTTGAACAAGTAGGAGAACCAAGTTCACCTGTATATGATAACACACAACCTATTAGCATAGGGAATGTGCATCAGAGAGATATCTCATGGATGGTGAGAAGGAGGACTGTGTCTTAGATGATGACGCTCCTCTATCTTTCTAACAAGCATTATAGACTAAAGACTTTGCACTCTAGCTGGGTACGATGAAATCCGAGATGGATTCCATCTATAAAACAAAGTATGGATGCGCCCGAAGGGATAAAATCCATCGACTGCAAATGTATTTTTAAGAAAAAGATAAATGCAGATGGGAAAATAGAGACTTATAAGGCTAGGCCAGTTGCAAAAGGATTTCATTAAATTCAAGGTGTTGATTATGGGAAAACCTTTTCCCTCATGGCCACGTTTAAGTTAATTTGGATTATGCCGGTCACTGCTACATTCTATGGCTATGAAATATGGCAAACAGATGTAAAGACAGCGTTTCTAAATGGTGATTTAGAAGAGATCGTCTCTGTCTCATAGCTCGAGGTTTTTGTGGTCAGTGGGAATGAAGGCAAGGCTTGCAAGTTGTTAAAGTCCATTTATGGACTCAATCAAGCTTCAAGGAGTTTGAACAAGTGTTTTGATAAGATAATCAAATAGTTTGGTTTCTATCAGAACATAAAGGAAGCATGCCTATACAGAAAGAAACAAGGCAGCGCTATTGAATTCTTAGTGCTATATGTTGACAATCTTCTGTTGATTGGTAATGAGACTTTGTTATTACAATCAGTGAAAGCTTGGCTTTTCAAGAACCTCTCCATAAAGAATTTGGAAGAAGCATCCTATATACTAGGTATAAAGATCTATAGAGATGTATCTAAGTGGTTGTTGGGATTGTCCCAATCCTTGTGCATGGATACCATACTGAAGAGGTTCAGTATGGAGAATTTCAAAGGTGGAAACATTCCAACGTAGTCTGGAATCGTCTTTTCTAAGAAGGACACTCCTCATACTGATGAGGAGAAAGAGCGTATGAAGAGTATTCCTTATTCTTCAACCATAGGATACATAATGTATGTTATGCTATATAATAGACAAGATGTGGCATACAGATTAGGACGTATAAGCCGATACTAGTCTAGTCCTAGAGAAAAGCATTGGATGGTTGTAAAATGTATATTGAAGTATTTAAGAAATACTCAGGATTTATTCCACATATAAGACAATGGAGACCTCCTTATGAAAGAGTATACAGATTCTAGCTTTCAGAGTGACAGTAATGATAGTAAATTGGTGTCTGGTTAAGTCTTTACGCTAAATGAAGGAGCTGTCAGTTGGAAAAGTTCAACAAGAAACAGTAGCTGATTCGATGATGGAGTTCAAGTATGTTTCCCTCAATGAAGTAGCTAAAGAGGCAGCCTAGATGCACAAGTTTTTAAGTGAGATTAGAGTGATTCCCGATACCGAGAATCCAATGGCATTGTTGTGTGATAACAATGTGGCAATATTGATTGCAAAGGAGACCGGAGCACATAAGAAGTCATGGCATATTCTTCGAAAGTTCCACCTCATAAGAGAATTTGTTGAGAAGAAAGAGGTCGTGATACAATGAGTAGATATCAAGGACAACAAAGTAAATCCATTCACTAAGGGCCTAACTAGGTCATTTCTCGAGAAGACGATTGAAGTGATGGATTGAGATTCCATAATTGGCCCCAAGTGTAAGTGGGAGATTAATGGAGTTAGGAGTAGGCCCAAAGGACAATTCTGTAATATGGTAAATTATTAACATTGTAATCTATTCTTGCTCGTAATAAAGGTATTTTCTTTCTATTATATATTTGTTATAATGTATTATAAATAATTAAATGTTTAATTAAAATATATTTAATAAAAAAGTCCATAAATATTGTTTTTGTGATAGTAATTACAAATTGTTGTAATCATGAGTATTGTATCACAATATAATAAGCACATCATTTTAAATATTCCTAGTCAAGATGTATCGAGATTGGATATCAATGCAGCCGTCGAGACTAGGGTATGCAACGCTCTTCAAATGTTAGGAAGTATATTACTTATGACTGCTGAAGGCGTCGAGGCATTACGTATAATAGTTATTGGACAACTATGGAATGACTCCCTCGACAGTTTTTTGATGGTTAATATAACTAAGGTCAAACAGAAAATATTGATGTGACCAATTTTTACAAAGTTCTCTTGACTTGAGAATATTGTTGATCTTCAATATGAAATCTCTGATTTGATTATAGTCAAATCATGGCATAACCTCCATCGGTCGAGAAGAAGTATAATTACAAAATAGAACCAACTTAAAGACTAAAGTAAAGACCGAGTTTTTTAGCCTTTGATTAAAGACTTATCATAGACCAAAAAAATTTAGTAACTAATTTCAAATTTTAAAGATTGAAGTTCAGTCCTTGATTGGTTTATTAAATTTAAGACAGTTCAATGACCGAATTTTAGTCTCTAATTTCTCTCTTATTAATCTTACCACTACTATATATTTAATGGTTGCTATTTTGTTAATCTATTTGATCCAATGATTTAGTTTAATAATCCTTGTGATATATGTAATATTTAAGTTTTAAACAAATAATTATTAGTTTAAATGCACATCTTGTTCCACGTATCTAAAATCAAGGCCACCTACAACCTCACTCATGCAAGGACAGATCTACTTTTCCTTTTAACATATCTATTTCTTCTCCCCTTCCTCTTGCTAAAATTGAATTTTCATCTTTCCTCTTAAATAATGATTCCACTTAGAAACCACACTGTCCAATTGACTTCCATCGTCTCTAGCAACACAAATTGTGTTTATATGTTGTAATCTATGCCATGGAACCACAAAAAACTATTTAGAAACTTCTGGCTTTTATAAAGGATTCGATTGTTTCATGGGTGAATGAGTTAAAGCTTCGTATGCACAAATTATTGAGGAATGCTTATGAAACAAAGTATTGGAAACACATCCACAAACTTAACCACTATTTGGTATCACTCTTATGTAACTTTTCAATATCTTAAAATTATTAAACTTGTATTCTATGTCATAGTTTTATATAAATATTTGTATATGTTAACTGATATATCCTTGTAGTACTTGAAGTTTGCTAGCAGTTTATGTTACGTGTGAGTAACTTAAAGGAAACTAAAAAAAAAATATGAACCTCCGTTATGGCTTAGCTATATTTGGGGTAGCTTTAAATCATCTAGGAGCATGTATATTTTCAAATCCAGTAACTACAAAACACAGAATAATGTACGAGATCTCTTTTTATAAATGTTTATTTCATTTGGCGTGCTTTATTTTGTTATTGATTTTTTTTTAAATTTGAAGGAGCTCACATGTCTGATACAGTTTAATGGCATGGATGGCACAAAGCCTCATGGACAATAGCAAGGAACATAAGTTTGGACATGTTGGAATCACTCAAGTTTGAATATGTTAGACCGTCTACTTTATTTGAACTCAATATGGCTGTTGTTTTGTCAAGGAGAAGTTGGGAGGATTAGGACACAAGGAGCATTTAAAAAAAAAACTTGTAGGTGCATCTAAGGACGTTGGTATTTTGGATATATTGTACTTGTAATTTTCATTTGGATATAATGTTTACTGTATAGTTGGACATGTATCATGTTTACATGAGGTTATTGCTTTATTGTCACCAATAATAATAATATAATGTTGATTGTTATAAATATGGTTTAACTTTTTACATATATGCATACACATACATAAACCTATATTCAAATAAGGTTCTTACTTCCATGGGTAATTTAGGCTAACATAAGACTCATCTTGAGTTGTTTAAAACTGATTGGAGACTGAAGATTAGTTTCAAACAATCAATCTTTAGAAACATTTAAGACCGAAATATCAGTCTTTAAATTTTAAGACTGAAGATTTCAATCACAAGTTATTTTTGGGACTAGAGAATCAAAGGCTGAAAGTTCGGTTCAAATTCGGTCTTTAGAATTTATTTAAAGACCGAATTTATTAATCAAAGACTGAAATGGTCAGTCTTTAATTTAATTATTTTTTATGGTGTATTAGAAGTGAAATACTATTGAAAAGAGGATTCGTCTCCTAAGTTATATAAGGTTGGTCTCATGGTCAACTGAAGCCAACTCAAAGTCAAAATTTCTGGTCAAAATAGTTCGGTTAATAATTATTATTTTTATTGAATGAATGTCTTTTTGTTTGGACTATAAAGTTGAATATGGACAATATTGAAATTTTGACCATTACCAAACTCCATAAGTTCAAAGTGATGGTTTTGATGAAGAGAATTGGTATAAATAATTGTCACTACGAGCAACGCTTGATAAAATAATTGAATTTTAATAAAACCAAGTAAGTAATAAATTTGGCCATAATGTCACATCACTTGCTAAGTGAAGTGTGAATTTTAATATTCGAATTGTTCAATATTAATCACTGACCAAATTTACATCTAATAATCACATAATTGAAATGTTGAATACTTCCTTTTCTCCTGATTTAATTAATGTGTAATTGTTATAAAATAATTAAATTAAATAATACTTATGAAATATTAATTATAAAATTTTATTTGATGTGTACTGAACAATATTAAATAGTGTGCATATAATAGTTATATAAACACTAATAGATATATACATATCAATACGCATTTAAATTGGATTTAAATGCAATAAATATTGTTCAGGCTTGAAGTGGATTTAAGGCGCATATAGGGCTTAACATTTTCATCAATGATGGGAGCAAGATAGACTTGCTATTGGATGGCTTATGAGGATCGCTTTGAATGTTTAAAAATAAGAGAATGTGTAAGATAAAATTAAGGATCTTGATCCTACTTTTGCTCTCTACTCTCTCCTATATATAAACATCTTAACCCTTATTTTCTTTTGATCTTTTTTCTGGCTCCATCATCTCTTTTGCTGGCCGAAATATACCCTTCTCTCTCCTCAATATTCAAGAAATTTTGAATATTAACTAAGGTAATTCAGAAGCTAGTGTTTGACCTCAATTTATGCATTTTTCTTTATGTATACTTTACCTTAAAAATAGTACTACGCATTGCATTTTGTATGTGTTTTACAGGTTTTTAAAGTGAGACCAAAGATTGAAGAATCATAAAGAAAAGCTACCAAATTGAATATTTATTATGCAAAAACATCAGTGGTTCGGTGGTTATGCTTCAAATTATACACTAGGAGGTTAAGAGTTTGAGGCCTGGATAATGCATTATTTTTGTTGGAAGTCCATCAACCAAAAAATGTGAAGATTCTCCCATATATGGCATGCATTGAAAAGATATTATACACATGGATTTGAGTACATATCATATCCACCTTTTTGGTGAGGAGATATTATTTTTATAAAGAAAAATATACTCATGGATTTGATTAGAGCCAATTATGGATATATCTGCTGGAGAGAATATCTCATAGATCTACCAAATCAATCAAAATCAAAACTTACCATTTTTTATATCATTGGATTGGTTTTATAGCCATATACATTGCTCTTCACTTGGATGATATTTGGGCTAGATTCATTACTTCTACATGAAGAAAAGGGCTTTGCACACCTATAAATACTCTCAAGTGAAGATCATTAAAGTATCCCTTTTTAGAATAGTCTTTTTTCTTGTTTTTATTTTATTCGCTTATAATAGTATTTGATTAACAATAGCTGCTAATTAGGTTTGACAACATTTTATCTACTACTAATTTTTTTTCATTCGCAATCATTGTTATTTTATTTTATGCAAACTTTAATAAAGTTCTGCTCTTCTTCTCTTAGTTTATTTTTCATTTCTCTACATGGTTAATTGTGTTGTCTAGCTAATTAGGTTTGCTAGAACACAATTACTATTTTATTTTCTGTTCTCTATTCTTCTGTTTAATTGTTTTTATTGTTTTGACTAATTGTTGTATTTGATATAGATCGGAATAGGTTCGAATTTGTTTCAAAATATAATATTAGTTTTCATTGATTTTGTTTAAAAATCACCTCTCAATTTTGTTTAACATGCCCAAGGTTTTCTTTTAAAAACAATGAATTTTTAATAGCTCCATGTATTCGGCCTGCGTACTACACGTCTGTGCACTTGCAAAATTTATTATAATTTATGCTTTTCCAATCTCATAGAAAAGTCCATCAAGTTTTTGGCGCCGTTGCCGAGGAGTTAATTTAGATTTTTATTGTTTTTTTCTAAACTAGATTCGTGTTAATTTCTTTCCCGTTTAGTTTTTGTATTTCTTGAAAAAAAATCTTTTCATCTTTATTGTTTGTTTCTCCTTTTATTTCCTTTTTTTTATTTTTTTCAATAAAATAATCTTTCTCGATCGTCGGAATTGGCATATCATTTCTACATGTTAGATATGATATAGTCAGAACCTATACAAGAATACCAAAAAAATCTCATCTTATTTCTTTCCCTTTGCAATTCTGTTTCCATTTTTAACATTAAAAAGAAATCCTTTTAATATTTGTTTCTTATTTGAATTCCTTTTGTTTTTGTTTTTATTTATATTCTTATCTCTATTTCTAGTTTTTCTTTTTTCTTTGTCAATCTTTGTTTCTTATTTGAATTCTTTTTATTGCTTGATATATATATATATATATATATATATATTCTCTAAGCGTGTTTATTATTTTATGTTGCACTTTCCTTTCTTTAATTAAAAAATTTACAAACCCGGCTTATTTAGACTGGTACAACAAAGTAAGTTAACGGTTCTAGTCATTTGATAGAAATTTTTTTTGTGATTCACTAACATCGAATGAAAGATATAATGAAAAGTTAAATTATGAGCGATAATAGTGTAACTAGTATATAGCGAGATTCATAAGTGATGATTATGAAGTCTATTCTAAATTGTATTCTTTGTTTAATAAGTGGTTGATTTAAAGTACATGCATTGACATTTTCAAATCTTTAAAGCTAAATGGTGCTAATATGATTATGTGCAACTCTCCGTTATTCTTATCTTAAAGAAAACTTTGAATATAAAATAAATGCCAAAGTTACTTGTGTTCACTAGTCATACTCTATATCATTCTCACGTAAGTCCACAAGGCAGTGCATGGATGGTATACCTTGGCCTTGTATGTTCACTCGTCATGATCTATACCATTCTCATGTAAGCCCACGAGGCAATGCACGGATGGTATACCTTGGCCTTGTATATTCACTCGTCATACTCTGTACCATTCCCACGTAAGCCCGCGAGGCAGTGCATGGATGATACACCATGGCCTCGGTTTTTCGAGTTAGGTGTATTAAAAAAAATCTTTTTTATCTTTTTATTTTTAATATAGAGAGTAAGCACTTGAAACTCAAACACCTTCTTGAATTTATTGATTTGACTAGTTATAAAAAAGAAATAAAAATACCACTTTACCAATTGTGATAAGAAACTAAAGAATTTATTTCATAGTTGCACTATGCTATCAACTGAAATAACTGGCCAAACTTGAGTTTAACGTATGAAAACTTGAATTATGTTAGGAATTTGTGACTAGTTGAGGAACCAAAAATTTCTAGAGATTGACTTAGACTTATATATATTACTATGATGTGCCTATTCTAAACTAAATCGAGTTTTCATTTGTATATAAAATTTACATTCATATAGGTACATTAAGAGCATGTCATATTTTATTTGGATTTTGTGGGTAGTATCCGTTGAAAACCCTCACAAGACACCACTCGTCCTACTAGGGACACATAGAGGTTTAACGGCTTGTTGCATACGCTCAATGCAACCGTACTTTCTACGAAATCGTGACGAATAAATTGGTTAGGTTAGGTAAATAAACGACCTTTATTCGAGGACGAACAATAGTTCAAGTGCAGAGGAATTGTTTGACCTCAATTTATGCATTTTCTTTATGTATATTTTACCTTAAAAAAGTACTACCAATTGCATTTTGTACGGTTTTACAGGTTTTTAAGGTGAGACCAAAAACTAAAGAATCATAAAGTAAAGTCACTAAATTGAAGATTTATTATGCAAAAACATCACTAGTTCGGTTATTATGCTTTAAATCATACACCAGGAGGTCCAGAGTTCGATGCTTGGATAACGCATTATTTTTATTGGAAGTCCATCAACCCAAAAAAAAGTGAAGATTCTCCCATAGATGGCATGCACCGACGAGGTATTATACAAGTACATGGATTTGAGTAAGTATCATATCCACCTTTTTGGTGAGGAGATATCATTTTTATGAAGAAAAATATACTCATGGATTTGATTAGAGCCAATTATGGATGTATCTATTGGAGAGAATTTCTCATGAATCTACCATATCAATCAAAATTAAAACTTGTCATTTTCTACATCATTGGATTGATTTTATAGCCATATACATTGCTCTTCACTTGGATGATATTTGGTCTAGATTCATTATTCTACATGAAGAAAAGGACTCTCCACACCTATAAATACTCTCAAGTGAAAACCATTGAAGTATCCTTTTTTAGAATAGTCTTTCTTCTTGTTTTTATTTTATTCGTTTATAATAGTAGTTGGTTAACAATGGTTGCTAAATAGGTTTGACAACATTTTAACTACTACTAAGTTTTTGTTTTTTTTATTCTCAATCATTATTATTTTCTTTTATGCAAATTTCAATAAAGTTTTGTTCTTCTTCTCTTAGTTTATTTCACATTTTTCTATATCATTAGTTATGTTGTCTAGTCAATTAGATTTGCTAAAACACAATTACTATTTTATTTTATGTTCTATATTCTTCTATTTAATTGTTTTTATTGTTTTGGCTAACTATTCTATTTGATATAGATCCGATTAGGTTCGAATTTGTTTTAAATATAACATCAGTTTTTATTGATTTTGTTTAAAAATCACCTCTCCATTTCGTTTAACACGTCCAAGATTTTCTTTTAAAAACAATGAATTTTTAATAACTTCCGGTGTTCGACCTGCATACTAGACGTCTGTGCACTTGCAGAATTTATTATAATTTATGCATTTCATATAGATGGAGATGTTTGTTTTTATTGTGGAGATTGATAGGTCCTACATGGAGATGACACTTTCAACATTATTGGTAGACGATGGCTTGCCAGAGCTCGCTGACAAAGTGCAATGAGTAATGGCCATGCTAAAACTCATTGTGAAAGTATTCATGGTGTCTTGTTCGAGAGTTGCTTGGAGTATGAGGATGTGGTGGAATTTGTAGGCTTGCATGAAAATGTAATATCAACGTGGAGGTTGTTAGATTTAGGTGATACAATATTTTCATATTAAAGAAGATTTGGGAGATATTTGAATCAATGTGAATTATAACTTAAATTTATTGTCTCTTTTAATGCATTAAAGAAGTCAATGCATTATCAAAATGAGAAGTAGTTATTCTAAGAGGCTGAAGCAATCAATTAATTCTCTAATCAGCTAACTAAAAAACGTATTTTATCATGTGCATGTAAATTGGAGAAAACTACAAAAAATTAAATGGATAAACGTTTTTCACATGAATAAGGAAATTGATGAAGCATTGATTTATTACCATAAATCAATTACTTCAACTCTAAGTAGTAATCTCTGTATAAAGATAGTAATTTTTAAAGATTAACGTCGTCCTCTCAAGTTGTATTTCTTTATATTTTTCTTCTTAGCCTCATTATCAATCATGTAATTTTCTTTACTTGAAAAGTAATAAAATCTCATCTTCCCAAAGTGGATGTATACTATCTTGCGATAATGGAATCACTATAAATATGTGCGTGATTTTCTTTTCTATTTGTGTATTTGTGACCTATGATTGCTTATTTTCAGATATTAATTTTCTATTTATTCTACCTCACAATCAACGCGATCCTACTATTTCCGCTACGTTGGGGTGTTAATCAAATTTTCTCCAACACTTGTTAGATGAGAGTGCCTAAATTTTACAAAAAGAAACACTATCCACGCGTTGCTCTAGCGAAAGAGGGTAAGTGCACTTTCCACCTGATTGATGGAGAGTGTAGGCTCACTAATGATTTTTAGCTAGCAGTATAACTGTTTTTACCCTTTCCACAATATGGATGAAGAATATAGCAACACCGTCCCATAAACCAATTTGATACATCTATTTCAATAGAGTAGACATTAAAATTTGAGTTTGCTTAGGAATTTGAATTATTTTATCCAATGAGATACATTAATACCCATATAATGTTGTAAGTTGGGTAGATATATCACTACAAGGCGCGATTGAATTGTTTTCTTTCAAGAAAATTTTTCCTTATCTCAAATTATAGAGGGTTGTCAAAATGTTCTTTCAAGATATAGAGGAGTGAGTTTATGCAAGGTATGATAATTTGTATAAAACAGAAGACCACTCAAAAATTGTCAAATGATGCGTATATAATTTGTTTACTCAGAAAGCAAGAAAGAAGTTATGTGTCGATGAAGAAATATTATCGAGTATATACAAGAAGAAGACTTTTGTTGGTGGTGACTGTTGAAGCGAACACACACCATTAGTCCAAATAGTCACATATGTTTGCTGTTTGAATTTAAATTCAAACACAAACGAAATATACCCTTTTTCCGATAGGACACTGCCCATTGAACCCCACGACCTGACGGGTTAGGTCGACCGTCGTCAGCGGATTGCTTCCACACCCAATTTAGGGGGTAGCCACCATCAAACTAGTCACAATTAATTTAAATAATTTTATGAAAAATTGTAACACGTAAGTCAGACAGCACATGTAAACTACAGAGAGCTAGCGACACAAAGCCTCCAAACTTTCAGTCAATTACAAGAAGATCTATTGATGCCGTTATGATTATATCCTTCATTTTTAATGGACAACAATGTGTTAGACTATATGTGCTACTCTGGTATGGCATAATGATACACCTTGATTACATGCATAGATGATGATGATGATGATGATGATGCATAGTATAACGAGGGCATGGACGAATTGACCAAGTGTCCAACGTCAACATGATATGAATTCTGACATAGTTTCAGTACCGGAAGAATTTCAGAGTTTTATCGTAACAATCAAAAATTATGCCAGTTTTAATACATTGTATCGTATGATTCATGTCACTGTCCATCCAAGTTCCACCATAATCCCACCTTGTACAGATTTTATTAATGTTCATGTTTGTAACATGGCCCCAATCCATCGGGGTTATGGAAATCACATAGTATATACAGATAATAGCTCGATATTAGGTAGTTAATAGGCAGATATGGCATACATGATCACGCATATGCGCCATATTATCTGGATTTTAGAACAGTGCTCATAAATGCTACATGTGAGGTTAAACAATTCAAACATACGTATTCATGGTTTAACTGCACTAAAAAGGAAGAACAGTGGATGACATAAAGCAGCATAGTCATTAAGCTTACCTAAACAGCCTGCGGGCCTAACTTGGTTTACGCGCTTTAACGTAAAAGCTGAATGAGGAGGTTGCCCTGACGCTATTATTTGAGTTCCAAAATTCAAATCAGTCCGACAAACTAATAGTATAAACTTTGTCTTATTGCATTAGATATCAATACGACAGATGATGGAAAAATCATATTTCTGTTAAGGAATAGTGCAGAATATCTGACTATTTATTATTAATTTGTATTTTCACTTACATGGTTATAATATTTTCTTACTGTATAATTACTTAGCTTCAAGTAATACATAATTCTTTCTTCTTTCCCTCTTCTTCTCCTGTTATATTTTGTTTTATTTCAATATTTCAACAATTTTAACCCTACAACAATGTTATATAATATAGCATTTCCAAGAACAAAAATGATCAAGCCAGCAAAAAAGTGAAAGCCTTCTTAAGCCCCACAATTAGTACAAGTTGCCACCGCGTGTAGCTGAACAAAAACGGCTACTTTGTTTGAAGGTGATATTAGCGTTCTCATCGATTGATTAACAATTATAACTCATATGGGACCATATGAGCTGTGACTATTAAATGAGAAGATTAGTGTTAATTAATTATTGACTTAGTCGCAATCTTCTTGTATAAATGAACAGAAAGATACAAAAATTCAGTGGTGGCTCCAAGATTCTTTAATGTAAACTAAACCTCCCTATAAGCCCTATGGCTGATGCCATATTGCCATATTACCATATCAGTTTCGTAAATAATTTTGCCAATGTATAGTAGCCAGCTAATAGGGTTGAACCATGGAGCGCTCAACCGTATCAACAGTTTCTGCGGTTATCATCTATAACAGTAATGATTGAAGAATTAGATAACCGCGGTTAAACATATCAACCGCACATGATTGTAGTATAATATTTAACATTAAAGTATAAAAATTAGTAATTTAAATTAAATGAATAACTTGTACATTAATAATATATGTCTTCATAAACTAATAACACATGCATGCATATTGGTTGTTTTATAAATAAATAAATAAATTTATAAAAAACAGCTAGAGCTGTATGAATTTATCATCAATAATGAATATGATTGGATATATATGTACAACATGCTTTAAAATTGAAAATATGGCGATTAATCATCATAGGCGGTTGTAGTAAAGGTCATAAGAATTTATAACCGTGAACAATGGTTACGATTGTTGTTGATGGTAATAACGATTACCGCAACCGTAACACTCCTAGCCACAACCATGCATGTAAGTTTAAGTCGGGTTGAAAAAACAAAATCTGATTTTAGGACTGCCAAGATATTAAATTACTGCACCACATAACATCAAATTTACTAGCTCAATCACTACTAGAAAATAATCAATTAAAGACTGCAAATTAAAGACTGAAAACTTTCGGTCTGTAATTTAAGACTCGTTAGTAACTAAAAAATGCAGTCTTTAATATTTGATATTAAAGACCGAAAATTGGTTATTAATCGGTTTGTAAAATTTGGGACTATTTAGTTCAATCTTTAATCGGTTTCAAAATAACTCAATATCCAATGGTTTAGTTATCCTTCTTTTTTGAAATCCAAAGGCTAGCTTTAGTGATCCATGTCACGTGTTGTTTGAGATCTAGATTAAAATAAATATCCTTTTTAAAATAATTTAAAACTACACGATCTCCTTTAATTATGTGCTCCACCACGCATATGAAAGTCCACCTCCTCCATTTAGAATTCGTTAGCTTTCTTTCTCACGCCACAAAAGTAGACTATCAGCAAACAAACGAAAAGTATGTTTTGAAGAAAATTATGTTGTCATCGAAAAGGAAAATTTTGTATTGAAGAAATATTATTTATTATCTGCATAAGAAATTTATTCATGCATCGAATGGAAATGCGTCAGCCATGGAGATGGGTTTCCATTGGGAATAGTATGCTGCTTTCCAGATGAAAATTGATAAACAAGGATGCTGTAGCTTTTATATTTGTTGGCAACAAAAAGAGGGCTCAATTCATTACTCAAAAGGTTTTCTATTGCCACGAGGAACATCTTGGAAATCTGGAAGCAATAATCAATCATGACATAGATAATCAAAATGAGTCATAATATTGTATGTTTATGTCTGATATATTTTACATGCATTCCACCATTTTATATTACAATGTTGTATACTGTTGAGTAACGTAATTAGCTTGACTGTTGTATTACTACCGCTGTCGTGAATATTACACCGCTGGTTCTTACCAATTTTGGTTCTTACCAATTTCTTATATGTGTATATGTGTACGTAAATAAAATTTATCAATCTATCCAAAAATATTGAATTATATATATATATATATATATATATATATTAAGACTAATTTATAACCACTTTTCCGTCTTTAAAATTCAGTCTTTAAATATATTTGAGACCGGTATTCGGTCCCTAAAAATTGGAACTGAAATTTCGGTCTCAAATGTTTTTTGGGACTTAAGAATCAATGACTGAAATTTTTGGTCTTTAATCGGTTATTAAATGTATTTTAAAGACTGAATAGCTTAGTTAGAAACTGAATTTTTCGGTCTTTAGTTCGATTTATTTCTGTAGTGAATGTTTTAATAACGACGGTTCCTAGCTCATATTTTCCACATCCTACAGCTAGCCAAAACTATAAAGAAAAGAATTCAAATTTACCAGGACAATAACAGTGGTGGAGAACCGACCGTTAAATTACATAATTTTAAAAATATTAATCTAGGCCTTCTTCAGTTTTTGCTAACCAATGGTAATATGTTTTAGAAACTAAAAAAATAAAAAGATTTAAGCATACATTGGTGTGGATAATAAAATTCCTAGGATATCATGTCCTTGTGTTTGTTTGGAGAGAACATCACCCGGACCAGATATTCTCTGTTCCGGTGGGTCTATTCAATCAAATCATTTGATATTTTGCATAAAAGTCCATTATACTTAGGACATAACCAACAATGGCTTGTTCAGTTACTAAACAAGCTACGGAGCAAACAAGTGTGGCTTGTTTACTTCTCGGTGGCTAGTTTGAACTGATCTCGTGGCTAGTGAACTGAACAGGGGCTGGTGAGTATAACGGCGAAGACTTCACCGTTATAAAGTTATAACGAAAAATCCAAACGTTATAAATTTATACGGCGAAATCTTCGTGTTATAAATACTAGTATAAAACGCACGAACGTGCATCTAATATTAAGATATATTTACCTTTTAATTAATAAAAAAATAAGTAGATGAATGTGTGTTTTAAGTACAAAGATTTTGGTAGTCACAGTACTTTTAT
Source organism: Allium fistulosum (assembly GCA_030737815.1). Classification (NCBI taxonomy): domain Eukaryota; kingdom Viridiplantae; phylum Streptophyta; class Magnoliopsida; order Asparagales; family Amaryllidaceae; genus Allium; species Allium fistulosum. The sequence continues at coordinate 865,073,016 of CM060905.1, read as the reverse complement.
TTCAAGCTGTTTGTTCGTGGTATCAGTGGCAAATTGATAGTAAAATTATGTTGATGGGTAGCCGGAAAATGGATGGTAGCAAATGTTGCAAATCAGTGGTGAGACTCCATTGATAGATAGAGATATTTTTGAAATTTCAAAAGGACATCGTGGAAATCATATTCGTTGAATTCTCTTTATTAATAGTAAAGATATAACGGCGAAGACTTCGTCATTATAAATTTATAACGGCGAACTCTTCGCCGTTATAAACCCAGTGAATTTTTTACTTTGATCCATGGCTAGTTTGTATCTTATCTGGTTGCGGAGCAATTTCGGTCAGTCCAAAAGTATGAGAGAGAGTGAACTGAACAAGCCACAATGTTGATAATAGTCTTGGTATCATAGGTTTTACTGTAAAGTAAATGCCTATGTGTCAGTCATTTGTTAGAGGAGCACACAGGGAAGATTGGATTTGGGGGAATTGCTTCCATTTTGTTTAAGTTGCCACTATTCTCCCAACTATTGTCAAAAAGAAGAAACTTTGTAAAATGTCCTTGTAATATAAGGGCACCTACCAAATCATGGGTTCAACGACCTGTCGAACAAAAACGAGATTAGAATTTGTGCACGCATATAAATTTTTAGCATAAATGTACACATCAGAAATTTTGTCATGCAATTTTTTTCTCATGATCCGTATTCGATTCTTGTAGAGTGTGCATGTTTTTGTTTCTAATTTACATTAGTAAAAAAATTGATTTTATGGAGGTCCATGAAACCCATGGATCAATCTTGCATGCATGGATGTGCACATCGTGCAGTCATACCCTAGTATGTGCCTATATGCATAAATTAATATAGGATTGTTAAACATACTTCATTTTTGGACAACCCTACCTTTTTAGTAATTTAATAATTGTTAAGTAAGGGTCATATGTAAAACTAAAAATAATTACTTTTCTACACCCGGAAATTATAGATGGCATGAGTTGAAACGGATAAACACAACTTAATTACACTACGAAAAATGGGCTAAAGCAACAGACAGTTCCGACGGCCGTCGACGGCTCCGTCATTGGGTTTTCAATGGCTTTCAAGTTTCGATGGCAAATTATTTTAGATGATTTAATTTATTACATTATTATACCTTATTAATTATAGAAGTTTCAAATTTGTTTAAAAATACTAATTTAATTCCTAAAAATTAAAGAAGATATTATTTTTCAACAACAATAAAAACTAAGTCATTATTTTCAAGCAAGTTGGAGTCAGTTAGAGATGAAACCCAAACCTAAATGACAAGGTCAACTTAAAAGTAAAAACAACAACAACAACAACAATAAACCATGATAATAATAATAAAATAAAGTGAAATAATTAAATAAATAATAGTAATAATAAATAAGTAAAATAAAATAAACAATAAAAATATATAAATAAATTAAAAAAACAATGATGATGATGATAATAATGATAATGATAATAATAATATAATAATAATAGTAGTAGTAATAAATTGTACCAATAGTAATAGTGACCGAAGACCAAACACTACGTCTTAGGTTTCTATTCACTAATCTTATCATCTAAAACTTATAGCACTACCCCTAAAAACAATCCTAAGCAAAAAAAACTTCTAGCTCATGGTTCTGGTATGTAGATCGCTAACTTCTACGCGGTCATGTTCGACACCAGCTCTTCAGATATATTTCAATCCTTCAAGTCCTTTTTTACTATAGTTCCTTCAAGTCTCCTTTTCAATTCTTCAAATTTATAATGGTTTGTGATTAATTAAATTATATTTTCGATATTCTTTTATCGTATAATTGGATATTTAATTTTATTGAAAATCGAACTCAAACGATCTATCTACCCAACTTTCAATATCTATCCATTATAAAACTTCGGTGTAATTTATGATGTGTAACAGTTTTATGAATTTTAATATATTTTTTAACCATTGTGTAACTAATTATGAATTTTTAAATGTAATTGATATTATAATTCATATAAAAGAAAATATTCGATAAAAAAATATTATTTTTAAATCTTTTGCCGATCCAAAGTATTTTGGATCTACTTCAAAAACATGATAAAAAGGTAAATAAATTTAGGGCGTCGATTTTGATTCTTAAATTTATAGTCGTTTGTCGACATTCAGACTAAAAACCTTTCGTTCGAAGTCCAAACGATCTTCAAACGAGACGAAATTCGTGCCACATATACTTTATAATGTATTTATTCAATCCGTATGGTTAGAATCGAAAAAAATAGAAGAAAAAAAATTAGACTCAAAATATATCGTTTTTCAAGGAGTTGTATAACACTCGGTATATATTCTTAGGACAACTTCTATGAAAATGACATGTTTTAAGTCTAAATTTTTTTCTATCTCTTTTTTTAAAAATCCAATCGCATGGATTGGATAAATATATAATATAGTATATATGGTTTGAATTCCACCTTGTTTGAAGATCGTCTGACCTTTGAACAAAAGATTTAAGTTTGAATGTTGACGAACGACTGTAAATTTGAAAATCAAGATTGATACCTTAAAGCTGTTTATTTTCTTTTTATATATTGACCGTATGCCCAAAATACTTGGATCGACATAAGATTTAACAAATTTATTTGTTTACCAGATATTTTATTTTATATGAATTTATTACCTTAAATACATTTAAAATTCACAATTAATTATCAAATCGGCAAAAAAATATTGCACAACGAATAAAAATAACCTTTTTGATTTTAGAAACAAAAATGGGGCATTGTAAACTGTTAAAAAAAATTATAATAAATTAAATTTATTTTAAATAGAGAGAAAATATATTTTAATATCTTAAAACTCGTCAAAAGTGTCAAAAATTATCTGTCACCAGTAGCCGTCGAAATATCGCGAAGATGCCTCCAGCCGGACCAGTTTCTTCCTCATTTCTCATATTCTCTAAACCATCAAAAACAATTTCTAAACCCCTAAATCCGTCCCAAACTGTCCTTATCCATCGCAATCCGCCAAAATCCATCGTAACCTTCATCAAATTGGATTCTTCAAGCTTTTACACCTTCAATCCATCAAAAATTAGGTATATTCTTCCCCTAAACTAATTATTTCAAATTATGGTAAAATCAATGTTAATTTGTGCTTAGATTTATTGACAATAGCCTACTAATTGGTTATAATTGTGTATTGGTTGATTTTCAAATGTTAACTAAAGTTATTAGTGTTTAAATTTTAATTACAAATTAGAATTAATGTTAAGTCCGAATATTAATTAATAACTAGGGCTGATTTGGATTGATTGGTGTATGTGGTTATTAGTGTAATATAATTTAGTGTTAACTAGTGTATGTGTTAGCTAAAATGTCAAAAATATAAATTTATTACATAATCTATTTATTAGTTTATACTGTTAATTATATATAAATTAGTTTATGTGTATATGGTAATATAAATAAATTAGTGTATAATGTTAATTTTTTATTAGTGTATAATAAATTCAAATTAGTATTAGCTAACATTTTGGAAAAATAATAATTGTTTATTAGTTTTTAATTGTTAAAAAATTCAAATAATGAATTAGTGTATAATGTTAATATAAATAAATTAGTATATAATATACTTTATTTTTTAAATCCCTTAGAATTTTTGGTCTCGCTAACAAGTATTGTATATGATCGTTATATAGATGTCTGTTGTTACTGCAAAACAAATATCAATATTCATCTGATACAGTATTTATCAGATTTGTCCCAATATTGGACAAGTTACAAATACAATATAATAATTACACTTCGTAAATCATTTCATGTGAAACAGTTCATAAAATTTCGACAGCGTTTCATTTCTGTTCCCTATGTATACGCATTTGTGTATGATATAGAGAACAAAATGGATGTGCTAACCGCTGATGATGAGGACATAATTTTTGATGCTATTATGGAACCACCAACGCGGAATAGTCGGTACAGTTTAGGGAATGAAGAGGTAATTTTATGTATAATTTATTTATGAAAAACGTATAACACATTGATTTTATTAATCACACTATATGAAACTCATACACTTTGGTAAAAAAAGGTTACAGGTTAGACAAAGGAAAACGAGCTATGGAAGAGCTCATGACAATCAGGAGATTGCAGACTCGAGAGCTCAAATTGCTGACATCAAGGATCGAGACAGGCGTCGGACCGGGAAGATGTACCAGATGCTGGATTAGCGCATTACTGCGTATATGCAACAACATGGTAGGTTTCCTTCATCATAGGGATCTGAAGGCGATGAAGAGTAGGTGTAATTTTATTTATTTATGTTGAGATATTGTATATATGCACTTTGATGTTGTGAAATAATGTGAGAGTTATATATACTTTGAGCCGAATGAGGTTGGTTTGATGTGACGTTTGATACATTTTGAGATGTTGACCGATGTTTGAGATTGAACTTCGTGATGGACTTTTGAGAGAGAACTTATGCTTATTGTATGTATAGATGCATTTTTTATTATTGATGTGATATATTTTGTGGTATATGTGACATGTGTGATTTGAGCTTTAATATATATGATTCATATGTGTGAAATTGCACTGCAATATATATTGTTATATATGTGCAGTTTGGGGAATGAATCGCGGTAGAAATGCAAAAAAAAATGTTTTTGCTTTTTGACGGCTTTCGACGACTAGGACGGTTTATTGGCCAAAACGTAACAATCACAATGTTTGCCACGTGTATACGACGAGGCTACGAAACAGTGGAACGACCCGATGAAAGCCTTTGAAAAGTTGTCGATGGAGCTGTCGGAATGTCTGTCGATGCACATTTGTTCAATGGATGTTATTTTGACGGATTTTTCTATCGGCTTTCGACGGCCACCAACGGCTAATAGCCGTCAAAATAACTATTCTCTTTCGTAGTGTTCCCTAAGGAGTTTATCGGTGACTATAGTTTAAAAAAAATACTTATTTATCACAACTTAAATTTGAAAGCTCCTTAGCTATTAATACCTCATAATAATTTTGTTTTGAATGTAATGCCTCTAAAATTGTCTCTCTCTCTCGTACACAAACGATGTTTCTTCAACAGTTCCATAAAAAATACATATAAATTATAATATTGCAGAAATTAATTAATCGGTATGGATGCATTGTTTGGATTTGAATTTTGATCCCTTTGTGTCAGTAGGCCTTTTACTATGCAATTTTCAGTTTGATTTATATGTTGAACTAGCATGGGTATAACCACCTTCATAACCTTGTGTTATAATACTCCATTACTCACCACATTAATGTTCAACAGCATTCAAACCAAGGTTCGAAATTTCGTTTTTCATTTCCGTTTCGGTCATTGGTAATTTTAAAATTTTCAATTCCGTTCCGGATATTTCGGAAGTTCCGTTCTAATTCCGGTTTTCTACTTACGACACATTTTTTTGTTAGAACTGCTAAATACGCTAACAAATATTCAATACTATCATAAATTTATATTACATTCTTTAAATTACATACGAAATATATGTTTTAAAGACAAAATCATGGTTTGAGATTCTATTTGTCTACTTGAGATTTTCGAAATTTCGATCAGTTTTGAAAATTTTAAATTTTTATTATGATTCTTGTGTAAATTAACAAAAGTATATCACTTCTTTTCTTGTCAATGTATTTGTTATCTTATTAAATTCGTTCTCTTTTTTAATTTTTTATATGTTTATTGTGTTTTTTATTTTCTGCTATTTTTAATTGTTTTTTTCAATATTTAAAAGAAAAATCCGGAATATTAACCGGAACCGGAATTGTAATCGGATTTCGTTCCGGTTGGGACCGGAACCGGAACGGAATCACCGGAATAACCGGAATGCCGCCGGAATTTTGAACCATGATTCAAACACATGACCCCAACGCTCACACCCAAATTCTTGTTAGTCATTGCTTGAACCAAAAGCCGATGTAGGATGCACTATTTGCTTTCTTCTTGTATATTATTCAGCCAATTAACAAGTTGATGAGTTAAATGACCTCAAAATTACAACACTGTGATTAATCAAAGTCAAGTGACAATTATCATATACAATCAATTAGTAAATGAGAACACATTACGCATTGTGAATTTTTAAACAACAAATGAAATATTAAGGTTAAAGGAAAACTGACCAACCATTTCGAATGCGTTGATATGCTTGAATTGATATGAAAAATTGCATCATCAATCGTGGATCACTTCACGGTTATGAAGATAGTTAATAAATCATAGAAATGAAAATTAATCAATTAACAACTACGAGAGCAGAAGTTTCCTATTTAACATTCTAATATTACTGCTGCTACACCTTAATCAGCGGGTGCAATCAATATTAGATATATGAACTATCAAATAATATCTAGTTCAAATAGTACACATTCACCTATGCATAATATTCCTTTTTAAGTCTGAACCGATTAAAAGGATTATCAGGAAACTCATGTCACTTGTTCAAATTCTTTTAACTTCTACCAACATTTTTCTTCAGTCTTCGCCACCATTAGAAGTTGCTTAGTTATAAGAACAAGCTTTGAAATGTAGTAGTTGGCACTCTTTTAATTCATACCTCGGCCTATATCATTTATTCAATATAAGAGTTAGATCTATTCACAAAGGATTAATGTGAGATTTATAAAATGTAGCGAAACATGGATGGTTGTTATCTTCTGTGTATTGTGCATTTTGGGTTACCACATTTTACACGCCACATACAATCAATGCACAAATATGACTAACTTCCTGTTATACTTGGTCTAGGTAAATTGAATGCACAACGACAAAAGGATGTATATGAACAACGTCCTCAATTTTCCTTCTCTTTGAGCTTTAACACTAGCATGGGAGTGGGGTTCAGTATTTAAGGTCACATTATACGAACCTATCACAAAGACCCATTTAATAACAACCTAATTACGGTAAATAAACAGATGAGAAAATAATCCTATTTAGTATTTACTAAACAATATATGTGAAGAAATGGTACAAGCAGCATTCAATACTGCCATGTTCTTGATTGATCCTTGCTTTAATTTTTAGCTTCCCAATGATCTTTGACTGTGCCTCACTCATAGATCTCTATATAAGCTCATGCACACTCCCCTCTGCTTTTCCATGTGCTCACTTCTCTTTACTTCTACTGGGCTTCTTCTCTACCTCTATTATTTTTATATTGCAAGAATCAAAATGGCGTCAGAGAATGGTGTGACTATCAGAAACCTGTTACACCGAGCAAACCAAAACTACATGAAACTTTACCACTACACCATCTCTCACTCTCTCCATTTTCTTCTACTTCCGATCATTTTCATCCTTTCTATCACTAGCTTACCCTCGTTGCTCATTTATTGCCAAATCAAACCAGCTATATTTATCCTCGTTGTATCGATCCATGCTACTCTCACAACTATTTACATAAAAAACCGTGCTCAGCCTGTATATCTTGTAGACCAATCATGCTATAAACCAGATTCAAGCTACAAAGTTACTCGTGAAAGGTTCATGAAACAGTTTCAAAGCCGTGGGACATTTACAGAAGAAAACATTACTTTTCAAAGACGAATGCTAGAGAGGTCAGGGCTGGGACAAGCTACGTATTTACCCAAATCACTTGTTGACACCCCTATGAATCAGTGTACTGAAACAGCACGTGATGAGGCAATGACTGTAATGCTTGGAACAATTGATGATCTTCTTAAGAAGACAGGGATTGGAGCTAAAGATATTGGTATATTGGTGGTTAATTGTAGCTTGTTTGTCCCGACATCTTCGCTGTCGGCTATGATTATAAGTCACTACAAAATGAGAGGGAACATTAAGAGCTATAGTCTTGGTGGCATGGGGTGTAGTTCTGGGCTCATATCTATTGAGCTTGCTAAACAGTTACTTCAGGTGATTTTCGTTCTATTAGCATTTTACTTCCTTTTCCTTTCTCTGTTTGGGGCCTGTTTTGCTGTTTCATCATTGTTGATGTTGCGTTTACTGCACAGCCTTTACTGAAACTAAGAGAATACGCAGACAAGTATTTACCTAGTCAGGTACCTAGTTTAAGCATTGGTTAAGTGGCACCAAAAATCACGATTATTACAGACTCTCAACCTATTCAAGCTTTATTTTCCTTTTTAGGTGTGGGACCTTTTATGCTCCTATCATCATTGAAGTAGAACAAGCTTTTACTGCATCACATACCTATTCAAGTATTGAATATAGATTAATTAGAATACAATGACATGCATCTTACTCTAAATTGAGATAACAGAGCCTCGATTAATCTACCAGTTCAAACAACCCATGATACTCCTTGAAAGTCGATGCATGTTATGGGTATGAGATAAACTTGTAGGAACTTGTGAGATATATACACCTAAAGAACATAGACACCATGAATATATAGGATGTGTCATTCATGGATCTTGCTTATGATATATTCATTCTATCTCCAAGCGATTACTAAGGCTTTAAGTTTAGACAACGAACAATTTCAAAATCTGTTTCCTAATACTAGCTCTAGGAGTTGCTTATCTGCAAATATTTAGACTGCAGATATGTATAATTTGTAATATAATATATATAGTCTGCGCTATACTGTCAAAAGTATGTTCAGTTCCTACAATTCTACCAACCTTCTAACATATTCATGCTTTTCTTTTCATAATCATGTACCTTCATAATATAGCATATGCATAAATCATAATCATAGATCATGCTGCGTTAAGGTCACATGTAAATCCAGTAGAAGGTACACAGTATCAAAAAGGTCAAGTTCATTTTAATAGTCGCTACTATATCAATAAAGATTTTCAGGTTTAACAGAGCATTAACCTTTTGCAACCACTATGAGTCTATAAGATACTCTAATATTAACATGTACATATCACTAGATTTTAACATTGTAGGAGGGAGCCTAATACACAATTATTCCCCCTTTTTTATTTGTAAGGGTCTGAAAGTGATAGTTTTTGAAACAACCCTCGTAGACATGTATGGACACCTCATGTTTAACATGCCGCTAAAGATGACACTTATAAGCATGTTACGTTCAGAAACAAATAATCATGGGTATTGGGATGAAACTTAAAGAAGCCCATGAAACTGATAGGCTTCTTTGATTGTGTGAGGGCAAATGTTTAATTAGTAGGAGGTTGTTGGAGTAGAATTATGTATTCAACCACATAGGCGAAGTGAAATAAATATTCAGGAAATTTAACAGCAACCAATATGCTTTTTCAAGCTCTAGGATTAAATGAATTGCATATTGGTATTGGCCATGTGACCCAGAAATAGAATATGGACCTACATGCTAATAGGAACCAGCATAATTAGAGAATATGATTCAGAATTCTCAGTTACATGAAAAATATGATGGCAACTAGTGAAAGTACACACACAAAGTGTTTTACTCGTTTCTAGCAACCTTAGGCACATGGAAAATTATAGTGATGATATCTCATGGAGTATGCAATTTCAAATTGTAAAGTTTAGGTTCAAAGACCAGTTCAGAACATTTATTGGCAGATGGGTAAGATCATAAATTGTCAACAGGTGGAAAGAGAGTTATAAATGACTAGTGGTTTCTAATATATTATATTTTTAATATAATATTTATAGATGATATATAATATTGGTGAATAGATATTAAAGTTTTTACTTTCCGTTTACTTAAATTGGTTCAATTTATTAATCTTTGCGGATGGATGCGTCAAACAACGATTTAATACTAAATACAACTGAACTGGTGGGGCGCATCTATGTGTGTGTGTCTGCAGCATCACATGTTCAAAGACACACTACTAGTGAAAGCACAAACTAGTTTCTTTTTTGACAGAAACTTAATTCTAGGAAAAGTGGAGATTTTGAGGAGGCAAGGATCATCCAAATTGAAAAGATTTCTAACTTAGACATTAAAAAAATACAGTTTATTATGAACTACACAGCATGATTATTCATGGTGGCTATTCAGAATTCCACCTATTTGTATTTTGTTTCCCTTCCCTACGTCAACTGGGTTGTATTTTTATGTTTAGATTCTAGAATAATTTCATCGTCACCTAAACAATATGTTTTTCAAAACAGGATACATATACATACACACATACATACATATAGATATATACATACATATAGATATGTACATATGTACATATGTATACATATGTATATGTATATATATGTGTATATATATTACTGATAAACATTTTCTATACCCAGATAAACCATGGCATGTCCTTAAACTCTTCAAAGAATGTGCATTGACCCCATAAATCATGCAACAAATATATTCACTTACAAGATATCGGTCAACATTAATTCTATATTGCTATTCATAGGCTTAACTTAGCTTGATAATAGTAAAACATTTTATTTTTCTTCTGTTTACCGGATTATAAGCATTAATCTCAACTGCCATACACACACTTGTTTGCAATTGTTTAGAAATGGGAACATATAGTTATAAGGGTGCCATACATGCATATAATTAAGTGTAGAGTATTCAAAGAATCTCTCTATAATTTGTTGTCCCAGCAAAAAACAACAAAAACTGTAAATCTACTTTTGGTTGGTTGAAATTTTAAATATTACATAGGGCCACTGACCACATACTTCACTTAAAAAAGAACAAAAATCCATGTGAAAGAGTAGTAGTCATCTTTATCACTGTCAATGGGCAGTAAAAAGTTATGAATAATAAATATCTTTATCCAACATTTTATGATACAATAAGCAAACGTTAAACTTAAGTGATTGAGAACTTCACCTTAAAATCCTGTTATAACCAAGCCTGCAAGTGACTCATGACCTGTTAGTCTGTTACAAGTAAAAAAAACTAGGTTATGAGCAAAGCAAGATTATGCTTTTTTGAACAAACTATTTACTTGGCATACAGAATACTCGTACATATTGCATCATGCTTTATTTCACTGTATTACTACAAATAAGGTCAACCATTTGATGAACTAAAACCAATCACATTATCTGCATGAAGTCTTGTAGTTTAAAATGAAATTTAATTACAGGTTCACCCAAACAGTTACGCATTAGTATTCAGCACAGAAAACATGACTCTGAACCCATATTTTGGCAACAACCGATCGATGCTTGTAACGAACAGCCTCTTCAGAATGGGTGGTGCAGCCATACTCCTTTCCAACCGCCATTCAGACCGGCACCGCTCAAAGTATCAACTCATCCATGCAGTGCGGACCCACACTGGAGCCAACGATCGATGCTTCTCATGCATAAACCAAGAAGAAGATGAAGAAGGGCGAGTAGGTGTCTCCCTTTCCAAAGACCTGATGTCAGTGGCGGGTGAAACACTCAAAGCCAACATCACAATGCTTGGACCTTTAGTGCTACCAATGTCTGAACAGCTCCTTTTCTTGATTGCAATCATCAAGAAGAAGCTGCTTCACATGAAGGTAAAGTCATACATTCCTAATTTTAAACTGGCTTTTGAGCATTTCTGCATTCATGCTGGAGGAAGAGCAGTGCTTGATGAGCTAGAGAGAAGCTTAGAGCTTAGTGAGTGGCACATGGAGCCATCAAGGATGACTTTGTACAGGTTTGGGAATACTTCAAGTAGCTCGTTGTGGTATGAGTTGGCTTACTGTGAAGCGAAGGGCAGGATTAAAAAAGGTGATCGAATTTGGCAAATAGCATTTGGATCGGGATTCAAATGTAATAGCGCGGTTTGGAAAGCACTGAGGACAGTAGATAATACAAAGAGTAATCCTTGGGCAGAAGAGATACACGAGTTTCCAGTTCATGTTCCCAAAGTAGTGTCAATAGGGGTATGAGGATTTTATTCACTATAGCTTTATATGCTGTTAGGAATATGTATGAATGTCTGATGTGTTGTGCATTTACATATTGATGAAGTTTTAAGGTCCATTGTTATTTATGATTATTGTGAATTGATCGCAAAAAGGAATGTGAGTAGTAAGATGAAATAGTATATGAACATTTGACAGAATACATGTTTCTTGAGTTTCTATGTCAACTAGATTTACATTCCTATGAAAAGGAATCTAGTTTAGTAATAAACCAATCATACAAGAGAAATTACTGATATACAAGAATTAAGCGTGAAAATGCACACTGTCATCTACCAAGCCTTTTAGACAATTAGCAAGTTGACATTTGTCAAAGTTCCCCTATTGCTACAAGCCTAAAACTCATGTTATCAGTCTAGTTGCAAGTTCTACAGTTCCATTAAATCGAAAGCCACGCAGAATTAGTATTTTTTGCTTTGTCAAAATGTAACATGAAGAATTGGGCATGGATAGTGATATTTATTTTGAACCCAAATGAAAAAGAAAAACACCAGGCACAATTCTTTTTTCTTCATGAAACAAACTAAATGAAATTAGCAATATGTTCAAGATGTGTTCAGTGAAAAATACAACAATGACTGACCGCTCTAATCAAAAATTAAAGGCCAGTTACTCTATCAACCCTGAGCCTCCTCCACTCACTCCTTCCTCTTCTTCTAACCAAAAGGAGGTACCATCTGAAATCGACAATGAGGGGTTCCAAACAATTAGGAACCGCCGAAATAAGGTGAAAACTCATCACCAACCAAATCTTGCCCAAAACTTCACCAAGAATCAAAAACAGATCAACTGCAATGGATTCAGAGATACAAATTATTCAAGAAGCAACAATTACAATTCAAATCAAAGATCTTGGAATTCATTCAGATCTGCAGTCACAACTCAAATAAGTCAAGAATTCACTGGTGCAGCGGCAAAACAAAGCATTACTCTGAACAATAATGGATCTTTCCCACACAATGCGTCTCCTTGAGCAGATTTGGCCAAAAATGGAGGCTTCAACCATGATGTTGATCTAGAATATCAAGCACCTATCGCTGTTGAGAGTAATTGTGAAGAAAAAAAATTAATGGAGGGTCATACTTTATTCATTGAAAGTTGATTATCTTGAAAAAATGTAGTAAAATTGCATTTGACAAAGATTTGTTAACTACAATTCCTATGTGGATTCGTCTCCAAGAATTAAGTCTAAAACTATGGAATAGAGAGGCATTTAGGGCTATTGCAAGCGTTGTGGGTGTTCCTCTAAAATTAGATGAACATACAGCAGAAGAAACAAGATTAAGATATGCAAGAATTCTTATGGAAATAAAAGCAAATGCAGAACTTTGAATTCCTGATGAAGCTTATATTACAATGTATGATGGTGAAAATATTGTTCAGAAAATTGAATATGAGTGGATTCCACCAAAATGTTTGATATGTGCATGCTTTGGGTATTCTATTGAAATCTGCTCCACAAAGAAGATTTGGAAAGAAAAACCAAAGGATATCTTGGGCTATAAAAAAAAAGATTCGGTCTTGGTGCAAAATCAAGAAACAAACAATAGTGCAATTTTCAATTCCAGTCAAAATGCTAGGCAAAATGAGGCAATCACTACCGAATCAGAGATAAACTCTTTATCAAGTAAAATTAAACTTTTTGAAAATATGAGAAACAAAGAAAATGCAAAAGTCTTGAATACAAGTGTGGAAAATCTTGAAACTGTCAAGCAACTGGAAATTTCCTAAAGGCAGGCTGTATCAGATCTTGTTATGTTGGAGAATCCAGTTAGAGTATGAATCAAATGCAACAGAAAGAAAATGAAACAGCATCAACAATACAACAGCCTCTAAAGAATCCTAGTGCACAATCAAAGCACTCCCCTCTTGGAGAAGATAAAGAGATAATTGATGAAAATATGGAAGTATGCACAAATATACTAATGAAACAAATGCAAGGGTTATTGCTATGAAAGAATTCAACAATCATATTATTGGATTAAATCTCTCTCAACAAAGGCTATCAGAGGATCTTGTTCAAAAAGCCATAAAACTTATACCAAAATCCTTCTCTCCAGCAAAGAATAAAAGAAAAGAAAGGAAAAAAAACATAACAAAAAATATACAGGAAATTCTATCTCAAAGCAATGAAGATAATCAAGAGCATGATGAATTTCAAGAAAAATACATTATGAAAAATCCAAAATGGTTTAATTATCTCAAAGTACAAGACAGAAAATCTCTTAAAAGAAAAGAGCTCAAAAGTTCTGAGTATTTGAAAGAGAGGAGGGACAAAGAGAATTTGGAGGAGTTTAACCTCAGTCTCTCTATTTAGCAGCTGGGATATCCCTATCGTATCCTTTATATCATTTAGTTTTTTAATCTTTGATTTATAATATATATAATTGCTTGGAATGTTAGAGGGTTAAATTCTCCTGAAAGAAAATTAGAATTGTTTAATCTAATTCTTACAAATAGGCCTAATATTATTGGTATTTTGGAACATAACTTGATGATGCAAAAATTGAAAATTTACATGTTAGCAAATTTAAAGATTGGGGTATAGTTAATAACAATATTATGGGGGCAATGGTAGAATAATGGTTATGTGGGTTCCAAAAATTTGGAGTTTAAGTAATCATTTTTTAAATTTGCAATTTATTCACTGCAAGTTCATAAATAAAAGTGGTTTATAACTAGAAATTACTTTTGTTTATGCTTCAAATAGTGAAAAAGAAAGAAATTTGCTCTGGAATTATCTTGAAATTTTAAATAATAATATGAGAAAGCCTTGGATTATAATAGGAGATTTCAATATTGTTCTTCATTCATTTGAAAAGAGGGGAGGAATTCAAATTTCCTTTAGAAAATTGAAATTTGTTAACAATTCCTTTCTAAAAACAAGCTTAATTGAACCCATTCTTTTGGGTAATAAATACACATGGAAATCTGGTGAATTTTGAAATATTTACTGTAAACTTGACAGAGTTTTAATTACAAAATAAGAGTCTCAGGTCCCTGTTTTTGATGTTGTTATAGGAAAAGTCCCTGCAGAAATGAATATGTAAATTTGGTCCCTATTTTTGAAAAATAAAAAACGCAAGGTGCTTGCACTTTTCTGACAGAAAATGCAAGTTAACCTGCACTTTTCTAATTTTGGAATTTTTTTCGAAATTTTGAAAATTTTTAAAAAATTTCAAAATTTTGAAAAGCGCAAGCTAGTTTGCGCTTTCCGATTTTGAAATTTTTGAAAAGTGCAAGGTAACTTGCGCTTTCTATCAAGAAAGCGCAAGCTAGTTTGCGCTTTCCGATTTTAAAATATTTTTAAAATTTTCAAAAAAACATTAATGTTTAAAAAGCTCAAGCTAACTTGCGTTTTTTTATTTAGAAAAAACAGGGACATAATTTGCATACTCATTTCTACAGGGACTTTTCTTATGACAACAATGGAAATAGGGACCTTTCGTGCAAAGCCCCTTTTAATTAACCAAGTTTTTGAAAAATCTTTTACTGATTTCCAATGTATAACTCTCCCCGAAGCCACTAGTGATCATACCCTTATTCAAATTATTCTTTCTAGGGATATTAATTCTAGGAAAAATATCCCATTTAGATTTGTTAATGGGTGGACTTTTGAAAAAAAATTATATGGATACTGTCAGAAACAGTATTATATCTTGTAATCATGGCTCTGCCCAATATAATTTTAGAAGCATTTTAAAGAATGCAAAAGAAAATCTGAAAATTTGGAATAAAAATAGAAATAGAGATGATATTAAACATATTAGAAAAGAGTGTGAGTCTCTCCAAAACATTATTAATTTTGATAGCTCAAACAATTCTCTTGTTAACCAATTTTTTCAAAATCAAGATAAATTAAGTAAACGTTTGCATGTGCAACCAATCAACATGAGATGGAAAGCCAAGGTAGACTGACTTACTAATGGAGATGAATCTACCAAGTTCTTCTATGCCAAGATGTCTAATAGGAAAAATATCAATGACATAGGAAAACTGCTAGATAATAATGTGATTATTTTAAATGATGTCTCTCAAATTGAGCATAATGTTATAAAATATTTTTCTGATCTTTACAATACCGATTCATATAAAAGAGATTTCCCAAGTATTGAAACAAAAAAATTTCTTAATGAAAATGGTAAAGATATTCTCTTAGCCCCTGTTGTTATGGATGGTATTAAAAAAATTATTCTTGGTTCTAATATAGATAAAAGCCCATGCACTGATGGGTTTGGTGCAAAATTTTATAAAACACATTGGGAGGATATTAAATTTTGAAATTTATGAAGCTGTAAATGAATTTTTTTCAACTGGAAAGCTTTTGAAAAGTTTAAACCATACTTATAACCTTAATCCCTAAGGTTAAAATTCCTAATGGATTAGGGGATTACAGGCCTATTGCCTGTTGTAACTTTATTTATAAAATGATAGCTAATATTTTGAGTAATAGAATAACTTTTTTTTATAAATATTTAATTTCGGAAAATCAACGTGCTTTCATACCAGGAAGATACATTATTGAAAATACTCTCTGGCCTATGAAATGATCAGGAATTTCAAAAAGGGCTGTAAAAATAAAGTATGCATTAAAATTGATATTCATAAAGCATTTGATAAGATCAATAGATATTTTATTATTCACATGATGAAACAATTGGGATTTTATGAGAAATTTTGCAATTTAGTTAAAGAATGCATTGAAACTGCCTCATTTTCTATTTTAATTAACGGATCACCTTGTGGGTTCATTAAAAGCAATAGGGGAATTAGACAAGGTGATCCTCTTTCCCCATATTTATTTACAATTGCTATTGACTTTTTATCTTTGCAAATGGAATTGGAACAAATTTGTGACGCCCCACCTCTATACCCACGCTAGCCAAGGACACTACGGGGTAATGCCGTCGACTAGCGTGGAGAATAAGGCTGTTGAGGAGCGACCATCCGTGTAATTGCTTTGTGCGAATACCGATATGCCAAATAAAAATATAACTTTTCATCTCAAGAGGAAATCCGACATACCGATACAAACTCAAAGCTACTACACGGTGGCTATGTATATATACTTCGGAAACAAATATAGAAATAAACATAACACAAATCGGTCACAGACAATTCATATCACAAAGGCGGAAATAGATATGAATACTACACATGAAAGTGTACATCAGAGTAGTGGTCAAACAAGATCCACAATATCACAAAAGAAAAGATACAAGTGCTAGACAACAGAATATGTATACATCAATGGGTCAATATATCGAATGTATACAACCAAAAACTACAATGCTAAAGTAGTTAGCCAAAAGTCAGATGATAGTCCCAGATAAGAAGTCATGAGGAAGCACCTGTAAAATCTCAGTCTGACCTGAGTATTATTTAAGAAGAAAATAATAAACGGATCAGTCTAGCTATAAATATCAGATAAAGTGATATAGAATAAGAGATATGACAAAAACGTATGATAACCACTGTGATAAGTATCTAATCGAAAATCAATCCAAAGATTAATCAATATCACAAGAATCTTCTCAAAGATTAAAAAGAATGTCATGTTCTTAATTTAATTCACCAAGCCACAAATAACGACATACATATCAATGCCAATCAAAAAAGTTAGTGAAACACAAATTCACTAATGCACAAAAATTGATAAAGCTTATCAATGCAAATCACGAAAATTGGTGAAACACAAATTCTAGAAATCGATCAATAGAAATCCAGAAATCACAAGAAAAGGATGGCCAATCTCAAGCGGGAGCATGAAAACTCACCAACACGTGTATCACAAACAATTCGGAACATCGACGCAGTACAAACGGTACGTCCAATGAATCGAAAAGCCGAGACATCGATGTAGTACAAACGGTACATCCAATGAATCGAAACACAAAACAATTCGGATCATCGACGCAGTACAAACGGTATGTCCAATGAATCGAAAAGCCGAGACATCGATGTAGTACAAACGGTACATCCAATGAATCGAAACACAAAACAATTCGGAACATCGACGCAGTACAAACGGTACGTCCAATGAATCGAAAAGCCGAGACATCGATGTAGTACAAACGGTACATTCAATGAATCGAAACATAAAACAATTCGGAACATCGACGCAGTACAAACGGTACGTCCAATGAATCGAAAAGCCGAGACATCGATGTAGTACAAACGGTACATCCAATGAATCGAAACACATTAAAAGTACATGGGTCGCTAGCCCACAAAGAAATGAGACGAAGCTCAATAAAATGAGGTACAATCCTCCAAGTGGACAAAGAGACATCGCACCTTGCTAGTCTAAACCATAAAATGATCATCATCGATCATCAAGAAGTGACAATTACATTAAGCTAGTAAATATATGAGTTTAGCTTCATGTCCCATAACCACTAGCTTAACTTAAATATTTACGAACAAATTGTAGATCTCCACTAGAAAATTTGTCACAAGAGATTCAATCGAACAAGTCCAAAAATTAACCGACGAAGTAAACGCAAGCGTTTCATACCACTTGTTTTGCTAAGCCGTTTAATTAGATTTTCTCATACGAATGAGGTAAAGGTTCGTATATACTAATAGATTAGAAAACGGTTTTAGAAACGAGCTTTGTATTTAAAAGTAGTGTTGAAATCATCTTTGTAAAAGAGTTTTATTATTTACTACTAGTATAGAAACCTTTTGTGTTTTAAAGTGACAAACCACAAAAATGATTCTAGAAACAATCAATCATTAAAATTCACATTCGAAGACGTGAAGAAAATCCAATTAAACCGATAAAGAATCCATCGAAATGGATATTCAAAAATCCCAAGAAAGGAGTCATCAAAGTCATAATAAATGATAACAACAAATAGGATCATCACAAATCGATTCAAATTGGAAATTCAATCCCAAAAGGCAAAGTGGGCAGAAACAACAAATTCAGTCGACTGAATCAGGTCTTGGAAACTTTCTGTTTCCAGGTTCAGTCGACTGACTCAGAGATTTCAGTCGGCTGAATCATGCCTGGGAACTTTCGGGTTCCAGGTTCAGTCGACTGATACTGCCCCAGGAAATTTCCTGGCTTCATCTCAGTCGACTGAATGCTCTGAGTCAGTCGATTGAACTGGGATTTCCAGTATTTTCAGCCTAAAAATGAAGAGGCAATCTCTTCGCAAATGCAACCGGACGAGCAATGGGCGCTAGGGGTTTATGCCAATCGACAACCCGGCCCTATAAGCTCTTCGATGCATTACCAAACCATGATAAAACATCCATAAAAGGATTTACACACAAATTTAACTTCACAAACCAAAATTTGAAATATTCACAAAACCAATCCAAATCAAGAGCAAATGCACATGAAGAAGTGTTAGGAATTCATACCTAACAACCAAAGATAATTATAAACATAGATGTGAGATAAAAATCTCACCTTTAAACCCAAAACAAATGAAGAAGAAGCTATGGAGCAATGGCAAGGACAATCACTCTTCAATTCCAACTCAACAAGCTTGAATCTAAGCTTAAAAGAGAAACATTTCCTAAATTAGGTTTAGAAAATCTCTGAAATTGAAAGGAGAATGAGTTGGAGAAGATGAAGAGGATGCTTACCAATAGCTTCTCTATGAATTTGGAGCTAGAAGAAGGATTTGCAAATGAACTAGGGCTAGGAGTTTTAATTTCCCATTCCACTCTCCATTTTTGATGAAGCTTAAGTGTTAGGAAATGAAAGTGAAGTAATGAAGAGGGGAGGGGGTGGAGTAATGATATAACCAGATTTGGGTAAGAGGGCTGAACCCAAACCCAAAGCCCTAAGTGAAAAAGTATCAAAATTTCACTAACTCCAAACATATCAATGTTTATACTCAAAAAGGTCGCAAACGTCATTTTGGACTCAATGGAAGTGCTCTCGAGTCCCAATTCGACTGTTTGCAAAAAGTAGCTTTTCGGACTTCAATCCGATTAACGATTCTATATTTAAATAAAATATTTAAATATTCAATCGTAAAATATGCGGGTTGTTACAGACTCCCCTCCTTAAAGAAATTGCGTCCTCGCAATACTTAAGAAGAAAATAAAGAGTAACAACCATAAAGGCATATCAACACAAAAGAAAATTTAGAATGAGAAGTTCACCATAAAGAGCACGAAAGAGTAAGTCCGAACGTGTTCGCTCGATGAATCCTTTGGATTCCCAAGAGAAATCCTTGGGATTTGAGACCCATTGAACTTTCACAAGAAAAACATCTTTATTTCGAAGGCGCTCAACCTCCGAAGCAATGATCCGAATAGAATGTTGCTCATAAGTCAAATAAGCGAAACTTTAATTTCCACAATAACACTGGGCTCAAGAATAAAAATCGAAATCTCAAAGGCATTTCCGTAGTTGAAAGACGTGGAAAACGTCATGAATAACAGAAAATTAAGCCGGGGCAACGGCGTAGTACAATAACAATACGCCCGAGAAAATGGAAACACGAATAACTCTGAACATCGACGTAGTACAATAACGGTACGTCCAATGAATGGAAACTCAAATAATTCGGAACACCGACGTAGTACAAAAACGGTACGTCCAATGAACCGAACACCATAAAAGAACATCGGGCGCTAGTCCATATAAGAAATGAGACGGAGCTCAATAAAGCGGGGTATATTGAAACGTCCGATGAACTTGGTAAAAAGATCATAAGATACAAGGAACTCGAGCCAACGAGGTTGACGCAAATTAAGTTTCTTATAAGAAATAAATATTCCAAAGATTTATAATCGAGGTGGAGAACAAATTTCTCCGCCAAACACAATGATGCCAAACTCAAAAAGTGAAATCAATAGTCGCGAGCATTAGATCATAAGTGGCATATCTAGTCTCGATAGGATTTAATGATTTAGAAACATAAATGATAGCGCGTTCTCTTTTGCAAGAGAATGACATACAAACCAATACGATTAGCATTGGTACAAAAGATAAAGTCTTGGTTCCCTACGGGAACAACAAGAATAGGAATATCGAAAAGAAAGAGTTCTTTTAAATTGATCCTCTTTTCCCAAAAGCTAAAACTTTCAAAATTACAATTATCTTTATGTAATAATCTTTTCAAAAAAATTTACATTTTATAAGTCAATTTACTGTGTCTGATTGTCTCATCATAGCGTTTAGGAGATTCCTATCGATAACGTTGATCAGGCACATCGACCAGAATTCTTAAAGCACTCAATGGGCAATATAATCACAAAATCATCTTCTACACGATAAAAATATCTCTTAAAAGTTTTAAGAATATTCTTTGCTCGTTTTAAGAACAAAAATCCAATTGTACTTGTAAATATCTTATAAAAAAGATTTGCAAAATTTTAAATCGCTATTCTCATCCAAAATCAATGAATACAAGAATGGTCTCATCGAAATATTCATAGAATACTCGATTTACAAAATGGATGAAATAAACTGGATAAACTGAATGACATAATAAGTCATTCATAAGAATCATAACAAGTGCGAAATGTGGTAAGTGGATGCTAACTTCCGCAACTCGTAGCTAAAGAAAACCGGTGGTAAGGTCGATCTGAAAAGACCTTAACACCACTCAAAAGACTGCTTAGGTGATAATCCTAAGACAAACCGGAAAATTCTCAAACCACATGAATGAGAGAAATAATACTTTCCTCATCATGTGAGCTTAAAGAATAAAATGATGCCATCAAATTGGAATCAAAATCACAAAGGAAAAACAGAAATCTGCTTAACAGATTGAAAATGTCGAAGATGAATAGTCCACACGGGACAAAGGATATGGCTTCATAATAATTAAGCCAATCCTTACAAAAGTCAATTCTGAAGCATAAGTAAAAATCGACTCGGAAAGAAAAATCACATAAAATAATTTCGACATCAATAAAAAGCAAATTGAGTGTTGCGGATCCACCAATCCGGATTCGCAATCCTCAAAGAAGTCATCAAGCCCAGAAATGTTTAAAGAAAAAGAATCACAAGTTCTTTTGATATAAAAATAATTAGATGAAACCCATATCAAAAAGAACTCGAATGAGATAATCACAAAAGAAATATCGTCAAGGATAGAAGGAGAATTACCTTGACTAAGAGAAGTGTCACTAGGGGCTTGGACAACATTTAGCTCTCCCTCTCTCCTACTTTGGAGTATGGGACATGTAGATATAAGATGGTCCGAACTTTTGCAATAACGACAAAAGAGGGGTTTCAGACACTCCCTTGCATAGTGGTCCGTGGAACCACAATTGTAGCATTGTCCACGAATAGAGGTAGGAGTCTTTGCTACCGGAGTTTCTTGCTTCCCTTTCTTGTTGGGATTGGGGCCTTTGAACTTAATAGGCATCTTCATGTTATTGTTGAAGTTCTGTTTTGCACCCACAACTTCAACATTACTTTCATTATCGTCCTCTTCAAGTCAAAGAGCGATATCAATAAGCTGATCGAAAGAAACTTCTAGTTTCAGAAGTAAAGGCTTCTCAAGGTTCTTGTTCAACCCATAGAAAAATCTCTGATTTTTCTTCAATGGGGTATTAATATACTCGACCCCATATTTAGAGGGAGATTCAAAAGAGGCGACGTAATCCGTCACAGAGGATTCACCTTGAACAAGGTCAATAAAGCGTCGGGCTAAAGTTACTTTTTCAGCCTCCGGCACAAATTTCAATTCGAATCTTCCCCGGAATTGCTCCCAAGTAAGATCCGCTTCGATAATTTCAGAAATCAAAAGCTCATACCAATCTAATGCTCTTTCTTGGAGCATGCTAGAAGCCACTTGGACGCGAAGTGAATCAATAAGATCCATGCGAGAAAAGAATCGATCGCATGATCTAAGCCAAGCCTGGATTTCTATAACGTTTTCGGATCCCTTGAATGGCCTTCCACCCAAAGCGGTATAATCTCTGCACAAACGTGCAAACCCGGATTTAGGGTGAGTAGGCGCTGGAGCGGGTCCGACAGCTTGGGCATTATTCACAAGATCTAAAAGTTGTTGAGCTGACATAAATACTCCATCCTAGGGAGTAGCACTAGATTGACCGGCGTTGGGACGGCTAGGTCTAACCATTTCTCTTCTCTAAGAAAGAAAGAAAGAAGAGGAAAAAGGTTATTCTCAAAATGAATATCAAACAACCTTGATTGATAAAACAAGGCATCACAAAAGAAAATATGATAGAACGGTACGAAGACTCGAACCAAATATCCTATGGCACGATTCCTAAGAAAGACTTAGGACAATGATCCTTGCTAGATTATTCTACATTGTTCCGAAGTTTGGCTCTGATACCAAGCTGTGACGCCCCACCTCTATACCCACGCTAGCCAAGGACACTACGGAGTAATGCCGTCAACTAACGCGGAGAATAAGGCTGTTGAGGAGCGACCATCCGTGTAATTGATTTGTGCGAGTACCGATATGCCAAATAAAAATATAACTTTTCATCTCAAGAGGAAATCCGACATACCGATACAAACTCAAAGCTACTACACGGTGGCTATGTATATATATACTTCGGAAACAAATATAGAAATAAATATAACACAAATCAGTCACAGACAATTCATATCACAAAGGCGGAAATAGATATGAATACTACACATGAAAGTGTACATCAGAGTAGTGGTCAAACAAGATCCACAATATCATAAAAGAAAAGATACAAGTGCTAGACAACAGAATATGTATACATCAATGAGTCAATATATCGAATGTATACAACCAAAAACTACAATGCTAAAGTAGTTAGCCAAAAGTCAGATGATAGTCCCAGATAATAAGTCATAAGGAAGCACCTGTAAAATCTCAGTCTGACCCGAGTATTATTTAAGAAGAAAATAATAAACGGATCAGTCTAGCTATAAATATCAGATAAAGTGATATAGAATAAGAGATATGAAAAAAAGTATGATAACCATAAAGCCATACTGTGATAAGTATCTAATCGAAAATCAATCCAGAGATTAATCAATATCACAAGAATCTTCTCAAAGATTAAAAAGAATGTCATATTCTTAATTTAATTCACCAAGCCACAAATAACGACACACATATCAATGCCAATCAGAAAAGTTAGTGAAACACAAATTCACTAATGCGCAAAAATTGATAAAGCTTATCAATGCAAATCACGAAAATTGGTGAAACACAAATTCTAGAAATCGATCAATAGAAATCCAGAAATCACAAGAAAAGGATGGCCAATCCCAAGCGGGAGCATGAAAACTCACCAACACGTGTATCACAAACAATTCGGAACATCGACGCAGTACAAACGGTACGTCCAATGAATCGAAAAGCCGAGACATCGATGTAGTACAAACGGTACATCCAATGAATCGAAACACAAAACAATTCGGATCATCGACGCAGTACAAACGGTATGTCCAATGAATCGAAAAGCCGAGACATCGATGTAGTACAAACGGTACATCCAATGAATCGAAACACAAAACAATTCGGAACATCGACGCAGTACAAACGGTACGTCCAATGAATCGAAAAGCCGAGACATCGATGTAGTACAAACGGTACATTCAATGAATCGAAACATAAAACAATTCGGAACATCGACGCAGTACAAACGGTACGTCCAATGAATCGAAAAGCCGAGACATCGATGTAGTACAAACGGTACATCCAATGAATCGAAACACATTAAAAGTACATGGGTCGCTAGCCCACAAAGAAATGAGACGAAGCTCAATAAAATGAGGTACAATCCTCCAAGTGGACAAAGAGACATCGCACCTTGCTAGTCTAAACCATAAAATGATCATCATCGATCATCAAGAAGTGACAATTACATTAAGCTAGTAAATATATGAGTTTAGCTTCATGTCCCATAACCACTAGCTTAACTTAAATATTTACGAACAAATTGTAGATCTCCACTAGAAAATTTGTCACAAGAGATTCAATCGAACAAGTCCAAAAATTAACCGACGAAGTAAACGCAAGCGTTTCATACCACTTATTTTGCTAAGCCGTTTAATTAGATTTTCTCATACGAATGAGGTAAAGGTTCGTATATACTAATAGATTAGAAAACGGTTTTAGAAACGAGCTTTGTATTTAAAAGTAGTGTTGAAATCATCTTTGTAAAAGAGTTTTATTATTTACTACTAGTATAGAAACCTTTTGTGTTTTAAAGTGACAAACCACAAAAATGATTCTAGAAACAATCAATCATTAAAATTCACATTCGAAGACGTGAAGAAAATCCAATTAAACCGATAAAGAATCCATCGAAATGGATATTCAAAAATCCCAAGAAAGGAGTCATCAAAGTCATAATAAATGATAACAACAAATAGGATCATCACAAATCGATTCAAATTGGAAATTCAATCCCAAAAGGCAAAGTGGGCAGAAACAACAAATTTAGTCGACTGACTCAGAAATTTTAGTCGACTGACTCAGGTCTTGGAAATTTTCTGTTTCCAGGTTCAGTCGACTGACTCAGAGATTTCAGTCGACTGAATCATGCTTGGGAACTTTCGGGTTCCAGGTTCAGTTGACTGAATAGAGATTTCAATCGACTAATACTGCCCCAGGAAATTTCCTGGCTTCAGCTCAGTCGACTAAACGCTCTGAGTCAGTCGACTGAACTGGGATTTCCAGTATTTTTAGCCTAAAAATGAAGAGGCAATCTCTTCACAAATGCAACCGGACGAGCAATGGGCGCTAGGGGTTTATGCCAATCGACGACCCGACCCTATAAGCTCTTCGATGCATTACCAAACCATGATCAAACATCCATAAAAGGATTTACACACAAATTTAACTCCACAAACCAAAATTTGAAATATTCACAAAACCAATCCAAATCAAGAGCAAATGCACATGAAGAAGTGTTAGTGTAACAACCCTAGATTCTTGTATATTATTTAAATTGGACTTTCTTTTATTTTTAAATTATTTTAAACTTGTTTGATTTCAAACATTTCTTTTTTTAAAATAAATGTTGATTATTATGTGAGTTATAGTTTCAAACTGATATAAATTGGATATTTCACTGAAAAGTGAATTTCTGTTCAAACTGGTCAAACTTTGACTTTTAACTTTAAATTTAAATATTTCAAATTCTTAAATTTTATCTTTTATTATGAAACTAGATTTAATTCCATGAATACTGCTTTTCGTTTCGTTGAAAACGGACTTATATTGTAGAAGTTATGTAATTTTCAATTTTGTGTATAAACTGTTTATTTTGCAATATTATTTATTTTAAATCATATAAATTATATTTTTATTGTCATATTTTGTTTTAATATGTGTTAATAGGTTATTTTATGTCTTTTATTATTTTTAAAATGATAATATAATTTTTCTAAAGTTTACTTGAATTTATTTCAATTTTTAAAGGCTGTTTTCCTATTTTCTGCTATTTTCTTCATTAAAAATTATATTTAAATTAAATTTTAAATATTTACTTTGTGAATGTATTTTTATTTTATGTTATTATTTATGTTTAAAAATATATTTCAAGCTAATATGAATTTTCTAAAATTTATTATATTAAACTTCAAATTTTCTAGACTAGTTTACTATTTTTAGCTATTTTCTTAATTTAACTTTATATTATTGATAAATATTTATATAAATTATTATATTTTGATAAATTTTCGAAATTTTATCTGGGATTATTACTATTTCCAGAAATTTAAAGTTATAAAAAAATAAATTAAAGAAATTTGAAAAGGTTTATGACTTTTGATTTTCTAAGGCCTTTTATATTCCACCGTTTCATTTTAATCAATACATCTTTTATTTTATTTTTGCCGTTCTTTTCCTCGTTCTTTTTCAGCCGACTCCCTCATCTTTTTCACGAATTTTTAGAGCTTCTCAAACCCTAAAAAAATCATGGCCTCCATCTTGCAAAAAAAAATTTGGTAAAGATCTTCTTCTCTTCTCTTGTTTTCTAGTTTTTCTATGTGATTTTGCAACTTGTTCTCTACTTCATGGCTCCACTCCTCCTCAACCAGATCTAGGTTGACCTCCACCTCCTCCATCTACAGCAGCCATCAGCCCCTCCTCTGACCAAAATTCAGGTCGTGCCTTCATGTTGAAGCATCACCACAAAATCAATACAAAACTTCACCAAAACCATACTAGCCGAACACATATGTCACCAACCCCTTCATACTTCACCTTGGCCACCTTCCCTTGCTCCACCACCACCATGACCTGATCTCTGGCCATCACTTGACCTCTGTACAGATCTGGAGCAAGCATGAGCCGAGCCCAATTTACCTATAGGTCGAGCCAAAATGTTGCATCCAAGCTTGCCTTTTTGCCTTGTCCCTTTATATGCTTCATATTGCAACTCCTACACCTTCATAACCATATTGCCGTGCATCCCTTAGTCCAAACCAAACCCAAACCATGATCAAACCTGAGCCAAAGCATGTCCAAACCTGAACCAAAACATCCCCTAGGCCGTACAAGCATGTGTAGAAAACAAGGCAAAAGTTTGTGTGTTCGATTTGCTTTTCAATTCAAAATTTTTTCAAAATTCAATGTTGTATTGAATTTTGATTTATCTTGGTTTTGTTTTAGGTGGTAACACATGTTCCTTAGCTTGGTTCTCTTCTACTTGAATTCATCATTGTGTCATCGTGCTTTGTGGTATCCGTTGTATCATTTGAATTGATAACTCCAGCACAAAAAGGTGAGTTATTCTCACCAGACAATATGTACATATATAACTAGTAAATTGACACCCTGTGAAACTGTAGAAATATATTATCATGTTATACTTGACTATGTTATGACCATATGATGTTTATACACCTGTTATATCATCCGTTACTGTTATATAATGTATTTTGTTCATTTATATCTGTTTATCACATTGCAAGTTCCCTGTAGACTAGAATCACTATGGGTTGAAATGATACATACCCGAACGGACTTTAGAATAGGGAAAGATCGTTATGGGCTGAAATGATAAGCCTGAGCGACTTTTTATTTATTTTATTTAACTTGGGATTGCGGGTTTGAAATGATAAAACCCGGTTTTTCTTTGTAAACTGCGGATTGAAATGATAGACATCCGTATCACTTGACCTAGGCTAGAAAATTATGTACAGTCCCGTGGTTTATATACTTTTCTAAAATTTATAAAATATTTTAAAAATATAAATATTTTGATATTTTGATTTAAATTTAAGTAAAAATGATTTTTTTTTGAAATATTAGTGATTTTCTATAAATTAAATAATGAATTAAGTAAATGGTAAAGGAGAATTTGAACTATAAGTAAATTTTGGAATTTATGTTTTGTTTTAAAAAGGAAATTTTATGAAGTAAGAAAAATATAATATTTTGATTTAAAAATGTAATTTAAATGATTTTATAAAGTTATAATGATTTTTGAATAAGTTAAAATGTTAAATAAAATGAATGTTTAAGTAAATTTTGAAATATAGCTTAAAACTGGAAATTTTGAATTTTTGTTAAAAGTGAAGTTTTATTTAAGTAAAATAAAGGGAAATAAGCCATATTTTGGGAATTTAAACTTATTGGTTAAGTTAAGAATTTAATTAAAGAAATGGAAATTTAATAATTGAATTTAAATAAGTAAATTGTTATTAATTTGATTTTGTATGGAAATTTGACTTTATAAAATCATAAGAATAAATGGTATTTAAATGATTGTTTTTAATTGTGAAATTATATGTTTTTATAAGTTAAAATGATTTATATTAAAAGTTAATTGCTTGTGAAATTGTAATTTAACTCTGAATTTGATTTGACTGTATTTTTGAAATGTAATTGTTTAAATGAACTAAAGGGGTTAATTTGAATTAAAAGCTATTATAGTACTTTGTAAGTGCTATAGTTGATAAAGATAACTAAAGTTTAGTCGAAAATAAAAGAAATCTATTACAGCACTTAAGCGTTGTCTTTTGTTAAATAACTGTTTTAAACTATAACTTTACGTAGCATTTTATAAGTGCTACGGAAACTATATTTTGTTGTTTTAATATATTTTAATGAAAATTAATCCTTGGAAAATGATACAACTTTGGAAATTAAATGTTAAATTTCTAAAGATAATGAAGAGACATTTAAATGGTTTTAAATGGAAGAATTTGATTTTTAATGTGAGTTAAAATGGTATTTAAATTCAATAAAATGAATGGATTAAATGGTATTTTAAATGAATTAAAATGAATGATGTTTGAATAATATTTTGATACTTTGAAATGGATTTGAAATGATATTTGATTTCTGTTTTATCTAATTTATTTGATAAATGAATATTTGAACTATATATTATTTGAGTTTATATAAATGATATTGGATTTATGAAATGTGGGATATTTAAGCTTTGAAATATACTAAAGATTGAATATTGTATTTTATGGATTAAATCTATATTTGAAATTGATAAGATTTGAAATGGTTGATGATAAACTGAAATTAAATTGAAACTTTGGAAATTGAATACTTGATTTGAGAATATAATAACTTCATTTTTAAATGGTTTAAATGAATTATTTTGATTGGAATATAAACTATTTAAAAGGTGACTTGAAATGATAATAAATGAATGATATCTTTGAATTTAAAAAGGTATTTAAAGTTGAATACTTGGATTTGAACTCAAATGATGATTTGAAATGAAGTTTTGGAAAGATTTGATATTTTGATATATTAAAATGATTTGAAATGAAGTTTTG
This sequence comes from Allium fistulosum, assembly GCA_030737815.1. NCBI lineage: Eukaryota > Viridiplantae > Streptophyta > Magnoliopsida > Asparagales > Amaryllidaceae > Allium > Allium fistulosum. Next base: position 865,043,504 of record CM060905.1, on the reverse strand, counting down.
GAATGATTTGATATTTTGATATATTAAAATGATTTGAAATGAAGTTTTGGAAAGATTTGATATTTTGATATATTAAAATGATTTGAAATGAAGTTTTGGAATGATTTGATATTTTGATATATTAAAATGATTTGAAACGAAGTTTTGGAAAGATATGATATTTTGATATATTGAAATGATTTGAAATGAAGTTTTGAAATGATATGATATTTTAAATATATTGAAATGGTTTGGAATTGATTTAATCTTTATTTTGATAAAGATTTGGATTTGAAATGATATTCTATTTTGAAGTATAAACTATTTTTAAACTTATAACCACGGGTTATAATAACGATTGGTTGTTAAAGAGACCAGGATCGGATATGGACATACTCTCTTTCGATACCGAAAACCACTTTGACAACTGTGTACGCGGTGGAGTTTCCAGAATGAAGTAGGATGGTGGCGACGATCCTAAGGTATATACGTGGACCCAACTCCCGTGAGTTGGCATAAGGTGGCTAAAACAGGAGCGATCTCGGACCAGTGAGGTAGCACCTCTTATCGGACGCACTTCTTCGATTCCATTCTATTACTTTTGATTTTTGGTGGCCACCCTTCGATTTGGGAGTGTTGTTCGAGGTGGACGGTAGTGGCTGCTATCCGCTCCATCAGTCCGTGTGCGTAATTGGTATATCTACCCTGGCATTGCCTTGTGTGCCGTGTCACCTACCATATCGAGCTTTACTACGATTATGATTTTAAGATCCGACCGCGTTAAGGTTCTCCATCCCCTTAACGCTATTTTCTATATGATTATACTTTACTATTTAGACACTACTGTATATAGCGTATATTACTACATAGTAAATAGTTTAACGGATCCTTAAAGAATGGGCGATCCCAAGCATTCTTTAAGTTACTTGTACCTTTATTACAGTTCACTTGAGTTGGTTTACATTATATAAGTATATATTGTCCTAACTCGAGTGTTTTGTGTTTTGCTTTACGCTCGGGTCAGCCTGAGTATTCACAGATTTGGATTTCCACCTTTTGGAGATTTGAATCGCTGGAGATTATCTGCTAGTCTTGTTCTATCAACTTCGGTTCCGTTGTTCTATTCAGCCTGTACTTGGTTATTGTATTGAGACTTCTGCTGTACTTTATTTCTTATGTTGTATCTTATGTAACTCTGATATTTTTATATAGTAGCTTCATGAACTACTATTTCTTTTACTTCCGCTGCATTATTTTACTCTGTGTCTGTGATCTGTGATTATATTTATTTACTGTATATTCTGAGATTTGCCAAATTTTATTTACAACGCGGTATTTTGAGCAATTCAATTCCGGCATGAGTGTCTACCTATACACTTATAATGGATGTGAATGGTTGAAAATACCGGGTCGTTACAGTTAGGGATTCATACCTAACAACCAAAGATAATTATAAACATAGATGTGAGATAAAAATCTCACCTTTAAACCCAAAACAAATGAAGAAGAAGCTATAAAGCAATGGCAAGGACAATCACTCTTCAATTCCAACTCAACAAGCTTGAATCTAAGCTTAAAAGAGAAACATTTCCTAAATTAGGTTTAGGAAATCTCTGAAATTGAAAGGAGAATGAGTTAGAGAAGATGAAGAGGATGCTTACCAATAGCTTCTCTATGAATTTGGAGCTAGAAGAAGGATTTGCAAATGAACTAGGGCTAGGAGTTTTAATTTCCCATTCCACTCTCCATTTTTGATGAAGCTTAAGTGTTAGGAAATTAAAGTGAAGTAATGAAGAGGAGAGGGGGTGGAGTAATGATATAACCAGATTTGGGCAAGTGGGCTGAACCCAAACCCAAAGCCCTAAGTGAAAAAGTATCAAAATTTCACTAACTTCAAACGTATCAATGTTTATACTCAAAAAGGTCGCAAACATCATTTTGGACTCAATGGAAGTGGTCTCGAGTCCCAATTCGACTGTTTGCAAAAAGTAGCTTTTCGGAATTCAATCCGATTAACGATTCTATATTTAAATAAAATATTTAAATATTCAATCGTAAAATATGAGGGTTGTTACAAAATTAATGGTAATCTTGGACCAATAAACATAAATATGCCTACTATTACTCACTTATTATATGCTGATGATTTGCTTTTATGAATGCAGACTCTAACAGTGCTTTATCAATTGCAAAAACTTTTAAGTACTTGAATGATTATGCGGGTCTGCAAATCAATGAGAACAAGAGCAAAGCTTATTTTAGCAAAGTATGTGAAAAAGGGGGAAATTCTTTAGATTTTAAAAATACAAGAAGGACATTTGCCTGTTAAATACTTGGGACTTCCTTTTAGTATAAATTAGATTGCTGATAAAGATTGCTCAAGGCTATTGGACATCATTCAAGGCAAATTAGAAAGCCGATCTAGCAAATTATTATTAGTTGCTGGTAGACTCGAACTCACACACACTGTTATCACGGTTATCATAATGTATTGGATTCAGACTCATAATATTCCAGAATCAGCCATTCACAAAATAGAGAAAATGTGTGCTAATTTCATTTGGAGAGGGAAAATTCATAAAGTTTCTTGGGATATCGTTTGCAAACCAAAAAGGGCAGGTGGATTGGGATTAAGAAATATTAAGGATTTAAAAGAAGCTTGTAATCTGAAGTTGTTTTAGAGGTTTGTGGAGGGCAGTTCATTATGGTCAAAATGGATGAAAAATAAATATGTCAAAATAAAAAATTTCTAGACTATGCCAATTGAAAACCATCATTCTCACTCTTGAAAAGCATTTTAATGAGCAGAAGCAATGGTATCAAATTACTGGAAAGGAATTTGAAAGATGGAAAAAATACTAGCCTCTGGTTTGATCCATGGATCAAAGGCAAATCTTTAATTAGCTTACTAGGTTGGTCCAACTTATTGCAATTTGGGGGAAGTAATTTAAAAGTTGATAGTATCATCCAAAATCACAGATGGAATACAAATATTCATCCAGCAACTTCTATATTCAAAAAGGCCATTGAAAGCTTTGAAATTGATCCAAGTATATTTAAAGATTGATGGAAATGGAAACTTTCAACAAAAGATAAATTTTCTTTTAAAACTACTTGGGAGTACATCAAAGATTTTGAAACAGAAATGGATTGTCATGATACTATTTGGAAAAGGGCAAACTGCCCAAAAATGGTACATTGTGCCTACTTTGCTTTGATAAACAGATTGCCAACCAGGGATAGATGCAGTAAATGGAGTAAAAATGGAGAAATCAATTGTCTCTTATGCAAAACAGAAAACGAAACAATAGAGCACTTATTCTTCGATTGCAATTACTCAAGACATATATGGTTCATTGCAAAAAGCAAGTTCAATATCAACCAAAAAATTCCAATGCAAAACATCAAAGCCAGTATTCAACATTTTCAACAAAGATAAAAAATCAAATCAAAAGAATTCAACAAAGCAAGCATAATGCTAACAACTATCATATACCATATATGAAAGGAAAGGAATGCTAGGTTGCACTCCAAAAAGGAATCTGAAACCATACAGACATGGAAATTTATTGAAGCGAACTTTCATATTTTAAATCGAAAAGCAACTAAGGAAAAATCATCATCTCAAAATCTTTATTCTACTATCCAAGACGCTGATAATTATGAGGACAGTGTAGAATCATACTTACAGAGTGGGAAATTCAAAAATAACATTTCCCATACAGAGCCTTTCCAATTTAGCAATCACCGGACTTATAGATCTATGGGGAGAGAAGCTAACAACCCCACTAGCACCAATGCAGGAGGCGGCCATTCCAGTTCCAAAACTAGGAGTATCTCCCGCAAGGGAAGTAAATAGAAATTAGTCTTTTATAATGCAATAGATAATTATAATCAAGATAATAATATAAATTCTGTCTTACCTGATTTTGGAAGGAGCTACCACTCTTCATGCAAGGAACCGATGAAGTAGTTGCACCCCCTAAATCATAACAGAACAAAATAGTCAAACCTCAACATATAGAGGATCGGAGAATATCACTATATTAGCAAGCTCAATGGCCAATCGTATCACTTATCTATGTGGGAGAAGGATGAAAGTAGCAAGCTTTATAGAAAGACAGACCAATTGGTTGATAATGAGTACCGAACTAGCAATATTAGCAGCAAATCGACCTTAGAGGGGCATGATGCTACCAATAATGGTGATGAGAAGGGAGAAAGCAGCACGCTTTATAGCAAGTCGGATCATTTCGTTGCTAACGAGGACAGATCTAGGAATTTTAATAGCAAATCAACCTCTGTGAGGCGCAATGCAAAAAATAATGGAGAAGCAAAGTACTGGGATCCTCCATAGCTGGCTTTAGTGGCCATCAAAGTTACTTTTTTCGGCTGCGAGCGTATTCTATCATTTTCTGGTGGTTATAGATGGTGACGTTGAAGAATGGAGTCGCCATTTTTTTTCTTTTGATGGTTTTGGGTTATGGCTAGGCTTTGAGAGAGTTCTGTGTTTTAGAGTAAGGTGGTATCTATTATAACCCTAGCAGGCCTTGGGCTTGTATTGTATTTATTTGGGCTTCTGCCCAACGTTGTACCCATGTTTCAAAAAAAAATCTATTTTCTTCACCAAATCCATATCATATTTGGCCTATGCTAAGTTTTAACTTTCAAATCATGGCTTCCTCTTTCACAATTCACGTTGATTAGTTCCTTTATGTAGGGTCAAAACATTTGCATGCAGGATTTAGTGATTACCCGTTGCATCAAATAGTATACAAATGAATAAGTTTCTTCTAGAAAGAAACGTAAAAAAATCAAATAGAGTTATTTAAATCATATCAAATTTTGAGAAAAATCAAGAATGGTATGTCCAATTACATAACTTACTGCATATTAATATATCATTCACCTTTGATAGAATTTTATTTTCATCTGAATATTTGTTATCCAGCAATTCACTGTTTGTGCATAGTCAATACAAAGTTTAGTTTAACTTGAGTACTGTGTGACCATCGATTCCTAAATAAATAGTTCAAAAATTACCACTACATTCTCCTAAATGAAACCAATAAGTAACATGTAACATACATAAATACAATATAACTAGTTTAGGTCTTTAGTAAAAAATGCTCATAATCAACGGAAAATATATTAATCAATCAGTGAGAACAAGGTTTTTAGAATGTCAAGTGAAGCATTGTACTAATGGACATAATCCCAATCTTGCGATCAGTAAAAGAAGGATGATGATGGTAGCTGTCAAACCATCTATCTACAAATATGATTAATGTCTAGTGTTAGGATTTAATACTCTTTTAAAAGAAGGAAGTACGCGGCTCAGCCATTTCCAGCAATCAAATCGAACAATTTAACCAACTGGTGTACCAAAATAAACCACATTATCTACTAGTCAAGTATGCTTACAAATGGAAACATTAAGTGTATCAAGGTTACAAATGGAAATATTAAGTGTATCAAGCGAACAATCCATTATGTTATACTTACAGGGTCAGTGAAGGAATCTCCAACACAACACCGAAATAAGATATGCTTTTCGAAATCCATAGCCATACTACAGTCACCCTTATAAAAACAACTAATGTTTGATATTCTAACTTTGTCCAAACTCTAACCCCTCCCAAGAATGGTTAAAATGATAACTAACTATAAAATTCAAACAATTTCGAATAAATAATACTTGAAAAAATATGATTGTATATATATTTAAATATTCTGATATAACTCCAAATATGTACCTCAAAACCATAAAGGTTGGCATTTGCAAGGTTCGGAAGGCCTGATAAACTTCATTGAAGTCTAGAGAAATAGAAATATTAGAGGAGAGAAGAAGAAAATCTTTATTTCTGTCAAAAATGAATCTACTCTTTGTACAAGGCTTTTTACATAAGAGTTTTTATACCCGAAATTGTTATAACAAAACTCTCTAGAAATTAGGACCTCTAATCAATATTTATTATATTAATATAGCTTAATATCCCCCCTTAAGATGGACTTGGAGGAGGCTCACAAACATGGCCAATCTTGGAACTCAAAAAATGATGTTTTGCACCAAGTGGTTTAGTCATCACATCAGCAAACTGCATAGTTGTACTAACATGAGACAACACAATGAAATTGTCTTGAATATGATCTCTGATATAGTGACAATCCATCTTCAACTGCTTTGTTCATTCTTGAAAAACTTCATTTTCAATAATATATTGTGCAGATCTATTGTCACAGAATATAGGAATTGGTTTAGGAACATTCACCAATAATTCTTAAAGTAATCCTTCTATCCAGATGACTTCACTAGTCGTTTGACTTATTACCATATACTCTGCCTCAATGGAACTCTTAGAAGTTACCTTCCGTTTCTTTGTCTTCTAGGAAATTAAAGAATCACCAAAGGAAACACAAAATCTTGTGTGAGACTTTCTTGAGTATGAACAAGTACCCTAATCCGCTGTGACGACCGCCCATGACCCCTGCACCGAATCTAGAGATAGTGCGCTGTAAAGTGTGCCAGGCGACCATGGACGATTGTCAAGGTAAGATTAAAACAACAGAATCTATCGTATTACTCACAGCGCATGGACAAAATACAATAGAACATATGTATAGTGAAGCTTTACAGAACAAAATGACATCTTATAAAACTCCATAATAGTTGAATACAAGCATTCATATAGTCAATACATCCAGCCTCACTACATATCTCTCAGAGAAAACAAAACAGCGGAACATCCAGTACATATAATAAGAAGATAATATGCAACCCTCCAGCTCGTCTTCGATATCAGTATCGTGAGAAGAGAACAGCACCTGTCACCTGCTACCTAGTCTGCCCGTCCCAAAATGGACGAACAGCCCAAGGCAATAAGAATTAAAACATAAAGCCTTGAGTCAGACAACAGTCTTAGTGAGCAGTAAATTAACTAACAACATACCAAAAGAGCATAAAGGAAAAGGAATAGGAATACAACCCTCCCACTCCAACCTCATTCTACAGTGATAGCCCCCAGACACACACTAAGCAGAAGCAAATATAGCAGAGCATACAATTTAAGGTAAAGTAATTGTCACTCGAGTCAAGAGCGATGTTTTCCAAGTACAAATCCCAAGGTCTAAAACCAAGGTCAGATAAGCACCCAGGAAATACCGCTCTTGAGACCGAATGACGATACAACCAAACATCCATGACTCGGCTATCACTGTTATCATTGTTGCGATATCACCGTTAATTGAATGACCGGCACATTCTTTCAGCCGTCCGTCAAGGGCTAATGGTAACCCCGGTTCTAGACATAACTCCCGCACGTCATCGTGACCCGTGCCTAGGATTATCGAATCTACCCAGAGTACTCGACCATCAACTTAGTCTTTTGGGCGTCCCCATGTACTCTTGCTTAGAGCATGCTAGAACCTTCAACAACGATGAGATCTCAACCTCCTAGTCATCCTCCTCGACGACTATTGCCATACTAGCTCAAGCGCCTCTCGAGCATCCATTATCCTCAACTCGAATCATATCACCGAGTTATCAACATGCTTGGAATGATCCCGCCTGGATTAGACCAAGTCTTCATCATATGATGCCTCGCTTCATTACATCCTCGCAAAGCTTCATCTCAACTTCACATCATCAAATCTATGCATAGGAGCTTCATCATCCCGCTACATATGCCACGAGCAGCTTTTCCAATTCAAGAGCCTTTCCTTTAGCTTTTGAATCACCTTTGGTCTAAATCTAATCATCAATCATCTAGTACATAACAATCAATCAAATCAAACATCAATCCAAGCAATCAAGCATTCAAATATGATCTAAGTAGACAATTATAACAATAATGGCATTTTCGTAATTAAAGAGTTGAAAGTCCAATAAGCATGAAAACATGGATTACATCTCTACAAACTTGATGAATGAACTTGCATAGGTTAACATATGATAAAATGGATGTAACATCATCATGAACAATGGATCTATATGGATCTACACATAGGATGAAGAAAATGCATGGAAATCACTATTTTAACACCAAATCGGGCCAACAATCCGATATACTCCTTTGGATCCGTGTGAGAGATAATCACCACTCACCAAATCACCTAAACAACCTCAAATCAACACACTCCAGATCTGGACAGCGAAGGATGAAGCTAGATCTACCACAAATCCGCTTCAAATGAAGAAATCTCTCTTGAAAAGATGAAGATCTTCAACCTAAGCTCTTGAATCTTCAATCTTGATCTTCGATTTGGATGGATGGAAGCACTAGATTAGAGTGGAGAAAAGAAGTGAAGAAGTGTAGAAGTCGAGCTCTCAAAATGGCAGCACTTCGTCGCTTCAAAATCCGGATCCCAAAAAGTGAGAACAACCCCTCCTATTTATAGCAGAAATTTCCTTAAGTCGCTTAACACGGCTATCTCCCTAGGTCGTTTCCGACCTAAGACTCTCCGACCTAAGCTTCTCCGACCTAACAGATAGATCTACGCGACCTAACACAAACTATCCTAGCGACCTAACAACTTAGCAATCTACGCGACCTAACAGATGTACGACTTAACTCCTTTGCGACCTAACACTTAGGAAACCCAGCGACCTAACAACCTAACGACCTAACTACCTAAGACTCAGTTGGGTTGCGACCTAACACAAGTCGACCTAAAACAACACACGACCTAACACTTAGCCTAACTCCTAAGGTCGCCAACTTGTTAACTCCTTAGGTCGCCAACTTGTTAACTCCTTAGGTCGCCAACACGGAACCACTAGGTCGCTAACTCAGAACCACTAGGTCGCTAACTCAGAACCACTAGGTCGCTAACTCGGCAACTACTAGGTCGCTAACTCGGCAACTACTAGGTCGCTAACTCGGCAACTACTAGGTCGCTAACTCGGCAACTACTAGGTCGCTAACTCGGCAACTACTAGGTCGCTAACTCGGCAACTACTAGGTCGCTAACTCGGCAACTACTAGGTCGCTAACTTTCCCAGCCGACCTAACACTTAACAAAACTTAGGTCGCTCACAACATTTTTCTTAAGTCGCAGACCTTCTCTAAGTTGCCAACAACCCTTAGGTCGCGTACGACCTAGGACTTAGACAAATCTGCCTAAAAATCTGAAATGACATGAAAGTGCTAAAATTCCAGATTTTGACGAACATGTCGATCCGTAAAAATACGGGTCGTTACATTCTCTCCCCCTTAGAAATTTCGCCCCCGAAATTCCAAGCAATCAAAACTATTCTGTACGCCTACCATCCATAACAATCAACAAACCATGCATCCAATTCTAACTTAGCGTACAGAATTCTAAAACTTAGAACAAGTTACAATATCGCGAGATGAGACGACACCTTAGGGCCATACCTTGAAGAGTTCAGGATGAGCTGCCTTCATCCTCTCTTCCACTTCCCACGTACAGTCGTTATCATCATCACTCCATTGTATCTTGAGCAACTTAACTACCTTCCTCCTAAGCTGTTTCGTGTCGGTTTCAACAACACGAAGCGGCTTACGAGGTCTTCTATCAACTGGATCAACTTCTAAGTCTTCACAGCTATCAGCAGAAATCACCGTACTCGAGTCGTGCACATACTTCCGTAGATATGATACATGAAAAACATTGTGCACACTCGACATCTTCTCTGGTAACTCCAATCTGTAAGCGAGCTTTCCGATTCGCTCGATAATCGGGAATGGTCCAACAAATCTCGGAGTCAACTTTCCTTTCTTTCCAAATCGAATAACATTCTTCAGTGGAGAAATCTTCACAAAAACCATATCTCCTACATCGAATTCCAAATCCTTTCGACGCTTATCGGCATAACTCTTCTGACGATCTTGGGCTGCTTTCATTCGTTGCCGAATGATCTCTATACAATCTGAAGTCTGCCGAATCATCTCTGGCCCAAGCATCAGCTTTTCTCCAGTTTCCAACCAACATGTCGGAGAGTTACACGGTCTTCCATACAACGCCTCATACGGTGCCATACCAATACTTGACTGGTAACTGTTGTTGTACGCAAACTCCACCAAATGAAGGTGATCTTCCCATGATCCTCCGAAATCTAAAACACAGGCTCTGAGGAGATCTTCCAAAACTCGGTTGACTCTCTCAGTCTGGCCATCTGTCTGAGGGTGATAAGCTGTACTCAAACACAACTCGGTTCCCAAGACTTCCTGGAAGCTCTTCCAAAATCCACTAGTGAACAATGGGTCTCGATCGCTCACTATACTCTTCGGAACACCATGGAATCGAACTATCCACTTAACATACAACTCAGCCAACTTTGATGCCGTTCTAGTCGATCGAACAGGAATGAATCGTGCACTCTTAGTCAGACGATCCACAATGACCCAAATTCCTTCATTTCCCGTTCTGGTTCTAGGCAATCCATCAATAAAATCCATCGACACTTGTTCCCACTTCCATGTAGGAACTTCTAAGGGCTGAAGCAATCCACTTGGCTTCTTCTGTTCGGCTTTAACCAACTGGCAATTCATACACTTGGAAATGAAATCTCCAACATCCTTCTTCATGCCTTCCCAGTAGTAGGTTCTCTTCATATCCCGATACATCTTGTTTCCTCCTGGATGAATTGTCAGCTTCGAGTGATGACTTTCCTTCAGAACTTCACTCCTCAATTCATCTATATCGGGAACAACTAGTCGTCCTTGCTTCCGAAGCCAACCTTCTCTATCGACCTCGAATCCTTTATCCTTTTCTGGATCCAATCCAGATTCCAATCCACGGATAATCTTGACAAGCTTATCATCTCGCTTTTGGCCCTCGCCAATCCTTTCCACAAGAGTGGGTCTTATCGATAAGTTTGCCAACATCTCAGGTTCCAATTCACATCTAGGCCTGAAGTCAAATCCAGCTAAATACTCGAGACTCTTCCATTCAGAAAACATGGCTCCCAATCCTGCATGTCTTCGACTTAACGCATCTGCCACTGCGTTACCTTTTCCCGGAGTATAAGCTATTCCAAAATCATATGATGCCAAAAATTCTAGCCAACGTTGCTGCCGAAGATTCAAATCCTTCTGGGAGAAAAGATACTTCAACGACTTATGATCTGTAAACAACTCGAATCGAACTCCCAACAGATAATGCCTCCACATCTTCAGAGCAAATACAATCGCCGCTAACTCCAAATCATGAGTTGGGTAATTCCTTTCATGCGGCTTCAGTTGTCGACTGGCATACGCAACAACTTTATCCTTCTGCATCAGCACTGCTCCAAGTCCAGTACCACACGCGTCGGTGTAAACCACCATCTCATCATTCCCACTTGGAATAGTCAAAACAGGAGCACTCGTCAATCTCTCTTTCAGGATTCCGAAAGCTTGCTCACACTTAGCATCCCAACTGAACACTTGGTTCTTTTTCGTCAATCCTGTTAACGGTGCAGCTATCTTGGAGAAGTCTTTGATAAACCGTCGATAATATCCTGCTAATCCAAGAAAACTTCTCACATCAGATGCATTCTTAGGTCTAACCCAATCCTGGATTGCTGCCACCTTAGCGGGATCAACCGCTATTCCATTTCCAGAAATCACATGGCCTAAGAACCTCACTTCACTCTTCCAGAAGTGACACTTCGAAAACTTAGCCTTCAGCTGATGTTTCCGTAAGATCTCCAAAACAATACGCAAGTGCGTCTTGTGCTCTTCCTCCGTTCTGGAATAAATCAGAATATCATCCACGAACACAAGTACGAACTTGTTCAACTGATCTCTGAACACTCTATTCATAAGATCCACAAAATATGCTGGCGCGTTAGTCAATCCAAACGGCATTACCAGCCACTCAAAGAAACCGGATGGTGTCCTAAAAGCAGTCTTCGGCACACTATCCTTAGCCACTCTCAACTGGTGAAATCCCGTTGCCAAATCCATTTGAGAAAACACCTTAGCCTCGTGAAGCTGATCAAACAAGTCATCTATTCTCGGCAATGGATACTTGTTCTTCTTAGTCACCTTATTCAGCTCACGATAATCCACACACAACCTCAACGATCCATCTGCCTTGGTTGCAAACACAACTGGTGCACCCCACTCGGACACACTACGCCGAATGAATCCTTTCTGCAAAAGATCATCAACTTGCACCCTCAACTCTTGCTGTTCCCTAGGCGCCATCCGCCTAAGAGGCATCACAACAGGTCTGGCTCCTTCAACTAGATCTATACGAAACTCGATCTCTCTATGCGGCGGCAACCCTTTGACTTCGTCAAAGACATCCTCGAATCCATTTGCGATTGGCACTAAAGACAGTCCATCCCGTGGAACAACTAGCGAATACATGAAGCTCATGAAGACGCCTTCCTCATGCTTACATCGTATCACAATCTTTCGCCCTTCCACATTCTCGACTGTCACCTCTAGCCTCTCACAATCAACCTTAGCCGCATACTTCCTAAGCCAGTCCATACCCAAAATAATTCCGAACCCCGCAAAGTTCAGAACAAAGCAATCACAAACAAAAGAGCAACCATGACTCGACACAACTAGACCACGGCATAACATACACAAACAAGACGAACCCCCAACTGGATTAGTCACAACCAATGGCCTATCAACAATATCCGGCTTCAAACCCAACCGGCCTACTAGTTCATTACAAACAAATGAATGCGACGCTCCAGTATCAAACAGAACTCTAACTGGAACACCACATAGGAAAAGAGTACCTTGAACAACCACACTCTTTCCTTTCTCTTCAGCAGTAGGAGCTTTTGAAGACGACGGAACAGCTCCTAAAGCATAGGCTTGCACAATCTGCCTGTCCTTCCTTGGTTCCGGACAATTCTTCCTGAAATGCCCCGGCTTGTCACAGTTGTGACACTTCATCGGTGCCTTCGGATTCTTACAATCCTTAGAGAAATGGCCCTTCTGCTGACAATTGTAGCAAGTCACCTCGCCTTTCGGCTTCTTCTGGCCATCCTTACCCTTCTGTTGCTGCTGCTTCCTCTTCTGGTTTCCACCCTGCTGTGGTTTAGATTCTCCCTTGGTAACAGCAACAACAGGTCCTTCCTTAGGAAACAGACTCTCATGCCTAAGAGCTTTCTCCACAAGCTTCTCAAATGAATCGTCCAAATGATCCACCAACTGTCTCCCAAGATAACTATCCAAGCCGGTCACAAACTTCTCATTCTTCTGATAAGCAGATTCAATATACGACCGGGCATACTTGGACAAAGCTTCGAACTCAGAAACATACTCAAGAACTGATCTTCCACCTTGCTTGAGCTCCACAAACCTCTTGAACAGAACAGACTTCTGAGCTGTAGAAATGAACTTAGCTTCAAATCTAGCTTGGAATTGTTCCCAAGTAATCTCTTCCTCCGCAGTATCGATGGTAATAGAGTTCCACCAATCAGAGGCTCTCCCTTGAAGCTGCCTTGATGCCAACTTCCTCTTAGTTGCATCATCAATTCCCAAATCACCAAAGATCCTTCTACAAGCATCTATCCACCTCTGGACCTCAATAGTTGATTCTGTTCCCAAGAAAACCTTCCCTCCAAGAGCAGTATAATCCTTGCACAGCTTAGCAAAATCCACTGGTTTCGGAGTTTGGACTTGAACTCCAACATCTACTGCCGCCCCCGGAACTGGTATCCTCCTCATGATCGAAGTCATCATAGCTTCGAACATGGCTGCATAATCAGCAGTCTCTTCAGTAGCACGGCCTTCCCTAGCAGCTGGTCTCCCTCTTCGACTCATTCTCAATATCTATAAAAAGGAATGATTAAAACATCTAGAGAAACAACTGCATAAAGGACTCAAACTCTTCTAAGCTACTATATTATATATAGTAATCATCCATCAAAATACAATTACGTCTCTCATACGTAGTTACGACAGCGAGCGTTGGGTAAAATCGATTAACCAATGCTCTGATACCAAATGTGACGACCGCCCATGACCCCTGCACCGAATCTAGAGATAGTGCGCTGTAAAGTGTGCCAGGCGACCATGGACGATTGTCAAGGTAAGATTAAAACAACAGAATCTATCGTATTACTCACAGCGCATGGACAAAATACAATAGAACATATGTATAGTGAAGCTTTACAGAACAAAATGACATCTTATAAAACTCCATAATAGTTGAATACAAGCATTCATATAGTCAATACATCCAGCCTCACTACATATCTCTCAGAGAAAACAAAACAGCGGAACATCCAGTACATATAATAAGAAGATAATATGCAACCCTCCAGCTCGTCTTCGATATCAGTATCGTGAGAAGAGAACAGCACCTGTCACCTGCTACCTAGTCTGCCCGTCCCAAAATGGACGAACAGCCCAAGGCAATAAGAATTAAAACATAAAGCCTTGAGTCAGACAACAGTCTTAGTGAGCAGTAAATTAACTAACAACATACCAAAAGAGCATAAAGGAAAAGGAATAGGAATACAACCCTCCCACTCCAACCTCATTCTACAGTGATAGCCCCCAGACACACACTAAGCAGAAGCAAATATAGCAGAGCATACAATTTAAGGTAAAGTAATTGTCACTCGAGTCAAGAGCGATGTTTTCCAAGTACAAATCCCAAGGTCTAAAACCAAGGTCAGATAAGCACCCAGGAAATACCGCTCTTGAGACCGAATGACGATACAACCAAACATCCATGACTCGGCTATCACTGTTATCATTGTTGCGATATCACCGTTAATTGAATGACCGGCACATTCTTTCAGCCGTCCGTCAAGGGCTAATGGTAACCCCGGTTCTAGACATAACTCCCGCACGTCATCGTGACCCGTGCCTAGGATTATCGAATCTACCCAGAGTACTCGACCATCAACTTAGTCTTTTGGGCGTCCCCATGTACTCTTGCTTAGAGCATGCTAGAACCTTCAACAACGATGAGATCTCAACCTCCTAGTCATCCTCCTCGACGACTATTGCCATACTAGCTCAAGCGCCTCTCGAGCATCCATTATCCTCAACTCGAATCATATCACCGAGTTATCAACATGCTTGGAATGATCCCGCCTGGATTAGACCAAGTCTTCATCATATGATGCCTCGCTTCATTACATCCTCGCAAAGCTTCATCTCAACTTCACATCATCAAATCTATGCATAGGAGCTTCATCATCCCGCTACATATGCCACGAGCAGCTTTTCCAATTCAAGAGCCTTTCCTTTAGCTTTTGAATCACCTTTGGTCTAAATCTAATCATCAATCATCTAGTACATAACAATCAATCAAATCAAACATCAATCCAAGCAATCAAGCATTCAAATATGATCTAAGTAGACAATTATAACAATAATGGCATTTTCGTAATTAAAGAGTTGAAAGTCCAATAAGCATGAAAACATGGATTACATCTCTACAAACTTGATGAATGAACTTGCATAGGTTAACATATGATAAAATGGATGTAACATCATCATGAACAATGGATCTATATGGATCTACACATAGGATGAAGAAAATGCATGGAAATCACTATTTTAACACCAAATCGGGCCAACAATCCGATATACTCCTTTGGATCCGTGTGAGAGATAATCACCACTCACCAAATCACCTAAACAACCTCAAATCAACACACTCCAGATCTGGACAGCGAAGGATGAAGCTAGATCTACCACAAATCCGCTTCAAATGAAGAAATCTCTCTTGAAAAGATGAAGATCTTCAACCTAAGCTCTTGAATCTTCAATCTTGATCTTCGATTTGGATGGATGGAAGCACTAGATTAGAGTGGAGAAAAGAAGTGAAGAAGTGTAGAAGTCGAGCTCTCAAAATGGCAGCACTTCGTCGCTTCAAAATCCGGATCCCAAAAAGTGAGAACAACCCCTCCTATTTATAGCAGAAATTTCCTTAAGTCGCTTAACACGGCTATCTCCCTAGGTCGTTTCCGACCTAAGACTCTCCGACCTAAGCTTCTCCGACCTAACAGATAGATCTACGCGACCTAACACAAACTATCCTAGCGACCTAACAACTTAGCAATCTACGCGACCTAACAGATGTACGACTTAACTCCTTTGCGACCTAACACTTAGGAAACCCAGCGACCTAACAACCTAACGACCTAACTACCTAAGACTCAGTTGGGTTGCGACCTAACACAAGTCGACCTAAAACAACACACGACCTAACACTTAGCCTAACTCCTAAGGTCGCCAACTTGTTAACTCCTTAGGTCGCCAACTTGTTAACTCCTTAGGTCGCCAACACGGAACCACTAGGTCGCTAACTCAGAACCACTAGGTCGCTAACTCAGAACCACTAGGTCGCTAACTCGGCAACTACTAGGTCGCTAACTCGGCAACTACTAGGTCGCTAACTCGGCAACTACTAGGTCGCTAACTCGGCAACTACTAGGTCGCTAACTCGGCAACTACTAGGTCGCTAACTCGGCAACTACTAGGTCGCTAACTCGGCAACTACTAGGTCGCTAACTTTCCCAGCCGACCTAACACTTAACAAAACTTAGGTCGCTCACAACATTTTTCTTAAGTCGCAGACCTTCTCTAAGTTGCCAACAACCCTTAGGTCGCGTACGACCTAGGACTTAGACAAATCTGCCTAAAAATCTGAAATGACATGAAAGTGCTAAAATTCCAGATTTTGACGAACATGTCGATCCGTAAAAATACGGGTCGTTACATCCGCATCACTGTATGCCTTGGCTGTAATGCAGTGTAGTAACATAGAAAGATCATGATTCAATGTACCCTTAAGATACTTTGATACATGTAATGCTGCAGAAAAATATGGAATTATGGGCTCTTGCATAAACTGACTAAGTTATTGAACTGCATATGAAATATCTGGTCTTGTTATATTGAGATAAAGAAGCTTCCTAACCATTCTTCTATATACTTCAGGATTAAGCAGCTTTGTGCCTTTAATAGTGCTAAGCTTCAAACTTTTAGGAAGAGGAAATGGAGCTGTTTTGGAATTATCCATATTTGTAGAACTAAGCATATCTAGTATATATTTCTCCGATTCAAAAGAATCCCTTCGTTTGTTCTAATAACTTCAATTCCAAGAAAGAAAGTAAGTTCTCCCAAGTCTTTAATGGTAAAAGCCTTATCCAAGGCTTTCTTGACACCAGAAATAATTTGGACATGGGAACCAGTTATTAGCAGGTCATCCACATAGAAAACAATGACAGTAAATTCTGCACCATCAGTTCCGACGAACAAAGAGCAATCGTTTGGATCGAACAAATCCAAGATGAATAAGAAAATTCTAAGCTCTTTATTCCATTGCTTAGCAGCCTGCCTGAGTCCATAAATGGACCTTCTGAGCTTACAAACCTATCCAGGTTTAGATTTGGTATAGCCAAGAGGAGGCTTCATGTATAATTCTCCATCAATATAACCATGTAAAAAAGCATTGTTGATGTCTAACTGGTGTAAATGCCAATTATAACCTGCTGCTAAAGCTATGACAGCCTTGACAGTAGTAAATCTTGCAACTGGACTGAAAGTATATTTAAAATCTTTACCCTTAATCTGCTTATAACCCTTTGTCACAATTCTGGCTTTACATTTTTCAACATCACCATTTTTTCAGAAACTTGGTTTTGTAAACCCATTTACTACCTATAGCAATTTTATTAGGTGGCAAGTCTACTAAATCCCAAGTATGATTTTTCTCCATGGCCTCTATTTCGTTCTCTATAGCCTCCACCCATCTAGAATCCTCCTTTGCTTGATTATAAGAGGCGGGCTCTTTGGTAGATAACATTGTATTGAGATTATGAATAGCATCAGAATCCAAATGTGTCAATGATGGTTCTGTGAAAACATTAAAAGTCATAGATGTAGAAGAAGAATCAGGAGGAGTAGAGAGAGGTTTGATATGTTGAACTTCAAAGTCCTTGAACTTTGAAGGTAATTTAGATGGTCTGCTAGATTTTTTTTTAAATATGAACTGTGAAACTAATAGGTTCCTATTAAGAAGAAGAAACGGGAGAGTTCAATTTAGGTTGAATAGAAGAAGAAGAATCTTCTAAATATATGTCATCATTAGAAGAGGGAGTATGTGGTGTAGGAAAGAGAGGAATGTTCAAATTTAAACCACAAATATATTCATCGGGATTAAGTGAATCAGAGGTTTGAATTTGAGAAGGTGTGGATTGTGTTTGAGTTTCTGTATAAGGAAGAGATTTTGTAGTATGATAAGGAAATAAAAATTCCTCAAAAATGACATCTCTACTAAGAATAACCTTGTGATCATCCAAATCATACAACTTATCACCTTTTTGAGCATAAGGATAACCTATCATCATGCATCTCTTCGCTCTAGGAGCAAATTTATCACCTGACTTTACTGTTAGATAATACAAATAGCCAATGACTCTAAGAAGTCCATAGTTAGGTGTTTTTCCCATCAACTTCTCATATGGAGTCTTTCGATGAAGAACAACACTAGGCATAAGGTTAATCAAATGTGCTGCCATTAAGATGCAATCTCCCTAGAACTTAATAGGAAAATTAGCATGTATCCTGATTGTTCTAGCAGTTTCTAGAAGACGCTGCTTATGTTTCCTTTCTACTCTCCCATTTTGTTGAGGTACTCCTGGTATACTTCATTGGTGGACAATCCCTTTCTGAGCAAATAAGAGGCTACAAGACTGCTTAAATATCTCAATACCATTTTCACTCCTAATCACTTTCACCTTGCTAGCAAATTGAGTCTCAACAGAGGCAAGAAAAGCAAAGATTATACTATATACTTGTTGTTTGTTATGCAAAAAATGAGTCCAAGTTGTTCTGGCATGATCATCCAGAACAGTCAGGAAATAAGTTCAACCATATAATGTAAGAGTTCTATAAGGTCCCCATAAGTCCATGTGAATCATCTCAAAAGGCCGAGCAGTAATAGAAGAAGACAAAACAAAAGGCAATTTATGATGCTTACCTAAAATACATGCTTCACAACTAAAATCATCCATTTTATTGTCAGAACAAGGAACTGTTAAGTGTTTCATAGTAGAAGGACTTACATGACCTAATCTTGCATGAAAAGTACTAAAACTAGGTAATGAAGTAGAATTATTTACTAACACATTGTAAGACTTTTCATAAACAAAAACATGAGACTTATTATTTGTAGGTAAAGAAGAAGTACTAGACAAGGAATGAAAAAAATCTCCACTGAATTTGTATAATTCAGCCTCTCCTTTTCCAAATCCCTTCATTTTTTTAGAGTATAGGTCCTGAAACAAACATCTTGTTTGACCAAAATGGTCCACTAATTTATTGCGTGCAAGTAATATTCCAACAGAAAGAAGATTATGCTTAAAATCAGGGACATACAATACATTTTTGAGAATTATTTTTGGTGTATGGTTATTTGTTCCTATTTGTGTCACACTTTTAATAGTTCCATCAGGCAAACCAACATGCAAAGGATGTTTTAGTGTTTGAATTGAAGAAAAACATTTTAAATCATATGTCATGTGACTAGATGCATCAGAATCTATAATCCAAGTGTTATAATATGCAACGTTTGTGTCAGAATCAGCATTAGAAGCAGTTATACCTGCGAAATTCACTGTGGTGTAGTTCTAAGATAAAGGATCGGAAGGAGGTTGTTGTTGCATTATCTGCTGCCTTGTAAATTTCAAAGACCACATTTTGATCAATAGAAGTTCCTGAATTGTTGTGAGTGCTACTCTCACCAATTTGCATAGGAGCACTGCCATGGATATCGGATGCTAAAATTTTTGAACACCCGATACATTTGCTGCCATCTTACGAACTAGTTTTGTACCCTTTCCTTTAAGATACCATTCCGGATAACCTATCAGTTTGAAGCATTGATCAACAGAGTGCCCCTTCATCTTGCAATGTTCACAAATTGAGTCATTCTTGAGCCTTTTGAAGCCTCATTTTCTAGAAAGTTGTCTTGAAGATTTCTATGAATTAGACCTTGCAGTTTGTGCATGAAGAGCATTTGTATCACCAATAAAATTGTTGATTCCATTCATGTCTGGCCTCTCAATCTACTGCAAAATACGATAAGCACGATTAACATTTGGCAGAGGATTAGAGCTAAGCAAATTAACTCTGAATTGATCATAATCTTTGTTGAGACGAGAAAGAAATTGAATAAGTTTCATCCATTGGTCAGCCTCAATAAGCTTCTTGAGAATACCACAACTACAATCCTTCATGATTCTACATGTGCAATAGGGAAAGTCATCAAGAATCTATAACTCGTCCCAAACTCTTTTCATTTTGCAGTAATACTCAGAAATTGACAAATTTCCTTGTTCAATTAACATCAATTGACAATGAAAATTGTACAATTATGGAATATTTGTCCTTCCGTATCACTCAACAATATCATTCCATGATTGACGAGAAGAATTGCTGAAAATTAAACTCACAGAGATCAATTTATCAATCGAATTTGATAACCAATTCATAACAACATATCCATTTTTGATCCATTTCTGGTAATCAGGAGAAGTTGCGTCAGGTTTCGCCATGGTTCCATCGATAAACCCTAACTTATTATGAGCAATCAACCCCATTCTTATCGCTCTGCTCTAGTTGACAAAATTGCTGCCATTGAAAATATGATTAATGATTGGCACAGTTGAATTATCTCCAGAGGTAAGAAAATATGGATCGTTGTAATTAAGAATGATATTGTTCTATTGAGGAATTAAATTCAAGTCGGATTCTCCATATCGTTCACCATTTCTTTAGTGTATTAAGAGGAGAGAGAGAAATTAGGAGAAGTTCGGAAATTAGGAGAGAGAGAAATTAGGATTAAATCTGATATCATGATAAACTTCATTGAAGTTTAGAGAAATATAAATATTAGAGGAGAGAAGAAGAAAATCATTATTTCTATCAAAAGTGAATCTACTCTCTGTATAAGGCTTTTTACATGGAGTATTTATACCCGAAATTGTTATAACAAAAACTCTCTAGAAATTAGGATTTAGGACCTCTTATCATTATTTATTATATTAATATGGTTTAATAAGGTCAGAAAGTGGTTCTGTGTACACGGTTAATGAAGTCATTTCTCCAGATATCTGATTCATTACATAATTGTATAAATAGGTAAACAAACATCACAAACCACAAGTTTCTACTCCTTTTCTTAGACTATTTTGCAATGTAATTCAAATGCATATATCATTATAAACTAAATATTTTGGTTATCGTATTGTAATTATCAGGTTTGCTAAACATATCTTGGTTGTTGAACATGTATGCATGGTAAACCACATGCTCAGTGTTAACTGGTAATGTATGTTTTTGTGTAAAAAAATAAACTAGTTAAGCAACAACATAGCATACACATGCATTTTTGCATTGTGTGTTAGATCTATTCATTTAAGTTATATATAAAACAAAAGGCAATTTCGGCATAAGAGGTCGCACCACATTAGTTTCCTTACTATTCAGTGACTAAAGTGATCACATTAAATAATTGTACATGTGGCAATCCCATACCCAATTATAAACCTAAGCCTGATTTTCCCAAAGAAATAAGCTACTTAGAGCATCTCCAACCCAAGTGGCTTGTAGTGTGAACTAAATCCTACGTGTCAAGTATTGTTCGCAATTGTGTAAGCAAAATAATTAGACATGACATTGAAAATAAAACATCCACTCCAACGTTAACTTCTTTGTAGAAACGTCTTTGCCTACATGTCCCAATTATATTATAGATAAATAATATTTATTTGTAAAATAATATTTTTTATTTATATTTTATTGCTCACAATGTGAAGTGGAATGTCTAAAACTACACATTTCACTTGACAATGTCTATTTAATTTTATGCCAAGTCAACATGACATTCTAATTAACATTGGCATTGGAGAATACAATTTAAATAATTTGATGTTTTGATGATGTGTAATTGACATTACATTATATTTAGACAAAGATTGGAGATGCTCTTATATTCATATTACTTTGCACAGATATAACTTTGTAAGAAGACCCTCCGTCTTAACATTCATAAAATAAATGGGAACATCGGGTACTTGAGATGAGTTTAATCAAGAATTAGCCCTAGCCAAAAGTATCCTCAAGTGAATTATAGCTTTAAGACATAGGATCGGACACTCTACGAAGAACAAGCATTGATGGCATTAAATTTTGGCAATACTATATGTAAATTTGAATACGGCGGAAATAGCTTGATATCGATGAAGACGATTCACGAATCGAAACTCGAAAGTTTGAGATATCGCATTTTGAAGCAAGGGGATTTATGTTTTTCAGCTACTGACAATTCAGATGTCTGAGATAGGCTCTCAAATGTCTGAATAGGAGGTCGGACGTCTAGAAGAGACCCATTCAGAAATCTAAATGTCTCAGGAAACTATCAAGAGAATTTGCAATGCAATTTGGACGTTTTCAGACATTTGAAATTGGGGTTAGACATCTAGGGGTGTTGAAGTCAAACGTCTAAGTCAAAAATTCAACCATCTGACCCTGAGCCGTTGTGTATCATTTATTAAGGCTTCAAAGGGGGGCAAATTGGACATTTTCCTTGTGTGAATTCTTCATACACACTACTAGAAAATGGCTAAATAGCGACGGAGAGGGGCGACGGCTTCCGACGGCCTATTTCCGACGGCTTCCGACGGGCCGTCGGCGGCCGTCGGAAGCCGTCGGAAAATCGCGAAATACAGACCCAGTCGAGCCTTCTTCTTCTCATTTTTCATACGAAAATTATTAACCCAAAATCCCCAAATCTCTTCCCCAAGCTTCCAATCATCAATTTCGAGCTTTCGGATCCTCCCCGGATGCATAATTAACGTCTACTGCTCTCTAGGTCAGGTATAATCTCTTATTTTCGCCAAAATCTAATTTTTACCCTAAATCTAGATTTGCATAAGTTGTTAAATTAGGGCTAATTGGTGATTGAAATTATTTCCAATAGTGTTATAATAGTTTCTAGCATTCCATGGTATTCCTATTTCATCTTTTATCATGAAATTGTGAAAAACATGTATAATTTATGGTTGTTCGTGTATATGTAAATCGTTGTGTATGCCTTGATTCTACGAATGTACATGTGTGTAGCGCTGCTATCATTGTATTGTGTTAGTTGGAATAAGATAAAATGAATGCACGAGCTAGGAATATTATATTGTGCACGTATTGACTTATGCAACAAAAAAATGCGTCGAACGAGCCTTAATTGATGTAATACGTCGAATAAATGTGTTAAATTAAAATATATTTTTGTAAATGTGAGCAGTCAGTAAAACTGTATTTTTTCGTAAAATGCGCACATTTAATTAACTAATGCCTCTTAGACAGTTTTTGGCCCCGTCTGACGAGTGTTGTACATGATCGTTATATAAATAGTCATTTTTTTCTTCAAAAAACGACCATTTATATTCATCTGGAACAATGTTTGTTGGATTTGTCCCTGTATTGGAAAAGTTATGAACATAGTAAGCATTTACATTTTGTATACTACTTCTTTTCAAATGGTTCATAAAATTTCGACCTTACTTTTCTTTTTTGTTTCCTGCGTACACGCATTTGTGTACAATGCAGGGAACAAAAGGGAAATGCTGCCGAAATTTTGTTGAATCGTTTGAGACGAAGTAATATACGAAATGTAAATGCTTACTGTATTTGTAATGGTAAGTAGGATGTCTGACCATGGAAAAAAAAATTATACAATTTTTTATATCGATACGTTAAAAAATAAAATATGCCCTATTTGAAAATATTTTTAAATTTGTGAAGTTGTTCTTTAAATTCAATATTATACGACCATGAAAATAATCTTTTTCGAATATGTATTCTTGAAAATAAATCTTAAATTTTGAACTTCTAATTTTCTCAAATAGGAAAAATGATTGATTATTTTGTTGATCGAAGGAGATGGATGTACCCAAAAAAAGGACTGAGGGACTCAATAAAAGAAGATTTTTATAATGGTATAAACATGTTTGTTGAATTCGCTTTAAGTAATAACGGAAACGATCCAGAAATTCGTTGTCCGTGTAGTAGGTGTAGACATTTGAAGTATTTGTTACCGGATATTGTGAAAGTTCATTTGTGCCAAAACGGTTTCGTACCCGAGTATTATGTTTGAGATCGGCATGGAGAAGTTGTAGCAAATACTTCTGTAGAGTCTGAAAGTGTCGTTAACGAAATAGTTAGGACGACCCGTATAGAAAATATGGTCGAAGATGCAGCACGATCAATGTTTCCTATGGTTGAAGTTGACGACGATGATGGAAATGCTGAAGAACCAAATATTGAAGCAAAAAAATTTATGATTTACTAGATGCTGCTAAGAAACCTATTTGGGATGGTTGTAAAAGCAGCACTTAGCTGTCAGTAATCGCAGAATACATTGCGATGAAGTCAAAATACAACATCACTAAAGCTGGGTTTACGGCTGTTGTACAAGCTGCAAAAAAACATATGCCGCCCGATAATCTAATGTGTGAAAATCACTATGAAGTTAAAAAACTTATGTCGGCTTTTGGTTTACCTTATTAGAAAATAGATACATGTTATTTTGGAAAGATAACGCAAACCTTAGAAATTGTAAAATTTGTAACCAGGAGAGATACAAACCAGGAATAAAGAAGGGGAAGGAAGTTCCGTACAAGCGTATGCATTACTTACCCATAACTCCAAGACTTCAAAGATTATATGCATCTTCTGTAACTGCATCTAATATGAGATGGCATACTGTGAGAACGGAGGAAGAGGGTACGTTGACACATCCGGCCGATGGAGAAGCATGGAAGCATTTCGATAAAACGTATCCAAATTTTACAGCGGAGAGTCGAAATGTTAGATTAGGATTATGCATGGATGGTTTTTCTCCATTTTCTCAATTTGGTTCTAAATATTCATCCTGGCCCATTATCGTCACACCATATAATTTACCTCCATGGATATGTATGAAAATGCAATATATGTTTCTTACTGTTGTCGTTCTTGGCCCCGACGATCCGACACAAGGAATCAATGTATATTTACAACCGTTGATTGAGGAGTTAAAAATACTGTGGAACGAAGGAGTAGAAACATACGATGTGTCCAAGAAGAAAATTTTTCGTATGTTTGCTTCTTTGTTGTGGACTATAAGTGATTTTCCTGCCTATGCAATGCTTTCAGGATGGAGTACCTTTGGTCATCTAGCATGTCCATATTGCATGGATGAAACACGAGTGTTTTCTTTACCTCATGGTAAGAAAATTTCATGGTTTGAATGTCATCGATATTTTCTCCATGTAAATCATCCCTTCAGAGGAGACAAGAAAAACTTTTTAGCTAATAGAGTAGAAACCAGACAACCACCGACGATATGGTCAAGCGAAGACATATATGAACTTGTTAGGGACTATCCAAAGATATATGAAACTGGAGAGCAAACAGAAATTGAAGGCAAATCAGTTGTTCATAACTAGTGCAAACAAACTATTTTTTAGGAGTTGCCGTATTGGAAACATCTTCTGCTTCATCATAATATAGATGTGATGCACAATGTGAAAATTGTATTTGATAATGTTTTTAACACAATTTTGAATGTGAAAGGGAAGACGAAGGATGATTTGAAATCAAGACCTGATATAGAAGAATTTTGCAAACGTCCTAAGCTTCATATGAAACCAAATGGCAGTAAAAAACCCAAAGCATGTTACGAATTAGATAATAATCAAGTTAAAGCTGTGTTAAAATGGGTGGAAGGGTTAAGATTTCCTGATGGGATATCATCAAATCTTCGTAGATGTGTTGACTTTAAAAATGGTAGATTGAGCGGAATGAAAAGTCACGACTGTCACATAATGATGGAAAAATTATTTCCCGTTATGTTCAAAGAACTACTGCCGTTAAAAGTTTGGAAGGTAGTAACGGAGCTTAGTATGTTTTACAAAGAGCTTTGTTCGACTACTTTAAAAGTGCAACATTTACGTAAACTTGAAGTGGATATTCCTATATTGCTTTGCAAATTAGAGAAAATATTTCCGCCAAGTTTTTTTAATGTAATGGAACATTTACCTGTTCATCTCCCATCTGAAGCACGACTTCGAGGTCCTGTCCAATATGGATGGATGTATCCATTTGAGAGGTATGTAATATGTTATCACGTAATTTAATTGCATTTGAAAGATGAAGTTAATATAAATTAATTTTGCATAGATATTTGAATCATCTGAAGAAAAAAGTGAGGCAAAAAGCACGAGTTAAAGGTTCGATATGTAAATCTTACATCAAAGAAGAAGCTTCGTTCTTTTTCTCTCACTATTTCAGTGACCATGTGAATATTTCATTTGAAAGTGTTCCTCGTAATGACGAAGGCGACGAACAAGAGTCCTCTCAAGCAATGTTATCTATTTTTAGACAACATGGTCGGCCTTTTGGAAAATGTGTAGAAATATGGCTAGACGATAGAGATCTTCATATAGCACACACTTATATTCTTCTAAATTGTGACGAGGTTGCACCGTTTGTTAGGTAATCTGAAATAATAATTTGTGTTTTATTCTTTTCTATAATGCATGCGCGTGTATAACCTAATGTAATAATTTGTTTATATAAACAGTGTTTATGAACGTGAACATCCGAATGGAGATCTCAGTAAAGAATTTTCCGGTTGGTTTTCAAATTACGTTTATGAGCCGAGAAATTTTGTTGTTGACGAAGGGTTGAAACATCTTGCGATGGGACCAAAAAGAGTGGTCAAGACATATCCAATATATTTCGTCAATGGATATAAATTTAACACCAAAAAATACGGTGCAGAAAAATTAACAAATAATACTGGTGTATTTGTTAAAGGTAGCGACGATCCAGAAAATCACTTAAATGATTTTTATGGCGTTCTAACACAAATTTTGCAACTGACATATTTCTCACGACCCGCGGAGGAGGTGTTTCTATTTAGATGCAATTGGTTTAGCAATGTTCCAGGTTCTGGAATTAATGTGCACAAGGATTATAATCTTATCGAAATAAACATACATTGCACTATCACAAGTATGATCCTTTTGTACTAGCCAAACAAGCATTGCAAGTTTATTACGCTCCTTATCCGTCTCTAAAAAGAGATAAAGCAAATTGGTCTACAGTTTTTAAAACAAAGGCCAGATTCACATTAGATGGGAAGAATATTCCGGACGAACAAGCTTATCAGGCAAATCTTGAGCAAAATAACAAAATAATAATTACAGACGATCATACAGATTTTGGTCCTTTGATCGATGAATCAAATGTTTTGGTAGAAGCGTTTGACAATGCACAGGAAAATATCATAGAAAACGAGACCGAATCTTAATCAGAAGACGATGATGACTGATATAAATCTGAATATGATTTTTTTGCAATTGATGTAACTATGTTGAATTCTTGATGTATTATGAAATTGATGTGACTATGAAACCAAATCTGTTTACCATTGTTTACATGTTTTATGTCATTTCCATTTGTCATTTATTTAGCAATTTTAATTAAAAATGCAATGAAATCTGCTTATCGTTGGAACATTACACCCATTATGAATCAGGTATAACACACTTCCATTTCTATTTCCATTTCAGTCGTTAATCAAGCAATTTATACCGTTGATGTCATTTACATATGAAATATATTTCATTATCATGTTATTATTCTCTTATATAATGATGTGTATATATGTCACAGGTTTATCACAATGTCATATAGAGGTAGGAGCTCTTCACGTTCATCACGAGGCGATGGTAGTGGCCCATCGCAAGAGTCACAGCGTCCAGCAGTTTCATTAGTCCCTAGAGCAGAGGGGTAAAAATTAAATTTTCTTCAGCATCTTATTTTTTTTATGATATACGTACGTACTTATCTGTATCGTATTTAAAAACAAGGGGTTCGACCTACTTCCCTCGAAGGTTGTGCTGGATGTCTCTAGAGCTTCTTATCGCAGTATGATGAGTGCTTGCTG
Source organism: Allium fistulosum (assembly GCA_030737815.1). NCBI lineage: Eukaryota > Viridiplantae > Streptophyta > Magnoliopsida > Asparagales > Amaryllidaceae > Allium > Allium fistulosum. The sequence continues at coordinate 865,015,589 of CM060905.1, read as the reverse complement.
GCCGAAGTGGGATAACATCCCTCCTCACATCATAGAGTGCATATGGCAGGATGTCCTAGTATGTATATTTTTCTGTTTTCCATTTTTAATTCGTTTTTGTCGTTTTTCTACTGTTTATCGTTTACAGTCTAATCTTTTTTTTACTTTTTATCGTGAAACACAGGCTGAGATAGACATCCAGACAGACGATATGCTGCTGGCACGAGGATACTGGATGAAGAAGATGCGCAAGAACTATAGGGACATGATATCTGAAATTAAGAAATCTGGTAAGAAACCACGGTGGATGGGGGAGAGCGTATGGCAAGCATGGTTGGGATACTGGGAAACAGACAAGGCGAAGGCAAGTATACTAAATTTTTTTGAATTATTAATTTGACGGGATCGAAAAATAATGTATCAAATTTTGAATGTACAGGCAGAGTCGGATAGAAACTCTGCAAACAGAAATAAAAATCTCGTCGCTCATCGCGGAGGGTCGAAGTCATTTCAGCAATATCGGCAAGAGTTGGTAAATTTAATGAATGATAATTGTAAATAGTTTATGCTATATAATTTTAAATGTATAATAATTGTATGTAAAAATCAACTTCAGGAAGCTGAGGCGCATGGTCCCGTGGGCTATATGGACGTGTTCACTCGTACGCATACTGTCGAGCATGTAAATCCGGACGGAACTGTTTTGCATACATGGCAGGACGATAAATCCAGCAAGAGCCATGTAAGCATATTTCATTTTATGCAGTATTAGTAATTGTTCTGCTTGTTAAACTATAATGAAATAAGATATGATGTTATTAATTTGTTAATGCAGGAAAAGTTTATGGAGCAGCGGCAGAAACTCCTTGCTTATACGGGTCGAGAACAGCTGACGACTGATGAGGAGTATGTTATTTTTGAGTCCGTTATGGATCCAGCAGAGCATGGCCGACGATACGGATTTGGCAATCAAGTGGTAAATAATTTATTTTACTACTAATTTGATATTTAAGTCAAAATTCTATGTTGGAATATATAATTTTATCTTGAATACTTCAAATATGCTATTTGGACCTTTTCAAAACAATAAACTTGAATTTTATTCATTTACAGAGATATGCACATACACTTACAAAGATCACATAGCTAAATTTAATATTTATTGCAAGCCACCAGTCAGAGATGGGGTCGGCGGAATAGAGCTCAGAGCGATCTAGCCGATATAGAAGAATTGCGGACTAGAGTGTCCCAGCTGGAGGAGCAGAACCGCCAACAGGCCATGTAGACCACACAGTTGTTAGAGTACATGCAGCAGTTTGGTGGCCGCTTCCCTTTCTCGGCTGGCTCTGGATCTAGAGGAGATTGATTCATTGCTTTCTTGCTTTTTCAAGTATGATTTTTTTAGTTTTGTATGATTATTTTTGATACACTTGGTTGTGTGGTTGTACAATGATGTGGATGTTGATGATTTTGTGTATGTATGACATGGTATAACACTTATTGTTGGGGTTGTTGGAATGGTTATGTATATTATGTATTTTATTTTGATGTAATTTGATGTATTTGTGTGTTTGATTAATTTTGTGTAGTTTGGGTTTTGATATTTGGTTAGTATATTGTATATTGGATTGTGCAGTATTGGTGTAATAGTTTTTGGAAGAGAAATGTGTATGGAAGGCTATATTTGCAGCAGTAATAAAAAAAACAGCAGATTTCCGACGGTTTCCGACGGCTTCCGATAGTCAGGTAGGCAATTTCCGACGGCTTCCGACAGCCTGTAGGACATTTTTTCCGACGGATCTCGACATGTGTCGGAATCTGTCGGAAGCCGTCGGAAACCATCGGCAATAAGTACGGCAGCCTCTGTCGAAAGCCGTCGAAAATATTGCTCCCTGACGCCGTATATTCCGACGGCTTTTCCCGACGGCCGCTGACGGTTTTCCGTCGTCGGAAATCACTGTTCTCCTTGTAGTGATAAAGTCTATTTTTTAGATCTCAAAGAGGTGTTCATTTTTCAAATAGAAAAGGGAATTCTCCATCAAATTTTCTTCAATTCTTAACCTCCATAAATCAAATTCAATAGAATTTTGAGTGATGATTATAACCAATCTTTTGTACACTTTCATTATTGGTAATAAAAAGGCTCTCTCCAAAGTGAATGTACATTAACACAACATTAGTGGAACCACTATAAATCTTATGTGTGATTTACTTTAATTATTGCTTGTTTGGATTGTGATTTGGTTTTTATTTAGATCAGATTATGATTTGGTCTTGAAATATTGATTGGTTGTTTTTGCACATCTTGCAATGGTCTAGCTTTTCCACGGCATTTGGAGTTTGGATTAGAGCGATCTCTAATACAAATTTTATAACATTTGGTATCTGAGCTTTGAAGTTTGTAAGGTGTTTGTAAAAATGCCAGAATTGGAAAATATCTCAGATGGTCCCTTAATGGTTGGTCCAAGTAATGTAGCACCGTATATACGTGGATTTATGAGGTTTCGGGTTCATAATTGATTATATACAAGTGGAATAATGATAATGATTTTGAAAATGACAATGGAAGATGAAAGCGGTACTTAGGTAGAATCTTGTGCATCGGGCTGTATTTGATACGCATTTGTTGCCGACGGACATCTCGGATGTTGAGAGAGAGGAAATGGAAGAACGGGCATTCACCATACTTCAACTTGCTATTGGTGAGGATGTAATCTCCGAAATTAGTGATAAGACCACGGCTAAGGGTATTTGGGATAACTTGAAGGAATTGTATATAAAGAAATCACTAACCAATCATTTGATCCTGTTGCGAACATTCTTCACCTACAAGATGAAGAAGGGAACTTCGTTAAAAGCGCACATGAATACCTTTGATGGTTTGCTAATAAAGATGAAGGCGATAGACTTAAAGATTAAGGAAGAGCAAAAGGTAATAAGCTTATTATATTCGTTGTCAGACCATTATACGGTTATCTCAAATAGCTTGATCTATAGCCATGATACTTTGACTCTTTGTGATGTTAAAGTGGGTCTTCTTAGTGAGGAGTTATGGGATCAAATGAAGGAGTTGAGTGATAGTAGTAGTGGTGCTAGTAGTGGTCATGGCTTGTTTGTAGAGAAGAAGAGAAATGAGAAGGTAAAGGGGAATAGTGGGCATTCTAAATCAAGGAAGCCCGATTAGAGAGAAAGTCGAAGAAAAGAAATAATAAGTGCTTTATCTAAAAAAAAGCCCGGTCATTAGAAGAATGAGTGTCCGTACAAGGATAAGAAGAAGAAGGAAGTAACCTCTTCATTGGTGGTGGTGGAGAGTGATGTTAGTGAGGTAGATGAAAATGTATTGACAGAGGTAGCATTGGATGTTTCGGGTTGCGAATGGATAATCGATTCAGGTGCGTCTTATCATATTCAATTATTATGGGTAATGGTGCTATTTGTACATCAATGGATATTGGTTCCGTGCGAATTCATATGTTTGATGGAGTAATTTGTATACTCACTAAATGTATGCTATGTTCTAGGTCTTAGTAAATCTCTTATTTTCTTAGGGCAATTGGATTCTTTAGGATGTAAAATCGCTATTAAGAGTGATAGCTTACAAGTTTCAAAGGGCGCACTTATGGTGATGAAAGGTGTTAGAGCTCATGGAGTTTGTTTGCTTCAAGGTTTGATTATTGAAAGTGAAACTTATGTAGGTGTTGATAGTTTTCATGGCTTGGATACTGTTATCCCTCCTTTTGGCAAGGCCGTGACATCAAGGAATTGACCGAAAACCAAAGATAGTTCATCCTGAGGACCGGTTATATGCAAGTTCATTATGGATGCTGGTAAATTTTGCCCGAGTCCGGATCAAGCTACAATTGATATGACACGACAAGCAAAGCTATGAAAGCCAAAGTTCCAAATTTCAAGTCAATCGGGATTCGTATGCTCAAGATATGATCGATGCAAAATCAAGCAATAATCTCGTTCGTATCCATCCAAACTCACATGCCTCGTTCGCATCCATCAAACTCATCAGTTCGCATCCATCCAAGGCGGCCTCTTCCGTAACCATCGAAACCAAACGTATTTGTATCCATGGGAAGAAGCAGTTCATTCGAATCGATCAAGTTCGTGTCCATCCCATTCGTATCCTAGGTAATCGTATCCATCAAGTATGTGTTGCTTCGTATCGATTCAGAGAGCGCCATTTTGTATCCATCACATTTATCCCATTCGTATCGATCCATCGATACGAAACGAACTCAAACGAGCGACACGAAGAGGATAGATCCGGATCGATGCGAAGTGGAGCATGGTCGACCGAGACGAAAGGAGGGTTGACCATCGATACGAAGTAAGCAACAAGGGACTGATGCGAATGAGAGCAACAAGAATGAAATAAAGCTTAGCGCGATGCGAAGGAGACACGTAAAGATGGATGACTCGGTCAGTCGGCGTGAAAAGTGGATCGATCCTAAAAGATAGCGCCACGTCATTGGTTAGCACATGCCTGGAAGCGATGCGAACAGAAGCGATGCGAACTCGGCAGCCTTCAACAAATCCAAACTTGCATCGATCATAACTCGAGATCTACAGGTCCAAATGCCACCAAATTTTCACAGGAGCTTGCATACAACCCCAAGAATGTATCTGACAAATTTCAGCCTCAAAGGACCATTTATGGATCGATATGAATTCAATTTGTATCGCTCACGAATCGAGCCGAAATTACCTGAACTCGATCCCGTGGTCCCACTCACGTGAGAGAAGAAGTCTTTCGAGATCTGGGCGAGATATTTGCTGCCTACGCCTATAAATAGTGACCCTAATCCTATGGAAAATGAACTTTTGGCTCTTATACGTTCAGACTCTGCCGAAATTACTATTGTACTTGGATTATACTGTTGTAAATCATTGTAACCAGCGAGAAAAAATCAATAAAAGACAGCCATTTCATAGTGGACGTAGGCCATACATCGAACCACTCTAAATTTGTGTGTTTCTGTGCATTTTCTTATTTGTTGATTGGTGTGTTTGTTAGATCTACCTCTTTTTACATTTAATTTATTCATTTTATCTCTTCAAACACATCTGAAGAGTGTTGTGCCCAATTTTGGTACAAACACTTTGGTGCTTTCACCGAGAAAACCCAGTTTTTCTCCTGCTCATTGGATCTACTGCCGATATTGGATTGCGAAAATTTAAGGAGAAGATTCAGATTTCAAGCCTAGAAATTCTTCCGTCCCATTCAGATTTGTATCAAGTCTAGTAGAGAGCTTCGCTATCCACCATGGTCAACATTAGTACTACTTCAACACCTGCAGATCCAGAAGGACGAGATAGACAGAACCAAACGCAACTTCCTTTTACAGACCAGAATGCTGCTAGACCTTCAGATCCGCAAGGCCCTATCACCAGCGAAGAGTTCCAACTGCTAATGCAAGAGCGGACTCAAAGTCGCCGGCAGCTTACTCAGCAGATCTGTGCCAACGCGGAGTTGACCAATCAACTGAAACATCAAAGACGAAGGAGATCCAGAAGGGATCGAGCTTCCTATTCATCCACTGAAAGTTCAGCCTCCTCTGACTACAATCACAGATCCATGCGTCCACGGTTGGATGGAAGCTATACATAGGTTACCGGACAACAGAACACTTTGACTATTGGGCAACCGAGGGCTGGCCCGTCAACCAGCCATCAGACCGGACCCTCCTCCCGAGGTGGTACTGTTCCTTACCATATTACCGACGATCGCGCTACCGCCGTTGCTATTGAGTTGGGAGCCGATGCCCGAAACTGAACAGATCTGAACCGTCACCAACATGAGTATACTCCTGAGCCTTATGTTCCTGAAGACCTAGAACCAAGGAGGCGAGATACGGACCGTCGACCGCGACCGGCCCATCCTCGCATTGTGGAACCCGACCACACCTTGGCTCGACATGCCCAAAATGTCCAGATGCCAGACATCCCGACAATGATTCGTCAGATGATCCGTGAAAGTCAGGGCCTCACCAATGACAACTGGGGACTCTCCCAGAGTCATACCCCTTTCATCGATGATATCCTTTACGCTAAACCGCCTCGGCGATTCAGAATGCCAACTCTACCTATTTATGAAGGGAGTTCTGATCCCAATCATCACATTCTAAAGTATGAATGGCTAATGAATGCCGCACGGGCTGATGATGCGGTTAAATGTCGAAGTTTACCGATCTTCCTAGGGGGCATAGCGACTATGTGGTTTACTCATCTACCACCCCGATCTATCTCATGTTTTTACCAGTTGGCAACAAAATTTGTTGAATAGTTCTGCATGCATGTTACAAGGCCGAAAGATGTTAATACCTTATTCAGTGTCACTCAAGCTCCCGAAGAAACACTCAAGCGTTATCTGGAAAGGTTTCATGCTGCATGCGCTGAGATTAGTAATCCCAATGACAACTCAATTTTGATGGCTCTAACTAAGGGGATCGATCCAGATTCCGAATGTGGCAACTGGTTGGCTGGAAAACCCCCTATGTCATTGGACCATTTTTATTCCAAGGCAGCCCAGTTCTTGAGAAGGGAGGATGCGAAATAGTTTAGGAAAAAGGATGACACATGGCCTGGTGTGGAAGGAATCCAAAGCAATGTTGTTGTTAAACAAACCGGGGAGAGTTCCGGAAAGGTGCAATTGAACATACAGAATAAACAGAGTCAACAGAAAGGCAATGGAAGTCAAAATAGGAAACAGGATCAGAATCGTGGGCCATGACGTAGGGCTCCCATGTTTGACACTTATACTCCTTTGAATACATCTCTGGAAAATGTGTACTTGCAGACCTGCAATACTATTCAATATAAGAAACCTGCTCCGAAGCAATCATCAGAAAAACAGATTCAAACGGGGAAGTTTTGTAGATTTCAAGATAGCTATGGTCGCAACACAAACGAGTGTCGTCATTTACAGGATATTATCGAGAAGTTGATACGAGAGAGAAAGTTGGAGTAGTTTGTTCGGGCGCCGCAGTCTGGAGGTGCGGGCCCATCGAATCAAAACCAAATACCAAATCAGGCGAGACCGGAGGAACCCGCTCATACCGGTGGGAGGCTAGTGATTAATACTGTCCGTGGTGGTCCTCATCCAGCAGATCGGAGCTGGAAGGAAATGGAGTCGTATGCCAGCTCTATTAGGCATGCGAGCTTCGAATTTGTAGTAATTTGGAAGACGGGGATCCGGCCAAGCAACAGAAAACGATGACAGACGACGTCGTATTTCAAGACAGGGATGTCGACAGAGTCGAAGCCTCAACCATTGATCCACTTGTCATTTCAGCTCAAATAGGTCCTGCTTGGATGAAGAGGATCTTGGTGGCAGTGGAAGTTTAGTGAACATATTGTTTAAGCGAGCTTATGATCAGATGAAGATGGAGGCGAAAGATTTGAAGCCTTGTCAGTCTCGTATCCATGGCTTCAATGGAAGTGCGACTGCACCCACTGGGATGGTGGAGCTACCAGTGGAGTTAGGGGTTGGAGAGCGCTGGAGGGTCCGGATATTACAATTCATTGTATTGGATATTAACTCTCCATACAACGCTTTTTTGGGCCGACCGGCCCTAGCTGAGTTCAGAGCTGCTATTGCCCCGTGGTGTCTGACTTTAAAATTCCCTACCGACAATGGAGTTGGAGTCGTTCAGGGAGATCAGGCTGCTAGACGAGCCTGTTATGTTGCTAAGCTACGGGAGGCGCATCGAAAAGAGAAAGGAAAGGCCGTAGAGGAATCTCTTTGGGTCCACTTTGCGGAGAATTGACAGCTAACGCCTGGGCCGATGCCCGGGCACCTTGAAATTTAGATCTGTTTAGTATCTGTAAATTAGTTTAATTCTTCCCTTTTAGAAAAATAAAGCATTTGATCTAATAAGGAATGCAAATAAAGAGAAAGAAATTTGTAAATTTATTGTGGTTTACACTGTCTATTTCAATAATAAAAAGAAAGGATTATTCCTTATAATTTCAAGCAATGTAATCTTTTATGTTTTAAAGTTAAATCTTTTGCTTTGGATTAATTTTTGAAAATTATAGCGGATAATCTTTTTATATACGATTTCAACAATTGCACATGAAAAAGAATATTCTAGTGACACTACAAGGAGAACAGTGATTTCCGACGGCTGAAAACCGTCGGCAGCCGTCGGAAGTCGTCGGCGGCCGTCGGGAAAAGCCGTCGGAATATACGGCGTCGGGGAGCAGTATTTCCGACAGCTTCCGACAGAGGGTGCCATACGTATTTCCGACGGTTTTCGACGGATTCCGACACTTGTCGGGATCTGTCGGAAACCGCCGGAAAAAATGTCCTACAGGCTGTCGGAAGCCATCGAAAATTGCCTACTAGGAAACTGTCGGAAGCCGTCGGAAATCTGCTGTTTTTTTATTCCTGCTGCAAATATAGCCTTCCATACACATTTCTCTTCCAAAAACTATTACACCAATACTGCACAATCCAGTATACAATATACCAACCAAATATCAAAACCCAAACTACACAAAATTAATCAAAAACACAAATACATCAAATTACATCAAAATAAAATACATAATATACATAACCATTCCAACAACTCCAACAATAAGTGTTCTACCATGTCATACATACACAAAATCATCAACATCCATATCATCATACAACCACACAACCAAGTGTATCAAACATAATCATACAAAAATCAATAACTACCTTCACCATCTACCAAATCAAACAAAACTAAAAAAATCATACCTGAAAAAGCATGCAAGCAATGAATCAATCTCCTCCAGATCCAGAGCCAGCCGAGGAAGGGAAGCGGCCACCAAACTGCTGCATGTACTCTAACAACTGTGCGGTCTGCATGGCCTGTTGGAGGTTCTGCTCCTCCAACTGGGACACTCTAGTCCGCAATTCTTCTATATCTGCTAGATCGCTCTGAGCTCTATTCCACCGACCCCGTCTCTGACTGCTGGTTTGCAATAAATATTAAATTTAGCTGTGTGATCTCTGTAAGTGTATGTGCATATCTCTGTAAATGAATAAAATTCAAGTTTATTGTTTTGAAAAGGTCCAAATAGCATATTTGAAGTATTCAAGATAAAATTATATATTCCAACATAGAATTTTGACTTAAATATCAAATTAGCAGTAAAATAAATTATTTACCACTTGATTGCCAAATCCGTATCGTCTGCCATGCTCTGCTGGATCCATAACGGACTCAAAAATAGCATCCTCCTCATCAGTCGTCAGCTGTTCTCGACCCGTATCGGCAAGGAGTTTCTGGCGCTGCTCCATAAACTTTTCCTGCATTAACAAATTAATAACATCATATCTTATTTCATTATAGTTTAACAAGCAGAACAATTACTAATACTGCAAAAAATGAAATATGCTTACATGGCTCTTGCTGGATTTATCGTCCTGCCATGTATACGAAATAGTTCCGTCCGGATTTACATGCTCGACAGCATGCGTACGAGTGAACATGTCCATATAGCCCACGGGACCATGCGCCTCAACTTCCTGAAGTTGATTTTTACATACAATTATTATACATTTAAATATAGCATAAACTATTACAATTATCATTCAGTAAATTTACCAACTCCTACCGATACTGCTGAAATTACTTCGACCCTCCGCGATGAGTGACGGGATTTTTATTTCTGTTTGCAGAGTTTCTATCCGACTCTGCCTGTACATTCAAAATTTGATACATTATTTTTCGATCACGTCAAATTAATAATTCAAAAAAATTTAGTATACTTGCCTTCGCCTCGTCCATTTCCTAGTATCCCAACCATGCTTGCCATACGCTCTCCCCCATCCACCGTGGTTTCTTACCAGATTTCTTAATTTCAGATATCGTGTCCGTATAGTTCTTGCGCATCTTCTTTATCCAGTATCCTCGTGCCAGCAGCATATCGTCTGTCTGGATGTCTATCTCAGCCTGTGTTTCACGATAAAAAGTAAAAAATAAGATTACACGGTAAACGATAAACAGTAGAAAAACGACAAAAACGAATTAAAAATGAAAAACGGAAAAATATACATACTAGGACATCCTTCCATACACACTTTATGATGTGAGGAGGGATGTTATCCCACTTCGTCCAGCAAGCACTCATCCTACTGCGATAAGAAGCTCTAGAGACATCCAGCACAACCTTCGAGGGAAGTAGGTCGAACCCCCTGTTTTTAAATACGATACAGATAAGTACGTACGTATATCATAAAAAAATAAGATGCTGAAGAAAATTTAATTCTTACCCGTATGCTCTAGGGACTAACGAAACTACTGGACGTTGTGACTCTTGCGATGGGCCACTACCATCGCCTCCTGATGATCGTGAAGAGCTCCTACCTCTATATGACATTATGATAAACCTATGACATATATACACATCATTATACAAGAGAATAATAACATGATATGAAATATATTTCATATGTAAATGACATCAACGGTATAAATTGCTTGATTAATGACTGAAATGGAAATAGAAATGGAAGTGTGTTATACCTGATTCATAATGGGTGTACTGTTCCGACGATAAGCAGATTTCATTGCATTTTTAATTAAAATTGCTAAATAAATGACAAATGAAAATGACATAAAACATGTAAACAATGGTAAACAGATTTGGTTTCATAGTCACATCAATTTCATAATACATCAAGAATTCAACATAGTTACATCAATTGCAAAAAAATCAGATTCAGATTTATATCAGTCATCATCGTCTTCTGATTCAGATTCGGTCTCGTTTTCTACGATATTTTCCTCTGCACTGTCAAACGCTTCTACCAAAACATTTGATTCATCGATCAAAGGACCAAAATCTGTATGATCGTCTGTAATTATTATTTCGTTATTTTGCTCAAGATCTGCCTGATAAGCTTGTTCGTCCGGAATATTCTTTCCATCGAATGTGAATCTGGCCTTTGTTTTAAAAACTGCAGAATAATCTACTTTATCTCTTTTTAGAGATGGATAAGGAGCGTAATAAACTTGCAATGCTTGTTTGGCTAGTACAAAAGGATCATACTTGTGATAGTACGATGTATGCTTTATTTCGATAAGATTATAATCCTTGTGCACATTAATTCCAAAACCTGAAACATTGCTAAACCAATTGCATCTAAATAGAAACACCACCTCCGCGGGTCGTGAGAAATATGTCAGATGCAAAATTTGTGTTAGAACGCCATAAAAATCATTTAAGTGATTTTCTGGATCGTCGCTACCTTTAACAAATACACCAGTATTATTTGTTAATTTTTTTACACCGTATTCTTTGGTGTTAAATTTATATCCATTGACGAAATATATTGGATATGTCTTGACCACTCTTTTTGGTCCCATCGCAAGATGTTTCAACCCTTCGTCAACAACACAATTTCTCGGCTCATAAACGTAATTTGAAAACCAACCGGAAAATTCTTTACTGAGATCTCCGTTCGGATGTTCACGTTCATAAACACTGTTTATATAAACAAATTATTACATTAGGTTATACACGCGGATGCATTATAGAAAAGAATAGAACACAAATTATTATTTCAGATTACCTAACAAATGGTGCAACCTCGGCACAATTTAGAAGAATATAAGTGTGTGCTACATGAAGATCTCTATCGTCTAGCCATATTTCTACACATTTTCCAGAAGGCCGACCATGTTGTCTAAAAATAGATAACATTGCTTGAGAGGACTATTGTTCGTCGCCTTCGTCATTACGAGGAACACTTTCAAATGAAATATTCACATGGTCACTGAAATAGTGAGAGAAAAAGAACGAAGCTTCTTCTTCGATGTAAGATTTACATATCGAACCTTCAACTCGTGCTTTTTGCCTCACTTTTTTCTTCAGATGATTCAAATATCTATGCAAAATTAATTTATATTAACTTCATCTTTCAAATGCAATTAAATTACGTGATAACATATTACATACCTCTCAAATGGATACATCCATCCATATTGGACAGGACCTCGAAGTCGTGCTTCAGATGGGAGATGAACAGGTAAATGTTCTATTACATTAAAAAAACCTGGCGGAAATATTTTTTCTAATTTGCCAAGTAATATAGGAATATCCACTTCAAGTTTACGTAAACGTTGCACTTTTAAAGTAGTCGAACAAAGCTCTTTGTAAAACATACTAAGCTCCGTTACTACCTTCCAAACTTTTAACGGCAGTAGTTCTTTGAACATAACGGGAAATAAATTTTCCATCATTATGTGACAGTCGTGACTTTTCATTCCGCTCAATCTACCATTTTTAAAGTCAACACATCTACGAAGATTTGATGATATACCATCAGGAAATCTTAACCCTTCCACCCATTTTAACACAGCTTTAACTTGATTATTATCTAATTCGTAACATGCTTTGGGTTTTTTACTGTCATTTGGTTTCATATGAAGCTCAGGACGTTTGCATAATTCTTCTATATCACGTCTTGATTTCAAATCATCCTTCGTCTTCCCTTTCACATTCAAGATTGTGTTAAAAACATTATCATATACATTTTTCTCATTATGCATCACATCTATATTATGACGAAGCAGAAGATGTTTCCAATATGGCAACTCCCAAAAAATAGTTTGTTTGCACCAGTTATGAACAACTGATTTGCCTTCAATTTCTGTTTGCTCTCCAGTTTCATATATCTTTGGATAGTCCCTAACAAGTTCATATATGTCTTCGCTTGACCATATCGTTGGTGGTTGTCTGGTTTCTACTCTATTAGCTAAAAAGTTTTTCTTGTCTTCTCTGAAGGGATGATTTACATGGAGAAAATATCGATGACAGTCAAACCATGAAATTTTCTTACCATGAGGTAAAGAAAACGCTCGTGTTTCATCCATGCAATATGGACATGCTAAACAACCGGCGGTACTCCATCCTAAAAGCATTGCATAGGCAGGAAAATCACTTATAGTCCATAACAAAGAAGCAAACATACGAAAAAATTTCTTCTTGGACACATCGTATGTTTCTACTCCTTCATTCCATAGTATTTTTAACTCCTCAATCAACGGTTGTAAATATACATCGATTTCTTATGTCGGATCGTCGGGGCCAGGAACGATAACAGTAAGAAACATATATTGCGTTTTCATACACATCCATGGAGGTAAATTATACGGTGTGACCATAATGGGCCAGGATGAATATTTAGAACCAAATTGAGAAAATGGAGAAAAACCGTCCGTACATAATCCTAATCTAACATTTCGACTCTCCGCTGCAAAATTTGGATACGTTTTATCGAAATGCTTCCATGCTTCTCCATCGACCGGATGTGTCAACGTACCCTCTTCCTCCGTTCTCACACTATGCCATCTCATATTAGAAGCAATTACAGAAGATGCATATAATCTTTGAAGTCTTGGAGTTATGGGTAAGTAATGCATATGTTTGTACGGAACTTCCTTCCCTTTCTTTTTTCTTGGTTTGTATCTCTCCTGGTTACAAATTTTACAATTTCTAAGGTTTGCGTCTTCTTTCCAAAACAACATGCAGCCTTTTAAACATGTATCTATTTTCTGATAAGGTAAACCAAAAGCCGACATAAGTTTTTTAACTTCAAAGTGATTTTCACACATTAGATTATCGGGCGGCATATGTCTTTTTGCAGCTTGTACAACAGCCGTAAACCCAGCTTCAGTGATGTTGTATTTTAACTTTATCGCAATGTATTCTGCGATTACTGACAGCTGAGTGCCGCTTTTACAACCATCCCAAATAGGTTTCTTAACAGCATCTAGTAAATCGTAAAAAAATTTTGCTTCAATATTTGGTTCTTCAACATTTCCATCATCGTCGTCAACTTCAACCATAGGAAACATTGATCATACTGCATCTTCGACCATATTTTCTATACGGGTCGTCCTAACTATTTCGTTAACCACACTTTCAGACTCTACAGAAGTATTTGCTACAACTTCTCCATGCCGATCCCAAACATAATACTCGGGTACGAAACCGTTTTGGCACAAATGAACTTTCACAATATCTGGTAACAAATAATTCAAATGTCTACACCTACTACACGGACAACGAATTTCTGGATCGTTTCCGTTATTACTTAAAGCGAATTCAACAAACACGTTTATACCATTATAAAAATCTTCTTTTATTGAGCCCCTCAGTCCTTTTCTTTGGTACATCCATCTCCTCCGATCAATAAAATAATCAATCATTTTTCCTATTTGAGAAAATGAGAAGTTCAAAATTTAATATTTATTTTCAAGAATACAAATTCGAAAAAGATTATTTTCATGGTCGTATAATATTTGAATTTAAAGAACAACTTCACAAATTTAAAAATATTTTCAAATAGGGCACATTTTATTTTTTACGTATCGATATAAAAAATTATATAATTTTTTTTCCATGGTCAGGCATTCTACTTCCCATTACAAACACAGTAAGCATTTACATTTCGTATATTACTTCGTCTCAAATGATTCAACAAAATTTCGACAGCATTTCTCTTTTGTTCCCTGCATTGTACACAAATGCGTGTACGTAGGAAACAAAAAAGAAAAGTTAGGCCGAAATTTTATGAACCGTTTGAGATGAAGTAGTATACAAAATGTAAATGCTTATTATGTTCATAACTTCTCCAATACAGGGAAAAATCCAACAAACATTATACCAAATGAATATAAATGGTCGTTTTTTGAAAAAAAACGACTATTTATATAATGATCATGTACAACACTCGTCAGATGGGACCAAAAACTGTCTAAGGGACATTAGTTAATTAAATGTGCGCATTTTACGAAAAAAATACAGTTTTACTAACTGTTCACATTTACAAAAATATATTTTAATTTAACACATTTATTCGACGTATTACATCAACTTAAGGCTCGTTCGACACATTTTTGTTGTTGCATAAGTCAATACATGCACAATATAATATTCCTAGCTCATGCATTCATTTTATCTTATTCCAACTAACACAATACAATGATAGCAGCGCTACACACATATACAATGGTACAACCAAGGCATACACAACGATTTCCATATACACGAACAACCACAAATTATACATGTTTTTCATAATTTCATGATAAAAGATGAAATAGGTATATCATGGAATGCTAGAAACTATTATAACACTATTGGAAACAATTTCAATCACCAATTAGCCCTAATTTATCAACTTATGCAAATCTAGAATTAGGGTAAAAACTGAATTTTTCACGAAAATAAGAGATTATAACTTAGTTGGAGAGCAAGAGGTGTTGAATTCACAGCGGGGAGGAGGAAAAGCACGAAATTAGCGATTGGAGGTCGAAAATGGTGATTTGGGGTTTTTTTGGGTTTGTTGATGTGGTTGGAAAATGAGGAAGAAAGGCTCGACTGGGTTGCTGTAATCGCGATTTTCTGATGGCTTCCGACGGCCGCCGACAGCCCGTCGGAAGCCATCGGAAAATGGCCATCGGAAGCCATCGCTCCGCCCCGTCGCTATTTGCCCCTTTTCTAGTAGTGTGAAGATGTATAACTAGAATATATTTGACAAAAATAGATATTTTTATGTAATTTACCGCGCTTGTAATAATTAAAATAAAACTTAACTAATAACGATGTTTACATGTAATATTCGCATTTAGAATAATAATTATGGGAAAGGAATTTAAAAGGTTATAATTCAAATAAATGGGAAATAAATGGAAATAAATATGCGAGTTGCAATAATTTGATAGGGTAAATGGATTAATGGATCTGATAAATAAAAATATTGAATTAATACCTATGGAATAGTTAAAAAGATTGCTAATTGGATATTAGTAAACATATAAATGTCATGTGAAATGTCCTTAGGATGATATTCATTTATCTTAGACAAGTTGACATTTTTGGATATATAATTAAAAAGGTAATTCGTTAGTAGTTGGGTATTTAAGGTAAATATAGCCTTAAATAACAAAAGGGGATTAGTAAGCTAAGTCCAATGTTCAACTTGGAATAATAAATAAATAAATTTAAGAATAATAAGCCTAGGATAGTATAGCTTAAAAATAAAATAATAATAAGTTTAGGTTAGTTAATTGGACTTAGTGGGTTGAAAATGTGAGGTCAATAGAATTTCACAACAGAAATATGCCCTTCACTCAGAGGCTACCAGCAGTTGTGCACACTTATTACCGATGTGAGACATTTCTAACTATAGAATTCGAATAAATGATTGTTAAGGCAAAATAAGAAGGAATTCTTTTATAGCCAAATCAATTGATGCAGTGAGATGTGCATATATATATATATATATATATATATACGAGAGTGTGGTAAATATGGCTAAGTCATAGGGATATCTCCTATGATAAGCACTTGGCAATGATGTGAGGTCAGTCCCAAACTCTGTAGGGTAAATCTGCCCAGCTAATCTGACTACCGATTCATACGAATAGTCGGACTAACGTGAGACGTGATTATGAGTGTAAGTCATAAAGCAAAGGACCTCCTTCAGTAGTTTTGAAGGTATTAAGTGGTTGTTTGAGGACCCACCTCTCTCGAAGTATTAAAGGGTCGACCCGTGAAAATAAATAAAGGACCTGTTTGAAGGATTCGAGGTATTAAGTGGTTGTTTGAGGGCCCGCTTCTTTCCTTAATTAGAAAAGTATTAAATGGTCTGTATATGCAGTTAAGAGCGGTAGAGGATATCTAGGGAATAGTCCGCTTTGGGTTTGAGGTGTTAAGTGACTGTTATAGGGTTCGCCTCTGCCTGTGATAAAAATATTAAGTGACTAAGCGAGATTCCAAGCAATGTCAGTTAGATTGTACCTTTGAGGAGTCCACCTAAGGATATGTATTAAATAATGGGGGCCTGCTTGGGGGTTTTGAGGGTATTAAGTGGTTGTTTGAGGACCCACCTCTCTCGAACTATTAAATGGTCGGAATTCTGCCTAATTCTTGTTATAAAAGTATTAAGTGGCTTGGGTTCTTTCTCTCACATATGTAGACTTTTAGGGGCGATAGATGCGTTAGTAGAATGATAATTATATATTAAAAAGCCATGTATAGAAGTTGAAGTTCTTGGTAGCTAGGACCAATAAACCAACGTTGACTATGCTAGGGGTCCACTTTATTTTAGAAAGTATTAAGTGGTTAAATAACATAAGCATACCTTTGGAAAAGGTTGGGTAGATTTTGGGTAGATAACCTATCGTACGTGCATGGTAAACAAATTGAGTTTACCTTAAATAATAAACATAGCAATTAAATGGGAACCTATTGGTATAAATTTATGTTATGGATAGTGTATAGATTTTCTAGTCAACGGAACATTGTTCTGATCCCCTCCTCATTACTACCCACATGATAGATTAAAGGGACATGTCAATGGAGCTGGATATGACCGGTTGATGGTGTAGTCTTCTTTCTGTCATGCTCAGTATTGACAAAGCAATTGATGTCCTAGCGATTCTATAGATTTCGAGGTAATAGCTAATGTCAATATTTATATCCAAATATTAATTCTTCCACTGTGAGTTTAGTTTGATCGATCTCTGATATGCTTATATTTATTGCAGGTACTAAATTCAATGATTCGTGTTTTGGTGGACTTGGGTTTCGATTTTTGTTGAAATTTGGACCCATTGAAGTACGGGTTGTTACACAAACATACAAGTAAACATTGTGGAAGAAGCTAAAATATTGTATAAAATCATATATATTAATGCATGTTGAGAATTGTATTCAATCTAATATCATAATGATATATTGTTAGATTTTCCATTAAATCATTATACATAAGGAGTTAGATGCTATATAATAAAAAGATATAATGACATATAAGAATATTTATATATATGTACACATTGGTTAACATGTGTGGTATGTATGGTAATTACCATTATTAGTAGTTGATTACCATCATCGTACTGCATATTTTTATGCAGTTCGTCGATTACCCTTTTTGGTATCATTTCACTTAGTAGTGGTTGGTAATGATTAGTAAGTAGTTTGACTACAAAATTAATATACAATAGTTGCCTATAAAACAATAAGCAAGCCGAGTTAAAAGCCCAATATTAGGCATTAGCGGAAGCTGGTTATCCTGTATTCTCTACTTCAGGAGCAAAGAAATCATGTACGGAAATTTACCAGTGCACTCGACAAGAATGAAACGGTCTCTTCCTCCCACAACTTGCTGCCCTGCTCTATATCTACTACGCTCTTAATTATTAGTCTATACCAACATTAAGTATCTCATCCCAGAGTTTTAGTAGCCTAACATTCTCCTTGGTGTCAATTTTTTTCCAATATCATCATTAAGATTGTCATGTCAGAGTGTATACCCCTGCTGTAGTTCAATATATATGTATGCTAAAAGTTACCTTTTCATTTTAAGTAAGATACATACATAACATAACGTATAATATATACGTAGGAAGGAACTTTTTTAAAACATTCTCTTTAGGTTTCAAAATACGCTACCGTCGCTTCTCAAAAATGTGTTTTTGAAATCACCCTTATTTTCAGTTTCATTTAGACCACAAATTTTGCAGTATAGACTAAAAATATTTATACTTTCAAAAAATTTCCACTTCTTCGAAAAAACTGCAAAAAAAGCATTTTGTTCTTTGGTCATAGAAACATCCGGTTAAGTTCAGATTTTTTTTCGAAAATCAATTTTTTTTATCGAGAATAATTTTAGGAGTGTAACTTAAAAAGTGTTTTTAGAGGGTTTTTCGTGTATCGGGTTTGAAAATAAGAGTGGGATGATAATTTCACTAAACAATAATAATGAAGTCAATTTTAAGTTAATTACCTAAATAAATTCATCATATAGTGCATTATAATTTTTTTACTTCGAATACCTTTATTTTAAAATTTCTATGACCTTTTACAGACCCACTCACTTCCCTTCTAATATTTTCAGGCCCGGCCTTGGACTTAGTGGCCTAGGGCCTCGGATTTTTAAAGGCCCCAAAATTTGAATTATTAGTATTTATAAATATTATTCGTTCATACTAAAAATTGTATGTAGCTCAGCGGTTGGGGTGTTTTGCAGTATTCAAGCAACATGGGTTCAAGCCTAATTGTTATCGAATATTTTGATGTCTTATAATACCTTCAAGGCGCTTCCCAAAATGGAATTTATTGGAATTTAATTTTTTTGTCTTGGCCTCCAACTATTCCAGGCCAGGTCTGAATATTTTACATTTAACTCTATATATTAGAATTAATCACTTAATCTTAAAACTATTTAAATAATTTAGCAAATCATTATTTGTTGATTTATGTAATAAATCATATAAATGTGAAAATTTAGACATTTATACTATGTTCATATTAACAAAAGGTATAAAATTCATTAGGTATACGAATACATCAATCGCAAAAAATAATTATATACATGAGCATTACGGCACGCGCTTCACATGTGATTATGACATGCACTTTACGTGTAAATTGTCTTTCTATAAATTGAATATGTTTAATGTAGCCAAGACAAATGATTTGCACAGATGTTAAGCCATATTTTTTCGCTGAAATCATGTGTAGCTAGTTTGAATTTTTATTTTTCAGTTGCAACATCTAATCTGTTGTTAGTTTGAATTTTTGTTTCTATTAATTTGCAAAAGAGGTTATTTGTTAGATCTTATTTTTAAGTGGTATTAAGATTTGGTAATATTATAGAGGGAAGTTTTGAATTTGTAAAGGAAATTTATTTGGATCATATATTTAAGCAACACTAGGATTTGATAATATTTTTAAAGGTTTATTTGTTAGATCCTATGTTTAAGGGATATTAAGATTTAGTAATATTTGTAGAGAAAAATTTTGAATTTGTAAAAAAAAGTTATATCCAATTTTCAAGTGATATTAAGATAGATGGGTATTTTTGGTAATTCACACTAATACCAAAAACGCATGACAACAAAGTTATTACAACTATTATTTGGTAATATTTGTAGATATCTGCATTTGTATCAGAAAATGATAAATATCTGAATTTCGTTAAAACAAATACAAATGTGAATATGAAGATATCTAAATTCGAAAATTGTTGATTCTAGATATGTTTTTGTTATTTTATCTAAATAATATTTTATATTTTATGTATATACATAACACGATCATTACTTAAAATTATTTTTAATGGTCATTTTTTTACTTTTATAATTATCAGGATTGAAACATTTTTACGTACACTAAACTAAAATTTTATATGTATGCCTTTAGATTTATCAATCATCAACGAATACTATAATAATCGATATTCATCTGCTATCCACTGATATGAATATCTATATCCAAAATGATTTTGAATGCAGGTGCAGATATAACACTATTCTCATCCAGAAGTATTCAAATTCTGTATGTGAAATGATTGCGTGACACACTAAGTCTACAATTGTAACACATATGCTTTGTCCCGCATACATAATTGATTACTGTTGTCCAAATGAATATTGTGTTGCTCGCCTATGCAATCATGCCATTAGAATAGTATATTATAACTGTAATGCGTGCTAATGTCGTAACTTTATGGATCAGCGAGTAACTTGAAATTAAAATACGAATCATTTCATATGTACAATTTATTATTATTATTATTATTACGAGCATTACGGCATGCACTTTCCGCGGGATTATGACACATGCTTTATGCGTGAATTGTCTTTCTATAAACTGAATATGTTTAATGTAGTCAAGATAAATGATTTGCACAACTGTTAAGCCATATTTTTGCGTTGAAATCATGAGTAGCTAGTTTGAATTTTTATTTTTTAGTTGCAACATCTAATGTGTTGTTAGTTTGAATTTTTGTTTCTATTAATTTGCAAATGAGGTTTATTTATTAGATCTTATTTTTAAGTGGTATTAAGATATAGTAATATTATAGAGGGAAGTTTTGAATTTGTAAAGGAAATTTATTTGTTGGATCATATATTTGAGCAACATTAAGATTTGATAATATTTATTTGTTAGATCCTATGTTTAAGGGATATTAAGATTTTGTAATATTTATAGAGGAAAATTTTGAATTCGTAAAAGAAGCTAGATCCAATTTTCAAGTGATATTAAGATAGAGAGGTATTTTTGGTAGTTCACATTTATACCAAAAAAGTGTCACACTAAAGATATTACAACTATTATTAAAGATAAGTAATTTACAAATTTAATATATAACTCATTTATTTCAATATATATTAATGCATTGCAATGTTAAATTCATTTTTTAACGTCAATTACCTACATTTTAAATATCTACAGTTGCTTACAAAACCCTCCGCAATATCACATAATATTGTATATTTAAACAAATATATTTTAATTAGATATGTATCTTGAATTTGGACTGTTCAAACAAATTCAATTAACAAATATTCGTTAATTTATGTAATAAATCCCAAAATATGACAATTTCAATATGTATACCATATTCATGTCAACAAACGAGATAAAATTGTTTTTTTCCATTCAAATATAATGATATATAAATCATATAACATCAAAAATATACATAAACAACATTAAAAAAATTAACTTCTTATTCATTTATCTCAATAAATTTATCACACATTAAATTGTAAAATTATATTTTTATATTCAAATACCTACGTTTTAACATTTCTACAATTATTTACAACCCCTTACGCCCATAGTTATTTCATAGTATTTTATATTTAAATCCATGTATTTAAATTACTTATGATATCTCAAATTTAAATTATTTAAATAATCTCAGAAAATAGTTAGTCCATTCGTCTAATAAATTTAAAAATGTATGTCAGTTTTAACATATGTGTGCGCGCGCGCGTGCATGTGTGTGTGTGTGTGTATGTATATGTATGTATGTATAATAACAAAAACAGTAAAAAAAATTCCATTCAGCTATAAAGATATATATATATATATATATCACATATATTAAATTATTATACACATACATAACTTTGATAAAGTTAATTTGTAAATTAATTATAATAATTTATCTCAAAAATGCATGATACATTGCATTGGAAAATTTTGTTTTTAACTTAAAACAACTCCGCAATGGATTTCTACGGTTTTTACAAAGTGCTCAATTTTTTCCTACAATATGTCTTTAAGTCATATATTTAAACTGATTACATAATTTTAAATTTAACATAGTTACTAAGTTTCAGTCAGATAATATTTGGTTTTTTGATGAAAGAGTGATCCTCAACTTGGGAATAACACTCGACTAAATAATATTTGTTTATTCATCTAAAATCATCAAAATATGTTAGTTTCAAATGTATACCATATTCATACTAACGAAAAAGATAAAATTGTTTACTCATATATAATGGTATATAAGCTATATAACATAATTTATACATAAATAATAACAACAACTTTAGTTTATAGTTCATTTATTTCACGAAATTTATCGTACATTGCATAACAATATTACTTTGCGTAATGCACGAGTTACACACTAGTTGATTATAAGATACACATTAAGCTTTACTACACATCATAAGTACGGTTGGATTCGGTTCGGTATCGACAATTTATATTCGAAACCATTGCCATAACGATTTATATGGTAATAGAAAAAACATACCATTACTAACCAGAGTAATCAGGAAACCAATACATCGGTTTATAGTTGCTCGAGGCTGGTAATAATCTTTTACCGATATAAGTATGATATTTATTTGTTTACAATATTTTATGTTAAAAGAATAAATATTAAAATTTGTTATTTTTTACTATATGATTATATATCAATTTAATTTTGTATAGTCAAACATACAAAAAAACATTATGGAAGAAGCTAAAATACTATATAAAATCTTTTTTTAAATACATGATAATAATTGAATTCAATTTAATACCATAATAGTATACTATTAGATTTCCATTAAATCATTACACATAAGATGTTGGATGGTGGGGGGGTGTATGCGTGTGCATACATAAATGTAGATGGAGGGACGGGTGTGTGTATCGGTTAACATACGTAGTATACACGGTAATTACCATTATTACTAGTTAATTACCATTACCATATCGCATATTTTTACGAGGTTTGTCGGTTATCATTTTTTCGGTTCCATTTCACTTGGCAGCGGTTGGTAATTATTAACAAGTGGTTCAATTATAAAATTAATATCCCATAGTTGCATATAAATCGGTAAGAAAGCCAAGTTAAAAGCCCAATACTGGGGAGAAACCCTAGATGAAAATTGTCTCCTCCTTCCACGTATTTTGCCGCACTACTCTGTATCTGCTACTCTCTTCATTAATCTGTACCATAGTTAAGTATCTCATCCCGGAGTTTGAACAACTTAACATTCTCCTCAGTGTCTGTTGTTATTATTGTTATTCTTCAATATCACATCAGAGTGTATACCCTCTTACAGTTCATCCAATCACGGTCAGTACCTTCAAAGACACGGTGATTTGCTCGATCCACATATTCCATAAGGTACAGATGATGCTGTGACGACCCACCTCCTCGACCCTTAGAAATCGACACTAATACATCCTCGGTATTTGCGTGCCGCAAATCCAACCGCCGGAAAGGCAGATTATCATGTGGTAAAAGAATAAAGATAGAAGATAGAACAATAATAGAACCTCACATCGTATTTAACAAGTGGAAATCATAAAGGTAGTACATAAAATCACTCTCAAAGTGAGATATCAGAGTCATGATAAGTAGTAACCCAGCTGGGACAGTTATAGTGGTCTATCCCTACAGATGCTGGTAGAAACATATTCATAATACAAACACAGCGGAAAGTGGTGGTTTTAACAAAAAGATCCAAATTGCTTCATGCTTCAAGCTTCACGCTCCATATGCTCCAAATGCTCCAAAATGCTCCTAATCAGCTAACTACTAGGCTGCCCGGGGAAAATTAGGGCACCCAGAGTTTAAGGGAAAAGAAAATAAACTCTGGGTCAATCATGAGACTGGTGTGAAAAACTCAAAATACGCATTTTAAAACAAATGTATCTCATAAAACCACGCCGCACATAAACATGGAAATGATTCTTACCTTATGATAACCAAAATATTTGCTACGTAAAACCATTGGGTATTATTTTTAATGACATCCTTTGAAAAACACTTTTCACATAATTATATTCAAATAGTCGAAATTGTTACATTGGTTAAATTTAACGGCATGATAGTTTTACAATCAAGTCCGTAGGCACTTACTCCATATGCTCCAAATACTCCATATGCTCCAAAATGGTCCTAATTAGCTAACTACTAGGCTACCCAAGGAAAATTAGGGCACCCAGAGTTTAAGGGAAAAGAAAATAAACTCCGGGTCAGTCATAGGACTGGTGTGAGAAACTCAAAATACGCATTTTTGAAAACAAATGTATCTCATAAGACCACGTTGCACATAAACACGGAACAGATTTTTACCTTATGATAACCAAAATATTTTCTACGTAAAATCTTTGGGTATTATTTTTAATGACATCCTTTGAAAAACACTTTTCACGTAAAATATATTCAAATAGCTGAAATTGTTACATTGGTTCAATTTAACGACATAATAGTTTTACAATCAAGTCCGTAGGCACTTACTAGAGAATGGATTTCCATACAATGGTAGGTAAGGGGCTACCTTCCGTACAGTACATCTCTAGAGGAATGTACCGAGGATACATAAACAATCCACATTTGGCAAGACCGGCCTATCCCTGTTTGGCACTCATACATGGACTGGATAGAACTGAATATGACATCACCCCAGTCGTTACCGACCTATCCAAGAGCTCTCTTAGCACACATAACATACTCGATATATAGTTGGTTATCTAGAAAGTTGATGACCACACCCTAATGGTTTCAATCTACATAGCCTTGCGGCGTACCCTGTTTAAACCATTATCAGGTGATGAGGCCTGAAGTAGCGATTGCCTTTCTCATAGCACATCCCACTTTGAATGCCATATTTCCATCCCATAGTCACACAACTGATTTCTACAAATGTATAACTCCTGAGCTCATACGCCTCAGGAAAGAGTGTAAAGCTAAGAGAAGTTGGCTTCTCCGCCACCAAATCTATGATACATTCATAGAGATCAATTTATGTAACTAGAAATGCAGCGTCAGACATTCGTCCATACAAGCTGCCCAGGAATAGGACAAACCGAAGGCACTCTCCTTCCACATCATATCGGGAGTTACCCCTAGGATCAGTAGCGAGAAGTCCTTGCATCGAAGATCTTTAATGAAGAAATACTGCCACATGATATGATATGAGAAATTTTCCCCGAGGGTTAGTGACAAGCAGCCCTACATTTCATCTTCCAAATCATATCCATGTCTTCATTTCGAATACGTAAATTGGTTCGAAGTGGTTTTCGGATTGGAATTACCCAAATCCGACCTCGGTTCCCTCAAACCAATTATCGATAAAAGATGTTCTATGAATAGGGAATCATTTTTTAATTAATTAAATTCTTTTATCAAAATCTCTTTTAGAGATATATATTTCCAAAACATTCTTTCCTGTATATACAGAATCATTAAACCTTTCTTATCAAATTCTTTGATTACTTAAAACCTTTTTAAAACTGGGACTAATTCGAAATCATTTCATTCTTCATTTAGTAAAATATTTTTAAATCATTTCCTTTAAATCTTAACATAAATTTCTTAATTCAAAACTCAAATTTTGATTGAGTTAAAACCATGTTATCTAGGATGTTAATCCAAAACCAGTAAATATTAAGTGAGCAGAATCTAGAGAAATCATCTGATTCTACTCAATATCAATTCCTGTATTCAACAAATACCTTGGATGGAATAACGGTGAAATCACCTTTTAAATTCTACGAATAGTACGAGTTCCCTCTGGGCTTTAACATCGAGTACAAGAAGATTATCTCCATAAAATCTAAGTTATTTATATTTGGGAAAATCATGTCTTTTTTATTTTGAAAATTTTTGATCCAAGTAAAGCAAATTCACTAACCCATCCGTCAGGCCAGTCCGGAAAACTAGGAAGAGCAGAAAACTAGTTTTCCAAACTCAAGCCTAGACACTATCTTTGTGACATCCATAAGGCGGTCAAGTTATTTGATCGACTCTAAATCATTCAAAATTTACCCATTCCATAAATTCTTCAAAACATCTTTAAAATACTTTATAAATCATTTGGAAACATTTACAAAAGATTTGGGAAAGAACGGTTGCGTTTAAAATTATATTTCGAAAGTTATGGAAAAGTGCTGTGGAAAAGTGTCGTGGAAAGTGCATTTTAAGCTATATTGATCAAAAATGACTTTTTATCATTTGGAAATTTATTTTTATAACTCAAATCGCTTTTGAAACATTTTAAAATATTTTTAGAAATTATTTCATATTTTTAAACAATTTTAAAGAGGTTTAACATCCCATATACACCAATTCGTTTAATAAAGGAAAGCGATTTCCTTTGTGCTTATCGACGTGTATTTCCATGACTTGCATATATATTCAACATTCATATTAAACAATCATCATCAACAATCATAATCAAACATATATAACATTCAATACCATAAAATACTATAGTTTAGGAGTTTCTCACCTTGGATTTAAACGATTAACTAAAAATTAGCTATAGCAGAGCTATTTGGATTTTAAAGCTCACGATCACTTGGGCTTTTCACTATGGAGTGCTCGGCCTTGACTAGGAAGCTCACAGTCTTGGTTGTAGGGAGGGATGGCCCGGCCTTCAATGGAAGATGGTGGTGGCCGTGAAATATATGGAAGAAAGGTGGAGTTTTGGAATTGTTTTGAGGTGCTTAAGTGTATGTAATTATATATTATAATTTTAAATTCTTTTTTGGAATAAAATTTTCCATAATTTCTTTTAATGTGGAAGCACTTAAAGAGGAGGATAAAGCTTAGAAAAATGAAGAAGGAGATGAAATGAGAAGGGGTGGTATTTATAGGGGAAAAAGAGGAGAAAAATATATAAGATATTTTACACATATGCATCATTATCCATCACATCAACATGCACCATCTACATTACCTTTATGGCTGAAATGACTACCCCCATGTGCATACTTTAGTGCTTGTACTATGGTGGACTTTTGGTTAGCTTAGGAAGTAAGGAAAAAGAATTATCTTGGATATTTTATACATATATGTTTTTATATTTATATGTATATGTGTGCATGAATGAATGATCATGTGCATGAGAATATATCTTCATGTATGCACATGTATATGTGCACATGTATCTCCATAACGTTGCACAACTTTTATACATTGTTTCGTTATGAATCCCGATTTTGATTTCTAACCATATTTTCACTTTTTAGTTAATATGTAAATAGTTATAATTTTTTTTAAAATAAATCTATAATCATTTTTAACTAATTAAAACGATCATATTTCTTTTATAAAACCATATAAATTAATATTAATAATTATTTACAAAATTGTTATTATATCGATAAGGTGAAATAAATTTTTCTTATGATTTCGAATTAAGATATATGTTTATAAAATTTATAATAAATTATTACTCTATAACTATTTAAAATGAGTTATCAAAATCATTATAAAAATTATTAAATCATTTTAATCTCAAATTAATTCAAATAAATAAATTTATTAAAGTGATATATTAGCGGGTCGTTATAGATGCCAAGCGTGGCCATATCTCTAAAATGATTCATGGTGTGGAAGTGGGAACCAATAAAGTCAATTCAGTTATTCAACTGAATGTAATATTATTAATAATGCCCAGTTTTGTTCTAATAATACTCCATACATGTATACTGTAACGATAGTTTAAGAATGGCAAATTCTATTTAAACACATAAATATGTTGAGTTTCCCCTTCATTATGAAAAAAATACCCCTATTTTACTGAGTCCCCCTCCCTTAATTCCAGTTTTGCCCCTACCTCTTTTCAACTACCCAAATTTACTTCTTCACATAGTAAAAACATATCACCTAATTCGATCGATCAATAAATCACTTCATGTAGTAAAACCCTAGTTCAATTTACTGCTCGCGGTAAAACCCTAGATCGATCAGTAAATCACTAACACCCTAAATCATCATGAGCAGCTCGTGGGCAGGAAGATTAGCAGCAGCGTTAACACCCTAAATTCAATTTACTTAATCGTTTTTTTATTCTGAATATGTACCACATAGTAGAGCAGCAGGGTAAAATTACAAATCACGAAGTAGATCTACGGAATTTGTAATTTTACCACGCAGATCTACTGCATGGTAAAATGAACAACCACCAAGGGTACCTACTTGGTTGTATAGGAAGACCATGCAAGAATACTGCTTGGTTGTTAACAAAAACCACGCAGGCTACCCATGTGGTTTTCGTTATCAACCATGCAGTAGTCTTGCATGGTTAGAGGAGGGTTTTTTTAATTTAACTCTACCTATTTTTAAATTTACCCCTGCCTATTTTTTTAAACTTGCCATGCAGATGAATCGGATATGGCTGACAGCTTTGGAAAGACGCAGGAGATTAGAAGAAAGATTAGCAAAGCAAAAAGAAGACAACGATCGAATGGTCGAAGGAGAATGAAGTGAAGAAAAGACTCGTGAAGGTGTTGGTGAGGGTGACGGTGATGGGGAGGGTGTCGGTGATGGTAGTAGTCATGGTAAGGATGGCGACAATAGTAGTAGTCATGGTAAGGGCGGAGGTGATGGTGAGGGTGACGGTGATGGTGAGGGTGGTGGTGATTTTAGTGATAAGAAAGAGGACGAAGAAACGAAGACTGATGAGGAGAAAAGCGAAGATGATGCTGTAACAGATGAAAAAGAAGAAGTAGATAAAGAAGAAGTAGACAAAGAAGAAGCAACAGAAAAGGGAGGTCCAAAGTATAATGATGTGATCGTAAACTTTGAAACTCATGTTGCATTGATTGTATGGAAGGGCGAGGTATAATAAACTTAACTATTTAACAATTTTAGTTTTTTCATAGAATAATAAAGTAAAATATGTTTATATTATTAGGAATAGGCACCTCTTACCAATGTTAACCATGCATATAAGATTACTGAGTGGAAAATTCTAGAAAATGTCACTGTTTTTAGAAATATAATCGAATCATCTGGACTTTTCTCGATTGTTCACACTTGTCATAGGAATGTGAACAAAAATATTATATCTTCTTTTATGGAGCATTGGTATCCTGAGACCAATATTTTTCATATGTTGTTTGGTAAGCTAACCATCACACCAGATGATGTAGCTTCTTTGTTACATATCCCAGTAGAAAGCAAGCCTATACAAAGTCTTACATACGATATGGAACAAGCAATCAAGGTTATTTTCAAATATCTAGGCATTAGTACAGAAGAAGCTAGGATGTAAATGAATGAGAAAGTAGGGAACAAACTGAGTTTATCTATGTTGGTTGAAAGATTCAAAGATGTTAGCGATGAATGGGCCGGGAGAGCGATTAGACGTGCTGCCCATGCTTACATTTTGTTCTTTCTTGTTAATATGTTGTTTGCCGATAAAACCAAGTCACATGTGCATATGTGTCTATTGAACACGTTGAAAGATTTAAATGAAGTTAGTACTTATTCATGGGGTTCAACGACGCTTGCATTTCTATATAAACAGTGTAACGACCCAGAATTTGACCACTTTAAAATATATTATTTAAAGTGATTTTAAATATAAAATATATAACATTTTATGATTTAAATAATATTAGATAGGATTTGCAAAGAGAAATATATACAAAAATAGGAATAATTGTTTATATCGACAAAAGTGACAAAATCCTGATTTCAGAAAGTGAGTTTCAATGGTTAAATAAATTATTTTAATTAATTTATGAGTATTTATATTTTTAAATAACATTATACAAATTTATTTTTAAATTTAGTTTACATAAATAAATAGTTTAACAAAAACGTCAAAATGTGACTGTAAAACATTTTGTCGAAAATCAACGTTTTGTCGATTTAAAGTTGTCACAACGTTGTTGCACCTTTATTTTCATATACATGAACACATATATATTTATATAAGGTAAGTAATAACAAAGTTACTAAACAAGTTTACTTTAACTAATCATGATTAGAAAATTCTAGAATATGATTAGTAAAAAGTAAGCACACAATAACAAAAGTGTCAAAATCAAATCTAAATAAAATCTTACTTTATTTTACTTAATTCTTAAGTGATTAAGACATAAAGAGTGATGTGAAATGGTGATGCAAGTGTTGAAAAAATGAGATTACTTAAAGTATAAGTAAAGGGTATTTTGAACTTTTTACAAAATATTATTTTAATCCAAAAAATTTCCTATAAATACCAACACACTTTCTCACTTTTTTCCACACTTCTTCTTCTCCATTTTCAAGCTTCTTCTCTCCACTTTCATGGCTTCCATGCCTTAGGAAAATAATGGAAAAGAAAAAAAAAGTAAAGCAAAATATAGTATTCCACCTCAAAACCAAGTGCAAACTCCTCCTCTCCACCTCCTAAACTCACGGCCATCACCACCCCAAGCCAATGCCGAGCTCCTCCAACCTTCCAAGTCAAGGCTGAACCCAAGTGAAGAAAGAAGGAAGTTCGGAAAGCGCAGAAGCAAGAAAAAGAGAAGGAAGTGCTGCCGAAATCAAAAGAGAAGTCTACGAAAAAGTTTGGTGGAGTGGAGCCATAAATGAGTACTCAAATCTTAGTTTTATTTTAATAAAACTTAAGTTGATAATACACATGTTAAATTAGAAATTAATATGTTGAATATTGATTTATATTAGATGATAACTTGGTTGATATTATGGTTGATTATGTGGTTATGAAATGGTTGATAACTTGGCTTGATAAATAATAAGAGAAATGGTTAGTAATTAATCAAATTAAATTTAATGGAAATTAAATCCATAATAATACATGTATGGAGTGATTTAGCCTTTAAATGATTTTAAAAAGGTCGAAAATGATATTATACTAATATTATAATATGAAATGAAATGAAAAATGAGTTTGAAATATGGAAATATTGTTTAAAATGATTTAGAAATGTTTTGTAAACATTTAAAAGTGTTTCAATAAAGCATGGAAAGAAATTGGAAAACAAGTCAAAACTAGGCGCGTCGCGTAACGGTAGTTCGCGATTTCGCGCCGAAAAAGTTAAATAAGTATACAAAGTGAAATATAGCTCGGAATCCTTCGAGATAAGAATTTTCCGGATTATTATATCCATAGTTTTCCAACAAAGAAAGAAAATCAAGATTTCATTAAGTAGATTTTAAAATATGTCCAAAACAATTTTATAAAAACATCGCGGTTTTGCAGTTCGAAATCCAAAAAGGGATTTCTTTAAAAATTATATTTTTAAAATATTTTAAAATATGAATTAAATTCTTAAAATATTTTAAAATGTTTTAAAAGTAATTTAAGTTGAAAGGATGGATTTCTAAATGATATAAAAGTCGTTTTGAGGAATATAGCTTTTTGCAACACTTTTTGCAACGCTTTTGCAACACTTTTTAATAACTTATGAATTATGGATTTAAACTCAACAATCCTTTTTCAAATCTTTTATAGATATTTTTAAAAGAATAATTTAGAATTTTAAATAATGATTTGAAAGTTTATTGAATCATTTCTAAAATGAAGATTAATAATTGAGTATGCGGAAAAGACTAGTACATTTGTCCTGCCTGTGAGAGCTAAACGATAAAATTAGGTGTGTAACTAAGGTTAGGGATGGAGCAACCAGTGCCCAGAACTTACCTGGCCTTCCTTTTATCTTTTAGATGAGGGGTGGAACAGATCGAAGAGAAAGCCCGAATACTCTAAAATTTATATTAAAGTTTTCCTAAATAAAAGGTGAAATAAAATATAATTATTCTAAGTTCAAAAAGTTTAAATAAATCAAATGATTCGATAAATTTCAAAGAAAGGCTATAACGATTCCATATTCACTAGAAGAATATTTTATAAATATTTATATCTATCGAAGATAGTTGATAAAAGGAAATGCATAAATCAATCATCAAATCTTCCAATAATCAAATTTTTTTATCGATGATTGGTACGAAGGAACCGGGATCGAATTTGGGTGATTCCTATCCGAAAAACCGGGATCAGATTTGGGTCATTCCTATCCAAAAATCCCTTCAAACTAATTTTCAAAATGAAATATATTGAAAACAATGATCATTGATGACGAAGATTGTAACAACCCTGGTTTTAGTGATTACCTGTTAATATTAAATTATAACGGTAGTTATAATTTAATATTGAGAATTAATTACAATTGGAGTTTTAAATTGTTTATTTGAAATAAATAATGATTTTTGGGATTTAATTGTGAAAATAAAGTTAGAACTTTATTTTGTTTAGTCTGGGTTGTTAATAAATGGGAAATGATTTTATTTAAGTAAAAATGCAATAATTATATCAATTATTGCCCATTTTCTTCTTTTAATAATTTTTAAAAGAAGTAATTGATTTTAAAAGTGGTTTATTTAAATAAAAAGGTGGAAATTGGTTTTAAAATATGTTTTGGTTATAAATAAGGTTTGGAAATGGTTTGAAATATTTTTCTAAGTGAGAAAAGTATTTTTGTTGAACTTTAAAAGTTAAAAATTAGAGACTTTTGCATTTTATTTGTGTAAATAGTGTATATTTTGAAATTAAGGGTTTAATAATAAAAGTGTTTTAAAAATAAAAATTAATATTTTTATTTGATGGAAAATATTTTTTGGCATGTATATAAATTAACACATTTTATTTGAGTGAAAAACTTGAAAATATTTGTTGTTTGAATTCTTTTCATAAGTGTACACTGTGCATTTGTGTATTTTGTGTTAAGAGAATTAAGCATATGCTAATTATTAAATTTGGGTCTTGACCCAATTAAAACATTTACCCTGTAAGAGTGAGAAGGAGATACTCTCCTTCCTTTTACGTTCATTCATTTTCACTTACTGTAAGTTTTAGAAACTTCAGTAGCTTCAAAAAGAAAATAGAAACTCATTCCCTCTTCAAACCCTAAGCTATAATCTTCAAATTAAAACTCAAATCTTGTGTTTTTAAAATCAAATTGAAGCTAAAGCTACATGTAATCGAATCTAAAACCTAATATTTCATCAAAAATCCAAATTTTGTGAATGATAGTCTGTTAATTGCTTTTCTCTTTCTTGCATGTCCCTGTTCCTTAGTTTTACAGGTTTCTAAGGCTTAAATTCAAGCAAAGCTCCAACCTTTTAGCTAATAATCCGGGTTCTTGCTTTGATATAGAAAGGTGAGTTAATAACTCACATTTTCTAGCTACTACAATGCTCAAAGAGAAGTTCTATGTAAAAATACGTACTCTGTAAACCAATTTTGTTTCAGTTTTTCTCCTTTATGAAATATGATCTGAGTCTCTACTTTGAATGCTTGTAACTTCCAATTTCGGCAACGAAATGCTGTCAGATTTCTTTCAGTTTGTAGTTTATATGTTGCTCTTTATGTCTGCAAAATTTGGTTGAAAAATAATCTCGTTTGCTATGTTAAAAGTTAGCTTTAAAATCAGTTCGCGGCTGGCAAAACCTCTGGAACAGAATTCGCGTGAGAAGACTTCATAGGTCGACCTGGCCTATCCTTAGGTCGATCGTACGGTCGACCTAGGGACAAGTGAGGTCGACTTGGCGGTCGACCTGGGGAGCCTTCATTTCCTTAGTTATTTGTGTGTGCTTCCTTTTGTTCCCGGTTTCGTTCGTGCTTGTTTTTCTAACTTTTGCTTCTCATTTTCAAAATGTTTTGAGATGTTTTGTAGTGCTATGATGCCTATCAATAGGCTAGCTAAATTATGAGAATTTGAAATTCAAATTTAAATTGAATTTGAATTGATTTTGAGTTGAACTTGAATTGAATTCAAGTTATCGGGTTTGAGTCATTTTCCTTGTTTTTTCTTGTTTTCGAGCACAGTTTTCTTCAAGCTTTTTGAAATAAATGGACACCATCTTCCAAACCTATTAAAGCTGCCGCAATTAGGGCACCATCTTCCCAATCACGAATCGCGATACAGGAAAAATAGAAGAAGAAAAGCGCGGAGCATCGGCCACCAGCGATCGGCGATGCCTCGTGATTGGTGACTATCTGGTAGGTGTAAGCAACGACGACTCCTCGACATCATCTCAAATCAATTGACAGTAATCGTCAGACTCCATCCATCTGAAAGGTACTGCTTTTCTTTTGTGTGTTCTAATTCTTAAATTTTAGTTAGTTGTAAGTATTCTATTGCCATACTAATCCTATGGTTCTTATCGTACGAACGATTTATATTTTTGAAATTAATTACGGTGTTCGACTGATTTAGTTCAAACTCGAACTTGATTTGCTGAAGACGAAGCGGAAGTTTGATTTTGCTGAGGTAATTTATTCAGTCGATTTCTATTGTATTTACAGGTATAAAAAACAAACAATTTCAGTCCAAAATGTATAATCATGTTTCTGAAGAAAGATGTTGATTTGAAATAATGTTCGAATTGTTTTGGATTTTCCCTTTGCTCACTTTTGATTTTGCTGCAATTTACGCTTGATTTCCTTTGATTTGGCAGTATGCATTTGATTTTGAATTTTTTTAACCCTAATCAAAACCGAATTTTGTGCTTAGTTTTGGGGTTATTGTCGATAGCGGTGCTATACACGGAATCTAAGGATACCGTCCGATACCTCAAACCTTGCAGTAATAACACCTCTTGGGATGCCTTGAATAAGTGTAAAGACTAGGAGTCGAAATGCAAACGTAAATAAGCTCAACCAGCTCTTTTGGAAAATCCATTGAGTCATCATTTCGCAAACGAACCCCTTAATTATCGTGTCAAATATTATTTGTACATCAATTTTCAAACACATTTTGTTACACGATCTTAATTGAAACCCCTAATTTCCCGAGCCAGCCCAATATTTTCAAAAACTATTTTCAGTAGGGATGAAAGTTTGATTATCTGAATTCAAATGACAAATATGAGGCTTGATTCTATTACATATGGTTTTAGAGATGATTTTGTAGAGCATAGTGCAACATGGAATGGAACCATCGTCAGATATAGGAACCGAATTGTCTACTTTAGGAACCAAAGCAGAAAATGCGTTATTTAATTCCTTTACCAATTTTTGTGTAAGAAAAACTTCATCGATGGCTGAAGAGTAATTGAAGCTCAACCCAGTGATGCTTGAAATTTCTTTTTAAGTAAAACCAACCAGGCCTAGATTTTTGTCATCTCCTACTGAGAAAATAGCATTCTTTATCTCCTTTTCGTCAACATGTATAATATGATTATTAGCTCCTTCCTCATTAATAATACTATTTCCATTGAATCATGTTATGTCATATGCTAAGCGAGAAAAGCTATATACATTAGTAATTTAGTATAATAAATTACAGCATCATTCTCAGTTTTTTATATCATAAATTAACTCTCTTCACTGTTAATTAAAGCAAGAACGCTAGTTCTATTTTTCCTCATAGCCATCTTTGCATAGAAGTATTTATTGCAGTCATCATCTAGAGTTAATATTTAACTTTTGCTTTCTGCTGTTTACTGATACTGTGTTGCAACATAGCAGATTTCAAGAGTTTTAGTGCTTCCAGAGTAGAGTTAATTTACTTTCAACAAGAAGGTCCATATCAGAATCTTGCAAGATTTTGTCCAAGGTTCAAGAATTCGGTTTCGGTCTCGGTCTCGATTTCGGTCATTTGAAATTTTCTTCGTTTCGGGTAATTTCGAAAGTTTTGGTTTTGGTTTTGGTCCCTGTTTCGATTTTCAGTCGTTTTTAATGAAAATGCAATAATAATCCTTGTAAATATAATATAAAATGTAGTTTATAAAGAAATATAGTCCATCATGTACCTGAAATTATCAACAATATCATTGGAATGTAGTTAAACAAAATTAAACTTAATAAATAACAATCAGATTAAATTCTGGTTGATAGGTAAATATGTTTTAGCCCAACCCAGCCCAAGCTGAAAAAAATGATTCAAGCCATAAACTTAAGCCCTAATTAATCATCACTCTAAATTAGTCATTATTTAACTAAAATAAGTAAATATTTTTTAGCCCAACTCAGCCCAACCAAAATAAATTACTTGAGCCCTAATCTACATTCCAGCCGCATCCAAATTCTGCGTACTCCCACTCTTCTTTTCAAAGTCGATTTCCACTGCTAGGGCAAGAAAACAAAAGTTGTCGCAGCTAAAAAAAATGTCGCAGATCCAAAAAAAAGAAAGATTCTGCAACTAAAAAAAGATTTCGCAGGCTTGCAGCTCAAACTTGACTGCCGACAGCTAGGGCAAGGAAGATTCTTGCTTGGATAAGTTAATCGATTTTGAATTTCGAATTTTGACTTTGAATGTAAAATTTAGGCTAACTTGGTCCTTATATTTGCGATTTAATCATAATTCATGATGGCATATTATTGCATCACATATAAGTAATTAGCAAAATATACCATTGGCAATATTATTGTAATCGGTTTATGATGTTATATTGCAATATTTTTGTTAATTTCAGATACAAAATGTTCTACATCAGTAAACTTGACCACACTTTGCCTTTGCCTCCACACTTACTCAGTCTTCCTCTTGCTGCTGCAATCAAGGAAGAGCTTGAGAATAAATTCTTAGATAAGGTTTGTTGTATTTTATCATTATTTGGAAATATGACAGCCATATATTCATTTTAATCATAAGTAGATTGAATGTGATTTGTTAGGTTATTGCAAATTTGGGGCTTTGTATATCTGTATACGACATCCAGTCTATTGAAGGTGGTTTTATCTTTCCTGGAGATGGTTGTTCCACATATAAGGTACGTTAAAACTAAAGCACCTTCCTTTTCAGAAAACCTAATCTCTACTATTTAATATTTATAAAAGAAATTGAATGAATCAAGGTTTTAAAAGGCAGAAGCGTACGCGAGGTGTTTTCGGGTCTGTGAGGCAAGACGTAAGCCTCAAAATGTTGAGGGTAAGCTTTTCGGATAAAAGAAAAACGCAAAACATATAATGAAATTTGAAATAAAATAACATTAAATTTCACAAAATTCACAAAGAAAGTATTTTGAATTGGTGGAATCCGATAAATCTTTAACCCACTTCCACGCAATATCTTTTTTGCTCATTGGTTCTCTTCACTATGCACTGCTGCTACTGCTACACACAGATAAAAAAAAATTTCAAAAAAGAAAAAGAAAAAATGCTCCATAGTCGATTCCAGCATCTGGAATCGAGTTCAATTCCACTTACTGGAAACGATTATAAAAAATATTTTTTTTAACCTTTCGTTTTCTTTTTGTGGGAAGAAACAAGTGAAGGTCGAATAAAAACAGTAGGAATAGTGCGGGTTTTGAAATAGAGCAATCCAAAAATTTTACTTCAGAGGTTTAAGCCTCGGTGCGTTTTTACGTTTTTTGCACCTCAACCACCTGAGGCGCATGACTATGGAGCAAAACGTTTTTTGAAGTGTGCCTCGATGCGTTATTGCCTACGCCTCACGCGCTTTTAAAAAAGTTGGAATGAATACAATTCCTAGTTGTCTTTTCTAAATTTTGTAATTACCCCTGCATTATGTTTGCAACGATTTTGTATATCACAAACACACAAATCTCTTACTGCTGCTTTCATCTATTCACTTGTAAGTTCGTCGATAGCTATGCTGTTAGAAATGGGGTAGAGCGCTAGTGCTAATAATGACCTTGGAGTCCAGACAAATCCAGGAGGAGTCCGGAAGAGTCTGGACGAAATTATGCGCTCATGCATAATTTAATACAAATATATTTACATTAAATAACTATAATGACAAAAACTACAATAGTAAGAAAATTAATTTTGATTAGATCCTCACTATTTGTTATTTTAATACGTATGATATATATATGTGTGTGCGCACACACACACTGTTTTTTACAAAACACTATTATAATTATATTTTACTGTACATAATAAAATTTGTGTCATGACTATAATTAAATATTTTTGTATCAAGTAGTCGTGACATCATAATAAAATGTACAATAATAGTGAACAGTTTAGCTTTTATTTATTCATAATAGACTACTTTAAGTTAAATTCCGAAAATATTTAAAATAGTATTTAAAATAAATTGAATAAGAAAGAAAAATGAAGAAACCATTAAATTCAAATTTCAAAGAAGAGAAATTAATGAATAACATTTCTTGTAATTTTTTTGGGACTAGAGAACAAATTAAGTAAATTTTAAGGAACCTAAAAAACTATACGTTTATTTTGAATTATAAAAATAATTTTTTATTGAGTGATTTCTTATATATTTTGAAACAAAATATATAAAATGTAATTAAAATTTAAATTATATTAGAAGATGAAGAACTTTAATAAATAAATAAAGTAATTGAGTGTTTTTATTGTAATAACATTTGATTTAGTCAAAATAAAAAAATAATACTAAAACACAAATTTTCTTAGCATCCTAAGAAAAACTTAGCGTTTGGACGATGTTTTAGACAAAAGGCGGAATAAAGTACTAAAATAAAAAAGCAGGGCGCTAAAACTGGAAAGTAGCATCTAAATGGTGCTTTGCGACGTCCTTGATAACATAGGCAGACAATAATGTATACATACATATGTATACATACATACATATCTATACATACATATACATACACATACATATACATACATATACACACATGCGTACATGCATGCATATATGCACACATACACACATCGTGCGTGCATTTTACGGGTAGATAAAAAAGCAAATTATAGTTTTTGTTGAATTTCAACATGTGTATCCTATGTTCAACATGTCTACATAAAAATAAGTCAGAGGTAAAGGCAACAAAGTAGTATATTCGTCTAGTTTCTATGTCAAGAAATGAGTTGGTGGAAATGACTACTTTATTTAAGAAATTGTATCTCTATGATATCTTTAGCAATTCAGTTTATCAAAATCATTACCGACAAATGGCATCCAAGTCATACAGCCTACTCCATGAAGAGTTTCATCTAAATTTCAAATGGCAGTATCTTTCGTCCACTGGTTTAGAGCAATTGCATCAAAGACAAACGATATGCTAAATAGAGTTGATTGAGCTAAAAAATGTAGAAGAGAGCAAACAAGAGGAAAAAACGGGTTGATGCTACAACAACAATCTTAGAAAAAAAGAGCACAAGTGGTGCAAGAGTATAGATGACTAATAGATGGAGCTGCAGTTTGCGATGATTACCTACGGTGTCTTAATTCAGCTAGTTGGTTATTTTATTCCTTTTCATAAAATGTAAAAAATTCACACATCATCGTCAAAAGCCGTGGGTGAGCTGTTGTACACATGTAGTTAAAAAATTACATGCTCTTGATCACTATAAATACGAAGACAAGTGAATTCAGCAAGGCCTTGGAAGATATTAAGTGATGACTTTATTTAAATAGTAGTGGCTTACTACAAACAACTTTGTTGATGATTTAGCTTATTGCACAACAAAATCGTGTAATGCCAGGTAAAGAGCCATGTAAAGTGGATGCACCAAAAGAGAGTACTAGTGAATCACATATTATCACAAAACCAGTTGACAATGTAAGTGTTGTCTCTTAATTATATATGAGATTTATTGTATTGATTGCTCAATGTAAGGCTATTCTCAACACACACCCTCACATATGGTGGATTTTATGTTAAATATGTTCATGAATATTAAATGTATATGATAAAATAAAATTATGTATATTTAAGCTGCTTATTACATATTTTAATATTTATAAAGCAAAAGTACTTGGTATTTTTATTGTGTTTATTGCAGATCTTTGATTTTTAAAGAGTAAAGAACTTATTGAAAGATTGATTCAAAAATATAGTTCAACTTCAAATCTTGATTAATAAGAAGTCGGTTGCATACACACACACAAAAGATGTAGCTTAGCCGGTTTTGTAGATATGCATCCATTAGAAAGTCACTGGTTTGAATCCCACATGCTTCATAGTTTTAAAACTAAATGCTTTTAGATATGCATCCATTAGAAAGTCACTGGTTTGAATCCCACATGCTTCATAGTTTTAAAACTAAATGCTTTTAGATATGCATCCATTAGAAAGTCACTGGTTTGAATCCCACATGCTTCATAGTTTTAAAACCAAATGCTTGTAGACATGCATCCATTAGAAAGTCACTGGTTTGAATCCCACATGCTTCATAGTTTTAAAACCAAATGCTGCTCCATCTATGTTCATGAATATATTATCTAGAACAATATAAAGAACCTTCTGGAACATACCGAATCAAGACTTTATGAAAGATGATGAATCATTATTACTTGTTTTAAGAACCCAGCCCGCATGTTCATTTATAAATACCTCCTGTGGCCACTAGAATAGGTATCTTAGCGTTTACTTTAGGTTTTTTTCTTAGGATGCCATTAGGAGATCAATTTAGATTTTCCTTAATTTCTTGTTATTTTGTTTTCATGTAATAAAATTTTCAATTCAGCAATAAAATCTTTTGTCTCATTTTAGTTAATTTTCAATTACATTTTATTTTACTTTATTTCTGCTTTGCAATAAAATCTTTTATTACTTTAGTTCTATTTGGGATCTGTGGTTTGCCATGATGCCAATAGATCTCTCCGCTATTTTTTTGCTCTCTTATCAATCAATC
Organism: Allium fistulosum; assembly: GCA_030737815.1. Lineage (NCBI taxonomy): Eukaryota > Viridiplantae > Streptophyta > Magnoliopsida > Asparagales > Amaryllidaceae > Allium > Allium fistulosum. The sequence goes on along the minus strand of CM060905.1, from coordinate 864,975,018 downwards.
ATCATTGCTCAAATTTTATTTTTTTCATATTACTTTGTAATTTTATTTCATTGAATTATTCAATCATTTTTTTTAATTTTTCTCCGTAATTCCATTTTCTGTAATTTTAGTAATTTTATAGTTTAGCTTAATCAAATCTCAATCTCTCAATTTCATCTAACATGTCTAGAATTTAATTAAACATTAATCAAACTCTCTGTAGGTTCGATCCGTATTCGCACAAATATTACAATTGACACCGTGCCCTTGTGGTAAAATATATCGTAGGTTTTGTTCACATCTACAAAACCAGTTTAGTTAAAATATTTTGGCGTCGTTAGATTTGTAAATGTGAACAAAAACCGTGATATATTTTTACCCCAATCGTATGACATCAATTGTAATATTTGTGTGATTATGGGTCAAATCCAAAATGAGTATCAATGTTTATCAAATTCTAAGCGTGTTAGATGAACTTGAGAGATTGAGATTTAAATAAGTTGAACCATGAAATTACTAAAATTGCAGAAAGTAAAATTTGGGAGAAATAATTAAAATGATTGAATAATTCAACGAAATATGATAAAAATAGTTGATTGATTGATTTATAGGAGGCCTATTGTCAAACCAATAGATCCTAAACAAAAATAAAGTGCAAGGCAAAATAAAATAAAATTGATAATTGAACTAAAAAGATTATATTGTCGAAACATAAATTACATTACATGAAAATAAAATAAAGAGAAACTAATGAAAACCTAAATTATGCCCTAATGGCATCCTAAGAAGAAAACCTAAAATAAATGCCAAGATGTCCATGATAGTGGCTTTAGGAGGTATCAATAAGTGAATAAGCGTGCTAAGTTCTTGAAAAAGTATTCTCCAACATATTCCATAGTGTTCTAGAAAGTTTGTTCTCCAGTGTATTCCAAAAGGTTCATGATTCAATATGTTCCAAAAGGTTCATGATTCAATATGTTTCAGAAAGTTTTCCACATTGTTCTAGAAAATATATTCATGAACATAGACAGAGCAACACTTTGTTTAAAAATATGCAGTATGCAAGATTCAATCCAGTGACCTTGTAATGATGCACAACTACAAAACCAATTAAGCTATGTCCTTTGTGTATATATGTGCAACCGACTTTTATTAATCAAGATTTGATGTTGAACTACATTTTTGAATCAAGTCTTTAATAATTTCTTCACCCTTTAAAAATCACGAATCTAAAATAAACACAAAAGAAATACCAAATAATACCGTTTTATGAATATTAAAATGTGTAAATAAGTAGTTTAAATTATACACAATTTTATACACCTCACAGTTGAACTTTTATTCATTTTCAAATAAAATCCAACTGAATTTATTAGCCACACTTTCGTAGGGAAACACGGTTGCACTTAGCGTATGTAACTAGACACCCATGTGTTCGTGGTAGTTAGAGTAGTGTCTCATGATGGTTTTTATAGGATACTATCCACAAAATTCAAATGCAATATGCCATGCTCCCAACATGCTATATGAATGCAACTTTTATTTCAGATGGGAAATCGATTTATCTTTAAACAGGAACAACCTTGTAATGTACACATGTTTTATTCAAAATCTAGAAATTTTTAATTATCAACCAGTCACAAACTTCAAACAAAAATTAAGCTCTCATTACATTCAACTCCAGTTTAACTAGTTGTTTCAGTTGAAAGCATAATGCAACCAAGAAATGCATATTTGATTGTCACAATTTGCAAAGTGACATTTCTATTTCCACTTGTATAACAAGTTCAAATTATTAACTCAGAATTCAATTACTTACCCTCTGTTTATTTGTTATAATTTTTTTACATATATTAATATACACATACGTCTACCCTATGGATCAAGGTATACCAACCATGCATTGCCTTTCGGCTCACATGAGAATGAAATCGAGCTTGGCGGATTGTGCAAACCGACTCTGACTATGTCAGTAAACGTTGGTGATCCTTAGGTGCTTAACTCATAAAACGAGACCAAGATATACCATCCATCCATGCACTGCCTTTCGGGCTTACATGAGAATCGGGACAGAGCTTGACAGGTGTGCACACCGATGTTAGATGTATACTAGCTGTGTCGATACCCTTGGGTTGTCATTATTGTTATTGTTTTATTTATTTTGTGACGAGAGTAATGCAAAATCATCTTATTATTTTTTGGCTTAATGATTTGAAATTGTTAACTTGTGTACTCTAGATTTACCACTCTTTAAACAATGACAACAATTTGGAACAAGTTTCATAGCCATTCCCAATGAGTCGACCTATATACTAGCTTCACTATTATCACTTGTAATTAAAAATTTTCATTTTATTGTCCATTTGAGGCTAATGGTTCATATAAATTCCCTTTGAATGACTAAAATAGCACACTTATTCTTTCACCTCTGTTCAAAATAAATCGATCTCGCCCAATTTGAGAAAAAATATGCAACTTATGCAGATTTAAAAAAAATGCTATATCCTTGATGCATATACCTAAATGAAATGTAAATTGCTCTACATGCAAAATAAATGCAATCCTAAAAAATGTGAACTTCAAGAAAAAAATGTGAAATTATGTGAAAAGTGAGAAGTTCTAAAAAAATTCACACTTAAATTTGACAATGTCTCCATTGTTCAAAATTTTCTAAACACGAAGGAAAGCACCCACAAGTAGATGCAAAACAAAATGATTTGTAATAAAAGATGCACTTTAACAATATGTTGAATGGATTATACATGAAATGATATATACATTTATGATGTATGCGATGCAGAGATTGCCACCATCTTTTTCCTCCACACTTGGCTTTGGTTTTATGCCCCCCAACGCTATGCTTAGGTATGTTTTATAATAAGCAAATTCTTTTGACCGACGTTTCATCTTTATATTTAGATTTATAGTCAATTAAGTTGATGTCCAATGATCTTTTAACTAAAAGTTTTTCCATAAAAGAGTTGTCACTGGGTGATTCATAAATTTACCATTGTAATCTTTCAAAATTATGCAACCGTGGATAATTTCTACTGAAACGGTAATTATATGTTAAGTGTCATCTAACAATTTATATGGATTAGTTTCCTTTTTTGCCTGATGTAGTTCAAGCTTATTTTCAATGTTAATGATTTCATTTCAACACTTTCATTAAATTCTAGATCAAACTTAGTTCACATTCACCGATTTCGTTAAGTGAGATTTCATTTCTGCCAACAAAAGTTTTATGTTTGTCATCCATAGTAATTTCTTAAAAAAATTTAAAATTGGATCGGTGATTTAAGTTTAACTTATCCTTGTGCGACAATTCATATTTAGGTCTGTCAACGGATGCTTTTGGATGCGGATAGTGCCGCATCCGCATCCGATATCATTTTTGGATATTGGATATCCGCATCCGCGGATACGGACGGATATTAGATAATTATCTTATCCGCCAACGACCAATAAATCAAGAATTGTAAAATGAAAATTTTAGTTTAACATAAATATTTTTCAATCCCATTGATTATAAAAGTGTTCAAAATTAACAAATATGATGATAATAAATAGTTTCGAGCAGTTAATAAGCATTAAACGAATATAATATAAACTACCAACTTTATAAAATAATAAATAAATATCTTTCACTGCACTAAAATACACATAATTTGAATCATAATGTTGACAAAAGCCGGACGGATAATTTTCGGATGCGGATGCCTTTATATCCGCATCCGTTTTTTCGGATATCAGATATTTATCCGCTTTTCGGATGTGGATGCGGACGGATTTCAGATTTTTCGATTATCCATTGACAGCCCTATTCATATTCGAACAGTTCGAAAAACTCACGTTCACTGAATTCGTATTCTTTTATTGAATTGTTAATAACTTAGCTGTTTTAGTAATTTTCATATTCCGAAATTGTTATTTTTAATTTTTTGCAAGATCGAAATTAAAACTTGAATTCTATTCTTTAAATGAGTCGAAATCATGGTTCAACATTCCGATTGGCGCAGCGAAATCTTGGATATTTCATCCTGGTTCAGTTGTCGAACGGACCAGAATTTGCTCTAAAATCCAGTACTGGAAGGAGACAGTAATTTTTTTTATTGCATTCAAACAGAATTAAAGGGTGGAGAACAAATTTTAGCAAAGAAAACAAAAGGAAGCTGATTCCAGTAAAGCAAACAAACAAAATTCCGATTCAATCAAAGTATTTAAAAAAAACCTGATTTGAAATTAGTGCTTCCGATTTTATAAAGATTCAAGCTTCAGAATGCTCGATGAAGAAGGATCGAGATGAGCAAGTGTCGTTTTTTTCCTTTCATCTTAGGGTTTCCAAAACTGTAGAATGGATGGACGTCGAGAGTTAGGTTTATATGTACTATTAGTCCGACTTCTTTAGCTCCTTTTTCAACAAGAGGATTTTAGGTTTCCACTTTGGGCTTGTTTGAGCATGTTTCTTAGCAAAATTGGATTCTTTTTCTTGCTAAACCAGCCCGAAGTATTTAATTTATGTTTAAAATATGTACTAATATATCAAAAAATAGCATAAAAATGTACGGAAATCCGGAAACGGAATTACCGATTTTTTTTTAACGGAACCGAATTCCAACAATACTAAGTTTCCGAAACGGAACCGAAAATCAGAATTTTAAACCTTGGTTGAAATTCCAAATTGATTACCACGTTTTGAACAAATTCATTCATATAGTCGTTTTTAAAATATTAGGAGGCAACTGATAAACTATATGTAAATAATTGTAGAAACTTTAGAATGTCCGTACCAAAATATAAAACGATGAGAAAGAATTAGTAAAATAAGTATAATGTGATAAACTAATTTGAAAATAAAAAAAATATAGAAAGAATTAAGGAGAAAAAAGAAAACTCCTAGAATTAATGAGAGCTATAAATTCTTCCGTTTTACTATTATTTAATAGATAACGGCAGTTGGAAGAAAGTAGCATAGTTGTCAAGTCCTACACCAAGCAATGAGCCGATGGGAATGACTTCATTCAGTTTCATAACTTGCATCTCTTTGTTATCTTCCATCAATTCAGTTCAACCATAGTTATTAAAGGCCCACGGTGCAAAAAAAACGCAAAACCTCCCTGGAGCCTTGACGCACGACACGGCAAATGGCGCGTGCCTTTTAAATTTACTGCGCATGTATAAATCTTTTTTATAAATTTAATATACATAATTAACTTAAAAGTTCAATATAATTTATATTTAACATATGCAACAAATATTTTTTGACATTTTGCAAAAAACATCATCAAATATAATAGCATAAGCATAGAATTTCAAGCGAGGGGTCTTTAAAACCAAAACCTAAGATAATAGTACATATTGCCGATAAACTAAAAATCTGAATTTGATTCAACAGCCATATTTTTCTAAGTCAATATCTGCGTAGTCAGATTCATAAGATTCATCATCTTCTTTTTCGTTTGTCACATATCGATTGGTAGTTTATTCGGTGCGACCGAAATAGAAATAGATAGTTTGAAGTTCGTTGGAGATTAAAATACATCCATTCAAGACTAGTTGTTCGATGCAACAGTAATTAGAATAAATAGTTTGAAGTTTGTTCGAGAATAACTTGGAGAATGTGACGAGATTATTTGTTCGGTGCGAGGGTGATAATTAAACCGTCGGGTCGAATCTGGACCTAACTCGGCTTGTCTCGATTTTAATCGGATTGGGTTTTATCAAGTCTAACTTGTATATTTTAAAACTTGACATGATCTGAGGTTCGAATTCGGATTGGGTCGGTTCGGGTGGTTTAGTTGAATAATAACACTAAAAATATGTATACTTTCTCGTTTTTTCTCTGATCTTTCGGGTTGGATTGGCTCATGTTATTTTTCATCAGCTAGACCTGACTCGGGATTTATCATGTTCAAGTTGGATTCGGACCGGTTTAGTTTGGAATTGCGGATCTTTGTTTCAATTGCCCATTGTAGTTCGATGCGGCAATAATATAAATAGTTCAAAATTTGTTGGAGATTAATTCGAAGTGTAATCGTGTCATTGTATAAAAAATATATAATACATTCAATCATTGTTGGAGATTAGTTTGGATTGTGAAAAATGAAAAATAAATAGAAAGAAGTAAAAAAAACAATAAGATTACAAAAAGGCGTGCCATTTTTGCGCCGTGTGCCATTTGCGCCATTGCCGTGCTTTTTCATGTGCGCTGCGCCATGCCTTGCGCCATGGCGCGCACCGTAACACGCCTTTCTTATAACTATGAGCTTTGCAAAATCGTTGAATTCCTAATATATTGCATACTTCATATATTTTAAATATAATTTAGATATGGCAACTGATATAGGTGAGAAATCTAACCTTTAATGATCATGGGCTTAAATTCTTTATTAAAGTTGATAAAAATGTTCAAAATCTCCTTTTTCGTTTCTGTTTCGATCTTCACTAGACTTTGAAATTTCGGTTCCTTTTCGGTAATCCAACAATTTTGCTTTAATTCCAGTTTACAAATTCCGGTATTATTTTATACTCAATAAATATTTAAGTGTACGAATGGATTTATACAAAACATATAAAATTTTTGAAAATTATATTATTAACACAACTTCATTTATAACCGTATGCAAATCATTAACCATGTTTACTTATATAACTTTTTTGTGCAAGTTTAAATAAACTACTCTGCTACCCCAATCCAACTCAATTAAACCACCCTCAAATTAAGAAAAAGGAAAGAAACCCTACTTCCTTCTCTGATGTTGCTTTCTTCCTAAACCCGTGCCCTAACTTGAATGAAATTAGTCATACATTCAAATTCATTCAAATTTCAAAGGGGAAAAAAAGCTGATGGATACTTGTTATCGATGAAGAGAAAAACACAATCCGAGTTCACTTTCGATCTACTGCTCGAAATCGATGATCCAAGCCGAGGTAATTTTAAAATCTAATGTTGTTTCTAACTAATTTTCGCACTATAAATTCTTTTTCTTAGTCGTCTTCTCTCCTAAATCCCGAAGCGGGATCTTGATGAAATTTCGGCCCGGTCCATGCTAGAATTGGAACGGAAATGCCAGTATTTCGGCATTGTCGGTCAGAATTTAGAACCTTGGTTGATAGTCATAATGCACAAAACTTTCTTTCCTATTGATACTATGGTGAACTATTCCATGGTTAACTGTCCAATTAGATCACAAAGATAATCAAGTTAATGTTAAATAAAGTTCATAGGAGAATTTTATTCAATAAAAATTGGACAGTTAATTGTATTCTAAAACATGTGTATATAAATGACAACAGAGATGTTCGCATGCATAGCTCAGTTGGTCAGGGCTGCCTAGCGACCATGGAACAAAGTTCCTTGAGATCGTGGGTTCGGGTCTTAGCAAGCTGCGCTGTGTAACCCTTAAAACGTGGAGCGGTTATCATCGAAAAAGTGAGAATGCTTGGAGGAATTGTTCTGTGTTGGGTTGGCTAAAAAGGGAGTCGGTTGTGGCGGGCCATTTGTATCCCCTAGCCCTCCTCCTCGGAGTAGGGTTTTAAAGAAATGACAACAGAGTTTTAAATCATTAAAATATTTCCCAGGTACCAGCTTATCATTTTTATAGTACCATTAACCTAGTTCAAGAGTTATAAACTTTTGTCTAGTCATACAAATTCACCTTTTTCTAATACTTTCTCATTGATTAAAACAAGACCAGTTAGACTATGTTCCAGATGATCAACAAAAGAGAACCCACATAAGCAATATACATTAATTGGTAACGGTCAACTTTTTGCCAACTAATATTTAATAAAAATGACACAGTAAGTCATATAACTGTATCCTTCTGTAATACTCAACAAATCACTCAGTCGCTCATTGAGTCGTTGCCTTTCTATATTAGCAATTACATTGTACAGATCAGTGAGATTATGTTATTTTGTGACACTGAATATAGAAACAAAAGGGTTGGAATTCTTTAGTGAGTTGTTTGCAGGCAATTTCAGAAATTGTAATGATTCACCAAATTTTTATGTTCATCGAATTTTTGAAATGCTGTATTCTTTTTGCTGCACAATGTTTAAAACGTTTATTGTGTTGTACTTTCAGGTTATTTTTAGATTAATCATGTTCCGACCATTTATTGGGGAAATCATTACCGGGAAAGTTGAAGAATCCAATGCCACCGGTTTGCGCTGTATGTTATAGTAAAACCCATTTTATTAGTATGCAAGATGAATTTATATCCACCCACCCAGCGATAAATGAAGTAATCATGTTCCGACGTGTTTTTGTCTGGCAGTGTCTCTTGGATTCTTCAGTGATATATATGTACCTTCAAATTTGTTGCGCCAACCATGCCGTCTGTAAGCGTTTATCTGTTCTAATATGACTTTTTTTTTGGCACTGATATTATTTGATTAGTCGTTATTTCCTTATTTATTACTCTTATTTACATTTCCATGATTAAAAAATTGCTCCAACAGAGGAGAAGATGGACTATGGATATGGACTTACGGCGATGATGAGCTACCTATAGATGTGGATGAGAAGGTTTGTTTTAAATATCCGTGTTTATCTTGTCAAACATTGCTTTAACCTCCATGAAACCTTGACTAATGTTAAGAATTTGATTTTACAGATTTGTTTTCGAGTAAATAGCATCAGATATCCACCAATTCCATACGAACAAGATGAGAATGCAAAACCATATGCTCCAATGGAGATCATTGTGAGACACTGAATATACCCAAACAAAGACTAATTAATTAATTTATATGTTGCTCTGAGCTGACTGAAATTATTTTCATTCTTGATTGCTGATGCCATATTAAGTTTTACACATTTTTTTCAAGTTGACAATTAGTTTGCATGACCTTTGTTTTTTCACAGTTGGTTGAATTTTTTCCTACATAAGCTGAAAATAATAACTTGAGCTAATGCATGCTGCTATGCCACCATTTTTGCATTTTTGATTATTTTCCGCACAAATTTTAGTTTTAAGCTTGAGGAAAAAAAACCTATTTCAACTTTAGGACCCATTCAAAACTTATTACGAACATAGACCTCTTTTTCACTTAGTTGGCATTTTATATTTGCGTAATTTGAAATTGTGCAAACACAATTTATTTTAAAAATATTTTTGTGCTTGCACATGTACAAACTATAAATTTGTGCTTGTGCATTTTAGAATTGTGCAAGCACTAATCCCGACCTGGTGAAAACCATGCTAGTTTTGTAATAAGTTTGGAACGGAGCCTAAAGTTGAAATATGTTTTTTTATCCCCTCTCGAGTCTAATACTAAAATTTGTGCTTAATTTTCCCATTCAAGAGACAAAAGCCAACATGAACGAAAAGTCGGGTTACTTGGAATAACTTTTGATGATATTTTGCTTTGACTTCAATAAATTTACAAGTGTTTGTGAAGAATTATTGAATTTTGTCTTTATTTTAGATTGAGCTTAGCATAAAAAAAGATATCAATTTTATACACCATTTACACTAATAATAATTTACAATTGTTTTCATTCCCAGCATCTAGATATGGTAACCAATATAACCATTTAATAATGTTTTAGACTCTGGCTGTTTACCTTTCATTTGCAAAATGCGACCTTGTATGGAGATTGTTGTATTTTATTATTATTATTATTTCAGTTAGATTAGTAATGTATAGTGTTGATAAATGAAAAACGAGATGATTTTATACTTAATATTAGTAATCTCGGATTTAAATTTTATGATCATTTGCAGGCTGACGTCGACGAAGATGGTTTAGGCATGGTTGCTTGGTGGCAAGACTAGTAGGGTAACCCTGTGATCCCAAAATCAGTTTCTTGTTCCTGTTTTTCAGACTTCTATACTTAGCTTTAGCAGTATGACATGTATTACCAAATAATGGTAAACTAACACGATTTTTATTTTGAGCATTCCGAGGAATCTAGATGATGAAGATGACTATTGTACTCTGTATCCCTTTTATATTGAAAATTAATTTGGCATTTGGCAAGTTGATTATGTTTGGTATTATTTGCAATTGTAGAATATACTTATGAACAATGCCATAATCTATATAATGGTTTCGGTAATGAGAAACATACCTTGGTTTGAAATGTTAAGCATACCCGATTTTACTTTCCGCCTTATTGGTGAAGAGCATAGCCAAGGATGATCAATGAACGAGAATACTGGATATAATCACAGTTATGTTTACATTCTCTACCAATTAGAAGGGGTGAGTATGCTTAGCATCTTTTCCCCCTTTTTAAAGTAATGGATATTATAGTTTATTCAAAGTGCTAACCAAGCATTGTAGTGATCCTACTCTTAATTTGTTGAAATGTTTTTTTCTTTTTGGAAAAATGAATTAATGATTATCATCTCCTATGGGTTCTTTGTCTTTGATTTTGCTTTTGTGTTAAGCAAATTCAGTATTTATTTTGGATTACTTTCGACTGTTTAGTCATTTATATGATTAATGAATAACTATGATGAAATTCCTAAGCAGACCGTGGGCCAATGTGGTATGTAGCTAAATTAACTGTACACGAAGAGTATGTAAGGTATAAAATAAAACAAACTAAAGTTCAAAGAATGCTAACTCAGTATGCAACAACCTAAAGTAAAGATCACATAACACATTTGTTTAAACTCCAAATCCTAGGTTCAATCTTTCAGGTTTCTACGGATTTTACTAATAAAAAACCATGATGGAACAAACATACATCCACTAGGCTTCTCTAGTATACCGATGACTTCTTGACAATCAGTTGATGGCCTATTTCTCAACTACAACAGAACCAACCTCTCAATTGTGCACCATCAACTTCTAGACAGCATACAACAACAGACTTCTTGATTCAAATAGGGACTCTTCGGCTGCGTTTGGTTTGATATTTTTAGTTTTGAATTTTCGTCCATTCAAAAATGCACAAGACGCATGTATATTATCGAAAACGATCAATTTAAAAAACAAAATTAACATGCAAAATAGAAAACAACATTTTTATTTTTATTTTCCGTGTTTTGAAAAATGATAGAAGCACGAGAAACAATCCATCGTCCTTCCATCCCCTCCGTCGTTACTCCTTTTTCCTTCCCTTTCCTTCGTCATTCCTTCACTCCTCTCATATTTGACATACATATTTGAAAACATAAAACACAAAATTCATTTTTAAACCAGACGCTACCTTCATTTCCAATGCAGCTTCAAGTAGAAAAAGAGTTCGACAACAATGCATCTCATAATATCTATTAGTTTCTTTGACTACAATAGCTCTTATAACACTCACAAACATACTTGAGTGTAGTGTGTTATAGAGGTTAGGATACTTTAAAGACCAATTATGAAGAGGAAAAAAACAAAAAAAGAAAAGAAAAGAAGAAGAGTTGCGATCATCTAAAACTCGGGAAACCTGAAGAGATGCATCTCAGCTTGAACGTTGGGTCCTTGACCAATCGGCTGGTCATGGACGAGTTCTCAATTCAAGTAGCAACATGATGATTCCCCCTACAAAAATTATTAAAAAAATTCGAAAAAAAAAATTTCAAAAATAGTAATTGTTGTTCTTGAAGTTTTGTAGATTTTTGCGTAATTTGTGATGTTTTAACAAAGTGTAATATATATGACTTGAAGACGTAACATAATCTTTTCCTTTGTGCACAGTGATACATGTCCGAACGGATTCCTTCTTCATATCTGAGCACCGTTAGGCTTTGTTAAACTCCATTATTTGTCTTGAATGCTTGTGCACATCTTTGTAGCCTTGTATACTTCATTTGTTGCTTGTGCAATTCTTAGTTTTACCCGTAGACACCTGTCTATGTTGATTTTGACTTGTGAGTATATATCTTGGTATTTTGCTTTCATTGGCTACATAACCTTCGCTAGTAAGTTGAAAAGAATTGATAAACTCATCAATACCGAATTGTATGTTAGTGATCGTCGAAAGCTAAGAAGCTAACTTATGATACGGGTATTCCATCGATGAAAACATTTGTATCCCTCATACATTTTCGAAAAGGGTGAGCTTAGCATGCTGTAATAAATAATTAACAAAATGAATGCAATAGCTTGTTAATAAATTTCCATATAATATATATGCTTATGTATGGTAAATTGTTACGGTTATACAACATGAATACTATGAAGAAGTGAAGAACGAATATTTTTAACCAGCATTTTATGAATATAATGCGGGCTCTGATACTACTATTTGATCAGATGCATCTAACAATAGAGTAAAAAGACAAATTCAATATCATAATAATTATTATAACCATGATAAAAATCAATAAAAAATATTATAATGCAAAAATATATTTTTTATTTTTCAGATCCGATAGATAATTTTTTTTGGATTAGTTTATTATTTTATTTAATTTTTTAATTACTTAATTCTATTTTTAATACATATCATTATTTTAGAATTCAATATAATTAAAATAACAATAACGATAAAACTGAAATAAAAATATTATAGTGCTCACAAAACAATAGAAATTTAGATCATTAAATTTTTTTTATTTAACACACAAACGCACACACATATATTGCAACGCTTAAGTATATTTACATATAATTATTAAAACCCAAAATTAACATAATTTTTTTTACTTTTCTTATTATTTTTCCAGAAAATAATTTAAAAAACGAGATTAGAAAAAACGTTTGTTTAATATATATATTATCATTTAAATATATTACCTATATATATAATTCTATATAAAAAACATTTTTTACTATAGGAAAAATATTTTCGGCCATACACACACCCCCACATTTAATCATGATATAAACTAAAATGTTTGAAAATAATATACCTTAGATGAAATTGCTAATTGATTGCTCGTGTTTTGAGCTTTGTTTGTAAAGCCTAGCTATTGGCTTCAACTTACTCTAGTAGAGGCTAAGGTTTTAAGTTTTTTGGCTGTATGTTTAGAATGAAGGAATAATGTGGTATTTATAGCCTCCAAAAAGACTAGAAAGTATCTGCATTAAATCCACTTTTTTCTCATCCTCTTTCCAATAAACTACTTGCCAAACAGGAAAATAGAGTGAATGAAAATTTTCAACCATATTTTTGAATGAAAGACACAAGTTTAAAATTTAGTCTCAAAGACATAAAATACTATATTAATATAGCATTCAGATAATACAGATGCTATATGAACCATGAAAACGAATGCTAAATGAACTTAGCATTATATATGTATAATACTATATGAACTTAGCATTATATATTTGTAATGATATATTAATCTGGCATTCTCTTTAACCGTGAAAGTGAAAAAAAATAGTTCATCTACTGTAATTCATCTGAAGCTGGTTTAATTTAGCATTTCGTTTACCTGATGCTAGTTTAATATCTTGTAACATCCCTCTACTTGGAGGCCCAAAACTAACGACTACGGATGCTGCAGTCATCCATAGTTATTAATCCTCGGCGACCAAATACAGCGGTGTTAGATACATTGTTACACAGATCACAAGAATATGGAAAAAATTTAACAAATTAAAAACACATTTCCACATTCCATTCAAAACATTTCATGTTCATTACATAATCCCGCAAACGTTAACCACGTTCAGAAAAATATAATTATTACACATACACCAAGAGCGACATATGAAAATGCCCCTTTGGTTGATCAGAGTATATAATAAGGCTAATAAGTGTGCCTTTACATCCAAAATACACAGCGGAAAAGATAACTCTAAATAACTAACTACCTCATGCACACTTCCGGAAGCTTTATTCGTCTAAGAAGAGAACATGGAAACCCTAAACCTTAAACCACTCAAAATCAATTGAGTACCCAAGAGTTTAAGGGGAAAACAAAAACTTCGAGTCAGACATAAAGCCTGGTATGAATAATAATCTGACATCTCAATTCATTTAGATAACTAGTGAGACCACGCTGCTTAGTGGAACGAGTTTTCCTCTCACTAGTATCCTAAAACCTTTTATAAAACCACATACTGTGCTCCTGCATCCACAATGGTTAAAAACATAGCATTTCAAAAATATTATGATGATATACATATATAAACATTTTGGATTTTCCATCCTCAGTTTAATTGACTCCCAGTCTTATTTATAGTTTCTAGGGTCACTATTAACCTATTAGTTTTCATGGGTTTACTAATAACCTTTTTACAACCTATGGACTCCCAGTCCTATTTCGTAGTTTTCATAGGATCACTAAGAACCTATAAGCCCCTGCCAATTAACTTAATTAATTCATGGGTTCCCCTGAACCTATTGGTCATTCCAATAATTCATCTTCTATCCTAGTTTTCATGGGTTCACTAGGAACCTACTGATACCTCCTATAACTCCCTTCTTATCCTATTTTTCATGGGTTGACTAGGAACCTTTTGACTGATGTCAATACTTAATCCGGATATAGTTTTCATGGGTTCACTACAAACCAATTGGCCCTTGCCAACCATCCTTAATACATATTTTTTATGGGTTTACTATGAACTGTTGGTTACCCCCAATAACTTCCTAATCATAGTTTTCATGAGTTTACTATGAACCTATCTGCCGAATAACTTCAAGGTTTGGGCATCCTACATTTTGGTCTCCCTGACTCTCTGGATGCAATTCTACTCATTTTGGAGTTTAATCAATTTATATTCACCACTGGGTCAACCTACTGGTTCTTCTACCCCTTTATCCCTAAAACACAGTTATGGGTTCTTTATCATATGCATATATTCATATTTGAAGAAGTAAACATAACAACTTAACAATACCACTCCTGTGGGTTTAAGGTCCTTGAAAACATTTACATATAAAAATGGTTAACCCCTTTAACCTATATTTTATAAAGGAAATACTTATTCAAATTTACATACTTGAAATTCTTTCAAAACTCCTTTATTTAGCCATGGGTTTTTCCTTAAATAATGAGTTTGGGTTTAAAAAGCTTTTCGACACCTTCGAAATCTTGCTTTTGATTCCATTGGATAGCCTCCTTCGAAAGCATTAAATTCTATCTTTAAAACATCAGGCTCCTTCCTTTCAAATACTTTAAAACATCTCTTTCGAAACCCTTCAACCATGTTAAAGTATTATCATAAAAGTATAGAAGCATAGCTTCGAAACCATTCAAAAATAATCCTTTCAAAACCCACATATTGATGTATGTATGACTCTACTTAGGACTTCATGTCTGTCATACAGTCATTCACCCATCACGATTTATTCTGATTTATTTATATATAAGGAGATGAGATTATATCTGGATAGGTGTCCAAAGTGTAGTGGATTGTCATATCTTTTATTATATATAATTTTCAAATAGGTGGCATATATATATATTGATGTTGATGTTCAATTACTCGAGATTGAGAGATATATTCGGACATTGTATTGTGTTAACCTAATTATACTTGGCGATATCTTCCTTATTGATGATTTCTGGATTTTGATGATGATTTCGGATATGGATAATTCACCCATTTGTTATTGTTTTGATGAGATAATATTTGATGTGATTTTATCCGGATGATGACAATTTTATGCACGGTTTTGTAGTGTTCTACATTATATGATATTTGGGTTTGTTTGAGATAACATTACTATATTTATACCCAGTATATACAAAGTGCTATATGTTTATTAACCTTGGGTTTAGATATAGTCCGACCCATTTATTGTTTATATAATCCTCATGTTAGTCCGAGACTTTTCAGGTACAGAGACAATATGACTAGCTTGTGTTTTCTAGGCATCGAGGAGATTAGATATTCAGCAATTTGGATTAACATCTAGTATTGTATAGTCTTGTGTGTGTATTATTATGATGTATAATGGACACATGCTGTATATATTGGTATTATATATTATCGCTCCGATTCTTGCTCTATATTCTCTGATATTTACTGTATATTATGTATTGTTCTATCCTGGAGGCACACGTGTTTATTACTTTATGCTGATATTGTGTACATTTTGTGGTGAGTTATATTTGATGTTTAAATGTGTACCAGTGTCACCACATTCTCCGTATTATCTAACAGTATTACTTAGTAATACTTTTTGATAGTATGAGTATAGAGGTGAGGTGTTACAAGTTGGTATCAAAGTGAGGTTCAGAACTATACATCATATACAAGAGACACGAGTCCTGACCTTAGATGTGACTTAGAGTCCTTGTCCCCGTGGGTGTGTGTGGTAGATTATCGTTTATATCTAAGTGATATTTTAGGAGTATATAATTGTAATATCCCGGAAATTTGGGGCAATATCAATTTAATAATCTGTTTAAAGTAATTAAATTGATTGATAATTTTTGATAATAAAATTTGATTTGGTTTAATAATCTAATTAAATGGATATTTAATTAGTGAATTTATCCTTTAAAAAAAATTAATAAGATGATTTCTATTTATAATGTATATATATAATTGTATATATTGTAAATAAATAAGCTTGTGTTTGAAATTTAAATAATAAATGAAATCTTGTTTTTAAATTTCTAATATATATATATTGATAGTTTGGAAATTTTAATATTTGCTTTTCAAAGTTATTTAAACAAAATATCTATATGGTTTTAAATAAGATTAATAATAAGGTTATTTTATTTTCTTTTTGAGATATTGCTTAATAAATAAGATTTAAGAGTATATATATATATATATAGGTAAGTTTAAAATACAATATTAATAGTGTATTGTTTTATTTATAGATATAAATAGACTTTAATAAAATAAGATTGTTATTTTCAAATTAAATGTATAGTTATATATGTATGTATATAAATTGACTTTAAATTGGATTTTAAATATAATTTGAATTTGAATGTAAATTAGTTTTGAAATTCAAAGATAGATATTTAAATATTTGGATTTTAAAATATATGTATAAACTTTTACTTATAAACATAATTGGTTTTATTTTCTTTAAAATACTTTATATATATATATAGGTAAGTAACTAATAAATTAAGTAAAAGGTTTATTTACATTTAAAATAAATATAAACTAAATAAAAGACAAGTGTTAATATGTTAAGTAACCATTATAACATGTGTTGTAAAATTAGAGTATGAGAAAGACAAGTGTCATTCTTGTTTTTAATTTTTCTTTTATTTTATTTATTTATTTCAGCCTTTATACATATATTATCTTACCTTCATTCTTTTTCCCATTTCCTCTTTTCAAAAACTTGAGAAAATTTTCAGCCTGTACAAACCTTAAATCAATACCTCCTCAAAAACAAAACATGAAATCAACATCCACCTCCAATTTGAAATGCAACTCAATAACCTGTAATCCACTTTCTAAATAAAGATCTAGAATCAAAGCCTGTAATCTCTTCATAATGCAATCTGAAGTAGTAATTAAAGCCAGCATGTATTCTTCAACCTGGAATCAAAGCAGAGATCAAACTTCTCTGTTTTGAAATCAAGCCTGCATGTATTATTCAAAAACAGAAGCAAGCAAATCTGGAATTAAAAAGAAAATCAAAAGCATGCAGTTTTAAAAACCAAAGATTTATCAAAATCAAAAGCCTGTTGTCTCAGTTTCAAAAATCTGGAGGCTCTGCTTCTTTTAAAATCTGGTGAGTAACTTTTAAAATTTAAAATTCAATTGGGTTGCTTGCTAGTATGGTCGAATATAAATGTGTATTGCATATATATAAGTGAATGTCTATATTTAATTGTATGCATGTCTGTAATATTCTCTGTTCTTGTTTTCCTGTATGTTAAAAATAGTTTAAATCTATTGCATGTGATAAATTAATATGGATATGATATAATATGTTTGCATGAATGATTCTTTTCTGAAATATGATTGAAACTACCCTGTACATATGGATGTATTTTGTTTAAAAAAAAATAGATGGATTACTGAGTATATACACATATGTGCATGTCTGTGTATAAATAAGAGTGCCTCTGTTTTGATTCTAACAGGTTAAATCAAGTTCAAAAATCAAACTCTCTTTTCCCAATCTCTTTTAGTATTTGATCTTTAAATGAAAAATGTTAGTATCAACCAGATTTTATTTTTAAAATTAGTTTCAAGTGAATATATTGAGTAAATATTTCAAAAACAGGAAAGAACAGTGAAAGCTAATTATAGTCAGGAAATCGATTGTCTAAAATTCATGTTTTGATTATATAGCTAGATTCGTTTTTAGAAATGACGATTTTTAGTAATAGAATCATAATTTTTAAGCTTATAAATTGGAAGGAATTAGGGATTGAACGGAAAATAGTTTTATGTCAATTTCCGGCAATCAAAATATGGAGGGGTGTCATGATCGATGTTAGAGATAGTTTGGAGGTCGAGACACTCGAGAAAAATGGTGGCTGATTTTTCAGATCATCGTGATGAGTGTATGGCGACGTAGTAGGGTTTAGGGCTTGCGTTGGAGTGTCGTCGTTCTCAATGGAAATTGCGGCAACGTCGAGGAACCAGGGTTGATCGGACCAAGGGGTAATGGTGCGTAGATGGTCGAAGATGCCATGGAAGGAGTTGCAGCACTAACGATGGTCGGAGGATGGAAATTTGGCCGTTGACAGGTTTGAGTTTTGAGGAGTCCTATGTTTCCAGGCTTTGGGTGGTTCGAGACTTTTGTTCCAGGCGAGTTGAATAGCTCGATTTCGAATTCAAGCATGATCGAGGCTCTGGGTGGTCGCAATCCAGTGAGAAGATCGTAGTCGACTTGTAGGCGTCAGCAGAGATGGTCGGAGCATCACAGATGAACTGTGCACGTGCACGTATATGTCTGGGTATCTGTTGTGGTGATTGGGAAAGAAGGAGTGGGAAACTCGGGTTGTTCTCGTGGAATTGGATTGGAGACTCGAAGGAACTCTCGAGTAAATGAAGGCATGGCTCGGGTTGAATGGTATTACAGGTTTCAACAGAAACCTGTTTGCCCAGTTTTTAAATTTTAAAATAGAATTTAAAAACTGAAGTTTTAAATATAAAAGTAAAGTTTCAAATAAGTTTAAATCTAGTTGTTATCTGAAGTTTAAGTTAAAATCTCAGTTTTTAAATAAGATAAAGTTTTTAAAAATTTGAATTGATTTAACTATTTTTAAGGGTTTAAGTTGATAAATTAAGGTTTAATTAAATTAATTAAAGGTTAATTAATTTGAAGTTAAGAATCATTAATTTGGAATTATTAATTAATGGTTAGGAATAAATTAATCAAGTAATTAAGGTTTAATTAAGTTATTGTTAAGTACTTAATTAATTAAGGAATTAGAGATTAATTTATTGATAATTAGAATTAATTAAGTTATAATTAATGGTTAATCAATGTTTAATTAATTAAGAAAAATAATTAAAGAATAGTTAATAGTTAATGTAGATCGTTAACTTGGGTTTAATAATTAATTAATGAGATTAATTTTGATAAATAAATAGTAAGGTTAATCAATATGAAATTGTTTATTTAAATATAATTACTTAATGGAAGTAATTAAGAAATTAATTACTCATTGTAATTAATTGAGTTTATTTTAATTGGTTAAGTTAATTAATTAAATTTAATTAATTTAAAATAATCAATTAATGATGTGTGAAGTATAATTACTTAATGTAATGAAGTATAATTATTTAGGAAAGTAATTAATGGATAATTATCGATGTAATTAATAGAGTAATTAAGGGTAGTTAATTACTAATTGAAGATTAATCAAGTTGATTAATAAATGTGGTTTAATTTAAAGTTAATTACTTAATGTAATTAATTTAATTAAAGTAATTAATAATTAAGTTGTAATTAAGGATCATTAATTAATATAATTAATGATGTAATTAAGTATAATTAATAAATGAAGTGATTAATTAATATAATTAATTAAGAATTAATGTAATTAATTATAGTTGATTAATTTAATTAATTATAGTTAATTAATTAATGAAGTAATTAAAGGTTAATTACTATAAATGGTTAAGAATAATTAATTTGAGTAATTAATTAAAGGATAAATTACCTGAATGCAATTAAAGGGTAATCAGAAGATAATTAATTGATTGTAATTAATTAATGGTTAAGTAAGCAGGATTTATAGAATGAAGTAATTAATTTAATTCACTTTAAATTAATTAGAGATAATTTAAATCATTACTTATGGATGGATGATAATACTGAATGCTTTGCATTGATTGATATCTCTGATGAGATAAGATGATATGTGGTATGAATGCTTGGTTGCATTATGATGGTAATATAGATTAACTATTGTGATGTTGATATGGATTACCTATTTTGTTATGGATCATTTGTTTATTTGATAATGTGATTATCAATTGTGACTTGTGAATTATCTATCTGTATGAATATAGATAAGTTGAATTGTTTAAACCTTTATACAACTTGGTCTTAAAAGATACGTTTTGGATTTCGATGAGACCGGGATCGGGTTTCCGTATACCGGAATTCCAGGTCTGGAGACCCGAATACCACATCGATCCAAATTAACCATAGGTCGTGAATCTCAAGTGAAGATGAAGATTCAGAGTGCAAGGGTTATTGTCGTTAACTCTGAGGGTGATTCCAAAACGAGTGTAACGAGATAATGCCTTCGGTTTCGTTCGAACCCGGAACGAACTTGTATGGATTGAATGCTTTCAGCACATCGTCAGGCGGACGATGAGCATTCTAAGTGATATGTTCTGATTAAAGGTAATCGTAACCTCAAGCCTCATCAACCGGGAATGGCTAAAACAGGGGAGGTGCAGCAAGGCTTCGTGAGTAGCACCCACTGAGAGCAAGATAGATCCCTGTCTAGAGGTCCCTTTTCTTTTTTTCGGCTTAGTGTGTGGTTGGTCGCGCCAACTACGGGGTTATCTTGTTCGGAATTATCCAGTAAGGGATGGTTCCGGCTTTGTGTTGCAGGGGAGCGGGTGTACTCCTCGGTACGGTGATCTAGGCCACGTACTGTGACGGGCGATACCCCAGTAGCCCTGCCATTGTATGGAATCCAAACTCCAATAAGTGCCGTACGTATTAGTTGTGACCAACTATGTTGGAATGTGAGATGTAAGCATTTCAGCTATTTCTATATTTTACTTGAAAACCCTAGACCCTATTATAATAAAATCAGATTTCCTATCAAATGTTTTGGTTAGCGTAAGGTAAAAACTTACCTATGTTTATTTGTGGGGAGTCTTACGTGATACCTTTTCTTTCTAAAGGTTTTGAAGTTAAGCAAGTTTAACCTGTTACTCACACCAGACCCATGTCTGACCCAAGTGTTTATTTCTGTTTTATAAACTCTTGGGTACTCAAATTTTTACGAGTAGCCAAGGGATTCAGGTTTAGCTTTGACGAATATTCTGGAGGAGCAATGGAGCAGGAGGCTTCGGCGTTCGTAGATATAGTATTCCGCTGTGTTGATATCTGTGATAGTGTCTTGTCTTGTATTTGAGTTGTAATGTCTAGACAGATGTTTATAACTGTCTAGTAAGTGATGTATATGCTGTGTAACTCTGTAAATTGTTGTATACTATGTAATAGTTTATGTTATTAATATAATTTATTCGTTCCGCTGTGAGATCGTTGTTGTTGTTTCTTTCTTTCTTCTCTTCATTTCTATTTTCTACCCCTTTCTTTCTTATTGTCGATGCATCCTTCTGTGGAGAGAAGGGCGGGTCGTGACATTTGGTATCAGAGCATAGGTTGAGCGAATACCTAAGCTATTGGTTAAGTGAATATCAGAACACTAGGTTGAGTGAATACCTAGGTTCGGAAGGATTGTTCATTAGAAATAGGATCTGTAACAACCTGTTTGAGTCCGAGTGTATATATATATATGAGAGCGCGTATTTGTTAGTTATATAAAATGGTTTTATATTGTGTTAATTGATCGGTTGAGTGGTATATGGATTCTGGTCAATACGAGTAGCTAACGTTATTGATAGGGATCTCTAAACACTTGAACCAGGCCAACGGACACAATATTGTTTTAAAGAGGTAAATGAAATAATTTTACCCAGAAATAATTTCTATATAAAAAGTATCATTTTAAATATATATATATTTCTACCTATTTGTTGGGTTACCTGTTCGGGTTTTCCAATATAAGTTATAAAGGTAGATGGGGTAGTGGTGTGTGAAACACGACTACCAATGGTTGGAGTTTGAATGTTGAGGTTGGAAGTGTATTTGTCGAGACTGTAGACCCAATACCGTCTCGAGTAAGCTTTGCTGTGGTGAAGGATTTCATCGATCTCCAAAGGAAACTGTAATGGTTCGGAGTTTATCTCTGAAGTTTGGATGAGTAGAGTTGGATCTGTCGATGAGGCAGAAGCGAGTGATGGTGCCTTGATACCTCAGGTAATAGTAGCTGTATGATGAGATACAGTGACGATGGATGTTCCTGAAGATGTTTTCTTTGGAACAAGATTAAGGAAGTGTGAATGCTTCGGTGTTGTGGCTGAGTTCAGCATGAAGTTTCTGCTTTGGTTTGGAGTCCGAGTTTCTCGA
This sequence comes from Allium fistulosum, assembly GCA_030737815.1. NCBI lineage: Eukaryota > Viridiplantae > Streptophyta > Magnoliopsida > Asparagales > Amaryllidaceae > Allium > Allium fistulosum. The sequence goes on along the minus strand of CM060905.1, from coordinate 864,952,595 downwards.
AGATCTTTGGAATAGGAAGTCCTTGGCATCAGTGTCAGCAGTGCAGCTCGGAGTGTTCTGTGCATTGGTAGGAAGTTTTCTGGATGAGCAGTTTTTCTGGAAGTGAAGTTCAGAAGCAGCAAAGAGGATCCATTTCTTCGATGGATTGGATAAATAAGTGTAAGCTGTTCTGATTGGTAAAGATAGAACAGTTTTATTTGGATTTGGCTGGGTTGATCGCAAAAGTGACTTGCGATAGTTTGAGTATTTTTTTGAGATTATCCGATATTTTCTAGGATGTGTTGTCCAGTCTGTGCTTGTGTTCTTCATCAGCATTCTTATCTACTCCAGATCAGAGTGGTGTAGCGGAAGCAGTTTGGCGAGTGCATCTGTTTGTCTTTTCCAGATAGGAGAAGTTAGTTCGGTCTTTTGATGTTGTGAGTAGATTTGTGTTTTGGATTATGGGTAGATTTTGAGAGGATCATTTTGTCGAGTTATTTTTGGTCTAGTTTGTTTCTAGAAGCATCAGCGAAGGTTGAGTTGATCAGGAAATATCTGTAGACAGCTCAGGATCGTCTGAAGGATTTTGTGGATAAGAGACGAAGGAATTTGAAATTCGAAGTTGGAGACTTCGTTGTTGTGAAGTTTTCTCTGGTTAAAGGGAGCAATAAGATTGGGTAAGTCTGGGAAGTTAGCTCCGAATTATTTTGGATCTTTTCTGTGATCTAATTTGGATAAGTACTTTGATACACAAGGTTGAATTGTCAGTTTGGATAACTGGAATTCAATATATTTTACGTATCTCTGAGGGAGTACGTGTTTGATCTATCTCTGGTTTTGGAACCAGCAGTTCTGGAAGATTTGGTTGTTGAGTCAGACTCGTCTGTAGTCTGATATTCTGTTTAGTTTTGTAGATCTAGATGAGTAGGAGCTCTATAGCTTAGTAGTATTGGTTGTTTGGATTGTTTGTAGAGCGAGTATCCCGGTATATATATACTTGGGAAAACTCGAGGAAATTCTATTCAGAATTTTTCGCTGGATAGTTAGAATTGTTTGTTTGGATGATTGGTTGCTATGATTGTTAGCATATGGATGATAATACATCCTTGTGATTTAAAAAGATTATTAAATTACCTTTGTTTTAAATTTCGGGGACGAAATTATTTTAAGGGAGGAGGAATGTAATATCCCGGAAATTTGGGGCAATATCAATTTAATAATCTGTTTAAAGTAATTAAATTGATTGATAATTTTTGATAATAAAATTTGATTTGGTTTAATAATCTAATTAAATGGATATTTAATTAGTGAATTTATCCTTTAAAAAAATTAATAAGATGATTTCTATTTATAATGTATATATATAATTGTATATATTGTAAATAAATAAGCTTGTGTTTGAAATTTAAATAATAAATGAAATCTTGTTTTTAAATTTCTAATATATATATATTGATAGTTTGGAAATTTTAATATTTGCTTTTCAAAGTTATTTAAACAAAATATCTATATGGTTTTAAATAAGATTAATAATAAGGTTATTTTATTTTCTTTTTGAGATATTGCTTAATAAATAAGATTTAAGAGTATATATATATAGGTAAGTTTAAAATACAATATTAATAGTGTATTGTTTTATTTATAGATATAAATAGACTTTAATAAAATAAGATTGTTATTTTCAAATTAAATGTATAGTTATATATGTATGTATATAAATTGACTTTAAATTGGATTTTAAATATAATTTGAATTTGAATGTAAATTAGTTTTGAAATTCAAAGATAGATATTTAAATATTTGGATTTTAAAATATATGTATAAACTTTTACTTATAAACATAATTGGTTTTATTTTCTTTAAAATACTTTATATATATATATATAGGTAAGTAACTAATAAATTAAGTAAAAGGTTTATTTACATTTAAAATAAATATAAACTAAATAAAAGACAAGTGTTAATATGTTAAGTAACCATTATAACATGTGTTGTAAAATTAGAGTATGAGAAAGACAAGTGTCATTCTTGTTTTTAATTTTTCTTTTATTTTATTTATTTATTTCAGCCTTTATACATATATTATCTTACCTTCATTCTTTTTCCCATTTCCTCTTTTCAAAAACTTGAGAAAATTTTCAGCCTGTACAAACCTTAAATCAATACCTCCTCAAAAACAAAACATGAAATCAACATCCACCTCCAATTTGAAATGCAACTCAATAACCTGTAATCCACTTTCTAAATAAAGATCTAGAATCAAAGCCTGTAATCTCTTCATAATGCAATCTGAAGTAGTAATTAAAGCCAGCATGTATTCTTCAACCTGGAATCAAAGCAGAGATCAAACTTCTCTGTTTTGAAATCAAGCCTGCATGTATTATTCAAAAACAGAAGCAAGCAAATCTGGAATTAAAAAGAAAATCAAAAGCATGCAGTTTTAAAAACCAAAGATTTATCAAAATCAAAAGCCTGTTGTCTCAGTTTCAAAAATCTGGAGGCTCTGCTTCTTTTAAAATCTGGTGAGTAACTTTTAAAATTTAAAATTCAATTGGGTTGCTTGCTAGTATGGTCGAATATAAATGTGTATTGCATATATATAAGTGAATGTCTATATTTAATTGTATGCATGTCTGTAATATTCTCTGTTCTTGTTTTCCTGTATGTTAAAAATAGTTTAAATCTATTGCATGTGATAAATTAATATGGATATGATATAATATGTTTGCATGAATGATTCTTTTCTGAAATATGATTGAAACTACCCTGTACATATGGATGTATTTTGTTTAAAAAAAAAATAGATGGATTACTGAGTATATACACATATGTGCATGTCTGTGTATAAATAAGAGTGCCTCTGTTTTGATTCTAACAGGTTAAATCAAGTTCAAAAATCAAACTCTCTTTTCCCAATCTCTTTTAGTATTTGATCTTTAAATGAAAAATGTTAGTATCAACCAGATTTTATTTTTAAAATTAGTTTCAAGTGAATATATTGAGTAAATATTTCAAAAACAGGAAAGAACAGTGAAAGCTAATTATAGTCAGGAAATCGATTGTCTAAAATTCATGTTTTGATTATATAGCTAGATTCGTTTTTAGAAATGACGATTTTTAGTAATAGAATCATAATTTTTAAGCTTATAAATTGGAAGGAATTAGGGATTGAACGGAAAATAGTTTTATGTCAATTTCCGGCAATCAAAATATGGAGGGGTGTCGTGATCGATGTTAGAGATAGTTTGGAGGTCGAGACACTCGAGAAAAATGGTGGCTGATTTTTCAGATCATCGTGATGAGTGTATGGCGACGTAGTAGGGTTTTGGGCTTGCGTTGGAGTGTCGTCGTTCTCAATGGAAATTGCGGCAACGTCGAGGAACCAGGGTTGATCGGACCAAGGGGTAATGGTGCGTAGATGGTCGAAGATGCCATGGAAGGAGTTGCAGCACTAACGATGGTCGGAGGACGGAAATTTGGCCGTTGACAGGTTTGAGTTTTGAGGAGTCCTGTGTTTCCAGGCTTTGGGTGGTTCGAGACTTTTGTTCCAGGCGAGTTGAATAGCTCGATTTCGAATTCAAGCATGATCGAGGCTCTGGGTGGTCGCAATCCAGTGAGAAGATCGTAGTCGACTTGTAGGCGTCAGCAGAGATGGTCGGAGCATCACAGATGAACTGTGCACGTGCACGTATATGTCTGGGTATCTGTTGTGGTGATTGGGAAAGAAGGAGTGGGAAACTCGGGTTGTTCTCGTGGAATTGGATTGGAGACTCGAAGGAACTCTCGAGTAAATGAAGGCATGGCTCGGGTTGAATGGTATTACAGGTTTCAACAGAAACCTGTTTGCCCAGTTTTTAAATTTTAAAATAGAATTTAAAAACTGAAGTTTTAAATATAAAAGTAAAGTTTCAAATAAGTTTAAATCTAGTTGTTATCTGAAGTTTAAGTTAAAATCTCAGTTTTTAAATAAGATAAAGTTTTTAAAAATTTGAATTGATTTAACTATTTTTAAGGGTTTAAGTTGATAAATTAAGGTTTAATTAAATTAATTAAAGGTTAATTAATTTGAAGTTAAGAATCATTAATTTGGAATTATTAATTAATGGTTAGGAATAAATTAATCAAGTAATTAAGGTTTAATTAAGTTATTGTTAAGTACTTAATTAATTAAGGAATTAGAGATTAATTTATTGATAATTAGAATTAATTAAGTTATAATTAATGGTTAATCAATGTTTAATTAATTAAGAAAAATAATTAAAGAATAGTTAATAGTTAATGTAGATCGTTAACTTGGGTTTAATAATTAATTAATGAGATTAATTTTGATAAATAAATAGATTAATTAATTAAGGTTAATCAATATGAAATTGTTTATTTAAATATAATTACTTAATGGAAGTAATTAAGAAATTAATTACTCATTGTAATTAATTGAGTTTATTTTAATTGGTTAAGTTAATTAATTAAATTTAATTAATTTAAAATAATCAATTAATGATGTGTGAAGTATAATTACTTAATGTAATGAAGTATAATTATTTAGGAAAGTAATTAATGGATAATTATCGATGTAATTAATAGAGTAATTAAGGGTAGTTAATTACTAATTGAAGATTAATCAAGTTGATTAATAAATGTGGTTTAATTTAAAGTTAATTACTTAATGTAATTAATTTAATTAAAGTAATTAATAATTAAGTTGTAATTAAGGATCATTAATTAATATAATTAATGATGTAATTAAGATTGATTAATTAAGTATAATTAATAAATGAAGTGATTAATTAATATAATTAATTAAGAATTAATGTAATTAATTATAGTTGATTAATTTAATTAATTATAGTTAATTAATTAATGAAGTAATTAAAGGTTAATTACTATAAATGGTTAAGAATAATTAATTTGAGTAATTAATTAAAGGATAAATTACCTGAATGCAATTAAAGGGTAATCAGAAGATAATTAATTGATTGTAATTAATTAATGGTTAAGTAAGCAGGATTTATAGAATGAAGTAATTAATTTAATTCACTTTAAATTAATTAGCGATAATTTAAATCATTACTTATGGATGGATGATAATACTGAATGCTTTGCATTGATTGATATCTCTGATGAGATAAGATGATATGTGGTATGAATGCTTGGTTGCATTATGATGGTAATATAGATTAACTATTGTGATGTTGATATGGATTACCTATTTTGTTATGGATCATTTGTTTATTTGATAATGTGATTATCAATTGTGACTTGTGAATTATCTATCTGTATGAATATAGATAAGTTGAATTGTTTAAACCTATAAACAACTTGGCCTTAAAAGATACGTTTTGGATTTCGATGAGACCGGGATCGGGTTTCCGTATACCGGAATTCCAGGTCTGGAGACCCGAATACCACATCGATCCAAATTAACGATAGGTCGTGAATCTCAAGTGAAGATGAAGATTCAGAGTGCAAGGGTTATTGTCGTTAACTCTGAGGGTGATTCCAAAACGAGTGTAACGAGATAATGCCTTCGGTTTCGTTCGAACCCGGAACGAACTTGTATGGATTGAATGCTTTCAGCACATCGTCAGGCGGACGATGAGCATTCTAAGTGATATGTTCTGATTAAAGGTAATCGTAACCTCAAGCCTCATCAACCGGGAATGGCTAAAACAGGGGAGGTGCAGCAAGGCTTCGTGGGTAGCACCCACTGAGAGCAAGATAGATCCCTGTCTAGAGGTCCCTTTTCTTTTTTTCGGCTTAGTGTGTGGTTGGTCGCGCCAACTACGGGGTTATCTTGTTCGGAATTATCCAGTAAGGGATGGTTCCGGCTTTGTGTTGCAGGGGAGCGGGCGTACTCCTCGGTACGGTGATCTAGGCCACGTACTGTGACGGGCGATACCCCAGTAGCCCTGCCATTGTATGGAATCCAAACTCCAATAAGTGCCGTACGTATTAGTTGTGACCAACTATGTTGGAATGTGAGATGTAAGCATTTCAGCTATTTCTATATTTTACTTGAAAACCCTAGACCCTATTATAATAAAATCAGATTTCCTATCAAATGTTTTGGTTAGCGTAAGGTAAAAACTTACCCATGTTTATTTGTGGGGAGTCTTACGTGATACCTTTTCTTTCTAAAGGTTTTGAAGTTAAGCAAGTTTAACCTGTTACTCACACCAGACCCATGTCTGACCCAAGTGTTTATTTCTGTTTTATAAACTCTTGGGTACTCAAATTTTTACGAGTAGCCAAGGGATTCAGGTTTAGCTTTGACGAATATTCTGGAGGAGCAATGGAGCAGGAGGCTTCGGCGTTCGTAGATATAGTATTCCGCTGTGTTGATATCTGTGATAGTGTCTTGTCTTGTATTTGAGTTGTAATGTCTAGACAGATGTTTATAACTGTCTAGTAAGTGATGTATATGCTGTGTAACTCTGTAAATTGTTGTATACTATGTAATAGTTTATGTTATTAATATAATTTATTCGTTCCGCTGTGAGATCGTTGTTGTTGTTTCTTTCTTTCTTCTCTTCATTTCTATTTTCTACCCCTTTCTTTCTTATTGTCGATGCATCCTTCTGTGGAGAGAAGGGCGGGTCGTGACATTTGGTATCAGAGCATAGGTTGAGCGAATACCTAAGCTATTGGTTAAGTGAATATCAGAACACTAGGTTGAGTGAATACCTAGGTTCGGAAGGATTGTTCATTAGAAATAGGATCTGTAACAACCTGTTTGAGTCCGAGTGTATATATATATATGAGAGCGCGTATTTGTTAGTTATATAAAATGGTTTTATATTGTGTTAATTGATCGGTTGAGTGGTATATGGATTCTGGTCAATACGAGTAGCTAACGTTATTGATAGGGATCTCTAAACACTTGAACCAGGCCAACGGACACAATATTGTTTTAAAGAGGTAAATGAAATAATTTTACCCAGAAATAATTTCTATATAAAAAGTATCATTTTAAATATATATATATTTCTACCTATTTGTTGGGTTACCTGTTCGGGTTTTCCAATATAAGTTATAAAGGTAGATGGGGTAGTGGTGTGTGAAACACGACTACCAATGGTTGGAGTTTGAATGTTGAGGTTGGAAGTGTATTTGTCGAGACTGTAGACCCAATACCGTCTCGAGTAAGCTTTGCTGTGGTGAAGGATTTCATCGATCTCCAAAGGAAACTGTAATGGTTCGGAGTTTATCTCTGAAGTTTGGATGAGTAGAGTTGGATCTGTCGATGAGGCAGAAGCGAGTGATGGTGCCTTGATACCTCAGGTAATAGTAGCTGTATGATGAGATACAGTGACGATGGATGTTCCTGAAGATGTTTTCTTTGGAACAAGATTAAGGAAGTGTGAATGCTTCGGTGTTGTGGCTGAGTTCAGCATGAAGTTTCTGCTTTGGTTTGGAGTCCGAGTTTCTCGAAGATCTTTGGAATAGGAAGTCCTTGGCATCAGTGTCAGCAGTGCAGCTCGGAGTGTTCTGTGCATTGGTAGGAAGTTTTCTGGATGAGCAGTTTTTCTGGAAGTGAAGTTCAGAAGCAGCAAAGAGGATCCATTTCTTCGATGGATTGGATAAATAAGTGTAAGCTGTTCTGATTGGTAAAGATAGAACAGTTTTATTTGGATTTGGCTGGGTTGATCGCAAAAGTGACTTGCGATAGTTTGAGTATTTTTTTGAGATTATCCGATATTTTCTAGGATGTGTTGTCCAGTCTGTGCTTGTGTTCTTCATCAGCATTCTTATCTACTCCAGATCAGAGTGGTGTAGCGGAAGCAGTTTGGCGAGTGCATCTGTTTGTCTTTTCCAGATAGGAGAAGTTAGTTCGGTCTTTTGATGTTGTGAGTAGATTTGTGTTTTGGATTATGGGTAGATTTTGAGAGGATCATTTTGTCGAGTTATTTTTGGTCTAGTTTGTTTCTAGAAGCATCAGCGAAGGTTGAGTTGATCAGGAAATATCTGTAGACAGCTCAGGATCGTCTGAAGGATTTTGTGGATAAGAGACGAAGGAATTTGAAATTCGAAGTTGGAGACTTCGTTGTTGTGAAGTTTTCTCTGGTTAAAGGGAGCAATAAGATTGGGTAAGTCTGGGAAGTTAGCTCCGAATTATTTTGGATCTTTTCTGTGATCTAATTTGGATAAGTACTTTGATACACAAGGTTGAATTGTCAGTTTGGATAACTGGAATTCAATATATTTTACGTATCTCTGAGGGAGTACGTGTTTGATCTATCTCTGGTTTTGGAACCAGCAGTTCTGGAAGATTTGGTTGTTGAGTCAGACTCGTCTGTAGTCTGATATTCTGTTTAGTTTTGTAGATCTAGATGAGTAGGAGCTCTATAGCTTAGTAGTATTGGTTGTTTGGATTGTTTGTAGAGCGAGTATCCCGGTATATATATACTTGGGAAAACTCGAGGAAATTCTATTCAGAATTTTTCGCTGGATAGTTAGAATTGTTTGTTTGGATGATTGGTTGCTATGATTGTTAGCATATGGATGATAATACATCCTTGTGATTTAAAAAGATTATTAAATTACCTTTGTTTTAAATTTCGGGGACGAAATTATTTTAAGGGAGGAGGAATGTAATATCCCGGAAATTTGGGGCAATATCAATTTAATAATCTGTTTAAAGTAATTAAATTGATTGATAATTTTTGATAATAAAATTTGATTTGGTTTAATAATCTAATTAAATGGATATTTAATTAGTGAATTTATCCTTTAAAAAAATTAATAAGATGATTTCTATTTATAATGTATATATATAATTGTATATATTGTAAATAAATAAGCTTGTGTTTGAAATTTAAATAATAAATGAAATCTTGTTTTTAAATTTCTAATATATATATATTGATAGTTTGGAAATTTTAATATTTGCTTTTCAAAGTTATTTAAACAAAATATCTATATGGTTTTAAATAAGATTAATAATAAGGTTATTTTATTTTCTTTTTGAGATATTGCTTAATAAATAAGATTTAAGAGTATATATATATAGGTAAGTTTAAAATACAATATTAATAGTGTATTGTTTTATTTATAGATATAAATAGACTTTAATAAAATAAGATTGTTATTTTCAAATTAAATGTATAGTTATATATGTATGTATATAAATTGACTTTAAATTGGATTTTAAATATAATTTGAATTTGAATGTAAATTAGTTTTGAAATTCAAAGATAGATATTTAAATATTTGGATTTTAAAATATATGTATAAACTTTTACTTATAAACATAATTGGTTTTATTTTCTTTAAAATACTTTATATATATATATAGGTAAGTAACTAATAAATTAAGTAAAAGGTTTATTTACATTTAAAATAAATATAAACTAAATAAAAGACAAGTGTTAATATGTTAAGTAACCATTATAACATGTGTTGTAAAATTAGAGTATGAGAAAGACAAGTGTCATTCTTGTTTTTAATTTTTCTTTTATTTTATTTATTTATTTCAGCCTTTATACATATATTATCTTACCTTCATTCTTTTTCCCATTTCCTCTTTTCAAAAACTTGAGAAAATTTTCAGCCTGTACAAACCTTAAATCAATACCTCCTCAAAAACAAAACATGAAATCAACATCCACCTCCAATTTGAAATGCAACTCAATAACCTGTAATCCACTTTCTAAATAAAGATCTAGAATCAAAGCCTGTAATCTCTTCATAATGCAATCTGAAGTAGTAATTAAAGCCAGCATGTATTCTTCAACCTGGAATCAAAGCAGAGATCAAACTTCTCTGTTTTGAAATCAAGCCTGCATGTATTATTCAAAAACAGAAGCAAGCAAATCTGGAATTAAAAAGAAAATCAAAAGCATGCAGTTTTAAAAACCAAAGATTTATCAAAATCAAAAGCCTGTTGTCTCAGTTTCAAAAATCTGGAGGCTCTGCTTCTTTTAAAATCTGGTGAGTAACTTTTAAAATTTAAAATTCAATTGGGTTGCTTGCTAGTATGGTCGAATATAAATGTGTATTGCATATATATAAGTGAATGTCTATATTTAATTGTATGCATGTCTGTAATATTCTCTGTTCTTGTTTTCCTGTATGTTAAAAATAGTTTAAATCTATTGCATGTGATAAATTAATATGGATATGATATAATATGTTTGCATGAATGATTCTTTTCTGAAATATGATTGAAACTACCCTGTACATATGGATGTATTTTGTTTAAAAAAAAAATAGATGGATTACTGAGTATATACACATATGTGCATGTCTGTGTATAAATAAGAGTGCCTCTGTTTTGATTCTAACAGGTTAAATCAAGTTCAAAAATCAAACTCTCTTTTCCCAATCTCTTTTAGTATTTGATCTTTAAATGAAAAATGTTAGTATCAACCAGATTTTATTTTTAAAATTAGTTTCAAGTGAATATATTGAGTAAATATTTCAAAAACAGGAAAGAACAGTGAAAGCTAATTATAGTCAGGAAATCGATTGTCTAAAATTCATGTTTTGATTATATAGCTAGATTCGTTTTTAGAAATGACGATTTTTAGTAATAGAATCATAATTTTTAAGCTTATAAATTGGAAGGAATTAGGGATTGAACGGAAAATAGTTTTATGTCAATTTCCGGCAATCAAAATATGGAGGGGTGTCGTGATCGATGTTAGAGATAGTTTGGAGGTCGAGACACTCGAGAAAAATGGTGACTGATTTTTCAGATCATCGTGATGAGTGTATGGCGACGTAGTAGGGTTTAGGGCTTGCGTTGGAGTGTCGTCGTTCTCAATGGAAATTGCGGCAACGTCGAGGAACCAGGGTTGATCGGACCAAGGGGTAATGGTGCGTAGATGGTCGAAGATGCCATGGAAGGAGTTGCAGCACTAACGATGGTCGGAGGACGGAAATTTGGCCGTTGACAGGTTTGAGTTTTGAGGAGTCCTGTGTTTCCAGGCTTTGGGTGGTTCGAGACTTTTGTTCCAGGCGAGTTGAATAGCTCGATTTCGAATTCAAGCATGATCGAGGCTCTGGGTGGTCGCAATCCAGTGAGAAGATCGTAGTCGACTTGTAGGCGTCAGCAGAGATGGTCGGAGCATCACAGATGAACTGTGCACGTGCACGTATATGTCTGGGTATCTGTTGTGGTGATTGGGAAAGAAGGAGTGGGAAACTCGGGTTGTTCTCGTGGAATTGGATTGGAGACTCGAAGGAACTCTCGAGTAAATGAAGGCATGGCTCGGGTTGAATGGTATTACAGGTTTCAACAGAAACCTGTTTGCCCAGTTTTTAAATTTTAAAATAGAATTTAAAAACTGAAGTTTTAAATATAAAAGTAAAGTTTCAAATAAGTTTAAATCTAGTTGTTATCTGAAGTTTAAGTTAAAATCTCAGTTTTTAAATAAGATAAAGTTTTTAAAAATTTGAATTGATTTAACTATTTTTAAGGGTTTAAGTTGATAAATTAAGGTTTAATTAAATTAATTAAAGGTTAATTAATTTGAAGTTAAGAATCATTAATTTGGAATTATTAATTAATGGTTAGGAATAAATTAATCAAGTAATTAAGGTTTAATTAAGTTATTGTTAAGTACTTAATTAATTAAGGAATTAGAGATTAATTTATTGATAATTAGAATTAATTAAGTTATAATTAATGGTTAATCAATGTTTAATTAATTAAGAAAAATAATTAAAGAATAGTTAATAGTTAATGTAGATCGTTAACTTGGGTTTAATAATTAATTAATGAGATTAATTTTGATAAATAAATAGATTAATTAATTAAGGTTAATCAATATGAAATTGTTTATTTAAATATAATTACTTAATGGAAGTAATTAAGAAATTAATTACTCATTGTAATTAATTGAGTTTATTTTAATTGGTTAAGTTAATTAATTAAATTTAATTAATTTAAAATAATCAATTAATGATGTGTGAAGTATAATTACTTAATGTAATGAAGTATAATTATTTAGGAAAGTAATTAATGGATAATTATCGATGTAATTAATAGAGTAATTAAGGGTAGTTAATTACTAATTGAAGATTAATCAAGTTGATTAATAAATGTGGTTTAATTTAAAGTTAATTACTTAATGTAATTAATTTAATTAAAGTAATTAATAATTAAGTTGTAATTAAGGATCATTAATTAATATAATTAATGATGTAATTAAGATTGATTAATTAAGTATAATTAATAAATGAAGTGATTAATTAATATAATTAATTAAGAATTAATGTAATTAATTATAGTTGATTAATTTAATTAATTATAGTTAATTAATTAATGAAGTAATTAAAGGTTAATTACTATAAATGGTTAAGAATAATTAATTTGAGTAATTAATTAAAGGATAAATTACCTGAATGCAATTAAAGGGTAATCAGAAGATAATTAATTGATTGTAATTAATTAATGGTTAAGTAAGCAGGATTTATAGAATGAAGTAATTAATTTAATTCACTTTAAATTAATTAGAGATAATTTAAATCATTACTTATGGATGGATGATAATACTGAATGCTTTGCATTGATTGATATCTCTGATGAGATAAGATGATATGTGGTATGAATGCTTGGTTGCATTATGATGGTAATATAGATTAACTATTGTGATGTTGATATGGATTACCTATTTTGTTATGGATCATTTGTTTATTTGATAATGTGATTATCAATTGTGACTTGTGAATTATCTATCTGTATGAATATAGATAAGTTGAATTGTTTAAACCTTTAAACAACTTGGCCTTAAAAGATACGTTTTGGATTTCGATGAGACCGGTATCGGGTTTCCGTATACCGGAATTCCAGGTCTGGAGACCCGAATACCACATCGATCCAAATTAACGATAGGTCGTGAATCTCAAGTGAAGATGAAGATTCAGAGTGCAAGGGTTATTGTCGTTAACTCTGAGGGTGATTCCAAAACGAGTGTAACGAGATAATGCCTTCGGTTTCGTTCGAACCCGGAACGAACTTGTATGGATTGAATGCTTTCAGCACATCGTCAGGCGGACGATGAGCATTCTAAGTGATATGTTCTGATTAAAGGTAATCGTAACCTCAAGCCTCATCAACCGGGAATGGCTAAAACAGGGGAGGTGCAGCAAGGCTTCGTGGGTAGCACCCACTGAGAGCAAGATAGATCCCTGTCTAGAGGTCCCTTTTCTTTTTTTCGGCTTAGTGTGTGGTTGGTCGCGCCAACTACGGGGTTATCTTGTTCGGAATTATCCAGTAAGGGATGGTTCCGGCTTTGTGTTACAGGGGAGCGGGCGTACTCCTCGGTACGGTGATCTAGGCCACGTACTGTGACGGGCGATACCCCAGTAGCCCTGCCATTGTATGGAATCCAAACTCCAATAAGTGCCGTACGTATTAGTTGTGACCAACTATGTTGGAATGTGAGATGTAAGCATTTCAGCTATTTCTATATTTTACTTGAAAACCCTAGACCCTATTATAATAAAATCAGATTTCCTATCAAATGTTTTGGTTAGCGTAAGGTAAAAACTTACCCATGTTTATTTGTGGGGAGTCTTACGTGATACCTTTTCTTTCTAAAGGTTTTGAAGTTAAGCAAGTTTAACCTGTTACTCACACCAGACCCATGTCTGACCCAAGTGTTTATTTCTGTTTTATAAACTCTTGGGTACTCAAATTTTTACGAGTAGCCAAGGGATTCAGGTTTAGCTTTGACGAATATTCTGGAGGAGCAATGGAGCAGGAGGCTTCGGCGTTCGTAGATATAGTATTCCGCTGTGTTGATATCTGTGATAGTGTCTTGTCTTGTATTTGAGTTGTAATGTCTAGACAGATGTTTATAACTGTCTAGTAAGTGATGTATATGCTGTGTAACTCTGTAAATTGTTGTATACTATGTAATAGTTTATGTTATTAATATAATTTATTCGTTCCGCTGTGAGATCGTTGTTGTTGTTTCTTTCTTTCTTCTCTTCATTTCTATTTTCTACCCCTTTCTTTCTTATTGTCGATGCGTCCTTCTGTGGAGAGAAGGGCTGGTCGTGACAATAATGGTTACTGTGGTAATCATCCGGAGACATATTTCTATTTTTCTTATTATATAATATATTTCTTCTACCTTTTTCTGAATGCAAGTCTTTGCATGAGATGCAAAGACATTGACGGAAGCTGTAAAGGTAGAAGTTGTTAGCCTGGTTTGTAGTGCTGGTATTGATGGTGAATAGACCTCTGTGTGGCTTCGAATAAAATAGCTTGACCAAGTAGTGATCAGAGCTGCGTAGCAGAGACTCATAGATAATTTTTCGCTGAAGGCATTTGTTTACTTATTTGAAAATGTGTGCATTGTTGCTTACTGCTTGCTAGATTTTTTTAGATGGACGTTGTATGCTGAATTGGATGAATATACGAATTTTAAAAATAAATATTTTTGTTCAAACAATCATATGATCTAATAAAATATGAAATTGATTTTTATAAAGTGGTTGAAAGTATTATAGTAGTTTACTTTGGTGTTAATTTGTTCGTCGAGTGCATTAAAATTCTGGTCGATACGTCTAGTCAACGTTATCGATAGGGATTTCTAAATACTAAGATGAGTATATCGACATGAAGGTTTGAAAAGCTTTCAAAAATAATAATAAAGATTTTGGAAGTTTTATAAATAATATTTTGGAAAGTAACTAATGTTTTAATGTTTTGGAGATAAGTTAAATATCATTTTGAAATATATTTGTGTGTATATATATAATTAAGGAAAATTGGAAGTAATAATATAATTGGTTTGAGTTGGAAAAATAAATTTTTCTTAAGAGGGAAATGGGAGCGTTATTATTTTAAAAAAATGTTTTTAAATTTTTTTAAGATTACGCATTTGGTAAAATATATTGTATGCATGCTAAATGACCAATTCGTTATAGTGCTATAAACAAGATAGTTGTGAAAATCATTTTTAAAATTTTGATATTTTTTGGATAGTTCGAATTGATCATTTGTAATTAACTGTAGCAAAGAAAAAAATGACATAACTGTTTTAGTTGCTTGGATTATGGGAAAGGCAGTTGAACTGTCTTTTTGGGAGAAAGGCAATTAATTGTAGCAGAGGATAGTTTGACTGTCTATTTCTATGAAATACAATTTTGTTTGAATGTAGTTTTGCTCAATGATAGTTCAACTTTTTATTTGAGAATTGTAAAGCAATTTAGTTGACATAATCAATCTTTGGTGTTTCAATTCTAGGGATATTTTTCGAATGATGCTTTATTAAAAAGAAGAATAAACTTAAACTTAAACTATATCTAAAAATGAACTTTATGAAAAATTATATGGATGCTAAGTGACTAATTTATTTCGATGTTGCTTGCAAGAGAGTTTTATAGTAACCTAGAGAAAATTATACAATATTTTAGGAAAAAAGATGCATGGATCTTAAACAACTAACTTGTTATGAAGTTGTGAGTAGGAGAGTTTTATACCATTGAATTTACTGATATTTTTAAGCCATTAAGCACAAGGAAGTAGAAACACTGTAAAATTAGTTGGCGATGTTTTAGATACAACCATATCTCAAAGTTGTTAAAAAAGAAAGAAATCTTAATGCTTTTCATTAACAAAAGAGAAAGAAAGAAGTTCAATTATGGCATCAACGCCCTAATAGAAACCAAGCACGAACTAAGATTGAAGATAAGTTATAAATGGTAGAAAACTGTGTTATATAATTGCATTCACTTTGGTTCTTGATAGTGATTTACTCCTTGCATATAGACATGTCCCAACAGACGTGAATCCTCTAGCCCATTACTAATAGCAATCTAGGATGTCCATATACGCAATGGAGTGGCTGGAAAAAGAAGATTTAACCAACAAATGTAAATTCAAAAAACTAAAATTGCCCAATACTCTTTCAAAAAAAAAACAGCAATCTGCAGCAGCACATTCATAAAAAAGTGTTGCTTTAGATAAATAAAGAATTTTGGACGATGTGTAGAAAATTTTAAGTTAAAACTAAAATTTGTTTTACCCATAAATCTTAAACGATAAGCCCATTTTTGACAATTTTAAATTTGTGAGGAAACTACGCTATTTGGGAACAATCTATATTTGGTATTAAATACAAAAGGTTGAGGATAATTATGGTTTGAACATGAATTAAAAAGGAACTATTTTGCTATCCTAAAAATGAAACCATTACATCGCTGTCTTCAACTGACCATAACTTTTGAACGGTTTGTTTGATTTTGACGATTTTGCCCATTCCTGAGAGCTTAAAACATTAACAACAATGTTTGTCATAAGTATTTTGCAAAAATTTGATGTTTCCTTTGCTAAAAAGGCATGTTTCTTATGTGGACCTGCTATGTAAATATAAATTTCCGAGATGGTTATATTTAATAAAATGTCTATAAATTTGGCCATACACCATACTTTCATGATCCGAAAGGTTTTACGAAAAGCTAATTGACTAATCTCTTTTGAAATCCATTCATAATTTGGTGTTTAACCCTTGAGATCTTTGTCAACAAATGCCCTAAAACAAGAATTTTGCGTTGCATATTCATTACATGAATGTATACTTACTATACTTCTTCATATGCCATGAATGTTTAAATTTGAGATGAGTATAGGTACTTTTGAAGCAGAATTGGGCTATTTGGCAATGGTCACTCACTTTTGCTTGCATAAGAATAAGGTAAACCGCCTAAAATGCAAAGCAAAGGTATGTTTTTATGCATATGGTGATGGATATTATGATATTATATTTCTTCCCCATGTTTTGAGGGACGTGTGTGTGCGTGCATAGATATATATTGTGATATTGTAATGACCCGCTATTTTAACCATTCGTATCCGCACATGTCGAACTTGAATGATTCAAAATACCGAATTGTTAATTATATTTGGCAAAATTGAGCATATACAGTAAATAAATAATCATAGATCACAGACACAGAGTAATAATTGCAGCGGAAACAAAAGATAGTAGTTCATGAAGCTACTATATACATATCAGAGTTAAATAAGGTACAACAGATGTCTCGAATACAATAATCAAATACAATATCAGAATACATCACTAGAATCAACTGGATATCTGAAACTGGATAGATAGCTGGATCTCCAAGCGAAGCTCCAACTCCAAAGGCGAGTCTCGAATACTGGTACACTCAGTCTGACCCGAGCGTAAAGCAAAACACAAAACACTCGAGTCAGGATTAACATTCTTATATCAATAAATCCAACTCAAGTGACATAGCAACTGGAATACAAGTAACTTAAAGGATGTTTGGAATAACCATCCTCTAAGGATCCGTTGCACTATCTACTATGTAGTAGTGTACGGTAAATAGATAATGCCTATCAGTAATATAAAGTATCAAGATAGTGTTAAGGCGTTACCATTATCCCCCTTAACACATTTTATATAAGCGTTATAGTCTATACAGCACTGTAAACTCCACCGTAAACTAGTGGGATATCAGGGAGTACTCCATAGGTATAACACAAAACAAATCGTAGTGGTCGCGTATATAGGGATACAAGTATGACAAGGCACATGAGGCAATACCCAAGGTAGTGAAACTACCGTTTGCCTGATCCGGACTGGTGAGAACGCATCGCCGCAGCGATCGCAACACCACGAAACAACACTCCCAAATTTCGAGGGTGCACCAATCGATAACAAGTAATGAGTAGTTTTCGAAGAAGTGTGTTCGCTCGAGGTAGCCAACCCCATTTGGCCCGGCACGGCTCCTGTTTTAGTCATTTCCAATTTGACACAAGTGTCAAGGCTATCCATTGTCGTTCTCTTTCTTCAGTCATCACGTACATCATTCCAACCACTTCATTCTGGATCACACTCCGCGTGTAGTTATTAAAGTGGTTTTCGGTTTAGACAGTGAGTATGTCCCTAACCGATTCTGGTCTCTTTAATAACTTTCGTGATTATTACACCGATTGGTCGTTTATTTATTTCAAAACCAAATCAATTTCAATTTCAATTAGAATTTGTAAACCAACATTCCATTTGTCTTTCTAAACAATTTTCATAATTTACGTTTCAAACTTCCAAATTTCCATTTCAAAATCTTGTAATTCAAATTAAATATTTGATTTAAGACAATTCAAGTATTCATTTAAATTCGAATATAAGTTTCATTCCGAAATCATTTAAATTAATTTAATTTAACATTCGAATCAATTTAAATTCATTGATCGATTTCATTTAATATTCGTTAAGTAAATTTGTCATTTAAAACAATTTCTATTCAATTCCAATTCATCAAATCAATTACTTAAGTTCAACTCCATTATATCAAAACTTACAAATTGCATTAAATTAAATTCATCAAATCAAATTCTTTACATTTCAAGTCTTACATTAATTTCAATAAAACACATTTTTATTTCTTATTAGAGAAATTCAATTTCACTTATTAATTTACTTAGTTACAATTTCAAAACTCAATTAATAAAGAAACTTAATTTCACTTATTCAAGAAGTTCAATTTTACTTAATAAAGAATTCAATTTTATTTAATTATTAAATAATTCAATCTTATTTAATTACTAAATAATTTCAAAACTTAATTATTAACTAATTTCAAAACTTAATTATTAATAATTACAAATTTAATTATTAAATAATTAATTTTAAAGCAACGTTCATTCATCATCTACTATGTTAATATTTTGATTCAGATTATTAAATATTAACATTTCCTTTCATTAAAATTCAAATTCCAACTTCGTTTCAAAACCATATTATTTATTCAAATAAAATCTTCATTTTATTTTTATATCAAATTATTGACCAATCGATTTTTAATAATTCTCTATCTTAGGTCAAAGTTCAATTTGGGTATTTATCATTTCAACCCGATTCCATTTCAATTCAAAATCAAAGCATAACAAAGGGAACTTGCAGTGTGATAACTGGGATGGTGTCAAAGTAAATAAACAAGCAATAACAACAATCAATAACAATCCAATAATTAATTCAAATAATCCCGAAATAATCATATTAATTTACATTGTTGTTTGTGCAAATTAATATAATTATTTCTAGAATCTACACTATCATTTCATGTAGATTAAAGATTATTACACTAATATTAATACGGTTCCTCATTTGATATCTATTATCCAATTTCAAACTACATCAATTTACACAACATACATTCAATGGTTCAAGGTGTAGTTAACACTATTTCTACGTGTCAATTTATTTAACATTTAAAAGGGTCAAATTTAACTAATCAAATTCAACATATAAATCCATTTTTAAATTGTTAACTATCCCATATCAAATTCAATTGCATATTATTTAGCACTTTAATAATAACAATTTGACATCCAATTTCAACATCACATAACAATCATTTATCAACCAAACTGGATTATCATCGTATAAATAATTAACAGATAATGGTGTTAGATGTCACATGTGAACTGATACAGGTAAAACATATATATAACAGTGTATATAACTAACAGCAGCATATTTCAATTGTCGTTTCAATTGAAATCAAATTTAATAAATAAAAGAACATTAATCGTGAGTGATTGCTCACCTTTCGAGGCTAGAGAGATGATAGACAACAGAACAAGTTACGAACTCCAAAGTAAAGCAGAATTGGCACGGATTGACGAACAAACTGATAAATAGAAATGGGTGAAATCAAATCAGAACTGGATCGAGATGATAAATAGTATAAGTGGATTGATATAGATATAACATATAAAATTTTATATATACACAAAATCATAAATCATATTCTAATTTCCAACTTTTATTAATAAAAAATATATACATTTTTAGACCCATTATTAAAATAAATAGGATAACCCTTTGTTATTTTCTTTTCAAAATTCATCAAATAGCATCTAAACAAATAACGAAACCAGAACTTAACCGAACATATATATATATATATATATATATATATATATATATATATACTTAACAGTATAAACCCGAAGTATTATTTATAGACTACCCTATAAACTGCTACCAGAAACATCACTATAGCAAAATATAGTATATTCTTGAAATCAACATTATTATAAATACCAGTGTAAGCAAAACATCTACAAAAATTTTATATAAATATTTATACACCACAACCAATGAAAAACCCCTTGTATATACAGCAGCTTATAAAATAAAAGATAGCTTATATTGTACATATATATAACTTTATAAACTATAACAATATGACTTACTATGTATATATCCCATAAACTTAGGCAAGGTATAAACTATATATACATCATCTCCAAAACATATGCAATGTACCAGCTAAACAATATATATACAATGAAGTGTAATACACTTGCAGTATCTAACTCTGGAAAACATAAAACCGAGAATATACACATATATACAAGCTTCGACGTATGCATATTGGTTTGTATAAAAGCTCACTGCAACATATAGGTAGGCGATTAAATGTATAAGCATTTCTGGAAACAAATACTTCTTGGCATAATACTATACTACGACATATATACATATATAAGTATCACTTCCTTATATTTAAAGATCATTACCGAATTTAACACATTATTTAAACCTATGTATTATATTACAATACAGTACATTAAATCACTTCTTAAAACTATTATATTATATTGAAACTATTACCAAAACCCATTTTTAAAGATCTAAACACAACTATACAATACAGTATACTCATGCGGACAGAAAGTATAAGTTTAGATGTAAAATTTATATACAATATATATATATATATATATATATATATATATATTCATATAAAGCAAAGAGCGGTTGAAAGAAGAATGTATAAAATACCATACTTATTCGTATAGCACATAACTATATATTTTATAACTGAAGAATATATACACTCCCAGATAATATATATAACTTAGTTAGATATGTAGATTTGTTAACAGGTTATATACATATAAATCCAACAGTAAATGACAACTTGTAAATACAAATTATATAAAATATATAATATATATCTAACAACAAATGAAACTGACATATAAAACCACTCTGTATATACTAACAAATATATGTATATATATCTTATATAAAACAAACATAATAATAACGTAATAATATATATATAGTACCTTATATAGCAAGTGGAGTTACAAGCAAGGGAGGTGGATGTTCGGCAATGGAGAACGGCTGGAAGTGGGGCTGTCGCTTGTGGAATTGATGTAGGTTGGTGGTCAAAGCTGTCAGAGAGGAGGAAGGAAGGAGGGGACCGCTGCACAGTGATGGTTGTACACGTGCTGCTGTTGGCGTGGGGCGTCGTGGTCGTGTGGGTCTGATGGTGGGACAGGGCGAGGCTGAGGTGGGTAGGGGTCTAGTCGAAAGGAGGAGTGGTGAGGTGGGTTTCTAAATGATGGGAGGTTGCGGTTTGGAGTTATTGTCGTGCGTGAGGCCGAAGGAAAAGAAAGAGGAATATGAAGGGTAGGCCGCATGAGAGTTTGTGGCAGCAAGAAGAATGAGAAGAGAGAGGTAGGGGAAGGAAAATTGAAAAGGTGATTTCCATTTTCACGAACAGGTAAAAGAAAATGGTGGAAAGGAAATGAATAGGCATCAGAATAAAGTATTGCAACTTTAATAAAGTAATATTTTGAAAGCAACGAAATTGAACAGACAACTAATGCACAGGGAACAGTGAACGTCAGGAACGTAAATTCTGGAATAATTAAAAGCAACGGGTACTTGATCTATACGAGGAATATGAAATGGTTCAAGAAATCCAAAGACACAAACCGCTTACCGATACGATTACCATTTACACGGATTTCGTTTCGTACCGAATTTCGAAATACAGAATTGAATATACCGTAGAGATCAGCACGATGAGACGGTTAAAACGGTATACAGATATCAGTGGTACGATTGAATTATAAAAATCTGAATTTTCTACTAGCGGAAAATGCAGCAAAACGCAGAAGAATAAGATCGACGGAGCTAAAGAAGCCCAAATTTGGAAAAACGAAAAATGACGTCTTACTCAGAAGATGATTTAGAATTTTCTATGTAAAAATATTTAGGTTTCGAAAACATTTTATTTTCATCAATTCCTAACTGATTAAATTGAAATAAAATTACACACGAAAATAACTTTCAAATTTTTGGATGAAAATTTACCAGTTGCTATGATTAATTAGACGCATTCCAAATATCAAACTTTTATTTCAAAATTTTATCGTTTAAAATTTCACAAAATTTCAACTAATTACGTTATTAAAACAGTTAAAATTTACGGGTCGTTACAGATATTATTGTGTTCTTATTTTCCGGAACACTCTCTGTACAAAAGAGATCCTGTCGAAATTTTCTAGAAAATCCGACATTTAGAAAATTTTCACAACATTTTATCGTATGCGAAAATAGAAAGCCGTTAAATTGATTCTATTTAAACTGCAGCATATGATAAGAGAATTGGAATAAGAGATGCATGGAGGATTGAACAGTAAAATTTGATAGAAGATCGTAGATACAATGGAAGTTAGGGTATTAGTTGTTTGAAATCTCCATATAAGAAATTGTGATGTGACGACCCGCCTTTCTGACCCTTGAGAACGATACTTAATTAATCCACGATATTCGTGTGCCGTTGCCCAAGCATTCGAAAGATAAATTGTCATGGGGGTAAAAATAAAAAACAGAGAAAATCTCACAATAAAAGCTATTAAATAGAACATAACAGTAATATAGTACATAAGGTTACTCCCTAACTTGGAGTTATAGTTTCACAAAAGTACTACAATCAGCTTACGCAGTTATAACAATTTGCCTTAACATATGTTGAGACAAAATACACTTACACAAACTAAACAAACAACAGAATAAATAGTTAAGTAGATAAAAAGCCTCCTACTCGGACGCCGTCTTCAAAAGAGCCCACAAAAGATCTGCTACTCTCGGACTACTCAAATATAAACGAGTACCCGAGAGTTTAGGGAAAATAAATAACTCGGGTCAGACAATATGTTTGGTATGAGTAAAACTCTAAATAATAAGTGTAATTAAACAACAACGTGTGAGACCACGCTGCCAAATACGGAACATAGTTCCTCTCATAAGAATAAAATGATCGTATATGGACAGTAAACTTCATATTCCTACCACTACTCGTCGATTTAAAACTCGTACTATTTCTTGGTTAAAAATGAAGTCGGGCAAGTGAAGGTAGTGTTACCTCTATACATTGCCTTGACGATAATTTTAACTATTGAGACAATGACAAGTTTCCATACCTCGACATTTAGTGCCAAGAGTATGACTAAATTCTTCACATATAAGCAATGTCGTTTACGGAACTTCTTTTCCATAACCGAGTTGAAATTATACTTTTAAAACCAAATTCGTGCTTGGGCTTCTCATTATAAGTTAACTTTAAACAACTTTGTAAAGATGGTTTGCTAACTTTAAAACACCATTATAAAAAGGATTTTATAACCTAAAACATTATTATTAAATTGATTAATCATCTTTAACTGTAATTAATAAGAGTGATTAATTATCTTTAGACTTCTTTAACTAATTTGACTAATTAACTTTAAATCCCATAATAAAAAAAGGGTTAATTACTTTAAAAAATCATTAATTAAATTAATTAATTAATTTTAAATCTCATTAATTAAGTTGATTAATTAATTTTTAAACATCATTTACTAAAAAGGATTAACTAAGTTAAAATATCATTAATGGAAAAGATTAATTAAATTTAAACTAATTAACTAGCTTTGAAAGTAATTAATTAAAAATGATTAATTAATTTTTAAACACCATTAATTAAAATTATTAATTAATTTTAATCTATCATTATTTAAGAGATTAATTAAACTAATCATCATTAGATAAAACAGTTAATTAATTTTAAACATGATTAACAAAGTAATTAATTAAATTCAAAACACATCTTTAACAAGTTAATTAATTAACTTTAATCCTCCTTAATTAAATAGTTAATTAAAATTTTAAAATATTTATTAAAATAATTAATTACATTTGAAATAATCATTATTCAATAACTTTATTAACTAGCAACACAAAACCCAAGCTTGAGAAATAAGTCAAAGGTTTCAATAAGGATATGTTTGTCGAAAGTGCCGATATAGCGAAAGTCGCTATACGGACACTTCGACAACTATTTCATGTCACTTTATTTTCATCCATACACCATAAAATATAAGCAAACATAATACAAGTAGCTAAACTATCATACAACATGTACAGAACAATTATTAACAATATCACTAACATTTACTACTAACTTCCAAAAATTGCTTACTAACTTGGTTGCTAAACTATCCAGGTGACAACTTTTCAAAGAATAATCCAAACTAGCATTCATCACATGGTAATACATGCACAACAAGCTATTAGAAACTAGTATACAAACAATATTGAAGTTTTAAAAGGTTAGGATGTTAAAGGTAAGATTTTTACTCACAATAGCTTACTAACTTCAACCAAGCTTATACTAGAACTTTAAAAACCCTTAGATCTTTGCAAAAATATGAAAAAAATGAAGTCTTTAAGCCAAAAACATCAAAATGGGCTCGACCCTAACAAGTATAGGTTTGGCCATAGAGAATTTTTGGTGATGGTGGACTTTTTTTTGAAGATAAAGTGATGAAAATGAAGATGGAAGAGTTTAATCAAGTTTTGTACAAGATTTAAAAGGAGAAGTTAAAATTTTTGAACTTGAGAAAAGTTTTGGAAGCCATGAAAACTACTTGAAACTTTAGGAGTTTATAAAAGTGAAAATAGAGATGATAAAATGAAACAAAAATTGGAAAATTTGCTTTTATAAAATATTAACAAACCAAATTACTAAAATGCCCTAAGGTACCCACCCTCCACATATCCCTTACCACCTCATCACCATGCCTCCACCTTCCTGCCTTAGTACAAATGCAAGCCCCCCCCCTTTGTCCCCTATTTAGCAAACATGCCAAACACTTCATGTACTTAGGTGCCATAATGTGTTTCTTAATGTGACATTTGTATTTTGTTTTAATTTTAAACTTAGGAAATTGTCACATAACATTTTTTTATATTCTTAAGTTATAAATAAATATGTATTATCATTTCTAAATCCTAATTTTTTTAATAAATGTTTTTACATATATATACTAAAATGTTCACAATGTTTTGAATAACTTTTAGATGACGAAAAGTCGAAAACTCGAAAAATGATTTCTAGTCACATTTTTGATTTTTCTTCAAACTAAATATTTTTGTAAATAAATTTTGAAAACCATTCCACCATCACTAGTTATTATTTAAAACAGTTTTATTTGAGTTATAAAATACATTCATTAATTATTTTAAAATATATTAAGTGTCCATATTTTAAAGTTATATTTTAAAGTGATTAATTTACGGGTCGTTACACCCTCCCCCTTCAAAAGAATTCCGTCCCCGAAATTCACACACAAGGAGATAACTCGAAATAACTCATAAGGGCATATATATATATATATGAAATCCATACAACAGATACACACTAAGAAACTATATCACAAACAGTGCATACATAATTCATACAAACAAACAAATACTATCCTAAAATCAACTCAGGGTAAGCTTCCCTCATACTGTCTATAGTCTCCCAAATAAAATCTCTAGGATCTTTACTCCATTGTACTTTGACCAAGTCCACAACCTTAGTCCTTAATCGTTTCTTATCACGATCGACAATTCCTATAGGCTGTCTTACAATGGTCAAGTCAGGCTCAACTTCCACATCTTCCTGTTGAGATGGCAGAATAATCAAAGTAGGACCATGTACATACTTACGTAGATGGGATATGTGAAAGACATCATGTACGCTCGACCATCTAGTCGGTACCTCCACTTTATATGAAAGAGTTCCTATCTTCTTGAGTATCTTGAAAGGTCTAATAAAATGAGGAGCTAGCTTTCCTCCTTTCCTGAACCGAATCACCTCTCTTATCGGAGAAACTTTGATGAACACAGTCCCCAACCGCAAACTCCAAATCTTGATGCATCGCATCTGCATAGTTCTTCTATTGACTCTAAGCTATCTTTAAGTGCTTCCTAATTCAATCCACCTTATTCGTGGCATCATGAATTATATCTGGTCCAAGTACTAAGCGGTCTCCTGATTCCACCCAACGAGATAGAGACTTACAAGCCTTCCATACAATGCCTCAAAAGGCGCCATCCCAATACTTGCCTGAAAACTGTTGTTATAAGCGAATTCAACCAATGGAAAGTGGTCCTCCCATGAACCTACAAAGTCTAGCATAAAAGCTTGAAGTAAATCTTCCAGAACACGATTCACCCTTTCGGTCTACCCATCTGTCTGAAGGTGATAAGCTATGCTCAAACTCAGCTCTGTCCCAACTGCATCATGTAACCTTTCCAAAACCGATTTGTGAAGATCGGATCCCGATCACTCACAATACCACATGGAATGCCATGAAGCCTAACAATCTCTTTAATATATAACTGAACCAAACTAGCAGCCATCCTTGTTGCCTTGACTGATAAGAAGTGAGCACTCTTGGTTAATCTATAAACGATAACCCATATTCCTTCATTAACTTTCTCGATCAAGGTAACCCATCAATGAAATCCATAGAAATCTGCTTCCACTTCAACTTCGGTATCTTAAGTGGCTGAAGCAGTCCGGCTGTCTTCTGGTGACTTTCCTTTACCTGCTGGCAGTTAGCACATCTACTTACAAATAGAGCAACGTCTCTTTTCATCCCTTCCCACCCGAAAGTATGCTTCATGTCCTGATACATCTTAGTGACTCCCGGATGTATCGTTAGTTTAGAATGATGAGACTTTGTCAGAACTTCCTGTCTAATTCCATCCATATCCGGAACACACAACCGACCGTTCATCCTTAGAACGCCATAGTCATTTACCATGAATCCTGGCCACTTCTCTGGTGAAACATTTTCACTAGCAGCTCTAGCTATATAAAAAATATGAACGTCCCTCGGCTAATTATTTTCAATGCGTCGGATAAGAGTCGAACAAACTTTCATATTAGCCAAAACTGCATAATTCCTGCATAGCGCATCAGCGATGACATTAGCTTTCCTCGGTGTATACAAAATCTCATGATCATAGGCCATTGGAAACTTTAGCCAATGTTGTTGCCTTAAGTTCAAGTCCATCTAAGTAAAGAGATACTTTAAAGATTTGTGATCCGTATATAACTCGAACTTTTCACCCAAATGATAATGCCTCTATATCTTTAATGCGAAGACAACTGCTAAAAGCTCAAAATTGTTTGTAGCATAATTCATCTCATGTGGTTTCAGCTGTCGACTTGCATACGCAATAACTTTTCCATGTTGCATCAGAACTGCTCCCAGTCCAGTTCCACAAGCATCCCTATATACAAGTAACCCTTTGCTCCCATTTGGAATAGTAAAACAGGAGCACTGGTAATTTCTCCTTCAATTCATTGAATGCTTGATCGCACTTAGGTGTCCGCACAAACTTAGCATCTTTCTTTGTCAACTTCGTCAGATGAGAAGCAATCTTCGTGAAATCTTTAATGAATCTTCTATAAAAACTGGCCAATCCAAAGAAACTTCTGTCGCATTTTCAAGCTTCTTCCAGTCTTGAACCACAACTATTTTAGCTGGGTCCACTGATAAGCCTTCACCCGAAACAACGTGCCCTAGAAACCTAACTTCAGATTTCCAGAAATGGCACTTTGAAAACTTTTCTTTCAACACAGGACTTCTTAAAGTAGTTAGAATGACTCGAAGATGATACTTGTGCTCTTCCTCCGTCTTATAATAATAAAAAATATCATCAATGAAGACGAGAAACAACTTATTAAGAAAATCCCGGAACACTCGATTCATTAAGTCTACGAAATAAGCAGGTACATTAGTCAATCCGAACGACATGACTAACCACTCGTAAAAACTATTAGGAGTACGAAAACCTATTAAGGGCACACTCTCCTATGCTACCCTTAATTGATGAAAACAAGTGGCAAGATCCAGTTGAGAAAATACCAAGCTCCGTGGAGTTGATCAAACATGTTGTCTATCCTAGGGAAAGGATACTTGTTTTTGATAGTCCTCTTATTCAACTGCAACGACTCGGAATTTCGAACACTTCGTATTTAAATATCTGAATTATTAAATATTTGTGTCCAAGATTTAATATGGTTTAATATGATTTTATATAAACACTTTTTAATTAATAACTAATGTTAGAATACTTATTTTTGAAATGTGTTTACAAAATATACACTTTGGATAAATACTGAAAATGTGACCGAAAAACGTTTCATTAAAAATCAACTTTTTATTCAATATAATTTATGCAAATATATTGCAACTCGAATAGTTATCACATGATAACTTTTTGACAAGAATAAAACAAGTAATAAAACATCTCATTTCCTAATAAAATTAGTAAAAGTAAGCATGTAAGATTATGGAAACATTATGGACAAAAGGACCCTTAAATCATGGCATGAAACATGGAAAGCATGGTGTGCAAGAGGTATGGATATGTAAAGGTATGGTGTGCATGATCTTTAGCTTGGAAAGAGAGGGAGTTTTGTAAAATTTGTCACACACTTCCTAACACTCTATAAGCAAATGCATACACACTCATATTTTCACAAACTAAATAACTTATTCACTTCTTCTCTTCTCCTCTTCTTCTTGGCCTTTGGCCGTGCACCCTTATGAAGATAAAAAGGCCTATGGCCATGGGTTCAAAGGGAGAAATAGAGGGCTCTGACCTTGGTTGCTTTGGTGGTGGAGGAGGTAATGTGTGTGAGCACTTAAAGGGATGGAAGGCCTTATGGCCATGGGCTATGGGGAAGGGTAGGAGGTCGTGAGCACCTTGATGATGGGGGAGGGTGTGCATGTGGTTTAAGGGAGGAAGGAATGGATTTTAGTGACATTAGAATGAAGTATAAAATGATAGAGATGTGTTGTTTGAAAAGAAGGTTAGTAGGAAGAAGTTTGGTTTGATAAAAGTGAGTTAATCTCACTTTGATTAGACTATAAATTGGTTGCAAGTTAACTTCAAATATTGCTTGATATTTGCTTGCTTAGTCTCTTCATAATTGTTGTTAAATCACATGTTAATATGCTTGCTGTATATTAATAATAATAGACATTAACTACGTAAAGTTAAACCTTTGATTATATACTTTAAAAAATATATAAATGGTTAAAGTAGTTGCTCACTAAACCACTGAATTGTGATAAGTTCATTTGAACATTTAAAATGGATATATTGATGTGTATATATGTATACATGTTTAGTAGTATTATGATTGGAACTTGGAATCATATATGTGCATAAAATAACATGACATCAAATATTGGATTGAATACGGAATTGTTCGTATAGCGCTAGTCGCTATAAACGCACTTTGAATCCCTTAAACTATTACTTGTGAAAATGGTGATTTAAAAACATATCTTAATAATAACTTGTTTGGTTATTATCTACCCTTCTATTAGTGTCTATAAAAGCAAAGAATATGTTTTGGAAAGTTATAGAAGAAATAAATCAAAGTAACAAAAGACTGAAGTAAAAATGGTCGCTATAGTTACACTTTTAAAAATAGCCAGTCTTTGAAAATAACGCGAATTTTTGTGGAAACTTTCTTTGGTTTTTTAGCAATAAATCAAGTAAATAATATATTATTTTTATTGGAAAAGTTTTGAAGCCTAATTCATTTGATAGCTAGTTGTACAAAATGCAAAAGGTTATAGCGAAATAGTCGTTATAAGCGTAGTTCGGTAAAATACCATATTTTTGGAAAATTCTCTAAAATAACTAAAAGATATACTTTGGGATTTTTATTCATGGTTTTCAAGTACCCAAAGTATAATAACTATGGTAAAAAAAGAATGGATCTAAAATCAATTGTTAAGGTATTGAAAACTAGACACAAAGTTGTATCAAAAATGTGATAAAACTAGTAACAGAACTTTAGGCAGCACTTCTAGAAGTGCTGCCATTGGAAATTGAAGATATAAATTATTTAAAAAATGATATTTAAATTTAATATTTTTATCTAATCTTTTTAGGATTGTTTTTCTAACTTATAAACGAGTGTTTTAAAATTGGTTTCAAGTTTAAATATATATATATATATATATATATTACAATTAATTATGAATTTCTAAACTAAGTAGCTTTTAAAATTAAAACTTGTTTTTCTATTTATTTCAAAATTCCTTATTTTTACATAATATTATATATAAATAATTATCAAATATTTTAAGTTGTTTTAAAAATTATTTTAACATATTAATAAGTATTTTAAAGATATTTCTATATAGATAAGTTTTAAATATTAAATTAAGTATTTTATAAATATAATAAAGGGAGTTTGGATTTTAACACTTAAGCTAAAATAAGTTGTTTTATGGAATCAACTAAAAGTGTAATCCCTAATTAATAAGTGTGCATAGGATTTGATCTTTAGATAAATGTTTATATTAATGGATAATTAAATAGTTTTGGGTTGTTTTAAACAGTGTTTTTAGCAACACTTGTTTTTAACCATTATTATTAATTATACGTAGGAATATAATTAGATATTTACTAATGGATATGAAAAATATAAGTAAATGGTTTGGGTTTGTTGTGACAAATGTTTTGAGCAACACTTGTCTTTACCCTTAAATACAAATAAATCTTTAAGAAGGGAGTTTTAAAGAGGAATATTTTTAAAGTATAAAATGTTTGGATTTGTTGTGACAATTGTTTTTAGCAACACTTGTCTTTATCCCTTAAATGAATTAAACCTTTAAAAGGAGAGTTTTAAAGATAATGATTAAATGGAATGGTTTTGGGTTTGTACTGAACAATGTTTTAACAACATTTGTTTTTAAACCCTTGAATTATATTTTGTAAGAACTATTATAAATCTTTAACAATGGAATTTTAAAGATAATAACAAGTATTGAAATCTTTTATAAAGATAAAGAAATTGTTATATGTTTAATTTATAAAAGAAAAAGAGTTTATTATAACAATGTTTTAATAATAGTTATTTTAATCTCTTTGATTATATTTCAAGTAAGTAAAACTTGTTAAACGATTTGTGAATACACTTATACCATTGGCATAAGTATATGAATACTTTTTATGTATTAAAAGAATAAATTAATAGTTAAATTTATAAAAACAAGTATATATCTTTTACAAAGAGAAATCTAATATATTTATACAAGTATACAAAGAAAGTTTTAATTAATAAAATAGTATTAATTAATAAAGGAAGTCTTGATTTATAAAGAAGTTTTATTAGATAAACTGATGTTTTACTAATAAAAAGGGTTTTAATTAATAAAGAATAAATTAATTATAATGGGATAAAAAGTCATTTATGTGACTTGATTATACTTGGATGTTAAGTAATAACTATGTAATAACCTTAGTTTGATTGTTTATAGGATGTTAGTACTAAAATGCTTAACAGTGAAAGTCGAATGAGTAAGCTTCTCTATTTGTGAGAGTCAAGACTGATGTTTAGGTAGGGACCGAGCAATAGAGCTCTAACTTATCGGCATTCTTCTAGGCCGAGGAATAGTTAAGTAGAAAGGTCGGAAACGTGTAAAGTGTGGAACCTTGATTCCCATTAAGCAAGCGTTCAAGACTCGATAGTCGATTAGTCGACTACCGATCTTGACCAAACATAACTTAAGAAGTATACATAATGCTTCATGGATTTATACCAATAAGAACCCTAGGGGAGGAGTACTGGTACAAAATGCCTCTAGCCTTCGATTACTTCTAAAAGAACCAGAATTGAATTAACCGAAAATTCATCGATTGGTTTTGAAGAGTCCGGGATCGGTAAGTGTTTTGCTTACCGAATACCACTTCAAAACTACTATACAGGTTTGATTTGGAAGTGGAATGATGGAAACCATGTGTGGTTTCGAAATCTGTTGAGATGATGGAATCCATGTGGAATTCATTATTTGATCGAGTTTTGTTGAAAACTCGTGTTAAGATGCCTAACGTAGCCTCCACGTCGGAACATGACTAAAGATAGAGTAGGATGCATGATCCCGAGTTCAACTAACCCAAATATGGGGTACATCAACTCCATTATCTAGAGTATGTTTATCGATTTGTTGCACATTGGAGGTTGATGATACTTGGTTCACGTAGGAAGTGGGATGGTTGTGTTTACCTTATGGTATATTTTATCTAGAGATATACGGCGATCGAAAGCTAGTTTCTGACATTTGTCATAGGTGATCGGTCTCAATATGGCTTACGAGTATACTAGGGAGGTCTTCGTAGAAAATCCATTTATACGAACGTCCCTTAGAGGATTTGTTTTTATACCTGAATATGCAATCAAATGTAATCAATGTTACCATTTCATCTATGTTATTGTTATATTAAACACCTTAGACATTATTATAATATCATAGGATTTTATATATATAAATGTTTTGGTTATCGTGGTGTAAAAACCCATCTGTTTTTATTCGCGGTGTGGTGTTACGAGAAACCTTTATTTATAAAGGTTTTATAAACATTAAATAATTCAAATTACTTGAGTTTTCTCACATTGGTTTATCCGACTGATCCCAGTGTTATTCTTCTTATAATGCTAGGGTCAACCTTGTGTATATTTCTAGATATTGTTGACGATTCATTGGGCTGGATGATTACCTACCTTAGATTTTATTTCCGCTGCATTGCTTTGTTTATTTCAGAAATTGTAAGGACATGTAGTTATAACTGTCCAGGCAGTTATAACTGTCCAGGCTGATGATTGGTTAGTTTTCTCTGATTACCGTACCTATATAGTTTTCTTTGTAAAAGATCATTTTGATATTGTGTTCTCTTCTTTATTATTCTTTTTTTATTTTACCCTAACGTTCTGCCTTTCCGGCACTTGGGTGCTCGACATGTGAATACCGTGGATGTATTAGTGTCGACATTTAGGGGTTGAAAAGGCGATCGTTATAATTGTGGTACCAGAGCTGAAGGTTAAGTGAAAACCTTGGCTTTTGTTGGGTATAACTCATTAAGAGATAGGGTAATGGAATGCCTTATTATGAGTTTGAGTGTATTATACATATGAGAGTGTATTTTTTAGTGCTATAACAATATTTACTATTGTGTTGATTGGTCTGCTGAGTGCTTATGGATTCTAGTCGTTGCATTTGATCATCGTTATCGATAGAGATTCCTAAACACTTAAATAGAACAAACCGACACAGTATTATTTTCAAAATTGGTAAATGAAGTAATTTTACCTAGGATTATATTTTATATAAAAGAATAATTTTCAAATAATAAACATATTTATTTATAATGTATTTGTTTGTTAGGAAATGATAATATTAAATTATTATCAATTATTTCTCGATTAGTCATGCTCGGCTAGTTTATGGCCATTGACTATTGTTTATTGAATTGCAAGTAAATTACCTTTTGACAACATGGGTTAGGTAGATAGTAATTTATAGGAACATTTAAACAAACACCCTCTGAATTAAGTTTCGCAATAAGGCGTTCAGTGATAATGTTGGGTTAAAGGTTAATTTAATAAAAGTTGTGTATTATAGCTTTAAGGGAAAGGTAAGATATTTAAAAGTTAAATACTTATGAAATGATTTAATATAAGAAAGTAAACTTATATAAATATGGTTTATATAAATATGACTTATAAATATGGTTTGTATAAATATGATTTAAAATTAAAAAAAGGATTTAAAATTAAAAAAAGGATTTAAATTAAGAATTTGAGAACTTAAATCCCGATGTTTTTGAGAATGTTTTCTAGGAGTTTGGAAAAATAATCATAGTATTATTTGAAACTATTTTAAAGTACTAATGTTATTAAAAGAGCTTTAATATTTGTTCAATTTCGAGATTACTTTCGAAAACAACAAATCGATTCGGGAAACAAAGTATTTTATGTTAGCTAGTTCGAGTGGCTCGAAAGTGACTAAAACTGGGCAGGAGATGTGTTCAGATGATAAACACTTCTTTTGAGTATTACCCTTCTTAGTAAAGGGGTTATATGATACTTCTTGGTATGACCTAGTTCCTTGTATCGTTTTGATGTTACTCAATCTATATGAATATTTTCTATGGATTTTAAACAAAATATTTTGGAAATTGGTTTTGAAAATGATATTGGTTTAATCCCAAAGAATATGATTTGACATCTAAAAGATATATGTGTGTATATATATTACTTCAAATAATTTGAAATAAAACCTGGAATTTAGTTCTTAAGTTTTCTATTGAATTATATTATGTTTGCATGTATCCTTTGCATTAGGGTTGTTTGGTTGTGCATCTTATTATAATATATTGTTTGTTAGTTTTCAATTATTGAAATAAGACGGAATTTTCGGTGATTTTGGACAGTCGAGAACTTTCGAATTAAAATAATTGAAGCTAAGTATTTTTGTGAAAAATATATTAGTTAAACTTTTATAACTCTTAATTTGAAAACATAGTAAATTAAAACAAGTTTAAAAAGTTGTTTAGCATCTTTGTTAAATAGGGCACTCGATGTTGTTGGGCAAACTAATAAACGTCTCTACTTTATGGTCTTCTAAGGAAAGTATACTCTAGTCTTGAGTTTGGATACTAGAGTCCTACTCTACCTAGTTACTTTCCTAACCAAATGGATAAAGAAGTTTAGATGGTTGACTAAATTATAAGGTCCAAATTTATTTTTGGGCTTCGTCAAAATTTTAGAAAATAAAATTGTAAAAGAATGTTTTGTATATACACTTAGGATATAACGAAGTATTATATGAATAATTAACTTAAGTCTTGAAATGTTTTCAAAATTAAATTTTGTTTTAATAAGTTTTTTAAAATATATATAATAAATAAATAAATAAATAAATAAAGTTAAGTCTTTAGAAAATATTTATAAAACTTAAGTAATGTTTTAAGAAATGTTACATAAATGATTTTAATATTACATAAGAACTGATTATTTGTAAATAAATGAGAATAGGAAAGAAATGAGTGCGTGAGTTGCATGTAGATCATTTTATTCGCATGATAGTTCTTGATTTAGGATTCGAGTACATGATTTAAAGGTGGTATACACCGGTCCGAAAAAGGATTTTTTACTAGACCTTTTGATGGCAAACAATTGATATGGATTCTTGAGATGATCCCTAAGTTTTTTATCATAGTTTATTGCTATGTAAGGAGAATGGAGCTGTCCAATCAAGGAACCAGATCAGAGTCCCCACTAAAGAAGTCAAGTGAGATATACTAGTTCGGAAGTGAAATTTATGTGATCGAGCAAGTGGTCAGATCAGTATTGTTGGAATGCAGATTAGGAATCTTAAGGCTGGATTAACACTATGGAGGCTAAATAGTGTTTAATTAATTTTATGTATCTTTTTGAAATGGTTTGAAATTAAACACAGACAGATGCAATTCACAAACCTAGAGATAATCACAAAATCAGACACAGATGCAAATAGTAAATAAAAAGCAGTAAAAGGAAAGAACACACCGCAATTTTATATTGGTTTAGAGTTACCCTACATCTAGTCCCACATAATTTATTGTGCAAATTTC
Source organism: Allium fistulosum (assembly GCA_030737815.1). Classification (NCBI taxonomy): domain Eukaryota; kingdom Viridiplantae; phylum Streptophyta; class Magnoliopsida; order Asparagales; family Amaryllidaceae; genus Allium; species Allium fistulosum. Next base: position 864,917,085 of record CM060905.1, on the reverse strand, counting down.
TTTTCAAATATAATGTCGATATTACAACCTCGATTTCAAGGCCATGAGATACACCCTCCTGTCTTCGAGTCCACAGCAAACTCTCTTGATTTAACCAGGCTACAAGATCACCTAATTGATTTATGGGTTACAATCACACCCAATTGATTTACAGGCCACAATCACACTATTTCCAATCACACTTTGATAGAGAGAGACTCGATACACTTCGATCTTTCGATCTTTGATTACAAATAATCCTATAACTCAGAATAGCACTAAGATCTTGAGAGAGAGTGATAGAGAATCAAACTAGAGATGATCGAGTTTGATTCACTTAGGATTTCGGTAGAGTTTTGTTAAAATATAAGAGAATATTTGAGTGGAGAAGAAGGAGTGCAGAAATGAAGAAAAACTAACTTAAAATTCGTTGAAAACAACTGGTATTTATAGAAGAACAATAGTCATATCCATTCGTGAAAGGTTACGATGAATAGTCACTTCATTTGAAGATTTGAAATTTGGATTTCTACGGCTACCATGTCGACATGGGGGGATGGGGTATGTCCACATGTCCTAGTGAATTTTGAAAATTGATTTTTGTTTTTAAAAGTGATTTTCTTTCTAAAATTTGTCAAAACAATTTCTGAAGTTTTTAAACCATTTTGAATATAGTTTAAACTTATAAAAGAGATTTAAAAAGTAATCTTAAAAATATATAATCTATAATATAAAAGTAATATTAAAAACTAAGTATAGAATATATTTTTGAGATTTAAAGGCTATAATATTAAAACCAGGAGATAGTTTAAAAACAAGAGATGATTTTGAAATCAAAATATAAAAGATAATAACTGAGAGAGATGACTTTAAAAAGTTTTTGGAAAAATATTTAAAATATATAATTTTGAAAATTTCGTGGATTCCATTCCACTAGAGAAGGTCGTGGGTTCCATCCCACTAAGATGTCATGTGTTCCATCCCATTATTAAAGCGAGAAGGTGGATTCCATTCCGCTATTAAAATCCGAATAAAGATTTTAGTGCTATTATGAAGTTTTAACATAAATTTAGACACTACTACTTATCTTGATATCTTGAACTCTTGAAATCTTGAACTCTTGATATCTTGAACTCTTGATACTCATGAGTCTTCAATCTTGGTTTCTTCAATCTTGAATTCGTCAGTCTTGAATCTCTATACTCAGTCTTGAACCTTTATACTGTATAGTCATTCTTAGTACCTGCATATATATCCTGCATATACATATATATCTAGACAAGAATATTAGTATTTATATTTTATAACAAGTCCTAAGGTTGTTGTCATCAAAACAATCATATCAGGAACTAACAATCTCCCCCTTTTTGATGATGACAACCTTTGTTTATAAAATCTACTCCACAAAACTCTGATTCTACTCTAACTCCCCCTTACTCCAACAACTCCCCTTTACTACTAACCTTCCCTTAGTCTAAGCCTATATAACCTATTTTATAATTCTCCCCCTTTGTCATCAACAAAAACTAATCCTAAACTACATAACTCCCTCTTAAACTAATACTATAGCACTATATAGGATACTAATACAGTATACTAGAATATAAATGAGACAGATAATAATATGAGTAAAACATAGTAAGGTAAATGTGAGATATATGAAAATTTCAAACATAATCAACCAGTATATTTATCAAACCACACCATTTCAATCATATATTACATACCATGTTCAAATCAATTCAAACAATTCAAATCAAGTCAAATCAATCCAAACAATTCAAACCACATCAAATCAAATCAAAGTAAATCAAACTATACAAGTCAAATCAAACATTTCTTGGAACTTCAACCCATCCTTCTTCACCGAAGATAGGATCTGAATTTATAGCATCCCATTCTTCATTATCCTTGTTCAGAGTTCCTTCCGGATTTGCTTCGAGTTCTTCTTTGTTGAGGGCTGAAATCATCCATCGAATGGCATCGAAGTGCCTTTCTTGTTCCTTTATCATCTGCAAGTGGCTTCATTCTAAGTGACATTAATTGCGATGGATAAAAGTAAGTATGTTCTTAAAGGAATTGAGAGTTTCTTCAAGATTCTCACTTAGATTATGAATAGCCATTATTTGATAAAATATGAAGAAATTCAATAGAAAATAAGGAGAGTTTGAAAGTATGCATTTTTCTAGAAGAGATAGGTATTTATAGGGTTAGAAAGTCGTTTGAAATGAAAAGACACAAGGTAGTTATGTCAATTTCAAATTCAAAACAATAATTACTTTCTGGCTGTTACATGTCGACATGGGGGGTAGGGGGTGTCGACATGCCCCTGTTAATTTTGGCAATATGCTTTGTTTCTTTATATTATGTACAAGTCTATATATATAAACTTAAATAATTAAAAGCAAGCATTCCAAAGATATTTTAAAGCTAATGAACAGAAATAAACGATTTTCATTGATAAATTTTAGTTAATCATTACATAAACAATACATAACATTAACTAATCGAAAGATACAAACTAATACAACGTGAAATGAAAACTAGAATTCGATAGAGGATGATGAAGATGATGATAATCCAAGTTTGCGACTCACTTTCCCAAAGAACTTGTTCATTTTGGTGGAAATTTTGTCCAACTTTTTACTAACGGGTCTTTTGAGAATCCGTTGGTTTTCCACGATAATCTTTTGGTTTTTGAGAAGTGTCTTGTTGGATGGATTGTTAGGAGTGATAAGGTATTCAATGCTTTCCAAAGATGTCTCTTCCTCCTCCTCTCCTTCTTCTTCAATTTCCATCTCCTCCCCTTCCTCCTCCTCCTCGTCTTCTTCTTCCATTTCTTCATGAGCCAACCTTTCATCTTTTTCGGTAAGTGTTTCATATGGTTGAAACACAAGTGGGATTTTCATAAGAGAGATATTTGCATGGTTAAACACTTTTCGAGAAACAAACTCTTCTCTCTTATAATCAACTCCAAAATAGTTAAAAATCCGAGTAAGATAAATTCCATGATACAAAGTGTTTTCTCCTAAGGTAAAATTTTTGGGACGAAGTTCATCCAAAATTATTTGCGCCCAATTAATGTCATAATGCCCATAAATAGAAAAAAGAGCCTTACAAACTTTTAAGGTCGGGTGATTGAAATTTCCTAATCTTGGAGTTATGATATGTTGCAAAAGAAGGTTAACAATTCTTGCTTTAGGACAAAAATTTCGATTTATAAATTCAAAGTTATCATCTCCTTCAAAAATGTGATGAAATGTCTCACGATCATGTTCATCAATTTGAAAATCCAAAAGATTCATTCCCATATACTTACAACCCAAAATATTTCCCAAAATCTCACTATTTAAAACAATTTGTGTTCCTTTAACACTATTCCAAACTTCCCCTTCATTACCATCATAAAAACCACGATTCAAATTTGCATAAAACATTTTAACAAGATTTGGATAACAAACAAAATCATTTTGAGAATCATCAATTAAATTGAGAATTTGATTCTCTTCGGAAAGAACATTGAGTTCATATGAAGGAAAATCACTAAAGATAGCAAATTTTCCCGTATGGACTTTTCCAAAGTTTGTATAGCTTATGCAAGCTTTGAAAGCTTTCGGGTCATTGTAGAGGAATTCTTTGATGGCTTTGGGTAGCCTAATGGTGGAGGGAGTGCTTGAGGAAGCCATTTTTGAAGAGAGTAGAGAGCTTGAGAGTTTGAAAGAGAGTTTGAATTTTGAAATGAAAGTGAAAAGATAGGATAAAGTTAAGGAGATAAATAGATATTCAATAGTCATGTTCTCTGGTCAAGAGACACCTTTTCAGAGCCTTGAAGTTGGTGAAAAGTTGGAGGGAAATTCAAAGTTTTGAATTCAAATTTGAATTTCAAAATTCTGGTGGGGATGTCGACATAGGGGGTAGGGCCATGTCGACATGGGTCCTATAATACCTGTGACTAATTTTTTCTAATTTGTTTAACATATATATATATATATCCTATAATCTAATTTATATTTTATCCGAAATAATATAAATATAATAACACTTTAATATTAATACTTTAACATTAAAAATATTATCAAAATAATATTATTTTGAAAATCAAAATTTTAAATTCAAACAGCAAGCAATTTCAAAACATGCAAACAATCAAATCTTCAAACATTCAAGCAAACAATTTTAACCAATATAATTTGAATGCATACCTATTTTTAAATCCAAATTCCCGAGATCATCAGATTCGTGAATAACTATAAAGCACATATTTGAATTTTCCTTCTTTCGATCTTCATTATTGGAGGATAAGTCTGAATCGTCTAGTGCAGCAGTATACGCTCTTTTCCTTTTCTTTGACGAATCATTACTTAGAGGAAATTTTTGCTTATCCGGATGCGGACGATCTCTTTTTAAGTGGCATGGCTCATCACAATTGTAGCATCTGACATTGTTGAGAGTCTCATTTTATTTCCAGAATTTTTGTGATTATTTCTCTTGTAGTTGTTCATCTTTCTGTATTTCAGAAACTTTCTAAAATTTCTTGTCATCAAGGCTATTTCTTCATCGTCGTCACTGTTTGAGTCTAAACAGTCTGTTATTGCATTGAATGCTATTGACTTCTTTTCTGAGGCCTTGCATTCTCTTTTCCTTTGCATTTGTACTTCAAACGACATCAAATTCCTAATTAATTCGTTAATTTTCAGCGTACTAATATCATTAGCCTCTTCAATTGCTAGTGTCTTCTGATCCCATTTCGAAGTGAGTGAATTTAGAATTTTTCTAACTTGATCTTCTTCAGAGAAGTCTTTCCTAATGCAATTAGTGAGTGCACAATGTCTTGAAACCGACTGTACATGTCTGAAATGGACTCATTTGGATTCATCTTAAATAATTGAAACTGATTGGTCAAGATGGATATTTTCGTCTGTTTAACTTTCCTTGTTCCTTCATGAGTAACTTGCAAAGTTTTCCAGATTTCATATGCAAACTTACAGACAGACACTCTATTATACTCATTCCTATCAAGTGAACAGAATATAATATTCATGGCTTTGGAATTGTTTTATGCAATGGTCTTTTGCTCAGCGATCCACTGTGCAAAATTTGTTATGGGTTCAATGTACTCAGTTTGTGTGATATTCTAAGTGTCTAATCCTATTGATTGTAAATAGATTTTCTTCCTACATGCCCAATATGCATAATTACTGCCATTAAAAAGTGGTGGTCTAGCAGTAGACCGTCCTTCTACAAATGAACTAGTGATAGTGTTGACATTACTAGTGTTGGTAGCCATTTGAAATTTTTTCAAAAATCAGATTATGAAAACTTTGAAAACCAATGCTCTGATACCAAATGTTGGAAATGTGGATTACGAATCTTAAGGCTGGATTAACACTAGAGGGGGGAGGGTGAATAGTGTTTAATTAATTTTATGAATCTTTTCGAAATCTTTTGAATTAAACACAGACATATACTATTCACAAACCCAGAGACAATCACAGAATTAGACACAGATGCAAACAGTAAATAAAAAGCAGTAAAAGGAAAGAACACACCAGAATTTTATACTGGTTCAGAGTTACCCTACATCCAGTCCCATACAATTTATTGTGTAGATTTCTTTTCAAATATAATGTCAATATTACAACCTCGATTTCAAGGCCACGAGATACACCCTCCTTTCTTCGAGTCCAAGGCAAACTCTCTTGATTTAACCAGGCTACAAGCACACCCAATTGATTTACGGGCTACAATCACACCCAAATGATTTACAGGCCACAATCACACCATTTTCAATCACACTTTGATAGAGAGAGGCTCGATACACTTCGATCTTTTGATCTTTGATTACAAACGATCCTATAACTCTGAATAGCACTAAGATCTTTGAGAGAGTGACAGAGAATCAAACTAGAGATGATCGAGTTTGATTCACTTAGAATTTCGGTAGAGTTTTGTTAAAATATAAAAGAATATTTGAGTGGAGAAGGAGTGAAGCAATGAAGAAAAACTAACTTAAAATTCGTTGAAAACTACTGGTATTTATAGAAGAACAATAGTCATATCCATTCGTGAAAGGTTATGACGAATAGACACTTCATTTGAAGATTTGAAATTTTAATTTCTACGGCTACCATGTCAACATGGGGGGATGGGGTATGTCGACATGCCCTAGTGAATTTTGAAAATTGATTTTTGTTTTTAAAAGAGATTTTATTTCTAAAATCTGTCAAATCAATTTTTGAAGTTTTTAAACCATTTTGAATATAGTTTAAACTTATAAAAGAGATTTAAAAAGTAATCTTAAAAATATATAATCTATAATATAAAAGTAATATTAAAAACTAAGTATAGAATATACTTTTGAGATTTAACGGCTATAATATTAAAACCGGGATATAGTTTAAAAGCAAGAGATGATTTTGAAATCAAAATATAAAAGATAATAAAAATAATTTAAGGCTAAAATATTTAAACTAAGAGAGATGACTTTAAAAAGTTTTTGGAAAAATATTTAAAATAAATCATTTTGAAAATTTCGTGGATTCCATTCCACTAGAGAAAGTCGTGGGTTCCATCCCACTAAAGAGGTCGTGGATTCCATCCCACTATTAAAGCGAGAAGGTGGATTCCATTCCATTATTAAAATCCAAATAAAGATTTTAATGCTATTATGAAGTTTTAACATAAATCTAGACACTATTACTTATCTTGCACTCTTGAACTCTTGAAATCTCGAACTCTTGATACTCATGAGTCTTCAGTCTTGGTTTCTTCAACCTTGAATTTGTCAGTCTTGAATCTTTATACTCAGTCTTGAATCTTTATATTGTACAGTCTTCATTCTCAGTACTTGCATATATATATATATATCCTGCATATACATATATATCTAGACAAGAATATTAGTATTTATATTTTATAACAAGTCCTAAGGTTGTTGTCATCAAACCCTCATCTAAGGAACTAACAAGTATTGCGTAGAGATGATATATATACATCATACGAGCTTAAGTATATTTACATACTATGTTGTTTGGCTTCTGGCGAGTTCGAGAAATGACTCTTCGGATTATTTAAGGTAATATGAATAATCAACTAAGTAATAACCTAAGGCTATTAAGGGAAAGGTACACTTGGTAGTTTATTTATCATTTGTATGCGATGAGAAGATTTTTGGCCTTGGCAAACTGTTGGGCTTGTTTTTTCATAAAAGTAATATTTTTAAGTATTATTGTATGGTTTTTTCTTGGATTGTTTGTGTTGGAATTTCAAGGACGAAATATTCTAAGGGGGATAATGCAACGACCCAGAATTTTGAACACTCCGTATTTAAATATCTGAATTATTTAAATATTTGTGCCCAAGATTTAATATGATTTTATAAACTTGTTAAACACTTTTTAATTAATAACTAATGTTAGAAAACTTATTTTTGAAATGTGTTTACAAAATATACACTTTGGATAAATACTAAAAATGTGACTGGAAAACGTTTTATAAAAAATCAACTTTTTATTCAATACAAGTTATGTAAATATATTGCAACTTGAATAGGTATCACATGATAACATATGAAAAGAATAAAACAAGTATTAAAACATCTCATTTCCTAATCAAATTAATTAAAGTAAGAATGTAAGATTAAAGAAACATTAAGGACAAAAGGACCCTTACATCATGGCATGAAACATGGAAAGCATGGTACGTAAGAGGTATGTATGTGTAAGGGTATGGTATGCATGATATTTAGCTTGAAAAGAGAGGGGGTTCTGTTAAATAAGCACATGCATGCACACAAACTAAATAACTTCTTCACTTATTCTCTTCTCCTCTTCTTCTTGGCCTTTGGCAGTGTACCCTTATGAAGATAAAAAGGCCTATGGCTATGGATTCTAAAGGAGAAATGGAGGGCTTTGGTCTTGGTTTCTTTGGTGGTGGAGGGGGTAATGTGTGTGAGCACTTAAGGGGATGTAAAGCCTTATGGCCGTGGGCTATGGTGAAGGGTAGGAGGCCGTGAGCACCTTGATGATAGGGGAGGGTGTGCGTGTGGCTTAGGGGTGGAAGGAATGGGTTTTAGTGATCTTAGGATGAAGTATAAAATGATAGAAGAAGTGTTGTTTGAAAAGAAGGTTGGTAGGAAGAAGTGTGGTTTGATAAAAATGAGTTAATCTCACATTGGTTGCAAGTTAACTTAAAATATTGCTTGATATTTGCTTGCTTAATCTCTTGATAATTGTTGCTAAATCTCATGTTATTATGCTTGTTCTATATTAGTAATAATATACATTAACTACTTAAAGTTAAACCCTTGATTATATACTTTAAAAAGTATATAAATTGTTAAAGTAGTTGCTCACTAAACCATTGAATTGTGATAAGTTCATTTGAACATTTAAAATGGATATATTGATGTGTATATATGTTAATACATGTTTAGTAGTAGTATGGTTGGAACTTTGATTCATATATGTGTATAAAATAATATGACACCAAATACTGGATTGAATACGAAATCGTTCGTATAGCGATAGTCGCTATAAATGCACTTTGAATCCCTTAAACTATAACTTGTGAAAATAGTGATTTAATAACTTATCTTAATAATAACTTATTTGGTTATTATATACACTTCTATAAGTGTTTATAAAAGAAAAGAATATGTTTTGGAAATTTATAGAAGAAGTAAATCAAAGTAACAAAAGTTTGAAGTAAAAAGGTCGCTATAGCGATACTTTTAAAAATAGCCCGTCTTTGAAAATAACATGCATTTTTGTGGAAACTTTCTTGGGTTTCTTTAGCAATTAATCAAGTAAATAATATATTATTCTTATTGAAAAAGTTAGAAGCCTAATTCATTGATAACTAGTTGAACGAAATGCAAAAATTTATAGCGAAATAGTCGCTATAAGTAAAGTTCGGTAAAAAACCATATTTTCGGAAAATTCTCTAAAATAATTAAAAGATACTCTTTGGGATTTTTCTTCATGGTATTCAATTACCCAAAGTATTCTAACTATTGTAAAAAAGAATGGATCTAAAATCACTTGTTAAGGTATTGAAAACTAGACACAAAGTTCTAGCAAAAATGTGATAAAACTAGTAACAGCACTTCTAGAAGTGCTACCATTGTAAATTGAAGATATAAATTGTATCAAAAATGATATTTAAATTTAATCTTTTTCTTTAATCTTTTTAGGATTGTTTTCTACCTTATAAAAGAGTGTTTTAAAATTGGTTTCAAGTTTAAATATATCTTTAAAAATTAATTAGGAATTTCTAAACTAAGTAGCTTTTAAAATTAAAACTTGTTTTTCTATTTATTTCAAAATTCCTTATTTTCACATAATATTCTATATAAATGGTTATTATATGTTTTAAGTAGTTTTAAAATTATTTTAACATATTAATAAGTATTTTAAGGATATTTGTATATGTATAATTTTTTAACATTAAATTAAGTATTTTATAAATATAACAAAGGGAGTTTGGATTTTAACACTTAAGTGAAATAAATTGTTTTATGGAATCAACTAAAAGTGTACTGCCTTAATTAATAAGTGTGGATATGCTTTGATCATTAAATAAATGTTTAAAGTTATTAATGGATAAGAAAATAGTTTTGGGTTGTTGTAAACAGTATTTTTAGCAACACTTGTTTTTAACCCTTATTGTTAATTAAACTTGGGAATACAGTTAGATAGTTACTAACTGATTTTTAGTAGAAAAATACAAGTAAATGGTTTGGGTTTGTTGTGAAAAATGTTTTGAGCAACACTTGTTTTTAACCCTTAAGTATAAATAAATCTTTAAGAAGAGAGTTTTAAAGAGAAATGTTTTCAAAGTATAGAATATTTGGGTTTGTTGTGACAATTGTTTTTAGCAACACTTGGCTTTAACCCTTAAATGAAATTAAACATTTAAAAGGAGATTTTTTAATATAATGATCAAATGGAATGGTTTTGGGTTTGTAGTAAACATTGTTTTAACAACATTTGTTTTTAAACCCTTGAATTATATTTTGGAAGAACTATTATAAATCTTTAACAATGGAATTTCAAAGTTAATAACAAGTATTGAAGTCTTTTATAAAGAGATAGAAAATGTTATATGTTTATTTTATAAAAGAAAAGGAGTTTATTATAAAAATGTTTTGGTAGTAATTGTTCTAATCTCTTTGATTATATTTCAAGTAAGTAAAACTTGTTGAATGATTTGTGAATACACTTATACCATTGGAATAAGTATATGAATACTTTTTAAGTATTAAAAGAATAAATGAATTGTTAAATTTATAAAGACAAGTATATATCTTTTATAAAGAGAAATCCAATAAATTTTTACAAGTATATAAAGGAAGTTTTAATTAATAAAAGAGTACTAATTAATAAAGGAAGTCTTGATTTATAAAAGAAGTTTTATTAGATAAAAAGATGTTTTAGAAATAAAAGGGTTTTAATTAATAAAGGATAAATTAATTATAAAGGGATAAAAAGTCGTTTATGTGACTTGCTTATACTTAGATGATAAGTAACAACTATGTAATGACCTTAATTTGATTGTTTATAGGATGTTAGTAATAATATGCTTAACACTAAAAGTCGAACGAGTAAGCTTCTCTATTTGTGAGAGTCAAGACTGATGTTTACGTAGGGATGGAGAAATAGAGCTCTAGCCTATCAGCATTCTTCTAGGCCTAGGAATAATTAAGCTGAAAGGTCAGAAACATTTAAAGTGTGGAACCTTGATTCCTAAAAGCAAGCGTTCAAGACTCGATAGTCGATTAGTCGACTATCGATCTTGACCAAACTTAACTTAGGAAGTATATGGAATGCTTCGCGGATTTATACCAATAATAACCCCCGGGAAGAAGTATTGGTAAGAAATGCCACTAGCTTTCGATTACTTCTAAAAGAACCAGAATTGAGTTAACCAGAAATTCATCGATTAGTTTTGAAGTGTCTGGAATCGGTAAGTGTTTTACTTACCGAATACCACTCCAAAACTATTATATGGGTTCTATGATTTGGAAGTGGAATGATGGACACCATGTGTGGTTTCATAATCTGTTGAGACGATGGAATCCGTGTGGGATTACTATTTGATCGAGTTTTGTTGAAAACTCGTGTGAAGATACCTAACGTAGACTTGACATCGGAAATTGACTAAAGACAAAGTAGGATGCATGATCCCGGTTTCAGCAAACCCAAATAGATGGTACATCAACTCTAATATCTTGAATATGCTTATCGATTTGTTGCGCATGGGGAATTGATGATACTCGGTTCACGTTTTAGGGCATGGGCTAGTTGTGTCTACCTTATGGTATATTTTATCTTGAGACATACGGAGCTCGGAAGGTAGTTTCTAACCCTTGTCATAGGTGATCGGTCTCGATATAGCTTACGAGTGTTTGCACAAAAAATGGACAAACACCTCAAAGTTGTATGATTTAGTAGATCTTATGTTGTTCTTAGTGATTTGGATGCAAATATATGAAAAGCAGGGGCTAAACTGTAAAAAGACACGCAGATTTATAGTGGTTCAGCCAGAATGTGCCTACGTCCACTTTATATGTTATTTCTCTTCTCTTCCTTAGATTACAAGTACACAGCTTTGATACAAGTAAAAGAAAGTTGTTTGAAAGTTCTCTCCGTGCTTGAGCTCTCAAACTTGTCCCCCATTGTTGTACCCCTGCCCCTCTATTTATAGAGTGAGGTTGGGGGCAGGGGTCTTGGATGTATATAGCTGCTGGTGGGCCTGGGCTGAAGCAATCTGGCCTGGCAGCGTTCCGGTTCGGCGAAGCTTTGGTTCGGCCGTGCTTGGAGAAGGTTGGGGTTCGGTAGGGATGTGGTCCGGTGATAGGTTGGTTCGGCATAGGGGTGTGAAGCAGTTGGTTCGGTGTTGTTTGGTCCGGTAGTTGTTGGCGAGGCCCCGGTCCGGTAGGAGATGGAAAATGTGTTGTTTGGTCCGGTAGGTGTTGGCGAGGCCCCGGTCCGGTAGGAGATGGAAAATGTGTTGGTTCGGCAGGCAGGGGAGTGCTCTTGGTTCGGCAGGGCTGGTCTTGAGATTTGAATAGCCGAACGAACGTGTACTCTGGGTGTCGAATGAACTTGTACTCTGGTTGCCGAATGAACCTTATACCCTTGAATCATGAGTGAAATCCCAAACTTATATACGCTTGCTGGTTTCTTCTTCTTGGTTTGGTCGTGGAGGAAACGCACCCAACACTAATATTCCAGTTTTGACCAAAAATGGGATAACACTTTGCCCCCCAAAACATGACTTGCAGTAGGAAGACGTGTTTTGTAGTGCCATGAGCTGGATGTTCGTATCCTGTCAACAACCTGTAAAGAGCTTGATAGTTTTATATGGCCCCAAATGACGACCGTTCGGGATCGAGCTACTTGGGATGAAGCGCGGCCGTTCGTGGTCAAGCGCCTAACTTCAAATGACGACCGTTCGCGATCGAGTCATTTGAGGTGAAGTGCGACCGTTCGCGGTCAAGCGTCTAAATCCATGCGACGATCGTTCGAGATCGAGTCATTTGTGGTGGAATGTGATCGTTCACGGTCAAGCGCTTTACTTCAAATGACGACCGTTCGGGGTCGAGTCATTCGAGGTAAAGTGCGACCGAGCCCGGTCAGAAGGCGGACCTCGAATGGCGACCGTTCATGATCAAGCCACTTGGGGTGAAATGTGACCGTTCGCGGTCAAGCGCCTTACTTCGAATGACGATCGTTCGAGATCGAGCCATTCGTGGTAAGGTGCGACTGTTGGCGGTCAGGGGGTGGACCTCAAATGGCGACCGTTCGCGATCGAGCCACTTGTGGCGAGATGAGTTGTGCCGTTCGAGGCGAGTTTGTGACTGTTCGAAGTCGGGTGCCGTTCGCGGCGAATTGTGACCGTTCGAGGTCGGGTGCCGTTCGAGGCGAGTTGTGACCGTTCGCGGTCGAGGTGCCGTTCGAGGCGAGTTGTGACCGTTCGCGGTCGGGGTGCCATTCGAGGCGAGTTGATGTGTGCCCGGGGGGGACTTAATACCATCCAAACCAGATTCACGTTCGGGTGAGTTTCTGGATTGTCTGTTGTGGCGGTTTATCACTATCTCAGAGCATGCCTAGGGATCGTTCGCGATCCCGTACATGTGTAAGTAGCTTAGCCATTTTAGAATTATCAAAACCAAATATCCATTCAACTGATGAAATTTAAAATAGAAATGTTCAGCAAAGTCAAATCCAAATTTAAGAAATAAAGAACAAAAGCAAAGCAGTGACGTCGGAGTGCAAACGCCTATATCGATGTGGTTTATAGTTGTATCAGAGCATGCCTGAGGATCGTTCGTGGTCCTGTACATGTGTAAACAACTTAACCGTATCAGTGTGGAGTTTCCTGCTCGTTCGTCGTTATCTCGATCAACGGATAATAAGATGACGTCTCGATCCTGAGCCGTCTTCAGTTGGTGCGGGCGGTGGTCGTTCTTGTCCCACATATTGTGATAGCAAACCATTCCGAATATGCCCCTCCACCTCATCTTTCAGATGCCTGCAATCGTTGGTATGATGACCATTCAGGTCATGGAACAAGCAGTATCTGTCTGATTTCCTTTCGTTAATAGTCGGATCCCTTCGCATTGGCCTACGGTAGGGAACCTGCTCTCTTGTATCTTGATAGATTCGCTCCAAACTTTCATTCAGCTCGGAGTAAGTGGTGAATCGCGACTCTTTCCGTGGCCGCTTTGCCCTGTCATCATTATCCTCAGCCTTTCTCTTTCCTTTACCAGTCTCCGCACCCCTTCCAGGTGGGTTTCCGCTCTTGATTGCGTAAACGTCAACTTCTTCCTCTCTTTCTGCACTAGCATCTTCCAAACGCAGAAACTTTTCAGCCTCATGATAGAACTCTCCCAGATTCATAGGCGGATCTTTAGTTAACGAATTCTTGAACTCCGTACTATCAGCTATTCCAGATACAGCCGCCATCATGACCATAGATGGATCTGGTCGATCCACTGATGCTGCTGCCGCATTAAATCGTGTTAGAAAACTCCTCAAAGTCTCTCCAGTTTTCTGCTTCAAGGTTGCCAAAGTCATCACATTCTTGGGTCTTGCAATATGAACCCTGAATTGCCTCATGAATCTCTCAGTTAAATCTGCCCACGTTCCTATGGAGCCGCTTTCCAGTTGTCTGAACCACAACGCCGCAATATCTGCCAAGTACAATGGAAAGCACCGGGCCATAACCTCCTCTGATGCCCCCAGCACTTCCATATGCCTTATATATTTTGTCAGATGAACCGTGGGGTCTGTCCTTCCATTATACATATCCAATGATGGTAGCTTAAAATCTGGTGGGTTCCTAGCTCGCCTGATTGTTGTGGTAAAAGGACTCCTATTCACATCCTCCAGGTCTCTATTCACTAGTCCGCCTCTCATGGCTCGTCTGACCATCTCCGCCAGTCTGTCACTATCTCCAAGTTGTAGTCCTCGTTCACTGCCTTCGACCTGCCCCCTGAGTCCGTGGGAGCTTTCAGGTGTATGCCCCTTTGGCGGAGCGTTCATTCTTCTATTGTTACCAGGTTGTTCGGATGCCCCCGTCTCTCTTGTCGGGATTGGATCAACATGTTCTGCGTGTGTTCTCCCTAGCTCTGGTGCTACGCCAGATGGTCCTGCTCCGTTCTGAACTCCACTTGCGCCTTGGTTCCGTGCTCCAAGTTGCCCAATCTGTTGAAGCAAGTTCTGGATCATCTCTTCTTGTCTTCTCATCATGGCTTCCATCTCATCCCTGGTGATGAAGACTGAAGCTTGGTTTGCTCCTGAGGAAGCCTCTTGACTCCCTTCCTGTTGACTTTGCTCTGGCCTCGGCCTTCTGCTTGATTGTCTTGCCATGATTCTCCCAATCTGAATCTTTAGACTTTCAAATTCAGCTTCCAAGCGGTAGAATCCTTGAGTTCAATTCTCAGTAAAAGCACCAAAAATGTTTGCACAAAAAATGGACAAACACCTCAAAGTTGTATGATTTAGTAGATCTTATGTTGTTCTTAGTGATTTGGATGCAAATATATGAAAAGCAGGGGCTAAACTGTAAAAAGACACGCAGATTTATAGTGGTTCAGCCAGAATGTGCCTACGTCCACTTTATATGTTATTTCTCTTCTCTTCCTTAGATTACAAGTACACAGCTTTGATACAAGTAAAAGAAAGTTGTTTGAAAGTTCTCTCCGTGCTTGAGCTCTCAAACTTGTCCCCCATTGTTGTACCCCTGCCCCTCTATTTATAGAGTGAGGTTGGGGGCAGGGGTCTTGGATGTATATAGCTGCTGGTGGGCCTGGGCTGAAGCAATCTGGCCTGGCAGCGTTCCGGTTCGGCGAAGCTTTGGTTCGGCCGTGCTTGGAGAAGGTTGGGGTTCGGTAGGGATGTGGTCCGGTGATAGGTTGGTTCGGCATAGGGGTGTGAAGCAGTTGGTTCGGTGTTGTTTGGTCCGGTAGTTGTTGGCGAGGCCCCGGTCCGGTAGGAGATGGAAAATGTGTTGTTTGGTCCGGTAGGTGTTGGCGAGGCCCCGGTCCGGTAGGAGATGGAAAATGTGTTGGTTCGGCAGGCAGGGGAGTGCTCTTGGTTCGGCAGGGCTGGTCTTGAGATTTGAATAGCCGAACGAACGTGTACTCTGGGTGTCGAATGAACTTGTACTCTGGTTGCCGAATGAACCTTATACCCTTGAATCATGAGTGAAATCCCAGACTTATATACGCTTGCTGGTTTCTTCTTCTTGGTTTGGTCGTGGAGGAAACGCACCCAACACTAATATTCCAGTTTTGACCAAAAATGGGATAACAACGAGTATACTAGGGAGGTCTCCATGGAAAATCCATTTATACGAACATCCCTTAGCAGTTTTGTTTATATACCTAAATATGCTGTCAAATTTAATCATTGTAACTATTTCAGCTATGTTATATTTATATTAAACACCTTAGGCATTATTATAATATCGCAGGATTTTATATATAAATGTTTTGGTTATCGTAAGTGTGACACCCCGCACCTCTAGGCACCCCAAAAATCGTACATGACTAAAAGCACGGGTGGTCGGGTGAAATAAAAATCCATAACATAGCACAGAGACTAAGGCAACAACATAAAATGCTTAAAATATTACAGCGAAAGAAAACTTTCACTAATTATAAATTAATAGCAAAGCAGCTTCATTAAAAACAACATTATCCGAAATTTATTTCTAAAATCAAAAGTACCAAGTAGTCTCCATCAAAACATAAAACATAACAAAGTTCACAATATAGGTCCCCATATATAAAGTAAAGTACGGAAAAGAGAAACGAAGTGCATGAAACAAAAGAAACAAAAGCTTTAGATAACAACTGCTCCAATGACCCTCCAAGCTGTAAAGAAATACAACCTAGACCCGCCCTCCTATGATTTAGGGAAAATAGGAAATATAGGAACGGGTCAGATATAAAGTCTGGTGAATGAGAAATAAAATGAAGCAGAAAGAATAAAACAATTTAATTCCAGGTCTTCCCCGGATATTGCAGAGGGTGAATAATATAATGCAGTGAATCCTTCTTAGATACAGTTCCTAAGAAGCCAAAGTCCGTGGTCACTCTAGGGAAGTCAACCATGTAGTAATACTAAACGTCAATCAGAATGTCGGACCTGCTATCCTTACCTATCCACGTGCTACAACGTGAAAGTCATGTTCTTCACCCGAGCACTGTGACTAAATGCCTCTTACGTCTGACCAGCGCCGACTCAAACAACCTCGCAGGACCCCGAAGTTGCACTCAGGCTCTGCCAAACTGGACTCCTATCCTCCTGTCTCCTCAGTTACCAACGTGGACTTGCCCCTATCCAAAGTGTCGGTCCTCCAAAAGAGCGCCCGCAGCTGGGTCGGCTGTGCAAAATCCTCCAATAATCTGCCTAAAGAAGCCTACGTCAGAGCACACTTGTCCTGTTCCGTCCGCGTCGATCTGCCTGAAGAAGCCTACGATTGCTGATGATATCTATCCTACATGCTAGCAACCTATGAAAGGTATCGAACATCCTTGCGAACCTACTTGCTCGCTCCTAGTATGTACAACCAAAACTATATTTTAGTCTTAACCGCATGAAACACCTATCCAGACCTTTACAAGGTCTGCCTACCAAATCGCTTCCAGATTAATTAATTTTACCGTTACAGTTTATATACTGTTTATTTCCATTAATATGATTTAAGCCATTTTTACATCCGATTTGGGTATTTCACAATTTCCCTTTTTCTTACATAAATGGTATTTCAATTTCACGTCCGTTAAGTCCGTATGGTTTGTTTGTAATTTTTATGCCATTTTATTACAGATTTACACTAGCCTTTAGGGTCCATTTAATTTACATTTTTTTCCACCCTAATTTACTTTCTCCTTTTAGAGATTTAATCTGTACAAAACTTTTATCCAATAGCCACAAACCATTTAACTACACAAAATTCCACTTTTACATTTATAGGCCACATATGAAACAAACAATTATGCTAATTAGACTTTCCAATTTTGTTCCAAAACCATATTCAAAATTATGTAATTATATCAATCAAAACTATAATTTTATTCAAGTAACATATTCTGAATTTATTCAACTAACCTGTTCTACCATTAGAAATTGAATAACAATTCTAATTCAATTTAATTAAACCAATCTTATTTATGCCATGAAACGTGAATAATAATTTGTTTGTTCCAAATTTCAATCCAAACATGAATTAGAATTGAGAAGTGGAAGAAGAAGAAGAAGAAGATATAGTAATTTACATAAATTCAATTAATAACAGAAATAAATTCATATTCACGTGCCAGAAAAGAACTGAACTACTTTATTTTTCTATTTCATATTAATTACCACTCACCTGACACTTGAGCTTGCATAAATTTGAAAAACAGCTTTGCTTTAATCTTTCTCCCATTGATTCTTCTAAATTCCCCAAATTGCTTGAATATAGATAATTTAATTTGGTAGAGGTTTGTTTATTTAGTACAGAAAAGGAGGAAGAATATAATACACACTAATTTTACTGTAGAATTATGTCGACGACTGAATAAGAGATTAGGTTTAGGTTAGATGGTTTATTTATAGATTGTTTCGGTGAATATAATCCATTAGATTATTTTAGATTAAATCTGGTTCTTTCATACACTTAATGGTTATCCATTCTAGCCCATACACATCACTCAACCAATAAAATTTAGCCATCTCATCCTATTACATCACCAGAGCGAATGGGAAGCTGCCACATGTCAAAAACAACGCTGAAATACGTAGGAAAATCACTGGAAACGAACCAGCTAACAAAACATCACTCCAAATTTTGGGCGACAACGGGACATGATCCCTGGTCACTAAGGAAGTCAACATGCGCCTTTACCACTGTACCAAATGCACTTTTAATTTCTTTTTAATTATATTTCCCGTAAAATATCGGGGTTTTACATTCTCCCTCCCTTAAAGGATTTCGTCCTCAAAATCTCCAAAGACGGAAGAACGTAATTAACAACCAACATCCAAGAACTACATCTATCTACTCAACCATCATCCATTTCTACCATTGTCCTTATTTTTAACTAATGTAATTTATGATTTTTGCAAAGTGAAATGCATATGAACTTACCTAATGCGAAAAGGTAGTCGGTCTACTGATTTAGTTGACCTCCTGTAATGCAAGTATGCTTATGTATGCAACCAAATGTATGCAATTACCCTAGTATAATTGATAATTCTATATGTATGTTTCAATCATTCACCCAAATGCACCATCCATTTATATATACACACACACACAAATACACACACACACACAACCATGTGCAAATGCAATAGATAACAGGCATGCATATGCAGGTGTGTGTACCTAGTTGTCGATATGCAGGTGTGTGTACCTAGTTGGCCGATTACCCTAAGAAATATCTATCTAGTGCATGCAATGCATCCATTTGCAAACATTGGCATCCACTTGCAATTATTTTCATCCATCAAACATAACATGCCCTAATGACATGTTTACAACCAAGCTACCATCATCGAGAAGACCCTAACTAAGGAAAGATCAAAGATCAAAGATAGGATATTTGAAGTGTACCTTCAAATTGAAAAGGATAAGAAGTTCGAATTCTCTCCTCAGATTCCCATGTGCACTCCTTGGGGTCACTCCCCACTGAACCTTCACTAAACGAACTTCCTTGTTTCATAATCTCTTGACGTCGTGTTCCAATATACGGGTGGGTGTATGACGCACAAGTGATTCGCGCTCTCCCTCCACTTCCCATAGCTAACCAGGTTCTACTACTGTTGCGGAATCATGTAGACACTTCCTCAGATGCAAAACATGAAAAACATCATGAACTCCTACCAACTTACCTGGAAGATCAACTCTGTATGCCACTTTTTCAATCCGTGCGGTAATAGGGAAGGGTCCTACAAATCTCGGTGCCAACTTATCCACTAAGCCAAATCTCATAACGTTTCTCAGAGGAGAAACCTTGACAAAAACCATATCTCCAACCTTAAACTCCAAATCTGAACATCTTCTGTCGGCATATGACTTTTGTCTATCTTGTGTAGTCTTTAACCTCCTGCGAATCAAATTCACCTTCTCGAAAGTTTCCCTCACCAAGTCTGGTCCAAGCAAGATCCTATCGGCGGTATCCCACCAACAGGCCGGTGATCTACAGGTCTACCATAGAGGGCCTCGAATGGTGCCATCCCAATTCTTGCTTGATAACTATTATTATATGCGAACTCCACCAAAGGTAGGTGGTCTTCCCAAGAGCCTCCGAAGTCAATGATGCACAATCTGAGAAAATCTTCCAAAACCCTATTTACCCTCTCAGTCTGTCCATCTATCTGAGGGTGATTTGCCGTGCTCAAATTCAATTCCGTTCCCAAGGCTTGCTGAAGACTCCTTTAAAACTCGATGGTGAATAATGGATCTCTGTCGCTCACTATGCTGGCGGGAACTCCATGAAGCCTAAATATCTCCCTTACATAAAGAGTCACCAAAGAAGCTGCCGTCCTATTACTCTTAATGGGTATAAAATGAGCGCTCTTCGCCAGTCTATCCATAATGACCCAAATGCTCGTGTTCCCTCTCCGTGACCTTGGTAATCCATCCACGAAGTCCATATAGACGCTCTCCCATTTCCATAATGGAATATCCAATGGCTACAACAGTCCTCCGGGCTTCTTCTATTCCGCCTTTACTCTTTGGCAAGTGATGCACTTCGATACATACTCCGCCACCCTCTTCTTCATTCCGGGCCAATAGAATACCCTCTTCATATCCCGGTACACCTTATCACCACCGGGGTGCACTGTCATCCTAGAATAATGTGACTCGGCTAACACCGCATCTACTAAATCCTCACTACGGGGAACACAAAGTCTACCATCCCTTCTAAGCCATCCCCTAGTGTCCATGGTATAGCGCTTAAGTTATGGTGATGACTCTCCTCTACCAAGCTTATCTAAATTGTCCTTTAACTCTTCGTCCACACCTTGCCTTGCTCCAATCTGCTCCATCAAAGTAGGCTGGACGTCAAGGGCTGCTAACAATCGCAGAGCTAAATCCGATGGAGGTCTAAAATCAAAGATAGCAATGTACTCCAAATGCTTCCATTCCAAAAACAGAGGACTTAAAACCACTTTGCATCTACTCAATGCATCTGCCACTACATTACCCTTGCCAGGGGTATAGGAAATCTCAAAGTCATAAGAGGCTAAAAGCTCCATCCATCTTTGCTGTCTCAAATTCAAGTCTTTCTGAGAGAATAGATACTTCAAAGACTTATGATCCATGAAAAACTCAAATATTTCTCCTAAGAGATAGTGCCTCCAAGACTTGAGAGCAAACACCATAGCTGCTAACTCAAGATCATGTGTCGGGTAGTTCTTCTCATGCGTTTTCAACTGTCTACTCGCATAGCACACTACCCTACCCTTTTGCATCAGTACCGCCCCTAGCCCCGTACCACAAGCATCCGTATAAACTGAGAAAGGCTTGGTTCCATCTAGTAATACCAATACGGGCGCGGTAGTCAAAGCTTTCTTCAATCGACCAAAGGCATCCTCACACTTGGCATCCCAAACAAAAGCCGAGCTCTTCTTGGTAAGGCGAGTAAGTGGAGCTGATATCCTAGCGAAGTCCTTAATGAACTTCCTATAGTAGCCTACAAGTCCAAGGAAACTACTTATGTCCGTGGCATTCTTAGGGGTCTGCCAATCCTGTACTGCTGCCATTTTCGCCGGATCTACTGCAAGTCCATCCTCCGAAACGATATGTCCCAAAAAGCGAACCTCATTCCTTCAAAAGTGGCACTTGGAGAACTTCGCTTTCAACTTATGTGCTTACAGGGTCCTAAGCACTTCTTCCAAGTGAACAGTATGCTCCTCCTAGCTTCACGAATAAACCAAAATGTCGTCGACGAACACAACCACAAACTTGTTCAACGATTCGTGAAATACTCGACTCATCAGATCCACAAAATATGCCGGAGCATTGGTTAGCCCAAATGGCATGACTAACCACTCAAATAAGCCATCCGGAGTCCTAAACGTAGTCTTCTCGATGCTATCCTCTGCCACACGCAACTGATAAAATCCCGTAGCCAAATCGAGTTGCGAAAATACCTTGGCTCCTACTAGCTAGTCGAAGAGATCGTCTATACGAGGAAGTGGATAACGATTCTTCTTCGTCAGCTTATTAAGCTCCCAATAATCCATGCAAAGCCTGAGAGAGCCATTCGCCTTAGTGGCAAAGACGATGGGTGCGCCCCACTCAGAAATGCTCCTACGAATAAAGCCCTTCTTCAAAAGCTCTCCAATCTGCTTGCTCAACTCACGACGTTCCTTAGGAGCCATATGCCTTACCGGTAAAGCAACCGGTTTGACATTATCGACAAGATAAATCATGAACTCGATCTCTCTTCGAGGTGGAAGGCCAACAACCTCCTCAAACACATCTGGAAAGTCTCTAACAACGGGTACCGAACTCAAACTATCAGGCGATAAGTCAAAAGAATAAAGGTAGTTCAACATGACTGATCCTCTAGGATCACAAGATACCTCCAAGGGATGTCCACTACAAGTGCCTAACCTCACTACCCTCTTATCGCAATCAAGAACAACACCATACATGGATAGCAAACCCATACAAAGAATCAACCCAAACCTGGAAAAGTCCAATACAAAGGCACTACAATCAAACTCAACCCCCGAAAATAAACAATTTCAAATCCCAACGTAACATGGACAAATAGGCCGATCCTCCTACGGGATTTGATACTACTACCGGATCGGTCACTAAGCAAGCATCAAGACCAGGACCCTCTACCAAAGTACTAGATATAAAAGAGTGCAAAGCTCCAGAATCAAATAAGGCACGAACAGGAAAATCAAAGATAAATAACACACCTTCGATGATCACTTTCTTTCCCTTGTCCACAACCGGACGAGTACTAGAGGAAGGAGCTGCCTCTAAAGCATAAACCTGAGCAGGCTGTGAAGGTGTCTGTGTACTGTCCTTGGGCTTCGACGGACAGTCCTTTTTCATATGCCCCACTTGATCGCAAAGATAGCACCTTAGTCTCGGTCGCTCTCCCGCCCCTCTACAATCCTTAGCAAGATAACCTGGTTTCCACAAGTATTGCACTTCCAGTCCTTCCTTGGAACTTTCCTTTTTCCACCTGACACTCCTCCTCCTCTCCTCTTTACTTTCCACTGCTTCTTCCCATCACTCTTTTGCACCACATCTCCTTTCTTCTCAATATCAACAAGTAAAGCCATCTCTACCAATCCCTCAAAAGTGGCTCCCATCGGAATGTGGCTCACCACCAAACACTGCAGTGGCTGACTCAAACCCTTAGCGAAATTCAGCACCTTCTTGTGAGAAGTATTGATCAGGTCTAGTCCAAATCTGGCAAGCTCATTTAATTGATTAACATATTCCTTAACTGTCATATCCCCTTGCTTGAGCTGTATAAATTTCTCTAGCTGCACTCCCTCTTTAGCCTGCGATAAGAATTTCCTCTCAAACCTAGTATGAAAATCTGCCCAAGTCAAATTATCAGCCTTAGCCTCCACAATCTCCCATCAACAAAGAGCCTCTCCCTGCAACTGCCATGAAGCCAACTGCCTCCGAGTTAAGTCCTCCAATCCCATAAGTCCAAATATCCGCTCACAACTACGGATCCAAGCTCTCGCTTTAGTATATCACTCGATGCCAAGAAATGGATTGCCTCCTAAGTTGGTGTAGTCCTTGCATAACTTGGGAAAATCGGGAATGCCTGGCAGACGGGATGGAGCCCCTTTCGCTGGAGCAGCATCCCTAGCTGGTGGCTCTGCTCGTGCAGTAGCCTGAAAATAACGTCTGAACCAACCAGGCATATTAAAGCATGGAATTTATGGGATATCTTGCGGTCAGACATTTCTATCTGTGGATATTAAAAAGATGGGATTAGGTACTCCATAAATAGTTCAATAGATAGGGAGGAAGAGATATGAGGGACCCATTTCTAAAATTTCTTTTTTTCCAAAATATATACATATACTTTTAAAAGTATTATTTGGAATATCCTTTAAAATTATTCGAAAACCTTTATATTTTTAAAATATTTTTAGGATTACTGAAACCTTAGCTCTGATACCAACTGTGACACCCCGCACTTCTAGGCACCCCGAAAATCAGCCATGACTAAAAGCACGGGTGGTCGGGTGAAATAAAAATCTATAATATCGCACAGAGACTAAGGTAATAGCATAAATTGATTTAAATATTACAGTGGAAGAAAACTTTCACTAATTATAAATTAATAGCAAAACGCTTCATTAAAAACAACAGTATCCCAAATTTATTTCTGAAACCAAAAGTACCTAGTAGTCTCCACCAAAACATAAAACATAACAAAGTTCACAATATATGTCCCCATATATAGAGTAAAGTACGGAAAAGAGAAACGAAGTGCATGAAACAAAAGAAACAAAAGCTGAAGATAACAACTGCTCTAATGACCCTCCAAGCTGCAAAAAAACTGCAACCTAGACCTGCCCTCCTGTGATTTGGGGAAAATAGGAATGGGTCTGACATAAAGTCTGGTGAATGAGAAATAAAATAAAGTAGAAGGAATAAAACAGTTTAATTCCAGGTCTTCCCCGAATATCGCAGAGGGTGAATAATATAATGTAGTGAATCCTTCTTAGATACAGTTCCTAAGAAGCCAAAGTACGTGGTCACTTTAGGGAAGTCAACCATGCAGTAATACTAAACGTCAGTTGGCATGTCAGACCTGTTGTCCTTACCTATCCACGTGCTACAGCGTCAAAGTCATGCTCTTCACCCGTGCACGATGACTAAATGCCTCTTACGTCTGACCGACGTCGACTCAAACAACCTCGCAGGATCCCAAAGTTGCGCTCAGGCTTCGCCAAACTGGACTCTATCCTCCTGTCGTCTCGGTCGCCAATGTGGACTTGCCCCTATCCAAAGTGTCGGTCCTCCGAAAGAGCGCACGCAGCTGGGTCGGCTGCGCAAAATCCTCCATCGATCTGCCTAAAGAAGTCTACGTCAGAGCACTTTTGTCATGTTCCGTCCGCGTCGATCTGCCTGCAGAAGCCTACGATTGCGGATGCTATCTATCCTATGTACTAGCAACCTATGAAAGGTAACAAACATCCTTGCGAACCTACTTGCCCACTCCTAGTACGTATAGCTAAAACTATATTTTGGTCTTAACTGCATGAAACACCTATCCAGACCTTTACAAGGTCTGGCTACCAAATTGCTTCTAGATTAATTAATTTTACCGTTAAAGTTTACATACTGTTTATTTCCATTAATCTGCTTTAGGCCATTTTTACATCCGATTTGGGTATTTCACAATTTCCCTTTCCTTACATAAATGGTATTTCAATTTCACGTCCGTTTAGTCTGTATGGTTTGTCTGTAATTTTTATGCCATTTTATTACAGATTTACACTAGCCTTTAGGGTCCATTTAATTTACATTTTTTCCACTCTAATTTACATTCTCTTTTTAGAGATTTAATCTGTACAAATTTTTTATCCAATAGCCACAAAACAATTTAATTACACAAAATTCCACTTTTACATTTTTAGGCCACATATGAAACAAACAATTATGCCAATTAGACTTCCCAATTTTATTCCAAAACCATATTCAAAATGATGTAATTATATCAATCAAAACTATAATTTTATTCAATTAAAATATTCTGAATTTATTCAACTAATCTGTTCTACCATTAGAAATTGAATAACAATTCTAATTCAATTTAATTAAACCAATCCTATTTACGACATGAAACGTGAATAACAATTTGTTTTTTTCCAAATTTCAACCAAACATGAATTAGAATTGAGAAGAGGAAGAAGAAGAAGATACAATAATTTACATAAATTCAATTAATAACAGAAATTAATTCATATTAACGTGCCAGAAAAGAACTGAAATTGAACTACTTTATTTTTCTATTTCATATTAATTCCCACTCACTTGACACTTGAGCTTGCATAAATTTGAAAAAAAGTTTTGCTTTAATCTTTCTCCCTTTGGTTCTTCTAAATTCCCCAAATTGCTTGAATATAGATAATTTAATTTGGTAGAGATTTGTTTATTTAGTAGAGAAAAGGAGGAAGGATAATACACACTAATTTTACTGTAGAATTATGGCGATGGCTGAATAAGAGATTAGGTTTAGGTTAGATGGTTTATTTATAGATTGTTTGAGTGAATTTAATCCATTAGACCATTTTATATTAAATATGGTTCTTTCACGCACTTAATGGTTATCCATTCTAGCCTATACACATCACTCAACCAATAAAATTTTGCCATCTCATCCTATTACATCACCGGAGCGAATGGGAAGCCGCCACATGTTAGAAACAACGTTGAAATACGTAGGAAAATTGCTGGAAACGAACCAGCTACAAAAACATCGCTCTAGATTTTGGGCGATAACGGCACTTGATCCCCAGTCACTAAGGAAGTCAACATGCGCCTTTACCACTGTATCAAATGCGCTTTTAATTTCTTTTTAATTATATTTCCCGTAAAATATCGGGGTGCTGCAGTAAGATAAAAATCCGTCTGTTTTTATTCGCGGTGTGATCTTACGAAATACCTTTATTTATAAAGGTTTTATAAACATTTAATAATTCAAATTACTTGAGTTTTCTCACGCTGGTTTACCAAGCTGATCCAGGTGTTATTCTTATTATAATGCTCGGGTCAGCCCCATGTATATTTCTTGATACCGTTGATGATTCATTGGAGCTCTAGGAGAGGAGATGGATGCTTACCTACCGTAGAGTTTATTTCCGCTGCATTTCTTTGTTTATTTCAGCAATTGTAAGGACAGGCGGTTATAACTATCTAGGCTGATGATAGGTTAGTTTGCTCTGATTACTATACCTATACAGTTTTCCTTTGTAAAAGATCATTTTGATATTATATGTTATCGTTCCGTTGTGAGATTCCGATATTGTGTTCTCTGCTTTCTTGTTCGTTTTCTTTTCTTCTTTTATTTTACCTAGATGTTATGCCTTTCCGACACTTGGGTTCCCGGCACGTGAAAGCCGTAGATGTACTAGTGTCGACATTGGGGATCGAAAAGGCGATCGTTACATCAACTCCCGGTAGTCTACACATAATCTAAGAGAACCATCCGCCTTTGTAACGAAAACTACTGGCGATCCCCAACTTGATATACTATGCCGGACCAAACCCTTCTGTAATAAGTTAAATGTCTGCTTCTCTAATTCCATTCTCTCTTTCGGTGCCAACCTTCGAAGAGTTTGTACAATCGGTTTGGTTTTTGAAATCAAATCAATATGGAACTCCACTTCACGGTGAGGAGGTAAACCTTGCACTTCATCGAAAATATCCTTAAAGTTTCGAACAATTGGTATATCTTTTATCTCCTCTTTAGCCACTTCAAGCGAATAGAGAAAACTGCTCATTAACTCATTTGGCCTCCTATAATATACATCTACACCAACATCCCCAAAATCTCTAACTCTGACGTTCCATCAATCATAATCTACGGTCGCTCTAAACTTAGACAGCCAATCCATTTCCAACAACACCCCATAACCCAAGAACAAACAAGTTAGAAGAGAAGTGCCGATCTCGATAAGAAATAGGCACATTTAGACACATAGTGTCAAGATCCGTCGGACCCCCAATAGGGTTTGTTACACAAAGATGGTTATTAGAATAACATATAAAGGTTTAACTGGTTCATTAGGTCATACGAAATAAAACTATGGGAAGCACCGGTATCGAACAACATTCCTATAGGAATATCAGAAATGGATAATGTACCTTGCAACACCTAATTTCCCTTTTGATCCGTAGAAGTAGATGGTATTTCCTTAATAGCAAAAGCTTTCTATTGCGCCCTCTTTTTTAAAAAATGACACTCATTCTTCATGTGTCCCATTTGGCCGCAGTTGTAACAGGAGACATTTGGACACCGATTTGCAAAGTGGCCCATATTGTTGCACTTGAAACAAAGAATATTAGCCAAGTTAGGCTGCTTCTTCTAAGTTGGAGTTCCACCTCTGGGTTTCTTCCCGACCACTGCTTCTTTCCTTTACGTTTAAAATTCGGCTTGTTTGCAACAGTGATAACTGATAAAGGTTGGGCACTAACTACTGGCACTACACTTTTTGAACTCCTTGCTTAATATCCAAAGCTTCAAACCTCATGGCTATGCTGATCAAATTGGTAAAGGTACCATTAACATGATTGGTCATCTCACGATGGAATTCTGGCCTGAGTCCTTCCACGAACATCTCATTCTTTTTAAGTGGTGTGTCTATCAATCCTGGTCTAAAATGAGACAATGCATTGAATCAGTGCTCATACTGTGCCACTGTCATATCTCCCTTCTTCAAATCCATGAAACTCCTGAACAACTGAGTCCCTCCCTCCCCCTCTCCCCGCCTCCGGAATAAACCGAGCTTTGAAGACTTCCTTAAAAGTAGCCCAAGTAAAATCTTCCTTTGGGATATTACTGTCACCGAATCCCACCAATACATTGCTAACTTTTGGAGCTGTCGCGACACCAACAATCTTTTCCTTGCATCCTCCAATTGAAGATCCTCGAATATCCTTTCACAAGAGCAAAGCTATGTCAAAACTCCCAGAATATCTTCAGTCCTAAAGAATTGTTTACCACCCAAAGCAGTATATTTTTTTCACATAGTAGCAAAGTTCCAAGGCAGTTGAACTTGCACTACTTCTACCTGCTCTACAACTGGCCTATTTCTAGCAGCTTTGTCATTTGTAGCCTGCTGGTTCCGAATTCTCTCCCTCTTATTCCTCTTATGATCATTTTCAATTACCTAAAAAATGGTGGGTATTATTAGAATACAAAGATAGGACCAAAATGTTTTAAGGGAAACAACACCAAATGATCTAAAACGAATCTTTAGGATGGGTAATAAAACCGCACTCTCAAGATTAACTCATTCTAGGGACCTTCTCACCTTATCTCTAATGAGTTGTACCCCAATCAGGCTAAGGTGTTCGCTCAACCGAATCTCTGATACCAACTATGATGACCCACCTTTTTGATCCCTGGGAATGACACATAATACATCCACGATATTCATGTATCGTTGCCCAAGCACCCGAAAGATGAATTGTCGTGGGTTAAAAATGAAGAACAGAATAGAAAATCTCACAACGAAAGCTGTTAAATATAACATAATAGTAAAATAGTACATAAGGTTACTCCCTAACTTGGAGTTATAGGAGTTTCACAAAAGTACGACAATCAGCTTAGGCAGTTATAACAACCGGCCTTTACATATGGTGAGACAAAATACACTTACACAAACTAAATAAACAGTGGAATAAATAGTTAAGTAGATAAAAGCCTCCTGCTCGGACACCATCTTTAAAAGAGCCCATAAAAGACCAGCTACTCTCGGACTACTCAAATATAAATAGTACCCGAGAGTTTAGGGAAAACAAACAACTCGGGTCAGACAATATGTCTGGTATTAGTAAAACTCTAAACAATAAGTGTAATTAAACAATAACATGTAAGACCACACCACTAAATGCAGAACGAGGTTGCTCTTATAAGAACAACATCCAAATGTAAAGAATGGATACTAACAATTAACATCGCAAAGAGTACTATACCCTTCCCGATGTAACTAAGTAAAACAAATTCGAAGGTTCGAATCAATAAGGGAAAGGAAATTTATCAATAATGACTAGGAGGGTGCACCCACATACCGAAAGCATACCCTAGAATATATACTTGAGAACTCGGATGGGTCTCGGAAAACCTCCAAGCCGAACCCCGCCAACTGTTACCGAGTATCCAAATATTTCACATCTCAATGTGCACAACCGAATCCGATCTCAAGTGGATGTGAGAATGCCCTAATGGGACCAACTACACATAGCTTGGCCCCCACTTGATCTTTGGTTTAGTCATTTTCGACAAAGGATAACAGAGCTAAAATGAGCAACGTATCATCTTAGAATGATGAAAAACAAAGAAGGCTGAGGTAATCGGTAGTCGACAAACCGACTATCGAAGATAACACAATGATCGTATGTGGACACTAAACCTCATATTCTTACCACTACTCGTCAATTTAAAACTTGTACCATTTTTTGGTTAAAAATGAAGTCGGGCAAGTGAAGGTAGGGTTACCTCTAGGCATTGCCTTAACAACAATTTTAACTCTCGAGACAATGACAAGTTTCCATACTCTAACATTTAGTGCCAAGAGTATGACTAAATTCTTCCCATATAAGCAATGCCATTTACGGATATGACTAAATTCTTCCCATATAAGCGATGTCATTTACGGAAACTTCTTTTCCATAACTGAATCGAGATTTTACATTTAAAACCAAATTCGTGCTTGGACTTCTCATTACAAGTTTTAACTTTAAACATCTTTGTAAAAATGGTTTACTAACTTTCAAACACCATTATTAAAAGTATTTTATAACCTAAAACATTATTATTAAATTGATTAATCATCTTTAACTATCATTAATAAGAGCGATAAATTAGCTTTAGACTTCGTTAATTAATTTGACTAATTAACTTTAAATACCTATAATAAAAAAAGGGACAATCACTTTAAAACTTCATTAATTAAATTAATTAATTAATTATAAATCTCATTAATTAAGTTGATTAATTAATTTTTAAACATCATTTATTAAAAAGGATTAACTAATTTAAAATATCATTAATGGAAAAGATTAATTAAATTTAAACTAATTAATTAACTTTGAAAGTAATTACTTAAAAATGATTAATTAATTTTTAAACACCATTAATTAAAATAATTAATTAACTTTAATCTATCATAATTTAAGAGAATAATTAAACTAATCATCATTAGATAAAACAGTTTGTTAATTTTAGACATCATTAACAAAGTAATTAATTAAATTCAAAACACGTCATTAACAAGTTAATTACTTAACCTTAATCCTTATTAATTAAATAATTAATTAAATATTTAAAAGTATTTATTAAGATAATTAATTACATTTTAAATCATCATTATTTCACAACTTTATTAACTAGTAACACAAAACCCAAGTTCGAGAAATAAATCAAAGGTTTCGATAAAGATATGTTTGTCGAAAGTGCCAATATAGCGATAGTCGCTATACATACACTTCGACAAATAATTTCATGTCACTTTATTTTCATCCATACATTATAAAACATAATTAAGCATAATACAAGTTGCTAAACTATCATACAACATTTAGAGAACAATTATTAACAATATCGCTAACATTTACTAGTAACTTCCAAAAATTACTTACTAACTTGGTTACTAAACTATCAAAGTGACAAATTTTCAAAGAATAATCCAAACTAACATCCATCACATGGTAATACATGCACAACAAGCTATTAGAAACTAGTATACAAATAATGTTGAAGTTTTAAAAGGTTAAGATTTTAAAGGTATGATTTTTACTTATAATAGCTTACTAACTTCAACCAAGCTTGTACTAGAACTTTAAAAACCCCTAGATCTTTGAAAAATCTATGGAAAACTAAAGTCTTTAAGCCAAAAACATCAAGATGGGCTCGGCCCTAACAAGTATAGGCTTGTCCATAGAGAATATTTGGTGATGGTGGGCTTGTTTTCGAAGATAAAGTGATGAAAAAGAAGATGGAAGAGTTTAAACAAGTTTTATACAAGATTTAAAAGGAAAAGTTAAAATTTTTGAACTTGAGAAATTTTTTGGAAGCCATGAAAACTACTTGAAACTTGAGTTTATAAAAGTGAAATAGAGATGATAAAATGAAATAAAAATTGGAAAATTTTCTTTTATAAAATGTTAACAAACCAAATTACTAAAATGCCCTAAAGTACCTACCCTCCACATATCCCTTGCCACCTCATCACCATGCCTCCACCTTCCCCCCTTAGTACAAACGTAAGCCCACCCTTGGTCCCCTATTTAGCCAACATGCCAAACACTTCATGTACTTAGGTGTCATAATGTGTTTCTTAATGTGACATTTGCATTTTGTTTTAATTTTAAACTTAGAAAATTGTCTCATCACATTTTTTTATATTCTTAAGTTATAAATAAATATGTATTGTCCTTTCTAAATCCTAATTTGTTTTATAAATGTTTGTTTATATGTATACTAAAATGTTCACAAAGTTTGAACAAATTTTAGACGACGAAAAGTCAAAAATTCAGTAAACGATTTCCTGTCACATTTTCGAATTTTCTTCGAACTAAATATTTTTGTAAATAAATTTTGAAAACCATTCCACCATCACTAGTTATTATTTAAAAGAGTTTTATTTGAGTTATAAAATCCATTCATTAATTGTTTAAATATATATTGGGTATCCATATTTTAAAGTGATTAATTTATGGGTCGTTACATGTGAGGACGCAATTTTCATAAGGGAAGAGTCTATAACAACTCTGCTTTCTACATCATAAAATAAGTAAATTTAATTAAAATAAAAAATTTTAAAATCGATTTGGTAATTATAATTTTGGAAATAAATTTTTACCTAACTAAAATCCATTTAATAAAAGATTTTATTTTAATAGATTGAGGTAATTTGAAAATTAAATTTATTTCACGTTAATACCATAAATAATTAAATAAAATAAACAAATATTGAATTGAATAAAATTAGATGATTATCAAAATATAATATGTAGAATAAAGTATAAGTTAGATAAAACTAGATTGGAATTTATTTATAAATAATAAGAATCATTTAAAAGGAAAAAAATAAAATTAATTTAATTTAGTAAAGTCCTGACCGATTCAAGCCTATTTTCTCCTTACTTCTGGTATCTATCTTTATTTACTTACTCATGTTCAAACCTGATCCTCTAGTCTCCAAAAATTTGGCCAGAAACCTAAATCGAACTTACGCAATTAAAAAAAGGATGTATGGTTGGTGATTGAAGCGGCTTAGGGAAGGAATGTGCGAAGTGTGGTAGCAAGCAATGTTGGAGGTAGTTGATTGGGGATGGTCGCATATGAATTTAGAAGAGTTGTGGGGATGTGATGGAAATTGTGATTAGTGTTGGCATCCTGGATGTTAGGTGCGATTGTGGTAGCAATTGTCGGCGATGCTATGTTAAAGATGGAGGAAGCTTGGGTGGTGGCAGGCGAGGATTGTAAGGTTGCGACCTAGGCTAGTTGTCGAATATGTATCGATGGAAGTAAGAGCGCATGTTGTTGAAGGCGGCGGACGTGGTGTTTTGGCTGTGATGAATGAAGGAGTTCTTGGTGAAGCTTGGCTTCGCTGCGACAATAGGATAGACGTTGGCAGTAAGGGATTTCGCTCGATAGCTAAGTGAGTTTAATACTCACACCATATCTATATCTTTATCATTATACAATAATTATATTTATATCATATATATTGATTGAATTGCTTACTTGATATATTTGTTTGAGATGTTTTGTTGATTGTTGTGGTATTAGATGTTATCTTGGTATTTGATAGTATAATTTTGTGTTTGTTAGTTGTTCATAATGCAAAGGAGATGTTGTCTATTTTCATTTTAATTTTTGTAATTTATTTATGTCGTGTGTGCATTGTTTGGATGGCCGAAATCCGATGGAATTCGACTCGGCCACGTGATAATTGTATTAATGGTTGTTGAGTAATTTTACTCCATAATTTATATATTCAGTTATTTATTTACTTTCTTGTTTTAAAAAGCTGTTTGGAAAGTTTTGAAAATTTATTTAAGGATTTGAAATTTTATTAATTGTATTTTATAAATAATTTGCTAAATTTTATTTAATTAGCTATTTTATATTTATAAATATAATTTGAATTATAAATATAAATTAGCTTTCTATTGGTTATAAAACTCGTTATAAAATCAATACTATTGTGACATCCCGGAAATTTGAGCAAGATATTGCTCAAATTTCCGGGATGTCACAACTATAATATATTATAAGTTTTGAAATTGTTTTAAAGGAAAATATAATATATTGCTATTTGATAAAATATAATATGAAAATAATTATATTGTTTAAGTTATTTTTAATATAAAGGGTGTTTAAATATTTTCGAAAAAACTTCAGAAAAATATAGAATTCTTTTATAAAATTTATAAGGTTTTGAATTATAAATTATCCTCTGAAATGGAAAGAAATTATTTATGAGGTTTATAAATTTATTTTTAAAATTGTATTTAATTAAAGAAAATTATGAAATATTTGTTTTGCACAATATTTTGTTTTATACACTATTTTTGGGATTCTAAAAGGATGTAACGAGTTTCTAATGTTTTTGGTGAAGATTAAATTATTATTTAAGGTTGAGAAATTGGTTATTTATTATAAAGAATATATTATACTTGGGTATTAGTTAATTATCTAGTTAATTCTGTAATATATATTTAGTATCTATGTCTATGTATTTATTTTTGTTATATAAGATTATTTGTTGTAAATGGTTCATTGTTAAATATTTATTTATTTGTTATTATATTTGTTTATTTAAATAATCTATTTTATATTACATTTTTGATCATTCTTCTCTTGTAAATTGAATTGGATTATTTGAGTGATTCACCGTTGATGTTGAGTTGTTTAGTGATTTGGAATGATACGGTGATGACATCTTTCTATATGATTTTATGATATTTAATTCTACGTGACGAGGAATTTAAATAAACGGAGTTATAATACCGTTTGGGATGAGGCATTCGGTAATATTTCTTCGGTTATTCTCTAAACTTGTTATATAGAATACTATGGAGATAGAGTATAGTTTATGAGCAGCGAATAAACTTTTGAGTATCACACAATGGTATGGGACGCGTTGTGATATTTAATTGGTTATTCATTGTAAGTAGATGACACTCTCATTACATGAATAGTATTATGAGATTATACTTACATGAGGTGATCCTCGTACGTGCAAGCATGATAGCTGCCCTTATATTTATCGATATTGTGTGCCACTATCATGAAGTACTCCTTTAATTGGTGGTGCAGAGAACTAGATGGCTAGAATCCACCATGGCAGGGTGATCTTAGGATCGTGCCTCAGATCCACGACACTTTTTATTGGATATTATTTTTGATGCGCATCACATGTTTTTGGGTAGGGGCCCCACATCACGAGGTTTTGGTTAGGTAACCCATAGGCTAGGTGCTCTATAGCCCCTTTTTATGTCGCATACACCAGCAGTTTGTTACTTATTAGGGCTGATTAAAAGGTTGTGTGTTGACGAGCCACTGGTGGATATGTGTCATGATGTCCGTCGAGGTAACTGACTGTAAAAGCAGATCTAGTTAGGTGACTCTAGGCTTTTGGAGTGGGTAGACGGCCATCAGTCTCCCTTCTGGTTCTATTGGAGTGGAGATTGGTATATACTATTGATACACATCACTTAAGTATAGATATGGGTTAGGCGACCCAGGGTTAGGTGACCCACATGTTGATGTATATATGAATCTACTTGGGACTTCGTGTTTGTTGTAAAGTCATTCACCAATCATAATTTGTTCTGATTTACTTATATATGAGTGGATGAGATTATATCTGGATAAGTGTAGTGGATTCTCATATCTTTATTATAAATAATTTTCAGATAGGCGGCCTATCTTTATATTGGTGTTGATTTTCAATTACTTAAGATTGAGAGATACGTTTAGGCATTGTATTGTGTTAGCCTGATTATACTTGGTGATACCTACCTTTTTGATGATTTTTGAATTTTGATGATGATTTCAGATATGGATAATTCACCCATTTTTTATTGTTTTGATGAGATAATATTTGATGTGATTTTATATGGGTGATGACAATTTTATGCTCGGTTTTGTGGTGTTCTACATTATATGGTATTTGGGTTTGTTTGAGATAACATTACTATATTTATACCCATTATATATAGAGTTCTATATGTTTATTGACCTTGGATTTAGATATAGTCTGACCTGTTTATTATTTATATAATCCTCGGGTCACTCTGAGACTTTTCAGGTACAGGGACAGTATAACCAGCTTCTGGTTTCTGGACATAGAGAAGATTAGATATTCAGTAATTTGGATTATCCTCTTGTATTGTATAGTCTCTTGTGTGCATATTATTGTGATGTAAACTGGACATATATTGTATACTTTTGGTATTATATATTATTGCTGCAATTCTGGCTCTGTGTTCTTTGATATTTGATGTATATTATGTATTGTTCTATCCTGGAGGTATACATGTTTATTGCTTTGTGTTGATTCTATGTATGTTTTGTGGTGAGTTATATTCGATGTTTAAATACATACTGTTTGCGCCAAAAATGGTCACAAACTCCCAGTTGTATCTGAAAGCACCAATTTTAAAAAACAGTATCCAAATAGAAAGATAAGCACGTAGATCACATAATAAATAGCAGAAAAAGTAAAGGAACACACAAGTTTTATAGTCGTTCGGCTATCTTCGGCCTACGTCCGCTCCAATAATCCTTTGTTTATACTGTAATATTACAAGTAGAGTTGTTTTTTGCCTTAGAAAATTAATGGAGGAAGAGATAAGAAGTGATGAAGGAGAGTCAGTCGAAAAGTCCCTTGCAATGAGCCAAGTCCGCTGTATTTATAGGTGAAGATATGCATGGATCGGGCTAAAATATCGGCAGAAGAACGTTGAGATCCATACGTCTCAACCCACAAAATTTGGGATCGATCGAACACCAAAAACTAATTTAGCCAATCATTCCATATGTAATAACCCGAAATTTAAGCTATAATAATTAATTAACGAATAAATAAAATGATAAAATATCTTTGTGAAATTATCAGAATTGAGCCACGAAAGTTGCACCATTGTGTCCGCAGTAATTTTTTGGTAAATTTCCATATATAGAACGTTAGAATCCGAGCTTATATGAGCAAGATATGGAATTAATAAGATAAACGATATATATATATATATATATATATATATATAGGGAGGTCGACCTAGAGGTCGACCATCCCAAGGCCTAGGTTGATCGGCCGGTCGACCCACCTACGTTTGTGAGGAGAAGGATTTTTTCCTTTGTGCTGTGCGATTTTAACACGTCAATTTCATTCTTTTGTTCAATCTGGTCCCTTCGTGCTTCCATCCGATGACTCCTATTCAGCCTATGGCGTGGTTGCATCCTATTCTATCCTCAAATCTAACGGTCTGAGATCCACTTCTACCCCTATAAATAAGACCCTAGGCCTAACACTTTTTCTCACTCTAAGATTTTCTCCAACTGAGTTCACCTTTTCATGAAGGACCCTAAACGAAATAATTTTCCAAGGAGAAAATCATTTTAAATTAAAATATTTAACAACCCCAAGTGGATCCGGGAAGACCTAAAGGGAAGAGCTTAGGACCACAAGTGAGTGATTGTAATTATTTAGATTTTTTTTAAGCAATTTAAAATAATAGATTTTCCAATAGCTGTAGTCTTTAGATTTATTTTCAGTCTATTTCTTTTTAGCTATTCTTTTTAGTTATTCGTAGTTAATTTCTATTAATTACAGCTTTTTCATTTAATTACAGTTATTTACAGTATTTTTAATTATTTACTGTCATTTATGCTTATTTACATCTTCTCCTACGCTTTGGATTTTCTTCTATTTTCAGTTTTCTTCTATTTCTCTTTTTTCTTCGCGAATGGATTAGAATAAATTAAATGCGAAATTGGATTAAATTAAAAGAATACTGAAATAACGGAAGGTAAGATGTAAATTGTAAAGACTGTAATAAAAATAGAATTGGACTAAAATTGTGATGTAAATATTAGAATTGGACTAAATTAAAGAAATTGGCCTAGTTATAACTTAGAATTATAACTAAAAAGAGTAAAAGATGAAAGAAGCTTATTTTCACACTTAGGCCTTGGATTAAGTAATACGCATAACGTAGGTTATAATAAGAAAACAAAACAGAATGAGGCTTATTTTAAGACTTAAGATAAATTAATAAGCACAGGTAGTCAGAACAATAATAAAAGCTTCTTTAAATAATTTATCTAAGTTAATAAGCAAAGAATTAAAGTAGGACCTGTACCAAATAGATTCCCTATTAGACAAAATGGTGGTCTCACATTAGCCTGAAGTGAGATGAGGGCACGCTTATGCTAATAATGGTAGTAATTGGTCAATAAATAGAAGTTCAAATCATGGGGATTTGGACAGGGGCGCAACTAGATATTGTTTGGACGACGGGCCAATACCAACAGCATTTTCCCTATTTTCTATGGACACGGTGGTCTCACATTAGCCTGAAGTGGGATGAGGGGCACGCTTATGCTAGAGCTTGAGGTAATAAGAAGACCCAATAGGTGGAACAAAAGGTAACATGAGCATGGTGGCGGTTACGCGTGCGATTTCCATTCGGGTGCTCAGTAATCGTTATGAGTTCCAAGCGCTTAATATGTGTGCCTTTCGTATGCCTTCTGTGTAGGGAACTATATATCGTCTAGTCCATAGTAGGTACTATGTGTATCTTTCGTAGAAACCATTTCCTTTTGTGTAGGGAGTTATATAGTGTCTAGTCCACAGTAGGTACTATAGAGTAGCGGGCCGATCAAAGGGTAGAATTAGGAATTCAGTCTAATCAAAACAGCTATTAAGACAAGTGCAAACAATCAAAGTTTACCTATCATATTTAGCAATAGTTAATTCGTACTTATTTTCAGCTTTATCTTTCCTTCTATTTCCTTTGTTTCCTTTTTAATACTAGAACTGTTGTAAAGCCTATTACCTTTACTTTGCTTAAAAATACTAGTGATTACAATCATTCACCAGACTTTTAGTCTGACCCACTCCTCCATTTTCCCATTTCCCCCTCCTAGGCAACCATGGACAAAGATGGTAGACTATAGATTCGTGGAGAATTCTTAGGCAGAGATTCTATCATGTATTCCTTTTCTTTATTTCCAGTTTTTAGTTTCCTTTGTTGTAACTGGCACTTTTTGGGGAAAGTTGTACTCTGATTTATTTGAGACTATGGTTTTTGATATCATGAGACTTCTTTGGGTATTTTGACATATGATGTATTTGGTATTTGGTGACTTATTCTTATCATCTTATATTATGGAGTTTGATTTTTAGCAATATACTATAATTGTTTCCGCTGTGTTATTATTATTATTATTTAGTTTTTGTCTTGTGAATCTTAGTCTCTGCTAGTTTTAGTTATACTTACAACGCACCACACCTTTTAGTGTATCCTTTTGGGTATACTAAGGGGTGTGGGGGTGTTTCACCATACCAACTCCAATGGGGCTGCGATCGTTTTTATAGGGTCCCCCATGCCTCTAGTCCATGCTCCCAAAGTTTCGCACCCTTCCGACTTACCATTTGTGAGATATTGATCGATCTCGCATATTGACTAGAAATTGGATCATAGGAGATCATTCCATGCTTCATTCTTTTGAGCTGCGATCGATCATGTGGGTTCCTCGTGATGTTAGCTACTTGCTTTCCAAATTTCGTGCAATTCCGACATATTATTTGTGAGATATCGCGTTTTCCGTAAAACTATGGATCGTTATGCTGATGTGTACTATCATTCCAATAACGATCATCATATTTTCCAATATTTCATCCTTTTGAGCTGCAATCGATCATAGGGGTGCTCCATTATGTAAGATACTTGCACTCCAAATTTCATGTTATTTTGACGTACTGTTTGCGAGATATCGCGATTTCCGTAAAACTATGAATCGTTACATTGATTTGTGCGATCGTTCCAATAACGATCGGCCTATTTTCCAAGATTTCATCTTTTTGAGTAGTGATCGATCATGGGGGTGCTCCATGATGTAAGATACTTGCTCTCCAAATTTTGTGTAATTCCTACGTACTGTTTGTGAGATATCGCATTTTCCGTAAAACTATGGATCGTTATGCTGATTTGTATGATCATTCCAATAATGATCGGAATATTTTCCAAGATTTCATCCTTTTAAGCTGCGATTGATCATGGGGTTGATCCATGATGTAAGATACTTTCTGTCCAAATTTCATGCAATTTCGATGTATCGTTTGTGAAATATCGCATTTTCCGTAAAACTATGGATCATTATGCTGATTTGTACGATCGTTCCAATAACGATCGACCTATTTTTCAAGATTTTATCTTTTGAGCTGCGACCAATTATAGGGGTGCTCCATGATGTAAGATACTTGCTCTTCGAATTTTGTGCAATTCCGACGTACTGTTTATGAGATATCGCATTTTCCGTAAAACTATGGATCGTTATGGTTGATTTGTACGATCGTTCCAATAACAATCGGTCTCCTTTCCAAGATTTGTACAATCGTTCCAATACATCTGAAAGTTTCAAGTGCATTGACTTTGTAGATTTTGAGATATCGATCGATCTTCATCGATATATGATGTTTTATGGATCGTTCCCGATCGATCCATACAAATTCTTCCTTTGCCCGTAACTCGAGCATACGAACTTCGATTGACTTGAAAATTGAAATGTGGTCTTACGAGGCCTTCCTTGTCACTTCATATGGATTGCACCTTAATTAAGAAATGGTCTAAATCCGCCCAACTATTGTCCATAGTTCTAAATATAATCGATTTCCGAGCCTGATAACCGTCTCTCCGAGCTTCCTGCCTTAACGATCACAGAAGCCATTTAGCCAACTTTTATGATATACTGCCTGGTCAAAAGGCGATATAACATTTTCCCCCAAAACTTGCCTTACGGTAGGAAGGCTTGTTTTGAATTGCCTAAAGTCTAATGTTCGAAACCCATTGATGACCTGTGAACAAATCTGTGATCTTGCCTGATTGTTAGTAACAGCCATTTGGGACTGTTAAACAAATTCATAGCCATCCCAAGCATATGATGATCACATGGGATCAAGTGTCTGTTTGAGGCAAAATGCGATCGTTCGAGATCGAATGATCGAATGCCTATTCGAGGCGAAATGCGATCGTTCGAGATCGAGTGCCTATTCGAGGCAAAATGTGATCGTTTGAGATCGAGTGCTTGTTCGAGGCATAATGTGATCGTTCAAGATCGAGTGCCTGTTCAAGGCATAATGTGATCATTCAAGATCGAGTGCCATTCGAGGCGAAATGTGATCGTTGGAGATTGAGAGCCATTTGAGGCAAAATGTGATCATTCGATTGAGTGCCGTTCGAGGCGAAATATGATTGTCCGGATGGGACTCAAAATTATTAATGTCAGATTTCATGTTCTAATGAGTTTTGAAATCAAAATATTTCAACTAACTAAATTAAGTCCAAGTACTAAAAGAAAAACAAAAACAATAACTAAACATTACAATGCATGCCTCTCCGGGTGTGATGGTTCATCATCATCTCAGAGCATGCCTAGGGACTGTTCTTGATCCCGTACATGTGTATGTGACTTAGCCGTTTTATTATGGAGTTTATTACTTATTCCTTACCATGACGATCAATTGATAACAAGTTGACGCCTCGATCCAAGGCAGTTCCCGTTCGATGCGGATGGTGGCTGCTCCAGTTCCACTACCGCTGCCCAAGTTCTTATGTGTTGTAACAGCCTGCCGTTCCGGACACGTTTCTCAGCCTCATCCTTTAAGTGCATGTTGTCATTTATACTATGCCCGTCCAGCTCATGGAACAAACATTATTTTTCTGATTTCTTTTCATTGTTTGTAGGCTCTCTCCTTATTGGCCTTCGATAGGGGATCTATCCACTAGTATCCAGATATATCTGTTCCAATGTTTCAGTCAATTATGTGTAAGAGGTGAATCTCAATTCCCTTCGTGGTCGCTTCGATACATCAGAGCCATCCTCTGCTTTTCATTTTCCTTTATCCTTGTTTGAAACTTCCTTAGGCGGACCTCTACCTTTAACCGCATAAACTTCTACTTCCTCTCTTCCCCCTCTATTAGCTTTTGCCTCTTTCTGTCGCAGAAACCTTTCTACTTCATGGTAAAATTCCTTGGGATCCACTGTTGGATCCCATTCCAAAGATATCTTGAAATCCGAGTTATCCACAATCTCTGACACTACTGCTATCAAAACCATCGACAGAGCCGGTCGGTCCACCGAAGCTACAGCCGCATTGAATATAGTTAATAAATTCCTGAGTGATTCTCCTTTCCACTACATCATCGATGTTAAAGTCATCACAATCTTAGGTCTCATGATGTGGATCCGAAATTTCCTCATAAACCTTTCGATCAATTCCGTCCATGTGCTAATAGAGCCGCTTTCCAACTGTCTGGAACATAGTGCAGCTATATCCGTTAAGTACAAGGGGAAGCACCGTGATATGACTTCCTCCGATGCCCCAGTACTTCTATGTGTCTCATGTATCTCGTCAAATGAACAAAGGGATCCGTTTTTCCATCATATCTCTCAAGCATTGGGAGTTTGAGCTCTGGTGGATTCCTAGCTTGCCTGGTATTAGGAGTGAAGGGACTCCTATTTACATCTTCCAGATCCCTATTTACCAATCCTCCTCTCATAGCCCGTCTGATCATTTCCGCCAACCTGTCACTGTCTTCCAGTGGTAGTCATCGATCATTGTCTCCAACCTGCCCCTCGAGTCCACGGGGAAATCCTGAAATCTACTTTTCCAGACGAGCGTCCACATTCCGATCAATGCCAAACTGCACAGCACCGCTCGGTATAATGCCTGGGATCGATCCAATGTGACCCCGGGGGCATCCCCCAAGTATGGATCGATCGACATCTTAGTTGGTCAGGGGTTGCTGCCAGCCGTTCAACTCAATCCAGCATCCTGTTAGCTTCGTTTCCTTGGTCCTGATTCTGATTTTCGTCAGCTCCTATTGCTCTAACTCCATGATCCATATTTATAGCATTTTCTGCTAGTCCATTTCCTTGATTTTGCACTCCAGCTTGTCCAATCTATCAGAGTAGATTATGCATCATCTCCTCTTGTCTCTTTAGCATCCTCTCCTGCATAACATCCATTATTGTTCCCATTTTATCTCTGGTGATGTAGATAGATGTCTAATTTACTCCAGCTCCAGAAGAAGCCTCCTAACTCCTTCCATGATGGCTCCTATTCGCTAATGATCTCCTTGTTGATTGCCTAGCCATTGCTTCCAAGATCCAAGTATCCAAGCTTCCAAATCCAAGATCCTAGCTTCCAAATCCGAGGATGCAAGTTCAACTCTCAATGAAAGCACCAAAATGTTTGTGCCAAAAATGGTCACAAACACCCAGTTGTATGTGAAAACACCAATTTCCAAAAACAATATCCAAATAGAAAGATAAGCATGTAGATCACAAAATAAATGGCATAAAAAGTAAAGGAACACATGAGTTTTATAGTGGCTCGACTATCTCCGGCCTACGCCCACTCCAATAATCCATTGTTTATACTATAAGATTACAAGTACAATTGTTTTTTACCTTAG
Source organism: Allium fistulosum (assembly GCA_030737815.1). Taxonomy (NCBI): domain Eukaryota; kingdom Viridiplantae; phylum Streptophyta; class Magnoliopsida; order Asparagales; family Amaryllidaceae; genus Allium; species Allium fistulosum. The sequence goes on along the minus strand of CM060905.1, from coordinate 864,874,161 downwards.
AAAATTAATGGAGGAAGAGATAAGAAGTGGTAAAGGAGAGTCAGTTGAAAAGTCCCTTGCAATAAGCCAAGTCCGCTATATTTATTAGGTGAAGACGTGCATGGATCGGGCTGAAATTTCGGCAAAAGAACCTCCAGGCCTGTACAACCCGACTTACAAATTTGAGATAGATCAAACACCAAAAAATAATTTATTCGATCGTTCCATACTAAATCCAATGGGGCTATGATCTTTTTTATGAGGTCCCCCATGCCTCTAGTCCATGTTCCTAAAGTTTCACGCTATTCTGACTTACCGTTTGTGAGATATCGATCATTCTTCGCTGTTTTGAATATAATTTGGATCATAGGAAATCATTCCATGCTTTACCTTTTGAGCTGCGATCAATCATATTGGTTCCCCATGATGTTACCTACTTGCTCTCCAAATTTTGTGCAATTCCGACGTATCGTTTGTGAGATATCGCGTTTTCCGTAAACCTACGGATCGTTATGCTGATTTGTACGATCGTTCCAATAATGATCGGCCTATTTTCCAAGATTTCATTATTTTGAGCTGCGATTTGAACATAGTGGTTCTCCTTGATGTAAGATACTTGCTCTCCAAATTTCATGCAATTTCGACGTACGGTTTGTGAGATATCACGTTTTTCATAAAACTATGGATCATTATGCTGATTTGTACGATCGTTCCAATAACGATCAGCCTATTTTCCAAGATTTCATCTTTTTGAGCCATGATCGATCATGGGGGTGCTCCATAATCTAAGATACTTGCTCTCCAAATTTTGTGCAATTCCGACATAGTTTGTGATATATCGCGTTTTCCGTAAAACTATGGATTGTTATGCCGATTTGTCGATCGTTCCAATAACGATCGGCCTATTTTCCAAGATTTCATCCTTTTGAGCTACGATTGATCATGGGGGTGCTCCATGATGCAAGATACTTTCTTCCAAATTTCATGCATTTCCGACGTACCTTTTGTGAGATATCGCGTTTTCCGTAAAACTATGGATCGTTATGCTGATTTGTACGATCGTTCCAATAACGATCGACCTATTTTCCATGATTTCATCCTTTTGAGCTGCGATCGATCATGGGGGTGATCCATGGTGCAAGATACTTACTCTCCAAATTTCGTGCAATTCCGACATAACTTCTGTGAAATATCGCATTTTCCGTAAACTATGGATCGTTATGGCTGATTTGTACGATCGTTCCAATAACGATCGGCCTCTTTTCCAAGATTTGGGAGTTTTGTCATATGATCATTTTTGTGGGCTCCACTCTTAAATATAGTTATGCTTTGAAAGTTTCAAGTGCATTGACTTTATAGATTTTGAGATATTGATCGATCTTCGTTGATTTACGCTGTTTTATGGATCGTTCCCGATCGATCCATATAAATTCCTCCTTTGCCCATAACTCGGGCATATGAACTCCGATTGACTTGAAATTTAAAATATGGCCTCATAGGGCCTTTGTCACTTCATATTGATTGCACCTTTATTGGGACCCGGTCCGAATCCACACAACTATTGTCCATAGTTCTAAATATAAACGATTTCCGAGCCTGATAACCGTCTCTTCGGGCTTTCTGCCTTGATGATCACAGAAGCCATTTAGCCAACTTTTATGATATACTACCTGGTAAAAAAGCATTATAACACATACCAATGTTATTCTAATGGAATATTTACATGTGTACCCATATCACCTTATTCTCCATATTATTTGACAATATTACTTAGTAATACTTTCGAATAGTATGGGTATAGAGATAGAGTGATACAGCAATGATCGGAGCAAAGATTATCACGACGATCTCCATAGTGACACTTATGCTCACACATACTTTTGTTGACTCCACTCTCCGAAGTGTTCTAGCTCCCATCATTCGAAACCTCATTCTCCATCATCCCATTGTTGCTCTGTACGCTCTGGGAAGATCTACTTTCCTAGATGATGCTCTCCGACCCGCTATGAATTTTGTGGCTTCCAAGGGTAGTCTTTGCATAGTCCTCCGATGGGTTCAACCTTTGTTCATACTTCCACTAGTGCTTCTAGTCTTTCGGACAATGGTTTCTCGGTTCCACTTCCACACCCACATCGGGATATAACGTCTATGGAACCACTTGCCAAGTCCACAACTACTTAGTGTCATAAGTCTCCATCCTATACAACTATTACTTATTCTAGTGTTTCTATTGACTCTTCATGTTTCGCTCCTATGTTTGGGTAACAAAATCCTCCCAACATTAACCTCTTGGGGGTAATTTTAAATTATTTTGAGACTCGCACCTGAAGGGTGTTGTTGCTGCCTATATGGAAACATTCAAAGTCTTAAAGATAGGTACAACTCTTGGAAAAATCTTTCTTAGAAATTCATTTAAGTCAGGAATGCAAACCAGGTCCTTATTAAGGAAAAGAGAAACAACTTTATGTTAATGACATCTTTTTTTCCTCGCTTGATAACGAAGTTGAGGGCCTGAAGAATAAAGCTCATCAACATAGAGGAGTTTTGGAAGGGTTAAGTAGATATCAATCTCGCCGCTTATAAGACCCACTAACAATGGTTCGATATAATAAAACGTTTTCTCAAGGATGTTTGCAGTGCTAATGATAATCTTACTAAAAAATGCACTAAAGAAAAGACCTCCAAAGAAAAGCTTGCACATGACCTCTTTGCACTGCAATGCAATTACAGAAGACCAAAAAAACCAAGAAAGAGCTCGAACTCCCATGCAGGAAATTTAGACTTGTCATTGCCCTTTAACTCTAAAATGCAGCCTCGGAATCCTTTCCTAATGATACTCAAGTCATGTTAGCTTAATATCGAGCAGGCCTCAAGGAAAAATAAGCTGCTATAGGAGAAAAGGATGTTAACATGAAAAGATTTAATGATGACCTTTCCGGCATTTGTGACATGATTTTCCACACTAAGAACCTACAGTGGCTTCAAAATTATGATTAGGTTATCTTTGATTTGCATGATAAAGCTATAAATGATGAACGTGCAAGAACTAAGCATATAGGATAAGTTTTTGAGAAGTCCAACATTTTCGCCAAATAATTTGACTCGTATGAAGTTGAAGCTCTTGAGAGGTGTATTTTATTTCAAAGGAGGCAGCCAGGGAAAATGTTGATAGGGATTTTGTTGAGCTTCAAGACAAGGAGGTAGTTGACAAACTTGCCTCCTATATTCACAATGATCCAACTCCCGTGACGTCCACTACTATAACAACTGACTCTATGGTCATTTGTGTTCTAGAGCCTCTTCCTCTTACATTTGAAGCTCTCTAACATTATAAAGACTTATGTTCCTTCCTTTGTGACCCCCTACTAGAACTCAGCTATTATTGATTACCAGGGAGGAGTCATTTCTACTTACACCTCGGTTGGATGTTCCTATAAGTGTTATCTAGTCATTAGCTGAAGGTATTCCAATATTCTCTCATGTACTTCAAATACTAAATATTTCTCCATATGAAGGTCATAAAGGACTTCTCGAAGCTAGCGGCACCGTTGACAAATTTAACAAAGAAGAATCAAACTTTTGCATGGGATGAGAAGTATGAGCATGCATTTGTGAGTCTGAAGGAAAGGTTGATGAGTGCACTAGTGTTGACCATTCCAAGTGGAAATGAAGAGTTGACAATATACAATGATGCTTGTGGTACTGGATTGGGTGCGATGTTGATGTAGAAAAGGAAAGTTGTTGCCTATGCTTATCGATAGCTAAAACCGCATGAGAGGAATTACCCAACTCATGATTTGGAATTGGCAGCAATTGTTTTTGCTTTGAAGATGTGGAGGCATCATTTGTTGGGAGAAAGGTTTGAGCTGTTTACGGATCATAAATCCTTGGAGTACCTTTTCTCTTAGAAGGATCTCAACCTTCGTCGACAATGGTGGTTAGAGTTCTTGGCCTCTTATGATTTTAGTATTTCCTATACTCCAGGAAAAGAGAATGTAATCCTGATGCATTGAGTAGAAGACATGCTGGGTTGGGAGCAATGTTCTTGGAATGGAAACAAATAGAGTATATTGCTGGAATTGATTTCAGGCCTCACTGCGAGCTAGAACCTGAATTGTTGGCAAGCTTATCGATTAGACTTACTCTAATTAAAAGGATCGGTACTAGTCAGAAATGAGATGCTAGAGTAGCAGAGATCATACCAAAGATAGAAGAAGGGGTAGAATATGAAGATATAAAGCAATACAAACTCGACCAAGAACGTTGGCTTTGTAAAGATGGGAGGTTGTTTGTTCCCGAAGTTGATGGATTGCGAGAGGAAGTGTTAAGAGAATGTCATAATTCCAAATTGACCATTCATCCCAGTGGTAACAAGATGTACAGAGATATGAAGCAAACTTACTACTGGGAAGGTATGAAGAGGGATGTTGGGGCATTCATCTCGAAGTATATAAACTGTCAGTTGGTAAAGGAAGAGCATAAGAAACCTAGTGGATTGTTGCAACCATTAGAGATTTCTGAATGGAAATGGGAGCAAGTATTGACGGATTTTATTGATGGATTACCGAGGACTCGAGTAGGGTATGATAGCATTTGGATCATAGTAGATCGGTTGACCAAGTGTGCAAGGTTTATACCTATCAAGCCAAGTAGGACGGCATCCAAGTTGGTAGAGTTGTATGTAAAATGGGCAGCACGATTTCATGGTGTAACTAAGAGCATCGTGAGCAACCACGATCCATTGTTCACCAGTAGGTATTGGAAGAGCTTATAAGAGGCGTTAGGGATGGAGCTGCATCTTAGTACAACTTATCACCTGCAAACGGATGGGTAGACCAAAAGGTCATTGGACTATGAATGAAAGCCACTCAGGATAGACAGAAAAGCTATGCGGATAAGAGACGAAGAGAGTTAGAGTTTTCTGTCAGAGAATGGTGTTTGTTGAGGTTTCTCCTCTAAAAAGTGTACTTCAGTTCAGTAGAAAGGGGAAGTTGGCACCGAGATTCGTAGGACATTTTTCAATAGTCGAGAGAATCGGGAAGCTGGCATATAGGGTTGATTTACCTCAGAAAATGGCGGGCGTGCACAACGCTTTTCATGTCTCTTATCTATGGAAGTTTGTACATGACTCAGGCATGATGATCACACTGGATTAGCTAGGAGATGTTGAGGTAGAACTAGAAGTTTCTTTACCTTGTATGCCGGCTTCGTACTGTTTGGTACGATACGAAACAGCTTAGGAGAAAGAAGGTGAAGCTAGTGAAAGTATAATTGAGTGGAAGTGATGACGATTATATGTGGGAGATGGAGGAGAGCATGAGGACTATATGTCCAAAGCTCTTTGAATGGTAAGATACACTGTTTACCGTATCTACTTTTATCATTGTATATTATATTCGATAGGTTAGTATTCTGCATGCTAGGATATGTCACTTATACTATTGATTGCATGGCTGTTTGTTTGATATGTGGGATGGTTGCTTATGTTTGGTAGGCATGCGGGATGACCATGGTTGCCTATACTTTTGCTTACTTGGGGATTTCGAAGGTGAAATTCCTAAAGGGAGGAGAATGTAACAACCCGTATTTTACATATCGAAGAATCGTAAAATATTTTTATTTTATTTATATAAGGTCATATGATTCTATAATTTTGGGATATGACTCTTGGGGACATTTTACACACCTATGATTTTTTTTTGAATTTCTATATGACCATTTTAACCTTTAAAATTTTGTTTGGTCTATAAATTTTGATAGGAATTGAACTAGGATCTCAAAACAATTCGATTGCTTTAGGATGATAGTTTCTCATTTCGTAGAGTGGTCATACTAGTAAAACTGATTTACGGTTAGAAAGTTATATCTATTTTAATTTTTTAAAGCTACTGGTCAGGATTGGTGTGCAATTAATTAAGCTCATTAGTAAATTAGTCTAATTAGATAGTACTATAAATAAAGGGCTAAAGAGTCAAGATAAAACTTTTCCCTCTCATTTTAAATCAAATCTAAACCCAATTTAGCCCTAGATTCATCCTAATTTCATCCAAAATCACCCAAATTGCTTTCTAAATCAAACTAGATTGCGGACTAGAGATTAGATCATCAACTAGAAGATAGAAATCATCAATTTGCTTGATTTGAAGTGCATTCCATTGCTGTATGTATTGGATCTACATCCATATTGGTTGAATTTGGTAATTGATGAGTGGTTTATGCCTTCTCACTATACTATGCATGTTTATATGGTAGAATCATAGAATTTAACATATTTTTAATCGATTTTTGGCCATAAAACCTTTTCTAACTTTAAATGCATGTTAAACTATGTATATGATCAAGGTTAATAAGAAATCATCCTTAATCATGCTCATAAATTCATGCCATATGTAGATCTATGTTAGGAATTGACTTGTTTGTCTTATTTTGATGGATTGCATGTTTGATTGGATGAAATTGCTTGTTATTCTATGTTGGATGATATGATTTGATGTTGTTTGCTAGTGTAGTGATGCATATAAAGTTAGGTCAGAGAATTGAACAAATCGAAGGCAAAGTTTGTTAGAATTGGACAAAACTTGAATGGGATGCTCTGAAGTATTGGAAGAGCTCGTAGTTCAAGGCGCAAATTCCAATTCATTGTCTACATAAGTCGGCACCGAGTTGAGAGGTCGGCACCGACATGTGATGTTTAGTCTATGGTGGTGGTGACTTTAGGGAGAGTAAGGGTGTTGCTAGTAGAGCTTGCCTAGGGTGATGGGTCAGTGATTGGCTAAGTGTTGGAGGCTATGACGACTTGTTTCTAGAATATGAAGCATGGCGCTTTAAAGAGAGAACTTATTCTATGATGACTTGATTTGTGTGGAGAAGTTGGGGTCAAAGCATCTAGGCATGGAGTACTGGAAGCAAGAAAGGAGTGGAAGAAAACTTAGCCATAGGTTGACTAATTAGAGAGATCGACACCAAGTTTGGAGGTCGGTACCGACTTCTTGGATTAAGTCCAAATGGGATGGAACTTCTGGCAGGTGAAATAGAGGTCCTATAGATCATGTTGGAGGTGTTAGCTTGTTTGTATAAGGTTGGATGATGATATAACAACATGATGAAAAGTTATGGTCTTTGGATGTTGGCTTGTGTTGGGTTTAGGTTCCGAAGATGGCGGCTCGTAAAGGGGTGGGCCATATGATCAAGGAATGTGGAAGGGTTTCTCATGAATAATGGAAACTGGATTGAGCAAGAAGGGCTCAGTATCCAAATGGAACAAAGGTGGGCTCTGGTGTATGTGCCAAGGAATCGTCGATGACACAGAGAGTTTTCAGTTGTACTCGAAGCAGCGGTATTGTAAGTGGGGATGCCCATGAGTCAATGAAGAGACCTGTATACCTTGGATCTGTAGCTTTAGGCATAGTGTCCAGCTTTGGTCTATGCGACACGTATCCAGCTTTGGGCTGCGAGATATGAGAGTACAATAGAGAACCGAGATTTCCATTAGTCTCTGGCTTGGGGGTCATACGAGTTATCATATATTCAGAGCACATGGAGTGATAGTTAGGATTGTTTGATGGATGCTATGGTAGCTTTGGTTGCTTTCTTTAGTAGGCTATCACTCAGAGGTATTAGGGGAAGTAGGTATTGAAGATAGGAATACCTAGAAGATTGATATCCTTTATTTGGTTTGTGGTATATCTTTATGATATTGTATAGTAGCATATTATAGTGTTGTATGCTAACTCTTTGGTTGCAAGGACAGGTTAGGTATGGTTCGTGTACTCTTTTTCCTTACCATATTTACCTGCCTAGTATTTTGAGACTTATTTAACAATCACACCAAACTATTATCTGACCCAAAGTTTTATGCTTTGCCTCTTATTATCTTGGGTACTCTTAAATGAGTAGACTAGATAACAGGTCTAGGTGACGCGGTAGCTTTTTGGAGGATGAACAGGACAAAGCTATCTCGTATTATATACATATATGGAGTCTACCCTTATTCCACTGAGCAACGCTGTGAAGCTCGTGACAATGCTTGCTTAATTACTCTTTGTTGAGACAGTTTATTTGAGTTTACTTCTGTTGTATAAACTCTACTGCATTTGATGTATAACATTATGGATCTACTGCTCTGATGATTTGTTCACATAGTTATTACTGTCTCTTCTGTTATATCTATGATATTATATTTTATCCATGCGCTGTGAGATATGACAGGTTATATGTTATATTGGTTTATTTCAAGTTAGAAGATCGTCCCATATTAGCCGGGCATGGACAGTGCACTATTTATATTCTATTGGTGCTAGTGGTATATATCGGTCATCGCGTTTGGTATCAGAGCTTTGGTTACACGATTAACTGGAGTTAATATCATGATCCAGTAGAGACTGGGAAGGTGTTATTTCCTTAGACTGCATCGAGAGTATGTATATGTATGAGAGAGTGCATAATAGTTATAAGTTTGGTTTTCAAACCAATTTAGTAATATATTATATAGTATAAGTCACATGCACAAGAGCACTATAGACATAGTTTTCTTTATGAGAGACTGATCATTCTCCTTACAGATAAGATTCAGCCAGCATATAAAAATGCTGTGAGGAATTCTGCTTTAGGAGTAGAGGAAGGAGCGGGATCAGGAGCTGCTACGCCTGATATCCAAGCCATGTTCAATGCTATGATAACTAATATGATAAGGAATGCTCCTGGAGTGGTAATAAGTGGTGGTGCGCCCATGCAAGCACCTAAGGCTGATTTTGCCGAGCTAAACAAATATTGTTCTACTCTTGAAGGGAATTCATTTTATGAAATGGAGTCAGCCATAAAAGTGCAAGATTGGTTAGATATTTGTGAGCGCATCTTTGGTGATACGGGTGTAGAAGATGCTACGAAGTGGAAGTTGGATCTAAGACAGCTTCAGGGCCGAGTCATGAATTGGTGGAATGCTGTTACAATTACTACTCCAGAGGATTGGTTTAGCTAGGATCAGTTCAAGGCAAAGTTCGAGGAGAAGTTTATTCCGGCTGCTCAGAAGTCAATTCTGTTCAAAAAAATTGTCAATCTTAAGCAGGGAGAGATGACATCTTCTAAATATGTAGCAGAATTTAATTCTTTGTCTAAGTATGGGATGTCGTTCATTAACACTCTATTGAGGAAGAATAAGAAATTCACCTTTGATTTGGATGACTACTTAGAGGAAAAGCTATTGGACCATATAAATGAGCCATTTGAGAAGCTTGTAGAGAAGGCGCTTTGCCATAAGAGCTTGTACTCTAAGGCTAAGATTATATTGTTGTTTCTGCTGAGAAAGAAGAGCCAAAGCCGCAACAAAGCAGTGCAGGCAAGAATAAGTTGAATGGAAAGAGAAAGCAGTCCTAGGGAAAGGGTGGTAAGAAGAAGGGTAAATGGGAACCTACTTCCTATGGATGCAACGAAAAGGGGCATTTGATTAAAGATTGCAGGGCGAATGCGAAGAGGAAATGTTACAACTAGATAAGCCTGGGAATTTGAAGAAGGATTGTCTAGAACCGATGATGGATTAGCAGGAGGTAAAAGCGTATGCTTTAGACCTAGTCCTGATTTCGTCAAATGCTCCCTCAATGAAGGAGAAATGGAAGTGAGCCATCATCCATGGTATGCTTTCTATCAGTGATGTTCCTATTTGAGTTTTGTTTAATACCAGTACTTCTCATTCATTCATCTGTAGTGATCTAGTAGATAGATTGGGATTGGAACATGAGATAATAGACCGACCCCTAATCGTGATGAACCCTATTAGAGGCTCTTCTAGTCTTTGCATGGTTTGTTGTGGCCTAGTTTTATCGAATTATGGATGTTCTTTGGTTTGTGATTTCTTTGTTTTGAACTTTGTTGGGTTTAGGATTATCTTGGGTATGGATTGGCTTAGGAAGTATGTGGCCATAGTGGATTGCGAGAAGCTATTGGTAACAATCGGAGATGTGGATGGATGAACGGTAGTGATTGGCTGCCTACTAGAGGAAGGGCTGATGGTTAGCTTTCTATATTCACTTGAGGTTCCACAGGAGGGATTGTCATCGTTGCCTATCGCTAAAGAGTATCTAGATGTCTTCGAGGAAGTGATTGGATTGCTGGCGCATAGAGAGATCTAGTTTCGGATAAACATGGTGAAGGAAGACAGACCGATAGTTATGCCTTTGAGGCGTATGGCACCCATAGAGCAGAAGGAATTGGAAGTGCAAGTGAATGACCTATTGAGGAAAGGGTTTATCTAAATAACCATATTTGAGTATGGCGCACCTATAGTATTCGCAACAAAGTCGGATGGCTCTTTGAGGTTGTGTATGGATTACCATGAGCTGAATAAAGTGACGAAGAAGAACAAGTATCCACTCTCACGCATTGATGACTTGTTTGATTAGTAGCACGGTGTAAAGGTGTTCTCCCAAATGGATTTGGCAATGGAATTTCACCAGTTGAGAGTAGCGAAGGAGAGTGTGCCTATTACCGTGTTTCGTATGCTATCAGGTTTCTATAAGTGCTTGTTGATGCCATTTGGGTTAACCAACGCTTCGGCATACTTTGTGGATCTCATGAATCGGGTTTTTAGAGACCAGTTGAATAAGTTCATGCTTGTGTCCAGGGATGATATTTTGATCCACTCCAAAACTAAAGAGGAGCACAAGACGTACTTGAGGATTATGCCAGAGATATTGTGGAAGCAAAGGTTGAGAGAGAAGTTCTTTAAGTGTCACATCTGGAGAGAAGAAGTGATATTCTTGGGTCATGTCATTTCAGGACAGGGTATAGCTGTGGATCCTACGAAGGTGGTGGCGGCCCAAGATTGGAATCAGCCCAAGAATGCTATGGATGTGAGGAGTTACCAAGGATTGGCGGGATACTGTAAATGCTTCATAAAGGACTTCTCGAAGATAGAAGCACTGTTGACCAATTTGACGAAGAAGAATCAGACTTTTGTATAGGATGTGAAGTGTGAGCATGCATTTATGAGTCTGAAGAAATGGTTGATGAGTGCAGCAGAGTTGACCATTCCAAGTGGAAATGAAGATTTGACAATATACACTGATGTTTAAGGCACTAGATTGGGTACGGTGTTGATGTACAAAGGGAATATTGTTGCCTATGCCGCTCGACGGCTGAAACCATATGAGAGGAATTATCATATTCATGATTTGAAATTGGCGGCAATTGTTTTTTATTTGAAGATGTGGAGGAATTATTTATTAAGAGAAAGGTTTAAGCTATTTACGAATCATAAATCCTTAAAGTATCTTTTCCCAGAACGATCTTAATCTTCATCAAAAACGGTGGTTAGAGTTCTTAGCCTCTTATGATTTTAGTATTTCCTATAGTACAAGAAAAGGGAATGCAGTCGTTGACGAATTGAGTAGAAGACATGCTGGGTTGGGAGCAATATTCTTGGAATGGAATCATATAGAGTATATTGTTGGATTTGATTTCAGGCCTCACTGCAAGCTAGAACCTAAAATGTTGGCAAGCTCATCAATTAGACCTACTATAATTGAAAGGATTGATATCAGAAGCGAGATGCTAGACTAGTAGAGATCGTAGCAAAAATAGAGGAAGGAGTAGAATATGAAGATATGAAGCAATATGAACTCGTCCGAGAAGGTTAGCTTCATAAAGATGGGAGGTTGTTTGTTCCCAAAGTTAATGGATTATGAGATGAAGTGCTAAGAGAATGCCATCATTCCATATCGAACATTCATCCTGATGGTAACAAGATGTACCGAGATATGAAACAAACTTACTATTAGGAAGGTATGAAGAGGGATGTTGGGGCATTCATCTCGAAGTGTATAAACTGTTGGTTGGTAAAAGCAAAGAAGAAGAAACCTAGTGGATTGTTGCAACCATTAGAAATTCCTAAATGGAACGGGGGCATGTATCAATGGATTTTATTGATGGATTGCCGAGGACTCGAGCAGGGTACATTGGTATTTGGGTCATAGTAGATCGGTTGACCAAGAGCGCAAGGTTTATACCTTTCAAGTCAAGTAGGATGGCATCCAAGCTGGCAGAGTTATATGTAAAATGGATTGAACGATTTCATAATGTGACAAAGAGCATTATGAGTGACCAAGACCCATTGTTCACTAGTGGGTTTTGAAAGAGCTTACAAGAGCCATTAGCGATGGACCTGCGTCTTAGTACAACTTATCACCTGTAAATGGATGGGCAGACGAAAGAGTAAATCATATATTGGAAGGATCTCTTATAAGCATGCATTATAGACTTTGGTGGATCATGGGATAATCATTTGCATTTGATGGAGTTTAAATACAAAAATAGTTCAATCGAGTATTGGTATGGGTTCGTATGAATCATTGTATGGCCGACCATGTAATGCTCCTTCATGTTGGTGGGAAGCGGGCGAGAAACTGATACTTGGGCTAGATATGATTAGAGAGACTTCAAAGTAGATCGAGGTCATTCGACAATGAATGAAAGTCGCTTAGGATCGATAGAAAAGCTATGCAAATAAGAGACGAAGAGAGTTAGAGTTTTATGTCGGTGATATGGTTTTGTAAAGGTTTCTCCTCTAAGGAATATAGTTCGATATGGTAGAAAGGGGAAGTTAGCACCGAGATTCGTAAGACCTTTTTCGATAGTCGAGAGAATCAAAAAGCTAGCATATAGGGTCGACTTACCTTAGAAGATGGCGGGCGTGCATAACGTTTTTCATGTCTCTTATCTACGATTTTTTTTTGCATGATTTAGGCATGATGATCACACCAGATCAACCAGAAGATGTTGAGGTAGAACCAAAAGTTTCTATACCTCATAGGCCGCTTTGTATTGTTGGGTACAGTATGAAACAACTTAGGAGAAAGACGTGAAGCTTGTGATGGTACAACGAAGCGGAAGTGATGATGATTGTACATGGAAGATGGAGGTGAGCTTGAGGACTATGTGTTCGGAGCTCTTTGAATGGTAAAATCCACCGTTTATCATATCTATTTTCACCATTGTATGTTATATTTGATAGGTTAGTATTCCCCCGGTTAGGATTGGACACCTATACTATTGGTCGCATGGTTGTTTGTTTGATATGTATGATGGTTGCATATGTTTGGTAGGTATGTGGGATGACCATAGTTGCATATAATTTGGCTTATTTGGGGACTTTGAGTGCGAAATTCTTGAGGGGGGGGGGAAGAATAAAACGACCCGTATTTTATGTATCAGAGGATGGTAAAATATTTTTATTTTATTCATATGAGGTCATATGATTCTATAATTATGGGATATGACTGTTAGGGACCTTTTACACACCTATGATTTTCCTAAATTTAGATGTGACCATTTTGACCCTGAAAATTTTGTTTGAGCTATAACTTTTGGTAGAAGTTGAATTAGGGTCTCAATACAGTTCCATTGCTTTAGGATGATGGTTTCCCATTTCGTAGAGTGGTCACAATAGAAAAACGGACTTAAAGTTAGAAAGTTAAGCATGTTTTAAGTTTTTAAAGCTGCTAGCTAGGATTAGTGTGTAATTAATTATGCTCATTGCAAGCCATTAGTCTAATTAGAGATCATCGATTTGCTTGATTTGGAATGCATTCCATTGCTATCTGGATTGGATCTACATTCATATTGGTTGAATTAGGTAACTGGTGAGTGGTTTATGCCTTCTCATTATACTATGCATGTTTATATGGTAGGACTTAACATGTTTTAAATTAATTTTTGGCCATAAAACCTTTTCTAACTTTAATTACATGTTAAACTATGTATATGATCTCGATTGACTAGAAATCATCCTTGTTTATGCTCATATATTCATGCTATATGTAGATCCATGTTACGAATTGACTTGCTTGTCTTATTTTGATGGATTGCATGTTTGATTGGATGAAATTTCTTGTTATTTTACGTTGGATGATTTGATTTGGTGTTGTTTTCTAGTGTTGTGAATGCATAAAAAGTTAGGTCGAAGAACTGAGAAAATCGAAGGTAAAGTTGGTCGGAATTCGACGCAACTTGGAAGGGAAACTCTAGAGTATTGGAAGAGCTCATAGTTCAAGGTGCAAGTTCTAATTCGTTGTCTACACAAGTCGTCACCGAGTTGTAGTCTATGGTGATGGAGACTTTGGGGAGAGCAAGGGTGTTGCTAGTAGAGGTTGCCTAGGGTGATGGGTCGACGATTGGCTAAGCGTTAGAGGCTATAACGACTTGTTTCTAGAATATGAAGTAGGGGCTTTGAAGAGAGGACTTGTTCTATGACGACTTGATTTGTGTAGGGAAGTCAGGGTCAAAGCATTTGGGCATGGAATACTAGAAGCAAGGAAGGAGTGGAAGAAAAATTAACTATAGGTTGGCTAAGTAGAAAGATAGGCACCGAGTTGGGAGGTCGGTATCGACTTCTTGGGTTAAGTCCAATGGGATGGAACTTCTGGGAGATGAAGTAGAGGTCTTGTAGATTGTGCTGGAGGTGTTGGCTTGTTCGCATCAGGTTGGATGATGATATAATAGCATGATGAAAAGCTATGGTCTTTGAATGTTGGATGGTGTTAGGAGTACGTTCCGAAAATGGTGGCTCGCAAAGGAGTGGGCCATATGATCGGGGAATATGGAAGGGTTCCTCATGAATAATGGAAACTGGATTGACCGAGAAGGGCTCGGTACCCAAATGGAGCAAAGGTGGTCTCGGGTGTATGTGTTAAGGAATCGTTGATGACATAGAGAATTTTCTGTTGTACTCAAAGCATGGGTATTGTAAGTGGGGACATTCATGGGGCAATGAAGGAACTTATGTACCTTGGACCTATAGCTTTGGGTCTAGTTTCCAGCTTTGGACTACCAAACACGTATCCAGCTTTGGGCTGTGAGATACGAGAGTACAATAGAGAACCGGGATTTCCACTTTTCCCTGGCTTGGTGGTCATACGAGTTATCACATATTCAGAGCCCATAGAGTGATTGTTAGGGTTGTTTGATGGATGCTATGGTTGCTTTCTTTAGTATGCTATAACTCATAGGTATCAGGGGAAGTAGGTATTGGAGATAGGAATAGTAGAAGACCGATATCCTTTATTTGGTTTTTGGTATATCTTTATGATATTGTAGAGTAGCATATTATAGTGTGGTATGCTAACTCTTTGGTTGTAGGGACATGTCGAGTATGGTTTTTGTACTCTTGTTCCTTACCATATTTATCTGTTTATCATTTTGAGACTTATTTACCACTCACACTAGACTGTTGTCTGGCCCAAGGTTTTATGATTTTCTCCTTATTATCTTGGGTACTCTAAAATGAGTAGAGCAGATAACAGGTCTAGGTGACGCGGTAGTTGTTCGGAGGATGAGCTGCATGGTGCTATCTCGTATTATATTCATATGTGGAGTCTATGCTTATTCCATTGAGCAACACTATGGAGCTCGTGATAGTGCTTATTTAATTACTATTTGTTGAGACAGTTTATTTGAGTTTACTTCTGTTGTATAAACTTTACTGCATTTGATGTATAACTTTGTGGATCTATTGCTCTGGTGGTTTGTTCACATAGTTATCACTGTCTCTTCTATTATATCTGTGATATTATATTTTATCCATACGCTGCGAGATGTGACTGGTTATATTTTATATTGGTTTATTTCAACCTAGATGATCGTCGTATCTCGGCTGGGCACGAATAACGCTCTATTTATATTCTATTGGTGCCTGTGGTATTTGGCCATCGTCACATTATTTTTCCTTCACCAAGTCAAAGGATGCTAGTAATAGCTCCTTATTCATCTTTGGATCATAGTGTATGCATCGATGAGAAGGGACTTAAAGTTTCATTAGAACCAAGGCTTTGTCTCTGTAAGTCCATGAAATTGGCATATGCTCAGTTGTGGATTTCTAGGTTATCTGATTAGCCTACAGTGCAGTGGTAACTCATCAACTAATTTTTTTTCCTTACTTTAACCACCTTTCGATGATGGATTTGATGACCTTGTTCACTGCGTCCACGTACTCTGCTTCTGGATCTACTTTTGCTGAAAATAATTTTATTTTGAATTTGATACAGAGCACAAAATTCAACTAACAATGCACTCTAGAATAATGTCCCGGTATTAGTTATTATCTTTTATGGCAGTCTGAATGTGCATAAAATATTTTTCACTATGAAGTTTCCACCTTTGCTGAGGTGATACTGATAAGTGGTTTTGCCTTAAAACAGTTTGTGAAGTAATCCACTATAGTGATTGCATATTTGGCTCCTCCATGTGCCATTGGTAGATCTCTAAAGATGTTGATTCCCTAAGCGCATACTATCACATGATAACCATTTGTGTATGCTCACCGTATGAGGCTGCCAATGTCTTTACAAGTCTGTGGCATCTGTCATGTCTCTTGAAATATTTGTTGGATCATTATTGATAATTGTCAGAAGTATCCATATCATAGTACCTTTCGTGCAAAGCTTTGCCCCTAGTGCGATCTCTAAAATTTCTTTTTGAACATCCTTAAGGATTTCCTTTCCTATGTCCTTATCAACACACCTTAGAAAGGGGCTGAAAATCCACTTCGATACAAGATGCCATCCTGCATAATATAACGTAGGTAAGATCATCCATGTCTCATTTAAGAACACTATTTGTCTATACCGCGTCATTCACGACTCCTTTTTTCCTTCCGTTAAAAAATCCACACCTTGAATACTTAGGGTCGATAGAACCTCTACTGAAAAGATCCTCAATAATTATGCATCATCAAAACTAGATAGCTTAGCCAATGAATTTGCATTAGCTTTAATCTAATTTGGATTAGCTCTAATGCCCCTAGAGTTCACGACAAACCCTAAAAAATACCGATTGCACTCCGATTGAACACTTTAAGGAGTTCAACTCCATTCCATACTTTCAAGGTATCTCAAACATTTTTGATAGATATGTGACGTGGTCCATTAAATTCTTTGACTACACTAACATATCAACCATGTACACCTCCATAGTCCACTTGATCTACTCCGCAAACAACATGTTGACCAACTGCTGTTAAGTAGCTCTAGCTTTCATTAAAGTGAATTGCATATCTTTTTAGCAATACAATCCCAAGTTTGTCATGAAACTTATGTTCCCCTAGTCTAGAACATGCATAGAGATTTGATTATATCCTAAGTAAGCATCCAAGAATAATAGAAATTCATGTATGGTTGTTTCGTCCATGAGTTGGTCTATCCATGGAAGAAGGAAGCATTCATTCAGGCCTACATCATTGAAATTTTAGTAACTGATATATCACTTTGACATCCTAACCTACACAGGAGTCACTATCTAGTTTGGATAGCAGGCTTCATGGATGAAATTGTTTACCAACAACTTATCTACTTCTTCCTTCAATACAGTAGATCTCACCAGGTGCACGATATGTAGTGCATGGAATGCAACTACAAGCAAAATCTCGCATATGTTAGAATTTAGTCCATGTGAACATATTATGGTTTATCCTTGAAACGCCAGTAAGCTCTTGTTTCATCCTCGATCCAAGTTGTAACCCAATATTGACTACCTTTGAAAGATTGCCTTCATCAACCATCAACTTAACTGGTTCATCCATTTCTTGTTAGGCTCTTTGCGTAGATCCATTTCATCATACTTCATGTTAGTATATCTGACCTGAGGCTTAAACTGTAATTGTTATGCATTCTAAGACTTGATGTAGAGAGCCTTCTTTGTGTTCTTGTCTTCCTCCTTATTGTGGGCTTCTTTGAGCTCCATCATGTAACACTCTATTCCGGTGCTTTATTTTCCTTTGATTGCTCCTACTCCACAGTCAGTTAGGAACTTCATCACCAAGCATCAAGGAGCTAAATCTACTTTTAAATTAGCAAGGGTCGGTCAGCCTAAAGTTGCATTGTACGTTGAAAATATATCAGTCACAACAAACTTCTCTACCCACTCAGTCTCCTAATATTTCTCTCTAACCTAAATTATCAGATTTGCACATCCTATAGCAAATATTGCCTCCTTAGTATATCCCCAAAAAAGGGAAGAATGTGGTAATAAGTCCTTCTCATTCAGTCTCGTCTCCTCAAAAGCACATTGAGTAGAATGTTCACTGAGCTTTTACTGTCAATAAACACTCAACGAACTATAGTGTAATAACCTTGTTTTTAATTAACTATTTAGTTAAGTTTAATTATGGATAATTAATTTTTAATTGTAATTTCTGAAATTTGAGTGTGAAATTAAATCTAGTTTTGTGAATAATTAATTAAATTTAAATATTGTTCCAAATTTAAATTAATACTGAGATTTAGTGTTGTAAAATGGAAATTTGTAATTGATAGTTTATTTTGTTAAAAATAATGAGAATAACTTCTGTTTTTAAAAGTTATATTTAATTCTTAAAATATTTTAATACGGATGTAAAATGATAATTTCTAACGTATTAGTAATCGAAATTTTTTATGTAATCGAATTGGTAACTTATGAAACTTTTTTTAGTGTAAAATTAGTGTTTTATTAAGTGATTAAACCAAAATGAAATTAGTAACACTTAGGAATTAGCAACACCTTGCTTATGGGTTCATAACCAAACCCACTTGGCCCATTTAGAATTAGTAACAATGATACATTAGGGAAATTGATTTTATACGTTCATTTTCTTACTCACTCAACCTTTATTCTAAAACCAGAAAGCTTCTTTCTCTAACTCTAGAAAAAACCCTAGTTCTTAAATCCCCAAATCAAAGCTAGAAATCAAAGGGCTTTTTGAAATTAATTGTACAGATTGAAGCAAGGTAATCTTCTCCACCTTCTACTGAGTCTATTTCAATTGTTATTTTTAGTTTTAGTCATAGTTAGTAATCTTGTTTTGTAAATTTCTGAGATTAATCTAGGTCTAGTTGATGGAAGATGCTAGCATAGGAGAATCCGAGTTTTAATCATCAAATTCAAGTCAATAAAGGTGAGTTAATTACTCACACTACTAACACTAATCCATGAGAATAATTGTTAGTTATACTTTGAATTAATTGGATGGTTTGTTGATTGAATTGCTTTAAAATTAATTGTGAATTAGTTGCTTGAATTTGATGATTATTTGATTGTTTGCTGAAAATAAATTACGAAATTCGCTGCTGTAAAACAGCGATATCTCGGTGTAAAATGATCTGAATTGGTAAAATCTTTTTGTGGTAGAAAGATATTTAAATAAGCTATAAGTTCTCTGTAGATCATTTTTCTAAATACTGTGTTTAAAAGGGTCTAAATTAAGTTCTAAACTGATGTTATAGCACAGCCATATCCAATTTTCTAAGTTGATACCTGATAGTAAAATGGCCATAACTTTATAACCGTAAATCCAAATTATGTAAAAAAAATTAGGTAGAAAGCCGATACATTAAGGAACAACTTTCATGTTGTAAGTTTTTGAAAATTCTATGATTTAAAGGGTCGAAATTGCATTTTAAAATTGGAATTCGTGACTGAGTTGTAACTAGTGGAGCGGTTGAAATGACCGGTGCATTCCCGACCCATTGCTTGAACCCATGTGTGTGTTTTTGTGTTTGTAGTGTTGTGCCCAGGTGTTGAGTGATTTTTTTGGTTGTTGGTTATATATAAATATATATTTACAATAATAAATTTATATTGTAAGTTTGAATTGAAATATAGGTAAGAGTTATAATTCTACGGAGTTAGTTCATGACTAAAATTTTGTGATAACCTAATATTTAGCCATAATGAATTCTAATGTGATTGTGGGTTTTGAATCGTTTGATTAAAAGCTTTGGAATTAAATAAAGATATATCTATTTATTTATAGAGATAAATATTTAGTAATAAACACCAATAATTTGGTAAGGAGAGTTTAATAAAGTTATAAATATTAAACTTGTTTTATAAATTGGTTTAGTCTCTTTGATAAATGGTTTTATCAGATAGTTATATTTATATTAAGCATCACTAGTATAAATAGTTATGGATTTGGAAATATGTTTTGTGAAATATAAATTTAATTTATCTTTAACTAAAATGGTTATGAGATTTAGAAACATGGTTTTGAAGTATAAACTTAAGTTGTTTTATACTAGTGTATAAATACTAATTTGGACATTTCTAAGAGTAATAAATATGGTTTTAGAGAATAAGTGATTACTTATATATATATGGTTTTAAAATATGATTCTTGAACACTACAACTTTATGGAAATTTAAGTATCAATATGGTTTCGGGAAATGGAAAATTTTAGTTCATAAAGTAAATACAATTGGAACAATTTGGAATAGCGGAAAATTTTAATAAGTGACAAATTAAATAAATGCTTTAAGAACCTTAATTCTATAATTTCGGAAGTACTAATAATCGACTTAGTGTTATCGATTGGTTTAAATGCTTTCGAATCATGCTTCCTCGAATATGGCACAACCCATTGAATAGACTGTTTGCGTGGAATTTACTTACCATTAGCGAATACTCGAATTCCACTGGATAGTATGGGATGCCTTGGTTAAATTCTTGTGATCATATTTGGGAAAGTACTTAGCACTTTAGAGTTGTATTCTCTTTTGGTGTGCGACAAGTGGTTGCTAGATCCTTAAGAGAATGTAGTTCAAGTTTTCCAGTGGTACCCGTAATAAGTGATATTTACTAGCTTTTAGTAAATACTTGGATTTCACCATACGGTATGGGACGTATTGGTTAAGTCCTAGTGATTACTGAAAGTGATAGTATTTGGCACTTTAGAGTTTACTCTCTTTTTGTGTGCGGCAAGTGGCTGCTAGATCCTTAAGAAGTTACTCCTAGATTTCTTTCCAAGTGTAATAATCCAAAATAAATATGAAAGATTCGGTCATGGCTGCTATCCTTGAGTTCGTCTTGTGATCCTGTGATTCCCGTCCTATGTACAATCCCCGGTATTGGATCGGTTCGTGTGATACTAAATTGTTTGTTTGCTACGGTTCTATGTACGATCATTACGATCGTTTTGAGTAAGATCTCTTGGATTCTAGATATTTGGACTCTGTGACTATTATGTGTTCATGAAATAAATATATATTCTTGGGTCTTGTGTTCGTGAAATAAATATATATTATTTTGTCTTGTGTTAGTGAAATATATATATATATATATATTCTTGTGCCTTGTGTTCGTGAAATAAATATATATTCTTGTGTCTTGTGATGGATGTTAAGTTAAGTTAATTCTGTTATTCTTTGTTCAGTGCTAGTTCGTGTTTGTGACTTAAATTTATAACCCTGTTCCGAGTTAAATTAATTTCCAGACTCGTTTTATCCTGGACATCTGTATTTACTTATATGTTGTTTATTCTTGTGTTATATTCTATTCTCACCCGATTGGATATTTATAGATAGTCTGACCCGAGTGTTATTTTGCTCGGGTCAGACCGAGACTTTCAGTTTACAGGACGAGTAGACCTATCGATGGTTGGGCTAGCAGAAGTTGGACCTTTGATATTTATTTATATCACTTAGGAATTTTGTTTGAAATTGAGATGTATAATTAAGATTAGAAAACCATAACTTGTATATTAATTAAGTTTAGTATTTCATTTTGTAAACTCAAAATTTGTATATGTATAAGTTGAGATTTTTATTCCGCTGTGATCTGTGACTGATGTTTATATGATATATTGTTCTCATTCTAAGAAATCGATGTGTCTATTACTTTGTATTAATAATGTACACATCAAATTTCAGTTCAGATATTAAGTAAAAATGGTATAAATGACGTGTCAGTGTTAGTATAAAGATTTATTCACATTCGATTGCTCTTAACAAGCCATATTCTCCGGGTTAGCAGACAACATTACTTGTAATGTTCTTTGCTAAACAGGGTATAGCGGTGGGGTTGTTACAGCTTGGTATCAGAGTTGTGTCAGAACATTATAGCATATAATATTACGGATTCGATACCTAGATGACTTAGAGTCCTGTCCTTTGGGGTGTATGGTAGATAGTTATATTAATTATCTAATTAGGGAGAGGAATATACAATGATTAGCGAGGTAATCATTTGGAGCATAAATTGATTTAAAAAATTTAAATTGATAAATTGGAATTTGTGACAATAAAACTTTTGGAAATTAATGAGTAAAATATTTTGGAGTTTAGAAATTTTTTGAATTAAACTGGAACGAATTAAATTAAAGTGAACTATTTTCTTTTAATAGAAAATTTAGGAAATTTGAGTAAATAAGTTTAATATTTAAATGATCTAGGAATAATCAGAGTTGTGCAGCAGAATTTCAGACATTGAATTGTTCCTGTGTAAGTGATTATGTATGTTTTGATTGATTGGTTAATTGGTTGCGAGGAATCGATTACTTGGTTGCATATATTTAAAATTGGATGCATGGATGTTAGTGATAATATAAATGCATCTAAACTTGTGATTTGTGTTAACTTATCCGGACGTTGTTTAAGGATTTTGATCGATATGTGGGACGCCATGGTTCCTAAACATCGAATGTGACATTTTGACATAAGTAATAATTAAAACTTGGAAATTTATATACGAATTTCTTTCGTTATGGAATATAATGATATCAATCTAGCTAAAGTGTAATCATGAATTGTTAATATCTCCTATATGATATGAATTTGATATTAAATACTAATATGAATTTTTGAGATAGGTGTAGATATTTGAAGTTAAATAGATATCTTTTAAAAGATTATAAATTGTTTGCTTAAGGAATATTAGCGGACTCACTAATATTTCAAATATAAGGTACGTATCTCGAATTATGTAACGATCCACCTTTTTGGATGGTTTAAATCGACAATAAACCACACATGTCAGACTCAAACCATTCAAAAGGGAGGATTGTTATTGGTAAATAAGAAAAAGAAGAGAAAGAATAAAACAAACATAGAATCTCACAGCGGAATGACAAAATATAATAATCAAATAACAGTTCATGAAGCTGTTTACAAATAATATTTGATTATACTTTTATAATCCAGATCAGAGTTATACATACAACATGAATAGTAAACAATGCAGCGGAACAGCATGATGCAGTGGAATATATATAAAATAGATAGTACACAAATCTTCGTCTTCGTCCTCCAGAATAAAGTCTTCAATACACTAAAAGCTCAGACTGACCCGAGCGTAGTGAAAAGACAAAACACTCGAGTAGGAACTAAAAGATCTTATGTAAGTTAAATCAACAATAAATAAATATTAGTGTAACGTCATCATAGATGTTTACGAGGTTTTACATCTCCTATCCAGTGTCTGACGTAAGTGCAATAACTTAAGAGATGTTCGAGATTTCCATCTCCTAAGGATCCGTTATACTATCTACATACATAGTACAATATGTTATTATAATAGTGTCTACAGTAAAGTAAAGTATTAAAATAGCGTTAAGGCATTACCCATATCCCCCTTAACACATTTTTATATATTCCCTTAGTCTATACAGTACCGTAATTCCTCCATAAACCAGAGGACTATCAGAGGGCACTCTGTAGGTATGGTACAAACCAAACTCGTAATGGGCGCGATAAGGCATGTGACAAGGCACGCGAGGCAGTGCCCAAGGTAGGATACTACTGTTTTGTGGATCTAGACTGGTGGTAACGCATATCAGCTACTACCGCCCACCTCGAAACTCACTCCCATAATCAAATCGAGGGGTGGCCACTAAATCAACCACAAAGTCATAATATGGTATCAAAGAAGCATGTCTGATCGAAGGTGCGACCTCACTTGGCCCGGCATGGCTCCTGTTTTAGTCACATCAAGCTGACTCGAGGGAGTCAGGGCTACGATAATACCTCATACAGAATCGTTCGCAAAACCATCCTACTTCATTCTGGAATATCCACCACGTACACGGTTGTTAAAATGGTTTTCGGTATTGGCAGAGAGTATGAAAGTATCTGATCCCGGTCTCTTTAACAACTAAACGCTTATTTCACACCGGATGGTTCTTTTACATTTCCAAAATCAATTCATAATTGATATCAAAATATCATATTCAATTCAAACCATATCACTTTCGAAATCATATTCACTTTCGAAATCATATTCACAAAATAGGTTAAACCCTCATTTAAAAATCATCATATTTACTCAAATATGTCGTTTCCCTAGTAAATATCATTTCAAATTCCAACTTAGGTTATAACAACATTTAACCATATTCGCTTTTAAATCCAGGATTTAAATATAAACAATACAGTCTTGCACAGTTTGAATTTTTGAAAATAGTTTAAATAGTCATAAATAGTTTCAAAATAATTTAAAAATAGTTTTAAAATAGTTTAAAATGCTTTAAAATAGTTTAAATGGTTTAAAATAATTTAAAATAGATTAAAATAGTTTAAAATAGATTAAAATAGTTTAAAATAGATTAAAATAGTTTAAATAGTTTAATAGTTTAAAATAGATTAAAATATATTAAAATAGTGTAAAAATAGTTTAAAGCGGTTAAAATAGTTAAAATAGTTTAAAATAGATTACAATAGCTTAAAATAGTTTAAATAGCTTAAAATATATTAAAATTGGTTTAATATAGCTTAATAGTTTAATATAAAATGGTTTGAAAATCTAAATAAATCTGAATTTAAAATAATATATTTTTAAACAGTTTATATTAAAATAATTAATTTGAAAGCAATATCAAATTAAACTATTTCTTTCATTTCAACAAATCTGGACCATATCCAGATTTCAACAAAACTAAATTTCCTTTCAATACAAATACCAAAAAAATCATTTTAATTTATATCGAGTTCAAATTCGTGTTTGAACTACAATTTTAAAGCACTTCAAATTTAGTAGATTTCAAAGTTTAAATATTCAACATTTTCAATAACTCAATTTCGATAAACTTCATTTATTTTTCAAATTTCAACTTTGAAATTTCAATTTAAATTCCTTTAAACAATTCATTTGAACCAGTTTCAAAACATTTAAAGCTTGTATTTTCAAAAATAATTCAGTTTATATAAATCATATTTTATTTCAAAATATCATTTAACTGAATTTTTTGATTTAGGATTTAAAATCATTTAATTTAACCAATCCAGTGTTCGTATATAATTTTCTACCCTATGGTCAAGTGATACGGATATATATCATTTCAACCCACAATAAATTTAAAATTTACGGGTATATATATAATTTCAACCCACAACCTCGAGTGAAATTCAAAATCCATAAAATCGCTCGAGTATCATTTCAACCCATAACGATTTTACCTAATCTATCAGATCATTCGGGTATGTATCATTTCAACCCACAGTGATTTTTCCTAATAATAAACTAAGGGAACTTGTAGTGTGATAACAATATATGAATAAACATCCATCCAATCATCCCAATATCAACAATCAAACATCCATCACAATCATCACTCAAATCAACCAATAAATAACAACAAGTGACTGATTAACTATAACAGGTATTAACTGGCAATTTAAAATTTAATATTAAATTAATGGCGATTAAATTCAATAAAAGTCAGATTTAACTAGAATGACAATTTAAATACACCAAACATCAACTAATCAAATTCTAATCACATCATAAATTCAAGTTAACTAACATAAGATAATTTAGTAGTTGTGAGTGTGTTAATTCAACAGTCTCAGAATTCGCCCAAACTAGTTCCATAATATCCGGAATTTCGATAAGATTCCAAAGGAACAAACCGCGCGTGAATCCGAGCTCGTATGGAAAAGATATTAAGATTAGTACGATTGAAATATAAATTTAAATAAATTAAAATATACAAATCAAATTACCACGTCAGCTTCGTTCTCACGCACACGCTCAAAACCTCGTACAACCTTTGAACCCAAGCCGCCCTGCATGATGACCACGTGTGCCCCATCCATGGCCATTCGCGACCATGTGCACCTCCACCAGAAGAGCCGCCACCCCATGTGCATCCCCTCCGGCCATTCGATCGCCTCCTACGTCATAGGTCGATGTGCAAAATACCCAGCCACCGCCTATGAATTAAAACCCTAATTGAATTTTCCAAGGCGATCCGACCATTACTTCGCCGAATGAACCACCCCGATGCACTCCCCTCGTCCATCTCCACACGACAGTACCCTCGAATCGATGATCCATCGTCGTTGATCAACCACCAAAATCGATGGCCGAGAATGTTTTGGCCAATTCTGGACAAACCAAACTCGATTGCAAAAATGAACAGTAGATTTAGATTGCGCTTGTTGAGAGCTTTCCATCAATATATAATTTGCTATGGTTTGGAGAGTTTGAATTTTGATTTGAATTTGAAATTGGATTTAGGGTTTTGGATTTTCAGCCATTAGGAAGAAGGAAGAAGCGGATAGATTGAATAGACAAATACGTACAGTAATAAGAAATAAAAAGGCTGCTAGGGTTTACATAAATCTATTTATATAGACAAGGCCCGATAAGAATGAACGAACATATCGAATTGGTTCGAAATGACAATAACGACCCGAAAAGCCCGTTCCGTTTCCGAAACAAAAGTAGGTCACCCCATATATCAAAATAGATGTTTTCAATATTTTTAAACTCAACGGAACAAGTTCCAAACCCTAATTCAAAAGTATGCAGAAGTTAGCTTTTAAAATTAGCTTATTTCAATTTCAATTTCAATAAATTCATTAATTATAATTTAAAATCCAATAAATTCATTTCTTTTGATTTTCATCTTATTATTCACTCTACTATCATCTTATGGATATACTTAACATTGTTTTACCATTTTATTACCTCAATCTTCTACAATTACCATCTTAATTCATATTAACTACAACATTTAAGTAGATTAATTGTAATTGATTTCCAATTTAATTTCAACAGATTAAATAAATAGGTGATAAATAACAATTGTTACCGTTTACTTAATTTAATCACATTTATAAGTTTATTATCTACAAACAAATGTTATAACTACTTACACAACACTAATTATGTAACAACCTGCATATTTATCTATTTTATATTTAAATATTTTATCGTTAGTCGGATTTTAGTCCGAAAAGCTACATTTTGCATACGGACAAATTAGGACTCGAGACCACTTCCACTGAGTTCGAAACGTCGTTTGCAATCTTTTAAGTATAAACTTCGATATGTTTGGAGATAGTGAAATTTTCGTCACTTTTTGCTTTGGACCTTTAGTTTGGGCTGAACCCTTCACTAACTCAGCCCAACCCCCTTCCTCTCTTCACAACTTCATTCTTCATTTCTAAAACATCAAAGCTTCTTCAAAAATGGTGGAGGGAATGGGAAATTAAAACTCCAAAGCTTTAATCTTCATTGCTAATCCAACATCTTCTCCAAATTCAAGTGAAGACATTGATTCAAGCTTGTTGTTGCCCTTGTTTTGCTTCAAGTTTCATCTTCATTGGTTTGTGGTGCAAAGGTGAGATTTTTATCTCACATCTTGCCTATAACTGTCATTGGACTGTTGGGAATGATTCCCTATCACTTGTGGACATGCATTTGCATTTGGTTTGGATTGAATTGGTGGAAAACCCAATTTTTAGTGTTTTGGCAAAATTCTGGGCTTAGGTCGTGCGGCTTTGAAGAAGACAGGCCTGCAAATTGCTCGTCTGGGCCTAGGTCGCTCGCCTGCAAGTTAGGTCGTTCGGTAGTTAGGTCGCGATCCTTAGGTCGCTCGGTCTTCCAGCTCCTTTAGGACGCTCGACCATATCTCGTAACTCGCTAAGTCGTTTTGCCTACGATTAGCTCGCCACGAGTTAAATCACCCAGCCTTGTACCACTTGGTCGCGTACCACCTTAGGTCGCGTACCACCCTAGGTCGCGTGTCACCCTTAGGTCGCGAGTCTATTTTCTTTAGGTCGTTGGACCTTATATTCTTTAGGTCGCATGATCTTGTCACCCTTAGGTCGCTGGACCTTACATCCCTTAGGTCGCTCGACCTCACAACTACTTAGGTCGTAAGACCTTGTTTCCCTTAGGTCGTAAGGTCTTAGGTCGCGCCACATTAGGTCGCGTCACATAGGTCGTTGACCCTTAGGTCGCTCGACCATTCACCTTTTAGGTCGTTTGACCTGCTTACACTCTTTAGCTCGACCCCGTTAGGTCGCTCGATCCTTTTCCTTAGCTTGGCCAAGACTTAGGTCGTAACACGTTAGGTCGCATGGCTTTGTTAAGATGTTAGGTCACTCACCTTTTTACACTTAGGTCGTTTGACCTGTATTTCACTAGGTCGCTCGACCTGTTCTTCTGCTTGGTCACACGGCATTCTACCCTTAGGTCGTTCGACCTATTTGACGTAAAGTCGTTGCACTTTAATTTGACCGTTAGGTCGCAAGTATATTTCTACTATGATGGTTTTGGAACTGATTTCCTTGGATTTTTCTCACGTCTTCGAATGTGAAATTTTGTGATGCGATTTGTTTCAACAATCGTTTTGTGACTTGTCACTTTAAAAATGTGAAGGCTTCAATACTAGTAGTGAATATCAAAACTCTTTCATCAAAGCGATTTCAACACTATTTTACTACAATGCTCTTTTTTCTCAAACCGTTTTCTAATCTACTAGTATATACAAGCCTTTACCTCACTCGGATGAGAAATCTAATTAAACGGCTTAGTAAAACGAGTGGTATGAAACGCTTGTGTTCACTTCGTCGGTTAATTCTTGGACTTGTTCGATTGAACCTTTTGTGACAATTTTCTAGTGAAGATTTACAGCTTGTTCGTAAATATTTAAGTTAAGCAAGTGGTTATGGGACATGAAGCTAAACTCATATATTTACTAGCTTGGTGTGATTGACACTTCTTGATGATCATGACGATCATTTTTGTGATTGATTTAGACTAGCAATTGTGCGATGTCTCTTTGTCTACGAGGGAGACTAAACCCCGTTTGTGTGATGTTTCACCATCACATATGTGGGGTAGCGCCCCACGGTCTTCGGACCATTCTTGTGGAGTTTCGGCTCAAAACTAATGGTTAACCACCATGAGATAGCGTCTCGTCTTGTGTTACACATGTTGGTGAGTTTTCATACTCCCGTTTTGTGATAGGCCTCCCCCTTCTTGTGATTTCTGGATTTCTTGTGATGATTTCTGGAATTTTGTGCTTCACCAATTTTTGGGATTTCTATTGATAAGTTTTATCAATTTTTGTGTATTGGTGAATTTGTGTGTCATTGACTTGTTATGAATACAAGTTTAGGGTATGATACCCTATTTTATCTTTGAGAAGATTCTTGTGATATTGATTAATCTCTTGTTGATTTTTAATTACATACTTATAGTAGTATGCCATTATGGTTGTTACATGATCATGCCATGTCTTTGACTTTATACCTTATCATCTGATATTTATAGCTAGACTGATCCGTTTATTATTTTCTTATAAATAATACTCGGGTCAGACCGAGATGTTACGGGTGCTTCTGCTTGACTTCTCTTCTGGATTATTCTGACTTTTGGCTAACTACTTAGATTAGTAGTTTTTGGATGTACACATTTGAGATATAGACTCTATGTTGTGTACTTATTCTTTTGTATAGCACGTGTTGCTATTCTTTTGTATTATCGTGGATCTTTCTGACCACTACTCTGATGTACACTTTCAAGTGTTATATATATATATTCATATCTTTTTCCGCCTTTGTGATATGGATGTCTGTGTCTGATTGATGTTATGTTTATTTCTATGTTTGTTTCCGAAGATTATATATAGCCATCGTGTGATAGCTTTGCGTTTGTATCGGTATGTCGGATTTCCTTCTTAAATGAATTTCTTGCTGTACTATCTGACATATTGGTGCTCGCGCAAAGAAGTTACATGGATGGTCGCTCCTCAACCGCCTTATTCTCCACGCTTGTTGATAGCATTACACCGTAGTGTTCTTGGCTAGCGTGGGTATAGAGGTGGGGCGTCACAAATTGGTATCAGAGCCAAACTTCGGAACAATGTAGAATAACTTAACAAGGATCATCGTCCTAAGTCCAACTTAGGAGTCGTGCCTTAGGATTTAATTCGAGTCTTCGAACCGATTTATCCTATCTCCTTTTATGTATCCTTGTTTCATCTATCAGGACTTGCTTGATATTTATTCGGAGAATAACTTTTCTTCTTTTCTCTTCCTTAAAGAAGAGAATGTCTAGACCAGGTCGTCCTAGAGCCGGACCATCTACTGTTACTCCCCAGGATGGAGTTTTTATGACTGCTCAACAGCTTCTTGATTTGGTAAAGAATGCTCAAGCAACTGGTCCTAATCAGGAACCTACTCATCCTAAGTCTGGATTTGCACGCTTGTGCAACGATTATACCAACTTGGGTGGGAAACCATTCAAAGGCTCCGAAACTATTATCGAGGTCCAAGCTTGGTTAAGAACATGCGATCGAATCTTTTCTTGCATAAATCTTGTCGATCTTCACTGTGTTCAGGTGGCATCCAGTATGCTCCAAGAGAGAGCATTGGATTGGTACGAACTTCTTATTTCTAAAATTAATGAAGCAGATCTCACCTGGGAGCAATTTTGGAAACGCTTCGAATTAAAATTCATACCAGAAGTAGAGAAGGTGACATTGGCTCGTCGTTTTATAGACCTTGTTCAAGGTGAATCCTCTGTGACAGATTATATCGCAACCTTTGAGTCACTGTCTAACACTACAACAAAACAGGCTTTTTACAACGGGCAATGCCCGTTGTAATATGTGTTCCACAACGAGCAGCAGACCGTTGTAATAGGCGATGTTGTAATAGGTCACCCATATTTTACAACGGGCAGTTAATGTTGTAAAGACCGTTGTAGTAAACTTTTTTACAACGGTCGCCGACCGTTGTAATAGACTGTAATACAAGCTTCTTTGCCCGTTGTGAAAATGGTTTTTACAACGGTTATTGACCGTTGTAATAGAGTATAATACAACGCGCTTTGACCGTTGTAGAAAAAATGCAAATTAAAAAAAAATTACAGCAACGTATAGATAGCACATCCATACAAATAATGAATAATTTAACAGTAATAAATATTATGCACAAACAACCTCATACACATTATGAACCACTAAAATTGACTAAATACTTTGTAGTTAGACAGTATGTAGCAGATGTATTTAAAAAGGACTAGCAGTTTGCAGTTGTTTAATTACAAGGAATTTTGCAAGTGACTAATTTAATATGCTTGACTGCGAATCTCCAAGCTTAAGGGGATTCACCTTTTTGGAATGAGTCCATATCATAATACTCTGGTATGCACTTGCGTTGGGCATCTTTGCATGTGCTTACGAGTATCACAACTTATAAGTCCGTGTCCGTCTGCATATATGAACAAATGATTCGGTTAAATGTGAATTATATAGTAAGTGAGGTTACCATGCTTCTAAAAATCTCTACTTGCATAGGTACATGTGAATTATATATGTAGATCAACGAAGAGAATAGAATGTGAATACAAAAACTTCTCGGTTAATATTCTTGTGTCAACAAAGTGAACTTACTAACAAGCAGAAAACCCCCATTACCCAGAAGGCAGAATCAGTAAACTAAAAAAAATTACTTCAAAAATATAACGTAAGGACGCTTGATCAACTTTTGTTACAAATGAACCACGATAATTTCAACCATGATAATTACAAATGAACCACTAAATTCCTCACTTTAAGTTCAGATGCAGAAAAACGAAAACGGAAACAGAGCGGTGGAACGATCTAGGCCACGTCGCTCTTCTCTCGACGTTTCCCCTTTCGGTAAGATTTTAATTTCCGAATTCGATGAAAACATTTTAATGCGAATAGAATGAAATTTCCCGCCAATTTGCGAACCCTTCAACATTGACTATTATAATTTTATAAATTAATGTTTAATATAGTAACGTTTTAGATTGTTGAACATGTTAAAATGTACTGATTGATTTTATCCATTATAACTTTGATGTACGGGTGTGAATTTGCTTTGATTGAAATTGTTTTTCTAACCTGAATCATCAAGTTTGGACAGGGTTTTTTAAAATCAGCAGGAAGTTAATCTTACATGACTTCTAATTCATTATTGTGAAGTAGAGATAGAAGATAAATACGCAGTAAGAGTATGAATTCATCACTACACTATTTGCTACGTATAGTAAGATCTTATAATTAAATTGAAACCATGATTATTAGATACGTTGTACAAACTAAAGTACCGGTGATGAAAATGCAGGACTGATAGACCCAATGTCACCAATGACAGAGCATAAACTTAAGGCAGATCATGTTAAAGTATTTGTCAAAAGTTTCAAAGCAAACTGGGAGTATAAATGCAACACTGAAAATAATAACAAAAGCAGGATACTGATATTCTGGAATCCCTTTATATGCAAAGTCGGCGCTTTCTCTACTGATGATCCAACACATTTCCTCTCTGATTCAAAATAGCGGTGGAATGAGTACGTTTTTTTACTAGTGTTTATGGTTTATATACTCAATCACATAGGAGTATCCATTAGGAACACATAAAGCAGTCTAACAACAATATTAGCTTTCCATGGCTAATTGCAGGAGATTTCAATTGTGTTCTTTATAATTCAGACAGGTCTGGGCCTAATGTTTCAATGTCATGTGCAGATGAGGATTTCAATAATACTGTTCTAGCTACAAGAATTCAGGAAATGCCATACGCTGACAACAATTTCACATAGAGAGGTGGAAAAGACTATGCTACTCATAGTAAAATTGACAGAGTATTCTATAATGGCGTGTTCCAGGTACATTTTCTTAACTCACATGCACAAATTATGAATCATTCTTCAAGACCATTGTCCTATCTTTATTAATTTGCTTAGTATTGGAAAAGTATCAAAAAAAGTTCCTTTCAGATATAACATTAAAATGTTTTCCAAATTGGGTCTTAGCTTTAGAGACTCCAAATAAATATATAAAATGAAAAGGCAAGTGCATGTATATAGCATGAAAAATATAGGAATCCGATATATAGCTTATGAAGAGAGAAAATACCGCAGCTCTTAATCCTGTAGCTGTCGTTCCAGCTCCACCATGATGAATCTGTGAATATTAAACAAAAAATATTCAGAGAATTTGTACACGAAAGGTTAACTAATCATTTTCACTTATGATGCTGGTAAATGCAAGAATTATCTTAAACAGGAAAATCAGTAAAATATCCATTCAGGGGGTTAAAAGCAGATATAGCAGCTTATGACAGCTACTGTCCCATCTGCTTAAAAGTTTTAATCCTACCACTCCGTCAAAACTTAAAAGGCAAATGTATAAATAAAATATACAAAAGTAAATCAAAAACTCATTATTCACTGGCTCCAGATCTATTAGGTAAATATAACATTAAGCCGCTCACCACTGCTGTACATTGAGGAAATAGCCAGTCATGAGGGCAATCGTCAATGAGATAGACATATTCAGGAATCTCGGAATCTGATAATAAGAATATGACAGATTAGGATGCAAACTGGAAAAGAAAATCAAAGTTTTCCTTCAGCATATCACTGTCTTACTGGTATGTCAATTTTACAATGCCTGTCTCAAATTGTCGAAGTAAAGAAGTACTTACCCAGTCCAAGATCTCCCCATTTTGAAAGTGAACAAATAAATGATTTTGCTTTTTCATCTTTGCGTTGTTTCCTCTTCCCATTTTGATATCCAATATTTTTTTTCTAATCCAATCTCAAATTGAGATATACTAGAAAATCACTAACAAAACAAAATTAAAATTTTACACTTCATTGATAGTTATTTAAAATATAAGTCAATTTAATTAAATTTAATAACATGTTAATAGAAGTTGATTACAATAACAGTCGAACTAACACAATATATATATTTCATTCAAATTCATCAGACTATGAAATCAAACAGAGGGATTTGTTGTTTTAGTGGTTTGATTCGTTTGCAAAAAGAGTGACATTACTTCAGTCCCGAAAGAAAAAGAAAAAAAATATGATGCTTTCATCATAGTCACATATTAAAAAAAAATCAAGAGCATAGAGTTTTCTAACGATGAACTAATTCACAGTAAATCAATTAAGGGTTAAATAATTTTATTAATCAAATCTCATAATCAGAAACTCATACGTAATTAAAAACTTGCATTTAAGGGATCAAGTGCAGTACTTGCAATAGTTTCCTTCAAATTTTAAGCAGCGGACAAGCTAAAATTAGTGCAGCAGGTTGAAATTAAAATTTTCTGTACTCGCATATTCAATACCAATACCCATATATCACCAATACCAATACCCTACAAGAAACTTTTTTGCATATTCAATGGCTAAGCTTATATTTATAAACCATAAGCTAAATGATAATAATTCTAATCAAAAGATACAAATTGGCAAGCATAAACGTAAATTCAATCAGAGGTAATCAAAAGGTGTCATCTAGATCAAAACAAAAACCTATAAATCTATATAGTTCTGTAGAAATAATGAAAGATTAACCAGACCAAAATCATTATTAAAATCAGAAACCCTAATTTGATGAATTGAATTTCCAAAGAACAAACTCAACCCTAAAGGCGTTGCTTTTACCAAATAAAACTACTCGACATGTGAAATTGGAATGGAACGCTGGTATTTAAATAGCGACCTATGACTATAGAAATTAAGTACCTCGGCAGCTAGATACTCGAGCACCGCAGCATATAGACAATAGCTCCGGTGCCAACTCTCTCAGCGTATCCTGCCTTCAGAAATCTGGCGATCCTTCCAACTGGAAACTGAAGCCCTGCTATTGACGATCTAGAGACCGATTTCGGAGATGAAGTTGCAAAATGACTTGGAATCGGTCGATTTGGAATCTGAAGTTGCGAAGCGATTTGGATTGGGGAACTAGGTTTTCCTACTTTTATTTTACTAACGAAAGAGCCGGTTAAAGAAGCGAGATGCATGGTCTATTACTCACTGCCCGTTGTAAAAAGGGGCTGTGTAGGGCATCTATTACAACGGTCCTGAATGGACCGTTGTAATAGTCTTCTATTACAACGGGCATCAAATGCCCGTTGTAAAAAGTGTGTTGTATAGGCATCTATTACAACAGTCCTGAATGGACCGTTGTAATAGCCTTCTATTACAACGGACAGCAAATGCCCGTTGTAAAAAGGGCGTTGTAATAGGATATTTTTGTTGTAGTGTAAATATGGAGTTGAATACATCAACACCCCATTGAAGAAGAACCAGAGGTTCGTCTATGGCTTAAACAAGAATCTCAAGAAGCCATTACTTCTAAAGTTAGAAGTTTCTTTCGACCAGCTCATTGATATCACTCTTCGTCTTGAAGAGGCTGATAGGGTCAGTGATGTTGAAGTGGTGGCTTCCAAACCAAACTTCAACAACAAGAAGAGACCAAACAAATTCAAAGGTCCTTATCCCAACAAAAAGGGTATACCTGCACCTCCGGCAGCAAAGACTTCTACCCCTAGTAGCGGGCAATGCTATGACTGTGGTTCTAAGGACCATTTTGCGAACAAGTGTTCGAAGCCCCGTTCTTGTCGCTATTGCAAGAGCCCGGATCATTATATACATTTATGCCCCAGACTTCAGGGCAAGAAGGAGGGAAAGCTTAATGTGGCTCAAGCCCCTGGCAACACATCTTGCGGTCAAGGTATGTCTCATTATGTCCTTGATGGCATTATTATATTTCATGATCAACCTATTAGAGTTCTCTTTGATACGGGTGC
Source organism: Allium fistulosum (assembly GCA_030737815.1). Lineage (NCBI taxonomy): Eukaryota > Viridiplantae > Streptophyta > Magnoliopsida > Asparagales > Amaryllidaceae > Allium > Allium fistulosum. The sequence continues at coordinate 864,838,572 of CM060905.1, read as the reverse complement.
ATCCCATTCTTTTATATCAAAGGAACTAGTCGATACATTTTCCTTAATTGTTGTTGCTTTAATGATTCTTTAAGAATTGCGAATCCGGTTGGTGGATCCACAACTCTTAGTCTGCTTTGTAAAGATGTCAAGATTATATTGTATGATTTTTCTTTCCTAGCCGATTTGCATGTTATGCGTTACTTAGGCTTTGGAATGATTTTGGGTATGGATTGGCTTAATCGTTATGAAGCTCATATCCTATGTCCTGAGCGGACTATTTGTCTTCGACATCCACTATCTGTTAAGCAGATTTCTATTATTCTTAAAGATTCGCATTCCGCTTTGGTTGCATCTTTATATTCTTTAAATCCTCGTGATGATGATAATGATGATGAGGAAGATGTCATTTCTCTTATTCGCGTTGTTCGTGAATTTTCCGACATCTTTGAGCCCGTTTTAGGACTACCACCTAAGCGAGCAATTGAGTTCAAAATTAATCTTATACCTGGAGCTCAACCTATTACTTGTCCTCCTTATCGCATGTCCAATAAGGGGAATGAAGAGATGCGCAAACAACTATCCGAGTTGGAGACGAAGCAACTTATTCGCTCTAGTTCCTCGCCTTGGGGAGCTTCAGCTATTTTTGTAAATAAGTCCGATGGTACACTTAGGCTTTGCGTCGACTACCGCAAGCTTAATGATCTTACTATTAAGAATAAATACCCTTTACCTCGGATTGATGATCTGTTTGATCAACTTAGTGGTGCTAGAGTCTTTTCACAATTGGACTTGGCTATCGGTTTTCATCAGCTTCGTATTGCAGAGGATAGTATTCCTTTGACTTCGTTCCGTACTCGTTATGGATCTTATGAATGGCTAGTTATGCCATTTGGTTTAACGAATGCTCCGGCTTATTTCGTTGACCTCATGAATCGAGTTTTCAAAGATTTCCTCGATCGGTTTGTTCTCATCTTTATTGATGATGTTCTTGTGTATTCTAAAACCGAGGAGGAGCACGAAAAGCATCTTCGTATTGTATTGGAAACTCTTAGGAGCCATCAATTAAAAGCAAAATTTTCTAAATGCCACTTTTGGCAATCTAGTGTAAAATTTCTCGGTCATATTATTTCCGAATCCGAAATATCAGTGGATCCTTCAAAGATTAAAGCGATTCAAAATTGGAAGAGACCGGAGAGCGTGACTAAAATCCGTAGCTTTCTCGGATTGGCAGGTTATTACCGCCGTTTCATAAAAGACTTTTCTAAGATTGCCGTGCCTCTTACTGGCTTAACAAAGAAAGATGTTAAATACATTTGGTCGGACAAATGTGAATCCTCTTTTCAGAAATTAAAAGAACTCCTTTCTGATGCTCCTATTCTTATTATTCCCAAAGGGAATCAAGATTTTGTCGTTTATACCGATGCTAGTCGCGTTGGTTTGGGTGCCGTTCTTATGCAAAAAGAACGTGTTATTGCTTATGCTTCTAGGCAATTGAAGCCGGCTGAGACTAGATATGCCACACATGATTTAGAACTCGCGGCTATCGTTTTCGCTCTTCAAATTTGGCGACATTATTTTTTGGGAGAGAAATTTATACTTTACACCGATCATAAGTCTTTGAAATATTTATTCTCTCAGAAGGAACTTAATTTGCGTCAACAGCGTTGGCTTGAATTCCTTGCCTCTTATGATCTTGATATTCTTTATACTCCCGGAAAGGGAAATCGAGTTGCTGATGCTCTTAGTCGTAAGCAACAAGCGGTTGTTTCCATGATGATATCCGAATGGAAAGATCTCGAAGTTTTATCCACTTGTGAAATTCGAGATCGTGTCTCCGATTTATGTTCATCTCTTGTTTTATGTAGCCTTGAGGCTCGCCCTTCTCTTTCAGACCGCATTCTTGAAGCTCAACAGCTAGATCCTGAATTGGCTTTGCTTGGCCAAAATCTTAAGGATAAAACTGATATTGAAGATTTGAAAGACTTTGATATAGATTTTCGCGGCGGCATTCGAAAATTTGGTAGACTTATCGTACCAAATACGAGAGATCTTCGTAAAGATATTTTAGAAGATTCTCATCGTTCCAAATTTTCCATTCATCCCAGTAGTAGTAAAATGTACGCAGATATGAAGCGACTTTATTACTGGGAGGGAATGAAATCTGATATCGCTAACTTTGTTAAGTGTTGCATGACTTGCCAACTTGTTAAGGCTGAACATCAAAGGCCCGGTGGATTATTGCAACCATTGGAAATTCCAGTTTGGAAGTGGGATCAAATTTCCATGGATTTTATTGATGGCCTTCCCCGTTCTAGTTCGGGTCATAATAGTTTATGGGTGATTGTTGACAGACTTACTAAATCTGCCCATTTTATCTCTGTTCGGTCTAACCGAACAGTTCCTCTTCTGGCCAAACTCTTTATTAAAGAAGTTGTTAAATTGCATGGAGTTCCTTCCTCCATTGTTAGTGATCGTGATCCATTGTTTACTAGTGGATTCTGGAAGAGTCTTCAAAAAGCTTTGGGAACGAAGCTTAATTTTAGCACCGCTTATCACCCCCAGTCCAATGGACAAACTGAGCGTGTGAATCAAACACTTGAAGATCTTCTTCGTACTTGTGTTCTTGACTTTGGTGGAAGTTGGAAAGATCATATTTCACTTGTTGAGTTTTCCTATAATAACAGCTTCCAATCTAGTATTGGTATGGCTCCTTTCGAGGCACTCTACGGAAGACCATGCCGATCTCCTTCTTGTTGGCTTGAGGCTGGTGAGAAGCTGGTTTTAGGTCCAGATCTTATTCGTGATTCCACAAAGAAGATTGACCTTATTCGACATAGGATGAAAGAAGCCCAGAATAGACAAAAATCCTATGCCGATAACCGAAGAAGAAAATTAGAATTTTCTGTTGGTGATCTTGTATTTATTCGTATTTCACCAATGAAGGGTGTTGTACGCTTCAGTCGATCGGGAAAGTTAGCGCCTCGATACATTGGGCCATTTCCTATCACTGAACGTATTGGTTCCATGGCTTATCGCCTTTCATTACCGACTCAGTTTTCTGCCATGCATGACGTGTTTCACGTTTCTCAATTACGGAAGTGCCTTCGGGATTCCGATTCCATTCTTGAGCCTGGCGTTGTGGAAGAGATTGAAGTTTCACCTAATTTAACTTATGAGCAGCATCCTATTCGAATTATTGCTTCGGAAGTTAAACGACTTCGAAATAAAGATGTTTCGCTTGTTAAAGTTCAATGGTCCTCAAATCCTAAGGATTGCTCTTGGGAAACTAGAGAATTCATCGAGCGGACACATCCGGAGTTACTTTCTCATGCTCTTTGAGGTAAACTTCTTATTTCAAATTTCTTTTGTGTTAATATGCTTTTATGGTTGTTACTTTTTATTTCCATCTTATATATTGCGAGGATGCAATTTCTTTAAGGAGGGGAGTCTGTAACTACCCGCATATTTATCGATTTTATATTTAAATATTTTATTTAAATATTATATCGTTAGTCGGATTTTAGTCCGAAAAGCTACTTTTTGCATACGGAAAAATTAGGACTCGAGACCACTTCCATTGAGTTCGAAACGTCGTTTGCAATCTTTTAAGTATAAACTTCGATATGTTTGGAGATAGTGAAATTTTCGTCACTTTTTGCTTTGGACCTTTAGTTTGGGCTGAACCCTTCACTAACTCAGCCCAACCCTCTTCCTCTCTTCACAACTTCATTCTTCATTTCTAAAACATCAAAGCTTCTTCAAAAATGGTGGAGGGAATGAGAAATTAAAACTCCAAAGCTTTAATCTTCATTGCTAATCCAACATCTTCTCCAAATTCAAGTGAAGACATTGATTCAAGCTTGTTGTTGCCCTTGTTTTGCTTCAAGCTTCATCTTCATTGGTTTTTGGTGCAAAGGTGAGATTTTTATCTCACATCTTGCCTATAACTGTCATTGGACTGTTGGGAATGATTCCCTATCACTTGTGGACATGCATTTGCATTTGGTTTGGATTGAATTGGTGGAAAACCCAATTTTTAGTGTTTTGGCAAAATTCTGGGCTTAGGTCGCGCGGCTTTGAAGAAGACAGGCCTGCAAATTGCTCGTTTGGGCCTAGGTCGCTCGCCTACAAGTTAGGTCGTTCGGTAGTTAGGTCGCGATCCTTAGGTCGCTCGGTCTTCCAGCTCCTTTAGGACGCTCGACCATAGCTCGTAACCCGCTAAGTCCTTCTGCCTACGATTAGCTCGCCACGAGTTAAATCACCCAGCCTTGTACCACTTGGTCGCGTACCACCTTAGGTCGCGTACCACCCTAGGTCGCGTGTCACCCTTAGGTCGCGAGTCTATTTTCTTTAGGTCGTTGGACCTTATATTCTTTAGGTCGCATGACCTTGTCACCCTTAGGTCGCTGGACCTTACATCCCTTAGGTCGCTCGACCTCACAACTACTTAGGTCGTAAGACCTTGTTTCCCTTAGGTCGTAAGGTCTTAGGTCGCGCCACAATAGGTCGCGTCACATAGGTCGTAGACCCTTAGGTCGCTCGACCATTCACCTTTTAGGTCGTTTGACCTGCTTACACTCTTTAGCTCGACCCCATTAGGTCGCTCGATCCTTTTCCTTAGCTCGGCCAAGACTTAGGTTGTAACACGTTAGGTCGCATGGCTTTGTTAAGATGTTAGGTCGCTCGCCTTTTTACACTTAGGTCGTTTGACCTGTATTTCACTAGGTTGCTCGACCTATTCTTCTGCTAGGTCGCACAACATTCTACCCTTAGGTCGTTCGACCTATTTGACTTAAAGTCGTTGCACTTTAATTCGACCGTTAGGTCGCAAGTATATTTCTACTATGATGGTTTTGGAACTGATTTCCTTGGATTTTTCTCACGTCTTCGAATGTGAAATTTTGTGATGCGATTTGTTTCAACAATCGTTTTGTGACTTGTCACTTTAAAAATGTGAAGGCTTCAATACTAGTAGTGAATATCAAAACTCTTTCATCAAAATGATTTCAACACTATTTTACTACAATGCTCTTTTTTCTCAAACCGTTTTCTAATCTACTAGTATATACAAGCCTTTACCTCACTCGGATGAGAAATCTAATTAAACGGCTTAGTAAAACGAGTGGTATGAAACGCTTGCGTTCACTTCGTCGGTTAATTCTTGGACTTGTTCGATTGAACCTTTTGTGACAATTTTCTAGTGAAGATTTACAGCTTGTTCGTAAATATTTAAGTTAAGCAAGTGGTTATGGGACATGAAGCTAAACTCATATATTTACTAGCTTGGTGTGTGTAATATCCCAGAAATTTGAGCAATATCAATTTAATAATCTGTTAAATAATTAAATTGATATTGATAATCTTTGATAATAAAATTTGAATTTAATTTAATAATCTAATTAAATAAGTATTTAATTGGTGATTTTATCTTTTAAAAATTTATAAGATATTTTCTATTTGAATATATATATTTATCTGTATATATTGTAAATAGAAAGCTTTGGTAAATTGGAAATTTGGATTTAATTTAATATGAACTTTTCAAAGTTATTTAAATAAATAACTTTATAGTTTTAAAATACTTTAGGTAAATGTTAAATTGTTTAAGATATATTTTTAAGCTTAAATAAATGAGATTTGACATGTTAAGGTTTGTTTTATTTCTTTTTAAAATATTACTTGATAATATAATCTCTTAGATGAATTATTTAAATTATCAAATACGTTATTTTCAAATAATAAGTATAATGTATTATTTTTATAAATATGAATGGATTTTAAAGACTATGGAATTGTTATTTTAAATTGATAAGTAGTTGTATATGAATATATATATATAACTTAATTTTTAAATTGAATCTTAGGATTTAATTTGATTTGAATTTAATTTAAGTTTTGAAATTCAAAAGAATAGATATTTAAATTTGTTTTGGATTTTAGAATGTTTGTATAACTTTTATTTATAAATATAATTAGTTTGTTTCTTTAAAAAGTGATTTATATATATAGATAAGTATTTTAATAAATAAGAAAAGACTTTTATATACTTTTAAACTAAATAAAAATAAGATAAATTACTTAAAAGACATGTGTTATTTCCTAAGGCATTTGTTTTAACAAGTGTAATTAAATGATGAACTCAAATAACAAGTGTCTTTATTTTTCATTTTTCTTTTATTTTTATAAAATCATAAATTCACTTATATATACATATTGCATCCCTTTACTTCATTCTTTCTATTCTCCTTTTCAAAACAAGAAAAACTCAAATGTAAATTCTCTAAATACAAATCTGAAACAAATCAGATCAGTAACCCTTCTCAAACATTCTCTAGTCTAAAATCTGAAATATAAATCAGTAATCCTCATAACCAAATTCAACAATCTGTAACCATTCCTCAAACCAGAAATTCAAGAAAATCAAACCCTATAATACATTTCAAAATCAAGTCTTCTGTCTGCAACATTTTCTTTCAAATCTGAAATCAATACAAGAAACTAGTATGCATTCTTTTCAATCTGGAATCATCTCAAAGCTGTCTGCATTCATTTTCTTCAACCTGGAGGAAAGCATGCATGCAGTTCTAAATTAAATCAGTAAAGCCCAGCAAATTCAAGTTTTAAATCAAATAAGCAAAAGCAAGAGGCATTCAAGTTTCTCAGTTTCAAAAGATTTTCAAAATATAAACCTCTGTTCATCTGCATGTTTGGTGAGTAACATTCTTACTTAAAATAACTTAAGTATAATTATGTTTGCATGCTTAATTCTATGATAATTGTGTTGTGGTGTGAATGTTTATAGATGATTCTGCATATACATGAATGTATATAGGTGTGCATGTTGTTTTGTATCAATGTGTCTCTGTTTTCTTTAATTCCAGGCTCCTGTTTTTGATATAAAATCATTATCCCATGATCTAGAGTTGAATTGGATTTAATATTTAAACAAAATATGTTTGATTTATCATATACTAATGTTAAAAAGTTTAATTAAGTCAAACTTTTAGTCTGAGTGCCTCTGTAACCAAAATAACAGTGCATGTTATATAAAAGTGAAAATTAAAACTTTGTAATTTATAAATTCAAGTATATGTATTGAATATATAAGCTATAACATGATTTTTAACATTAAAATCATAACTTTTAGTTTAGAATTAAAAGAGCAGTTCTGGTTTTAACTGAAAATGGATTTTTGGTTAGAACTGTTAATCTAGGAGGATTGATTGACCAATATTGTGTCTGGTAATAGTGGAATGATCGAGGATGAAGGGAAAATTTTTAGAATTTAAATTTAGGCAGTAAGGTAGAAATAATTTAGGATTTAAATTTTTAAACCTAGTTTTACTGGGTTAGGGAAAAATGAACACCACGGCTTATCCTATCGATCGAGTGTTTCAGGGTTTTGGGTAAGGGAAGGTTTGGGTTTGACGAAGACATTATCGGAATTCCAGAACCTCTGGTGATCGGGATTTTGAAGGCGAGGAGATGTTGACAGGCTTTGGCGAATTCGAACTGATGGGTTCCAGGTTTTTGATTTAGGCTCGATTTTGAATTCGACTTAGTTTCGTTGATCGAGTGATGGGATTCTGGCATAGGAAGGATCGTCGAGATGGTGGAGTCGTCGTAGATGATCGGAGTTGACGCTGGTGGTCGTGCACGTGCACGCGATCGAAATGTCTGGGTGAAGCCTGGGTTTTAACAGGGGAAGGTCTCGAGATTTTCAAGTGTTATTGCGTGAGAGGCTCGAAGTTTTTAGGCAGGCGACTCGAAGTAAATTATGGTGGGCTCGAGTGCTTTTGTGTTGCCTGTTTTTATTAAAACCTGTCAGTTTAAATTAAACTAAATTTAATTTGAAAATAAGTTAAATCTAAGTGTAATCTGGAATCTAATTTAAATCTAGATCTCAGATTTGAAATGGAAGAAAGTTTTTAAATTAAATTGTTTTAATAATTTTAATTGTTTAAAATGTATATTATATGGTTAGAATTTAAAAGTAAATTTAATTTAAATTCTTTAAGTTCTTTTATAAGATGAGTATTTCTTTAACTTGTAAATAAAAGAGTTTTAGAAATGATGTTTAAAACGTTGTTAAAGATAATTTGTATTCATTTTAAATCTTTAAATTTAAAATGAATTTTGAAGATAAAATTTAAGTAAATTGATTTAAAATACTTTGTAAATGATAACTTGATTTTCAATAAGAACAAAGTTTATCTTAAAGTAATTAAAGATTTGTGTTCAATAAATTAATTAGGAAATTTAATGGATAATTAATTTGTTTGATTAATTAATCATTTGGATTAATTAAATAAGTAATTAAAGGTTTAAACTAATTTATTTATGATTAAGATTTATTAATTAGGAATGATTAATTTATAATTAAGGATTATAAATTAGAGTATTAATTAATGATTAAGAATTAATTAATAAAGTAATTAAATATTAATTAAGTAGGGTTAACACTTAATCAATTAAATAATTAAAGTTTAATTAATTGGTTATTAAGATTTATTAATTTGAAATTAATAATAATTAATATAAGTTAATTATTTAAGAAAAGTAATTAAATAATTGTTAATGAAGGTCATTAACTATGGATTATTAAATAATTAATTTATGTAATTAATTTTAATAATTAATTAGATTAATTAATTTAAAGATAATCATTTGTGAAATTGTTTAAATGGAATTACTTAATGGAAGTAATTAAGAATTAATTACTTATTGTAATTAATTGAAGTTAATTTGATTAGTTAAGTTAATTAATTAAGTTTAATTAATTTAGAATAATCAAGAGTTGATTTGATAAATAATTACTTAATGTAATTATTAAGGTAAGATTATTTAGGGAAGTTAATAATAAATAATTACTAGAAGTAATTAAGTGAATAATGATTTTATTAATGGAAGTAATTTGAGTTTAATTACTTGTGAATTAATCAAGGGATTAATTAAGAAATTAATTAAGGAATAATTAATTTAGTTAATGAAAGTAATTAAGGGTAGTTAATTACTGATTGAAGATTAATCAAGGTGATTAATAAATGTGTTTTAATTAAAGGTTAATTACTTAATGTAATTAATTTAATTTTAGTAATTAATAATCAATTTGTAATTAAGGATCATTAATTAATATAATTAATGATGTAATTAAGATTGATTAATTAAGTAATAATTAATAAATGAAGTGATTAATTAATGTAATTAATTATAGTTGATTAATTTAATTAATTATAGTTAATTAATTAATGAGGTAATTAAAGGTTAATTATTATAAGTGGTTAAGGTTAATTAATTTAAGTAATTAATTAAAGGATAAATTACTTGGATATAATTAAAAGGTAATTAATCAAAGATGATTAATTGATTGTAATTAATTAATGGTTAAGTAAGCAGGATTTATAGAATGAAGTAATTAATTTAATTTACTTTAAATTAATTAGAGACGTTATAAATCATTACTTATGAATGGGTGATAGTATTGAATACTTTGCATTGATTGATATCTCTGATGAGATATATGCTGTGTGATATGGATGTTAGTTGAATTGTGATGATAATATGGATTATTTGTTATATTGATAATGTTGATTATCTATTGTAATGTTGTGAATTGTCTTTCTATGTGTATAAAGATAATGAATTGAATTGTTTTAACCTTTAAAACAACTTGGCTTAAAAGATACGTTTTGGATTTCGATGAGACCGGGATCGGGTTTCCGTATACCGGATTTCCAGGTTTGGAGACCCGAATACCACATCGATCCAAATTAACGATAGGTCGTGAATCAAGTGAAGATGAAGATTCAGAGTGCAAGGGTTATTGTCGTTAACTCTGAGGGTGATTCCAAAATGAGTGTAACGAGATAATGCCTTCGGTTTCGTTCGAACCCGGAACGAACTTGTATGGATTGAATGCTTTCAGCACATCGTCAGGTGGACGATGAGCATTCTAAGATAGATGTGTTCTATTTAAAGGTAATCGTAGCCTCAAGCCTCATCAACCGGGAATGGCTAAAACAGGGGAGGTGCAACAAGGTTAGTGGGTAGCACCCAAGTAGGACAAGATTACCTCTGTCTAGATGTCCCTTTCTATTTTCGACTTAGTGTGTGCGGTTGAATCATGACAACCGTGGGGTATCTTGTGCGGGAATTATCCAGTAAGGGATGTTCCGACCTTGTGTTGCAGGGGATTGGGCGTGATCTTCGGTACGTTGATCTAGGCCACGTACTGTGACGGGCGGTACCCCGGTAGCCCTGCCATTGTATGGAATCCAAAATCCAATAAGTGCTATCGGACTTGATTGTATACCTATGTATGCTGGAATTTAATGAATGTAACAATTTTGGCTATGTGAATACTTATTTGAAAACCCTAGACCTATTATAATACAATCGAATTTCCTATCAATGTTTTGGTCAGCGTAAGGTAAAAACTTACCCATGTTTATTTGTGGGAAGTCTTACGTGATACCTTTGTTTTCAAAAGGTTTTGAAGTTAAGCAAATTTAACTTGTTACTCACACCAGACCCATGTCTGACCCAAGTGTTTATTTCTGTTTTATAAACTCTTGGGTACTCAAATTTTTACGAGTAGCCAAGGGATTCAGGATAGCTTTGATGAGTTATCTGGAGGAGCAATGGAGCAGGAGGCTTCAGCGTTATAGATATAAATAGTAGTTCCGCTGTGTTGATCTTTGTATTGATCTATGTTTTGTATTGAGTTGTAATAACTAGACAGATGTTTATAACTGTCTAGTATGAGATGTGTAATCTGTGTAACTCTGATAGATGATGTATATGATACTATGTAATAGTTATGTGATATATTATATTTTGTTCCGTTTCCGCTGTGAGTATCTGTTGTTGTTTTTTCTCTTTCTCTTCTTTTCTACTTCTCACCCCTTTCTTTCTTACTGTCGATGCGTCCTTTTGTGTATAGAAGGGCGGGTCGTCACAGTGTGATTGACACTTCTCGATGATCATGACGATCATTTTTGTGATTTGATTTAGACTAGCAATTGTGCGATGTCTCTTTTTCTACGAGGGAGACTAAACCCCGTTTGTGTGATGTTTCACCATCACATATGTGGGGTAGTGCCCCACGGTCTTCGGACTATTCTTGTGGAGTTTTGGCTCAAAACTAATGGTTAGCTACCATGAGATAGCGTCTTGTCTTGTGTTACACGTGTTGGTGAGTTTTCATACTCCCGTCTTGTGATAGGCCTCCCCCTTCTTGTGATTTCTGGATTTCTTATGATGATTTCTGGAATTTTGTGCTTCACCAATTTTCGTGATTTCTATTGATAAGTTTTATCAATTTTTGTGTATTGGTGAATTTGTGTGTCATTGACTTGTTATGATTACAAGTTTAGGGTATGATACCCTATTTTATCTTTGAGAAGATTCTTGTGATATTGATTAATCTCTTGTTGATTTTCAATTACATACTTATAGTAGTATGCCATTATGGTTGTTACATGTTCATGCCATGTCTTTTACTTTATACCTTATCATCTGATATTTATAGCTAGACTGATCCGTTTATTATTTTCTTATAAATAATACTCGGGCCAGACCGAGATGTTATAGGTGCTTCTGCTTGACTTCTCTTCTGGATTATTCTGACTTTTGGCTAACTACTTAGATTAGTAGTTTTTGGATGTACACATTTGAGATATAGACTCTATGTTGTGTACTTATTCTTTTGTATAACACGTGTTGCTATTCTTTTGTATTATCGTGGATCTTTCTGACCACTACTCTGATGTACACTTTCAAGTGTTATATATATATTCATATCCTTTTCCGCCTTTGTGATATGGATGTCTGTGTCTGATTTATGTTATGTTTATTTCTATGTTTGTTTTCGAAGATTATATATAGCCACCGTGTGATAGCTTTGCGTTTGTATCGGTATGTCGGATTTCCTCCTTAAATGAATTTCTTGCTGTACTATCTGACATGTCGGTGCTCGCGCAAAGAAGTTACATGGATGGTCGCTCCTCAACAGCCTTATTCTCCGTGCTTGTTGACAGCATTACACCGTAGTGTTCTTGGCTAGCGTGGGTATAGAGGTGGGGCGTCACAAATTATATTCAATTTCAATTAATTACATACTTTCTCACCATTTAATATAACATTTAATTTATTTCCTTATTTATAATTTCTAACCAATTTAACTTTACAATTATTTCAATTGACAGAAATTACATCAAATAGTTATCCCTTACATTAAACCAACATTATTAAATTTCATTCTGATGGGTTTTCTCATTAACAAATCATAAATTTTCAATTTCTCACAATATAAAATTCAAAAATCTTATTTAAATTAATATTCTAATTATCGAAAATTATGGGTCGTTACACTCTTCCCCACTCAAAACTTTTCGTCCTCGAAAAAGCAAAGAAGGAATTTAAGGGATTAATATAATTTATTCAAAGTATTCAATTTATAAACAATTAATTTACATAATTAAATATTTAAATAAAATATACTAATTAATAAACATTTAAATCTTCATATTCAAGTAAATAAAAGATTGAAAATATTTCTCTTTCACAAAAAATTTCTAAGTCTAAAATTCATGGAAAATTTCGGTAAAGTCTCCATTATACAGAGAGATCCAGAAAATAATAATATCAATAATAACCATATATATCATATTTCAAAATAAAACATTCCAAACCACGGGAAACAATATAATATCGCTATAAAACTGTACTCCAAAAACGTACCTATTTGTTGGGCAAATAACGCTTTACTTATGAAACCAAAAGCAACTGCTATTGCTTTCATAAACCTGTATTTTACTTATACAATCCAAAGAAGTTAATAATTATGTAAAAGAGAAATATTTAAGTTGTTTCAATTAATGTCACAACAAAACATCAATTTGACATAATCATATGCAAGCAAAACAATACAACCAATCCATCATACATCCATAGCAACCAAAACAAATGGTTTGTTCTTAATCGTATAAGGTGATAAATAAACTATCAAGTGTACCTTATGCTCAATAGCCTTAGATAACTACTTAATAGATTATTCATATAACCTTAAACAATTCAAAGTATCATTCCCCAAACATCCCCTAAACCAAACAACCAAGAATTTCAAATATTATTTATGTTTATTCTTATTAATTTCCTTTCATATCACTTACTGTTCATCGGTTCTCATTCATTCATACAATGATTATTTTTCATTAATTTACATTCATTACTTACAAAATTCATTTGCCATTCATTCATACAATGATTATTTTTCAATTATTTTACATCCATTTACTTACACAAGTTATTTCCATTCAATTATTTAGATCCTCCATAATCAGTTCTCAAAGTATTATGTAAGTCTCTTTACAAATTTAATTCACAATTATTATTTACTTTGATTTCCTTTTTAACATCAATATTCATTTGTGAATCAACTCATACTTATAATTTCAACTCTTCTCTTTTTTTTCATATTTATTCCCTTTATATATAGCATTATTGAATATTAAGTCTATTTCTAAGTCATTTTAACATTTCTGAAGTTATAATCATTTACTTAACATAATATTCACTTTTACTATTTATTTTAGTTACAAATAGCTGCAACATTAACTTAAGTTTATAATCATTTACTTACAGTATTCACTTTATCTATTAAATTTAATTAGTAACATTTCAAATTATTAACTTAAGTTTATAACATTTTATAATATCATAATTCTTATATATAGAAATAATTCCATTGAACACTTTCATTACTTAAGTTTTACTTGTATAATATTCTATTACATAATCTTATTTAACATTACAACTTTTTAAACATTTATGTAAGTTATATATGTGTTTTAAGAATGTAATTGAATGTTACACAAGTTTACCTTATTCATTTAGTTAACAAAATGTTCAATATTTACATCTTCTAAATATTCATATCCTTTATGATTTACAATTTACAAACTTCCAATTTCTAATATATTTCATTAATCATTTAGCATCTAATTTCTTATTTTCCTTTTTAGAAGTTTCCAACTATTAAAATAGTTTAGATTTTATTCATTACAATAATCGAAACTACTAATTATCAGAAAGTTTTAAGAACTAAATTCCGGGTTTCTGTTCAAATCAAATATATATATATATTCATATCTTTCATATGTGTCAAATCGTACTTAGAAAATAAAATTAAAATTTGTTTATCAAAACAAATGTGCATTAAAGCTACTACAACGGTCCTCCCACTTTGAAACTCGAAAATGAATGTCGATGATGCATGCATTCATCACCAAAATTATTTTCCAGCGACGGAAGAAGGGAGTACCGATTTTATTTCCCTTTAAAATTCTTTTTAAAACTTTTCTTTCAAATCACATTGAAAATATTTCTATCCGAAAATACTTCAAAATAATACTAATATTAGATTCCAAAATCTTTTGAAAACAAATTTCAAATCCTAGAACTTAAGTTCTCAAATTTTCAATTTTTATTTACTTTACTTGTAAATCCTATTTTACAACTAATATTTATAAAATTTCACTTCCTAACAAACAAACATATCATATACAGCTATATCCATTTACAAAGTTATTCCTTTATATACAAAATATAATACTAGGTAAAATTATTTCGTTCACCTATATTTCAAACAATATTGTGTCAGTCTGCTCTATTAAGTGTTTAGAATTCCCCATCGATGCCACAATGTCCTATGTACCGATCAGAATTTATAAATACTAAATAGAACAAATTAACATAATATAAAATATTTTTATAACACTAACCAGTACGCTCTCTCATATATATATATATATACACACATGCTCAAAACAACTTATTCTAGTGTATTACTACCCTATCTCTAATGAGTCAAACCCCACAAAGCTAAGGTTATCGCTAAACCAAAGTTTTGATACCAAATGTAACGACCCACCTTTTTGGATGGTTTAAATTGACAATAAACCACACATGTCAGACTCAAACCATTCAAAAGAGAGGATTGTTATGGGTAAAGAAGAAAAAGAAGAAAGAATAAAACAAACACAGAATCTCACAGCGGAATGACAAAATATAACAATCAAACAACAGTTCATGAAGCTGTTTACAAATAATATTTGATTACACTTTTATAATCCAGATCAGAGTTATACATACAACATGAATAATAAATAATGCAGCGGAACAACATGATGTAGTGGAATATATATAAAATAGATAGTACACAAATCTTCGTCTTCTTCCTTTAGAATAAAGCCTTCAATACACTGAAAGCTCAAACTGACCCGAGCGTAATGAAAAGACAAAACACTCGAGTCGGTACTAAAAGATCTTATGTAATTTAAATCAACAATAAATAAATATGAGTGTAACGGCGTCAGAGATGTTTACGAGATTTTACATCTCCTATCCAATGTCTGACATGAGTGCAATAATTTAAGAGATGTTCGGGATTTCCATCTCCTAAGGATCCGTTAAACTATCTACATACATAGTACAATACGCTGTTATAATAGTGTCTACATTAAAGTAAAGTATTAAAATAGCATTAAGGCATTACCCATATTCCCCTTAACACATTTTTATATATTCCCATAGTCTATACAGTACCATAATTCCTCCGTAAACTGGAGGGCTATCAAAGGGCATTCCATAGGTACGGTACAAACCAAACTCGTAATGGGCGCGATAAGGCATGCGACAAGGCACGTGAGGCAATGCCCAGGGTAGGATACTACCGTTTTGCGGATTCGGACAGGTGGTAACACATATCAGCTACTACCGCCCACCTTGGAACACACAGCCATAATCAAATCGAGGGGTGGCCACCAAATCAATCACAAAGTCATAATATGGTATCGAAGAAGCATGTCTGATCGGAGGTGCGACCTCACTTGGCCCGACATGGCTCCTGTTTTTGTCACATCAAGCCGTCTCGAGGGAGTCAGGGATACGATAATACCTTATACAGAATCGTTCGCCAAACCATCCTACTTCATTCTGGAATCTCCACCACGTACATGGTTGTTAAAGTGGTTTTCGGTATTGGCAGAGAGTATGACAATATCTGATCCCGATCTTTTTAACAACCAAACGCTTATTTCACACGGATGGTTCTTTTACATTTCCAAAATCAATTCATAATTGATATCAAAATATCATATTCAATTCAAACCATATCACTATTTCTTAAAATAGATTACAATAGATTAAAATAGTTTAAATATATTAATAGTTTAAAATAGATTAAAATAGTTTAAAGTATTTAAAATAGTTAAAATAGTTTAAAATAGATTATAATAGCTTAATATAATTTAAATAGTTTAAAATAGATTAAATAGCTTAAAATAGATTAAAATAGGTTTAATATAGCTTAATAGTTTAATATAAAATGGTTCGAAAATCTAAATAAATCTGAATTTAAAATAATATATTTTTAAACAGTTTATATTAAAATAATTAATTTGAAAGTAATATCAAATTAAACTATTTCTTCCATTTCAATAAATCTGGACCATATCTAGATTTCAACAAAACTAAATGTCCTTTTAATACAAATACCAAAAAATCATTTCAATTTATATCGATTTCAAATTCATGTTTGAACTACAATTTTAAAGCACTTCAAATTTAGTAGATTCAAAGTTTAAATATTCAACATTTTCAATAACTCAATTTCGATAAACTTCATTTATTTTTCAAATTTCAACTTTGAAATTTCAATTTAAATTCCTTTAAACAATTCATTTGAACCAGTTTCAATTTCAACATTTAAAGCTTGGATTTTCGAAAATAATTTAGTTTATATAAATCAAATTTTATTTCAAAATATCATTAAACTGAATTTTTTGATTTAGGATTTAAAATCATTTAATTTAACCAATCCGATGTCCGTATATAATTTTCTATCCTATGGTCAAGTGATACGGATATATATCATTTTAACCCGCAATAAATTTAAAATTTACGGGTAGATATATCATTTCAACCCGCAATTCTGAGTGAAATTCAAAATCCATAAAATCGCTCGAGTCTATCATTTCAAACCATAATGATTTTTACCTAATCTATTAGATCGTTCGGGTATGTATCATTTCAACCCACAGTGATTTTTTCCTAACAATAAACTAAGGGAACTTGTAGTGTGATAATAATATATGAATAAACATCCATCCATTCATCCCAATATCAATAATCAAACATCCATCACAATCATCACTCAAATCAACCAATAAATAACAACAAGTGACCGATTATCAATAGCAGGTATTAATTGGCAATTTAAAATTTAATATTAAATTAATGGCAATTAAATTCAATAAAAGTCAGATTTAACTGGAATGACAATTAAATATACCAAACACCAACCAATCAAATTCTAATCACATCATAAATTCAATTTAACCAACATAAGATAATTTAGTAGTTGTGAGTGGGTTAAAACACTCACTTTTGATCTCAAATCGATTTGAAATCCAAATAAAGGCCCAAAATTCAACGGTCTTAGAATTTGCCCAAACTAGTTCCATAATATCCGGAATTTCGATACGATTCCAAAGGAACAAACCGCGCGTGAATACGAGCTCGTATGGAAAAGATATTAAGATTAGAACGATTGAAATATAAATTTAAATAAATTAAAATATACAAATCAAATTACCATGTCATCTTCGTTCTCACGCACACGCTCAAATCCTCGTACAACCTTTGAACCCATGCCACCCTGCACGATGACGACGCGCGCCCCATCCACGGCTAATCGCGACCAAGTGCGCCTCCACCAAAAGAGCCGCCACCCCATGCGCATCCTCTTCAGTGATTCGATCGCCTCCTACGTCATAGGTCGACGTGCAAAATACCCAACCGTCGCTTATGAATTAAAACACTAATCGAATTTTCAATGGAGATTCGACCATTACTTCGCTGAACGAACCACTCCGATGCACTCCCCTCGTCAATCTTCACACAACAGTACCCCCGAATCGATGATCCATCACCATTGATCAACCACCAAAATCGATGGCCGAGAATATTTTGGCCAATTCCGAACAAACCAAAACTTGATTGCAAAAACAAATAGCATATTTAGATTGCACTCGTAGAGAGCTTTCCAACGGTTTATAATTTGCTACGGTTTGAAGAGTTTGAATTTCGATTTGAATTTGAAATTAGATTTAGGGTTTTGGATTTTCAGCCATTGGGAAGGAGGAAGAAGCAGATAGATTGAATAGACAGATACGTACAGTAATAAGAAATAAAAAGGCTGCGAGGGTTTACAAAAATCTATTTATATAGACAAGGCCCGATAAGAATGAATGAACATATCAAAGTGGTTCGAAATGACAATAATGACCCGAAACCCGTTCCGTTTCCGAAACAAAAGTAGGTCATCCCATATATCAAAATAGATGTTTTCAATATTTTTAAACTCAATGGAACAAGTTCCAAACCTTAATTCAAAAGTATGCAGAAGTTAGCTTTTAAAATCGGCTTATTTCAATTTCAATTGCAATAAATTCATTAATTATAATTTAAAATCCAATAAATTCATTTATTTTGATTTTCATCTTATTATTCACTCAACTATCATCTTATGGATATACTTAACATTGGTTTACCATTTCATTATCTCAATCTTCTACAATTACCATCTTAATTCATATAAACTACAACATTTAAGTAGATTAATTACAATTGATTTCCAATTTAATTTCAACGGATTAAATAAATAGGTGATAAATAACAATTCTTACCTTTTACTTAATTTAATCACATTTATAAGTTTATTATCTACAAAAAATGTTATAACTACTTACATAGCACTGATTATATTCAATTTCAATTAATTACATATTATCTCACCATTTAATATAATATTTAATTTATTTTCTTATTTATAATTTCTAACCAATTTAACTTTACAATTATTTCAATTGACAGAAGTTACATCAAATAGTTATCCCTTACAGTAAACCAACATTATTAAATGTCATTCTGATGATTTTTCCCATTAACAAATCATAAATTTTAAATTTCTCACAATATAAAATTCAAAAATCTTATATAAATTAATATTTTATTTATCGAAAATATGGGTCGTTACAGATTACATATCGCATTTTTGTGTTTTTCCTTACGGGATGCCTCATTCTTGAGACGAGATGTATATTATATAATTATATTCATATTTTAAATTTTCGAAACGCTAGGTGCGCAAAGGAGACGCTGGCGAAATTTTCCGTGAATTTAAGACGTTAGAAAATTTTGAGAAAATTTGATAACTAAAAATTTAAGTTTAGTGTTATAAATTAGACTGATATTAATTGGGTAATTTTGGGAATGAAATTAGAAAAATGTTAGCAAATAATAGTTTACGAAGAAATTTATATCATGGATTTCTTTCATTAAAGGAAATTGCGAGGACGCAATTTTCTTTAATGGGAGGAGTTGTAACAACCATGTTTTTAATTAACTATTTAGTTAAGTTTAATTATGGAGAATTAATTTTTAATTGTAATTTCTGAAATTTGAGTGCGAAATTAAATCTAGTTTTGTGAACAATTGATTAAATTTAAATATTGTTGTAAATTTAAATTAATACTGAGATTTAGTGTTGTAAATTGGAAATTTGTAATTGATGGTTTATTTTGTTAAAAAAATGAGAATAACTTCTGTTTTTAAAAGTTATATTTAATTTTTAAAATATTTTAATATGGATGTAAAGTGATAATTTCTTACATATTAGTAATTGACAAATTTTGTGTAATCAAATTGGTAACTTATGAAACTTTGTTTAGTGTAAAATTAGTGTTTTATTAAGTGATTAAACCAAAATGAACTTAGTGACACTTAGGAATTAGCAACACCTTGCTTATGGATTCATAACCAAACCCACTTGGCCCATTTAGAATTAGTAACCATGATACATTTGAGAAATAGATTTTATACATTCATTTTCTTACTCACTCAACCTCTGTTCTAAAACAAGAAAGCTTCTTCCTCTAACTCTAAAAAACCCTAGTTCTTAAATCCCCAAATCAAAGTTAGAAATCAAAGGGCATTTGGAAATTAATTATACAAATTGAAGCAAGGTAATCTTTTCCATCTTCTAGAGAGTCTATTTCAATTGTTAATTTTAGTTTTAGTATATTTAGTAATCTTGTTTTGTAAATTTCTGAGATTAAACTAGGTTTAGTTGATGGAAGATGCTAGCATAGGAGAATCTGAGTTTTAATCATCATATTCAAGTCAATAAAGGTGAGTTAATCACTCACACTACTACCTCTAATCCATGAGAATAATTGTTAGTTATTCTCTGAATTGAATTGGATGGTTTGTTGATTGAATTGCTTTCAAATTGATTTTGAATTGGTTGCTTGAATTTGATGATTATTTGATTGTTTGCTGAAAATAAATTACGAAATTCACTGCTGTAAAATAGAGATATCTTGGTGTAAAATGATCCGAATTGGTTAAATCATTTTGTGGTAGAAAGATATATAAATAAACTATAAGTTCTCATTAGAGTATTTTTCGAAATACTATATTTAAAAGGGTCTAAATTAAGTTTGAAACTAATGTTATAACACAACCATATCCAATTTTCTGAGTTGATACCTGATAGTAAAACAATCATAACTTTTAACCGTAAATTCGAATTATGCAAACTTTCTTTTGGTAGAAAACTGAGACATTAAGGAACAACATTCATGTTGTAAGTTTTTGAAAATTCTATGATTTAAAGGGTCGAAATTGCATTTTAAAATTGGAATTCATGACTGAGTTATAACTGGTGGAGCGGTTGAAATGACCGGTGCATTCACGACCCATTGCTTCAACCTATGTGTGTGTTATAATGTTTGTAGTGTTGTGCCCAGGTGTTGAGTGATTTTTTTGGACGTTGGTATATATAAATATATATTTACAATAATAAATTTATATTGTAAGTTTGAATTGGAATATAGTTAAGAGTTATAATTCTACGGAGTTAGTTTATGACTAAAATCTTGTGATAACGTAATATTTAGTCACAATGAATTCTATTGTTTTGTGGGTTTTGAATCATTTGGTTAAAAGCTTTGGAATTAAATAAAGATATATATTTAATTATGGAGATAAATATTTAGTTATAAACACCAATAATTTGGTAAGGAGAGTTTAATAAAGTTATACATATTGAACTTATTTTATAAATTGGTTTAATCTCTTTTATAAATGGTTTTATCAAATAGTTATATTTATATTAAGTATCAGTAGTATAAATAGTTATGGATTTGGAAATATGTTTTGTGAAATATAAATTTAATTTATCTTTAAATAAAATGGTTATGAGATTTAGAAACATGGTTTTGAAGTATAAACTTAAGTTGTTTTATACTAGTGTATAAATACTAATTTGGACATTTCTAAGAGTAATAAATATGGTTTGAGAGAATAAATGATTACTTAAATATATATATATATATATGGTTTTCAAATATGATTCCCGAACACTACAACTTTATGGAAATTTAAGTATCAATATGATTTTGTGAAATGGAAAATCTTAGTTCATAAAGTAAATACAATTGGAACAATTTGGAATAGCAGAAAATTTTAACAAGTGACAAATTAAATAAATGTTTTGAGAACCTTAATTCTATAATTTGGGAAGTACTAATAATCGACTTAGTGTTATCGATTGGTTTAAATGCTTTCGAATCATGCTTCGTCGAATATGGCACAACCCATAGAATAGATTGTTTGAGTGGAATTTATTAACCATTAACGAATACTCGAATTCCACCGGATAGTATGGTATGCCTTGGTTAAATTCTTGTGATTGTATTTGGGAAGTACTTAGCACTTTATAGTTGTATTCTCTTCCGGTATGCAACAAGTAGTTGCTAGATCCTTAAGAGAATGTAGTTCAGGTTTTCCAGTGGTATCTGTAATAAGTGATATTTACTAGCTTTTAGTGAATACTTGGATTTCACCATACGGTATGGGACGTATTGGTTAAGTCCTAGTGATTACTGGAAGTGATAGTATTTGGAACTTTAGAGTTTACTCTCTTTTGGTGTGTGGAAAGTGGCTGCTAGATCCTTAAGAAGTTACTCCTGGCTTTCTTTTCAAGTGTAATAATCCAAAATAAATCTGAAAGATTCGGTCATGGCTGCTATCCTTGAGATCGTCTTGTGATCCTGTGATTCCCATACTATGTATGATCCCCGGTATCGGATCGGTTCGTGTGATACCAAATTGTTTGTTTGCTACGGTTCTGTGTACGATCATTACGATCGTTTTGAGTAAGATCTCTTGGATTCTGGATATTTGAATTCAATGACTATTCTGTGTTTGTGAAATAAATATATATTCTTGGGCCTTGTGTTCATGAAATAAATATATATTCTTGTGTCTTGTGTTAGTGAAATAAATATATATTCTTGTGTCTTGTGATGGATGTTAAGTTAAGTTAATTTTGTTATTCTATGTTCGATGACTAGTTCGTGTTTGTGACTTAAATTTATAACCCAAATTAATTTCCAGACTCGTTTTATCCTGGACATCTGTATTTACTTATATGTTGTTTATTCTTGTGTTATATTCTATTCTCACCCGATTGGATATTTAGAGATAGTCTGACCCAAGTGTTATTTTGCTCGGGTCAAACGAAGACTTTCACGTTATAGGACGAGTAGACCTATGGATAGTTGGGATAGCAGAAGTTGGACCTTTTATATTTAGTTATATTACTTAGGAATTTTGTTTGAAATTGAGATGTATAATTAAGTTTAGAAAACCATAACTTATATATTAATTGAGTTTAGTATTTTATTTTGTAAACTCAAAATTTGTATATGTATAAGTTGAGATTTTTATACCGCTGTGATCTGCGACTGATGTTTATATGATATATTGTTCTGATTCTGAGAAATCGATGTGTCTATTACTTTGTATTAATACTGTACACGTCAAATTTCAATTTAGATATTAAGTGAAAAGGTATAATTGACGTATCGGTGTCAGTATAAAGATATATTCACATTTGATCGCCCTTAACAAGCCGTATTCTCTGGGTTAGCAGACAACATTACTAGTAATGTTTTTTTCTAAACTGGGTATAGCGGTGGGGTCGTTACATATAGAATGCCAACCATGGTCGCTATGCCCATAGGGTCAAATGTTGTAATTTCAATCACCTTCACATCTCTATCCCTAAAGACAATCTTATCATCTAGCCTACAGGATTGCTTAGATGGGGAACCATCTTCTACCATGTAGCATGTTAGTGGCTGTGCATGTTTTTACGAACTTCCATACTTTTCCATTATATTCCATATTTTGTCTGTAGGGTGTCGTCCTCTATAAATAGTACCACTAAATCATCTCTGGGTGAACGAGGGCCGGCTTTGCTTGTTCCTTCTCTATTACCTTAAGGCATTTTCCTTAGAGGTTAACTATTTCCTGGTAGTGATAATACTTTCCAGATATTGGTAATGTTTCTTCGAGTTTCATGGTAGTTTTCCAAATCTCCTTTCTTCTTCATAGCTTGTTGTAGAGATGGCTTCTGATGCCTAGCCATGTTCAGAGTGACTAGGTAAATATTTTCCACAAAGTCGATTAAATTCATATATTTTTCATTCTATGTTATGTGGAACCTGCTCTTATGGTCTTCTTTGCTCCTCCTAACTAATTGCATTTTCTTTTATTATTGTTGTTGCCACCGTTACTTTTTTTTGGCATCCATCATTCCATAGAACTACATGGCTCTCCCGATCTTATTGCATTCAATCTTTCCTCAGTTTCTACCCCTTCCAAGTAGATTTGCATTCTTGTAAAAGCTCTTCAAAGTTATGGGATTCTTTATCATTAACCATTTTCCAAAGTCGGTATCCTTAATAACTTCTCCAACAAAGGCCATCAACACCAGACTATCATGTGGATTCCTCACTTAGGTAATAACAACATTGAACCTTTTTAAAAGTTTCTCCAAAGAATCTCAACTTTGTAGTTTAACATTTTCAAATGGAATTTCTTCCTTAGATTGCACGGCATGTACCATAAATTAATTTAAGAATGTTTACCAATTAATTATAGGAAGTAATGGATCCCGACTGAAGTCTAGAGAGCCACATCATCACCAATCCTTCGAGGAAAAGAAGAAATCGTCTACATTTCATGTGCTTTGATACACATGAACCATTCGTGTGCCATTCAACCTAAAAAAGATTTGCATTGGATCCATTAATCCCTTGTATAATTGATTTTTCGACATATCAAACTTATAAGGATACCGAACTTTTTTGATCTTTATAGTGAAGAGATTCCTACTGGCAGCAGTCTCCCATTTATCATTATGGTTTTCTCTAAATCAACTATTTTAACTTTTAATTTATCATCTCATAATTTCCTTCTTCATGCCCTCGATGAAGGATGTCAGTTGCATCCTGATTGTGTGCCTACTTCTGTAAACATTTATGATGGTCATTTCCTAAGTGTTCATAAGTTGCCACATGATGTCTAGGTCTCCCAATATCTAAGGATTCCATTCGCATATGCCTCAGTTATCTTTCCCATTGTCTTTTAAGACTGCATCTCCAAGAATGCTCTCATCTATGACCATCTCAACGTCGTTCCTAGTACAAATTCCAGTAAGAGTTATCCTATTTTTTCCTTGTCTAGCATGCTTCCAGGAATGATCACCTCCATCACTTAATTGATCGGCACTAACAGATTATGTAGATAGGAAGCTTGAAGGTTCTCAACATATGATTGGGTATCCCTGCGGTTACTGATTTTATCGGGCTTTTGCATTGGCTATGCTATACTTGTTGAAGGTCAGTCGGTAACCAATTTATGTCCTTAGAGCAATAGCTCTTTTGACCCTCTTTATATCTAGTATCTCCTTTATCTCTAGTTCGCTTTAATATTCTCCTTGCAGCTGGGATTCTTTCTCCAAATCATGTTAGTTAGTTTATCCTTCCAACATAAGCTCTTGCACGATATCTATCACTTTTAACATTATTTCTTTGAGGGGCTTACTTTAGAAAATCAAATTGTTGCCTCATTTCCATGAGTATTCATTGTGTCATGGCCATCATTTATTTCATTCCCAACGATAATCCTTTCTAACTCCTCTCTAGCAATAATATTTGGTGGTGGTTGAGTGTGAATCCACCACTATTGATAAGCTCTGCTACACTAGCTTTATCATAGCCTGCACATCGACTGACTTGCTTTCCTAGCTTCTTGTTAGTGCCCATATTATGTGATCTCCTATAAGAAATAAATCGAATCCAAATATTTAGTAAGACTGAGCTTAAGATGTTCGTCTCAATGAAAGCACTAGAAGTTGTCAGCCAAAAAATTGTTCTAACAACTCCATCAAAGCTATAAAGAACCAATGATTCAGAACGAAACCATTAGTTATTGTTTACATAAAGACTTAGCTTTTGATCACCATTGGTTATGATTTCAAAATTCAAACTATAAAATCTTAGAACAAAATCATACTAACCATAGAAAACAAGTAAGAGGAATAAAATAATGAATTTTATAGTGGTTTGCGATGCCTTCATCCACTTTAATTAGTTATTTTTATCATTTTCCAATGAATGCAGAGAGTCTTATAACAACAAATTAGATCAGAGTTTACAATTTGATGGAGTCTCTCTTTAGTGAAAAGGTTCGATCCCTTTTTTTTGATGACGTTCCTCCGCATTTATAGGCGTAGAGGAATGTGTTTATGTTCTAAATCGCTTTATCTTTTTCTAGAATTTGTCCAAAGAAGTCCATATTATGATCTACAAAGAGAGGTAGAGGAAATAGGCATTGTTGATTAGTTTATAAAAATTATCCCATCGATCGGTAATGACCGATAGCCCATCGATCGGTCCCAATCGATAGGCTTAGTGAAATTTTGTGCTTTACTTTAATTTTTAGTGTTTTGTCTATCGATCCATTATTATTTCATACTTAGCTTCCAACCATGGTTGATAACTAGAATTACTGATTGATCACTAAGTATTGAGAACTTGTCGATCGATGCCTATCCATGCCGTCGATCGATACCAGTCGATGGTACTAAGTACAATCTTGCACTCAATCACCTATGAGCTTTGCATCTATTTCTCCATCATTCTGAAGTCTGGCATCATCAAATCTTCATGTGTGAAAAATCACGGATAACATTCGCTGAAGCAATTTTCCCTCATGAGTTTACAATTGATCCTCTCAGTATTTACTTAGCACTTTCGTATATTTATGATAATCGAGACTACTATCGTTCACCTCGATGTTTATCATTTCTATGTTTGTCACTTAACACTTTGGTTAAATCATTACAAATATCCTAATTATTCATATCTTGGGTATTGTGGTGCTTCCTCATCTAAACACTGACAGTAAGTGACTTTAGCTCATCGTTTCCCAAGCTTGCATCGAAAACACCAGTGGTCCTTCTCCAGCTTTTCATCTCAACTATTGCCATCGACCAAAGCTATCCGAGTCATATTCTAGCTGTCTCAACATTATTTTAATACCTCGATTATTGATTTTGATGACAACAACCATATAAAATATAGATAGTGATGTTTTGCCAAGTTATATAGTATATAATATAGAATATTACACAGGCGTTGAATCGAATACTGTACAATATAAAGACTCAAGATAAAGATATGAAGACTCGCGAGTTCAAAGATAAAGAAATAAACATCCCAAGGTTATAATTTAGTGTTTAGATACATTAGAATATATATTATTAAAGTCCTTGATAGCAATCACTGATCCTTATCTCCAATTTCTAATCCTTGATACTTTAAATAAAAATAAATTATTTAGATTTCAAAGTATATTTTTAAGATATTTTATAAAAGCTTTTAAGAGTACAAAATATTTTAAAACTATGTTCAAATTATTTTACAAAGTATAGGATTTTCAAAACAAATTAAAAGAAAGTATTTTCAAAAATTACTAGGATATGTCGACATACTTGTTTCTATATGTCGACATATAGACCGTTGGATTGTTTTTAATTTTTTTGAATGGAAGTGTATTTTGGACACAATTCTTCATGAATGGATACATATATTCATTTACTATATAAAGGGGAGTGCAAATGAATTTTAAACTAATTAATTACTTACTTCCTTCCCACTCTTTACTCTCTTGAAAATTCTCTTGAAAAATATACTCTACATTCTTTAAAATCTTATAGAATCAATTCATACTTCATTGTATTGATTCAATACTACTTTCTTACTGTTTTGAAAACATCTCTCTCTTATTTCAAAGATCAAAGTGTTATCAAAGAGGCTATAGGATCCATTGTATCCAAAGTACAAGAATTTGTCTTTGGAAAAACTATCAACTCTACTCGTGTTTGTGTGGGTGTGCTTGTAGCCCGTTCAAATCAGGTGGGTTGCTCAGTAGCCCGGTAAATCTAGTGGGTGATCTTGTAGCCCAGTCAAATCAAGAGAGTTTCCCTTAGACTCGTGATACATGAGGGTCTGTCTCGTAGCCTCGAAATCGAGATTGTAATCTAGTTTGCCTTCAACCTGGTTTAAAAATTGGCATTTGAAAAGAAATCTGTACAAGTAATTGTATGAGACTAGATCTAGAAGAAATCCGAACCAGTATAAAATCCATGGTATCATCTTTCCATTTTTTTACTTTACTTTATTACTTTTATATTTATCGGCGTTTGCATCTGTGACTAGGTGTTGATATAATTCTGTGTTGTTAATCTGTAATTTAATATTAATCTCAAAAGAAAATTAAAAAGATTTACATAAGTTAGAAAACACTTTCACCCCTCCCTCTCTAGTGTTAGATTAGCCTTAAGATCCGTTATTCCGCAATCTGTATTTAGTATCAAAGCACTGGGTTTTCAAAAACTCGTAATCTGATTTTTGAAAAGTATACATGGCTAGTAACACTGTTAGTACACTTGTTAACACTTTTATAGAAGGACAATCTATTACTAGATCCTCACTTTTTAATGATAAAATTTACACTTATTGGTCATGTAGGATGAAGATTTATTTACAGTATAAT
Source organism: Allium fistulosum (assembly GCA_030737815.1). NCBI lineage: Eukaryota > Viridiplantae > Streptophyta > Magnoliopsida > Asparagales > Amaryllidaceae > Allium > Allium fistulosum. The sequence goes on along the minus strand of CM060905.1, from coordinate 864,810,555 downwards.
GGTTTATATATTTGAAATAATACACAAAATGAGCACACTGAACCTTAGACTGACTTTTCACAAGGATTACTGACCAAAAGAAAGAAGCACTTAATAAATTTTGGGCCATAAATATTATTTTTTGCTCATTAGATGAAAATGAAAGTATAGAGTTTTTATTTGGAAGTCTGCATATGAAATCTAGAGAACATTGCAAGTTACACATGAAGGCATTAGAAAGTTAAACAGACTAAAATTTCCATGTTAACTAATCAATTTCAATTATTTAAAATGCATCAGAATGAGTTTATTTCTGATGTGTATTTTAGGTTTCAAGATATAGTACATTCTTTCGTATCATTAGGTAAAAACTTTTCTGAAGAGGACCAAGTTAGAAAAGTCCTCAATTTACTCTCCTTAGAGTGGGATCAAAAGACATTAGCAATAGATAAGGAAAATGACATTAGCACTCTAAAAATTGAAGAGTTACTAGGTGATTTAATGTCCTATGAAGCACAAAGGCAGGGAAGAAGAGAAAGCAAGGCAATAGAAAAGAAATCCATTGCTTTTAATGCAATAACTAACGATCATGATTCAGGCAATGATAATAATGAGAAAATTGCCTTCATGACTAGGAATTTCAGAATATTCCTGAAGTACGGAAAGATGAACAACTTTCGTAGACCTAAAAACAAGACTCCTGGAAATGGAACTGCAAATAGATGTTTCAACTACGATGAACCTGGTCATCTGCAAAGAGACTGTCCGCATCAGAATAAATCAAGGATCTCGCCAATTACCGGTTCATCCAAAAAAGAAAAAGGGCTTACACAACAACATTAGATGATTCAGATACTACTTCAAGTGACTATGAACCTAACACTGAGGATGCAAACATGTGTTTCATGGCAATAGTAGATTAATTAGAACAGATCAAAGGAAAGGAGAAAAAAGTGGTACATTTTACATTTGATTTTTATTTCATTTTTATTGAATTTAGGAATAACATATAGATTAATAATAATATTGGATGCATACAATTGTATAAATTGATATATATATATATATTTAGAATATTTTCTTGCATTAATTTTATTTTTGGTTTTTTCTGCCCATATATCAACATATCCAAATCTATATGTCGACATATCTGCCAGAATTTTGAAATTTTATTTCAAATTCAAAATTTGAATTTCCCTCTCTTTTGAATTTCTTTCAAAAACTGAAAAGACATCTTTTCAAATCTAAAATGTCAGTTCACTCTCTATTAAATCATCCTATCTTTATCCATTCACTCATTCACTTTATTTCAAAAATTCAAAAAATCTCTTCACTCTCTTATCTCCTCAACTACTCAAAAATGGCCTCCTTAAGCCAATCTCCAAAAACCATAAGGCTCTCAAAAAGAATCAAAGGCTTTCTATTTAATTACAAAGAAGCCATTGACACTTATGTTGAATATGCTACTTCCGAAAAGGTAATTCCCGGAAGATTTGCAAAATTTGGTGATTATTCTTCTTATGGTCTTTAAGGTCTTTGTTCTCAAAATGTTAATCTTGTTTTAGTTGACTCTTCTCAAAATGATTTTGTTTGTTATCCAAATTTAGTAAAAATGTTTTATGCAAATTTAAATGAAATTTTTTTAAAAGGAGAAGTGGGACAAGTTCGGAGTAATATGGAAGGCACTACAATTATTTCAGATTGTGTTTTGGGTCAAATACTTGGTTGTATATTTAGTGGATGTGACCTCTCCACACCACCATTAAAATTGATGAACAAAATCGTGAAGTTTTTCATGATATTTTTGAAAGTGACGAAGAATTTGATTTCAAACACAAAAATCTCAGACCAAGAATTTTACAACAAAGCATCACTCCGAGAATGGGTAATTACAATAACCCAGCTCAAAAAGTTTTAAAGGCTCCTTTTGCGATTTATGGAAATTATGACATCAATTGGGCACAAGTCATCTTAGATAATTTTGTTCAAAAGAACATTTCTAGACATGAGAACACACTTTATCATGGTGTGTATCTCACTTTAGTTTCTGAATATTTTGGTGTCGATTTACGAGGAGAATCCACTTTACCTCGAAATTTTTCAATAAATCCAGTGTATCTCTTATGCATATTCCTTCCTACTTTGAAACATATGAGACGCTTCCCTAAAAGGAAGAAAGACCGGCGAGGGAGGAGCAACAAGAAATTAAAGAGGAAGAAGGAAGAGGAGGAGAAGAAAGTTATGGAATTCAAGGAGAAGATGAAGAAAAAGAGGAGGAGGAAGTAGAAACTTCTCTTAAAAGTTTTTGGTGACCATCTCAAAGTTTAAACAAAGGAATTCTAAACAATCAAGAGAAGATTATCAAAAATAAAAAGAAGCTAAATAAGAAATTCACTAATCTTTCCAACAAAGTGGATAAGTATTTTGGAAAGATTATGAAGAAACTTGATGGAAGCTCATCTTCTTAGTTATCTTTTTCTATCTAGTTATCTATTGTATTTTTCTAGCTTTTTTTTTGTATTTTCTTAGTTTAATCCATATTATCTTCTTGTATTTTCATTCATGCTATGTATCATCTTATTCCAATCAATGAAAATTTGTTCTTACTATTATATGTTGTTCTACCAGTCTTTGAAAACCAGTGAAATATAATGGTATTAAGTAGAAACAAAAACTATATCAAAAACTTAAAAATTGTAATTTCAGGCACATATGTCGACATACATATCTGGATATTCGACATATTATAGCAATTTAGAAAAAAAAATTAAAATTTAAAATATTGTAACGACCATCAATTCAAGTATTTCAAATGACTTTTCACCCCTATTTAAGCCTATTTCTTCCAGAAAAATTCACTAATCATTTTATTTTCCATCCTCTTCCATTGTCAACATTTTTATTAATAAAAATATCTTCTCCACACCAAAAACTTTGTGCAAACCTTGAAGAGACACTCCAATCATTCAAAGATATTCCCTCTTTTATTCTAAATAATCAAAGGCATTTGGAACTAAGCCAAATGCAAATGATAAAAGAGCAAGAGAAGCATTTTTATGCTCATCGCTGGTTGATTTCCTCCCTCGTCAAAGATGATCAAACCAACAACCCAGAATGCTCAAACATCAAGGACAATGAAGATTGGGATGCCATCAAAGCAAATCCAAACTTTGGATTTGACGGTTGGGTTGAAGTCCCGAGGAATAGCTAGATTTCTGCTAGTTTTAATTCATAACTGTGTATATTAAACTTATTTATTTTAATATTGATATGTAAATAATAATACTCTTTGTTTTGGATTGATTGATATAAGTTTGATTTGGTATGATTATATTGATTATCTAATAATTCAGACTAGATTAGTTAAGTATTAGATTTTAATTTGATTGTGTGTATTATAAATAAAATAAATAAATAAAGTTTTCTTTTTTCTATTTATTATTATTTTGTATATCTTACTATATATATCATGGTTATATCATATTAAATATATAGTATTTTCTGTATTTATGTCTCATATATTACATCTTGATAATGTCATATTTAATATCGTTGTTTTATGCCTTATATATTTCATTTCAGTCCAATCACAATTATATAAGTGAATCCATATTAATCATCATAGCATTTAATTATTGATTTTGACTCTACAGTTTATAAGCATATCATTTAGGAGGAGTTTTATTTTTTCACCCATTTTGTTGATGACAAAGGGGGAGAAAATGTATATGCATATATTTAGGGGAGTTATGTAACTCAAGGGGAGTTATATCATATTTTATATACAAGAATATCTAATGGTTATCATTATCAAAATGGGGGAGATTATTAATACCTCATTTATTTATTTTGATGACAACAACCATATAAAATATAGATACTAATTTTTTGCCAAGTTTTATAGAAAATAGTGCAGAATATTACATAAGTGTTGAATCGAAGACTGTACAGTATAAAGACTCAAGATAAAGGTATAAAGACTCATGAGTTCAAAGACAAAGAAAGGAATATTCCAAGGTTATAATTTAGTGTTTAGAGTCATTAGAATATATTATTAAACTCCTTGATAGCAATCTCGGATCCTATCACCAATTTCTAATCCTTGATATTTTAAATAACAAATTATTTAAATTTCAAAATATATTTTCAAAATATTTTATAAAAGCTTTTAAGAGTTCAAAATATTTAAAAACTTTGTTCAAATTATTTTACAAAGCATATGATTTTCAAAACAAATTAAAAGAAAAGTATTTTCAAAAATACTAGGATATGTCGACATATAGACCGTTGGATTGTTTTTTTAAATTTTGAGTGGAAGTAACTTTTGGACACAAGTCTTTATGAATTACATCTATTCATTTATTATATATATGGGAGTGCAAATGAACTTTTAACTAATTAGTTACTTATTTTCTTCCCATTCCTTACTCTCTTGAAAATTCTCTTGAAAAATAGACTCTACATTCTTCAAAATCTTATAGAATCAATTCATACTCCATTGTATTGATTCAATACTACTTTCTTACTATTTGGTAAACAACTCTCTATCATTTCAAAGATCAAAGCACTATTAAAGAGGCTATAGGATCCATTGTATCCAAAGTACATGAATTTGTCTTTTGAATAACTATCAAATCTACTCATGTTTGTGTGGGTGTGCTTATAGCCTGTTCAAATCAAGTGGGTGTGCTTAGTAGCCCAGTAAATCTAGTGGGTGATATTGTAGCCAGGTCAAATCAAAAGAGTTTACCCCGGACTCGTGATACAAGAGGGCGTGTCTAGTAGCCTGGAAATCGAGATTGTAATTTGGTTTTCCTTCTACTTGGTTTAACGATTGGGATTTGAAAAGAAATTTGTACAAGCAATTGTACGAGACTAGATATAAGAGAAATCTGATTTGGTATGAAATCTCCGGTGTCATCTCTCTAACTTTTACTTTACTTTATTGCTTTTATATTTACCTGTGATTGCAACTATGATTGACTATTAATATAATTCTATGTTGTTAATCCGTGATTTAATAAATCTCAAAAGAAAATAAAAAAGATTTACATAAGTTATAAAACACTATGTACCACTCTGTAGTGTTAAATTAGCCTTGAGATCCATTATTCCGCAATTCACATGTTAATCATACTTGACATCGATTATCCTCAAAAATTTTGTCACAATCTCGATTATATACTAATCATATAGCCTTGATCATTTACCCGCATTTCTTGCATGTCCTTTAGCCCTCTTGACCTTTAGGGTTCGGTGTGTGGTAAAGACTAGCGCTTATTGATTTTGCTTAATTTTTTATTTCTAGGTCTATGATCTTACGCATGATGCCTGTTGAATTATTATTGGTCAATACAATTATAGTTTATACTTAAATTTAGAGAAAGAATGAAGGGGAGACTTTCTTTCCCCATTATTAGGTACATAATCCTTTTAATTAACACCAATGTTTAGTTAATACTCTCGGCATACCTCAAGAGGTTTGGAGAAAAACCATTTAATATTTAGAAAAATCCCTAAAATTCAATTTAAAAATTTCTAGAAAATTCTCATAAATTCATAAAATTGTTTTCTCTCAAAAATAAATTGGTTTTGGGGAAAATGTGGCATTTTTATTTCTTTCTCCCTTTTCAAAATCATTTCTTACCATTTAGAATGCATATACATTCTTATGATTTATATACACCAATTTTCTCTCTAAAATCCACTCTCGAAAATCAAAGTTTATTATTTAAAATTTGGCTCAAGCGGTTCAAAAGTCCATCTCCTCTTTCTTAGTCATTTAATCCGATTATATACAAGAATTACCCATTTATTGACATTATACTTCGCAAACCCATTGTTAAAAACACTTATAGAACTCATAATCAAAACTGAATTATTTAAGCTTTAAATTTGCATTGGGGGTAATTTTACTTGCCTAAACACAAACATGAAGTTTTCATCAAGCTCTCCTAGCTCTTCCCTTCCTAAAGTTGCTTACTTTTCTTCGTTTAAACGAGCTAAATTTTTGAAAGAATTTATTGGGTTTACATTAATAAGTTTTCAAGGTATTATTTTGTTCTAAATATTATGGTAATAATGTAGGGTGAAGGAAATAAAAATAAGACATGCATATGTATAAAGGCTTGGTCGGTGAATGCCATTTAAGATATAAATCCCCATTTGCACATACATTTATATTTTCTTCTCGTAACTAACCATATTTTACGTATCGAAGGACCAAAAAATATTATTTTTAAATTCATATTGGGTTCTATGATGCTATAACGTTGAAGAACGTTGAGTATTGACAATTTCGACAAGGAAATTTTATTAGACAATTTTACACTTGAAATCTTGTAACGACTATAACTTTTGATAGGAGATGAATTAGGGTCCGAGACCACTTCCATTAGAAAATATAGTGGTTTCTCTTTCCGTGGAGTGGTCATAATAGCTTTTTGGACTTACAGTTTGGGATATATGGTTGTTTGAAGTTTGACAATTTTTGGGATAGCTTAACGGGTAATTTATGAAGTTTGGGTGAGGCCGAATAACCCATTTTAGATTTTATGTTTATGTTGGCTGTCATAGCCTCCCCAAATCATTTTCCCACCATCCTAAAATATATCTAAACATCCACTAAACTTCTCTAATCTCTTCCAAATCAAGCCAAATTCATAGACTAAGAGTAGTTCAGCAAGGGGATTTGCTAGAGACTTCCAAATCAAAATTTTCTTGAAAACAATTTAGGCTTTGCTTTCTATTCTTAGATTTGCCTCATTTTGCATGCAAATTATTGCTTTTTGCATATTTCGTGAGTGATTTATCTTCTCACAACCTATTATATATCTATATATTTTGACATGCTTTTGGTCCATTTTTAAAGTCAAAATTATTTTTTAAACTTATTTTGAAACCCAACCTGAAGTAAAAACGAGATTTAAATAATTTAAAGTGATTTAATCATGTTTTATGATGTGTAATTGATCATATATATGTTAGGCTATGTTATGGATGTGTTTAAAGATTATTTTCCATAATTAGATGTACGTTTATATGTTTGGATGGTGATGAATATTGTTGAAGCTTATTTGGATGTTATTGGTATGTTTGAATGGCCGTAAATGCTCATCGGAACGAGTTAGAGGTGATGAATAGTTCTATGGTTAAGAGCCTCCATGTAGAAGGAGTAGAGACATGCTCTCTGATTCGTTGCACAAAGGATGGGTGATCTATAAATGTAGAATTGGACTTTGATGGATCAGCTCCAGAGTTTTTAGAGTGTATCGATGCATACAAGTTGCAATTGGGTCGAATTTTAAGTTTACCAGTGGAATCGATGCAAAATCGAAGTGTTAGAAGCGCTACATGATTTTGGTTTGGGTATTGTGGATGGCTGGGTGGCATTGGGTGATTGGCTTTGGGCTAGGAAGGAGCTAACTTTGAGTCAATTTGGTTTGACGGTGGAAGACTGAACATCAAATATTGTTCGATAGTTGCTTCGGGTCGGTGATAGTGGAGCACCGGGCAAAGCAAGGAAAGGCATCGGTGTGGTTTTTGCAATCGAACAAGGAAGATGGTTCGGGGTGAAGCGCTAAGTAGGATTTTCGATTTGGGGTTTGTGCTCTAGTACGGCACCAGCGTAATTTCAATCCAGTTATGTGTTGATTCGGACAAAGGAGACGGAAATGGGGTGGTGGCTATGGTAGCCTATGTGTACCCACGATGTTGGATATATACGTGAATCTAGTCCCTAGCTGTTAGCACCAAAATTGGTCACTAACCTCGTAGAAGAAGATTGTGAAGAGATGTAAGTGATGAAATCAAATTAAACAGAGAAGACAGTGCTAATCTAAATACAGAAAGTAAGAACACCAAATTTATAGTGGTTCAGCGTAATTGCCTACGTCCACTTTGAGGTTAAACTTTATTGATCTTCTTTATAGTTGATTACAAATACAATTCGTCAATCAAATGCTTGAATGAAGTTGTTAAGTAGAGAAGATGAGTCTTAAAAATGGCAGAGTCTCCCCGGTGTTTTCTCTCCCAAAAAAGGATCCATTTCATTGTGACCCTGCCCCTCTATTTATAGGCAAAGATGGGCTGGACTTCCCAAGCGGGCTTGTTAGCCGAACGTTCGAGCCCAGGCGCTGCATGCCGAACCAGGTACGCCGAACGCTTCCATGCCGAACGGTCCTTCCCATGCCGAACGGTCCTTCCCATGCCGAACGGTGCTCCTGATGTATGGGAAGTGTAGGGTGGTTGCAGTGAAGCCGAGCGTATCTCTATTTGAAGCTCTTAAACGACCAATGTAAGTGGTTCGAACGCTCTCGTTGCCGAGTTATCCTATCGCCGAGTTCCACTGACGCCGAGTGCCTCTGGATGCCGAGTACCGTGGGATGCCGAACACTAGTTGACGCTGAGCATAGGTTGTTGCCGAGTGCTCTCCTTGACGCCGAATGCCCTTACGCCGAGTACTCCTGTACGCCGAACAATCTCGTATGCCGAGCAGTCTTGACGCCGAGCACACTTGTCGCCGAGCACTCGTTGGATGTTGGGTGCCTCGCCGAACACTCCTGGCTGTCAAGTGCCTCGCCGAACACCAGGGGATGCCGAGTACTCCTGTATGCCGAGCAGCCTTGACGCCGAGTACTCTGGTACGCCGAACAGTCTCGATGCCGGACACTAACGGATGCCGAGTACTATGCCGAGCACACTTGTCGCCGAGCACTCATGGATGTCAGTTGCTTCGCCGAACACTCCTGGATGGCCAGTGCTTCGCCGAACACTCCTTGATGCCAATCGCTCTCTGATGCCGAGCACTTATTGCCGAGTACTAGTTGCCTGGTCAAATCCCCAGGAAACACTTGCCCCCCAAAGTGTATTGCGTGGCCGAACGTGATGCGCTTTGAATCTGGTACAATCTACCACGGAGGTACCTTCTCAAGAATCAAATGCTAGCGAAGGAGGTGCAAGACGAACGAGATTTAGATGCCGAACGATACGCTCGAAGCCGAACGTACCTCGTGTGCCGAACGTGACACTGCTACGACGCCGAACCCTTCGGTGTTGACCGGTTCTACCGGGTATAGCCTCCTCAACTTCTACCTCCCTCTATATAACCAGGTCCTCGCCGTCTCTCTTCCCTTTACGCCTTCTCTTCAGCCATTCCTTAGAGACTTTCAACTCTTCCCATCCTACCAGACATAAAGCCTTTATAATCCATTCTCAACTTCGATCGTCGAATTAGGTATCCTTCCTCTAACAATTGCACTACTTCCATTTTAGGTTCATCGTGGTTTGCTCGTTTTGAGTGGTCTAATTGGGGATAGCTCCTCCGTGCCGAACGATAGAAGGGTAGATGGGGTGTTGAACGGCGTAGTCTTTGCCGGGCGATCCGTCTCTGTCGTTCGGTGTGGATGGAGAAGGTGTAGGGTAGAGTTGAAATCGTGGCGGAGCACCACTTTTAGCTGAACGATGACATTAGCCGACCAATACGATTGATACGCCGAACACTGACTTTAGCCGAACAACATATTTGACATGCCGAACAATGACTTTAGCCGAACAACATATTTGACATGCCGAACAATGACTTTAGCCGAACAACATAACTGACATGCCGAACGATGGCTCTAGCCGAACAACATATTTGACATGCCGAACAATGACTTTAGCCGAACAACATAACTGACATGCCGAACGATGACTCTAGCCGAACAACATATTTGACATGCCGAACAATGACTTCAGCCGAACAACCCTTAGGTCGAACCATTACCTTAGTCAAACAAAGCAATTGCCGGACAATTCTTGGGCCGGATAATGTCTTTAGCCGGTCAATACAAATGCCGAACAAGATAGGTGTCTAACTACATTTTAAGCCGGTCACTCTAGAAATCATATGTCTTCTGAATCTGGGACTATAATCTCCTCAAGGCGAGCTTTCTGAGACGGTCAGCGATGACGGTCTTCGAAGGCGATGATTCGAAGCTAAATATTACATCTTTAGAACCTTTAGATTCTTATTGCCTGCACACAATTGCTTGCACTAGTTCACACACCACACGGGGGGGGGGGGAATCGTGTTGCTAATTCTAACGTTCAACGTTTTTTAAGTATAGCTCTCTCAAGCATTTAGCCAGGTTCATTATTTATTCAGGATGTCGGAATAATCTAGTTCTGCCACCATATCTGACAGGCCTGGGCCGTCAGCAAGGCAAGGAGCCGCAGATGCTTCCAACCCGTCAATCTCTCCCGCTCATAACTTGGCGCCCGATGCTCTGGAGTCAACCATCTTACTGGACAATCCGGTCGATTCTCAAGCCTCGAAGATCAACGAGGCCGCTCTGCGACGGATATGTTCCATTCACGGGATTCCCTTTGCTGACGTGTTAGTTCCTTCGAGATACGACCGCCCTCATCTGCCCCCAGTCGGGTACACAGCCTGCAACAAGTTCATGTGTTGGATGGGCAGCGTGCCTCCATTTAACTTATTTCTCCGGGATGTGCTGCAGTATATAGACATTGCTCCGTCGCAGTTGCACCCGAATGGCCATGCGTTCCTATATGGGACTTATTTACTCTTCATGGCCGTCTTCTCCAGACCTCCAACCCCCGGTGATATCCGATACATTTATATGTTCAAGAGACGGAAAGATAGCCCTTCCTTCATGTTCCTCGAGCCATACCACAAGTGCCAGATCTTGACAGGGGCCTGTAGCAAATTCGCCCTGTACAAACAGGAATGGTTCTATGTGCGATGCCCGTCTGGTTTTGCTAGGAGATGGGTTGAAGGCAGTAAGTCTCTCTGCTGAATCGTTATTCGTATTTAATGGGAGTCATGTTTTTCCTAACTCTTCATTTCATCTTTTCAGGTATTAACCCGCGTCCGGAAGGCCGAGGATATTCTGATGCTGTCGACGCGATTAGAGCTCTTCCGACCGAGGATCGAGATATTCGAGCTATCATTTCCAATGAATCGCTGTCGGGGTTCGGCCTGCTAGCTCCTGATCGTCGGATCAGCCTTCCAGAAGGTGTTACAATTCCCAAACCTCCATCTGGTAAAGGGAAAAAACTTGCCGGCCCGTCGTCGCGTCGCGCTCCCGACACGCACGAAGAAGGCGAGCACAAAGAGGATGATGCACCCGAAACTCAGGGCGAGAACGTGGGTCCCGCTTGGAATCCGGCAATCGAAGTTCAGGATATTGAGACGTCATCCTCCCCTTCGAAGGGAAAGAAAAAGCTGAAATATACGATTCAGAAGGAGAAAGTTGGTGGCACCTCAAAATCTACGCCTATCCCTCCTGAGAAAGAGGCTTCTTCGCAGCATCTGGAAAGTTCTCTGAGGGGTCTCTCGAACCTCTCTATTCCCGAAGACATACTTAATTACGGGTTCGATGATCCTGAAGCTCTCAAATTCTCCTCGCCCGCTAGAGGCAATGCAGGAGTTCAACTCCCGGCTCAAAGAGACAATACTCCGATTAGCAAAGATAAACGAACGGGTCCGTCGGGGGGAACACTTAGGACACACACGCACATGCGCATTCCATAATATACTTCAAGTCTTTTTAATTCGTGAATTCTCCTTAACTCGTTGTTATTTTCCTTCTTTGCAGGTGATATGGGCCGCTCCCACGGACTTGATCGCCTTCAGGGGTCTTCTATATTCCATCACTCCGGACGGGATTCCGGTTCAGGCAGACGCCGGGACCGAGGTGATTATGAAGATAGGGACAATCGTCCGCGCGAGTCGTCTCACCGCAAGAAAGCACACTATCAATCTTCCCAGTCCCGCGATCTTCCTCCTACAACTGAGCCGGATAAAGAGAAGTCTTTGCAGAAGGGTTATCAGTCTGATGCTGCTCGAGAACAACATTCCAGTTCATCGAGTACGAGGCAAGTTCGAGAGCCGCGTAAAAGAACGGAATTCTCTAAGCCTCCTCCTCCTGCTCCTGCCGTGGACCCAACTGTTGCGGAAAAGATGGTCGACCTTAAGGCCAGGTTTCCGAAAATTTGTTTTGACAGTTTGAAATTCCTCCCGGCCATCCATCACATTCCTGGGCACGTGAAGCAAAGTGCCATTGCCTGCAACAATGACGTCTATGTTCAACATGACGCATTCGTGCACTTGGTGGAGAAGATCTCAAAAGTATCTGTCGAGCGTCAACACGAGATTGACCGTCTGAATCTGGAGGCTGACAGCGACAAGAAAATCATCAAACTCCAAGACGAAGAACTCGCCTCTTATAAGTCAAAGCTAGAAGCCGCCGAACAAGGTGCAAAAGATACTGCTGAGGCAGTTACTCGCTTAGAGGTGGCTCACAAAAAGGAGCTTGACGAAGCAGTTCAGCGCACCGGCGCCCTTGCCCTAGAAAAAGACTCTGTCCAAAAAGAAAGGGACGCGCTCGCTACTCAAGTCAAAGAGCTGAAAGAACAACTCTCCAAGGAGAAAGAAGACAAAATAGCCGCTCAGGAAGAATCACAGCGGTATTGTGATGAGATTGTTGCTACCCGACTCCTGAAGGCAAAGCTCGACGGTGAACTTGCCGGGGTCGAGAAAATGAAGGATGAGGCCCGTGAGGAGGGCAAAAGAATGGCTGTGGAGGAGCTTGATTCTCGCCTTGAGTCGGCCGCAGAGGCCGGCAGGGAAGAGGTCAAAAGTATGTTTGACCCGTTGATCGCCGAGTACGAAGCCTGCGACCTTATGCACCGCGACCTAACATTCTTGGGTGACGGCTACCATGAATCCCTGGCTGAGGCATGGGAAACTCTGATAAAGATCAAGAAAGTCGAGTCAGGCTCCGAAGAAATCGACGAGGATGCATTGGTGAAGGAGTTCCTGAGGGGGAATGAGCCATCGGATTTATCCGAAGCATTGGCTCTTTATGGCAAAGGCTCTTCCCCTTCAAAAGAGAAGAATGACGAGGCTGGCCCGTCAGAGGCCGACGCTACTACTCCTCACATATCCGCTCCTTATGCTGCTCAATCGGCTGGTCGGTCGACGCTTGATCCATTCGAGCAGCATGCCAGTTACGATCCCGAAGATCCCGGGCTCGGCGTTCATGTGCTGTCACCTATCCTGGAGGGTGAAACCCCGCGCGCCACCGATAGTCAACCTGATCCTGGTAGGAGATTCTTCTTTCTCTAGAAGTCAAAGAGATCCCGTCATTTTTCAGCAGTGGTTATTCGTTCTAATGCTCACTTCTTATATTTTCGCGCAGGTTGTTTTGACACCGAGCTAACTCCGAGGAGCGATGACGCCAAGGAGGAAGCGGGGAAAACAAACGACGTTGCTCACGCAGGGGTAACTCCCGGCCCAGACGCTCAAGTGATCGGGGCGCTTGATGATGACAAACTTGATACTTCGTCTCCTGCCGAAGGAAGCGACGAAGTTAAAATCACTGGCGCCTCTGAACATACTTCAGAGATGAGCATGAAGGATCGTCTCGCCGACGAGGAGAAGAGAAAGGTCAAAGTCAAAGTTGAATCTGAAGTCCTGGAACTCACTGACCCGCGGAACAGACCTCTGAAAATCATTCTCCCGGGCAGGTCCAAACCACTAGATGTTCCATCTCCTACTCCTGACTCCGTCTCTCTAGCAAGCAAAAAGTCCAAGAAAAAACGTGAGGGAGAGGAGTCGTCGGAAACACCAAAGGCAGACAAGAAGAAGAAGTCGAAGAAATGATCGATGCACTTGTTCAACAAGTTTTTGCTTAAGTTTGTAATTGTTTCTATCTTCCATAACTTGTAGTTTGTATAGGCCCGAATTTTGTAGGAGTGATCTTGTATCCCCATTTTGGACTTATCGAATAAAATTTTAGTTTCTTCTTGTTTGAATGATTCTCTTGTCTTTATTTGGTTTGCTGACACTGTGCTCCGAGGACTCGGAGACTGTTCATACTCTAGTCCGCGCTCTGGGGGACTTAGAGTACTCCACTCCGCACTCTGGGGATTCGGAGATTGGAAATCGTTCATACTCTAATCCGCGCTCTGGGGACTTAGAGTACTCCGCTCCGCACTCTGGGGATTCGGAGATTGGAAATCGTTCATACTCTAGTCCACGCTCTGGGGACTTAGAGTACTCCGCTCCGCACTCTGGGGATTCGGAGATTGGAAGTCGTTTATACTCTAGTCCGCGCTCTGGGGACTTAGAGTACTCCGCTCCGCACTCTGGGGATTCGGAGATTGGAAGTCGTTTATACTCTAGTCCGCGCTCTGGGGACTTAGAGTACTCCGCTCCGCACTTTGGGGATTCGGAGATTGGAATCGTTTATACTCTAGCCCGCGCTCTGGGGACTTAGAGTACTCCGCTCCGCGCTCTGGGGATTCGGAGATTGGAAGTCGTTTATACTCTAGTCCGCGCTCTGGGGACTTAGAGTACTCCGCTCCGCGCTCTGGGGATTCGGAGATTGGAAGTCGTTTATACTCTAGTCCGCGCTCTGGGGACTTAGAGTACTCCGCTCCGCACTCTGGGGATTCGGAGATTGGAATCGTTTATACTCCGCTCCGCGCTCTGGGGATTCGGAGATTGGAAATCGTTTATACTCTAGTCCGCGCTCTGGGGACTTAGAGTACTCCGCTCCGTGCTTCTGGGGATTCGGAGATTGGAAGTCGTTTATACTCTAGTCCGCGCCCCGGGGACTTAGAGTACTCCGATCCGCGCTCTGGGGATTCGGAGATTGGAAATCGTTCATACGAGCCTGTATGTCGCGCAGAATAATGTAATTTATCATCCAATTAAGAGATATAGAAACTTCATAGAAAATGTGGCTTCAAGCCTTTATTAATGAAAATCAACTAAATTGCTCGATTACAACTTTAAAAGGAAACTAAGTCATTATTGAATGGAAACATGCAGGAAACAATAGTGCCTATAGCAAGAAAGGGAAACATGCTAAATGTAATAGTGCCGCAAATGTTCACTGTTCCATGCTCGGGGGAGTGTGCGCCATCAACGGTCGCTAGCTTGAATGTTCCTTCTCCAAGCTTCCGTTCAATGGCGTATGGACCTTCCCAGCTGGGATTCATGCGTGATGGTACCGGGAAGACTCGTTTCAGAACGAGATCTCCCACATCAAAGATTCTCGGACGGACTCTGCCGTCATAGTAACGCTTGACTCGATGTCTGTGCATCGCCGCCCTTAATTCAGCTTCTTCCCGTTTTTCATCGATGCAGTCCAGTGACTCCAGCAAGAGGTTTTGGTTCGTCTTGGGATCGTAGTACGTCACTCGGTGCGATGGAACTTCAAGTTCCACGGGTATAACGGCTTCAGAGCCGTATGCCAAGGCGAACGGAGTGTGGCCGGTCGCGGACTTGTGGGTAGTTCTATACGCCCACAATGCTGTCGGGAGTTCATCTACCCATTTGCCTCCAACCTTCTCCAGATGCTTCTTTAGTATGGACTTGATTATTTTGTTAACGGCCTCGACTTGTCCATTAGCTTTTGGGTGTGCAACGGCGGCGAACTTTTTCTCGATGCCGTACTTTAAACAGAACTCTTTGAACTCTCTACTTTCGAATTGCGTTCCGTTGTCTGTAATGATGGTGCGTGGAAGGCCAAAGCGGCATATAATGTTTCGTACAACGAAGTTAATGACCTTCTTAGAGGTGATAGTGGCCAAAGGTTCTGCCTCAGCCCATTTCGTGAAATAGTCGACTGCAACTATTGCGGATTTCGCACCACCTTTGGATAGAGGCAAAGAGCCGATTATGTCGATTCCCCAGATCGCAAATGGCCAAGGACTGATCATTTGTGTGAGTTCCGTTGACGGAGCCCTCGGGATTTTTGCATATCTTTGACACTTGTCGCATTTTCTTGCGTAGTCCGCGGCATCCCGGTTTACGGTGGGCCAGTAATACCCATAGCGGAGGATCATCTTTGCTAGCGTTTGCCCACTAGTATGGTCGCCGCATTCCCCTTCGTGGACTTCCCTCAAGACTCTCTTTGTTTCATCATGAGCGATGCACCGTAACAATGGGACTGAGAATCCTTTCCGGTACATGGATCCATCCTGCATTACGTACCGCGCAGCCTTTCGAAGGACCTGTCGTCTTTCGCTTCTTTTTTCTAGTAAAGCCCCGGTTGTCAGGTACAGTTTGAATGGGGTTATCCACGAGTCCTTCTCGATCTCTGTTTCCAACACGCGATCGATTTTCATCTCGTCCACACTCGGGGCATGCAAGACTTCAACGGGATACAATCCCATTTGTTGAACATCGTCGGTACTTGCGAACTTAGCCAACAAGTCGGCTTCTTTGTTTTGTTCTCGCGGGATATGTGAAATGTCATAACGCTCAAGATTTGATAGTAGTTCCTGGACCTGAACGAGGTACGGAGCAAGCTTTCGTCCTTTTGCTTGGTAGTCTCCTCGTACTTGGTAAACCACTAACTGCGAGTCACAAAAGATTTCGACTGATTCGATCCCGAGTTCTTTGATAAGCTTCAAGCCAGCGATCAATGCTTCATATTCAGCTTCATTGTTCGTAGCCGGAAAATCGAGCTTCAGGGCATAACAGATTGATCGGTTTTCCGGAGTTATAAGAACTACGCCCGCGCCGGAGCAACGGTCGTTTGATGCACCGTCAGTGTATAATTTCCATCGAATGGGGGGAATGATGTCGTGATCGTCCGGTTTGATGGGTATGGTAAATTCAGTGATGAAGTCTGCTAACGCTTGCCCTCGGATGGCTCTCCGTGGTAAGTACGCGATATCGAATTGGCTCAACTCGATGTTCCATTTTAGCAATCTTCCAGAAGTTTCCGGTCGTTGAAGTACCTGCCTCAGGGGTTGATCGGTATAAACGCCGATTGAATGCGCTTGAAAGTATGGGCGCAGCTTGCGTGATGCAATCACCAAGCAATAAGCCAATTTCTCGATTTTAGGGTAATTCTTCTCTGCCCCCGTTAAACGCTTGCTAACATAATATACCGGCTTCTGGACTCGATCCTCCTCACGAACCAAAGCTGCGCTTATCGCATGAGGGGATATAGCCAAGTAAACGTACAGCATCTCATGGTCAACTGGTTTAGATAGCATTGGTGGGCTCTCCAGATGCCTTACCAGGTTCTGGAAAGCTTCCTTGCAGCTAGACGTCCATTCAAAATTCCTCTTTCCTTTCTTTATTATGTCAAAGAACGGGATGCACTTGTCAGTTGCCTTGGATATAAATCGACTCAGCGCAGCTACTTTTCCGTTCAAGCTCTGTACCTGCTTTATAGTCCTGGGCACTTGTACATCTCGAATGGCTTGGATCTTTTCTGGGTTGGCTTCGATTCCCCTAGCGTTGACGATGAATCCTAAAAACTTCCCTGATGCAACGCCGAAAGAACACTTCAGCGGGTTGATCTTCATTCCATAGAACCTGAGTATGTTAAACATTTCAGCTAAGTCTTGAATGTGGTCGTTTGACCGTCGTGACTTCACGAGCATGTCATCCACATAGACTTCCATGGTTTTGCCCAGCTGGTCCTTGAACATTCGATTCACCAGACGTTGGTAAGTTGCTCCAGCATTCTTTAATCCAAAGGGCATCACTACATAGCAATACAGCCCGACATTTGTAACGAAGCTGGTGTGTTCTTGGTCCAGAATATGCATTGGGATTTGGTTGTATCCCGAGTACGCATCCATGAATGACAATAATTCGTGTCCTGCTGTGGAATCGACCAACTGATCGATCCTAGGCAACGGGAAACTGTCCTTAGGGCATGCTTTGTTCAAGTCGGAATAATCTACGCAAGTCCTCCATTTCCCATTCGCCTTCTTTACTAGCACGGGGTTAGAGACCCACTCCGGGTAGAGGGCGTCGCAGACGAACCCATTTGCTTTGAGTTTGTCCACCTCCTCTCCAAGAGCGGCGGATCTCTCCGGATCCATTCCTCTCCTTTTTTGCTTGACTGGGACGTATTTCGGGTCTATGTTCAACATATGACTCGTGATGGCGGGAGAAATCCCACACATATCAGAATGCGTCCAGGCAAAAACATCAAGGTTTGCCCGGAGGAAGTCGCTAAGGTCTTCAGTCATTGCGGGGCCTAACTGTGATCCGACCTTCAGTATTCGCGAAGGGTCGTCACGGCTAACTGAGATGTCAATTGTTAATTCAGCCGGTGCCGCCTTCTCTTCCCTGGGTTTCTCATCGTCGTCTCTCGGATCTATATCTCCGTAGATCCGAGAACTATGCCCGAGCCAGGGCTCGGGCACTACTTGTCAATTATTCGTATTGATGATGCGGACGGGATTGTCCGCAACCTTTCCTTTCTCCCTCCGGTGGGCCTCTCGGAGCTCGGCCACATAACAAGAACGACCAGCTGCTTGGTCACCGTGAACAATGCCTACTCCTTTGTCAGTCGGAAACTTCAAAGTCAAGCACCACGGGGCTAGTGCCGCCCTAAATTCAGCCAGGGCCGGCCGACCCAAGAAAACATTATATGGAGAGTCCACATCCAAAACTACAAAGGGTAGAATTCGTACCCTCCGACGCTCGCCTTGTCCCAGTTCAACTGGTAACTCGACATATCCTACTGCATCAGTCGCAGCGCCGTTAAAGCCGTGGATACGAGCTTTGGATGGTTTCAAGTCTTTTGTCTCTAGCTTCATCTGATCATAGGCCTTCTTGAAGATGATGTTGACTGAACTTCCACAATCAATCAAAATTCTTTTTACATATGCTGGTCCGATCGTTGCAGATATGACCATGGGATCGATGGTCGGAGCCTCTACCTGATCAGCGTCTCTGTTCCTGAACACAATATCGTCTGTCATCACGCGCTGCTGCTTAGCAGGGGCCCCGTCCTCTACGTTCGAACAGCACTCAAAATCTGCATGCTTCAAGGAGCTTGCATATCGTTCCATCTCTTGCCAGTTCTTATCTGCGGGATGAGGTCCGCCGATAATTGTATTTATAACCAGTCTTCCAACAGTCCGGGCAGGTTCCTCAGGATGACGTGGAGCTGGTGCACGACCTGGGTTGGACGTTCCCTGTCCTCCTTCCTGTGGATCCTTTACAAATTCTTGCAACTTCTTTTGTCTGATCAATTTCTCGATAGCGTCATGCAGGTGTCTGCATTCTTCCGTGTTGTGTCCATAAGTTTCATGGAAGCGGCAATATTTCCCAGTCCGTTTTTGTTCTTCAGTTGATTCTTTTGGACGAGGTTTTCTGTATTGAAAAGTATTGCATGTGGATAGGTAAATGTTCTCAAGTGGGGCGTTTAGCGGAGTGTACTCGCTGTAGCTTGGAATTCTCGACTTCCACTTCCCCGCTTCTTTCCTCTTTCCTTGACTTCTTCCTCCGGACTCTTTGGGCTGCACAGGCTTACTCTGGACATTGACTTGGACCTTTCCCGAATTGTCTCCAGATTGCTTCACAGCAATGTTGCTCTTAACTGACTCTTGGGCAGGTCCCGGTGCCTTGTCTCGTCGTACCCACCTAGCTTCCTCTCTTCTTATGAACTGGTGTGCCTTGGAGTAGAAACGCTCTAGCGTAGCCGGATGTTTTCCTGCCAGCCAATCTCCGAATTCAGAATCCGGATCTACACCTCTCATTACAGCCATTAGAATTGCATGGTCGTTGGGATTACTGACTTCAGTTGCCGCAACGTGGAATCTTTGTAAGTACTCCTTCAGCGACTCTCCGGGATTTTGGATTACACTTGACAGAGACATCACGTCCTTCGGGCGTGTAGTGTGTATCCTGAATTGCTCAATAAACTTCTTTGCCAACTCCTCGAAATTTGATACGGATCGCGGAGGAAGTCGGGTGAACCACATAGTAGCGATCCCAGATAGAGTAATCGGAAAGCACCTACACTTGGTGGCATCATTTGCTCTGGCTGAATCCATCATCCATTCATACCTCATTACATGTTGTCTGGGGTCAGTCTTTCCTTCGTATGTAGGAATGGTTGGCATGCTAAACTTCTTGGGGTACGCCGCTTGCAGCACAACATCTGTGAACGGAGTATGACTTCTTGCCACTCCCCAGTCGTCATTTGATAAGCCCAGATTTTCTTTCATCAGTTGTCTGATCATGGCTGTCAGATCGGGTGTCTGTATGGAAGCTGGGAGGTTGGAGTCAGTTCTACGCGCCTGTCCATGCTGATGCCTCCTTTCCTGGCGATCTTCCAATCGTGCGTCGTGAGGTTCAACATTGTTAACATTTTGATGATCTGGAGCTCCATCCTCCATCTGTACTCCGGTTCGGAAGCTTCCAGTTCTGGCTTGGTCGCGGTCTCCTGCTGTTCGAATAGCAGCATCTGCCCTTGCAGCTTCAGTCTTACGGCGTCTACGCCTGGGTGGTTCATCAGAAGAAGTTGAGCTGTCAGAAGAGGAATAAGCAGCTGGATTGCCCCCAGCATTCTGTTGCTGCTGTTGAGTGAGTTGTGCCATCAGGTTGGCATTAGCTTGCATCTGTTCTCCCAGTTGTCTCCTGCTTTCCCTAAGTTCTCTCATCAAGTCGTTGAACTCCACTCTGGTGACAACTGGAGTCTGTTCTTGAGCGGCAATCCCTGCACTCGGGATCGCTGGTTGATTGCTAGGTCCTGCTTGTTGCACGCTAGCAGTCTCTCGGGCATCCGCATTAAGAGAAGCTGACCTGGTACGTGGTCTTGCCATTGTAGAGTTATTGGTATGAACTCTGAGTAGAATCAACGGATGTCCTATCAGTAAGTCGGATCTTCTTTGGGGGATTTGTTCAATCCAGTAGCTTCAAAGCAGATCCTTGAGGTCTGAGAATTCGATTCTCAGTGAAAGCACCAAAGTGTTAGCACCAAAATTGGTCACTAACCTCGTAGAAGAAGATTGTGAAGAGATGTAAGTGATGAAATCAAATTAAACAGAGAAGACAGTGCTAATCTAAATACAGAAAGTAAGAACACCAAATTTATAGTGGTTCAGCGTAATTGCCTACGTCCACTTTGAGGTTAAACTTTATTGATCTTCTTTATAGTTGATTACAAATACAATTCGTCAATCAAATGCTTGAATGAAGTTGTTAAGTAGAGAAGATGAGTCTTAAAAATGGCAGAGTCTCCCCGGTGTTTTCTCTCCCAAAAAAGGATCCATTTCACTGTGACCCTGCCCCTCTATTTATAGGCAAAGATGGGCTGGACTTCCCAAGCGGGCTTGTTAGCCGAACGTTCGAGCCCAGGCGCTGCATGCCGAACCAGGTACGCCGAACGCTTCCATGCCGAACGGTCCTTCCCATGCCGAACGGTGCTCCTGATGTATGGGAAGTGTAGGGTGGTTGCAGTGAAGCCGAGCGTATCTCTATTTGAAGCTCTTGAACGACCAATGTAAGTGGTTCGAACGCTCTCGTTGCCGAGTTATCCTATCGCCGAGTTCCACTGACGCCGAGTGCCTCTGGATGCCGAGTACCGTGGGATGCCGAACACTAGTTGACGCTGAGCATAGGTTGTTGCCGAGTGCTCTCCTTGACGCCTAATGCCCTTACGCCGAGTACTCCTGTACGCCGAACAATCTCGTATGCCGAGCAGTCTTGACGCCGAGCACACTTGTCGCCGAGCACTCGTTGGATGTTGGGTGCCTCGCCGAACACTCCTGGCTGTCAAGTGCCTCGCCGAACACCAGGGGATGCCGAGTACTCCTGTATGCCGAGCAGCCTTGACGCCGAGTACTCTGGTACGCCGAACAGTCTCGATGCCGGACACTAACGGATGCCGAGTACTATGCCGAGCACACTTGTCGCCGAGCACTCATGGATGTCAGTTGCTTCGCCGAACACTCCTGGATGGCCAGTGCTTCGCCGAACACTCCTTGATGCCAATCGCTCTCTGATGCCGAGCACTTATTGCCGAGTACTAGTTGCCTGGTCAAATCCCCAGGAAACACTAGCCATCTATATGGGCATGAGTTGAGCATCCACAACATTGAGTAGTCATTGACCATTTTTGTGGGTCACAAGAGTCATCAAATATCCAACGGCACTTGAGTTAGAGATGCAAGGATGTGTGACAGTCGATATGTTTGTTGTATGCTTGATACAGATATCATATTGTTGTGTTATACCCCTATACTCCATATTGTACTTAGAGTTGTACTCCCATATGTGATAGTAGTTTAGCATATATTATGTTTATGTGCTATCTTGTTGGATACAAGGACAGGTGAAGTATAGTTCTGCCCACCCTATGTCCTTAGTACTATATACGGCTATTATAGTATTTTTAGATGATGTATCACTCACACCAGACTATTGTTCGATCCAATGTTTTATGATTTGTTTCTTATTATTTCAGATACTTTTAAATGAATAAATTAGGGATAACAGGTCTAGATAGAGCATGAAGCTGTATGAAGTATGAACACGAGGCTACACTTTTATATATTTATATTTTGGAGATTACAATCTCTTATATTCCATTGTGTATACCGTGGAGCTTGTTAGTACTTGTATTATTTGAGAGACATGTATTAGAGTTTATTTGGAGGTTTGGGATATATAAACTCTATTATTTCTATTTTGCATAATATGTGAACATTTTGCACTCTGATGTTCTTATTTATAGTTCATTTAATTATATTATTATCTCATTTGTTTGACATCTAATTGATTATTATATTTTGTCTATGCTGTAACACCCCACCTCTATACCCATACTACCAAAGAGTATTACTAAGTAATATTGTCTGATAATACGGAAAATAAAGCGGTATTGGGCTGTCAAACGTGAATATTCCCTTAGTCTAATATTAGCACGTATTCAAAATCATATAAACAACTCACCTTTACGTACTCAGTATCGACACAAAGCAATAAACATATGTGTACAGTACACAATATAAAATAAATCGTAAAGAACACACAGTCAACCACACAGCGATAACATATAATTAATATACACGAGTCTAAGTGGATCTACAAAAAATAGTCAAATGCCTACTATCATCAAAAATATACATAACATGTCTAATATATACATCTCACATCACATGAACACATGTAGCTACAAATAAACAAAATTATATATAAATACTTTATCCTCCATCTATGCTCAACATCCACAAACTGTACAACCTGTCCCTGAACCTGAAATGTCTCGGACTACCCGAGTATCATATGATTAAGTCACGGGTCAGACTATGTCTAAAATGTAGATGTCAATATAACATAACTAATAGCATGATATAACAATGATATCATAGCATAAGGGCATCTCAATATAGAAACCTATTGTAAAATCATGCACAAGTATCATCACCTAAATAAAAGTCATGTTAAACTACATCTCATGTGTAAAATGTCAATTGGGTGAAACATCTATACATCTAACCATTAACATACATAAGTGGTCATCAAACATCATTTGGCATGCTCACAACAATGCTAGGATTATCTCTCAAATTGTTGTAAAGTAGACATACCCGGGGTCCGTCTTACTAAGCATATATTAAAACACATAACAATTACCTAAATCAAACATCCACAAAATATAAATATGGCATACCCTCGATAACCAGGGTCATCTCTCAAATAATAATATAAAAATAGGTACTGGTCCAACTCTATGCTTTCAGCATCTCTAGCTATCCTTGATAGTGGTATAATCGATGTGCACGGTTAACACAACTTCATAGACTCGTGATCTCATGAATAATACAAGAGATCTATAATCACGTAATAATCAGTTAGACTTTCAACCTCATAGTAATTGACTTGGCTCTTAGCCAATGGTAAAATCATATGGCCACTCAATCCCTACTATTCCACTCAAATCTCAGTATCACAGATAGTCATCTAGACTTTCGGTCCTATGTGCTCTTAGCATCATAAATATCTATTTCGATGTCGATCTCAAGAAATGATTTAATCGACTCTCAACCGTATACATAATGATCTCATATAGACAAATAAGTATGTGTCTATAACATCTCTCAATAATAACTAGACGGGAGATTGGCAGCTATCAGTCTACTCCAGGAGCCTTCCTCACATACTCTTAGCGCTACTCATATAGTCTTAAGTTACATCGATGGCCTTCGTGACCTAATATCCATCAAATGCAAGACTACGTTATGCAATGGTCATGACCATGCAAGTGCCCCAAATGGTAATGGATTGCTGGCCTATATGACATAGGGGTAGTGGCTTCAGCCATATACATCAAAAATAGGAGTATGCATATAATAGATAGACACACTTATGGCTCTCATCCAGCTAACTCTTAGTTGACATCACCCTAAACATAACACCCTGTGGACTTGACCCTGTTTGAGTGGCATCTACTTACAGAAAGTAATCGAACTAGTATCAGCACAGGCATCCCATACCACATAGTGTTATTCGCTCGTTTACTCGATGCCTGTAAACTACACTCGCGTAACATTCTATACCGCAAGTCCTAGGAGTAAGTCGAAAAACATTACCGAGTGTCCCATACCAAATTTTATTACTAGTCCATTTACTTAAATGCCTCATAATCTATAATTTCACACGATATTATTCTATATAATGAGTCCAAAGAATAATCTGAAAGACATTATCGAAAGTTTCATACCAAGCGGTATTACTAATCCATTTATTCAAATTTCTTATCACGCAGAATTAGTACAACCATGATGCACATATTTACTTAGAAAGAAATATAAATATACTACTTTATAATATTTATACATAATTAATAAAAGCATTTATAAAACTAATTATTACTCACAAAAATCATTTATTATTCTCTACAATCAAATATAATTTTTAAATAAATTTTATAACTCCAAATCAATTCTGTTTATTTCAATACTGTAATACATATTTTCCAAAACTCTTATACATTCTCATAAATTGGTAAAAAAGTTATTAGTACTCTTGATATATTACTTAGAAGACATCTCATATTTTCCAGAAATTTTAAAAGACTTATAAATATTTATTTATAGTAAAAAATAAAATTTTCCTTAATAAGTTAATATCATTAATAAAATTATTAATAATTAGTTTAAATAAAAAAATTTCTTTAAAATAATTTCACATTTACAATGTGTCTATTTTCTTCTTCAAGTATCAAATTTTAATTTAATTTTTTAAATATTTTTTTTAAACGGTGTAAAACACATTTTAACACGACCTAAAACTTCTCTATTCTAGGCCACATGCACCGATACATATATACTTGGGATACGTCCATGGCTTGGAACAGAGAAGTTCCAGGCCGTGCAAGAATTTTCTGGTGGCTTCGACCACTCTATACCCTTCCACTCGAATCCAAATTTCTATACTATGCTCTATACTTCATTGCAACAATTCAAACACAACCACTTCACTCAAAATAAATCAGGAATCTATGCAAACAATGGGTTCATAAAGAGGGTGCACACACATTTTGACTACATTAGCATTCAATCATTAAATACTAACTTTTAGGCATAGAATTGTGAGTAGAAATTACTCACTATAGGCATAGCTTGCCTATACTCCTTCTTCCTCTTTCCCTTTACTAGAAATTTTATGTAGCTCCCATCTTGATCAAAATGCAAACTTCTTCATGATAATGGGTGTAGCATGGTGTTAAGATGATTATATTTTAATTTGGGAATTTTAGTTCTATTTTAATTTGATATTAGAAGAGGAGGATAGGTCGGTTTACAATTTTGTTTCATGAACTAGAAAATTAAAAATAAAGGAGAGGAGAGTGCAATACGTGAATTGCATTGTGAATGATAGATAAGGAAATGGTCTGGACTATGGTCCATGAAGAAAATTTGGTCTTTGACGATTGGGCTTTACACAAATACTAATCTATTTCCAATTTATACTTCTTCTCTTTTACAAAACTATTTTCTACTTAACCAGATCACTATCAAATCTCAAATAACAATTATATTTACGTATCCCAAGTGTTTACTCAACATTATGAAATCTTATAGAATTATTTTTCATAATTTTTTTATTTTAATTAATTATCTTAAAACTATTATATTTGGCCCACTACTAATTAGGTTCATTTATTCACCCAAGTTAATTCCAATTTCCACTTAAAAATTATTTATTACTCAAAACTATATTATTCGTCCATTATACAATTCTATAAAATATAATTTCCATATTAACATCTTTTACTTGAATCATTTCTTAATGCATTTTGAACCCCTTTATCAAATAAATTCCAAAACTCCATATTTAAATAGGATAAAATTTATTTTCCTTTAAAAATACTTCAAATCTTATTTTTTATTATTATGGAGTTTTATAAAAATATTACAATCATATTTAATATATTTAAAACCATTTTAAATTAATAATATCAATATTTCTCAAAAATAATTATTCTTCATTTATTAGTAATACAGAACTTCAAAATATTTAATTTCTAAAATAATTCATTCCATGATCTTTTTAACAAACATTTATCCCCAAAACAAATAAATTTCACTAATAAAAATTTTAGTATCAAATCCCAATATTTCTAAAAAAATTAAAATCATTCTCTATTACTCTTTAGAAATCCATTATGATTAATTAAAACACTATTATCAATTTTAATCGATTGCTTCTCAATGCCAGGTTGTTACGTATGCGCTATGAAATGGTCTACAGGTTTTGTGATTTAGGTTTTTATTACTTTACACCCTTGACATCGGCTGAGTATCATCCTAGTGCACTATACATGTCTTATTGGGTATTGAAGGTGTGGAGTGGTCATCACACTTATACTAGAGCTTAGGTTTCATAATTGACCTAAGTTAATACTTGGATCCATTAGAGATAAGGTAGGTGCAATCACCTTAGAATGGATTAAGTGATATATGAGACAACATATTTGTTGTATCTTGGTTTCATAAATATATAGTAGTATATATAGTATAAGTCACATTGGATTCACATATACCACTTATTCCTTTTTGAGAGAATGATCATTCTTATTACAACTTATAAGAGTGAGTCAGCAAATGAGGAATACTACTAGGACTTTTGTTTCTAGCATAGAGCAAGGAGAGGGCGACGGGGAAGTTGTGAACCCCAATATGAAGGCTATGTTCAACAATATGATGGGAAACATGCTACATAATGCCCAAGGGACTGTTCCAACTACTGTGGGTATTGGTGCTCTATTGCAAGTGCCAAGAGCTGACTTTGCTAAGTTAAACAAAGACTAAACTTGTCTGGGTGGGAGACCATTTCTTGGAATATAATCAACAATCAAAGTGTTGGATTGGCTAGATACCTACGAATGCATCTTTAAGGATTTGGAGTTGGAAGATACGAGAAAGGAAGTTGGCCTCTAGATGGCTTCAGCGGAGAGTAATGGGTTAGTGGAATTCCTTTAAGATTATTACTCTTGGGGATCGGTTTACTTAGGAGAAGTTCAAAATGAGGTTCGAGGAGAAGTATAGACCGGCTATGTAGAAGTCTGTACTTTTTTGGGAAATTTGCTGAGTTGAAGAAATGAGACTTATATGTCTTAGAGTACATGGCTGAATTTGATATGCTTTCGAAGTATGGGATGTGTTTTATTGACACTTCATTAAAGAAGAATGAGAAGTTCATTATTCAGCTGAATGACTATCTTGGTGAGTGTATGATCGACCATATAGATAAGACCTTCGAGAAGGTAATGGAGAAGCTTTAAGGCATGAGAGTCTTTACCTAAAGCCGAAGAAGGTTGTTGTTCCAAAGGAGGAGTTCAAACCGCAAGATGGTGGCGGTGAGAAGAGAAAGCAGAACAATAAAGGAAAGAAGCAGTTCCAAGGCAAAGATGGCCAAAAAGGGTAAATGGGACCCTATGTGCTATAAATGTGGAGAGAAGGTCCATCTTAAACAACTACAAGAGTGCAGAGAACCACCAAAGAACAAGCAGGTTGTGTTTGTTTATGCTTTGTATGTTGTTCCTACTTCGTCGATTGCTCCATCGGCAAAGGAGAAGGGGAAGAGCATCGTTATACGGGTATGTTTTCAATTTCTAATATACATGTACGTGTTTGATTTGATACTGGGGCTTTAAATTCCTTTATAACTGGTGACTTGGTATATGGATTGGGATTAAGACCCGACTTAGTAGATATACCATTGATTGTGTCAAACCCTGTGGGAGGTTTGACTAGTTTGATTTTAGTTTAACATGGTATAGTCTTATCGAGTCATGGATGTACGTTTGTTTATGATTGTATTATTTTGGGCATTGTGGGGTTCGGTATTATACTAGGGATGAGCTAGCTTTAATAATATGGAGTCATGGTAGACTGTTAATGATTGACTAAGATGATTAGGACGGATGATGAGCAAAGTGTAGTCTTGGGCTACATACCAAAGATGGGGGTGATTGTTAGCTTTCTATATTTTCTCGAGGTCTTACACGATGAGCTATCATCGATATAGTGAATGAGTATTTGGATATATTCGAGGAGATGACTGAATTACCACCATATAGAGAGACTGAATTCCATATAGATTTGGTAAAGGATGTCATGCCAATAGTTATGCCATTGAGGCATATAGCACCCAAAGAGCAGAAGGAACTAAAGGTGCAAGTGAATGACATATTAAGATGAGGGTTCATTGGAAGGAGTATATCTGAGTAGGGTGCACCTTTAGTATTTGCCACCTAGGCGGATAGCTCTTTGAGATTGTATGTTGATTACCATGAGATGAATAAGGTGATGAGGAAGAATAAGTATCCACTTCCACGTACTGATGACTTGTTCGATCAACTCCATGGTGTGAAGGTGTTCTCTTCGTTGGACCTTGCGAGGAGGTTTTATCAACTGAGAGTGGCAAAGGAGAGTGTGTCGATTACAACATTTCGATCATCGTCTAGATTTTATGAGTAGTTGGTTATGCCATTTGGGCTAACCAATGCACCGGCATACTTTATGGATCTCATGAACCGTGTTTACGAGAACCAACTGAATAAATTTCTGCTTGTGTTCATGGATGATACCATGTCTATTTAAGGAAACCTGAGGATCGTGGTAGAGGTATTGAGGAAACCCTGGTTAAAGTGAAGTTATTGAAATGTCGCTTTTGGAGGAGGGAAGTGAGGTTTTTGGGTCACATTATTTCTGAGCAAGGCAAAGCTGTATATCCTACAAAAGTAGTAGTAGTTCGATTTTAGGATAGACCCAACAATGCTAAAGATGCTTGAAGTTTCTTTGGACCGGTAGGATACTATAGGATGGTACATAAAGGACTTCTCTAAGGTAGCAGCATCGTTAAATAATTTAATGAAGAAGAATTATACTTTTGAATGAGACATGAGGTGCGAGCATGCGTTCATGATTATGAAGGAGGGGTTAACGAGTGTACCATTGTTAGTCATTCTGAGTGTGAATAATGAGTTGATAGTATTCACAAACGCATGTGGTACGGGATTAGGTGTGGTGTTGATGCAGAGGAAAAAAGTTGTCACATATGCTAGTCGATAGCTGAAATCGCATAAGAGGAAGTATCAGACTCATCATTTGGAGTTGGCGGCGATTGGGACCGCTTTAAAGATTTGGAGGACTATCTATTAGGACAGAGGTTTGAGCTGATTTCTGACCACAAATCGCTAAAGTACCTATTCTCGTAGAAGGATCTTACCCGTCACTAGCAGGGATGGTTAGAGTTTCTAGTCCCCTTTGAATTTAAGATTACCTATACATCTAGTAAGAGAAATATGGTCGTTGATGCTTTTAGTAGAAGACATGCCAGTTTAGGAGCAATGCTTCTAGAGTGGAAGCAACTTGAGTTTATCGCTGGTTGTGACTTCTGACCTTGATGTTAGCTCAAGTCGGATGTGTTAGCAAGCTATTCGATCAAACCTACTTTGTTTAAGTGGATCAGTTCTAGTTAGAGGCATGATGCTAGATTAGCAGAGATCGTGGCTAAGATAAAGGAAGGAGTAGAGTCTGAAGAGATGAAGCTATATGGATTTGTCTAAGATAGTTGGCTAAGGATGGGAGATTGTCGTGTCTAATGTCGATGGGTTGAGGGATAAGGTGTTACACGAGTTCCATCATTCACAATTTACTATACATCTCGATGAAAATAAAATGTACCATGATATATGGCAGATATTTTATTACGAAGGGATGAAGAAAGACGTTAGGGCATTCATCTCGAAATGTATGAACTGTTGCTAGTAAAGGCTAAAAAGAAGAAGCCAAATGGTTTGTTGTAATCGCTTGAGATTCCCAAATGGAAGTGGGAGAAGATATTGATGAATTTCACGATGAATTGCTAAGGACCAGAGGAGGGTATGATGGAATCTAGGTCATAGTCGATAGATTGATGAAGAATTCTATATTTATAACCATAAAGTCTAGTAGAGCATCATCCAAATTGGTCGAGTTGTATATGAAGTGGATTGTGCAATTCCGTAGTGTGCCAAAGAGCATTGTAATTGACCGAGACTCATTATATGAAGTGGATTGTGCAAATATAGTTTATCACACATAGACTGATGAGAAGATCGAGAGGATGAATTGTATCTTAGAGGATCTCTTACGAGCTTGCATACAACTTTGAGACTTAAGGGATGGTCACTTACATTTAGTAAAATTCGCATACAACAACAGTTTTCATTCTACCATCGATATGACACCATTTAAGGCATTGCATAGCCAATCGTACAACGCCCCTTCAAGTTAGTGGGAAATGAGCGAGAAAGTAATATTAGGGCCGGATATGATAAGTGAGACATCGAAGAAGATCGGGATCATTTGGCAACGGATGAAAGCTATCTAGGATAGGCAGAAGTGCTACGCCGATAGGAGAAGATATGATATTTAGTTCTCTATTGATGATATGGTATTTATTAAGATCTCTCCATTGAAGAATGTAGTTCGATTCGATACCAAGGGGAAGTTAGAACTGAGATTTGTAGGACATTTTTTCATACTTAAGAGGATTGGGAACCTAGCTTACAAAGTCGACTTATCTTAAAAGATGGCAAGTGTGCACAATGTATTCTGCGTTTCTCATTCGTAGAAGTTTGTGCATGGCTCAGGCGTGATAGTGGAATGGAATCAACTAGATAATATCGAGATTGAAGCAGAAGCTTCAAGATCTTATAGGCCTATTTGTATGGTTGGACGCAATGCAAAGCAGCTTATGAGGACAACGGTGAAGTTGATAAAGGATGCAACGACCCGTATTCTATGTATCGAAGATCATAGAATATTTATATTATTTTCATATAAGGTTGCATGGTTCTAATATTTTAGGAAATGACTCTTAGGGACATTTCCCACATCCATGATTTTTGAAGAATTCCTATGTGACCATTTTGACCCTATAAATCTTTTAAGGACTATAACTTTTGATAGGAGCTGAGTTAGGATCTAAATCCACTTCCATTAGATCCAGATGATGGTTTCCCTTTTGGTAGAGTGGTCATGTTAAGAAAACAGACTTAACATTTAAGATTTTTAGCTATTTGAAGTTTTCTTTGACTTTGAGCAGCTTAAGTGGGTAATTAGGTTCGTTAATGTTGAGGCTCATAACCCATTTCAGGTTCGAAGCATGTGGAGGCTGAGGGGTCCTCATCCCCATCATTTCACTATTCCTAAAATAGTCATAACCTCCATTAAACTTATCTTGACCAAAAAGCAACTTTTAAACATACTTTAATTAGCCAAATTTCACCATTAAGAGGAGAATAGCGAGATTTACACTTAGGATTAGAGATTTGCTGTTAGAGGAGAATTGGGATTCGTGCCTATTACTGTTTATTTGGAGATTTGGGCTTTGATTTGGATTAAGTTGAGTGATTAGATCTCTCACTTACTAATTAGGTTATTAAACACCCTAAATGATGCTTTAAAAAATGTTTAAAATCCTAGAAATGTTTTTAGACTATAATAAGCCATATATGTGAATTTTAGATGATTTGAAACTAATTTGCAGAAACGTGTTTTTATGGGTTCTTAACTTGTTCTTATGGATCTTCCAACGTTTATCCTAAGCTTAAGTTTTTTAGAAATTGATATACTGGATGTTTAGCGGTTACTTTGACTCTATATTATGTTAGTATGCTTGTGTAATGTTTGAATGGTTGAAAACGCCGATCGAATAACGATTTAGACTTAGGATTGGCTTCATGGTTCGTCGACGAATCATAAATCCAAAGTTGTCCAGTCGGGGTGTGATTGATATGGGATGACAAGGAAGGCCTCATGAGGTTGCAAAAAAAGTTTTGGGTTGTTTGGAGTTGGTATGATCAATTTATTGCCATTTGAAGTATAGTTCAGTGGGAATCATTCGTCAGTGATCGTTTGTCATGGATGGTTCGGTATTAGCTCAAAATTTGATGGTTCGGTGGAGGTTCATACTCTATGGTTTAGTGGAGACCCATACTCTGTGGTTCGGTGGGAGATTGAACAACTTGGATCGATGGAGCCAAATCAAACCAGAATTTGGCTAAGTCTGTGGGTCGTCATCAACCCATAAGGGCTAAATCAAACTAGAATTTGGCTAAGTCTATGGATCATCATCGACCCATAGGATATTTGATCCAATTGGAGCACGACCCATAAGGGAGCTTTGGGAGATGTGCAAGAACTCATAGGTGAAGCGTAGGACCGTTGGCAATGGCTCGGTGGCCATGGATCAATGGGGATGGTTCGATGGTCAAGGTTCGGTACCTATCCATAGGTTTTGTTCCAAACTCGATGAGATCGATATGGAGTAACAAAGAATGCCACATAAGGCTACGTTCCGAGTTTTAGATCATTTGGAGTTCTTATGCTCTAGTTGTGATAGCTATACTTCGAAATGCCGAGTAGCCAGATTGAAGGAGCTATTGGAGAAAGGTTACAGGTGCACGATGTCATTCTATGACTAATGATTACTATCTAGAATAGTTCCCAACCGCGATGACTTCAGAGAGAGTCTTAAGGACAGTTCCAAGATGAAATCTGGTATGAATTACGTGAGCAAAGGGGTCATTAATATTCATTGGTTTCAATGTGCACTCGTGAAGCAAAGGTATGTGTGATGAGATTCATTGTACCCTAGACTGATGCGATGATGTCTTGTTCCTAGCCTACTGAGTGGAATGGGTTCAAGTACTGAGAAACTGAGACATTGAGTAGTCCCTGACAAGGTCATATGAGTGTCATATACCCAATGCACTAATGGGTGAATGTGAGGATGGATGATGGAATGTATGTTTGTTTGATTGTTTCTATCATCTTAGGGATGTCACATGATGTATATATTACCGATGTCGATATCTGGACGCTCTTTTGTACCTTGATGTATACTACACCCATAATGATTATCGTAGAGTAGCGCATAACCTTTATATGTGCTAACTCTGTGGATGTAGGAACAGGTCAAGTATGATTTTCCTTACCATATGTCCTAGTTTATTGCCTTTGTAGTACTGCTCACACCAGACTATTGTCTGACCTAGGGTTTTATGCTTTGCTTCCTATTACTCTGGGCACTCTTAAATAGGTGGATTAGGGATATCAGGTCTAATGAGCACATGAAGCTGGGCAGATGGGGAGCAGTAGGCTATACTCTCATATTATTATATGTACTCATTTGCTATTCCGTTGTACAACATTATGGAGCTTGTTAGTGCCTTACTATTTAGAGACGGTTTATGAGTTATTATTTGATGTATAACTCTATTACCAGTGTTGTTGACTATATGGATCTATATACTATGGTGTTGTGATTCATTCAATTATTTACCGTCTAGCCTGGTTTTTCATATCCGAGTTTTTTACTATTATATTTTATCGATGTTCTATGAGATATACAACATGCTTTATGTTGCTTATTTACTTTAAAATTTTATGGATGATCGTCCCATATCGATCGAGCACTATTACAATGCACTATACAGGTATATTGGGTGTCGGCGGTGTAGGGCGGTCATCTCAAAGGATCAGTATGGTAAAAGTGAGAGCGATTGCACTTAGGACATTGAGGAGTGCATAAGGACAGCTTACCTGGACCTCTTTACTTGGTGAGACTTTTTGTTTATCGTATTTACTTTCATTTTCGATATCATATAGTGTAGTTTAGTACGTTGCATGCTAGGCACATATATCATTTCTTGCTTATGTGTGCGTGTTTAATGATTAATATGCTTGCTTACGGTTGTTAGGCATGCGAGGTAATTATGTTTTACTTTGCCATAGTTGTATTAAGGATTTCGTGGATGAAATATCTAAAGAGGGAAGAGTGTGACGACCCGTATTTTACGTATCGAAGGAATGCAAAATGGTTTTTTAAGTTTATATTAGATCATATGACGTTTTAACTTTAAAGAACGTTCAATGTCGAAATTTTTGACCCTAAGAAATTTTATTGGATGATTTTACCCCTGAAATCTTGTAATAGATATAACATTTGGTAGAAGCCGAATTAGGGTTTGAGACCACTTCCATTGGAAAGATATGATGGTTTCTCTTTTCTTAGAGTGATCAAAGCTATTTGAATTTATGGTTGTTTGAAGTTAGACAGTTTTTGGGATAGCTTAATGGGTAATTTATGAAGTTTGGGTGAGCCCACTAACCCCTTTTAGGTTTTAGGGTTATATTAAATGTCATACCTCACCAAATAATTTTCCCATCATCCCAAAATAGATCTAAACCTCCACTCGGCTTCTCTTTAGATAAACCTTTTCTAATCTCTTCCAAATCAAGCCAAATTATAGATTAAGGGTACATTAACAAGGGTAAACTAGAGACTTCCAAATTTATATTTTTTTAAAGAGGAAATCTTTGGCTTTGTTGTTTATTATTGAATTTGCCTCGTTTTGCATGCAAATCATTTATTTTTGGGTTTTTCATGAGTGATTTATCATATCACAACCTATTATATATGTATATGTATGTTTTGACATGTTTTGATTCCATTTTTAAATTCAAAATTATGTTATCTTGCTATTTCAAAATCCAACCTAAAGTTAAAACAAGATTTAAATGATTTAATCATGTTTTTTATGTGTAATTGATCATATAGATGTAAGACTATGTTATGGATGTGTTTTAAGATGATTTTCCATGATTTGATGTATATTTATATGTTTGGATGATGATTGAATGTTGGTGATGCTTGTTCGGAAGTTATTTGTATGTTTGAATGGTTGTAAATGGTCATTGGAGTGAATTGGAGGTGATGACTGATTCTATGGTCGAGGGTCTCTATGTAGAAGGAACACCGACATACTCTTCGATTCGATGCATAAAGGATAGGAGATCCGTAAATGTAGAAATGGACTTCGATGGATTAGATCTAGAGTGTTTGTGGTTGTATCAATGCATAAGGGATGCACGTGGGTCGAATTTGTAAGTGTAGCAATGCAATCATCGAAGTGTTAGAAATGCCACAAGATTTTAGTTCGGGTATGGTGGCCAGCTTGGTGCGTCTAGTGGTTAGTTTCGGGCCGGGAAGGAACTAACTTCAGGTCAATTGATTTGGTGGTGGAAGACTAGATAACAAATGTTGTTTGATAGTTGCTTCGGGTCGGTGATTATGGAGCACCAGGTAGGGCATGGAGAGGCTTCAGTCCAATTTGTGTAGTTGAAAAAGGAAGATGGTTTAGGGGTGAAGTATCGAGCAGGATTCCAGTTTTGGGGTCTGTGATTTAGTCCAGTACTAGCATTACTTTGGGCTTGGCATGAGTGTACTTCAAGGCAGACCTAGGGGAACTTGGTGGTTTTGGGAGTTGGCTTGGAATAGAGGTAGATGACTCTGAAATGACTCAAGATGACTTAGGGGTTTGAGTTGAAAATGATGAAGTGTAGTGGCTTCAATGACTCGTTGTGGCAAGTGACCGTTGCATCTAGTGGTAGACCATGTGGACAAGTTCAAGGTGATAGCTTATGGAGTAGAACAAAACATGGTTCTACTATTAGTATGTATGCTAAGAGATCGATGGATCACTCCAAGGTTGTGATTGTCATTATGTTGGGATAGGTTAGTCTATGTGTACCCATGATGTTGGATGTCTCTGTGTGTCTAGTTCCTAGCCATCTATGTGGGCATGAATTGGGCATCCATGATGTTGAGTTGTCGTAGACCATCTATGTGGGTTATAAGAGTTATCGTATATCCAATGGCACTTGAGTGAGAAATACAAGGCTATGTGATGGTTGCTAAGTTTGTTGTGTATTTAACATGAATATCATATTGTTGTGTGATACCTCTATAATCCGTATTGTAATTAGAGTTGTACACCCATATTTGATAGTAGTTCAGCATATATTGTGTTTATGTGCTAACTTATTCGATGTAGGGATAGGTCAGGTATGGTTCTCATGCCTATGTCCTTATTACTATATATGGTTTTTGTAGTATTTTGAGATGATGTATCACTCACAGCAGCTGTTGTCTGACCAAAGGTTTTATGTTTTTCTTTTTATTATCTCAACTACTCTTAAATGAGTAGATTAGGAATAATAGGTCTAGATAGCGCATAGAGCTATA